>CM057387.1:62551792-67384292 GCA_030015415.1 Cynopterus sphinx | reverse complement strand
ACTGACAGATGGGATGCTTTGGGTTTTCTCCTTCCAAACCTTCTGCCTTGTTCTTGGTAACTTCCCTCCAAATAGAGCAGTTTCCCAGGCCTTCTTGACATTCCATAGGACCCTGCAGTCACCATCTTGGATTGGCTAACTGTCCCACATGATCAAAGACGTGGGCCAAGCTGGTATAGCCACTCTAGCCCAGTGATAGTGCTACAGAAGGGGTAGATTCTGAGGCCTGCAAGGGCAGCCAGACCTCCCTCACCCAGCAGTCCCTGCCTCCATAAATCTGCCCTAGGGCCTTGGGCAACCCCATCCTTGACCCTGGAGCCAGAAATTATCTCATGGGTCGTGCTTTTTCTGCCTGCAAAGTGCATGCCTGTCTCACTGCCTTGCCAGCATTTCCATAGCACGCAGAGGGCCATGAATTACAAAAGTTACTTTTCTCCAGTCAATGCAAGTCAGCCTGGCATGAGTCCCTCATTCTCCTTTGTCCACGAGGCAAAGACACAGTTGTTCACCCAGCTTTGTCTTGCAGCAAGGCAGCTCTTTCCCTGCCCTTTCTCTCTCTCTCAGGGGCCCTGATCATGCCTTTTACTTGACCCTGCTCTGAAATGTGTGGAAAATCTGCTTTTTTCTATCTTTCACTTCTGCTACTTTGTGATAGTTAGGAATAAGGCTGGGGAGTGGAGAAGTAGTTTGGAACCATTTGCAATTGACAGCTCACTAGTTGGGTGTTATTTTACTGCTGGGCAAGAATGATCAAAATAACACCCTTAGGGAGGTCTCTAAAAGCCCAGTCACTATGTGCTGAGGGACCATCTGGTGCTAGAGGTCAGGATGTGGTCTGGTAGCAGTCCCAGGCCTCACCATCAGAGCTGTTCAAGGAGAGTATCCTGTGGGTCCTTGATAAATTGAGGTATTTCTGATTGTTAAAATCCACTGGGTTTTAAGGAGGCCCCCCTAGAGTTTATTTCTTTCTCCCTCCATACTTCTACCTTTCAGTCCCTCAACTCAGAGACCTCCTCCATCCACTTCCACTAATCTCCTGGATTATCTCCTGCAAAACACAATGTGAAATTCACTTCTACCTGGAAATATCTCTCTTCTAACCCCAGGCAGTTCAGTTCCCTATGTTTATTTTTTTCAGCACCCTGGTGTTCTGTTTGATTTATTTTGCATGTGTTCACTTGGGGCTTTGAAAGGATCTGAAATCTTATCCCTTCATTTAAAATTCTCTAAAGCCAGAGATTGCTTTTTTCCACCTCTTTTCTCCTCCCCCACAGTGCCTCCTCAGTTCTTGGACCACAGTATACAGTCATACCTTGTTTTATTTGTGCTTCACTTTATTGTGCCTCACAGATGTTGAATTTTTTTACAATTTGAAGGCAAAACCCTCCACCAGCAAAAAGATTACAACTGGCTTTAATGCTGTGGTCTGGAACCAAAGCCACAATATCTCCAAGGTATGCCTGTATTAACCAACTCCCCCAAAACCGCACATATGCCTCACAACTAAACCTTGGAAATATCTGAAGGAAAAAAACCTCAAGAGTGGCTCCTTGGTCCTGGAAGAGCTGCTGCCCCTCCCAAAGCCCCCCATCTCAGAACTGCCAGGTCTCCTGATTCCTTCTCCTGTGTTTGGACTAAGGCGTGTTCAATGATTAATGGGTTGGTTTTCTGTTTCTACTCTCTTAACCCGAAGAAAAGGTTTGGTGGAAAAGACGAGTGGAAATTTCTGAAGGGGAGCTATTTCAGAGCAGGTCTTTCTGAGCCCTTGATGCACACCAGCTTGATGACCGATGCCTCAGAATCTGTAATTTAAACAAACAACCAAAGTGATACTGACAGACAGTGGAAGATCCTTACTACTGTTAAGTGTGGTCCTCAGACAAATAATATCAGCGTCATCTGGGAGTTTTTTAAAAATGCAGAATCTCAGGGCCCACCCAGACCTACTAAATCATAATCTGCATTTTAACAAGATTTCTAGGTGATTGGTATATACACTAAAGTGTGAGAACTCCGGCTCTGTTGATTGCATTGAGGCACAAGCTTGAACTTAGACAACCTGGACCTATGGTCATCTCCTCTATTGGGCAGATGGTTGGTGGGGATCTGGAAGAGGTAGAAGCAGCCACAGCTCTGGTTTGGGAAAATGGTCTCAAGAGCCTATCTTTCTATCCTCAACTTTTTCAGCAGGCAACTAATAATTGAACTGTTTGTGCTGCTAGTTATTGTGTTTATTATTATAATCATTAATGGTTGCTAGAAAAGTGGCAGAAAGTGTTAATAGCCTGTGGGCCTGGCCTGAGAGGGAGGCCCCAGTGTATGTCACAAATCTTTATTCTGTGCTCATGCATACATTCACCACCTCCTGCAGAGACCTCCCTCTCAGTAACTTTAGTTGTTATGGATGTTCTGTTCCTACATCCTCTTTCTGCTTTTTCTAGTTCTTGTCATTTTGATTTTTTTATCCTGTTCCAAACCTTTAGCTTGCTTCCTGGCCTCCAATAGGTCTCTTCCATTAACCTTGAAGCCTTCAACAGAAAATTCTTTTAGCACCTTTTGTATACCTTAGTAAACACTGAGGATTCAAAGTGAATCCAAGACGCAATTCCTACCTCATGCTCACAGCCTCGGGTAGATGCCCTCACTGCCCGTCATGCTTCACTTATCTAATCTAACTTAATTTTCACAATCATAACTCTTAGGTTTTTCGTTGAAGAAGCTGAGTCAAGTTAACTGCCTTGGGTCACAGTTAATTAGTGACATAGGCAGGATTTAAGCCCCAGTCTGATTGCTTTAAAAGTTTGTCTTAAATGTGACGGATATGGCACAACCTCTACTCTCCTGGCGTTTTATAGCCTGCCACACTATCTATGCCTGCTGCCTCCCAGGATGGTTGTGAGATGAGAACCTGGTCTCTGCCCCTCCTCCAAGCTACTTCAGGCTGCCTCCTCGGCATAGATGATAGGACTTTCCGTTTTCTATTTCTCTAAGGAGAGAAAGCACAACAAAGGCCACAGAAAATGATTTAGGTTTCCTGTCATGCAGATGAGATTTTGATTATGTTGTGACTGTATTGTGGTATTTCTTTTTTCTGTGTACCTAGTGGGCAGTGAAAAAAATGGGAGGCATAACTGGATTAAACTGTTTCGCCAACCTAAATTAGAATCTTTCCTTTATGGCCTTTCAGAAAGCTTTCTCAGGACTGGGAAATAGAGGGCAGGGATTAGTCCCATCTTATAGACTAGGAAACTGAGGCAGAGAGCGGTGAGGGACCTAGAGTGATACCAATGGCTAATGCAGGAATGAGGCAGAGCATAGAGGCTTTGACATACTTTACTCTTTCCACTACACCACATATTGTCTCCCGAGATGAACATTTTGATCCTATTTTTCAAAAGAAGATGTGAATAAAATATATCTATGTCAATGTTTTTGTATCACATGCTTTTTTTTTTTTTGGCACTCTAGAAGTGTTATCGCATTTCATGACATTTGCAATGAATTTAGGGTTGGCGAGGTTGTGGTTAAAACCTTGATTTTTAAAGTCAGGAAAGTCTGTCTGTAGTTGGGCAAGTTAATTAACCTCAGTGTTGTGGCCTGGAGATAGAAATTACTAATCCCTCCCTCAGTGGTACATGTCATGAGTAATTGAACGAGATGATGCATTTAAAGCACTTGGCAGAATGCCTGGCACACAGTAAGTACTCAATAAATGTTAGTTGTTGTAAGTGTTACGAAAGCTATTACTATGTGAGCCCCTCTTTAGTACTTAATTCTTCAGCTCAGCTTCAGTGAGCCCACTCATATGGCTTCCTGAGGAGATCACAACGTCTGGTAAATCAGCAAGTCCAATCCTGGTAGGGCCCAGTTCCATGTAGTTTGTGTTTGTCAACGTTTTTCTTGACCTTTCTTCTGACTAAAACTTCTATCTCCAGGATTGCAACCACAACCTTTTAGCCTTTACACTCACTTCAGACATGACTTTCAAAACTGAGATTTTAGTTCATTATCTGATGACAGTATTACGTCAGAGAACGGACCACTTACATGTCCTGTGATTTCCTGATAACTCAGGTCTGAAATGCCCATGTCGCAGGGGCCGGAGCAGTTAGGTCAGGTAGAAGAGGCCCAAGCCCAAGAATTCATATCCCTTTTGAAAGAGAGGTCTTGCTTTTTTCAGCTTCTACAGCAAAAATTGCATCTTGGGAATCAAATGATTTGAAATATGTCATGATAAAGGGCTTTAATATATGAACTACATTAGATTCAAAGCTGTTTACATCTCTGGGACTCTGTCAAGTCTGAGAAGGAATTCTCCAGGAATAGACTTGCTCCAGTGTGTCATTGCATAAAATTTTATTTCAACAGAGATGATGCTAATTGACACTGGTTTTTCTCCGATGCAAAATAATAAATATATATAGCCCTGTCACAGTTCTCATTCGAAACACATTTCAAGCTTGTCCATTCAGTATGTTGAAATCTGTTTCAAAATTTCAATATTCACTTTTTCACTCCTGTTCACCCTCCTGCCATGCATTTATTTGATAAACATTTATGGAGCTCCTGCTATGTTCTAGCTACGGTTCACTGTGCTGGAGATCATGTTGAACTAAGTGTTCTTTCCTCTAGTCTAGTGAGGAGACAGTCGATAACAAAACAAACAAAATTCATAAACAGGAAAACTCTAAGATAGCAGGGAGCATTATTCAGAGAATTAGAATAGGGGGATTCGATAGAGAGTAACTGGGTGACTGCTTTATATCAGGCTGTCAGCAAAGCATTCTCTGAGGAAGCAAATGACAAAAGTCTTCCTGGAAGGGGAAAACAATCTAGATCCAAGGCTCTAGGACTTGAATGAGCTTGATATTCTCTCCCTTCTTTCCTCTATTCTACCACACTATACCATAAACTCTAAATAGTTAGAACTGAATGATTCATTCTTATGATGAAAAAATGATTTCTCCAACAAAACTGTTACCTCCTTCAGTTTTGTTAAACTTTCTAAAGAGTAAATCAGATTTTTTTCCAGGAAATTTCTACAATCTCCACTTTAATGAATGTAACCATTATATCCAGTTGTTTAAATAGAAACCTGGGGTTTATCCAAGACTCTGATATTTGATTAAGATTTTTGTTTGGTAAACTGGTATGTTTCTAGTTGAAAAAGATAATTAAATGTGATCACATTATCTGACTTAGTCCAAATAATTTCTTCTTTTCTTTTAATCTTAAACTTAGACATCCCTACATGTAGAGAGTGTGTATAAGCATACCTCATTTTGTTGTGCTTCACTTTATTGTGCTTCACAAGTATTGCCTGTTTTTATAGATTGAAGACTCTCAGCTAGCAAAAAGATTACAACTCACTTTATTGTGATACTCACTTTATTGCGGTGGTCCAGTACCAAACTCGCAATATCTTGAGGTATGCCTGCGTTAGCTAGGGAAAGTAAGGCCAGATTATAACAAACAAATTCTACACCACAGTCCTGTGATTGATTCTCCTTCAAGTGGTGACTCAGGGATCCACATTTTTTTCATCTTATATTGCTGCCATCTGGATTCAATGTGGAAAAGAAAGTGAGAACCTGGACAATTTTGCACAAGGAATTTTATGGTCAAAGCTGAGAATAACATACATCATTTGTACCCTGTCATAGTAGGTAGAATCCAGTCATGTGACCCCTATCTAATAAGTGTTCTCAGAGGTGTCTGGGAAATGTAGTTTCCCAATATGCTTGGGAAATTTGTAAATAACATGAGATTTAGTGAATTCTGAATTAGGTTTCCCTCTTTGGATGAAACACAAAGTCTGATTCACAGTAAGCACTGAATAAATGTTTTGGGTTGGATGGGAGGAAGGATGAATATAGACTGTAAGCCAAACTCTTACAACTAGTAAAAGAGCAAATTAGGATAAATATGTGTTTAATTATTAACTAATTAACAGGAAACTCCATATTAATTATCAGTATGCCAAAGAATTATAGGAAGAGAGCAAACCCACAGTGTTCAAAATTACACTAGATTGGGGATCCCTAGTAAATTCTTCTTATTATTTTATATTATTTTAACATACAACCTTACCAGATAAAGTCACTCCACTCTCCTCCCCTCTGAATCACTCTGGCAATCACTCAGTAGTTGTTTCAAAGATTGGGAAATTATTCTGAAGGCAGTGTGGCCTTTCGATGGCATTGACTTTGGCTCCCCTCACCATCTTTCTCAGTGTTGCCATAAGACTGTTTTTAAGGCCCTGAAGTTGGCTGCCCTTGAAATGAAATGGGAAAACCTGAGTTTGTGGGCCAGTTTGGTCCCCAGCCCAGCTTTCCAGCCAAAGAGAGTGAACAATCCTGCGTTTGTGGCACTCTGAGCTTGCAGCAACCTTCCGGGCCAGAATGCCAGAGGGAGCACACATTCACTGAAATGATAGTAGAGGAAGAACCAACCCATCGCCCAAGGACAGATGAACAGACCCCTCTTTTCGCCTGGACAGCCTCAGCAAGGCCATATGTAGGGCTTAACTCTTCACTATCTGGAGCTCTGTACACAGAGTCTATTTCTTATCGATCTTATTTCTTAGCTGAAAAATAATCAGCCCGGAAATAGATAGTCTTCAGTGCTATCTACAGTTAGTTACCTGTTTAGGCGATTATTTGATTAATATAATTCTCCATCTCTATACCAGAGGGCAAGCATAACGTCTGCTGTATCATTTCATCCTCTAGTACCTAGCACGGAGCATGGCAAAGAGCAGAAATATTTATTAAATACAGAGTCACTATGGGCAAACCTTGTCTCAAAGCTTAGGCTTTCATTTTGCTTTGTTTTGGCACCATCTTTCCCAAGAGTGATCATTTTCTCTCCTCATTATAAATACTATATATATCTCAAGTGGCTTCTGCCATTTGTCTTTGATTCAGTGGATCTCAGAACCATCAAGATGGAAGCTTGGGGTCAGCCCCTTTATTAGCTTTCAATTTGGGCTGGTGGTGAAAATTCAGTTTTTGAGTTGTTCACATATACACATCCTAGATGTAATAACCAGTAGGATTGCTCCACAAACCCAATGGACAAATATTGTCATATTTAGTCATTCCACACAAAACGAGTGGCTTAAATTTCCATGGTATAAGAGAATGTGAGATAGGCAGAAAGTCCAGTATCTCTGTCTTGGGGCTGTCACCCTCCCCATGACACGTCCAATATCTCAAATGCTTACATAATCCAAAAAGGGGTCAGACCTATTTCCACACCCCAGTAGGAAAAGCTTTGCGGCTCACTGCCACATGGCTGTGGAAGAGGCCCTACACGAGCCTTCAGATGATGTTGGTTCAGGCTGCTGAAGATCTGTGAGGGAAAATGACCCTCGATCTTGTGCTCAGCTCAGCCTAGACTGTCCCTTGCTTAGATTTCCAGAAACGCATCTCTTAGTGCTAACTTTCAGTCCCTTATATGACCTTTCCCCAAAGATCCAGTCACCCAGAGGGTTGCATCAGATTTCAATAGGCTGTTTAGTCCTACAGACCCCAAATTTCCCATCCCCAGGGACCATGCCACTGTAGGTCTGGCAGCTTTTCCTTTTCAACCCTTGAAACACAAAAGGTCCTCATTATTTTTTATTTCCAGCAAACAGGACTAGTCGTCACTTTTTAATATTGGTTACCCTGTTGCTCTCTAAGGGGCCTATTGCCCTCGGGAGGAGGGAACTACTGCAGTGCCTCAGGACATTTCACCCTCCCAGACTTTCTGATTCCTTTCCTGGTAGAAAAGAGAAGCAGTAGGAGGAGATGGAAAGGAGAGGAATGAGAACACTATAATTTATTTTGAAGCTAAATATCAGCAGATCATTCTGCTACATAGCTCTTCACACATCAACTGCATAGGCAAATTTCCTGCTTTCCTTGAGCAGAAACCAGACTTCCTTCTCTAAATTGTACACATCCCAAAATTTGGGATACAAATTTACAGTCAGGAAGAAAACTCAAGAGACTATTCTATTGAGCTGTCTGGCTTCAAAATGCTGAATATTTGCTGGACATAAAGTCATTGAAATTTTTATGCAAAATGATATTTCAGGTGATGGATGAAGCAAGTACCTGGGGTGGAATAACAGTATTCTTGGCGGGGGGAGAGGGGGATTCAATTTTTTCATCTTAGAATAAGAGTCTGTTTTATTTTTGAGCAACAAAATCAGTGGTGGCGGGACAACTCCTCCATGGACACCATGGCGTTTACCAACTCTTGGTTTATCTCAGGGCTTTTTCATGGCCTGTGGTGTGTCCTCCAGACACTGTTGCATCTGAAAGATATCACCTACACCCTAATCATCACTATCAATATCTGGCCACAATAGGGGAGGCACAAGTATCACTCAGAGCCGTGACTCAAAGCCCTGACCATCAGTAGTCAGTTTAAAAGGAAAACCATCGATGGGGAGGTGGGGGAGTTGTCACAAGGTATTAATCATGGGACAAAACTTTAAGGCCAATAAAAATATCCAAAAACTTCCTACCCTTATGAGACTGCCGTGAGAAGCAAATGAGTCAAGTGAAGAAGGAAATCAAGCGTAGAAGTCTTCAGATGTCACAGAAATGGTCCCCCCATTGTGCTTCCAACCCTAAGACATCAGAGCATGAGGCCCCTGGGAGGGAGAGTGACTGAGTTTCATGGGGTAAGAGCTTGTAAATAAAACCAACCTGCATTCCCCCTGGACTGTGCCTCATCTCTGAGTCATGCTGGTGAGTTATGCTTTTTTTCTTTTTTTCTTTTTTTTTTTTCTTAAACAATTATTTCGGAAGTTAAACAGCAACTACTACTACCTGTTTCCTCTTTTAATCCTGCGCTTAAACAGACAGGCAAAAAGCAGAAGCCACCAGCCTCCCTGAGGATTTGCAAAGGGGAATTTGATATGAGGGAGCTCTCACCATTCTTTGGTTGGTTAAATGTGATTTGATTCCATTCCATTCCAAAGCAGGAACTGAGCATCTGATGTGTGCAGACACTTACTAGGCACTGCTGGGGTGGACAGGACAAGTCAGATGCTGCCAGTGCCCAGGTGGGGTGCATCATGAAGCAGGAGCCGCATAACTACAATATGGAACAGAGGAGGGAATGATACATTTTGTCCTGGGCAAGTCAGGGAAATATGTTGAGGTGATCTTTCAGCTGCGTCTTGATGGATGAATTGGCCTTGTGGGCAAGACAAGAAAGGGCCAGTACACCAAAGGAGAGTGTTAACAAAGTCACAGCCACATCAAAGTGTGAAAGTGTAGCCTGGTGTAAAGGGAGCCAGGGGATGGGGCAGGTAGGGAGTGGGGCAGGTGCTAGAACAGTGATGTTAGAAAGAAGGGATAGGGGAAGGGGTCTTGGACCCTTGCTCAGGACATAGGCTTCTGGCAGAAGTTCACTAGTACAGGCTAAAACCTGGTTGCCCTCCAACTAGTTCAGGATGGAAGTAATTTCCTCAAGACATTGTCACTGGGTGTCAGAAATTCCCAGCATTCCACTCAGTCCCCAGAGGCCTTCTAGAATTGTTCACATACATGTTCTCTGAAGCAGATAGCACTTTAAAGACCTGACGCCACACCCATGGCTCAATGTCCCTAACACATCAATCACATACATCTCTGGAACTCAAACGTAGGCTCTGGAAATAGGCTGCCACAATTCGGATTCAAAGCGCAGCTCTGCCACTTGGAAGTGAAATCTGGGGCAGGTTACTTAACTCGAGAGATCAAGTGACAGGTGCATCAAGCTGCAGTAGAGCAAGAACATCTGCACAGCTGTACTCCTTTGCCTTTGGGCCCATTCACCCTAGGCCACCTTAGAGCAGACTGCTTTAGAACTGAGTTTTCCAGCAGAAATATAATGAGAGCCATATTTGTAATTTAAAATATTTCTAGTAACCCAATTACAAAAGTAAGAAGAAACCATTGAAATTAATTTTAATAACATTTTTATTTAACTAAATATATCCAAAAATATTGTCACTTAAATGTGTATGTAATTCATGGAAAAAATTATTAGTGAGTTTTTTTGTTTTGTTTTGTTTTGTTTTGTTTTGTTTTGTTTTGTTTTGTTTTGGCACTAAGTCTTTAAAACCCAGTGTGTAATTTACTCTTATAGCACATCTAAATTTCAAATGACCACATGTGGCTTAATGGTCACATGTGGCTAGTAGCTACCATATTGGATAGTACAGCTTCAGAACAGTGTTCCATATGACAGACCAGAAATAATAGCTAATATTTCTTGATTACTAGCTGAGACACTGTGAGTAAATTATTAAATCTGTGCCAATTTTCTCTTCTGTAAAAGAAAATTAATAGAACCTAACATATTGTTGAGCCTTAATTTGAGACATTATCTGAAGCCCACATGTAGATTCCTCAACCTAGAATGCCTTCTCTTCTCCACCTGCCAATCCTTATTCAGTTGTTATGACCTTGTTCAAATGTCCCCTCCCCTGCGAAGCCCACCTACCTTACCTTTTAGGCAGCATCAGCCAGTTGCTCCTGGCTCTGGATCAACTTAGGACATGTTCAGACCTCTCTAAAACTGCTTTTTTAACCTTGCTTTGTGATTGTTTCCCTACTTGTCTTCTGGGCAAATCTGGGAGGAATTACTACATCTCACGTATTCTAAGATGCAGATTTTCAACTTTTTAGCATTCTGAAATCAGGATGCCTTTATATTACAATAGACAATGTTTTTTCCTTTCTTGGTAAGACCAAAAGATAGATAGATAGATGATAGATGATAGATAGATAGATAGATGATGATAGATAGATAGATAGATAGATAGATAGATAGATAGATAGATAGATGATAGATAGATAGATAGATAGAGATAGATAGATAGATAGATAGATGATAGATAGATAGATAGATAGATAGATAGATAGATAGATAGATAGATAGATAGATAGATGATAGATAGATAGGTGATAGATAGATAGATAGATAGATAGATAGATAGATAGATGATAGATAGAGAAATGGTGTGATTGTAATATGTGGCATAGATTTGATAAACTTTAGTATTTGCCTTTGTGTCCCAAGGCACTGAGCTCAGTAATGCAATAAATGTGTCAAATGTACTGACAACACTAATAAAAGTTTACTGCTATTACTGCACATTTAAATTATTTGGCTGGTTGCCTGTCCTCCACTCTGGATGGTAAGCTCTCCAAGGGCAGAGACTGGGGACTCTTTCAGAGTAGGGGGCTGGGCATCTTGTAAGAAGCCAAATGTTATAACTGGTTCTTGAAGAAAATGTGCCCTTGAGTCACACTCAAGGAAAGAAATCCCACCTTCCTCATTACAGTATGATTAGGCTTTAAAGTTTCCTTCACCAAAGTATCTGATTACTGCATCAGGAAGCAGAGTGATCCAGCTAGAGCATCGGGTTGAGAACTGTATACTTTTGGGACCAGGGGAGAAAGAAAACATTTCCCCTCAAAGCTGCATTTTTCCTCAGAAACCCCATAGGGTCCCAAACAGCTTCTCTTTCAAAGGACTCATTACAAGACAAGTACTTTTACATTCCAAGTATTTTTAACAAAATCTTTTATATCTAGAAACTCAATTGTCAAATCATGCTGTCTCTCCTCAGTTCATAAGATGATATACAAATAGACAAAAACATGCCCATAAACCCTCTTATCAAGAGAACTCCAATCATTAGAGGGTTGAAAAATAATGTTTTGTTCCAAAAAAAAAAAAAAAAAAAGTAAAGAGAAGAAAAAAAGAAAGATTGGGAGAGGATAGGGAAACAGGGACCTCTGATGAGTGGTGATCCCCAAATTCTACCCAATCAGAAACAAGGGATTTTAAAGGGAGCTATTATAAAATGTCTGGAATGTACATAGAATTCCCAAAAGCAAATATTGGCCTTTCAGTCTTGAGCTTATCTCAAAGCTGTGTCTGAAGGTGCACCTTGATTTTTCCTTGATGAGGGGTTTGGAGTTCCTATCAGGTAACAAAAAAACTCTGCCCACACAGGGGCTTTGTTCAATTAAATACACACCCGAACACTGTCCCCCAAACTACCACCATCCCTCCTTGGGAGAAATCCTGTCTTTTCTATCTTTGGCAAGCAGTGCAAACACTTGGATTGAACTACGGGTATGTGGTTTTATTATTGTTTTTTTTTTTCCCCTGAAAAGAAAATATGGCTTTGTAAAAGCAGTTAAAGTAAATTGCTCCCTGCTTTACCAAACTCTCAGGCAGGCTCAGGGTGTAGAGTCCCAGGCCTGGGCATGCCTGGATTCAGGCTGGAGGGGCTACTAGGAGCACTGGCCAAACCAAGCCCCTTTAAGAGCTCCAGCAGCCTGGATTTGAAAGGGAACAAATCACAAATTCTTTAACTTCCTGTTTTCCCTTTTCTTTCTTCTCTCCTCAAGTTCAGTTTAAATGAAATTACTCTGCCTAATGGATTTAAAAAGATCGTTAAGTAGATGGTCACCTGGTCCTTCTTGTGAATACTCCCACCTTTCTCCTTTTTTCTTCCATATTAATGTGTGCCCTTACACAGCTCTTTCTGGAGAAGATTCCTGCTGTCTGACTAAAACCCTCTAAATATAGGCAGCCTAGAGCCATATTAATGTGATGCTGTTCAACACATGCCACTTCACTTGCTTGACTCTGAGAAGATTTCACAGCCCCCATCCAGGAGGCATCTATAAGCCCATAGAGAAGAGAGACACTGACAGTTTCAATAAGGTGTTGCCTATAGCAGGCGTTTGAACAGTCACTGACAGGAGGAAGAGGAGCTCTTAATCACCTATACAGTAGCTACTAATTCAATCCTTGCTGTGTGCCTGGATTAGAAGTTTTTTTATACGTTATTTCATGTCATCTTTATTAAGGGCCAGTTGCCAGATATGACTCCTGAGGAAGGTAGATTCACCATACCACCGTACTGGGCAATCTTTTTTGACCAGCTCTCTTGACCAATCCCTTTCCTCTTTGTTCCGCTGAAACAAAGCTGAGATTCTTTTTTTCTCCCCACAAATAACTTTGCTGGAACTAAGGAGGAAGCTAAGAAGGGACCATACAAAAACACAGAAGCAGATGAGTTTACAGAGTTACAGATTTCTTATCTGGCAGAGCTTCCTGGGAAATCTGCTTCCTTTCCCTTACCCGCACCCTCCTTTAAGAGGCCCCAATCCTTTGTGTACAGTGAGATAAACACGTTTCCAAAGGGGGTGGGCCCCTCTCTGCTAGAGGGACATTTCTCTCCCCTCATCGTACTCCACCCTCCCCCCAAGGTTCGACACTAATTAAGAAAACAGGATCTACATTAATCCAGCTCTTCTTTAAACCCATATTGAGGAACATACAACAAAATAACTTATTTGTAATCATCAAACATATTGAGGTAATGAAAGTTAAGGAAAGAGAGAACTGTTCCGAAAAGCGAGATTAAAGAGATGTGACATCAACATGCAATGTGTGATTCTAAACTGGATCATTTTGCATTAAAAGATATTGGCAAAGATTGAAAGGCATCCAAGGATTAGACGATAGTATTAGACCAGTGTTAATTTCTTGACTTTGATAGTCATATTGTTGTTATGTGGGCAACTGTCTTTGTTTATAGGAAATGCATACTAAAATGTTCACTGGTGATGGAACATCACGTCGGCAACTTAGTCCCAAGTGGTATAGGAAAAAATGTTCTTTGTACTGTACCTGCAACTTTAAGTTCAAGATGTTTTTTAAAAAAATTTTAATCACTATGTATTTAGCAATCCCATTTTTAGGAATATATTCCAAAGAAATACTGTTGGAAATACAGAGGGAGGAAAGAGAGAAAACAAGGCTGATATTATTTTTGTCAATAAAAAAGAAACAACTTAAATATCCACTATTAAGGGACTGGTTCTAAACCAGTCTCAAAAAGGAATAGGAACTATCTTATAGTATTCTACTATGCAGTGATCTCTAAGATATAGTAAACAAAAAAGAGTAGAGAACCTTGTATATATATACTTATATACATATTTCCTTTTCTCAGATATATGTGTGTGTATATATCTGAGAAAAGGAAATATGTATCTCTGTGTGTGTATGCATAACATTTCAAAAGAAGCAAGAGAAAAGTAAATCATAAAAGTTGGAGATAAGTGATCACCTATAAGATACAGGAGGAAATAGAGTGAAGGAGTTGTGACATAGAAGCTAGACGACTTTAAATGTATTTTGCTTTATAGATTTGAACTTGGAACCATGTAAATGTTTTATAAAAAGTAATCCTGGAAAATAAAATGAAAGAAATGATTCTAATATGAATACAATTTTCATAACTACACCATGGGACTTTAAAACTTCAGCTTGACCTGGGGGGATATACCCTAGGGGCAATAAGAACCAGAACAAAAACAAAACACAATTAAACCTTTTTCAGGAATCATGTTATTGGTGGAAGTATTGGTAGTTTTTCTGAGATGCATGTGTTGTATGATAATTTAAATGTATAATTATGTGATAATATATCATTCCTTTTATCTTTGAAAACCAAGATTTTCAACTTTGGGAGAAAGGAGATACAGAATTAAAGACATTAAGTAAAATCCCTATAATCCTGAATTTTAATTGGAAGTATTAATATGAATTCCTGATACATTTATTTTAAGAAATAAACATACTTCCTGTTTCTGTCTAAAAAGTCCCAGAAACAACAAGTAACTAGTTAGCACAGAGCTCCCCCAGGCCCAGAGAGAGCTCCAGTGACACCCTTTCTCACTAAAAGGAACAAGGCCCTATGGAGAAACAGTAAATTCTGTATTTAGAGCAGGAAATGCACAAGATGTGCCTGGAACATCTTGCTGTACCAGATAGAATGTTATCAAAGACTCCTATGATTGCATCAAAGGACTAGCGAGCCAAGTTTAGAGGCTCCTGTGGTCAACAGATGGACAGTTTGAAAATCAATAGTGATAGTAACTGCAGTAGATTAAAATGCATCAAATATGTTTAAATGCTTAAGTTCACGCTGATTCTAAAAGATAATTGGTCACACTTTAAAAAGTCTGGTGAATCAATTCTTTTTTTTTTCTTTTTTTTTTTATCACTGATAAATAAGGAGGGGGGTGAAATCAAGCATTTATCCTGCTTTTCCTATTTAGACAATTGCATTGGTTAAGTAAGCAGTAGATGAGACGTTTCTCTTCTCTTTACAGAAATATTACAGCTAATAAATAAAGAAGTAATGGTAGAATTAGAGTATCATTATCACCATTTGCAACTTCTAATCCAGGCAGGACTGATAGCCCAGGAACACCCCCTCCCCCTCTAGGATATGACTCCAGAAATTTTTCCCTTTATTCAGACCTCCCCCTGTTTTAGCACAGCAAGGAGAGATAAGCCCAAACTGGTCTTTACAAGCTTAGAAGCCATCTTTGGCTATGACATGACCTTTGGCTAATTACAATATAATCTCATCCGCATTGCAAATACTGCAGCTCCCATCATGCACCTGATGCCATGATAGTTCCAGAAATACCATACAAGGAAGAAAAAGTGGGAAACCAAGCTCTTTGCCTACTGAGAGGAGACTACGAGGCTATGTCAGTAGCACATTTCTGTGCACTTCCAAGAAGAATGAAAGCCCAGACTGAGACGCTCTCTCTGTCTGAGTTAGCCTGCACACCCCTCTTGAGTGTGTACTTTCACTTTAATAAAGCTTGCGCTTTCCTGCTTGCTGTTTGTCTTGCCCTTGAATTCTTTCTAGAGGCATGACAAGAACCTGGTCACCGGAGCTCTGAGCTCTTCCAGCAACATCACGAATTAACAGATCTAGGAATTAATCAATAGCTGCTAGTATCACAAAAGAGGGGAACCAGATGTTATATGCTTCTTGATGAAAGAATATCAAAAAAATAAAAATCATACTTAAAGCTGATTAAGCCTAAGATCCAACTACCAATTTATAGAAAAAAAAACAGAACACAGACATGTACAATGAGACTACCAGGGTGCAGTCCAAAACTTCTAAACTGCTAGAAACAGTACATGGCTAACAACTCAGTTTCTTCAAAGGAAAAGAGAGAGAGAGAGAAAGAGAGTTGAGGGGAGCGAGTGGCTGGAGGAAGAGAATACAAGAGGTGGAAGGGGAAACTATAGATGAAAAGAAACATAATGAGACATAGCAACTAGTCACATTGTGTGGATCTAGTTTCTGAATCAAATAAGAACATTTAAAAATGTATGACATTTCTGAGATGATTTAAAATTTAAGCACTTGCTAGATATTTGATGATATTAGGCGCTTATTGCTTTTCTTTTTTTAGATGTGATAATGGTGTTGTAGCTATGTCTTTTTTTTTTTTTTAAATCCTCTTTTAGAGATTTATACCGAACTGTTCATGGCAGAAATTCAGTGATGTCTGGAATATACTTCAAAATAATGCAGATGGGGGTATATGTAAGACAGAATTGGCCATGAATTCATAAATGTTGAAACTAGGTGATAGGTAACTTTTTATGTTCCTAAAATCGTTTATTCTCTATCTTTGTACATGCTTGGAATTTTTCATAATAAAAAGTTAGAAAATAACACCTACTATGTATTAGGGAACAGGCTGGCATTGACATACCTAAGCCATGAATTAGCATTACAGAAAAATAGAACTTTTCCTTCATGACTTGTGCATGTGGGAAAGGAGAAAAATTGATGGCAACGCCCTTAACTCTCCCCTTATTTGATGAGATGAATATGCAGTTTCCTTTGCCAAATTGGAAATTGAGAGCAGAATGCTACCCTGTCTAAACTGCTCCTCCAAGGATTTTGTTGAAGGCCGGAACCATTACTCAAGGGTCCAGCTGCACGGCATTCTCATCCACCCCAAAACACATGCAGATATGTGTGAGATCAAAATAGACGCACATGTGGGTTTTAACAAAGAACAACCAGACAAAAGCTCCACAGATGCTTTTGACCTCTCTCTAGTGGCCTCTGGGCCTTCCATGGAAATGTGAACTTTCCTTTGACACTCATATGACACCCTTTGGCTGTTAACAACAGCCCTATAGAGAGTGGGCAGTGCCCTCTGGCTGCATTAGGGGCAGGGGGCCCAATGTTCTAAATTGCTGGCATTCACACCACAATCTCTCTTATTTCTGGGCCCCACCCTGTTTGCAGTTAGCTGCATGATCCTTGAGGGTAGAAACATAAATTCTGCTGAACAGCCCCCTTCCCAGAGTGGTGACGTTTTTCTTACATGCCTAGGATATTTTCCCAAGGAATTTGAGAGAAAATGCATCAGAGAGAGACATGCAGTACCCAGGAAATGCACAGCAGAGGACTGAGCCTGAGCATTAGAACCTCTAGAAGATGTAAGGAAGAAAAACACAGTCCGCCCAGAAAAGCTGTCAGGCAACTTCGGTTTAGGTCAGGGTATGATCATACCATAATGGAGAAGGTCAGAGTGTGTAGAGACAATTTCCAACTACATTGGTGAAATTACAAGAGGTGAGGTGTGAAATGGACCTTAAAGATTAATAAAATGTCCAATTTCAATAGTCGAGAGGCTGGGGGAGGGTGCAAGGAGAACAGAGCAGAATTCCTGGTAGAGGGGATGTCTTGAGCAATCATGCAAACAGGATTTTACAAAATCTGCAAGAATAATGAGTCAAACCATTGATGGCGGGGAAGTGCCATAGATGCAAGGAGTGCTGCTGCAGAGGCTCAGAAGCTAACATGGCCTATTTATCTCCTTGTTGTTATTCTGTAGTCTTGTAGGATGCTGGTGATTGCCTCTGAGAAGAATGATAAAGAGCACAGGGGTCAAAGCAGTCAACTATTACTTGATAATACATGCAACAGATTAACCAATCCTGAAAGTAGAATTTGAGAATTGGGTCAAAATGAGATGGGGCTCAGCCCCACTTACCCATACCAAAGAGGCTGTTTGCTGACCTCTTGCGTCCAGCTCTTTCCAATCTCATGTTGAATCTCACCAATTTCTTGGTAAATTATAAAAGATCCACATGGTTTAGTTTTTATGAACCTTGGCACTATTAACATTTTGGGCTGGATAGTTCTTTTTTTGTAGGGGCCTGTCCTGTACATTGTAGGATGTTTAGCAGCATCCCAGGCCTCTACTTACTGGATGCCAGTGGCACTCACTCTCCCAGTTGTGACAACCAAAACTGCCTCCATACATTTCTAAATGCCCTTTGGGTAAGGGGTGCAAAATTGCCCCAGTTGAGAACCACTATACTATATGAAGAAACTAAAGTCATATTTAAAGCTTACATTTATTGGGTGTTTGTTTTTAAGAGTTTTTATACAGTGACCAATTTAATCTTCATGATATCCTGATGAAATATACATACAATTATGATTCACGCTTGACAGATGAAGAAACTGGGGGTGAGAAGAATTTATCAACTTACCCAAACTCATACTTCTCATGAGTAGCGGATTCAGGACCTGGCCCAACAACTTCTACACCAGCACCCCTTCTTACCATTAAGCTTTGTTTTACTCTACCTAGAGTCCCAAGCCTCTTTCATCCAGCTTAGTAAACCAAACAGTGTGGGCACCACTGCCATCGATCCCAGTTTAATTGCTGGGGATCATCAGACTCAGCAGAACACAGGATGGCAGACACAGTGCCCAAGATATCTCTGGGAGCCCTCCTCACTGTCACGTGTTTTTACTCTCGTTCCTGCCACTCCCTGAGGACCAAGTGGCTTGCCTGTATTTCACATTGGCAACATCCCTTCTGGAACAGTTATTACTCGTATTAATGCCTCATGATCATATGCCTTTGCTTATCACCATATTGACCTCTTCTTGATGGAGTACTAGTCACCCTTTGGCTTTAACATTGGGCAAGGGAAATTTATCCAAGAGGGGTAAAAACTGTCCACTAAAGCACAGGACATGAAGGTTAGTTACAGAGTCTGCATTGACCATTATGCTTGTCTCTCCAAAATCAGTTTACTCTCACTTAGTAACTACACTGGTTGTCACTCAGATATCCACACCATCCCCAAACAGCCTTCATTTTTGGGATTATGTAGCTGAATATTCTAAAAACATTCACAGACATATCTGAGTTGAGATCCTGGTTCCACCATGCAACCTTGCCCAAATTAATTGTCAGTGTGGGCCTCAATTTCCTCATTTATATTACAACATGAACAAATAATATGTTCTGTTAAAGTTCCTGGTACACAGTATCTATGAGTGCTGTTATTCTTATTATTATCGTTAATCCCTTCACAGGAATTGTTTTGCCAGATTGCTTGTCAGTGTTATTTACAGTCAACTGAGAGCAAATGGAATGCAGAGATGAATATACTGATGGTAGATGAGGCTGGGAAAAGATGCAGAGCACAAGTGCCAGGACAGCATGAAAGCAAGCATGGCAAGTATCAAAACTTTAGGTGGTGATCATTTTGCAACATATAAAAATATCAATCAGTATGTTATTGACTTGAAACAAATTTAATGTTATATGGCAATTATATCTCATTTAAAAAAAAAACTTTAGAGTTACTAAAAGGGTCCCTGGAAGTGTCCTGCCATGGCATTTCTAAAGACATTGTGCCATTATCATAACATAGGTACTAACTGCTAAAGAAACACTTTAGTGCAGGTTAGGACTTTTAGTGTCCCATGTAGGGGTCAAATTGTGCATACTCCACTGACAGAACTCCTGGAAACCTGCTCCTATAAGTGCTCAGCACCCAGAGCCCACAGGAGAGCAACACTCAGCTATCTGAGATGCCCAGTTATTTCCTATTGCAATACCAGTTCATTGATTTGTTCCTAATAAATTAACTTCAGTGAATTGGTCTATAGTGGGCCATGAGCCAAGACCCATATACCACTTAGTAGGTACCTACTACATAGATTTGAATTCTTATATTGTCTCTGCGAGGTTATCTTACAAAGATAAGACTTGCCCAAGTGCTCCCAACTAGTAAGTGTCCAAGCCAGCATTCAAAGCTAGGGCTGCCTGACTTCTGTTTGTGATTCTAAGCTACCTCTCTCTCCGAGTACTCTTTTGATGTGTGTGTCTGTGTGTTGGAGGTGGGGAATGGTCTTCTGGGCCCAGAACAGTTGGCAGAATCCTCTTTTATTTTTTACATTGCTCCTGGAGCCAATTAATGATTGAATGAGCAAAATAAAAAAGTAGAAAATGGGAGTAGACACTCAGGAAGGAAAGCCACAGGAAGGAAGAAAGGCAAGAAGGGAGGAAGGAAGGAAGGAATAGAGGAAAGGGTCGGGGAAGGAAGACAGGAAGGACACGAAGGAAGAACGTTCCTTTCTCCTGCCTTGGTAATGGTGACTCAGAGGGTTATTCCCAGCTGGCTTGTCGGGGTAGGGTGTGGAGACCATGACGCCTGGTGAAGCTCATCACTGTCACTCGCAAAGCATGTGCCTTCTGAGGGCTGCTGACAGCACCGATTCCACCTCAGCGGGAGGGGCACGTCCTGCTCACATGGAAGGGCACATGTAAGGGGTATTTGACAAGGAATGCATTACAGACTCAAAGAAGAAGCTGCATGCCCCATGAGAAGAGTCACTCCAAAGTACTATAGAGAAAATTGGACCAAGATGTTGTCTCAGATGCTCACAGAAGGCTGACAACCCAAGAACTCAGTTCTGATCCACACTCTGTGTATCCAAGCTCTGCTTTACAAAGGCTGAAGTTAGAAAGTAGAGAAGTTTTACAATTGGCACATTTCTGTAAACACATAGATTTAATTCCAATTTTACAGCTCAGCCACTCTCTGTACTCTCTGTAACACACAGTCCATAAAGGATTTACAATGTGATTAGAAATCTATTACTAGTTACATTCCCTGACCTCCGTGTAGGTAAGATGGATCTAGAAAATTGGTCAGAGTTCCAAGGAAATACTTAAGATTAAATAGAAACCATAACAACTACAGCAATAAAAAGAACCCCAAAGTAGACATGAAGAGAACAGGGAACCCCAAACATAAGTCCCCCAAATGAAGAGGATCTGGGTTACATGGAGGTGAGCTCAAGGACACGGGAGGACTTGATGATCAGATGGCTAATCAGCCCTACCTCACAGCCTACATTTTATGGAAATTTGTTTTTCCAACACTCCATCAAAAAAACACCTCCATTTGGTATTTAGCCATGGGTGTAAATGTCTACTGCTTTGTGTCATCCAAACTTCTCTAGTAGTAACCTGCACCCTGAGACCTTTCTCTCAATATTGTCCTTGGTCAGTGCCCTGGGTCCTGTTGGTATGAACATTGCACCCAACACGGTTGCACAGCCGAGCCTCTGACCCCTCAGGGCAGGCTGCCTGGAGGAACCTAGAGGAGGCATGATTCCTGGGTTGGCCCTGCAGTGAATTCAGGGGTAGACTCAAATTTGGTGAGGTCTCACACTCCTATAATATTTGGTGCTTTAAAAGAATGCAAAACACAAATACGAAATCAGGTACAGGGCCTGGGGAGGGGCCCTGTACAATAAAAAGTCCTCAAAATTTAAACTTGCCCTTGTGGTAAAACCCACTTCTTCCCCTGCCATGTTCTGACCACATGAGAAGATCTTGGATGGCTTCTGTGTAGTAGTAGGAAGCAAGGCTTGACCTAATTTCTTTGGTACACAGAGATGCCTAATGTTGATTTTCAAATTTAGGGTAGAAATTAGAAAAATCAGAGTATAAAAAGAAACTCGATAAGGCTCAGAACTATTAATATATTGAAGCAGTGAGTTAATCAGTTTAGAAGTACTTATTTTAAAAAATCATCTTAGAAACTGTTACTGCACAGAATATTTACTGTTTTAAATAAACACGAGATATTGGTTACTAGCATACAGCATTTTGCATTTATAGATTTGTGTTTTGGTGCTATTATTCTTTAATTCCACAAATCTCGGGAGACACAGGTCACCCATTGCCTTGGTACTCAACACCTGAGGAATTCAGCTATTATTGAGCTACACAGCAGCTCTGTACTGAATTCTGCTTTTTGTCTTGAGAGCTAACTGGCTGCCAAAAGGGCAAGCAGGTCTCAGGGAGGAGGCTCATCTCATCTTCTGCTTAGATTTGATCCTTTGGCTACTGAAGCTGCTGTTATATGAAGAGTAGATGAAGGAAACACTTCAGGATCCAAAGTTCATTAGACCAATGAGCCAAGTGGCCCGGCAGAGACAAATTACCACATGCCATATAGCAGATGGAACCTAAGACTGCAAAAGTGTAGGCAGCATCATCAGACCAGAGTGGGCCATGTAAACAAGGGCCTCAGCTTAGGTCCCCAAACATCCTTCATTTAAGCTCAGCATCTCCAAGCTGGATGGCTGTACATCAATCAGGCTCGTCTGAAAGGACCCCACCTCAGCAGTGACGCCTGGATCAAAGAACATGCCCTCTAGGCTTTTGTTATTAGAAACCTCAGGGCAAAGAGAGAACTGAAACCACTAATTGGGGACAGCTTTAGCATGCCAGGACACCCAGTGTGACCATTGGAGGGGTAAAGTAAGGTTCTGGCTGGGAGGAGACTGAGGCCAGTAATGGAGAGCAGTGGGGAAGGTTGACACAACCAAGTGAAGGAACGGACCAAGACAGAGCCTGCCGGCTACCCTTGGCTCCACGTCCTGAGGGGTCAGTGTCTCTTCAGTGGCCAGAAACAGTTCTCCAGGGCTGGAACTGGGCTGCCATCTGACGTTAACCACCCAAGAGAGCAGGGAAGGCTGGGACCATCCTTCTGACTCGTCCTACTGACTAGAAGAGAACGAAAGTGTCCTAGGGGGGTCTCTGCCCATATCAAATCTTCTCATTTTGGAAACTTCTCGCTGGCATTTCCTGGTTGTATCTTCCTCCTCTCACCAGATTGGAAGGGCCCTGGGAGAACATGCCTTTATCTGAACAATAACAGCTTCCTCCTTTTGAGTTCTTACTCTGTGTTAGAAATTCCAGGCATTTTACCTTAAATTGTCTTCCTTACCCTCCCAATGCTTTATAATACTTCAAGCATCCAGGGCTCAGACTATAATTTATTTGCCTAAGATTACATAGCTAATTAAATAGTGTAATTAGCACACAAGCCCCAAATGTCTGAGTCTAAAGCCATTTACTAGATGTTTGCCAAATTCATTGCACTAGTTCCTCCTGGATATGAAAATGTGAATATAGTCAACTCCTGGTTTTTAATGACTAAAATAATACTAAAGCAATTAATCTAAAATTCCTCAGTGTTTGATCCCCAAATATAATTTTGTTTATATATTTGAACCATATATTTGAATATGGGTATGTTTGCTAGTCTGGGAACTTATAACTCTAAACAAAGTAATAGAGACACTCAGTAGAGGAGTTCCAAATTATGAGTTTCTCAACTCTGGGTTTTCTACTAAAACTTCTCCCTATACAGAACTCAGTCCTGGACTGCTTCTGCTCTCCATCTGAATTTTCTCCACATTTTGTTTCCATCTCTGAGCTCCCTTGAGCTTCCAGACTCACATATCCAACTGCTTATTTGATATCACCACTCAGATAGTCAACAGGCATTTCAGACTTCATCCACAACAGAACCCTGCGAACTCCACCTTCGCAACCAGTTCTTCCCATCCTCACCATCCCAGGAAGTAACATCATCATCTACCCAACTGCTCAAATTAAAAACAAAAAAATTAGATGACATCTGGATTCCTTTTTCTTTCTCTTCACAGCCCACCCATTGCTAATTCTTATTGGTTCCTCCTCTTACATATGTCTTGGATCTCACCTAAGCTATCATCTGTTTAGTGGGTTTGCAGAAGCTTCTTACCTATAAAATGGGTAGCCTCGGTAGTTCATTTTCTTTATTTTTATTTCAGTTATCAAACTGCTCAGAGAAATGCTAATGTTTTCCAAGGATAGCTCTGCATAGAAGAGGGGGACGGTCCTTTCTTGGTATGTGATTCTGATATGAAATTTAAGATGCTATACATTTCATTACCAAAATATTTTCTGCTTTATCTAACAATTCAGTGTGACAAAATTCCCCTCTTGGGAAAGTCATTTACTATTTTAGGTGAATTTTTTTTGTTTGTTTTTTGCCTTTCCAATGTAAACTGTTTTTTTTTTTTTAACTTTAAGAAGATAATATAGGTATATTATCTTCACATAAAAACAAAAGCTAAAGGTTAACTCATATGACAAGAAATTTTTTTAATGACAAAGATGATCTTAAGGTAAACTGGGCAATCACCAACTCCCTTAGCAGCATTAAATAAATTCCTCTTCTGTGAAGTATCAGAACTGTTTATTTCTCCATGCCCTCAAAGGCAATCTGGATTTCCAGTTAGCCATCACAGAGGTGGACTGAAATGGGAGCCGTAGTTGCTGGTAGATTAATTATATTTTTTTCAAATATTTTTAACTCATGCTTCCAGTTATGTAATTGACCTCAAAAAAGTAGATCTTAAAATTTTAGAGTCCATAACACTTTGGGTCAGTTTATATAAATGCGTGCGCGCATGCGCATGTGTGCATGTGTGTGTGTGTGTGTGTGTGTGTGTGTGTGTGTGTGTGTGTGTTTAATCTTGCCCAGGATTTCTTAGCAATCTGGGGCTGGTCTGTGTGAACTGACAGGCCCCAAGCAAAACTGCAGAAATACAGATAGCACTGCTCCAAGGCTGTGGTCTTTCATACACATTCCTGGAAAATGTAACTGTGTGGTTTCCAATATCATTTCTCTTAGAATACATATGTGAGTGAATTTTACTTTGAAAAGAACACATGTACTTTGGTTTACATTAAGATTAATTTGAGATGTTTTAAGAAAGTAGAGCCATTTGGGATCAATATTTACTAAATCTAAATCTCCATTTTATTGCATCGGACTTAATTAGTGCTTAAATTCTAACTTAATTGTGACAGGCTGCCTTCTGTTTACATTTCTGAGAATAAACAAAACATCAGCTCCTCAGTGGCCCTCTTGAAGAAGAAACAGCTGGCTCAAAGTTAGTTTTGGTCCCTACTCCCTTCTTCCTTACCTTTAAATAAAACAAAATGAAACAAACAAACAACAATAAAAAATAAAAATAAAAACATAGTTCTGCTCCCAGCAAAATATAAACTCTTGTTGGCAAGTAAGTTAAACATATAAATATCTGCAGTCTGTTTGATTCAGAATTTGGAAGAGTGGACTGGGGTTGTGGAGTGACTGAAAACTTAATTTTACTGCATTAGTATTAGAGAACACCTATGGTTGTTTTTCTGTCAGTTGAATGAGAAGCTACCAATTACTGGTTTAAACTTAAAAAAAACAACAGCAGTATCTCATACTCCAAGCCTTTCTATTATACAGCTCTTGGCTAAATAAGGCTACCTACAAAAATACTATAGAAAAAGTAGATCTCTCTGGGATGCTGGGCCCATCATTTGATGTTAATAAAAAAGCATTTTCTTAGATTGGTTAGAGGGTGATGGATTAGGACTCTTCCTGGGTAACTGAGAGGGGTAATTCTAACTGAGTAGAGAACTGAATTTCTGATCTCAATGTACTAAGTATGGAGATAACTCCCTAAAGAGGAAGACTGGTTTAAAGCAACTTTGAAATGTGGTTAATAGGGCAAAATGCATCTGTGGTCAGATACAACTAAGGGAGAGAAAGAAGGTGGTCTGAATTTGTATGTATAAGTTAAACTCCCTGTGGTTAGGTGACTTTTTCAGGGCTGTGACTTTGGGTTTACATGATTCACACTATCAAGTATGAAAGGAGTTGACTAAGTCACAAAATCAAAATTCCAATATGTATGTGTTTGCTTCAACCTTTCTTCCACAGATCATGAATCCAGGCCTCCTTTCTTTATGACATCTTTAACAATTTTCTGCTTAGTTTTAGCCACAGAGGTGCAATGAAGCCCAGTGTTTCTATCAGCAGAAAGTGCGTATTAGTTAAAATCAGAAACTTAAGGTTAAAAACCCATTTTCATCACTTTCCAAGTTATGTAATCTTTTTGAGCTTCAATTTCTTCAACTACAAAATAGAGATGATAGCTCTGTGTCTGTACTTTTATAACAGAATTAAGTGAGATATTACTTTAAATGCCTGATGGACACATAGAATCCAATGAATGACACATGTACAAGTGTGACTTGAAAGTACCCTTCCTCCCTTTCATGGGTCTTCACTTGGCCATTGAACTGGCTGAGGACACCCGGAGTGAAGATTAAGACAGAATTAGCAGCTAGAAGAGCTTATTCAAACCCAGAGGCAGAGGTGTCACTCCTATTTGGGCCCTGCAGTGGTTTCCCATTACACCTGGAGTAAAAGTGAAGTCCTCAAAGTCCTTTTATTATTTTTACTCCTCTCTCAACCTCTCTGATCTCACATCCTCCTTGCTCCCTCTGCTCTCATTTTTCTCCTGAGTTCTTAAACATGCCAAACTTCCTTTCTACCTGGGTGCCTTTGCGTCTGATACTTCTTTTGCCTGAAACATTATTTCTTTTAAATATCTGTTGGCTTGCACCCTCATTGCCTTTCCCAAAAGACCATCCTTCACCACTTTAGCAAAAAATAGCACCTCCACTCTTTATCTCCTTACCCCATTTTATTTTTCACGTGACACTCATTACTACCTAATATTAAAATGTGCTTATTTATGTATTTATTCTTTTCCCTGAGAAATTAAACTTTATTGGGGCAGTGTGTATTTTATTTCCTGCTATATTCCCGGACCCTAGAATCAAGCATGACACATAATACAGGCTTGACAAATGTTTGTGAGCTGAATGAGTGATAGCAGATGAGGACCAATTCTCGTTGATCAGTATAAACTTTGATGTGCATCGCAACCACCTGGATATCCATTTCTGGGCCCATTCCTAGAAATTTTGACTCACTGGATCAGAGTTGGGGCCAAGGATCTGCATTTTAACAAACATCTCAGGTGATTCTAAAGCAAACAGACCAGATTTTCAGAAACATTACTGGAGACATGGAGCCTATGAAATTATGCTAATGAAAAGAGACCATATCATGAGTATTCATTGTTTTTAATGCAAGTGGGGTACCTGGTTAGGCAGAACTTGACTTTTTTGTTAGCAAGAGCTGTTAGTTTAAAAGTTACCAAGCAGTGTTCTATCTAGAAGAGACAATAAATTGTCTTGGATTAAATCTTTGATCTGAGAAGAATTCCTTGAGTGGTCTCTCTTTGGTCCCTAAAAGCCCACAGGCACTCATTGCTCCAGTGGGGGCAGGGAGAGGGACAGTAACAAACATTTTTTGAGGTTTAATAAAGGCCGCTCTCTCTTACAAATGTTACATAGAGGTTCGCTTTATTAAGTTTCTCTGAGGATAGAGGGTTCAAACCAAGATCTATTTTGGGAAAGGGCACTGTGAGGCTCTAACTGAGAACTCATGGGGAGGAAAGGGAGAGTCATAACGGAGGAAAAGATGGGGCCTTAGAACCCATCCTAGAGACTGAGCTATCAAAAGAGGACTGGAGGTGTACAGCGGGAAGACTTGATCTGAAGTCTCACACTGAAATCCTTCCTGCTCCTCATGCCATGATATTGGGCTCTTTGGGAACAACTAAGCATTGAATAGAGTTATCCTATGGGTAGCCTGAGTTGTGACCCCGGCCAAGCATAACTCTAAGGAACATTATTCTTCTTCAAGAATCACTTTGATCCTGTGCAGGAATTTGTACTAATTCTTTGTTTTCTTTTTGTGTGGTGCATCCCAGCATAGAGTTGCTTGATTTACCTTTATTTTTTTTTGTTGTTGTTGTTATTTATATTAATTTTTTAATTGAAAAAATGATTTAATTTTTTCCTCCCCACTCTTCCCCACCCTCCATTTTTCCTATTTCATCTCCATTTTTCCTATGTAACCACTAATCCATGTCTATGTCCATGAACCTGTTTGTTTGTCCTGTTCATTTGTTGATATCACTTATGTGTGGGATATGAAACTAAAAACTAAAATCAATTTACCTTTAAAATGGTTGGAGTCCTTCTGAGTCTCGGTTGGAGTGGTTTTTAGGGCACAAAGTAAACCATTCCCAGTTGAAATGCCCAGTTCAGTTAGCATGGTAATGTGTTTCTTCTGCTGCTGACTTTCTTATCTTACTGTCATCCGTGCTAGGTGATGTGAATATTGTAGCTTCTTCATTTGTACCATATAATAGTTTACACAAATTATATGATTTTTAAAAATCTAACTACCAAATCATATTGTTGCTATTCTAGAATTTTTAAGTCTTTGCAAGTAATAGCAGCTTCGTCTCTTTGTTGGTATTTTCTAAGAGAGCTGTGGCCATTTCTAAATGTCACCACTGTTCTTTGCATTTTAACCTCCCGCACCATGAACTCCTTGACTGAGTACTGGGTGAGTTGTTAACTTAAAGGAAAAGCTGGTCAATTTGATACCAGGGGCCCTCGCTCCTGTCTTCCTCCTTTCCAACCCAGACACTTAGGGTACATAAACACATACTACCACCACCACCGCCACCAACAACAATGGAGAGCTCTGTGCTAAAAACAGAGGTCAGATAGAATGGTTCTTCCAGGATTTCTTGTCAGGTCTTCTTTGCCTTCATTTGGCAGGACAGGAAACTGGAGTTCACAATCCATCTTTGACTAACACAGTCAATAACAAAGTGATAAGCCACAGAAATGAGATTTGCATTCAAAATTCTCAACCAAGGCTAATTTTTCCTCCTTTTAAAATTATTTATTGAGTGCT
This sequence comes from Cynopterus sphinx, assembly GCA_030015415.1. Lineage (NCBI taxonomy): Eukaryota > Metazoa > Chordata > Mammalia > Chiroptera > Pteropodidae > Cynopterus > Cynopterus sphinx. The sequence continues at coordinate 67,355,600 of CM057387.1, read as the reverse complement.
AAGTATTGTGCTTTAGCTAAGCACTATTTTTAGTTATCTTTATGCTTTAACCGATTCACTCTCCCAAGCCCCATGATACACATATTTCTATTTTATGGATGGGAAAAGCAAGGCAGGGGCCTGAGGCTTAGGAACTTTCCCAAGTTCATAGAACCTATAAGGAGCAGAGATGGAATTTGAACCCAGATCTACTATGCATCATGTAATACTGTCCTTTTGCCACCTTCTCCAAGACAACATGGTTTCATGGAAGAAGCACTGGATTTGGAGTAAGAAAGTGCCAGCTCTGCCTCCAAATGTGAACTTGGGCAAGTAATTTGAACCTTTTCATTTCATTTCCACTTTTCCTACATATAAAATCCCACAAAGATTATTGAGAGCTTCTTCACATAAGATAATGTATGGAAAATCACTTTGCAAATCGAGGTATGCTCTAAAAGACATAATTTTTATCATTGAAACCTACTGTCCCTTGGTAAATATGCACCATGTTCCTTTCTCTTTGCTTGAACTGTAACACATGTGATGGATGAAGGCCGGTGTTAATATAGTCATGAATCTTGTGGTTTGATTTCACATCAAAGGGAAGAGTCACAAAGGTTGTGGATCTAGGCTCAAGCTATGAATGTTACAGGCTGTAGTTTTTGAGTCCATGCATCATACTGCCCACAGCAGTGTCTGCAAAGAAGGCACTGTACCTCTCCAGGAAGGAGGAGAAATGAAAGAACTCAGTGCCTCTATAACTTTATAGTGCAGTAATTCTTTCTGAACAGAGGTCACAGCACACTGTTTACATCTTTGAGAAAAATGGTGATGTGTGCCAAAATGTCAGCACAACCAGGGATATCCTTGCCATTGAAGAATGCATCAACATAAAAATTACAAACGACATTTGTTTTATGATTCATGAGTTTTGCTTTTTAACCAAGATTCTCGCAAACTTTCACTCTGGTTCCCCACAAAAATTACCTTCTATTTAATTTATAGTTTGGAGTAAATGTAGGGGCAAATGTTAGCATTCTAGTATCTAATGAAAAATATTTCCAGATTCAATTTGGGTTAGAAATTACCCACCATTCCTCCAACCTGTACCCTAAGTACCAAGGCCCTTTACGGGGTTAAGCCTTGAGCCATCTGTCGTTAGAGCTTGTGGCACATTAAGTAACTACCTCCAGCAAGGGATTTGATAGAGTGCTAAACCAGGTCTTCATAGACATAAGAAAGCAGAAAATTGATGCAATAAGCCAAACAATCAGAGGTAAAAATCTAACCTTTTATTCATCAGATATAGGTAAAGAATGCTTTTAGAATTCCCCTTGACTCTTTTTACTGCATTGTTTTGTTTTGAAATACGTGTATAAAGACCTTTAATGAAGTCAGTAAAAAGAAAAAAATAGAAGAGACAAAGGAATTTTGAATGTAAAATATAGATTATGTCTGATATTTATTATATCAGCTCCCCGATTCCATGCAAAAAGTATCATTTGAGATCAAATTTGTTTGGAAAAATTGGAAGCTTATTATTGGGACATACACAAATGGTGTAAATACTATCAGCCCATACTCAAGAAAATCTTTAATTTTCACTTTTCACATGGGGAAAAGAGCTTTTTATGAAATGTGAGCTTAAGGTCACAAATGGGGTTTGGGGACAGTAAGCCTATGTCTATATCTGTAGCTCAAGCTACTTCTGAGATCTTGGCTAGAGGTCTGACTCACAGGTGAACCAGTAATCTTTGCTTTTCTAGGTCCTCCTATCAGTTCTGACCACCATCGATGTCTTGACATTCCCAGTGATTTATTATAAGGGTATACTTGGGAGAGGGTGAATTAATCCACTCCACAAATCCCAGAAATACATGTACTACCAACTCAGTTTTATCTTTATTACAGAAGGGGCCCATTAGGATACCACTCAGGCCTGCTTATTTTGAGAAATGAAAATGAAATAAATTGTAATCAGTAGAGAATCACCATTTAAATCTGATTAATCTACAGCTTTATGTTAGAGTATTTGGGGAAATTTTAACCTTTCAGAAGTCTTTTGGCAAACCAACGGGTGAGCTGAAATTTTTAGAACAATGTAATGAAAGAAGTGAATGGCTGGTCTGTATGTTAATTCAAAAGCTATTATTAGGTGGCTTTGATGCTCATATCCAAACATGACAACATCCACAGGAAGAAGAATCCGTCTCTCTTGCTCCTCTTTCTTGGGAGCAAGAAAAACTTTCCCCAAGCCCCCTCAGCAGACTTCCCACCTTTCACTGGACAGAATTGGATCACGTGCCTGTTCCTCAACCAGTCAATGGGACTCCCATGATTGGCTTGAACAGAGTTTACTCATGAAGCCAATCTCCTGAATCACACTGCGGGTGAATAATGGAGCAAAATTACTGTTCAATTAGGAAAAAGTAAAAAGAAAGAGTGATGGATCTTCAGTAAGCAACCAACTAAGTCTGCTACAGCAAACTTAGTCTTCATCAAGTCTGAGTACAATGTTCACATACTTTATTTTCTTAGGACAATATTACTCAGTTTACTCTGTAGTTTTCTATCAGTTTTTTTTGTTGTTGTTTTTTGGGGTTTTTTTTTGGGGGGGGTGGAGCATCATTTTTCTCTGACCTTGTGCTGCAATCCAGTTTCTTTTTTTTCCTTAGCAGAGACCACAATGGAAATCCTACTATAAAAACACTCCAGTGCTATCAGAGGATCAGACCATATAAGGTGCTAGGGACCTTTTTATTTTAAATAAGAAACAAAACTATTTATACTTTTACAAGGAGTCTGCCCTATTTTAGTAAATATTTGGCAAAGCTTCTTGATGAAAAGAGCAAACTGACCCTTGTTCTGCAGGGTTGTTTTGCCATAACTGAAATCGTTCATTAATTTTCTGAAAATAGAAGCAGTAAGTGTGTGCTCTTTTGCACTGAGACTAAAGGAGTGCTTACTCGTGATTTAAGCTGTTTTTACTAAGGCATCGTTGGTCAAGTGTCTTTTGAACCATGGTCCTAATCAGACCTTGTTCTGAGTCACAGTCGCCAAATGATATGATTGGAAAATAATCTCCTATGGATGGAGCAGAGATGCATTAATCTGGCCCTGGAGAATGTGGTATGTTTGACAATACATTTCAAACTGGATTTCAGAGGTCCCAGATTTGGTAACAAGCCCCAACTGTTTTGAGAAGCAGTGAATCCCAAGGTTATTAAGCAGGATGCATTCTGAGAGAAGCTTGTTGAGTACCATATGTTTCTGATTCATTGGGAGTTAACTCATTCTGTGGTGTGGGGTTTGTAGCAAACACTCAGGCCCCACTACCTTTACTTCTTTAAAGGTATCCTCTTGCCAGCTGGATTTGGAAGCGTGTGGTGCAGCTGCAAGGAGTGTTTTTAAGTCATGTTCAGAAACGTATATAAGACAACCAGAATGAAAATTATCCTGAGATGCCACACAGCAGATTGAGCTGGGCCTGGCCAGCAGGCTGGGTGCAGGGTTTGGACATGGTTTGCCGTCTGTCCTGGTGGCAGTAAAATGTGGCTCTGCCTCCAAAGATCTGGGTGGACAGTTTCTGATCCTAAGTCAAAGCTGCTCAGAAGAAACGTGATCAGTAGATATCAAGAAAATGATTTAGAATCCTAAAATTTCAGGATTGGAAGTTGTCTTTAAGATTATCTAGTTCAACCTCATTTCTTAAATGAATAATCTGAGGAGAGATGACTCGTCTAGTGTCACATAGTTTGTTTCCTGCTTATATACTATTTCCTTGTTCCTTGCTATTTCCCAGTATCCACTGGCAAATCCAAAACTCAAATTTTAGGTGGATAACTCAAACAGAATCTGGAATATGCTAGTTGCTCCTCATGCCCCCCACTTAAATAGCTAAAAATGAGAAAAATTAAGGTCCCCCCTCATAGGTCCAATAAGATGAAATAACAACTCACGCAGAACAGTGCTTGGCACATGGTGAGAGCTCACTAAAAGTACATGATGCCACTATTATTCTCTCTTGACTGTTGCCAGTAGGCAAAGTGACACAATAGAAAGAGCTACAAACTAGAAGATAAGAAATTTCTAGTTCCAGCCATATGACCTTTGGTAAGTCACTCACCTTAAACCCTGAGTTTCCTCTGCCTTCCTCACATGAGGATTTTATATACGTGACGGTGCTTTGTTAGCCATGAAACTCTATAGCAGAACTTCTCAAACAGTAGTAACATGCATACAAATCACTTGGGGATCTTGTTAAAACTCCGTCTGTTCCAGTAAATCAGGTATAGAGCCTGAGATCAGACATTTCTCATCAGTTCCCACATGATGTGATGCTGCTGGTCCAGGGACACCTCCACCCACCCCTACCCCGTTCAGATTTGATGTATCACATGCAGACAGCATTCTGGTTTTTAGGATGACAACAATCTCCAGGACCCTCAAGGTGTCCAGGTGCAGCACCCACAAGGCAGTACAGGCAAGTACCATGCTGCTCCTAAAGATTCTGCAGTAAGTGGATCTGTCTTGGTACCTAGTTTCAAGGTCTTAAATGTTTATTAAGTTTAGCCTTCAGTCTCAGGGCAATCTCACACCCTGCTCAGTACTTTTTTGCAGATCTGGTGACTGTGACGTTAGCATTCTAAAACCCCTCCCCTAACACTGGTTCTAATTTTTTGGCAGTTCATGCCTTCAGGCTACAGTTGGGCTAGGTACCAGAGGTTGCTGTAGGGAGGACAGGGGTGATACCAGGGGACCAGTGAATGATAAATTTGACTCTGGGGCTGGGAGCCAAATTATATTTAAAATAGTTCTGGCCACCTTACAAGCTCTGGTATAGATGGAGCATAAGTGTAAGTAGAGGCAACAGCAAAACTTAGTATAGCAGCCAGGAAAACTGACTTGAAACAAGAAAGAGACTTGAAACCAGAGTGTGTTTGTGTTTTAATAAAACTACAGAAATTTTAATGGGCCATCACAGCAGAGAGGACTTAATCGGCTCTAATTAAAAGTGGGCAGGTGATTGCATGTTTGAAACTTTACTTTGGATACTTTTGGAGAGTCAGGAAGTTAGAAGAGTTGGCATTTGAGAATGATTTTTTCACACAGGAGATGAGGTCCAGAGGTGACCATAAGAAGTGTGACATTAAAGTTTACTACTGGCTGCCAGTCTCTTTGTTTCTTCAGACAGTAAAAAGTAAGAAAAGAGGGTGTTTGGGCAGAGAAATTAGATTGAAGGATAAAGAACAGCAGGTAACTCATACTTTTGCTTCAGGACTCAGATCACCTGACACCCACCCACCCCTTGTCCTGGCCCCACCACGGGCATGCCATGTGTGTTAATCTGTACCCTAACGACAGAGACTGTATCTTCTCAGTACCTCAGCTTCCATAACAGGCTCAATCCCAGTAAACAGTTGACTCTGTTTCTGGAATGAGAATGAAGGACAGAGAAGAGAAGGGGGAAGGAGGAAGAGAAAACCCAGGAATAGGAAAGAAAAGGGAAAGACTGGCAAAACTTTGGGAAGCCAGCCTTTCATGGTTCCAAGAATGTTTTCCAAAAGTCTTCCAACCCAGGTCCTATTAAATGGCTCTGCTTTTCAGCTTAGCTTGGGTGAATATGTGTAGTAAAACTAAATGATGTCTGAGTCTGACGAAAACGTGACCCTCTCCAAGGCATCAGCTGTGACCACCTGGGCTTAAATATGGGAGGAAGACCTGGCTGGCTGGTTACTAGCTTGGCATTGATTCCCTTGGTGTTTGAAACCAGGTGAAAATAAAGCAAACAGAGCACATGCCAGAGCAGATGTTGACCCCACTCCCTTAGAACCAAGGGGGCCTTTCTCCTTAGCTGGCCACCTCCACAGAGAGGAAGAGAAGCCACAGGGCCCCAGGGCTCGCCGACGCTGCTTTCTCCAAACCTACAACAAGGAGATTTTGTTACTTCAGCCATGCTTCGTTGGACAGCAAATATGTGAGCTGCTTTATGAGGATCCGGAACGTTGCCGGGTCTTGAAGTTCACCCCTGAGCCGCCTCCACACGAGTTAGTCGCTCTCTCCAGGCGCTGTTTGCAGTGCTGGCTGTGGAGGTGTTCCAGTCCCCCGGCACGTTCAGGTTAGGGGGTGTGCTGAGTTGAGAAAAAGCTCACTTAAGGCTACATTTCCGAAAACCCTGGGGACTTTGTTTTGCCTCAGACGTCTTTTGGCAATGACAATTGTAAAACTGTTGCGCAAGGAGTTTCCTTGGCACTCATGCCACCGCCAGCAGTGTGTCAATGCTCACATGTGTGCCAGAAAATTAAGTTTTAAATGTCACCATTCCACAGGAACACAAGATGTGACTTTGGATCCAGATGTAACCTTTGGGCCGGCGTTTCTGCTCATAAAACATTGCTTGCAGTCTGCATCGAGTCTCAGATTCCTGCATGAGTCAGTGGAGTGCTTTAAAATACTTTAAAACAGAGAGATTGTGGTGACCTTGCAAGGTGTCAGCTCAGCCATGTTGAAGCCAAGTCTCCCAGAATCCCCTTCCCTCTATGGTTCCAGATAAGATTTGGGAGGCAAAAGCGAGGCAGTGGCCATGTCTATGCTCTGAAGGTCTGTGTAGGCCCCAGGTACCTCGGCAGCTCACATACGTTGTTAGTCATCTGCTGGCCTACCTCCCTGGTGTGGGCCTCCAGGTCCTGGGCCAGGAATGTGTGCATCTCTGACAAAGGTCACCCATTAGCTTCTTCTGTGGGTTCTTTGCATCCTTAAGGCTGGAAACAATGAGACATGCAAGTACCAGTTGTTTTTATGACTTCTGATTTGTCTTTGCTCTCCCTTATTGCACATCCAGTTTTAGTCCCTGCTGACCTACAGTAGTGACTTCAGTCCCAACACCAGATGCAGAGGCAACAGTCTTGTACAGACTTTCGTTGTGTTGAGTTGAGTTGAGTTTGTTGTCTTCTTTCTCAATGAGGACTTGCATCAAGAGTGTTGTTAACTAGTTGACCAAATTTGTTTTCCTTTCTCCATAGTAGTTGTTCCACATGGTTTTCTCTGCCCTGACCCCACCCCTAGGCGATCACCTGCGCCTCTGAAAAGATCAGGGCCAGCTGATGCGGACTCCCACACCTCAAAATATCTCTACTTTTTTTACCCACACCCTCTCCTTCACATCTCTCTGAGCAATAATGATTTTCCCTTACCCATGATGAACCCTCTTCCTGGGCCACTGGCCCAGCTCCTCTCCCTCATTTCTGCTCGCTTCATCTTTTCTCTCCTTGTCTTACATCATTCGCTCTTTTCCCACAGAATCCCTTCCTCTGCCTTCAAGCATATCCACATCGCCTATTCCACTATAAGAAGCACCTTTTTTTTTTTTGACCCTGTTGCTGCCTCAAACTGTCTTCATATGTTTTTGCTTTCCATTAAACTCCTTGAAGGGGGAACTGTTGCCTCCACCGCCCCAACACCACATTTTTTTCTGGCCCTTTAAAGCAGACCGATTCCCACCTTTTATACCAGTTTCATGGAGTTTGGGCTGCATGTAGGAATAACCTGGGGCCCAAGGTGCTTTTAAAGTCTAAAGCAATTTAAGAAAATAGGAAGATGGACATGTTTACTACCTAAAAATTTTAAAGCCTCTAGGTAAATTATTTTACTATTAATGAGCAAATTTTACATATTAATACCCAAAGCTGGTGAGAAAAATTTTCATTTTCATTGCTAATGACTGGGTAAATAGGTAAAATCTCTTAGAAAAACAGTCTAGCAAACTATCCAAAAACATAAAGATGAACACACTATTTAACATGTTTCTATTTCTAGAAATCCTAAGTAATTCAATTACTGAAGTAAGCTAAAGTTCTCAAAATGTTCATTGTAGCATTATTTATAATAGTGAGAAACTAGAAACAAACTAAATCACCAAGAAGAGAATAATTAGTGTATTTATGGTACATTCAGTAGTTGGAATAGTAATGTATAAATTAAAGGATAATAATGAAGACTCTAACATGAAAACATGCTTATAATATAATAAGTGGGGTAAAAAAGCAGGACATGTAGTTATAATGTAAGGAGAAAATCAGTAAAGACACTGAATCAAGTATGGTTTTAACTGTAACTTTGCAAATTCAATTTCACAGTTTAATAATGAATTCTAGCCATTAAAAATTTGGGCAAATAGGCTTTAAAACCTTCTTTAAAAAAACACTCTTCCATCTCTCTGTAAACTTTGTTTTGCCTTAGTTCACTTTTTAAAATATGTTTGAAAACAAGCTGATTCTGTCCTAATTTGCTCACCCTGAGCTTGTCTTGTAAACATGACTCAGTTGTGATAACACAATTTCCCTTCAGCCTCATCCTTTTTTAGGGACGCTGTTCTCATTTCCCAGCTGGAAGATTTATGGAGACATTTGACTTTATCTTTTTGTTTCAGTTTCATCAGCAACATGATTTCTCCAGTGAATTATTTTTCTCTTGTGGCAAAAGAAATATTCAGACTGTGGCTAAATGCTGATTCTAGGAAGTAATCCTAAGAGACATGGTTCTCAGCTTTCCTTGAATTCCCTGGGATAATAATTGATGATGATTGTGTTTTTTGGGGTCCCTATTTGGCCTGAGGAATGAGTCTGGGGTAAAAGAGAAAAATGGAAGTTTCATAGTTTCATTTTAATTTAATGATAGAAATACATCTCACAATGAAACAAAACACATAAGTGACCAATTAGAAATACAAAGATAGCCTCTGAGACATTTGAAAAATCAAGATAAGAAGAGACTTAGAGTATACCTCAGAGGACTCAAGGGTAGGTGCATGAGATATGTATTTGAAGCAAAGTTCCATACAGTATTATGGAAAGAGCAAAAGGATGCAGAAATACACTGTTGGTCATTGTACACTTCAGAAGCCTGTTGTATAAAGGACAGTAATGCATTTATGTTGCCTTTGGGAATAGCATAGATAGCCTGAGATCAGTTAGTTAAAGTGATATATGGTACACTATTTTCTAATTCAAATTACAGAAGCATTGACATAAAATCCACCATATACTCTAAATGCAGCCTCACAAACATCCTTTATACTCAGGTCCTTCCTAGTGGACACGTTCTGGAGGCAGAGGAAAGTGGGTGAATCACAAAGCAGCCATCAAAGCACCAAGTTAATGGGGACAAAACATTAATATACTCATGAGGCTGAGACCAATTTTTATGGAAAAAGAAGAGGTACATTAGAGATATTAAAAGAGAAGGCAATCAGCACTGACTTCTCTATTCAACTTTTGTTTATCCCTCACATTTCCTTAGTAGGGTTTCTTTGGGACCTCAGAACCCAGTTGGGCTAAAGGTCAACTTTAGTACTGTGTTTACATTTATAATGCAGTGAAGGAACTGGCAGGGAGCTCACCAAGAAACATCAATGATGTGAGTCTGGTGACACAGAAGGAAACCGAGTCAGGCATCTGTAAAAGTCTAATGTGAGACTTGGACTCAGAGCCAAGTTTCTAAAGCTTGGGCATAATTTTTTCTAAGTCAAAAGTGACTTTTCAGGAGGTAAGTGGGAACATGGGTATGGGGGTGGGTCGCAGCAGGATCTAGTTAGGGCACAGTTCTGAGAATCCAGACTCTGTGAAATCCTTCCTGGTTGTGCCAAAAAAACCCACTGCACGAGCTTGGGAAAGCTGCTTTATTTCTCTGTACCCGACTTCACATGGTAGGGAGAGGACAAGTTAGGGCAACATCAAAGGCTTAAGAACTTTTAGTAAGTTTTCCTAGCCCTTTAAAGAGATAAAATCAAAAACGTAATAGAAAAGCAAAGTCAGTGATTTAGATTTCACTCAGAAAATATACTACATTTAAGAAAAAAATTAGCCAGTGTCTCCTTTATCTTCTCAAGGAGTTTATCCTCCACATAGCTGTGAAGTTTCAAAAGTACACATTAAAGCATTCAGCTTTCCTACTTAAAGTCCACCACTGGTTGCCTGTTACCTATGAAACACAGGTCAATTTCCTTGGCTCTGTAGTCAAGACCCTGTGTGATCCGCCCCCTCCTACCATGTACTTCCCTTCCAGGGGCTCCTGAAGGCTGTACTCAGAGGGTAGAAAAGGCCCCACTCAGAGGGGATGCAGCAGAAAACCATGACAAAAGGCCAAATCAGACCATCCACCAAGGCCGAGGGCAGAGATGCACCCAGGTTCTGGGTAACCAGGGTTCAGGGGAGATCCAACTCCATCTGGTCCTACCTCCCCTACTTTGGGGCCTCACAGCTGCCATGTTTTCTAGTGTTTACTTTCTGGAGTAGGGGTCATATTGCTCATCTTTCTGAATTGCTCATCTTTATTGAATTAATTGGTCCTGCTAGTTCTGCCCTAAAGTGTTAGGTTCTCTCTTGGCACCCCAGCTGCTTAGTTGCTCATGACCTCCAATTACTTCAAGATTCTATCCCAGATAGGGCTGAGGGCACTTTACAAGGTCAATCAAAGAGTAGCCACGTCTCTCTCAGATCAGGTGGACAAGTGAGTGAAGAAAGTAAATGATTACAGCAGTCTTTCTCTGGGTAAATAAGACCAGGCCAGCCCTCACTGCTTTTAATCCTCTCCCTTATCCTGCAATGAAGGTGTTCTGATCCCCATTTTTTAGAGATGAAAATTGAAACTCAAGCTCAGTTATTTGCTTGAGGTTTTAGCTAGAAAGGGATGGAGCTGAAATTTCAAGCCAGACTTAATTACAAAGATGGCTCTTTTCCATTATGCTTATTATGTTGTGCTTACTACGGGCCAGATACTTTTCTAAGCATTTCAAGTGTAACAATGTATTTAACCTCACTACACCTCTATGAGGGAAGGACTATTGTATCCATTTTACAGAGAAAACTAAGGCCCAGAGAGCTTAAGTAACTCGCTTAATATCACACAGCTAGTAAGTGGCAGAGACAGGATTCAACCTGGCAGCCTGGCTCATTCCAATGAGCCACAGCCTCTGTGAGCTCCTGTCTCCTAAGGTTGGCAGCATTAATAACCAGCACTCCTCAAACACCTGTCTCAGGCCAGCACAGCATGAAGGCACTGAGAGGAACATAAAGAGATATGTGTCCTGCCTCTCACGTAGCTTACAGGATGAACTAACAGGTCAAGGGGGCACGAGGCCTATACAAAGATATACTGAGGGTCATGTCTACCCTGCACCTCCAGGTTTACTTCTAAAACCTATAACCATTTCTTTTCGGAAATCTTTACAATGAACAGGCTTTGATGCTGTCAGGGGAGGCTGAGAAATAGCAAAAGCCTGTCTTTGGCTTTATCTTCTTAGATAGGAGAGAAATCCACAGTTATGTAGGATCTGAGGAGAACCACACTTTTTGATACTGTCCAGCTCTGCCTGCAGAGAAAGGCAGTGGCTGGAGCTGATGATGATCATGGAATCTTGACCAAGGGCAGCTTAGCAGCAACCAAGAAAGCCAGGAGGCCCCAGCCTATGCCCAAGTGTTCCATGGGCTTCTGTTCTCTTAGACACCCTGGTTCATAGCACATGGTCGATTAAGAACACAAATGTTGGAGCCAGATGGAGTGAGAATCTAGCTGTGAGACCTGGGGCAAGTTGCCGAACCCCACTATGCCCATGGTTACTTTATAAAATGGGGCTAATAACAATCCCCACCTCATAGAGCTCTTGTGAGAATTAAATGCAATAATGTCACTAAATGTAGGGCCTGGCACATAGCCAGTGCTCTGTAAATGTTAGCAATTAATAATAAAATTCTAAAACCCAAGTCAACTGTTAACTCTTTTGAATCCTCCTGCTCCTCTATATCCCCCACTCCAATTAGCCTCTCCCTTCTCTGGGCTTGTAGAGTATATCTCTGCTGTGAGTCTTATACTGAATGGTAATTAAGTCTGTCTGGCTCCTCTACTAGAACATGAACTTTCATCTGAAGACTGAGCCTAATCTATGTGCCCACACAGAGGCACTGTCAGTATTGGCCAGAGTAATTGATTACACAAAATCTTATCCAATTCTGCCTTACCTGACAGGTCTCCCTATACTCCATTCCCACAGGCTGTGACCAGAGGCCTCAGCCAATGTGTCTGCTGTTCCAGGCAATAGTTTCCTCTAAAGACCCTCTTTCCTACCACACAAGCCTTTACCTAGCACTGGGACTCAGATAAACAGGTAGGAATTCAAATCATGAGACAGGTTTCCAGATCAGGTCAGCATGAGATGTACAGATTCTTACTTCCTTGGCCTTCTTACTGCTCAGCTTCCCTGAGTCTCCATGTTGCAACAATTTCCTAAATTAGCCTTACATTTTTTTTCTCTCTAATTTTTCCAGTACACCAGCACTTCTCAAAGTTTTATACGCATACAAACCACCTGGAGATCTTGATGAGATGAGGCCAAGGTACTGCATTTCTAATTAGCTCCCAGGAGATGCAGGTGCTGCTCATCCTCATTCAACACTTTGAATAGCAGAGCTGTGCTCTGCTGCTGGGGTAATCTTCTTAATACACAACAATGATCATGGTGCTTTAGTGGATTTGAACAGATCTTTCGCCCAAAGACATATAAGAAACTCAAATGAATACGTGAAAAGATGCTCAATAGCATTACTCATTAGGGAACTGCAGATTAAAACCACAATGAAATTCCCCTACATACCCATTGGAATAGATAAAAATAAAGTACCACAAGCTGATGAAGACACAGAAGAACTGGAACTTTCATACACTGCTAGGGAGAATGCAAAATATTAAAGCTGCTTTGGAAAACAGTTCGGCAAGGTTATTTTTTATAAGGTAAACATACACTTATAAACTGTATTTGACCTGAAAATCATTCTCTTATGTTTAGATATTTGCCCAAGTAACTTGAAAACTTATGTTCACTAAAAACCTATACATGAATGTCATTAGCGGGTTTATTCATAATCACCAAAAACTAGAAATAACCCAAATGTCCTTCAACTAATGAATGGATGAAAAAACTGTGGAAAAAAATGAAATACTACTGAGCAAAAAACAAACAAACAAACAAACAAAAAAACCCTACTGACTCACAAACATATGGATAAATCTCAAATGAGTTATTCTAAGAGAAAGAATTCAAACTCAAGAAGCTACTTGCTATATGATTCCATTTGTAGGACATCCTGGAAAAGGCAAAACTAGCAATAGACAACAGATAGTGGGTATGCCACACTAAAAGGTTAACAGCAAAGAGACAGGGGAACTTTGTGGCTTGATGAAAATATTCTATAGCTTGATTGTGGTAGTGTTTACATAACGATATCCATTTGCAAAACCTGATGCTACGAAGAATGAATTTTAGTACGTGTAAACTATACCTAAAAAATACGATGTCAACAACAAAAACTTTAGTGGCTACTATTTGCCCAAGGAATTAAAGTTCAGCCTCCAGACCATTTTTAACCATTTTTACTATTCATTTTCTCTAAATGCTGGCTAAAGTTTGCTGTCACCCAAATATGCCCTGGGTTTTCTTCTCTCAGTCTTATCTCCTGGAATACCCTCTTCTTTGAGAAAATAGATTGATAATAAACACTGAATGAATGACTTTTCCCAGTAATGTTCCTTGAGTCCCCATTGACCAAAAATGGTGCCATGAGAAGATATACCTGTAATCTTTCCCTCACTGAAGAACTAAGTCATTTGTAGGGGTTTTGTTTTACTCTGGTTGATTCTTTGGACACATTCAAATCAACTTAAGGAAGTCCCAAGTATGCTCAAGAAGCAGCAGGAAGCAGTTTGCAGCCTTGGAAAGGCCCTGCCCTGGCATGTATCCCACTGCTTAGGATGCTTCCAGACTCCCCACTCCCCATCATAGGTGAGGAGAAAGGCCAGCCCTGCTGACAGGAGGAGCTGTGTGGGTGTCACCAGGCTGGCCGTGATTGATTCGCCTGTCCTCACTTGCTTGTTAGCAGAAGGGCTCCTCACGTCCCCACATCCGCTGCCTTTCTCTGGTGGAGACTCCCTCCCGGGCAAGCCTGTCCTCCCAGCACTGCCTCTCCCAGGGCCTCTCACCAGTTCATCAGTCCTCACCACTCTTTCTCCTCAGCCTTGGCATGCTGACAGACTTTCAGGAGGGAAATGCATGGGGTTGGATTCTGAGCTCTGACTCCTTGGTTGTTCACACTGAGAAGATAGTTTGGGGGTCTCAACCAAGAACCCCAAGTCTTTGACCAAGCTTCTATCACAAAGATAAGCCCTGAATGACATCCACTTCCCCATCCATATGGGGGGTATGGAATTATATTCCTTATTGGGTCTTTGGCCTCAAGACCTCCTATTGTCTCCTGATGAGCTAAGAGAAACCAAGTTTTTTACAGGCTCTAGGCAGGTCTGGAGGCTTTGTGAGAATCTGGCTGAGGGTGGCCAGCATCTTTATCTGAGTCCCCTAGATTTTAAGATTCTTGAGGAAAGGAAAGATGAATCAAAGAAACGAGGAAGAAGGTGTTTGCCCCATCAGACTCCTCTGAGGACATTGCCCCTGACTTGTTGCTCAGTCCATGATCCACACATCTCCTTCCTGTGAAGAGGGGTTGAGGAGGGGGCCCAAAGCTTCCCTGGGGTCCAAGAATGGTAACATGGAAAATTTTTGAAAACTTGCAACATATACATAAAATCCCTGCCAGGGACAGTTACATAATTTATGTGGCTCAGTGCAAATATGAAAATAGGGAGACCCTTGTTTAAAAAGCAGGAAAAAACATCTTTAAAAGTACAAAAATAGAAAGCTTTTTCATTTTATCCATGGTCTCTATTTGCCATGGTGTTTTTTATTTGCCATATAATGTTTTTCTAAGTAAAGAAAAACTAACATTTTAAATTATTAGCATGACTTTTACCATTCATCTCTATATTGTGCAATACCTGTTTTACATACAAATATAAGAGCATTTAACTCATATGTAGAATCACTGAAATTATGAAGTTTGTATTTCATTGCTTGTATATGCCCATGTATTTTGCTCTTACCAGAACAGGGGAAACACTGCATAACATGAATGCAATTGTTTTTATTTCACGTCTTGCTATGCACACCAAGATAAGAAAGGACTGAAGGGAGAAGGAGCTGTGATTTGGCCCTTTTTCCTTCTTTCTATGTCTTCTTCTCTCCCTCTTCTCGCCTTTGGAGAAGGTCACCATCCCAAGTCTGGCTGCCCTCCTGGCTTCTTGGGATGGCTCCGCTGTGAGAAGGCTGGTGTCTGCACAGAGGGCACAGGATCCAGACCCTCCCAGAGCTGCAGGATGCCTAGGAACCTCAGCACTGACCCATGTTTCCCTTCCTAATTGTCTCATGTTTTGTTGTTTAAATGGTCATATAATAATGAGCATGACTGAGCGTTTTTTATACCAGACACAAACCCATATAACCAGGCATAATCAGAATTGCTTATGTCCCTTTGTCTTTCATAATTCTCGGTGACAGAAGTTCTTCCTGCTGTAGTCTACAGGCCCTCTCTCCAGAAAGCCCAGATGTGAATCCATCAGGCTAGGCTCTGAGGCAGGAAAGAAGGGGGACAAAAAATACTAAGGCCAATCCCTTTTGTCTTCTCCATCTACATGGGACCCCAATGCTCCTTTGAACTACTTCCATTCTCTGAAAGACCCACATGTAAATCAACTCCATGGGGCCTCCTTACCAGTCAGTGAGACAAAACTCAGAAGGAGAAACAACTTAAGTTGAAGGGGAGAGCCCAGAACATGAAACAAGGCAGCCTAATTTGAATTTTAACACCCTTGACAGAGGAGTCCCTCATACTTTACCGAGAATCAATTCCTTCTTTCCCCTCATGGACCCCTGCTGGATGCCACGGGCATTATATAGGACCAAGCACCCCTGCCCTCAGTCACTCTCTATCACACCATGATGTTAGAGTTTCATTATAACACTTAGCATTGTAATATATTATTTACCTACTTATCATGTCTCTCCCATCATGGGGAAATGTCAGCTCCATGAAAACAGGGTGCTTATCTGTCATGTTCCCAGCTGTAACACCAGAACACATAGTAAGCACTCAAAATGCATTAGGTAAACAAATGAATAAATAAGTGCTATTTTTGTTCCTTTCGGTACCCTTCCACAGCACCTGCAATGCCCATGTGCCCTCTAGATTCTCGAAAGCCAAATCCCATACACATCAGCCTAAGTGTCAAACCCTGCAGAGACCAAGACAGCCAAAAGGGATTCGTCCTCATGCTTCATCTCCCTGGGAGAGCAAAGGAGGTGGTGGCAGGGGAGGAGTTACTATGGCTGGCAACTAGGCAACAGATAAGAAGGGCTGATGTGAAAAATGCCTGGGACCCCAAAAGCGAAGCCAGCAGGAACCCCTCATGTACCATCACCACCAGGGCAAAGCCAGCACCTTGCCATCCAGTCTTTTCCATACCTCTCCAGGGTGGAGTCCTCTAACTGTGACTCTTTGTACCCTCCAGCTTTGCCCTTGGGCTTCATTTGATTAGAGTGTTAGCATGAGAGTAAACAGGAAACTTTGCCTCTAAGGGTATTAAGGCCCATGAACAGACCTTGGCCACCAGCAGGTGTCAGAGCTCCGGAGCAAGCACTGCCTGCTTGGCCCTGAATGTGGACCAGCTCTAGGCAAGAGGGGCAGCAAAGTCGAGGAGCAGACACTCCAAGGTCCAGAGGCCCACAGGGTGGGTTAAGAATGTAAGTTATGCTGCCCTTATGATACCAGGACTAATCAGCTCAGAGATATGAAAGGGAAAGTTGCAGCCATGACCATGGCAATCCTTGGCCTGCACCCTCTGGGCCCAACCCATGTCATCTGCACTTGATTTCAGTGAAGTTTGTATATGTTGATAGAAGGTCCAGGGTCTTACTCCATGAATTTCTAAAATAAACAATTTCTAAGTGTCTTTTTTCAAAAAACAATAACATTTATTTAATGATAAAATTAATACATAATCACAGAATAATAGAAAGGTAGCTACATAAGTATTGGTGTATATCAGTTTAGTATTTTTCAGTATATATACATATATGTATATAAAACTTCTTTTTGTTGGTTTTATGGAGGGAGGAGTTCAAAATTCAATTCATATATAATTATTGTCCACCTTTTATATTTAACACAATATCATAAGTACTTTTCTATGTCAGTCTGATTTTCAATGGCTACAGATTATCCCACTGTATGGGTGTATTACGATTAGCCTCATCATTCCCCTTAAATGAACATTTACGTGATTTATTAATAAAATGAAAGCAACAGTAAACAGATATTGCAAGTCACAAGCAGGCACATATACATGAAAGAGGAAAAGCTGCTTAAGTGCCATGTGCTTGTTTCCAAATCTTGTGGCACCTCAGAACCTGCAGAATTAGTATATACATATAAAATATAACTTCATATATAAATATATAAATATTGATAACTTTGGAAATTCTCAAACAGCTGGAGTCCTGCCAGCACTCAGCATTTGCTCCTCTACTTTAGAACTTCCTGCAGGGCACACCTGCTAATGTCAATGTGTCCTCTGAACAGAGTGTCGCCCTCCCCTGTCTGGATAACACTCTTGTCTCAGTACACACAGCCTGTTCCCAGTTGAATCTACAAGTGCGTCTTCCAAAATGTCCATGGCCAAGGCATTGAGCAGACTTTTGACTCAGGTTTTCGGAAGATACCTCAGTACTAAATCACCCCCTAAGGAGAGGTTGTTTCACATTCAGGGGCTGTCACCTGTGGCCTAGAGCAGAACTCAGTTACTCAGCTTTAAAGGTCCAGAGCTCAGCTGTATCAGAGCACAAGGGACTGAGACCAGGAAGACCCTTGGACAGAGGACCAGCTAAAAGCCCACTCCTACAAGTAGCATGTGACAGAGCCGTGTGCACAGCCCCTGCAGGTTGGTCTCCAGGCTGCGCAGACACCTGCCTTTACCCCAGATCCTATGGACACCATCTACACTTCTCTCCACACTGGTTATTAAATAAAAAGTTGGCTAAGGAGAGAGTGTGGTCAAAGACTCCATCATCAACAAATGAGTCTTTGTGGAATGTGGAGACATCACTGTTTTCTGGCTGGACTTGGGGTAGCAGAATGCCAGCTCCCATCTCAAACCCTTTGGATGAAGGTGAAAGCTGTGGTGGAGAGGCCTAGACCTTGTTTCTGGCCCACAGGTGACACAGCCTTAATGTGAAACATCCTTTCCTCAGCAGGGTAAGATCACTATGAGGTATCTTCTGAGCCACTCAGCTCTGAAAATTATGGGTATGGACCAGACTAAGAACTCGCTGGGTCCTTTTCAGTGTAACTTGGCCCCACCCTAACCATCTGGGAGACCTGGAGAACACCCATGTTATCTAGACTAGCCTCCTTTGCAGGCAAGTGGTAGACAAGCTTCAGACTTTTGAGGATTGCTCAGCTCCTGAGTCTCCGAGGATTCCCAGAGCCTCCAGAGACCCCAGTGCCACCTTGGACTCACCCAGCTTTCTGAATCTGCCAAATAGTTAAAAAATCAGGGTGAATTAAGGAGCACATGAACAGATAAATTGTAGCCTCGTTTCTTCTGCTTTTGCAGAACTTGGCAATGTCCCCTTGCCAGGGCAAGGAATGGCCTGAGGAAGCTAGGAGGAAGGCCAAGATGTTCGGGGAATCCTGAGGCCCCACACAGTGGGGAGAGAATGGTCAGCAATCAGCATTCCAAACCAGGATTTAGGAAACCCTTGAGCTCCACCCACAAGAGCTTGAACAAGCCACATGTCTGCTCCTCAGTTTTTCTATCTCTAGTATGTAAGAATAGCCACAGCTTCCATACTTCATTTGAGAAATAATAATGACAAACATTTTCACTGAAAAATTGTCATGTGCATCTACAACTCAGGCCCTCCCTGCTGATTCTGAGGCGGCGAGTGGCCTTTCCCAATGTAATTGTTATGGAAGTTGATTTGATCCACGTAATAAGCGAACCATATAATAAAAACCATGTTAAATTGAAATACCATTTTGGCATTTTTGAGCAGGAACTCAGGAAGAATTCAAGGTGGGAAGCTGAGGAGTATGTTGGTGAGAGGAAAGAAGAGAGCTGAGGTCTTGAATAAGTAGCTAGTCTTGGGCTATTGCTGTAAGAAGGGCAAGTATGGTATTTTAGATAAAATATCTGAAGGGGTTCTTAACAGAAAAGGTTTCCCTCTGCTGGTTAACTATATTGTAAGTCTTTCATTAATTTATTGGCTCACTCATAAGAGTATTTAATATGCAGACCATGCTACTTACTCTTGCTTGAGTGCTGGGAGAAGTACAAAGCAGTATTTTGGTGGTCTTGGCTGTCTCCTCGAAGGCCTTATGTTCGAGGGGCGATGAGCCTGGTAAGTGAGACCGTGCACTGTGGTGCCAGAGTGCCTGTGCCCAAATTGGCTATTTACTGCTCTGTAACACTGGGCAAGTTACTTAATCTGTGTTTCAGTTTTCTCATGTATAAAATGGGAATAACTACAGTAATTCTTTCACTAGACTGTTGTGGAGAATAAACAATTTAATGTATGAAAAGCACTTAGAACAGAACCTGACACATAGTAAGGGCTCAAAAATGCTAGCAACTGTTATTTCCTAGAAAGGAAATTTACAAGGAGGATGGACAGAATCATCATCCAATATTCGCAGATGATCCTATGCATCATAAAGTCATATTTAGCATTTTGCCTTTTTCTAATACGTGTAATGGCATTACTTGCTCCATTTCTAACATTTGTCACTTTCAGCTTCCCTTGTCGCTGCAAACATGGACCCTAGTTTTGGAGCCCCCTGGCTTTAAGATCTTCACAAACAAAATCTTTCTGGGGAAAAAAAAAAAAAAGAAGAAGAAGAAGAAAAATGATAAAAAGACAAGACCCTAAAAATCTGAAACTTTAGTAACCTCCTCCCCTGGCTCTGAGTTAAGCAGCTTAGGACAGGAGGTTTTGCATTCCTGTCATATTTGATGAAGGCCTATGGGTATGCCCTGACTCCCTGGGGTTTTGAAAGTAAACTGGAGTGGTCCCCTACCTCATCATCACTGCACATTACAAGACAACCTCCCATTCCACCCAAGGCACCCACAGTCTCTTCCAAGAACAGTCTTGTTGCCAGATTGTGGAAATGCCTGTACTGGATTTAAAGAGATAAAGCAGAGGGCTTGCTTGGTCCAGGGTTCCATCACTCTCTCAGCACTCTCTCATTGGTGATGTCGATATAAGACACATCCAAACCTGTAGTGAATTTTTATAAGAGTTTATTTTCTCCAAACTGACATATGCTGGGGAGCAAGATCTCAAATGCTCTGGAGAGTAACAATTTTGCAGTGTCTTTCATGCATTGGAAATGTAAAGGAGATTACCTGGAGGTGGGAGAAAGCAGGTTCAGGATTGGATTACAGATTAGTTAATAAAATTATGTTCTGCCTTGAGGGTGGTTAGGTTTATTTCAAAGATGTGTTAATCTAGATGCACAGAAACAATGGACAGGGCTTGCTTAAGGCAAAGATAAACCTTTTACTAAAGAAGTTATATGCCTGGGGCATGACTACCCATGATCTGCCCAGTTAGGAATTTATGATTAGATCACCCTGTGAGATTACTTTCCAGATAACCCCTTTTTTTGTCCACAGTGACCACATTGGTGGGACCATCATCCCCCCAGAGGCTGCCTAGAGAGGCTCTTATTACCAACCTCAAGAAGTCTGTTTTTGCCTGCACTCTTCAAACCAAAAGAGACACAGATAGAAGTTTGCACCAAAGAAGGTAGAAGTTTATTTAAGGAAACAGAACCAAGCCCGGAGACACAGGTGAGTTAGCATTCAAAGACCTGGCTCCCCTATGGCCTCTAGGGGATAGGTTATGTAGGGAAACACTAGCTAAGGGAGTTGGGGCCATGGGTACTACTGAGTGGTCAGGGCTGAGGTAGGAGGCAGTTGACCATTGTATCAGGTCCTGATGTCCTTCACGGAGTCCTTTTGCCTGGTTTCAAGAGGAAACCAGTAGGGTTCTTCCACCTTGATTGATGTGGAACTGCAAGATGTTATCTTTAGTTTGGAGAAACTCTGTGGTCAACAGACCTGAGGCTTTTTTCATAAGACTGTTTGATGCTGATCTAAGGGCTTAATGATGAAAGGAGTGTTTGTACATCATGCAGAGTAAAGAAAGGAAGGAAGCAAGTGATCCCAAGGCTAGTTAGAATCAAGGAGAAAGAGAAGAGAAAAAGTCATTTTAAAGAAGTAAAGATTCTCACAGTTTTACAATCTTAGGCACAGCAGTTCCAGAGCTCCTTAGGTGAAAGTCCTCAAACAGGTGTCATCCCGTAAGACAAGGAGGGAAGAGGGCAACTGGGCCCAATGAAGCACCTTCCTTTGGAGATAAGTGATGGCTGCCTCCTCTCCTGCCCTCCCTGCCACACGTCTCCTCTCAGCCTTAATCCTCCCACAATACAGAAATGAAGACAAAAAAAAAGTACAAGTGGAGTAATCAGACTCCCTCTGGAGGCCCGAGTTGCTGTTCCACAGTGTGCACAAAATAGGCCAAGGCAGTGTTCCTTTGGTTTGATGGGGCTGGTCGGTAGCATGGTCAATAAAGCTGATCATAGAAAGCTCAATAGATTTTTCACAGAGGCAAACTTTGTCTGGTGATGGCATCCCAGACCCAGTCTGGGAATGAAGGACATTATTAAGAAGGATGCTGAGTGCTTAACAGAAGCCTGGAGTCTTCTAACCAGGTTTACCTCTGGAGGCACTCAGCATCTGGACGCCTCACAAGTAGCTCTCACTTCTAACAGGTGAGACCACCTGGGGTGTGTCTGTCCCAGCTTGAGCATACTGGCCTGGAGCAAAGTCACCAGGAACATCAAGTAAAGCTTCCCTTGTTTGAAAAAAAATCACAAACAAATATTAAGACCTAGTCTTTTCACCTTCACTTTTGGAATGGTAGTACTAGCTTGCATTTAAGGAGGGTTCATTATGCACCAGATAGCATGCAGGCCATTTTGCACTATCTCATTAATCTTCTTGAAAACTTTGATATTTTTTTTTTACATCCTATTTTTATCTCCCTTTTTCAGATGACAAAATTGAGGGTTCAAGAAATTAAGAAACTTGTCTATGTTTATACAACCAGGAGTGGCAGAGATAGGATTTTAGACCAGGTCTGCTTAATTCCAAAATTCATGCTATCACTACCCCTCGAACCCCCTCACATGCTGCACAGTGGCCACGTTACTATAATTCCAGGAACAAAAGGAATCAAGGAAAGGATCTGGATTCCTAAGGTAAGGGACTCTAGTTCCTTTGTGGAAAGTTGAGGTAGAAAAACCCAGTTACCAAGACCTGGGCCTAAAAATCTTTCCAAATACTACAAGCCTTCCATCTGGAGTGGATGAAACCATAGACTCACCTCAGACATAGATGCAGTGTAAACTCTTTAATCCTCTCCTCCTGGGTTCAGAGCCACCTGCTCCTCTGTTCTTGGGACTAGCTCTCCCGGATGGGCAGCCATTGTTTAAAATGTGCCACTCACCTGGGGGTAGCTCTTTACCTCAAAATCGCAGCACAAAAAAAAAAAACAAAAAAAAACAAAAAAAAAAACACTGGAAAACAAAACAAAACAAAACAAAAACTCGACAATTACCTCCACAGTGATTTCAACTCTTAACTCTCACATGTTGGCTTCCTCTGCCTTAGAGGATTTTACTAAATCAAGTGGAATGAATAACAAATATTTTTAGAGTACTTTATTCAGTTTACAAAGGAAATTGCTGAGGTTTTTTGGTAGGTCAAAAGCAGTCAAATATCAGCAACTTTACAGTACTTCAACCTTAATGCAAAGCTCGTTGACTGAATGAATGAATGAATGAATCAATCAATCAATCTTTAATTAACCCACTGGCCAGCCAGTTAACTGGGGAAACAAAACTAGCTTGTGAAGCAATCAGGGCTAAATTATATAGTGATGGCATTTTACAAAGCAAAATTTACTTGTGTTACTATGGTTAGCAAATTTCTAAGTGGCAGAGCCTGATGGGTTGCAATGTCCTTCTGAATGCCTAAAATCCTCCAAGGTGGCTCTTGATGGTGCCTGGAAAACAGGAGGGACTGAGATAAACAGAGAGGAAGGGGAGGGGATTCTGGACAGGGGAATAGCACAGCACAGACATTGGGGTCCTACTATACCCAGCATATCAGGACATGGAGAGAAAACAACTTGATGGAATAGGGGGAGCATTTAACAGGATGTGGGTAACTAGGTTGGAGATAGAGAGTGGGGTCAATTATGGAAGTTCTTAAAAAATTAGGCAAGAGAGTTTGCATTTTTAAAATCATCAATCCTAGTGTTGGAGGAAAGCCAAGGAGATCATCTGTCCTAGCCCACAGGAAAGATGCTGCCTTCTAAATTCCACAAAACTGAGGTTCAGAGATTTTGTTAGAGATGGAAGGTAAACCAGAATTAGGATTTTTATCTTCCTTGTCTGTTGCTTATTATACCTCATTACACTGAACTTAACTTGTCCTTCAGATTAAAAAATAACTGTTTTTTTTTTACCTAACAAGCTGTTTTATTTATAGGCTGTTACTATTTAAAACTGTTTCACATTTTTAAAGTAGCAACAAGGAATCAGGTTCTTAAGGAGTATTTCTTGGCAGTGACATAATAAAAGTGTTTTAGAAAGATTAGCCTGTCAAGAGCAATCTAAATAGACCAGAAAAGAGAGTGACTGGAGTTAGGAAAAGGGAAAAATCAGTGAGGCCTTAGAGATGCATTAGATATGGAACCCAGGGTAAAAGCAAGAATTAGAGATGATGCCAGGAGAATGGTGGTCCACTGTCAGAACTAGGGAGGGCCAGAACGAGAGCCAGCTCTGTACGAGGAAAGATGGAAATTTAAAGGAAGGAAGTTGATGTTTAGAAGGAGGTTGAAGATAGAAGACTAGACATCTGTGTGAGGTTGGTTCTGGAAATGGAGATTTAGGAATCATTACAATGCTGAGGTAAAGATAGAAACTATACGAATGGAAGAGTAGTTCGCCAAAGGCAAGAGTCTTATGAAAAAAATTGAGGTCTGTGACAGAGACGGCCAATTGTGCTCCAAAATCTATTTCCCCTACCATGGAAGACAGCTGTTTCTGGAGAAGGGACTTCCCAGCCATGACTATATTTTCCAGGCCCCCTTATATCGGAAGTAGTCATGTGACTGGTTATTTCTTATAGAGAATGAGCAGAAGTGATAGATGTCACTTCCAGGCCAAAGTCTTAAAGCAGACATACATTTTCCATCCTCTTTTTTCCCATTTGGCTGGGTGATGCAGGTAACGTTGAGGCCCTAAAATCTAAGGGGTTGGGGGAGCCATAGAAAGAAGCCTGGATTTGGGGGTGGAAGAAATCCACCTGCCAATAGGAAAAACTACTGTGGACTAATACATGAGTGAAAAATAGACTACTTTTATGATTGGGCCACTGTAATTTTTGGAACTATTTGTTTTTGAAGGTTGGCCTACAACCAGGGCTCTGAAGAAATGCCATGTAAGTAAAGTGAATGGCATGGCACAGGGGATAGAAAATCAGAATATTCAGAGAACATTAGAGAAATAAAAGGAGAATTCCAAAAGTGCATTTTAACAGAAATCAAGGAAGGAGTAGCTTCAACCAGCAAAGAAATGGTCAATAGTGTTAAGTGGTCAAAGACAGAGGAGGGAGACTGATAGTGAGAGGAAAAACGTGAGACTTAGCATTGAGAAGATTGTGTGCAACCTTCCAAAAAACAAAATACAGACACAGGCATGCATTTCAAAGAAGACCCAAGGACACGTGGCCAATATTGTCTTTCTTTCCACTTGTTTTGCTGTTGGGCTTTTTCTCTCCTGGCTCTGAAGGAGTCTGACCTTCAGAACATCCCCAAAGGACTCTGCAGCACAGTCCAAAACCAATGGAAAAGTGACATGAATCTTGCCATTATGTAATGTGGTGGAAGAGCCCCTTGGTTGGGCTGCTTTATAGGAACCAACCCCTGACACATCTGGGACTCTGAGCCCAATAAGACAAATGGGGAAGACCTTTTTGTTTATAAAAGGAAAGGAGAAAAAGAGTTCCAGCCTTGACCCAGACTGACTACAACATCCCCCCGGGAAGCAGCAGGTGGGGATCCTCCTGTCTGTGTTGCAAGAAGATGCAGCACCTGCAGGTCAGAGGAAGGGCCAGCATGGAGCAGGAGCAGCGTTGGCCAGCCTTTTAGCTAGGAACTTTCTGTATTCAGGAAAATAGACTAAATCATGAAGTCTGCTTCTTCTGCCTTATTTAGTTATATTAGTTTAAATAAAGTATAAAAACAAAACAAAACAAATCCTCATTAACATTTAAGAAAGTCTTTCTGCCCACCATGGGGTCAGACTAAGCTTTGGAATCAGACAACAGTCTGAATTTTGGCTTGTGGGGTGGGCTGAGTGGGCTTTCTTCCTATCTCTATCCACTCCAACAAGCTACCCTAAAGACAAAAAGAGCATCACAAATGTCAATGATGTTAAATGTGACTAAACACATCATTAGGAAATGCAAATGAAGAAAATGCAGTGTCATGATCAGTCTCTGGGTACTCATTTCAACCCAGGTGTCACCCCTGCGCCTCCTTATAAATCGAAACTCTGGGGTCTCCACTGGCTCCATGAATGTTGTTTTCTTCTTGGCAAGATGAATAGTCTGCTTTCGTCTCGGGGTCTTTGGGAATCAACCTCCCACGACTGTGGTGAGGATTACACGAGATGACATATAAACTACCTGTTTGTTTCCACTCCTGCTTTTCATGACAGAAGCTTGGTCATGGTCTGCTTCTGAAATATCTTTTGCTACCGTGTGAGCTGGAAATTGTAGAGCACAGGAGAAAGCGGAACTTGCCTCTCCTGGGTCCTCATTTGTTTGGATGGAACCCAATGCTCAGAGCAGCTGAGTTCTTACAGTTAAGTGTTTCCCTTGTTGGAGAAGCCGCATCACTCATCCAACCTATCAGTCAGAAAGCTCAAGGGAAAAACTCCAAAACCAATATCATTGAAATATGGATCACAGGGTTACCCAACTTCCTACCCAATATCAGAATATCTCCCACAGCTCCTTCAATGGTTGACCATTCAGGATCTTCTTAACCAGAATCTTCTTGAAAGAGCCAGGCAATTTACTGCCTTTTTTATGAGGTGTTCACTCCATCACCAATCAACCTCATGTTGAGCCAAATCTACCTTTTTGTAACTTCCTCAAAGTGATTCTTGTCCTACTCTTTGGAGCAAATCAGAATAAATATAACCCTTTTCCACATGACCACTGTTTGAATATTTTACCACCAGTTATCAGGTCTCCCCTATTTCCTATCCATATCATCTCTTTTTCAAAGTTAATGGTCTCCACTCCTTCAACATGATACACAGATTTTTAGCATCCTATTTATCCACCTTTGAACTTGCTCTTATTCATTAAAAAGCTTTTTTTTTAAATTTAATTTTATTATTAGTTTCAAGTATACAGTACACTGGTTATACATTTATATAGTTTATGAAACGATCCCCCTGATTACTTTGTCTTCCCAATGGCTCTACACCTCCCCATTACATTACTACTGACTGCATTCTCTGTGCTGTGCTCCCCATCCCCATGACCCTCTATCAACTACTAATTTGTACTTCTTTAACCCTTCACCCCTTTCTCTTTTAAAGCCTTTTGAAATCTTATTAATAATAAGGCCAACAAGTGGACCCAAAGCTCCCAAATAAATGTAACTTAAGTGGACCCAAAGCTGCTAACTCTCATCTGCATATTAACATGGTTTTGTATTTTTTTGTTTTGTTTTGGTTTGGTTTTGGCAACCAAGTACTTTATTGGCTCACATCCAGTTTGGGTCAATTAAAACTACTACTTTTTAAACAGCATCAGACTAACTGCCCTGGTAGAAACTAGCCTAAATTTGTTCTAAAACACCTATAAAGCCACAGAAAGATAAAAACCCTTTACCACCAAAAGCTAAGACCAACAGAAAGCTGCTTACCAAAATCTAGAAGGAATTTATACCTAAAATTTTTAAATGAGCAAGGAAAAACCAACTGGCTATCATTCTGGCCTTTTTCTCAAGAAACAGAGGATCTCAGACCATCGAAAAGAAGGCAGGAAGAGATTTTATTCCTCTGGCTGCTCTATTTCTCTACTTAGAGACATGGGGTCTATACCACAAGAAACCTGGTAGCTATTCCTTGACCACGTGGGTGCTACATTTTGAGTTGATTTAATTTTTTTTTTTTTTTTTGCCATCTTCACATTTCAACGTTCATTTAGAGATTGTGAAATATATAAGAGAGGGGGTTGGTGAATGCACTGCATTCTCAAAGGGATAGTCATCAGAAATAAAATGTAGCTGGGGATATAAAGTGATGTCCTGGTAGCAATACGCAATGAGGAGGGTATCCTAGAACCAAATGCGGAGGTAGGGTCTCGGCACAGCAAAACCACACCATAGGAATGCTTGTTAAATTATTAAAATTGGGCAGATACCCAGTCCTATCAACCTACAGATCTGATAAAATGCCATCATTACCCAAGTGTCCAACCAATAAAACAAAATAAAATCTATACACTCTGCATGTGGGTGAATCTGAAACTGGCTCTTACTCTTTTCATTCAAAAATGAGTAATCAGGAAAACTGTCATTGGAAATATGAAAAAAATGATTACACAGAAAAAGATCAGATGAAGAAAATTCCTCTGGAAATAACCTCCTGCAGGGGAACCAGAAAACATTTTTAGGAAATTGTAATATCCTCAGTAAGATGCAAGAAGATAAGTTTTCTAGGAAAGAGGTTCAGATAGTCACAAAGACAGAAAAGGATGAGATGCAAAGACAATAGAGATGAATAGCAATGAGAGATAAGTGAGGTAAATAAGAATATTAATGATACCAAAAATGTAATTTCTTTTTAAATAATAAAGCATAAAAGTATACACTGGAATGACTATACACTACTAGCACTTGCTGTGTGGAAAAGTAAGTTGTTTTTCTGGAGATCACAATTGAGATATTCTTCTATAACACAGAGGAAAAGAATGGGTGAGAAAATGGTAAACAGAGGACAGAAAACATGATTCAACCTAATGAACATGAAAGGAACAAGAATAAGAGAAACTGAGATAAATCAAAGACATAATTAAAAATTACTTTCTTGTGATGAAAAATATTTGAATATACAGACTGACGAGACTCACTATGTTCTATGTAAAATTAAATTAAACTGACCCATATCTAGATGCATCCTGTACACATTTTAAAATTGAAAGAATTAAAAAAAAAACCTTCAGGTACTCAGGATAAAAAAAATAATAATTTACTTATGAAAGAGCAGAAACTAAATTAATCTCTGACTTTGATGCAATGCTAATTGCCAGAAAACAATGCAACCACATCTACAAACTTTTGCTGGAAAAAAGATTGTGATCTATGAATTTTAACTGAGTTGTCATTGATTAATGAAGGCAATAGAAAGACAGGCTCAGATAGCCAAGAACTCAGAAAATAGATCAATCAGCTCCTGGTCTTTTCTTGAACATTATTTGAAGACATACACTGACCAACTGATATAATAATTAAAATTAACAACACACACACCAGCAGGACTCCCCTTACACAGTTTGAAACTGTATTCAGGAATTCAGTAGTTTGTGTCTGTTGTCTGAGACACTGTGTAGTCCAGAGATGACTTTGCCTTTGTGATCGACATTGTTGGTTGCTACCCAACATCTTCCTTCCTTCCCCATTTCCAATACTAACTTAATTTTGATCATGTCCTTCTCCTTACCTTGCCATGAGCTTCAGAGAAAGCTAGTCTTCTGCCCAGACACAGGGTGTGGACTGGCCTATCTCCAGTCTGAGATTGGTTTAAATATGGGTATATGGCCCATAAGACATGAGGGAAATCTGTAGGTGGAGACTTCTGGGAAAAGTTCCCCACTCTTAAGTAGAGATGACTTGTAGGAGACAGGCTCATCTTCCCTGGTCACCATCAGATCTGGAAGTGCCATGTCTGGGAATTACTTCAGTTGCCTCGTTGTCATGAGAGAAGCTGGCCTGAGGACAATGCTAATGTACCTAGGGTGGCAAAGCCAGAAGATGAAAAGAATCTGGGTCTTTGCTGAGATTAATGATTACCTAAATTAACCAAACCTGGGCCTGCAGTGTGATGCTAAGCATATTTATTATTTAATACAAATGAAAATTTTCTGTCACTTACACTCAGAAAAGGATTCTAAGTGACACAGCCATGAAGTGTTAACTTAGCTATTCATCTACTGCTTCCATTCTTCTCTCAGTACCAAGAAGCATATTTCTTGAGACATATGATTTAACCTACAGTTCATATGGAATCTCTTGCCCTATTTGATGATCACTTATAACAATAACTGGTGCTGTTCTTGTCCAGATTTTTCTAACAATGGCTAAGCTTATTACATAGTGAAGACCCCGTGCCAAGAAAATTACTAAACAAAAGATCTTTTCTGCCTCTCAACAAAAGCAGTATTGCATAGAATGACATAATGAACTTTTTCATTGCTAAGAATTGAAAAACGATTTTTTTTATGCATCTTTAGGCTTCATTTAAAATGACCTAACTCATTGGAAAATTTTTTTTTAATGAAGAAAGACAATCATCTAGGGACAGACATTCTATATTATTAACTACCTCTTCCGAAATTATATGATTTGTGAACATTCCTGAATTAAATGACACTTAAAAATCAGCATATATTATTGTCTAAACTCAGCAAATGCATAGAAAGTACTTAATAAAACTAAGTTATTAATGGTATTCTTTCTGCATAATGGGAAATGTTTGATTTTTATTTTCTTCTTTAAACTTATAGATGTTTGTATTCACTCTTCATCGTGTCTCTTCTTTATTTTGTAAGTATGTGACTTTCTTTAACCCGGGAAGTTCACAGCACTACCCCTCTTTCCTGAAAAAAGCAAAGTGGGCCATTTCTCCTCCTGTCAGCTCTGAAGTGCAAGTATATTTTCTTCCCCAATTCAGATTTCCCTGAATTAGATTTGCATTTTCTAGCTCTAGCAAGATCTCTTACACCAAGGCTGCAGATTTGGCCCCTTGCCCTTTGGTGATCTTGTTTCTCAGAGGATTGTCCTACCACAGACACCAAATTCTGCCTATTTTACCTCTACTCTAACTTCCTCCAATAACCAGTTTCTTGACATTCCCCTTTAGAATCCTTTTCCTGGATTATTTCCTTTATCCTGACTAGAAACCCTTTATTCTTTGTGGTAAATTGAAAAGCAAAAGAGTAGTCCTCCAAGCCTTTCATCTTTATCCAAATGGGAGATGACCTTTAGCACTCAGGATGAAAGACCCCACCTAAGGCAAAAAGACTGGCCTAGCACACAGAGCCTGAACAGTCAATTTACTGTTCAGTGACCATATTTACTTCTTAGATCAACACGGTCCCCAGGAAACTGCCATGGCAGCCTTCCCATTAGTTCTGCCTGTTCACTGTCAAGACCTCTTAGGAAAATTGCTTTCAATTCTCTCCTGGTACATTTGTACCTGGAGGGCAGATCAAACTGGCTTTGATCACCTGACATTCTGGTTCCTACGAAGGCCTCTCCTAACTCTCCTCTACCAAGTTCCGAATGCCATCTGACCCCAAGACTGGTCAGGCCACTCCGCTTGAGTAGATTCTGACTGTAACAGATATGAATAATTACCTGTTTCGGGGATGCCTATTTTTATGTAGAGGAACAGAGGCTAGACTGACTCTAATTATACTGCTTCTCCCCAGGGTCAGAAGTGGAACAGTTTTCTGTTTGAGAGGATCAGGCATGGTGCACACTATAAAACCTGATTTCATCATCTCTGGATGACAGAGTCACCTACCAGGGCCAGAATTAGGGTGAGGCAAGTGAGATACTTACGTCAGGCACAAAATTTAGAAAGAGCCAAAATACTTAGTAGACAAGATAAATAACATTTTAATGCAAAATGTTAACGAATCAAAATTACTCTTAGAAAATTCATGGTATACAGTATATAAAAATGCTAAATAAAGACAGGTTCAGCCCCCAAGAGTAATAAACTACCTTCACTGAATAATCACCTCGTATGTTAGGTACTTTATTCATTGGAACATTTACTCCTCATAATAACATCATTAGAAAGGTACAATAAAATATGAAAATTATTGATGTAAAATTATATTTTCAATGAAAAACCACTTAGTGGTAAAATTAAATGTAAG
Source organism: Cynopterus sphinx (assembly GCA_030015415.1). Lineage (NCBI taxonomy): Eukaryota > Metazoa > Chordata > Mammalia > Chiroptera > Pteropodidae > Cynopterus > Cynopterus sphinx. The sequence goes on along the minus strand of CM057387.1, from coordinate 67,324,361 downwards.
ACATCAGAAACTCAATCAAGGCACGTACAAGAAAAAAATGACCATAGTTTCTGTTTTTAAAACGTCTTCTTTAATTTTCCTTTCCCGGTATGCCCAGTTCAATGACCTAATTGCTTAGAAAAATAACAAGCCCTTTCCAAGAGAAACAACATCTAAATCAAAGAAAATCCCTACAACAACAGTGTTTTTAAACATGATTGTTTTAAAACTCTGATATTTCCAACAGGCCGAGTTTTTGGAACCTCAAATTGGGGTGTTTTATCACTCAAGGGACTAATACTTTAGGGGAGTTTTATAGCTGCATTTTGAAAGTTACTGGGAGAGGTTATTTTGCTTTTGAACTATGATAACTCTTCAACAAAAAGAAGGTTTCTGTTATTATTTACACTGGAACCTAAATGACAGGCAAGTACTATTAATCATTTACTTACTCAACAACTATTCATTGGGTACCTACGTGGTCCAAAGCACTGTTTGGGACATAACTGTGAAATAAGAATCAAATTCCTTGCCCTCGTGAGATTAACATTTGATTTTTAGTAAGATGGTAGAACTCAGAGTGGCATGTCTATTAGGACCTTATTTTATCATATTTAAAGAAAAGATAATTTTAACTTGTGCAATTATAACAAAAATAAGAAATAATTTAACCTTGATTAGTTATAGTTTGAATGTACTGAAATATCCCCTAGACTGACATTATCATCCTTTTAAATAGTCTAACTCATTCCCAAATAATGGCTTATTAATCCCCCAGCTAAACATTTGATAATTAACCGATTTGCTTGTGTTATGAGGTTTATGTGAGCTGGGGAATATTATGATTTTCCCTTTTTTCTAAACCACCTTTCTGAAAACAATTTAAGAAAGCAATAAGGAGTTAGTAAATTTTGCTTTTTATAATTTTATCACGAAAATGAATAAGGGTGGTTAATTTCATGACAACTTTAACTTCCTTTTCAATTATTTCTGACCATAAATGTTTCCATATGTTACTGAATAACTCCCAGCTGCTCTATAAGCTGAGACATGTCTTTTTCTGGTAATGTCATAAGACTCCAATGGTGGTGATCCTCATATACAGAGATGCTCTCTATGATTGTCCAAGTCTTCAAGATAATTCTTAGAAACTGAGGCCAGAGCTGCTGGAACAATTTTTTTTTAAGGTAGGTGCTCTTACTGGTTCCATAGTTTAAATTACTCCCTTTGAAATCTTACTCATTTCCAAAGACACTTGTTTTTCTGAATAAACATGTTGCAAGTCCTCATAGTTATACACAACCTTTGCATTAAAATGTAATTGCTACTACATCAGGAATAATAGAGGGGACATCATTACTGATCTTAAAAAAGATTATAAGAGAAAACTATGAACAACTACATCAACAAATTAGACAACTTACATGAAATGGACAAACTTCTAGAAAGACACAAACTATAAAAATGACTCAAGAAGAGGTATAAAATCTGAATAGTGCTATATAACAAGTAAAGAGACTAAATTACCAATTTAAAACTTCTCTTTAATAAATACCCAGACTTAGAAGAAGAGGCAGAAAGATGTCAAAGTATACTAGTATAAAAAAAAATTATTAAGTCCCAAAGGAAAACATCAAGAGAGGAAGAAACTATGGCCAGAAAACAATTAATAAAATGGGATAGTAAAAACTCACCTATCAATAATTACTTTAAATGTAAATGAATTTTTAAATTATTCAATCAAAAGACATAAAGTGGGTAAATGAATAAAAAAAAAACCAAGATTCAACAACATGCTGCCTACAAATGACTCACTAGCTTTAAGAACACATAGACTGCAAGTGAAGAGATGGCAAAAGATAGTCCTTGTAAACGGTAACCAAAGGAGAGCAGGAATGGCTATGCTTCCATTAGACAAAATAGATTTTAAGTCAAAAAAGACAAAGAAGATTATACATAATGATAAAAGGATCAATTTATTAAGAGGATATAGCCATTGTAAATATATATGTACCCAACCAACATTAGAGTACCTAAATATATAAAGCCAGTACTACCAGAACTAAAAGAAGAAATGGATAGCAACACAATAATAGTAGGAGACTTCAATACCCACTTTTAAAATAGATACCATCCAGATAGAAAATCAACAAGGAAATGTTGGACTTGAACCATACTTTAGACCAAATTGACTTAAGAGAGATAATAGAACATTTCATCCAATATATTATTTTCAAGCACACATGAAACATTCTCCAAGATAAGTCATACGTTAGGCCATGAAACAAGTTGCAGCAAATTTAAGAATATTGAAATCACGCCAAGTATCTGACCATAGTAGTATAAAGCTATAAATTAAGGACAAGAGGAAAATTGGAAAATTCATAATCATGTGGAAATTAAACACACTTCTCAACTGCTAATGAGTCAAAAAGAAGTCAAAGGAAATTTTAAAAAATATCTTGAGACAAATGAAAAAGAAATACAACATACCAAAACTATAGGATGTAGCACAGTTCTATGAAGGAGGAATATAATGATAACTGCCTACATTAAGAAGAAAAAAAAATAACTCAAATAAATAACCTAACTTCATACCTCAGAGAACTAAAAAAAAAAAAACAAAAACTAAGAGGTGTTTTTTTTTTTAGATAAACGAAACAAACTTTTAGCTAGACTACAAAAAAAAGAGAGAAGACACAAATGAATAAAACTGTAAACAAAAGTGGGGACATTACAATTGATACCACAGAAATATAAAGGATCATTAGAGGCTATGACAACACTTATACATCAATAAATTGACAACCTTGAAGAAATGGATAAGTTTCTAGAAATGTGCAATCTACTAATGAGGTTTTGAAGAAACTGAATTATAAAGAATCAGAAAATCTGAACAGACCAATAAAAGTAAGGAGATTGAATCAATAAGCAAAATCCTCCCCAAAAATAAAAGCCCAAGACCTGATGTCTTCACCGGTGAATTCTACCAAGCTTTTAAAGAAAAGTTAATACCAATCTTTATAAAACTTTTCCAAATATTGAAGAATAGGGAACACTTTCAAATTCATTTTATGAATTCAGCATACCCTAATAATCAAGCCAGACAAGGACATTATAAAAAAAGGAAACTATAGACCAGTACCCATGATGACCATAAATACAAAACTTCTCAACAAAATTCTAGCAAACTGAATCCAAAATCACATTAAAAGGATCAGTCACATTGATAAAGTGGGATTTATCCCTGGTATAAAAGAATGGTTTAACAAATTACTGCAAATCAATAAACTAGATATATCACACTAACAGAATGAAAGATAAGAGTTATGTAAGTGCATTCTTACGGATCATCTTAATCAGTGCAGATCATCTCAACAGGTGCAGAAAAAAACATTTAACAAATTCAACAGCCTTTCATGATAAAAACTCACATTAAATTTGGCACAAAAAGAATGCACCTCAACATAATAGAAGCCATATATGACAAGCCCACAGCTAATATCATATTCAATGGTGAAAAGCCAAAAGCTGTTTCTTTAAGATCAGGAATAAGACAAGATGCCCATTCCCCCTGACATTTATTCAACATAGGATTGGAATCCCAAGCTAGAGCAGTTAGGCAACAAAGAAAAATAAAAGGCATCTAAATAGGAAAGGAAGTAGTAAAATTGTCTCTGTTGGCATTTAACATGATTTTATATATAGAAAATTATAAAGACTCCACCAAAAAACTGTTAGAACTCATAAATAAATTCTGAAAAGTTGCAGAATATGAAATAAATATTCAAAAATCAGTTTCATTTTTATACCATAACAGCAAACCATCAGAAAGATAAATTAAGAAAACAATTCCATTTATAATAGCATTAAAAAGAATAAAATACTTAGGAATAAATTTAACCAAGGTGGTAAAATAGCTGTACACTGAAAACTAAAACACCAAGGAAAGAAATTTAAAAAGACAGAAATAAATGAAAAGATAGATCATAAACTGGAAGAATTAATATTGTTAATATGGCCATACTACACGAAACTATATACAGATTCAATATAATCCCTATCAAAATCCAATGGCAGTTTTTACAGATAGAAAAATAATTCTAAAATTTATGTAGAACCAAAGTTCACAAATAGCCAAAGCAATCTTGAGCAAAAGGAATGAAATTGGAGGCATCACACTACTTCATATCAAAATGTACTATAAAGCTATAGCAATCAAAACAGCATGGTAGTGGCATAAAAAAAAGACATATAGACCAATAGAGCCCAGAAATGAGGACTTATGAGCAACTGATCTTTGACAAAGGTGCCAAGAATACAAACTGAGGAAAACACGGTCTCTTCAATAAGTGGTGTTGGGAAAACTGGTAAAAGAATGAAATCAGACTCTTACTTCACTCCACATATAAATATCAACTCAAATAAATTAAAGACTTAAATGTAAGACCTGAAACCTTAAACTATTAGAAGAAAATGTAGGATAGAATCTTTTTGACATTGTTCTGGGCAATAAAATTTTTGGGTATGACTCTAAAAGCACAGGCAACAAAAGCAAAAACAGACAAATGGGATTGTATCCAACTTAAAAACTTCTGCACAGCAAAGGAAACAACCAACAATGTGAAGAGACAACCTACAGAATGGGAGAAAATATTTGCAAACCGTATATCTGATAAAGGTTAATACCCAAAATATGTAATGAACTCAGACTACTTAATAGCAAGAAATCAAGTAACCCAATTAAAAAGGGGCAAAGGACCTGAATAGACATTTTTCCAAGGAAGATAATACTAATGACCAACAGGTATATGAAAATGTGCTCAACATCACTAATCATCAAGGAAATGCAAATCAAAACCATAGTGAGATATCACCTCACACCTGTTAGAATCATTATCATCAAGACAAAAGATAATAGGTGTTGGTGAGGCTATGGGAAGTGGGAACACTTGTACAGTGTTAGTAAGAATGTAAATTGTTATGGCCATTATGGAAAATACTATATAGATTCCTCAAATTAGAAATAGAACTACCATATGATCCAGTGATGCTACCTCTGGGTATATAGCCAAGAGGGGAAATCAGCATCTTGATGAGGCATCTGCACTGTTGTGTTTATTTCAGCATTATTCTCAATAGCCAAGATTTGGAAACAACCCAGTGTCAATTGGTAAATGAATGAAGAAAATGTGACATATTTACAATAGCATATTATTCAGCTCTGAGAAAGGAGGAAATGCTGCCATTTGCAACATGGATAAACCTGAGGGACGTTATGCTAGGTGAAATAAGCCAGAGAAAGACAAATGCTGTATGATCTCCCTTATATGTAGAATCTTAAAAAGAAGAAAATAGCAAACTCATAGAAACAGAGAGTAGAGAGGTGCTTACCAGGGGATAGGGGAGTGGAGGGAGTGGAGAGATGCTGGTCAAAAGTTACAAAGTTGCAATTATGTAGGATGAATAAGTCTAGAGATTTAACGTACAAGCAGGATGACTATACTTAATTATACTGTTCTGAACACTGGAAATATGTTAAAAGAATAGATTTCAGGTGCACTCATCACACAAAAAATGGCAACTATGTGAGGAGATGATACGTTAATTAGCTCACCAGTAGTAACCATTTCACTGTCAATATGTATATCAAATCATTCTGTTGTACACCTTAAATGTACATGTTTTATTTAAAAATATATAAATTAAAGAGAAAATAGATAGCCAGTTCAGCAAAGCTGAGTGATAGAGATGTAGAATAAAAGATGAGAGTAAGGTGTTTTCGAGGGGTAAAAAGGAAGAGTGGAGTGGCTCATGTAGAGCCTTATGGATTGTTTAAGAAACTTGGCTTTTCTTCTGAGTAGGAAGGTGAGTCATCAGAAGGTTTTGAGTAGATTAGTAAAATTATCTGATTTACCTTTCAACACTCCGCTCTGTTGAAAATAAATTGCAAGGGAGCTGCAGCAGGCAGACCAATTGGGAGGCCATTGCAGTGGCCCAGGTGAGGGAGACTGAAGTGGCTTAGAGTGGCAGTGGAAGAGGTGCTGAGGAATGATTAGCATCTGTATATATTGTGAAGAAGGAACTGACTGGGTCTGCTGACGGATCTACTGGGATGCGTGAGAGGAAGACAGACTTCAACAGAGAAGAAATAAAAAAAAAAAAAGAATATATATGTAAAATGCTTAGCAGACTGCCTGGTAAATAGAAACCAGTGTATCAATTTCAGCTGTTATTGTTATTATTACCATTTCCTGTTACAAGAGTCAAAGAAGGTAATGCATGGAAACTGTAAATAGTACCTAGAATAAGGTGTTTGTAAAACTATTGAACTCTAAGAGATGGGTCCCAACAGGAGTTTCTCAAGGCTGGGTGAAGGAAAGGTGAATAAGCTTCAAGCTTCAGAGATGATTTAAATTACTTATCTAGGTCCTTACTAAGGCTACTGAGTAAGATCAACAAATAGCCACACTCTTTCTCTCTTAGTACTTACAATCTTAGTTACCTTCTTGAGTATTATTTTTGTAACATTTACCGTGTGTGTATTTTTACTAAAAAATGATTGCATGTTTAGTGCAGATAATTTTTAAAAATAAAGGAAAAGTGCTGAATTATCCAAAAATAAATCACCCTAATAGTTTTCTGAGACATATAGATATTTTTTATTACAGCTGGGTTTATACTACACATACATACTGTCTTGGAGCCTGCTTTATTCTTTGAGGAATACATTAGTTTTTTGAAAATACTCTTCTACAACACCATTTTCAATGACACATAATAAATACATCACGGTTATGTATTCCCCATTGTTTAGTTAGGCTAGTTCTCATTTTTTGGTATTATAAGCAAGCCTGTGATGAATATCATTAACTACATTTTTGCACAGCTCTAATTAATTTCCCAGAGGAGCTTCCTAGAAGTGGAGCTGCTGGTCTAAGTACATTCTCAATAAATTGCTCTATGTTGCCATCAACCTAATATTAATTGTGTAGGTCACACATTTTACAACTGAAGACCCCATCAGATCCTCTTGCCTCTATTTTTGAAGAACATAGTAGGACAGAACTATAAACGTCAAAAAACTTCAAGGGGTAGTCTTTATTTCCTATTTGAAGCTGTGAAATAACTTTATCTCTCTATTTTTCAGTTTCTCCTTTTGTCAGATAAAGCTACAGTACTTTCCTCAACACAGTTAAAAAGCCCCCTTGAAAAGATTATGACTTCTCAAAGCACATGTTACTTAAACCAAAGAATCCTTAGAGACCAGGCTCTGTCCTCAAAATCATTCTTAATCTGGAGAAGGAGGAACAAGTCTCCTTTGTCTTCCAAGCCATTTTCTTCTGTTTTATTTTTAATCATATCTGGGACTTTACTGAATTGAGAACTGGGAGAAAGGAACCAGAGGGCTCAAGAACTAATTGTCAGGAACAGCGGCCTTCACCACTGGTGAAGATTTTTAGTCAGTGGGTGTTTTTTAGTCAGGAGGACAGGGGAGGAGGCAGAGTGTTCTTCCTTCTCAGCAGCAGTAACTCGGCCTGGCATTGAAATTTGAGATGGTGGGCTGGGCTAAGCCAGCTGACCTAGGGAGGATGCTCCTCACCCTCACCCCAGGCAAGGAAGTACTATAGGAAAGAGTCAGGAGAACCACACAAAGTGACTAAATATTAAACCAGGTTGTATTCAGAGCCTGCTACGTGCTGCTAGACATGGGAACCTGGCTGATCAGCATACAGCCAGACCAGCGGGAACCTACAGGAAGATTCCTGATGAGATTACTAACAACTATTTTCCCATGCCTTTAACGCTGCATACCCACGGCAAAAGGAAAACAGAAATAAATCCAGTTCCTCAAACACTCAGAGTCTCATTCTCTGACTCTGAGAAGAGACCAGGTCTCTGTCTGTTGAGCATTATTCCTTCTCTGATAAACTTTCCTATGTCTAACTCTTACTTGCTCTTGAATTCTTTCTTGCACAAGGCCAAGGACCCTCTCTCACTGGATGTAGGGCTTGAGTCCTGGCCTGGGGCAATTGGCATCTTGCAAGGCACAGCTGGGCTGCCTCCAAAGGGCTACTGGGAGATAGGCATGTTTGGAGCAAAGAGGGAAAGCAAGGGCAATGGCGCCCTTGGTAACTCTGGGGACATCCATTCCTCAGATATCACTCCCCGGCCACACTTTGGCCTTAGACCTGAGTAAGACGGCATCATTGGGCATCCGGCTTGTCTGCATCCTGCTGATGGAACAGCCTTGGCAGAGAAAGCCAACTGTCTTCATCATTGTTGGATTGAAGCCATTTACTTGGATGAAGCAGAATTGGAGTCTAGCACCAGACTTTTTCCTTGTCCAGGTCACAAGATGTCCTACGACCTGCTGGATAGTGGTGCTTTCCCAACACACAAGTCACCCCAGGGCTTCTAGGCCATGGATTTTCCAAAACCCCAAGCAGATGATCTGAGACATTGTAAAGAGGCTCCCTGACCAAAACTCAGGACTCTCCAGGAAACCTCAGTGCCCTTGGTCAATAAATTTGGATTCCCCTGGAAACCTCTGAGCTCCACCAAAGCACATGGCTTTCACAGCCTCCCAAGGGGACCCAGTTGCTTTTTTTCAGGTGGAAGCCATGGAAGCACCTGCTTGCATGAGGTCACCTCGCCTGAGAGGTGCAGTGCAGCAGGATGGCTTCTCTGACTGTGCAGCCACCATTCTTCCCTGACAGGTGCCCACTGACCCCATCTTGGGTTCTCACGTGGATCATGTTCCAGGATGGCGCTCCTGAGAGTGCAGCCAGTGGCTGTGCATGTGACCCGAGGTCCCATGGAAACCACAGCAACTGTGAAGACTCATCCAAGGAGCCACAGGCATATGTGTCATCATGACCTCAGAGATCCGCCCCTCCGGCGGGCGGGCTGGAAGTCACAAAACAAAATAATTAAATAACTTAAATTGACTGTTGGGGTGTTAACCCAGAGCAATCACTGACATCCCTCAGGCGCGAGAGCTGATCTGAGTCATTGTACAACAGGTCCCAGGGGATTCTAAGTGTAAACAGGGAGGTGCAGGTCTGGCCCACTCCCGGCTGAGTCAGAGCAGGCCTCCCTCTGGGGTCCCTCAGACCCTGCTGCCCCTCCTTCCCTCTGGGGGCTCACTCCCAAAGCAACTCACCCTCCTGCAAGAGAGGACAGATAGATACCTGCTCAGTAATCATCAGGCTGGAAGGAGGGACAGCCGGTCGCCATTTGGTGGTTTAATCCCACGCGTCCATTACTGAGTAAATGCATTTTTCTTTCTCTTTCTCCTTTCCCTACCCCTTTCTTTTCCTTTTCTTTGCTTTCTCCTTTCCCACATCCAACTTGGAAAAGAAGAGGTGAAATACCCAATCACCCAATAGTCAGATAAGCATGTGCTTACAGTCAGAAGGTTGGAATATCCTAAGAGTTGTTTGGAAAGTACATCAATCTGGTATTGTCATGTATATTATATATGTATGTATAAGTTATCACATAAACAGATACACACATCAGAAAAACCATACTTTTGTTTAAATTGTTGATACTTTCTTTGTGTGTATTTTTTTTTTTTAATTACCAGGAAAGTACATAGGAACAAACACCATCACCTTTTCCTTTTCCAAGCTTAGAGAGGCTAAAGTCCTGTGGGCGAGTGAGGAGTTTTGAGAAGCTGTGATAGGATTAGTATAGATGGAAAAAAGACAAACTTTCAGATCTAAAGCTGTGTCCAAGAAATATAATATTAGGGATTGTTGGTAGATGTGAGTGGTGCCAGCTACTTGGGGAGACAGCAGGGCAGTGTAGCATCAAGTGTACACTTTGCGGTTACACAGGCTGAATTCAAAACCCAGGTCTGACATTTACATCCAGAGTGATCTCAGCTGGTTATTCAGTCTCTCTGGAGATTAGATTTGTCATTCAGAAAATAGTGGTCTTGAGGACTGAATAAGCTAACATGAATAAACCATTTGATACTATACGTGTTCAGTAAATGATAGCTGTTATTTTGCAACATCAGATTTAAAAGTGATTCTGCTATTTGCATTATTAAAACTTGTAACATGATAAATTATGCCTCCTTTAAAATGTTTTCTTGTAAGTAAACTATTAGCTTTTAAAAAACACTTTTGCTTTTTATTATGGAAAGAATCTCTATTGAGGGCTGTTAAATAAGCTCCATATACTCTTAGATTAAGAAGTTAAACTTCAGTACAGGTATATTAATTTGCTCAGTTGATAAAATTATTATCAGCATGGAAGCCAATGAAGTTAATACATCAAAGTCACCTGTAATAAAAAAGAAAGAACGAAACATAGTAAGGAAAGGAAAGAAAGAAGAAGAGATCTAGAAGATATGGAAAGGCTTTCCTTACCTGGGCACTGTTCATTATCAGTTTAAGCTGACCTAGACCCAAAGTGAAATGTAGCTGACCCACCATGACAGAGGGGCAGGAAGCTGGGGAAAGTGTTTCCATCTTGTTAAAGACCAAAACAAGAGCTTTACAGCAGTAAAGATTCACACAGGAAAGGCCTGGAAAACCAACAGCTAATGTCCCACTGGGGTCCTGTTCCTCTGTGACTGATAACCCCATTGTGTCCAGGCCTAGTGCTTCCGGGCAGGAAATCCCAGCCCCCGCACAAGGATAAGGCCAGTTAAGGCCAGCCTGGGAGCAGGGCCAGTGGGGGCATCTCACTGCCACTTCCCACTCTCCTGAGCGGGTTGGGTTCAGTCTCCATTTCCCAGGACCTCTGAGGTCAGGGCTGGTGCAGGCTGGGCTGGTGGGGAATCTAGCTTCTTCTGTGTAGAGGTCAGTTGGTAAAACCAGGCCTGGGGGTGGGAGTGGGGTGCTAGCTGAGGGGAGGGGTGTAAGTAGGGTGAGGGATGAAGAGTGAGACAGAGAAAGAATTTGAAGGTTCACAAGGTGGCTTATGTTTAAGGGGACATGGTGAGGTCAAAGGTCAGAGGACAAAATAATGTGAGTTTTCACAAAATTTGCTTATTTCAGAGATGCTGAATTTGAGCCCTGGGAGGCCCAGCTGGGGCTCTTTTCTGGGGTCCTGATGATATATTCTCATCATATGTTTGGACTAAAAGAGTTAAATATGTGGTCATTAAAATGTCTGACCTAGGTTTGCCACTGCATATGCATTTTTAAATATAATATAAGAGGATTTGAAAGAACTTTTAATAATTATAAAAATAATGATGGTAATAATAATAACAAATCATACAGCACTTCCTATGTCTCAGGCACTGTTCAAAATGCTTTAGCTATGGTAACTCATTTAATCCTCATAACAATTCTTCAAGGTAGGAAGTAATATCATCTCCATTTTACAGATACAGAAACTAAATCCCAGATATGTAATTTAACCAAAGTCACATCCCTTATAAAGGGGTAGAGCTGAGATTTGAACATTGGCTTCACTGTCCATGTTCTTACCAGCTACATTAGGTTGCCATTCATTGAATTACAATTATATATCTTAATTTTAAAACAAAGATCAAAATTTGATTACAACTGTTTTTTTATCACATTTTTTCTCATTATGAAATTTATAATTATTATAGTAAATTTGAAAATATATTAAGGTATCACAAAAAAATTAAAACTATCCTCTTGCCACACAGAAATAACTACTATAACACTTTAATATATTTCCTTTCAGACACTTTTCTATGCATAAATATATATACATTTTAAAGATAATACTCGACATACAATTATTACTTGCTTTTTGCCTTAGACAATATGTCCGGAAAGTGTTTCTATGCCTTGTAGTATTTTGAAACTTGATTTTTAATGGCTGTTGAGTTGGCATTGCATTCCGTAAGTTATTTAACCACCCTTCTGCCATTAGATTTTCAATAATTGCATTTTTTTAACTCTTAAAAATAACTCAGTGATTATTAAATCACTTAAATACAGCTGTTTCATCCTGCTGAAGCGAAGAGGGTACATTAATATGATAGTTTTGCCAGGTCTGCGTTTGAATAGTAAGTTCTGAGGACTTTAAAAGGTCATCTAAATGCAGTTTTCAGGTCTCCCTTTCTGTGGAGCACACAGACCCTGACCCAGGCCTAAGAAGCATGGATTATTTATTCATTCAGCCGGCTAATATTTTTTAGACCACTACTACTTGCTGAGCACTATTTCAGAAGCAGAGGCTTCAACCTTTTATAGAGAGAGGCTAAGAGCCCAGAGCCAAGGGTCCTGGTGTCAGATGGTTTGCCTTTGCACTAAGAAGTCCAGCTGTGACTTTGGGCAAGTAACTTTACAACTCTGAACCTCAGTCTCTTCATCTGTGAAGTGAAGATAATAGTACCAACCTCATGGATTTTTATAAAAGTTAAATGAGATAATACTTGCAAAATTTCCCTAATTTCCCTACACTATCTGGCTCATACTAAGTGCTGTATCTATTATTAGCTCTAACCCAGAAGGCTGACTTCACTATTGAAGCTTTGTCCATCTGAAGCTGTAGTAACATCTCTCAATAATTCTAAACCTCTCTATTATCTACACTTAAAATAATTTTTCTCCTCTCCTCCTGCCAGCAGCCTAATTAAGGGAACTGTCTATTATCGCTTGAGTGGTGCACACTGTCAAGAATAAAGGAAACACTAAGTTAATAGATAAAAATACAGAGTTCAGCAGTTAGCCTTCCAAACAACAGTAGATACTTGATTAACCTAAAAACCTAGAGTCAACAAAACACAGTTGCTTAAGTTTACTCTGGACAAAGAGATTTTCTCAGTGAGAGAAAATCCTGTCCAGTGCCTCTGCCTCATGTTCCTTGGAGTTCAGCTTACGAGTTGAAACTCTAAACTCTCCAGTCACTCTTCTACAAATTATATCTGCTGTGACCACACAATGACCGACTGCATCACTAACCCTGAGTGAGAATAGTGGGAGGAGCACAAACTACTTCATTCCAATCAAGGCATTTTCAACCCTTTGTGGTCAGGATCCTCCTGGGAATCCAGGACTGCAAAGCATTAAGATCCTGAGGCCAACATGGCTATGGTGGCTCCACACTTCTCACTCCCTCCCCCTGCACAAAGGCAGCAGCTTGGTCACAGCTTTTCATTCTCATTCCTTGACAGGGCTATTTTTTTTTTTTTTTACTAATGTAACTTGTCTTATGCTATTATTATTATTGTTGTTGTTGCAAGATACAGTCTAATACTGGGCTAGCTGGAGTAAAGATATGTAAAGTGCTGATGGGAGAATGCCAAGAGGATAGCCATGAAATCACAGGGGGTTCCATTTTGCTTAAAATCTTTGTTTTTTACCCCCAGTCTTTAAAAATGCTGCAAATTGTGAGAAAATACAGGTGGCTCTCTGTAACCCCTGAGTATGGCGAATAGGCAGGAAATGTGACTTGAGGGGAACCAAATTTAGGAGTAATTGAGGAGGCAGCACAATCTAACAGGTGGAGGATCAAACTGGATTTTCTGTTCCTTCATCCTTTACCAGCAGAGTTCTAGAGCTGATAGCTTTTTTATTAATAACATGGAATGGACAAAGAGCACAAACAGAGGAAAAAAGCCAATAACTAGTGAACATTTCAAAGGTCAATTTTACTAATAATCTCAATTTTCTACTTATCCAAATAATAATAAATATTTGTTAAAACCTGTTCATAAAAACAATCCCATGGAGAGTTGAGATAACCTTACTTGCTTGGAAGGTACAGGTAAACCTTTAAGTCAGGCATCTGAGCGGGGCAGGGACCTGATGCCTCACAGCCTGCCCCTCCTATGGCTTCATGGGTTGGACTCTGTTGTTTAGTTTGCCTGAAGTCCAGGCCCCTGCTTCTTCTGTCAGCACTTGTTGGGCAACCACTTATCCCCTGATTCTCAGGGTGTTTGCTTTGGGGATGTCAGCCAACCATTGGTCAGTCCAGTGGAACTCAATTTTGGGATTTTGACAGAATTATCAGGAAAGTGAGGTTTCTTTATGCTGGCACTAACAGTTATAAGAAAACAGCAGAAACTAGAATAATGGTTGCCAGGAGCTGGGGGGGAGGAGGAAATGAAGAGTTGTTTTTTAACGGGTTATAGTATAGTGTTTCCATTTTGAAGACAAAAAAGTTCTGAAGACCTGCTGCATGGCCATGTGAGTGTACTTAACACTTCTAAATTGTACACTTGAAAATGGGTAAGATGGCAAATTTTATGTGGTTTTTAAGCACAGTTTTTTAAAAAATTAATTAGGAAGGAAGGAAGAGAAAGAAAGAGAAAAAACATGGGTCAGGAGGTCATGTGCCCATGAAGAGAGTCTAAATGAAAAATGAAGCCAAGACAGCGAAAGCAAAGCTAGGCAATGAAGTCTTGATAATTTTGTATGAGTTTCTGAATCCAGTAATGCCTGAAGCTAGTTTTATCTATAGACTTTTTATTTCATTACTATTTTTGAAGTTATATATATGTATATACATATACATATACATATACATATACATATATGAGGTTTTAAAAGTAAAATAATATTATAAGGTTTATAAACAACAATAGTCCCCTGCCTACTCCTTCCCATCTCTTTTATCTTTCTCTTAAGTACTTACTGATACTTTACTTCTAACCAATTGGGTTATACTGCTACTCTTCAACATGTTTACATATTATCTGTTGACTTTCTACATGTAAGATGATTTAGTATTATTGCTCTTCATTATCCTTCACCTTATTTCATCCTTCCAAAATAGATATTTTACAATTTTTGGTTAAATCACTGTTTAATTTCATCTTATTACGAAATGTAATGTGATTACATTTCCTTCTTTCACTGTTCCTTCTTGCTATAGGTAATAATTTCCTCCTTTTATCAACTATTTTTCACTATTGTAATTTCTTCCTATACTCACAAAAACATTGTAAAATCCTCTGAATTCAACTTTCTTTTTCAGTCAAACATCGGATATTCTTTCAGTTCCATTTTTTTCCTTAGAGACATTCCCTCCTGGAGTCTTCCATCTGCCTGTTTCAATCTGGACTAGTTACCTTTCAGGCCTGCTGTGAGAATTCCCTATCTTCCAACACTCCTTGTGGTAGACAATACAGTGGGTTCGCCAAAACAGATCCTCCTTCTTCCTGAACACAAAGCAAGACTGTCTCAATTTTAGCTGATGGAATATGAGCCAAAATGATGCTCGCTATTTACAGACCTGATCCATAAAACCCTCTTTCTCTTCTCTGGGGTGACATTGGAATCTATGTGTTAAAGATGGCAGTCTATGTCAGCTGAATGAGCCCTGAATAACTTTGTGGAGTAAAGTCACGTCACTCTGCCGTCTTTACCACTGATTGGACTTATATGAATGAGAAATAGTCTTTCTTATTTTGCAATTGTTCTTTTTTATAGCATCTAGTTCTTCATCTATTAATTCTTTGAGGACACCAAAGGATTACTGTTGTTTTTTTTTTTTTTTTTTTTTAGTTTTCTTTTTTGCTTCTTTCACTGTCTCTGTTTCTTCTGAGTTTTTTGTGCCACCAGTCTGCTTCTGCAGTTGCCTTTCATGTTGAGTTTCCCCAAGTATGTAAGTATCATCATTGACTCTCTGACCATATTTAAGAGTGAGGCACTAAAGAACTTATTAAACACTGTGTGATTATGGGTGAGGTTTATTGCTTGGTGATCTTCAGTAGGGAGATAAGGTGACTGGCTTTTTTATTTGAGAACCCCTAAATCTCACTATGGTAGGTCTTTGCTCTTGGGTTGGCCAAAAAAGAGATCACTAGACTCCTGCTTAGTTTCTACAAGCCTGACCACTGGGGTTCTGTGAGCCAAATTGGGAAAAGGACTAAAGGTCTCCACACAGAATGTGGAGTCGCTACTGTTTTCAGAAAACTGTCTCTACCTCTTTCATTATCAGGTGCCTCCCCAGGAGACCCCTGCCATATTTAGTATCTCTGGCTCTGGAACTTCTCTGGTTAAAGTTCCCCGCAGAGTAAAACTCCAGTCCTCTGCCAGGGTTTGGGGGAGGTGGGGTCCTCCTCATATACACTTTCAGACAATGTTTCTGTTTTCAGCCCCATGCCTCCCCATTGCCTTCAGAGGTTCCTGCATCATGAGTTCCCAAGCCTTTCCAGGGTTCTGTGATATAACTGGGCTTGCTTCTCCTTTGAATCTCTTTGTAATGAGTATTGGGATGCACCACCCATATGCTTCCTTATTTTATTGAGGCCCTCATTTCCCAGAAGCTGGAAGTACTGGCTGTTGAAGGTTTACAGCTGAGTTCCTTCCCAGAAATTGGCCCTGGATGAAGGAACCTGCCTCACCCAAGATTATCTCCCTTTCAGGGGCAGCCACATCCAATAATTGATTGGTGGAGGACTACAAAGGCCTGAGCCCCTTGCCTCTCTTTGGGATTGCCCTATAGAGCTTCATATGAGGTCAATTGAGACTGCTACGACAGCATCACAGTTCCAGTTCTTTCTCTGCCCAGTCCTGCTTCTCTAATTCATCCACAGGTGTGGTTCCCAACAGCTCTCCCAAATAAACTTCCTGCATTAGATCTGCATCTCAGAATCTGTTTCACAGGGAACCCCATCCAAAACACCTCTCAGCTCCCTGACTCTTTTATCCAATTTTCATACTCTAAAAATTTCCTGACATTTCTCATCTCTTATCTCCTCTCTTTGGCTTTGTGAGTTTATACCTACTTTTTTTCTTCTCTCTAATCATTTCAGTGATATTTTTACAAGGCATCTGGTATAAACACATGTGTTCAATCTGTTGTGTTTAACCAGAATGTGAAAAAATATTCATAACATCATGGAACATCTGAGTCCCCCAGCTTCATATAGGTCAAGTGAAATGTATTAAAATTAACTCCATTTTTTTAGCACCATTTGACATGAAATATGAAGAAATGAGAAAGCAAAGGGTAAATATGATAAATCCAGATAACTGGTGAAATGCTAGAGAATAACTCCCAGGCTTTCTTGGCACAACGCTACCTGGTGAGTCTGTGCCAAGCTCTGAGCTACTCTCTTTCCTCTCCAGGCCTTTGCACATGCTGCTTTCTTGGCCAGAAATGTCCTTCCCTCACTTCACTTGGACAAATTCTCCTACCCTTCCAGAGTCCAGCCTAGAACACCATCAACTCCCATACCCAGCATCTGGTCAGGCACCAACTTTGTGTATCCAAAGCACCCCACCCCTACCTTCGTAATAGCACTTACTATACCAGGATCTTAATAGCCTGTGACTTTGAGCTCCTTGAGCACAGAAACTAAATATTTTTTATCTTTTTAGACCTAGTATTTCTCACAGTAATGCTCAATAGTAAATGAATAAATAAATGAATCAATGGATGAATGGTTCAAATGGGCTCTCCCTGGAGGCAGCCATAGATGGTGAGGCCACAGGCCTGCGGAGAAAAGTCAAAGTCATGAATGAATTCCTCCTGTCCAACCCTCACCAAGATTCATCTCAGTAAATAAGAGCCTGAAGATACCAGAGAAAAGGAATCAGTCCAGGAAAGTACTATTAATCTGGGTTGGCAGAAATGGAAGAAAAGATACCAGGTTAGCTACTTTGAAGTAATGATTAAGAAAAGGCAGAAAAGGGAAGGTCATATGTAAAATTCATTATTATCAGCCAAAGTTACAAAAATAAATGAACCTCCCTAAGAGCCTATAATGTCAACAAGAACACTATTACCAAAACTTATATTTTAAGGTTTTTTTAAAAAATCTGTGTTTTAACTCATTTTGTTTTCATAGTAGTCTTATGAGCTGGGTGTTTGTATTTTATAGATGAGGAAATTGAGGCACAGAAAACTTGCCCAAGGCCACTCAGCTAGAAAGTTACAGTGCCAGGATTTGAATCCAGGTAGTCTCTTAACCACAAACCCAAAGTTCTCTCTCCTCCCATTTCCTGATGTCACCAACTCTGCCCCTAGTCTTAGTTGCTAGAAAGGAAATTTGCCCTTTTGGATGGAATAGCAATATTCCTGCCTTGGCAGCATCCCCAGTTGTGTTCAGTCCCATAGCTCAGGCATAACAAAAGTTAGGTGAAGAAGGGAGTGGGGAGGGAGAAATACCCAGTGGTATGCTTTTTTTCCTTACCCCTTGACAAATGAATTCTGAGAATCAGTGTAGAGGAAAAGGAGGGGGAAAACATCTTTGGAAGAGAGGGCTAACTAGCTATGCCTCATTATAGAGCTATCTCCTCCAGGCTTTGTCATAGGAACTTGGTGGACTTTGGTTCATAGATCCAAGAAGACAGGGACAATATGCAACTGGGATCAAGTGAGAGCCAGTGACTCACCCCACACAGGGCCCAGAGGTTCGGGAACACATCACAAGATGCTGAGACACGTCTCATACACTTGCCAGCTGAGCCCATCTGGAACATGACTTCTGAGCATGAAAGAGTGGGGAGACGAGGGGAGGAGCCCTAAATGTGCGGGTCAGTGAGAGCTGACTCAGAGATGGCTTCCAAGGCCAACTCGGGATGATCCCGCCGTGTTATGAGAGGTCATGAGAGTTGCAAGGCTGAACCTACTTGAGACTAGTTTCCCAAATAGGGAAGGAAAACAACTCCAACGTGGCCCAGCTCTTTCCCATTGCCTCTTGATTAGATCTCCTTACTCATATCAGGGCTGTTTTCTCAAGACAGTCCATCCCTAAATGTGGGAGACAGAAGAAAACAACTGCCATCACAAATCCCTGGGGCAGTCTCATGGCTGTTCCTCTGAATTCTTTCAAAAGGTTCGGAGAGGAACTTGTAAACTGGGCTATGAAATTGTTCCCACTTGACTAAGCTGGATTTTCACACTTGTAATTACTAAATTTGTGACGTGGCATTACTTATTCCTTGTGTTTCTTTCTCAGTGTGCAGTAAATTTCACTGGAGTCAGTTTAGTCTTGTTCATGTGCCTAGGAGAGTGCCTGGTATGATGTTTGTGCTCAATAATAAATGATAAATGATAGACTGTGCATACATGGACTTATTCCAGCCCATAGGATTAGTATGAACAAAACTGGCCCCACACCTTTCTGCAGAGACCATTTTTCAGATGTTTCAGATGTTCTGGTTGCCCCCTCCTCCACTGACCAAGGCCTCAGTATTTTTTTTTTTTTTTTATTTGCCTTTGCAGAGCTGGTATTTAAAGCTCCCGGTGGGAAATGACTCCTGGAGCCAGAGCCCTAGGTCACGGGGCTCGGGCCCCAGTTACAGCTCAGGTGTCAGGGACTGTACTGGGAGAGCAGGATCTCTGAGAAGCATTTGGGGGATGAATGACTCAGATGAAAAATATGAGAAGTTGGAGAATCCACTTTTGAAAGGAAATGTCAGTAACTCAAGGAAAAACGAAGGGCAAGCTCCTTGACTATGAGGAAGTATACTGGCTGTGAGTCAAACTGGCTCTCTTCCAGATTTTTATTTCTGGTGTTTGGTGGTTAAATAAAAAAAGCTTATAAACTTAACTCCAGTTAGAAAAAAATACAACTATTTCAAATATTGATCCTGGATAATCCCTCTAAACCTGGCAGGGAGACCACCGGGTGTGAAGGCAGGGGAGACGGCCCAGCGGGTGGGAACTAGAGGAGAGGCCAGGGCCTACTATGGCTCTGCCTCTGCTGAATTGGAACAAAACATTCCGCATTCTGGGCGCATGTTTAATTGGTCACCTTTCTCCTTTCCATTGGATTTTAAGGGTCGAGGGACAAAAAGTCATTTTGTACACAGATAGGCTCCAGTTTAGCAGTGATTTATCCCACCTTTCTAGAATGTTCACATCCTAAAGTTTACATTTGACACTTAATAACTCTACCTTCCTTGGCAGAAATAATGTATAAATATTTATTTTAGAAATGAAAATGAATTTAAAATAATTTTATCAGAGCAATAAAAACACGACAAATTCCAAATAGAAAATTGGCAAAGCAGTTCACCAAAGGCACACAAATGCCCAATAAACACC
This sequence comes from Cynopterus sphinx, assembly GCA_030015415.1. Lineage (NCBI taxonomy): Eukaryota > Metazoa > Chordata > Mammalia > Chiroptera > Pteropodidae > Cynopterus > Cynopterus sphinx. Next base: position 67,304,432 of record CM057387.1, on the reverse strand, counting down.
TGAAAAGATGTTCACCTCCAATAGTTCCCCAGAAATGCAATTATAAAGAGAAATATCTCATTTTATCTTTCAGATTGGAAAGAATTGAAAGAAACACTGTTATCCACAAATTTTAAGTATTGGAAAACCGGAATCAACTGGAAGACTGCAGAACTGAGATCTTGGTCAAGTGACTGGTCACAATATTCTTATTAAAAGCATACATATATATATATGATGTTATATTTTACATTTACACACACACACATACACACACACACATATATATGCACATGTAAATATATATTTCTTCCCTAACACCTACAATAGCCAGTTATAAAATATGGAAAAAAGATTCCATTCATGGTAGCAACCACAACAACAAAATTTTTAACGCCTGGGAATTAAAGTAACAAGAAATGAGGGAACCTATATAAAGAAAAGCGTGTGCTTTATAGAGAGACAATGAAAACCAAAGAACCACACATCTGAAAATATCCAGATGAATTAAAGATTTAAATGTAAAATATAACATCATCAAAGTCCTGGAAGAAAATATTAGTAATTGTGTAATTCTGAAATAGAGAAGACTTTCTATGAATGACCCCCAAAATAGAAACCATTATTGAAAAGTTGGGTAAATATGACTATATACCAAGAAAAAAAAAAAGATTTTTTTCAGTATGTTGATAAATACCATAAAAACCAAACTAAAAGGCAAATTAACAACTATAAATATTAAAAATTTTTTTCAATGTTAAAAAGGTTATGTTGGCATTACTTTTTGTTAAGGAATATTCATTAATATCTATTCTAAAGGGACATTTTAGGAAAAAGTGTCACTAAGACCTGGTTAAGTTCTTATTCTTGGTAGCAGTAACTAACTCTATGGTCTTTCTTTCTATTTGAAAACTGTCAGTCCTGAAGTCCTTCACATTTGTTGTCTTTGCTTACAAAATAAATATTTATCTCACCACCACAAGTGACAATGTCTTATTCTTTAGGCTTAGGTATAGATGATGTCTGTGAGGCCTGTTTTAGTCTAATGCCAGACACATCTTACTCTTTAACCCACCCACATGTGCATCTCCTATGTAGCATTTATCAAAACCACACCTTGTAATTATAAATGCATTTGCTCATTTGTGACTCGAACAAAGAATAGGATCACAAGGCAGCATCAGAAGATGCCTACCTCTTACACTGGTATTATGTAGCACTTGGCGCAGAGGTTGGCACAACAGGCTGACACCTGTTTGCAGGATGGATGGATAAGTACTCATCTAGGTGTTAGAGATACAAGAGAAAATGAGACTGGGTTCCTGACTCCTGGAGTTGAAAGTCTAGGGATTGATTGAATGTATGAATAGGTGAATGAATGAATGAATGAATGAATGAATGAATAGGTTTGGATAAGCCTTTCATGATAGTATTCTGTAAGGGTTGCCTATCTGGTTTTTTTTTTTACCCCTTCTGGAGACCAGAACCTTGACTTGAACTATGAAATAGGCTCCACATATCTTTATCTACTTGAAATTATCTTACTCAATCCCCAGAAGCCTACCCTCAAAGCACTGCCATATTCAAAGAAGTGCAGTTCAACAAAGAAATTATTAAGAAGGACTTTCATTTGTTCCCCATGTCTTGACATTCAAGGGAATCCAATTCATACCCCCTGCAAAATTTCATATATTCTTTTTTTCTACCCTAATTCCCTCCAGCCCCATGAGAATCTAGATTAATCTAAAACTTTTCTTGACCAATTCTTCCATTCTCCTTCTTTTCCAACTCCACCCCAACACATTCTCATGTCCTCTCCCATCCCTCGCTATTTATTAGGACATAATGCCCTTTATAATCTTTTCCTTCCTTCTGCCTTCTCCTCTGCGTCTCATGTCTTCAGAACTTCTGAACACAACTGTCTACCAAAGTTCAGGAATAAGTCTGACTGAGGCTTTCTCTTGCAAAGGTGGGAGTAGGCTTAGGAGATGATCTGGAATCTACTGGAAATTAGATTCCAGTAGATTGATCTGGAAATTACTAGGGTCTCTTTGGTGGCCTGGGAAAGGGGCCAGGGAAGAGACGAGGAATCTCACTATCTATCATCAGTAAAATCCTTACATCCCTAACCTCTTCTCTCATCTCTCCCTTTACAACTTGTTATGCCTGAACTCTGAGCACTCAGCTGCTTCTGAGTTAGTTAGTCCTGCCACAGCCTGTTCCACAGAGCATCATCCCTCACTCTTCTTTAAAACCTCCAGCTCTCAAGTTCATAACATCAGATGATATTATCAACTAGCTCTCCTTGTTATAGCCTCGTCCCTTCCCGTTATTCCTTGCAGATCTCTTTTCCCCTTCTTCTTCTCCTCCTCCTACTTTTCTCTCTCTTTCTCCTTTCCCCCTCTCCTCCTCTCTCCATTTCTCTCTCTCATATTTCTGTGATGGACCCAGCCTTTCCCATCTCCTCAGTCTCTAATTTTGAAATTCCCTGGGACTCAGTTCTCTCACCCCTTATTCATCTACACCTACTTTCTAGGTGATGTCATCCAATTCTGTCATTGGTTTATACGTTTATAAGCTAATAATTCCCATGTTTATATCTCTTACTTGGACTTCTCCTGATTCAGACTCATATGTCCAATTGCCTATGCACATCTCAATTTGAATGTGTAGCAGACATCTCACTCTTGACAGAACTTCTGGTTTCTTCCATGTTAAAAAGACAACAGGCCCCAAATGGAGTCACTTAAGCTAAAACTTATTTCACCAAATCAGACTTAATTATAGCTTTGTTCTTCTAGGAATGAAATTTTAAACTAGTCAATCAGGAATCTTCTGATCAGCATTAGTAAGGTAATCAGCCTGATAGACCCCTGCCATCCCCAATAACCAAACTGCCTTTTTGCCTACCTGCTCTCATTTGCCTATAGTCTTCTATTTTTTTACACAGAGCTCCTTTCTATCTACTAGATTGGATACTGTATAATTTATAAATCACTGAATAAAGCTAGTGAGATTTTAAAATTTTACTCAGCTGAATTTTTTTAAAGCACACAAAACTGCTTTCCTTACAGTTTTCTCCAACTCAGTAAATGTAATTTCATTTGTTTTTTTTTGTTGTTGTCACTTGGCCCCCAAACCTCAGTCATCCTTACTCCTCTCTTTCCCTCACATCCCACATTAAACTTGTTTGTAAATCTTGTAATTCCAGAATCTATCTACTTCTCACCACCTCCACCACTTTCTCCCTTTTCCAGACCATAGCCTCTGTAGCAGAAATTTAGCATTCCTCTCCCAGGGCATTAATTACCACACTGGTAAACACAGTGTCCTCTGGGCCCTCCTAAAGAACAGAGCTGTTGGTTTTTCAGCCTTGCGTAGTATAGCCAACCCTGCATGCCCCTGCTCTGAGCCTTTTGGTCCCTTCTCCAACCATCTGCCACAGCAGTTTGACATTTCTACTTCACTTAATTTGGGACATTGCTTTCTCTGAGCAGCATGTTGGCACTCTTTCCCAGGGTCCTTGCCAGGGTGTTAAATCCTACATCATAAGAGAATGCTCCCATATCAATAACTTTATGTGGCAAGAGACTCAAGGTGGCTCTCATCATCCTACCTTTTGGTATTCACACACTTGTGTAATTTCTCTCCTTGAGTGTAATCCAGACATGTGCTGAGATATACAATAAGTCCTCAATATTGTTGACAGGTACTGTGACTTTAAATTAAACAATATATAATGAAACCAAAATACAACAGGCTGATTGCTACAAACAAGAGCTCAGTTTCTATGGCATCTCATCAATGTTATAACAAAACAACATTGAGTGAAATGACATTATTCAAGGACCTGCTGTATGTGATTACTTTGCACAAGATTATAACCTCTGTCTTGCTAGAAGACTCTCCCTCATTGGCTTTGAAGAAGCAAGTTGCTTTATTATCAGCTGTTCTAAGGGGAGGGCTACATGGCAAAAACTGAGGCAGACAGCCTGCAAAGACCTGAATCTTGCTAACAACTGTGTGAACTTGGGAGTGGATTCTTCCCCAGTCGAGCTTTCAGATAAGGTCCCAGCCCTGTCTGTCACCTTGATTGCAGCCTTGCAGGTGACTCAGTTAAGCTGCACTTGGAACTCCTAACCTATAGAAAGTGTGAGAAAAGTAAATGTGTATTGTTTTAAGCCACTTAAAACACTTAGTTTTGTGGTTGTGTCGTTATTCAGCAATAGATAATACACTTCCTCTTTTCTAACCTTATGTTCTGCCCACCACCCCTCTTCCATCTAGCACTCTCAGGATCCAATCTCATCCAAACTCTCCCAGCTTCTATCAGTACATATTGGCCAGATCCTGCAGCTCCTTTCCTGTTACATTTTGCCAGAGAGTATGAGTATTTCACCTGCTGTCAGTGATGGGGTCTTCACAGCCAGCCTGCTTCAGAGCCTGCTTCCTAAGACTGCTTTTTGTAGCAGCTGTCATAGCTCAGGCACACTGAAAGTGGATTGTATGACTCTGAGCTTTGTGTGCAGGAGGCTTATTTAAGAGTGCTCTCAAGGAGTGAGGGAAGCAGGATTGAGCAGAGGGACATGATGAACCAAAACAGTTGCAGCAAACATTTCAGCTGCCCTTATAGGAAGCCATGGCACCAAGATGGCCTTCAGAGTTGTTCTGTCTTGAGGTTAGGGGCCCAGAACATTATACCTCCTCCTCATCCAATCATTGAATGTAGGCTTCTCCTAGGAAGGGGGACATGGCCTTGGGCAGGTGACTCTTCACTGGGGGAAATTCCCTGAAATAAAGTCAGCTGCAAGCATGGTTATCAACACTCCCAGTGGCTGAGGGGTGGGCGCCTGGGTCCTAAGGCACATTCGACACCCTCTACATTCTCCCTAGCAGTCCTCCTTAACCTATTGCCACCCTACTTCACACTTCTTCAACCATCCCATACAGATACTAGCTTCACCCACCTTCAGGACAGACCTGCTGCAGGCCTTCTGAAATCAGGCTTGGGGTGTCCCCAGGAGCAGGCAAAACAATAGGATCTCAGGGCCATAGCCTAATCCTCACCATCTCAGAGCAGCTCAAGGAATGACCCCATGTAGTTACATGCAGAAAACACCGGGTAGAAGCCACTGGGAGAAGGAAAAAAGCCATTTCTCCTCTCCCTCAGGGGCCTGTACACACTGCCAGGCCAGCCCTTTATCTCATTCAACCATCACAGCAACCTTGAGCTGAAAACTATTACCTCTGCTTTTCAGAGGAAGAGTCTGGGGATCAGAGACAATCAGTAACATGAGTGTAAGTCTCACTGCTTTCTCAGTATACTTGGCTGCATACTCCTCATTCTCACCCTAAATGCTGGAATAACTCACTAGGGTGTCTCATCTCATTCTATGGCTTAAATACCACTTTAATGCTAATGATTCTGAATTTACGCTCCAGCTCAGACTGCTGCCAGGAATTCCAGCCCTGGATAGTCATTTGCCTTCTCAGAATTTCCACTTGGATATCTAGAAATGAACCTGATGGCTCAAAATAGAATTATTGATTTTCCCTGCCAAATCTCAGCACCCTCATTCCTACCACCAGTTTCCATTTCTGCCAAGAAATGGCACTGCCATTCTTCCAATTGCTCAGGCCAGAAACCTGGTGTCATCCTTGATTTTTTCATTTTCTCTCATACTCCACATCCAATCTATTAGCATATATTGTCAGAATTTCCTTTGAAATGTATGCAAAATCTGACCATTTCCTACCATCTTTGCTGTTACCATCCTGGCTTAAATCACCATCAGCTCTCAGTACTATTGCAAGAGCAACTTCAATGGTCTTCTCATCTCAGTTTCTTCTACACAGCCAGCGACCCTTTTAAAATGTAAGATTATATCCTTCAGTTTATATCTGCAGTTCAACACTTTCCAATGGTTTCCAATCTCATTCAGAATAAAATCCAAAGTTCTTGCATATGGTCTACAGGCTACCTGATCTGTACTCTCAACCTCTATCCTCATCTCTTACCTGCCTCTCTTATCCTTACATCTTACCCTTTCTTTACTTTGCTGTAGCCATTGGCCTCCTGGCCGGTCCTCAACATCCCAACGATGTTGCTCTCACCTCAGGCCTTTGCATTCCTTGTTTCCTCATAGGAAGTTAGTAGGCTCCTTCTCCTTCTACTTTCTTTTGTTCTCTGCTCAAGCCTGCTCTATTTGGGTGCCCCAATATCAAAAAGGCATTTCTTACCAGTCCTAACGCTTTTACTCTGCTTTTTTTTCCTGCATATTATCTGTTTATTTGATAGCCTCCTCCCTGCTAGAATTTAAGTTCTCTGAAGGCAGGTCTACCATTCACTAATATGTCCCCAGCACCTATAATAGTACCTGACACACAGCGAGAGCTCAAGAAGTAATAGTTGCATAAATAAATAAATAAATGATTGAGTGAACTACCATAGAATAGACATGACCTGGCAAACAGCTTTCCAGTTTCTTTGAAAGTATTCTGGAAAACCCAGGGTGCATTAGGTAACAGCAGAAACTGGTATACCAGCTGCCTCTTTTTTGTATCTAGGAATTTCCCATTCTGTATTTGTTGCTGTCTTATCATCTCATTCAAAATATAGTTCTAAAACCTTGTGGCTTCTACCCAGACCAAAAGGGTTTATGACATGGCATAACCAAGCTCCTTTTTCCTTACCCATTTCCCAAAACACATCCACATCCACACCCACACTTAACCTTAGCAAACAAATTCCTCCTCACAGAACACATTAAGCCAACTAAATATATAAAACTCTATATTTACAAAAAGATTAAGAGGAGTTTATGTATTTCACAGATGGGTCCTTTGCTTTGGAAAAAGATTCACCACAGGAATCCTTTAAATAACTAGTTCACTAAATGAATTTAAAATAGAAATTGGCCTCAAGCATCTCCCCTAGAAAAGAGAAAAAAAAAAACCTACTTAGGTTCTAGTCATTGGGCCTGTACTATTGGTCATTATCTTATTTAATCTTGATACTCTATGACTGAACAAGTTACACCAGGTAAATATAGCCAATTATTTATATCTTTTGAGTTTCTTTGAGCATTAAATACTATCATATTTTTTCTCCAGTGAAAATATAAAAATATATAGCACTCTGGTATCATTTAGTTTTGGGGCAAATAAATTTTACATGCCTCAAAAGCACCCATTGTGATACCAGACCAGTCTCCCATTATAAATAACTCTTAAACTGGCAAAAAGGTATGAAATAATTGTTTTTCAGACTCTAGACAGGTGGTGATCCTTAAGAGAAAAAAAAAACAGACGAGATGAACCCCTCCATTGCCCTAGCTTTCTGCATAGAGGCCCTTTACCCACTGTGATAACCACTCAAACTGAGAACAGCCCTCTTGCTGAACAGAGAAGATAGAGATCAGAGTTTGGGTCTATAGGAGTGGTCTGAATTTGTGGGGCAAGACATTAAAGAGGAGTGAATTCTGCAGAGAAAAAAATCTAGACATCTGCTTAGGGGTTCCCACAAAGCTTTGGCTGAATATTAAGCTGTGTTTCTGTGGGACAAGAACAACTACCAGAAAAAGAACAACCATTGAGGTGCTGTGAACCAAACAATGACTGAGGCTCACACAGTACTGGGAAACATTAAGGTTCTGACCAGCCAGATGGAAAGATCTTACTAAACACTTCAGGCAGTCAGATGTGACCCCAGGAAGGCCACATCTAAGGAGAAGAGTTAATCTAACTTTAGAGGAAAGGTTACTGTAAACACAAGTTGATCCACAAGTAAATTAATTGCCTGGGAAAACAAACTTAAGCCTCTATTAAAGAAGACAACAAAATCCAGAACTCAACAATATAGCAGTCATAATGTCTAAAGATTATCATCTGAATAAGGGAAAAATACAACCCATAATGAAGAGAAATATCAGTGAATAAAAACCGATACTCCTAATCTTTTCTTTGCAACATGGTACAATATTTACTTTTAGGAATGAGAACCCTGATTCAATAAGATGAAAAATGATGTTCTGGTTAGTTTAAAAGCCAGAAAAGTATATGATACTTTTTAGAAAGAATTTATATCCGTCCCAAATGGAAAAATTGGAAAATATTTTGTACTTAGAGTGGTAAGCTTCACCTCTTTGAAAATCACTCTTTAATCACATGAATAATCGACAATGTCATGCTGTAAGGGGCTACAGAGGACATCTGTTCTTTAACTTGAAGGATGAGGAAACCAAAGCCAGTGACTTGCTATGGTAATAGCAACTGAATAATCACTGAGTCAGGTTAACTTCTTAACCCTGTTTTTTCCATGCCACTCCTAGAGTCATCTTGTTAATTTTTAAATTCTATAGTATTTATTGCATATCTGATGTGGAGAGCACTGTTCTAGACACTGGACATAGAACTGTGAACAAGTTGAATAAGGCCTCTCTCCCATGAAGCTCATATTCTAGTGGGAAGAGCATGCAGTAATCAAGAAGACAAATGATTACATATTCCAGACTGTAATCTAAACTTATTGTGATCATTTTGCAATATATGCAAATATCGATTCATCATGTTGTATGCATGAAACTAATATGTTGTATGTTAATTATATCTCAATAAAAGAAAACGTTCCAAATTGGGAGAAGTATGCAGAAAAAAAATAAAAGTCAAAAAACAGGCTAGAGAGTGATGAGGGGTGAGAAAGTTGCCCAATTTGGTTTGTGTGGTAAGAGATGTCTTCTCTAAGGAGGTGGTATCTGCTTTGGGGACTGAATGATGACAAAGAGTTAGCCATGTGAACATCTAGAAGAAAATAATTCCAGAGAGAGGAAATAGCAGGTGTAAAGGTCCTGAGGTGGATATGAGCCTAGCATGACTAAGGTCACAGAAAGTGGGGAGAATAGTGATGAAGAGTCAGAGATTGCAGATTTGTATCCTGGACCTACTGCTAATTTACTGTACCTCTTAGTTAAATCTAAGTGACCACTAAGACCCTGTCAGACTGACATATTATGGTTCTCTGATTTATTGAGCATATACAATGTGCAGTAACAAGTAAGTGCCATGCAGATTCAAGAAGAAGTAAGATAATGTTCCAGGTGTGGTGGCAGTCAGAAAAGAATGAGTCCTGAAATCAGCTGGACTCATTTGGATCGATATGTATAAGCCCAAGTTCTTGGGCAACTTTGTGGGGGAGGCTTGCTACAGTCTCAGCTTCTTTATTGATAGAAATGGACATAATGCTAACTAGTTCAGAATGACCAGAAGCACTGAATGAGATGTAAAATATAACCCGGTCCAGTGTTTGGCACACTTTGGCAGCTTAAAAAGTGTTATTTTCAATCTTCTTTCCAGGAAATGTGATAGGTAATACTCATTGTAAACACAGGTGAAAATGCCTAAAGAAAAAGTGAAAAGATTAATTAATTACACAATCTGTGAGACATGCCTACTATGTGCCAGGTGCTGTTTTAAGATATGAGGATAGTGAGCAAGACAGACCCTGTTTCTCTTGAAGCATCTACTCTGGATAGAAAGAGACTAATAATAAACAAACGAAAATAAATAAGATAAAATATTAGGACTAAGCACTATGCAAAGACTTAAACCTGAATGATGTGATAGAGAGAAACTGGGTGTCTTCTAAAGACTGGGTAATCTGAAAAAGCCTTTTAAGTTGAGATCTGAAAAATAAGGAGGAGCTATGATCTGGATGATCTGGAGATGATCTCGAGAACAGCATCCCAGGCAGAGGGACAGCAAAGGTAAGAAAAATATCAGGCAAGAAAAATATTGCAGAACATGGTGACTGGAGCATAACAAGTGGGCAGGAGACTTAATATTAACTGAAGTCAGATATGAGAAGAGGTCGGATCTCTAGGGCTGAAAAAGCCAAGATAATCATAGATAAAGGGACAATTCTACAATATATAAATAGTTTTTAGAAATTCTGGAGGTAAAGGTCAGCAACCCAATAGGAAAACAGGCAAAGCACAGAATCATTCACAGAAAGAGAACAATAGATGATCCTTATACTTAAAATGATGCACTACCTCATTCATCAGAAGAAAAATGCAAACGAAAATTACAGAGGTACCATTTTTATCCATCAGATTGGCAAAAATACCAGAATTAAATAATGAACTCAGCTGGTAGCAGCTATGGGGAAACAGTTATTGTTTGTAGGTTACAATTTGGTAATATTTATTAGAAATATAAATGCATTTACTCTTTGGGAGTGGCATGTCTTTTTCTGGGACTTTACCCTTGAGATATGTCTGCACACAAACCAAAGAACCTGCACGTGAGGCTACTCATTGCAGTTTGTAACAGCAAGAGAGAGAAATAAACCAAGTGTCCATTGAAAAGGGCCAAGATAAACAGATTATGGTATATTCCCACAGTAGAATCCTACATGGCAATGAAAAAGGAGTGAGGAATTGACTAATATTCGATATGGGAACAAAATATATTAAGTGAGAAGCAAATGCAGAACATGGGTAGTGTGCTATCATGGTGTATGTAATAAAGAAGAAAATAAGAGATTCTTATTTGCTTGAATTTAAGAAACATGATAAACTTGTAAAAGTGATTCTGTGTGGGGAGAATCAAATTGGGTGGACACAAGAATAGGAGAAGACTTATTAATATATACTTTTTATATCAGTAAAAGTTTCAAATTACGTGAATTTTTACTTAAAACAAAATTAAAAAAACTAAAGACAAAAATGAATAAATAAGACCTACTGATTGAGCTACGAACAATTAATGCCTTGATAAAGAATTTGGAATTTATTCCAAGTGTGCTGGGGAATCAGAGAGTTTTAAATAGGATTGGCAGGATCTCACATACTTTGAAGATAGGATTCAGCAGCAGAGCAGGGAACAAGTTGTAGTGAGACAAAAAGGATGCAAAAGTCTACCGGGAGTGTTGGTTTACATTAGAGATGTGGACATCTTAGACTCGGATGAGGTGGTGCAGGGGAAGAGAAGCGGAATGTGTTTTGGAAGTAAAGTCAGAAGGACTTGCTGATGGATCAGGAGTGAGACGTGGGAGAAAATGAGTCTTGTGCTTTGAGCAGTAGGGTAGATGATGGTGCCTCCCGAGCTCAGAAAGAAAGTGGTGGACTAACTTACAGATGTTTAGTGGAGAAGACTGTATGTGAGCACAGTTGTGAAAGACAGGATTTGAGGAGATGGTGAAAGGGCATTGCAGATGGAGAAGAGGGAATAAAGCAGGCAGGGGCCTCGGGGCAGGCGCAGGGGCAGGGGCAGGCGCAGGGGCAGGCGCAGGGGCAGGGGCAGGGGCAGGGGCAGGGGCAGAGCCACGGGCAGGGGCAGGGGCAGGGGCAGGGGCAGAGCCACGGGCAGGGGCAGGGGCAGGGGCAGGGGCAGAGCCACGGGCAGGGGCAGGGGCAGGCGCAGGGGCAGGCGCAGGGGCAGGGGCAGGGGCAGGGGCAGGGGCAGAGCCACGGGCAGGGGCAGGGGCAGGGGCAGGGGCAGAGCCACGGGCAAGGGCAGGGGCAGGGGCAGGGGCAGGCACAGGGGCTGGGTTCGGCCCTTTGACGTGCTTCTCCCTCCTAACTGCTGCCATTATTCTCCCCTGCGGCTTAGTCTAGACCCTTGGGCGTGAAATGACTTGAAACCAATTCCTGGGTTTCTAACAGCTCCTACGCTTCCCCTGACGGTTTCCCTGTAGCAACTGAAGAGTCTCTATCACGCACATTGGCCTTCTGAGAAATGTACGAAAAGGGAAAAAATCGACCAGTCAAAATGGGAACTGTTTGGGTGGGTTGAAGATTTGTGGCCTTTTCCTTTGCTGACGCTGTGAAAGTCAGTAAACAGAAATGTCATCTAAATTGCAGATGGGAGAGCCTATAGGGGGAGCGCTCACACCCTGCCCAGGCAAGCTCCACACACGAGTACTCTCCACCCCGGACACTTCACCAGGAAGACATCTCCTCGACCTGCAACCACCTGGTCATTGGAAGACTTTTACAGCTCGGCCACTGGAAAGCCAGGTCACTTTAAACGCCCAGGTTCCTCCAAGGCAGCCTTTGTTTACAACAGCCCCTCTGCATTCCTTCCCCCTTCCCTCTATGAAAGAACTTTCTTATCCTCTGTTCTCTGGACCTGAGCAAGGTTTGCCATTAGACTGCACATCCCTCATAGCAATCATTTATTGGTTTTGAATAAACCTATTTTTGTCAGAGAAGTGTCTGGCTGTCTGAGGCACACAGCACAATAACTAAATTACCTTTTCTTGAAACGGCAATAGAATGGTGAAGAATGGTGAATTTCCCTAGGGTACAGGTTGGATGCTCCAATAGATTCTTCTACTTTTACGACTAAGGTGAAGGCCAGGAAGCCTTTTGTTTTCACCTATGTTTTCCACTTAGGAAAAAAGTTTGACAACTAGCCTCCTCAGTGGAGACACTCTGCAGCTGCTGTACTCAACTTGAAAGAATCGTGGCCCCAGGAGTTTGCTCCTAATGAAGATACTTGAAGCTCTGGTTCCCAGTTTTGGGGTAGATTGTCATTATCTGGGTTAGATAATAACACCCACAATCCACTTTTCTCCCTTCCTGCCCTTCAGAACCCACGTGTTTTTCCCCATTTGAAATTCTGCATTTTTTCAACATTCTTGTCAAGCGTACTGTATTCTTTGCAGTAACTATGTCAGGCAGTTTATAAATTGAGTAATAGGCTGGCAACAGCTGCTCTACTTAAGTGACTTATGAAGACTTTCAGCTCTGAATCTTTGACTGGTCAAGTGAAAGGAACCAATTTGGGTTTTAAAGCTGAGAAATTCTTGTTCTTTTTGCCCATTTTTCTAGTACAGTTGGTGTGCCATCGCCTATAAAAAGATCATCAGTTATGGGGCTTCTGAGCTAGGAAAATGTGAGAAAATGTTAATAAAAAGGAAAATGGCTAAGGTGTGTGTGTGTGTGTGTGTGTGTGCGTGTGTGTGTGTGTGTGTGTGTGTGTTTTACTCCTAACCCTAACCTCTTTTTAAGTCAAGATAGGGTTCACTTCAGTCATGTAGTTCTACCTTGAAAGTTCTTTCTTTAAAAAAAAAATCATGTCTCAGAGGCAGTAAATGGAGATCATTAAAAAAAATCAATTCAAGCTGTGATCTCAGGAAAAGGAGGTGGTGCCATTTGACCTTTGTTATAAGTGTGAAGTCAAGTCTACATAAAGTGCAATGTTCAGTTCCTCTGAAAGAGTTGAGATTGAAATTTAGACACAAAGACAGTAAATATGCCCAAACTCAAACTTTAGATTATCAATGACATCTACAAAATTTAAACCAGCCACTTGCCTGTTTTCAAACACATTTTGCGAGGGAGAAGCAATACTATAGGTTTGACTTGCTTTGAAACAAAAAAGATGTTGACCATTTCCTTGAAAATGGCATTTGGTAATATTTCTTCATTTTACAGAATTATTACAACATTCACAAGTGCGGGAAGAAATCAATACTTTATGTTCGATAAGCTAATATTAATTTTTCTATAAACACTTATGGGGAGGGAAGAGGAGGAGAAATAGCAGCAAATCAACAATTTTTGTCTTAGTCTGCTCAGGCTGCTATAACAAATACCATAGACTGGGTGGCTTAAACAACAAACATTTATTTCTCACATCCTGGAGTCTGGAACTCCAAGATCAAGGTGCTGGCAGATCTGGTATCTGGCAAGAACCCGCTTCCTGGCTTGTGAATGGCTATCTTCTCATTTTATCCTCAGATGAGGAAGAAAGGCAGGAAAGCCTCTCCTGTCTCTTCTTATAAGGGCACTAATCCCACCATGAGGGCCCCACTTCATGATCAAATTATATCCCAAAGCCCTTGTCCAAATAGCTTCACACTGGGGATTAGGTCTCCAACATAGGAATTGTGGGAGGACAAAAATATTCAATCTATAGCATTCCACACCTGCAAATCCATGTCCTTCCACGTGCCGAATACATGCATTCTATTCCAACAGTGCCAAAAGTCTTGACTATTCCAGCATCAACTTTAAAGCCCCAAATCTCACCTAAATAGCATTTGAGTCTGACATGAGGGAAAATTAAAGTGGCTCTGATTCATCCTGAGGCAAAATTCTTTTCCAGTTATGTATCTGTGAAAAGAAATTACATGCTTACAAAACACAATGGTGGAGCAGGAAGAGGATAGACATTCTGAAAGGTAACAGAATATGCCACCCCAAAATATGGCTGTAGAAGTTCAGGATAGGCTACCCCAAAATATGCTTTGAAAATAGGCATTGAAAAGTAGCAAATGCAAGAAAGAGGCTTTCTCTGAACTCTGTTTATCTGCCTAAAGACAGAGCCTCCAAGAAGCACTTAATTGTCATAAATACCCTCCCTAGCAGTTTTATTATCCAAGGAGAATTGACTAATCACAGGAAAGGAGACTAGAAATAGAAACCACACCCGAACTGTTACAAACTATCATACCTCTCTCTCAGCTGTTTTTCTAAGGGCCTATTCATCTTTCCTAAAAATCATTTACTCTCCCCTAAAAGGCCTGTATTCCCTCCTCCCCTTCTCTTATTAAGATGCTATTTAATCCTGAATTCTAATGCCACCTACTTGAGTTACTCATATTTCTCTGGGTATCAACCATGTATATACAAGGTCTGTTTCAATATGTTCAAGGCTGATGGGGAGGCCTGTGGCAATGTGATCTGCTACAATCTTTGGAGAAAGTAATTTGGTAGTAGATATTGATATTAAAAAAACAGTTTCCCTTTGACCTGCATCCTCACAATATAAGAACCACCACGATCTTGAAGAACCACCACGTTACTGATTTTTTGACTACTTGGTAGAATTTATCTGTAAAACCATCTGATTTTGGCAATGGCTGTTTTGTTGTTGTGTTTTTTAAATTTTGTGTTGTTTTGTTGTAAGTAAATTTTAAACCACAAATTTTCTTAATGGTTAAATGTATTTTCAATTTTTTTTTTATTGCTTCTTGAATTGGTTTTGGCTAATTATTTTTTCTAGGAAATTGTCTGTACCACTTACTAAGCTTTTTTTTGTCTCCTAGATTCAATCTCTTTTTCTATCTTCCTGGTGACTGTAGTCCTGGGACTCAGCAAACCACTCCCAACTTCGGGTTCTGGCAATCCCCAGCCCTAGGGATTTATTAACTCTGTTAACTTAGTGTCCTCTTTTCACCTTTTCAGCCATCCAGCACCTGCTTAAACAATTCCTTGATTTAATTTCTCTCTGTTGAAATACCCAGTTTGGTTTCTGTTTAAACCACGAAGTCCCTGACTGACACATCATCTACATAGTCTGTTTTAAAATTTATTAGAATAAAGTTGTTTATAGTGATTGATGCCTTTATTAAAAATCTCTGTAGTAATTGATGTTTTGTCCTCTTTTCACTCCTAATGCATGTGTTTATTTTTACTTAATTTCTTGTCTATCTCTAATAGTCTTTTAAAGTAATAATTAGTTTTTGGAATTTTTCCTAACTCGATATATTGGATGCACTTTCATATTCAACTTTTTTTTTTCCCCACATAAGCACTTCACTGCTATAAATTTCTCATAAATTACTGCTTTGTTTGCTGTATGTCTGAACTTAGTATTTTCATTATTTTTCAAGTCTACATATTTTCTAATTTCTATTACAAGTAATTCTTTGAACGACAAATTATTTCAAATAATTTTAAAATTATTTAAAATTTCCAAATGGATATTTTTAAATTATCCTTTTCTGATATCAAAACTATTTGCCTTGTGGTTAAAGAACTTGCTCAGTAAAATTAAGTTTTGTGATATTTTCTGACAATTCTGTTATAGTCTAGTAGTAGTCAATTTTTGTAAATATTCCATATGTAAAAAACTCTCAAATTTAGGGATTGAGGATTCTATGTATGCCCACTAGATCAAGCTTAACTGCATTGTTCAAATCTTCCACATGCAAATCTCTTTATCAGTTTTTGAGTAACATGTTAAAATTTTCTACTGTGATGATGAATTTATCAGTTTCTATATATGACACTTCTTTGGTTTAAAGCACTAGAATGCATGAACATATACACAAAGATATTAACTGCAGCAGAATATTTTGGCAAAACCCTGAAAACACCTCTAAATGTTCATCATTAGTGAATTGGCTAACATCATTGTATGAAATATTATATAACCATTAAAAAGAATGAATTTGTTTTATATCTACTAATCTAGAACAAAGTCTACGGTAAGTGAAAAAGGCAAGTTTCATGAGTATGTACGTTGTGATTCCCTTTTTAGTAAACAAAACTAAAATTTCTCTATATACCTGAGTTAGAAAAAAAGGCTGTTAACATCAATTCCTCCAAGTAAGTGACTGGAGCAGGAAGGAAAGTGCATTAACAAATTGTTTTATTTCACCTCTGTAACTCTCACAGAAGAAATGCAAAACAAAAGCCCAACTTTATCAAAGGGAAATTTTACATATAATTTCAGGTAGTGAATAGACTCTCTGAAGCCCATTTATGGATCATCTAGGTTTGTGCTCCAACACATCCAAGGAGAGTTTAACGGCAGGAAAATTAATTGAATTGCCAATTTCTCCCCTCTGAGAGAGTAGCTGACTCCAAGGTGTAATCTTGGTACTGGAAAATGATGGACTCTTGTTTGTGACAAGAGCTTCAACCTCACGGGAGTTGTGAGGGGTGGGCTGCTGGCTTTGATTCCCTTTTTGGTCTGTTTCTAACCATCTAAATTATTAATTCTCAAAAGGTAGAAGATAGGGATATAATAGTATGGATGGTAAAGACATATTCAACATTACAATTGAATCCTTGGTAGTAAAAGAAAACAATTGTGTTCATAATATAAACTGGTCTGGTGGGGGTATATACCACATTGAACTTGAGCTCCAAAGAGGTAAGAAAAGTGGCTGGGGAGGTAGGCAGATTACTCTCTTTAAACCATGTTTAGGAGGTTGAACTTTATCCTGAAAGCAAACGGAGGAATTAAAGGCTTTAATTGGGAAGCAATGTGTTGTGAATCTTCTTAGGATCCCTTTAGCTGTGTGGTGGGGAAAGAATCAGAGGGGAGCAAGCTGGGAAGCAAGTCAGCGTGCCCATTAGGCTGTTGCAGTGATTCAGCTTAAGATATAGTGGGCAACTGCAGGAGTAGAAATAAGTCAGTGGTTTGGAGAGAGATTCTGAAGGTAGGATACACATGGATTTATTAATTTGAGAATTTGGGAACCACAGAGGAGTCAAGTTAGAGTCCCAAATCTCTCTGGGTTGGTAGCAGGAAGGTGGTGGTGCCACCTTGAGAGAGAATGCTGGAAGCAGGACTGGGATATTTGGAAGGGATAAAAAGAGTAGAACCAAAATACACTTAATTTCTATTTCCTTGCCTGTAGGAGACTGACAGAGAGCCCAGGAAGAACTCCACGCTGACGCCCACCTCTAGGTCTCCTGCCATGTTTTTCTGAGAAGAGTGACAGCTCCTGCTGCACTCTCCCTCTGGCCTGCCCACCCCTGCCCTCTGCTCTAGTGAGCCTGGGGTATTCTCTAGCCTTTTCCCTCTGTCCTCCTCATCAGCACACTTGTATTAAAAGATACATTTAGAAAAGAAGCACAGTTTAAAAAGGTTACATTAGCCTGAGGGTATACTTTAATAATGACCAAACAAGACATATGTTAATAATTGATATATATCTTTTATTATGCACAGATAAAGTACTTAAAACTGTGGTTATCAAAACTATACTTCTAAGCATGTTCACAAAACGGCTGACACACTGAACAGAAAAAAAAGACTAGGTACAACAGGGGTGTTCAAACTGGCCACAGGGATTTCAAGGGTACTCTTTTTACCCCTTATAGATGATGAAAAACAGCAATAACATCAGGCTCATTCAGGAAAAACCAGAAGAGAAGTATTGTATTTGAAAACTGGTAATAGTCCTTTTTAGAAGAAACATCTGTCAGTTTCATGAACAACCCCCACCTAAAACAAACAGGAAAAAATCACACACGATTCGCCCAATAAAATGTGCTCTGTTAATACAACCAGCAGTACAACCATCACTCAAATCATGAGGTAGTTACAGTACAAAGAGACCAGCGCACAAGTGTGTGCCCCCACACACGCTCACAATCATGCCCACTACAGAACACACACAGGAAATGGGTTTACAATCTTATTACAGACAAAGTTAAACCATTTTTTGTTGTTGTTGTTTAGAAAATACTATAGAAACAGCTTAGAAAGAAGCAATTTCTGACTTAACAAAAAACAGTAACAGCTGGTAAACAACACATGGTGAAAAGCTATAGGATGTTACACAATCTGCCTTGGAGTTTAGAGCATTTCAATAATAGCTTTAGCATCAATAAAAACAAAAACAAAATGGCCTCTGCAAATTAAGGGTGTATGTAGCCTACAGAAGTAACAAGACTTTGCAGAATGAGTTTAACTGGAATATAACAAGTTTTATAGAAACTTGGAGAACATGTTATAAAGTTGAGCTCATATTCTGTATTAAAATTAAGTATAAAACAATTGAAAATGCTGTTTAACAAGAAGCTAGGGTGAAAACTCTATTTTTTAATGTTCATTTTTAGAAAACTTTCAGAAATACTTAGTGACATTCACTCTCCAATTAACACAGGATCAAGTTTCATCAACATGGATTTCTTGATCTGAATAATACTTTTAACAATAAGACCCAAAAAGCTGACTTTTTTCTTCTTTTTCTTTTAAAATCTTTTGGTTTGCATCTATAAATTTGTAAATTAATTTTAAATTACTTATAAAATCAGTGGCAATGTAGCATCTCTCTCTGAAAAATACACATTTAAATATATTACAAAAAGTTTTAGTTTTAACCCTGTCCATCTAAGAACTGGATTTTTTAATACTTCTTAATAGCTAATTTTCTTTTTAACATAAGAAAAGGGTGTTTTAAAAAAGCAAAGAACTGATCAAAAGAATTCACAGTAACTGAAATTATACATTTCATATGGAGTAACTTTTTTTAAAATCTAAAACACTTAAATATATATTTATACACAAATTTTTTGTAGTAAAATATAGCTATAAGTGACTTAAAGACTCTAGTCTTCTTTGAAGACACCTTTAAACTTTTTTATACATAGAATATGCTAAAACAATACATTCTGCTGAAGGTTAGGCAAAGCGCATTATTTTCGAACACAGGTAGCGTAATCTAGGTCCTCCACTCTGATACCTTTATGTTAAAAAAAGTTAACCAAAAGGAAAAATTCTCTAATCACATATTTTCATTTGTATGTGGAAATATGGCACAATTATCAAGGTAGACAGACTAGAATTCTTAGCCCTCAAATAATGTTTTGGTTAAAATCAACTCGTCTACACCTATCAAATCAATCAGTATTACTCTACAATGTGGTAGCAATTGTTGCCAGCCTCCACCTGTCTTGTAGACACTGTACTTAGGTCTTGGGTAGCATCAACATTTCCTACCTACAGTTCCATTCATAGAGAACCAGGAACAACGTCTTTACTTTAAAGTCAGCTTATGAATATTTTGGGGTAGAATCTAGCCTGCTTTATTTGTAGATTCTGAGTTGTTTGGGGTATAGTGATCTGGAAAAAGAATAATATTTATTTGCTATGAAGCTATCCTCAGTAGTAAATTATCTGGCATGGAAATTTTCCTTGGGCATTCTTTTTTTTTTAACATAGAGGTATCAGTTGAGCTTATTTGAGCTGCGAAGTGGCATCATATTATTCCATTTTATTCCATTATTCCACCTCAAATCCTTTTTGAGTTTGGAATATATTTAAGGCAGGAGAACTAAAGCAACCCAAATGAGTGCCCATATCTCAGTACTTTCTTGGCAGAACTGATGACAATGTTCAGATAATCAACTGGAATCTAAGAGGATCTGCCAAGCATTTGCATCTTATAAGAGCGTGGTTTTTAAAAATGGGTTTATTAAAAAGGTTGACATGTTTTGAGTGTTAACACCAATTTTCCCAAATACATTTAAGAATAAGTTTCAACTCTGAAGGCATAAAATATTTTTAAAGGGAGAATGAATTTTTCTTCTTCATGGAGAAAATGAATGTGCCAGATGATATATTATATACTTTTACTGGCATATATAGCACTGAGCAAATTCCTCAACTTTACAACTGAATTTTGCCCCAACTTACACATTAATTTATCAGAACACAATATCATAAATGGGCCCACATCTGCAGTCCCAGATTTTGGCCATTTTCAATTTATAAGTGTCCATGAAGAAATACAAAATTTGCATTAAGACGTTTTTTGCAGTCAGTGTGCTAGTGTGGGGAGGAGGAGGAGGAAGCTGATAAGGTAATCAGCAACAGTTCTGGCCCAGGGCACAAGAAAGGAATGTTGCCTGACGTGGGTTGGGATATAGTCCCTGAGGGCAGCACCTATCTAGCAGACACACCAGCCCCCACAGGAGGTGGCAGCAAGGTGAGAAGTGTGCATCCAGAGGTGCAAATTAGACATGGAGGAAAGCACTTAGAAGGTCTTGAAGACTTTCTTTTGTTTTACATCTTGGTTCAGTTATTAAAAAAAAATTTTGGCCACATCTCATCGGTTCTACTCTCTAGCTATTATTCTTTTTTTTTTTATTAACTTGAGTCTGGGTAAAACTCAGGGCCCCAAATTATGGATGTTCTTACCTGGACAAAGCAGCATTTTAAAAACTGGCATGTGTTTCACATTGAAAACCCCCAAGCCTGTGAGGGGCTGGTGGAGAAGGCCACCACCTTAGCTTCCTCACATGAACTCTAGCATGTTATAGAAGTCCAGGGGTCGCATTTAGATTAGCCCTGGATGGGGGGTGAATATAACAGGTGATGTTTATACTGAAATTCACTCTCTCTTTACATGCGAACCAAAATCAAGCCTTTCTGGAGTCTGGATACATGCATGGTCAGGTCCTGCCCTTGGCAGTGCCCAGGGTGGGCTAGGCTGTGCTGCTGCTGGAGCAGGGTGTGCTCTGCGTGCTGCCAATGCTGTGGGCCGCACTGCTGTTCTCCGAGGCTGGTGGGGAGGTGGGGACTTGCTGCCGTCCTGCAGTCTCCCCTGCAGTTGATAAAGAAAAGGGGCGAAGAAAGATGTTAGGTGTGTGCATTCCTGAAAAGACCATTTCTAACCTTTGTCATTTTATCTGATGTTCTTCTTAACCATGGGCAGAAGGCCTTATTACACAAGGCTGTTCTTTTGTTGGTGTTCTGTTTTCAAAGTCACTTTCATGGAAAAACAACTGCTTCTAGCTGTCTGACAGGCAGTTATAGTGGTTAAGACCCCTGATAGGTGAGGATGAATGCCCAGAATTTCAGTGCCTACAACCGTGGAAGAAATCACCACCTGCTGTACTGTGTGATTCAACTGATTGGCACCTATATTCAGAAAATACTGTCCATGTCTTCTCATTGTAGGGTTTGGGAGGTAAGATCTTTAAATTGTAATGAGACCACTGGTAGTTTGGGGCCTTTTTCAGAATGTACAATGCAAAATGGAGGCAATGAAACCTCAATTTCACCCTTCCCATAGCAGAGAACCATGTGTCCCAAGCACACAACCCACCTGAGAAATAGAGGTAGGGAGAGGCTGCTCTCTGAAAAACCTTTTGGGGAAGGGGTTTAACTGTCCGTCTATAGGGACTGCGGTTGCCAGGGAACACTCCCTCTATCCTGAGGTTCACTGAGGGGTGCAGTGTAACACTAACACAGTAAATAACCCACTTTTCATTATACACTCCACTGCATTTGAGCTAAACCCATTCCTGTACTAAATGTGCAGTGCTTTGGAAAGAGAGGAAACCCTGGGTCACACACATGGTTTGCATTTAGCACTGCAAAAGCCTCTAGAGTTCAGCCTTTTCTTCAGTGAAACTGGCTGCAGGGCAGCTCTCAAAAATGGCTCTGGGTAGGGAACAGTGATCAAGATCTCCAATGACAAACACTGCATTTTCTTTGAAAAGTCAGAGCATAAACTTCATAAAAGTCTGGTCCGCAGTCTCCCCCCACTCCTCTCCAATGTGGGAAGCCCCGGAGTGCCAGGTCTGTTTATGAATGAGCTTCCTCTTTCCTGTCACACTGAAAATACACAGCTATAAGCTGAAAACACACAAGCAAAGGCCCTGCCCTTCAAGTACTGGAACTTAGCCTGTTACCCCCATTCTCTTACTGGGCCTCTAAGCCAACAAAGCAGTTCTGTAAAATGTACAACTGGCTCATGCCCCTGAGTCTGGTTACAGCTTCCCTGCCACTCATTTTATGAACCACGCAGCTACAACACACATTTCTGCATCAACCTCATGGCATTTATATACTTATTGCATATTCGGCCCTTGCTACATTTCCTGATCATCTTTTCTTCTGGAACTGGTGGGACGGAGAGGAGGTAGTGTCACCATCGGAGCAATCGGAGTTTCAGTAACACACACACCTCTAGGTCCTTTACACTTCTGTTTTCTCTGTGTTCTGAATTTCAACTCAGTGAATATGAGAAAATATTCATTTATTAAAAGCACATTATGAGGTAGAAGACCGGTCAAGCCTAAAACTAGCTAACCGTGTGGAAACAAGGTTACGTACCCCTGGTGGGGGAGGTACGGGTAACAGCCCAGCCAGAGAAGACTGAGAGCGTAACCCTGGAGGGGGGAGATGTCTGCATTATATTTGGGGCTGTGATGAGTGGTTACAAAGGTGTTTTTAGGTGATGGGCAAGTGAGGTCATTTTGATTGACACTTCGCTGCTATATAACTCTTTGCTTAATGCGTACTCAGAATTCAGTCTTATAGTTAGATTTATGAACTTCTAGGCATAAACATAGTATTAAAATGAAGCTTAAATTGTAGGCAAATTAGGGTTGTACCTTCTGCACAGGTTTCTGTTGCCAGAGTAGGCCAGCTAAGATTATGACCCTCTGTCCTTTGTCTCTGGGGATGCAGGAGGAATTGTTTAACTACCAATAAGTAGAGTGTTCTTTGGGCGATCTCTAGGATCTCTAGGCTGGGCCCCTATTCCTTTATTCCCCCTGTGACTTATGTTTGACTAGCTACCTAACATTAGGGGGTTGGTATTCCTCAGAAGCAGAGAAACACTGTATTTTCGTTCTTTTTTGGGGGGCAATCTATATTTTGGACCCTCCCCAGCACTGCCCTCTACCCATCACATATGTATGTAATTAAAGGTGATGCCAGAAATTCACTTACCCCAGAGTGGGAGCTTTTAAGAAGGAAATTAAATCTCAGTCTTTGTGATGTTCTCTCTCTCTCTCTCTCTCTCTCTCTCTCTCTCTCTCTCTCTCTCTCTCTCTCTCTCACACACACACACACACACACACACACACACACACACACCCCAAAAAGAAAAACCAAAAACCTCCAGAGATCCAAGCAACTCATGATATACTTTAAAAAGTCAACCCCCTCACAACCCACATGTTGATCCACACCCAGCTGGTTCCTCATGTTATTAATTAGGAGGGCTAATGTGGCTGTGTGTGAAGCACATTTTAAATATACCTTTCCCCCATCAGAAAAGCAGAAGGTTAAGTCAACACCTCACTTCCCCTTTTTGGCTCACCTGCGCTTCATTTGTTTAGCCTGATAGCGGCTCAAGCAAGATGGCTTTGGCTCATCTTTTGACAGTGAACAACTTTGTCTCATCCAGAATTTGACACGTGCTTGATTATTCACATTCAGGAAAAGTGCCAGTACTGCTCCCTGCTCAGGAAATCTGAATATTTGTTTTCCGATGACTATTTGCCAAATATAATTTGTTGCCATGTCAGTTTATTTTAATCAGTGCCCATTACAAAGGTCTTCCAACTTCCTGAGTTTTGGAAACCCTTGAGCTGCTGATGCAAAACACTATCCAAAATGAAACCCCACACAAAACAAAACAAAGAAGTCCCATATTCTTAAGGTTTCAGAATATATTTCATCAAGGTGGACAAGTCAATTTAACCTAATAATCTATTGACTTGAGATAATGATGTGCCAAGGAGAATCTCTATCTAAGAATCTGCTTGGAAATGTTGAAAATATCTTCTATAGACTAACCCTTCTATCTCTGTGGCTATTTTCACATGTAAGACAGATTTCTCAGTATAACCAAATTGTTAAAAAAAAGTTTACCTTTTGAGAAAGTTTTTTTTGTTGTTAGATGGAAGTGGCACTACAGAAAAAGTCGCCACAAGAAATAAAGTTGAATGTGCAGATACTTCTGCTTAAAACATTTGAAAAACCCTGGGTGTTCTGTGATGGGTCCTTCAGTGTTCTGCTCTCTACTCCAGGGACCTCTGATTTCTTAGAACACTGTCTTTCTCTAAAATATCCTTTGGGTGACAAATACAATCAGTCTACTTCTGGAGAAGAAAGGCTGGGAGGATCCCAAGGTTAAGCAGGATAGGCCCACTTAGTGAATGTAAAGAATTCAAGGGAAGCTCTTGCTCATAAATATCAAACTCGGCCATCAGAAATATGTTCAGTCTTCATGCTTTGCTCCTAAAATCTCAAACCACATTGAAGAAGAGAGATTTGGGGAAGAGGAAGAGTGAGTAGGGGAGAGGCATTTGGTGCACGCGGTGGTACTCAGGAGGAGGGTGTGTTAGGATTAGTTCCACCTAGCTCTGCGGTTGAGCCTAGATACTGCTAGAGATAATTTAGACACACACACTCTCTCTCTCTCTATATATATATGTGTGTGTATATATATATATAGAGAGAGAGTGTTCTTTGGGCATAATATATATATTACTTTAAAAATATATATATGTATATATATACACACACATATATAATATATATGTATAATATTATATCTATATAATATATATGTGTATATATATATATAATATGTATATACACATATATATTAAAATACATATATATATTTTTTTTTAAAGAAATAATCTGTTTCATTTCTTTAGCTTAGCATGGGGTTCTCCAGATCTGATTTCCTGCCACTTCTTTGGTGGGTCTACTCTACAACTGGGCTCTTATCTAGAAGTCTTTCAGCATGCAGGTCCTGAGGAAGAAACCTTATCTAAGAAAGATGTAAACAACAGGAAGAGGATCTTTGGGAAAACCACACAACAGAAGAATTTTAAAAGAAGGTGAGAGGAATCTGATTATTTAGCCCAAAGGAGACTGTTTGCAAATATTGTCCACAGAGGATTATTACAAAGAGGAACAGACAGCTGTTCTTTATCTTCCCTGAGGTTAGAACAGAAGGAAATGACTTTAAATTGCAGTGATAAGGATTTAGGTCACATAGAAAAGAACTTGCTGATTATGAGGATTGGTTATAGGGGAAATTTTTGAAATTTCTTTCTTGAAAACCATATTCTTGGGGGTGATGTAGATTTAATATTACTTGATGCTGAAAAGAGAATAAGAAATATTTTCCTCTAGGCCTACATGTTGGTTGCAATTCTATACCAATTAATGTCTCTCTTGACATCCTAATTACAAGCTCACTCCTACAAGGAGAGTAAACTAGAACTACCTTTAGAGAAATTTTAATCACTATGTATCATTTTTTCAAAAGCTGTCCCTTCCTACTCTCCAAGCTATAAGACCTTTTTTTCTTTTTCCCCTAGCCAAAATTCTGCAAGAGGGGTAGATTACATGTTATAAATTGTAGGGAAAGGGAAAAATGTTCTAAGGCCTACCACTTTCTTTCTATTTTCCTGCAGTATGGCCAACTGGTTTGCATCTGCACTTTGGTTTTCGGTGGGCATCTTACTTTAAGTTAACCTAAGCTCAGTGTATCCTGCCTTCTTCATATTCACAAGGTTCCCATATGTTCCAGCTGCATCTTTCTGATCCCTGGTACTCAGTCTCTTATCTTTTTCTAGTCACACTTTAGCCTATCTTCTTGCTGTTTCTCTTTTCACCTGGACTGTAGGTGAGAGCTTGGAGAAACTTCAGCCCTCTAAAAATATTTGAGGACTCCAGAGATACTTCTAAGTAAAAATTCTTACCTGACTCAGGTGTGTTATACTGGGGGACTGCTGAATAGAAGCCTGAGGGATTAGGACAGGCACAACTAATTCAAGACCTCAGCATTTTATTTTGTTCTGTGAAACATGGTGTTCCTTCTACTCTTACTTAGATTTTTTTCTGCCTGTACATCTGAGCAACTTAAAATAGCTTATATTTTTGTAGGACTTTGGACTTCAGAAACTTTTCACATGTATTTCTGATTTAAGCACTTTTACCTCCAATAACCCTGTGAAGTAGGAATCAGAAAACATAATTAATATACCTGGATCGGGTAACAAAACTAGAGTTTCAAGTCTAATTTCTGGCAATAGCTCACACCTAAGGTTTCTACAGATATATGTGAAGGGTAGCCTGACCTCTTCCCCCCAATCCTAATCCTTTTCTTCTCCTTCTTCCTTCTCTTCTTTTTCTTCTTATTATCATCAAACTTTGAGTGCATCTTGTTCAGGGGCCACAAAGGCAAGTTAAAGTAAAGATAAATTATAACAAAATTCAACTCACCCCTCCTACAGAGTTTTGCCTGCAAAAGACAGGTCTTTTAGTTTAGAAAATGGAGAGGGACAATTTTTGAAATCAATAAAAACTGACTGAAAACTTTTCTAAGTAAAGGTAATCTAGTTACAGGAGTGAGCTTGTGAAATAATTACAATTAGGGTATCAAGGAATGGAGACATTAATTGATATGAAATTTCAACCAACTCACAGGCCTGGAGGAAAATCTCACCAAAATAATTTACAGATTTTTAAAAGGCATAAACCTATAAGAAAAAAAGAAAGCTGGAGTGGTGACAACAGCAATACAATATTAAAAGCTGGTGAGGAAATGGGTGAGTAGTAACTCACTTAGCAGATTCAAGAGACAAGAACCTAAGCCAGCAGTAGGAAAAGGTGGAAACAACCAAGTTATAACACAGAACCCTCATTAACTCAGGAAACAGTGGTATCGAGTACCCCTACAAGAAAGAATGAATGTGGGGTTACAAACGGTAGGGTTGGCTGAACTTCTGTCTGAGAAGCAACAAGATTTCTGAAAATCCCTTTCCTTACTCCATGGGGCTGGGACCCTGCCCTTCCTCATCCTGGAGGAAGACAGGAAGTTTATTCTCTAAAAAGGATGAAGCTGAGGGTTCCAGGAATGACGAAAAGCTGGCACAGAACCATATTTAGAAAAGAGGATTATATGAACATCTGCATGATAAATTCTGAGACCTCCAGAAAACTGACAGCCAAACCTACTCTCTACAGGAAAGAAACAAGAAAAACAGTTTTATAGAAAATCTGATGAGCCCAAGAGGAAGGAGCTAAAGATGTGATATCAAGAGTTCTTTGGTAAAAGGCCCAGTCATACCACCACAAGCTCAGAACTTCATTCTTAAACAATCCTAAAATTAAGATTCTCAGATATGATACTGAACCCATGACAAGAATAGATGTTGCTTTTTTAATTACAGGAAAAATTTCTTGAAATTTAAAAAATTGAAGGCAGTATCAAAATTTCAATAGGAAAATAAAAGCTAAAGATGAAGAAATCTAGAAAATAAACGAAAAAGGAAAAAGGTAGAAAACAGGAAAGAAAGAAAAATTAGGACAATTCAAGAGGTTCAACCTTCAAATAATATGGTTTATAGAATAAGAGAACAGAGAAAATAAGGGCGAGAAAAAAATCAGTAATTTGAAAAAATCTCAATGTTAAAGGACATGTTTCTAGACTGAAAGGGCTCCACTGATGACCTGCATAATGTATGAAAATACACCAAAATCAAGTACTAATATTGTAAAATTTCTTTCAGAAACATAAACAGGTCAGAATCTGAATGACTTAGAATTTCCCAAAAGCAATCTTCAGAGCTAAAAGTCAATAAAGAATGCTTTCAAAATTCTGATGGAAAATTATAATACAAAATTCTACAAAATTATACAAAATTCTACAAAATTATAATACAAAATTCTATACCTTGCCAAACTATACAAACTAAGTGTTTGTATAAAATTAAAATATTTTCAAACATGCAAGGTGTGAAAAACATTGCCCTCTTATGCACCCTTTACCCAAAAATGAGGAAGACATGGTATACATAACAAAGGATATCCACAACTTGAAATTGCAGGGAATCCTCAGAATGGTGGTAAAATAATGTAGAAAGACAACAGCGTCCAAACATAGAGGACAATCAATTCAGACAGGAATAGATCAGAAGACTCAAGGAAAGATTTACTGAAGAAAATGAATCAGAAGAACACCTGATGTCTAAACATATTAAGAGGAGATTGAGAAAACTTACAGAGAGTCAACAGATGAATCAGTGATAAATAGAAAACTAAGCTAATGTGGGGGTTGAGAGAGAAAGAATGGTTAAATCTAGGGTAAATTAAAAGTTATGCATGAGAAACAATATTATACTACATGGCTAGACTGTGATTAGCATCTAGTTAGTCATAATAATGTGGACAGTAGATACGGATCTAACCAAAATTTTAGTATAACTCTATCAGCAGGATGGTGGAGGGAGGGAGACAAGAAGGGCATGAGTATATAACTGGGGCACAGGGGTGAAAGAGAACTAAATTCTTATTTTTCATAATAAGAGGTCAACAGAAAAGGCCTAAAACTGATAAGTCAAAAAGTAGTAATATACTCATATTATTTAGAGATATGGATTAATGTTCAAAAGAATCAGCTAAGGGAAAAAAATGGTGCTCTGAAAAGCAAGAAAAGGGAGTGGGGCAGCAGGGGACTCATTTTTTCATAAAAAGTCTTACCAAACTATTTCAGCCTTTAAACTATGTTCATGTACTACTGTGACAAAGCTAAAGGTTTTACTAAAACATAAAAATAAATGCTCTTGCCTCTCTGCTCAAAAAAAAAAACCCAAAAAAACCCAGAAATAATTTTGCATATGATTTTGGGACCTTCATAGACTAGTGGTTAAGGACTCGTGAACTAGGTAGGCTCCTAGGAGCATGAAGATTCGATGGTTCCATTTCCACTCTGACTGTCCCTCTTCCCTGTACTATATTTGTGGAGAATGTACATTTTAGGAATGGAGTTTTCTAAATAGAGTTAACATACCCTTAAAGATGTATCCCTTATTCTGCCTGAAGCTGTCGAACGATAAAGTGGGGACTCAGCTTTTTCAGACTCACAGGTGTGTAAATAGATATCTACAACTTAAACATGTGACTTGGTTTTGTGCTCCATGCTGCAGATGTAAAGTATAATTTGAGAGAAGTCACCGAAATTAAGGATTATTTCTGTCATAGAAGCAGATGCTGCCTGAACCCCCAAATATGCAATATAAGGTCTGAGTTCTACAGCTTAGATTACTGTGGAAATTGAAAAGACTGAGTCAGTGTTGTGTACACCTCTCTTCTCATCGGTCACTGTGTTATGATCTCTTTTTAGCTAAACTTGCAGCTAGCTGACTCAGGTATGAAGCAGATGGGGTTTTGGACAGGAAATAAACATTGAGTCTTGAAATAAGACTTTTTCATGCTTGTATAACACTGGTATTCCTTATGCCAGTCTTTAAAAATGAACCAGAGGTTACAGCTTTTAATAAAAAGTCATTTTGAAGCTTTATCATATATGATGCTAATAGGTTTAGAGCCCAAATGATAGTGTCTATAAACCTTTTTGCTTCTAAACCAGCATAATTTATTTTGCTAGAAACCATCACAAGAAGGGTTTTTGGTTTTGTTTTTCTTTCAACTATTTGCAAACTCATTCTATATTAACAAAACCTAAAAATTCCACTTAAAGTCTCTGGTTTGAGGAAGAAGAGAACAATAATGACAAACTTCAGAATTTAATGAGCAGCAATATAGGCCATAAAACCAGACTTGGCTTTTTATCAGGTTTGTGCTTGGCTGTGACGAGAGTCTAGGATTATCAGAGGGATTTCGGTGGGGTATGTTCCAATAATGAATGCCATTTGGTTGCCCTACTTTGGCTGGATTTGGCTTCCTGACCCTACCTGGCCTGAAATTAGTTTTTAGGGTTTGAGAGAAAGTTTATGACCAGGGCCAGACATGGCTCAGCAGGCACACGTTAAGCATCTGTAGGTGACTAGCTCACAGAAAATTTTCGAGCTAGAGTCTTCTTGGAGTACTTTCAAGTTCATTTCCAATATACAGCATAAGCTGCCAACATCCCTAGAACCCCGTGGCCATGGGATTCCACCAGGAGGCTGAAAAAAAAGCTGCAAAGAACTGTTACTTTGAGATCTGAACATGCCAGTATTCCTATTCCTATAATTTCGAGTAATTCTTTACTCAAAAATGCTACGCTGCTAAAAGCTGTCTCTTCTGGTGCTTACATAAACTGTTCATGAGGAAGGATATTCCTAGATTGATTCATAGATGTTTGTGTATCCTCAGAATTATTACATTTAAGAGTCTTACTTTCTCTCCTTCACATGAAATACACTTCACTCAAAGGTTGCTGATGAGGAACGATAATCTGAGGACTGTAAGTCTCACTAGTAAAATCTCCTAAACTTTTACTTTGCATTTGTGACTTTCCCATGCTAGGTACCAGAGCATGCATTCTTCTCCTTCTGCCATAATCTAAAATAACTCAATTGGAGGAAGCAGTATTTGAAGTGAAGATCCTGATGAGAACTAAGATATGATTTCTCAAAATGCCCTTCGGTACTTCCCTTCCCTTTAAAGCAGTCATCCTTTCAGTTTGGCTAGTTGGGATGATCCGTGGTAAAGCCAAAGATGGTGGCATTGATTGGTTCAGTGGAGAGTTAATGAAATTCTAAATTGAAGGCCTGGGCCTGTCACTGGCCTTTGACTGATAATCGAGCACAGTTTACCTAGGTTCTCAGTACAGCTGAGTTCTCACTTAACATTGTCTATAAAGTCTGCAGACTTTAAGTAAAACAACCTATAATGAAAACAATTTTACCATAGACTAATTGATATAAGCAAGAGTTAAGTTCCTACCAAATTCTTGCTGCATCTCATCGATATTATAAAGACACAAGTTGAACCAAAAACAATGCTAATTGAGGCCTGCTGTATAAACTATAAGTATCCAAGAACAAACAATACCAACTAGCTCACAGGATATATCTCAAAATGCATGTCTTTCCTTCTCATTTTTGCAAGAAACATAAGAAAGAAGCAAGAGAGGGGCAGCCCATTTGTTCCTTCCCCACTGTGCTGCAGACTCCCCCCTTGCTGGGCTGGCATTCTGTATTGGGGTCAGAAGAGGTTCTCTGTTTAAGCCAGAAGGTTTCAACCTTGAAATTGGTGGGAAGGACCAGGAGGAAGGGCTCATTAGAATTTTGTGGGGTGGAGGGCCAAGTTTGAAAACAAAGCCATTGTTTCACCATTTTTGTTTATAATTCATGAAAATTATTTTGAATATTTAAATAACTAAAGGAAGATATGAGAACTTTATGTTTATCAAAGAGAACATGGTATGAATTTTTAATTAAAAGGTTGAGAAATTTTTGTTCAAGCCACAGATTAGGGCTTCCAGTGGCCAGGACTCAGCACCTTGGCAGATGTCGTAATGAAATCATGGCCTCCCTTTTAATTTCCTACCCATTTATATGTCTATTCTGAAGTCTTTAGCATTGAGGGAATAGTTTATAGTTCCAGTTTGTCTACATTACCTTCCTTTAATTAAACTCAAACTATGAAATAGCTTTATTAGAAGCTAAACTTTACCAACATCTCAACATCAATTAACATAGTTTGTACATCCCTTTCCTAAAACTACGTAAAGCAAATTATATTTTTGCAAGATCCAATTTATGCTAAATATGTAAATGTGAAAACAGTCAGAATGAACTTTCTTTCATTAATTATTTCATCCATTCATCCGTGCAATGAAACACCAAGGTTCCACTGTGCAGCAGGCACGCAGGATGTGCACCAAGTATTATTTAACAGTTGCACTAACCTGTGTGAGAATAGATGTACCACAAGGCCCCTGTTAGGAGTGCTCCAATCACAAAGGCTGCAAACGCAATGCCCATCACAGTCAGGGTATCTAGGCCGTGGAAAATGGCTGTAAGGAAGGGAAACCAATACAAACTTTAAGTTAGTCTACATCATATGTTGCAATTTTATATTTGTTTCACAAGCATTATCAGAAAGGCTGAGAGCTGACTAATAAAATTAAAGGACAAAATGAAGATTCCAACAAAATATACTGTATTTCTATTATATTTTTTCCTGAAAAGAAAAATGAAAATATCAGATTTGCCAGATAGCCTCAATTTGCAATTATTTTGAGCAGCATACTAAAAAATCAGATTTGTAAACTTTGTAAAACCTTAAGTCTGTGGTTCATTGTTTCAGTCCTGAGTACCTACTATGTGAATAGTAAAGAGGCTTGAAAATTCAGAGGTGAAGAGGCTTTGGAAAAGAAGACAAACTTCTATTACCAAAATCCAACTCATTGCTTCCCACTCACTAAACACTTCCAACAGTAAGACACTACACAGAAAACATACTTCAAAGATTTTACAAACATATTTTCATAAACATCTAAAACTGTGAAAAATAACAGGAAGAAAGGGATAAGAAAACATAGGATAAGGATAAACTATTCTTGTGGATTATAACATATCACTAATCTCTTTATATTAAACCCTGTCTTAACTAAGTATTGTGTCATTTAAAACAACTACTTTTTAACACTTTTCCAACCGTGATCTTTCTGTGAGGGGAACGGAAATATTTCTCAGTAGGGAGTGATGTCAGTTTTATGGTCAGCAAAACATATAAATAGAACCAATTGTTTCTCTGTTTGGCAAAGATTTTTATATTTGAAACTAATTCCAGGCCACAGAAATAGAACATTTCCTTTCATTTAAGAGAGCTACCTTCTTTGAATCACTTATAAAAAGTTAAACTCAGCTTCCAACAGAGAGGGGTTTTCAACAGAATAAAGATTTCTAAGGTCTCTGTAAATTTAAGGTATAGGCTTTCCTCATTATTTCAATATTGTTTCTATGTTCCTCGCCAGTCAGAAGCAACTCCAGCTGATCTCTATATAAATTAAATCTCTGCCTTTCAACTAACTTCAGTGTTAAAGATTCAGCCGCAGACAAATGTGATCCTTGAGCAGCCCGAGCACTTGAAAGGGCTCAGGAAAAGTCTGCCGTGGTGGAAAAGATTCTGGAAAGATCCAAATTCCCAAGTTCTAGTCCCTCTTTTCTAGCCATGTACCCTTTTCTGTGTTCATTTAACTTCTGAAAAAATGGGGACAGCACTACTTCACCCACTGAAGGCAGGAAGTAAACAAAAGGAGCTTGTAAACGGGCTGGGGATCCCCCTGAAGGAGTGGAGCTCTCTGGAGGTTAAGATGAACCAAGCCATTGACCTAATTTAATTTAATCTAGCCGCGAGACTAGATTAAAAGGACTTGATATTAAAATATGACTTGCCTTTTTATGCCTACAGACCCAAAAATGGGGCACAATTAAAAGTTTTTAGTGAAAATATTCTATAATTCTAAAGATGGAGATGTCATTTACAACAGTTAAACCAGGAAAGTTTGAGAGAAAGTGTCCATATGTGTCTCTTACTGGGTTCCATGATATTGTCAAAATAATACACTTAATATATAAAATGAATAATTAGTTAACAGAACATCTTATAAAGTGCTTTGTATAAAGGAATTCCCCAGACTGTCATGTGCATTGATGAGGTCAGCCACAGAGGGGTTTTAGGGAAGGAAAAAAGCACAGATTCTCCTCACAAGGCAACATCAGTTAGAAGAGCTCTGGGGTTCACAGCCACAAAGCCCAGGTTCTAGTCCCACCTCAGTGCCAATTAGAACCACAGGCAAGTCACTTAGATGTTTCTGGTTCAGAGTTTTCTTCCATAGAAAGTGATGGAATTGGCCCAGACAACTTCCAGTGCATTGTTTTGTAGTAGTTGGTACCTCTTTTTTTTTTTTTTTTTTTTTTTCTAACAAGTCCTCTTCCACCCCAACACTCCCTGGATGAGAGATCGTCTTGAAGGTGTAACTCATTCCTTTAGCACTACTTCTCTGAGCAAGTAAACATGTTAATGACAGGTAAATCAAAAACATTCCCATAGCTCTATGTTAATGATTTCAGATCACAGCCAATGTAGGTTTGCAAATAATAAACTTCTCTTCGTAAAACTAAGTACTACCCTTCCATTAAGTCTATGTACACCAATGAGTCAACAAATTCATATTTTAAAGTGGCAAAGGTACAGAGAAAAAAAGGAAGGAAAATGAAGTAAGGACAGAGGAAAGGGAAAAGAAAGTATGAGAAAATAAGAGGGGAGGGAGAGTAAGAGCATAAGGCTCCTTATCAAAACTCAAAGTCTGGCAAATTCCCCATAACCAACTCATTCTTATAAAAGCCCAGGAGGCTAAATTTCGAAATAGTTGCATAAAGACTTACGTGGAGAAATTGGATTCGGTTCCTTAATGCTTGGACCTGTTCCTGAAACAAACACATAAATCATGATACATTACACAGCAATCAAGTTTTAAGCAAAAGGTCATCAAAATCTCAGCAGAGACCATCACTTTTCTATTTGTTAATACTCTGTGAAAGCTCTGTCGATTATCCTCTTTAGATATCGACACTGTTAACATGGATTATTTGGAAATCTTAAGCATTGTACTCAATGATCAATTGTACGGGCTCTCCAATTTACAGAAAACTTGAAGGTAAACACCCAAACTTAAGGAATTTAAGTCTTACAATTTGTGCATGTATACACCTTTATTTATAATTATTTAGAAAAGGATTCGATACTTTTAAATACCATGTTTCTCCAGTGTATTCATAATATTATTCCAGTTAAAAAATTCTTTTAATTTCATGTATACAAGTTTTGTAAAAGTATCTTTACTCTTCTGTCCTTATGCTACTGCCCCATATAGTTCAGCTCCTCTTCATCACATATCTGCGTTATTACAGTTTTCCAAACTGACCTCTTTGTCTCTATCACTGCCCCTAGCCCAAATATTTTGTCCTCCATATGTGTCCCCCAGAGTGAATTTTCCAGACCCCAGAGGTGGATGTTATCATCCTGATATAACTGCTAAATGACTCCCCTCTATTTATAGAAAAAAAAATTCAAACTCTTCAGCATGGCATACAAAGTTGTGCCTCCCTCCTTTGCTGACCTCTCTCCTTTCCAAATGAGATCCTTCTCCTATGCTAGGCTCCTCATACTTATTTAAACTCTCTCAATTCTCTGTTTTGTCACACTTTGCAAGCTATCCCTGAAATACCCATCTCTCCACACCTGCTTTGTTGGCATTTTCACGGGGAGGTCTTCTCTGACTCTCCCACTGCCTCTTCTGTACCCTAGCAGCGCTGGGCTCTCTCACCTCTGCTCATTCCATCCCTCTTCTGTTACACATGTACCACATCACTTCGTAATTCTACCTCTCTCTCTCTCTCTCTCTCTCTCTTTTTTTTTTTTTTTTTGAGGTCAGGGTCTAGTTCTCACTCATCTGTATATCCTCAGGGCTCAGCCCAGCATAAAATAGTCCTGCCAGAAGTGTTTGGTGAAGGATGATTAGAATGTTGATGTGCTTTTTGAAAGTGGAGGCAATAAAGAAAACTTTAAATAAGAGTATACGAAAATGCTTGTATGCCTCAACATTTCTATGCTTTCATGTTAAGAAAGCGCTACACAGCCATGATCTCATTTGAGGCTCATCCTAGCCCTGTGAAGGAGGCAGAAAAAAAATGATCACTACTTAACAAATGAGCAGACTGAGATTCTGATATCTATCATGTGACTAGCCTAATGTCTCAGCTGGAAAGAATAAGGGCAGAGGTTGAACCAGAATTCCAGAATCCTGGTGAGTGCTGCTCTGTCCTTAGCTGGAAAAGCAGAGATTGAAAAAATTACATGTGCATAGCTACTCACCATCTTCAGCAGTGAGAACAGCATATATACGGGGAGTATACCATGGCCCACCATTTATTTTTGTAGGGCCCATGAACTAATACATTTTGTATTTTTTAAATGATTGAAAAAAAATCAAAAGAGTAATATTTAATGACATGTGAAACTTATGTGAAATTCAAATCTATCTCATAAAGTTTTATTTGCACATAACCATGTTCATTCATTTACATACTGTCTGTGGCTGCTTTCATGTTGCAATAGCAGCACTGAGTAGTTGAGGTAGGGGCTATATGAACCACGAATTGAAAATATTCACTATCTGGTCCTTTATAGAAAATGTGTGCTGAGTCCTGGCACAGACTCTGCCCTTCTCTTTAGAGTTTAAAAGTGATAAGTGTTTAATGCCTCTCTTTTCATCTCCATTTTTACTCAAGAAAGAAGGAATATACACATTGTGCTGGAATCCAGAGTGAAGTGAAAAGAATTTGTGAAAAATTGAGCAAAAACAAGGAGCATTTGAGTCGGTGTTTATAAAAATGAAGACGCTAGACAGGACTGTAAATTTTCAGGATTAACCAATCTCAGTAGGGTTGATCACATTCTTGCAGCATGGGTATCATGATCCAGCTCTAGGGGAAGGAAGGCTACCAGATGAATCAAAGCCACTAAAATCAAATTCAATTAATTATGAGATTTTAAGAAAATCTAATTCAGTATGTAGAATACACACCAATCACAAAATGCCCACAAAAACTCTTTCCTAGGAGTTTGGTCCTATCAGCTTAGTTGGCAGAGATAAAATAACGATGGTGAAGCCTTGTGTTTGTACATTTGCATGGTGTTTTATAACTTACAAAAGCTTTCACTTGTACTATCTCATTATGAAATAGGGATCTAACCACAAAATTCTCCTACTTTCAAGCAGTAGTGGTTTGATTTGCTAAACTAAGTCCAAAGGCATTTAAAGGTCTCCAAGTGTGCATCATATGAGAAATATACACACTTCTAGGAACAGTTCCATCCAATTAGCTACCCGTGGTTAAATTTTGTCAGTCAGAATCCCCAAGAGGTTCTACATAATGATTCTCCCCTAAGGAGACCTCACATGCAAGAATTTAGGTTTTATAGCAAGGCCTGTGTGATGGATGACATTGTTTTAAATTTCTTAATGGATTTATGTTATGATCTAATCCTCTTCCCTCACCTCAAATTGGGGATTTTTCACAGAACTAAACAGAAACATTTGTTGTTATATCCATCCCCCCGCCCCCCGGGTTAAGTTCCTTCATGATTTTGGTGCATAAACAATAATAAGAACAAGCTGCAGAGCTGAGGTTAAAGGATTTCATCCTCTAACCTTTTAGTTCCAAAATCCCCAATAACCCCTGAGTATAACTAAGAGCTTGATGTCCACTGGAACTGTATAATCAAGTTGGCATGCTGAAAGGAAAAGAGTGGACACAATAATATTTACTTTTGGTTTATGGGTAAGATTGTAAGAAAGAAATCCTAGCTATTACTGTAAAAAGAATTTTAACAATAAAGATATCTTTACAGAAAGAACGAACTATAATCAACATTCTGAATTAAATCTTTTCATAGACTCTGAGCAAACCTTGGTCTACCTCTAGAACCAAAATTTCCCTCCTCAGAGTGTTAAGCATGGTTTTCATTTTTCATACACGGGATATTTCTGAGGTTATGCATGAATACCTGACCATAGCTTTTGGCCTCCAACTTTCAATTCAGTTCTTCTAACCACGGTAGGACCAAACTGGCCCAAAGTGAAACAAGGTGTCTAACTGGTACCCAGTTGTACCACTATTTGGCAAAGAGGTTAGGATGGAGAGATAAAGAAGCTGAAGACTTTGGAGGCCCTTTGTATAGGTCACATTTAAGATACAGTTTTTGCTAATGTTACTTCACTATAAATGAACCCCATTTCTCTGGGTTGTTTTAATATTTATGACATTTGCTGCAATTGCCTGGTCACTTATCTGCATGCTTCCACCAGGATCAGTGGCTCTCACTCGAGAATGATTTCTGCCATCCCACCCCCCATCCCCAGGATATTTGGCTATGTCTGGAGACATTTCAGGTTGCCATGGCTGGTAGTGGAGGGGTTTTCTACGAACAGCTAGTGGGTAGAGGCCAGGAATGCTGCTCAACATCTTCCAATGATCAGAACACCCCCTTTCCCCGCAAAGAAACAAATACCATCTGGGCATTATCCAACCAAAATGTTAATAATACTGAGGTTGTGAAACTCTCCACTACACTGTAAAGGCCTTAAAGACAGAACAATGTGTTTATATATGCCAAGTGTAAAGTAGGTACTCAATAAACATTTTGGGGGGAATAACCATAGATATCACATATATCTTATTGTGTATGTCCCAGCACAATGACCTTCTCTCAGAGTAGTCTTCCTGAATGATCATTGGCTCCCTACTCAATATCTTTTGATGATTCTTAATTTTTAGAGGTACATTCTGGAATATTTATAGATGAAATGAAATGTCTGGGTTTTCTTTAAAACAATCCAGGGACAGGAAGTGATAAAATAAGATTGACTATGAATTGGTAATTGTTGAAACCAGATGGAAGGTTCATGGGAGTTCATTCTACTATTCTATTTTTGTATATATTTGAAATTTTCCAGAGTAAAAAGTTTTTAAAATGTGGATCACATTGAATAATAATAATAATAATAATAATAATAATAATAATCCCTATGATACTCCTTCTCCCTTACGGAATAGAAACTGAATGTCTTGGTTTGTCAATTAAGCATTTCTACATTTCTTTCTACTCAGCCTCCCTTCATCTCTACCTCAGCCTGAGGACAAAACCTGGCTGGTACTTTAGAGTATTTTTGTTCTGGAAAAATCAAATGTGTTCCAAAAAGTAACGCCGCTCTTGGATTAACTTGCAGTTGACGTTTACAACTTTCCCTTCTATCCCCTCCCCTCGTCCACCCTAACCCCAAACCCAATTTGGCTGAGAAGTTAAGAGGAAGGAAAAGAAATTAACATTTACTCAGCGCCCATGATATGCCAGGTGCCGTCCTGAGCACAATTTTATTTTGTAAAAGTTACTGGTAGAAATATGGAAAAAATTCAGTATTTTAAACATTTAACGTACTCATTTTAACTTGCTGAGAATTACATATTGTATATAAATCATGGCAAATTTGGGGATGATATTTATTGTTCTTTTGTTCCCCATTTTTTCTGTATATGTGCCCCAGATTTTAGGGTCCAACATTTCAGAGAAATGATTACTCTTCTCCTTTACCATTAAAAAAAAAATCATTGACGTGGTAATACCATTTTTTATTGTGGAAGCCCAAGTGTTCTCAAATGCTATAAAAAGTGGTCACAGCATCCAAAGCAAACAGCACTAATAAGCCTATACTTCAAAATATTTCAGAAAATATTGTAGGATGGCATCACCTCAACTATTTTAATTGTTTTGCCATAAACCATAATATGCATAAACTATTCATGTTTTCTGGGCTTTTTTGTAAGTTATAATTCAAAGTCACAGAACTCTTAAACTTTAATACTCTCTTAAATAGTTTACATGTTTCTAAATATTTTAACTTTGCAGGGAAGAGACTTTTTTCTAAAAGTCTTCATCTTCTTTTGAATTTATAGGCTGTTAACCACGTTACTTAGTCTCAAAACAAACAAACAAAAACAAACAAACAAACTAGACTCAACTTCCTCCACAGATAAGGCATAGAATTTAAGAGCATAGGCTCTGGAATCAAAGGTCCTAGAGTTTAATCTCAGATCCGCCATTTATATGCGATATGACGTCAGCCAAGTTACTTAGCCTCTCTCTATTCCTGCCTCACAGGGGCTATGAGGATAAAATACAATAACTCATACAAAGCATTTAGCACAGAATCTTGTATTAAGTAAATGCTCAATAAAGGTTAGATAATCATCCCCATTGCCATCATCACCACCAGCACACATCATCTAATGGTGAAAGTGTAAATGATGAAAGAATGCTCCCCTAACACTGGTTCCTAAGGGACTGAGAGATTGATCAAAAGTGGCAAAGATGCTACAGGTCCAGAGGAGGGTCCCAGAATTACTTAAGTCTTGATGGCCTATTCTCCCTGCCCAAAGAAGGAAGAAACATTGCCTGTAGTGTGTCTATGCTCCTGGCAGTGGTAATCCCTGAGCAACTCTGCCTGGCTGTGAAGCTGAAAATCAGAGCCTTTACCTGCTGCCCCGGAACACTCAAGTATTGAAAAATACGAAGGACCAAATGACTAGGGAGAGCTGAAAACCTGGTATGGCCTTCAAAGAGCACCAGTATAGTAAAAAAAAAACAGTGAAACGTCTCATTGGTTGGGAAATTTTTATCCAAAATGCCAATTCTAATAAGAGATCTGCCTATTTCCAGAGAAGCTCTAGAATCTGTGTCTTACTATATTAATACACAAAACTGGCAGAAAAAAAATTCATGATCCTGTTACTCAAATAAACCATTACTATTAGCCAAATGTCACATTTCCTTTTCAATTGATTATCCTAACACACTGAGAGGCAGAGGAAAAAGCAAAGACATGAATGGCCTGCATTGAGGAGAAATGATTTTAGTTACAGGAAAACAAACATTAAAGGTAAGAGGAGTCACTCGGAGCTGAAAACTGCCAGAAAACCTAACCCATTCAGTACAGAGTTAGAAAGCACCTTTGCAGACAGCCCCTGGGAAGCTGGCCTACAGTCTAACTTCCTCAATTTGTTTAACAAATCTAAGCAATAAACTTTCTTCACTACATGCTTCTCCACAAAATTCTAGTCACAATTAGCAAATCTCATGAAATTGCTTTGATATTTGGTAAAACTTTCCTCTTGAACTTTTATGTAAAGAAAACACTGAACTTTCAAGATAATTACACCAAGTTTAAATAAAAGTTAATTACCTAATTTACAAGAGGAATTACTTAGGAAAATACCACTAGACTTAAAAGAAGAATGAATTACTGGAAGTTATAGTGCTGCAATATTAATGCCTAATTATTGTCTGGCATAGGAAAAAGCAATCTGCTGCCTTCAATTACCAGCAGAATTACCTCTCTCAAAATAGGTAGGACTAACAGATGGAGTACCAGGTAGCTGTTGCTATTGTTAAACCACAGCACAACACAGAGCCAGCTGTTGCCCAATTGTGATATATTTTGCAACACAATTAACTTATTCTTATTCCTTTTCCCTGGACACTATTAAAAAGGAACTATTTGGGCAACCCATTTATTGGCATTTATAACTGTTTAGAATGGTTGAAACCCTACTAAAAAAGGCAAAACAAACAAAAACATTGCTGAGGAACCAATAAATATCTAATATGTACATTTCACACCAACTTTTGGATGGCTGGGAAGTGGATAAAAGAGTACTTTGCTTCTTCAAATGGTGTAACTGCATATTACAGCTGAAAGGGCTCTGGAAGTCACCTGGTCCAAATCCTTCCTTTTCCAGGTAAAGGAAAGGAACCTAAGGCCATGAA
This sequence comes from Cynopterus sphinx, assembly GCA_030015415.1. Classification (NCBI taxonomy): domain Eukaryota; kingdom Metazoa; phylum Chordata; class Mammalia; order Chiroptera; family Pteropodidae; genus Cynopterus; species Cynopterus sphinx. Next base: position 67,263,038 of record CM057387.1, on the reverse strand, counting down.
GTGAGATCTCCAAAGTCCCACAGCCAGTTTATCTGAGAAAGCTAAGAGCTATCTGCCTCCACGGCTCTTGGCTCTAAGCCAGTGCCCTTCCAGCTACTCTCTACTGCCTTTCTGGAGTGAGCATATTCCTAGGAAGGGGGTAGACATCACCACCAGACATGACAATAGAAATGGCACTGCTATTTTCACAAAAGTCATTCAACCAAAGAAGAAACTAGATGGCATCCACATGCCTCTGTTCTGTTAGGTCTTGTTTGCTCGAGAGCCACCCCTGCTGCTTAGTCTTGCCAAATCCAACAATGCCTGGACCAGAAATGCCATCCCAGAGCTGCCTCAAGCCAGATCTGGTGTCAGCACCACCCAGCAGGTCTCCAGCTAATGTCCAGCAACTGGAGTCAGGCTGCTGTCAAGGCCCTCAGTGCCAGCACCATGTCCCTCAAGGTGGCAGAAGACAGCTGGGAGCTCTTGCCCTGAAATACCTAACCTTAGAGGTTTGGAATTCACTTTCACTCAGCCTTCTCTTAGTTTGGCTCTTTCAGATAATATTTCTAGATAGCCATAAGTTTTCTTCAGATGGTGATAGATGTAACCGTCCATGTGACATTTGGTTCCACCCTGTCAGATGTTGACAGCTGCCTGGTGTGCTCTTGTTTTTATATGCCCTTGGTTGGAGCTGTGATGGTGCTCCCTGTCAGATACTCCCCACAGAGTCCATAGGGCCTCATATCCATTCCTAATATCCTCACAGAGCCCAGTTATGCTTCTCTGCTCATTTGGCTGGCCTGGCCTATGCCAGGTCTGGCTGTCCTCTCAGGTACTGGTACCACACCTCTTAGGGTACCCCCTTCTTTTCTCCCAGAAGATGCAGCTTGCCAAACATTCCTGCACATGCAGGAGGAGGCACCCTTGGTTTCAAGTAACAAATGTGTACCTAAAACTGAAAACTGAATTATAAAAACACATTTGAACACTGGTTCTCAACCTTATTTCTGCCATGACACCCAAAATGGATGATGTTCACATTCATAACACCTTCTCCAATGGCATTTACAATCTTGACAAAGCACTAGCAGCTCTGAGGCTCCCATTCTCTGACTGATCCTGCTGAAACACACCTTTAGATTCTACTCCATGATGGATCACAGCAATGGGCTTGGTGAATGTCTTCTTGTTCTGCATCATGGCCCAGATCATTGAGGCATCCAGAGAAGTGCAGGCTTCATCAGGAGGCACGCACTACAGAGAGGCAGAGCAAAGAAAAGCAAAGAGTGAGGGGTCATTCGAAAGGGCCTTCACCAGCTCAGCCTGCACAACTGTCCCTGTGCCCCTTATTAGACAGCTCACAACTGTTTACCACAAAACAAACAAACAAACAACAACAAAAAAAACCCCCAGAAGATCTGGGTATTTTACGAAGAACCATAAACAACCTTGGAGATACATATAGTGGCAGGCACAGTATATTCTCGGCTATACTTAAAGATGCAAATAGTGCTAGACAGCTTATAAATATTGTCTTTTCCCCCTTTCTTCCCACAAAACAATTGAAGATTTTAGTGTGAAAAATAAAGAAACCATGTGATAAATGTTGGCCCTTCGCCAAGCTGACTTCACATAAATGGTTCACGTTTGCAATTTGTGATTATGGGAAACCTCATGTATTGCATGATGAAGGTGATAGATTTGACATTTATTGTCCAAAAAGATAATCATGTTGTCGAGTTTGATTGATTTTTAAGCCCTGGTATAGGCTCATGCAAAATGAAGCTTTCCAGGGACATCTGCTTTTATTGTTCCAAAACAGAGTCTGTCTTTGGGAGCTGTGCCCAGATGTGGAAGCCATGAGATCAGTTGCTTCTATCTATTTTAGGTCCCCAAACTTTTAACTAACATGCTCGAGCCTAGTGGATGTGTTTTTTAAAAGTATATGATCACATTCCATTACCTTTTTCTTTTTCTTTTCACCTTTTTTCTTTTAAAGAACTTTGGTTGCTTGTCTATGCTCAATAGGTGAAACTCTAATATGACATATTTGCTTTCATTATAAAAAGAAATATATCATTTTAAATGTCTGTAGCAAGGTACCCCCAAAGTTAACTTCTTGCTCTTCTAATCACAAAGAGCAAACTTTTGACTTAATTGTCATTGCTGCTCTGAGAAACATGCAAGTCAGACATGTATTATAAGCAGATAACTAATTCCTCCCCCTCCCCCTCAAAAAACAGAAAAGCCTTTAAAATAGCCCCCTTGAAGAGAGAAACAATGAATTGTTCGTGAAGAGGAATCATTAGTGAAAAGATTTGCATTTTAGGAAAAGCCTTCTTACTTTCTTTTTCGTTCTTCAGTTAAGTAAGAGTCTACATTCTACGATTAACTCACTGTATGATTCTGGGCAAGACACTGCACTCTCTGGCCTCAGTTTCATCAGCAATGGGCAAAAAGTTGGACTCAACAATCTTTGAGACCTCTTCATGGAAGATTCTTTGGCTCTGTCTATTGCCATAGAAAGCACTCAGAAGTTACCAGAAATGTGGAGATATTAACTATAAGCAATAAACAGGGAAACAGTGGTAGCAGCTCATCCTAAGTCGCTGCTCTATAACTGGTGGACTGTTATCATATCTACTATCTTATTTGCTCCTCTACCCAGAAGCAAAGCCAGGTATAATTATTTCAAATTTACAGATGAGGAAATGCTAGTTCTGAGAGATTAAAGGGTTTTGCTTAAAGTTCTTTTAGTAAATAGTAGCCCTCCCTTGTCAGTCCCAAGCTCTTTCCACTGCATCTTGCCTTAGGTATAAATAGTAACTTTAGATTTAGGGTAACATTTTATGTCATCTCCTAGGACTTAGAGCTGTCCTTAAAATGTTCATTTTCACAGATAAACATGCTATGAAGCTGGGCTGCTACAGGCCAGACTCAGTGAAAGGTTTAACAGCTAAAGCTATCAATGAAGAACCCTCAGTAACGTCCAGGCCTCCTCTACTAGATCTTTAACTCCTAAAAGTCATCCTTTGCTTGTAGGAAACAGCTGGGCCCCACAGCCAAACATTAAGCTCCCCATGGCTCTCTACCACTAAGCCCCGACCTTGATGGCCACTGGAAAGTGAATGCCCACAAGGCCAAGGTATCGGTGTTTCCAAAAGCAACCTAAAAGACACAGTCTAAATCACCTTAAATATATGAGCTCCCTAATGATTACGATCAGATTTGCTGTATTTTCACATGCACTATAAAATTTTCTTGGGTGTTATCAGGGAAAAGAATGCCCAAGGGAATATATTAGTGCCAAGGATGCAGATTAATGGTAATCTATCTGATAATGATAAATTTACCTCATACCTCTACACCTGTCTCTTACAACCTATGTATTAAGAGAATTCCATACATATAACACATTATAAATTATTAGACTTTTAGACATTGATTGCTATGTCTACAAAAGGCTGAGGAGCAAGCTTACACTGTGTGAAATATGTACAGAGTAAATGCACATATGAAATTATACATATTATGGCAGATCACAAAAACAAAACCACAACAGAAAATACCATTCATGCAGGCCAGGCCAACCTAATGAGGTAATTAACCTTGCCAGTTTCCCCTACAGCAGCCATTCCAGCAAGGTCAAAGTGTTCTGATTACTGATGTGGCAACAGAATGTGCTGGTGCAGTATGGGGAGTCATATGAGGCAAACATGACAAACTGATATGAAACTGAGAAAAATTTAAATATTTATTAGTTTCCCTTAGAAGTCCTCCTGAGACGAGTCAACCCTTATAACTCATACAGAGAAGGTCAAAAAACAATTGCAATACAAATCTCAGCGGGACTCGAAAAAATTAATCCTCATACTGAACTTGTCCTTTCGGCTCTGTACTTTTGGCACCTCACACTATCTAAATAGCAAAGATAAAGCCAGACCTCTCCCTCAGTGGAAAACAGTCTTAATTTATCATTCATAAGATACTATTAAGTTGCATGCATGGAAAAAAATCATACTGTCAGGATTTATTCTCTAACATGCCATAAACTCACAGTTTCCTGCTAATAGGACTTTAGCACATCAATGGAGCAGTTCCCAAACCAAAAACCCCAATCTGCAATAATTTGGGATTACAATTCTCTGGTAGGTCACTGCATCACCTAAAACCATCAAAGAAACATTACCAATGGCTAAGGCCCACAAACCTTAGGTAACTTCTGAGGGTCTTTTTCTTTCTTGGTGCACAATGTGAGCTCACACTGTAGAAAGAGCAGCGAGGTGTTGAAGATGGGCTTAAAAACAAAGCTGAATCGCTTCTTATCCATTTCAGCTTGCGAGATGGGAAAGTGCACTCTTTTGGGACTGTAGAATTTCACAGATTCATCTTTAGGACAAATGTTCTCAATGATGGTGTAATCAGACATCCTATCAGGGTTTGAATACGGAGAGATAAAGCACGTTTGGATGGCAAATCCCAGTTCTTGGTCAGCCTTGGTAACAGACACCTGCAAAGAACAGAAATATCAATTCAGAAACAAGTTAACATCTTACATTTACGTTAGGTACAAGGGTAACACGTCATCTGATAAGAGACATTGCTTTATTTTCACAACGTACTTATATGGTCTTTCTAATTACAGAATTAACATGTATCCATTGAAGAAAGAAATGTTTTCTATTTAAATTTTATATGAATGGTGATGGCAAATTACTTAGTTCAAATGCCAGCCTGAGAGATTCTAATACAGAATCTCTTCCCATACAGAACAACTTCCCATAAATCTTCTGGGAGATAAAAATAAAAGCATATCATGCACCTAAAGTTAATTTTCCAAAATAAATAAAACACCAGCAGGCAAAGCCCCTAATGTCATAATAGTGCATCACTTGTAAGGCAAGCTCTTTTCGAAAACTGCTCAAAAATACAGAGGCAGAATCTATTTAACCTAGGCAGCGGGGTACGGTCCTGAACTTCTAATCTGCAACAAGTCAGAGTGAGCCTAAAATATTGCAGTAAAGCTACAGATTCGTCTAAAGTCCTACTTCACAGGGAGCAGGCAAAGCTGGCCCCTGGGGCTGGATGTCAGCAATGGTGCAATCTGGTGGCGATCACGGGCCTGGCAAAGTGTCCTGGCTGCTCACAGATCCAAACCAGGCCTTGCCAAACACTCTCCCTTCACTCTTTAAAACCAAGGGCATTTTAGGGGAAATCTAATCTGGAAACGTTTCCGACTCATTTACACTTTCTTCTTACAAAACATTCGTATGGGCTATGTCCAAACCTTGTTAAGGTTCTTTTCTTTAGAAACAGGGAGTAGTGTTTGGTCAAATGTTAAAAGAATTCAAACCTCAATTATCCTGAACTCAGCTAAAATCCTTGGACCAGACTGGATTCTCCATTTGGTGACACATGGTTCACTGTACAAACTGTCTCTCCCCTCTATGCCTTATTCCTTAACTAAACTTAAATAACATAGAAGTAAAGTTAGTCCTTAATATATGCCCATAGTCTCAGAATCCTTCCAAAAGGCATGAAAATACAAACACACTTTCCATTCTAAGAAATAAACGAGAAATCCCTGATGTCACATAGGGTTTTCAGTCCACGGTGCTATTCTGAAAGTTCCCTATGTGGTTAACAAGATGCACAACAATGAAGATGATTATGATCGTGTAACTTTGTTTTGCCGTAAAGCTTATTCCCTCAGAACAATCTCATGAGATAAATATTTTCATCTCCATTTTTTAAGTAAATAGAGAAAAAATACCCACGATAGATGACTTGTTCAAAATTATATCTAGCAAATACTGGGTAAAACCAAAGCTTAAACTCAAATATTCTGAGCACAAATCCATTTTCTCTTTACTATTTCATTACAACTACAGAATCTGTTCAACTAGTCCCAAAGAAGTGGCTTTGAAAGAATGCTTTGTAAGAAATCTTTCTAGGAAGTAATGTTTGGTAGTCTGTAAAGATTTATAATTCATTATTTTTTCAATATTTCTGAAAAATAAGATATTTTATCTTGGAAATATGGCAAATTACATGTATTACATTACTAAAAAGTGCCCTTTAACATGAACTCAGAAACCACAATGCAAACATGTGTGACAGAAGAAATGCAAACCTTTTTTTTTAATCTCAGAGAAAATATGAAATGGCAGAATGTCTAAGGTATCTCAAAAAGTTGTTTTAGAAAAAAAACTTTTATCAGGAAGTCTTTTACACTAAAATAGACTGAAAATTAGTACTAGAAGTGCTAAAGGTTTTGGAATAAGACTAATCCCAAAATATCAAATGATCTGCTGCTCGTATGCAGTGAACTTGAGCCTCATTTTCCTCCTCTACAGATCGAGAGGTACCACCTACTAGATACAGTTAATGGGAAGATTTGTAAAGTCAAAATCACATGCAAACAACACAGTTCCCAGCTAGTCAACAAATACCAGCTATTACTAGCAGTACTATTCTAGATTTAAATTGGGGGATCATAAAGTTTTTTTAAATTCTCTTAGACAAATGAACTAAGAGAAAAGCTGCCATTATGTGACCAACTATCACTCAAAGACGACCAAAGCCCAAGTGGCAGAACTGATAATGTCCTAGATTAAAAGAAGGGACTATGGTCTGACATGAACGGAGGATTCTGGGAGGGGATGTGTTAAGAGTGACCAAGAGAAGAAACCTGGAAATAAATAGCTCTTTAGATCAAGCCAATGATTTAGTAAGTTTTAGTTAGCCTAAGCAATTTTTTTTTTAAATTTTAAAACAAACTTTTTAAAATTTTCTTATCAGCAGTGGAGCCCAAACTAGTAAACAAAGAATAGGTATAGCTGCTATCCTATTTAGTAAAATATTTACAAATTCTCTCTCACATTTTAAGTGGTTTAAAACAACTCTAAAATAAAACAGCTTATAACATTTTCCCCTATCCAAATTCTCCTCAATGTACTTGACATTTTAAAAGGTAGCAAAAAGATTTGGCCAATTTCTTTTTAATCACTTGATAATATCTTTGACTAAATTTAATTAGGAAAAACATAGATGATATATAGAAAGATATGAATGGAAAATAATAATAAAAATTAAACAAATCAACTCATATTGTAAGTAAGCCAGCACTAAAGGAAAGGGAAAAGAGACCAAAACACCCAGGATTGAAAATATGAGGAAGATTGGCCACTGATAAGCATAAAGCAACGAAGCCATAAATTAGCAAAGCCAGGCACACACTTGGAAAAGCACAAACTTCAGTTAAGCCTTGCCCCTAAAATCTATAGTACAACAGGGAGTCACTGACCAACTGCACATGTGGACTGCACAGCCAGAAAAGCAAGAAAAAAACGATCTTGGATTAGAAGAGATCTATGATTAGGAACAGCATGTAGAAAGTAGTATATTTTCCCCAGTGGAGAAAGAAGGTATACCCAGAGAAAGAGAAGACCTCTCAAAACAGGGAATTAAAAAAGAGGAGAGATCCAGGAAAATGTCTAGAGCCAGCGGGCTCCATCCCAGAATCAGTACAAATGTGAGAGTTATTTGTCTTTCTAAAATAGAAATATGTGCACTGACGTTACTTTTAATATATAGAAGTATCCCATTCGACCCCTTACGCTTCTCACTCCTCCCACAGTGAAGTGGAACACCAGCTTGCAGCTTAGCACCAGAACCAGCTCATCTGATGGCGACTCCCCTTTAAGACTAGCAGACATCCTGGGGCCATAAGGCTATTTATCTTCTCTAAAATCCAGTCTGTGAATCTGGATATTTGCATTGCTAAGACACCAGACAGCCTGAGTATTAGCCCTGACTCTGAACGAACCATGGGTATGAATTATGTGATCTTAGACAGTTTGTGCCTCGATTTCCTCACCCATAGAACACGAACATTAATAGTCTTGTCTCAGAGGACTATTAATTGCTTTTAAGAATAAATTACTGCGATACCTACAACTGAGTTTGGTACAAAATAAATCTGCAATAAATGTTAGCTGTTCTTAGTTCATTATTACCACCACCACTACCTAATATTTTCGGTCAATCCACAGACTTAGGCTATGCATGATTATTACTGTTAAATATAGGAACTAGTTTTAATAAACTTATAGATACCTTTAGATGACCTAGAAAAAGATGTCATGAGATACAGTAGCACATAGCATTCCACTAAAGTGTGTGCAATTTAAAAGATAATATGTGAGGTGGTCTGAAATATTTCATGTTTAATTCTGCATTGCAATTATTGAACTATTATTCCAAAATTGCTAAGGACAAAGAAAGGACAGAGCTTTATTCGTAGAATTCACACTGATGATGTTTTTAAAACATTTGTCTATAAAACATTCTATTTAGGATAATGTAGCAAATTCTGAAATTTCCTGCTTTGCTCAGAAATCAACCTGGAAGCATTTTCTGAGCCAAGGCCTCACCTAGAGCTGGTCAAAAGCTGTGAGGAGGAGCAGGAAGTTCTGCTCCAGGTGCTTTAGCTCATGCCCTAGGAGCTACTACAACTTAGCACTAACCTGAAGGCCAAGGCTAATGTTGGAATCTCACCTCAACATAAATATGTCTGTTCTCTGCCACAGAGAAGACACCCTGGGAGGGCACCAGAAAGAGGTCAGTATTATACAGCTCCATGCTGAAGGTGATGTTTCTGTTGGGTGGGTCCTGGAAGCTGCTGGGATTCCCCACCTGTGGCAGGCTGCAGTTAAACTGGGGAAGGGAGGGAGAAACGAAGAAGAGATAAATTATAGTCAGATGAAGGTCCTGTAAATGTATGCGCTTTGGCCTTTAACATCCAATTTCCACCCCCAATACTTCCTAACTAAAAGCTAGCCAAAAAAGACAACATCCTTCATAAACTACCTACTGCAAAGAAACACGTACCACCACAATTTCAGGTCGGCTAAAGAGGGAAGTATCTCCTTCATCCATATCTCCTGGAAATCCATTATCACCTGACTCCAAATCTTCATAACCATCTGGCCAACCACTACTATCCCCAAGGGATGGAGCCTGTATCACGATCTAAAAGGCAAAGAGAACACAGGCAATGTCATAAAAACATGAAATCACATGTATTTGGTTCTACCTCATAGACACACAAAAAAACTCCAAGTTTGCTTAAGATTTTATCTTGACAGAGATGAAAAATAAAGAGATACCCAATGCATGTTCAAATTAGGATATAAACTAAAATATGTATCTTCTCTTATGAAAAAATACAAATAATTTCACACAGTAAGAAAACAGTAGAAACTAAAATAGTGTTGAATGGGGTTGTCAATAGGTTGCCTATATTGTGGGGGAGAGTGCTTCTCTTTACATGGAAAATTCTAAGAAAGAGCTGGCTAATGCAAGGAATTTAGTTTGAGTTAAAGCAAAAGACAATATTTACTGTTGAACCATTCTCTCCTCATCTTTTCTCTTCTGTGCTCCTCTATCTTTTCCCCATTTCTTCTCTAATATCTTTCTCTATGGTATATAGATGCACAAAAGAACATCATGCTTTATTCCATGACAACCTATCTTAAGACTGGTTGAAATGATTATTCCTAGGTTAGTTCTAGATAAGATGAAAATATTCACTTAAGGACCATGACTCCATAAATCAAGTCCTAATTTCTCTGTATATGTAGGGTAGTCATGCTTCTTGAATATCTTGCAAAACAAAAATATACAGTAAGTCTGACAGTTACTAAGAAAAATTATAACTGGAACAAACAACTAAACTATTCACTGAAAGGAGTAGAATGGGAAGAGAATGTAGGAAAACTACCTCTCTATTTATCAAGTCCTCAGAAGAAAGTATTGATGTGCTTGAAGCACGTATCTAGGATATTGCTTACTCTAGTACCATCATCATCATCATCATCACCATAATATATACATATAAGAAGGAAAAGTTTTCAAGGGCTCACAATATACCTTTTTCTTCTGAGGCAAATGACACTTTGTTTTTTTTTTTTAACTTGAGAGATTTCTGTAGACTCTTATTGGTGTTAATTTAGACACAAGTTTAAAATTGTCGAATCGAGTACAGTATATCAGTAATATGGCATTTATTATATCTGGAAAAACTGGATAACTACAAGAAAACTGATGTTAGAATTGGCAGGAAGGTGTCATCAGAGAGATCAGAGGTTCATAAAGTATTCTAGTAACAAAAGAGGATTAGTGGGCCAGCCTGGTGTAGAGAAAAGATGAGTGGAGGAGAGGTCAAAAAGCTGGATTTGGTCCTAGCTCTGCTGTTAGCTAGTTCTTCAAATCTAAGCAAGGAATCAAATTTCCTCACCTGTGGAATAAGGAAGTTGAGTGAGATCATCTTAGGGTTCTTTCCAGCTCAAACATTCTAAGACTGCCTGAGAAACAATAAACTTGGACTCACTGGGAAGAGAGCCAGGCCCCACATGAGCCACACTGACTGGAGTACCTGATCACCAGTCTTTCCTCGGAATGGGTCAAGGGTATCTAACTAGCTACAGTAGAATGAATGAGAATGAGTATTCCTGCCCCGCCCTGTCCCATGCCAAAGCTGGGATAGGCACTATGAGCATACACACACTATGTCAAATCTAGACACAGGAATCTTTAAGCCTTATTTTTACCATCAAAGTACAGCCTGAACTGCAAAATAACACTATACCTTTTAAGATAACACTATGTAGTCTTTTAATATTTACTGCCTCATTCATCTCTGCAAGAATAGATTTAATCTGAAAAGATTTAGATGAACTGACAAGAATGATTTCAGAAAAATGTAGGTTAGTTGTTGCGATGCATTATCATCAGGGGAATGTGCAATCTCTCTCTGAATAACTTCAAAAGTAGGAGATCTTCAATTTAGTGTCTTTCTTAGAGGTGGAGAGAGATTTAATTTCTTGAAGGCCCCTTTTGGACTTCTCTCTTTTGGCTCTTTTGTTCATGAGGGAGGGAGAAGTCCCCTTACTTCTGGGGTAGGACTCAAAGGAGGTCAGAGAAACCAGAGATCTGGTTAGCTCCATCGTGTAGATGTTCCTACTCATAGCCCAAAGTCTTGGATTTTATCTTCTTAAGGACCAGACCATCTGATCCTGCATCTTGGCCAGAGAGACGGGTCATAATTACCTTGTCAGCGAACCCTCTATAACCAGGAGATAGAATGAGAGGTGGAAGAGAAGACCACAAATGCTCCAACCAAAAACAAACAAACAAACAAACAAAAAGCCAGAGGCTCCCAATCTCCACAAATTGACCAATGAAGCAAATAAAACAAAAAAAGTACAGTGTTGAAGTACATCCCATTTTGTTGAGAATTGACACTTGGCTTTGCATATTTCCTGGGGCATATGTCCCTCCTCATTTTCACAGAAATTTTAAGATTAATTTTAGGGTGATAAGGCTCCAGCACAGGGCCAAGCTTTGTTCTGGAGAACACTCACAGAGTTATAGTAAACCACACCATCAGGGGCTGACCGCCGGTGCCGAGTACCACAGCCATTCAGGGGAGACTCCAAAATGAAGTGTGTGTCATTCATCCTGGCCTTGCAGGTAGGATCTAACAGGGTGACCTCCACCCCCAAGTAGCTGTTGGCCTGAAACAACAATCACAAAACACATAAAAAAGGGAACCCACAGGCACTTCTGCAGCATACAATTAACACATTTTGCCTGGTCTTCCAAGTAACGATTGCTGAAGGCCTGCATTCCTTCTCCCCTCTTACCTTTTCCCAGCCTATCATCTCTCAACAGCCCAAGAATTGTGTTTGTTGGCCTTGGAAATTCAGTAGCAAAATATTGACACACGAGGATCTGGAACCCCCCCTACTGAGAACAACAGGAACCGGGTGAGAATCACAGCCAAGGGGAAGTGAGCCCATCCAACTGAGAAAACAGTATCAAGTCTCTGGAGTCCCAAAGTGAAAGAGCTAGGGAAATAACTAACACATACTGGGGTAAGGCGGGGAGGGAAGTGGCCTTCTCTTCTCTCCTTGAAGAAATTGCACTGACCTGAAAAGAATCTTTTTCTACAGCCACGATTATCTTCTCATTGTCACATTTGACTGATAAGGCAACATCTATGCTCCCTTGCACCTCCTCAGGCTCTCTGGGACCAGGAAATAGACGTAAGCTGGGGATGACAGGGTCCTTTGGCTGGAGGGTCCCATCTTCTCCCCCTTCCTTCTGGCCTCTCCTGGGGATATCCGGGAAAGGAAAGGGGAAACCTCCATTCCGGCCTCCCCCTCCCTGGATGGGTGGGTTGTCCAATGTGCCAGGGTTCAGCAGGATCCGTAGCTCAGGAGGGATGGTATGGACTTCTTCATCTCTCATTTCCTCTGGTGGTGCAGAAGAAAGCAAAACATCATCAGCATTTGATGCCAGGCCATAATCATTGTTGGAGGCAACAACAGAAAGAATTAGCACAGATTGTGTATGTGTAAAATTACTCTTCACAAATAGTGTATGAAAGAGATGAAAATCTTGAAGCCTGAATTCTAGTCCTAGTGTTTATTTTACCCGAGTAGCTTTGGTCTAGTGGCTTACTTTTCTGTGTCTCAGATTCCCCAATTTTAAGATTAAGGAGTTGGATGAGATCAGTGGTCCTCACCTTTGAATGCATGTTAAAATCACCCTGGGAGCTTGAAAAAAAAAATCCCTATGCCCACGCTTCAACCCAGGCCAATTAAAAAATCAGACCCTCTGAAGTGGTACCTAATTGTTAATGTGTTTTAAAGCTCCCCACATGACTCAAATGCATAGCCAAGGTTGAGATTAGATGATTTTTAAAGCTCTACAAACTATAAAAACCTATGATTTGAATAAGTTGTGTGGGACACTATTAGTTCATTCATATGCCATTGAAATAATTCTCTTGAATTTAGAGATTCTTTAGAAGAGCTTCTCTAAAGATTTCTTGAACAATATTGGTATTTAAAAATTATTTACTACCTCCTTTTTGACTGCTAAATTCTAACAGGTGCCTGGCACTCTGGCCTTTTAGAACCTGGTCCTGAAGAAGAAAAGAAAAAGTTGCTTAGATTTTTTTTCTTAAAAAGCTGCTTAGTTACTTACTTATTCCTTCAGAGAAATAGGCATATTTCCATTCAATGAAAACTCAGTGTTTTTTCATATTGTCAACAATTTGGGGGGGGGGGGGAGAAAACAAAACTAAAAAACCTTTCCCCAAGATTCTCTGTATCTGCTCTCCAAAGCCAACTGATGTATGCTTGAGGTCAATCCATCTCAGTGGGAAGTAAAGGTGACCAGTGGACATTAACTCTCCTTCAACACTATCTTAATATCTTAATGAAAAAGAGCATAGCTGTATGAATCCAAAATAAATTACAGCTTTTGGAGGGCTTTTTCATTTGTATTTCGACAAAAACCTTCACAATAAGTCTCTGAGGTAGGTCCTACTGTTTCTCCATATCATTGAGGAGGAACAACCTGAGGCTCAGAGGTTAATGAACTCCCCCTACCCTCCACCACTACCAAACAGTGAATAAAGTGGCAAAGCTGGGACTTGAACCTGCACTCTTAATCTTCATTCTATTGGCACTGCACTCAGTAGTGGTAACATGGGGTGAGAACACAGACCTGGAGATCAGAAAATTTTGAACTTGAGTCTCACTAGCTATAAGACTCTGGAAAACCTCAAGAACTTATTAAGCCTCTACTTTCTGCTCCATCAGCCTGGGGTAATAACCCATGCATTCCCCCTGGGTGAGGAAGAATGAGAAATCTGTTCATGTTGTTTGATCATACCACTTGGCTGAGAATGAAAAAGCACATCATGAGTCTTCATGACTATTTTCATATAAGATACAGCATGACCTAAGACTTTTTTCCTGCAGCCCCAACCCCTCTGTATCTCAGGTGTTAGAAAAGAAGCCAGGCTACTTTATCCTTAATGGAATCATAGTGAAAGCCATCTACAACAAAGTTCTCCAACATGCAATCAACTCTATATTACTAAAACAAACAAACGAATAAACAAAAACAAAAAAGGAACTATATTAAAGATAGCTTCCTCAAAATAATCTATCAGAATTCTAGATAACTTTAAGCTTTATGGTAAAGTAGTTCATCAAATCATTAAAATCTGCACTAAAAAAACACCACCACATAAGCTGAAATGAGAGTTCCACATTGGAAAGCTTCATTTGAGAGATTTTTAATACAATTTTAAAAAATCATACTTACCACTGTTTTCAAGCTGAAGATGAAATCTATTAGCTACAGGAGCCACTGTGTATGATGTCACTGGACGATAGCCATTGTCCAAGGCCCACTTGATCAGATTCTCTTGTGTTGAAGGAATATCATCTCTTATTGATTTGGTCATTATCATGGATCTCTCACTCTCTTTCCCAAAGCCAATGCTGTTAGGAGCCTAAATAGCAAAATTCACTTATGAGTCTAAAATTAAACAGTACTTGAAATAATTGGAAACAAATTCTATAGTTTATATGAAGGAATTACCTATTCTTTTAATTCTTATTGTCCTTAGACTAAGAACACTATGTGAAAATCTGTTAACAACAGATTAAGAGAAATCTATGCATGCTGTTTGATCATATCATTTGGGTTGTTACCTAGATAAAAATCGTAGCTATCTACTAAGTATATCTACTATGTAACGAAAGAGTCAGTTCAATGTTTAAATTATTCTCACACACACACACACACACACACACACACACACACACACACACACCAAAAATGTATGTACAGCAAATTTCCCCTTATTTTTACTTAAACTTATGTATGAAGTATATATATATGCAGGTTATATTGCCATATGCACACAAAAAAAAAAAACCTGTGTTTTTACTTCCTGCAGCCTAAATTTAAATGAAAGAAGACACAACCTAGTTACTTCAGTAGTAACTAGGAGACTATCTCATCTTTGTAACTATTAAGTTCCATATGGTGAAACAAACAATGTTTATATTTCATTTACAATTTATAATCTAGTTAGCAATCTTGTCATTGTATTCATCTGCCAACCCTATTAAGTGAATATGCTTAGATTTTGTGCTGTAAATATTAATTAAGTTAGGGTACTGTGCCTGTAAATGTCAATATTTTATCCAACAATACAAGTCAGCCTTAAAATTTGCTTTCACTTGATAATCACCTACAAATTAAAACTGAATGATAGAAATCTTTCTAAGAAAGGATATAAAAGGACTCCGAGTAACCAAAACATGGAAGGTAAATTTCCGTATCACCTTCTGACTCCTACAACAATGATCCTGTCATGTGGTAAGAGAGCTTAATGATGCAGAAGGGACCCCAAAGAGAAGGCACTATATTTTCAACAATTGCTCCAACAGGGCTAGAAAGCCCTTCTACCATGCAGATTATGGCATTTTCGTGCTGTATAAAAATCACTTTAATTTCCATGCCCAATTATTTTCCTGCATACATGTAGCATTTTCCCTAAATTCCCCATTTGTTTCCCATTCTGTTTGCCCCTAACATGACTAAATAGTAATCCTTTCCCACTGTAAAACCATAGATGATTCACAAGCACTAAGTTCTCTTAGCCTCTTTGGTTGTGGGACATTGGCTGAGGACTTAGAATTTTCAATTCAACTTTAAAGGGGCTCACCCAGTATATTTTTCTATTACCCAAAGTGCTTATTTGAGGAAAATCCACCAGCCTGGCCAGACACACAATCATATATGCAAAGGAACCAGAAAACTTCAACCAAGTTCTATTGCTTTTTGCAAAAATCTCAGCTCCATAGGTTTAGAATAGTCTAGCTCCTACTCTAATTCAGAGGAAACACCTTATGGGAAGGAAGGGTTAAAAAGAGAAAGAAAGAAAGAAAACTAAAAGGAGATAAAGAAGGATCCAATTTATTCTTAGAACTTTTTATTCATTAGTCTACAGCAGTTTCTGAGACACAGCTTCTTCCAGTCTTGCAAAGCAGCATGTCATTTTGGTTGGCTGGAGTTGCAATACTGGCCTAAACACTACTACTTGGCCTCATCTGCCCTCGTCTTTCATGTTGTTGGACAGCTGAGAAAATACTGTATTTCCAGAAGACTATCATCATAACTGCCATCTGTCCTTTTTGTACCAATATGGAGTGATTTGTTTACACCTTTCCACATGAAATCCAGGAGCTGTCAGCATCACTCATATTGCTTATACCTTGGGACTTATAAGGCTAGAAATCTGTCTACACATTTGTAAAGCAACAAGGCTCAGGACAATGGCAAGCAAATGGTTCTTAGCAATGAGTGCAGTCCACACCTGTATTTCAAGGAGTCCCCAGGCTTTTCTGACACCTGAGTGTAGCTACTCCAAGTGGGAATGTTCAAGGGGGTCTCCAAACACCACCACCACCTTTCCCACCTACATCTTCATGCAGAATGATGAACTAAGTAAAATCTGAGTACCCCCACAGCCTCCTCCACAACCCAACACCCACCTGCATCAGTATTGCTGGTGTAAGGGAGGGGGCCAGGGAAGGGTTGGTCAGAGAGTTAGTGTGTATTCCCACTGAGATTAAAAAAAAAAATGTCTTCCAAGAACAAGGCAGCTATTGCCGATCTTGAAGTACCAAGGCCATATGAAATAGTGTAACAGAGAATTTCTAACACATTTTCTCCATCTATTCTTTTATGTTTTGGAGGTTCTTCCAAAATGTGATAATGCACAGTCCATAAGGGATGTGAAGAAAAAGACAGAGCTGGACTTGGCAATGTAGATACTTCTGGTACCATTCTTACCCACAGCAAAGTTTTTTGCATCTCTTTGAAGCATTCTGTCATTTGGTGGGTACATTCTGCCCACATCCTACCCTTAACACACACACTCCATCTATGTATAATGGGCCTCTTCCTTAAACCCTAAAAAGTTTCTTACACTTCCTTTAGTAGACATTTTGTTTTCACTTTGTTTAAAGAAGTTAATTGCTCCTATAGACAAACTTTTAAAGATCTGCTTATGGAAAGAAGATGAACTGCCTTTTTATGGCACATGTGCACTGTGCTAAGAGCTTTACATATATTTATATTATTTAGTTCTCCTCAGAAATATAAGGGGATAGGTACTACTACTCCTTTGTGAGAAACGGGGAACTGAGGCTCACAGAAGTTAAATTAGCACATGTAGCTGAGAATTCACCACATGTGCTGAGTGCTTTCAATCAGCAGTCTCCAGCCTTTTTTTGCACCAGGGACTGGTGCTCCTATGAGAATCTAATGCTTGATGATCTGAGGTAGAGCTGAGGCAATGGTACTAGTGCTGGGAATGGCTGCAAATACAGATGAAGCTTCTTAGCTTGCTCGCCCGCCACCCACCGTTCACTTTCTGCTGTGGCTTGGTTCCTAACAGGCCACTGACCACTACCAGTCTGTAGGCCAAGGGTTGGGGACCCCTGCTTTAAATGAAATACCCAGTTGGCACTTGAATGAATAAATGAATGAATGAATAAAAAAATGAACACTGAATTTCATAAGAACTCTCCAAGTGAATGGTATCATACCCATTTCACAAGTAAGGAAACAGGCTCAGAGTTCAATTAGCTTGCCCAGTATCAACTGGGAGTAATGACAATTGGAGATGGGCACCAAAGCCAGGATTCCTTCCACTCTACTAATATTGTCTTTAAAAGAAGTACTAGAAACAAGGTCACTATAAACCATTTCCCTCTTTCTAAGCACAGTCAGAATGTATGCCTTTTTATTAGCAGGTAACTTTCCCTCACAGCACAGTCAGAATTCTCATCTGAGGCAGGGAGTTAGGAAATCACAAAGCATGAAACTGATTGGGGGAATAAAAAAGAACATCATGAAACATTACCTAATTGTTTAGTAATGTTGTCATGCATTGTCCAAAATTGGCCTGGAACAGGAGTACAGCCAAGGAGAGAAATATAAACAGATCTTGCACTGTGATGGGCAATCTCATTTCTAGCCTGATTCATATGAGAAGTGGGGATACTCAAACTGAACTCCAGGACTGCCACGGACCAGGCACACATACTTGGGGAGAGAAAGAGCCATTGAAGGGTCAGGGCTGAAAGAGCATTACACAAGAACTCCAGCAGAGAATTAAAACGTACCGTATGTTTTTGCCTTTCAAAGCATGATTCCCTTTCCTGTTTTTGTTATTCTGAAATTAAAAACATTTGGTTGGTGTGCCAGGCAGCAAAGGCTGCAGACACCTCAGGTCACCATCATCCCTCATGCCATGCCAGGGAAAACAATCAAAACATCTCTGACTTTAGAAAATCATGGCTGGGGCTTTGTACTCAACACCACATTAATGTATCACCATTACATATGATGGCTTATTGAGATCCTCTCAAAGTTTTTTAAAAAAGACCCACAGGAACCAGAACTAATTACTTTAAATTAAGATGTGTGTGCTTGTGGCTTTGCCTGCTGCCTTTAGTGGATGCTTGTACATGATGTTGCCTAGGGGACCACTGACTTTGTTTGCTGCTATATCTGGCAAAGGTGTCAGGAAAGAACAATACCAAAATCAAAAGCATCCTTCTCCTAAAACGTTGAAAACATAAAACCCACTCCAATTGATTCAATGCAGGTACTGAAAGAAGAATTAGACATAATTTTTTTTTTTAAAGAGTGCACAAAAATTCAAGCCTATAAAAGAGATGCTAAAGAGGTAATTATCTTCTTAAAAATGAGGAGGAGAATTTTTAACATTCAATCTAATTCATTCCAATATGCTGCCAAATAGTTATCTCCCTAAACATTTTTGAAAAAGATTTATTTTACCAAATTTCAATATTCAACTTTTCAGGAACTAGTTGCTATTTGCCTATCATATCAACCAGCTAAGCTTCTTCAGTGTATTTTTTTCATGAAACATGCTTAGGGAACAGGCTGGAGGGCACTTCTAGTGTCATCACACTCACTTCTCCATTCTGTAAATCTTTGTTCGAAGTTTCACTCTTAGAACTTAGAAGCAAATGAATGATATGTCAATATCATGTACTTTTCTCAAAAGTCAAGAGTGTGGGCCTTACAGGACTCAATCATGAAAACCTTAATTGCATTCATTGTTTTACTGACTATGACTGAAAAGTACATTAATGCATTTCAGGAATTCACAAATGAGGCTGAGCTTCAGAAGGGTTAAGAGACTTGCCCAAGGTCACAGTTTTTAAATGGCAGAGACTGGACTTAAATATGGGTCTGTCTTGACCTCTGAGACCATAATTTTAACCACTACTCTGTTCACCCTTGTCAGGAGAAGCCAAGGAACAGGCAATTTTGCAAAGTAAAAAATTGTTGAGAGGGCTGAAAGAGAGTCCAAAGAGGCAGAAATTTTACAATAACACATATAAACATGGCTTAAATTATTGCCATTCATCAAAACAAAGAAATGCTCAACCAACTTACAATAGCTTTCAGGTTTCCCTTAACATCGAAAGATTTGATAACCCAGTTGACAGACTTTTTGCACTTCAAGATCAAGATGAGATTTTTGAACACCTCAGGATCCTTTCGAGAAGGTCTTATGTCAATTATTATATCCACCTGGAAGGCACTGTGAATGGAAAACAAAGTCAGAGTTAGGACCCAAATGCCAGAAAGTTGCAACTATCTCCCCTCTTCCAAGTCTTCATGTTTCCAGTGTCTGGCCAGTTGATTAAAAAGCTGGAGTTGATCCCAGGCAAATGACATGTGCAAAACAGATTGTTAGTGCATACATAACAAATGGCCTTACATAACAATAGAAAAATATGCCTGCTGATAATTAGCCACTAAATTTTTTCTCCTCTTTGGAAAAAAAAAAAGTGGTTACTTAATGCAGCCACTGTTTGAAACGAACTTGAACAAACCAGAAGAGTTTATTTTTGAAGCAGAACTGTTGCTTTTTCAATATGTTATATGTTCAAAATCCTTCAAAACCAGAATGTGAAGCAGTTTAGTGAAAGGGGGGTGGTGGCAGGGAGGAGATAGGCATGGAAGTAAAAAAAAAAAAAAAAAGGAAACTTCAGAATAAGCGGCAAAAGGCTAGAGAATTTCTTGACTTATATAAGGTTTGCTTAAGCCATTAACATTTGCTACAGAATCATATCTGCATTTACTTTCCCAATCTTCTGGATATACAGTTATTAAAATAAGGAAAACAGATGGTCAACCAAGTGATTACTGGAAAACTGATGAAAAGAACCCAAACTTCTAAGAATTCGATATAAAAAAGAATTTTTACCAAACAATAACATCTCTGTCATTCTGAACTTAAAGGCAAGTCTTTCTTTCTATCTTGGTTTTACACACTTGAAGAGTATAAAATGAATGATATACTCAAATGAAGCCTTAAGCTTAATATCTAAGCACGTTTCTCAGACGGCTTCTATTCACATTCCCTTTTAATTTTCCAGAAGGGAACCTCACCAAAACTGATCTACAGTTTATTCATTTTTGAAATCAAGATTTGATTAGAATTTTAACTTTGAAATCTCTCTACGATATAAATTTATTTTTTAAATCATTATTTCATATGAAATGCGGGCTACAGTGGAAGAAGGGCCTACTTTTCCCCTTTTTCTTTCTTTTTTTAAATTCCATATTCATTCTTGATAGGAAGTGTTAAATTTCCAGTCCTGGGAAAGGAATAAAAAAAATGGGAAAGGGAGAACAAAAACACAAGGGAGAGGCAAGTTATAGCCAATGGCTATTTGGTATGTCACTGTGAAGGGCTGCACCCCAACACTTGCACACGCATCACTTGAAAATAAGCAGTTATAAGTGCAAAAGTGGTCTGATGACAGTAGGAACAGAACTTGACAAAAACAGAATGTTAGTAACAATTATTATGTTAAAAGGCACATTTTGTAAGTTTCTTATTGGAGATAACCTCAGTCAAGGAGATAATGATGCAGCAAGAATGACTGTGTCCTATTAATTAGTACCAAGAAGTTCAGAATAGGTTTCAGGAACTCATCTACAATACAGGGGATCTAGAGACAGATGCAAAAAATAAAAGGTACCACAGCTGTCCTTACTCTCTTCTTCAAAGCTTCTGTGGACCTCACCCATAGCATCAATGGCTCCCTCCCTCCTGCAAAGGGAGGGCTGCACCTCTCTCTGCCTCAAGTCAGGGAAGATCTTTATTTTCACCTCTTCTCATTTCAGAACACATACACACTCACCTGTAGGGGTTAGAGTTTGGGGCGATTAACTCAATGATGTGTACTTCCTTATCCTGGGGCTGGCTGGATATCACACATCCTTCTGCTGCTTTGGGCTGAAGGTACTCAGCAAGGTAATTAAGTGAGAGAAAATTCTTCCCTATGTTGCATGTGGGAGGGAACACTTGATCTGAAAGTAAAGAAGCACAGGACAACCTGTCAAACCACTGAGCTACATGGTAACCAATCTGTAAGGAAAGAAGGTGATGGTGACACTGAGCAAGTGAGGCATCCAAGGAACCACAGTGCTAAGGAAGGATCTTAGGTCTCCTCAACCACTGCCCTGGAATACCACCCTCTGGTCACCAGTGATCTCCTATTGATCAACTCTAGTGACTTCTTTTGGTTTAAATCCTCGCTTTTCTTGTTCTCTGTGAAACTTCTTGGTCTTTCTCCATTTCTTCTGACCTATCTTTCAGTCTCTTTCACCGGTTCCTCCTCCTCTGTTCATCCTTTAAATACCAGTGGCCCTCCGCCTTCAGTGCACATCAGAATCCAACTGTTTGGACCCCATCCCCAAGAGTTTGATTCAGAAGATCTAGGTGGGGCCTAAGAAGCTTTCTTTTCGAAAGTTCTATAGTTGATCCTGCTATAAAACCAAGGCTAAGAACCTCATTTTCTTCTTCAATCTACTTTTTGTCTCATATTCTTCTAGATAATCTCAATCACTCCCAAAGCTTCAAGTTGTATCTAGATCATGACTCCTTTTCTGAGTTGCAGACCTATATTCTTATCTGTCTACAAAGCACCTCTCACTTCAAAATCCACTAAATATTTCATAGTCAGCATATTCAACACTGAATCTCTTTATCCAATTCCCAGATATGGTCCTCCTTGGATATTTGATATTTCAATTAATAGGAGAACCAGCTATCTAATTAATTCTCTGGCCCATCATGTACAATTAATCATTCTCCCAAATTTATTCTTCACAGCATTTTACACTCCAAAAACCAAAGACAGGAGTTTAGGCAGCACAGTGAAGGCAGACTTTCACTCTTTCTCACAATCTTGACTCAGACAACTAACGTTTCTATAGCACTTTACAGTTTACGAGGTGCTTCACAAACATTGTCTCATTGTGCTGAGGGCTGCTTCTCACCTTGACCAGGGAAAGAGTCTGAAGATTCCCCCAACAGCACATGCCATTTACACAGCATTGTGGTTGATGAGATTTCCATTCAGTGGTTAAATGTTTAAACAGAACTTGAAACTGCTGGCAGTGTGACAGCTGGGAGCAGTGTCAAGGAAGTTCTAGGTGCAGCAAACTTTTTTCAGCAGGAGTAATTAATCAGAGCCCTGGCACTTTAATGAAAGAGACTTCTGTCCTTTTCACATAATGGATGGGATGCCAGGGTTCAAATTCACGTGCAAGTCTCACTTAGAGAAGAATCAGCTGAGGAGGTACCAAGATTGGGTTGATACTACTCTCCCCCAAATCCCATTGAACTTGTACACATTGTGGCAACAGGGCTCCATGTGCCATCCCTAGAACAGAGAGGACCAAAGGAACTTATGAGGCCCCCACTTGTAGGCTCTTTCCAAGAGAGCTCAGCTCTGAACTCTGCATTCTTCCCTAATGACCCCCTCAGAGAGAAGAGGCCAGGGCTCCTCCAACTCATGCTGCCGGAGCAGCCTCCCTACCACATCTGCTGAGGGTTTTGCCAGATGAGTAGGTGAGGAATGCACACCCTGCAGCTGCAGCTCTGCAGATGCCTCCCCCAGATCGCAAGATGGAAAATGAGACTGGGGTGGCAAGACTGAAATTTCATAAAGAATCAGAGGTTGTGTGGATGGGCCAGGAACAAGCCAGTCTGGAACTCAAGGATCTAGACCTCCTGGGGCTCTGGCATGCATATCCAGTTCACAGCAGTGCCTGGTTTGCTTTTGGCATATAATAGGTCCATGGTATAGGTTTCCTGGATGAACAAATGCTGATGTGAGGTTTGAAACTAATAACATAATATTTACCCATGTGTGACTTTCCTAAGCCACTAGTAAAGGTTTAATTGTTTAAAGTTGCTGTTATTAAGGGCTCAAGTCCCAGATGCCATTGTCACTAAGGTGAATATGCTGATCACTTTTTGTTGTGTGTGCATGAATGGGTGAGTGTGCGTGTGCGTGTGCGTGTGCGTGTGTGTGTGTGTGTGTGTGTTTTCCCCAAATGACCTTCCACATGCCTGGCATCAAAACTTACACCAACTGCCAAGTAGAAAGGAAACCACAAAGGGGAATCCCCGGGTAGAGACCTGGCATGTTTGGGGTTGGGCAGGGCGGGGGAGGGGGAGTGTCACATGCTTATTTGTATTTTAGGAAAGGATTGACAAATGACTTTGAGATCTTGAATGATATACTCTAAGAGCCTGGGAAGTGACACAAACTTTTCATTTTCCTGCTGTGGAAACTGAGTCTCCAGTGGTAAATCAGACTGTTGCTTGAAGCTTCACAGTTAATGAAACCAGCTGGGATAAGAGTCATAAACTCAATTCTTAGACTCTGGGTATACAGGTTAGAGCAGTAGTTCTCAAACATTAGTGAGCATCAGAATCACCTGGAGTGCTTGTTAAAACACAAACGACTAGGCCCCACTGCCAGAATTTCCAATTTAGTTGGTTTTGGGTGGGCCTGAGAATTGGCATTTCTAACACATCCCCCAGGTGATGAGGATGCTGCTGTGGTGGGGACCACATGCTGAGAACCACTAGAGATAGAGCAAAAAGAGGCTTATGGCCTGGGGTCCCTGGGTTGCAGCATAGAGAAAGGTCAGGTTCTGGGAAGCTAGCCAATGAGGCACGCTCAGAGGAGTCTGATCCACGGTGATTAACGACATCACCTTGTGGTCAATTGACCTAACCAAGGACTCTCACTTCCCCAGCTGCTCCTCTTCATGGTGTGGGCTGGTGGCTTGTACCCGACTGGTGACTGACATCAAGTTTCAGGGGCTCCAAAGGTTAACCGAAGAGTTAACCAGTTTTTTACTGGACTGGACACCAGCTCCTTTATGTTCTTCCCTAGCCTAGTGTGTGGCCTTGGGGAAGTCACTGAATCCCTCATTCAAATGGCAGGTGATGGCTATGTACAGGAGCTCGTTCACCGTCAAGAGAACAGAGTCTGACATTCTAAATGTTACTATAATATATTTTCTTATTCTAAATAATTCCAACGGGAGTAATAGTCATTTTTTCACGCTACTAGAATTCTGTGTCAGAAATGCAGGCCATTAAAAAAATTTTAGAAAAAAGAAAGAAATGCAGACCATTGGCCAGGGCTTAGAACCTTTGTTAAAAGATATTTTTAATTTGTTCCAATGGGACTTGACTTCTATGAAAATTTAGTAACGAACTTCAACTTTTGAACCCAACTCTCTTCTAAAACTCCTTCTCTCTTTACTCTGCTAAACAAGTCTTTCCAACCAGGCGGTTCACTTTCATTTTTAGGTTGTGCTTATTTAGCTAAGACTTAAAACACAGCATCAGGCAACAACAGGCATTAGAATCAAGAGTCAGAAAACCTGGGTTTGAATTCTGGCTTTGCCACTTGCTAGTAATGTGGCTTTGAGCATGTTAAGCTTAACCCTCCACTAACCCCCCTGTAAAATAATGGAAATAATGGTATCCTCCTAGGATTACTAGTGGGGTTAAATGGTGTAGCTGCATGTGAAAGAACCTCATGTGGCTTCTGCATAGAGCACACACCTTAAAGGTGTCCACTTTTCCCGCATTTGCCAAAGAGCCTGGATCCTAAAAAGGGCAGTAACCCACCCTGTCTATGGAGGAGGTGACAACTGCTGTGGAATTCAGCAGAAAGCTGATGGACGCTGAAAAACTGGAATGCAGTTTTCACACAATCATCTGGCTATACCAAGGACCCATTCACAAGATTGGTTATTTCTAGTAATTTATGGGAGTTCCAAATATACATAACTTAAAGTAATGAACAAAAAGTTATTTTTAAAAAAATAATACAGTTTGAAATTGAGTCATTGGATATTTATATCCCTCTGCAAGGCCAATAAATTAAAATGGGCTACCTCTTACTAAGGCAATACAGTTCCTTTCTCAAATAATTATCTTTGCAACAGACCTAGTATTTAAAAACATATTCAAACACTTTTCCTCTGCTATTTCCAAAATTTAACTGATGTCTCGAAATCATACACTGACACTGGATTCAAAGGTTTACAGAACAGTAGGTAAGAGGAAGCTCCAACTGTTGACCTCCTCCTTCATGCCATCATTTATCACCTCCCTTTCCACATGTGTCCTCTGCTTCTGGCCCTGCACTCACTTCTTCTGACTCCTGTGTATGGATGTCTTCTAAATTCTATGCCTTAACCTCAACCAGACTACTCCCCCATTTTTTCACTTGGCTATTGCCAAGCCTGTTTCCTCAGATGGAAAATTGGAAGGCAGAAACATGGGGGGAACAGGCCTCAGTGATCCCTCAGGTCCCTGCCAACTCCAACATTCTGTAATTACAGGATTCCTTGCCCTAACCACCTGGTCTCAGAAAAAAAAAAAAAAAAACTGACTGTTGTAAATCAGCCATTATTTGAAACCACGTAAAATTTACCTTCTCCCACTTTAATATAAATGTTTCGTGCTATCTTGAGTTCGGTGAATGAAGTGACTGCTCCATACTCCTTTCGGGCCCAATTTAACAGATGTTCATTTCCATGGGGGAAACGCTTTTCTTTTGTTTCTGCTGACAAGGAGAAGTTTCCCGATAAAAAATGGACCACTGAACCCTCAGAAACCTAAGGAAAAGAAAATTGCATATTTAATGTGATACAGTCACCTGGAGCTGAATCATAATAAGAGAACACTTACCAGACAACTAATAGGAATTTGTCAATCCAACCTCTTCCCTTTGTTATACAGGCAGATTATGTTTTCAGCAGCTGATTCAAGAAATAATCTCAAGGCTAATTCTCCCTGCTAATGATAAACCTATGATTCAGGATGTCCCTTTGAATTTTTAAAGTTAAAAAAAAATTCTCTAATATGACAGACTACAGAGTGTATTGTGAATAATCATAAGAATTATCACTGCTAACTAAACTGAAGGCATCAAAATTGAAGGTCAACCTTTCAAGTTATATGTTTCAAAAATCAAGTGAGAAGTCTTGGTGAGTACTGTCATGGACTTGTGATGGGCTTCAGGATCAGAGGAGATGATTCCAAAGTCCTGCTAGCAAGTGAACTTGACTACCAAGTCTTCCACCACTGCAGCATCATCACCACAGGGACACAGCAAGAGTCCCCTCGGTTTATGTTCTCCTGAGCACTGACTTAGAAAGAAACTTTAAATCACTAACTAGACACTTAGTCTTTTAATTAAATCACTATTACTGACAAAGAGGAAAAGTACAGGGTTGTAAGATATTATTTTGGCAGAGGTAAGAAATTTGGGCAGGTACGAACTTCCTAAGAGAGTAACATTAAACAGAGATCTGATGGTGTGTAGGTATTTGGTATTTGAAAGTGCTATATAAACAAAATCCATTAGTAGAAGACTTCTGATACTTAAAAAAAAGGATAGAAGCTGCCAGTCTCCTACCACGCTACATTACTTCCTAACAAAGAGATGAATGTGTATTACAGTTTATTTTGTAAGACCCCCAAATTCCCATAGATAATGAAGTCAAGAGGCTATTAGAGTCATCCCAATAAAACTTTCGGGATGATTTATGCCAAGTCCCACATTCTTGCTGAATGTATTTAGACCACAGTACTGACCTAGCAAATCATAGTATACATAATTAACTCACACAAAGGAGAAAAATTATCATTTTATTGCTCTACTAAAACCACATTTAGTTGCTGGTGAAAATATGTGTGTCATTTTTATTGGCTAGCATTTATAAAATAACTGATTTCATCAATGTCAGGTTGAAATGCGAGCAAAAAGACAAATTCCCAAATCATAAAACTGCAAACATCTTGTATTAAATTTCACATTAACTATTTGTCATTAACAAAAAAGCAAGCAGGTTCTAAAGAGATTCTAAATAGCCAGACTAACAGTAATTTAAGGGCAAAGATTTCACTTATAACTCATCGCTTACAGCAGCATTTTCAACCTTAACACATATACAAAATAGTATTTACCTTAACTACTGTGCTAGGCATTAATATTTTCTATTCGATTATATATTCATATATTTTTTAAACACTGGGGAAAAAGTACTTCGCCAAACTAATGCCATTAACTAGTAATGCTATGGTCTCCCTTTGGCTGAAAGCTGGAAACACCTAAGAAATTCTAAATATCCTGAGGCCCAGGCCACACGTTAGATCAATAAGAATCTTTGGGGTGGGACCCAGGCATCATTAACAAGCTGGCCATAGACTATGGCCACTAATAGTAGTTACCATTTATTGAACACATATTACATATTAAGTACCACAAAGTGCTATCATGTGTGATAATGACACTTGCTAAATCACCCAATGCCGGTTATAAGCAAAACCCGTAGGGACCATTTAGTTTCAACCTTGTTTTGACATTGCCTGCATAAGAAAAAGCCCCTGAGCCATTTACCTGCCAAACAATAACCATGCCAACCAATGTATAAATCCTCTGAGGCTTAGCTACTCACCAAAACTGAACTTCCAACAATCTTTATCTGACTTTCTGACTTAAGCATTGTAGTAAAATCTTTTCACTGAAAAGCACTTGCGCTAAAAAGTCATTTTTATTATGCCTGTCACCGAAGAAAACCACAACAGTCCAGAGGCCTTTGTCCCACTGCCAGGACAGTTCTGAATGCTTAGGCAAGCATCCCTGGATGTTCTGTTCTTTTTGTTCTCATCTACGTTACGACCATAAAACACTGGGTTTTAAATATGTTATACATAGAGAACATTTCTTCACAGTGGAAGGTGGGATATCCCTCCAGAACATTCCAGAGGCATGAATGTGCAAAGTGTAAATAAGGGAAGAAATGGAAAGCAACTTCTGAAAGTATCCTAAAGTAGCTGAAAAGTGAAGGGGCAGCTCCTGGCTGGCTGATCTCTCCATGCACCATCAAGCCTGCTCGTCTATCATCTCCCAGGACAGCAGCAACAGGATTGCTCACTCTGGGTTGAGGAATTTGGAAAAGGAGCTAACTGCCACTCCTCGGGCACATTCCAATAAGAAAGCAAAGCTGCCAGGGGCAGTGAAGTGTCCCTGATTGTAGGTCAGTGGAAATTTTCTGCTGCAGCAAGGAAGTTAGTCAGCATTCCTGCTGATCACCACTTCTCCTGGCTCTGACAAAGCTGGATGCTAAAAAGGGCTCTCCTAACTCCTACCTGTTTTAAAAGGTATTGTTATTCCCATCTGATCCTTAGGAAGACCTGTAAGGTAGCTATTATGATTTCCCTGGTAGAGTAGAGGAAACCTCAGAGAAGCCTATGGCCCACCAAGGTCAGAGAATCAGCACAGGGGCAAGATCAGAAGACTTCTGACTCCTGGTCACAGATGGCCTCTGCTTGAACCCTTCCAGAAAGGAGACCGCACTAGCTCCCAAGGAAAAGGTCTCTGTTCTTAACGTTCTTATTTTCTACCTGTAAGATGTGCCTTCCACTTGTCTGAGTTGTGCCTTCCTGACCAAAAAATTTCTTCTTCTTTCCTCCATGAGATAAGCCTTAAAATGCCTGAAGATGTCACATGACCTTACTCATGACTTCACTTTTTTAGGGCACTATAGCCAGCCCTTCGACTCCTCTCCAGACACCATAGTTGTCACATTTCCACCAGCAGAGTCTGAAATGCGATGCCTGGGACAAGATCAGGGGTTTGGGTGTAGTCCAACAAATGTACTGTGATGGTTAATTTTGTGTGTCAGCTTGACTGAGCCAAGGAATGCCCAGATATTTGGTCAAACACTATTTGGAATATTTCTGTGTGATTCTGAATGAGATTAACATTTAAAAATTGGGAGACTAAGTAAAACTGAATGCCCTTCCTAACGTGTGTGGGCCTCATCCAATCACCTAAAGGCCTGAACAGAACAAAAAGCCGACCCTCCCCCAAGTAAGAGAGAATTCTCTGGCCTGATGGTCTTCAGATTGGGACACCAGCTCTCCTGGTTCCTACAGCAGCCTGCTGGCTTTCTAACTCAAACTAAAATATCAGCTCTGCAGATTTTGAACTTGCTAGCCCCCATGATCATGTGAGTCAATTCCAGACATAAACCTCTTTCTACATATATGGGGACACTGCATAAGGCCCAAGATCACATCGGCTTTTATATCGACTAAACTCTGCTATTTTCTCATATTCGTTAATTTATGCTTTAAACATACATCCAAAAGATATTTACAGAGTACCCACCTACTCTGTGCCAGGTACTGTTCTAGGGGCCAGAGGTATAGCAGAGAAAGTGAAAGACAAAATTCCCGGACCCCGTGGAGCTTACAGTCTAGCAGGGAAGCTAAGAGCACAATAAAATAACAGATATAATATGGTAAGCAGTGCTATGTAGTAAAATAAATTGAGAGAAGAGAAGAGGGGTACTATACTTTTAAGTTTTTGATGAGAAAGTCACCGAGCAGTTAAAGACCTGAAGGAGAAGAAGGAGCAATCCACGTGGATGTCAGAGGAAGAGCACTCATGGTCGAGACAGCAATGAGTGGAAAGGTCTGGCATGGGGAAGGAAGAGCAAGGAGGCCAGTGTGGCTGCAGCACAGCGGGGAGGGGGAGAGGATTAGGAGAACAGGTTAGAGAAATCACAGAGAACACCAGTAGGTGCAACGGGACCTTGCAGACCATTGATAAAGACTGTGTTTAGTGTAGGTGACATGGGCCACCACTGAGAGGTCAATAAAACACCAAAAATGTTTTAACAGGATCACTCTGGCTACTGTGTCCAGTATAGACTAAAGGGAGACATGGAATAAGAAACCAGTAGTAGTCTTTTGGAATTATCTAGGGGAGAAAGAGTGGCAGCCCACACCAGGTAGGTGGTGGTGGGGAGAAGAGTATGTAAATCCCCCGGTCTTTAGTTTATTACATTGAAGGCTCTTCACATCCTTCCCTTACACTAGTAATTCTTTTGATATAAAAACAAAGGCTTATATTTATTCTCTAGGTCCATATTTCAAGTCTATAGAGACCATATAAAAATCCTCATTTAGTTGTCAATATCTCTAAATTTCATATTAGTGCCATCCACATGTTTATCTAAATCCCTGAGAAGCTGAACAAGGCCAGGTGGAGGCCTGTGACTTAGAGGTACTCTCCTACACTGACCCAAGCACATAAAACAGCACTTCCTGGGGTTCCAGGTTGTTCACCAACTACAAAGAATCATGGAGACATGAACTGTCTTCATTTTGTCCGTAAGGGTATCATGCAAGGACCTGTCAAGAGCCCTACTGAAATAAAGACATGATATATCGATGTATTACTCTAGCAGTCAAAGCTTTAGTCCCACCTAATCCTCACGGTTTGGTACCTCTATTAGAGTCTGGTTCAGGTTAAAGTCTGTGGAAGAATATAGATGTAAAGAAGTTAGTAAAGAATCAGTGAGAGGAAAAATAATTCATTTTTTTCTAATATGAGAAAGGGTTATAATCACCATTGCAAGGAAAATAAGTACACAAGTGAATATGAAATTGTTTTTTAAAAAAGTTAAAAGCAAGAATTTTCTATTTGGATAAAATGGCAGAAACTTTCCAGGACTGTTTATTCTATCCACCATCCTCTACCTAATTTGCAGGTCCTTGCCATGCTACCACCCCTATTTCTGGCTCTTACATCTCAAACAAATTTTCAGTAACCTCCTACCCTCCAAGCAATTCTGTCTCTCTCTATCTCTCTCCTCCACACTGTCACCTGAGAAGCCTCTCTAAAAAGTAAACACATGATGATGCAGGGAAGCATCTTAATTGGCACATGACCAGAAAGGAACTCTGCTCACCCCACTTCCCACCACCCCCCATGGACCCAGGACTTGCCATATGGAATCATTCAACATGGCAGAACACACTATGCTACTTCAGGCTCCCGGTCTATTTTAATCCTGCTCCCTACCTAGACCACTCTTCCCCACCTTGCTCATCTGGTAACTGCTCCCTGTCCTTCCATAGGTATCACCTTCTCTGTGAAACCACCCAGGCTCCCTTTCTCTCCTTGTACTGTGCCTTGTACAAACCTCATGTTAACTGCACTATTTATCAACAAACCTGATAGTATGCCCTTGAGAGCCAAGAAAGCACTTGTTCATTCTGAATCTCCTGGGCTTGGCACAGTGCTTGGCACAAAGCAGGGGCTCAATAATTGCTTATTGAATGAAAGCTCAATGCTGTTACTTATAGGAAAGGATATGCCATAATTTCTTCATTCCCGTAACCCTTACTTCCCTCACTGCCCATGAAATGATCATTCAGGCTTTAAAGCTAATGATTTAATTTTTCACCCAATAATTCCACCTAAAAACCAATTATTAAATTGTTTGGTAGTTCCATGTCTTCCCCCAGAATCCACTGAACTTTTCTCCTGCTTGCTAATTAAAACCCAATCTTCTGACATTCCCTGACATGACAAACGTCTTCCTGTGGGAATGAACAGAGCACTGAGCTTCAAGAATCTTTAGCAAGCATCTGTGGAAGGGACAAATGTGAAGCTCTTCACTGTCCAACAAATCCCAGGTTGCCGAGATCCACACTGAGCCACCACCTCTCCTGAATGCTCTCTTCCTACTTACAGCATGCACGACATTTGTGTTTTAAATTCTAGTTATGCTACCAGACTTTTTTAAAAAGCAGAACATTACTCTATCTGCCAGTGCTGGGAGTTTTATTACAAGAACTTATGGCTAGGCAACGAGAGCCAAGTTTATTATTTTTTCTGGATCAGATTCAACAACCTTGTCCAAAAGAGGAAGAAAAAAGCAAAAGAGGCAACCAGCCCTTTTGTTTCCACACCTGCGTTTAAGCTTTAACTCTTAAAGTCCTAAGCCAGTCCACTGAAGCCTCCAGATCGATCTCCCAAGCCTGAGTGAAGTGAGCAAATGCTGGCTCCTGGGTGCAGTCACCATTTTCCTGGAACTGAGGTTCTTCATTTTAGCACTTATCTCAGCACATCAGCTGACTCAGAGGCCTGGCAGTTGCATCACAGTCTCTCCCTGGGCCGCCCCCAAGTTGCTTTCTTCTTCAGTGAGGAAGAAGAGAGGAGCTTTGCTGAGGATAGCGCCATGCTGTAAGGCCTCACCTAGTCCCATCCCTCTCCTCCCACCTCCTAGACCCCACCCCTAAAAGAATGCTCCCTGATCCAACAGTCCTGGTGAAAATGCAGGCCATGCTAGATCACAGGTGGTAATAAGTCTCCTCTGAAGTTTGACCTCACCTCTTCCAAGTCCATGCACATGTTACCTTTTCGATGGGGCCCATTTAAAATTATAATCTAACCACCCAGCAGCCCCAATTCTAGCAATCCTAAATCCCCCTAAGCCTTTACATGCTTTACATGTTCCTATTTCTATGGTAAAGTATAGTTTAGTTTAGTGTAGTGTAGTGTAGTGTAGTGTAGTGTAGTGTAGTGTAGTGTAGTGTAGTGTAGTGTAGTGTAGTACAGTATAGTACAGTACAGTATAGTATTAGAATAGTCATCTTCCAAACTACCATATAATTTACTTATTTAAAATGTTAATGGACCATCTCCTCCCGCTAGAATGCGAGCTCCTTCAGAGGCTAGGATCTTAGTCTGCTTTGTTCCTGGGTATATCCCAATCACATAGAACAGTGCTGGGTATGGAAAAGACACTCCATTAGTATTTGTTTAATAAATGAATGAATCTTGAGGTCCAATGAATTGGCAGTGCCTGCCTAAAGTTCTGTGCTAAGAAGGATTCTGACGTCCTACTCAGGACTAGAAGAGAAATGGCAATGATCAGTCATGTGACTGCCAGTAGTTCAGGGCTGTCACTGCTCTATAGCTGTTCACTATAATAGTCACTAACCACATGCCACCACTAAGGACTTGAAATGTTGCTAGTTAAATTGACCTGTGTCGTAAATGTAAAATATATAACAGACTTTGTACTATATCATACAGGCAAGAAAACACTTTTAAAAACTCAGTTATTTTTTATTGATGACATGTTAAATTTTGGATATACTAGGTTAAATAATATATGCCATTATAATTAATTTCACTTAATTTCCTTTACTTTTTAAATTTACTAATAGAAGATTACAATTATCTATGTGGTTTGCATTTTATTTCTACTGGCCAGCATTGCTCTAGAGCCTCTTCCACCATGACGCTAAGGAAGGGTGAACTGATAATGTCCCCCCATCCAACCACCTACTTCTTGGTCTGGTCTCAGAACATAAATCAATGTTAAGAAGACATCTCAAGCCCAATGCTTCACAAAGCATGATCCTTAAACCAGTATATCACAGACAGAAATATGTTAACATGAAGATTTTGGGGTTGGGTAAGAAGGTGCGGTCCAGGAAACTGCATTACAATCTCCATGCCCTATCTCCCCCATGATTCCAATGCATACTTGATGATCACTGCTCGAGGCCATAGATACAAATATTATTTAAACCTCAAATAGTCTGTAATGCATGAACAGGATTGCTCAGAGAACAAACAAGAATCTTCTCCCCTTGCACTAGTTAAAAAAAAAAAAAAAAAACAAGGCAAGAGGGAGAGAGTAAAGCCAAGTCATGGATGGAGTCATCTTCTTGCACATCTAAAAAGAAAAAAATTGAGCCTTGTGAAATAAGAGAAGCCATAGCTCTCCAATGATATAGAAAAGCCTGCTGAGATCTCAGAAGAAAATCTGTTCCAGGAAAAGACACACACACACACACACACACCATAGCTCAGCTGTGATCCATGTGGAGCTTGAGTTATCAGTCTGGTGAGTGCCTGCTATTCAGGTTACATCCCTGTGGGGCTGCTCTAACTCGCAAACCCTATTTCACACATTCACATGACTTTGGCATTAGTGAAAGTTCAGCATTTACACAATCAGAATCGGCTTCTCTCCCTCTTTTGTTCTGCCCTACACCCAACTTCTATTATTCTTATTCCCTTTTTCTGATTCTTGCACAGAGATAAATCTCTTGCCTACTTAGGAAAATAGAGCAAAACAAGGAAAACAAATGAAGCCAGGAAAAGCACACTGAATTTCAGAAGCACCTGTCATGCCAAGTATTTGCTAATTCAATTCTAGGGGGCAAAAGATACACAGTAAGCTAGAATGGGCATTTCTCTAGAATTTATGTTTATGGATAAGTAGGATTTATGTATGTTAGCTCTAGAACTTGTAATAGTGCCCACACAGAAAGACGTTACGGAGATGACGCTTTGATATATTTTGTGCACAAATCCAGCAAAAACAAACTGACATAAAGTACTGGAACAGTACTGAAATATTTACTTCCCAAATGAGGACTGAACCCTACATTCCAAAAGAGGAAAATCACACGTTCTCCCTACCCAGTTCCTAGGAGGGCTGTGTTTGCCTATTTCCTCCAAAGCCACGTGATATGAAATATGATCTGAAACATGTTTTCTATTAACCATATATCATGACTCAATGTATTTTTTTAAGTTTGTTTTAAAGAAATAATAACTTCCATGCCATGAAGCTACAGTCGTAATTTGCAAGCTACATATTCATGAGCCATATGGTTATGGTACCTGCCTACTGAGCGTTCAAGAAACATAAATCCATGCCACCATTAAAAAACCCTTGGGTGTTTTCACTCTGTATCCATTACTTTCTTTCAAAAAAAATGACTTAAAACATATTTAAAAATTTTTCTCAAAATACTCCTGACCATCCTCTGCTTTTAATTTTTAGTTTTGCTGAAATATAAAGAACTAAAAGTTTGAAACTGCTCTCTGTTCTTAACACCCTACATGTTTACACATGTCCAAGAGGAAAGTTCTGAGACTCTGCCCTCCAAATATAAACATGCATAGACTTGAAAACGGGCCAGTATAAAAGCAATCCTCTAATCTCCCATGGAAATGTTACAAAAATGATAGTGTATGTGAATATGTATATATACAAAGAGAAGCAGGAGTTCTCACTCCATCCGAAAGACAGACTCAGTCCCCACTAGATACCAAATTAATGAAGCGTGAGCTGCTTTGTAATGGAGTTTTCCAAAGCAGAGTCCCAGGCCACACAGGAATCCTTGATGGCCTCACAAAATGATCTCTTCAGATTCCTAAATTTACCCTTTCTCATCTTCCAATGTTAGCACGACAGTAAGAGGAACTTGACCCAAAACTTAAAGTGCGTTTGCCGTCTAAAGGGCATTTTTCAGAAAAAAATAAAATGTTGGCAGTATTATCATTACTTGCCACGATCCTCGATCTATTTTTGCCCTCTAAATGTGCTTCTGGGAAATCCCTTGCTGGGCAGGATTCTTTCTTTTATTTTTCTTTTAACTTACATCCAATCTGCTAACCCTGGTTCCAGGGTATAAACTGAATTCCACATATGCTTGGCTCCATATAGGTTCCTAGAATTCTCTTTAGAGAGTTCCTCTTCATCAAGACTGATAACCTAAGCTCCATTTCCCAGAAGAGGACATTAAGGCTCAGAGAAGCTACGAATCTGCCCAAGGCACAGAGACTGTAAAAAGCAGGGCTGACAATAGAACCAAAAACCTCGTTTCTCACTCTACAGCTCCTTCTACTCCACCACCATGGAGCAGTCAGCTACCAAACTCAAGAAATCAGCAGATTTGGGTAGACAGAGCCCCCCGGGCCCCTTACTAATAGAACACTGGGAAATAAAACTATAACGTCTCTTCCTGACCATGTACTAAGTGCACATTTCATAAATTCCGAATCCTCATATCTGACAACTGTGGAAACTAGGGCTCTGAGAGGTTAGGTAAAGCCCCAGATTACTTAGTTTTAGTGAAGGATGAGTGCAGGTTCAAATTGTGTCTGTGGGACTCCAAAAACTATGCAATATAAACTCAGGCTTTTAAGAGAGTGAAAAGGTAAAGCAGAGAGGCAAAGCAGGAGTTATGCCTTTCCCTGCCTCTTGTACAGAGATTCTCCCCATTGAGTTTTTTCCTTCTCTTTCTCCCCTTCCCCAGGGACCAGAGGAGCTGTGCTGGTGAAAGTAGAAGAGAAAGGGAATGGAGGGGCAGACGAAAATAGTAATGACTGTTATGGAAACAAATAATTGCTTGGCTGGAAGAAGAGAGATCTCTTACAGTAAACAACAAAAATGAAAACTGTCGGAGGCTCTAAAAATGTCTGAATAGAAACTATGGCAGATATAGCATGGCAAGAATATCAGGCTGTATAGATTTAAGATGTAAATGCTTCTGAGAGTTTTATATGTCATCTTGGCTTGGCTATCCTCCCTATTCAATCAAACACGAATCTAGATGTTACTGGGAAGGTAGTTTGTAGAGCTGATTAAAATCCATAATCAGGTAGATGTATGTAAGGTAGATAGGCTATCCTAGATCACCTGTATGGGCCTGATTCAAGCAGTTGAAAGGCCTTAAGAACAGAGCTGATGCTCAGCTCATGCTGGAGAGTTCTCACTGCCTTCCTGACCTCTGGCTCTGCAATTTCTGACTTGCAATAAATCTCTTCACGTGTATCCCCTATTGGTTCTCTTTCTCTGGATAACCCCTGACTGACACAGCCTCTGTGAATGGCTGATGCAAGCATCTAGAGGAATGGGCCTGCTTATTCTGATTCAGCGACCAGAGACCTAGTAACAGTTTGCAGGGGTTGGGGAGGTGTTCTAAGGGGCATTTCCCAGGAGTGAGGGGGGCAGGATAGAACTAGGGCGTTCAGCTCCCAAACTGGTTGCAGCCCTCTTGAGCTTCTTAACATCAGCTCTCAAACCAAGGCTGCATTCCTGTTCTCGCTGCCATTTTCCAGTCTACATTTAAGTCTCTGGAAAAGACTAAGGAGATCTTCCTATGCCAAAGCCAAGAAAATTGCACTGGACACATTTAATGTCTCAGAAGAAATGATCCCCAGATGGCCATGGGTAGATACAGATATTAAGCAGAGAAACCTGGAGTAGCTGAACCAGAGACAGGCCAACCAGAAGAACATGCTGTTGAGAAAGGGGTCAAGAAGCAGTTTTAAAACCCTTTCCTCAGTGAAATACTGGTATGACCTAGATCCCAGTACTTAAGCCATTCACAACACATTTTGCTGAAATGAGACTGGGTAGGTGATTCCACACCAGGTCCTCACTGAGTCAGTGAGTGATGCCTTCCCTGAAATGGCTCTTAACGAGTTCAATTCTGAAGTCCAGTGAGATAGTAACTGATGGCTCCTGAATGGAGGCCAGAGTTACAGATGACATCACAGTCATGCCTTGAGTCAGGCAGTTTATAACTGTCCCCAGTAAGGTCTCCATTTACCCTTCTGGAAAGTATGGGGCACCTGAATTATGTGTCTCTCAGGAGGTCACCTAATCACCCTCCTCGCACTATCTGTGACTGAAAGACAGGGGCAGAGGTTCTAAGCAAAGTGGGGAAAATCAGGAAAAAACTGATTTAAAATACTGGGCAGGTTTAATCACTTTTACAATGCTGTTATTTTTATGATAGCAGCTACCTTTCTAACTTTCAGCCATAGAGTAACATAGAGTAAGTGCCAACATTACTTCAGAAGTTTTACATGGTATCTAGGAATACTGCTGTTATATATAATCAGATGGGACCAGGACCACCCCTGCATCTACATCTCGAGGAAAGCCATTAAACCTAAGTATTTTCCTCTGTAAAAAGAGACTGTGGCCCAGATGATGGTGAAAAATTAAAACACAATATCTCTAGTCATATCTACTTGCTCTCATTCAAAGCATAACTTCATTCAATCCCAGGATCGAAATCTGGGATGTGTGACATAAAGGGAGAAAGCAGGGGAAATGTAGCCTAAACTACTAAGCCCCATCATTTAAAAAAGCATTTATTATTACTATTGCCAACATTTATTGAGCACTTACTATGTGCCAGGGACTATTCTTAGCACTTTACATGGATTATAGCCACCACTTACTAGTTGTGTCTTACTAGTTAATGTCTTTGTGTCAGTTTCCTCATCTTAAAATGAAGTTATCTATTATTAATATCTTGGTTCACAGGTTTATTATAGAGATTAAATAAGATAATGTGTGTAAAGTGCTTAGAAGAGTGCTAGCATATGACTCACACCCCACAACAGTTTACAAGAGCTGTCTGACAGATCTCGAGGTGGACAGGCCCCAAATCACTCCTCACTGTAGCAGGACCACAGCCTTCTTGTCCAAACTGCTGGGAAATGATATATGAGTCCTGTGTTCAAGGGTTCAAGCAGCGCTGGCTCCAAACAGCAGCTCTGAATATCTTCCAGCATCCTGTATCACCCAGGAAATGTAATCTCCAGAACAGGCTCTCTGTGATGAAGATGGAAGGGCTACTGATCAAGTGAGTGGGGACTACTATGGTCTTTTGCAAAGATTGCAGATGGATGAGCCCCTGACCTCCAAGGACACTCTCCCAGCTGTGTCATTCACTACCCAAACAGGACAAAGCAGAAGCAGACCAGTGACGAATCCCTTACTCAGTGGCATTAAGAGCCCAAATTTGCAACAAAGACCCCAGGCCATCAGGGATAGGGTGTCAAGACAAAGGGCAAAAGCAGATCTTAGGATACATATTCTACCCTGGACAAAGCCATAAGAAAGGCTAACAGAGCTCCTTCCTCCCCTGTAGAAATCTGCTGCCAAGCCAGGGAGTTAGGTGATGGAGGCTTGGAGTGTCAGAACTGGGTGACCTCAGATAAACAACTTCCATGCCCAGGAAGAAGTCAGGCCATCCTGTGGTCCCTTCCAGAGAGGGGGAATTTGGGCTGTCTTTGGGGATTGCTTACCAAGGGCCTCATTGTCAGTAGTTTATGAGATGATCAAGGCACAGGCACGAGCTTTCAAGTCAGCTTCACCAGAATCTCCCAGGGGCATATTTCCTTCCTACCCCCACTCCATCCATGACATGAAAAAAATATTCTGCAACCTCCCTTAACAAAATATTTGCTTTTTTAACCACACAGCAACCTGAAGGCTGCCCACCATGTTAACCAAAGGCACTAGAGATGTAACATTTAATACAATTGTCCAACCCACAGGAAGGGCAGTGTTATCAAATTACCAGATTAGGCTTAGACAGTAAAACCTTAAAAGACGTCATAGAATTCTACGCGAATACCAACCTTCCTCCCTCAATGCGATCGAGTTTATTTAACCTCAATTTGTTGAATGAAAGCAAAGCCTTCATAGGGCTGGGGCCCATGTCTGTACACGGACATGACACAGCAAGTCTGGCTGAGCCAGGAAAAGTCTACGTCTGCCTGAACCCTCCAGGACAGGATGTCTTGATCAGGAAGAATACACCCAGGCAAACCTCATGAGGCCGAGGGGCTACTCGCTGGCAACATTCACCAGCCTTAACCCAGGAGTCAAGTTAAATCCTATTAAGTCTTTCAAAAAATCTTTCTGGACCAGGACTACTAGCTGAACCTGGACTCTCTCCAGGGCTCTAATCGCCACAGTGACATTTAGGAAGAGCTCTCACCACAAAAGGGCCAGAAACTTGTTCCTAGGAAATATGGTAGTCGACTGACCTTAGCTCATGAGAGGCCCAAGCTCCTTATAATTAAGGCTCTTATGGACAAGCCACAAAACCAACAGATAAGCAGCCTCTGGAACAAAAATGCACAGTACACAACCACTTGGAATATCCCGCAGGACACAGTGAGTCATTCTACAAGAGGCATTAAAAAAAAAAGAAAGAAAAAAGAGGAATTAATCTTGAAACATTTAGTTATTGAATTTGCCTTTAAGAGAGGACTTAGTTGAGGAAAGACCTCCCGGGAAAATTCAAAATAATATATCCAGACCCCTATCACATAGGGGTGACGATTCTGGTTGAGCAAAAAAGCTGTGCTTGTGTTTGCGACCCTGACCTATCTGTCCCATGCTGCTCCTCAGTCAACCTCACAGCAGGAGCTGCCATAATTGTGCCTGGAATATGAGGATTCTCATTTTCTCCAATTTTCAGGATCCAACAGTGGTACTTATTACACTAAACTGCAATTCCTCATCTCTTAACCATCTCTCCCACAAAATGGAAAGCTCTGTGAGGACCGGCAATCCACTCCATTTTCCTCTGGATCCTCCACACCTAGCACAGGTCCCAGCATCCTGCAGGCACTAAAACTTGGGTGATGGATGAATGAACAAGAAGATGCATAAACCATCATACCAGGTATGCTAATGTCATGTTTTTCTAAATGTGGAAGAACTGCCAAAAAAGGAAAAGGAGAAAATTAAAAAAGAAAAAAAATCATTTCCAGATTTTTTTTAATGCAATACAGTAGAGAATACAGAAAATCTTTTAAAGTTCCCTTCTGCACAAGCAAACTTGAACATCTGAGTTAGTCACAGGGCATTTTTTGCACACTACAATCCTCAATTACACATCACTTAGATTCATGAAAAGGAACAACTGGACACGTGCCGTGGTACAGACTATGCATGTCCCTTCCTAGAGCACAGCTAAGCACACATCTGGGGCTATTTAACAACTGATTGGAAATTTCGCCTTCTGATTTCCAGTTAAATACTGGGCACAGGAAAACAAATAGCACTTGTTTTTCACTGAGCCTTGTCAGTCATCCAAACTGCAGTGCAGACCAGAGAACTGCCTGTGGTTTAATGGCAGAGGCCCAAAATATTTGGACCTCCCCCCCACCCCACCCCAAGTTTAAGTAAAAGGAATAAACCAGATTTTGGCAACCCCCACTTCTTCACCCATCCCTCCCTTTTCTCAGAAACACAAAATCAGGTTTTAAATATTAAGCATGTTCCTGGTATTAATTTACATTTTTCATTAGGATTAAATTTTGATTTGTTTTTAATCCAAAGCCAATAGTATAGAGTTTAGTTTCTCTCATTTATTTCAACTGCCCTGCCCTGATATTTACTTGGATTTGCTGAAGAGGCAATGTTCAGATTTTACCATTTTCTGTTTCTAATTAAATTGGGATATAATATCTAACATTTGCTTTCTCAAAAAAAAAAAAATCAAAGTTTGAAAATCAGAGAAACTTTAGAGATCAGCTGGTACCACTTCCTCACTTTAGAGTTAAGAAAACTGAGGCCCTAGTAGTTAAGTGATTTTTGTCCAGAGATGTATAACTAACTACTCAGTGGCAGAGCCAGGACTAGTCAGTACTCAGGCCTCTTGATATGCAAGCCAGAATGTTAACTAGAAACAAAAAACTAAGTTACCTCTGAGGAGAAATGCCAGATAAAACCCAGGACACCTAATTAAATTTTAATTTCAGATAAACAATAAATTTTTCAGTAAAGTATGCCACAAATATTGCATGAACATGATAAAAAAATTATTGATTATTTATCTGAAATTCAAATTTACCTGAGCATCATTTATCTTTGTTAAATAGGAAACTCTACCTTGGAGACCAATATCCTCTTCTGTGCCACTTTCCAAGCAAACATACACATTTATATACATTTCTTTTCTGATTTTAGTGATCAATGGCCAGAAAAAATAAGCCACAGCACAGTAATCCCAAGAGTGAATAAGGTTGGAGAAAGTTGCTGTTTATTTCTTGAGACTGTCCTAATCTTAGATACTGTTTTTCCTTATGAGTAATTAAACTAAGTCTAATACTAAAAGACTGGCTAAAGTCTCTGGACTAGACATTTTATGTTATAAGAAGTCAGGCATTAGGGTCTCATCTTAAGAATTTCTCCTTGTTTCAGGACTCCCGGTCTGTAGACCTTGTAGGCGAGAGTGTTCACATTTGGAACACAAAGAAAGGAAGGCTTATAAAAAATCACATAGGTACATGGGATAAAGTAAAAAGATTTTTAATTTAGTTTATTAAATTTAATACCATCCCTTTAAAAAAGTATGCTGCAGCAAGTTCATTACTAATAATTGAGATATGATTTGCCCTTACTATAATTATATAAATTACATAATTATAATTCACCCTTATATTTCACTTTATTGATATCATAATATTCACCCTTTTAAACTGTACAACTATGTGTTTAGCATATTAACAATTGTGGCAATATTCACAATGATGTTAATAGGCACCACTATCTAATTCCAGACCATTTTATTTCACCCCGAAAAGAAACTCCCCATTCTCCCCTCCCATCAGACCTTGGCAACTGCTGATCTCCTTTCCATCTCTATAAATTTGACTGTTTGGGACATTACATATAAACAGAATCATACAATATGTGGCCTTTTGTGTCTGGCTTCTTTTATTTATAATGTTTTCGAGTTTAATCCATGGCGGACGGATTACCACTTCACTCTTTTAATGGTGAAATAATGTTCCATTGTACAGATATACCACTTTTCAGTTGATGGACATTTTGAGTTGTTTGCACTTTTTTTGATTATTATGAATAGTGCTGCTAAGAACATTTGTGGACAAGTTTTTCTGTGGACATATGTTTTGCCCAACTGTTTTCCAAAGCACCATTTTATACTGCCACCAGTGGGTTCCAACTTCCCTACATCTTTAACAACACTTGTGATCATCTGCCTTTTTTATTACAGCGATCCTAGTGGGTACGCAGTGACATCTTATTGTGATTTGAAATTTGCTTTTCCCTAATGACTAAAGACATTGAGTATCTTCTCATGTGTTTATTGGCCATTTGCACTTTCTCTTTGGAGAAATGTCTATTCAAATTGTAGTGTATTTTGAAAAACAATCTAATATTGTAGCTCTTCCCAATCTTTTTTGGCAAACTCAGGTTGAAAGTTCAGACATCTATTACCCTACTTTTTATTTAATGTGGAAATAACTGCAAAAATAAAAATAAGCTTAGATGATTCTTCTAGGAGAGTTTTACTTATAGTTTCAACATGACAGACTGAGATGATACGATTATATTTATTTCTGATTGCACTAAAGGACAATTCTAACCCACCCAATATTCTCTGGGCCATCTAGACACCTTGCAAAAGAAAAACTACAAAGCTGTGACAACTCTATCGTGTGTGTGTTTGTGACTTATACTAACGAATCCACTACTTGAGACTCAGCCTGAAACAATCACTCTTTATCCTAGTCCCATTTCCTAGGTAACCAGAACAACCAGATAAAGGAACTACACTTGCAGAGGAAACTCAACACCACTTTCTCCCTGCCTGACACATTCCCTTTTGCTTGCACTGTGGAATCATGAGGACTGGAATTTGACAGAAAAAAAAAGACACTTTTACTAGACAGTATTAAAGTACGATAAATCCTCACTTAATGTTTTTGATAGGTTCTTGGAAAACAATGTACAACAAAACCAAAACAACATATAACAAAACCAGTTTTACTGTAGGCTAATTTACAAGAGTGAATAAACAAGAGTGAAAGTTCCTATGGCATCTTTCTGGTCACATAAATATCAAACTTCTAAATAAAGACCCCAAAACACTTCTAATATTAAATGCTGAAATAAATGCAAGCTACAAATACATTTAAGAAAAAATATAAACAAGAAAATTCTTTTCCAATCCACTTGTTCCAGATCAGAATCATGGGTGTCCAGAGCCTATCCTGGCAGCTCAGGGTGCAAGGGGGGAACCCATCCTGGACAGGACGCTCTTCCATCGCAAGGCCATTCACACCCACACTCAGTTACACCGGGACAACTGAGACATGTCAATTCACCTCATGTGCGCATATTTGGGATGTGGGAGGAAACTGGAATACCTAGAGAAAACCCACACAGACAGTGGCCTTGGATGAATATCTTTTTTCCCCTTATCCATAGTTATAACAAAACGATGTTAAATGAAACAACGTTGTTTGAGGACCTGCTGTATAATGCTTTTAGTCACCCTCATGGGTGGCTGAGACATTTTCAAATAACATAAAGCCCTGCTAACTAATTATAAAAGTTTTATTTTTTTTAATTTGGGCAGCAATAATAATGCAGACATGTTGACTTAAATTAAAAGATCAATCTTATTGATGAGTATATACCACTACTTGAAATTTTCTCATCACCTACTTTAAAAAACAAACAAACAAACAAACCCTTAAGGTTATTATAATTCTACCTAGAAAGTAAAGATTTTAAAGTTTTAAGTCAGTAATGCAAATCCTGGTAGGCTAGGTGTTTTAAATTAGGGGTTAAGAGACCTAACTTCTCTCCTCAGCTCCTCTAAGCTCTCTACCCTTGGAGAATACAGTGATAGAAACAGCTAAGCCACAGTTTCCAAAGATTTCATGGGCCTTCTGAAGTGTTCAGATGAAATACTTTATGCAAAAGAATTTAGTTGTCTTATCTACAAGCTTTAACTCTTAACTACTATAAGTAAATCAATAGAACAAACTACTGGGTTTCTATCCAGCAGCTGGTCCCTCTGCTGCAAAGGCTGTCATTTCAGGCTCACAGAGCCTTGCTTTCTTCACTTCAGTACACTCTGTTAGGGAAAGCTGCCTAGCTTGCGACAGAACTTGCATCACTTGTTATCTCCTGATCTGAGAACCTGAATGAAAACAGATGTTCTACCATCTCTTCCTGGCTATGAAGAAAAGTACAAATAAGAGAAAACCACCTTCCCTAAATTCAGCCTGCTGGACAACAAGGCA
This sequence comes from Cynopterus sphinx, assembly GCA_030015415.1. Lineage (NCBI taxonomy): Eukaryota > Metazoa > Chordata > Mammalia > Chiroptera > Pteropodidae > Cynopterus > Cynopterus sphinx. The sequence goes on along the minus strand of CM057387.1, from coordinate 67,218,252 downwards.
GAGTTCAGGTGTCCCAGAATTTAAATCCTTGACTTCTCCCAAAGCTGCTTCCCATGTTGGTAATTTTAGGTCCATCCCCTGATCTGCAATCTAATTACATGGGATTAACTCCAAATAGGGTTGATGTTAAATTGTTCACTAAAACTGTCTCCTTTTTTTTAATTCATTGTTAGTACATCTTAAACTGAAAAGGCAATTCTTAACAGATCTGAAATAAAATTAAAGCAAATAAGTAACTAGGAGTAAGATACTTTTTCTTAAAACCCAAAGGAATGGCAGGTTGAAGAAGGCATCCAGAAAGTGACCAGTACAACTATGATCTATGTGGCCCACACTTTTCATCTGGACCTACAGCCCACAGTAATAGGAATTCCTTTCAATCTGGGGCCAAACAAGCTAGATGTTTCATTAGAAATGTAAATTCAACATCCTTCCCAAGTGTTCTTTACTATGACTAATTATAAATAGCAACAAAAATGTAGATAATGTCCTTAAAGTTATTGGTGCCAGTCCCTGTACTAAATATTTTCTAAGTAGTCTCATTTAATCAAGATAATAATCTCATGATGTACGAACTATTATTATTCCCACATTATAACTGAGGAGAGTCAGGCTTAGAGAAATAAAATAATTTGCCCTAGGCTACTGCTTGGATTCAAACCAGGGTATGCAAAACCTTCACTCATAACTTCTCCATAACCTGTCCAATGTGGTAGCCACTAGTCTCATGTAGTTACTGAGCACCTGAAATATGGCTAGTATGTTTAAGAAACTGTATTTTTTTTATTGTAGATAATATGAATTTAAATAGCTACACATAGCTAGTGCCTACAGTAATGAACAGCACAGCTCTGTACTATAAGGACTAAATGTGCATGACCTTATGATCATGGCCATTAGTCTATCACAAATACCTTTAACAACAGGAAATTAACAATGATTATGAGCATGAAGGGAGCCAATTTACCATAAGAGTTTGTAGAGTAAGTCCTATCTGTATTGAGTCCCAGCTCTGCCAGTATTTGCTATTTGATTTGGGTCACTACTTAACCTCTCTGACTGAGTCTTAGTTCCTCATCTGTAAATGCATCTTTAAAATGGAGTAAATACCCCCACTCATCATTAGGTTCCTGTGAGAGAACTTAGTGTAATATCTTTAATATACTAAGTGCTAAATAAATGTGTTAGTAATAGTAACAAACAGCAACTCTGACTTTTGGCCTTTTTTAATTTAGGAGAAATAAGAGTTTCAATTAAAAAAAAAGCTATAACTTATTAGTAACTCCTACTTTATAATGTACTTTTGAATTAAAATTTTTTATTTTGAAATCAATTCACATTTACCAAAATGCAAATATAGTACAAAGAAGCTTTGTATACCCTTTAACTAGATTCCTCAATTTCAACATTTTGCCACATTTGCTTTATTATTCTATCTCTACACTGTATGTTTTTTTCTGAACTCTTTGGCCCTTTATCCCTTAATACTTAAATGTATTATGTCTCCTAAGAAGGATATTCTCTTATATAACAGTACAATTATTAAATTCAAAAAATATAACATTGATACATTACTTTATTCTACGAGCCAATTCTAATATCTCCTTTCATCTCCATCACGTTCTTTTTAGCAATGGCCCCTCTCCCTTCCCAAGAGGATCCAGTTCAGGATCACATGTGTTTTTTGAGTCTCCTGTAATCTGGAATTGCTCTGCTCAGCTTCTCTTTGTCTTTCCTGACTAACATTTTTGAAGAGCACAGGCCAGTTATTTTCTAGAATGTCACTCAATTTGGTTTTCTCCAATGTTTCCTCATGATGATATTCAGGTTATGTGCATTTTTGGCTAAAATACTACATAAGTAACACTGTGCTCATTCTTAGGTTATCACATCTAAAGGTACATAATGGCCATCTGCACTGTATTGATGTTAGTTTTGATCCTTGGTTAAGGTACTACTGGGCATCTCTACTACATACAGTTACTGACTTTTCTTTTGTTATTAATAAATAATTGAGACTATACAAATATATTATTCCTCAAACTACCTCCACCTCCACTAGCTTTAGCACTTGTTGATGACTCTCGCATAATCAACTTACACTGTGACAGTTGCAAAATGATAATTTTCTAACTCCATCATTACCTCTACATTAATTGATTGTTATTCTACTCTTAAGATGAGCTTCTCCTTCTACTCTTTTTACTCACTTATTTATCTACTCACTAACTGTATTAACTATGGATTCTTACTTTAACAGGTACCACTGAGTTTTTATAAGTATTCTTCAAATACAAATGACAAGAGGCTATGGATCTGGATTAAGAGAATTTAATTAGGAAAATTTTATTCATTATGCAAGAGAAAGATCATTAACTGAGGCCTCATCTTGTTTCAAATGCTTGTGGGCAAGAGAGGTTTAAAAGCCTAAGGCTCTGCAGTTTAGGCCACTAGCATGTAGTACTAGCAATAGACAATGTGAGCTATCACTGTGAAGTGCAGTGTTGCTCATCATCAGACATGATGTCATACACCAAAAATTCCATCCAAACAACCCATCAGTTTCTCCACAACTAGCAAACTTGAATGTTCTGGCAAACTTAAAAGGACATGATTTACAAATAGTAGGTAATATTTGGATCTTTCCATAAGAGCTGGGTTCCAGCTTTTTTATAAAATACAAATGTTTTCATTTGGAGCTCACTGTGTCACTTTCTCAACAAACAGATCCTCATATCAGAAACTAAGTCTGTGTTATATACAAACAGAGTGAGTTTGGGTGCATTTATTTTGTGTAGGAGACCACACACCTAGTGGCTATTTACAATATTTACATTGCTCATGATGCCACAAAAAGTTGCGGGGAAGGGGGAGGGATTCAGAGTTGAGACCAAAGCTCAGGCCACACAGAGTATGACTGCAGGTCTTGCTCTAACACACAAACTAGACCTAACTCTCTCTCCATCCACCGTGGTGCTTGTTTTCTGTGAAAGCATATCTATGCCATCCAAATATCACTAAGAACATACTCCCAATTTAACACATTGTGGACTCAGGTATTATTTCAATGAAACAAACCTTTTAAAAGACTTGCAAAGTTTTAGGATCATTATATCTTTGTGCTCAGGATCAGTGAAGGAAAGTTTCGAACACCTACCAAGAAAAGTCTGGAGACCCCAATCGCAAGCCTCTCTGTCTTCAGGTGCCAGATCAGGGGCTGTGGGGAGTTGAGCAGGAACACAACAGGCTTGTGGTGAATGTGTACTGAGGAGATAGGATTCAAGTGAAGAGTGACCTAGGAAGCAAGAGAAAAAAGAATCTCAGCACTGGCTTTCCATTAAAATCACTTAACATAGCATCTGGAATATTTTTCACAGTTTACCATTAATTCTGGAATATTTTTTCACAGTTTACCATCAATAAAAGCAAGCAATAAGCTAGTTCAGATCCATACATACGATACACAAGGTTGAACTAAGATGACGTTGCCAATAACTGACCTTTTGTTTTTTACTACAAAAATGGCTATATCATATGGTCAACTAATCTCAACTAAAACATGATTGAGCTCCCAGTAATAGTGGAACACAAACAAAACACATTGTGTTCAAAGTTGGCAAAGGCAGAATAAAAGTCACCTTCCCTCAGTGCTGTCTTATCCTTCAAGTCAAATGACTAAGCTGAAAACTCGAGTCCAGAACCCCTGAGGACAGGTCATCCTGGATCACCAGATAATGACCTTCTTCTCTTCCAGGTAAGCTCCAACCTCTATGAAGTTAAGTGAGTTCTGCCAAAGATGTGTTGAAAGCTAAGAGACAGGAACTGCCAAGGAGAGCAGCCAGTGCTTTTCTCATCCCAGCTCTTAGCTCGAAGGGGTTTTCCAAAGAAATGAAGCACAGAGAACACACAGAGTAAAAACTGATTGTACACAACCCCAGCTGAGAAGGAAAAATAATAAATTAATTAAAAAACAGGGAAGAAAATATGAGCCTGGATAGGAGACTGTGGCCAATTTTGATAGCGGATCAAGGACTAGTGTGGGTTACCAGTGTCATCACTAGCACCATCAGAAAGCACTTGTGAGGTTGGCAGGAAACTGGGTTCAACAATGTCTTCTTGGAGCACATGAACCACGGTCAGTCAGCATCAACACGGGACAGCAGAAGTAGGAAACAGAATATTGAACAGATGCTTTCACAGGGGCATATATGTCTCACACTGGCTTTCTGTACAGAGGGGTGAGGCAAGACCCAAAAATCACATATTTAAACAAAGTGAACTCACCAAAGAACACCATAAAGTGTTAAGGGAGGAAAAGGACAGAAAAGGACTTTAGCTAGAAAGACACAGACTGAATGATACACTGGAACTAATAATACATCCCAGTCACAATCCTTAGGAAGATTAAATGGTCTAGATCTATGCCTTCAGTCTATACAATCATCAGAGACAGAGCACTCAAAGTTGGACTGCTTTACATCTTCCCAGTGGCTGCTGGCCCACTGTGATCCTTAGATATCTCTATTTGTTATGCCTATGTGACACCAGAGTCACTTATTGCAGCATACTCTCAGGTCATTGATAATAAGGCATTAAACTCTACTTAAATTTCAATACCCATGCCTTAGCACATAGTAGTCACTCAGAAAATGCCAACTGGATATTTAATTTTCTAATTTTTAATGCCACAAAAGTATTTTATTCTATGAATAATTTGCACTATCATATATAATACCATCTCATTCATTGACTGTTGAATGTGTGTCTTAATCTCCGAAGTAGACTTAATAAGCAAAGATATGTCTTATGTTTAATACTATGGTTAATACAGAGTAGATAATTTTTAAATGATTGATTTATTATGAGAAATTTATAAATTTATGTTACATAAAAGATAAAAAAATGGATAAATATATTAATAAGTTCAAAAGGATTTAGGTAGCCGATTTACAGAAAATTTAAAATAAAACATGAGCAGTACTCAAAACTATCATGAGCTATTTCTATAAGACAGCTAGGATCATGTTTTTCTATTTGGCATGAGGGATTATACTAAAAGCAGAGTACTAATGAACAGTATGTCAAGTACAGCTACAGCAAAATAAAATGTTCCTTGGTCATACAGACTCTGGAGATCTTATCTGCATCTAGTAATAAACAGATTGACCATCATTGTAAACAAGAGAGGCTGTAGCAACAGAGCAGTGGCAAAGATTCAAACTGTAGCATTAACGAAACTGAGAGATGCACACTACAGAAAGCACACACTATGTAGAGTGCAGAAAGGAGATGAAATTGTCACTTGTTCAAGAGCACCTGAAAAAAGAAACACTATGTCACTAATAGTATGTGTCAGTGAAAAGTTTCCAGATTCATTCATTCCAAAATTATTTACTGAGTACCATAATAGCATAAAGAATAGCAATATATATCCGCAGAGGGTGCGTCAACTCTTTTTCCGATGATTTTCTTTGCAGTCCTCAGGCATACAGTTCTTCTTGGAGCATGTGGATAAAATAGTAATAAATACACATTTCAAATGAGCAAAATTTTTTTTAAAAACTTAGGAAATAAAAAGAAAAATATGTATGAAACAGATATTGGTGCTTGCATCCAAAATTTTCCAGATGGTCAAAAGTGTCAAGGCCTGGCTCACACAATCAAGGAAGGATTCCTAGGAGCCACTGCTCTCTGAGCTTTCCTGGAAACAGCTCCCTCTTCAATATGTGGCAATGTCTGGCCAAGATGAATCCTCGACTCTGGCACACGGGACCCAGGCAAAGCCCCAAAACTATTTGGCAAAAAAGAATTCACACTATGAGAAATTAAAAGGAAAATACTTGATACTTTTGTTTAAAGATCATTTGGCAGGAACATAAAGTCCCCCAAGTACCTGCTCACCTCATCCCTCAGCAACCTTCCTCTTCTACTCTTCCTCCACTTAAGTAAATCTTGGCAAAGGGAAGATAAAGGGCAACCAAAAATAACCAACAAAAAAATGAAGATATAAAAGCTCCCGAAAATGTGGGGAGAACATACCTGGATATCTCTTAAAAGAAACAATAAAGAAACTAAGAAAGAACCAAAGAAAGAAACAAAGAAAGAAAAAAGAAAATTCCTTTTTAGAATCTGTAATAGCACAGGATAGACTATAGTTACAAAGAACATACTGTTAAAGTTTTTCATCGGTAGATTACTGTCCAATGATCATGGTCTAAAGACCAGAGCTAAGGCAGACGGCAGCAAAGAAACAGCCCATGATAAAATGATATAAATGGCAACCGATAATTTCCATCTTGATAATCCAAACAGTAAAGAGTTGACTCTCAATCCAGTGTAAAATTTACATAAAAATAAGGGTCATCACTTAGTCCATGGGCTTGAAAAGTAATACCAAACTGAACCTAGGGGTCATGTGACTGTGAAGGTTCTTGGGGCTAAAGGAGATGCACCCCAAATGAAGGAACAATGACTAATCTCTAAATTAGTGGCTTCTTAACCTTTGAGAGTTACACAGTATTTGAGAACTTAATTGAAGGTATAAACCTTCTCCATACACATGCACACATATACACACACAAATAATATTCATATGCAGACAATGTCAGGGAAATACGACCATCCCCAGGCCCGAGAACTCCACATTAAATATTCATTAACCCAACTAAGGAATTCATTGAAGAAAAGCAGGAAAATTGTAACAACAGAAATAGAAACTAAACAAAAAGACTCCATTTAACTAAACTAGAAATTACAGTTCTGGTCTTAAGATGTCATCTTCTCAGGGAAAGAACTTAATAGATGACACCTTAGAACTGAAAAACTTCCACATGCAATTTCTGGGGTTTCAGTGATCAATTTTAACCATAAGGCCTAATCAAGCAGTTTCTGCTTTAATCATGTTTGTCTCAAACAGTGCTGAATTTCAGTGTTCCTAATGGTGTGAGAAAATACAAGTAAATCTGATCTGTCGCATTCCATATGTAGACACTTAGATTGCTGATCCCTCCCCTAAATAAAGGAAAGCTAATTGGTCTAATCTGTACTATGACATCTATTTATACTAGATCTCCTGAGGTTATCTATGCACTTCAACAACCTATTAATGTATTAGTTAATGATGTAGTTAATGTATTTCTCCTACTTTATACAGAAATTCAAAGTAAATCTTTTCTCAGTACTTTCCTAGGGAATCTGAACACAATTTTGACCAAAGTCAAGGCCAAGTCTAAGGAGCATAAAGCCTCCAAGTGGAAATAAAACTTCCTATCTCCCATTTAGGAAGCGTGTCCTTCCTTGCCCGTGTTATCACCAGAAAATGAAGACAATTTTCTCTAGACTCCGTTAGGGTGAAGACCTCTCAGTTCTCCAAAAACCATCATTAATAAGCAAGAACGACATATTTTTTCAAACTCTGTAAATCACGTTATGAAAATGAATTACGTACTTTCTTACAGGAAAGGAAAAAAACCCTACTCTCTTTATTGAAAGATGTCATATGAAAATTGCTTTGAATTTCTCAGGATTCATAGCAGAGATATAAGATATTTCTACTATAAAGTTTATTAGTTAGACCCCCTACTCCTGAAGTTTTTAAAATTAATTAATTATTTTTTTGGGGGGTGATACTGATTAACAGAATCCAATAAGTTTCAAGTGTACCTCCTGAGATTTTTAAAAACAAACAAAAGCAAATTGAGTGAAACAACTGATAAGAGAGTTTAATAGTTGTCCAATTTTGCTAATGTGTCAGTGAGGTTCTATTTCAACACTCCTGATTTTTGTAACAGCCTCTATGGACTCATGAAACAATGAAGTCATCCAAAACTACCAGAGAGACTCCTGTTCTCTAAAACCAGACCAAACAATGCTCTGAAATAAATGATCCAATAGTCTGTTTACATGAGATAGATAAGAAAAAAACTAGCAGTGTGTCTATAACCAAGACTGATAAAATCACACCCAGACTGTATATAGCCATCATCCATCCCCTCTTCAGAGGTAAGGAGATACATCGACTTGGCAACAGTATTGATAGTTATTGAAAACATCCTGAATCTGGGTCTTGTGCAAGGCATCCATAATTTACAAAGATAATGAGATATGAATCTATTTCAGGACACTAGGAGGGTACCACAGCTAAACACAAATTTCACTTACATTTGGGTAATATGACTTCTAGGAACTCAAATTTGACCCCAGATGCATCTGAAATATGCAACCAATTGCTGAGAGTGGGGAGCAGCAGTTCGTAGTCACTACTTAGTGTTTTAAAGTTGTTCTGGGCTGAGGAGCCCCTACAGCTGATATTTTATTTGTCATTACTTATCTTTTGCATTTACAAACTGGTATCAAAAGATTTACTTGAAATATTCTTGAAAGGGTGGACTTGGAACTTTTAAAAATTTCCTTATTATTTTTACATTGCTCTGAATTTCTAGAAGCATAGTAATCAGTTGGTGCTGAATTCAAGAAATCTCGACTCTCCCCTCCTCCCCCAAGTGTCTCTAATCTCACCAGGGGAGTCAATTGACTCTTCTCTCTGGTCTCAAGAGAACTGGGGGTCAAAGACTTCACACTGCTATGACAAATGATATCAAAAAGATTTCACACTGCTACTTCCTAATGGTTTCATCTTAAAATCACTTAACACAATGAGGGGGACAAAGCTAATTCCTCCCCTTCCCATTAAGGATAGGATTCAGGATTCCCTAGGAGCCTCTGAATACCATCTAATAAGACAACAAAAAAGGGACGGGGGGAAATCTGATACAGAAATAAGTCTGCCCTCTCTGCTCTATATTTTGAATGCCCTGGAAAAATACTTAGACCTAAATTTGGGTTGGGGGTTGAGGGACAAGAGCTCATATAAACAAAATATTTCACAACAGGTCATGACCCTCTAAAGGGGTCCTGGGAGAGTTGTAAGGGGATTCCAGGAGACTTGGCCCTTCCTTCCCAAAGTAGTCCATAGCTCTGCTGCTCTGGGGAAGAGAGTCAGGGAAAGGCAGACATTGGATGTGGTGTTATGTGCTGAGGTAAAACCAGCCACTGGAGCCTTCAGAAGGCCACTGCTGACTGATGATGGCAGGTCTGAAAATACTGACAGGCACTTCTGCGTTGTCCTTTAGTATTAGCATCAGCCACCTGAATATCATACTATATGTCACTCAGACTCCACAGCCTTTAAAACACAGTCAAGAAAAGCAAATTCCAACTCATGCTATGAAAACAAGTGATAGGGGCTGCCTAGAATGCTTCATGAACAAATGTTGGTGTGCTTCAAATACAAGTGAATCAAGTGTACCTCAGACACATCACATGTAGAATTATAAACCCAGGAAGTAGAGGTGGCCATGAGAACTCTAGGGCTCTGGAAATCTGCAGATATACACCCTCCTCTGGATTTCTAGAGGTTATGGAATTAGCAGAGGTGCAAGCCAATCATACCGTGAGCTCCAGGGGCTCCCCGTTAATATGTGGATTAGACCAAATTACTCTCTAAGGAAACTAAATTCTGGTCAGGGTAGGAAAATCTTGGGAATTCTGTAAAGTCTGGTTTCCTGTGAAACCTCTAACAGAAATAACTCCTGAAATTTACAATACCAGCCCCTAAAGGTATTCTGGTCTCATCCAGCCAGGTTATGATTTTAAGAGAAAATGTTTTTAGAAGAACTTTGATTTCAATATTACTTGGATTATTGTGAGAGAGGGAGAAATAACTCAGAAGTCAAAAGTGAAAATGTTATTCTATTGTTTTGGGAGCATTTTTCTTCCTAAAAAAGCATTACTTTCTTCAAATAAACATTAGACTATCTTTTAGAGGTATAGAATTTTAAATGTTTTTAATTCAGGCAGTAAACTATCAGAACAGCCTAATACACAATAAAGCAAAGGCAGTTTACAGTATTTACAGTATTTAGTATTTAGAGTTCAGTACTTTTGCCTGTTTTTCTCCTCAGAATTATTTTTCATTGGGTACTGCAATGAGTTTTCAGGGTAAGACCTATGATCACAGAAAGCAGAGAGAAAGTTGCCAAAATACACATAAAGAATTTGGCATGCTGTAGTTGATAGGTATCTAAGATGGGATAATATCTTCCTAAAGCTGATATTGAAGGGTTTAAATGCTATTTTCTTGAAGCAGCATTAAAAGTAATTCAATACATTTGTTCTAACTGGAAAGGGACAAAGCTACAATGAAGAGTAGGACACCTGGTAACAAATTCATTATAGTTACTCTATAGCCTTAAAAATCCTTTAAGCATTTATTAATAACCTAGAGGAAAAAGGAAAATAAAAAGTGAAAAAAAGAATGAAGCAAAAGACCTAAATTGTAGGAAGTCTGGACAATGTTCGTTATTCAGATTAAGGACAATCCTGCTGACATTTATTTACAAGTAAATCAGAATCGGCAAGGACTAGAAATAGATTTACCTCAGAATGAAACAATGTAAATTCTAAAATAAACCTATTCTAAAACTTGATTTTCAAGTTATATAACTAATACTATACTAGTCATTCATTTCTCAATAATGAAGATACTATGATCCTGTAAAAACTATATATATAGTCAGCAAATTTAAACCCTGATAAACCAATTCATATTATTAGGAATTAGTGCAACAGAAAAAAAGAAAAGGAGGGGATGATATCAACTCGTTTCCAAATAAATATTTAAAATTGTTTCCCTTACTTGACACTGTGAAATAGGAGATTCTGCCTTGACATTTGAAAATACTAATTGTATCTGAACTTTTTATAGTCTCACTTTTTTATACTTAAGATAAAAAAAACAATAAGCTTCAAATCTCTGATTTATACTCAGCATATTTAAACATGAAAGGCACATGCACAGCTAGAGCACCTGTGTTTAAAAAGTTTGAAAGTATTACAGAAGCTTAGTTTCCAAATGGGGAAGGTACAAGCTATTCTTTCATAATATATCTCTAAAAAACTTTCTAATTCTGAAAATTAGAATCTAAAAGATAGCTAAAAGCTATCAAGATCAAATGGCTTAAGCTGTTTCATAATTCAATCAAATCTTAAATGCCTATTATGTCAATAGCTGCTAGTTTTCTGCTTCTCATTTTCAGCAAAACTACTATAAGTCTACCATTCTGTCACTGGCGCATCCTTTGAAAATACCACTAATAAATAGTAAGTGGGGCCAAAATGGGAAAAGTAGAAGTAGCGGGGAAGGACTGCATTATAAAATATTCAGGCTTAGATTATAAATTTAAATATTTTAAAATTACCAGTATCATGTAGAAATAATTATGATTCTCTGCCACTCATGATATTCAAGCAAAAATAAGAAATCTGACTGACAAGTCTATAAAAATGTTATGTGAAATAAGCAAAAGGTGGTATATCCATATAATAGAATATTATTTGGCCATAAAAAGATGGAAGTATGCATACATACCACAACACGGATAAACCTTGAAAACCTCATGTGAAGTGAAAAAAAGCCAGACTCTAAAAGCTCACATGTATGATTACATTTATATGAAAGGTCCAGAGTAAGCAAATCCAGAGAGACATAAAACAGAGCACAGTATGTAGCTGCCATAGCCTAGGGCTAGGGGAAGATGGAAGTGACTACTAATTGGTATGGAGTTTCTTTTGGGGATGATGAAAAATGTTTTGGAATGAGATGGTGGTAATTCCTACACATTTTTTTTTCATTTATTCAAACAGCATTAGTTAAATACCTATGACATGTCAGGCACCATGTCAATTACTGGCAGAGAAAGATGAGTAAGATGCAGCATATCTTTCCTCATTTGCTCACAGTCCAGAGGAAAAACAGACACATTAAGAGATGATTATAATACAATATCAACAGGGAGATGTTTCTGGGATGTGTGGGAAGAGAAGAGGATATCAAGGGTCAGGAGAGGCAAAAGCAGCTTGAGCTGGGTCTCCCAGGCAGGACAAATTGGACCCAAACTTCTCTGTAAGAAACAGGCAAAATCAGTCAACATGATAAATTTTCTTGTTTCTCCCACTCCCTAATTTTCTGAACTACTTGGACTGGCTGGATGACCACTCACCAGAGATATTCTACAATCAAAATCCACAACCAAGTATAAGCTAGACTAGATGACCACTAAGCCCCCTTCTGACCTTAGACTCTAGGGATTCTGTGACTTCTTTATCGAATAATTTTCTTAAGACATCCAGAATCACTTCACCCACTTCCAATTCACTTCTTCTCTAAAGTTTGCTAAATCAACTTTTAAAAATTCATATATCTAGTAAGCTGTATAATAAAGTCTTTGAGAATGTTTCTCAACAGTCATTATTTCAAAAGAATATGATACTAGGATACAGCAAATCTATTAGAAAAGTGATGACAGTTCTTAGTATTTCATAAAGAGTTCAGAATATTGTTGTGGCAGGTTCAGGTCACATCTGTCCATGTGAGTCTGTGGGAGCTTGCTGTCTCTTGTTTATAAGCCTAGATTCCAAAATTAGAACTAGCTTTGAACAAGCCACTATTTTTCATAAATTAATAAATTAAATTTCCCCTAACCATAAGAGATCATAGCAATCACATAGGATTGTTGAGGTTAAATAATTTATATTTATTATAAATAGAATTCTTTGTAAACTCTAAAATTAAGAAAAATTATTCCCTCAAAAAAAGATGATGAAAAGTTAAAATTTTCAGACCATGACAGGTAGAAAATAATCTAAAACATCCCGTTTTTAGAACAGAGAGAGGAAACCTGATAAAGTCAAAGTCATCATTAGATATTTCGCATCTTTAAGCAAACTTTCTAACCAGCCTTAAGTAGCAAAACTATATGATTTTTGTTTCTCTTCCATTAATGTTCCACTCACCATGGAAGGTTCCCAGTCTGCACTGAGAAATGAAGTATGGATGATGTGCAAAATAAGTACCGTTCCCCCCTAGCACCTGTTTCCTTTTATCGAATTGACCATTTGTTTCATGGGGAGGAGGGATCTTACATTAGCCTCAAGCTATCCCAAGAATATCAGCACCTAAGAGGTTGCTTTTTGATTAATTCCTTATGGCTTAAAATGGAATGCATAAAGTAAAATATGACAAATGAGCAAAGCATAACGATTAAAAGCATGGACATTTGCATCAAACTCCTGGAGTTCAACTCCAGCTCCATTAATTCCTTAGCTGTGTAACCTTGGGCAAATTTCTTGACCTCTCTATGCCACTATTGTATCATCTAAAAAACAAGAAAATAGTACCTAAATTTTAGAATTATGAGGAATAAATAAAAGTTAACACTTGTGAAGCACTCATAACGCAGTTAAAAACTACGTATTGGTTGCAGACAGGCCCACAACAGATTTCAGAACCTTTGCACAGTAATCACTTGAGGCATTGCAGGGACTTTCTCCTATTAAGATGGATCTCTGAAGCCTACTCAAACCGTTTTCCTTCTTGTGAAGCACTCTCCATTTGCTACCCTGGAACCTACTCCTACAAGAGCTGTCTAGAGAATAGACATACTGTTCTTCTGTGGTGTGGAAATTCTCAAGGACAAACGACACACAAACTCAGAAAATTAGATTTCTCAATTCTGTTTAGAAAGAGGTTAGAGGCATGTATTAACATAGTTAATTGCAGTTTCATATTTTCACATGGGATCAATTTTGTTCACATCATAGTAAAAGCTTACTATGCCATCAGGCCCCAGAGAAAAAAAGCTCTTCCCATGGGATGCTCCTAACCTATCTCCTATAGCACCTAGCACCTGTTTCCTTTTATCGAATTAACTGTGCACATATAAACTATATGAGAGGAGAGGTTGGGATTTGTCTTGTATCACCTTAGAGCCTAGTCTAATACCTAGCACTTAGTAGGTACTAAATATTTAATGATGAGAGAATGAATAAACAAGTCAATAAACACATTTTAAAGCATAATTAAATCTCTTCCAAGATCTACATTTTCTTACAAATTGGCCACTTGTAACCCAATATGTTGGGTCACTCAGCCTTCCTTTCTCAATTACAGGCAGATTGACCTAGTGTTTAAGAGCAATGACTCGGAGCCAGTTGGAATCTCAGCTCTCCACTTACCAGCCTTAAGACCTTGAGCATTTTAAGACCGTTATGGGCATTAGTGTCGTCAACTGTAACACGGTGGTAATATTGATGTCTATTCCATCACATATCAAAGGATTTAGCATGTCATATGTGTAAAGCATTTAGAACAGTGACTGGAACATAGTTAGTGATCTTTAAGTATTAGCTATCATTACTTCTACCCCTTAAAACGATAGCTATTTTTTCTCCATTCTCTTGGTTCCTATAGAGGGGAGGTTTTGTCTTCACTGTCCTCCTCTCAATTTTCAAATCAGAACAGCTTTCCTCACAGTCCTCCGAACACCAAACTGTTGGCACACACCCTCTTCCTAAGTTAACCTCTCTTCACTGGGCACATACAAGCCCCATTAAAGCTTCTCCTTTCCCATCACCCTCTTTCTTCCCCACCTGGTAACTCTATTAATGTCATTAGCCATTCCCCCAAAGCTCTTGTTCATAACATCATCATGACCAACAGCAGCTCCATGGCTTCAGCCAGACTTGGAGATACTTCAAAGTGCTCATATAATTTGGGAAAAGGATAACAGAGCTGTTTGTTTTGAAATACAATGTGTCCAGAATAAGATGCCCTGTTTCCATGTATTTGTTTACCCTGGCACAAACTGACCACTGTCAGGCTTGCTACAAGCTCGGTGAAGACCTCCACCAGATACAATACCAAAAAGGTTGAGACAGCTGCAAAGGTTTCTGTTTCCCTGGAGATGGAGTTTCATGGAAGGCTAAGAATCACCACAGCAACTAGACTACAAAAACAGTCCATGTTTCAGCCCCATAACTCTGGTAAAGCAATTTGTACTCCATGAAAAGGCTGGGGCACAGAAGTTGAAAAATGATCAAAGTAAACACTGCTCTTCAAGCACCATTTTGTTGTGCTGATTTCAAGGCATCAAGTCACAGCATCGAAGTTCTGTTATGAAAGATGCACATCAAATGCCAAGGATTTCCTAGGCTGAACTAACTGCTCTGGTGTGAAGGTCTAGAGATAAATTCATAGCACATTTTCCAAAACAACCATTTCAAATTTGCTCTAAGAGAAGACCAGAGTAAAAATGTATGACATTATATCAAGTTACTCTGCCCATGCTAGAACAGCTGTTGATCCCAAGCTTCTCTTTAAAAAAAGGTGATTTTTCTGATAAAACCTTTAATAGACTTTATCACATATTGACCTTTCATGGACTAATTTCTACATTTTTAAAAAAAAAATTATCTAAACCTTATTTTACAGTAAATGAGAAAATGACCTGGAGTATTTGATCTGCTACCTTCAGTCTATGCTATAGTTTAAATAGCAAATAAGAAAACATAGTATATTACTTCTAGACTACACAGAAGCAGCAAATATAAAGTTTAGAAACAAATATTTCTTTGCAGCTTTATAAAAGTCTTCAATTTTTATTAAAGTTAATTTCATTACAGTTAATTAATGATTAAAGGTAATTATTAATTATGCTAACTATAACTTGAATATATGGACATTCATATTTTATTTTATTTTTAAGGAATCCAAAGTGGTACACCTAAGTAGCCTTACAACATCTTCAAAAGTTGGGTAAGAAAAATATACAATTCTCATTAGCAAGAATTTATAGAAAATCCTCAGAACTCAGTTATGTGGTAGTACACAATGCATTCATAAAAAACACTTATAGACAGGGAGAACTCTGTAATTCAAATTACCTTGAACAGAACATTTGGAAACACGATTAGAACAATGTTATGCATCCACACTCTTATCACATTCCTCTGCTCTAGACGCATCCCAAGTATAGTGCTGCTTCCTGAATGTATTATGGAGAGGGAGTCCACTTGCACAACTTCTGGGGTTTCAGCAAGGTACTCAGTGAATCAACATGGAATCTGCTATCCACAGAACTTGTCGTTCCACAAGCCGCAATGGCCCAACACTTTGCAAGGTCTAACACCTAAATGCTTCACTAGAATGGTTCTACTTAAAGACTTGTTCAGACTTTTCTAGCTCCTCCCCTGTTTTATCTCCAGGTTAACAACTACAAAGTTCCTAAGCTAACAAGGAGATGTTCTTATTTAATGTTTTGTGCAGTCATTTATTCATTCTGCATAGAATAAACAAATGGCTATTATGTGTAAGGTACTTTGGTTATTCAGTCTTTTCCAAAATGTGGGGATAAACAACATTTTTAAATCTCTTAGATATTTATTTTTTGGGGGGGGTCTTAAAAGCATGAGCTCATATTTAGGATGTTTAGTGTAAAGTTGTTTTTTTTTTTTCAATTTAAAAAAAAATATTAGAAAAATTATAACACAGGTAGTATACAAATACCACAAAAACTGTAAAAACATATAAATTCATATTTGAGAAGCACCACTATGTATGTATGAAAGGGTTGTAAAAACCAATCTGGTACAAAACTTGCCCTCAAGAAATTCACAGTTTCATAGGGTCAAAAAGATATACAGATTAAATATGTCTGTAGGAAGGCAGAAGGGAGCACTTCTGCTGGGCCCTGAGAGTGAAAAGGGCAGGGACAAGTAGAACGAAGAGGACAGGGCAAGGAGGAGGCAGGAAAGATCTCGAGAGAAATGTCAGAGCAGGAGGCAGGGTAAGCATGGGTAGATTTCGGGAACATTTAATTCAAAACAGAACTGAGGAAATATATGAAAGAAAATAGAAAAATAAAGTGGAAAGGTAGATCAGGGCCAGATCTCAATGGGCCGTGAAAGCCAAGCTTAACTAATCAGTAAAACCAATCTAAAGAATAGCATGTAATATAAGTCACTGAGATGTGGCCATGGCTTCCCTCCCAATAAATAATGGGCACATCAACTTCTGGCATATCAAGTGTCACTTAGCTAATCACATTAATGCATTAAACATACTTCAATCACCTCACTTATTTGCCCAAATAAATACATATCATAATAGAGCTAAAAAAAATTCCATTTTGTATAGGATCTTATTTCAAGTCTTAAAGAATGTCATTGTTAATGAATTACCTAAGAGTATCTTGCAAGGTGAGAAAATGAAACCTGTGTCCTCAACCCCAAGTTCTCCTACACCTGAAGAGTTTATTCCCTGGCTTTGTCCCTAGCTCACAGGCCCTCAATAAACACTTATTGAGTTTGAGGTATACTTTAACTATAAACAATCAATGAATTAGGCAACTATTATGAGTTACTAGCCTTGAGCATTTTTACAAGAAACAACTCATGGGACCTAGAAATTCTGGTCCTGGTTATATTATTCTATGCAAAAATCCTTAAGTCCTACCCTTAATTCTCTACTATGTAAGAAATGAGCCAGAGCAAGTCTCTCATCTTTCTTTCTACTTTACCATCCCTGAGGTAAAAACAGGTTACCATGCTGCAACCTACCAATGTCTTCTTGAGATGTCTTAAATCTTGGCAAGAACCGACAATGTTTCCAGTGTTCCAGTACACACCTGAAACAGTTTGGGGTCATAATCTCTCTTACAGTAATCTTTTCAAAAAAGAAAGTAAGTAAACTGTTGGTGAGCAATTTTAGAATAAAAATAAGCTTGTCTGATTTACAAAAAATAATTTATTGTTTGCCCTTAGGGAGAAGCTAATTATCCACGCCTTAAAAACAGAGGAAAGTAACTTTCACTATAAACCACAAACATTGGTTCTTTCCAATCTTGTCTTCCTCCTAGAGTACGATTCTGAACATACCGTTCATTTAAAAAAAAAAAATTGTTCTGCTGAAATATCTTACTTTGGGATTCAGTATTGCCATAAATGAAGTAGCTAGACCAAAGCCTACAGTTCTCTGAGCAACTGGTAGTCAGTAATGGTCCTCAAGACAGATCCCTAGGAATAGATGTAGCTGACAAGAAAGAATAAATGGGCTGATGTGACTGAATCATCAGTTTATAAATGACGGGTCTCCCTAAATGATTTGTGTTCTCAATTAATGGGAAAGATTGACAAAAGTTTAGTTTAACCTGTCAAAATGAATATAAGAGAGCAAAACAGGAGATTTTTTTTTTCTTCCAAGAACTGAAAATATCCCAAAATGAATTTATCAAACTTGTCAGACCAGTGTGAACATGTTTTAGAGAATTTCTTTCCTTTCCTTTTCTTACTTTTTTTTCTTACTTTACTTCTGAGTCAGTGTGTGCCCTGTAGTCTTTTATGCTTGGCAGAAGCAAAACAAATCATGATACTTAAAGATAATCCTAAAGGTAAATCAAGATTTACAGTGTCTTATAAAATAGGTAATGTTAATAAGATAATAGTCTTAAGACGTGTTAATTTGCTTGGTTTTGCTGATTTCTTTTAGATACACTTCTCAATAAGAGAGTTACGTGACTTATACTGAATTTCAGAAAGACAGACAGATTTTTCTATTTCCTATTGAAATACAGAGCTGCCAATAAATCAAAATATGATTTAAAAACAAAAGAGTCAACACAAACATTATTACACTGTCAGGTTCTAAAAACACTGTTTTGATGGGATAACCCTCTTTGATAAGGACAATGGCTGCTCTTGACTAATAGTAAATCGTTAGGCTGAGAACAAGTCTCAGTCACTACAGTCGACTCACTTGGTGACTGGGAATTCTTTCAAGGCAATGGGCAATGAGCTAAATAGTACGACAGACACATTGGCCAGCTCTGGATCCAAGGTTTGAAGTTATGAAGGTCTCTTATTTTTTCTCCATTGTTTACTTCTTCTTGCCTCCCCCCCTCCCAGCCCAAATACTTTACTGGTTGTTCTAAAAGTCAAGGAATAGGGAAAGGGGTGAAATTAGAACCAGTGGACTTGGTTATTGTAATTGGATCTGATAACTCTATAAGAAGCAAGAGATTAAAACCCAAAGTAAATTTTTTTTCATAATAAAAATAATTAACTCTTAGTGATGGAGAAGATTTTAGAGATATTCTACTCCAGATGTTTGTGTAGATAAGAAAATTAAAGCCCAGAGAGGTAATGACATATCCAAGTTCCACGCCTGGCTATGGCATCTTAGGGATGAGTACTCAAATATCCACTCCAGTAATCCATCTTCTATTCATCCTGCTAGTGGAACTATCCATGTCCTCTTTATGAAACCAGTTCTCTGTTATTGAGAAAGGACTCCCCGAGTCTTCAGAACTCATGGCCAGCCTTATAAAACATTGGACAAGAATACGTAAGAAATGCCAAGAATATTATAACTTCCCCTGCAAAGCACCACATGATCTGAACATTGACTAAATAACTTATCCCATCTCCTACTACTTTCTTTCTTGCTCTATTCCCGCTACATCCGGCCTCTCACTCACCCTCAATGAGCTGTTCCAAGCTTTGGGCCTTGGTATCAGCAGATCCTCTATCTGGCCTGTTCTTCCCTTAGATCTGTGCATGGTTCACTCTGTTTCTTCATTAATGTCTGTCTTCAAGTATACCTCCTCAAAGAAGTCTTTCCCAACCACTCTAATGACCACCCCCTCTTATCACTTAAATATCTGCGTACTTTTGTGTTCAAATCCAAGTAAGCAGCATGAGGGCTAAAATTCTTATTTATCACTATGTCTAGTACTAGAATAGTGCCTACACATGGTAAAACATTTTTGAATGAAGGAATGAAGGAATGAATGTATGAAAGACAAGGAAAGATGAATAAAAATATGGGTACCTCTCCAATATGGTGCTGGGAAATCCTTCCATTGTTTTTAAAAAATTGAAGGGAAAAGAAGGCAGCTGTAGATATAGAAAGTTACCTATAATTTTACTAATGTCTATCTAAAACATATCTCCTAGGTAGTTCTGATAAAAGGTCATTGCCAACAAAGAAAAATAACTCATTTTCAGGCTACTCAAGATATGCAAGAATTCAAGATCAAGTCATAATATATCTCAAAGTGCATCTGATTCTGCCAGCAAGAGGCCTGCAGTGAGTTTTTGGGCATGTGAATGATACATTGTTTTATTGAAACATTTTCCAAGATTCCTTTCCAAATTCAACTCCATGATCTTTTTTCCCTAAAGGGCAAAACAGTAACCTGTTTCCAAGCTATTTGGTAATATTTTGGCACAAATAACGAAGTAAAGAGAGTTGTGTATATAGAACAGAGTTATCATTAGTACTAGGGCAGGACACTCCAACCTGCCCCTCTTTCTAAGCTCTTAACCTACAGATGACAACCCAGCTATTCACATGTAATTCTTCCCAAACAGCTATTTTATTGCAGCTCAAAGACTTACCTCTAACATGAATAAAGTCACCAACACCAGGAGCAATACTTGAGCCTACATTTAAGGAGAGCAAAGAGGCTGAGACCTTCTAAATGGGAGCAGGAGCAGGGGGAGAACTTGCTATCCACCTTATCATTGCTACCTTTGGCAAATTCTCAAGGTTAGCGGTGTCAGGACTACAGTGCCTGGCAGTGCATTTGACAAATAACAGATGCTTAAGCAAAACTGATTTAATGACTGAATGAATGTCTAAACTTTGAGAAAGCCCATCTTGCCGATAGCCACTCACTGCACATCAACCCCATCTATATGAGGTGTGTGCTGCAGATTCAAGCTTGGGCTTTTCCAACTACTTCTTAGCTCATGACCTTGAGCTAAGAACAACTTCCCTTGCAGGGGTGTTGAGAAAATTGACAAAATAGCAGTTTTCAAAATCCTCTGAGAAATCAGCTAACCTGTGTTTGTCTTTGGCTCCAATCAGTGTGGTGCTACTACTACCTGCCTACAGGTTCCTGGGTTTTTTTTTTGTTTTGTTTTGTTTTGTTTTAACCAGGAACACAAACTGATGACAGCTGCATACACGACCCTCAGGCTTCTTAATAATGAATGGCTTTTCTGCCATTTTTCAGCCTTCCCCACAACCATTGGGATTTTATTCTCATTAAAAACCAGGCCCAAGCGCAAACACAATAATCTTCACTATATCCGGCCTCATGTTTGCTGTTATTCCTTTTTAGTCAAGGCTACACTGAGCAGCCTCAAGTCTTGAACTCCAAATCTCCCTGCAATTTGGAGGACTCCGAAATCCAACAAAGAATGGTCCTGAGACTATCACATTCATTCCATATTGGGCCCCAAAAACCATATCTCTCAGGAGACCCCAAATTTTGGAACAGAAATTCAATCACCTGCCTTTCTGTCGTGGAGTATGCCTTCCAAAGAAATAGGAACGCGGGACATGCTAAAGCCATGAACTCCTTCCAAGACAGCTGAAATCACCAGAAAATGAAGTAAAGTTAGAAGTTTCTACTAATCTGTGGCTGGGAAGTTTAGAGACAAGCATTTATCTTTACAGGTCTCCCTAAACTGCCCTTCCAGTGTTAAAGATTATACCAGTTCATCCGGCTTGGAAGACTTGCAATAGTAGTAAGCTGAGCATCAGTTCTCCCGCCATAAACACCAACAGGCAAGGCCATCAGACACAAGCTCTCACAGCTGCCAAGGTACTCGCTGTCCTCAACATAGTTCACACTCCTCAGCTCGGCTCTATTATTTACCAGCCTCCTCCCCTAGTCTGAAAATTCTGCCACTAGCCCTCAGCCAAACCACATCCCTATTTCAAACCTCTCCCAATTCTCACCTCCAAAAAGCATTGCCAGGCTAGCACACCTGGCTCCAATTACTCCAGCAACAAGCCTCCCCCAAACCCAGCCCCGCATCCTTCCAACATGCCTGCTTTTTAAGCACCTCTGTTTACCTCAGCCCAGCAGTAGCTGATTAACTTTGGTTAAGTTTCTATTATGTATGTTTAAGGCAAAATTATGTTTCTATGTCTCTGTCCTTTTTGTTTACAGGTGTTGTTCTTTGCCCCACTCCACACACGGGAAGGTGAGCTCCACGGCTGCTGCCTGCATCACTCCCACGACGCTTTGCATGCAACACAGTCCTCGAAGGCTGCTGCTGCCCGTGACTGACTGCCCAGCTGCCTGGTTCCAATTACGTGGGGAGGAGCCTATGCTCCACAAACTGAAATAATTAGTTCCTTTAGTCTTCTGTATTTCAATAAATAAGAGAAGGGGAGGGATTTTTTATGTGTACATCGTCCTGTTGAAATAGTGAAGGAGCAGGCACTTGGAAATCATGAAATTTCTACTGTGCAAGGCAGTAAGATCTAAGCTATGAAACTCAAAAGCATTTTCCCAAGTATGTGGAGGCCAGCTTTGCCCCCAGATCTGTAACTCCTACATAACTCTAGGATTTTTAAGAAACACATAAGACATCAGATATCCTCAGTTTATGTTTTAGCAATTACGTGGCTTCTTACCCACTGTGTGCCAAGGGTTTCTTTAGGGATACTTTCTAATTTAACAATTTCTAGGAACATTTTCAATTCTACTTCTTAATTGGTATCTTTTACTAAATGCAAATTATGCTTTTTCATATTGGAGGCCTGGACTAACTGAATGTAAAAATACTCCTTTAACTCCTAATGTAAACTCAAAAAAACAATAGCACTGAGAGAAACATTAGATTTCAATCTTCTCAACCTTTTAATATTGACGAATGAAGAAAGTGAGACGTGCATGGCTCTACAGATTTGCTCGTTTAAACGAAAAAGATCTTGATAAATTAAGGATGAAATCATCTACAAATAAAAAATTTCTAACAGTTTAATAAAGCTAAACTGTTACAATCAACACATCACTTGTTCACAAAAGCATTTATTTCACATACATTTGAGTGCTTACTATGTGCTGGTTTTCTAATTTGTTCTTTAATTACTGAAGATAGTGCACAAAATAAGACATCGCGTGGAAATTTTCCTGGAAAGAACAGACAGTAAACACATACAAATATAAATATCAGGTTGTGATATATTTTAAAATGTAAAGCAGAGTTTGGAGAGAGTAGGAGTGTATAGCTACTTTAAATGGGGTGGTCAATGAAGGGCTCTCTGCAGAGATAACTGCTGGGCAGGAACTAGATGAAGGGAGGATACAAACCATGTGAATAACTGGGAGAAGTGCATCCGACAAAGGATGAGGGAGGCAGGAGTGTGCTCTGCATCTCTGGAGGACATCAGAGCCAAAAATTGCAGTGCAGTGAAAATGGTGAGAGTGGTAGGAGAAGGAATGTAAGCTCTGCTGGGGTTTGGGGGGTTTATTCTAAATGTATTGGGAAGCCACTGCAGGAAGTTGAGCTGGTGAATTTTGTCATTGATCTTAAGTTTTAAAAAATTCACTCAGGCTGCTATGTGGAGAATAGGTCTTATTAGCTAATTATGATAGTAGCTAACATTTATTGGGTGCTTATTATATTCTAAGCACTTGTCACATTTTAACTCTTTAATTGTCATAGCAACATATGAAATAGATACTATATAGATAGAATAACTTGCCCAAAGTCACAGAGCTCATAAACAGTGGAGTCAGACTTCCACCACAGGCACTTTAGCCCCAGATCATGCCATCTTGAGGGACCTGGATTAGGGTCTACTGTGTCCCAAGTAAAGATGTGATAGTGGCTTAGACCAAAGGTGGTAGTAGCAATTGCAGGACAGGGGGATGGAGGTCAAAGGTGGGAGAATTCAGAATATATTTTTATAGTAGAATAAATAGGATTGGATGTGACATCTGAGAAAACATAGGTAGTCATGGAAAATGCCAAGGTTTTTGGCCTTGGCAACTGGGTAGTAGGGTCCTTTACAGAGATGGAGAACACAAGCAGTGAACAAAATGGGGACAGGAGGGCTACATGGAACTCAAGATAATCTCCCAAGCTAATATGAGCTAGGGAGTGTATAAGTTTCCTGTGGCTGCTGTAACAGATTACTAAAAACGTGGTGGCCTAAAACAACAGAAATTTATTCTCTCAGGAGGCCAGATGTCCAAAATCAGTACTACTGAGCCAAAATCAAGGGGTCAGCAGAATTATGCTCCCTCTAGAAGTTCTAAGAGAAAATCCATTCCTTGCCTCTTCCAGTTTCTCACAGCTGTTGATATTCTTGGTTTGTGGCCACATCCCTCCCATCTCTGCCTCTGTAGTCACATTACCTTCTCCTCTTCTATGTCAAATCTCTGTCTTATAAGGGAACATGATTGCATTTAGAAGCCACCCGAATAACTGAGGAGAATCTTTTAACCTCAAAATCCTTCAATTAAGCACATCTGCAAAGACTTTCTTTCGGATACTCATATAGTAAAATCACAGGTTTGGGGATCAAGATGTGGCCATATCTTTGGGAGCCATTACTTAGCCAGGAACACAAATAAAAAGAATAAAATCCACAGGTGTGGACAAAGTGTTGGCAAGATATACGCCTCTTCTACATGAGAATTTGATCTTCTGTTAACTCTCTTGACTCTGTAAGTCTTATAACCTAAAACAATATGCCAACTAAAATAGAAGGTAACTTGCTTTTAGTTAAAATTACCCCTGACTGGTTAGCTATATTGGGACCAGAAAAAATTAAAAATATCTGATACAAAGAGATATTTGAGGGCTCCCCTGAGAGGAGTGACTCTTGGAAACTGAGCACATCCTTAACGGTAACCAGAGAAACTATTCTTATAGAGCAGGGGTCTCCAACCCCCGGGAGCCATGGACCTATACTGGTGTGTGGCCTAGTAGGAACTGGGATGCACAGCAGGAAGTAGGTGAGCAGCAGGTGAGTGAGTGAAGCTTCATCTGTATTTGCAGCCACTCCTCAGAGCTAGCATCACTGCCTCAGCTCCACTTAGATCATCAGGCATTAGATTCTCATAGGACCACTGCTCCCTGGGACCAAAAATGTCAGGGACTGCTGCTATAGAGCATAGTTGCCAATTAGTTCCTAGGAGGCGTGAGGCTTTAAACCAGGGCAACACACACACACACACGCACACACACACGCACGCATGCACGCACGCACACAGATCTCTCAGTATCTGAATCACCAATTGGAGAGGTCCAGGTGGCTACAGAAATTGATGTGTAGGCATCCCTAGGCACCTAAAAAAAGAGGAACACTATGTTCCCCTGCTGCAAGTGATGGTCCCTATCCTATATGCTTTTGAGTAGACTGAAGCCACCTGTGGCCTGTGATAGTCTCTTGGGTCTGAATGTTTATTTGAAGCCAAGAAGAACCCCTGGGTGTTTGTTGCCACGTGTATTACAAATATCATTTCAGTTTAATTATTTCTATTTCTTCCTCCACCAAACCCTTTAACACAGTGACCAGCAGAGAAAAGTAGAGCACCTGTTCCATCTAGTCACCCTCTGGTGGTCTCACTCATAAGGCTAAAAGGGGCAATAGGAAAGGAAAACCTGGAAAAAACAAATTAATAAATTCACAGAAACTGAGCTGACTGTTTCCTCAGGGAGAAGTGAGTAGTAACTTCAGATGAATACATCATGCTTCCTGCACTATGCCTTCAAGAGGCCTACTCTGCAGAATTAAATGCAAAAATCTCAACCCACATCTCCGTTGGAAATGCACAAATGGGCTCATTACTCAGAGCCAAGATAAAGGATAAATCTTTATGAGTACCGTAAGTATGAGTCATAAAAAATAGGAAACACATGTAGGTCATATACACAGTAATAGTACCAAGCCAGGGAAAGTGTTTAGGAAATGTATATAAGAACACATGGCAAAAGCAGGACTAAAAATTACCCTTGCACACTGCTCCAAAACACATCCAAAAAACACAACCTGCGTCAGGGGATTGTACCACTCTGGTCTCTAATAAAGATAGGTCATTTCCCTATTTGGAAACAGGCAGATTTTTTTTTTTTTTAATGCATATAGGAGGAGAACTGAATCAAGAAAAAGTAACTTGGAGTAGGCTTTGAAAGATTTTATGATTTGGGAAATTTGAACAGTTTCCAACTAAAACACTGGGAATTAGATATTAACAGCACTAAAAATGCACACACAAAAAAAGATCTTTTCAGAGAAATACTTGTTCACAGTGGCAATATTACCATTTCATTTAGATTCTCACCATCTTAATAACAGGTGGTGATAAGGAGGGAAAGAGTGAAATCTTCAATGCATATGAAAGCAAGAAACAAAAATAAATAGCAATACATACACTAACAAATAACAAAGAACAGTAAAGGGCCAGAATTAAAGCCTGGAAAAGGTGCTGGGCTCAGCAGAAAGAATTCACAGTGGGCACCACAGGCAGGGCCCTCTGGCCAACTGTACCAGATGAAAATCTAGGAGGTGTTAAGAATATAAGGAAAAGTATTTAGCCCCCAAAAGTCCTCTGCAGCCAGATGATGGAGCAAAATGCTCAAGCATGACTCATCAATAGAAATTAAATTCTTTAGTCACTTTCGATTTTCAAAGACCCTCAAATTTGAGATTCAGCATGGCAAGCAAAGGAGATGCCTGAAATGCCCATCTGTCTCACACCAAAGCATGCATGTCCGTGTCTGGATGGACCTGTGGCTGCCTTGGACTTCAGTTTTCTCCTTCATCTTTAGAAATCTCTGGTTCCCAAGGAGAGCACTGCCTGCATGTCTGTCTACTTGAGTCTGAGAGGAGGAGAATATGTTTTTAACTTCATTAAGTGTTAAATTTACCTAAGACTTGAATAAAGTCGATGCCCTTTAAGAGCTATTCTGAGGTAGAAATCTCAATACAACTTCCACCTCACAAAAAACTCTGTTAGACCACTAAAGGACACCCCTCGTCCTACCCCAAGATCATGGCTAAAGCTAAAAAGTGTGATACCTCATTTTCTCTCTATCTTTCTTTTCTTTTTCTTCTCTACCAGTCCTTTCAGCACTTGTCACCTCTCTTCTCATTCTGAAGACACCTTATCTGGCTATGAATTCATATCTAGGCGTACTTTTGGGGGTCCCACCTCTTAAGCTATGAATGCAGTTTCCATTCAAATCAGTGCACAGATGTAGAATACTTACCCTGTGGCAAGCCTAGTGCTGAAAAACAATTTTACTAACTTGCTGAAAAATAAATTTCAAAAAGAATCAGGTCATCAACAAATAAAAATTAAACTTTAATGTGCACAATGGGATGTTTGGGCTCCAGACGAGAGCTAGGCTATTGCGGTGATCCTAGATACTATAGCAGGCTCTCCTTGGCTCATAGACCTGGTAACATCTAATTTAGTCTCTCTATCTTCAAAAGAACCCGTGTCATACCTGCAATTTGTCTTTCTTCCCCTGAAGGGATATAAAAATTCTAGATTCAGCCAAAGGACTCTGTGGTTTGGGCAAAAAGAATGTCATAAATATAAAGCACTACTGTAGGGTGTCCTAGACTAGAACCCAGATAATGCCAGATGATTGTGGACAAAGAACCATACCCAGGAGTCAGAGCATGCCTATTCTACCTTAGTTATAGCATTCTAAATCAGGAGTACACACAGACAAAAATCCTACCAGAACACTAGAAAATGGTGATAAATAAACTTATGAAAACCAAAACAACAACAACAAAATTAATCTCATCCTTATGAGTTTAAGAGGCTATCTAGTATCTGGGCTTTGATATTTTAGCATTTCAGACAAGGCCAAGGAGCTCAGGGAAAGGACAATTTCAATTAACCGACAGCCCAGCTAAGGTGCCCTGGCAATCTAGAAAGGAAAGCACACAGCACTCAACCACAATGGGAGGCAAAGCAGCAGGTCTTCCAAACAGATTTGATTCCTGTGTCTTTAAGACCAGACCCTCATAAATGGATTGCTTCTGCTGGACACCATGCTCTAAATAAACAGACTCTTCTGGCCGACACACAACTTCCTGTAGGGTTCTGGTGGGTAAGGCTTGAACAGGCTGCCAAATCCAATGACCAGCAACTTTTGAGCTGACTTAGAAAACAAGCTAGAAAGACTCGGGTCCAGAGTAAACAAAGGAAAAAGCCACATTAAACAGGGAACAAATTACTATACAGGCAGGGATATTTTAAGTGTTCACTGAGCAAAAACGAAATAAAATAAAATTTAAAAATCAAGTTATTAGGTATTTAACAATACAGGGTAGAGTAAAATGACCTCTTTCAGTTGGAAGAATCAAGGTTAATTACCTCCAGCAATATTAAGAATTGGCTGGATGTCAGCCCCCTACATCATGAGGACAGATCATTCTCAATGGCCCAACTTCAAACCCGGCTCAGATCAAATGAGCAACCCGAGGGAGCAGCATGCAGTCAAAAGCCATTTATAGCTTTTTATCCTACTCAGGGAGGGAAAAGACTAACTAGTTGATTAGCAGATGACTAAAATCCATAAGAGTAAAGAAAAATGTAACAAAACTCAGAAGCAGGCTGGGAAAAAATGAAACAGAGATCTGGAAAATCTAGAATAAATTGCAGTAGCATGAGATTTAATTAGGGAAAAGAAATCAAAGCAGTAATGTAAAATGGAGGATACCTACCCATCAACAGCAGTTAAGAAGGGCCTGGGGAGGAGACACGAAGTCCACTGACAACACAAAGCAAATAAAGGTAAACTGTGGAAAAGAGGAGTAACTTATGAAGACTTCAGTGATAACTTTAAATAACGTGATTGGGACCATGCAAGAACCTCATATACACAATGTAAAAGAGGGTGGAGACTTGATTCTTGTACTTATAAAGTCCACTCTACAACTGGGTGTGCAAGATTCAGCAGTTAATAATGCAAGAAAAAACATGCTCTGGAAATGTGCAGACTCTGGTGGCTGTGGGGGAGGATTCAGAGCAATGTTTAGAAAAGAGGGAGGTAGAGGGGGTTTAAGGAATCAGGGATGGGTTTGCTTTAGAGTTAAGACTTATGCATGGGTTTCTAACATGGCAATGAATTGAGAAAATTAAGAAAGTTCAGGTGAAATTAAGAAAATAAGGTATGGAGTAACAGATTCAGCTAGAAAGCCAAGGGTAAGGCTCAGGAATCTGAACTTAAGCATCTCCAAGGGATTCAGATGCAGGGGGCTCATGTACCACACACCCTTAGAGAAATACTAATCTTCAGGATTAAGGCCAAATACTTACTCATGCTGCCTTTCAATTAACATCTTCCATTTCCCAGCCCCAGCCCACCCCACCATTGCCCCCATCTTCTATTCCAGGGGTCAGTAAGCTTTTTCTGCAGATGGTCAGATCATAAATATTTTAGGCTTTGCAGGCCATGCATGCAGGACACATTACTGTCACCCTACTCAACTCTGCCACACACAATATATAAAAATATATAAATATATATAAATATAGAAAGCAGCCACACACAATATATAAACAAATGGGTGTGACTATGCCCCCAGAAAACTTTATTTATAAAAACAGGCATCAGACTGCTAGATAAATAAAATGTGATTTAGCTATACAATGTAATACTACTCAGGAATAAAAAGGAATGAAATAATTAATACATGGATGAACCTCAAATGCATTATGCTAAGTGCAAGAAGCCAGTCACAGAAGTCACACATATCATATGATTCCATTGATAGAAAATATTCAAAATAGGCAAATCTGTAAAGAAAGAAAGATTAGTGGTTGCCTAGGGCAGGAGGTGGAAGCATTGGGTACAAAGTTTCCTTTCTGTGTGCTGGAAATGTTCTAAAATCAGATTCTGGTAATGGCTGCACAATTCTATAAATATACTAAAAACCACTGATGTGTATACTCTAAACAAATGAATGTTATGGTATGTAAATGGTATACATACAAAGACAGGTGGCAGGCAGGATCTGGCCCAAAGGCCATAGTTTGCCATGCCCTGATCTGCCATGCCACTCCATGTACATGGAAGAAGTTTCCTCCACACTTAACTGCTTGCCCCTCTATGTATGGTGAGGCCTCCCTGCTCTTCTGCCCAGAAACTTCAACTTAATTTTCAAGCCCTTCATCAAACCTTCTCTTCTGGGAATCCTTCTCTCACCTGCAGATAGAATTACCACTCCCTCTGTTGGACTCCTACAAAATGTTGTTAATTATATATATATATATATATATATATATATATATATATATATATATATATATATATATATATATATATATATATATAATGGTCGTATTATTTGTCATATAGTAGTAAATTCGTTCTCCCTCACCTGCCAATAAGCGAAGGAGATAGAAAGATCAATAAGGATCTAACAGAGTATCTACCTAGCATATAGTATGTTCTCAATAAATAATTCACTGAATAGGTCTGTGAACAAATGGACAAACGAATGAAATCAATTCACAGATAATTCATTTTATGAGTGGTTCACAAGTCTGTCTGAAAGAATCGAGGCCTAAAGCGAAAGGTGCTGGTCTTAGGAGACTGGATAAAGAAGTTGCAGGGTCAGTGGGGAGAAACACCGACATTCAAGATAAATCGCAAAGGAAATGTCAATAAAACTTGGTGACCAAACAAATACAGGGTTTGAAGGAAATGTGTAAATCCAAGATGGTTCAAAAATTCCAAGAAAAATGGTAGCAGTGGAATTGATGAGACAGGGAAGTTGCATTAATAAATCAGTATTAGGGTAAGGAGAAGACTGGCTTAGGAAGATTCTTACATTTAATTTTAGAGAACAGACAACCCACTCAGGGAGAGCAGAAAGGAGAAAATAAGGGCCAAGGACTATATTTTCTTCAAGAACCCCTGAGAAGGGAAAAAGAGCATCTAGAAAAGAAACATAAAAATAGGAAGACAGGAGGAAAACCAAGCTCAGGTAATATCCTGAACCCCAAAGAGAAATGCCAGAAAAGGGGATACAGAAAAAGGAGTCGAAGGGGAATAACAGTTGAAGTGAGGGAAAAACGTTGAGGGGTACGGTGTTGCTGTAGGAAGAACTCAGTGATAGGAATTGGGGTTCCTGGATTCAAGTCCAGAAATGGAACCAATTTCTTAATTGATGGTGAATAAATCACCACTTCACTCCCCAGTCCTGGTCTCCTCTGTGAGGCTATCAGGACTGCAGGGCACCTCTCCAGTCCCAGCGTCCTTTGGTGAAAAGAGCATCATCAGGGACTGACACCCCAGAAAGATGTTAAGGAGAGCAGCAGTCAGGCTGCAAAGAGGAAAGAAGGGAAAGGCAGGACACACAGACAATCACTCATTCAAGAGTGAGATAGGCAAGGAAAAGAGAAACAAGATGTAGACAGGTGATCAGCTGGGCCACGTTCATACACAGCCTCTTCATTGTGGGAGGCCAAAAAAGTAAAATAATTAACATGTGTCTAATTTTCACAAAAATATTTAAAAGACATAGTGGAGGTGGGAATGATTTAAAATAACATAATAAATACTTCTGCAAAATTTGAGTCTTTAAATCTGAGATATTAGCAATAATTTTTTTATTATTATTCTCAAAAATGTTAAGATAGCAGAGAAGCAATGGCAGCAACACAGTAGAAGGTGGATATCCGGTAATCTGCACATACACAAAGTGGGCATTTGCCCAATCAGCACATCTGGGTCTCAGATTTGTAGATCCGCTCCTTACTTTGGTCTATTGCTTTTTTAAACTCTCTCCACAAAGTTCTAAGAGCAAAAAGTCACATTTTCAAATGTGGAGGGTGCTCCCGTAGAAACATTTCTAACAACATTTTCAGGAAATTAAACAATTTTTTATAACTCAAGAGAAGTTACCATGGCAACAGTAGTACGGGTCAGGGTTATAACCCTAACCTCCATAAAGACAAACACCACACAGGATGGAAAATGCTGCTGCTGGACAGATTTTAGAAGGGGTCAAGGCAGTCTCTTCTCCAGACTGGGGAAGAGGCAACAAGAGAGGCTATTCAATCTGTCAGCTCCCAGCCAGCAAAGAACTTTACCCGGCATTACCTCATGTTAAAATGGCAGAGTCCAACTGGGCCCAACCCCTCCAGTGGGGCAAGGGGCTGCGCTTTCCTAGGGCAATTTCACAGCATTTGGACGTTACTAGGACAAATGACAGTGTTTAAGTGATGTGGCCAGCCAGCATCTTGGTAGGAACGTTGTAATTTCTTTGCCTAGCTTGGGCTCTGATTTGTTTACTAAACCCTGATGTTTACTATTATTGCTCTGACTTCTGTTTTCACTTTTTCTAAAATTCCAACACTGGATTTGTGGAAAGTTCTTGTTTGAGAGTTAGTTGACTTTCAGGTTGAACATTTTGCTCCAGTGTGTTAGGAATTGTCCTTGGCTAGTGCGCCAGTTCTAACTGGCCTGCATTGTCCTCTGTTGAGACACCAGCTGGACAGAGGTCTAGCTGCCTTGCTATTCCCAATCCTGCTCCCCTGGTGTCTTTGTACTTCCCAGCAGATTGTTATCATTTAAACTACATTGAGTATCTTCGTGTGAAGGGGGAACACTTTTTAAATGATATGACTATCCTATTCATTTAGGGCCTCCAATCCTATATGAGTCAAATTCAAATTAATAAAGTAATTTCCACAGCAACACTCAAATGAATGAGAGAAGAGAGAGGGGAGAAAGGAAGAAGGGAAGGGGAGTAGGAAGAAGGGAAGGGGAAGAGGAGTAGGAAGAAGCGAAGGGGAGGAGGAAAGGAGGGAGGGCAGCAATGCCTTTTGAGAAAATATTACCCTTGCTGTCAGTTTAACTTTTTATTTTTTAATTTGTTTTAATTAAAAATTATTGGGGTGACAATGATTAATAAAATCAAATAAATTTCAAGTGTACAGTACAACAGTTGTGTCATATATATTGCATTGTGTGTCCGTCTCCCAAAGTTAGATTTCCTTCTGTTACCATATTTGACCCCTTTTACCTCTATCTACCTCCTCTCTTCCCCTCCCCTCTTCCCTCTGGTAACCACTAATCCACAGTCCTTGTCCATGAGTCTCTGTCATGTTTGTTGCTTTCAGTTTTATATCCCACATACAAGTGAAATCATATGGTTCCCAACTTTTTCTGTCTGACTTATTTCACTTAGCATGATTATCTCAAGGTCCATCCAGGTTGTCGCAAATGGCAGAATTTCCTCTTTTCTTATGGCCGAGTAAAAGACCCTGAATAGCCAAAGCAATCCTGAGAAAAAAGAACGAGGCTGGAGGTATCACTCTGCCTGATTTTAAATTATACTGCAAAGTACAATAACCAAAACAGCATGGTATTGGCAGAAAAACAGACACACAGACCACTGTAATTTTCTCATATATCTCCTGTAGGTCTGGGACAAAATGGCCAGTTCAGAGGTAATCTTACCTTTTAGGCTGAGGTGATTTCCCAACAACCCCCATTTAAACAAACACCAGGGACTGTTTATACACGCAAGGTATTTGTTTAATAATTGCATTTCACCAATATTCAGTGTTTGTGTAGGAGGTGTTTACCTTGACAGTTGCTTAGCACATACTACCTATCAGATCTCTGAAATATAAATTGCCTTCAGTTTGTTTTGATTTTTTTGCTGCATCTACACAGGACTGCCATTGGGTAAGTCACTTATGAATAACAGCAGAGGGAAAAAATGCCCCATATAGAGAAGGTTTTTTAACCTCCCTAAGCTTCCCTCCCTTACAGGCTGAAGAGGACAGGCAGACAGAACACAAGCGCATGGCAGGTGCGCATAACAGGCACCTCGCCACCACCACTAACTAGCTGTTACTGTTATTTGGGGGGTAAGGGAGCTGTTCAGAGGCAAGCAGAACAGTTAGAATTTTACATGTGTCTATTTCCTTCTCTTTCTCCCAACTGTGATCTTTCCTGACCTCAAAAAGAACCAGGAAAGGGAAGACTTTCTGCCACAGTCCTCAGAGAAGGAACAAAGTGAAACTGACTTGGAGCCACATGTATGAGTAACCACACATCCCATTTGGCCCTGCCTGCCAAGAAGCTTTGAGCCAAATTTCAAACTCAATCATACCAACACCACATCAACCCATATGGCTAACAAACTACATTTTTTTTCTTTTGTCCTCATTTTGCATTTCTGCTTACATGGTTGGTATGTCTATTGTTTTAAGCCCATCCCAAATCTTTTTTTTGGAATCAGGCAGAGAATAAGCAAAGACATAAAAGTACGGAGGGTTCTGAGTTTTCTGACAGTGAAGTTATTAAACCTGGCCCCCTTCCCATGATAACAGAGCCTCCAGATCCTCACACCACCCCTACAGCCAGTCACTGCCATGCCCATAACACAGTTCTTCCTTTAAGGTCAAAACAAATACATAAATTTTAACACTCATATTGTTTACAGGCGTATCTGGGAGACATTGAGGGTTCCGTTTCAGACCACCTCAATGAAGACAGTAATCTTTTTGCTGGTGGAGGGTCTAGGCTTCAATTTGGAAAAGTGCAACACCTGAAGCACAATAAAGCCAAGCACAGTGAAACAAGGTATAGCTGCATACACCTGCGTACCACTAGCGAGGGGATTATCCTCAGCAGCTTTCATAATGAGCAAGCAATTAGATTGTCAAAAGTTTAAAAGATACATCACCACTTAAAAGCAGGTCACAATAAAAATTAGATGACAGAAAACAAAATTGTTGCCATTCCAGCAACTAATGAAAGTATGTTACTGTAAACAAGCCAGTGGTGGTGCTATAATCCTTCCTGGGAACCAGCAAACACCCTGAGGGACCAAACCGACAGGGGAGTGAGGGGTGAGGGCGCATTTTACTTTGCAGTCCAAGAGGACAAGGAGCTGGTTTTTATAGGATGACTCTTATGACACAGGCTGGCTTATTCTAAAAGATAAAGCTGATTTCTCAGGACTGTTTACCCTCTTCTGCCCTCCGCTGTTGCCAGACAGTCTTCTTCCAGTTTCCTGTTTCCTTCCAAGGCTGTTGTTTCCAAAACCAATGATTACAAATGAGAGGTGTGGTCTCAGATGAAAACACAACAGACCTGCGCTGTCCTGATGAGAACCTAGCAGGGAAGCCAATGGCAGAACAGTGCTTTGCAACAGACGACTGTATACATTAGTATAACAGGTGGGTTTCTGATACAAATTCTCTGCTGGCCTATAAAAGTGTTTATCTAACCAAAGTGTAATTGTTTCCCTAAACCTTGTCAACCTGCTGTGGTTTTTACTTCCAGGTGAAGGTTCTTCACCTCCTCCATAAAGGAAAAGGAGCAGCCTTTTCTCAGCAGAACAACAACCTGAAGATGCCTGGGAGAACGGAATTTAGAAAAATGTTAAGAGAGGAATGATTTATTCTAGGTCTTAATGCTGATCGTGCACCAATAACAAACCAAGGGAAATACGGTTGATTTAGTAATTCTCTTGCATTTAAGGAGGATATCATGAAAAACAACTGCAGCGGTCATCAGAGTCAAAGTCAACTATGGCTTGGAGCCAGGATGCCTTTCTTTTTTTTTTTGCTAATTTATAAGCAACAACATTTATCATTTCATTTTGAAAAATATTTGCCTTTAACGTCCGGTAGAGACATTCACAAAGGCTGCCTCTGGTCCTCCCCCTACTACCCCCAAAACAGACCGGCTGTGATTTTTAGCACAGACCATATAATAACATATCTATAAAAATCAAGTTGCCCAGAAAGAATACCAAAAAGAGGTGGGTTAGTTTAGGTTGGAGGAGGAAACAAACTTGGTTAAAAAGTGAATACTGTTAAGGTAAACTCAATGGGCTAATTAGAATGTTAGCAGGTCAAATTGTTGGTGGGTTGGGTTTTAAGTACCTTTCCTGAGATAAAATTCACATACCATAAAATTTACCCATTTAAAGTGCAATTCAGTGGGTTTTAGTACATGCACATTTATCAAAGGTATTTAGTATATTCAGTTGTGGAACCATCAGCACAATTTAATTTTAGAACATCTGTCCCCCACAAAAGAAACCCTAGACTCATCAGCACTGCACTGAAACCCTCAATTCTCCCTTTTGCCCTTCAGCCCTAAGTGGCCACTAATTTACTTTGTCTCTATAAACTTGTCTCTTTTGGACATTTCATATAAATGGAATCATACAATATGTGGTCTTTTGTGTCTGTCTTCTTTGTCTTTCTCTTAGTGTAACGTTTTCAAGGTCTGTCCATGTTGTAGCATGTATCAGTACTTCATTCATTTTTATTGCTGAATGATATTCCAGTGTATGCATATACCACATTTTATTTATCCACTCATCATGGATGGACATTCAGGTTGCTTCCACTTTTTGACTTTTATGAATAATGCTGCTACGAATATTTGTGGACAAGTTTTTGTGTAGACATATGTTTTCATTTCTCTTGAGTACAATGTACTTAGGAGTAAAATTGCTGGGTCATATGGTTCAAATAATTTTTAAAACTCTTTGCATGGCTGCAGTAATGTTTTTCCAGTCATATATGAAGGAGGTGAGAGAGATTTTATATATCTCCACCCCCATCCTACCACCCATAAAGAAGCTCTTTCATTCTCTCTTTGTCATGGCCCTCTTGCTCTGATGTCCTGTCCACTCACTCTCCACACAGCAAACACTCTGAGGCCCACTACAAGAGCTTGAAGCCAGATGGAATTTCCAGAGATCACTTATCCCAACATCTTGTTTTCAAACAGGATTGGACTACAACCATCTAATTCTTAGAAGTCCCCAAAGAGAGAAAGAATGCAATTTCCCACAGTTGCCTGGGCTCAGAAATATCTTCAAATCACTAACCCCAAATCACATACATACTGCACAAATATTGAAGGAAGAAGAATAATGATCAGGTTTTTAAACAAGTTTTAGAGACTATCCCCCCTTTCTTTAATTCCTCTCTGAACACATCGTGTCACCTGATGCCCGCTAATTTTATGTAGTCTCAGCACTGCCATGTCCTAAAATGAGTTCCATTTTAATCTAACATAGTAAATACAACTGTGGGAGACCTCTGCTGCCATTCCTTGAGGTATTTTTCTTTTGCTTCAATAGTCTTATTTGAATCTATTTTCAGAGTCAACAACAGGACCACACAATTTAACATCCAGAATTTTCTGCTGTTGTTGCTTCTGTAAAAGCCCGAACTTTCTCTTCTTTCGTGGTTCCTCTGAGAAGCATATATAACATGAGTAATTATTGCTGCTAAAGAATTGCTGGAGTCAGCAACACTTCATAGGAATTGCATTTCTTCCTTTCCTCCTTGTTCTCCCACCCATAAGAATTAAAGACATATTACTGGGATAAAGAAATCTGACCTGAAATATGTGTTGCAGCTCCAATGGCGAGCAACCAAGAGTGTTAACAAAGTAGCTGGAAAGGTTAGATAACTTGCCTTTGGAACAAGCCAACTCTGCACACTGTCACAAGATTAAAATCAGTTTGCTTTGCCTTCTGGACACCTTGTTTCTCCTATTTTTACTCCCCAAAAAGGCAGGGTGGTTGAGGCAGATAAACAAATCGTTTTTGGAAATTAACATTCTTGACAAGAAGAGAGCTCAAAGATAAATTCCATTCTGCATTAATTTTCCTATACTTCACCGTGATCAGAATTTTTTGTGGTTTCTCTCTCCCTGGAGAGTTAATAGTTGAGTGATAACGTTTCTGACATACAGAAGCTTAAAAACAGAAAGAACAACAACTGTGTGTGATCTTTTAAAAAGTATGATGATCATTCCCCCACAATCTAGATCACTCTAAGCCATAGGAAAAAGTCCATTTTTGTCTTAAGGTTTGTTTTAATTCACACTCTTAACTCATTTGACTCAGGCAAGAAAGTTATCTCTGCACTGATCTGTCACCTGTAAAATGAGGATAATAAGAGGACTTCATGGAGTTAATGTATAAGTACTTCAAACAGTGCTGAGGACAGAATAAATACTGAGTGATCATCATCACCACCACCAAGACTGCCACCATTTTTGAGAAGCTGCCTGGATAGCATAAGGCAACAGTTCATGCAAGTATGAAGTATTACCGTCTGTATTCCAGAGTGTTCCTATTTCCCCTGACTCATCCTGCAAGAATGATAGGTTCATAAGACAAAGCAAAGAAGGAAGAAAGGGCACAGGAAGAGATGGGAAAGACATTGTACAATTACAGAGAAATGGCACCTACTTTTGATTTTTCACAGCCATGTTTAAAAGAAATTCTTAAGAATGTTCTTTCCAATATGCGGGAGGGACAGGAAAATTAGAAAGCCAAGAAATCTCTAGAGAAAGAAGTCCTAGAGATGCCCAGTCCAGAGAGCAATCTGTTATTTGAAATCTTTCTCTGCCGAGAGTTGATTAAGTGTCCTACTCTCCGCTTATGTTCATACACGAGCATCCTTGTTAGAACCAGAATGGAAGAGAAGGACTCTTTGTTCAGAAAAATGTCATTGCAAATGTAGAAGGGCAATGGGTAGAAAGCTAACCCGTATGCCTACCTCTCTCTGCGGCTGGCCGGGTCCCTGGTCGGCAGCACGGAGGTTTAGCACGTGCACCTCCTGCGGCAGCCCTGTGGTGCCCCTGCTGGCACAGCCTGACAAGACGGTGAAGCTCTCCATCAAGGCCTGGACAGGATGGGAGGCGTTGACGGGCGACAGTTCACACTGTGTGCTGGGCTCTAGACCTGCAGAGGGAATCACAAAACAGGAACCACTCAGAAACCACAATCGATTGTGCCACCATTAAATTACTTGTTCTGGATGGTCAAGCCACTGCCAGTCCACCAGAGTCTCTCCAGATAAGCTGTTTCCAGGACTAAATGGGGGGGGGGGGGAGAAAAGAAAAAGCAAAAAAAAAAAAAAAAAAGCTAGGCTAGACTATTCTTCTAAAGCTCCAATCTCTTAAATTCCTTTTGGATGATTTTGATGTGTATTTGATTATTTAAATTCTCTTTTAGATGCACAAGTCATAAATGTATTCCTCTGGAAGGAGGAAACCTCCCGTTTGACATCTGTGTTCAATTCTTCATTCTTCTCTTAGAAGAAACCCAGATATAAGTGAAATAAATTGCCTAAAGTCTAATAATATCATACATAAATAATGTTAAACACCTAAAATTGTTACCCTTCAAAAAGAGTGTAAGATACAGTTCCTACCTTTTAATTACTTCTCCTTCTTAGAGCAAGTAAAACACACTTCAAACAATACAAAGCGAGATGAAATGAGTGGAGGCAATTGGGGCCAGGTCTGTAGAGCAAAGCTGGGGCCAGAGGTCAGAAAAATCCTCCGAAGAGAGGTAAGGTGTGAGCAGAGCCTCAAACAGAAAAAGTTTAACCCTAGTCATAATTGACTCGTACATCCTCAATCTCCCTTTCTCTAATCAATCAGACCTTAAATCCTAAATCCATCCATTCCTCCCCATCTTTACTTCCTGTAGCTCTGTCTCTGCCCCCAGACAACTGCAGATCCTCCTAAAAGGAGTCTCAGCTGTCAAGCCCTCCAAGCCACTTTTTATATAAGCGCTTTCCACCTTACCCAGGGGTGCTAAACTAAATGGTCATTCCAAATGCAAATGCCTGCCCATCCCATCTTGCAAGTGAATCCTGTGCCTAGAGAACTGCAGGCCTTATGAATAAAGCTTGAGTTCCTTGACTTGGCATACAAGGTCATTCCTCTCTCTCCAGCCTCACGCCTCCGCACTCCGGCAACACCAGATGGCTTAATGGTCTCCAGACATATCATAATGTTCCTCAACTCCATGTGTTTATTCAAACTTGTTCCCTTTACCCAAATTCCTCTTCCACTCTAACTCCACTCCCACAACTGAGCGAGGTACTTTCTCTATCCTCTTATAATTTCTCTGCCCGTCTCTGCTGTTTCACTTTCCAAACTGTGACCACCAGTGTACACATCTGTCTTTGCCAGTCCAGTGTGGCCTCCCTGATGGCTGTGGGTTACTCCTCTTCGTATCCTCAGCACCCATCACAGGGCCTGTCTCAACAAATATTTATTAAATAATCACTGAGCTTTTAAAAAAAATTACCCTTCCCCTGATTAAGGCATCATTCCAGGGACTTGATTTGACGCTAAGGAACCAATATGAAAAACAGGTTGCTAAAATGATATGAGGTACAACCCCACCACATTTTAGCTTCATTTGATATTGATTGGATTGACAGAGGGACATCCTGGAAAGGGAGGAAATTTCCATACTTAAATCTCAGACACATCTATAAGGTTGGTCTTACCCCCATTTGATAGCTGGGGAAGCTGGGACCTGAACATATACTGTGTCCTCCAAACCTCAACCTTCCTAATGGAAGTTGGAAAAACCTGAGTGCTCTCCAATTAGCACTTCCTGTCTTCTACATAATAAAGACACTCTCCAGGATTGCAGCTCTGGTCTAAAATGCAAATGCAGTTCAGAACCAGGCAGTCCTGCACTCCCCCTGCTATACCGTGATCAGACTCCCTGCCTGGTGTGCCAAGTCTATTTCAGAACTCACAGAAATTATCTAGGCTGATAATAGTTATCTGGTCTGAAATGAAGTATGTACCTTCTCAAATAATCACTGCCACCCTTTCTATTACTGTACTGTGTC
Source organism: Cynopterus sphinx (assembly GCA_030015415.1). Taxonomy (NCBI): domain Eukaryota; kingdom Metazoa; phylum Chordata; class Mammalia; order Chiroptera; family Pteropodidae; genus Cynopterus; species Cynopterus sphinx. The sequence goes on along the minus strand of CM057387.1, from coordinate 67,177,921 downwards.
CAGCTGCTTCCTGAGAAAGAGAGGCAGTGAAGGCAGACGTCACAGCAGCAAAGGCAGAAGGTACTGAAAGCACAATTCCCTGAAGTCTCCCTCACAGAGCAAACAGTATGAGCAGGTGAGCCCTGTGCTGCTCCCACTCCTGCTGTCACCAGCCAAGGGGGATGTCTGGTGTATCTCATGCCCCAGAGCTCCAGAGAAAGTCTCCTACTCCTACCCAACTATGGGAACACTGAGTGGCAATTGCTACCCACACTGGAAAACCACTCTAGTCAGGTTAAGCAGCCTCCCGCCATGAATTTGCCATTATCACAAATTAAGCACACATAAAAAATACTTTTCAGATCTATTTAAGGGCAAAGCTCTGACTGGCGTATAATCCTACCCAAAACACATCTGCAAAAAGGCCTGCAATCTGCTGACTCCCCTCCTGACAGCACCACCAACACCCATCAGGTTTTCCTTAAACCAGCACACTACCCGTGTCCATACGAGGATAGGAGCACACTCTCACTGGAAACGAATCAGAGGATGAGGTCTTACACAAAGAGGGACGCAGAAAGGGGATATCCCAGTGCTGAGGACAGGTGCGCCTCACCTGAAATCTCTGTTCTGTCCTGCCACAGTCCAGGACAGGGAAGACCCCCAACTTTATGGACTGCAGCCCCAACCATGGCTTATACAAGTCAGTCCAAGGTCAAAGAAAGAAGAAAGCCACAGTCTGATCAAGTGAAGGGATAGCTGCTCTTTATGGAGAGCTGCTGGGGTCAGTTTTTAAACTCACCCAGTACAGAGTGTCCCTGAGCATCAAACACACCAGAGTAGTGTTTGGTTTTTGAGGTTCCTTATTGAGATTGTTTTCCTTTGCATTTTGAAAGGAAAAAAGTTAGAACATATGACTAAGCTGTCCTTAAGTCAAAAAGACCAAAAAAAAAAAATTAAAAATTAAAAATCAGGAATTATCTAACTCCATCTCTAAGGGCATATAAGAAATGGTGAGTTCAACAGTTCAACATATAATGTCAGTCTGGTCTAGTATAAAATAATAAATTGCTCCCATTTACTAAGTGCTCACTGTGGGCTGGGCAGCGCTAGGTATGTATACCTTCCTAACACCACCATAAGGATGCAGTATTATCCTCATTTTAGAGAAAAAGAAAATGATCTCAATAAACTTAACTATCCCAGTCATCCAAAGCCATGGACTTAGACCTGCCTCCAAAGCCAACATGGTGAAATTTTTCATTTGAAAATGTTGAGCCCAAAAGGGTTCCCTGGTGAGTTCTACCAAAAACTTAAGAAAAAAATTACAGCAATTCTCTGCAATCTCTTTCAGAAGACAGAAGCAGAAAGATTACTTCCTAATAGGTTCTATGAGGCCAGCATGGCCTTTATACCAAAACCAAAGACATTGCAAGAAAATAAAACTATAGGCCAACATCTCTTATGAACATAGATGCAAAAATCTTCAGCAAAATATTAGCAAATCAAATCCAACAACGTATAAAAAGAATTATACACCACAACCAAGTAGGATTTATCCCAAGTATGCAAGGCCAGTTCAACTTTCAAAAATGAATTAATGTAATCCATCATGACACCTGGCTAAAGAAGAAAAGAACAAAAAATCACATGTTCTTATCAATAGATACAGAAAAAGCATTTGACAAAATCTAACATCATTCACAATAAAAACGACAACAAAAACCTCTCAACAAACTCGTAATAAATGGGCACATTTTCAACTGGATAAAGAACACGTATGAAACCATATAGCTGACATCGTGTCCTACTTAAGGGTGAGAAGCTAGCTTTCTCACTAAGACCACTTACAAGGCAACCTCATATTGAAGTCCTGCTGATGCACACTGTTAGGTATGGCCATATGACCAAATTCTGGCTAATAAGATGTAGTCAGAGGTAATGTTTGCAATACATGCTGAAAAGAATGAAATGTGTTCTTCTGTCCTTTCCACCTTCTTGTTGGCTGGAACACAGATGTGACAGCTAAAGCTGGAGCAGCCATCTTGGGCCATAATCTTGAAGCAACATCCTGAGTCAGGCAAAGCAATAAAACAGAAGTTGCCCGGGCCCTTGATGAACCTGGACCTGTTAGGTCAGCTCTGGGCTGCTGCTTGGTAGGTGAAACACATGTAAATTTTCTCTTATTCAGGACAATATTATTTTGGGTTTTCTGACACTTACAGCTTAACCTACCTTAACTAGAATAGTGGCTTTATTTTACTTCATCAAAAGTGCCAACCTTCTTCCCCTTCTTCCCATTGGAGGCTCCACACACAAAGTTTCCTCCAGGAACACTTTCCTCACCATTCCTACTCCTCTGCCCTGCCTTGGTGTGGCAAAATCCTACTCATTCTTCAGATCTCTCAAGGAAGCTTCTCTTACCTCTCTTCCTACATAAGATATGCATTTTTTAGATTTTCTCATAGTACTCTCTATTTCTCTCGCTGAGCTTCAGGTGGCTATACTTGTATAACTATTTTTGCAATGACTTGCTTAATGTCTGCATAATCCCAAAGACTGTCAACACCACAAGAGAATGGCATCCAATCATTCTGCTTATTATTTTATCCCTTATCCCAGTATAACGTCTGGCACATGGCACACACTCAAATATTAATGAGAAAAGGGTGGTAGGAGAGGAAAGGGAAAGAACCACTAGGTGATCCATGTTCAAAGTCTTTTATACCAATAGGAGACTTAACCTAGAGTTCTTCCTTTTACTCTTTACCTAGTAGCCAAAGCTCCAATCTTGTACTAAAGGGAAAAAAATCAATCATGTGATAAAGAAGGGAGCACTTTGGGTTGCTAAAAATCAAGTTTCAGCTGGGGCTTCCCCATCTTCAAATGTCACAGAAGACAGAAATACAAACCTGTTTTTGTCCTTGCACCCCAAACACTCTTGTGGCAAAGCCCTTTTCTCCAAGTGACACAACAATCCTCTGTCCCATCAGCACACCATGCCCCGAGCCTCATCCTGCCTCCTCCTGGGTCAGCCCTGAGCCTTCGTGCCTCTCTTCGGCCGCCACAGCCTGTTCCCAACCTTCCCCCTTTGCCTCACAGTGATTTCTTCTGCAGTCTGCTCACACAATGCCAAACCTGTCTCCAGTTAGAAAAACTTCCACCTGGGAACAATGTCACCTACCCCTCAGCTTCTACCACCCATACCTGAGGTAGCCAGGCGGCCATGATTCTCACTTGACCACCTCAGGGCCCAAGCATTAGTGCCTTGCAGCCACAAACATGCTCCAAAGCCCTGTCTGACTCATCTGCTCCTTTTTGTGGAAACCTGTGAGCTCTGAAACTGCTAGTTTAGGTTCTCACTGACACTCTCAGGAGGCTGGGAGTTTCTCTGGTGGCCACTGCTAGAAACCCATAGCCCTTCCTTCCCTGAGGAATCTCTTCCCCACAGTCAATAAGCAAGTGAGCAACATGGTCTGGTGACATTGCTGATCAGCACAGCAAAAGCTGCTCTACCACAGTAAAGATCCACCAAGGCATAGATGACACAGAAAGAAATGCAGACTGAAAGCAACAATATCATAAACACACACTCCTGTTAAACGTGCCCACTATTTCTAATTAAAGGGCATTCTCCAGATACTTACCTATCTGAAGCCTCACAGAAACTCTGTAAAGCGAGTAGAACACATATTATTCCCACTGTAAACAAATTGTTGCAAGCCACAGAGCTGGGCGCACGTTTCAGTAAAGCGCTTCCTGACAGAAATGCACATACAGGCTCCTCTCCAGGGGCATTCCTCACTGTTTCTTCCCAGTATGGAAACTGCTGTTTCTTCCAGGCATCGAGGACATGCTCTGTCCAAGATTCTTTGGGGGTAGTTCCCAAAGAGGTCTAACTTTTTCTTGGTCTCAAAGTCTGAGCGGAGTTTATTCTTCTCCACTGACTACTCAAGCAATCTGGTCTTAAAATCTTGCTGGGTGTGGTGTTGCATTTGAACTGTCCTCTTCCCGCCTAATCTAAAGTCAAACTCTGTATTTCCTACTCAGTACACCCTCCTCTGCCACCAGGACAGACACAACGGCCTCTATTTACCCACAAGTTGCTATTTCTATTGACTTAAAACATTTACTGACTTGAAGTCAGCTTCAAGTAAACCCTGTGGTGAGAAACTCAGCAGGTGGCCCAAACCATGTGGTTTCCTTAACAAAGCAAGACCCTCAGTTCAGCAGCTGGGCTTCAGAGGGCAACACTGAAAAGTCGAGGAACCAAGGGCTCTGCCTCCTGTGATAAGCCAGGGTTTAATTCCTCATGTGTAAGGTTATCTGTACCTTCTCTGGGCCACATGGTATACACATATGGTTTCTAATCCTCGTAACTCCACATAAAGACAGTGTAAAAACCCCCCATTGTAGAGTGGTGGAAACTAGGTCCCAGAGAGGTTAAATAACCTACCAAAAATTACATGCTGCTGGTAAGTGACAGGATGAAATTCAAACCTGGATCTCTCAGACTCCAGGTCCAAGTTCTTCCCATGTCCAGGCATTGCTTCTACCCTTCATTTTCCAGTCCTTCACCTCGGGACTTGGTGAACAAACTTACTGGTCCACAACACATTAATTCATGTTCGATAAAATAGACTGCTTATTTTGCACTTGAAACCTCTCAGTTGGCTCAAAAGACTTCATAAACTTAATGTGAAAGCACAAGCTCATTTCTCATTTTACTATCTTCTTCAGCTTTTTTTACTCACGCTCGCTTATCTCCACACGTGGGAAATGTTCCTGAGATCTGACTATAACATCAATGTCTAAATTCCCAGTTCCATTTAAAGAAAAAAAAATGCAAATGGACTCAGCCTTTCATTATGTCCTTTTGCTACAACCCAGCATTCCAGTCGTGGTTACAGAACCCCCACATCCACACTGGCTGCAGGCCAGCCTTGAGTCTTGATATTATGCAGACAAAGCATTTGAAAACAGATGCATTCGCTGCACACACTTTAAATTTAATCTGTCCCAAAAGAAATGAATATCACACCTCATGTAACATGGAGTAAAATATTGGGGGGAGGGGTAGTTATTGTTTGGGGGAAGATATAGTAAGTAATTTTCACATTTAATAAATGTGATCCTTAAGCTTTCTAAATACTAATGCATACCAAGTTGACACAAACATCTGGTACCTATTCCACATAATTTCCAGCATACTGATTTCCCATATCACCCAGGGTACTAATGAGGAGCGTGTGTTCAGCTGTAATAAAAGTGGTAAAGATGCAAAGGGAATCAAGGGTAACATTATAGCCTGGGACCAAGACATTGCAGTGGGGAGATTTTATTCTAACAATACCATTGGCTAATAAGGGTTTCTGTTATTGTCCCACAGGGGATTCTGCAATGCTGTCAGCTGCAAAGAGGGACAAACTCCCACAGATTGTGGAACTGGGCACTGCAGGATCTATTCTGCTCCTGAACTGAAAAATCCCTTCTACCCCCATGGGGTGCAAGAAACTTGTAAGAAACAGCACCTGAGATGATCTCCAGCCAATAGCACAGCCTGCCTCTAATTGAGCTTTATGAGAGGGAATGTGGCAAACACCAGGATATGATGCAAAAGCAAAGCTCCAGGAAGAAACACCTGGAAGGCCCTGAGCTCAAGAGTGCCTGCAGTGTACACAACATATGCTCATGTTTATACCATCTCAAATTACAACTCATTGGAGCCACAGCCTCTTGGGGATGGAGCTGCAGAATGCACCACCATTAAAATCCAAAAGGGGCCCCTCTACCACAGCCCCCACCTGGGTTTTTCAACAATAAAACTTGGCTTAAGGCTGAAGCTCATCTTTGGCAGGAAAAAGATAGAAGAGTCCTAAAACCTCTAATATGAGTTTCTCAGGAAAAAAAAAAAAAAGCCAGATTTTTCTACAGCACAACTCCCAAGGCATGTTATCATAGTTTCTTTCATGTTCCAAGTGAATATCTAAATCCAAACCTTCTTCCTCTTGACAATCCGACCCTCTTGCAAGAAGTCAACTGCCAACTAATTGGGCCAAAAGCTAGTGCATATTGGTATATGATTGTGTAGAAACCATGGTATGACCATGTTGGAGAATTTCCTGTGTTCAAGTGTGTTTTCAAATGTTCAAAAGGAAACAGTGGGCAGAGCTTCTTTAAGAATCTAAATTCTCAAAGTGTTGGGAAGTGCCAAGCTAGCAGGGGCATTCATTCTTCCAACTAAGCAAGATACTACCTTATAACCAAAAGTGTCAGAGGGGATTTAGGCAGCTCTGTGAGGAAGTGATGTTCATTCTGTGTTTTTTTTTTTTTTTTTTTATAACCTGAAGTAAAAAGTAGCAGAGGGGGCATGTTCCAGAAGTCACTACCAGGCAGAGCAAGAAAAGAGTCCTTATATTAGAGACACAGGAGTATAGGAAGAGCACTGGACCAGGAGATATGAGAGTTGCATTTTAAATCCAGATCTGCCTTGTCCTAGTTGTTTGTGTTTTATCTTTAAGCTTTCCATAATCTCCATCTTATTTTATGACAGGCTGGATTTGTAGATCAAATGAGACATCCTACATACAAATTCTTTAGAAATTTCAAATATTATTAGAGACATAAAGTTCCCTGGGGTGGTGGGGGGAGAAGAAGTAAATGAATGAAAATATTTTCTCCAATTGAAAAAATAAAATGTTTTCTTTATGAGTTTAGAATGATTAATAAAAATATCTAAGATAAGATGTTCTTATACTACTCCCTAGCCATTACTCCCCAAAAATTATTTCTAAGAGTTCCACTGGGAAGATTTAAAATAAAACTATGTACAGTAAAAATTCCTATTCTCTGAGTACATTCTGGAAGTACAGCTCCCAAAGGTGAGAATAATCCATTTTCTGTCCCCAGGGAATTCTTGCAATCCAAAATGAGGTAATCTGGCCCTGTCTTGACTGATTTTCTTGTTGCTTACTTTTGATCTGTAAAATAGTATACCCGTTCCTGTCCTTCTGACAAGATCTAAAAGCAACTGAGAATGATGGGACATTGGCTACAGTATTCATTTATGGGGAGATTAGAATTTATGGGATGTTGTTGACTAAACGACTCAGCACAAAAACCAAAAAAAATCTGCAGATTTGAAGAATGGAAGAAAATGGAATCTGTTTTCTCCTACCATATGAGTTGGAGACACTCAAAACAGTGGAAGAAAGTATACCTCTTTACTAAGAGGAAAATACTTAATTGATCCAATTCAAAATATCATACACGGTTTAGGCTCATAATCAATAAAAAATGTAATTCCTACACATGGCAAAGTGAGACCTGCAGGTCTGAAAAGCTGTCCCTCGTTAACCCTGAGGGATGACATCACCAAACTTGTTCATTCTCAGACCTCAACTATATCTAAAATAGTCACTAAACTAATTTTCTCTTTTTTACCTCTAGCAAGCTGGTATCTATCTGATGACGAAGGAAAAGATGGGAGAAACAGAGGCAAGAGCATGCATAGAAACACAGAGGTATAACACACTGCATAGGGCATTCTCTTGGAGGGGTGAGTCCGCAGTTGAAGCGGGGTGTGAGGTCTGGATAAGTGAAAAGACAAGAAGCTGCAAGTGGAGGGATGGTCTAGAAGAGCGGAACGGGGAAACCGCAACTGCTGGGAGGTTGAATCATAGCCTGTAACCATTGGTTCTGATTATAGACAGGAGACAAGAGATTGAAAAAGGAAAATCTACCAACTTTTGGTTTGGCCATGCAAAATACTACTAATTACAGCCATGTGTACTAACTGGGCCATGAACTGAAATACGTTTAAGACTTTTATGCATAATCAAGGCATTCAACAATTGGGCTGTTAAAAAGAAATGAAGGAAATGCTTAACATAAATGCCAAATTTACCAAACATCAAATCCCATTACAATACTACACCCTAATCCCTCTTCTTCAAGCGAGCTAGCTTGCTGGTCAGGTTCTTCCATCAACAGGGAAAAAAAAGATGACAGTTTGTAGAGAAATCTATGAATAACTAGTGTATTCTCACTCCTTTCACCATAAAGGTAAAAGGCTGAGGAGAATCTACGGAGCTGATATTTCTAGGGTTCACAGCAGTTATGGGCCACTAGAGCAGCGCCACTGATAGAACTCAGTGCGGACTGAGGAACACTGGGCCATGGAAAGACATAAGGACTCTGCCCAGCTAAGTTGCCCTTGCCCCGAACCACATCTTTGTATCTGATTAAATTCACAGACTTCATAAACCTGTTATGCCTATTATACTTTGCCATTATAGCCAATATCAGCTTTTAGTTACAAATTTATTATTTCATTTATTTAAGCATGTCTTTGCATGTTTCTTTTGCTTATCTTCTATTTCTCCAGGCACTTGGCACAATGCCTGGCATGTAGCAGGTATTCACAAACACTTGCTGAGTGATAAATGCCTCAAATAACCGAAACTCTAATTCTCTAGGGACCATGGAGCCCATCCCCTAGGTTTATATCTCAGCCCTGCCACACTTTAGCTCTGTAACCTGGGGTAGTTATTTAACTGCTCTGTGTCTCTGATTTTTCATCTATACAATGGAGATAATGATAGTATCTGAGCCATAAGACTATTCACAGGCTTAATTCATTTTCATTATCTTATAACTATTATTATTACCATCTCTGCAACTATGGAATGTGTTCTGAAAAAAAAAATTTTTTTTAACCTAGCTCAACCTCCTTTCACATTAGAAATCAAAATATTAGAGCTTTAAAAAGTATCTTGGTTCCATGTAGTTCAATGCCCTCCCTTCACTCAGCAGGTTTCAGAGACCTCTATAAACTGTTGCTAAAAAGGACTTCTCTTCCAATTCTTCCTAGTTTTCAGACAAGTTCCATTATAGCATCCAGTCATAGAGGGGCAAACTTAATGTACCAAGACAGGTCTAAGGTCCCCAGTTTTCATGGGTGCTACTAGAAAATTGCTGATCCAGCTAAAATGTCACTCTATATATTCCTTTATGATTTATATACTCAACTACTTCTATAAAGAAGGTTGAAGGGCTTGTAATAAAAAAGTAAACAAAAAACAGGCCCAGAAAACCCACTTCAGCTGCCAATTAATTAAAAAGTGGCTATGGCAAAAAAAATCTATTGAAGAATGTAGCTAAAGGAATTTACTTCATTTGAGCACCCTTAGTCCTGAGCTTCCTAGCAGCCAAAGTAAAAGAGAAAATGTGATGTTTATAAGATCTCATGAAAAAGAAAAAATTGGCTCTTTGAATAAGAAAAAGAAAATTTTAAATCTGAATTTAAGAAGACTATGATAATACAAGGATCAGTAACTTCAAGAGTTATTTTACAAAAAGCATAGGTGTATAACTTTTCTTATACGCCCTCATTAAAAATAGAGAGAATATGCTCTATGGTGAATTTCATTCAGAGTTCCAAGCAATTCTCTGATATGCACCAAAACTTCTTTTCTAGAATTGGAAAAATTGTTTTTATTATTACTTTTTAAACAAATAATTGCCTTAATGTAAGTATGATAGCAAAAAACAAAGGGCATTAGTTTGCTGAATGCATTTGGGAAATTTTATGTTAAAAACAAGCCATCCAATAAATGAAAAATTTTGGATTTTGCTCTACTGGGTCAATAAGCAACTTTTGAAAGGATAAAATCTAAACAGAGGTATCAGTTTAATAAAAGGCTAGAAAGAAGGGGTTTGATTCAATCAAATTGTATTTAACCTAAAGATACATATAAAATAATGTACTGTTGTTTAATAAACTCTCTCAAAAAATTTAAAACTGGGATAAATGAGATACCTGTTCAGAAAAACATCTACTGAGCATGCTCATGACAAAACTTCACACAGTGAAGTACTGTAAAACACGCATCTGTACCTGACAAAGCAACCTTTCAAAACAGATGTGTCATATGATGCTTCAAAGCTCAACTTTTTTTTTTAAGTTTGTCACATTCAATCAAAGCAATTTCTGTTTCTGTTTTTCTGAAATCTGTGTGTTATTTTGGAGAAAACTTTTCTTCAGTGTTTTTCCACTCTAGGTCAACTAGTTCCTCTCTTTTCCTCCCAAGTGAGCCTTCGGAAACCACTCTGCCATGGGGAATTCACCTTTTCTCACAGGGATACAAATTTTAATACTGTCAAGTGGTCAATTTGAAAATAAAATCCAATTTTATTTGCATGCCAATTTCTAAAACAAAAAGGGCTTTATTTCAAGCTTTGTACAGAAAATTGTACCAAAGCTACACTAATCCATTATTTAAAGTAATAATTAACTCCTCTCAATATTTTATATCATATCCCCTTCTTCCCACCTTACTTCATCCGACCCAAAGAACCACCTTACCACCATACAACAAACGCCTCATTTATTCAGCATTGACTGATAATAAGATATCCCACATAAGCAGATCTTTCAAATAAATAAGGCTAAAATTTACTCTTTTCAACAAAGAAAGTAACTTTAGTCATTTTTAAGAGAAATTTACCTAAAACATACTACATACACAATTACTTCTTGGCCATCTTAAATATTTTGAGCACCCAACATATCACTCACTAAATTTTTTGAGGACCTAGGGCCATCATTATGAATACTAATTACAGATTATTAAACCAGGCGTTTCAGTTTTTATCTCTATAACAGATGGTCCCATTTTTCTCTCTTTTACAATTCTGCCTGTACTTTCTCTACTTCTGTTTTTCTCAACTCTGGATACAGGCCTGTGTTTCTGCCTCAAGCCCATCACGTGCCATCTTTACCTTCAATTCTAAGTTAACAAGCTCGATAAGGACCTTCCTGCCTACAAAGTAATCTGTATAAACTTTTGACAGCTACCTTTCTTGTAACTCACCAAACATTGTAGCTAATATTAGCAACTTTCCATACTATCTAATTTGAACCACAATCCATTAAAGAAAGTGAAGCTTATACACTGCTTAAGATGCATAAGGTGAACTATTGGGAATTCAGTGAACACAAAAATTGTGCTAAAAGCTCTACTCTCCTGTCGCCCTAGGGCCTCAAGCATTTTAGAAAGTTTATCTTTCCAAGAAGAAGAGAAAGCAAATATATGACTAGGTCATTTTATCTAGATCTATATATCTAAATCTAGAAGAAAGGTCTCATGGTGTCTCCCACTCTTTTTTATTTTTCAGGATGAAGAAATATTTAACCTGCACATCCCAGATTAATTAGTTTGGCATCATCTGCACCTTCTTCCAATGTAGTCCCTCAATGGAATTTGTAATCACCATTCCTTCCTGTCTTCACTCTCCCATCAGTGCTAGCAGGCACCATCATGGAAATCAGTGATCCCTGTTTTGGGTCAGTACAAATGATCAGCTGTGTCCAACATAGTGCAGGGCAGGCTACAGGCTGGACAGTGCCACTTCACAAAGAAAGCAGTCAATAAGGCCATTCGAAAAGCCCCTCTACCGCACAATGATAACATCTACAGCTTTCTAAAATCAAGTCATGACATGGGAATCTTTCCTGCCTTTTTGTGTTTATACATACCAGCCAGACTACATTCTGCAAATCGTGATTATGTAAAGAAAGGCACATCATGAGGACTGTTGCAGTTTCACAGTCGGGGAGGCCCACTTTTTAAAGCTCTTTTCTAAAATAAAACAATTTCTTTACCTCAGAGATAACTCTAGATTTCAACCTTTTTTACTGTAAGAAGTATTGGAAGTTGCATGGAAACAATGAATGGAAATGCACTTTTTTTTTATCAAATAAGAACAGGAAACTTTCAGTAGTTTATGGTAAAACTATGTACTTGAGCCAAAGATAAAAAATTAAACTATGCTCATTGAATTCCTAACTTTTCACCCTCTCCCATCCAAAATATACAAGAATATGCAGAACTGACACCCATAAAACAAATCTCAAAACTAAGAAAAAAATTAACATTTATAAGCTTCAAAAATATATTTCCCCCAAATTACTTAATGAACCTTTTCAAACAGCCCTACACCTACTTATTCTATTATTGTATGGCCAAAATGAGTCATAATAAAACTTTGGAATATTAAGGACAATAAGTGAGGAAATTCCAGAAAATATAAAAACTATTTCAGGGAGCCAAAAGAGAACTCTATTTATTTTTCTATCCTAATGCATAAGAATGAATAAACCAGCAAATAAAACAGGCACTCACAAAAATAAACATGTATCTGGCTATAGTTCTATAACATAAAGACCTCTAAATTTACCACCTCCTCCATGCTAGAGAAATGATTTCCTCAACCCCCAGCACTACTCCCCAGCTCTAAAACCTTCTATACCATTACCAATTTTAAAATAAGTATTTCTGAACCCACAACATCTAACATATCAACTGACACGCAATAGGGGCTCCATGTATGTTTCGGAAAGGAAAAGCTCATTCATTCAGTTTAGTCTTAGTCCAGCCCTTTCTAGGCTAAGGCTCCAAATCCTAATAATATATCACTTCCCTGAGCCTGTTTTCTCATCTTTAAAATGGAGATATTACTTGTTCCACCTAATGCCCAGGGTTGTTAAAAAGATGAATGAGATCATGCATTTGCAATTTTTTTATTAAATTGAGAAGCTCCATATAAATATGAAGATATTACCAGTAAATATATGAATAAACAATAGAAAAGAACCTTGTTCCTCCTTACCACACAACCCACCCCCTCCAAAAAAGAATCTCACCACTTATAATACAGACCCTAGAAACATAGAGGGAAGAAGGATGAACACGGAATTTTAAGACCTGGGTTCTAGTCTCAGATCTGCCACAAACTACTTGCCCTGGGCCACCTAATTTGGTTTCCTCACCAATAAACTGGGCTAATACTACCTATCTTGCCACAATAAACTAAAGTAATGGATAGCAAAGTATTCTATAACAGGGGTCCTCATCCCCTGGATTGTAGACCGGTGCAGCAAGAGGTGAGCGGCAGGCCAGCAAGCGAAGCTTCACCTATATTTGCAGTTACTCCCCAGCACTAGCATCACCTCTTCAGCTCCACCACAAATCATCAGACATTAGATTCTCAAAGGAGCACCAGTCCCTGGTGCCAAAAATGTTGGGGACCACTGCTCTATAATCTTAAAAGTGAGATACCAATAGAAGAAATTAATGAATTAGATTTGCCTAACAAAAAGTTTGGACTTTGTGTCATAAAATCAACTGAAAAAGAAAGAAGCTGGCTGCGATCAGACACTTCTTAAACCCCTTAAGGAAGAAGACAAGGAAGGACAGAGTGGAGATGCCTCCACAGTGGGAACTAGCGTATTAATTATGCAAAGAAATGGAGCATTAGAATTTATAGCAAATAACTGTGGATTAGAATCCCTCTGAGTCCACTTAAACTTGTGAATTAAAATACCGGGTCAGATTTTTTCCATTTCTGGTTAAGACAAAGGCAGGCAAACTCTAATTCTACATGTGGATACCCAGCATTCCAGAATAAACAGCAGCTCATGCAGAAAGCAGTAGAAGGAAAGTAAGAGGAGAAAATAGATCAACAAACTACAACAGATTGGTCGCTCAGTAATTAAAAAGAAAAAAAGAAAAGAAAATAACCTATCTTAAAGTTCAACTCGAGGCTGAATTCCTATCAGAAAACTACTGGAGGCCAAAACCTACATCTGCATAATACTTTAAATCTGAGGCTGTTCTTTAAGAAAACATTTGACAAAGATTATCAAAACATCAATTTTTCTTTCTTTCTACTCATTTTTCTCAATTATTTTTCATGCCTAACCCTTGAGCTTCACTTACCACTCCTGTTTTCTCAACTGCAATTAGCAACATATAAATTTGAACTAAACGGACTCTGTACAACATATTCTTTTATATCTATTTTTTATCAGTCTGTATTTCACTTTTGTAATTGAGTGAATGTACAATTAACAGCCAATAACACAACAGCGGTGCTGGAATCACTCCTGATAGTGATTAGGTAGTGCAGATTCTTCCTGGACTCCTAAATGTTCACTTACATTAAGTACACCACCTGTTTCAGTTGTGGGGTCTCTTCATCTTTCAGGACTGTATTTTGAAAATCACTAGAGACTGTGGTTCCCATCTACCGGCCTCAACTGAAACTATAGACTCAAGTGATAAGTATTAATGTTCAAGTGTAATTTTAACCTAGTGGGAGCACATCAAAGGCAAAATGAAGTATTAAGAAATGTAATGACATGCATTCTTTTATATCCCTTTACACAATCAGGACATCAAATACTTATTTTACATTTTTCCCCCTAAAGTTATACAGAATTTTAACTATATAAGGATATGACTATTTTTGATTATTTCCATATAAAGGATATTCTTATTAAAGAAAACATCCTCATGTCACCACACATGAATTCATCTAATCCCTAAATACCTTATCATTTATCATTTCTGCAACTGCACAGTTGACAGAACCAAACTGTGGCCCTAAGGAGTAAGAATTACTGGCCTCACTAAGAACTCAAGACCCAGTATACAATAAGAACTCTAGTTATATATTTGCTTTAAAATAAAAATGATAATTTTTAACTCTACCTTAGGCTTTGGATTCTACCTCTGGCCTGATTGGGGGCGGGGGTAAAGGTACTATCATGAGGCCTAACTCTAGTTATGCAAATCTATAGCCATCTGACAATATTTTTACAAAGCATGATAAAGAAAATGCTTTTCAAAGGCATGAGAATTTCACCTTCCAAGGTCATTTGACAAGCTTTGGAATGGAATTGCAGGTATTAGCATGGTATAATAAACGAGATGTACTCCCCTCTTCATGACAAGGTCACTTACAAAAGAATACTCTGACCTTGGCAAGGTTCTCAAAGGTTTAGACAAATAGGAACTGCAGGAAGTGGTTTTTTGTTTGTTTGTTTTCAAATATCGCCTGTTTTAAATCATCCGCTTGATTTTTAAGCCGGAAAGTACACAAATCTCTAAATTACTACAGTCACCTTACTCCCGCTGCTTTTAGCTACCCATAAAGCAATCCCTGTGGACATCAATCTTAAACTGCCCTGGCCTTGCCAGGACAAATGTTGACCCATGTATTCCAGCAAGGCCATGAATATTCTGAAGGTCAAACAAAATACGGATTATTTCCCATCAGAAAGGAAGTCTGTGCTTTCTGGAAGGTGGCCCCAGCTCAGCCTTGACTTGGTACACTATGAAGCAAGTAAATCAAGAACTGGAAACAGCCTTCAGTTTTAATCAGTACTTTCTGAAGGATGTTACTGATAACAAGGAAAATATGTGAATGTAGTTTGTTCACATCTCCTCTGTCTCGGCTTTTCTCCTCTTACAGATGCATGTACAGATATTTGAAATAATACTTCATTAACTAAGTTTTCAATTAAACTCCAGTATGTAAATTTGAATTCCTGTACCATTCATGAAAAAGTCATGATATCACTTAGGTTTTTTTTTTTTCCTATTTACCAAACAAGTTTCCACAAATCCTTCTTATAGTTAAAAGTATTAATAAAAGATGGGAAAATATGAAAGGTAGGGTGGAGCCAGGAAAGAAAGCTTTCTGATGTCTACTTTTCATAAAGGGCTAAAAATGTAATTGTTTTCAACCACTAAGGCATAAGACCAATGCAATTTGCATGCCTACACTACAAACATAATACTCTCTTTCTTTCTATGGCACACTGAAACAAAAAAGAAATCTCAACTGTCTTTTTTGCTGATAAGGAAACTGAGGCCCAGAGATATTAAGGGACAGTTTAACATGGCGATCAGCACCTACCACAACAGAGCCCCACTTTCTTCTGGGGCCTGGTTGTCTAGAAAGGCCTCATGCTTCCCCAGCTCCAGCACCTAATCTTCACTCTCAGTCTGTAATGTACTGAAAGCCCACTCGGACTTAATTTAAAGCCCACCTCGATGGTCTTCACTGCCTCTACAGCTACACATAAACTTGCCCTTTCCTCTGAATTCCTGCAGCAGACAGGTTCCTTATGGGTACACATCATAGCACCAAGCTGCAAAGCTGAGTGTTGTCTTCATGATCTCCCCCAGCACCTATGCATTATTAAAGTCAGAGAAAAGTGTTTTCTTATTAATCTTCCACAGCACCTATATAGAGACTCATACCTAAATATTTGTTAAAGAGAATTTAAGCATGCAAAAATATTTGTTAAATGGAATTATTTGATTGACATTTCCAAGGTTCCACAGCAAGTGGGCAGCAGAAGCAAAAATAAAATCTGTGCTTCACGATGACCACGTACAACTTGTACCACAGAGCCACAAAAATCCATGACCACATTTGCATTTGTGTGTGTGGCAAGGTGTTCATTGTGTTGTGTGTACACACACGCGGATCCTTACAACCAAGCAAAGAACGTGAGATTTTTTCACCATGAACTCGATTTTGATGTTTTTATAAGTGTTCCCACAGCCCTAACTGCTATTTTATATTTTCACTCTTCACTGTGAACATTTTTTAACTGGATCATTTTCTCCTTTTTCCCTTGGCATTTTTTTTTTTAAAGAAAAGTTTAGGACAGCAGGAAAACTGCTGAGCTGAGACACAAAGAAAAGCTGACTCTGCACATGCCTCATTGTTTTCTATTTTCATTCCAGCACAGTTGTGGCTGAGAACCAGCATTTAAGATTCCCGGTAGACCTGTGTCCCTGGTGTTTCAAAACATTGCACTTTATATACTACTCAGAGAGGTGTGAGTCAATTGAGTATGTTCCCTCATATATATCATGTATCTTTAGGGAAGTAACCAAAATATGTGTTTGGGGAAAGGAGGGGAAAAAGGGGACCAAGGGAGTATTCAGAGATGTAATTACACATACACAAGTAGGACCTTTTATGTGTGTGTTTTGGAGGTGGGAGGTTTAATGTAAACATTAACTACATTTGTGCTTCTGACTTTTATATACATACTGCATCATCGCACACTTGAGCACACATCTGTTAAAAATGCTGACACATTAATTATAAGAATGCCATTTACTCCTCTTAGGGATTTGTGATCTGTTGTTTTCAGTTTCTTAGCTTTCTTTCTGAAATACATTTGATGACTTACTTTTACATTCTTTTTATTATTTTACTGCCAACAAGATCCTCCTACAATCCATGGACATAAGTCAGTTTTCCAGGGAGTAGAAGTGATTCCTCTTTCCAAACTACTGAAATTCTGCCTCTGGGGAAAAGGCTCACACCTACTTCAGGGGACCTACAAACAAAGGGTCCAGGAAGAGCTCCAACAACCCTTAAGTCCTGGCCATCATCTAACTTCACTGTCCCAGTAAAAGGAGCCACCTCTTGAAGAGTCATTCCACAGGCTGAAAATAACCCTTTGATACATACAGAAATTAAAACTCAAAAGAAGCTGGGATAATTCATCCATTGAGGTCCACTCTCTTGTTGGGAGTGGACCTCCAGGAAGAGGGTACATCTAAACATATAGCCTTTCCTGACAGTGATTTATTTTTCTTAGCATGATACACATAAATCCACAGCTTATAACAGCAAGCCATTTTTGTCAGGGCACCAAGGACTCTCAGTGTTGCCACTATTACAGCCCCTGAAGTCATGAATCACACCTCCAAGCATGATGACAGAGGCAGAGGCTTCACCATCTCTTCCAATTTGAAAATGCCCACTCTTCCTTTCTCCACTCATGCTACAATTCCATTATTTCAAATATTTTACCATCTATAATCTTTCTCCTTGAAGTCTTTAAGAAGAGAAGGACCACCTTCAGAACAATAAGGAAAGAGACACTGACTTGGTAATCAAAAGACAAGGGTTCAAATTTTAAATTAACTTCTTAGTCACAATCTTTCTGAGTCTTGGTTTTAATAAATGGTGAATAGTAGTGTATTTTAACTGTCATAAAACTGTTAAAAGATTTAAATAAGATAATACTTAAGAAAATACCTAGCACATATTAAGTACTTACTAACCTTTTACCTCTAGAGCAATCATAATGCTCAATTAATACTTTTCAGAGGATGTGACTGTTCAGTAATACAGACCCATAGGAACATTTTGAACCTTTGCAGTCTTCTCAGCTAGGTTTGGGTAGCAACTGAAGCATCCAACATCTCTGTAAAGATATTAACGCTATAACTGTAATTATACCATATTATAATTGGTACAATTGTAAATATACCAACTGTATTACATCATAACTTTACAACATAACTGCAGAGGTATTACAGTGTTACACACATAGGTGTTAACTGCCATAGTATTTACAATAAGGAAATACAAGAAATAACCTAAACATTCATGAGGATACATCTGTACCATGAAATATATATGCTGCAGTTAAAATAGTACTATTTGTACTAACAGAAAAATCTTAATGATATGCTGTTAACCTTTTTTTCAAAATGCAGAATATGAAAGAATAATACAATTTATTAACCTCCCTAAAACTATGTGTATCTGTTCGTACATATGTATGTAAGTGCAGAGAAAAAGGATTGCTGACATAATTCTAACTATAAATAGTACTTACCCAAGGTGGATCAGAAAGATGGGTGGGAACTGTGACTTCGCTCCCTGCTTCCTACAATATTCAACTCTTTACCATGTAAATGTTTTTAAAGTATTACTTGTATAATGAAAACAGTTTTATTTGTATAATTAAAAACTAAAAATATATGTCCCACTTTATCATACAAATATTCTGATAAAGCAATGCAGGTTGATTATTTTTTTGCTTTGGATGTCTTATTCGGAACAGCACCTTTTGTAGTTCAAAAAACAACCACCCCAGTATGACAACAGCTTCTCCTCTCCTTGTGGGCTCTGGCCCAACTTCCTCCTTCTCTGAGGTCAGTGACTCTGCAAACCTGGGATTCTGCCTGATGCGGCAGTGAAGATACCTGGATTTGACTCCTGGCTCTGCCATGTACCATATGAGATTTTGCTTCAGTTTTCTCATTTGTAAAATAGGGACTTATCTACACTTTTCAGAGCTATCATGGGGGCTGTATGCCACATACTACATGCTCACTCAATGGCAGCTTTTATTATTACATTATTTACCGGGCAACTCTCTGAGTCTCAAGATCAGTTCTCATCTGTCAAATGATGGCCTATCATTTGATTATTTGAAAGCTTCCATCTCTAACAATCTATGCACATATGTTATAGGAGAAACATGAACAAACACGTACAGCCAGGTGGTTGGAACTAAAGAGATCAGACAACTTCCTAGACAGGGACTTAGCAATGGGGTGACTTGTGTGACTGTTAGCACATCATGGAGTAAGAGGAAAGGAGTGTTAGAAAAGCATTTTTTTTCTCCAGTCTAGAAAACTAAAATTTGGAGAAATAATAGATTTATGGACAGACAAATATAGTATTCATATTCCTCTCCTGCCAAATAGAAAATAACTTTCGTATCCCCTAGTGCCTGCTGTAGGCTGGGAATAACAAAACATCACAAAACAGATGAATTTTAGTGTGTGATCTTCCCCAACAAAGCCTTCATTTTCTAGCCTCATCAATCTTTTGGGACAGATGTTTGAGTCAAATCCCTTTAGAATCAATGTACAATAATACGTCTATAGCCTAAATCTATTTTTCAGGGCTCAGCTGAAATCTCACCTCACTATTAACCTTCCCAAATCCTCCCCACCCTCCATTAAACCCATCTCCCTCTTTGAATTCCCACAGACTTTGTTCTTCAACTCTGTCGATTTATACTTTATATTACACTTATTTGCATGTCTGCTTTTTACCTCCCTTACAGGACTATAAATTCTCTCATCAACCAAATTATATCCAATTCAGTCACCCATTCACAAACATTTATTAAGCACCTCCCTAGATAATAAGGACCACCCAACAACCTGGGGATACAGAAATAACAATGCATGCTCCATCTTCAAGGAGTTCACAGTCTAATTGGAAAGATGGGCATGTAAACAATTTCAATAACCAAGGTGCTATGGGAGCATGGAATCTCTCTAATCCACCTCACAGAAGGAAAAGATGAAAGGGTCAAAAAAGCCTTCCCAGGTAGGCAGTGTCTGAGGTAGTTCTAAAGGATTACCCAAGCAAAAGTGAAAGGAAAGGACAAATCTGTATTAAAATCAATATAGGTACATCTACTATAGGAAAACAGGGTGGCAGTTTCTTATAAAGTTAAACATATACTTACAGCTGAATATTGAACTCCTATATATTCACTTCCCCCTCAAAAAAATGAGAACACATGTCACTAAAAAAGATATGTTTACCAATGTTCATTACCATTCTTTCACAATATTCAAAGGAAACGACCCAAATGTCCATCAACAGGGCTGAAAAAACAAATTGGGGCATATCCATACAATGGACATACTCAGAGTCAAAAGGGAATAAATCACTGACATAGGCAAAGACCTGGTTGTTGACTCTTAAAAACATCCTGCTGAACAAAAGGAGCCAGACACAAAAGAGTACATGAAATTCTGGAATAGGCAAAACTAATCTAATAGGGACAGAAAGCAGATTACTAAGTACCTGGGACCAGGAACACTGACTACAAAGGGGCACGAAAGAATTTGGAGGGAGGTGATAGAAAAATATGTACATCTTCTTTATCTCGATTACAATAGTGACTATATGTCAATCAAAACTCATCAGACGGTACCCTTAAAATGTGTGCAGTTTAATCTATGTAAACTGTATTTCAATAAAACTAATTTTAAAAGAAAAAACCATATACTACAATCTTTAAGAACACAGTCTGGTACCAGACTGCCAGCTCTATGATTTACTGGTTGTGTAAGAGTTAAACAGTAATATAATTAGTATTAAGATGCATATTTTAAGTAGAGGAAAGAGCACAAGCAGGGACCTAGAAGTAAGAAACAACATGATAGCGTGGGGGCTACAAAATAATTTAGTGTTTTTGAAACATAAATTAAAAGGAAGGATGTGAAAGAGATGAGGCTAGAAAAGTGGAAAAGGTCAAAGGTTACTCATCTCTGTCTTCACACCTAACAGAGAGCTTCTAACACATCCAATTAAACATTTTTTTAATTGATGAACCCCAATGAGAAACCACGTGATGTCTACTAGGAAGGCTCTAATAAAAAACAACAACAGACAACAAGAGTTGGCAAGAATGTGGAGAACCTTGAACCATCATAACTGTAGAGGTTATGCTTTGAGTGTATAATGGGACAACCACCTTAGGAAATAGTTTGGCAGTTCCTCAAAAGGTTAGACATAGAATTATCATATAATCCAGCTATTCTACTCTTAAGTATATATTCCCAAGAGAAATAAAAACATGCCCACACAAAAACTTGTACACAAATGTTCACAGCAACGTTATTCACATTATTTATAATAGCCCAAAACTGGTAACACAAAAGTCCAGCAATTGATAATGGATTAATAAAATGTAATAGATACATAGTATGGGATATTTTTTAGTCATAAAAAGAAATGAAGTAGTGATACATACTATGACATGGATAAACACTGAAAACATTATGCTAAGAGAAGCCAGACACAAAAGGTCCATTTATATGAGATGTCCAGGATAGGCAAATCCACAGGAACAGAAAGTAGACTAGTAGTTAGCAGGGTCTGGGGGGAGGGAAGAATGGGCAGTTACTGCTAACAGATATGGAGTTTCTTTTTGGGTTGATGAAAATATTCTAAAATTGATTGCAGCAATGGTTACGCAAATCTGCAAACATACTAAAAACCATTAAACTGTATACTTTAAATGAGTGAATTGTATGGTATTTGACTTATATCTCAATAAAGCTATGTGTTATAAAATATTTAATGAACAACTGGATGTCAATGGTCCACTTATTTCAAGGAATGTTTGATAAAAGTTAAACACAAAGGAATTTGTTTCATTCACTTCGTTCAAACCCATATTAAGTCCCTACAATGTGCTAGGTAGGTGGCCACAAAGATTAAGTAAGACAGAGCTAGCCTTAAAAAGCTATACTCTAGGAGTGAGGAGAGAAGCGGGTACACAGTGCAGCACCACATTTGCAGACAATTCTTGTACAGTAAGGTCTGCTCACATTTACTTTGGCAAGAGGCCCCTCTGGAGAAGCAATGTGATTGATTTTCAGCAGATCCATCTAAGCCAATCATAGCAACTCCTTTACTCTTTGCCAGTGACTGCTTCAAGGATGGGCAGGGTTAAGTCAATTTAGCCAATGAATGCAAAGAGAGGCATGCTGTTAGTTTGGGGAAAAGAGATCTCTCACTCCTAAGAAAGCTGAAGGCAGTTTTCAATCTTCCTGGAACTATGAACACGCCCACAGCCCTAAGACATAATTAAGGTCATTCCTAAAACCACTAGCAGACCCATCTTCAGTCAAGATGAGCATACGGCCAGTAGAGTGGAGAGACAAAACAACCTAAGAACTGAATGAAATTAGTTCAAGTTTCCATTTTCTCCATTCTACCATTAAGTTTAAAAAACTTGTGATGATGTCAACTGATACTTTCTCTTCCTTCACTGGTCAGGAAGCATCTACAGAGCAGAGACTAGAGGCTAAATCTCTGTTTCATTTCCTCCCTCAGAGACTAGCACATCGTCAACCATTGCAAATCACATGTTCTGAAAGAATAAAAAACAATGAACAGAGTTGTTGGTCTGTTTCTTGTTATACTCAACTCTAAATATTTTCAAAAGCAGAATTTAACAGAAAAAAAAGTTACCTAAATAAAAGTCTTTCCCATTAAAACAGATATAGTTCCCTTTATTGATCCAAGCCCCTTCCCCTCTACCACTTCCTGTGGTGCCAATGTGGAAAAGGTACTACATGTTTCTAGGAAGGTAAGCTGCTTGGGGCAGGAAACCTACAGGTATAATGTAAAGTGCAGGGCAAATGGCTGGCATCTGGTGTTAAGCACCGTAGCAACAATCATAACAACAGGACCAGTGGGGCGTGTATGGACTGGCGATTACAACATGGAATGGTACTGGTTTCTATTCTCAGCATGTGTCAGTGACTTACTGACAAGATAGTTAAACATGAAAAGGGTCCATTATCAGTGGTAACTGAGACAAAGCCCCTGGACTAGAAGGAATAAAAGCTACTCCAGCAATAATCCCCAAACCTCCGATTTGTCAATAGTTTCAATTTCCTTATCCAAACCTTTGCTAAGACTGATATTCCCAAAGTAAACGAATTGAAGTTGACTTCTACTTCCTTTCCCTGGTTGAAGACACCAAAGGATGAGCAGGCAGAGACACAAAAGATCCCAATTATCCTCCCCTTCTTAAGGCTTCCTTGTATGCCTGCTGCATGAGATCATTCATTAACCAAGAGTAAGTTACTGGTTGTGATAACATAGTCCCTCACACACAGTAGGCAGATAAATGTTTACTAAATGACAACAGAAAACTAGGAGAGAATATCTGAGTGCTATCAGAGAGGAACAAAGTCTTTACCCTTCCAGGTTCACTTTTTGGCCAACCTGTTAACAATAATAATAGTACATGTCATCAAAAAGCTGAAAAGAGCTGATTTTATAGCTAAGGCCGCTGTTATTCACTGCTTACTGAATGAATAAATCTATTCAGTTTCTCTGACCCCTGTCCAGAATGCAAGTGAGTTATGGCCAGTGTAGGCGCTGACTCTCAGCTAACTTGTTATTAACCTCACTGGCTAACTGTGAATAGATACTAGAGAAACCAGTTCACTGCCAGACTGTCCAGAACATTATTTTGGTAAATGGCTTCTTCTAGTCCAGGGTACTGGCTTTTCAGTTCACCCTGAGGTCTGCTTTTCAAAGCCTGACAGCACCAGCACAGGGCAAATTCTAACTATCCTCTCCCTTATCCCTACCCTAAAATAACATGACAGTTACAGATTACACCTGGAAATTTTTACTTCTTCTCCTGATGACAACTACTCAGAGTGGAGCACGGGATTCACCTATACCAACATTCACACCCATGACGAACTCTCAAATAAAATCACTGAACCCAAACAGTATTTTAGCTTCATTACCAACCAGCTAGAGGAAGAAGAGTATGTCAAATGGCAAACTCACATTTCACACAGGTATCTCAGCCAAGACAGGATGGAAACATCACATCCACAGCCCAATGTACAAATATCCAGCACTGAGATGAATGGAAACCAGCAGGACACTTGTGGCTATACTTTCACTTAAACTCTCAAGTAAAGGAAAACTACTGCTACTTTGGTTTGGTTTATCAACAGGACAGTTCATACAGAATTATTATGAGCAAACAGTAGCAGCCATTCAGTAATTTCATGGGCCTAAGTGTGGAAGGAGGAGCAAGTGAACTTAGCTTCACTCCCTTCTCACAGCAAAGGGTCCCTCCGGATCGATCACCTTCAGAAGAGGCAGCGGCTGTTCAAACTCCGGGACATACTGCTGAAGTGAGGGAGTATAGAGCTACTGGGGCAGAGGCAGTTCTGAATTCTTCCAGGAAGGAACTCTGGTGTAAGCCCATGTTCTTCTCACTGCAGTCACACACAACCAGTAGCACCCGCATCCTAGGTCCTTCTTCCCCTTTATCCTCCAATTCCTTGATATCTGATCAGATCCAGAAAAGCAGGTGGGAGGCCTCAAGGCCTCCTCAATGCAGTGAATGAGTGTTTTAAACTTTAAAGCTAAAGCTGACTTACATGGATGTGAAGGAGTCCCTCTTTCTTTGAACACGTCATGTTCCTGAGAATCTCTGTTCTGTTCGCGAATCAGCTCTCAACCTCTTCAACCAGGACACCCGAGCCACAGCTCAAGCACACTCACAGTGACAAGGTGTGGTGTGGAGCAGGGAGCTCTGGATTGGCATCAGAAGCCACATGCACTGGCTCTGGCCCTGTAAACCAGTTGAGTAACCCTTAGCCTTGGCTTATGCATCTTTAAAATAGAAGAGTGTGGTTTGATGATTTCTATGAGGCCTTCTAGCTCCAAAAGTCTAAGAGCATTCAATGTAGACTATGGTTTTATCTATGTGCATACCCACTGAAGTACCTGAGTGAGGGCAAAGGACACATGTGCTGGAAGAGTCCATCCACAGAATCATAAACCTAAGAATGCTAGAAGTACCCAGAACATAGTCCCCTCAAAGAAGTTCTGGGTTTCAAAGTGTGTGTAATCGTGTCCACAGCTCACTGTTTCCCATGGGGAGTTATAACGACCAAGGGTGCTTTGGACATAAAGGATCATCACTGTGAAAAGCGAGGACTCTAAGAGGACAAGCTCCAAACTTAGTTTCCAGACATGGGTCCATTCTTAAGGTGCAGATGCAAAAATAGCTTTGCACTTTACATACAAGCAGAACCTAAAATAAGATTTTCAAAATGTCAGATCCTTGGTACTGAACACAGCTTCTTTCTAAACCCACAGCTCGAGTCGAGGCCTGCGCTCAAAACACCACCCATACAAGTACCAGGATCTTTGGCTCCCTCTTTCTCTGACATAATTTAGATAACCTCACCCAGGCATATCTCTGCTTGGTAAAGGAGGATACTCAGGCAATTAGGCTACCGACATGTCCCCTAAGGCAGAACACTCCCCTGGCTACTTTTGTTTGGTACATCTTTGTTTTGGTTTAGCCCTGGCAATCTGGCAGGCAGCGTATTTCCAGGGGGAGCTCTGTCCATGGTGTGAATGCTCCAGGCTTGAGGGCTCCTCGTTCATGTCCATAAACAGAACCCAGTTGCCACAGTGACTGGTGCAATGAGAAGCTGCTCAACAGCAGAGGTCACCCAGAGCTTTCTTTGGGTTCTACGGTCTAGGACTATGGGGTCCTATGTCTCTGTGCACAGGGGTCAATGGGAGCTGCAGTTGTGGCGGCCAGTACTTCATACAGGAGCCCAGGCCCTGAGGAGTCAGTGCCAAGCCAGCTGCTAAATATATGTGTGTGATTGCAGGATGCTCCCAGATCCAACCTGACAGATGTCAGCCTGGAGGTACAGGAAGAATAAAGGGCATAAGGAGTGACAACTTCCTTCCTGCAGCTTCTATAGTCCCCAGTGTATGAGAGGAGGCAGGGTCAGAGCTCAGTGCAAAGGAAAGGATCTGGAAAAGTAAATGTGGAGTTGGACCTGTGACCCTTCTGAATCACATGTGCCAATCAGATGCTTGCTACCTTCCCCACGGAGGTGGGACACCGTTCTCTCCATCCCCACAGCAGGAAACACATCATACTTCCCACCTGGCATACACAGGTAAAAACAAAAACAAAAACTTCTGGATTGGAGTCCCAGAGGTCTTTCTAAGTCATAAACCATCAGTTGTCTTTCCACCTTCCCAAGGCAACCCTGTCCAAGGACCCCAAATCTGCTTGACCAGTAACAAAAGTGGAGCAGATGTAAGGCATAACTTGTGTCTGAAAACACGTATGTCCCTGCCCATGTCCCTGGTAAGACCATTAGCTAAGATCAGTAATAGTTGTCTTTTACTATGCAAGGTAGCTGCTTTGGGATAAAAAAGAAAGAGAGGGAGAAAAAAACAAAACAGCTATAAAAGGAGATGACTCTGTAAGACAGGTCCCTTTGGCCTTTACAAAACCAAGTCCCCTTGGTTAGGGCTCAAAAAGCTACAAAGTAGAACTGAACATAAAACTCACTGAATATCTTTCAGAGCCATTTCCATGTCAAAAACATGGAAGTAATAAACATTCTTTGGTCCTAGTGCCAGTTCCACAGACAAGTGATTATTTCAAACTTAAGCAAAATGAAAATGTACCTTTCCCATAAACATGCATCTGTCTTTATCAACCACAATCCAATAAGACAAGGAGGAGAAAATGGGATGAAATTTCCCTAATTCGTCAATGTAACTCAAAGGTAAGCCTGACAATTTGGATCAAATACGCTTTGCAAACAGGACCCAAATGTTTTATACATAGGATGTTTTTGTGTTAGTCTCACCACTGTAGTTTATTACAGGCCAGAGGAAACCTAAACAGTTAAGAAATTTGTCCTTAGGCAAATAATTGAATAATTTAGACTTCAAAGATTCCATGGTAACCTCTGTTTACACAAAATAATGTGTTTCCTTTGCCTGCTGAACATCAAAATAACTTCATAATTAATAATCTCTATTTTAAAAAAAAAACCCAAAGCCTGTTAAATACAATGGCCAATATATTTTAAGGAAAAAAAAAAAGGCATGTTCAAAATCTGCTTCATTCTCTGCAGAGACAAAGTGATAATTAAGACAACATCCATGGAATCTGGTTAATGTAGATAATTTAAAAAAACTTTTCCCCCTCAGAACTGTAATTTTTATTTATTTTTTTCAAATTGCCTATGAACTCTGTGACTCTAAGAAGAGAAGAGAGTAGTTTTTTACTTAGAAATTCAACAAAGTTCAAATTCCAAGTAAAGGTATAGCTTAGAAAATTCAAAGTTATTCTATTTTCTAACTAGTCCATACTTAAACAGCTTTGCCTCAGAGTGTGTCTAGTTTATGATAAATGGAATACCCTAGAAAGTAATCCACACCTCACACAGGGAAGTGTAAATGAAGTGTGGCAAGTGGCCCAGAATGGGAAAGAACTTCGCAAATACTGAGGTCATCACAGAGACAAATAATATCCCTCTGAATTTGTACAAGGATTTTAAATTTGCCAAGTTCTTTTATCTATTTTCCACTGTATTATCTTCAAAATAACATTTGACAATAATAATATTCTCTATGGATATTTACTATGTGTCAGGCTCTATTCTAAGCACTTGCCTTGCATTTACTTATTTTTACCTCAAAACGACTTTGAGATATACTAAGATTGTCTCCATTTTACAGAAGAAAAAACTGAGGTAGAATGATGGTAACTCACTCGAAGTCTGGAAGTCACTGACTTCATAAGTTACTGACTTACTGACTTAGTCAAACAACTAAGTGGAAGCTGGCCTGCAGGTGGCACCTGGACTAAAAGACCTTCTGGTTCCCAAATCAAAGCTTGTTTCTTCCTAGAAAAAATGTTTGATCAAGATATCTCAAGGAATACGCCAATGATTTCTGACCTAAATATATGTCCTCATTCTATGGAAAACTCAACTACTGGAACATTAATGAGAGATTCAAACATCAAAGAAAAAAGGAGGCTGGGATTTCCTTAATTAACTGATCTAAATTCCCAGCTGTCATTTGAATTTTTCATCTATTTTCTACCGCCTTACTTAGTCTGTGCAAATTATGTAAGAAAATTTTTAAAAGACTTCAGAAAAATGAATTATTTGGACATTATATGTTGGAATTCTCATTACAATTTTCTCCTACCTTGTAATAATTTGATAGCCTTTTACAATTCATGTTTCTGGCAAACTTTCATTACACTCACATTTAACATTATATAACATCACCCAGGCTATAGTTTGAAGCTGCTATCCAGCTGGGCTGATTTTAAACCCCAACTCTGAAAAAAATAAAAATAAAAAATAAATAACCCCCCAGTTCTGATAGCATGGTATATACCATGCTTTTGACAAAATTAGAAACCTCTCCTTCCTTCCTAGAAAATCTTTACATATCTACAAAGAAAAAAAAGAATTTCAGAATGTGTTTGAAAATTGTAAATAATATATAATTTTTCTGAGATCTCATTTCCTTTTCTCTGACAGGGTTTCCTTCAGCTCAGGCCCCCAAAATGGGCCATGACCTACAAGTAAAAGTGACAATTATTTCCCTGCACTAAACTGAAAATATAGTCACATCTGTGTGTTGTCTTTAATTCCATCAATTAAATATCCCAAGTTGCTGTAGCTGCTAGAGATACAGCAGTGAACAAGGTAAGCAGTTTCTCTTCTGCTTTCATGGAGCTTCCATTCCATGTAGAAAAAAAAATAGACAGTAAAAAAAAGAGAGGTCATATATTTTTAAAACACAAAGAAGATCCACCTCCAGAAAAGGACATGCACAACAATGCGTGGGGGTGTTTTGTAAGGGCAGGTCCCAGGAACCCAGGCACTGCCTTTCCACTCTCTGGCTTACGGCCCCACCGCAGGCTCAGTAGGATAAATTTCTATGCTGCACGTACTCCCAACTAGCTCAGGGCAACTCCATCTTCAAATATGAGCCTTACTTTTTTTATCAGCAGGGAGCAAAGTCCTTTGAGCCCATCTGGTCACTTTTAGACCCTTAATTGTCCAGAATCTATTTACTTCACTGACACCATTCAGATGGGTCATGTGTGAGCCAAATTCTATGCAGCGCTATAACACAGAACTAGGTGCTGGGAGTGGAGGTTGCAGCCAGGTGGACTGCACAACACAAGGAAGAATTTTCCAAAAGTCAGAGCTATTTTAAATTCAACCAAGGCTGGGGGCTCAGTCAACAGGATATTAGAAAGGTGATTTATGTATCAGACCAAGTTGGACCAGATCATCTCCAAGGATACTTAAAATACCAACATACCACAAATCTAGAACTCCAGCAGTGTGCCTTATGAATGCAAAATCTTCCCAGTTGTAACTTATTTTAAAACATCATTTGAGGATAATGTTGCTAATGAGATAAAAATTTAGATGTTGTGAAGAAGTAAGTAATTTAAAATATGCCATGTTAACTAAGCAATAATTTTAATAGCACACAAATACTAATAGCTGCAGCTTAGCAGTATTTAGTAGTGCCAGGCAGGTTTTGAGCACTTAAAGCAGGGTATCTCATTTAATCTTCAAGACAACCTAGTGAGATGGGTACTATTATTCACTCCACTTTGTAGATGAGGACGCTGAAGCAAACAGGTTGCACAGCTACTTAGTGGCACACCTGGGATTTGCACTCAGGCAGCTGGCTCTCAAGTCTATGCTCTGAAGTACCAGACTCTGTGAAACTGTCTTCTTAGGAGTTGGGGAGCATTTTTCTCTTAGATTGGGTTACATAA
Source organism: Cynopterus sphinx (assembly GCA_030015415.1). NCBI lineage: Eukaryota > Metazoa > Chordata > Mammalia > Chiroptera > Pteropodidae > Cynopterus > Cynopterus sphinx. The sequence continues at coordinate 67,148,109 of CM057387.1, read as the reverse complement.
ATATCCTAAAATAGCTAACTACTACTTACCCCTTTCACCTCTGAAATTTGATAAGTGAAACTTTTTTTTTTAATTCTTTTACTTTTTAGGAGAGGCAAACCTTGGTTGACCTCACAGATTGAAAGGACTTTGTCAGCTTACATTACAACCCTTATTTTTTTATTTTTTACACCTACAGGACCTGGTCTTCCTAGGTGGTCTCCCATCCAAGTACTAAGCAGGACTGACCCTGCTTAGCTTCCAAGATCAGACAGGATAGAGCTTTTTCATGGTAGCATGGATGCAGATGAAACTTTTTAATATAATATAATCACAAATTTTTTTCTAGTTACAGTACATACTAAATTTACTTTACTGTAATTTATAAAATTGTATAAGTATTCAGAAAGTTAGTTCAGGTTCCAAATCTTATTTCCAAGTAGTAGCTTAAACCCTAGAAGAATCTGGCTCAAAATCAATTACAAAATTTTCCTATGACAGTATAACAAACACACACTACATTAGATATTTATATTTCTGCTAAATATCAGAGATGCCCAAATCGGTGATTATGACAGAGCTGGCCTTCAACTGTGGCAGTTTCCATTACAAAATCTACTTTACAGGAATGTAGAATCCTGTTTAAAAACTGATTTAGACTGATACTTAATATGACAATATACTATTGGCTTCGCCTTCCCTTTTGTTTCATTTTTTCCCTCATTAAAGCCAACAAGTCTCCTTCAATTTAAACTAAAAATCATGGATAATAGACTAATGGTTACCAGAGGGTTGGGGGAGCGGGGAGAGAGGAGGCTGATGGGGTGCAAGTGGTCAAATATGTGGTGACAGAAATAAATCTAACTATGGGTGGTAAAAATACAATGATATATATATATATATATATATATGCACATATATATGTATATGTGTGTGGGTGTGTGTATGTATATATATGTGTGTGTGTGTATGTGTATGTATATATAATATATATATATATATATATATATATATATATATATGCCTTACTGTTGAATTGTACACCTGAAACTTACTGGATTTCATTAACCAATGTCATCATAATAAAAATAAATAAATTAAAAAAAAAAACTAAAGAAGTAACAAGTTAGTTCTTAATACAATCCAGCTGGCATTTTTTTTTAAGTCTATGTTTGTAAATATTAATGATGCCTGAAGAGTCTTAACTTTTTAAAAAACCAAGTAGTAAAATAACAAATTAGCTTCATGGAGATTATAAGTATATAATGGATATTATAACCTGAGCCTGCTTCAGTATGGACATCAGTGGTATATTAAGAACCATAACAAAAATGATTTACATAAATATTTATAAATATTCACACAAAAGAAGTTTATACATATGCACACAAAGAGAACATAAGAGCAGAAAGTTCTAGGAAATCATGCACTTTTTAACAGAAAATTATAACAGAAAAATTCTAGAAAATCCTGCACTTTTTCATTTATGATATACATAAACCAACAAGAAAATTCAGCAAGAATTAAAAATCTTTCCCTTATTCATTATAGTAAAATCAAATCACAGTTAAAACTAGTTTTTTGAAGGGATAGTGAAAGAAATAATTTTATAGGCCCAGAAAGTTAGAACAAGGCTGAAATCCTTGCTTCACAAATATTATCATGTCATATCCTCTAGATATGATCTTCTTCATCATTAACCTTACAAATATCACACTCTAGGAATCACCTATATTGCTCCACAATGCTCATGCTGCCCAGATGGCAACTTTGACAGCACCAGTGATTTGGAATCATAGCATTTGCGAGCTGAAAAAACTTGAAGATCCTCAGGCCAATCTCCCTCACCTTCCAGGTGAGAAAACTTGATACTAAGATGCTGAGGGACAAGGCCAAAACTCATAGTGAAGTCTTTCATTAAATCTCCATTTGGGCCAGAAGACAAGATTTTCCCTAGACTCCAAGATAACTCTTCTTTCATTCAGAAAGCAGCTATTTGAAACTTTTTAATCTTAGGAACCTTTTATGCTTTAAAATTACTGAGAACTCCAAAAAGATTCTGTTGGGATGAATTATATCTATCAACATTTACTGCAATAGAAATATAAATTGAGATATTTTAAAAATATTTATTAATTCATTTAAAACCAACAGTAATAAACCCATAGCAAATTAACAAAAAAATATTTTCTGGAAAAAAAATTACAGTGTCATTGTTTTACATTTTTGCAAATCTCTTTATTTTCTAGCTTAAGAGAAGATAACTGGGTTTTCAGATCTACTGCATTCAATTTGTTGTGATACATTATTCTGATTGAAAGATATAAACAAATCTGGCATACCAAAAATGTGTAGTTAAAAAGGGAAGGCAAATCTTAACAGTTTTTCATATACTTGTGGCTATTCTTTTATATTATACCTAAATTCATTCAATAGTCATTTCTTAAAAGTCATTTGCAATGTGGGATCTGAATCACATATGAACTTTCCATACCTCATTACATTAAAATCCATTGCTTTCCCTAAAATACTGAGAAAACTACAAAGGGAAAAGTAGTAACTTTATAGCAGAGAATTCTGGCAGACACCACCTTTATCAATTGATAAAGGGTAACATTATCAGTAATAAGACATATAAACACAATGTAACCTCGATTTGAGGCCCTGAGAAGGGCACATTACTGCTGTGGTATCCTTCCCAATAATGCATACATTCAATGCAATCATGAGAGAACATCAGAAAAACCCAAATCTAGAGACATTTCCAAAGCAACTGACCAGTACTTTTCCAAAGCACCAAAGTTACCAAAAGACAGAACTGTCACAAATTAGAGACCAGGAGACATGACAGTTAAATGCAATGTGAGATTGTGAATTGAGTCCTGTAACAGAAAAAGAACCTTAGTGGAAAAACTGGTGAAATCCAAATAAATTCTACACTTTAATTAGTAATAATGCACAAAGATAAATGACTTAGTTTTGACATGTTCTATGGGCACATAAGAAGTTATCATAAGGTGATGCTGGATGAAGCCTATATGGGAACTCTCTGTATTGTTTATGCAACTCTTCCATAAGTATAAAATTATCTCAAAATATAGTTTTTAAAAATCATTTGCTCTTTCTTGTACTATCAAGCTGTGAGATCTTTTACCCACACATAATTTTGTAATATCATGTATTGGTCATCTGGAAAATAATGCTTCACTGAGTTATGCAAATATTTCAAATGTTGACATATTTCTTATATGATTTCAAAAAAATCACATTTGTTAATATCTCCATTGATCTCATCAGAAAAGTATTTAATTATTGAGAAACTGCCACAATCATGGTGATAGATATAAGATTTCCAAACCTTTGATTTTTGCTCAAAAATAAAATTTTATCATTGGCAACAAATAATGTCAGTTGTTTTCCTTAAAATAACAGGCTCACTTTGTTCATTTTCAAAAAATGCCTACCAAATACCAAACTCTGGATAGCCATCATTTGTCTGTCAGTCATTCTTTCAAGTAAAATGGTGTTCCATGAAAAATAGACTAGTTCAGCTCACAGTTCAAACTGTACAAGTGCCTTTCCTCAAGATAACCGCCCTACTTTGGCATGGAGAAGTACTATGTGCATACTTCCCATTTCATCACAGAGTATAAAAAAGACATGTGTCTGAGAGTTTCTACTGCTTCATCTATAGCATTCTTAAATGAAACTGGTATGTGGCAATGAAGCACTGCCTCAACCCCTGCTCAGACACCGGCTATTTTATCCCATGTTGCTTTTATTCCATCGTTGCAATATTAACCCACTAAAAAAAGACATCTTAGAATTATTATCAAAATAGTTTTGAACTCACATACCTCCTGAAAAGAATCTCAGGTCCATGACCACATTTTGAGAACCACTGGTTTAAAGAATTAACCGTCAGCACCTCAATGAAATACACCACCACTACCCTGACCAACATACAGAGTACTAAACAGTCTTATACTAGGCTTCAGAGAATGTTTACCAAGAAGCAATAGCTTCTTGCTTTCAAAGACTCAACAATCTATGGACAGATCCAGCACTCGTCTTTAAACCAACTACCACAGAGGTCACACAGACACTTTTATCTAAGAAGCTGAAAAGACAGTGTTCCTTCACCTGGTTTTTATGGGATAGCCTGCATCCCAACACTGCCTCTTTCTCCCAAAACAGAATACATTAACATTCAGATTTATTATTTTAGCAAAGTTGTTTCTCTTTATTGTACTTTATGAATTGAGACAAGGTTATAATTATTGATATTTTTCAATAAATATTAAGCACCCACTATGTGCTAGGAATTGGGGATTTATCAGTGAACTAACTGTCCCCACATTCTCCCTCAAAGGTCACACTCAAGCAAGGACAAAGAAGACATAGAAACTCCTCTACTTGAGAATTTTCATATATATGGGAAAAGCTGCATCAAAGAAAAAGCAAACCAACTTGACTTTCATGGAAATTACACTTTGGCAGCAGAAGATAAAAAATAGACATAAAAAGTAAATTATAAACATGTTTTAATTAAGGTGATAAGTGCTATGAGAAAAAAAAACAGAGCAAGATTAGAAGGAATAGGATTACCAAGGGTTAAGCAGGATTACAATTTTAAATAGAGTGGTTAGGGTGGGACTGAAACCAGAGGCACCACATGGATGAGGAAAATCACCCATAGATGGTTTAACTCCATTGTTTCTGCGTTCTCCTGTCTGCCCCCAGCCCCAATCCTCAGTGCCACTGTAGCACATCACTGTACCACTCTAAGCAGAACATACAGAAAATAAAAATTGGGCACTGATGGAGTCTGTCTTATCTGCAATACTGTATTTCAAAGTCAGAGCTGATTTCTGTACCAAAAATAGGCCTGAAACATAGACTTATGACTTTAAAAACTGGGTAAATATACTCACCATGCTAACATTTTCAAAGAACACTATTTTCAATAGTTTCATTTAAAATAATTATGACTCTCTGATTTACATGCATCATCTCATTTATAATCCTCACAGGAACACAGTACAGTAGACAATATTGATATCTCTATTTTACATATGAGGACACTGAGGGAATCGTCACACAGCCTGCAAAGAGCAAAGCTGGGGCCTAAACCCATGTCAGAACCCACAGCCCAAGGTCACAGCTATCAACGATCCTGACTCTCTGGCTTTAATACATCTCTGTAAAGACTGGACATTGTGGGAGAAAATTGTTTTTCCTAAATAAAGATGTGACAGACCAACAGTCACTCTTCATCTTAATAAAGTCCTCAGGCATTCCTCACATTTGGAGAGTGAAATCTCTACAAAATGTTTTGATTACAAGTCCCAAATAAAGCCTCACTTGAGTGACTATGCTCCAGCAAAAATCTGGGAAAACCCAAGGGCCTGTCACACAGGCCCTTTCAATCTTCGGGTGCTGACACTGCCCTATGTCCTTTAGCCTAAAAGAACGGGAATGCTCATTTTACCCCAGTAAAGGGATGCTTTGGATACCCACTCTCAGCAACACCAGTTTCAGCCTCAGCTAAACAACACATTTCTTATAGTACACACCGAGTTCTGACTGAGTTCCTACAACTTAGAGAAAGACCAGCCAGGCCAATAAATCACTTTAGCAAGTGGCCTAAGTTATCTGCCACTGAGCTGACACTCCAGGTGGCCAAAGGGAGTTTTAGTTTTCATCATTATTAATAAAAAGTAGTCTGAAGGAGATAGAATTATAGCTCTAAAACAGAGGTTCTCAAACCTGATTCTAATGAAAAACATGCATGATGAACACTGTTCACCTTTGGACACACTATGGTCTTCAAAATAACTACTGAAAACTATAAAAGCACTGCTGAAAGAAAACTTAAATAAATGGGCGGGGGGCGGGTACCATGTCATGGGTGGCCAAACAGATGATGTGCTATAGATTTTGTGTATTTTTCATTTTATCAAGGGCAATCCTAACCCCTCCCCCTCCCATTCAAACATATTTAATACAAATAACTAGTTATTTTGGGGTAACTTTTAATTTGTTTTATCTTTTTAAAGAAAATCACTCTTCAAAGTCACTAATTTAATTATTAGTTGTAACATTATTCATGATATCTTACAACTGGGATATGCCAGTAACTCTTGACATTGTAGCAAAAAATTACTTTCTAAAATAAAATTGTAAAGAGATGAAACAAATAAAGCAGTAAAAAAAAATCAGTTATTTATTGATACAAAGGCTTTGTTCCCAACTTTAAAAATGTCTTTCATGATCCCTCACAGCTCTGAGATCTGCACTCCTATCAACTTTACCAGGTTGCCTGGGAACCATCTCCAGAAAGGGTTAAAAGTCCAAAGTTGCCATTCCAGACCTGCTTTTTGAGGAGGAGGCAGGTTGCCTAAGGCCTCAGGGTAACCAGCCTCATACACACAGAGTAAACAGAGGCCACTGTGCACGCAGGAATAAATTCCTCAACCAGCACGTACTCTCCTGAGGTTTTCTTGTAAGCTTTTTCCAATAGATTCCAAGTTGAGTAACAAACAGAAATAATAGATTTTACTGGGCCTTTCTTGAGTTTAGAAAGATCTGACAATACCACGAATTAGCTCAACCCAGTCCTCTGAAATTTTTCATTAGAATTCTTTTCTCCTGAATCATGGTAATAAGGTACAATTTGGCCCCAGGGTTTGTACATAACTCCTTACTCATAGGCTGCTCCAGCCCAGGACAGGAAAAGAAGCTGAGGCCTGTCCGTAGGAGGCAGGGCCAAGGCCAGGAGTCAGAAGATTTCTGGATAGATGTTTTCTATATACTAATTAGAAAACAGCATTCTTACATAACACTTGATTGGCTCTCAGATAAGTCTGAAATACTCTTTTTCACTTTCATCTTCAACTGCTCCTCTGAGTCACCAGTACTAGCATTTGGCTCAACCAGCCTCAATTCCCTTCCATTTTTACGGAGCACAAACTTCTATCATTTTTCTATAATTCATCAGGCTAAGCTAACTCTAAGTATTATTATTCTATAAGATATTGCAAATGTAGCAAAATAATGCAAATACATGTCCCCCTTCATACATACTGTATACTGTGAACAGAAATTGGCATGCACTTGATTTCAAATTGAGATTTCTGAACATCACTTTCCAAATGCAGTAGCAGTTTGCTGCCTGGGGCCAGCCAAACAGAGGAAATGAGGAATCTGACTTGTTTTAAGAAAAAAAAGCCACTGAGAGGCCTGATCCTGATGTCTTTGAACATTTAACACTTAAAACCTGAACTGTTTCATAACAAACTAGAGCTCCCTTTCCTCTCTTTAAGAAGAGGCCCTTGGCAAGTATTTATTTAGTTAATGAATGTTAAGTAATTGTGTTTCACAAAACAAAAACAAAACCTCTATAAGATGCTCTTTGGGCTCCCTGGCTCTGCAAGGCCATAGGAGCTCCAACAGCCAAGAGCCTGGTAGAGTAGTAAACTGGAAATTTAGGGAACAATATGACCACAAGCACTTCTCTTAAAAGAAAAACAATTCCCCTCTTGGCAGAACTCCAAAAGGCAATTGAGCCAGTAATGTCCAGACTAATCTCTGAACAACCTCTGCCAACTTTCTCCTACAGGCATTAGGTTTTTCAGCATGGGCTTTGCAAATAATCTAAAACAATTAATTAGCGCTTTGAATTCACCTCATACCATTAATGAAACACTGCCAGACAGCTTTTGATAGCATATTTCCAGAGCTAATTAAACGTGGCTAAACAGAGGACACAGACTCCCCAAGCACTCGACTGGGCCAGCCAGGGACCTGGCTGGTGACAGTGAAACCATCCTTACAGAGAAAGTCCTAGGGTGACGAAAGTGGTGGTGCTACTGAGGTGAATTCCTCAGGGTCCTCCACAACATGCCAGACCCTGCTCTCAAATTATATAATTACCGGGGCTCTTCAAATTCAAACTATTCTTTCACCCTAAAGACATTTTTTTTCTTCTAATGAGTAGAAATTCTTAATTTGATACTAAAATGTTTGGTATTGCTTCTTGTACACATCTCCACTCCCAAAAAGACTGGTTTAAAAATGTTTTTTAATGTATAATACTTTTGAAAATTAAATATTGAAATAAATCCCATCCCAAATTTCCTTTTTTCTATTAGAATCCTGCATAATCTAAGATTTCCCAGTTCCATAACCTCAGTCCTATGTGAGAAATATATATTTTTTTTTCACTATCTAATGCCACATAGAATTCCAGACTGCTCCACACGCATGGCCAGCAATATAAACACGTTTTTAGGAGGTCTAGAAAAAAAAGCTAGCAGGGTGCAAGAAGTAAAATGTTGTTGCATTCCTCTGGACTTTCCTGGTCCAGTTTCAAAAACAACCACCACCACCTGGGGCTTATGGCAAGCTTCAAGGCTGTTCTTAGGTGGCTCAATGGCCCCTCCCCCACCAATGACAGTGGTGAGGTCTGAGAAAGCAAATCAGAAAAACCTCACAGACTACTCAAGGGCAAAAAAAATAAACAGAAATTATCATGAAAGACAACTTCACAGGCACTGTCTCACCCCAAATTTTAAAAAATATGTTGTCGGGGTACTTAATAAATATCAATAACAACTTGACGAATTTTCTGCCCTTCTGAAAAATGTTAATTTTTTAAAGCTCTTTCCTGGAGTCTGATTATAGGAATGAAGTAGGAACCAGTGAGAAAGCCAGAGTTAAAAACTAGAACAGCAGCAGCAGGAATGAGGTATGCCCCACTTAACATTACCTTTTTTGAACATCCTTGTTAACCGACCTCAACTCTGCCTTTTACCTAGTCGGCTGGTACCATTGCTCATTACCTAGAGTCTCCTCAGCTGCAGCTTCCCATACCAATCTCCCCATGCTCAATGACTCAACACAAGTCTCCTACATTGGTCTACTAAGTCACAAGGCAAGAAGTGGGAAAAGACAAAAGAGGCACATAAAAGGAAGAACTGGGGGGAAATTCCTTTAACAACTATGATGATTATGTCAAGGTGCAGCCCCAGCTAATAAATAATAAAGACGCACCTGGGTTCTGCAGGCACACTACACTTACAGCTGGACGGCTGAAGGTATCTGGAACTCACTTCCTCAAACCAATTTCCTTTCTAACATATCAATCCCTCAGACTATGTGAGTTTAATAAAAGGTTTTTGAGATTGCTGTTTCAAAGGCATGCTAAAGCCCACCTCCCTTTTATGATAGTAAGAATTTTCTAGACATGTTTGCAGGTTCTGTCACAATTTGTGCATTAAGAAAACTGATGATCTATGCTGTCAAATGTGGTCCTCAGACCACATTAAAATCATATGGGCCTGTTAAAAAACGTACAATCTGTGACCCACCAAGACCTCCTAAAACAGATTCCTCATGTTAACGAGATCCCCAAGTGAGTCATGTGCACATTAAAGTTTAGAAAGCACTGGTCTAATGTCTGTCGATGTGTAACATGCAATTCTAAAAGCAAGATGGGTATATCTCAGTCAGCCTCAGGCAAAACCAATATGGATATCCATATTACAAAACATTTTGAAGTGTTATTTTCATTACAGAAATTTTGCTATAAGTATCAAGCTCCTTGCAGTCTAATGAATAAAAATTAGTTTACACATATTTGTTTACGAGTATCTTTCGGAAACATTAGTTGTGCTATAAGAAGCACTTTTACAAAAGGTTAGTAAGACCTCAAAACTCATAATCTTGAAAAACAGGCCACCAGGGGAATGAAAAGGATGAGACCAAAACCTGGGGGAAAGTTAGAGGATTCAAGCTCTTAAGACAGTGATTTTTCAAGGACAGTCTCACAGTCCAAAGGGATTTTGTTTAGACAGTTTGAGAGGTTGTTCTGTGTTTTTACTATTATGTTGAAGTAATTATCTTTACTATTGTGACATAGTTGATTCTACTGATATGAGATATGTCTTTATCCTCATTCCTCCTCAAAAGGAACAAACTGAAAGAAAATCCAAATTCATTCTTAATTGCATAAGCATTATTCCTCCCACAGGTCCTTCCTTCTAAAATCTGGTTCTGGCCACCATCACTTCTTGCTTTAATTATTACAATAGCCACCAAGAGTATCCCCAAATGCACCCTTGCCTAACTGTCTATTCTTGACACAGCAGTCACAGTGATCCTGTTAAAACATCCTTCAGATTATATCATTCCACTATTCAAATCCTCCAATGGCTCCACCTCACTCAGAGTAAAAACCTTACGATGCCTTACCAGGCTTTTAGGCAGCCCAACACATATCCCACAACAAATTCTCTGATTCTTCACTCTAGTAGCCACCTGGCCTGCTGACTACTATTTGAGCACAAAGCAAACTATCACCTCAGGACCTTTGCACTTGCTTTTCTTTCTGCCTGGAATGTTCATTCCCCCAGATATCTACTTAGCTCACCTCCTTCAAATCTTTGCTTAAATCTGCTATAAGTATCTTCCCAGTGAGGACGTCTTTAATAATCTTACTTTAAACTGTATTCACCTACTAACATCCCATTGAACCTGCTAAAATGTCCATAACTTTTTTGTTTTGGGTCAGTCTTTCCCCATAGGAATGTAAGCAGCATGAGGACAAGGATGGTTGCCTGTTTTGTTCACTGCTCTATCTCCAACACCTGGAATAGTCTAGAAGGCTCAACAGATACCTGTTGAATAAAACAATCAATTAACACTTCAGGAAACTTAACCATGTTAGACACTGAAAAAAAACTCATTATCTATACTAACTGCAAAGTCTCCCCTTTCTGTGCCTCAGAAGCTAGCAAAGTACCTGAGACTTGGTAGACACTCAAAGTTTATTGACCCAACTACAAGTTCTCATCTAAACATAGCAGTTATTCAGAATGATAAATGGTTCTTTCCTCTAACTTAAAAGAAAAGGGAGCATGGGAGCTAGGTGGCATTCTGCTTCACTGTCCAGCAACAAAACAGCAGAGTGGGCACAGATGCGACCCACTGCAAGAGCTGGTTGCAGGAAAGTGCTACAAAAGCTGGTGGTATCACAGATGGACAGAATAGAGAGGGGACTGACTCTAGGAGCTGATGCTCTGCCCTCCCCCAAGGCCTGTGCGCCTAAGCACCCTTTAGGGTCGGGCGGAAGGGTAGGAAGGAAGGGACACTCCTGAGGGTTATGTCTAGGCAAGGACCAAGTTATTCAGGCACATGGCGACAAAGGGAGGCAACACAAAGAACCCAGAGCAGTTTTCCCAAAACTTTTTGTCTTTTGGCATAACTACCATGTATCACTATATGGCTCCCCTCATTGCCAAGAGAGAGAATAGCTTTTGTTTAAAAAAAGTATCAATATTTTCCTCTGAGGACAGTAAAATTTTCCATTATACTCTAGACATTTATTTTTTCTTCAGATTTCTAATAGTTGGCAGCATAGGGCAGGAGAATAACTGGGCCTCAGTCCCCAGAGCACCTGCTGCCTCCGCTGAAGAAGGAACATTCTGAGAGCAAGTGCATTTTTAAGCCTCTAGAATTCCACCTGATTTACAGTCTCCTTTCAGAGAACAAAAATATGATAATATTGGATTTCAGAATAGATAATTCTTTGGGCCACTCTGGCAGAGAATGTTTTAAAGAAAATGAAAGTCAGCAGCTCACATGGATGCAGTGCATGCCTGGCCAATCTTGCATTAGGGGCAAGCCCCCGGGTGCCCGGTGCCAGGGCCAGTCCTGAGAGAAGGCCTCATGTTGGAACAGTTCCCAGAATACTCCCTGTTCCTGCAACACTTCCAAAACCGGTCCTCAGAGCTCTATCAATGATTCAAGGTGGCCCCACAGTATGAGGGATTAGTTATCAAAGCAAACTAACTAAGAAAGCCTAATTTCCTATACATACAACGTGCAAAGGTATAAGCTTTGGGCAATTAAACAGCTTTGTGGGCACACACAGATAGCTCTGTCCTGATTAAAATATTGACCAGTATTTACAATACTGGTATCCTAAAATAACCCAAATAAATCAGGCATATAGAAATCAGGGTGGCAATTACACAGGCCAGGATAAGGATACAAAAGAGAGAAAAACCGGGTTCTGTTTGTTTGTGCGACATCAAATTTTTGTGTAATCTTACTCACATTCTTGATAAATATCTTTTTTAAACTATGTGCACATACGGTTACCCAACTATTGGTAAATTCTCCTCGAAAATGAAAAAGTCTTTCACTAGATATCATATATTCTACTAGACACACACAGCCATCCAGGTCCATGCAAGGCAAGGGGAACTTTGATAACAAATTCATCTTTTTCTTTACTACTGTTAACTATCTAGTGCATGTGTGTGGGTGTGTGAATGTTTGTGTGTGCGCGCATGCTGTTTCTGGGCACAAACATAATGGGGGAGGGCCTTCATCATGGATATGCACAGTATCCCCAAAGGGAACACAATCTAAAATGCAGGCTGCTCTCTCCACTGTGGATCTTTTAATGCAGTTATTTATTTGCTCTTTAAAATAACTAGAAAGTTGGCACCACAGTAATTGCTCACACCACAATTGACGTATCTTTTCTTTGTGCATCCAAAAGTGGAATTAAACACAAAAGTTGTTATAATAACCACCTAAAAACAATAATAATCACAGACAAAATCAACTAGCTGTGTCCAGAGATTTAGGGGTTGGCAAGAGAAGGCCTTGTTGAATTTGCTTTGAACCTTCAAGCCTATCCCTCCTCTACCCTTTTCATTCCCTGGTAGCAGCCTCTGCCAGTATTCTCTCCACTTTCCTACCATTATGAGTTATGACTTCTGATCACTCAGTTGACAGAGAGGAGAAAACTATAGCTGAACCACCTCTGCAGTCCTCAGGCTGTTAATCTCAAGTCCAAAAAACAGAGTGCCAGTTCTTTCAGACAGCATAATAGAAAGAGCATAAACTCAGAAATTGCTGCCACTTCGCAGTTACTAGTTTTATGACTGTATATAAATGATCACTTTTTAACATAAATGACCATTTAAAAAATTGATTTGTCACTCATTACATATTACATCTTTTCTTCACTGGTAAAATGAGTAAAATAATGGCAGTGGTAAAAAATTACAAAAATGGTGATAAAGATAAATACCTACCTCGGTAGGTTTCTGCTGGGATTAAATGAACTGACACATGCAAGGTCCCCAATAGAGTGCCTGGCTGGCACTGTTTCCAGAGGTGCTAAGGGGTACACTACCGCAAAAAGACCATAAAACTTATGCAATTTGTCATGCAAGTGTGTCGATTTCTGGTTTGATTGAGAGTTGAACCATCTTTCTAAATTACTTTTTCTAAGTCCCACTACTCTCTTTCTAGAAATAAAAACAAAACAAAACAAAAATATTATCTGCCTATCCCAGGGAGTGCTATGAGAATAAAATGAAAAACTAGGTATAAGAGCGTTTTGAAAACTACAAATATAAAATGATATTACAGGCAAAACTCAGAGATAGTGCGGGTTCAGTTTCAGACCACCACAAGAAAAGTCTTGCAATAAAGCAGGCCATCATCTTTTGCGGGTGGAGGGTCTTGCCTTCAATTTGTACAAACTGCAACATCTGTGAAGCTCAGTAAAACAAGGTGTGCCTGTATTATTAGGTTAGCCTCTCCCCAAGGCTGCTAGTGTGTCCCATTCTAAACTACATATTAACAAGCTGGTATCTAATGGGACACAAAGAGTTCAGAGCTTTCTTAGCAAGAAAACAGGTCCAAGTAAAAACATTTCTATTTTCCTTTAGACTGTACCTGGAATTCCAGATGTATCCAGGAGAGATGAAAAGGAATGTGTTTGTTCAATAGAAATGTGTACAAGATGTGGGCAAGCCTCCAAAAGTATGCATCTCGGCACCAAATGAAAACAGTAGAATGAGGGGCACAGCCATCCCATCAACAGTCCGCTGGCATCAAGGCCAGCAGTGTTTCTGCACAATTCAGCCCAGCAGTACCTCTCTGACCTGGCACGAGGGGCCAATGGAGTATAGACAAGTCCATCTCTTCCAACCAAACCGATTTCCCTGAATTCTCCATGTGTGCCTCTTTTTCTCATTAAGGCTCCTGGGAACACAGCCCTACCTAGCTCTGGCAAGCCTCAGAGGCAACAGTTAATATTTTTTAAAGATGTGCAGCAGAACAGTTTTTAAAGTGAAAACTTAGTGAACCTTAAGTCCATAAGAGCAAGCATTTATTTTTGAAACTTCCCATTTTTCTTAGAGAGATTACAGGATCTAAGGTACAGTGTCAAAAACCTAAGGTAATTTCTAATTAGGAGTCATCAAAGTCCTTACACAGCTCTTATTCACCAAGAGCACGGCCTTCCCCATCCCCCCAAAAATAGCATGGCCCTCTATCCCCCACAATGCTTTACAATAATCAAGGAACAAGGGAGGGAAGAAAAATCATGAGTTTTGTCAAAGCAACCACTGACCCTGGGACATGGCTTGCTGCCCACTGCCTCCTTCATCCTTGGCTTCAAGCAGAGAAGGAAAGGCTTTCACTGAAGCCCCAGCAAACCCATGCTGGGAAAGCAGTCTCCTGCTATTCTGACTGGGGTTCATTCTACATGCTGTGCTGCGCTCCGTCCCTCCCTGGCTGGGTATCTACGGGAGGTCTTTTACAGCCTTCACCCCTTCCACTGCCAAGAACTCCACAACAGAGCTGCATGGCCATGTCAGTGAGGTGAGAACACAAAGAAGGCCCATTACTTGAGTTCCTCAGTTCTGCTGATTTACATACATCTCTTCTGAGACCACAGGGGTTTAATCTGGTTCCAGGATGTCTTTTTGGTGGCTACTCAATCAAGCACAGAGGTCCATTCATTCCAGACTGAGGTTCTCCTATACAGAGGAGGCTTCAGTGGAATGGCTGATGGGCTGGACTTGAAAGCCAAACCACCGGGGTTCAAGTCCCAGCTCTATCACTTATTAGTTATGAAACTTTATACAAATCGTTGAGCCTCAGTTTCCTTGTTTATAAAATGCAGATGATGATAATAAAACTAATACCTATTTCATAGGTTGCCTTATAAAGACAAAATAAATGAGCTGACAGAGAGCAAGCCCTTGATTAATGCAAGCCTATGTGCCAGGCACTATTGTCTTTGAAGCTAATGAGGCCATAATCTCAGCCTCACCTTTTAAAGCCACAGTTTGAATTCTTTTTTTTTTTTTTTTGCCTACAACACCTGGTCTTCCTAGGTGGTCTCCCAGGCCCAACCTTGTTTAGCTTTAAAGATCAGACACGAGCTTGTTCAGGGTGGCATGGCCGTAGACCATGGACCACTGGGACACGAACCCAGGACCTTCTGTGTGTAAAGCAGACATGCTAACTGCTATACTATGGAACCATGTCCCAAAACAACAACAACTACTTCTACTACTACTACGACGACGACGACGACGACTACTACTACTACTATCTTCTTGAAGTTCAACTTACCAGAATATCCCTAAAAGCATTTTGTAAAGTCTGCCGAGCCTATACAGAAAGCTACTAGTTATCAGTACAAACAAAACATTTCTCCTTCCTTCTTCATTCATTTGGCCCATTAGGTTGTTCAAAAAAAAACATCGCTACCTCTGTACTACTCATGGGTTACCTCAGATTGTTACAAAATCTATAATTTTACTGTATCTTCCATTTTACTACATACTTCAGCAAAGCTTTGAGTCTACATAGAACTCAAAATATTTTATCATGACTTGCAAGAAGGAAAGTCTTAAGCAGAACTGATTCACTATCAAATACATTAAGTCTGTACAGAGCCATTAAACTTACCATCTTCCCAGTTATGTTTTTCAGTCTGTCCCCAGCATCAATGAAAGCAGAAAATTCTGCCTCAAACCCATCAGGTGTGATTAGACATCTTATCATCAAAACAGCACATTTTCCATCAAGCTATTTCTTGCTTTTTTTTCCTACTGCTTTTCAATGAGATTTTAATTATGATCAGTCTTAATGCACAGGCTAAAAGGCAAATAACTCTTCAATTATGAGACAAAATGAAACTGCTGACAGAGAATGGGCAGTTCAAATTCACATGCTGACATCAAAAAAAAAAAAGTAACAACTTTCTCTCAAGGTATTTGCAATAAGAGGGACATACTGCTTTTCAATCTCATAAACCAAGTTCTGCAAACTGGCTTCAACTCAGTCTTGTGCCTATATGTGACTACTAGTCTGAGTCTACTGCAACCTCAATTGGGGGTCTAGCATCTTCAGTACAGCGCAGAGGTTAACAGCACAGATGTAAACCCTGGTTCCTCCACTTCCTAACTACATGACACTGCAAGTATCTAATCTCTCTATACCTCATTTCATCATCTGTAAAATGAGAAAAATAATCCTACCTACCTCAGAGCTGTGATTGAGTTCATGAAAAAAGAATATCTTTATTCCTTGTTATAGTCTATATAATTGTTTAGCCCAGTGCCTGACTATAGTGCACACTCAATGAATTGTTATCATATTTATCATCTCAACTGTATATGACTTCAATAGCAAAAATCAAGAGATTAGTCATTTTCCAAGTCCATAAATTTCCTGTTGAGACCAGCCAACTTCCAGAACTGATCCAACATACTACTTTGATGAACCTATAGAACAGACACAAAACAAATTACAACAAAACAGAGCAAATCAAGCCTCCAAATTTGTTAAGTAACCATGACTGCCAACACCAAGAGGTTGATGTGGGGGATCCAACACTCTTATGTGAGCAACGTGTTCCAACCAAGTCATTTGCTTCTTCTCACCTCCAACCTCACATTCTGAGGTATACTTCTGTACTTTTCTTAAAGTTACATATTAAAATACTTAAAACAGGAAAAATTAATACCTTCTAAGCAGCCTATGCCAGGCTCCTAAGCAGTTATGTGTCTCCTCTTTCTAGATCTATTTATTTTATAATAAAGAACAAAAAGGCTTTCGTAAAATTCTTCTTTAGGACAAGAAAGCAAATGCAATCTGTGAATGTAACAA
This sequence comes from Cynopterus sphinx, assembly GCA_030015415.1. Classification (NCBI taxonomy): domain Eukaryota; kingdom Metazoa; phylum Chordata; class Mammalia; order Chiroptera; family Pteropodidae; genus Cynopterus; species Cynopterus sphinx. The sequence goes on along the minus strand of CM057387.1, from coordinate 67,131,138 downwards.
AATTAAGTGGGATTAAACAACTAGCATATTTGTTTTCTACACACAGCAATACTAAAGGTTACTTAGGTATCTGTATCACTGACATTAGAACATCAGAACATCTAGCACCAGTCCATTACAACTGAACATAGGCAAACATACTATGTATTTGCATAGTAGTAAAATATTTTATTTCTCTAAAGATCATAAAGGCTCAAGTTTTACATAAATATCACATGTCCTAAGTTTTACTAAACTGAAAAACCTGAGAAAAAATATATCCAAAAGAATATAATAAACATGTAGTTAATATGGTACAACTTACCTGTCATGGCTAAACAGGAACTCATCAGGGCAAATGTGGCAATCACATAATGAGAAGTCATTTTTATTTCTCCAAAAGTGTGTCTCATTCAGTCACTTCAGCTGTTACTTTTTCAGATCACAGACAGCTTTTCCAAATTAGAAATGGCCTTAAAATCTTCCTTTCCGATTTTCAAATTGCCTGGAAAAATAAGCATATTTCAAGAAGAAAAATTAATGCAGGAACTTCTTTTCATAAACAAACATAGAGTGAAACGAAGAATTTCTTAAAAGCATAAGATAAATTTGTCTTAAAAGATGCAGAGACAGCATTCAAGTAAACCGAGGTGAGGAGTATAATTACCTAATAAAGACTTGTATAGCTAAATCATTTTTTAAAAAAAAGATTTGTATAGCAATACTTTTGCAATGACATGCTTATTTTTGAAATTTTAAATCTTTTGCTTTATATAAAATTTTCAGGATTACAGAAGGAAATCAAGGTGCGCCTATAAAATCACCAGTTATGTTATAGCACTAAAGTAATCAATGACAATACATGAATTCTCTAGGGCTAACAAGAATACACAAATAACCTGTTTAGAGAACCTAATGTTGTAAATGGCAGAGTGGTCACAAAAATCAAAACACATTCAGATCCAATCTGGAAAATAAAGAACCATTAAAAGGCAAGATTCTTATATGAAATGTTTGCTAACATTTTAACAGGAGAAAAATCTTCCCTATCTCTTAACCCCGTCTGAGACTATTCAATTACTGAACTAGAGGATCCAGAGGTCATTTCTAACCTTTTCCTACAGAACCTTGAATGGCAAGTGTTATGGTGGTTTGCTTAACTTGAATATCTCTTCTATGGCCCTAAAAACTGTCCCATTTAGACACTCCAAAGTATATTTTCCAGCCCCTATATCCCTGAGCCTGGCACAAACTGCTGTTGTTCATTTCAACATTTATTGAACACCTACTACATTCCAAGAATTGTTTAAGAACATGATTCCTTCTCATCACGGATAAAAGATGCCCAAAAACTAAATAAAAGCACAAAGACTCTGCCTGATCTAAGTCCTGGTCAAGGATGGATCAAGGAGTTTCCAAGAACTATCTCAAATATCCAGGTTTGCAGCCCTGTTACCCTCTCCCAGGAAATATCCTCCACAGAATGAGCTTGCTACCCAGAGACAAAACCAGTTTGGGCACTTGCAGATACAGCACAAAAATATAAAAACAACAGCAAAATGAGTTTCTAATTAATTAGTCTTAGTTCACTGCTTCAAGTGTTAAGAGAAAGATAATGAAAATGGCTCTTTGTAGTAATAATGCTAATTGTCTATGAGGAGAGACAAAAGGTGATTGGCAGACAGGTGATTTCCCATTTGGGTTTTGTACCATTTGGGTTTTACAAGTATTACTTATCCAGAAATAATAACAATAAAGTTCTAATTTCAAAAATAAAATTTTAGATACATCTTGAAACTAAATTATTATATATGCAGGAGGCACTATGGTTCAACCTCAGTATATAATAGTGATTACAGGCTTACTATGAATAGAATATAGATTATGATGGCAGTTAAAAGCCTGCCTAGGTGTGGATCCACTCTGTAACCTACCAAATGGGTGGGCTGTTCTGCATAAATGAACCTATCTATGGGCAAGCTATTATGGGGATTAAGTGAGTACACACACACATGCACGAACACTGCTCATTTATATATATAATACTTAAAACAGTGCCAAGCACATAATAAGCAATCAATAAATGTTAGCTATTATTATCACTACTTGGCCATTCTTTTTTGAGGTATATTTATGCCAATAAAGTGAAGAAATTAGGGTGTGGTTATTTATGTAATTTTTAGCTAGCGCAAAACCAAGTAGAATCTTTTACCTACTAAAAAATAAACATTCAGCAGATACAAAAAGGAGATAAGCTAAAGAATGGAATCGCTAAAAGAACAAAATTGCCAGTCAAGCTGAGGTACAAGTTGTTGGTGGCACAATGGTCTTATCTCAAAAACTGACTAAATTACAGAGATAATTTTGGAAGCCACGAAACTGACTTCAATCGTCCCTTGGAGTCCAACATTTCTGTCATTGTAACTCCACATCACCTCAGTTGAAATGGAAATCTCTGCCAACTTAAAAAAATCAACAATAGCAAAAAGGATCTGTCCCTATTTGCCACCTTCAAAAAGTGAGCTTTCCTGAATGAATCAATAAGGAGCATACTCTCTTAAAAAAATATGCTATTTCAGCAAATGCAAAGCCAGTTTTCATAAAACAAATGCTATAAAGAGATCTCAGAAGAAGATGGCTTCCCAGAGGATTTATGGAACACATAACCTTATAACCAGCACAAGGCTTGTGGGAATATTTAATGAGCTTGTGTCACCCCCTTCCTGCAGCTGCAGAGGGTCTGTGGGACTGTGCTCATTAATCCAGGGGCTTAAACCAGGTCTGAATGAACCTGTGGAAAGAAAGGCAAACAGTTCTATTAAAAATATAGACTGCAAATTGCTGACAAGAATATTGGGCAATTATTAAAATACAGCAATTACAGATATAATGGAGCCAAGCTAAACAGTGCGATGCCCAAAGGCAAACCACAGCAAGTTTACACCGGATCTTAAAACATCTCCGAGGAAGTCCAAGACAAGTTGAAACTACTCGCTGCTGCTTCTAACAAAGAGGGTGCTTTTCTTCTTTTAGCTTAAAAGTCCCTCCATAATATAACTTGTTCAAAAAGAAAATAAACTGCAGGGAGGTGTTGTCTAATCTTCCCAACGTGGTGACAGGATCCTAAGGCGGAAGAGAACAGAAAGGGGAGTGTGTCGCTCCCACTCAGTGGAATGCCAGTGTGGGCCAAGACTTGCACGCATCAGCGCCTTAACACACAACTTAGGGATCAGCTCCTCAACCAGAAAAATGCTGAATAATCGAAGGCTTCCAAAAAAATTACAGATTTGAAGTTAAATGAGGGAATTACAGACTCTTTCTTCTGTGAAGTTGTACCACACTCAATTTGCAAAGATCAGGGACTCCCAACCTTGGTTCTCTAACCTCGCTGAATCTCCTTGGTCTTTCCGGACTAAATGCTTCCTTTAGAAATACAAATAGGATACTCTGAAATCTTGAAAGAACAATCTGGAGTCTAGTCATTTGCCCACATTTCAAAGTAATGTGTTCCATCAAAGGGTACCAGAACTTTTAGTTTCCACAAATGAACAGAAAAGAAATCTGAGTGAGAGTTTAATAGATTTTTAAATGATAAATTTAAAAGATGAATGTAAAACTAATTCCACTAATTTCAGAGTTCCTCTGTGTCTATTGCCAAGGCCATTAAACTAAGCATATTGTCCCTACATCTTCTAGTGATCCAACAGAGTGCATGAGTAAAGAGCGGGATTAGCTGAAAAAACTCTACCCAAACAAGTCCTGAAAACCATCGTGGATTAATCTAATGTTGAAAAGGAATTGGTTGAGAATAGAATTCTGGGTTGACCAGGGTGTTTTTTAAAGAGCAAATCTCGATCTTAGAGGGAAAACGTGGCAAAATGATGTCTTGCAGTATGCCAAAAGCCAGTAAAAAAAATTATTGAATCCTCCTTAGGTGGCTAACACATACAGATGAGATTATTTAAAATCAGAACAAATTTACAATTAACTTGCAGCCAATCGATTCCTCAATTGAAAGAATTAGCATGCCAAACGTATGTGAACAGCTTTTAAAATTGGAAGAGGTCAGCATGATTTCATTGATGAAGAGGAGCCCAATCCCAAGCCCACAGCTCTTGCCCAAAATAATACAGCAGAGTCAAGACTAGAAACTGGGTCTTTCCATGACCAGCACTCCACCTCCCAGCTCCGGGCCTATCATCACAAAATAGGAACCCTTGATATTCAATATTCAGTCTCTGAAAACAGAAAGCTTTTTCTTAGAGGGAGGGAAAAACCTGCCATGACTACCATCAGATAATGGTACTTCCATGTTGCTATATGCACTCTGTACAAATCATTACTGATCACAAGCTGTGATTTGACTTCAGAACTGCGGGTAGCAGCTGTAATAAATGAACAATCCTTGGTAATGCTGTATGAGTGACTCCAAGTTCTTTGAAAACGCAAAAGGTGAGATGAAGCACAAACCCGTGCATTGTTAAATCTTAACGCTAAGACCTTTCAGCCCCTAATTGGGAAAATATTCAACAAATTTGATGATCTTAAAGACGGGAATATAGCGAGTAAAATAACATTACCATTCCCTAAACTCAAATAGTAAATAATATTTGAGTTTATGGTGCCCTAAACATGAAATGGTTTTCTAACAGATCATTAAAATGTTTCTACTCTGCCACTTAAGTGAGTTTTTGAAAAAAAAAAAAAAATATATATATATATATATATATATGTATAGTTAAGTCTGCAAATGGTTAAATAAAAGCTGGTAGAAGAACTGTTCTGATGGCTATTCAACATGTTATTCAAGGGATTTAGAAAAGAGGCAGGATGGATGACATCAATACCTATCTTGGCAACCGGTAAAAAGGGGTGTACAGGATATAGAAGAGATACTGTTGTTTGTCTGATGACATTTGGATGCCCTTTGAGACCTGTATACAGAAAAGCAAAGCCACCTCACAGCAGCAACTCTCAGATTTCTCTACTGCACAGAGAAACTGAATAATTCCAAATCCCCATTTTCAGACAGATTTGGCACAAAGAGAAGAAAGGTCCAGGGTTTGGATAAACAATCTTTGGAATCATGTCTAAGGACAATCAATATTCAAGAAACATCTTCTACAATGAGTCAGGCACTGTTGAAGATGCAAAGGGGGGAGGGGGGAAAGGCAAAAATCCTGCTGTCATGGAGCTTATATTCTTATAAAACTAACACTATTTACTATATTAGGCAAGATATTTCATTTCCTGAGATTCTTTTCTTCCTTCGATAAATCTTTATTAACTGTTTATTCCATGCCAGGCAACGGGAACATAATTGCCAAAGGGACATATCCTTTGCCCTCATGGGCTTAAAGATGAAATAAACCAACTAATAATCACAAATATGCAATTACACACTGTGATAAAAGCTCTAAATTAAAAGTATCCACAACCTGGAAGATAGGTAAAGATTTAAAAGGTTGAATGAGGGGTGACCTTCAGGTACATGAACCATGATAGGTCCCTGATGCAGGAGGGAACATACCTGTAAAGCTGAAAGGGACAGGAGAGGAATAAGATTTAAGCAAGAAAGTGGTATGATCAGTCAGGTTTTTAAAGATTTCCCTGGTACAGGCACTATGGAAAACAGTATAGAGGTTCCTCAAAAAATTAAAAATAGAGCCAACAATTCCACTTTCAGGCATATATACCTGAAGGAAAGTAAATTATTATGCTGAAGAGATATCTGCACCGCTATGTTCACTGTAACATTATGTACACTAGCCAAGACGTGGAAACAACTTGTGTTCACCACGGATCAATGAAATGCATAAAGAAAATGTACACAATAGAATATTACTCAGCCATTAAAAAAAGAAGGAAATCCTGCCATTTGCAACAACATAGATGAAACTTGTGGGCGTTATGCTAGGTGAAATAAGTCAGACAGAGAAAGACAACTACTATATGATCTCACTTACGTGTGAAGTCTAAAAATACCAAACTCACAGAAACAAAGAACAGATGGTGGGTTGCCCAGAGGTGAGGGGTACGGGAAGGGGAAATGGGTGATGGTGATCAGAAGGCACAAACTTCCAGTTATAAGACAAATAAGTTACGTACAACATGAGAACTATAACAATATTGTATTGTACATTTGCAAGTTGCAAAGAGAATAAATCTTAAAAGTTCTCATCACAAGGAGAAAATTTTTTGTGACTAAGGGAGGTGATGAATAATAATTCAACTTACTGTGGTAATTATTTTGCAATATAGACATATGTCAGATTATTATGCCATATACCCTAAATTTATACAACAGCAATTCAATTAAAGCTCCATAAAATGAAGAAAAAATTTTAAAATGAATAAATAGATTTCCCCCAGTATGGAGGACAGAATGAAGGGAGCACAAAGTGCACAGAAGATCAGTTAAAACTCAGGTTGGATAAGAAAGGCGGTTTAGATCAAAATGGAGCCTCAGTTTCTTTACTTGTAAAAAGATAACAAACTAAGCTTACCTATATCACAGGGTTATTGCAAGAATCAAATGAGACTTTACATGTCACAGTATAAAACCTATCATTATTTGTCATTAGCAGGCTGTCTCTACTGAAGAGAATTATTTTCCTGAGGCCTGAGATTAATTAAATTCCCAATATTCTGTGGCTGCCAGTAGCAAGGGAAAAAAAGAATTACTCTTGAACTACCTGTACTTATGGGCAGAAATTCCACTTGAAGACCCAGTGGGAAGGGAGGCAGAGGGCACAGAGGGTACGAGACATGCAGAGAAACTGGACTCTCCTCTCTCCTGTACCTCAAGGCCTGGTCCACCCTCATTCCTGGCTGAGGGTAAGACTGACACTTTTCTGGCACCAGGATTCTTAGGTTCCTTGGGGCTGACCTTCAATCAGGCCTTAAAATCCCTTCTATCCCAAGCATAACAGACCCCAATGCTCAAGTAAAAACAGCAAAAAGGGAAGGGTGGGCATGATCACATTTCTGTGAAAGACCATGTTTTGTTCAGGTTAACAAATTAAGATAGATATTTCACTCACCCTTGCCATATTCCAAGAACCACCTTACACATTTAATATTTTTGCATTCAAAGATTTATATTGCTTATGATTTTAAGCTAGAATTAATACAGAACTACACTTGAGGGTTCCAAACCTGGCTTACCCAGTGTTACACTACACAAGTCATTTAGCCTCCATCACCCACCCCCCACCTGTAAAATGGTGATGATCTTTTGATTGCAACTCGCAATAAAATATGGGCATGGTACCTAAAACAATACCTGGCCCACACAGTACTTCTTAAAAAAATAATGTACTGAGTTTTTGTAGTTAAAATACATCTAGACTTTAAAAGAACCAAGCAAACTACTAGTACCAAGATAATATACATAATAGTTTATATCAAAGTTTGCATTAATTTTAGGATTAGACTTCATCCACTAGAATTTCAACAATTTCCTCTATCACCAAAAAAATAATTATTCCAAACTCAATACAAGATATGAATCCTAAAGATAGTTGTAACATGGCAAAGCTCTTCCAAAAGGGTGGTAAAGGTACTGCCTCAGCATCTCTGATATAAGTTAAAACAATCTGGCTGTATAGCCCTCCTCAATTTGACCTTAAGATTGGCAAATTCACATCAGGGGTTTAGCCAGGGGGCTGAGGAACTCAGCCTAGTATTGCCACCAAACCAACCAAGCTGCCTGGTGTGAAGAACTAGCTCTCACCACGAGGGCTTATTAAATCAACCTGCAATTATTCCAGGGAAAGTCAGCACATCTGAATATTCTCAGGATACCAGTCATCATCCCTTAGGCCCGAGCAAGCACCAGGCCATTAATAAAAGCTCTGGGAAAGCAACATTTACTAGACTTCCTGAAGACTATTTTATGCATTATATAGTAATTTAACTAAAACATATGATTCACATGTTTACTTACATGTATGGGGATTCTGCCAATATATGAATTCAGAATAAACTCCAGCAAAAGACTATTTTGCTAACTGCAATTAAGGATCTCTTTTATTTCTCTCACTGATTTCCAATATAAAATCATTTCTTTTGAGTGGGGGTAACCCCTCAATAGATACATTTCGTTTTATCTGGTGAGGAAAGGGCTCAGCAGGATAGGCATGCGAAACATTAAGAATTAAAACCCTTCCATGGTTGTCCACTGCTGTCAGGGTAAAGACGAAAACCCTTCACACGGCTGCTGGGTGTTGCCTACTAAGACCAACCTCATCCTCTGTATGTTCCAACCACACTGGCCTCAATGTGGTTCCACAGCATAGCCAAGCCCTTGCTTCCAGAAGTGATATTCACTGTGTTGGAACTCAATGGCCCTCCGTGAGGCCCCTAACATGGCCACTTTCCAACATCTATGGGTCTCAGGTCTGTGTATAAGAGTTATTTCTACAGGGAAGCCTCCTCTGATTCTCTCAGAGGAAGTTAAACCTGGACACCTGGAATGTAGTGCCATTCAACTCTACAGGTAAATTTTTATGTGATTGTTTCCTTCCAGGTATGGCTTTCCCACTTATCTGTTCACTCCAGAAAGAGGTATCACAGTCTACCTGGCTTGCCAGTTGGCACACAGTAGGCATTTACTAAAGGTACCATAATGGATAGCAAGTATAAAATACTATTGTGTACATTACAATTAAAAGTAGTATGGAGGGATGGTGAATTATCAGAACATTTCTCAATAATAAATGATAAACCAACAAATAAGAGTTATGCATAAGAAAGAACCTATACCTCAGGCAGCCTCAAAGGAACAGGACATGCAGGAATTCTGGTATCAACACGTTTTACAAGCTCAGACAAGTCACTTCATTCTGGGCTTTAATTTCTTCATCTCCAATATGAAGAGATTACAAAGAAAATCTTTTATTCTATACCTTACTTATAATGGTCATTATGTGGACTAACAACTAATGCTGAATCTTCCCTATAAAATGAGACTTCAGACACCCTTGTGAAAATATAAAATGCATAATCATGTAATGCCTGGCAGGAATGACTTAACAAAGCTGGAAAGTATTATCTAAGAAAAATATTCAACTTGACAACACAAGTGTAAATAAAATACAGGCATACCTTGTTTCGTTGAGTCCTGCTTTCTTGTGCTTCATAGATATTGCATTTATTTTACAAATTGAATGTTTGTGGCAACCCTGCATGAAGCAAACCTATCATTTCTCCAACAGGCTCACATGATAATTAGCATTTTTTAGCAATCAACTATTTTTTAACTAAAATATGTACACTGTCATTGTCTTTTTATACATAATGCTACTGCACACTAAACAGACTAGTGTTAACAGCATATAACTTTTATATGTACCGGGAAGCCAAAAAATTTGTGACTTACTTCATCGCAATATTCACTTTATTGTAGTGGTCTGGAACCAAACCCACTACATCTTTAAGGTATGCCTATACTAATACTATATTAGCTACTTTTAATACATAATTTAATAAGCAGAAATATTTAAAAGAATTATCTTGTGAACAATGTAAGCACACACAAACTTGAATTTCATCAGGTCTGCCCATTTTACCGAAACTGCCATGTTTATTCCATTCCTCAAACTCCATTACCTCTATTCATTCTACATACCTCATACCAAAAGCCACTTTTGATTAATCCCATCCCACTGTGAACATTATCTCCTTGACATCTTGTATATAATTGGTTCCATGTTATCTTCTACTCAGTACTAACCCCAAATGTTAGAAATAAACAACTTCTACTCCAACCCTTTAATTTTACAGATTAGCAAACCAAGAATTAGAAATGCTCAATGAGTGTCCCACGGTTACACAGCTAGTTAGCAGAGCCAAAACTTGTCCACATGCTGCTTTGTAATTATTCTGTGGTTGTTCATGTGTTTATATCACATTCTCCTTCCCATTAAAGGCTAACACCCTGCTTTCTTCTTCTCACCCCACAAAACTTCTCAGTTATCAACTAGTGAGCACCTACTGCATTTTTCATAGTTTCTCATTTCATCTTCTCAACAACCCCAGGGAACAGATACCCTTTACTCTATACTAAGAAAAGTGAGGCTTCAAGATGCTAAACAGCCCCAAAGTCACCAGCTAATCAGTCCTGGCACCAGCATTGGAGCCCAGGTCTATCTGATTCCACAGCCCATGCTCTTCACCACCACAAACAGGAACTCCTCCACTACAGTCGTCAACCAGGCCCTGCAGACAGTCACGTTCTGGTAGTGCAAAGTGTGATTAGATCTGACATAAGGGATGTTATTTCATTTTGAAACCAAGGAGTCAAGGCTCAATCGGCAGTTTCATATTACTGCATTTGTTCACTCAGCAAACATTTATTAGCAACTACCTTGTTCCAGGCACTATTCAGGGAACTGGGGACACAGCAGTGAACTAAACATGACACTGTTTCATGGAGTTTACCTTCTAATGGGGGAGACAGACAATAGATATAATGTGTCAAGTGGCAGTAAGTCCTATGAAGGAAAATAAAGCAGGTTAAGAAGAGTGATGAGAGGCGGGATGTTATTTTAGATAGGGTGTCAGGGATTTATCACGCCATCATGTGATTTATAGTAAGAAATACACACACACACACACACACACACACACACACACAGAGAGAGACTGCCTCCCCATTTCTGGCACAGAGCTGCTAAAACACTTGGAATTTTCTAAGTGATGAGAGGAATAAAGGTGTCTTTTGCTACATTACTGAGGTGACTTTTGGCCCTCGCCTGAAGATGGGAGCTCGTTGCCAGGACAACTAACCATGTGTTCAGAGGGTTCTAACATTCAGTTCACCCATACACATACATACCTCCGAGGTGGGAAGAGGAGCTGGAAGATGAATCAGTCACCAATGGTTAATGATTTTATGACCATGCCTATATGATGAAGCCTCCATAAAAACGCAGAAGGATGGGATTCAGAGAGCTTCTGTGTTGGTGAACACGTGGAGTTTGCAGGGGTGTGGTGATTGGAGTGGGAATGAAAGCTCTTTGTCCTTTCTCACATACCTTGCTCCATGCATCTCCTCCAACTGGCTGTTCCTGAGTTGTATCCTTTTATAATATACTGGTTATCTAAGTAAAATGTGTCTCTGAGTTCTGTGAGCCACTCGAGCAAACTAATCAAAGCCAAGGAGAGAGTAGTTGGAACCTCCCATCTATAGGCCTAGGTCAGAAGCACAGGTGACAACCTGAGCTTGTGACAGATGTCTGACATAGAGGGACATCTCGTGGGACTGAGCACTTAATCGGTGGAATCTGATTCTATCTCCAGGTATGCAGTAAACAGTGTCAGAATTGATTTGAATTCTCAGGTACCCTGCTGGTATCTGAGGATTGCTAGGAACACCCCTCCCACATGATGCAATTGGTGACCTAAATCCTTTTTAGGAAGCCTCTCAGCTGAGGTGACATTGGAGAACAGAGGTAAGAGACAGAGTTATGGCAATATCTGAAGGAATAGCATCCCAGGCAATGGGAATAGCAAGCACAAAGGCACTGCACTGACAGCATGCTTAGTGTATTCTAGGAGCAGACTACAGAGTAGTGGAAAGTGTGGGACCCTCCAGCTAACGTGGGTTCAAATCCCTGCCCTGCCTCTTCCTAGTGGTGTCACTGTGGGTAACTTAATAAACACCACCATGCCACCATGCTACTATCTGTAAAGTAGATAATGATTCCATTTCCTTAATGGGGCTATTATGAGGATTAAGTAAACTAATACATGCAAAGCACTTAATACCTAATATATTCTTAAGGAAATAGTAGCTACGATTTTTAACTGGGTCATGGATAACTTAGCTCCATTCAAGACAATTTATTTTCGATTTGATAGTTTTGAATCCCAGGGTTAAATTATGCTTTGTACATGGCCAGTAACTTCCTCCTAAGCACTTGACTTCCTTGGCTGGATTTTGTATCCTGACAAGGAGGGCTCTGTAGGAACCATATTGATGATATCATGTAAAGAGTGGGAAGCAAATCCCTCTAACATCACTGTTAACTATATAAATTAGTTCTTCATTGAACATAACCCAGTTCTACCCCAAGAATCAGATGCTTCCTTAGAAGCGTAATTTACTGTCCCTTGGATTTAAGTCACTGGTTTCATAGGGCTGAGTCCCACCAGTGCTGACTCTTCACTGCATCACTGACAGAAGCAAGTAGTAATTTCAATTGCAATCCTCTGTCTTAAGAAGGGTTAAAACCTCTCTTCAAAAATAAGATGGTAATTTAGTTTTTTAGTAATTTAAGATGGTAAAAAATCCTTTCTCCAATGTCATTTTTGTCTAAACTTAACATTTCATTTCAAAGAAATCAAAACATCAAAGCAAAATTCAAGAGTCATCTGGCTTGGTGATCTCCAAATCATTCCTCAGAACACAGCCCCAAAGCAAGTCTAGAAGGTACCGTGAGCCACCCTGCAGATGGGCTTAGAGCCAAGGGAAGATGTCAGGGCCACAAGAAAGCTCTGCTCCTCTCCTCTGTGTTTTTCTTTAATGTTGTGTTTACTTTTCATCCTGATGGGCTAAAGGGCAAACCACAGGCAGAGAGAAACCACAGCAAGCCCAATCCTGTTGCAGGTAAAATGGGACTATTCCCAAACCACTTGTAAGGCTGGGGAGAGCCCACTGCTTCAAGTCAGACAATTAAAAAGAGATCAATGTTCTAGGTGACAGGCCTTAAATGTGGTTTTTTAAAAATAAGATTCTCCTTCCAGACAGACCTGACCATTTTCCCTTTTTAATGTCATAAGTGTACATGTTACTATAAGAAACCCACAAAATCTTGCTTCTTCTCATTCATTTACTAATCCAAAAACTCTTTATCAAGTGCCTGTCCAATGCCAGGACTGTTCTAAGTGTGGAGATTCAACAGGAAATAAAATAAATAAAAATCTCTGCCCTCGTGGAGCTTACGGGGAGACAAACTATAAACAAGATATATATTTGCATATTTGAGAAAAAACAAATACTAAGAAAACGAAGCAGAAAAAAAAGGGTGTCTTTGGTTTGGTTTATTTCTATTTTGAGGATAGGAAGTAGACTCTGTAGATACTTGGGGAAAGAAAAGTTCCAAGCAAAGAAAAAGAAAATAGCACATGCACAGGTCCTGAGATAGAGCGTGTCTGACCCCCTAGGGGAATGGCAGCAGGCCTGGCAGCTGGGGCAGAATGAGAGAGCTAGAGGAGTGACATTCAAGAAGTAACAGGCAAGGCAGTCATGGGCTGGTTATATAGAACTTTGCAGATCATTGTAAGCATTTTGGTTTTTACTCTGAGGAGGACATGAACAGTAGGGTGTTTTAAGCAGAGTAATGACAGGATCTGATTTAGACTTTATCAGGGCCATCTGGATCTTGGGTGCAGAATACTGCAGAGGAGCAAAAGGAAGTACTACTCCCCGGCATGTGATCTTGGGCAGGCCACCTAACCTCTCTGTACCTGATTGTTATCATTTTTAGAGAGACTTGAAGAGGACTACTCCTAAGCCCCACTCTAACCCCATACTCTATGATTTGAGTTGATTTTCTTTGCCTTTTCTATACTTATAATTTATATTGACCATAAGCTTGATTTGTCCCCGAAGTTGTAACTGATGTGGAACTGAGGTGAAGAATTAAAGTTGACAACATATACGCGAAGCCCATGCCACACACCCAGGATGCGAAGTTGATAAGACTCAATTTGCTCTAGGGAAGTCCACAATCTGGCAGAGGAAGGAAATGAGTTCTCATGAGGCAGCAGGAGGAGTACTGTAAGAGAAATTAAGAGAGGAAGCAACTAATCACCCGCCAGGAGGAGCTGTGTGAGGCATCACCAGAGAAGCTCACGGAGATAGCCTGGATAAGGGAGCTACAAACCTCCAGACAAAAGGGAAAAGGGAATGGGGGTGCTAGAGGAGGGACAAGTGTGAAAAGAACAGGGCATGAGAGCACAGGGCATGCTTTGGAAACCATAAAGAGTCTGGTATGAATACAGTGAGTTTCATGGAGGAGGTGAAGGAAAATGGCTGAAAAAAATAGGCTAGTGCTATGTTGTTAATAACCAGACATGCCATGCCAAAGGTAATGGAACAGCAGAGATTTTTTAAATGTAAGAAACAAAAACAGATCTGTTTTAGAAGGTACCCACCATGATGGATGAATAATCTGAGAGATGCTGAAGCCAAGAAAACTAACTGGAAGATGCCTACAACCTTTCCAGGTGATGTGATGATTTGCAAATGGAGAAGAAAATGCCAAGTGAGATCTGCTGAAGGTAAGACACCGTGGAATTGGTGTGATACGGCTAGGGGATGTAAGCAGAAGGGGGTTACTGGCACAGACGTGGCCACTGAGGTGAGGAAATATGAGTGACTAAATGACTGAGAAGGGAAGAGAAAGGGAAAATGGAACTTTGGAGAATGCCAGCACGTCAGGATCAAGCATTGAAAAGGAAACCTGAATGGAGATCAGGAAGGTAAGGGGACAACCAGGAGAAGTAGTTCCAGGGAAGCCAAGATAATAAAACATGGGGAAAAGTGGAATGTAAAGCAGCAAATGCATCAAAAAAAAGGACAGTGAAGATGCTGACTAAAGACAAGCATGGAATTTTGCACTTTGCACCTTTCCCGGTGCCCAGTTATGGTGTGGTAGGTGTGGGAGCCCATCTGTAGCAGGCCCAGGAATGAATGGGCGGTGAGAAAAAAAAAAAAAAGCCAATACCTAACTGCCTCTAGCCCTGACAGACTTCGCTGTTATCAGAGATTCTGTACTACCAGGAAAGTTTTATTCAACACTCTGTGGAGGTGTAAGGTGTGAGAAACAGGAACTAAGACCTGCTGGGGGTGAACTCTTAGTTAACACCTGGGTCTCATGGGACCACTAATCCTGAAACTAGCAACACGCTTCAAGAAAGGCTAGTTGCTTCTGACAAGTGCTGAGGACAATATCCTCACCCACACATCATCCAACTTCCAGTTAGGCTTCTCACCTCTCTGTTCTTCTCACACTAGTATCCCTAGTCCTTTGCCCCAAGCAGAATAATGCTAAGCAGCAGGGACTACATTTCTGCTCAAAGCAGGATAAAAAGTATAATAAAGGAAACCATAACACCAACTACCTGGTATGATGCTGGAAGCCCATAACCTGGCACCATTCAGTCAGGAAAAGGCTTTACCAAAATTACCAGTCAGTCCCAGAACACTGAGAGCAAACCTCTTAGTGTCAGCAGAAACTGCCTCACTGCTCTCTATCTGCTCTCTGAGAAACAAAAAGGAGCCAAAGGAGAGCAGAGTCTTTACTCCCAAAATTATTCTTAATTTACAATATAGAATGCTTGAGAAAAATTTGAAAGCCAACATAAAAACTGATTGTTTTTTTTTTTTTTTTGAGTGTCTATGGTCACTTCTCCTTTACCCTCTACAAAAAAACAACCCAACCACCAAATGATCATTTTTCTTGGCCCAATTTCCCTATTTTTGTGATATTTAATTGGAAACAGACTGCTTTTTCCTGGCTTCAGAGAACAGGATCTTCAGGGTTACAAGAGTTGCCAACTACAGAACCTCAACCTTAGCAAAATTTCTTTTACCTATGTACCTACTTGAAATATACAGTAATTCCATGGTACACATTTAAATCCATTATTATTATGCAAAGTGATTTTTCTCCTAACATATTAGACACTCTTCTCCCTTTCCTAGCCTCCCTACCCAGTTAAGCTAAGTAGAATGCTGCTTTGTGTTCGGTTATCTCCCATTTAAGCCTTACTAAAAGCCCTACCCAGCCAGGTATCTACATGGGATACTTTCTGGAAGCATTTTTTAAGAATTTAGAAAAACTGGTTCTACAGGAAACCTCCTTCTTAGCCCACACACTGAATGAAATTAAAACTCTGAACATCTTAGAGAGCAACCGCTCTAATAATAAAATAAAGATGCCACAAACTGAAAAAGGCATTAATACAGAAAAATGTGAAATGTATTAAAGTGAGTCATCCTTCCCTGGCTCCTGTGTCAAAAACAGGGCAGCAGTCATGATGGACGAGTATGATAGATTCAAAACAGACACAAGTGCATCTTCATAAAATGGGTTGTTAGCCTAAGTATTTTTTCATGATTCAAGTGGTATATTATGAATACACAACAAGTAACAATCTCTATAAATACAGACACAAAAATAAGAAAACTAAGAAGAATGTCTGCTCAGAAACACTGGCAAAAAGAGACCAGCAATAGTAAACATACCCATTTAGAAGATCAGAAACTTCTCCTACACACATAGGGAAGACCTTACACTACAATGATGCAAAATGTATGTTATGAGTCAATGGTGCTTTCCCTCAAAGTTGAATTTAATTTGCCTGCCAATTGCACAGAGTCTAATACAACAAAATGAGACATTTATTCTTTATGGATACGCAGAAGAGAGTTCTATATTTGAGTATGCTGTGTTTTAAAGAAAAAAAAAACAGAAGAGATAACTCATAACAACACAAGGAATATCACACAAAAGTACTTACGGTACCACATGAACTCAAGGCTTTGGAATTTGAATCTAAGTATTTCACCTCAAATAACCTTCCAAGTATGGAAAAAAAAAAAAAAAAAAGAAGGAAAGCTACATTTTGCTTCTGTGATTATACAGTTAATTATGAAATAAAATTTGCAAATAGCCGGCACTGTATTTTTACATCCAATGACCAATTTCAGACTGTCAAAGCACATAAATCACTAAAAATGCTAACCAAATCATACTCCCAAAAGGGAATCTTCTCACACTGCAAATGGAATTAAGTATTCATCAAGTTTCAATGAATAAAATAGCATAATAAGAACAAAAAAAAAGAAACTCAAGTTCTGCAAGGCCTTCTGCCTGGCCCACTTTGTGTCCCACCATCAATGGTGGTTAAATTATCAAGCCTCTAAAACTGCAGACCTTCTCCCAGGGCAAGGCAAGCAATGGGAAAACTCAAGGACTAGTATCTATAAAGACTGTTTTCTAAAGATCATTTTTTCAAGGACTAATCAACTTACGTGTGCTTTTACAAATGGTCCGTCTGCAATTTCACACAAAACCTGACCTTCAGCATGTAGCAGGGAAATGAATTATGAGCTTGGAAGGGTAGACAAACAGGTGCTTCTTACTTCTTTCTGCAAAGAGCACCCATTCTGAAGCCCCCTTG
This sequence comes from Cynopterus sphinx, assembly GCA_030015415.1. Lineage (NCBI taxonomy): Eukaryota > Metazoa > Chordata > Mammalia > Chiroptera > Pteropodidae > Cynopterus > Cynopterus sphinx. Next base: position 67,113,963 of record CM057387.1, on the reverse strand, counting down.
TCCCTGGAGCCCAGTGTACAAGAGGTAGAGAAAGTATATGCTTTTGTATGCCATCCTTTTTCTTAAAGTGAAGACAGACCTAACATTTCAGACTTAATTCTAAGTTATTAATGTGGCAACAATTTAACACAAATCCTAATAATGAACTTTGCCAGGCTCTGCTATCCCAGATTTGAAGAAGCTATCAGCACAAACACCAGACTATTAACTATCTTAAGCAGAAATATCCAGGCACAGTTCTGGGGCCCATGTTTCAGACCTTTGGGAACATTTTCAATTTTAAATATGGTCCCCATCTCTTGTAGATAAATCCATAGTTGTCAGCCTATTAAATCTTGGTGTTTGGCCTGGAAAATCGAAGAATAAAAAATGAAGAATGAGGTCCAAATGAGAGTAGCCCTACACAAAACTTTTAGAATGTTGCTTCCAACATTAAATATTGCATATATCCTGGTTAAAAGATAAAAATCATTACTCTTTATGAGAAAGAAGAATGCTTGGAAATCTGTGCTAAATCTTTGCAAGGACTCTGCAGAGAAAATAAAGTTCAATGTCAGCAAACAAGTGTGCTATTTCCAAAGATAAAAAACAAGAAATCTAGAAGTGGACAGAGCCCCAGAAATAGACCCAGATCCTTTACAAAAGGCCATTCCAAGCTCTGTTAACTTATTTCAGCTTGCTAGAATTCGAACAAATAAGCAATAACTTGTATTTTATGAAATGCCACAAAGAGACAATGCTATCATCCCAAGTGTTCCTCTGAAGATGTGGAACCAAAGAAATTACTGCCTTGGACTTGTTGCAGTAATATTCTTCCAAAACCACAAACACCCTCACTGAAATTATTAAAGGCTAACTGTTATTTGTAAAAGGTTAGCTTTTCATATAACCTAGATTCACTTTTTCATTCCTAATTTTCCATGTTCCTCGAGGCAATACCAGACTATTTTTAAATTAAAGATCCCTAAAAACATTTATCTAACTTGAGTTATGCAAATTTCAAAAAGTAATTAACATTGTTTAAGTTTTAAAATATAAGGAAAATGTTCCAGCAGACAGACTGAAACAGCGATATCAACATTTTTTAAATAACTATTAAGAGGGGGAAAAAAAGAGAAAAAATGAAGACTGTTCTCATTAACTAATGACTCTGATGATTATAATTAGTTTTTGCCCAATAGCAACAAGAAAAAGAAAAAAAAAACACACATTTTCAAAATGGATTATCAAAAATGAGAGTAATTCAAAATGACCACAGAGCAAATTCATCCAAGAAAAATATTACCACATTTTAATATTTACCAGTTGTCCTTTAAATTCTAACTGTTCTGTCTGCTAAGCTTGAAAGTCAAGTCAGAACTTTCCACATATTTATCCCAGGAAATTGGCCATCACTTAGATAATAAAGAAGTCAGTAATGATCACCTTCTCAGTACTCAAAGGACATTAGAGTCCTTTGGCTCTGGGAGCTTAGGCCAAGATCTGTTCTCAGAAAAGCCAGCAGTCACCTGATTTTTACAAGATACAACCAAGTTTGCATGCAAAGGGAAAGATTAATTCCTTTGAGCCTTAAAAAGAATGGAACAATACTTTCCTTTAAGCAAAGCAATTTTGTCAATCTAGAAAGGCTTTCCATTAGAAACCCTAGGAAGCCTTAAGGCATCTTGGTCCCCTGCTGTGAGTATTGATAGAGGACAACTAATTTGCCAAACTCCAAGACGTGGAACAATAAGCCTTATTAGGGAGTTGGGGGTTGATAAATGTTTGCTAAATGAGTAAACTGGATGAGAGCATGGAATACTAAATTACAACCTAAATAAAATGCTACGCTAAAGTGTAAGCGGAATGCTGAGATTTAGAAAAAATGGTGTAATTTGAAAGATATTTTAAAACAGGATCCCCTTGACCCTAATTTGGTAAATGTAATAAATTTAATACTACCTGGTACACAAGAAATAAGAAAGGAAACTGGCCTACGAACTACAGACTAATATTGAAAACCTTTTAAAAAGTCAGTTTGTTTTCCCAAGCATGCTAATTCTTAAATAGTTTGTTATATTTAAAAGTATGAGTGTCAATAGACACATCATACCTATATTAGACAAATATGATTCTTCTTAACTATTACTACACTAAAATATAAGAACCCACAGTAACAGAAATGCTGCTACTCAGGATAACAATCCCTTATTGTCTTGAACTTGGAGGATGCTAATGAAAAATGATAATGACAGGATTGTTAGCGTACCAACCTCCTTGAGAACAAATTTACTATATGCAATTTTCTACAAAAGACAAATGAAGATATTAGACAAGGACTCACAATAGATCTCTCCGAACTCCCAGTTCTCCTGGATAATTTGAAATATTATTCAAAGTACACAAAACTATTTTACGTATGTCTCTTAAAGAAAAGAAATGGAAATAGTTATATGTGTGTGTGTGGTTTTTTTTTATCTGTCCAACCATCACAGCTCCTGACATATATCCAACATACAGACCCTGTCCTCAAGGTCATTTTCATGGTCATCAGTTGAAATTAAACCCAGTTCATTGTAAGTTCACAAAGAAACTTGGTTATTTTGCTAGATAAATTCACAACTTTTTCCACTTCTGAAATGTATGTTTAATACCCTAAAACTGGTTTACCAGTCTAATAGACATCGATAGTGTTTTATACTCCCCCTGTTGGCTAATATTCAAAATAACAATGAATTCCCCAGGGGTTGCCTTTGAAGTGCTGAGGTTCAAAAGTAACTTAGTGACTTTTATATTTAAAACATGAGCTGGATCAACAGCAAAGTTAAGCAAAGCTGCCATGTAATGGTCAGATTCCATCAAAACAGGAAAATTAAAGTTGACAAATGACAAAGACAAACTGAAGGGCAAAAAATATGCTGAAACCTTGAACCACTAAACAATACACAGTTAAAGCCAAAAGCAGAGAACACCAAGAAACAGAGCAACATCCTTTAACTGACACAATGGCATGAAATCAATTTCAATTTAATAGCCCTTAAGGGGGTAAGAATTATTTCCCTGCCTCTGTGCCAATCCCAAGCTGTTTCCTAAGGAAGCCAAGTAACGCTGACCAACAGTAAAAGAAATTAAGAATAAAGGTCCATATTAATTAATACAAATCAGAGTTCTATATATAATAACTTGGAGCCAGTTTCAAAGGAGCTGTAATTTGGCACCCCCATATCACCTAAATTAATCACAGATACCTTATTTGTGTTTCAAGAGATGTGTGTTCAGCTCAAACGGGAAGCTGAACAATGGGAGAAGACGCCTGGACTCACTGCATACAAATCTGACTGCAGTTGCTGCTCTCTGCTGAGTGACTAAGCTAACTCTGGAGTCACAAAGAACTAACAGAAAGTTGTGCAGGAGCTTGGGCAAGTAACTAATCTCAAGTGTCTTATCTGTAAAACTGGGCTGTTGACGATTTTTTTACCATAGAGCTGGTATGAGTATTGAGCGCAACCGTGTCCGTAAGGCGTTTAGGAGAGTGTCTGGCACAATCTGGGCTCAATAATCGTTAGCTATGATCATTACCCAAAAGAAATTGCTAATTGCACACTGAAGTCACTGCTTGCAGCCTCAAGTACCAGTTCAGAAAAATTAAAAGGTCTTGACATGTGCTCTGCTACTTACAGAGACTTCACTCCTCCCAAACAGGCTCGCTTACTTTTCTTGGAAGGAAGACAAGTTCAGAAAACACCTGATTCTCCATCTCAGTCTGTCACTCCTACAATCCCGTACCCTCTTCGCTCTTCTGCCACCTCTGGGCTCTGGACAAGCAGCACTAAGACAGCAACCCTGTGAGGCCAGTACTATTATTATTCCTATTTCACGGCTAAGGAAATGGAGCGCTTTCCTTCTCCTAGCTTTTCTGTAGACCCTAATTCCATGAAGTCGTGCTCTGCAAAGGTTCATCCACAACCTGACAAGCCGGTCCCCTACGCTGCGTGATTCTGAAAGCGGGACAAATGCCCTAACGAGAACAAGACTGCAAGCAGATTCTTCTAGCAACAGTCCGGGACTTCCAAGCTCGTTCTAATCCAATGAATAAGAGGCGCCTTCCAAATACACCGGGTCGGGGGCGCGTCCCCCGCGGGGGTCAGCGCTGCCCACAGAGCGCGCACCCAGAGGGCGCGGCCGGAGCGGAGCGCCGCTCCTGACAGTGCGCGAGCCCCGGGCGCAGCCTCTGCAGCCGCAGCGGAGCGCAACCCCACCGCACCTCTTTCCCGGTTGCAGCGGAGCGCAACCCCACCGCACCCGCTCCCCCGACGCTGTCACGCGCCCGGCGGGAAGTGGCCGGCGCGCCCCGCAGGAGTCAAGAGCGGCCGCGTAGAAGCAGCTGTGAAGGCGGGCGTGGGGACAGACGTCTTCCCGGGCACAGTGCATCGGCCCGAGCGCAGCGCCCCCGGCACGGCCGCCCGCACGCAAGGCTGGGCACGGGCCCCGGAGGCTCGCCCGGCGCGGGGGCCCGGGAGGCCGGAGCGCCCCCGGCCGCGCAGCGCCAGCGGGACGGGCGCGGGGCTGCAGCGCGGCGGCGCCGGGCCCGCTCGTACCTCGGCGGCGGTGCGGCGGGCGGAGACGGCGGGCAGCCGAGGCGCGCTTCCCCGCCCGGCGCACGGCGGCGCGAGCTCCGGCAGCTGCAGCGCAGCGGCGCAGCTACGCCATCCGGACCCGACCGCGGCTTCGGCGTCCTGCGGGAGCTCCGGGGATCGCGCGGGGAAGGTGGCCGGGCCCCGGGGCCGCCGCCTGCCCTCACTCACTCGGTCGGAAGAGGAAAGCGCCACTCGGCTTCCCTGGAACCCTCGATGACCCCCATCGGACCGACCCAGCGCGCTCGCTCGCCCTCGCACACACACGCGGGCGGGGGCGGGCAGGATGCCACAGCAATCAGCGCGCGGGGGGAGGGGCGCTCCTCCTCCGCCGCCGGCCCCACCGAGGGCTGCGGGCCGCCCAGAAACTCCTCCTCCCGCCGCCCGCCTCCTCTCGCCTCCCCCTCTCCTCCCGGACTGATGGATGAGCCCTGAGCGTTGCGTTTCATTTCGGACCCGGGAGGGAAGGAGCACGGGGAACAGCCGGGCTGCTGTGTGCCCAGGTTGGGGCGGTAGGTGAGGGGGTTCCAGTCCTCGAGGAAGATTGGGGTGACGGGGGGGGGCGCTGAATACACGCGTGCTAGCTGCAGAGATCCGCGCCATCAAATTAGGTCCTTCAAACTTTCCAGGGCTCTCTGGAGGAGTTGGGTTTTCGTTTGGTTCCCTCCGTCTTGACATAAAACCTCTAAAGCCTCCAGGAATCGGATCACACTCTCTTGCCCACTCCTTAGCACGGGCAACCTGCACACGCTCATTCTGTCCGTTAGTTTTTGCCGCCTCCAGTCCCACTTGGTACCTACCTCAAGATGCGCTCTGACGGTGGGCGCCAGCGGGGTCTTGCCTCCTCCTAAAAGCTGAGTGCATTCCCCAGCCGGTCCCCCTTCTCGCAAAGTGAATGAGTACAAAAATGAGCGCATAACTAAGGTTGGCGCAATATAAACTAACCTGTCGGCGGCCGTGCAACTGCTTGCCTGTGAATATATATCCCCAGCAAGCGTTGACAAATGCAGTAATCAGAGCACCACTTTGATATTTCTGTTGACACTCCTCTTGTCTATTAAAAGACGGGCTTCAATCACAGGACACTGTTTTACCAAGGCTGGTAAAATGACAGGTTTCAGAGACCCGACTTCCATTCCTGACTCCGCCCTTAGACTAGCTGTGGGACCTTGAACAAACGGCATAGACTCTCCAAGTCTCTTTCCTCCCTGTGTAAAATGAGGAGCTTGGCCTAGGGGATCCCTTACAGTTCTAAAGTGTTATGGCCCTGGCTAGGCCTTTAACATGCTGGCGAGTGGAATGAGGAGGTTTCTTATTATGTTATTATTTGGAAAGTTGTTGGATTTCCCTACTTTGAGGGGAGAGGAAGTATTTCTCATCCTTTTGTCTTGCACCTACATATAGAGAATCCACCCAATTGGACGAACTTTCACAAATGTCAAATCATCATTGATCACCTGGATTTACTGCAAAATCCTCCTTAGTGAACCATTAATTACTTATCAATGTATATTGAGCATCTACTGTGTGAGAGGCTTGAGCTAGGCCTCATAGATACACATAGGCATACTATCCGGAAAGAACAGTCTAGGGTGGAGTTAGTCTCAGCTTTGATATAGTCTCTCTAGATTTAAGACTTTAGATTTCTCCTTGACTTGAATTACATAGTATTCATGCCTCAAATTGTCAAGTTTTAGTTTCAAGTGCAGACATGAGTCCTTGAACTGGGTGTGAATATTTAATCCTACATTTAAATATATCAATCATGTTAAGTAAGGCTTTCTACTTTCTACAGAAAATGGCATAGAAGAGAGAAAAATCAAGTCCTAGATAACTTAGGAGTGACTTGTCTCTAAAAATTGATGAAGCAACTATTCACAGTGGAGCTGTGTTTTCAATAGTATAACCATCACTATCTATTGAACAATTACTCTGTGCCAGGCAGAGTCCTAAACACTCTACACATATGAGCACACTTGCTTCTTACAGCCTCATAAGGCTATACACAAACGTACATAGACAGTGAAGCCTTAAAACTTGCCAAAATAGCATAGCTTATAAGTGGAAGGGCCAGGATTCAAACCCACATCCGTCTATCTCTGAGCCCAAGTCTTCAACCACCAGGACATACTACAAAAGCTTTATATATTGGCAAAACAAAAGTTTATGTGCATTGGGTGCGGGAAGAGGGGAGACAGACGGTTGATTGAGTTTTTTTGTTTGTTTGTTTGTTTGTTTGTTTTTTGACAAAACATCTTTGAAATGCTCGGCTATTTAATGAATTTCTATAAATGATGTAGAAAAACACAAGTATTTATATCAGTATTTACACAACTAACAATGTCTACAGAGAGATTTTTCTCTTTAAATCTTTATACTAATAATGTGATAATATTTGCAGAAATCTAGATGCCTGAAGCATAGAGCAAAGGTTCAAAACAAACTTAAATTTTTGGTTTCCTAACAAGGTCTAGAAACAGGGTTCCCCTACCTTTTATTAATGGCAATATTAACTGATTCCTAAAGGAATGAATCCTGTCTTTTCATCAGGTTCTTAGGATTATGTTCAAGTTACAGTATTTGGTACTGTGAGATAAAAGCTTCTTTTGGTCCAAGGGAGTGTCTTGGTCATTTGTTCTAAATTTTTTCAAGAATTCTAAGCAGGGAGGTTAAATTAAAAGGTGCACTTTTATCTGCTTGTATGAAAAACAGTTGACAGAAGAGAGTCTCAGTGATTTCTCCCAAGGAACCACCCCTTCTATAGATGGACCTGATCCTTTATGATGATAACTCATATTTTCTGGCACATCTCCAGATTCATTGATCAGCAGACAACTGAACAAATTCATAACCTGTTAATGTTCCTTACGAAAACAAAAGCAAACACCTCAAATTTCTACAAGACTATATTATTTTAAAAATCATTCAGTTTTTTTTTTAGCAAGTTTTCATGTGGTACTTAGCACATGCTTTGTCCTTTACAAATTCTAAATTATTAAATTCTTATAACAGCTCTATTATCCTCATTTTGTTACCAATATTAGAGTTTGTCTGCCTGTATGCACTGGCACAAAGAAATGGACAATAGGAGTTTGCAGTATAGAAAGAAAAATAATTTTATACTGAATTGGTCAATCCAGAGATGAGGAGCTTATAAAGATCCAACTCCCGATGGTGGTAGCTTATGGATTATACAAGGCAAAATCACAAGTCACCTTGGGTAAGGGGTTCTTGATCATGCTGGGAGCTGACTGGTTAGAGGTGAAGTAATTATTTCTTCAGATCTCGATGGCAGTAGATTACAGATAATGTAGGGCAGAATCACAAGACACCATAGGTAAGGTGTTCTGGGTCATGCTGGGAGCTGATTGGTTGGAAGTGAAGTAATTATTTCTTCAGGTCTTGAGGACGGTTTCTGAGATCTGCTCCCGCATCCCCTTGTCTGATCTCATGAGAAAGTAGCCAGGGGAGTCATTCCACCTTAGGGCTCAGGAGCTGAATCATAACTTAGGTCAAGATGTTATCTTTAGCCTGCTAAAGGTCTAGACCTATTGACCATTAGGTCTGTGCTATAGTCTCTGCTACCTCAGGAGTTGCTGATTATGGCTGGGCAGGAGGTAGGCTAAGTTGCTGAGGGATGGGGAGAGAGAGAGAGAGAGAGAGAGAGAGAGAGAGAGAGAGAGAGAAATTTAAAGCTAAATTTAATCAAAGTCATAAGAATTTTAATTTTACATGTTAGAAAATGATGTACGGAGAGATTAAGTAACTTGCCCAAAGTCAAAGTCACGCAACCAGCAAGTGGTAGAGTCTAGTACTCTGGCTCCAAAATCTGCTCAGAACCTCCAAAATCTGCTCAGAACCTCCATTCTATGCTGCTAGCAGGTGAAATGTAGTCCCTTTCACTTATAAAGAGTCTTATTTTTTAAAGCTCAAGTCTTTAAAAGTTTCAAAAGATAAAAACTAAGTTTGTCTAGGAGAAATATTAGCTCCCGACAGCTACATAAAAAATAGATACCTTTTGCACAGTAAAGAGGGGAGAAGAGATATTAACCTTTAAAGTGCCTCTGAAACAGCCAATATCTTGGAAGCAATTGCATAACTACTCTTAAGAATGTGTAACAGAACATGAACCAAATGTTCCCAAATTGTTGTGACAGGGTACTGGTCTACAAACTATAGCATGTGCTCCTATTTTCTGCTTGGTTGACCTATTATTACAGAGAGATTTACTGCTTTAATTCTAAAATTCATCCATAAAGATTCCAGTTATGCCTGTAGGTGTTTTATATATCACCATAATCTAAGGCCATAATCTAAAACCACACTTCCTATATCTATATCCAAGATTAGAATTTGGTTTCACTGATAAAATTCACAGCTGGCAAATTTCAAATTAATGAGGAAAAAATACTATCAGATGAACCTGTATGCAGAGCAGAGCCCCAAACAGACACCTGATTCAGGCCTGAGGGATTCCTCAGAGAACTTTGAAATAAAAATCAGAAGCAAATTCCCTTACAGTAATCACGAGTTCCTGCAAACTTGTCATTTCCTGCACTCCAGTGGAGGTTTCCACAATGCACCTCCAATTTCCCCCTCAGCGGGGCTTCTGACAAAGCAGGAAACCTCACACTATTTCAAAGTAATAGCAAGACCCCCAGCTGAGGTCCCCATGGTCCTAGCTCTGGAGGGGTTGTGGCAAAGCCTCTGCTGTCCCTGCCTCTGGAACAGGAATTCAAGAAGGAAGACTTCACTATGCCCCACCTCCATAGCTGCAGAGAACTTTTGTTCTGGCCTGGAGAAGAAAAAATCGTGAAATACAGACTTGTTATTTCGTGTTCAAGGAAACCAAAAAAAAGACAAGAAACACCCAGGACATATATAATATCTGCAAATATTATAAATCCCATTGCCTTTATTTTAACAAATACAAGAAATGCCAAAACTCTACTGCTAAATACACCCAAATTTAAAAATTATTATTGCTATTGTTCTTATTGTTGTTATTATTACTACCTTTTATTGAGCACTTACTCTGTGCAAGTCCTTGTAAATCTGGCCTTTTAAAATTTATTTTCCAACATATTTTTAAAATAGTTATTTTCATGTATTTGTTTTAAAATTACCTGTTATAATATTTCTTTAGGTCATGCACTCTTCTTCTAACATGTAATCTAAGGAACAGGAGTGTTTCTCAACTGGAGTGTTTCTCAATTGGGTCCTGCAGATATGTTCTGCAAGATTCAGTAATGAGTTCAATAAGAAATTTGTTTTTATTTTGTTTTGTTTTGTTTTTAATGATAATCTTAAAAAGAAATCTTTTACCTCCTTTTGTTTGGGGGTGAGGGGTGGGGATAAATTAAAACCAATGGACTTTCCCATAATAAAAGACTTTTATTTAAGTCAGTTTCTCAAAGTAGAAAATTTATTCCCATATGTTCCTGTCTTTTTTTTTCTTTAAAAAGGGTATTTACATTGTCAACATTTGAGAAATATGCTATAAAATTTTTAATTAAAATTTTCTTTAAAGTTCCCTCAGTTTACTTCAGTAATTTTTTCTGCTTTCTGGAAGATGTTAGCTTCTTTTATGTTCCAAAAACCAACCAATATTCATTGAAATTTTCTAAGCCATAATCAATGTGAAAGATACATATAGAATAGAGGTGACAGGAAATATAACAAAAAGATAACAAAAGAACAGGAAAGGATTATATGTTGACTGTTAAGTGTGGCTGTAAGTGCTAGAAGTGAGATGATCTTTGGTCTGGAATGATCAGTGCAAAGTAAAAAGTGAGCTGAGGATACAGTGCATGTGGAAGGGCCTTCTTGATCTCAGCCAGTTAAAACAGAGTAGATATAAACCAAGACCCAGGCCAGAGCGAATGTGCCTGCTAACTAAAGTTAGCTGAAAGAAGATAAAGAGTCAGGTGCCACTAAGAGTGGAAATAATGTGTAATGTCTTAGATATCACTTTTATTTTGTACTATGTTGATAAAGATAAAAAATCATATTCATACTACTATTATTGTTACTGGAAAATGCTGGCCATCTTGAAATGCTAAAGGCCCTGATAGTAAAAGAGAAAGAAACAGATCTTAAAAAGGGTTTTGGCTACTCTTCAAGTGTGAGAGAAAAGAAGGAAACATTCATTAATTTAAACAGTCTCTCTTTCCTTCCCACTCACCTTTTTCCTTGGAGAAAGAATAACACACTTCTTTCTTTGCTTCTGGTTCCCTACACTACATAGACTCAGTAACATTTCTTTCCATTTTCTCTATATAATGTGAAAACAACCACAACTCTGTTTTAAAAATCAAGCAAACCAACTTTTCAGAGCTGTTCAAAATTCGAAAACTTCATAAGGTTTAGTGCATTCTGCATGGCTTTTTGTTCCTCATTCTTCTCTTTTCAGCAAATTTCTCCCTGCTTTTGTTTAAATGTAATTTTACTAAATTTAAGTGCATAAACAAAGAGGTCCATGCACATTTGTAAAAATGTACATTTATAAAAATTAACATATAAATTTGTAAATTTTATAGATTTTTTCCTCATATGAATTATTTTCCAGTCTTTCATTGTGCAAAGTATCTTCAAAACTTCACTGCATAGTCTTTCAACTTTTCTCAAAGCCTGAAAATTTTCAAAATACAAAGTTTAAAGGGAAGGAAACTTTACTGGGGAATGCTGAACTATAACTTTGCATTTGACCTGGAGTAGTCTCAGATTTTGTTATGTTATATAGAAATCCCTTTTAACATTTTTTCAGGGAGCTAAGTGGTATGTATCTTAAAAAAAAAAAAAAAAAGACAGACTGAAGCTCCCAAACTGGTTCTTCGGATATTTGACTTTATAAAATAACTCCCAGGTTCAACTCAGCTGGAATTTTGAGTGTCGCTTGAGTGCACTTGTATCCTTGCCTGAGTGCTTTTCTCTTTCCTATATTTTTTACTAACTGGTATTTCAGCTTTCTTTGAGATTCTCTTTCAGAGGAGGACATAATGGTCTTTTCAATAGAATTCTACAGCTCCACTGTTTTTATAGATATTATACTGTTAAACCATAGCCTGCTAGAGTATGGTGTGGCATTTGGGTATTTTTGTGATGGAAGTGCAGCATCAGCATACTTGGGAGAATATACAACTCGACTTGGGAAGGAGGTATATTTGTTGGAAATGGTGATATGCCAGAAAAGCATATTTTAAAAAGCTTTGTTATCTTTAGGAAAACCTCATGTTGAAACACTAGAAAAGCATCATGTCCCAAGGGCTTTGATGTGACACAGTTCTGTTAACAGCATATTTTCTTTGTATGTATTGGTTTCATTAAGCTCAAATCAACCTCATAATTACATGATTGTGTCAAGATTAACTGAATGGACAATCCAAAAGTCCTGAAGGTCATCTGAAGGGCCCTTTATCCAATAATACTTTTACTCCTCAGTTATTTTTAGGCTGGCTTGGTGAGAATGTGCCAGTGCAGCTAGGCTGAGAATTATTATGTTTTGTTCCAAGATCTGTTTATTACTATTGTGTGTGCTGAAATGTGCACACTTTCTAGACCTAGACACAAAGAAGATCAATCTCCAAAAAATAAAAGGACAGATCGTTTACAAGAAATTTTCAAAATATATAAAAATGCAAAGAATCTAATAAACACATGTGTCAACACTCAGAATTAATAATTCTTAATATTTTGACAAATTCTTTTCTTTCTATATAAGAAATAAAATATTACAGATAAAATTAAAAGCCCCCAGAATTCCTCATCAACTCCAGTTTAGACTGATTACCTTTTCAGTCTCATCAGGGAAAACCACTTTCATGGATTTAGTGTATATTTTCCAGGGTGCTTTGTTATACTTTTACATATTCATATATGTGTGTATGTGTGTATTTGTATATACATATGCATATATACACATATATAAAGAAATCAATATATTATAATAAGAATGTATATATTCATTTTAAAGTGTTACATAAGGAGCACATAACTTACGACTTATTTTTTTCATTCAACATTATGATTTTTAATTCCATCTGTGTTGTATAGGTGGAGATAGTTCATTTCTCCTAGTAGCTTGATAATATTCCACAGTATTAATATACCATTTAAAATTTATCAATTTCCTTAAAGATGGTTATTTGAGTTGTTTCTAATTTCTACTTTCTATTATTACAAACAATGTTTCAATAACCAAAAGATTCTTGTACCTGTCTCTCAGTTTCCATGTGCAACTATTTTTCTATTCTATGATGTATAACTAGAAGTGGAATTATTGGGTTAAAAGGTATAAACAATTAAAAATTTACAGGTATTGCCAATGTGTACTTCATAGGGGTTTTATTATCGTAGATTCTCTCTGGTGGAATGAGCCATCAACTTGTCCAAATCCTCAACATGTTGATACTATCAGACTTTTCAGTTTTTTTAATCAGAAGAGTGATTTGTTTTTCATTGACTCTTTGTAAAGTCGAACATGGTCTCAAATGCTTGTTAAGTACTCAATTTTCCTCCTCTGTGATATATGTTCAGTTCCTACACAGAGCAAATCTGAAAAGAAATTTAAAATCCAGTTATTAAAAAGCAATTATACTAAAATTTTGACATATTTAAACTGGTATCTTAAAATATTGGTTTTCATTTTTGTGCATCAGGGTGAGCAAGATGTTTTAATTTTTCTTAATGCAAATGAAAATATACTTCTTAGATATGATAGCAAAACAAATATTTACACTGCTTCAACCAAATGTTTGCCAATTAGTAGGTGTTCAATAAATATCTGCTGAAGGAATAAAAAAAAAAGAAAGAATAGGGTGAGAAGTAATTTCAGAAGGGGCATTTCAGGAATAGTGTTTTGGTAAAAATAAAACTATAGGGTAAAAAAGTTAAAAATACAGTCAATACTTCTTTTAATTAATTTCATCTCTTGTAATGATTTAGATGATGATGATTCTGCTTTTCAAGTTCAAAATCAAATGCCTCTAATGCTAATGTGTTAACCAAGATGATTTTTATCAGGAACTCACCATCAAAGGTCTCTACAAAAGGCTTCCCTGCCCTCCTTCTGTTGTTGTGTTCTGGTTTTGACTACAAACAAAACAGAGATTATTAATTTAGTGCAGCTGTAGCAACTCTGAGTTTTCAGCTGAAAAAAAAAATACATATAAGGATTCATAAAATGTCAAGAAACTGCTTTGACTCTCTTCTCGGTCATTTGACTTGAATTTTGTGCGCCGATACATGTAATTGTTTTTTAAGATTCCAAAATACACTACTCCTAGAGATCACTCACCATTCATAATAAGCCTAATTATTTAAATCTAATTTTTTAGCTATTAAATGGGCCATTTCTAAGCTAACTATCATCATTTTAGTTAACAGTAACTTTTAAAATCTCTAGTAGAGATTTTAAAATATGCCAACTGTAATTTCCTAATGCAGTATCTAGTTTTCTCTTATAAAACACAACAGAAAAGTACCCCATATAAGAAACTCTACACTTTGACCATTTTCACCTTGTAATAGCTACTCTTGACTCACTCTTCTGTTGTGCAAAATCAACAAGGTCCATTATTAGTGCTCTGTTTGGAAAATAGTAGGGGCTACAGCAAAGCCAAATCATCATGTAGCTTTACAGTATTTCAAAATAACAAGTACTAAAATTGTGACTGCCTTACTCTCTGGGTGTCCCCCCAGCGGTGCTTAGGGTGAAAGAGATGGGCTTCACAGCAACTCAGGAGAAATAAAAGAAAGTTACTTACTGTCTTAAGGAAAGCAGCTGACAAAAATATCATGCCTTCTATGACAAAAGGTAGTATTCTCATACTGGTGTGCCAAGGACTGCTTCCTTGGTCAAACAAGATTAGGAAAAGCATGTTAATTAACACAGTAAATCCTCACTTAATGTTGTCGATAGTTTCTTGGAATTGAGGCAAAATAACATAACAAAACCAATTTTACCACAGGCTAATTGATATAAATAACAGTTAAGTTCTTAGTGCATTTCATCAACGTTATAGTGAAACAATGTCACTCGAAGACCTGCTGTACATTAACATTAATGTCAACATATTAAACATTAAATATTAACATCAAATATTTAATATTGGCATAGTTACCTTTCAATTAACACAATAAAGCCTTTTAGACGTTTTGAAGTAAAAGATCCCATTTTGTTATTATTATCTTTTTTAAACACGTGGTCTTCCTAGGTGGTCTCCCATCTAAGTACTAACCAGGCCCAACCTTGGTTAGCTTCCGAGATCAGATGGGATTGGGCTTGTTCAAGGTGGAATGGCTGTACACCTAGCTCCCATTTTAAACTCATTTTAAGCCTATTTTTTCCAAACTTTTTGACCCCAGAACCCTATTTTAAAATGTAATACCCATAGAACTAATGTTCTATAGAACAGGGGTCCCTAACCCCCGGGCTACGGACCTCTGCTGACCCGTGGCCTGTTAGGAACCTGGCTGCACAGCAGGAGGTGAGCAGTGGACCAGCCAGCAAAGTTTCACCTGTATTTGCAGCTGCTCCCCAGCGCTAGCATCACTGCCTTAACTCCACCTCAAATCATCCAGCATTAGATTTTCATTGGAGCACCATCCCTGGTGCCAAAAATGTTGGGGACTGCTGCTATAGAACACACTTTGGGAAACTCTGATACAGGATAAAAAATGATTGATTTAAACAATGCATTTCATCAGTGTATAACATCAACAAGTATTTCCTTTGCTGGTGACTCACTTCTACAAAATTGAGGTTCCAGAATGGTGTCCCTGACTCACATGTTCAGAGAGAGAGTCCTGGACCAAAATTGAGGTCCTTTCCTCCCCCTATGTCTCCCTTCCCCACTACAAATGACCTTGGATTTAGTCCTTATAGACTGATAAGAAACTCTGAATGAGAGAGACCTCACCCTCATCTCCACCTTGAGCGCAGCACCAGATCTGAGGACCACCATGCCTCTGACCCTTGTAACCTGAGTTAAGTACCTGAGCTGCTTCTCAGATCCAGTGCAAAGATGAGAGATAGAATCATACAGTATTTGTCTTTTTGTGACTGGCTTATGTCACTTAGCATAATGTCCTCAGGTTGTAGTTAATGACAAGATTTCCTTCTCTTTTAAGGCCACATGTATATATCACATTTTGTGTATTCATTCATCCATTGATGGATGTTTGAGTTGGTTCCATCTCTTGGTTATTGTAAATAATGCTGCAATAAACAAAAATGTCCAACTACCTCTTCGAGATCCTACTTTCAATTATTTTGGATATGTACCTAGAAGTGAGATCACTGGGTCATATGATAATTCGATTTTTCATTTTTTGATTAAATAAAAAATATTTATATTGATTTTTATAGAGACTGCACTATTTTACGTTCCCACCAACAGTGTACAAGTGTTCCAATTACTCCACATCCTCACAACACTTGTTTTCTGGAGGGTTTTTTTTTTTTTTTTGATAGTCATATATAGTTTTTATTAAGTGTTTTTATTAGTTTTAATTTTTGAAAAATATGTAACAACTCTTCATTAATCCAAATATTTGATTACCTGGAACACATACAAATGGTCTCCAAAAAACCAAATAAATAAATAAACAAATAGTTTCTCCAAAATAAAAGGAAAGCACAGTAAGAAACCATATTTACATATACGCAATTAAGGGAAACTACATCCCCAAATCCAAATAAAACAAATTAATTTTTTTTGCAGCTGCTTAATCTTTCATGTGATAAAATGACAAGGATTTAAATCTGTTTTTACTCAGCTATTTGTTTAAATAATGTCATTGCGTATTTAAACATTATAAACACTATTGCATACTGCATTATAATGTTTAAAAATATCGAGCTGACTTTTTCAACTGTTCTTGAAATAAACAAATCAAAATGAATAGTTTATGTTCCTCAATATCCAAGGAATTTCTAGGAAGCTTTTTATCGGTATCAGGTAGTTCTAACATTAGTGCTTTAAAACTAAGTACTAGCATGAACATTGTGTAATTTAATCTTCTCAACATCTTTATGAGCTAAACACTATTGAAAATCTGAGATGCAAACAATCTGCCTAAATATAGATATTTAAGAAGTGGTTGGATGAAATTCAAAGCAAGGTACTCTCCAAATTCCTATCTCTTTTTATTCCTCCTTTAGAAAACATAGTTCTATTTGAATTAGTTTAGTTTTAAAAATATTTTTTCCACATCTTTTGGGGGTATGTATACAGAACACATTTTTTTTTTCTCAAATAGTCTCAATTAATTACATTTTGGAATTGGTCCCTCTGTGGAAAGTTAAAGCAAACACGCAATGCCAATACAGCTCCCAGCTGTGAAAAGTCAACATGAAAACAAGGCATTGCCACACATCCAGATGATGGGGTCAGGAGCACACATCTGCACAAAAGACCTGGCTTATAAAAAGAGAAAGTTGTGGATGGGGCCAGTGCCAGACTCTCTACTCCCTTCTTCCTGCCTGCTATGCCCAGGATCTCATTAGATTGGCTGAGATGCCTTCCAAGTCTTCCAAAATCACCACGGGTTTGTGCATTTTTTGGAAAAAGCAGCAACCCCAGGTTCTGCTCTCGGTCTGCTGGATTGGTTACTTAACTTTTTTTTCTTAATGTCATCCTAGTCCTCTTCTCTCATAAGAGAAAGAATTTAAAATGTAGATATTGAATTTGCGATGGCAAATTCTGATTAATCCATAAGCGTATCTAAATAAGAACTGCCATGTGAATTAGAAATTCTTATACTTAGCTCATAGTAAATATAAAAATATATATACTTATATATGTATTCATATTAACATATTTATATTTATGTATATTTACAAGTTCTTAAGAACTAATAGGTATATAGATATTTACTATATATTATTTATACCATATTTATTGTATCTATACCTACATATATATAGCTATAGATATATCTACAATGATCTAGGTATATCTTTAAAATACATTGAAAAATTTGATAATTGAATAAATTCTAATGATATTTGGAAACTTAAAGAGAGGATAGTGGTTAAAAGCCTGGGCTTTGAGAATAGAAAGCTCTGGGCTTAGATTTTGGTTCTAGTATTTGTCAGCTGTGTGAACTTGAGCACATTGCTGAACCTTGCTCAGATTCCTTATATGTAAAAGGAACCATTACACCTACTTTTTAGGATTTCTGTGATAATTAAATGTAAAATAATGACAGATTTGCACACTTCTTGGCTCATAGAATATGTCAATGTGTTGAAGCTATTATTAGCACAGGGATCAATTTGTTTATTTAACGCTGTCTCCAGGGTACAGGAAAATGTTAGTTATTTGAGCTTTCTAAATTTAGGATTCCAAACCCACAAAAAACTTACTACTTATCCAAAAGAGATTTCGATAAGGTTTTTTGTTACTCAGAACTATTGACGAGTTATTTTTGCTTGCACCGAGTTAATCATTCTCTACATTTAGATTGGAAAGCAACATCCAAAGCTCTTTTGGTTGAAAGTGATAGAAATGCAACTCAAATTAGCTTAAGCAAAAGGGAATGCATTGGCTCCAATAACTGGGAACTTTAAGGACTGACCTAGCTTCAGATGGTACTAAATGTTGCCAGGGTTCTGTTTCCTTCGTGTGTTGGCATCATTATCAGAGAGCTTCTTCTGTGAAGCCTGGGGTTATGACCATAAGCTTCAGGCTTACGTGGTTTTAGCTTGAGAGTCCAGAGAAAAGAAGCTCCTCTTTCTCCTGCAGCTATAAATCTCAGAGAAATGAATCATAGAGAAGATTAGGTGGTCCACGGCAGTCATCTTGCTACAATAATATGGCCTGGAGAAAGATGATTTCCAAAATTTGAGAATCAGGATCTGAATCCTGACAAAGAAGGATGGTAGAGTGAGCAGATAAAAACAACAGATGCCCACTGCAGATAGTTTGAGTTGGATTGTCTGAAAACAAAGACCTCAGCATGGCCACTGTGTCGTGGCATCTATTAAAATATGCACTATTTCATGGAACCACATAAAAATGTTTCAAAGGGTCATTGGGATGTGACATTCTTGACTCAGGTTTATTCTTCGTGCTAAGCTCTGCAGTGGCAAAGATCCGCAAAAAAAAAAAAAAAAAAATGTAGTTATCCTCATCTGTTCTGCATCCTAAGCAGTATAGTATGTGTGTAATTACATGGGGGGAAAAAGGAAAATTAATTTTTCATACTGAATAAGCAAATTCAGACCATTAATAAATAATATGTACAATTAAATTAAAAAAAACAAGGAAAATTTTCTACATATTAAAAAAGCAAATCAGGCAATTAATGAACCATAGTCTAAAATTCTACCAAATTCAAAATAAGAACAAATAGTTAACATTATACATAATACTAAAATGAAATAAAATAAAATAAAAGGACAGCATTATTTGCATTAGCAAATGACTATTGAGTCAATTTTTCAAAGAGAAACAATTATATTTTCAAGGGAAAAATAAATAATTTTGAAAAAAAAAACACAAAAAAGAAAACCCTATCTCCTTTACTTAGTCCCAATGATAAAAATAACATTTGAACCTTTAATTTCGTTTTTCAGCATTTTAGCATATGAGCGCATAGAATACTAATGTCTTTCAAATTAGAAGATTCTTGCTGAGGCCTCACTGTACTCTGCAAACAAGATCTCATCTTTCAGCCTAGTTATGTTCCAAATCCAGGAGTGAGGGCAAGTTTATAATCAGGGAAGAAAAAAAGAGAAATATTTGTATAAACTCTATAATACAACTCTTTTTTAAACCAAAAAGAAACTCTGAACTTAGTATATGAGGGTACATAACCCAATTAGGGAATAGTCATAGAATGTGAGGCAGAAGTTAGAAAAAAGCAAAGTAATCCTTTGTAATGGAGCCACAAATAAGAATGAGATGAGCAATCTGAGATGTCTTCCCAAGAGGGACATATCCAATATTTGAAGCCCTTTTACTTACTGATAACACTAGGGTGTGTTCTTAAACCAGGATATTGTGTAAAAAAATCTCATTTGGAAACCGTCAAATTCAAGCATTAACTAATTAAGTAATATGCAATAAACTGGCATCCTAGAAATGAAATATTGCAATGAAGAAAGCTTTTGCAACTACTGAGTTGAACATCAAGACTTTTTTGGTGTATCTCCACAGTCCTTTTGAAGGAAAATGGACAGTTTATGTCCTATTATAGGGGGTAAGTAACTAAAGTCACTCTATAAAAATCGAGTTTTCCCTCTAATAGTCTCAGCATATTTGCTAAATTCTATCATGATAGTTTCAGTACCCTACCTGTACCACCCCATTTTACCTAAATAGGGTATAAATGTAACAACACTGTGGCACTTGGGTGATGGTATCTATACAACCAAATGTGAAAGGTAGAATGGGTAATTCATTCAGAAAAGATAATTAAGATAGATATTTATACTATTCTGGATAACTCTGTGTTATATCTGTGTTTGAATTATCTATTTTCTTCTCTAAACATTCTAATTTCATTGTAAACTCCCTCTTTTATTTTTTATTTAAATGTTTAAATCCATTTAGATTTGAATTAAGATTAAATCTCTTGTAGCATTGTCTTTGCACTTCCTATTTCCTGTAAAAAGTCTCCAGTTGAAGGTTCCTTTCTTTAGGTCTCTCTGAGTTAGATCAGTGAATCTAAGGTTGGAAAGAGGACAGCCCACTTCAGTGTGCATCCTACTAGGGACCTTCCTCCCCGGAAAGAGGTTGCCCTATCATGTGCAATGTTGTCCCAAAAGTAACAGTGCTCCCTCAGTTGCCCCCTCTCATCAATTCCTTTGGTTGACATTTATTGAAGAAATGGGTTAGAAGTCTGGGCTCTAGCATGCAATAATCTCACGTTCAAATCCTGACTCTACTGTGTGACCAAGGGCTACTTAACTTCTCTAAACCTGTTTCTTCATCTATAAAATCAGGTTGATATTTGTTGCTGTGAAGATTAAATGATACACTCCATACAAATTACCTAGCACAGTAAGTGATTATTAAATGTTAGTTCATTAGAATCTGTTGTTAGATATTAATTTAGTGTTGATTATTATCTCTATTTTGGATCCAAAGGCAATCCAAACAGATGTATTGTGTTCATTTAGCTGTGGCACAGTAGAAAGCTGAAGACAATTATGATAATAGTTTAGCTATAGTAAGCGTTCAATATTTTCTCATGCACACTCCTATTTTTAAAAGTAGTCCACTAAAAACACTTCTTACTTTAAGTTTCAACTGACTCAAAATACCAATTGAGACCAAAAAAGTAAGCGCTTTCATTTATTTATATTTCTATATCCACAAATACATAGAAAATACAACATCCATATACAGAAATATTTTAGAGGAAAGAAATAAGCTCAGAGTGGAATGTCTCTAATGTTTACATTAAAATGAATGTAGATACTAATCTCTCAAAGGGTCTCAGGACTTCCTTTTCATCCTAAACAAAGAAGAATCTCGAATTTAATACTTAGTTTGTTCATTAATCATCACAGCTCTGTATCTAAAAAACAAAAGCCCAATATATTTACAAGGTAAAAGCTGTTGACTTTTTGTTTACTTAAAATGTGATAGATGCAAGCTTGAATAAATCATAGAAAATATATTTTAGTGATCAAAATCTAAAAGATTAAAAACATACTCTGCCTACGTTAATAAAACTTTCAAAGGGATCGTAACCAACTCTGTCAAAGCCTCAGAAGTTCCTGTTTCGGCAGTTAAAAGAGAAGAACATGAAACATTTTGTGAATTTTTTTTTCTGTCTGGATAATTAAACGCAAGCCATGAGAAAACAAATGTACAGATGTACACCATATTTTCATCACTCTGAGGACTAGAGCCATGGATTGGAGGCTTAATATTCAAAAGAAACAACATTTGAACTACATTTAAGACACGTACTGACTTTTTTCCTAAATTAATATTTTTTGGTAATTTTATCAAGTATAGTCCCTGTGTTACCCTTTTTATTTAAACTGATTATGTTTGGGTATCATCTTCATTTCACGGAGGCCAAACACATTCTCAAATAACTGGTACACATTGTTACATGTGCGTGAGAGGTAGAAGTGGCTCTGTATGCTGAGAGAAGGCCATCGCCCTTCACTGGGCTTTCTCTTCATTGATGACAGCCACAAGTCCTGCTGTTTGCTATTACAAGGGCAATACCATTTCTCCTGGGGCCTGTGAGAATTTTCTCTTCTATTTAGGTGTGGGAATTGATGCTCACAAGTGGGAACTGATAGGTAACATTATCCTCCTTCCTATGCTCCATAAATGAACACTCTCCAGAAGAGGAGAATCAGACCCAATATTATCACTTATCACTTTTCAAACCCTAAAGAGCCACATGAAAGTGATCCATCCTAGGAATTCTTAGAATTCATCTGGTAACTTGATAATTAGTGGCAATATATGTTCATTTGTTTCATCTGGTCTGCCAATATGCCATGAGACCCTACAGCAGGCCAGGAGTGGCTGAATGCTAAGGATGCCACCATGAACAAAATACCTGCTCTCGCAAAGAGTGAAGTCAAGAAGGGGAAGACATTAATTCAATAATTCCATTTAAATATAGATATATATATGTATATATTTACAACTATCTTAAGGACTAGGCAGAAAAGGTTTACAGTACCATAAGGTTGAAAATAAGGAAATTCAATAAAGTGGAGAGGGGTAGATGTCAGGACAACTCCCCTAACGAAGTGTGCAGTTCTTCATACTGGGAGTGGGGTTGGGGACAAGGAGAGCATTCCAGACCCAAGCAATAGCAAGGAAAGGGCTTGTGGAGCTGGAGAAACTGAATGAATAGCAATGCAGCTAAATCCCAGAGAGTAAAGAAAGTAGAAATGGAGGATGAATGAAGTTGAAAATATAGGTGAAAATCTTTGAGGTTTTTTTTTTTTATTCAAGGAGCAGTAGGAAGATACAGAGGGGTGAGAAGCATGTTTGCATTTTGAAACACTCACTCTGACAGAGGAGCTAGCAGGATGGTCTGGGAGCAGGTAGAGAGGATTCAGAGAATCTAGCTAGGTGCAGGAATCTGTTGTAGTACTTCGGGGGAGTCATGGTGGGGCTTATGGTAGACTGATGATGGTAGCAATGGAGGCAAGAGGAGGTAACATCGACAGGCCAGTGAAAATAACCATCACCTTGGAGAAAGCAGAAACTTCAGAACAGCCCTTAAGACACCGCCAAGTCCATGCAATAGATTTCCTTTCGTCATGTTGGAAAGCCATCTGTTGTGTGTCACTAGTGTTTCTTTCACTTTTCTTCTCATTCTGGAGAAGGGCATGTCGGGTCAGATTCCATCAGTGGCACACTGGGGAGTGAGGGAAGAAGTTTGCTAGTGAGTTTTCAGGCTATGGCAGGGAAGGAAGGAATATTTCTATAGCTGCTTTTTTGTGTGTGTTTTTTTTTCTCCCTTGCATGCAAAGCTGTAGAGCAGACGTGGTCAGGCTTCAGGGTCCCCACTTTCTCTTGATTGCTCCTTTCTAATCAGTCTCCACAACTTATGCCCCAAACTTCATGCTTTTGTTCTCCCACATCCATCACATCATCACCTACTCTGGGGAAAGTATCTGATAAATTCTCACTAAGATGTAAAAGGTTATGAATGACTTCTCCCAAAAAACACTTATGTTTTAATACCTAAAGAAATGAATCTCTAGTCATGGAAAGCCAGGCATTAGTCAGCAGATGGAGAAAGTATTTGGGAAGGCAAAATGCATTGTTTTGTCCTGAAATTACATGCTCTTCCTATCATTTGTCTCTCTTACAACATGTAGGCAGCAGAGTGAGGGGAAAAAAATAACAGAAGGCAAAGGACTGACTAGTTTCTCACAGATGACTGAAAATTCACAGATTTTCTCTTTCTAGGAGATTGCATCGATTTCTGTGGTTTAAATGTAATCGGTGTGTGAGGATACCGAGTTTAGATCTTTCCTCTTAAATCTCTTCTGAGCTCTAGACTCCTCCATCCAGCTACCTACTGACTTTCTCTGCTTGGCCATCTCACCAGCATTTCAAACCTAACACGTCCAAATCAGAATTCTTGATCCCTGAACCCCCTTCCCAAACCTGGACTTCCTCAACTCAGTAAACAACAACACCAAACACCCAGAAACCTAGGGGGTCCATCCTGGATTCCCCTCTCTCTGTAATTTCCTGTGGCTGCTGTAACAAATTACTAGAAACCTGATGGCTTAAAACAACAGAAATTTATTTTCTCACTGTCCTAGAGGTCAGAAATCTGCAAACAAGATGTCAGCAGGGCTGCACTCACTCTGGAGGCTTGAGGGAAGAATGCCTCCTCTGAAGCTTCCAGTGGTTCCAGGCATTCCTTGTGGCTGCATTACTCCAGCCTCTGCACTCTGTTGAAGTGCCCTTCTCCACTTTTGTTTGTATATCTTACAGGAACAATTATCGTTGGATTAGAGATCGTGTGAACAATCCAGGAAGATCTCATTGTATCCTTAACTTAATTACATCGGCAAAGACCTTTTTTCCAAACAAGGTCATATTCTCGGATTCACACCATTCAACCCACTGCATTCTTCCATTGCCTCCACAGACAATTCATCCATAAGTGCTGGAGAACTTACCTTCAAATTGTATCGTGCAGCCAAGTCCACCATCTTCATGGCTATCAAGATGCTACGTTTCTTACTTTGTGTCTATGACCCTGATTCGAGGTACATTTATCTCTCTTGAGATTTTCTGCCATGACTCCCAAGCAGCTGTGGTCTCCCTGCTTCCACTCTTGGCATCTTCCCACAATTCATCTCCTATAAAGTAGCCGAGAGTGACTTTTAAACAATATATATCTGAAATTATATATATGTGTGTGTATACACACACACACACACACACACACACACACACACACACACACACACACACATATATAACTCCATATCACTCACTTGCTTAAAAACCTCCAGTGCATTTAGAGCTCTCTCTGTACTTAGAACAAAATTTAGCATTATCCAGTCCCAGCTCAGCTCCCTTCCCCAGCCATTTTTCCAGCCCCTCCTGCTAACTGTTTTAGCCACATGGACCTCCAATTGCCCAGAGAGGCTATCTCTGGCTGCCCTGTGTAAGAAGGCATATTTGCTACTCTTTCTGCAGCACCCCATGACTTACATGGCATTTCTCAATGTGGAATTTATTTACCAATTTATCACCCATCTCTCCACACTAGATCGAACCCACCAGAAGTAGGGACCAAGCGCTTTTGTTCAGCACTACATATCCAGTGCCCAGCTGAGCCCAGCACATGGTAGATGCCCAATAAGACTTTGTTAAACAAATGATTGAATGAATTAATTAATGATTCCCATTGATTTTAGAATTATAAACAAACCTTGCCTGGCGTTTCAGGTCCCTGGCCTGTAGTCACCACCAACCACCTATCCTGCCTCATTTGCCACTTCTCCTTAATGGGAAGCTTTCAGCTCCTGTAAATTCCGTCTTCTTATCTTCTTCCCCTTTTTGATTATGTCTTTTCTCCTTCTGGATTATCTAGTCACTCTTTTTGCTCGTCACTCTTTTTTCTACACCCAGTTCAAATCTTCCCTTCTCCAGGAAGCCCTCTGTCATCACTCCACTTATATTATTCTTTCCCACCTCTCCACTCTTTCTAAGCTGGTGTATAACATAATTTCACTGCCTCGGGTGATTCTCACTTGTCCCTCCCACTGGACTAAAAGATATGAGTAACTCTCTGTTTTATACTTCTTTGAATTGTCCATGATAGGAATTGAGACCATGAGATGTCTTGGAAACCAGTCATGGATATTTTCTAGTCTCAGTTTTGTCCACCACTAGCCATGTGACCTCAAGCACTTTACATCACCTCTGGAGTTTATTTTCTTCATTCATAAAATAAAGTGATTAGACCATGTGATTTTTAAAGTTCTTCTAGCACTAAAATGCTAAGATTTTAATAATCAACTTTAAGAAATCCATTTCAGAAATGAGGGTAGGGATTAAGTTAGCTGTTACATAAAGAAGTTAGATATAAAGAATTAAGTCTCTGGCACTTAGAACATCCTCAATAAATGAGTTTCCGATTACTTAATTTTTCTCCTAGCAAGAAAACTGAGGTTCGGCAGTTTGAATAAAGTCACCCAAGGTCAATAGCGAGTAATGAAAATCCCAGGTCCTCCAGTTTAAAAATCCCATGCCTTTTCCCTGCCTCTGTGATAATAACAGTCACCTTACATACAAGGATTTTAGTTTATAAACCATTTTCATAATTATCACCTCATTTCATCTTCATACCAACTCTGTAAAGCAGGTAGTATTATATCCTTTTTTCACACGGGGAACATGAGATTCAGAAGGGTTAAATCACATAGTGAAGGTCATGTAATCAGTAAGTAGCTAAACTAGGATCATGCCCCGGAATTTAGCCTCAAAGCCTAAGTTATTTCGAATATGCCACACACAGCACTGTAACAAGGACAATTAATGAAGCGACCTTTGTTAAATCACATTCTTGCCAATAGAAACCTGGGCTAAAAATAGACCAATAGGTTGCTTATGGCAAATGTAGAAAACCTAAGAGCAAAATTTAATAGATTTAAATGGTATTTTTTACATGTAGGTGATTTTTCTGCTATTCTGCCAAAGCACTTTCATGTTCTTTAGCCCATCCAGGGCTCAGTGCAGTTCCTGTTAATACCAATGAGAATCGTACACTCCAGTTCTTCACACAAAACACACCCAAGCACTCAACCGTTTAAGAGGTAGGAACTTCTGTTGTCACATGACTAGACACCCTGCTACCCACTGATACTGTCTGCTGACATGGTGTGGAAGCTTCATAACAAACTATTTTTCCCCCTAAGCATATTTTAAAGTGTGGGAAACACAAAAGGAGATGCATTTCAAGATCCATCTCAAATCAGAAGGGGAGGTTAGAAGGCTCTTATGTTTTATTTTGTTTTTAGCTAAAAAAAGATTTATATTTTCAGACTATTTCATCAGGGCAAGTTTAGAACAAACATCAAATTTCCTCGAAAGTGACCTTCCCTTGTTTGAGTGAATTTGAAAAGAGCCCTGGACCAAAAGGCCAGGTCATGGGTTCTCGTTCTAGCTCTGCTGTTTACTCCCCTGGACAAATCCCTTAAACTTGGAGCCTCAGTTTAACCTGTTTAAAAAGAAAACAGATTAAAAACAAACAGATAAAATTACCTGTGTTCCTTACTTCACAGGAGCATCATTAGATACTGTGAAAGTATTTTGCCTACTATAAAGGATTCTTCAAATATAAGAGATTAGTATTAACTGCCAGCTGAAGATGAACCTGAGACAGACACCCCCATTTGAGAAGTACGTGTGCATATACTACCACCTAGTGGCCACATGGAGACATCATTTTTTAACTGTGCTCTTGGTATTAAATGTACCTTGTTAATTCTTTTAGAATTTTTGAACCAGTTGTCTCAATTTATCCAATTTTTACTTGATCTTCATTGATTCTATCAATATTATATCACTAATGGAAGAAATTAGCAGCAGAAATGTACTTAGTGTGATTTACTTAAACTAAAATTTATGACCTGCGTTACCACCACAGATTTTCAAGTCAATTTTCACCCCTCTACCCCCGCCCCACCCCTGCCAGAATATAGTCATTTAACGTGGGAGTAATTATTGGGTGCTACTTTGTGCTGAAGATACAGCAGAGAACCAAAGTTCCTGTTTTGATTGGAGCTTACATCGTAGTGGGACAGACTATCAATGAATAAATATGAAATATGCTGCTCGATGATGAATTTTATGAAGAGGAACAAAGCAAAGTAAGGAGACTTGAGAGTGAATGGCAAAGTGGTGTGTGTTCCACTTCAGATAGAGCTATCAGGGAAGGCTTCTCAATAAGGACCTGAAGGAAGTGAAGGGTAAACCATGCTGATATTTGAGGAGCAAGAGTATTTCAGGCCAAGCAAATGGAAGGTACAAAATCCTGACAGAGGAATATGTTTGGTATGATTGAAGAACAGAAAGGAAGCTAGTGGAGCAGAGAGTAAGGGCAAAGTCAGAGAGGTGGTTGTGATACCGGCTGATTACAGGTCATGGTTAAGAATTCACACTTGGCATTGGGGTCTCAGAGTGAGATAGGAAGGCATGGAGGGTTATGAGTAGTGGAATGACCTAATAACTCTGAGTAACTCCATGACAAACAAAATGAAATCCAAATAACCTGACAGACAAGTTTAATGAAATGTATGGGGAGAAATTGTTCTCATAGAACATACATTTTTCAAAAGGGTTATAAACACAGCTTTTTAAAGGGAATTCACAGGAAGATTATAGAGAAAAATGCATAGCATCTTTACACTGAAACGAGTTAAGTTGGGCAAACCAAAGTTACTTTTAATCAGGATTTTTTTCCCATAACAATGGTTCGTAAATTCTCAAGATACTCTTCAATGAAGAAATAAATATTTACTACATGTTCAGGTGACCTGGAAAGTTCTGTTTGGATTATAAGACAGGGCTCTAATCTTCGAAAGACTTAAAATATACCTAGGAGATAAAACACATGCACATAAAAAAGATAACATAAAGCAATGTATAAATGCCAAAGGAGAGCTGCAGCCAAGGCCACAGCATTTAGGAGAAGGAGGAGAAGAAGTTGTGCTAACCTATGAGCCACAGAAGGACATGCATAAAGCAGAAACTGAGGCAGGAAAAACAGGGCGGCCTGGATCTTGGAAAAAACACAAAAAAGTCAAGAGGCTATGCCTCAGATTATAGACTCATGGAATTTTAGAACTAGAAGGAACTCATCACAAGAAAAAAAAATGTGTAACTCTGTATGGTGACAGATATGAACTAGATTTATCGTGGTGATCATTTTGCAATATATACAAATATTGAATCATTATGTTGTACACCTGAAACTAATATAATGTTATATCTCAGTTATACTTCCATTTTTAAAAAAGGAAAAAAAGAAGTGGAAGGAAAATTGGAGATGGTGAAATCCAGCATTCTTGTTTTACAAAAGAAGAAAAGCAGATCAATCAGGATCCCACTGGTTAATGACAGAGCTGGACCTAGAACAAAGGCTCCTGAGTTTTGGCCTATTACTTGGGCACATCACCACCAGGAAAATGACAGTGAACCTACGAAATTCTTAAAATTACTAGCCAGGTTGGAATGGAGCCTCCTGGTTAGAAGAAGGATGTAGGCCTAGGAGCTAGGCAGTCAGCAAGGCAAAAAGAAGTAAATAGGTATGAGTTAATGGGAAGTAAATATTGCTCCCTGACCTCTGTTCCTGGAACAGAGCTCTTGAAACCTTTGTAATTTCCTAAATGATAAGAGAACTGGGAGCATCTTTTATTCTAATATTTAGTCTTTAACCCTAGTTCCCGACAAAAGGCTCTTGAAGCCATTGTTATCTCCTGGGTGATAGGAGTGTCTTTTTGTCCTAATGAGACAACTCCATGTGGGCTCCAGGATAAGGGTTGATCAGGGGAAAAACCAAGCCATGATTGGAAGCTTGGAATTTTCAGTCCCACCCCCCCAAACTCTTGAGAAGGGAGAAGAGATGAAAATGGAGTTAATGATCAAACATGTCTCTGGATGAAGACTCCATAAAAATCCCAAAAGTGCAGGGCTCAGGGAACTTTCAGATTGGTGAACAGGTAGAGGTGCTGAGAGAGTGGCATGTCCACATCACTTCCCACAACCCTAGCTCAACACATCTCTTTTATCTGGATGCTCATCTGTATCCTTTACCCTATCTTTTATAATAATCCAGTAAACATTAAGTAAACTTTTCCTGAGTTCTATGAGCCATTCTAGCAAATTAATCGAACCTAAGGAGGGAGTGTGGGAATATTTAATTTACAGTCAGTTGTCAGAAGCCCAAGTAACCATTGGCTTGAGACCAGTCTCTTGAGTGAGGACTTGGTGGAATGGTCTTATTAGACCAAGCCCTCAACCTGTGACATCTGATGCTATCTCTGGGTAGATAGTGTCCAAAATTGAGTTAAATTCTCAGACACCTTGCTGTATCCAAGAATTACTTACTGGTTCAGGAACCCCCTTACCCCCACTCCTCACAGGAAAATTGGGTACACTAGGCCTCTTTCACTAGGCCTCAGGAGAGTAACTAACCAGTAGTTTGAAGCAACAATAAAGTGGGCCCAACACTGACCCCACAAACCTGAGCAGGAGGCTCACAGAGAATGAGATTGAGAATTCATACTATTTCAAGAGGAGCACAGGAAGAGATGTCTAGTAAGATAGTCATAGGGGAGGGGGTGCTAGGAATGTCTTTTAGGGGAAGGGGAGGAATGATATGCTTGAGATTTCGTTTTATCTCTTTAGAAGATACCCTTTTGGGGAGGGATCAGATACAACACATACATGGGTAGTGCTTTCAAAAAAAGAGATGCAACTAAACTATTTGGGAACATAGAGATGTGTCCTCTTTATATTCTTAAGGTATACCTGTTACTTTTGTTCTAGAAAGAAATTGTTTTTGCTTCTATTTTTTCTAGTTTTATTGAGATATAATTGACATATAAATTGTACAGGTTTAAGATGTACCACTTAATAATTCGATATATGGAAATAGTGCAAAATGATTACCAGTAAATTTAGTTAACTTCCATTGCCTCATGTGTTTATAAAACTTTTTCTTGTGATGAGTGCTTTTAAAATCTCCTCTCTAAACTTCTCAACACCTCTGTCAGTTCCCTAATATCCTTTAATAAATACATTTACGATTTAAATTCACAAGGGTGGATTCTGTTCTCTGTAATTAGAAGCCTAACTGATGCAGTGAGATATCTTGGCAGTTAGTGGAAACTAACAGTGGCACCCATCCTCCATTGTTCATTTTAAGCACATTGCAGTTGCAATTTACATGGGTCCTGGTTAAGAGCCATATAGAGTATTATGTTGCATTATAGTGTGTGTGTGTGTGTGTGTGTGTGTGTGTGTGTGTGTGTGTGTGTGTGTGTGTGTAGTGTTTATCCTGTTCCTGGCCCAGAGCGCTTAAAAGCCTTGGACTTTTCTGAGTGATGGGGGTGATAGAAGTGTCTTTTGTTAATCACTTGCCCCTTGCAACCACACCCGAGTTTATGCTAATGAGGTAGCTGAGGGTAAAGTCCCTTAGATAGCTTCAGAATGCAAGCTTGTCGCCAAAAAGACCAAACACTTGATTAGAGAGT
Source organism: Cynopterus sphinx (assembly GCA_030015415.1). NCBI lineage: Eukaryota > Metazoa > Chordata > Mammalia > Chiroptera > Pteropodidae > Cynopterus > Cynopterus sphinx. The sequence goes on along the minus strand of CM057387.1, from coordinate 67,083,126 downwards.
CAGAACTTTAGGCCCCAGCCCTAAACTCCAGGTAGGGGAGAGAGGACTAAAGATTAAATTAGATGTAAATTCTTAAAGGAGATTCAGAGAGCTTCCTGGTTGGTCAATAGGTTGGTTAGTACATGGAGGTGCTGAGATGCTGTCCGTCAGGAAAGGGCATGGAAGCTCTGCGCCCCCTTCACCACTCCCTATGCATCTCACCCTATGCATCTCTTCTGTTTGGTCTTTCGTAGTTTTATCCTTTATAAAAAAAAAAAAAAAAAAAAAAAACCTTGAAAGTTAACTGTTTTTCTGAGTTCTGTGAATTGTTCTGGCAAATTATAAACACAAAGAGGTGGGTCATTGGCACCCCCAAATTTGTAGTCTGCAGGGCAGAAATTTGAGTAGCTGGGAACCAATTTGTGGCCAGCATCTAAAGGGGCAGTTTTGGGACTGAGCCTTTAACTTGCGGAGTCTGTGCTCACTCTTGACAGCTAATGTCAGTATTTAATTATTGGAAATCCAGTTGGCGTTGGGGAATTGGTTGTTGGTGTCAGCAAAACCACACCGTATATTATGTAGTTTGACTTCAAAAGGTTTCCTGCAAAGAAGACACATATTGAAAATAATAATAAAGTAAACGGAAGCTAATAAAATGATAAAACTGACAACAGTTTTCCATCCGCTGGGTAAAAACAGTGTGACGATCTAATAATATATTACAAGCAGTCATCTAATGAATAGTATCTGCTTTTTTAAAAAGAAACACATGCTATAAAGAGAACATTTTGAAAACTGATGTGTGAAATTATTTTCATTGCATGGTAATTTTGTTCCCTAAAGTGATATAACATGTCACTTCTAAAGTCTCACTTTCAGAGTAAGTCATAATTTATCACTTGTTTAGAAGTCTCAATAGGTTTTGAAACTGTTTGTTAAAAACTTTAAAAGTACAAAATCTCCCAGTTAGTTCACAAAACAATGATTGACATAACAGGAAAGAAAAAATTTACTAGCCAGATTTGACCAAAAACTTTGCAAAATTGGTGGATTAAAATGCAGAATGAGTATCAAGATTTAGTAAGTACAGATAACAGTGTATTTCCATTTGGATCTGTGTATCTTGGTGAGATATGTTTATCAGCTAGGACTTGAATAAAACCAATACCAAAGCAAACTGAACTAGATCTTTAGAATGCCATTTCACTAAGTGTTAACCAAGATTTTTTTTTTTAAATAGCAAATGTGTGTAAATGCATTGCTTTCACCATATTACTCATTAAATACCGTGGGTATGTGTGCTAAAACATTTTTTTATTAATACAATATTCAATCAAAAGTTCAAATTGCTGTAGGCTAGAATTTTCCAAAGTGTTGTCTGTGGACCTCTGCATCAGAATTCTCCAGGGTTCCTTTGCCTGAGTTTTGTTTTCAAGAAATACCAGCACCAAACTGAGATATTCTCCTGGGTTTCATGAGAGGAACTGAAAGAATCAAACATGTAAAAAATTTTGACTGTGTGATTCTCTGTTATTTAATGCTGTTGTCTGTGAAGCATTTTAAGTCACCGGTGAAAAGCTTTCCAGAAGTTGACCCATTGATCTGTAGCATTTCAACATAGATTTCATGTTAAGTTAAATTGAGGATTAATGAAAAGTCTGGACTTCATGCCATCAGTTACTTTATTTAAATGGTTTTGTTTACTTAGTGAACTAAAGGAAGAAATTAGAGATAGAGGAGACATGGATGGAAGGAAATAAACGGATATGTCCAAAAGGACAAGAGCAGAGATGACCCTTCCACGGGACCCTCTTACCTCCCAGTTTCTCAATCTCCTAAATTCCAGACTTTCATTGTCCCTGCTTTTCAACCTTGGACCTGGTCCTCACTCAGACCTGCATGACCTCCAGGATCTCAAAGAAAGCTTTCTTTCTCTGATCATACTCCTCTCCTTTCCTTACTGCCTCCAGTTTGTTGAACTCTTTTTCCTCTTGTAACTTCTGATAACTTGCCCTTCTTTTCATCCTCCCAACTGGGCACCCTCATTTCCAGTTTCCCTTTCTCTGACCCTCAGCCTGGAAGGGATCTAATATTGGGGAAAAGTTATTACCCTGATCCAATGGTTCAGCACCCAGAGCTTTTCACGCTACTGACCTCATTACATTTCACAGAGTGCCCTGCAGGGCCTGCTTAGAGGTTCCCTACATTTCCAGGATGGACACTTTTATGGGGACACAGCCCAAGGACATGATCCAAAACCCAAAAGCTGAAACCTCCCATCTGGATTCTAAGATTGTTTTTTAATAGACCTTAATAAATTACTTGAATGTCATCCAAAAGCACCAATTAGATGCTATACTCAAGTATTTATTACATTAAATCATGGCGGAAAAAGACTATTTTTCAATTCAATACTTATTATATTAAAGATTTTCTTTTATAAAAGAGGTGGCAACAACACTGATTGAAATAGACTGAAAGGTATATATGTTTTCCACATTAGTAGCATTAGTAGCATTAGTAATTAACTCTCTGAATACTGTATTACCTTATTGTAGTTTTGAGAGATAATCTCATCACTCATTATTGAATGGCTTCATTTTCTGGTAAAACTTAAGATCAAGAAATATAAGCATTATTGATTCTGACTTACCTGCGAGTCTCTGAATTTCTAGATAAATAAATACATAGAAGTTATATGTCTGAGAATAAAAAAAATTAATTAAATATAGTCATTTTAACCGCTAATAACATTTAAAAATTTATATGTCAAGAATCATATCTCAAAAATACAGTAAAATAAATTCAAAGGAATACAAACCAAAACAAATAAGAATTTCTTCCACTCTCATGAGTTGTTTTCCAACTGTCAAAATAAAATCCTTCTATTGCTTATTTGTTTCTTAGGAGCCTTTGTGTACACTCAAATTTACCTTTGTGTCAATAACAACTTAAGAAGTGGCTGAGTGAAAATGTGCCATTCTCTAACAGAAATGCATTTTTAGAATGTATTAGGTCTGGACAAGGGGTCAGAATTTACCAAAATTAACAGGCTCCTAAGAAATAAATGAATGAGCAATAAAAGAATTTTATTTGACAAATTGGTTTGTTTTCCTTTGAATTTGCTTTAAATGTTATAACTAATTTTACTAACATGGTTGTTTTTCCTAATTTTGTTAAATGGGATTTTTTCCCCCTTACAAACCTCTTATTTTAGTTCTAATCCAGGAATTTAGTTTTGAGAAAGACTCACTGAAGTTATCTCCTTCACTCCCCTAACATGGATCGTAGTCGCCAGAAGACCAGATCACTGTTTCATGTATACGTTTTTTCCTTGGTTTGTTTGATTTTCCAATACAATAGAATATATACTTGCCACTTTACAGCCAATTAGTAGGCTGGATAGAGTTTTGATAATTTCAACAGCATCTGAATGTCAATAGTCTGTTGAAATTTCTGGGCAATCCTAGCAAAAGTTTAGGAGCTCCTTCATCCATTCTTTTTTTATTAATACAGTTGAACAATGAGAGTTTAGAAGCATGGCCCCCCCACACACACTGCTAAAAATGTGAATATAACTTTGACTCCCCCAGTCATCCCTCAATATCACTGGGGGATTGATTCCAGGACCTCTCACGGATACCCCAATCTGAGGATGCTCAAGTCCTTTATACAAAATGGTGTAGAACGACAAATACAGTCACCCTCCACATCTGAGAATTCCCCGCTGCAGCTCAAAACTACTGTTTTCTGTGGTTGTTGAATCCTTCGATTCAAAAAGGCCCAGTGTATATTTATTGCAAAATTTCCACATATAAGTGGACCCATGCAATTCAAACCTTGTTGTTCAAGAATTAACTACTTTTTAATTGCGATATAACTGAAATCTATCATTGTGTTCATTTTAGATGTATAACACATAATCTGATATATGTTTATATTAGAAAATGATCACCACAATAAGTCATCAATATCGATTAGCACATAGAATTACACTTTACACTTTTTTCTCTATAAATTGCTTTTATTTATTTATTTTTAAGTTTATTGGGGTAACATTGGTTAATACAATTATATAATTTTCATTATAATTTGATATCTGTATATCTATTGTGTGATTACTACCCAAAGTCCAGTTTCCTTCAGCTACCTTATATTTGATCCCCTTTACCCACTTTACCCTCCCACTACTTCCCTATATTTGACTCCCTTTACCCCATCTACCTTCCCCCTCCTTCATTCACCCCACTAGTAATCCACTACTCTATAGTCCTCTGGTAATCACTAGTCTATAGTACATGTCTATGAGTCTCTGTCCTGTTCATTTGTTGCTTTAGGTTTATATCCCACATATAAGTGATATTATGTGATTTTTAACTTTTTCTGTCTGGCTTATTTTGCTTAGCATAATTATCTCGAGGTCCATCCATGTCACAAATGGCAGTATTTCATCTCTTCTTATGGCTGAGTAGTATTCCACTGTACATATGTACCACAGCTTCTTTAGTCAATTATCCACCATAGCACACTTCGGTTGCTTTCATATCCTGGCTATTGTGAATAATGCAGCTATGAACATTGGTTATACTTTATACTTTTTTGTGTGTGATGAGAACTTCTCAGATTTACTCTCTTACCGTGGTGTATATTATATCTCAGGACTTGTTTATTTTGTAACTGGAAGTTTATACCTTTTGACTACCTTTTTAATTCACTCTTCAGTATAAGATAGTCTCTTTTGCAGTAAATATACAGCCATATCAGAGAACTTCAAGCCTCTTCTCAGGCCCAATTTAGGGCACTGTCTTCTAATTTTACTTTGGCAAGAGGATTTATCTGTTACTCTTACCTCTTTGTCTCCTCCATTCTCACCTTTGGTGAAGAGTGGGTCTTAGGACACACATAATTTATTCATTATAAGACTACTATTAACAGAACACCTGTTGTGTGCCAGATACATACTCTACTAGGTACTGAGGATACGGAGTGAACAAAACAAAAGTCCTTTCTCTGAATTTCCATTCAAAGAAGAGAGAGATATTAAAGACACAGTTATATAATATGTCAGATTGTTATATGTGCTATGAAGAGAAATAAAGTAGGAAAAATGGATAGGGAGTGTGGGGGTGGCAATGGTGGTTGCTCTTCTAAATAGAATGATGAGGGAAGGTCTCACTAGTAAGGTGAATGAAAAAGTGATGAATTAAGAAATAGAGCAAAATTGTCCATTTGAGGTTCATAGTCATAAATTTAAAGGAAGACCGGACAACACAGTTGTGCATTTTCCTTTAGTCACAGTGAACTACAAGGGCACAGAATAGATGCAGACTTAATTACAATTAAATTAAATGATTTAATTTAAGCTTCAATAAGGATTTAATAAAGGTTGTGATCTTGCCAAGCACAAAATGAGGAGAAAGCAAGAGGAGGCAGAGGAGTTGAGGGTGACTGCAAGAAGGAAGTATCATGACTGACCATAACATTAAAACTCAAGAAGAAGGAAAGAGAGGACAGTAGACAGGTGAGGAATAGTGAAAAAGTTATAGGGTTAACGGATTACTACTGAGCCCAGAGGTGGTGAAAAACTATTGGAGTCCATAAGTTCCTGATCTTCTTCTGGGCTGGAAATCAGAAGCCCCAGGGGATTTTGGGCCTCCATTTTTATTTTGGTAAGTGGGGCTCACCAGCAACCCTCTTCAGGCCTCTAGAAAGCCAGACTTAAGCAAACAGGCATTTCTCCATAATGGATGATATATGATGATGACGTATGCATAGATACAGGTCAAGTCGTTTATTTCAACTGTCTTTTTTCCTATTAAATGGTCATAAGTAGACATTTCTGTGACAGAGCAGAATAAATTGAACACATTAACTATATAATTTATCAAATAATTATTGTCTGCTAACTGCCAGGCACTGTTAGGTATTTGGGACACCTCATGAATAAAACTAGTAAAAATCTTGATGGTGCTTACAATGTAGTTGGGTAAGGAGACAATAGAGGAGATAAAAAGCATATAGTTTGTTAGTGATTAGAATTAAGGAGAAAAGTAAAGTAGGAATGGAAATAAGAAATATGTGTATGTGTGTAGGTATGCGATGTTTAATTTAGTTAGGTTAACTATGAAAGATCTCACTGAGAAGCTGATGGTTGATACAAAATCTGAAGGAAATGAGGGAGTGAGCCATTCACTAGAGGAGGAAAGCCTTCAGGCAAAGGGAACAGCTAAAGCAAAGGCTCTTTGGCAGAAACATGGCTAGAGAGTGTTCTAGGATCAGCAAGGAGGTGAGTTTGGCTGTAGTGGAGTGAGCACAGAGGAGAGAAGGGAGTAGCAGGCATTAAGATCAAATAATAATGGGGGTGGGGTGGTAGGGTGGGAGCAAATGATGTAGAGCCTTGAAGACCACTGCAAGGACTTTGGTGTTTACTATGAGGAAAGTGGGGAGCCACTGAAAGTTCTGAGGAGTGGAGTGACATGAATTAATTACCAGGAATATTCCATTGCTGTGTTGAGGCTAGAATGAAGGAGGGCAAAGGCATAAGCAAAAGCAATTGAGATCAGTTAGAAGTCTGTCGCAAGTAGATGAAAAATTATAGTGACTCAGACTAGTTTGTATTCTAGATTGGTTACTAAAATGTAGCTATAAAGATTTGTTGATGAATCAAATATTTTTGGACTTGACTAGCTATAAGATGTGAGACAGAGAATAACTAATTTTTTTTTTTGGTGAAAAAAGGTTTGATTTACTTTTAACAGAGAGATTAATTGTATAAAACAACAAGCCAAACTACCAAGAAAATTGTCAAAAAGAAAACTACTCAAAATAGCGATGTTAATAAACTATAAACGAAGTACTATGCATTCAGGCAAACAAAATTTTAGAGTTTAAAAAAGTATAAATTCTTAATTCATGCTAACTATAATTATATTATTATACTTCTAAGGTTAATTTTGCTAAATATGATGTACATTTTTATTTTTCACTTGTTTTTTAATTTAATTTTATTTATTCATTTTAATATGTTTTAATTTTTCAATAACAGTTGACATACAATATTATATTAGCTTCAAGTGTACAACATAGTGATTAGACATTTATATAACTTACAAAGTGATCACCCTGATAAATCTAGTACCCTTCCGACACCATATGTAGCTATTACAATATTATTGACTATATTCCTTATGCTATACTTTATATCCTCATGACTATTTTGTAATTACCAATTTGTACTTCTTAATCCCTTCCCCTTTTTCACCTACTCCACAATCCCCCTTCCATCTGGCAACCACCAAAGTTTTCTCTATATATAAGTTTGTTCCTGTTTTGTTTGTTTGTTTTTGTTCTTTAGATTTCACATTAAGGGAAATCACATGGTATTTGTCTTTTTATGTCTGACTTGTTCTACTCAGTACAATACACTTTAGGTGCATCCATGTTGCTGTAGATGGCAAGATTTCATTTTTCTGAATGGCTGAGTAATATTCCACAGTACGTATGTGTGTATACACACACACACACACACACACACACACGCACGCACGCACGCACGCACCACCTCTTCTTTCTCCGTTCATCCATTGATGGATACTCAGGTTGCTTCCACATCTCAGCCATTGTAAATAATGGTGTAATAAACATATGGATGCAATGTCCCTTCAAAGTAATGTTTGGAGTTTCTTTGGATAGATACCCATATGTGGGATTACTGTGTCCTTTGTCTCTTGGTATAGCCTTTGTTTTAAAGTCTATTTTGTCCTGTATAAGTATTGTTACACCAACTTTTTGTTTTGTTTTGTTTCTACTTTCATGAAATAGCTTTTCCCATCCCTTTACTTTCAGTCTGTGTGTGTCTTTCGACCTGAAGTGAGTCTATTGTAGGTACCATGTCTAAGGGTCTTTTTAAAATTCATTCAGCCACTCTATGTCTCTTGATTTAAGCATTTAATTTATTTACATTTAAAGTACTTATTGATAGACATGTAGTTTTTGCCACTTTACTATTCACATTTAATTTTTTTTCCTTCTTCTTGAAGAAGTCCTTTTAACATTTCTTGTAATACTGGTGAATTTCAGCTTTTTATTGTCTGAGAAGTTTTTTATCTGTCCTTTGATTCTTAATGACACCTTTGCTGGGTGAAATAATTTTGGTGTAACTCCCTGCTTTTCATCACTTTGAATATTTTGTTCCAGTCCTTTCTGGCCTGAAATGTTTCTATTGTGAAATCAGCTGACAGTCTTATGGGAACGCTCTTGTGGGTAACTAACTACTTTTCTTTTGCTGCTCTTAAGATTCTCTCTTTGCCTTTAAACTTTGGCATTTTAATGATGATGTGTCTTGGTGTGGGCCTCTTTGGGTTCATCTTGTTTGGGACACTCTGAGCTTCCTGTGTTCCTATGTCTACTTCCTTTGCCAGGTTAGGAAAAATTTTGCTCATTATTTCTTCACATAAGTAAAGAAGTTCCTTGCTCTCTCTCTTCTCCTTTTGGTACCCCTATGACGCAATTTTTTTCACCCTGATGTTGTCTCAGAGGCCCCAAAGTACTCTCGATTTTTTGGATTTTTTTTTTTTTTTTTTTTTTTTGCTTGTCTTCATTTTGTTTATCCTTTTTCTGGAACTTTTTTCTGTTCTTTCATTTGGAACATATTTCTATCTCTCCCCATTTTGGCTACCTCCCTGTGTTTGTTTCTACGTATTAGATAGGGCAACTATGTCTCTCATTCTTAGTAGAGTGGCCTTATGTAGTTGATGTCTTGTGGGGCCCAGTGGCAGTCTCCCTGGTCACCTGAGTTTGGTGCTCCAGGTGTGTCCCTTGTGTAGATTGTATGTTTTCCTGTTGCAGTTGAGCTTTAGTTGTTGTTTGCACATCAATGGGAGGAACTGACCCTTGGGCTGATTGGTTGTGAGGACTGGCCATGACTATAGTAGAGGAGCTATTGTGTAGGAGCTGACCCTATGGAGCATGATTTACTTTAGCAGGGCTCTGGTGCCTGCCCAGTTTGCCTTTTGAGTATGTCATCTTTGGAAACAGCCATGTGGTGTTCTGGTTTTGGTCCAAAGCTGGCCATTGAATGTACCACTCCAAGAATCTCCTGGGAAGAACCCTGCCACAAGCTAAGTTCAGCCACAGCCTGTGCCCTGATCAAGGCCACCTGGCATGAGCTACAAAGCAATCTGGAGATGGCTGCTGTCCATACTGGGCTCTGAGGTATCTCAGGAGGTCAAGCCATGAACCGAGTCTGGCTGCCACTGATGCCAGGCTTGGGGCTGTTCAGCAAGAGGTATGGGGTATGCCATGGCCAGTTGTTGATTGTTTGGGTTTTGTGAACCTTTGTGAGATTTTAGAAAACTCTGCAGCATAAGCCAAAGAGGGCTGTTTGTATAAAAAAACCACTGGAAGTGCACCCACAAATTGGGAGTGGGGTGGGGTCTCAAGGAATCACCAGGGCAGCGAGACCAGTGTTAGCTAGGTTGATGGAGACTCAGATATGATAGCCACCTGGGTCTGCGTGTAGGGAACAGGATGGCTCAGCAAAGAAACAGTGGATCCTACCAGCACTCTGTCTGGGAGAAAACTTCCCCTCCAACACTCACACTGAAGCCAGACAATTCACTTCCTCCCCATATATCCCTAGCGCCTTTTGAGCTGCTGCCCCAGCGCTGGAGCTCAGAATGAGTCTGTCAGCAAGTAGTTCATAAATGGGCCTTTTAAGAGAACACCGGGAACTTGAGCAGCCCTCCATCGCACTCAGCCACAGTCTCTGCTGGTTTTCACAGCCAGAAGTTGTGGGTACTTCTCTCCCTGGCATTGAAGCCTGGGCTGGGGAGCCTAGTATGGGACTAGGATTTCTCACTCTTTGGAGAGGACCTCTTCAGCTAAAATATCCCTCCTGATTTATATCCACCACATGCAGGTATGGAACTAGCCTGTTCCGCAGCTCTGTCCCCACTACCACTCTCAAGATAGCCTCTTCTGTATGTCCATAGTTGTAGAACTTCTGCTCAGCTAGACTTTAGATGATTCTTAATGAGGGTTGTTTTATAGTTTACTCATAATTTTGATGTGGTCGTGAGAGAAGGCAAGCACAGCATTTACCTACTCTGCCATCTTGACCTCAAATCCTCAAGAATGATCAAAATTTTTGGCCTGAGTAACTTTAGAATTGGAGTTGACATTTACTAAGATGGGTAAGACTGCAGGTGGAGCATTTTGAAAGGGGGATATCAGGAGTTCAGCTTTGGGCATACTAAGTTTAAGATACTCGTTAAACTTTCCATGTGGAAATGCTAAGTGGGCAGTTGAATGTATAAGCCTGGAGTTCAAGAAAAAGGCTCAGGATAGACGTATAAATTTGGAAACTGAGAGAAGACAAGCCTTAAGAAGATTGGATGTGTTCTTAAGGGTATATCAATAGGGAGAAAATCCAAGGACTGAGCACGGGAACATTCTAACATTGAGCATGAAAGATCAGGAAGAACTAGCAAGAGCTGACTTTTGGATTTAGCAACACAGAGATAACGAATACTTTTATCTTTAGTAATAAATAATCTCCTATTTCTAAATGTGTTAAATTGTGTCTTATTCCTATACAAAACTATTTGTAAATTTAAATTCTTAAATATGAGTTCTGGGAACACTTGTGAATCCATTGAAGACAAGAAAGATAGGCTTCTTTTTGTTGAGTCTGATGATGAATAAAAGATAAAAACTTTAAAACTTTAAAATATCCATCAGTTATGTTCATGTGTATCTTGATTTAAACAAAAATGCATATTTTGTGTAACTATGTTTTATGCTTTAAAAAGTATATAGTTACAACTATTTTCATATGACATAGAATAGCCCTGTGATATTTTATTTTTACTATACCAGTCTTCAGCCATTTTCTTTTCAATATTTTAGAAGTTGCGCTTCTCTATTGTCATTGTTACACATCTCCAGCAAATTTTGATGTGGGATAAAAGCAACTATCTTACTCCTCCATGAGCACTCACCAATTTCTCGGTCTTAACTGTCTCCAATATGTGTCTTATCAACACATATGCCCAACACATCAGCTTTTCTCCATTCTTCATATTATTCTAAACCTATTTCCACTTGCCTAACCTCCTTCCTGCCCTTCTCTCCCATCTCCAGCTTATACTATTTAGAACTGTATAATAAACTCTCTGTTTAAAATCTCCACCCAGATATCTCACAGGTGCCCTGAATTCCTTATGTTCAAAACTGAACTAAGAATCTTTTTTCTTTAGTGCTCAAGACAGAAGCCCTGAATCATCTTTACATCCACTCTAACACCAAATAAATTCATCCTCTGTGTTTTTTTATTTTACAACCATTGTTTTTGTTTTTTAAACTCAAATCTGGTTTTGTCATTCTCCATCTCCCCACCCTCTCACACCCTTAACACAAATCTGATTTGTCACAGTCTTAAAACCTGGCTGAATAAAGGGTAATGTGCACAATGATAATACACTTTATAGACTTCTGATGCTTTACATTCACAGTTTATACTGTCTAATGGGGAAAATAGATGTTAAATATACCCCCTAGCTATATAATTACAATTACAGTAAGTGCTACATATTTAGGCTGTAATGACAGTGCATAACAGAAAGACCAAATCTAGTGGAGGCCTACTTGAGGAAATGGCTTTAGGCTGACACCTGAGTGCAGGATGGGAAGGAAGAGAGAAGAGCCCATTATAGAAGCTCTGAGATACATACATACATACATACATACATACATACATACATACATACATATATGTATATACATATATAGTTGTAGCCACCAGCCCCCAAAGGACACACGGACCACCAGAACTCAGTGAGTTATAGGAATCACATTCTCTATTCAGCCAGCTGGGCCAGGGGTACGCAGACCCCAAATTAAGCAGCCCTGAAATGTAGAGGTAGAGGGTTTTTAAGCCCTAAACCCCATTCTTCATTCTGTCTGAACACAAAAGTCTATTTTTCTTTTATTTACTGTCAATCCACAGGTTGGTTGTGCAAGTGAGGGTACAGAAGCAGAAAGCTTATTGTTAGAATATTATGTTCGTGTGAGTGATAACCTATGTTCTCATGGGCAATAGTCAAGCAGTAGTTTTCCAGCCAGCACATTACCCACTGGCCTTAGCAGAAAATCAAATCCTTGATTCTTCATGCAGAATTTGCTCATAGCTTCCATTTTGTAATACTAAAAGTTTAATAGAATTAATTCTCTTCCTTATATACGCAAATGAGAAATTGAGAAAACATGGGCCAAAAGTTAACAAGAGGAGGAGGATTAAAGGTCCAGCTACAGATAGAAGGGTTGTTAGCCATGGTGACCAAATGAATATCCTATGAAACCAGTTATTTGATTCTAGTCTTTGTTTTTCCCTGGCATCTAAATTTCTCTGTACTAGCAATAAGCTTTCTCTAATTATTCCAGAGTTATTGGCAAAGAAGCAACAGGTTTCACCTAAAGCCATACATAATCCCTCTCGTTCTAAAAATAATAAATCTAAACCTCTTCTATTTTGGAGGACTACTTCTGCTAGTGAATCAACTTGAAGTTCTAGCCTGCTGAGCTCAGTTAATTTTAGGGAGTTTCTACCCTGACATAGTAGGGGGTTTTGGGTTTAGGCACAACAAGGGATCTTGTCCCATGTCTGGGGTGGTCTTATTTAAGACCTTGTATATTGTAGTTAGCAGAGTTATTAGTGCTCATTCTGATTCTGGTTGTGGCTGGTCAAATACCTGGGCTAAAGAGGAAAAAAGGAAGAAACAGAGGGTTAGACTTATGTATGCTTGAGTCTTAGTCTTAGGGGCCCATCTTCCTGAGCTGTCCACTCTCATGCTGCCTTCATGTGGGAGTGATGAATCCATGATGGGATGCCATCTACTTTAACTGCAGTGGGCATCATCAGGTAGACAGTGAAGAGTCCTTTTTATTTGGGTTCTAGTCCCTTGGAAGTGAACTTCTGGATCCACACAGAGTTCCCAGGCTGAAAATGATGGGGAATTCTGATCCTCGGGGCTGAGTGGGCAGCATGAACTGGGGGCTGAATCTTCTCCTGTACACTTTGAAGGGCCTGTAAAAACTCAAGTAAGATAAAGTTACATAGTTCTGCCTTTTTCTCATCTTCTATTCTAGGTACTAAAAGTGCGGGTTTTCCAAAAAAAATTTCAAATGGGTGAATCCATTAATATATGGAGTACACCTGGCTTGGAGAAGAGCAGAGAGAAAAATCTATCCAGGTCCACCAGTTTCGAATCCTAACTTGACTAATGTCTCTTTTAGGGTCCAATTCACTCACTCTACTTGGCCCAAACTTTGGGGCCAGTAGGCGCAGTGGAGTTTCTATTGCAAATTTAGGTAGCTAACCAATTGCTATGATACATTTGCTATTAAGGCCGGCCCATTATCTGATCCTAAAGTTTCAAGGAGACCAAATCAAGGGAGGATTTCTTGTAGTAGTTTTTTAGTAACCACTAAGACAGACTCTTTCCTGGTAGGCCTCTACCCATCCTGAAAAGGTGTCTATAAAAACAAGTAAATATTTGTAACATCCCCTAGTCCAGGTTACCTCAGTGAAATCGACTTCCCAGTGATCCCAAAAATAAGTTCCTTTCCCTATGCCTAGGTTCTTCTGTTTTCCCCTTCTTTGGATTAATTTGGGAACAAGTTGGGCATCGTGAGGCAATCTTTTCTGCAGTTCTCCCTTCTAACAAGTAAAAGTAGGCGTCTAAAACTTGGAGCATCTCAGTTCGCCCTAGGTGTGTGGTCTGGTGTAGTTGGTGAAGGAGAGTCTTTCCCAGGGCCCATGAGAGCCTAATTTTTCTATCTGGGGGTGTCCACCACCCCTCTTGGTTTCTAGTGGCTCTTTTGTCTTAAAAACATGCATTCTCTTCTGCCATATAGGTCGGAGACAGAGGCAGTTCTGAGTAAAGGACACCAGTCAGTAGATGTGGTGGGGGCCCCACTGGCCTTGTGGCTGCTGTTCTTATCTCTGCATTGGCTCCTTGGTTTCCCTCAGCCTCAGGTCTATTCCCTTTTTGCTGCCCTTTACAAAGAACAATAGCAAGAGCCTTAGGCATCTACATGGCTTCAAGTAAGGCTAAGACTTCCTCCTTGTTCTTAATGCCCTTCCCAGCTGAAGCCAGAAGCCCTCTTTCCTTGTAGATGGCTCTGTGTACATGTGCAGTGGCAAAAGCATATCAGCTGTCATCAGTGTATATTGTGACTGCCTTATCCTTTCCCCATCTTAGTGCCTCAGTGAGGGTGATGAGTTCTGCTTTTTGAGCAGAAGTCCTATGGAGAAGAGCTTGCAACCAGATGGTTCCAGTTAGAGTTACGACCACTGCCCCAGCATACCTCCTTCCTTCCTTCCTGCATGAAGCTGCTCCCCTCCCTGTGTGTTGGCTAGAGAATTACTGTTTAAAAATTAAGTACTTGCTTGAGATTACTGTTTGACTATTGCCATAGAAACATAGGCTTCTAACTATGGAAACATAACATTCTAACAAGCTTTCTGCTTCTGTATCCCCGTTTGCACACCTGACCAGTGGGTTGACAGGTAATAAATAGAAGGAAAATAGATCTTTGTGTTCAGACAGAATGAAGAATGGGATTTTGGGCTGAAAAACCCTGTACCTCTACTTTTCAGGGCTGCTTAATTTGGGGTCTGCGTACCCCTGGCAGACCCAGCTGTCTGAATAAAGAGTGTGATTCCTATAACTCATTGAGAGTTCTGGTGGTCTGTGTGTCTTTCGGGGGCTAGTGGCCACAACACATGAACAGAACTTCATTGGCCTGAGGCAGAGAGGAGTCTTTGAGATCTGGTTGCGAGGAACACACAGCATCAGTAAAATCTGTGCAGTCGTGAGCGGGGGTCTCGGGGTCTGGGTCTGGCAACAGATTGGCTAAGTTGATGGCAGTAGCCTTGGATTTTAGCCATACGTTTGGGGTCATCCAGTGTCTCCCTGTTGTCTCAACAAGTGGGAACAAGTTCTTCCCTGCAAAACCTTCTAATTTTTGTAATTTACGCCAGATATCAGAGGCTACCTGAGTGGCAAAGGCTATATTAATTGCCTGCTAGTTCTCAGGAGCCTCAGGATCAATGGGGGTGTATACCTGATATGCCTCATTCAAGAAACACTCCAGGAGATTCCTGAGGTCCCTCCCTGTATAATTTCAGTTACCTTAGAAAGGTTAGTTGGCTGAGGAGTGGCCATCCTAATTCCCCCAATTAGAATCTGGTGGTACCCATCTAATGCCGTTCTTCCTGCCCGAGAATTGTGTCCCCTATCTGGGCGGGTGGAGGGAAATTCCTCCTCAATCTGTTCCTGTGTTTCTTCAATGCCCAAATGCATCCGTATTCTTCTGAGGTCAAGAGGGTAATTAAAAGCTGTTGGCAATCGTCCCAAGTGGGAAGTGAATCTGAAAGACACTCTCTAAGAGTCCCATTGATGCCTGGAGTTTCTCAGAGAACGGCAGATTCTGTGCCTTCCAGCTGTGCAGGTCACTAGTTGAGAAAGGCACATAAACCATAAAGGGCCTGTCTGTGTGTTGCCTCTGGGGTGGTGCTTCTCACAAGGAGAGAATGGCCGGGGTGGTGGTATTGGCTGGTGCCCCGCCTGGAATGGGAGCAGGAAGCCCATAGGGGTTACTTGCCTGCGTCTGAGGAGGTGAGGCAGTGTTATCGGTCCTCTGTTGTCCTGGATTATAGAGTGGGGGAAGGTCACTGTCCTCCGGTGGAGATTGGAGGACTGAGGGCCTGGGCTATCTTGGAGATTCAGATGTTGCATGTTTCAGGGTGCCCACAACTAAAACTGGAGCCCCTAGAGAGAGGGCACACCGGCAGAGCCAAGAAGGGGGGTTGTGAACAAACTTTAACCATCGATCAATGTAAGAAAACTGATCAGGATGTTCTGGGTCTCCTGTGACAATCTTCCAAACATTTCTCACCAAACCTTTGTCAAAGGAGCCCTCTGGAAGCCATTTTACACCAAAAGATGGCCATTCAACTTCACAATGTCCTTAGTAGGCCTGGAGAAAACTGTATGCCATAATCAGCTCCCTCAACAAACCCTTCTTTGAAAGGTTGCAGGTGACACCCTGTTGTGCCCAAAGTTGCAAATCCCAGAAAACCACCAAAGGAGCCAACACCAATTCAATCACATGAGGGACTTTATTCAGATTCGAGTCCGGACTCTCGACCGGCACTGATGCAGCAGTGTTGGAACGAGAGCCCCGAACTCTGGGGAAGCGGGTATTTGTACAGAGCAAGTGCGGAAATTCCAGACTTGTCCCTACCTGATTGGCTGTATCTAAGGTGGTGTGAGGTTAGGTAGGGGTTGATTGTTTTTTTTCCTTTCAGCAAGGGGTCACAGCAGCTGAAGGCATTTTTACCTTTAACTAAGGGTCAGCAAGGGGTCACAGCAGCTGAAGGCATTTTTACCTTTCACTAAAGGAGGGTTTAGAGGAAAGCTAAGTCTTGAAAAAAACTAAGTCCCTTTCAACCCCAAGGGTGTCTTCTGTGAATTCAGGCTTCCCCCCATTGCTTGCGCAGAAAACACAAAACAGACACTCAGACAAGAACAATTACCAGGGTGTCGGTGGACCCAGAGAAGTCCGCCACCTACAACCTAGACAAGACTAAGGACAATAGACAGAACCTGATAACAGGGCACAGGAGACAGTGTCCTGCGGCCTGGCCCCGGTCCAGGAGATATGACTGTGTCCAGTCTCTCCACAGACCCCCAATGACTGGTCAATAGAAACAGAAAGGTTCCTTTTATCCAGACATCGAGGCCCCGGAGATTCCTGTCAGGACCAAGAACAAAGAGTGTGTCCTAAAGGTTGAGTCCTTGATGATTATATTGACCCTGTCACAGCCTTCAAGGGCCCTGGAACATTTCAGGTTGGTCACCCCTTTGAATCCTTAGCAGGGACAGCAACCACTTTGGAGGCCTGTCTGGTCTTAGATCTCAGGGCCACTCCCTGAGGCCTCCAAATGCTGTAGCCTCTAGCCCCCAAAAGACACACAAACCACCAGAAATCAGTGAGTTATAGGAAACACACTCTTTATTCAGCCAGCTGGGTCTGCCAGGGGTACACAGACCCCAAATTAAGCAGTCCTGAAATGTAGAGGAATAGGATTTTTAAGCCCTAAATCCCATTCTTCATTCTGTCTGAACACAAAAGTCTATTTTTCTTCTATTTACTGTCAACCCACAGGTTGGTTGTGCGAGCGGAGGTACAGAAGCAGAAAGCTTACTGTTAGAGTGTATGTTCCCATGAGCGATAGCCAAGCAGTAATTTTCCAGCCAACACTATATCTCTATCTCTATCTCTATCTCTATCTCTATCTCTATCTCTATCTCTATCTATCTCTAACTATATCATCTATATCTATATATCTATCTCTATATCTATATCTATCTATATCTATCTATATCTATATCATCTATATCTCTATATCTATATCTATATCTATATCATCTATATCTATCTATATCTATATCTATCTATCCATCTATATATATATATAGAAAGAGAGAGAGAGATTGAGAGAGAGAAACACAGGCATTGGGGAGTGTTGGAAGCTGAGAATAGGTAAATTACATTAAGCCTTGTAGTTCAAGGATTTTGATCTTTATCTTAAAAGTAATAAAAGTAATAGAATGGTAATTGAATGTTAACAAGATGAGATTTAGCTTTTTGAAAGATCACTAGGGCTTCTCTGTGGAGTGTGCACAGAAAAACAACCCTTCCATTGGTTTTCAGGAGAGCCAAAAAATTGACAGTTGAACAAAATTTGCCCTGGGTCATTAATGGCTTTTATTCTCTTTGACCTCCAATAGACCTTTCAAGGTGTGAGGGCCACACCCTAGGTCTTTACCTAGGTCACACCCTAGTTCCTATCTTTTCCCTGCCTAATAAGGTTTTAAATCACCACCACCACAACAAATATTACATATAAACAAAGTAGAGGCTACTTTGTTTAGATTTGATATTTTTTGCTCACTGGGTTACTTGGAAATACAGACGTTCTAATCTTTTCTTTGACTAAGAAAGCCATTATCAGTGTTTTGAGTAAGATTGATTGTTTTACTGGAGATTGCTTGTTTTTGACAGGTTTATCAAGCAGCTCCTCAGCTGTTTTTGTCCTTCCTCCTCCTGCTCACCCTTCCATTCATTCATCCATCTAGGAATGAATATATTAAGAATTTAGAAACACTTTGCAATTGGAACCAAAAGGCAACTACAGTGCTAAATTACATCCTGTTAACACACACCCACAAATTATGAGGAGGTCGTCACCAGGACTCTCAAAATCTTAAACCACTCTCCGCAGGCAGCTGCCGTGAAACAGTTCTTAAATGCCCTTTTAAGCCCAACGAGCTCACGTCCACTCCAAACTCAGCTGCTACCTAATACTAAGTTCTCATTCCATGCAAATGATGGGAGCTTTGGGAAGGGCTGGAGAAAGAGCACGAACCTCCAGAAGAACAACATAGAGAGCTAACGGATGAAGTGAAGGAATTGTTTTAACGGTCCATTCCTCTAGGGTTGTGCTCCTACAACCCCCCTTGCTTGCTACACCATGCCTGGCGTCCAGTGAGCGCTCAGCCGTGAGCTCAGGGAGTGGGGGACCTCCAGCCCACGCTCGTGCACCTGCGGCTGAGCTCGGACCTCAAGCACCTTTCGGGCGGCCCCGGGCCCAGCGCGACCACGTGACACGCTCGGGCCAATGGGCGGGCGGCCCACGGCCGGCCCCCTATAAAGGCGCCCGTCGCAGCCCGCTAGCTGCCGCCATTGGGGCGAGAGCTGGCGGCGACGGACCGTGGGCAGCCGCTACCCTGCACCACCTCATCTCGTGCAAGCCGAAGTGGACAATCAGACAAGAAGATCCTTTCACAAGAGGTAATAGAGCCAGTGCGGGGAGCAGTGTCCTGGGACCTGGGCCCCTGGTGAGACCCTGGGTGGGGAACAACCGTTTTTCCCTCCCCTCCCCCACCAGCATCGTGAGAATGGCGAGGCAGTTAGGGAGGCCATCCCTGTGCCTGCCCACAGCCCAGGTGAGCTGCCAGTTGTTTTCCTTTGGCCTCGCCAACTGCAAGCTCATTACCCCCAATGAATCCTTTAAAATTAGTGGGGGCGGGGGCTTCTTAAAAGTATGAATTTGTGGGGTTTTTGTTTTGTTTGTAAGGAACGGGTGGCAAGAAAGAGGTTGGGGCAAGGGGTTGGAGGTCTGTTTATGCAACCGCCTCCTCCATGTGGAAAAGCATTCACGGTCTTTGTAGTTCTCTTAGGTCTTGGATTGGTGGATCGCTGCTTGTACTGTAGTTTTGGGAATGCAGAAGAGAATGCGGAGCTTTGGCTGTAGCTGGCATTTTTGTTGTATTCTGGGCGTTAACATGCGGGGCAGGGAAAATCCAGTCCTTGATTCATTTATTGGTTCTACTAACATTCCCTTGGAACATGCTTAACCCCCCTTGGGAGTTGCAAATTTAGAGGTGGGCCTGACCTTGTGTTATGTGAATTAAGATGAGGTATGTACAGGGTGCTTTGGGACCCGTGGGAAGGGCTTGGGTGGTTGGGAGTGGGGTGGCTTCTGGGTAAAGGCAATAACAAACTATGTCTAGAGAAATAGAAGTTAGACTAAAGAGTAATGAGTGGACTTTGATCAGGAGAGTATATTCAGAGACAGGGACATGTGGGAGCACAGAGTAGGGTGGAACAGTGGAGAATGCAGTTTGTTCTTTCTGGCTGGCCCAGTGTTAGTGGTTGGGAGAGTAGCAAGATATCAGTCTAGTGAGACAGACAAGGGGCCATAAAAGGGTTTGTATATTTGTATATCATGACAGGCAGTGGGTTGAACAGTATGGTCTTAAATTGCTGAACATTTTGAACGCCAGTGACAAGTGACTGAACAAAAGGAGTGGTTTGGGGGATGGAGAATGGGAACACAGTAAGTATTCAGAATATGTAAGTTCATATTCAGGAGTCATTTGTGTAGAGGCATTTGATATCTTGCAGTGGCTGAAATCTGCAATAGGGGAGTTTGTAGATGGAGTCAAGGAGTAAAATAAACAGGGCAAAGGAAAAATAGTAAAATTAATGGAATAACAAGATAAGATTATGAAGGCAATAACTTGGAATTCCACTCTAACCCTCCTATTTGTCCCCATCGACACCCTGTTTTTACTTTTAGCACATAACGTGTTGTAATTGCCTATTTACGAGTCTCTAAAGAGACTGTAACCCCAATTTCTAGCTCAGTGTTTGGTGCCTCTGTAGGTGCTTTATAAATATTTAATAAATGAACAAGTAGAACCTGGGTAAAAATGTATCCTGGAAACCAGAGGAGAGTTTCAAGAGTCACAAAAGTCTAGTGACAGATGATATTATTGGGAGGTCAAGTAAGATAGGATTCAAAAAGAATCCATTGGATTTAACAACTAGGCATGGTAAGTATTAACCTTAGAACAAAGGGAGTTTTAGAGGAATATCAGGAAAAAGTCAAATGTGAGGTGGAGTATAAAGACAATGTCATTTTTAGGATGCTCTGGTGTGAAGTACAAAAAAGAGAAGATAAAAGCTACAAGAAGATGATAGATCAAAAGAAGAATTCTACGAAGACTTGAGAAAGTTTAGATGGAGGGTAGACTAATATAGAGAAATGTTGGAGAGAGCAAAGACCTTTAGGAAAGGGCATCATTATCCACAGTACCTGAAAAGGGTCCTAGACAGGAAGGGTATAGAATTCTTAGATCGAAGGAGGTAGCAGATGAGAAGATTGAATCACTCAAGAATATACATTTTCTACAGATTTCCTGTCTGACCTTAATTGAAGCCTGATTTTATTTTGAAGAAACTTTTCTCCCTTGAATTGGAAACACCTTATTTAATGATGCAGGATTTGGAGTATTTAAGCTCATCACAGGGTAGATTACTTTTGACCTTTCTAATCCCTAGTGCTAATCAGATATCCAGAATCCAAAATGATTTTAGTTCTGTGTTGTACTGCTTCCCTGCATGTGTAAGATCCACCATGAAATCCAACCAGAAGTGACAACGCAAAGCAGAATAACTTTTCTGCCATTATTGAAGTGAATGGAAAATATTTTTAAACAACCTTTACTCAAAGCCTCAAAGTTTAATTACAACTAAAATTGAGCCTTCCGGGCTCAAGCTATGTTAACTTATATTATTATTTTTAACCAGCTTGATTCGTGGAGATTTCCAGTATGCGTATAGGGCAACACAATTTAACACCTGCACCTCTGAGGTATTAATAATTGAGGAATTAAACACTTTTTCTTGTCTAATCCAATAAACTAGTCCTGGTGGTTTTGAAAGGGGGAAACCTTTGTCAAAGAGGTTAGACTCTTCCTCTTGACTGCATCTTTTGAATTAGAGGTGAACTATTATGTTTCATGTAACATTTTGGAAACCATTTTTAGCTCATTTTGGGAAGTCTTTGTTCTGTATGTATATGTCAGGGATGACTTTGAAATATTTACAACCATCTCAAAGGCTCTCTTTTCCTTAGAAATTTAAAATTTTAGACTTATCCATTGTTGGTAGAAATATAAGTTGGAATAACCTCATGAGTTATTCCGACATCTAGCAAACATCTAGTAAAATGTAAAAACACTGGTCCAGAAATTAATAGAAATATATCCAATAGGCCAGGCCAAATATATTTGTATATATGTAGTAGGTATTGGCATATATATGCAGCAATGTATCAATGAAGATATTTGTAATGTATATAATATCCACATGTCTTTATCCATGCAGCCATTAAAAGGAGGGGTTCTGCCCTGAGACATTTTTTAAGATGAATTAAGGTCTGATAATTATCAGAGTTCTTCTATAAAAAGCAGATCATTTGCATAAGAAATTGCTAACAGTAAGGAGGGAGTTTGATTGCCTGGGAACAAGAACAAGAAAGGAAACTTTGTTGTATACTATTTTCATCAAAATTTTATACTACATGATGTTACAATTCAAATAAACTTGTTTATTTTTAAGAAATCTGTAATGACTCATTATCTTTAAGACTTTCTCAAGATTATTTTGTAATAAGCTATTGAGTAGGTAAAGGAGATCTGATTTTCAGGCAACTTATTATTGGAACCACAGAATGATTTGACAAGGCAATACTACATTGTTATGTGATTATATTCAAAATAAACCAGAACTTTTCTAAATCACTTATGATACATAGTTTGAGCAACTGTAATGTGTGATTATTACATAACATTCAGTTCTTACTGACATTAGATTCATCTGCCCATGCCATCTGTTTTTTAGAACTATATCCATGGGTAAAAACTATTTTTAAAGCATAAATAATAAAACAACTCACCCACCATACATTAGAAACAACTGTGGACATAGGATATACAGGTTATATGTAGCTGCCAGTATATTTGTAACTACACACTTTACAATGTTGGAGTGTTAAATAATTTTAGAGAAAACCTTGAAATAACCTATTTAAATGACAAATTATTTCTGACACCTTATAACTGATTGTGACTTACCAGTATGCCATGAAAAGGTGAAAATCTCTGAGTGTGTTGCTGGGCCATCATGCTGGTGTCTTCTGTTTTCTATTAATAATAAAGTTAAAAAAGCTTTAGAGAAAATAAAAACTAAGTGAAATTGGCAACTAAGACAGAAATTTGCCAAGTATCATAAAAAGCCACATGAGCTTTAAAAAATGTTTTCAAATAAACAAGACTAAAATACTCTGAACAGTAAGACTGGGGTAATTACAAAGAATATTTTGTAAAGGGGTCAATCTCTTGCTGACAGAACGTTACCTCACACTAGAAACCAGAGCCTCCAACCAAGCAATGAAGATCATTTACTCCTGAGACTGTCAGACCATCAATATTAGCTATTCTTTTTCCCAATGATTATTATCAAGGTCCTTGTCCATGGTCAGTCCATTTGCAGCTCTCCATCACAGTGCACTTTAAGTTTATTAAAAATTTTTAACATGGAAAAACAAAACAGTACAAAGAATACTATATAAATATCAACAATTGTCAACATTTTGCCATGTTTGCTTGTCTGGTTTTCCCTAAAACCATTTAAACATACTTTAGAGATGTGACTTCAGCACCAAATATTTTGAGCATACATTTAAACATTTTTCATGAATAATCAGCATACTATTCTTATACCTATCAAAATGGACAATTTACCAAATTTCCCTAGGCCTCAAAATATATATTTAGCAGCTTATCTCAAAGATCTGATATAGAATGATAAGTTGAGTATAGTCATTAATGTCTAGAGCAGTTTCTTTTCAGTTGAGCATGTATAAGATCTGTGACCCAACAATTTTACTCCTGGGTTTATAGCCAACACAATGCATATACCTATGTTACTAGCCTGTCTATAACAGCACAATTTGCCACAGTCAAAAGCTACAAACACAAAAGTCCCAATAGGAACTGATAAATTATGGTATGATTTGATAGTAGAATAAAACAATGAAAATTAACAGTCAATGACATAGGTAAATCTCACAATTATAATATTTATGAAAGGAGGTCAGACAATGTAATACATAGTAAAACTATATGTAAAGTTCAAAATAGTCATTAAACTTAAATCTATGATGATAGTGGTTCTTTGAGGGTGTAGTGATTGGGACACTCAAAAAGGCCAACTTTAATTATAAAGCCAGGATGAGAGTCATTTTCTTTTGTAACACTAGAATATTTGCTCTCAACAGCTTTTTAGGAGTTCTAGGTCATATATATGACAAATTAGAAGAAAAGTGAAATCATGAGATGAAGTAAATTATACGATTGGGAATCACCAAGTTAATTCATTTAAATGTAGTGGTTCTTAAGCCTGGCTGCACATCAGAAGCACCAAGAAACTTTAAAAAGCCAACAAACCTGATTCCAAAGCCCTAACTCCAGAGGTTGGGGCCTGGGCATTGCTATTTTAAAAATGATTCACTTTCATTGGAAGTGAGCTTAATATGTTTATTAAAGTGTTTTTTCATAACAAAGAAATAAAAATGATCACAATATATTACACCCATTAGGATGACTACTTTTAAACAAAACCCAGAAAATACCAAGTATTGTGTGGGTGTGGAGAAACGAACCCTATAGACTGCAAGTAGGAATGTAAAATGGCACTGCCATTATGGAAAACAGTTTGGGATTCCTCAAAAAAATTAAAAATAGAATTACCATATGACCTAGCAATTCCAATTCTGCACTTATGGGGCTATAGCCATAAGAACTAAAAGCAGTATTTTAAATATTTGTACACCTATGTTCTCCACACTTCACAATAGCCAAGAGGTAGACCAAAGTGCCCATCAATGAATAAATATGAAACTAAATATGGTATATACATATAGTGGAATATCACTGAACTTTATAAAATGAAGGAGATTCAGACGTATGCTACAATATGGATGAAACTTGAGAGCATTATGCTAAGATAAGGCAGTCACAAAATGACAAGTACTATATAACACTATTTATATGAGATACCTAGAGTAGTCACAGAAACAGCATTTAGAATGGTGGTTGCCAGGGGCTGGGGATAGGGGAGAATGAGAAGTATAGAGTTTCAGTTTTGCAAGATGAAAAAGTTCTGGAGATTAGTATGCTCAAAAATATGAATATACTTAACACTACTGAACTGTATGCTTAAAAATGGTTCAGATGGAAAACTTTATACATATTTTACCACAAAAATATCCACAAGCGATTAATATGTAAAAAGTTGAGAACTAATAAGATATATTGTTAAATGCAACACTGATCTCTAAAAATGAATAATTTATTTGATAATCATACTTTTCATTTTGCTGATTTACTTGGTAGTACCATTGTTCTTTCATCTTTAAAGTAATAATGCTATCTAGTTATGTTAGATTCTGTCTTTTTTAAATACTCATGAAGTTTTAAAGTATTTTAGTGTAGTAACATACACTAAAGAGTAGTATTTTAACACATCATTTTTCTTATATTTGTTTTAAAATAAACCATTTTATTCAAATTAGCCAGAAAAAGCCTTTATTTTGCCTTTCTCCCTTCATCAAATTAATAATTGAAGACTAATTATATGCTAATATTATCTTTAACATTCCCTGTTATTTTTTTAACCAGGAATTTAACAGACTTCCTACCAGACTTCAATTTGTGTTTTAGAAAGGCAGAAAGAAATACTGTGAAAGATTGAAATAACTTAAATCATCCAAAACTAAGGGAAACAATGAAACAACTTTTAGTACTTATATAGAAAAAGGTTTGTGTTTGTTTAAAAATGAATTCACTTATCACTTGGCTTTTTAAAAACCATGATGTGCTTTCCAATGTGGTTTTTTGAATAACACTTTTCAGTTTCTGTATATGTATTTTAAAAGTGCTTTGAAGGTAACTCAGTTTTTTGTTGTTGTTGTTTTTCTTTTAGGACATATACTTGTAGAAAACATTAGAATATCAGGATTTGAAGCAGTTAAGAATGTCTCTGCCAAGTAGACAAACAGCTATTGTTAACCCTCCACCACCAGAGTACATAAATACTAAGAAAAATGGGCGATTGACAAATCAACTACAGTATCTACAAAAAGTTATTCTGAAGACCTTATGGAAGCATAGTTTTTCCTGGCCTTTTCAGCAGCCTGTGGATGCAATGAAACTTAAGTTGCCTGTAAGTGTGTCTTAAAATTATATTAGTTAAAAAGAAAAGAAAAAGAAAACCCTGTAAAACTATAAAAGAAATAAACTAGTTTTTAATATTTTAAGATATATTTAATAAACACCTAATTTGTTCAACACCACTGAATAATATTCTAATGAGTATTTTTTTCTAAACAACAAAACTCATTCTTCTGAGGGCTGAAATTCTTATTTTAACAGTGTGTGGTGAATTGTAGTACATACGTGCTTTCTTGTTTTAGCTTACGTCACTTGCCTGCCATGAATGCTACCTTCTCTATGAAGTCATTCTTGACACTTCCTGACAGACTCAATTGCATCACACACAGAATTCAACTTTAGGTCTTCGGTTAGGTCTTAGCTATCTGATAACAGAATCACTAAGTAATTTGTAATATAGCTATTAAATCATGGAGTTAAATTGTATGCTGGATCTGTCAAATTCCATAAGTACTAGTTTATTTTTCTTCATATCCTTCATTTTTTATTTTCCAAGATGTTTCTGTTCTTATAATCTTGTTTTCTTTCCTTCCTTCCTTCCTTCCTTCCTTCCTTCCTTCCTTCCTTCCTTCTGCTCTGAAAAATAATGCCATGGTATTCATCTAGGTTTCTCATTACTAATTTTGGTTTCCAGATTATGGCTTTTGAAAGGTAACCAATCGTTCTCTCTAGTTACAGGTGTATAGTTTCCTAATTTTTGTGTGTGCCAATAGTTGTAGTGCATTCATTCTCAATATTAACGTTTATAATATCTTCTTGAAAACCATAGGATTATTATACCATTATAAAAAACCCAATGGATTTAAGTACAATTAAGAAGCGCTTGGAACATAAATATTATGTGCAGGCTTCAGAATGTATAGAAGACTTCAATATAATGTTCTCAAATTGTTATTTATACAACAAGGTATGTAAGCCATTTGTTATACTTGCTGTTAGAATAGGAGGTGTGTATAAACAAGAGTGCTGATTTCAGATTTCAAGTCTTGATTTGGGGTATTTTACATAATTCTAAGAATAATGTTTTTTCAACAAATTTCATAATTTTCTTATGTCAATATTTATTCAATCTATTTGCTACATTTTTGCCTGAATAGCTGTAATGACTTATTATATTTTAGAAGATGAAATACCAATGATAGCTGGTTTCTGAATTAAAGTATCATTTAAAAATGTTCTCTACAGCACTTCTGCCATTTTAGTTATAAAATGATAAACCTATTATACACTAATCTTCATTAGGTTTTCATGGTATAGATCCCGGGCCATAACCTAAGAAGCCAAACAGATTATATACTTCTAAACTTTAAAACAAGCTGATTTAAAGATCAGACATATTATCTGTTATATCCCAGTAGTAGTATTTGCATTTGTGCTAATGCAGTAGCCTGTATGATAATGTATGTGCCATTTTGAACATAATTTTTATATTTGCTTTCATCCAAAAAATTGGATTTTAGTATTCAGTTTTTCTCCATATAATATTTCTTTTTCCAGGAATAATGCATCCTTTTCAGGCTTTTCTATGATATCTAAACATTTTAAAACTTGTATCCCATTTATTTTTTTTAGTTCCCAAGGTAATTAATCAGTGCCATTATATGTGTGTGTGTGCGCGCGCGTATACACACACATATAATTTAAGACTATTAGCCAATGTGAATGTTTAAATAATCAGAACCAATGGTACTCTCAAAATATAATTGGCAACTTCCTTCTAATTTAACAATTCCAAAGGGTCCTTTCACATTTAATATTTTAAAATAAAGTTCAGTAACTTTTCTGAACTACCTAACTTAGAAATGTGTTCTCTGCACCTTTGCTTTGTAATTAGCTTAGTTTTTTTTTCTTTCTTTTTTTTTCTCAGCAGTAAAGCAAGACTTCTATGCAGGTAGTTAAGATTTTAAAATTTAGTTCTGTAGTGTCACTTTATAGCTTAGTTAACTGAAAATTGAATCAGGTCAAGTCAAACTATGAGGGTACTTTGCATAGCCATGAATAAGTTTTGTTTCAAGCTATTTGTGAAATAGAAAGTCTAATTTCTAATGCTTTTTGTTTAATAGTAGAATTCTTTGGATTCTAACTCTTGAATGTTTAGAAGCATCCTGAGTCCTTTTTAGAAGTTAAAGGGGTAGGATGCTAGAATGTAAAACGTGAGCTGCTTCACTATTTTCTAAACTTAATTTAGAAGTGTTAAATACTGTTTAATAAATACTGTCTAAGAAGTACTATGTTATATGTTACTGCCTTCTGTAAGATAGCCTGAATTATAGAAACTTGGTATAGTGACCAAGGTTACTGTGTAACCTTATGGTATATTTTATATATTTTCTAGCCTGGAGATGACATCGTTCTCATGGCACAAGCTCTAGAGAAGTTGTTTAGGCAGAAATTATCTCAAATGCCGCAAGAAGAGCAAGTTGTGGGTGGTAAGGAAAGAATAAAGAAAGGTAAGCCAGAAAAGGTTTATGTTCTCTTTAATATACATATGAGTGTGTATATGTAAATATAATGCCTAAAACTAAATTATAAATCCCTCAAAGGAGGCAAACATCCAGAAGTCCTACATCCTATTCTATCGAAATAAAGTGTCCATTTAAACAGTATGCTGAATTTGAGCACAAGGATAGCTATAAGATTAGGTGGATTGCATTGATTATTTCCTTGGAGCCGGGTTTCTTGTGGTGTGGTTCCATTCATATAATAGGCACCCAATAAATCATAGCTACTATTACTATTGTTAGTGGATCTTGTATTTGTGCTCTAGTAAATAAGAGGTTCAAAGCTGCTAATGATCTCTGTACCAGAAGATCCCATAGCTAAGAAAGAAGTGTTTCTGTTGGGTCTCAAGGTTCTCTCCTTGAGAGTAACTCAAGAAAACTTTAGAGAGGAAGTTTATGGTTATAATCATAATATTTAAATAAGAAATTACAAAATTATTCTTAAGTATTCAAATGGACTTTTTGTAGAGGCTAACCAAGATTGTCATAGGTCAAATGTTGGTACTTTTGGATCACTCAAGCTGTAGACCCTCTGTTAAGGTCCTTTACCATTCCATGTTCATTTTCTTATCTGCAATGTCAGAAAAATATTTCGCTTTCATGGTTGTAAATATAAAGTATATAGTTAAGTGGCTGGGATATAGGAGACTTGTAGTGGGGTGATGGTAGAGGTTTTTTTTTTAATTTTCATTGAATTTAGTTAAATTTTTTAAAAAGTTCCCCCTTTTCTCCCATCCTGCCTCTTACAACCACCAATCTGCTCTCTGTATCTATTAACTTATTTTTTTTTGTTTTGTTTAGATTCCACATATATGAGAGAGAGATCATATAGGATTTGTCTTTCTCTGTCTGATTTCACTTAGCATAATGCTCTCAAGGTCCATCCATATTGTCACAAATAGCAAGATTTTATTCTTTTTGTGGCTGAATAATATTCCCTTGTATATATATGTAGTACAA
Source organism: Cynopterus sphinx (assembly GCA_030015415.1). Lineage (NCBI taxonomy): Eukaryota > Metazoa > Chordata > Mammalia > Chiroptera > Pteropodidae > Cynopterus > Cynopterus sphinx. The sequence goes on along the minus strand of CM057387.1, from coordinate 67,053,974 downwards.
TTTCCTTATCCATTCATCATCAATGGAGACTTAGGTCATTTTCGTATGTTGAATGTTGTAAATAATGCTTCAGTGAATGTGGGGGTGCATGTATCTTTTTGAATTAGTGTTTTTTTTTTCCTTTGGATAAATATCCAGAAATGGAATTACTAGATCATATAGTAATTCTATTTTTAATGTTTTGAGAAACTTTCATGTTCTTTCCATGTTGGTTGCACCAACTTACATTCCCACTAATAGTGCATGAGGGTTCCATTTCCTCTGCATGCTTACTAACACTTGTTTCTTGTCTTTTTGATAATAGCCATTCTGACAGGTGTAAGGTGATATCTCACTGTGGTTTTAATTTGCTTTTCCCTGATGATTAATGACACAGCATCTTTTCATGTACCTGTTGGCTATCTGTATGTCTTTTTTGGAAAAATGTCAATTAATTTTCTGCCTATATTTTCCCCCTCTTTAACTCCTCCCCTCCCCCCAACTTCCACTCTTGACCCATGGATGTTGCCGTTTCCCCTTAAGAACTGGATCTCTGAAGGTGGGGCAGCCCCTCTCACATACTCACAGTGTGTACCCAGGGCCTGGTGCACCTGGGGCCTGGCACCCCCAGTGCACTCAAGGGTCCTGTTCCACCCAGGGTATGGTCCATGGCTCCACCTGGGTTGGAAAGCCAGGACCTTCTGCGTGCAAAGCAGACATGCTAACCACTACACTGTGGAGCCACCCTCATCTTCTGACCATTTTTTAATTGAATTGTTTATTTTTACTATTGAGTTCTATAAGTTCTTTACATGTATTTCCAATATTAGCCCCTTATCAGATATATGATTTGCAGTTATTTTCTCCCATTCAGTAGGTTGCCTTTTCATTGTGTTGATGGTTTCCTTTACCATGCAGAAGCTTTTTAGTTTGATGTAGTTCCATTAGTTTAATTTTGCTTTTGTTGCTTTTGCTTTTTGTCAGATTCAAAAAATCATTGCCAAGACATATATCAAGGAACTTTTCACCTATTTTCTGCTAGGAGTTTTATTGTTTTAGATCTTATATTCAAGTCTTTAATCCATTTTGAGTTAATTTTTGTGTATGGTGTAAGATAGTGGTCCAGTGACATATTTTTTTTTTTTTTGCGTGAACCTCTCAAATTTTCTCAGCACCATTTATTGAAGAGACTGTTTTTTCCCTATTGTATATTTTTGGCTCTTTGTCATAAATTAATTGACCGTATATGCATGGGATTATTTCTCGGCTCTTTATTCCACTGATCTATGTGTCTGTTTTTATGTTAGTAACATACTGTTTTAAATACTGTAGCTTTGAAATATTTTCATTTCTTAAGATTGCTTTTGTAGCTTCATATAATTTACAGAATTTTTTTGTTCTATTTCTGCCAAAATGCCATTGGTATTTTGATATGAATTGCATTGAATCTGCATAATGCTTTGGGTAATATGGACATTTTAACAATATTAATTCTTCCAATTCATGAGGATGAAATATCTTTCTTTCATTAATGCTTTTTAGTTTTTGATGTATAGGTCTTTTACCTCCATGGTAAAATTTATTCCTAGGTATTTTATTGATGCAATTGTGAATGGGATCATTTTCTTAATTTCTCTCTTTGATAATTCACTATTAGTTTAAATAAATGCAACAAATTTTTGAGTATTGATTTTGTACCCTACAATACTGTTGAATTTGCTTATTAGTTCTAACATTTTTTTGGTGGGGTGTTAGGGATTTTCTATATGTAATGTCATGTCATCTGCTAATCATGACAGTTTTACTTCTTTTCCTATTCAAGTGACTTTTATTTGTTTTTCTTGGTTAATTCTATCTAGGACTTCCAGTATTGTGTTGAATAGAAGTGATGAGAGTGAGCAACCTTGATTTGTTTGTGATCTTAGATGAAGATCTTTTAGCTTTTCACCATTGAGTATAACGTTAACTATAGACTTATATATAGTCTTTATTATTTTCAGATACATTCTTTCTACAACCCACTTTGTTGAGATTATTTTTAAATCATAAATGGCTGTTCAATTTTATCAGATTCTTTTTCTATATCAAGATACCTATAATTATTATCCTTCATTTTGTTAAAGAGGTATATCACATCGATTTGCAGACGTTGATGCATCCTTGCATCTCTGGAATAAATCCTACTTCATAATGTTTTATGATTCTTTTAATGTATTTTTTATTTGGTTTGCTAATATTTTGTTGAGAATTTTTGCATCTATGTCCATCAGGAATATTGACTTGTAATTTTCTTGTGTGTGTGTGTGTGTGAGAGAGAGAGAGAGAGAGAGAGAGAGAGAGAGAGAGAGAGAGAGATCGATCCTTGTCTTGTTTTGGTATTTAGGTAATTTTTTAATTGGATTGTTTATTTAAGAATGTTCTTGTTTCTTGAGGTTAAGCATTCGTCGCTATGAAATTCCCTCTTAGAATTTCTTTTGCTGCATCTCATCATAGATTTTGATATTTTTCTTATCAATTTTCATTTGTCTTAAGAGTTTTTTTATTTTTCTTTTGATTTCTTTTTTGATCCATTAGTTGTTCAGTGGTATATTGTTTAATCTCTACATATATGTGAATTTTCCAGTTTTCTAGTTTCATACCATTGTGGTTGGAAAAGATGTTTGATATGATTTCAATCCTCTTAAATTTATTAAGTCTTGTTTTGTAGCATAACATGTGATCTGTTTTGGAAAATGTTCATGCACACTTGAGAAGAATGTATTCTGTTGCTTTTGAATAGACTGTTCTGTAAATATCTGTAAGTTCATTTGGTCTGACATCATTTAAGGCCGGTTTCCAAATTTATTTTTTGTCTAGATGGTCTGTCCCTTGATATAAGTGTATTACAAAGACCCTTACAATTATGGTATTGCTGTCTATTTCTCCCTTTATGTCTGTTAATATTTGCCTTATTGATTTAGGTGCTCCTATGTTGGGGGCATAAATATCTACAAATTCTATTTTCTCTTTTCAATTTATTCCTTTATTATATGTAATACCCTTCTATGTTTCATACTAAAGCCTTTGCTTTAAATTTACGTTGTAGTTGTAAATAAAACTTATTAAAAATAATAAATCAATATATTATGATAAACAGCAGGTGAAATTACACATAGTATGAGGTATAGTTCAAAAGAGTAAGAAATTGATTTGTGCTGAAAAAGCTGGGGAAAGCTTTACAGGTGACAGAATTTGAGTTTGGCCTTGAATATGGTACATAAGAATTGGCTTACAAGTGAAGGTCTAGGTTTATGTGTTACTTTTTGTAGAAGCATTCCACTGCCTGAGTTATGTCATCTTTATGCATAGTGATAGGGAAACTGTCATATGATGGTAGTCTAAATTATATGGTTATATATTGGTACTTCTATGGCAGTGAAAAAATCAAATTTAGTATGTTAAATTGGTATTGATTTATTGGTTCAGCAAATATTTGAGTACTTCTTATGTGCCATTGGGATATGTCAATGAACAAAACAAAAACTTTTGCCATCTTGGAGCTTACATTCTAGTAAGGAGAGAGAGACAAACAAACATGACAGGTTCAAAGTAGGTCTTATTGAAAAGTTGAGATTTGAACAAAGAACATTTTAGGCAGAGGGATCACTAAGGCAAAGGCCTATATAACAAGACGGTATAGCAAGTGGAGGCCAAAACAGAGTCCCCTTCCCCTCACAGAGTTTTTTATCCTACTTAAAGAAATAGATAAAATTAAGTAATGTAAGTATTCCTTATTACATATCTGTTTAGCTCCTGAGTTCAAAGAGCAAACAGTTGGGAAGATATCAAAGGATATGAGTATGTCTGAATCTTTTAGATTCCTAAGATTTAGTTAGTAAGTAGTGAGAACTCAGAGATTGAGGCATACCAGCCCTATCTTAAAATATATTCAAATCTATCTAGTTCTTTAGTTTGTTTAGCAAGAATTTGGAGACAAGGATACTGTTATACTGTATGTCAAATGTGATAAAGATGTGGTAAAAATAAGAATAAGAAAACTAGAAAGTGGTGGGAGTAGAAAGAGAGGGTTGTTTTATGTGGGCTGGCTTGAGAAGGTGATATTTGAGTAAAGGTGTAAAGGATATGTTGGAAAACCATGAAGATATGTGCTTCCAGAGCAAACAGTCTGTTTATGCTTACCAAATTTGAGGACAGCAAAGCCAGTAGGTTGGAGTGAAATAAGTGAAGAGGTGGGGAGAGTGATAAGGAAGTGAGGTAGGAAAGAGGGCAGATGTAATAGGAGGAAGGCAGAGAAATCATACAGGTATTTACAAGCCATTGTGAGGACTTTGGCTTTTACTTGGAGAGAAGATTAGAAGTCAGTAGGAATTGAGCAGAAATGTCATAATCTGATTTGAATTTTAAAAGAGCACTTTGATTATTTTGAGAAAAGACTATAGGATGAAAAAGCAGAAGGAAAGCCTCTTAGGATGCTGTTGCAATAATTCAGTTGAGAATTGATGATGCCCTGGACCACGGTGATTGCTATTTGTAAGGAGTGTATAGCTGGATTTTAGATACAACGATAAAGCCAGAAGGGTTTGCTGAAGGATTGATATTGAGTTTGAGAGAAAATGGAGTCAAGGATGACTCCAAGTTTTTTGGTTGAGCTATTAGAAGAATGGGGTTGTCTTGATAAAAGAATAGACTTTTGAAATAATAAATTTCAGAGTGATATGATCCAAATGTCATAGCATTCTCTGACATTCTCTGAATATACAGGACAGAACATGTACAATTGTTCTTTTGACAGAATCACCTGAGGGATATACTGGTAAGAGATCATGTTCACACCTGTATGTCAAGCAGTGATAGACTATCCATAACAATATTGAAGCCCTTTGATATTTATACAGTCTTCTGAAGACCTCATATAGCATTATATAGTTTGTCTCCAGTGTCTGAAATTTTTGCTTCTATCTACAGCTACCTGTCTGTTTGTCTGAGTTTAAGTTGACATCTTTTTAAGTAAAATTGATAAAAGCCTACCATTAGTAACAGGTTTTAAAGTCTTCAATATTATATCTAAATTGGTCTAACACTATCAGCAAGTGTATGTGAAAAGGTTTCAAAGGGGAATGGGAGTCTACTATGTTTATATTGCTAAAAAACAACTAAATGAGTTAAAATAGAATAATAAGAAAAGTGTGTTAGTTTTATATTTTACTCAAATATTGACTCTGGTTCACACTTTACTAGGCACTCAACAACAGAATGTTGCAGTTTCTTCTGTTAAAGAAAAACAGTCCCCTAAAGCATTGGAAAAAGTATTTAAGCAGCAAGTTATTCCCTCTTTATTTCCTGAAACATCAATTTCTCCTTTAAGTATGGCACACGGTGCTCTACCCAGCTATACCTCACAAAAAGTTACCCAGGTAAGTTTACTGTAGCTTTAAAAAATCTCAATGTAAGTTTGGTTGTTGTGATGTCTATACATTAAGTTGATATGACAATTGATCTTCAGCATACAGCAGTCAGTCTTTTTGTCTATATACATTTTGTGAACAGAGACCTAGGAATGTGAACCAAATTGTAGATTTCTCAGGTAGACTTCGTACTGGTTTATTATCTTTGTAGTTTTTTTTCCCTTTCTTTCTTCCTTCCTTCCTTTTTTCTTTTCCTTCCTTCCTTCCTTCCTTCCTTCCTTCCTTCCTTCCTTCCTATTTTTTTATTTTTTTGGTGACATAACTTGTATTGACTCACAATTTGGTGGGTCGACAACGTTTTAAATTTGTATAGCCTAGCTGATTTCAGCTATTCAAAACTTTTTTTGATATAACCATGTGGGTTTTTTTTTTTCTCAATGGTGATATGCAAGGAAAAGAAAATATTTCAACTATTTATTTTGTCTATAAAAGAGAAATTAACTATACAAATGTTTAATATGTGGAAGACTTGGTGATAGTAATCCTTTCCTTTTTTTTAAGCAATAAAGGTAATGATTAAAAAGCTTTGAAAACTGTTGCTCTGAATGTTAAATTAATTGTAGTTTTTGTTGTTGAATTATTTGGGTTTAGGTTACAAGGGGCGTGAAGAGGAAAGCAGATACAACAACTCCTACAACTTCAGTAGTTAAAGCAAGCGGTGAATATTTCCCAGCACTTACAGAAAAAAAATCAGCAAAAATGCCACCTGTAAAAGAAACTGTGCTGAAAAATGTTTTGCCGGATCCTCAACAGCAACATAAAGTTGTAAAGAGTGGTAAAGTAACTGAACAATTAAGGCACTGTGGTGAGATTCTTAAAGAAATGCTTGCAAAGAAACACTTTTCATATGCATGGCCCTTTTATAATCCTGTTGACGTAAATGCATTGGGACTCCATAACTACTATGATGTTGTGAAAAATCCAATGGATCTTGGAACTATCAAGGTAAATGCTGTCTTAATAGAAGGGTCTTCTTTTCTTGATTATAAAAGTAATTTTGTCCTTGTAAAGAAGTTTAAAATTGTTAAAATGATAAAGGAGAACATTAAAATCAGCAGTAGTCATACCACCTGTTGTGTATCATGGGGACATTTAAAAACATGTCTTTTTATTTTCTTCAAACACATCCATGATTCTTTACCACAAAATTTGAGTTACATTATATAATTTTATACCATGAATTTTCATATATGTTATGGGAAATTTCTCATATATTCAAGAATGTTTTTAATAAATACACACTTCTAATGTAAAAAACATTTTTTAAAGACATTTATGCAGTTTCCAACCCTCTCTATTTTTGTTTGTTTTCTGCTGGATTGGTAAATTTTCTAATTTGGAAACTTTATATCATTGGCAAAATTTATTCTTGTATGTTAACTTTAAAGGAAGCTAGTAAAAGAACTGTAGCATTTACAAAATTATGATCAGTCTTCCTAGTGAATGACTACATATTGTACTCCACCTTTTTAATTGTCTAAAAGTCTGGTTCTTTTAAACAATTTTTCATCATTAACATTGTTAAATGTTACTAATATTTTTGCTCACTCCAATTTCTTTTATCTGACTCTTCCCCTTGTTTTGTTTTTCTTTTTGCTGAAGTACAAACTTTGTGGCTCTTCCATGAGCACTTATGTGTCTATATTTCATCTTTATTCTAAACTTTGTTCTTGAATGATTCTTTAACTGACTGGAATTTTAGAATGACAGTTATTTTCCTTCAGAGCTAGGAAGATATCTTTTGGCAACTATTGTTGCTGATAAGTCTGTTGTCAGTCTACTTCTCATCCCTTTGTAGGTAATCTGTCTTTCTTCTCTCTAGTTGTGCATTTAATTTTATTCACCTTGATTGGAAATTAGCCCTTTCGAGCTAATGCGCATGTTTAAAGTTCTGGAAAAAAAAACTTTATTATACTAACAGACTGAGAGGTCATGAACTGTTACCTGGACTAGGTATACTTGAACTGAATATTGAAGGTAAATAGGATTTAGTACGTTATAGGACATTCCAGGCAAGAGAAGCAACTTGGAAGGCCTTGAGGTGAGGAAAGCATACCCAGAATACTATATTTAGTCCAACATAGAACACAAAAATCTGAAACAATGACTAGGGAAAAATTGAGACTGAAGGAAATGGGCTTGAACATGCAAGACCCTAATAGTAAAGAGGCCAAGAGCTTCCATTAAACATGAAAATTATGTCCTCATATTTGACTCTTAGAATGATTTCTCTAGCAGCAATGTGGAGACTGGTTAGGAGACTATTATACAATTCCAAGGGTAAGATACAGGTGGTGACTTTAATTTAGTTCTCTGAAATTATTTCTAATTATGTTTTATGTTTTAGTTTGCATTACTTTAATTACAAATGAGAGGTCTGTCATGTTGCATTTGTTGGTTGACCTTTTTTATTTGTTTATGAATTGTCCATCAATATACACGTTTTTCCCTGTGGTCTATAGCAGGAGTTCCTAACCTCTGGGCTGTGGACTGGTACAGTCTGTGGTCTGTTAGGAACCAGGCTGCACAGCAGGGATGTGAGCAGCCTGCTTGAGCAAAACTTCATTTGCAGCAGCTCCCCAGTGCTAGCATCACTGCCTCAGCTCCACCTTAAATCATCTGGCACTGGTCCCTGGTGCCAAAAGGTTGGGCATCATTGGTCTATACTATTTTCTTATCTGTTTGCTTGTTTTTCTTTTCATAGTGTTTGCCTAATTGGCTACTCTACATCCCATTTTTCTATCTGCTTTATATGCAGCTACCTACTAATGTAACCTATGCTATTTCTTTTCTGTTCAATTTTTAATGTTTTTTTCTTTCCAAGGAAAATTTTAATATAAATCTTACATTTAGGTGTTCAGTGTTGGTTTGAGTTATCTTTTCATTGCTTTCCTATGATCAAACTTGTCTATCCAAGATTATCTGGAAACATCCTGTTTTCCTTTGTGTTTTATTCCTGTTTTTATTTATTTTACTTGGAATGCTTTCCTTTATCTCTACTTGTCAAAATTCATTAGACTATTTCAAAGTCTAAAAATATGAAACAGCAGAATTTTAATATTTGTCAGATCTGGATGATGAATACCTGTTTTGGTATTATTTGTATTCTTTGGTATGTTTGAAATCATACTATAAACACTTAATATAGGTGTTTAATTAATTATTGAACTATGTTGTTTGTGAACCCTGTATTCTTAATTTAGAGAAAAATGGACAACCAAGAATATAAGGATGCATATGAATTTGCTGCAGATGTTAGATTAATGTTTGTGAATTGCTACAAATACAATCCTCCAGATCATGAAGTAGTGGCAATGGCAAGAATGCTTCAGGTGAGTTGTTACTTGTGCTCTGAAAGTGAATTTCCTCTGACCATAATGTAGAAATTTTAGAACCATAATTCAAGAAATAAAGAATAACACCTCTCCCCCCAAGTAGTATAGCACAATTTATAAATTATACTCTTAAAATTGGGAGGGTGGTATTTGTTTTTTGGAGATATAGCATCCTTTAGTGGCAAATCTTTTAATGAAGCTACCCTGTATATAGAGGCAGTTAGAGAAATACTAGTGAAGAGGGGACAGTAGATATCTAAGATAAAGTTAGCTGAAGCCCATGTCCCACTGAAGGGAAGACTCAATGACTTTTGAGGCTGAGCCATGGGGAGGCAGTAAAATGATGCCTTGAAAGAAGGTCCACTGTATAATTTGAGAGGTTTGTCTTATCTGGAAAAAGGAGAAAAAAAATGCTAAGGTTGGCAAGGAAGGAAGCATGAGTCTTATTATATATTTTTTTTGATAATTTTTTTTCTAGTTTTAGAGAGATATAATTGACATATAACATTGTATAAGTTTAAGGTGTACAACATAATAATTTGGTATATGTATATATTACAGAATAATTACCACAATGAAAAATTGAATTGTTATCAAAAGATGATTCTAAAATGTACCTTTTGTTAAAAGGTGATATTGCTACATTAAATAAAAAATGCAGAAAACCTTCACGGTCTAATTTTCCATTATAGGATGTTTTTGAAATGCATTTTGCAAAAATCCCAGATGAACCCATTGAGAATATGCCTGTGTGTAATATCAAAACAGATACCACAAAAATTCTTGGTAGAGAAAGCAGTAGTGAGGCTTCCTCTGAAGATAACTCTTCTGGTGATTCTGAAGATGAACGAGTTCAGCATCTTGCAAAGCTTCAGGAGCAGGTAGCTAATTGTATTATAAGTTTTTATGTTCTTTCTATAAGCTGTTACTGCTGATCTATTATAAAATCCTTTTCATAGAGTAAAAGCTGATCACTTAGCAATATAGGTTTATTTACATATTGGTACGTACATATTTACATATAGTTTAATATCTTAATTATGTAAATAATTCACATTGTTTAATAGTCTTTCCTACTAAAAATTCTATATCTTAAAATTTTTTTATATTCCTAACCTCAATAAATTGATTTGCATTGATTGAACATTGCTACTTCTTGTGATAACATGAAGGAAATGTAACATGAAATGAATTTCACAAAAGACACTCTTGACTTTTAAGTGCATCATTTTTTTTAGTGTCTTTATTTATTTAGAGATATGATGTTTAAAGAATTTTCCCTTTATCAGCTTAAAGCTGTTCATCAACAACTACAGGTTCTGTCCCAAGTACCTTTTCATAAGCTAAAGAAAAAGAATGAGAAGTCTAAAAAGGAAAAGAAAAAAGAAAAATTTAATAACAGAGATGAAAATCCAAGAAAAAAGTTTAAGCAAGCAAAATTGAAGCCCAAGAGCAAGTAAGTATCTTTTATGATGTCCTATTAAAATAACAATATTATCTAAAATAAATTCAACTAATTTAATTTCTGTTACAGTCAGCCAAAGAAGAGCATACAGCAGCCCTTTGCTCTGAAATCTGAGGATGATAATGTTAAACCTATGAACTATGATGAGAAAAGGCAGTTGAGTTTGGATATAAACAAACTCCCTGGAGATAAACTTGGGAGAGTTGTTCATATAATACAATCAAGAGAACCTTCACTGAGAAATTCTAACCCTGATGAAATAGAGATAGACTTTGAAACACTGAAAGCAACAACTCTAAGAGAACTAGAAAAATATGTTGCTGCATGTCTAAGAAAAAGACCACTAAAACCTCAGGGTATGTATTTCTGTATGTTAGTAGAAATCGGTCTGGTATTCATTAGTTTTGAGTTATATTCACTCTTTTTTTTTTTTTTTTTTGTCCTAAATCACACAGGTAAGAAAATAACAAAGTCCAAAGAAGAACTTCACTCACAGAAAAAACAGGAGTTGGAAAAGCGGTTACTGGATGTCAATAATCAGTTAAATTCCAGAAAACGTCAAACAAAACGTAGGTGGCAATTTTAAAATGTTCCTCTGACTATTTAATTCTTCTGGCATTTTAATGTGTTTCCCTATTTTGTAGCTGAGAAAACTCAATTATCCAAGGCTGTTGGAAGTGGTTCCCGATTGAGTGAAAGCAGCAGCAGCAGCAGCAGCTCATCAGAGTCTGAAAGTAGTAGCAGTGATTCAAGTTCTTCAGACAGCAGTGATTCCGAATCAGGTTAGCTGTCCCCTTAAGTTCACCTCTGTTTGTGGGAAAACATTTCCTGTAATACTGATATTAACATTTTGAAGAAATGTTTGTTACTTACCCAGAACCTACGGCTTGGATGCCTCACTTATTATTAATTGCATGTTGATGATCTCACTATTTTCCTTAAAAGAGATACTGTGTAAAATGAAACTTCATATTATATACATATGTCACTTATAGGCTTGTAATGTCTAAAATAATTTTAGGAAAGGTGAGATAGTCTCTTGATATATAATAGCAGATCTTAATACCAGAAAATATCAAATAATACAATGTTGATCTTCCTTTTATAAAAGATTATTTGAGACATCTTTCTCTTTACTCTTCATGGTAGATCATTCCAGTGTTGCAAAGTATGTCCTGTTGTGACAGTAGTTTCTGAATTGAATAACATTTTCAATTAAGAAATCAGTCATTCTAGAAACTGTAAAGCAGATTTTTTTTTCACATCTATGTTTTCTTCACTGTAGAATATTATCCTCCGTTAACAGAAAAGTATACTTTAAATTCAGATTCAGTTATGCTCAAGTACCATATAACCTTGTATAATTTATTGTCAGCTGTATCAAACTTAACTCATTCATGTTTTCTTAGTGCTCTTTCATTGATGGTTATGTAGTTGACAGGTAATCACTGTCCCAGTGACACTGACTTGACAGTGGCATTCTATCATTGTTCACCAAAAGGCAAATTCAGAATATAGAGCATTTTTGTGCCTAAAATGTTGCCTTATTTTAAATGAGATGTTTTTTGTTTGTCATGAAATTCAGTTCTCTTTTTTAAAATGCATCCACACAGAATTTTGTCACATCAGGAATTTTAATCATTTGTAAGAATATCTTTCTTATTTCAGTCTCGTAGTAAGGGTCTGCTGGCTGGCACTACCTTCTGTTTTCATTTTTGTTTCTATGTAGTTTGCATTTATGTGGTGCTGATTACTGCATTTTGTTTTTATGTTTATAAAGTACATAGTGGTAAACATTTTTGTTAGAATAAATACAACTTTTAAATTTGTTGGAATGTCCCATACTAGAAATATTTTGAATTAATTTAGGGCTCATTATACATTATTTCCTTATATTTGACTTTTAAGCATGAAACAATGCTGGAAAAACTAAGTTGCATGTAGTACTTTAATTGTAATTAGCATTTGTAATTTCATCTAATAAAGCATTTGTGACCTAATAAGTTAGAGCACTTTGTCTTTTATTTGTAGGATAAAACTCTTTATTACTGACATTCTTGTTTAATGTCATCTTTTTCAAGTAATGGGCTGCTTTTTAACCATTATTGTTAAAATCCAAGTAGCGAATTTGTATATTTCAACCTACATTATGATAGTATATAGGTTTGTGACTCTAATGTCAGTTTGTTTTCTAATATGATAGTACAAGTTATCCTTTATCTTTGATATTTTCATTGTTTTATGAACATTCAAACTATACTTTATTGGAAGAACATTGTATATGTATATTATAAATTGCAAATGCAATGCCTAACTTAATGGAGAAAAACAATTATATTTTTGCTTAATAAAATAAATTAGTAAATGAAGCAATAAGATCTTTTGTCCTAAATATTAACTTCAGTTGTACCCAGTAAAATACTATAAGGCTCTTAATTTCTAGAGTGTAAGCTACAAGCATATTTTACTTTCCTGAGAACAAAAAAAAAACTATAAATAAAGGGATTATGAATTATGAAAAATAAGTGTCAGAGCATATCAATAATAGTAACTATTGTAAAAATAAGTAAAGCATCTACCATTCTGAATTATGAATCTGACATTCTTGAGGAGCAGATCTCCAATTCCAAACCTGAGATTCAAGGTGGGGGAAAGTGGGGCTATTTACTGAGAAAATGTAATTTTTGAGAATTAGATATTAGCAAAAACTTTATTACATAGCTAAAAATTAACTGAAAATATAAATTAGATTTTCTAGATTTAAATTTTATTATAATTTTGGTTATCAGGAATAGGGCTCTAAATTAACTTTTTAAAATTCCTTGATATTATTGACTCAAGGTTCTTCTTACAGCTATCCTGTATTATGAGCACTTTGTCTTTTATTTAATCCCTCTTTATTGTAATATCATTTTGTTTAGGTGTACTAAAATGTTTTAAGGGTAAAATCTATGAAAAAGATTTAAGTTTTATACATAGTGTTAGAGCTGTTTATTCCACATTACTTAAATAATTATCTTCTATGTATTCTCAGACCTTATTTAGTACATCTTTGAGAAGCATGGACTTAATTCTGCTTTGTTAAATAGAATAAATTAGTGGCAGAGTGGTGATTTCTAAAGAAAGTTTTATATGAAAAAATTCTTGATCATTTCTAACAAGATATTAAGTCAGTTCAAAGATAAAGTTGTAATGAAATCCCAAATCTTGAAAAATATAAATTAGAAATTTGTGGGCTGGAAGCAGTACTTAATTGCAAACTTCACTGTGATTTGATCTCATATTTATAATTATATTCTTAACTGACAGCGTATGCAAATTATCATGTGTGGATAAGTCAAGAAAATTTATTAAACATTGGTATAAATACAAAACCTTTCTAAATTATTTTTCATAGCCATCAAAAACTAATTAAATCTCAGATCAAAGATGTAAATGAGGCTTGACAATGAAATGAATTCAGCTGTATATATCCCATGTAAGCTAGTCTGTGCTAGTATGTACACATAAGCTATTGAGAGTTTTCTGATGCTCAACAAATTGGCTATGTTGAGTGATGTAATAGAGAAAATATAATTAGTAGATTTAATCTTGTGACTAATAATATTACTGAGAAACAATCAAATAAAGCAGTTCATTGGTAGTAGTGCTTTTTAAATTTTTTTATTCAATTAGAGTCAACATTCAATATTATTTCAGGTGTATAGCATAATAGTTAGACATTTATGTAGGGTAATAGTGCTTTTGATTGAAACTTTATGGGAAATGACTTCAGAAACTGTCTAAATGTAAGCTCAGATACTTGATTAGTGTGGAATAGAATATTTTTCAGGAATATGTACAATTTCAATTGCTAAATCTTTACACACAAAGAAATTCAATGGTTATAGCATCAGTTCTTTACCTGGTTAAGACAAAATGAATTTGTCACTTCATAATTTGGACTTTCTGATTTTCTTTTTATAATTTTCCTTAGTTATGGGTGAGAAGATAAAAGAAAATAAAATTTATCCTTTTTGTACTACAACCTAGGTCTATTGTAGATATGACAAGAATGCAATACATATATATATTTTTTTTTTTCATACAAGGGGAAAAGAGGAAAAGGGCAAACATTGTTTGAGTCTAGGTTTTGTTTTACCTTTTTAGGAAATACGAAATGACAGTTTTGGAGTAATTTTTGCCATTCAAGCTAGAAAGTTTAAGAGAATGATTAGAGTTCATCATTAAAAATTTTAAACTTTTATTAGGTTCTCATCAAAGTGTTTTCAAAGCACCAAAAGGATAAATTCAAGACTCAGGCTTGATTAAAAACTTGCATGTATCAAGATTCATACTTAAGCCATGAGCCTTGTAAATTGTGATGAATCAACCCTAATGTGCTGCCATGTTTAAGAACTATCAATCTAGGTCTATTTCTTTTGTTTCCACTTTTCTAGCTCCAGTTAAGATGACCTTGGTAAAAGGAATGTGTAGTTTTACAATCACTTTGTTCTTCTATATTAAAATAAGCACCTAACAATGCAATGAACATTGCTAAAACATTCTTTAAAGGGAGCAAATTTTTCAGTTCAAAAACTAATTGCTTGATTTTAATCAGTAGAACATAGCTTAGGTGACAAGGTTGGGCAAATCATTTAGCATCTCTGCACATTTTTTCCTATAAAATAAGGTAGCAGGACCAGGTGGTGACTTCCAATCACTTTTCTATACCCTGTCCTATATGAGTGTGATTTGTTTTTCTAATTTAAAAAACTTCAGTAATTTTTTCTCCTATATATGGCATTACATTCTGGTTTTGCATCATAGTATTATATTCGTTTTCAACTTATCTAATTTTTATGTCCACATTGGTTTGCTGGTAATATTTGGTATCTCTGGAACATTGATCTCAGTGCTTTCATAGGTGATGGGTATTAAACAAGCCTTTTAATCAAACATCTGATTCTAGCTCTTTTTTTAATTCTTTGATTAAATTTTTTGCCTTATGAAAACTTTCCAATTAAAATTTTATATTGGGTCTTGGGGAAAATATGAGAATAGAACATATTACATTATCTGTATAATATGGATTTATTTAGTAGTTCACATATATCCAATTTATCCTCATAAGATAGGTATGCATGCTATCACAGGTCCCTGGAGAATGTAGTTGACAGTATACATTGCCACTGTAACACTCAGTTTTGTTTATGTCTGCAAGACCTGGTAGGGCTTCTTTGCTAATTGAAATGTGATCTTGAACTTGGTAGTGAAAATGTGTGTTTGCCTTTTAATTTCAAAGGCCAGGAACTCATAAATAAACAGAAACATGCAGTTTTATGTTACTATGTTTCTGGAGAGTCAACCATGTAAAAATAGGACGAGAAGCACAATGCTACGTTTTAGGCTGTCATTATTCACCTGTCTATAGTCTGTAAGACTTTTATGATGCATACATACTGTATTAAGCAGTTCTAACTTTTTTTTTAATCAAAAAATTTTAATCTAGTGTCTTCAGGTATTGATTGAGGTGCTATTTTTAATAATAATTTGGAGCTTTAGTTTTATATGTCAGAAAACCAAAATAATGCCCTTGAATTTTTTACTTAATGTGGTATGTCATGTTTTTATTGTACTTAAGACTTTTTATTATAATGTAGTTTAGATACATATTTGAATAATTTATATGTTTAGATGTGCATATATTATAGATAATATTAATGAAGTCTGTTTTTCTTTGTTCAAAGATGAAACCATAATTTCTCCCCTAAATGTGAAAGCTACCTGGATCTATACCCTCAATCCTTGCAGTCTATCTTCTCTTCTCCTTCTACCTAGCTCCCAACACTTAAATAATACTTAGTGGAATTCCATTAATATAGTTCATGTCATTTTAAATACTTGAATTCTTTAAATTAAAGCACGTTATTAAGTGGCATTTAGCAATTTTAACAATGTCCAGCATCAAACATTTTAGGAAAGGAAAGAACAGTAACACATCCAGTGGAAACTGATGGCATTTCAGGAGGCAGAAGGTAATTATTAAAATTAGAATGTTTTAAGTTTGAATAAGATTTGGTGTTGACCAGCATTGGTGCCTTGGAGCCTGAAGCAAATAATGCCCAGGGTGCTCCTGAAAGCTGGCCTGGAGAGATGGATCAGGGCATTAACCAGTCTGATGCTTTCCCACACTGACCTAGGCTTGTGTTTGGGGAGGATAGCACCAGAATCAATTTTAGGGTACAGAAAGAGGAACCTATAAGCACCGTGTCAGAGAGATCTCTTTTTATACTTATTCTACCACCAGTTCAGCAGTAAAGGTAAAGGAATTCCTGTAAAATCTATTTGTTGCCATACAGTTGAGGCTACCAAATAGCTTAGAAGTAACTAGAGTATTAATTAGATGGGATCTTAATTATAATGCTTAGCCAGCAGAGCAGACTTTTTCATTCAGGTAGCTTCACTTTTAATAAAAGACTGTATTCTTTCAGATTAATAACATACTCTTCTCTTACAGTAAATTATTATTTTAATTAAACCCCTTATGGCCATATCTATGGCTACTTAGTAAAAGATGATTTTAGTACAATTGGTACTACTTGTTTGAAACCTTTCTGTTGTTACTTGTTCCTTTTTCAACTATCACTTATTCAAGCTCTTTACTGTAAAGTAACACTCTGTTCTTTTTTGCCTAAATGAAATAAATTGAAATTTGTGAGTGGATAGTTATTCCATTATGTGGAAAAGAACATATCCCCTTTAAAAGCAAGTATTTCTTTAGAAATTTTGACTGATTAAAAGAGGGCAAAAACCTGGTAACTTGTAAGAGCCTCTTGATTTAAGAGGTTGGTGTTAAAGGCATTTTATCAAGATTACCATTTTATTTCTAATATGAAAAAATTGTAATTTGGTGTAATTTTAAGCTGACAAACACTGAAATATTTATTTATATACATTTGCAGAAATGTTACCTAAATTTACTGAAGTTAAACAGGATGATTCTCCTAAAGAGAAAGTAAAGGTAAGTTAATCCTTTATTTTACCTAAGAACATAAAAATTATGTTGTAACTCACTGGTATAGTTGTAGATTTTTGCACAGTAAGGTGGAATTTCTCAAAAAAAGGTAGAAAGGGAATGGTAGTTAGGGTTTCTGAAGATAAAGCTTATAATTATCAGCTATTAGCACATCTATGTGGGTGATATGCTTTGGAAAGGATACAAGTGATTTTATTTTATCTTTTTACTAATCCAGATTATTATCCTCCTAAAACTTTTAATCCTTTGTACCCATCCCAAATACAGAATTACAGGCATATGACTTTCTTAAATTATAAACTTATTTAACAACACCTAACTAGGTTAGGAGAATACAACATAAATGACATTGTCTTGAGGAGCTTGTAAGAGATTGTATGATTATTGCTATAATCTACATTCATAATTTATTGAGAAAATGAAGAAAGAATATATATATATATATATATATATATATATATATATATATATATATATGCTTAAATTGGTTTTAAATTATAGGGAAAGAGAAGAAATGGTTTGTATATTGACATATAGATGAGTATATTGTTAGTATATTGACTTACATGTGGTAAGTGGCCTGAAGAGAGGCAAAAAGGAGGTGGTGTGTTCAGGGAAATAGGCAGCAGACGGTATTTGTGAGGGATTAGTTAGCTTGAGAGATTTAATAGGGAGGGCTTTGAACATGTAGGTAAAGGGTTAATAATATTTAATTTGATAGGCAGTAGTGAGCTCACTACTAAAGGCTTTTGAGTGGCAAAAAGATACAGATGGTCTGTCTTGCCAAGGGTACTAGCAGAATCAGAAAGTTACATCAAGTTATAAATGAACTTTGGAAGCATTCTCAATACATGGCATGTAGAATGCTACCTTTATCTATTTGTGGCCAGATTTTTTTTAGTGTCACTCACTGAAGAATAAAATGCCCATTTATGAAATAAGAGGAATATATTTATAGGATCATGATGAATATATATATGTATGTTTGTGTGTTTCAGAAAGTGATTGTTTTGCTGATTTAAACCTCAGCATTTGACTTCAAGCTTTGGGCTTGGGTCTACATTATTTTGGGATGAATGTTCTGATGGCATGACTCTTTTCATGTTATAGGTATTCAAACACTTGCCTTATCTACTCTCTACTCTAACCCCTTTATTAGAAGAAAAAGACTTATACTATCACCTACAACTCAAACCTTGGTAGATGAGGTACCTGGGCTTTGGTACCATAACTTAGCTTGTCACTGAATAGATGTGAGCTTTTAGGTAGGTTGCGTTCATTATGTTTAAGTCCTATAACTGTAAATGAGGATAATAATTTACTGAATTCATAGGATTATTGTAAGAATTAATGAACTTTAAAGGGCTTACCCTGGTGCCTTGTATATTGTAAACATTATATAAGTGTTAGCTATTATAATGGAACTTTTACCTAATAGTTACCTGAGCAATGAATCAGAATTTGTTGATAGTCTTATGGGTCGACCATCATGTGATTTTTAACCCCCGTGCTCCCAGCTTATATCTGTAATTCAGTAAGGAAAAGGAAGCAAAAGTAGATTTATTTCTTGATTTGGTATGTCTGTGTGTACTAGTAACTAAGATCGTATGCTTTGAACACTTCTACTTAAAAGCTATATGATTGCCAAGGCATTTAATCTTTCTAAACCTTAGTTTTCTCATTTATAAAATAGGAATAATTATACCCTATAAGTTTGTGTGACTTAAATAATATCATATTCAAAGATAATATTAAATTATATCCTTTCTTCTTGTGTTCTATTTTCTTAGTTATATTTCTTGTGTGGTTAAAACTCTGAAAGGTAATTTCATTTAACTTTGTCTTAACAGACACAGTCTTCTGTGCAAGATACACTCTCTTGTTCTGCTACCCTTGTTCATCAGACTACACATTCAAGTCAAACACCACCAAATCATCACCAGTTAGCATTTAAATACCAAGAATTAGAACATTTACACAGTGTGAAAAACATTTCACCTTCACAAATCCTGCCTCCCTCAGGTAAGAAATCAAAAAGTAAATGACTGCAAATGAGAAACTGACTTCTGAGTCTGTATACGAAAATGCTAATAAGGTCATCTAAATTGTTATGTATCTGAGATACTGAAAATCATAACTAGTAAATTCCAGGTGAGAAATAATCACTGATGCACCTTGTTAGATTATCTGCTTTATACCCAAAAGTACTCTTTTCATTTGAATGAAAAATTATTTCTACAGTTCACATGCATTTTACTTTCATATACATTATATACATTGGCATGTGGGCCATATATTAAAATCTGTCACTGCAAGAGCCCATACTATCAAGTTCTGAGCAGACTTGGGAAATGTTCAGATTTCCATGATGCCCATGTCTATATGGGTTGGAAAGATAGGATGAAATAAGGACAAGATATTTAGAGATTCCATAGATAGAAAAATGAAGTAACATACATTAGAAATAGTTTACAGTTAAGGAAACTTGAGCTAGAAATATACCCATCCCTCAATTTACAGATTATCTGTGCCACGCATCTTTTCTATACGCTGAAGTAAACCATGTAAAAGAGTCCACCAGTAAGAAAAAAAAAATACTAAAGAATAATGGAGGATGACAAAATAGAAGTCTAAGAAGAGGAGTTTTTAGAAGAAAATAATTGAGAGTATCATATACTACAAAACAAAGTAGATGAAGAATGAGGAGAGAGAATTAAAATTAGCAATGTGAGATTTTTTGCTTTCGCAAAAAACTTTTTTAGTGGCCATTGTAATTGTGGCAGAAGCCAGATTGTTGTAAAGTGAGAAGTAATGGAATCTGAATATAAACCAATCTTTCAAGAAAGTTTGTTGGTGAAAAGGATAGGATGGGAAGATGACTGTGGCTTTAACACTAGATTGTGTGTGTGGTGGGGGCTGCGATTTAAAACTGGGAGAAATTGTTTTATTTTGAGTTTTTGAATTGGAGAGATTTGAACATGTTTGAAGGTTGACTGGAAAGAACAGGGTAGAGAAAAGTTTGTTTTCATTATAGTGAGTTCATAAAAGAATGGTAGGGATAGCCATGAAGAAGAACAAAGATATTGAAAAAAAATGGAAAAAATGTAGTCAAAATGGTGTTCCGGTTAAGAAAACAACTTATCTGTGAAAAGTCCAGGTTTAAATATATTTCTTCAATCGTTATCAGGTTATTGTATTTTTTCCATTTCTGTTTATATTATTATGAGTAACAATGTGTAAAGGGAAAGTTTAGAGTGGCTGGCTTCTCTACTGCATTACCAATTTTTTCAGAAGCGAAGTAGTTTGCATTTGCTAACTGTAGGTGGCACCATGCCCAAGGGAAACTGTAAATTTCTATAAACTATAAAATGTATATAAAATTTTACGTTCCTGGAGTTTAATCTTGATGAAAATAAATTTATTTTGGTTAAAACTGTAAACAATAAAAATAAAAAAATTGTTTACTGAAGTGTTCTTACTGAAAAATCTTAACAAAATATTAAAGTAAAAGATTTTAAAAATTGGATTTTTAAGTTATCAGTTTTCTTCAAAATCTCTGTCATTATCTCTACATAAACTGAAAGGTGTCTAAT
Organism: Cynopterus sphinx; assembly: GCA_030015415.1. Taxonomy (NCBI): domain Eukaryota; kingdom Metazoa; phylum Chordata; class Mammalia; order Chiroptera; family Pteropodidae; genus Cynopterus; species Cynopterus sphinx. The sequence goes on along the minus strand of CM057387.1, from coordinate 67,033,119 downwards.
ATTTTTCCTTAAAATAAGTAGAAGTTTTTAGCCACAAAGGATTACTACTTTATCCTTGTAACTTACCCTTTGTCCAGCTCATAACAAAATCTTCACTTGATTGTATTAAGAATTTTGTTTAAAACAAATATTTATGCTGTCATATAAATGTGAATTACCATGGCAAGTGAAAAGGTAAATTAAGAAGTTTGTCATATAGTAGGATAAATAAATGATTGGAATATAAAATAAAATTAATACACCCTAGAAGAAGCAAAAATGAAATTTAAGTAGGTGAGGAAGGCAGTCACCTGATCTCTTTGGCAGATGTGTATTTTACAGAGTAAGTATTATTCGAATTGGATGCTGGAAAGAAAAATAAGACTTACCTGTGTATATCCAGGATCGAAAGGCATTTTGTATGGTGGAAACAACATGAATGAAAGTGTTTAGGCAACCAGTAATTCAATGTGATTAAAGCTTTGGTTGACTAAACAGGAATACAAGGAAATAGAAAAGTAGACCATGTTCAGGTCATAAAGAATCTTGATATCTAGAGACTTTGGACATAATGGTAATGATATAGTTGGTGAGGAGCCAATAAAGTTCTTTAGAACAAAGAATGTGCTTCACGGTAATTAATTTGCCAATATTATGTTGATCAGTTGGATGAATGAGGCATAGAGACCAGAGAAGGTGAAAACCAACTGGGCTGATGCAGTAGTAGGAAGAAAAAATGAAATAAAATGATGGAAGAAAAAAAATAGGGGAAGTTGAAAGAATTACAAGGATAGAATGAGCAGTCCTGCAAAAGATATGTTAAGTTTCAATAACAAAGGAAGATAGCTGTGGTGGCTCAGAAGATACTAACTGGGTACTGTTTTGTAATGTTTTGAGGTACCAGAGAGTCGTTCACATGAACTTTTTAGAGTTGGACTCTTGACATACTTCTATGCTCCTGTGACACTATTCTCTTGACCATCCCATTCCTGAATGTTCCTTACATCAGATACTTCTATCTACCTACCTTTAAATGTTGATAATACTCTAAGCCACATCATTAAGCATCAGATCTTTTTACTTTACTCCAGGGCTTTCCAGCCGTGTTCCAAAGCATAGGTTTACTAAGCCAGTGATTCTCTCAGCTATCATAGCAATAAGTTTGGAGGCAACTTCCTATTTACTCAGGTGTGCCATATATTAATTATTTTCTACTTATTATGACATGTAAAAGATTGGAAAGCAGTGGTCTATATATTCTTCCTGGGTGATCTCCTTGGTGTCAATGACTTCTAGTCTCATTTTTACAACTCAGGCATCTAAGCCCTAGGCATGTTCATACAACTCTACTAAACATCTGTTCTTAAACATCACATAGGCATGTCAAACACAGCATGTCAGAACTGAATTTTTACTTTTTAATTCCCACTTTTAAATTTTTCCTCTTTAATTCTTGATCATGGCACTGTCAGCACTTACTGACTTAAAGTCAGCAAACTAAGTATTTTGGATTTACTTTTCTTGACATATATACCCTTTCTACTTGTTAAATAATATCTGGCTGCAAGCAGAGAAGGTATGTAGTTCTTTAGTTATAGCTTTTCTCCCTATTTTTTCCATTCCTTGTTGAACTGAGAAAACATAGGTTCATTGGGCCAGGTAGAAACACAAATTTAAACTGTTCTTTCATTCATACATCCTTTGGCAGTATTTTGTCTCACCCTCCCTAACTTAACCAATTAAGTTTCCTGCATCAGGATGCTCTTGGTCAAAAATGACAGAAAACACAGTTCAAATTGGCCTATACAATAAGGAATTTTGTTACCATACATAACCAATAGTCCCAAGGAAGGTCAGTTGTTTTAGGCACAGTTTAACCAATGCTCAAGCTCTTTCTGTACTTAATCTTCACCCATAATAAATGAAATATTTGTATGAAAACTTAATAATTAACAGGATTGGATAGTTTGCTCTCTTCACCTCAAGAGTCAAAGCTACCTTTTGCATTTCTTTCTCCTATCCCCTCACTAGCTATTATAAGTATCTGGTTTACTTCTTTCATTCTTTGTATTTTCTTTGTTTTCAGTTTGGTCACCAGTATGGATCTTTCCCTGGAGATCCTGCATTGGCTTAGGCCTTTTCTTTCCCAAATGACTCACTGGTATGAGGGTAGGATTACCATGGTTGGCTTGCCCTAACGAAGACTGATCTTCAGAGCTGAGAGTGTATATACTGGAGGACTACTGTATCATGGGGACAGATAAAGTAGATTTTGGTAGGTGAGCCACAATGTCACCTATACTTTGCTGACACCCCACCAGATAAAGATAAGAAAAGAAAAATAGAGGAGGTAAATTTCAATTAAGAAGCATCAAAAAATTAGTCATTTTGTCTTCATAGTTTCTGACCTAGAGGGAGGAAAAAGTCAAATTCTAAACAAGCAAGGTGAAATATCTTGATTATACTATTATAAAAATGTGTGCATTTAGGTGATTCTGAACAACGCTTGAATGGCCTAACTGTGATGCATCAGTCTGATGATGACACAGTGGTGTTAGAACCCGAAAGTCAAGTTCCTGTGCAGAAGGTAAGAGTAATGTTATTTTTTCTCATGAATCTTGGAGGGATGTAAAGTCAAATGTGGAAATGGTACAAAAGGTATTTTAAGCCCTAACATGAATGAAATTTTGGATCTCTAAACCTAATTTTTGCTTTTTTTTTTTTTAAGCAACACCCTTTTCCTCCCTTCTACCATCAGTTCCAATGATTGTACTTAATTTTAAATTCTATAATACTGGTATTTGCCAGCTATCCTGATTTTAAAGCATGTTATAAAACAATCTTTTAGACTCTGTTGTGGGGGATTTCCCAATGGAATCTTTTGTGCACTTAATCTCAAAACACACTCAGATAATTCTTTCAAAAAGGATAGATGTTTGGGATATTTAGGTACACCAGGTACTATTCAAAGCATTTGAGTATGATTCTTAGAAACTGACTGTGAAGATCTTTACATATCCCCTTTCTCCTTCCCTCCCTCCCTGTCTTCTGCCCTTCTTCCCTTCCCTTCTTTTATCTTTGCAGGTACTTCAGAGGACAAATCTTATTGTTTGGGCACACTTAGGAATATCTAAAATTTCACCATGAGGAACATATACTTTTTGACTCTTGTGTTTCTTAATATCTTTTATTTTCTTACATAATCTTCTGCTAATAATGCTTATCTTCAAAGACTAATGGTTTGAGTGTTTTGTTATTGGTAAGAACCATTTAAAAAGTGCCTTTTCTGATAGCCAGCATTAATGTATTCTTTTGTTTTAACAGAAGTGTCATCCATCTTCATTAAGATAGCAAGAAGTGCTGCAGTCTAAATTAGATATTAATTTAAAATTAATATTAAATATGTGATATAATCTTCATTTCTAATTTACCAAAACTGTAATTTTGACTGACCCAAAACAAAGTTTGTAAAGAATAAGAAATTTTCTAAAAGGACAAAGAGATTACAGCAAAAATTGGCAGCAAAATATTGTGTATAGCAAGTATATACCAGTATATAATGTCAAGTATATACCAGTGAAGTTTGTACTATAGGTAAAAGTGACATAAATCTACTCTGTTTATTCCCAATGCTTATCATGCAATAAAAACTAAAATGTTGAAATGAAAGACAAAGGAAGAATGGAATTGTGTGGCTTGTTCTCTTCATAACAAACTATTTCCATTCTCGACATTATTTTATGCCCTTGCTTCCTCACTGTCGGCAGTACATTCACTTTTTGAAAAGAGAGCCTCCAGAATTTTGGTGCTAGAAGAGATCTTTGAGAATTAATCTTTATAAATAAGCTGGCCCAGATGGTTCAAGCATATTGCCCAAATAAGAGCTAGGATTAAAACAAAACATTTCAATTCTCAACCTCTTATCCTTTTACTCAGAAGACCTAGCTTTGCTGTTCTTCTCTTATTTATTTCTGCCTCAAGAAAAGGTATACCTTTTTGCCAAGACCAACTTATTTCTCTGTTCTCAGTTTTCTTTCATTCAACATTTACTGTAGAGCACATCTGTTATCTCTATAACTATTCCTTTTGTCTTATTTTTCCACTATATGTTTAAATCTTAAACCAGGGGTTCTTAGCTGTAGCACTATTGACATTTTGGGCTGGATTAGTCTTTGTTGGGGATAGGCCTGTGCCTTGTAGGATGCTTAACAGGGACCTAAACCTCTACCCATGAGATGCTAGTGACACCCTTTTTCCTTCTCGCATATGACAACTAAAAATGGCTATTGACATTGCCATATGTCTTCCCTGGACAGAGGAGAGTCACACACAGTTGACAACCAACACCTTAATTTTACCTAGCTTCTAGCTGTCCTCCTATCCTTGTAATTTGCCCTATCAGAGGAACCGATGGCCTAAAATTGTTGCCTCCCTCCCAAAGTCTTAATAGGGTGACCACCAGGGTCTTCTGCTATATCTCCCTAATTGAACATCCACTATGGTGATCTCAGTTATAATTTCAAATTTATATCTCCAAACCTTACCTCCTGTAAGTTTTTATGATTTTTGACTCTCAGTCCCCTACAGCCAAGGAGTTGCTAAATTCTTTGGGTTTTACTTCCAAGATGTTTCTTTTTTTTTTTCACTCCTTCCTTGTAAACCAGGCCTAATTGCCTTCAGTCTGAGCTCTTAACATTCTTAGCTATTCCAACTAACTTGAAACCTTCATTCTAATCCATTCCGCTTTTAACATTCTCCCATTGTTCCTCTTCATGTATTGCTCTGATCATATTACTCATTTATATGAAATCTTCAATAGTTTCCAACTTTGACTCCAAAATGAAGATTAAACACAGTTACATTATGACTCCAACCTAGTTTTTAAGTCTTAGCTATATGCCTTGTAATTCATTGAAATTGAACTTGTTTATTGCCAGCCACATCTAGTAATACATTCAATCATGTTCTTTCTTCAGTGAGGAATGCTTTCCATCCTCATCTCTGCCTGTCAAAGTCTTCTTATTCCCCTCTGGGGTACCTGAAAAACTTCCCTGTATTCCAAAGCCACATATGAACTTTGCTCTTTTAGGATTTGCCAAAATTTCATTCCAATTAAACAAATTTCAAGCACAAAGCCAAAGACCAGGGTTTCATTCTCCCTTTATTTCCTATTAAATATACTATCAGGTATTACCTGTCCTGTTTCAAATCTCTTATCTGAAGGTGAGATTCTTTAACTGACTTAAGTAGTCAGATGAACTCTGGAACTGCTATTTAGCCCATTCCAAGGCAAGGAACAAAGACAGGTTTTTTTGACAACATATATAGGAAAAGATTTCATAAGCAAAATTGGGTGACTACTGATGACGGTCTTTGTATGTATAGTAGGGGTGAGGGAGGGATGTTTTGACTCCATTAATCATTTCAGGACAGAAATTAAAGCCCTGTGGATATATCTAGTAAATTTTTCTTTGCCTATCTGGGACCCTGGACAGATTTCTCTCTAATATTTCATGGAAATATATGAAAAGAGTGATCAAGTATAATTATTAGGGAGATAATAATCAAAAAAGAAATTTCAACAGGTGTATAGGTATGCATAATCTCCTTACTATAGTTAGGCAGGTTAACATTTTTTATTTTTGAGATAAAACTGATATACAATATTAGTTTCAGGTGTACAACATAATGACTCGATATTTGCATATATTGTGAAATGATCACCATGATAGTCAATAGCCATCTCCACACACAGCTAAAACTTTTTTCTTAATGAGAACTTTTAAGATTTCATCTCTGGCCAACTTGCAAATATACAGTGCAGTATTATTAATAATAGTTACCACACTGAACATTACATTTGTTTTATAACTAGAAGTTTGCACCATTTGACCTCCTTCACCTCTTTCACCTACTCCTCAAACCCCTCTGTAAACCACCAGATCTGTGAATTTGTTTTTTAGGGCTTCATTTGAGTTTTTTGTTTATTTATTTATTTTTTTTAGATTCAACATTTAAGTGAGATCACATGGCATTTGTCTTTCTCTGTCTGACTTATTTTACTTAGTATAATTCCCTCAAGGTCTATTCATGTTGTCACAAATGGCAACATTTCCTTTTTAATGGTTACATAGTATTCCATTGTGTATATATATACTGATTTTCTTTATCCATTCATCCATCAATAGACACTTAGGTTGTTTCCCAGTTTTGGCTATTGTGAATAATGGTGCAATGAACATGGGAGTGCAGGTACCTCTTCAAGATCCTGATTTTATTTCCTTTATCTATATACCCAGAAGTGTGATTGCTATATCATATAGTAGCTCTATTTTTAAGTTTTTTGAGGATTCTAGAAACTGTTTAATACTGATTTTAATTTCTCTGATGATTAATGATGTTGAGCACCTTTTCATGTACCTGCTGGCCATCTATCTATACATCTTCTTTGGGAAAATGTCTATTCAAATCCTCTGCCCATTCATTTTCAGATTGATTTTTTCTTTTTTTGCTATTAAGTTGTACGAGTTATTTGTATTTTTGATATTAACCCCTTATCAGATGTAATTTTCCCATTCAGTACGTTGCCTTTTCATTTTGTTGATGGTTTCCTTTGATGTAGTCCCACTTATTTATTTTTGCTTTTGTTACCTTTGTTTTTGGTGTCAAATCTAAAAAATGATCACCAAGATTGACGGCAAGGAGCTTACCACTTATGTTTTCTTCTAGGAGTTTTAGGGTTTCAGGGCTTTCATTCAAGTTTTTAATCCAGTTTGAATTAATTTTTGTGTGGTGTAAGACAGTGATCCCAATTCATTTCTTTGCATGTGTCTGTCCAGTTTTCCCAACTTTATTTTGATTACTATAGCTTTATAATAAAGTTTGAAATTGGAGAGTAGATGCCTCCAGCTTTGTTCTTAAGATTGTTTTTCCTGTTCATGGTCTTTTGTCATTCCATTACAAATTTTAGGGTGCTATTTCTGTTATACCATTTAATTTTTGATAGAGATTGCATTAAATCTGTATAGTGCTTTGGATAGTATGGAGATTTTAACAATATTAATTCTTCTAATCCTTGAATGTGGAATACCTTTTCATTTATTTGTGTTCTTTCCCTTCTTTCATCGGTGTTATAATTTTCAATGTAAGACCTGTAGGTCTTTCACCTCCTTGGTTAAGTTTATTCCTAGATATTTTATTCTTTTTGGTAGAATTGTAAATGAGGTATTTCCTAATTTTTCTTTCTGAGAATTTGTTATTAGTATATAGAAATGCAATGGGTTTTTGTATATTGATTTTATATCCTGTAACACCACTGAATTTATTTCTAACAATATTTTGGTAGAGTCTCTGAGGTTTTCTACGTATAGTTGACCCTTGAACAACATGGGTTTGAACTGCGCAGGTGCACTTATACATGGATGTCTTTCAATTGATCTATGCTATTCTATTTACTTGTACTATTCAAGCCCTGTTGTTTAAGGGTCAACTTCCAATACTATGTTGAATAGAAGTGGCAAGAGTGAGCATCCTTGTCTTGTTCTTGATCCTAAAGGAAAAGCTTTCAGCTTTTCACTTTTGAGTATGATGTAGCTATGGGTTTGTCATTTATGGCCTTCCTTATGTTCAGACACATTCTCTCTATACCCACTTTGTTAAGACTTTTAATCATATCTATGGCTATTGAATTTGGTCAAATGCTTTTTCTGCATCTATTGAGATGATTTTTATCCTTCGTTTTGTTAATGTGGTATATAACCTAGACTGATTTGTGGATGTTAAACCATCCTTGCAACATCACTGGGATAAATCCAACTTGATCATAGTGTATAATGTTTTTAATGTATGTTGAATTTGACTTGTTAATATTTTGTTGAGGATTTTTGTACCTATGTTCATCAGGCATATTGACCTATAATTTTCTCTCATGGTGTATCTATCTCATTTTTGTATCACGGTAATGGCTGGCTTTATAAAATGAGTTTGGAAATATTTTGTCCTCTTCTATTTTTTGGAAAAGTTTGAGAAGGATTAGTGTTAATTCTTTTTTAAATGTTTAGTAGAATTCACCAGTGAAGCCACCTGGTTGGTCCTGGACTTCTGTTTGTTGGGAAGGTTTTGATTACTAACTCAATGTCCTCACTAGTGATCAGTCTGCACAGATTTTATATTTCTTCATGCTTCAGTCTTGGTAAGGTGTACATTTCTAGGAATTATCCATTTTTTTCTAGGGTGTCCAGCTTTTTGGTGTATAATTGTTCACAGTAGTCTCTTATGAGCCTTTGTATTTCTGTAGTATCAGTCGTAACATCTCTTTCATTTCTGTTTTTGAGTTCTGTCCTTTTTTCTGGAGAGTCTAGCTAAAGGTTTGTCTATTTTATTTATCTTTTCAAAAAACCAGCTTCAACTTATTTTATTTCTATTATTCTTTTGGTCTTGATTTAATTTATTTCTGCTCTGATCTGTTATTTCCTGCCTTCTAACTTTGGGCTTCAATTTGTTTTTCTAGTTTCTTAAGGTATAAAGTTGAGTGGTTTATGTCAGATTTTTCTAGTTTCTTGATGTGTAGGCATTTATCACTGTGAAGATCCATCTTAAAATAGCTTTTGCCACATCTCATATATTTTGATATATTGTATTTCTATTTCATTTGTCCCAAAGGTACTTTATTCCTCTTTTTTCTTCTTTGACCCATTGGCTATCTAGTAGCATGTTGTTTAATCTCCACATATTTGTGAATTTTCCAGTTTTCTTGTAATTTATTTCTATTTTCATACCATTGTGGTCGGGAAAGATACTTGATACAATTTAAATCTTAAATTTATTATATAACTTTTGGTGTAATGTATGATCTATCCTGGAGAATGTGGCACTCAAAAAAGGGCCATTAAGTCTTAATGCCCAATGTCCAACACAGTAGCCATTAGCCACATATGGTTATTGAGCTCTTACAACATGGGTAGTGCAACTGAGGAACTAAGTTTCAAAACTTAGTTTTAATTAATTTAAATTTAAAAATTGATACCCAGTTTTTGGGAAATTTAAATAGTTTGAAACAGCTTGATCATGCATATCTATTTTTTCAACTGAATTTTATGAAATCTGCTTATAAATCAATTTAGTATTTCAATCAAGATGTCTTATAAATGTAAATAAACACCAATTTTGAAAATTTATTATGAAAAAATATAAAATTATTTTCACTCTTTTATATTGATTGCCTGTTAATAATATTGTTTTGGGCATATTTGGTTAAAATAGAATATCAACATTTTACTTCTAAAAAATCTTTTTAATGTGGTACTGGAAGATTTTAAACTACATATATTTCTATTGGACAGCACTGATCTACACTGTGGTATATCTTATTTAAGAAGAGTTGTCACAATCAGTTAATTTATTCTTCATACCAAAAAAAGAAAAAATAGCTATGTCAGAGGGTTCTCAGCATATACTGTGCCATTCTTATGGCATCATCTTTCTTTGCCTCTTATAATCATGTGTATATTTGTTTTATTTTGCAATGACTAGTTTATTGTTATATTCTTTGCAGGTACCATACCCTTAATATCTTAATTTTCAAGCACATTATTTTAATTTGGTCTTAGATAATATTGTTTTCTTTCCAAATTTACTTGATATTTGTAGACATAGACTGAATCAAATATTTGTTTTAGGATATAAAGATCAAGAATGCAGACTCTTGGAAAAGTTTAGGCAAACCAGTCAAACCTTCAGGTGTATTGAAATCCTCAGATGAGCTCTTCAACCAATTTAGAAAAGCAGCAATAGAAAAGGAAGTTAAAGCTCGAACACAGGAACTAATACGGAAGCATCTGGAACAGAATACAAAGGAACCAAAAGTATTTCAAGAAAATCAGAGGTATATAATTTACTGGATTAAAGGGGGCCTTTGGGAGATCTAAACATGTATTTAAAATATGCTAAATTTCTAAATTGATAGTCTGCTTCGAAGAGGATAGAAATAATCAAGTTATTGATTAAGCTATGAAAGATCCTAATATCATTAAATTATAAAGATATCATGATTTTCTAGAAGTGTCTTAATGTTTCCATATGTATAAGAAGATAATGGTGTACATTGGTCAAAGTTTTCCAAAACTTTCTCTTTAGTATAGATTTCCCTTTGTAAAATTTGACATAAAAAAATACAGCTTATAAATAATGTTATAACATATAAAAAGGGGTATATACAATACTGCTTTATAGATGTCATTTAATGACATCTTTGTAATAACTTTTAAGGAACTTGAAATCTATTTTGAGCTCTATTGTTTCTTTCAGGGACCCTGGCTTCACTCTAGAATCTTTTGAAAATAAGATACAAAATAAGTGCCGTGGAGAGGAGCAGAAAGAACATCAACAGTCATTGGAAGCTCAAGACAAGTGTAAACTCTGGCTTCTCAAAGACCGTAATTTAGCAAGGGAGAAAGAGCAAGAGCGGAGGAGGAGAGAAGCAGTAAGTTAATTTTAGTTTACTCAATCTAACAAGGAAAAGTTTAACAGAGCAGTGTCTTCTCATGTTCAAATATGTATTTGAGGTAGTTTTTCAGTGACAGTGGAGTTACCTTTTTAGTGACAATCAGGTTCTAAAATCAGGGCCTAAAATAAAATTTTCATAGTCAAAAGACCTCTTTGTGCCTCAACTTCGTTATCTATAAAGTGGGAATAATAACGCCTACTGTGAAGATGAAAAGAATTTATATGTATTAAGCACATAGGAAAATGCCTGGCACAGAAGTAAAATGATTTATCACTTACTGTTATTACTCTTGAAAATTTTATAAACCACCTATGAATTGTGGTTAAAAGGTTAGTATTTCTTTAGTTGAACACAAGCTGAAGAAGTTGACTTACATTATGTCAATTATATTTTAATAAGAATGGAAAGAAAATAAATTGACTTGTGTTTAGGAGTCCTAATGTACAAAAAATGTTTTAAAAACTAGAATTGTTTCCTTCTTTTATCCATGGTTTATTTAGAAGTATGTTATTTAACTAGTTTCCAATAATTTGGGTGTTTTCTGGTTAGTGATTTCTAACTGAATTCTGTTATAGTCAGACAACATACAGTGTCTGTCTTGAATTTCTAAAAATTCATTGAGACATGTTTTATAACCCAGATTATAGTCTATCTTGGAAAATATTTTGTGTACACTTGAGAAGAATGTATATTCTGCTGCTGATGGGTAGAGTATTAAACAGGCCAAGTTGGTTGATAGTGATGTTTAAGTCTACTATATTCTTGATGATTATCTGCCTGCTTGTTTTATCAAATGTTGAGAGAGGGGTGCTGGCATCTATAATTATATAATTGTAAACCTGTTTTTTTATCCTTGAAATTCTATCTATTTTATGTAACGTATTTTGAAGTTCTTTTATTAGGTGTCTAAACATTTAGGATTGTTATGTGTTTTTGATTAACTGATTCCTTTTCATTATAAAATGATCTTCTTTATTCCTGGTAGTATTATTTACCTTGAAATATAACCATGTTTTATCACTAGTGTTGGCATAGCATAAAATTTTTTCCATCCTTTTACTTTCAACACATGTTTTTTATATTTAAAGTGAGTTTCTTGCAGGCGACAAGTAGTGAGGTCTTGCTTTTTAAAAAGAAAAACCAATCTGCCTTTTATAGGAGTGTGTACACAATTAGATTTAAAACGATTATTAAAATCTTGATTTTGAAACCTTTTCTTGACATTTCTTTTCTTGTCTGTTCTTGTTATCTATTTTCTGCATTCTTTTAAATTAAGCATTTTTTTATGATTCCATTTTATTTCCTTCATTGGTTTATTATTAGTAACTGTTTTGTTATTTTTGTGGTTGCTTTAGGTTTATAGTATATACTTTAGCTTATCACAGTCTTCCTTTGAGTTATGTTAAAACACTTCATGTTTAGTAAATAGCTTTCCAATGATGTACCTCTGTTTCTGTCTGACCTTCCAGACAAATTATCTCTAAAATTTTTATAAGAAATTTACCTGTATAGTTACTATTTCCATTGCTCTTCATTAATTTATTTAGATACAGATTTCCAAATGCTATAATTTTTCTTTTAAGAACTTCCTTTTAACATTTCTTGTAGTATGAGTCAGCTGGTGATGAATTCTTTCAGCTTTTGTATATCTGAAAATATCATTATTTGGCACTTTCTTTAATTAAAAGACTTTATTCTTTTTAAGTTTTATATTCAGAGCAAAATTGAATTGAAAATACAAAGAGTTCCCACATATTCCTCTCCTCCCCTCCATCAACATACAACCTCCCCCACCATCAACATCTCACATTAGTTATGAAATCTGTGAACTAACATTGACACATCATTGTCAACCACAGTTTATGAGGCAAAGTCCATAATTTACTTTATGGTCCATTCTTTGTGTTATACTTTTTAAGGGTTTTGACAAATGTCTAATGATATAAAAGCATTATAGCACCATCAGAATAATTTCCCTTTCCTAAAAGTCCTCTATGCTTCTTCATTTGCTCTCCAGAACCCCTGCCAACCATTGATCTTTTTACTATCTCCATAGTTTCGCCTTTCCAGAATGTCATATAATATATAGTCTTTTCAGATAGGCTTCTTTCACTTAGTAATTTGCACTTAAGGTTCCTCTGTGTCTTTCTGTCGCTTGATAGTTCATTTCCTTTTTGTGATAAGAATCCATCGTATGGATGTACTCCAGTCTATCCATTTACTTATTAATAGCTGTCTTAATTGCTTCCAAGATGATATAAGCTTGATAGCTTAAAGCAAGTATAAAGTTGCTTTGAACATTGGTGTGCAGTGTTTTGTGTAGACATGTTTTCAACTTACCTTCATTTTATATAATATGTTTTTGCTGGATATAAAATTCTAGATTGTTAATTTTTTTTCCAGTACTTTAAAGCTGTCTCTTCACTGTGTTTCTTGCTTTGTTTCTCATGAAAAATATGATGTCTTTGTTTCTCTGTATTAAATATGCCTCTCCTTTGGCCACTTTTAACAGTTTTGTTCATCATTGGTTTCAGCAATTATTTTCTTCACGTTTCTTGTCCTTTGTTAATCATACTAGAGATTTGTGTTTAGAGTTTTCATCAAGCTTAGAAAAATTGAGGAGATTATTTTTTTTTTGTTTTCTCTTTTTTCTTCTTTTATTGACTCCAGTTACTTGTGTATTAGACCACTTGAAGTTGTCCCACAGTTCAGTGATGATGCTTTTGAATTTTTAAATTCTTTTTTCCCTCTGCCATTCATTTTGGATAAGTTCATTAATCTTTTCTTAAGTGTCTGCTATAGATTCTATCCAGTGTATTTTTTCACTTCGGACACTGTAGTTGTCATTTCCAGAGCAATTTTTCTGCTTTGTTGCTTACCTGGTAATCATTGACACCAGATGCAATGCATATAACCTTGTTGGGTGCCAGGTATTTTTGTAATTCTGAGAAAGACGTGAATTCCTAGGACATATAGAAACACTACTTTGTAAAGAAAAAAAGCCATTTGCTTTGGCTGTACTATTGATTATAATACAAATGAATTTCCTAGGAAATAATGTACAAATGTTTTGTCAGCTTATTTTATAATACTAAGGTAGAAACAACTTGCATTTAGTGGTGTTGTAACATATGGCAGAGCCTTATAGAACCTTCTACAATAAGAAATGTTCCTTACCTACACAAATGTAGTAGCAACTAGTCACATATGGCTACAGAGCACTTGAAATGTAGTTAATAAATTTTACTTAATTTTAATGAATTTAAACAGCAAATTTTTATTTTTTTCTTTTTTATAATGGTTTTTAGGAGCCCTTTATTAAAGTTTCATTAGTACTTTACTAGAAGTCTTTCTGTAATGACCTAGGAATTTACCTGTTGGTATTCACAAGGTCTTGGCTTCAGTCACCTATAAGTGATTTCTCAGCAGCCTACTTGCCACCTAACCACCCAACTAGGTAACCTGGTATAATTTCTAATATCCTAAGCACTTTACTTAAACTCTACTAGACCTGGAACCCACTGAAAGTTGACTAATAGCGCCATGTCTAGCAGCTTGATAACTACCATTTTGACAACCTGAACTCTTATGTTGTTACTTGACAAATCCATACTCTAAAAAGCTGCAACAACTTGAAACCTAGCAAAACTCCCAGGAGTTAACCTCATGCCAATTCCTTTGACCAAGTTTTTTTTTTAATCTTAAATTTGAATGGTTGAAGTGTATATTAGGACCACTGAGAAAGGAATATCCAGGTTATGATATCAGCTGCAGACATTACTATTTAAATCATGTATCTAAGGTTAATTAGTGTAGAGAGTAAACAGTTCCATATCAGTAGTTCCACAAGTGCAGATTATAGTCAGGATAACAGACATTTATATAACTTATGGTCACCCAATAAAATCTAGTATCCATCTGACACCATACATAGTTAATTTGTACTTCTTAATCCCTTCCTCCTTTCACCCATCCCCCAACCTCCCTCCCATCTGGTGACCATCAAAATGTTTTCTGAGTTTGTTTCTGTTTTATTTGTTCATTTTGCTTTTTAGATTTCATGTAAGTGAAGTCATATGATATTTATCTTTGACTTATTTCACTTAGCGTAATATACTTTAGCTTATTTTTAACGGCTTCCTAACATTTAATAAATGTCATTTTGCAAAATGTTATACATGCAGTCTGGTTTGATGTTCATAAGTATCTACATATAAAATAAACTTGGTTAAATAATTTGCCTTAGGTTACACAGTAAGTGGCAGAATCAAGGAAAGCTCGTAGCTTTAACATTACATGTCATAGTTCTCTTACACAGGTAAGATAATTTTATGTCTAGCACTATGTTGGTTACAGAGATATATGAAACAATGTACTCCAGTTCATGTTCTTATTAACACTGTTAACACTGAGAGTTCCCTCTCACTTGGAAAGAAAGGTTAAACCTGTTCGTAATATTCTTTTTAAATTTTAATTTCTATTTATCACATGAACAGTATTTTAACAAAACTCAGTATATGCACAGAAATAAAATATTATATACAATATTGTTATGTTAAATAAGTTGCATTCATATTGTATATGATCTGTTCCAAATGTTGCATACTCATGTTTATATAGATGTAATAAAGGCATACCTTTAAAAGTAACATTTAAATTTTCTTTCCTATAGATGGCTGGTACCATTGATATGACTCTGCAAAGCGACATTATGACAATGTTTGAAAACAACTTTGATTAAAATTGTTTTTAAATTAACCAACTTAAAATGAACAATTTAAAAGATTAAAATGCATATGGAATAATTATTGCATTCAGACACCAAGATACGAATCTTATGCTGTATTTTGACTGCTCTAAAATGATTAAACAATTTTCACTTTACATTTCTTAACAGGTATATGTTCATTTTTTAATGACATGATTTACAGGAAATTTTATAATATTAGATCCTTAAAAATTTGATAAGTTCCCAGATGTTATTTTTTTTTATAAATAATTGTCTGCTGTGTATTATAGCCCTGTCTTAGCAATGAAAAACCAAAAGAGATAAGTCCCTGCTTGTTTAAAAATGAAGAATATATAAAGAATATACCAAAAAAAGTTCCTGTTGAGTTTTTGATTTTTAAACAAAAATTTGTCTGCCTTCAAAAATATTTAGAACCTCTAATAATACTTGGTTTCTTTGAGTGTCAGGGGTTACATTAGATTTTCTGCTAGTTTTATATCCAAAATTTATATTGAAATTTAGTTTAAAAAAAATATTACTTATGGTTTGAAAGATGTTGAATTTGTGGCAAAATAACAGTAAATATTATGTATGTGAGTTTCTGTAGGAAGTTATATGGCATTTCTTTGTATATGTGATAGCAATGAATGTTTAAATCTTTACTTAATTATAGTAAGTCTTTTAAATTTAAATCTATAAAATATTTTAATTTAATCATCTTCAAGTTGCTATAATATATAAATTATGGGTATCAGCTTCATGTATTTTAACTTTTGGACTCTTGAAGTGGAACATGATTTAGGCACTATTCTGATGCCATCTAAAGTAAAAATCCAAAATATGTATGTATTATAGAGAAAAAGAAAAAAGTTTCCTTGACTTCATTTATTTTTATAATCAATATGATTTTTTAAAAACATCGTTAAACTATCAGCCATTAAAAAAACATGATTAGTAACTAAAATGATGGTGATACCTTCATAGCCAGCCAGAACTAAAGTGATAGTCATATGTATTCAATTAAACCTATTTTTAACCAAGAAATTTGTATGTATATATTAAATAGTATGAATTATGTTGTTTTTTGTAAAAGATTATAGATAAATGAGGTATTTATATACACACACATTCGATTATAAATATATAATTAGATTATAAATATATATAATATATAATCATAGATACATCTGAAATAGTGGTTACCTCTAGGTGATAGGATTACAAGTATTTTTTTTCATTTACTTTATATTTTTCAGTGTTTTCTGGGTTTTTTTAATATTGATTATGTAATACTGTTAAGATCCATGAGAAATTTTCTATTTTGGAGAGAAAGAATGATAACAGTAAATGTGAATTTACTTCTGTCAACTACACACATTCTGTTTAACTATCTGCAATAAAACTAATCAATCAATGGTCTTTGTCTACATCTAAAGAAAGAAAGTCCAGCTTTTTAACATAATGGCTTTCTTGGGGTTTTTCCTATAAACATTTGGAGCAGCCCTTAGTTATGATACAGTTTTAAGTGTTTAGTTTAAACCAACTTGACCTTTAACCTTTGTTCAGTCAGTACTGGGCCTGGCACATTGTACATGCTCAACAAACTTTTGGTAAGTTGGTTGAAGTCAGTTTAGCAGAGAAAAATATCAGTTTATGGTTGATCCTTCCTATATTATGATCTATTTTAGTAAATAATTGACTTTACTTCTTCCATGTAGTTTATTTTTGATAACTTCATGCATGAATATTGCATGTACCTTATTAGCTTCAACTAAAACCTCGTTTCATGAGGACCTCTTCTCTGCCCCCATCTGTCCTCTCCATCTTTTAAGACTTTTTTATTGTGTTTTCTGAGATTCATAACCAGTCATCAACAACATTTCCTATATAATCAACCTTTTTGCTTGTTTCTTTCTTGTTTTTGTTCTTTAGTTCTGGAAGTGTGGTCCCTGGACCAGCTGCATCAGTATCATGTGGGAATGTTTTAGAAATGCAAAATCTCAGGCTTACTAAAATCAGAAACTTTTGAGTGTGGGGTCCAGCAGTCTATAGTTGAATAAGCCCTCCAAATGATTTTAATACACACTAAAATTGGAGAGCCACTACTCTACCTGAACTGGCTCTCTCCCTTAGCTACTCCTTTGTCATTACCAATAACTGAAAGTCTTCCTTCGTCTCAATTTTAAGCACCTTTGGTCTCTCATACCTCCTCTCCTTTTCTACCTTACTTCCTTAACTCCAGCAATCAGTAGACCTTACCAGGACCTACAATCCATTAAATCCTAATGCCTTTTCACAGTATCTCTTCCTTCATGACCTCAGTGCTCTCCTTATCTAAATTTTATAGTACATTACTATTTATCAGCATTTCCTTGCTTACATTCTCAACTTCATTGTTCCTTTCTTTGTTGCAGTCACTTGGCAAAATGCAAATCCTTATGAAATCTGATTGGCTGCACTGTACCCATAAAATTGTGGTTAGAGAAAGAAATGCAGCCATGATAACCAGTCTCACTTGAAATTTGTGAGCATAAACTCAATTAGTCTTAATGCCATCCAGAAATCTTACAACATTTCAATAGTCCATTCACTCTCCCTAGGCAGTTTCTTCATTTTTATTGTGTTCAGACCTCCAATCAATACCACCTCCCCATCTTCAATCTATGATCTATTTCTTCTTTTTCACTAAGATAACAGACAATCTGAGAAGAATTTCCACAGGCTTCCACTACCATATCTATAAGCATCACTGTTCATATGCTCTGCTCTCCCCTCTTTTACAACAGGTGAATTGTCCATGCTCTCAGTTAAGGCAAATCTCTTGCTACTTTTTCTTACTTTCCCAGGGACATTGCTTAAGCAGTTCTGGTTTCCACCATCAGTGATCCCTCCTGTAGATATTTATCAGCACAAAACTGGTTTTTCTGGAGAATGAAACTTGGTTTTCTTCTTTAAGCTCCTCAAACTTTTGGCCCATTAAAATAATATTTTCATTATAGGACTCTTAAAAATTATTAAGATACAATTTACCTTTCAAAGTACAATTCAGTGGTTTTTAGTGTAGTCATTATGAAAATTCATGTTTCTTTTTTTTATAATTCACATATTCTGGATGTTATATAGATGTAATAAAGGCATACCTTTAAAAGTAACATTTAAATTTTCTTTCCTATAGATGGCTGGTACCATTGATATGACTCTGCAAAGCGTCATAAATGTACCATTGATATGACTCTGCAAAGCGTTATAAATGTCTCTAATTCTCACTGTCAATTTATTAATTTGTACATAATTGTGTAGAAGTCAACAGTTGAGGTCAATTTATCAGTTTATCAATCTAAAAAATGTCATACATATGTGGACATTATACTTATGAATTTCATAATTTCTCATTTTTTAATTTCAAAGCTTTTACATATGATTCAGTTTGATTCCGGTCTTTACACCATGAACAATGCTGAACCAAATATCCTGTTTATATAGTCATACATAATCATGCTTTTATTTCTAAAAAGTAAAGCTTCTACAACAGGATTTCTGGTTCAGAAGTTATAGTCAAAGGGAGTATGTAGTTTTAATTTTAATAGATGTTTCCAGATAACTGTTCCAAAAAACATTAGAGCAGGTCATATTCTATAAGTTTGAAAATAACACTTGCCCATTATATTTTAAATGTTGGCTTTTTTGTTTAGAAGCATTTTTTCACAATCTATTATTTTGTCTTTTGAGAATTGTTATCTTTTTTTCATTAAAATTTTAAATTCTATGTAGCGATATGTCTGGATTTTCCTTTTAATATCTGAAAGTTATGGCTTGTTTTGTAATGTATCCCCCATGTCAATATAAAATATTTTTATACATTTTTGCACTTAAAATCCAGATCTAATTAATTTTTACACTAAAATTCCCTATGAATTAAAGATATTTTTATGTAAAGAACCAGGTTGATTTTTTTCTAGATGAACTTTCAATTATACTGCCACACTCTACTTATTGAACCTCTGAATTACAATAGCTGTCACTCTATAAGAAATTTATAATCATTTTATTTAATTTGTAAAGTTAGTGAAATTAAACACAGTAGTGTTTTAGACTTAAATTTAGAGACCTACCAATTTTGTTTCTAGTATTACAAATGTGTCCTGTATGAGACCTATTTTTTGAAGCATTGCAAGTCTCAGAGAAGCAGGGGAGTTCTCTCAGGATCCCCACCCCACAATTAGTTGGGAGCAGAGCAATACCAGATTGGATGGTAGGGCTTCTTTGAAGTCAGATGCAGAGTGTTCTTATGCTAATTGTGCACAGACCAATGATGAGGTCATAAAATTGGGGGAAGATCTTTAAGAGGCTGATAAGGGGCTGCTTCTGCAGCCACCACTGCAGCTGCTCTCCGAGGCTCCTCTGGGTGAGTACTTCCGTTTTGCGTGCCAGGCATCGTGCAGGATATGGCAGGAGCAGCGGCTGCAGGATGAGGTGGTAGCCTTCGACTACCAGTCCAAAATGCTGGCTTTAAAATGTCCCACTTCTGGTGGAAAGCCCAACCATGCAGACATCTTGCTCATAAACTGATAGTATGTTTCAGAAGTGGAAATAATGACCAAACAGAAACCCCTTCTACCCTAGCTTCCTTCACTCAATGTTAGGAAGCTTGCAAGCAAAGCACCAGACAGAGGAGAAGCTAAGCCATTCCTATGCAGTCAGTCCCTAGAGGGCCAGTAGCTCTTCCAGACCATTCACAAGACTAT
This sequence comes from Cynopterus sphinx, assembly GCA_030015415.1. Taxonomy (NCBI): domain Eukaryota; kingdom Metazoa; phylum Chordata; class Mammalia; order Chiroptera; family Pteropodidae; genus Cynopterus; species Cynopterus sphinx. The sequence continues at coordinate 67,013,162 of CM057387.1, read as the reverse complement.
TAAATACTGTAAATGGCAAGAAAAAAAAAATATCACAGTCATGGAAGAAATTCCTACACCCCTTTTTCAAGTGGGAAACTGTAAAGGCAGAGGGGAGTACACTGAGCCATATATGCAAAACAGTTAAAAAAAATACACACAAATTAAAAAGCTAGAAAATCTTTAAAGTCACTTCTCTTAAATTGACCTGAGGGCTGAGATTGCTGGGTAACCAAATAACCTGAAATCTAAGAAAAGACAAATGTATCAAAGTAGAGGCAGGACATAAGCACTGCTTACATGAAGCAGATACCACTAAATGCTATATAATCTGGTAACAATAACAAAAAAATCATCTAAAAGTTGTAACAAATTGCTAAAGGCTGGTATAGACTAGCTTGAGAATACAGAACCTTGGAAACACAGAAATTCACAGCCACTTGCCGGCTCTTCTCCATGGACCTTGTTAGTACTTAGAAGATTTGGGGGACAGGATGAGAGTTCTGAGAAAGACATCCTCCTGGTGCCAGTCTGGAAGAGAACAGAAGCAGACCTAAGAAAAACACAGTGTTTCTTCCTTCAGATCCTTCTCCCCTATCTTCCCTAATGAATACTAACCTCAAGCTTCTGGGGCAAGAACAGCAAACCCTGTCATCTTTTAGAGCACTAATGAAGAGCCACTGCATCTGAAGGAAGGAAATAAAAATAAACCTAATCCTGGGAGAAAGGCAGAAAATAAAATACATCAGGGGTCCAGACTTTGAAAGATACCCTGTCACTGGGGACAGGGAAGGACCACTGAGCAGGTGCCACTCTAATATCTAATGATACAGTTCCTGTCTGAGGCTGAATTAGGACAACAGAGAATGCTCCTTTCTTCCTGCACTTCCTACCATCAAGGTAATGAGCAGAAAAAGAAGAATATGTTTAAGTGGCACACAAGTACACACAGATGTTCATCATTAGTCATGAGGGAAATGCAAATTAATATTTCAGTGATACCACTCCACATCTCTTAGAGTGGTTAAAATTAAAAAGATTTCTTTGATCATAACAAGTGCTTGCCATACCAAGATTATGATCTAACCAGAACCCCACACATAGCTGAAGTAAATTCAAAATGGTACAGCCACTTTGGAAACCAGTTTGGCAGTTTCTCATAAGGTTAAATGACACTTGCCACCTGACCCAGCAATTCCACTTCTAAGTATTTACCCAAGTGAAATGAAAACTTATGTCACACAAAAAAAAAACTTTACATGGATGTTTATAGCGATTTTCTGCATAGCCACCCAAACTAGAAAAATCTCAATTGTCCTTTAACTGGGGAAGGGATAAACAATGTTACACCCATTCAGCGAAACACTAATAAGCAATAAAAAAGAAAATACATGTAACAACAGCACAGTTGAATCTCAGATGCATTACGTTAAGAGAAAGAAGCCCAAAACAAAAGTTTACACACTATAGGATTCCATTTATACAATATTTTTGTAAAGGAAAACCTTATAGGGACAGAAAACAGACTACGGATTTTCAGAATCGCCTTTAGAACCAGAGAGGACTAGCGGGGCTGGTCACGCACTCTGAACCTAGCTGGAGAATGACAGCATCCTCAAAAGGGTGTTAGGAATAAATAAAGTCATAATGTCTGTCACGTAGTATGAAAATCAGTTGCTGCCTCCCCTCCCCGCGCGCCATAACTCTATGATCCAGAAAAGGCCGCATAACACCCCCAGTGAGCTGGGCAGTAAGAGGATTTAAACACTGGTCACAGCAGGAGCGGCGCGTCTTTTTACCTGGGATGGTTCGAGGGTCCCACCTTCGTTTCCCCAAGTTTGGCCATTTGGAAATGGGATTTCCCCCTGCGGAGGAAGACCCGGTCCTCACCCGAGTCCAGGGCGGGCCCCGCGGAGCTCGGAGCCTGGGCGCAGCCGCCCGCGGGCGCGCGCCGCGAGTGCGGGAGCCCGCGGCGGCCACACCGGCCCGGCTGCGCTGCGCGGGCCCCGCGGGCGGGCTGGACGCGCCGCGGCGCTCGCTCCCCTCTCGGCGGCCGCGGGCGGCGCAGCCCTTTTCCTGGCTCAGGAGGTCGATCGGCCCCGCTGCCGCCGCCGCCGCCGCCGCCGGATGGCAAGGCTGCGGGGTTGCCTGCCGCGCCTGATGCTTACGATCCGCTCCCTGCTCTTCTGGTCCCTGGTCTACTGCTACTGCGGGCTTTGCGCCTCCGTCCACCTGCTCAGACTTCTGTGGAGCATCGGCCAGGGGCCCGCGCAGACCTTCCGGCGGGCGGCCCGAGAGCACCCTCCCGCGTGCCTGAACGACCCCGCTTTGGGCACCCACTGCTACGTGCGGATCAAGGTGAAGGCCGGCGCGGGCTCGTTCGTAACGGGAGGGGACGTGACGGCCGTGAGAGCGGAGCGCGCGGGGCTGCTCCTTCCGTGACGCCCGGCCCAGCGTCCCCTGGTGTCCCCGGGCCCGCGGGGGGCGCGGCGGGGAAGAGGCGATGGACGCCGAGGGGAGGCAAGAGGGGCGAGGTGTGGCGGGAGAGGGGTCGGGACGTGTGTGTGTGTGTGTGTGTGTGTGTGTGTGTGTGTGTGTGTGTGTGACAGAGAGAGAGAGAGAGAGAGAGAGAGAGAGAGAGAGAGAGAGAGAGAGAGAGAAAGAGAGAGAGGGAGAGGGAGAGAGGGAGAGAGAATATAGGTTACCTGAAATTTCTGTGATCAGGGTCCTGTTTTATTAGTGTCCCCTCCTGCTGCACCACAACCCAGAATAATTCTGCTCCATAGCCTCCTGTAAGGGGAAGCTGTCTCCCTTCACCTCTTTGCCCTTTAGAGCTTAGATCGGCTGCTCCGGGAAGTGTTCCTGGTGCTCCCCTATTGTTTCCGGACGCTGTCCTTGCCCAAATTTTAGAGATTGAAAGAGTAAATAGAATAAGTCATGAAGATCAGGAGTTTATTCAGATCAGCAGAATGGAGCATTTACAGATGACCTAGGCAGCATGAAACCATACATAAATGGTGTATGTTCCTGGAGAAGGAAGCGGATTTGTGAAGTCCGAGACAAAGGAATAGAATAAAAAGTAAATGTCAACAATACAGGCAGACTCTTTCATTGTCCATGCTTGTCCCAAGCCTCCTCACATCCCATGGATATTCTATTTCTTGAGGATCCAGGTAGTGAAAGGAAATAGCCCTTTGTGATGCACCCTATGGTCTGACTCACAGGCCTTTCAAACTAGCCTCACATGAGGGGGTATTTATGTCATCAAGTAGGGGATCCCTATTAGCAGCTACAGTGTCCAGCAGCTGGAGTTCAGAAGACTAAGTATCATGTCTTTCTTACCTTTATTCAGCCTGGGATTGATATGAGAAATGATTTACAAATATTAATTTGTAAAAAGAAATTAAAACAACAACAACAACAGTGCCTGGCACATAGTAAATGCAATAAAATTTATTAAATCCAATCAAATGCCTACGAGATTTCATCTTCCAAGACTCACCACCAATAAAAGAAATTGTTGAAATAGGATGGCATTCTACAGTTGAACAGAAAGTCAGATTTATTATCTTCATTCAACCTGAGGAGAAAAAGCAGTGTAAAAATTATCTGGAATTCCTTATAATATGTTTCTTCTGACTGGTTACCTAAAAAGTTTCCCCAGAGACAGAACCAAGGAGTGGAAAGAATATTACCTTGGGAAGTAGGACATGATGGGGTTCTAGTCATAACTGCTTCCAAACACCTTTATGAGCTATGTTAACCTCTTTGGGCCTCATTTCTACATCTGCAAAATGATGGATTAGATTAGTTAACCTTTAAGATTTTTTTCACATCTAAAAACCCAATCACTTGGATAACCTGATATAAAACCCAGTCTCTGTGCTCAGCTTTTGGTTCTTGTTTTTTTTTGCTCACTATCTGAGTTTTTGGTTTTTTTCTTGCATTTTTCTCCACTTTTCTCTCTTCGGGTTGCTTTATATTTGCTGTATTCTGGTCTCATTTCTATGCTTTTTACTTTTCTTGAGCAGTATTGTCTCCCACATGCAAGTAAAGTCTTGAGCACACAGAGCATCCTGTTGTTCGAAATACACTGACATGACACAAGGAACAGGCAGTGAAGGGAAATGTACATACAACTCATATATAAATACTTAAAATACTAATGTGGGAAGAAGTGGACTAAAAATAAGAAAAGGAAGTGTGAATTATATAACTGATGGTGCAGCTCTTGAGCAAGCTGAGAAAAGTACATGATTAGGAGGTAAACATGGCGGGAATATAAATTCAGATCAAAATTATTTACACATCCTGTAAAATCTGAATGAGATGAAATGTGTCACAGCAGCAAGTTGAAAGTCAAAATTTATGACATTGTTTCTGAAGCTCATAATATATAAATTGACCTTGTGAGTAAAAGAAGAAAAGTATTATGAAGGGAATGTTGATGAAAGTACATCTGTTAGTTTACCCTATTGATAAATCATGTCTTTTTCTTTTGAAATTTAATATTTATTTTATTACTTGATATTAAAAATAATGCAAGTGAGTTTTTTAATGAGAATCAACATAAATCATCATTAAAATTTCATGCTCTCTATTTTCTACCGTAGGATTCGGGGTTAAGATTTCATTATGTTGCTGCTGGAGAAAGAGGCAAACCACTTATGCTGCTACTTCATGGATTTCCAGAATTCTGGTAAATTTATTAATTAACTTTCCTTTTGCATTAAGTTGGCTTATCACAGTGTTGTATACATACAGCGATTTTATTAATAAATGCATTGAGGATGCTAGTGCTCTAGGAAATATTAGGCAATGAAGAAAAGAATGGTAGATGGCAAAACCCAACTATCTCATCATTTTTCCAGAGCAAAAATGTCTATGGATGCTTCTTCCGGAGAAGATTTTTATGTACTCTGGATTTATCTGTATAAATAAACATAAATCATTTTCATGTTAAACTTTTATTTTTCATCCATTTGAAGATAACTTAATTAGGTGGTAAACAGCCTAGTGCAATTCAAGTGTATGTATGTAGACTCGTTTAGTAAAGTGCTTGACATGATTGGCTCACAGTCAAATGTAAGTCTGAAGCATTTGTCAAATCTGCATAAAGTAACATGGCCAGTGAATTCTAGCTCAGTCACTTATTGTAGAATCCTGCACAATGATCTACAATAATCTTGCAGAGCTGTAAGGATAGAGAGAGTCAAACTATGTGAAAGAACTTGGCCCCAGCTAATACTCAGTAAATATTCACTCTCTTCCTTCATTCCCATTCACTCACTATGAAGATTCATGTACCAACACCAACACCCTCAGTGCATTTATTCATAAATCCCCTTTTATTCATATTTACTAACATATCAACTGAAGTTTATTAAAGTAATATCTCTTTCAGAGCTAGGTGCATTTTAAATCTAGACTTTGGATGACAGAAAAACTTTAAAACCCTAAAGAAGGTTAATATGTAATGGTGGGATTCTACATGTGAAGAGCAACAGTAAGGGAGAAATCTGGGGACATCACCTTTACAAAATAATTTTCTGATTCTGGCTGCTGCTGATGCTCCTGAAGATGATAGTTAACATTTATTATGGGCCAGGTACTCTTCTAAATGTTTTACATATATCATTGCATTTAAGCCTCAGAGCTACCCTTCTGAAATTGGTAGTGTCAGATAGTAAGCTACATCTTGTTCCTGAATGTCAGAGCTGATCTCTGCTGTTTGTCCTCAGATAGGAATGATAATGATCTGATAACATATATGGATTTTTACACTTCAAATTTCGCACCTTATAGAACATTCAAGACAGTGTTAAAAGTTAGCCAACAATATAAAAATACCTTACTCAAGCATTTTATATCCTCCTTCTAAATATAATTTATTATTCAAATGAAGGAGAGAATTGATATTTAACTTTTTAAAAAGAAAGATTTAAACATTATTGTGTCTGTGTTCTTTTTCCTCCTGACTCTTCACTTCTTTACATGTGGAACAATCTACATGAAGATAAAAATTAACCTATAACCATTTCAACCACTTGGTAATTATTTCAAGGAGTCCTAGAAAATGCAGTGATACCTATTTAATATAGGGCAGTAGATGCTCTCTGTCACACTTGAAGAAATCATACTTTCGCAGCATTGTCCCATTATTTACTCTTATGAGAGCCCTTTTGCAAAATAGAAATGCCTAGTGATTCTTGTATATGTCCTAGATTCTTCAGTGAATGGAACAGCCTTGGAGGGGCCGAGCACTGATCCTTAGATGTCAGTCCTATTTACTCCAACAAAGTCGAGTCTTGGCTGTGTCCGAAAGGGATCTGGTCAATGTGGGGAATAGTTTAGTTCTGAAAACTCCCAGAGAAAGTTTAACTCTGAAGAGCATAGATCAGGAAATATATGCAGGTCAAAGCAATGAATCCCTTCTATTCAGCAATCTATCATTTGTTACTCCAGCAAGAGCCTTGCTCTAATTTAAAACAGCACCAAACCCCAGATATTTGATTACTAAAATAGACCATATTGACTTCACTGACCTTTGTTGGCCTTTAATCTGAAAGCTACCTGATTGTTCAGAGAGATTCCAAAAGCAACTTCATGGAGATTGCTGGTAATCAAAAACCTCTGACTATGTCATACCCAAACCAAGACCTCTGTGTTGAGGCTTGCTGTCTTCCCTTCCAATCAAATTGCTGCTATTATCCTTCATGGAATCTAGTCATTTCCATTCAGGTGCTCCATTCAGAAAAAGTCAATTCAAAGCAGAGTTTAGGACAAAGTTGTTCTGATCAAGCCACTTCAAGTCTCTCAGGCTTTCTCTTCTCTTTTTCAAAAGCCCCTTCCCTTGCATTTCTCTCTTTAAAATCCCCCCCAAAAAACTTGGCCTGTCATTTCAAACTGATTTCAATTTACATTATAAATTTAAATATTATTTCTCTATTAAGTTTTGCCTAAATATACATGAAATTATACACTTATTTGTAGGTCAGATAGGTCAGAATATTTGACACAATGGAAATAAAATAATCATAAATTGGCAGTGTGTGTAAAAGTGCTTTTTAAACAGAAAAACACCATACAAATGTCATGTATTATCTGCATTTATTATCATTACCTAAGAATTGCAGTTGAGAATTGACATTTAATAAATGTTATATATATATATATATATATATATATATATATATATATATATATATTAATTATGTGTTACACAGAAACAATAAAATCCTGGGTCTTCTTTTTTAAAATCTAAAGGAAACATCAAACAAGATACACATCTATGTGACCTTTAGCTAAATTAGCCTAAAATACGGCTGTTTATCAAAAGATGATTTTTCTCCCACTCTCTCTCCACCTCAATTTGCATCGCTTTTAAAAATATCCTGAGCTGATGCAGGCGATTTCTTTGAATGTTCATCACCAGCTGTATGGAATGCATTCGTCATTATTCAAGTGCTGAGGCAAGTGAAGGCTCTTCATACACACAGCTGAGCACAAAGGATGATGACTACAGTCTTTTCTCTGTTGTGGAGGGGAAAAGGATATTCTACATCTGAAAGTGGCTAGCCTGGGAAACCAGGAGCCCTCCTTATGTTAGGAGTAATAACTGGAAAAGAAGTTGCTTTTTAAGAAGTGTTCTCTGCTATTACCAAAAGCTATCAAAAAAAAGTGGATGAAAATAGCTAGTTTTGTTTATTTATAATATTTTCAGCAATTACTGATTTTGCAATATGCCTTATTCCTGTGTCAAAGAGGTTGTTTTTGTTTTATTCTTATGAAGGACATGCCCATCAGTCTATCACTGGTGTGATTTCTTTTTCAGCTTAGAATTAAAGTACAAATCAAATACGCTTTATTTATGAACTCCAGGAAGATTACATTTAAAAATTATTCTTTTGCAATTTATTAAGATAATTTATTAAGATAGTTGCCATGTTTCTTAGAAATGTTTAAGATATCATTTGGCTCCACTCACTGTTAACAGCAATAGTTAAATTTATTTGTAATGCAATTTAAATTACTACTAAGATCATGAAATATGCAAGTATTATGTTTGCATAATCTCTAATGTAATTTTAAATGTGAAATATTACAGGATTGTACACATTATTTTGAGTCAAATTTCTACCTTGAAATCTCCAATTAAATGAATTCTAAATGAAGACACAGATACTTAAGATATTAAAACAATGCACATTTTAATAGAAATTAAATATAAATTTCCCAACAGGACTTTGGGAACTTTAGTTGTCATGGTCAGGTTTAAACTGGACAGAGTTTTATTGAACAACTGATACTTCTAGCACTAGCATGATTCAGTGCTTTCATTGTTTGTTTTCCTTATTTAACACATCTCTATTGAACGCCAACATGGTCTGGATATTCTACCAGACAACTCAGGGAGCTCACAATGAAGTGGAAACACCAGATACCAACAAATCATTATAAAGCACATGCCCGGTGCACTGAAGTGTGTACGTCCATGTGGGAGAGTACAAAGGAGGGCCCACCCAACGCACCTGTAAAGTTGGGAGCCTGGGAAGTCTCCTGGAAGAGGAGATGCCCAGTGTGAAGAGGAGTTTAATGAGAGGTGAAGGTCAGGGATTGTGCAGTGTAGGGGAGTGGTTAGGAGGGATGATGTTTCAGACAAAGGAAATCATATGAAGAAAGTCATAAAAGCAGAAAACAACACTGCATTTATTCACTACAAGCAGCTTAGTGCCCCAGAGGCAGCATATCCAGACTACCAGGGCTTGAATCCTGGCTCTGCTATTCGCTAATTCTGTATCCTTCTACATATCAATTAACCTCTCTGTGCCTCTGTTTCTTCAGTCGTAAAGTGGGGATAATAATAATATCTACTTCATAGTATTGCTTTGAAAATCAACATTACTCTATGTAAAGTACTTAGAAGTGTGCCTGGCACATAGTAAGAGTGCTACTGATGCTAGCTAGCTTTTTTTATTACATAGCGAATGACAGAAGGTATAAAGTAACCAGGCTGGATGATCGGGCAATAGTCATATCCTGGATGTTTTGTCTGCCAGAACAACAAGCTTGGGCTTCATGTTATGAGTAATAGGGAGTCAAGAAAAGAATTTGAGTAGGGGAATTACATGAGACAGTTTGTGTTTTGCTACATTACAATGGTTTTGTAGAGATAGAACAGAAGGGAATGAAATGGACACAGACCAATCAATAGGCTGCTGCATTAATGCAGGCCTGAATTAAGGTAATGATAGCAGGGCTGGACAGGAAAAATGATTAAATAAATATTTAAGAGGTTAAATATGCAGAACTTTACCGATTGGGTATGAGGGATTATAAAGAAGGAAAAATTGGGCTTTGGTTAAAAAGCCATAAAAAAAATTAATTCAAAAATTTAAGTAAGGTTAATGAGAAAATAATAATATCCTATGTGTTGACAGATGAATATATTTAAGGAAACAAACTGCTTCACTTGTTTGTTATGAGACAAGGCTAGTAAGATTGCTATGGCCTACCTAAGAAAGACATATTTTATTAGCCTTTCAGATCCAACTTAATTGGTAATATTTTTGCAGGTTTTCATTAATCACAGAAATCCTAGTAATAGGTCAAAGATTCTATATATATTCATAATCTCAAATATGTGCCTGATATCCTTCCTAATAATATCTGATTGTGTAAAATGGTTGATTTGTTTCATTGATGTTATTGCTTTGTGTCATTTCACATTGTAATCCCCCTTTCACTGTTGATTTATAATCTCAGATCACTGTGTTCACTTGCCTATTGAACTCCAAAAATCTTTTCAGATGATGATTTCCCATTTGGCTTGTATCAGATAACTTATACTGTGTTTTCATGAACGGATGTATATGCAGATGGTTTATTTATACATATTTTGAGTTTCATAACATAATGAGTAACTTTGAAAAATCCGTGTAGATTTTTCTTTTGTTATCCAAAATTATTTGACTTATTTGGAAAAGAAAATCTCATGGATCTTCATATTTCAGTTAATTCAGCAGTTTCGTCATCAAACACAGGGAAAATACCTGGCCCAACAGAGGCCTCCAGGAGTTGGCCATAGCAATATAGCCATTGTAATTGGCCATTGCCAGTGCCATTTTGGTCATTAAATGTTTTTAATATCACACCACCTTGTACTCATGACACAGAATCTTCTTCACAGAAGAATTTTGTTTTAGCAAGCAGAGTTTTATCTTAAGCAGTCGTTTTATTGGATTATCTCCACACTAATCTTTTTCTAATCTTCAGGTTTTTAATTCACAAGTAAACTGTTGTTATTACTAAAAACACTGAACTCTGTTTGACAGTGGAATAAGGTGAGTGAAATTTTCCTTTTTAGGGAAATAAATTTTTATCTCATAAATTTCTTCAGAGAATCAAATGATTCTGCAATAGAGAAACATTTGTAGGTATAGATTCCCTGATAGCTGCAAGCATTATTTAAAAAAGGCTTAGAAAATTGACATTATTAAGTATACATATAACTATATTGGTTTTAGTATCTGATATTTTGTGGTGCCCACAAATACTGGCCCTTTGTTACATCTCACTGGAGCCAGTAAAAAAATAAAATAATTTTAATAAAAAATGTCAGTGCTCCCTTCTCAAATAGGTCTCTTCTTTCCTGCTCAGTAGTATAACCTTTCTCAAAATAAAGAGTTTCTTACAGTTTTCCACTTAGAAAATCTGTAATATTATCCTTTGTATCAGTTACTGTAGTATTTTAAGTGTTTCTTATATCCTGCAGGTATTCTTGGCGTCATCAACTAAGGGAATTTAAAAGTGAATATCGAGTTGTAGCGCTAGATTTGAGAGGCTATGGAGAAACAGATGCTCCCTTTCATCGAGAGAATTATAAATTGGACTGTCTAATTACAGATATAAAAGATATTTTAGATTCTTTAGGTAAGTTACTGAGAAAACAGTACTAATTATTTTTAAGGGATTAACATTCAACAAATTGTGAATTGATAACCTCATTTCATGGGAGAATGCATTGTCCACCTACTTGAGCTGTTTTCTGGGTCCTGTTTCCATGGTTTCAGGTACACAGCCAAAAATATTTATATAAGGAATTAAAAATAATTAATATATCCTACGAAACTCTTAAGCCAACCAACCAAGAATGACTTTCAAAATTTGTTTTTAAAAATAGACCTGATGTTACTATTTATTACTTTCAGAACTAGTTATTAGAAATTTGAGTCTTATGCTCAGAAAATTTGTCTTCAGGACCCATACTTAAATATTTACTTTAAAATGTAAGATTCAGAAGTACTTGCATTATCTTCCTTGTATGATCAGATAATACCACAATAATATTGTGTGACAAACTACACCAAACTCAATGGTATACAGCCATAAGCATTTATTCCTATGCTTATGGATCTGCAGATCAGTTACAGTCTGGACCTCTTTGGACTTTTTCCTCAGGCTACGAATCTACCTAGGACTGGCTTCTCACTGTGAGTTAGGCTGGAGCTCAAGCTAAAGGGGAGTAGCTCCCTGGGGGAAGCTCTTTTTCTGGCAGTGGCAGAAATGGCAAGAGAGTGGACCCAACTGCACAAGCCTATTTCAGGTCTCTGCTATCAGCCCATTGGCCAAAGCAAGTCATATGTCTGAACCCAAAGTCAAGTCATACACCCACCACATGGCCAAGTGTAAAGAGACAGCAAATTATATTCCCTCTATGGCAGTGGGGACAGAGGGAGTAAATATTTTTAAACAACAATCTAATGCACTACATCCCTTTTGACTAACAGCCAGCTGTTACCATAAGTATATTAATGGAGCCAATGTAGTGAGAAACTCATGAAACCAAATTAAAGACCCTTTCTACAAATCTTATGAGAGCACATATCAGGCCAATATTCTTAAAGGAGAAAAAAATGGATGAGGGCTGGGATGTTAATGTAGTGTTGCCATTTAGTCTAATTACAGTGAAATAGAAAACAGACACAGAGACACTGATTTCCAAAAACCAAATTTCATTCATATTTTGTGGTAATTCAGTCACACCTGCCCAAATTTGTCATTATGCAATTTCTAGGCAAGTCAATAATGTAAACAAAATGTTTTTTTCTCTCTCCCTCTGTGTGTGTTTGTGTGCTCGTGTGTGTACATATGTCTGTGTTAGTACAGTGGTGGGGTAATGGTGAAAAATATTTTACAAATTAATTTTAAGTACACTAGGAATAAATGGCAAATAAATTTTATTCATTCATACAAAGAAAATCATGCAGGAATCGCTATTAATCAACATTTTAACCTAATTTAAATTACCATGATTACATGAAATGAAACTTGTATATAATTAGTGCTATAATTAAGATTTCACAGTTGCAGATTAGTGATATTTTACAGTATTGAATTGTAACATTGAATTTTTGAAGTCAAGGAGACAATAGATGCTTCTTTGAACTAGCTTTACCAGTTGGACATAGATAGGACATTTATGATTTTACTATAATTAGAAATTTCTCAGCATTCAAAAATAATTCAAATAACCTTGCTTATGACTTAATTATGCATAGTCTTTATCATGGTTTCCAAACTTAGGTCCATGAGACCAGAGCATAGCTGGTTATTTCATATATATTCACACACACACACATACATACCTATACATATATGCACACATATACATACATACTTATATATATTCGTTCCTGGGAGAGATTTTGAAATTGTAAATCTAGAGTAGATCCTGTGCATCTAAATTTTCTAAAAAGCTACCTAGGCAATTTAGACATTGATTTAAGAACATCAAACTCAATATCTGTATGAAGTGCATAATAGAATAGTAGAAAGATTAGTTTAAGAAGCATACCTATTTTATGAGTTAATGATGCACTCACCTGTTTCTTTTCAATGATGTCAACATTTATTTCTTGATTACAGGGTATAGCAAATGTGTTCTTATTGGCCATGACTGGGGAGGCATGATTGCTTGGCTGATTTCCATTTGTTATCCTGAAATGGTAATGAAGCTCATTGTTATTAACTTTCCTCATCCAAATGTATTTACAGGTGAGTTTAAATTTTTATTAAAGCATCTTTTCCAATGTGACAATTCACTGTTGTTCCTGACACTCTGGATTAAAAACATCAAAATTTGACTAACAATATTTTAAAAATTAAGTTACTAATAATCAAATACATTGGCTTTAAATATCTAAAGAATCTAAGACATTGTAGCTTCATACTTGTTTGCATAATTTTATTTGTTTTTAGAAAACATTTTTAGGCTAACTTGGATAGAGAGAGAGGTAAATGAAGTAACATTATTTTGATAGTAATGAATCTTGACAGCCTAGAAATATATTCTCCTCTTGCTTGACAGCTTTGGTGATCACGAATGGCAGCATTTTTAAAGCAGCAGTTCTCAAATATTTTGTCTCATGACTCCTCTTAAAAATTGTTAAAGATCCATTGAGCTTTTGTTTATATAGTTTATGTCTATAAATATTCATTGTGTTATAAATTAAAAATGAAAATATTATGTATGAATTTATTTTTAACTCTAGTACATGTTAACATATGATATTTTAATGAAAATTAACTACATTTTTCAAAATAAAATCTTAGTGAGAATAGTGTCATTGTTTTACATATTTGCAAACATCTTTAATTTTTGACTTAGTTGAAGACAGCTGGATTCTTAGCTCTGCTTCTGCATTCAATCTGTTGCAATACATTGTTTGAACTGAGGTGTAGGAAGTGTACTTTGAATAGATTTTTTACCCATGTATGATTTTGTATCATCATGCATTGGGAGATATTGTTTGAGTTATGCAGATCTTCCATAATTTGACACATTTCATGATATCTAAGAATCACATTCCTTAATATCACCCCAATGTCATCCAAAAAAGCCTTTAAGTATTCCAAGGCTGTCAAGCTCACAATAGTAGACACAAGTTTCCAAAATTCTACTTTTTGTTTGAAAGCTTGAATTTTATAATTGGCAATAAATACTATTGATTGTTTTCCCTCAAGTAAAAGTCTCACTTGGTTCATTTTCAAGAGTCTGTCTGCCAAATGCCTAGTCCTGACTGAGTTTTTCAGTCATCTTTTCAAGTAAAAATAGTATGCCATAAAAAATGCAACTAATTCAACTTATCAACTCAATTGCATAAGTGTTTTTCCTCAAGACAACCATTGTATTTGGGTACGCAACAGAATTGCTTTCTGTGTACTATTTTATCACAATGTTTAAAAGACATGTACTCAAATATTGAAATATAATAAAATTAATAATTTTTTCTATTTCATCAAGGACATTCTTAAGTGAAACGAATTTAGTTTCATGTATTTATGTATTTCTTTGTTTACTGCAAGTGTGTGGTAGTGAAGAATATGACTACTAGAATTGTTTAGTACTCCTGCCTTGATTTGTACTCATGCAGCAATGGTTTTATCTACCATTGATTTTGTACCATCAGTGCAAATGTCAATCAAATGAGAAAAGCTAATAATGTCTTAGTATTGTTCCAAAATAAATTTGACCATGTGGATTCCTTAAAAGGTTCTTTGGGATTCCCAGGGGTCCACATGGACAATATTTTGAGAATCTCTGCTATAAAGAGGACTCATAAAATCTTAGAGTGATTAAAAACCTGTGAACACTAGCTAGGAATATATTTATTTGGTTTTGGCAAAAAAAATATATATATAACTTTGTCCTGTTTAACTACCCTTGTCAAGTTTTCTGAGGTTCAGGTACTGTCATGGCCCACAGCAGTCTCTGGAGAACAAAGAATTCAGAACAACATACTTCTGTTTCTTTCTCAAAATTGAGCAAGTGAGGGAGAAAGGGACCATGACCATCTAAATATTGTATATTATAAGTGTAAGACCTGAATTTATGTGTATGCGTGTGTGTGTGTGTGTCTTCAATTCACCTATCTCTGTTGAGGTAATAGGATGAATTTTTAGAATTCAGATAGCAAACAGATATATCATATTTTTCTCAGTTCCGTTAGTCAGCAGAAGTCATGGTACATGCTTGTTCAATTGATCAGGACCCTAAAGTAAATATTATTTTAGTGGTGCTACTGTGCAGACAAATTGTAATTGGTAATTCCAACAAGAAGATTCTTGGAATATTTCTGGAACTATTTTATCAATAATGGATTCAACCCTAGTGAAGTCAATATGAGGTCTTCAAGCAATATTCCTCTTTAATCATATTGGTATCACTTAATGCAGGGCTGAAAAAATTCTTGTTCAACGATGACTTTACAAAAAGTATAGCATAATAGTACTGAGAATTATAGTTCTAAAAACTTTAACCATGTTAAATATCATTATGAAATTAGAAATAAGGAAAAATTATCTCTATAATGAAAATTTTAAAAAGTATAGTGCACAGTACATAGCAAGTATGTACATTTAATATGTATGGTTTCATTACTTTCCAGTTTAGAGCTTCAGTGTCTCCCAAAGTACTTGAAATCTTTATCATCCTGGCCATACCTGACCCAGCTTCTGCTTTTCTTTCTGACTCATTTCATGCCATCTCCCCGTCCTCATTCACTGCACACCAGCCACACTAGCCTTGTTTCTGCTTCTTGAATGTTCCAGGTCCAGGATGCACTTTCTATTCCTGGATGCTCTTCCTAGATGTTTGCATGGCTGATTTCTTCTTACTCAGGACTCAGCATACATATCATATCCCCAGAGAAGCCTATTTTGACTACCTCTACTAAATAATAGTTGCTCCACACCACCCAGCCATCATTCTTAATCACATTACCTTGTTTTGTTTTTTTATGGTATTATTATTATCAAAATGATCTTTTAAGTATTCATTATTTATTGCATAAATTTCTTATTGGGAATCTCTTGTTCATTGCTAAATCCACTCACATACAGTAGATATTCAAATATTCATTGAATAAATGAATTTTCTAGATATGTGCATGAGTAAATTTAAACAAAATGCTTTAGTTCCTGTTGAGGCCAGATATATAAGGTATTCAAATCATCCTATAGGGAAAATCTTTTAAACATCAGAAAATTACCTCCCCATGCATCCTGAGGAAAAGTTTTAGGTCACTGATAATGACCTTGGAAGAAAGGCAGTGTTATTTAGGTTTTCTACTCCTTTCTGAGTCAAGATTTCATAAAGTGGAACTTTCATTTTATTTAAAGTGCTATAATCTTTCTGAAAACTAGAAATAACCATAATAAAATATAGGAACATAAAATTGTTCTAAAGAGAAATATACAGAAATTCTTATTTGTGGATTCTTTTATGGGATCATCTCAAAGGTGAAATTGCCTTAAAAAGAATTTCTTTCAATGCTAAGTAATTTATACTTCTTGGATAAGGTCTAACATGGCATTTTAATTTCAGAATATATTTTACGACACCCTGCCCAGCTGTTCAAATCCAGCTATTATTACTTCTTCCAAATACCATGGTTCCCAGAATTTATGTTCTCAATAAATGATTTCAAGGTAAGTCAGACATAGTGATGGGTATTAACTAGTACTTACTATGGTGATCATTCTGCAATGTATACAAAATCTAATCATTATGCTACACATCTGAAACTAATATTAGTGTTATATGTCAATTATACCTCAATTAAAAAAAAAAGATTAGTGCCCAAGAGGATGACAAATTAGAAAGTGAAAATATAGACTGAAGCACTAAAAAGGAATTGGTCCTGCTTATGTTGTTTTGATTTAAATAATCATTTATTACATATCTGCTATGTGCTGTGCACTGTTAGGCTTTTACTCCTAAGCAAAAAAAAAAAAAAAAAAAGTAAACATTTTATATTAAAGTCCATTCTAAAGAAAGAAAAATAGACATATGCTAAGATCTAATAAATACCTCTCAGGCCTCATCTATAGGCTTACTTATTTTTCAAGTCTCTGTTGTATATTTGAGCTCCTGGCTGTTTTTTTGTTGTTGTTGTTGGTTTTGGGTTTTGTTTTTGTTTTTGTTTTGAGAGCCTGTGCCCCTACAAGCATGTTCTCTTTTTAGAGAACATCTCATGAGGAGATGAGGGACTAAGAATGCCAGGGAGAGAGTTTGACAGCAGCAGAAGGGGAAGCCCTTGGAGGTAAACAAAACCCTAAAACGAAGTAAGTATGCAGGTATTGGTGTACCATATACACTGACACCAGGAGTCCTATGTAGTGTCTATTTCTTGGAAGTTTATTAAATACTTTTTGTATGTCCCACATGATGTTAACTATTTAGAGAGGTTTAAAAAAGACATAATATTTTTTTGCCTAGAAATGCTTCTGATATATGTCTGACTTTTAAGGTCTTTTTCTCTTACATGACCCCAATGCCACTATCAAACCTGCCAAAAAGAACAACAATTCCCTAATACTTTTAATACACATTTAAATTTCTTTACTGTCTCAATTATTTTTATACACTTTATTTGTTTGAATCAGGAACTAAATAAGGTCCATACATTGTATTTGGTTGTTATGGCTTCTGAAATTATAATTGTTTCTTTTCTTTTTTTATTTTGAAAACAAGTCAAAACCCCCAGAAATTAGACTATTTAAGGTCTTACTTCAATTTTAAATTTTAGTGTACTAGATGTTTCCTGTGTGGTTTGTCACCTCAGTCATTGTCCATAGGACTCTGAAAAGCCATAGTGATATGCAGGCATAGACTTAAGGGACAGGCTTATCTCCAGCGTTATGGAAAAGGATTGTGTCTCATGGAGTAGAACCTTATGCTCCCCTGTGCCACCTGAACAAAGCCCAAAAGAGTAACCTGCCTGGAGTATCTACGTTGAATTTCTTTTTTTTTTAACATCTTTATTATTATTATTATTATTATTATTATTATTATTATTGAAGTTATTTGGTGCTTTGTCTTGAGAAATAATATACATTTGAATTTGACTAATTGCTTCATCATGATGTTATTTAACTTGCTCTGCTGACCCTTGCTTTTCCTACTTCATAGGTGCTACCTACTAGAGAGGCTTGATTAGATTGAGCTTTAATTTGACAAAAATTTTTTATAGGTGGTACTGTGCACTTCCTAATGTACTACATCAAGGAAGCACATTATGCATAGTTGTCTCAGTTTTAATAATGCTAACATTTTCCAGTGGGCTCATGAGTTGTCAGCCTATCCAAAATTTCCTTTCACCATATAATTTTAGCATACCTTGATCATCATTGCCCAGATCCATTATTTCATTAGGGTATGTGAAATGATGATTTTTCTAAAACTCTGTCATTCTTTCTGCTTTTATTAACTGGAATTCTTCTATAAGGAAAAATTTTCCACATGTACTATTTGGTTATTCTGAAATACAGTTCACACAAGAATGGCAGAATATACTTCTTTTTTTATTATTATTAAAAACTTCCCAGAATAATGAATTGGGTGCCTTAGAAACCACCCATGATGACCAATGAGGGGATGTCAATGAACATCGACCATCATTCTCTTTTGAAAGTCAAAGATTTAATTTATTGTTAGGTAACTGAAAAGTTTTAATTATGTTCTTTTCACTTATATTAGGCTTTGAAACATCTGTTTACCAGTCATAGCACTGGCATTGGAAGAAAAGGATGTCAGTTAACAACAGAAGATCTTGAGGCTTATATTTATATATTTTCCCAGCCTGGAGCATTAAGTGGTCCAATTAACTATTACCGAAATATTTTCAGGTCAGTATAATATTTTTGTTTTTGTTTTTGTTTTAGTTAAATAAGATGTTAATTCCCTAAAGAGCCAATACTCTATTTTTAAGTTCATCACTTATCCAAACTCAAAAAAAATATTTTGATTTAGTAAGTTGAATAATCTTTTTTTATGGAAAATTCAAACATATGAAAAGGTAGAATAGTGTAATAGATCCTATTATAGTCTTATCCATAACTCTATTCACTTGATCTTTCCCTTTAGATTATTTGAATACATATATGTTTTTAGTTATATTTTTAACAATCATTTATTCATTCAAGAAATAGTTATTAAGTACTTTCTGTGTTCTAGGCTATGCCAACACTCAGAGTATTGTAATGAGTAGAACTAGAGAAGGTCCTTGATCACACAAAACTTACAGTCAAGTGAGAAAAACAGATATCAAGCAAATAGTCACAGTAATAAATATTCACAGTAATGAAAACATGGTTAAAAACTAACATAAAGATTTTGAAAGAAAGGGATGAGAACTGAAGATACGACATTTAAACAACAAGGTAAAGAATGAATTAAGTAGTGACTAGACAAAGTAGGGGGTAGGGGTATTGGCATTCCAGAAAAAGGAAATAGCATGTAGCAAAGCTTTGTGGGGAGATGGAGGGTTGTAGTTTTAAGTAACACAATGAGGGACAATGTGGCCAGCATATAGAATGTTAGAAAGGGAAAAAAAGAATAGAATGAGAATGGGACAGATAGGTAGGCAGCATTGGTCATACAAAGCCAGGTAGATCATATTAAAGACTTAAGAGCCATGAATGTGAAGCCAGTGAATGAGAGTTTCAAGCAGAAAAGATAAATGATCCAATTTGTATTTGGATAAATTCACTCCTTGTAGAGAATGTAGTGAAGAAAATAAATGTTTGGACAGAAAATATCATATTGGATTTAGTCACAATTAAGGCATTTTAAATAAAACAAAATCTTTCAAACTCTTTGATTATGAAATCCAAGGGAAATTATGAGATTATATGAATGAGGGGAGAAGAGGTAAATCCAAACCTTCTTTTGGTACTAACAACAAGATATATATCTGTATCTATAACTGTATCTACATGTAGCTATATCTTTGGTTTAAAAAATGTTAATTTAAAAGGCATTTATAGGTAATTATTTAGCAAGGCAATGATTAGAAAGGCAGATATTACAGAAACTACAGGTTACATTTTATAGGATATAGCAACATTGTCTGAAGTCCATGTTCTGCTTTTTGTTTTTTACAAAGAACATTTGAAAGACACTTGTTATAAAAGAAAATAGTGAGAATGTCATATTTTCACACAAGTATAAATTTTGGACAGGAGACAAGAATGATAGTTTTAAAATATCTTCAACGTATTCCTTTGTCAGAGCCTGTATTCTTTACTGCTTCCAATAAATTTTGATAATCCATAATGCAATTTCAATCAAAACCATAAAGTTTTTCATGGAACTTGACAAACTGATTCTGAAATTTGTATAAGAGCACAAGGCTGAGAATGTTTAAGGTAATTTTAAAGAAAAAAGTAGGACTAACTCTATTAGAAATTAAGACTTATAATGAAGCTATAAAATAAATAAATATGGTGTTTATTCTGGGATCAACAAATTGACTAATGAAAAAGAGAAGAAAGCCCCCAAAATGAAACCACATATATGGGAACTCGATATAACAGCATTTCAAATCAGTGGTGAAAAGATTCAACACATTTTGTTGGAACAATTAGATATTCACATAGAATAAAATAAAATTAGATCTTCATCTTTTACTACACAAAAAATAAACCTTACAGAAATAAAGAAAAGAAAACATAAATGAGCAAAACTTAGAAATGTCTAGATGATAATATAAAATGTTTATGACCTCAGGTAGGAAAGATTTCTTTAATAAGACATAAATAGCTCAAATTATGAATTAAAAACCATCTATTATAAAGTGATGAGACAATGTCAGGAAGAAGTTTTTTGCAAAACACGATTAATCATGAATTAAATAATATCCAGAGATATTACAAAGAATGCCTCCAAATCAACAAGAAAAAGGTAGCCTAATTGAAAAATGGATAAAGGGTAATAAAGGCAATTCACAGAATAGGAATCCAATGGCCGATAACATGGAAGAGCAGCTCAACCTTACCAGTAGTCAGATGTAAAACATGAGTTTTACTGCTTGTGATAGAGACCTAAAATAACAGTGGCATATATAAAAGAAGTTTATTTCTCTCACAAGTAAAAGTCTAGGCTGGTATGATGGTTATGCTCCATTAAATCATTAAAGTTGAATGACATCACTCTTTGGTCAGAGATGTAGTCACTTTCTCTTTTGTTATTCTGCTGTCCCTAGGATGTTGCCCTTGTTTGTGTAGTCCAGAATGGTTTACCACCACATCTACATTTTAGTCAGTAGAAAGTGGAAAATGGGAAAAGGGGTGCATACTGGGCAAAACTTAGAAGTTGCATACATTATTTCTCATAAACCACATATCTTCACCTTGCTGCAAGAAGCCTGGGAAATATAGTTAGTCATTATTCTGTTTGGCCATTTGTCCAGCTAAAAGTTGGACTTTCTATCACTGTAGTGGAAGGCAAGAAGTTTTGGGGAGGAGTCTACTACATCATGTAAATGAAGCATATTTCACACTCATTTAATTGGAAAAAAAATTAAACTTTTGACAACAAGTGCTGGCAATGATATGGAGCAAAGTGAACTCTCATGTCCTGCTTGTGGAGCATACAATCAGTTTGGAAAACATCTTGACAATAGGTTGAAGATGTGTATACTCTCTGAGCAAGCAACTCTGTTTCTGGGGTATATTATAAGGAAACTCTTCCATGTGTACACAAGTGGACATGCACAAGAGTTTAATATTATTTGAATTCAAAATATTGGAGAAATTTAAATGTCCATTAACAAAAGGATGAATCAGTTGTAGTAGAGTCACATGGTGGAATTTTACACCAGTGAAAATGAATGAAATTGAACTACATGTATCATCAATGGATAAATCTCAAAAATACAATGTTAAATCATGAAAGCAAGTTGTGGAAGGATAGGTGCAGTGTGATACTATCTAATAACGTTTATAAAATGTAAAACACCTCTCTATATTGTCTATCAAAATATATGTACAGTATTTGGGGAATTTGACAAATAGCACCCTTTTTCTTGCCCAATTTCTGAACCAGTTGAGAAATCAAACAAGAGTCAGCTGGTAAAAAGGAAAATATTTATCTTCATTATTGATAAAGGATCGATTAAAGGCTGTAGCTTAATATGAGAACTGAAATGGTCTTGCTAACCCATACTGCTTGTGTAGAATTTAGAGCAGTTCACTTGTAGGAAAGTCTGCAGAAGAAATTCGACCTCCACCACTCCTTTAATCAGTGCCTCCCGCCAATCAGGTAGAGAGTGGAGGAGAAAGACACTAAATCTCTTACACTCAGGATATGTTATTTAATACAACCACCTAGCCCAGAATCCTGAACCAAGAAATGTCACAGACCTGGGTGGGGCAAAGATCCAGAAGGATTTACGGAAAATCTCTCTTTGAGGAAACCAGACAAATGAGGTAGAAGTATCCTAACAGATGTAAGTGCTTACTTTTAGGCAGTGGTTCTGCACTCTAGCTTGCATCAGAATCACCTGGAGGGCTTGTTAAAATACAGATGGCTGGACTCCATCCCTAGAGTTTCTGATTCAGCCCATCTGGGATGGGGCCCAAGAATTGGCGTTTCACATTTGATGCTGATGCTGCTAGTCTGCTTTAGGGTGAGGTGAAGAAATGGTTTCAAGGAAAGGTAAGTAGAAAAATGTAATTATAGTCTCAGTGTTTTATTTCTTGAGCTGAATGGTAGTTGTGTGAGTGTTATTATTTTCTGCATTATCTTTTTAATCAAAATAATGAAATATTTCCACATACAAAAGAAAAGATGGAGTATGTAACATTCTGAAAAATATTGCCTTAATATTTACAAATCAGATGATTTCTCAGTTTGGAGGAGTAACACGTAAATTCAGACTGATTTGAAATTGTTATGTTAAAATACGTTTTGGTAAGTTAAATGATTAACAATATAGAGTAATAATTGTTATTACTTGTTATAGTTTTTTAGATCTTTCAAGTTGTTTCTATACTTACTAAAATTATTTTAATCAGAAATATTTGACGTAGTGTTTCCCAGTAAGTTCTTTAACTTAACATACTAAAACCTACTCTCTTAAAACATTGAATGTTTTACTTTGTTTTATTTTATTTTATTATTTGTTTGTTTTTATTGAGGTATAATGGAAATATAACATTAGCTTCTGGTGTACAACATAATGATTTGATGTTTCTATATATTGCAAAATGATCATAATAAATAGTTAACATCAATCACCATAGTTATAAAATTTTGGTTTTTTTGTAATGAAAACTTTAAAGATCTTACTCTCTTAGCAACTTTCAAATACACAATATAGTGTTATTAACTGTAGTCACCATGCTGTACATATTTTGTTTTACATGTAACTTATATTTCATGTGAAATTAAGCAATTTGAAACCTCAGGATGAGAGAATAAGCTTTTCTTTTAGTTTTCTGGACACTCCTCCCTTTTAGTCCCAATTTGATCTGGTGAAGAATTTGTTTTTCTTTGCTTTTTGACTAGTAGCCTTTGTAAACTCCCCTCACCTTACTGATTCAATTATTACATGATCTGATATTGTTAAGTATGCAGGTAACTGTTAGAAAATGACATGTTTTACTTTCGAACATTTTATGGGTTCTAGAATTTAAGTGGCTTGCAAGTTTGTATAGCAATCCATGTATTAATAATTAAGTATAGAATACATTTTCTCAGTTTGGCCATTCACAAAAAATTTTTAGGAACATTACAACCAAATGATGGCCACTTGTGTGGGAGTCAAAAGTTAAGTCCTTAGTGGGCATATGTCATATCCTGCACATCCAGCAGCATCTGTCAACCCTGGGTAGTCAAACTTTTTGATAACTAGTAAAAATGTAAGTCAGAACTGGAGAGTGTCTAGTTAGACGTTTATTCTCATTCATATCAACAGAAGTGTAATTAGTACCATCTCACCTTTCTGAGAAACAGTGTAGCAAAAGGTGTCAAAAGCTTTAAAAATATTTATAATCGCTACCTCAGGAATTCTACTTTCAGAGCTCTACTCCAAAAAATTATTTAAATGCCAACAAAGGTTTGGGTACAAAATGTTCATTATAACATTACTTAAAACAAAAAAAATGTTTTAAATGATGCTATGATCTAAATATTCTATTATAAGAAATAATCAAGCCATTTATGAGTTATTATGCCATAAAATAGTATCTTTTACAATCATTTAAAAAACTTTATTAAATGATAATGTTCTTAAGTTATGATTTAATATGAGATTTGCATATGTATACATGTATTATTTATTGCATAGTATTTATAGTATAGTTTCAAATAAATGCACAGAAAATGACCAAAAAGTTATCTTTTAATGATGGAATTATGCATGATTTTATTCTTTATACCTTTCTGTATTTAAGAAAATATACAATAAAACTTTGCTTTAAAAAGAATCTTCTTGCAAAATAAATATGCTATCATATAATATTAAAGGTCAGTCCATATATATTTTGACTTTCCAGTTCCAATTTTCACATAAAATGTATTAGGTTATCTAACAAACAATTTAAAATATATTTAAACAGTGTTACTACTGTTTAAAACTCTCATCACACCATTCGGAAGTCCTGGTATTCTCTTAAAGCAAATTATTCTTCGTAGTGATGAATCTCATATTTAATTTATAGCCTTTCTTATAAATTTTGCTAGCCTCATCTAATAAAAAAATTAGTGGGCTCTTTCTTAAATAGCCTTTAAAATTTTTTATTATATAGATTGCCTAAAGTAGTGTTTCCTAACCATTTTTTCATCATCATCTCCCTAAGCAACCTTTGTAGACACTTCTTCCCTTTATTTATTATTCATAAATAAATAGTAAGATTTTTTTCACTCTTCCAAGAACTGGTTTTCACCCTTTCAGTGGCAATTTCGCCCCCTTTGAAAATGTGAGACCTAAAAGAATATTATGGAAAAATGTTATTTTAACTTTTAAAATGAGTCTCAAACCCACGTGTTTTGTTTTTATAGCTGCCTGCCTCTCAAACATCACATGGTGACCACTCCAACATTACTACTGTGGGGAGAGAAAGATGCGTTTTTGGAGGTTGAGATGGCTGAAGTCACAAAGATTTATGTTAAAAACTATTTCAGGCTAACTATTTTGTCAGAAGCCAGTCATTGGCTTCAGCAAGAGCAACCTGACATAGTGAACAAATTGATATGGACATTTCTAAAAGAAGAAACAAGATAAAAAGATTGACTTTACTGTATCTTCTATGAGAGATATCATAAAATCTCTAAATAATTTTTAAAAACTGTTCATCAACTTCTTTAATCTTCATTAGGAAAAAAATTACTTTAACATGCTTTATCATAAATATCTTGACAAATGGTACTGAATAATATCTGAGAATGTGTAAACTTGTAACATAATGTTGATTTTCTTCTGCTGTATTTTACACAGAAAAACATCTGCCTTAAAATGTATATACTTGTACAAAAAGGAAGTTGTGAAAAGTGGCTCAGTTTTGATTTCTTGCATTCTTTACCCGTTAATATATGGTGCCTTTTACATATGTATATTAAAGATTAGCCATATGAAAAGGCAAACCTGCAATGATATAAATTTTCATTTTATTGTTCAAAAGTTCTTTTTACTATTTTTAACCATTAAAAATTCTATTATCAAATCTCTTGCATTTATGGTATATTTATTAGTTTGACTAGATGAATATGCATTCTTAAAATAGGCCATAAATACTACTTATACTGGGAAGATTAACAAGAGATGATGTGAAGATTCTCATATATACATGTATATTTATTAAGCATTGTAAAGTGTGGAAGCATGGAAGCACATCCATTAAATTACTTGCCTTAATCTTTAGTGAAACTGGTGAGAGATTTAGAAAAAGGATCAAAATGTCCTTTTGCCCCATTTCAATGCAACAAGAATTGAATACTGTACTTCTTATGCACACTAGAATCTAAGCTCCACAGGGCAGAGGTTTTTTATTATTTTATTAACAGACATATATCCAGCATCCAAAACTAGGGCCTGGCTCATTGTAGGAACTCAAACATTCACTGAATGAACAAATAATATATCTGACACATTGCTAGGCACTGTGGGAAAAATATAAAAGAAAGATGACATGGTAATATGGAACTTTCCTTTAAAAAGCATACATAGAATGCAGTTCAATTAAACAGGTTTAAGAATAGTAATGAAGATACATTACTATATATCTTAGAGTTACAGAACAGAGAATGATACCAGCACAAGGGACTACTCATTCTCTTGGGTTGCTTTCCTAGGCAAGGGAGACAACCAGTAAATTGCCAAATCATAGCTCCCTAGAAACTGCAACTGTGTTCCCAAATAAGAAAAAGTTGGTGAAAGGGATGTTTCTGTCACCAAGCATAGTTCTAATAGTGACAGAAGTGGAATGTCCCTAAGAATTTTCATCATTGTATCCTAGCAACTTGTATTTACTAATAAAAGCCCAATTTTTATATATATATTATCCTTGTGTCTCATAACAACATTAAAAAGTAGAGAGTATCACCAATTTACAGATGTAAAAGTGAGGTTGGCCAATGACCACAGTGTAAGCGTTAGAATCAGGATCTGACCTAGATCCATCTGGCTGTAAAGCCCATAATCTTTCCACTTAGATCACATTCTGTTGTTAACAGGCTCTGGCATCCACACTGCTCTTCCTGTTTATTGGTAACCTGGTATGCTCCAATAAATAGAAATATCTCTCTGAAACCTTTGATTTGATTTTTCATTTTGAGAAAAGGAATTTAAATTAGCAATTAGCAAACACAGGAATAGTCTATATTACGTCAGAGTTGCAAATGCTATAAAGTATAGAAGACAGCCTGGTTCACATCAACTTTGATTATGCTTCCCTCTTGATCATTTCCAACGGGCAGCAACAAAGGGAACAGACAGAACTTTTGTTGACTGTGTGTTGACATAATAAAGTAATCCTGTTACTGACAAAGGTGATTTTAAGGTTTGTGGTTATTACTTATGTCAGTTCAGAATGCTGACTGGTTCAGGTGGACAAATGTTAAGAACATGAATCAAATGAGCCATGGCTAATTCTGGCCTATGATAATGGATATATTCTAATTTTCAATGGATGTGGAAGAGTGTAACAGATATAAATGTTTGAAGGTGCCATCATAAAAAGATATTACTGTCTCCATAAAAATCAATTTGTACAGAGAGAACTTGATTACCAGGTACCAAAAGCATCTCACAGTAACTACACTATGCTAGTAGTGGCATTTAAATTGAAATGTTGTAATTAATATTCATTGATTTAAATTAATGTATCCCTACTAGGTATATAATATATGCTTAATATAAACAGCAGAAATTATTATGTGAAAATAATTTATTAAGCATATCTATCCAAAGGAAGACATTTACACACAAAAGCAAAAAATTATACAGTTGATAAGATTCTAATTCTCCTATTACATCATTTACCATTTTAAACTTTTTGTTTAATACATCATATCCTATTAACCCACAATGGCCTCTAAGAATTCTCATTGTGTGCCAACAGAAAGAACACTTGAATATAGGGAAGGGATGCATTCTGGAGGCTGCCCCTAGATCCAAACTATCTGAATCCTGAGACTTGAAAAGTCATGGCTCAGCAGTCATCGGACTGGGAGGTGGAGGTGTGGGAGTCCGCCCTCAGCCTGGGAAGGATGAAGTCCCTGTACCCGCCAGCAGTGGCCAACCCTTTCGTGCAGCAGACGCATATCAGTGCGTGGCGCTGGGCCTACATCATCCTTACGGGGTCTGTACTGGTGCCCGTGCGGGTGACCTTCATTGTTTTCCTCCTCATCTTCCTCTGGCCGATGGCCGCACTTTCCACCATAGGAGGTTCTACTCACCCAGCCAAACCTGCCTCAAGTTGGAGGAGAAAACTGGCAAAACCGGCTCTCAAATTCTTGTATAAGGCGATGTTCTTTTTAGCAGGGTTCCTTGTTAAAGTGAAAGGGAAAAAGGCAACCCGAGAAGAGGCCCCCATCTTTGTCACAGCACCGCACTCCACTTTCTTTGATGCAATCGCCTGTGTTGTGGCAGGGTTACCCTCCGTAGTCTCTGCAAGTAAAAACGCACATATCCCAGTGGCTGGAAAATTCCTACTGTCAACACAGCCGGTTCTTGTAACCCGAGAGGACCCCAATTCCAGGAAGACAACCCGGGATGAAATTCTGAAGCGAGTGACATCCAAAAAGAAATGGCCACAGATCCTGATTTTCCCGGAAGGAGTGTGTACCAATCGCACGTGTCTGGTCACTTTTAAACTAGGGGCCTTTTCTCCAGGTGTTCCTGTGCAGCCAGTGCTACTCAGGTATCCAAATACGCTGGACACAGTGACCTGGACTTGGCAGGGGTTTACAGGCTTCCAGGTTTGTATGTTGACCCTGAGTCAACTCTTCACCAGAGTAGAAGTTGAGTTTATGCCTGTTTACATTCCAAATGATGAAGAAAAGAAAAACCCCATCCTTTTTGCCAATACAGTGAGGGTCAATATGGCAAATGCTCTGGGGTTGCCTGTGACAGACCACACTTATGAAGACTGCAGATTGATGATTACCGCAGGTAACCTTCAACTACCCATGGAAACTGGCTTGGTGGAATTTACAAAAATTAGCAAGAAATTAAAGTTAGATTGGGATAATATTCATCAGCATTTGGATGAATATGCTGCAATTGCAGTTGCCTCAAAAGGAGGGAAGATAGGAATTGAAGAATTTGCAAATTATTTAAAACTCCCAATTTCAGAGCCCTTGAGACAAATTTTTGCCCTGTTTGACAGGAATAATGATGGCAACATAGACTTCAGAGAGTATGTGATAGGTCTGACTGTCCTATGTAATCCTGCCAACACTAAAAAGATTCTGCAGACGTCATTTAAGCTTTTTGATCTTGATAAGGATGGTTTCATAACAAAACAGGAGTTAGCTACTGTACTTCAGGCAGCCTTTGGAGTGCCAGATCTTGATGTTTCCAGACTCTTTCGGGAAATAGCCGGACAGAAATCAGAGTACATTTCATACAAGAAATTTAAGAAATTTGCCTTGAAGCATCCAGAATATGCCAAGTTATTTCATTCATTCTTAGACCTACAGGCAGCCTATATCTATGCATTACCGAAAGTGCAGGTTTAATCCTTGTATTCAAATGTTAAAGTCAGCCCTGAAAATGGTGAAAGTACCTTCCTGGGAGAAACCATGATTAAATAAAAATTATTCTTTGAGGAAAAACACAATAGTTTTTATTCTAAGTGGACTGGACACTTAATTATGATATTTAAAATGTGCTTGAAGAATATACATTTCAATTAGATTTTATAGTACCTATTTTTTTTTTAAGATAATGTTTGTTTCAATGTAACCTAATGGTAGAAAAATAAGAGACCTATTCATAAACCTTGTTCACCAAGCATGGTTCTAGTTAGTGCCTTTATTCTGCTAAAGTAAGACCAGAAGAACCTGATAGCCCATCATCTCTCCCTCATTTTTGCTGAGAAAATACCTCATTAAGAGCTCCACCAATAATAAATATATTATAATTTTTATTCTCTGAAAAAAGGATTGCCTGGATAAATGCCCCTTTTTTCTTTCCCAAAGTAGCCCAAATGTTATTTTACATGACAAAAATAAATAAGAAGAAGATATAGTATTGGAAATACCATTGAAATAGTTATACATGGTATGGCTGCCTTTTATTATTTTTAGGTATGAGAGTGGTTATTTAGAATGAAAAATCACAACAGATTACAATTTCTGGTTATAAATATAGAAATTCTGACAAATTCTATTTTGTACGAATCTCAAAAAAGGGACAAATTTATGTTCATAAATGCACATTATGCATTACTAAAAATATTCCTTCTATCCCAACTATGCACCAATGAGAACAGAAGCCTCTGCTTACTGTTGTGTACCTCCTTCACTACCTATATACTTCCAGCACCCTTTGCTATAAGACATCTTCACATAGTGATGTGACCTTTGGGCTCTATCTCTTCATGTCATCACGTAGGATGAATCAGTGAAGTATTCCTAGAAGTTATTTCTACTCCAGGATAGGGAGCAACAACCTATCTAAATGTGGAAGTGATTGTGAACCAATAAATATGCATTGCTACCTAAACTATTGTATCCCCAATGTAAGTTTCATTGTGGCTAAATCCCAAAAAATGCCTGATACCACTCAGAGTTCCAGATATGAGAGGATATTTGACTATAGGGAAAGAAAGTCTTGATAATTTTTTAACAAAATCTCTTATTTTTGCAAACTTTACAAAAACATTCCCAAGTAGACACATTCTAGGGACACTACTAGAGGCTTAGAATGGGCTGATGCAAGTGGGGCCCCCAAAGTTTAAACTTCATTAGTTAGCTTCTTGAGCAGAAATGAAATGAGATGAACGGGAGAAAGGTGAGCAGATGTGGAAAGCTTAAGGAAGGGAAAAGAAAAAATCAAATATTGTTTTGAGATCATTTCTATATAGTTCTCACTTGAAAAGAAGAGATGGATAAGTGAAATTTCCTAATCCCCACCTACTTAGTCCATTTGGGCTGCTATAACAAAAAAAACAAACAAACAAAAAAAAAACATAGATTTGGTGGTTTAAACAACCAACATTTATTTCTCATTGTTCTGGAGGCTGGGGACTTTAAGACCAATGCACTAGCGAATTTGGTATCTGGTAAGAGCCTGCTTCCTGGTGCATAGATGGCTATCTTCTTACCCTGTCCTCAGCTGGTAAAAGGAGGAAGAGAACTCTCTGGAGTCTTTTATAAGGGCACTAATCCCATTCATGATGGCTCCACCCTCATGACCTGATCATCTCCCAAAGGCCCCATCTCCCAATATCATTGCATGGAGGATTAGGTTTCCACGTATGAATTTTGGGAGAATACAAATATTCAGTCTATAGCATTCAGCCAGTGTGACGTTCCCAGAATAATAATGCATACACATGTAATTCAAATACAATGATTTTTAAGATGTACTAGAAAATAGTCATGTAAATAAGAGATTTTCACTTAAAAGTAGCTGTCAAGGTATATCTTTATTCAAACAATGGTACTATTACTCAAATATGTGATTAGCTTTAAAACTGTTTCTAATTAGATAATGAGCTACATAAAAATCCAGAGTCATTACTTTATTATCCTCTATCTTTTAATCTCAAAATGCTCAAGTTTTATTAAAACCCTTTAATACATAACATTTAAAAATCTTTTTATTATAAAATAGATAAAATCACAAGAAACAAATCTGGAGCTAATTACTATTATATAAGTATATATTATATATTAAATACATATAAACTTTTTAAGATGAACTCTCTTGCAACCAACACTCAGATCAAGACATAAAAGTTATCCAGACACCCTACAAGACCTTGTACATCCCCAATCATAATTACAATTTCCTCCATCTTCCCAAAATTAATCTACCTTCTTGACTTTTTTATTTTTATTTCCTGTGTTTCTTTGCATTTTTATCCTTATGTGTAAATTGGGCTCATAGCAGTACCTTAACCATGGTTGTGCAGTTAATCCATATAAAGCAGATAGAGCAATTTTCTCATCTAATAAGAACTCAATAAGTATTAACTATTATATTACTTCTGACGCTCTTCTTTTTTGCAAGAATAATTAAGAAACAATTATCCACTTACATTTCTCAGAATTAGTTATCTGAATTGGAAAGGGCATTATTTGTAGAAATAGCTAGTTCTGGGCCAGTCGTATGGTTTGCGGTCCATCTATTTGCCAAGCGACTCATTCTTTATCGCGTGCAGAGCTTCCGAGTGAAGCACAACAATTGAGCTTTCCTCCCTTGGGTGAAGTATTTAAAAAAAAAAAAAGACGTTTTAAAAGATTCCGTTCCAAGCTATTTTCTTCAGGCTAAAATATCCAAAATTCTATAATTCATCAATTTACCTACTTCCGTGCTCAAAGGCTCTGCCCCTACAACTTTATTTCCTCTTTCCCATCATAAATTTGATGGGTTTATATGCAAAGCGCTGTAATAGAATCCAGCATTTCTCAGCTAAAGACCAAGAGAGGCTGAGGAGGACTATGGAGCGTTGTGACTCCCGCTAATTTTTTAAAGTTCTCTCTCACCCCATCCATTTTTTTTTTCACCCTCAATTTTTTTGCCCATAGTAATCAAGGGAGTGCGACTTGCCCGCAGGAATTGTCTTGTGAAACCTGTCTTTTCTAGGCAAAATATAGTACCAACATCCCAGGAAGGCATATCAGTGTAGAAAGGCTGCCCAGGTTGACTTGAACTGGGCCTCCATAAAACACCAACTGAAACATATGGTTAGCACCACCCGGGGAGAAAAGAGGAGTAGGAAAGATCGGCTAGTCTCGGGGGACAGTTGGCCCCAAAGCATGGAGGGGCGGGGTGCCGAGCAGCGGCGGTAAACAGAGCCCACTGCGCCTGCGCGGAGCCTCGCCGGGTCACGTGCCGGCCGGCCCGGCCTCCGGGGTTTCCCCGGACCGCGGTCCGCCTGCTGTAAGGGACCGTCTACAAACTGACGACCGGCGCCAACCTGTTCCCTCGCGGGGCGGATTCCGGTCGGACACGCCCCTCTCTCCGCACGGCGGGGAGCGCGACCGTGCGCTGTGCCTGCGGGGTGCGCCGGTACCTGTGTGCGGCATGGCCCGCTGTGGGGAGGGCAGCGCGAGCCCCGCCGCACTTCTGGGGGCCCCTGGAGTTTGCAGGAAGGGCTTGCAGAGGAAGGGGCCTTGCGAGCGGCGCCGGCTGCAGGCGATGGTGTCGGAGCAGCTCAGCCAGGATCTGCTCAGGTAGGAGGCGGCGGGAACTGCGGCCGCTTCAGTCCTTCAGGCGCCCACCTTCGCTGCGGGAACTGCGGCTCCTTCTCGGTCCCTTCGCTCCACCCCACCATGTTCTCGTCTCAGGCTACCGCGGGACGTTTCCCCGTCCCCTCACCACGTAGCGGGGTCGCTCTTCCTAAGCAACCAATCCCGAGCACGGGGGTGACCGCGTACCAGATTCAAAAAGAAAACCAAAATTAGTGTATGGATGTGCAGCACCAGCTCATGCCCCCCAATACGGATAGGCTTCGTTCTTTGAAAGACGTGGCTCTAAGGTCGGGTGCTTCCAGGGTTCATGAACCTGAAACGTACACAGATTTTTTTATAAGCTTAAACGGTTTTAAGGAAAATGATAAAGTTAGGCAGAAAAAAAAAATATTTAGGATGAGGAAAATAGAATGAATTATTGGAACCTTGGAGGTCTCGTTCTTCTGAGCTTTCTTTAAACAACTTATCAGAGATGCTTACATAGAAATACCTCTCTCTGATTGCCACCTGGCTTCCCCTCTCCACACACAGTACTCTACAGCTCCCTGCAACTCCCAGCTCCCATGAGGACCCAAGCAAATGGAGGGTTATTGTGAAGCTTAACCCAGGCAATGGTAATCCAGCTAACATCATTTATTTTTATAAAGAAAATTAAGCTTAGAAATATTCCCTTATTTTTATTTCTACCCAAACATTGATTCTTGAACTTCCGTGTGCATCAGAATCATGTGGAGGACTTATTTAAACTTTGATTTATGGGGTCTCAGACCATTGTTCTGATTCAGTTGGTCTGGGATGGGTCCTGAGATTTTTGACTTTCCAACAAGGTCTAAATCAGTGATGCTGTTGCTGCTGGCCTAGGTACCACTTTGAGAACTACTAAACTGGCATAAACACACTAGTATCTGACAGTTGTACAGCTTTCTACATTTAAAAAGTATTTCCTGTCGCTTCCGCTTATAAAGCTCTGGCAGCTATAAGCTGAACTTTGTTAAGTGAAAAGATTTCCTTTCAGTTTGGGTCTACCAGAGATACTTTGTCTCCACCAGTGGGGGATGGATGTAAAAGATGGAAAAAATAAGATTGAAGTTGTTCTGTTTTTAGGGTGAATGAATATCTAAGGATGAGGTGCTTTTCTTCAGTGGCTTAATTCTTTTGGCTGCATTGTGAGCATTAAAGTGTCATTAATTTAAGGAAGGTAACATCTAATGTATGTAGAGAAAATGAGGTTTAAAATATAGCAGATGAACAGTTAATCCTCATCCTAGTAGCAAGTAATGATAGGATACTGAACTCCCAAATTCTTATTACAAGTAAAGAAAAATAGGTGCAGTGTCTTTTTAACTACAAAAAACTTTGTACACTCATCCAACCACCACAAATGCTATGCTAAATTTACCTTCTTCGAGTGCAGCAATATTGCTGATTTGTTCTGCAAATATTAATAAAAGAGCTAGCACCTACCATGCACCTAACTCTGTCCTGGGTCCTAAAGAATCAAAGATTAATATGGCTTTTGTATTTGTGCTTAACACTTTGGTGAGAGAGACAGTAGCCAAACCAAAGTAATGGGGACTTAGGTGAGTTAGAAAAAGCTTTAAAGGATGCCATTTGAGTTACCTCATGGAGGTTGATTAGGTACAGATTAGGATGGGAGAAGTTGGAGACTATCTAAACAAGATAATGGTTTTTACAAAGGCACAGAGATTTAAAAGAGCTTGATATTATTAGCTCGGGAAAATAAGTTATATTAGATTCTTCCAAATAGCAAGGAACAGAGACATCTCTGGGTTACCTGAGATAATAGGATATAAGAAGTGAAGAAAAACAGGAAACAGTTTCAACAGACAAAAAGCAAGGTCTGATGTAGAATTGGAAAGTGGAAAGCTGCTGGGAATATGACAGCAACTGTAGTAAGACCTCATTAAGAAATGGACCTTATTCAGGAAAATTGTTGTGAAAATACCTAATACTACCATCTAGTTACAAGGCTGTCGTTTATTTACTCTCCTGTGAGGTAAGTCTTGTTATTATTTCCATTTAACAGATAGCGAAACTGAGCATTAGAGAAGAAGTGGTAGAGTCAGAATAAGAACTTTGGAAGTCTGGCTCCAGAGACATTAAAGTGACTTGCTCAGGGTCATACGATCAGAATATGAGGCCAATCACTCTGCTCTAGTACATTAGTTATGCATACTTATCTTCCAGTAACTTTGTTCCTTCATCACTGCTTTTCTCCTTACACATTTCTTTTTCTTATTCTACCTTAGATTTGCTTTACAGCTCTCTCAGTGCAATCATTTGATCCCTGTTTACTATAGAATATCTCCGGTAGAGTTTACTTGTTTGGCTACCATGTTGGCTGATGGCTAAACTTAGCTCAGTCCATTGTCCAGTCAGATGTGGGTAAGAGCATTAGGGTCATGTGGTACAAAGCAGGGCCCTATATAAATAATAAATGAACTTGGTAGCTTTATTTGGAAGGAGTATGGCAGGCAATCAAAGTGACAGTAGATGAAGGTGAATAGGTAAACTAAGACTAGATTGTGGAGGCCTTTTTTCAGTGAAAAGTTTGGAATGTATTCTGGAGGCAGTGGAGAGCCATTGGTGTCTTTTAAATAGAAGATTAACATATTTAAGTCTTGAATTGAGGAAAGAGTAATTAGAAACAAGGAAACCAGCTAGATTTGTAATAGTCAACAGATACATAATGGCAGTGAAAATGGAAAAGATGAAAGGGATTTATATGTGCAATTGATGGGCTTGGTGATCAATTAGATGTGGAGGAATAGGAAAAGTGGCACCAAAACTTAGGACATTTGAAAGGTAGGAATATGGTGAATGTTCAGGAAGCCATATCAAGGAGACAATTGGAAAAATGTCTGGAGTTTAGGAGGGAAATTTAAATAGCAAGTATAGATTAAAAGTTGGTGGCATCACCAGCACCCAGTTGTCTAACTCAAGAGAGAGATCCTAGGTTATTCCATTCCCTTCACTCTCTACATCCAGTCGCCAAGTACTGCCTATTTTAATTTCATCCATATTCTCTATCACCATTGATCCTCTCCTGGCACAGGCCCTTTACATCATTCATCTGTGCTAGGCAGTAGTTTTCTCTCATCTTCGTTCTCATTTTCCCCTAATTCCTCTTCCACACAAGAAACAGGTAATATTTTGAAGAGTAAAT
Organism: Cynopterus sphinx; assembly: GCA_030015415.1. NCBI lineage: Eukaryota > Metazoa > Chordata > Mammalia > Chiroptera > Pteropodidae > Cynopterus > Cynopterus sphinx. The sequence goes on along the minus strand of CM057387.1, from coordinate 66,977,286 downwards.
TTGCTCATGTTTCAAATCATTTGATTTCCCTTCAACTATAAAAGAGAGTTAAGCTCTTTGCCTCTTATTCATCTTTATCCCTATAGCTTCACCGGCCACTTCTCATCTCCAAATACTCTCTGCTGACCAGTTTATAGCTCCACACTCACACATACTTTTGTAACAAACATGGAGCCAGGAACTCCTTTTTACCTTACTTTGCTTTTCTGACCAACTCTTATTCAGTCTTTAAAATCCCCTTTGGTTTTCATGTCCTCTATAAAGTCTTCTCTTATGTCTGTCTCTGAAAAAAATTTACTTATTTGTGGGATTTAATTTTCAGGCCTGGCCTCCCTACTATCCTATGCACTTCTTGAGGCGAGATATTATGTTTTAGTCATCTTTATGTCCTTTGTGCTCCGTGCGTAGTACATGCTCAATAAATTTTTAGTGATAAACAAGTTTAATTAGCAGTCTAAAATACTTTAGATAGGTTAATACAGTAGTTGACAGAGAAATGAGATGGAAGGGCCCTTGACATGGTTGAGCCTTTCTTCTAACCTATCCTTCCTCTAGACATTGCTATTAGATGAGCCAATATTCATTAAGAAGTCTGAGTCAAATATTCTGTTACTTGTAATAGATACAATATATACTTATAACTGATACAAGTGGTTTTATAAAATAAAAACTACTGTATTTTCATGTTAACTTTTTAAAACACATTAACCTTTTTTCGTTTAACAAATACTGCAAACATCTATTATGACCAAGCAAATCCCCCAGTGAAGATTGTATGGCTACTAGCTGCAATGCTTTCTTACTCACTTGGGAGAGAGTTGGGGATGGGGAGAAGGTTGGGTGGGAGGAAGGAACAAATTATTTGTAAAATTTAAGTTTTTATTAATGTTTGAGATACCAATACATTTTTGTATAACTTTAGAAACCACTTATGAAAATAATTTATTAATGAAAATATTGACTAAAATGTATCTGTTTGATCCTTATTTCCAAGATTCTGAAAGCTTTGTGCTCTGAAATATTTGTTTAGGGTAAAACACAACAAAATTTAACAAGCAGATACTGAGCTCTTGATATATACTGATGATATACAGTTTTTGCCTTTGGGGAGTTCATTGTCTAGTAGGGAGAAAGACATAAAAATAATGATGCTATGACAGAAGCGCTGTAATAGAGGTATGTACTGAGTGTGATGGGATCAGAGGAAGGAGCCATTAACTTGGTCTTAAGGGAGTGTCGATGTCAATGGCAACATTCTAAGCTTCACTGTAATGGATATATTTATATCCTCCTGTAGTGAACTGAGGCGATTGCCAATTATATCCTGCAATACAGAAGTCCTCTGAGAATACATACCTTGTTACTGCTGATGTTATAGTAATATGAAGTATTATTTAGTATTTAGAGAGTAAAAATACATAGTTACCGCAGAGACAAAAGATTATGACAGTTTCTATTATGACGCCGATTTCTGTTCTTCCATCCCTTTATTGTACATATAATTAGTGGGCTATATGTCTGTACATAAGTAAAGGGATTTGAATGGGTTTCCTCATGAGTGTATCATTTTAATAACATTAGATCATGATTAGTTATATTTGTGTGGCAAGGGAGGCTAGGAAAAGTGTTCAAATGTCACATTCTTGACAGCCAAGTCTGCATTTCAAGCTTGGTATTTAAACAGTAGTGAGAATAAAGTGTACCAGTTTCTAATCTGTATTGCCTATTGTTATATCTGGTTTGCTGGTGTTGACTATACTTTTCTTGCTTCAGTATTAGGAAGATTTTTAAAAATCTATTTTTTGCAATAGGCAATAACCATGTTACTTTGTGTTCTTTTTTCAAAATAAGTCTTAAAATAGAAAATCGACTTAAATAGCAGAAGGTAAATTTTATTAATAGAAGGAATTAAAAAGATATTTTTCAGAAAAGTAGTCTTACTCTTTTAGTGAAATTACTTTTCACTGTAACTTTTAGAAAATTAGGGTCTAAATATTAAACAGTGTTCTTTGGAATATACTAAGAACAAACTCATTTATATATTAACTTATATTTATTTTACATTGCCTCTATTTTTTAGTGTATATATTATTTTTAAAACTTATAGTAATGTGTATATTATATATTTCTGAACATTGCTAATTGAACTATGGTTTTTTTTTATTCCTGACAGGCTTCTAAGGGAAGAACTCCATGCAGATGTTATTTTCTCTGTAGGTTGTACTTTGTTCAAAGCCCACAGAGCGATTCTTTTAGCAAGGGTTCCTGACTTCTATTTTCATACTGTTGGACAGACATCGAATAATTTAACAAATCATGAGCCTATTGCTGTGGAGAACTTTGAAGCTTCAGAATTTAGAACATTTTTGCAGTAAGTGCTTTTTAAAAATTTTTTATATTTAAGTCTAATATGTAATTTTTAAACATTTTTAAACATTGTTATTTTATGTATTTTCATTTTTATAACTTTCTAAGAAAAATTCTTTACATTCCAAATTAACTTAGTAATTAATATTAGTAGAGACTAAGTGTTAGTATTAGAGTATTAGAGCACTTGAATTAGGAGGGGCTAAGATTGATCCTGAGAGAGAAGAAATGAGTTGTTTACTCTCTGGTAATCTTAATAAATTACTCTATACTAGAGTTTCTCAACAGTGGCACTGTTGACATTTTGGGTTAGATAATACTTGATTGTGGGGGGCTTTGCTGTGCCTTTTAGTATATTTAGCAACATCCCTGGCCCCTAGCCACTAGATGCCAGTAGCACTGTCCCTCCCTATTCTTCCTATAGCACCCCTTCTCCTACTTGTGACAACCAAAATACCTCCAGATATTGCCAAAAGTCCTCTGGGGGATAAAACTGCCCCTGTTTAGAACCGTTGCTATATAATGACTTCTACATTATTGATGGGCAAAGTGTTAAATAAATTATGTATGTTGATAAAAATATGAGATAACTTTTTATTCTCATGGCTTATATGTGGTCAAAATTTTTGAAAATTGAACTTTAGTTGAACTTGTTAGTAGTTTAGGGGACTCATAGTTGGTGAACTTAGAGAACTATCATCGGCTAAATAATGGGAGAAACTAGTTTAAATGAATCTTCATTGTTAATCGAATAGAATTCCATTTTAATGCTTTGTTGTTACCTGCACATGTGTGTAATTATTTGACACTCATTTTTGCTAACTGTATCCAGGAAGTATTTTCTAAATACTAAGTAGTTCCTCAAAATTATACCTCTTTTTTAAAAACCTATTTAAATGACTTTAGAGAAGTCTTAAGTACTTCAGTGTCTAAGAACATGGACTCTAGGCCTAGAATGCCTAGATTCAGATTACCTACTCTGCCATTTGGTAGCTGTGTGCCTCTAACTTAACCCCTCTATGCTTGGAATTTCCTCATATGTAAAATGTCTGGCATACCGTAAGCACTATAAAAATATTAATTAATTATGTTTATAAATCTTAAAGTATTTATTGTATTTCATTTTAGTAATTTAAATACTGCCTTCCCATAATTTCTTCCTTTTCTCTAATATATAGAAGTTATTATTATTCTAATAATACTTTTGTGGTTTCTGTCCTGCTATCCCTCACATATACTTACTCAGCAAATATTTATTGTGCCCTGTTTTGGGTAAGACCCTTTGTAAATGGGTAGGTGTGTACTGGTTAGTGATACTTGATTTCAGTGTGTATTGATGGTAAGTATAGGAAAAGGGAAAAATTCCCATTTTCTTTCAGCTGAGCAAATAATCAAATTAATAGGCAGCAGAATGAGAAGAGAAACTCAAATTTAATCTCATGTGCACAGAAACCCCACACACATGAAAGAGGTAGAAAGGGGGATTGAGGTATATAAGACATTTCGAGCTAAAGATGAGATAATGCACCTTAGGGACTTTTAAGGATCATTACAGGATCATGAGAATAGCAGATGTTTAGTAAGTAGAAGTTTGCCAGGCTAAATATGTGGATCAAAAAGGTTATAACCTCTTATAAGAGGCAAGGCCCCTAATTCAGGTTCTTCTAGGTAGTTAAAGGGAGGGCCAGAAGTTTTTCTGAAGCCTGAGCTAAATTTGCCTTTAGCTCAAAATAATCTGCACATGACTGAGGCACATCTTGGGGTAGCTTGTTCTGAACCCCTACATAAATAAATGTGGAACTAAGTTTTGAAGCCAGTACTAACTATTATGTCATTGTATAGTACTACAAATATGTCAAATACTGGTTCTGAAAAACATCTTTATTTATTTTTTTAAAGATCTAGCTGACTTTATTAAGCGATTCATGAATCAGGCAGCATCCTATCTAGCAACGAAAAGGCACATTCACATATTACATATAATTCACCCATTTAAAGTGTACAATTCAGTGGTTTCAGTATTTCTACAGTTGTGTAACCATGACCACAATTTAATTTTAGAACATTTTCAACACTCCAAAAAGAAACCCCATACTCATTATCTGTCACTCTCCTTTCCCTCACTTCCCAGCCTTAGGCAGTATTAATCTACTTTCTGTGCCTATGGATTTGCCTTTTCTGGACACCTGTGGTCTTTTGTGACCGACTTATTTTACTAAGCATAATGATTTCAAAGTTCATCTGCATTGTTGCATATATTAGTTCTTCATTTCTTTTTATTGCCAAATAATATTTCATGATATGGCTATACCACATTTTGTTTATTCATTCATTAGTCGATGGATATTTATGTTGTTTCCACTTTTGGGTTATATGACTAATGCTTCTATAAACATTATATGCAGATTTTTGTGTGAACCCGTGTTTTCATTTCTCTTGAGTATGTATACCTAGGAGTGGAATTGCTGGGTTGTATGGTAACTCTATATTTAACTTTTTGAGGAACTACCAGACTTTTCCTGAAGAGGCTATACTATTTTACATTCCTGCCAGCAGTGTATGATAGTTTTAGTTTCTCCACATCCTCATAATATTGCTATCCTAGTGAATATGAAGTTGTATCTCATTTTGATTTTCATTTGTCCTTCCCTGATGGCTGATTTTCATGTGCCTATTTGCCATTTGTATATTGTCTTTGGAGAACTGTCTATTCACATCCTTTGCCCATTTTTCTGTTGGGTTATTTGTCTTTATTTTATTGAGTTATAAGAGTTCTTTATATATTCTGAATAGTAGGCTCTTATCAGACATATGATTTGCAAACATTTCTCTCATGTAAGTTTTTTTAGTTTCTTGATTTGTAACAAAAAGGTTTTTGATTTTAATGTAGCCTAGTTTATCTAATTTTATTTTTTCAGTTAGGCTTTTGGTTTATAAATAAGATAGGTCAATCTAGGATCACAAAGATCCATTCTTATATACATCTTTTCTTCTAAGAATTTTATGTCCCCCCTACTTTTTTTTTAAGAAAATGTTTATTGAGCCATATGTAGCCAGAAAAGGACCAGGTCCTAGGGTTTGAAGTTCAAACCACCAGCAACAATTTTAGGTGGAGAAGGCAACATTTCCCTGGTTTTATGCTTTTAGCTCTCATATTTAGTTCTATAATCCATTTTGAGTTAATTTTTTCATATAGTGTAAAGAAGGAATCTAACTTCATTCTTTTGCATGTGGATATCTAGTTATCCCAGAACCTGTTTTGGAGACTATTCTTTCCCCATTGGATTGCCTATACATCCTTGTTGAAAATCAGTTGTCCATTGCTATTGACTGAATTGTTTTACCCCAAAATAAATATTTTGAAGACCTAACCCCCAATATCATGATATTTGGAGATTGTGCCTTTGGGAGGTAAATAGGTTTAGATGAGGTCATGAGAGTGGGACCCTCATGATAGGAATAGTGCCCTTGTAAGAAGAGATTCAAGAGAGCTTGCTCTCTCTCTCTGCCTTGAGAGGACACAGCGAGAAGGTGACTGACTACGAGCCATGAAGAGAGTTCTCACCAGAACCCAGGCATGCGGGCACCCGGATCTTGGACTTCCAGCCTCTAGAATTTTGAGAAATAAATTTTTGTTGTTTAAGCTACCAACCAGTCTATGATATTTTGTTATGACAACTCAAGCTGACTAATACACACATAAACCTTAGAGTTTATTTCTGGTTTCTCAATTCTGTTCTGTTTGTATGTGTGTCCTTAATGCCAGTGCCAATTATCTGTTTGCTTTATGATTACTCAGTTGGATTTTTGTGTTTTTATGTCCTGAATCCTCAGTATGTTTTTAGATGCTGATCTTTTAGCTAATTGCTGACATACATTTTGTTTATAATCAAAATCATGTTGACTTTAGTATAGAAATTCTTTTTAAATGATTAAATTTTTGTGATTTGGATTATTTTCCTTAATTTAATGCTTCATTTAATTTTTCTTCATTTATTTTTCTATTATTTTGGAGTGTCTTATATGAAGCTCCTTTAAGTATAAATGGAATGTTGCCTAACCTAGGCTTCTCCTGTGTGTAAGAACAGTATGACATATATAATTTAAACAGATACTTCAAGAGCAGCTTAGAAAATCATTATTGTTTTCCAGTATTTTTAGGCTCATCATTGAGTTCTAACTATCTATTTTAAATGTATATTTATTTTCCTAGTAGGTCGTATACTGGCTTTTTTTAAAGAGCAGGCTCTGTAGTCAAGTCAAGTTCACCAGTTCTAACAGTATGAACTTGAACTAATCACTTACCATTAGTTTCCTCATCTGAAAAAATGGTCATAATAACAATATCTACCTCAAAGTGTTACTGTGAGGGTTAAATGAGATGCTTATGCAGCACTTAGCACAGTGACCGGGCACACAGTAAGCACTAAATACATTTTAATAACGCGTAATTCATAGTAGTAGGCCCTATGAAATTTTTCATTTTTTTGCTATTAAGTGTATGCTTAGAAGATGGTTGGGATAGGTCAAAGTTTTATGTGTTAGGGAAAGTGAGAAATTATATAAACGTTATACTTTATTTATTACTATTAAAAGTGATAGAATTGAGGCTTGTGCAGGTCCCAACCCGTTCGTGGTTTGGGGTTGCTCTCTGCCTCATAAAGCAAAATAGAAGGTTTGTCTTCTGGGAAAACAAAGTCGTCTTCTCTTCTGAAAAAGCCTCTTACATAGTTTTCTTTGGCGTTTTACAGGAATAAAAGGAGGCCAGGAATTGAGGCCTTGTGAGTCTGGGTTTGCAGTTGAAATAGAGAAGATAGTGATTATAACCTGAAAGTCCGGAGTTGGGTGTAGTTACTTCCAGAATTTGTCACTGTTAACCCAGCCTGGGCTTAGAGACAGTCATAGAAGTAGATTCCTTAATAATACAGTTAAAAATAAACTAATAGAAAAAAAGATTGAATGAGAGACAGAGTGGAGGAAGCAGTAGATTTAACAAGACAGATCTGCCTCTGGTTATGCATTATCTTGTTTTGTGATTTCTTTTAGCCTTGATTTTCTCTTAGAACCAGGAGTTTGGAGTAAATGGCTTTGAACTTCAAAGCACTTTATAGTCTTCTATTTTAAGCACTTAATCACATTTTATTTTGCATTAGATTAGTCATGTATGTCTGTTGTTATGTAAACTCTTTGGGATTAGATCACCTCATTGATGTGAACATCCCCAGTGGTATCTCATATACATTCTTACACATAGACAGTGCTTGTATGTACCCTCCCCCCCTTTTTTTTAGCATATTGCATTGAAATCTATCAATATTAATATAAAGCATAGGTAGAGGATTATAATGTAAAATATGAGTTTAAATTTTTTTAGTAAAAATTCTGATAAAATAGATTTTTGAGTTTTTACTGTATAATATTCATGCCTTATAAGTGTCTTCAATGCACACCCTTTCTCTTCAAATAATCAGTAAAGATTTTGAAATACTCTTATGCTGTTACTTATTGTAGAGTCCTTTGGTGTGTATTTGAGTTAGAGTAGGAAATACTGTTTTTGAGAAGTGTTTTTTTTTAATACAGTGACTTCAGATATGATTCAAATGATAGACAGTGGGAAGTAGAGCTTGCTTTATGACCTTATGACTAAAATTCAACTCAGGATCATAAAAATCTTTGATTTCCCAATAAGACTTCCCCTGTTATAGTGGTGTGAGAGAGTGCATGTATGTTTGTCTGTGAAGGAAAGAAAACAGGGAAGATCTTTGAATTTTCAGTTTAACATCAGTAACTAGGAGATACTAGGATAAAATATCAGTCACGTAAACATAGAACACAACAAAGGATTCCATTTCTCTTGCAGCCTACTCAGGTGGTGGCTATTTGAAAAACCCCTTATACTAGTAGGGCTAGAAGTGAGTGTGATAAGTGTCCTGTTGTATTAACTCTATTTAACTGTACTTATTTTCTGTGTACTTGAAAACTTGGCATTTGGGGCCCTACCGACCCTGATGGAGGAATGACTGCTCCTCTCAGGGTTAGCTAATTCTTGTAAGTATGCATTTGATATGCAAACCAACCAACCAATCTGGAGTTTATTCCAACACCCACTTCCTTTATCTGGTTCTTACACTCCAGGAAGCAGTATTCCTGTGTCCTGATCATCACAGCGCCTGCTACCAGACAAGTAAAGACCACCCTTACAGCCCAGAGGACTCCTTTATTCAAACTATCCAAAACTAAACCTGCTCAGCTGCTTACCACAATACCACAATAAAGGCTTATGCTTATGCTTTGCCTTCAGACATCTCCTACCTCCAGACCAAGCCATTTGCTTCCCCATTTGGCCCTGCCTGGTGTGATTTGCCCCCCACCCCTTCTCTTGGGAACTGTAAGTAACTATCTTTTCAATGGCAGTCATATCCTATCTAATGACTTCACCATACCTCAATAAAACCAAATTCCCAAGTACATTTTAAAATGCTTATAAACTTTATAACTGCCTCCTGACCTTTCCCTCCCTTCTTTCTAAACCCCCTGTCTTTGAATCTCATCTTGTAAGCCTACGTCACTGGTCATGTATAGACCCCTAGGTCAGTCCTCATTCCTCTAGTAACATAAGTCTTGGTAATTGCAATTACCACAAAGATGGTGTTTCCAATACTGTGGTCTCTTAATTCCTTTAATTCCTGTTTTCTACCCGATTTCAACCACTCACTACCGTGTGAAATTCAAACTCATGCCATCAATAACAGAAACCATAATCTGATTCCAAGCATCTCACTCTTAATTTCTACCTCCTATTTTTTTAGCTTACTACCTTAAAACTTCAACTCTAATAATTCATCCATAGCACCTAGACCTGCAATTAATCTCATCATATTTTATTGTTTCTTATCCTCTTATGTCCTCATTTCCATCCTTACTGTTTAAATTTCTATCATTGTATTACTTCCTTTACATACAGCCTCCGTTCCCTTGTCCTAGCTGAATTTGTCATATTTACATATGAAAACCTCAAACCTTAAATGCAACTCTTTGACAACTCCAATCCTGCATCCATACAGTTGAATATGGCAGGGGGAAGAAACTATGACTTAAAGTTTCACTTTAAGTCATAGTCCTTTACTCTTGGCTATGATTTATTATAAAGAAAACAAAGAGAAAGGCACATGGGTTGAAGTCCATGGCAAACCAGGCGCAAGCTTTTAAATAATGCTGGTGATTTAAAGTGAGACTGATTAGTATGTTGATCATGCTACATGCAGTCATCCTATATTTTCCTGTGTCTCCAACTCTTCCTTGAGGATTGTTTTACAGCTTTTCATGAACTTTCAACTACTCTTTCCTTATCTTCTTTCTCACTTGATGATTTTGCTTCTATTTCTTTGAGAAAAAGCAAGGTAATTGGAAGTAAACTTTCACAAAACTTTCACATCTACTCACTCACTTGGATCTGCATCTTATTTTTTGTCTTTCCTCTTGTTACTGTTATGATCTGTCAGTGCTTCGAAAATCAATTCCACCACTTTGCCAGTAGATCTCAACCTATTCTTTTTCATCTATTCAGAAACATTGCTTCAGCAATTTTTACTGTTCAAAAAAATGTTTCTCTTCTCTTAGATCTTATTGTTAGCATATAAACATGGTATCTCCCCTCCCACCTAAAAAACAAAACCCTCTCCTGTCTACTTTGTGATTTATCACAAAGAAAACAAAGAGAAAAGGCACATGGGTTGAAGTCCACTAGAAACCAGGCACAAGCTTTCAAGGGTTGCATCCCTGTGGAGTCACACAGGACATAATTAAGCCCTAGCAACAACTTTTGACAACAAAGTTATGAAGATTTATACCTGTGTTCACTTTAAAAATTTTTATACTTCTAGTTTATACATTTAGATTTTTGACCTATCCTGAATTAATTTTTGTATATAATATGAACAAACCAAAATGAAATTAACATTCTTTTGCATTTGGTTATCCAATTGTTCCAGCAGCATTTTTTGAAGATACTATTCTTTTCCGCTTGGATTGTCTGGATACCTGTAAAGAAGAAACACACTCCTGTGTTTCTCCACTCTTAATACTGTGCTTATAGAATACTTCATTTCTGATGCTTCTGGTCACCAAATGTGTGGGGATTTCCCACCCCCACCCCAAGCAATTCTGTGATTCTCCAGATACCAGCTGGCTTGGTGTCCTATAGTTTTAACTCAATTCTGATTCTATATACCTGGAGAAAGCATCAGATCTCACAGGTTAAAGGTTCATTCCCACAAGACTGTCCCCTACTCCCCAACTTTAGATGCCAATCCCAAGACCAGGTTGTTACCTATGCAACTGGCTATAACTTGGAGGTTCCCCTGACCTCCTTCTATGTTCAATTAATTTCCTGGAGCTGGTCACACAACTGGGGTAAACATGTTACTTAGATTATCATTTTATTATAAAAGGATACAACTTGGGAACAGTGAGATGGAAGAGACGAATAGAGCAAAGTATGTGGGAAAGAGCGAGAGCTTCTATGCCCTCTCTGAGCACACCATTCTCCCAGTACCTTCACATGTTGATCAGCCTGGAAGTTCTTTGACCCCATACATTAGAGCTTTTATGGAGGCTTCATTACATAAGCATGATTGGTTAAATCATTGGTCAATAGTGTTAATTTAACCTTTCCCCTTCTCAGAAATGGGGGAGGCACTGAAAAGACAACTCTACTCACAAGATTGGTTTCCATTAAAACTACCCCTCTCCTTGAGGACTTTCCAAAAATCACCTCATTAATGTAAACTCTGGTATGATTGAAAGGGGCTAGTTCTGAATAACAAAGACATCCATTTCATCTTTAGCCCTCTGGAGCTATTTCAAGAACTGGGAGCAAAACCAAGTATTATAACAAAAGACTCCTCTGTGATTCTTAAATAAGAAATTACAAGGGTTTTAGGAGCTATGTTACAGTGGACAGAGGCCAACTTTATAGTTCTTATTGTAAATCACAATATCTCATAACACCCTTGTTGAAAATCAGTTGCCCATAAATGTATGTTTTGGACACTCAGTTCTATTCTACTGATCTACATGTTCATCCTTAGCCAGCACCACACAGTGTTGTTGATTGTAACAGCTTTGTAGGAAGGTTAGAATTTTGGGAATCCTCCAACTTTGTTCTTTGTCAGGATTTTTTTGGCTCTCTGGGTATCTTAACATTTCTGTTTGAATTTGAGGATTGGCCTGTCAATTTCTGCAAAAAAGGTATTTTTTTGATAGGTATTACATCAAATCTGTAGATTAATTCAGAGAGTAGTGCTATCTTAACAATGTCAAAATTTCCAATTCATGAACATAGAATATTTTCGTTTATTTATTTGCTTTCAGCATTGTTTTGTAGCTTTCAGTATACAAGCCTTACATTTTTTATTAAATATGTTCCTAACTGTCTTAATTTTTTGATGCTGTTGTAAATAGAATTATTTTCTAATTTCATTTTGGTTCATTCATTGCTAGTATATTGAAATACAATTGATTTTGCATATTGGTCTTGTATTCTACAACCTTGCACAACTTAACAGATATTTTTTTTTTTAGTGGATTTCCAAGGATTTTCTACATACAGGTTTCTCATCTGTAATTAAAGAGAGCTTTATTTATTCATTTTCAATCCAAATGCCTTTTATTTATTTTCTCGCCTAACTGCCCTGGCTAGAACCTCCAGTTAAATGTTGAATAGAAGTCAGAGCAGAAGGAAAGCTTTCAGACTTACTGTTAAGTATGATGTTAGCTATAGTGTTTTTACATGTCCTTTATCAGGTTAAGCACGTTCCCTTCTAGTCCTAGTTTGTTTAGTGTTTTATCCTAAGTGTTGGATTTTGTCAAATGCATTTTTTATGTTTATCAAGATGATCATGTCGGTTTTGTCCTATTGATATGGTATGTTAGTGCATTTAGGCTGCTATAGCAAAATACCAGAGACTAAGTGGCTTATAAACAACAGAAATTTCTTTCTGATAGTTCTGAAGGCTGGATCTAAGATCAGAGTGCCAGCATGGTAGAATTCTGGTGAAGGCCTTATTCTGGGTTGCAGATTGCTGAATTCTCACTGTGCCCTCACATGGTGGAAAGAGACAAGGGATGTCTTTGAAGTCTTTTTTATAAGGGTACTAATCCCATTCATGAGGGCTCAATGTTTGAATTTTGAAGGAACACAAATATTCAGACCTTAGAACACAATGTGTAATATTGATTTTCATATGTTTAACCATCCTTGAATTCCTGAGATAAACCACAGTTGATCATGGTAATTCTTTTTATATGTTGCTGAATTCAGTTTGCTACTATTTTGTTACGGATATTTTCATCTTTATTAGTAAGGAATACTGGTCTGTGGTTTTCTTTTCTTATGATGGCTGCATCTGCTTTTGTATCAAGATAATACTGACCTCACAGAATGAGTTAGGAAGTGCTTTCTTCTATTCTTTGGAAAAGTTTGTGAAGGATTAGTTTTAATTCTTCTTTAACATTTGGTAGAATTCACCATTGAAGTCACCTTATTCTAGGTTTTTCTTTGTGGCAAGTTTTCGATTATTAATTCAGTCTCTTTACTTGATACAAGTCTACTCAGATACCCTGTTTCTTCCTAAGTGAGATTTGACAGTAAATATCTTTCTATAAATTGTCCATTTCATCTAGGTTATTAAATTTGTTGGCCTTATATATTTCTTTTTAACATTAAAATTTCTTTATAACTTTCTGCTCTTTTAGATTGATTTTTTTATAATAGTCTAGATTTTTAAAAGGTTTTAAAAATATATAGTTATATATGAAAGCCAGACATCGGGAAACTAGCTTTTAAAAATCACCATTATTTTGTTAACTTTTTATATTTTATCTTTTAGGATTATATACTCATCAAACAGAAACATAAAAAACTATGAAGAGGAAATTCTTAGGAAAAAGATAGTCGAGAGTGGGGCACCACAAATGAAACATGACTTCAGTTTTGGAAAGTATGTTGACAATGATGGAAGACCATCTATGGAATTTTTAGGTAAAAAATCACCTGACTCTTCTCTTCTGAAGCATGAAATTCCAGATGCTACCAGCAATTGGGAGGACAATTTAATTGCCACTGGTGAGGCATTTTATTTGTGGATTTTTATAAAACTTTATAGCCATGAAAGTAATTATATACAGTAAGAGAAAAACATACTTTAAAAATCAGCTCAACAGCTCTTTTTATAATAAGTACATGAAAGTAAATTTTTTTATGGGTAAATGAAAATAATAGTATGGTCAACTTTCAGTTTTCCCAAGTAATTAGAGATGGAGTTATTATAAATAAATATACAGTTCACAGTTCTCCTTTTAAGCCTTCACATGTAATTATTCTTACTCTAATCTATACCAATAAAAGCTTTAGCAGACCACAGAATCATTTCTGTTATAATGCAATATAATGCACCATGCAACACAAAAATCACTGTTTCTTTTCGTCATGACACAAAAAAAAGTACTGAAAATTTTGTTGTGACACATTTTAAAAATATAGGAACCTAATAAAAATAGTAGTATAGTTTCAAGCATGTTAAATGGTTAAGAAATATATAAATACTGTGATAAATAAGGCATTTGACCTAGTTTGTTTGTAGAACTGGGTGTCACAGAGGTTACAGCTTGTGAGTTATTGTGAATTGGGGGAAGGAGGATGTTAAGGATATAAATATAGTAAATAGATATATAGTAAATATTCTAACAGGAAACTCAAGATCTCTAGATCAGAGAACAAACTTTTCATTGCTCACAGAGCACCTAAGTGTCAGTTCTCAATCCCAGTCTTCATGAGGCTATGTAATGAGGGCCTGATCTTACCCTTCACATATAGTGGGATTACACCACAGGAAAAGCATACCGAAATTTGAAGACTTTTATAGGCTACTGGCAGATCTGCCTATCCTCTTAAGCAGAGAGAAAGTGAGAGATACAGACAGACAGAAAGACAGACACTTTGTAAGGTAAATAAATCTTCGTTAATGAAGGGAATGGCAAGGTTTCTTCACTACCCTGGAGTGTAAGAAAATGATTTGGGTGGGAGGGAGGGAGGAATGTCTCTAAATCTTTCTGGAACATCACATTATCTTTAGCTTCCAAGGCATGTTTGCTGTTTAATTATCCTTTATCCAAATTTGCCATTGCTCTGCTCAGAGAGACCAGACTGATGAGAAACACAAATATATTCACAGAAAACAGTCTCTCAACCTTTGGTTGAAATCCATCTCAAAACAGATGGGAATTTATAATACCAGATATGGATGGGTGTGGCTCATAATATATACAATTAACTAAAGTATATAGTAGATGTTTTAGGTGTTTATGTGTGTTTCATATGTTCTTACATGATTTAGTTCAGTGGGTGCAGTTTTCTGCATTGACTTAGTGTTTCCTGGGACAAACTCGGACCTAAGCAAATGAAAATTTCACATTATTCTCAGATTATTCCCTAGTGTATCTATTGTATTGGATCAAACTTATGTTTTCAAAGCAAGTGTTATAGCAGAATTGAAAGTATATATAAATATCAGTTAATTAAAGGATTTTATTATTGATGTTTAGTATAACCACAATAATAACAAAATGATTTAAGGTCAGTTAGATTCCTCTCATATACATTCATATACCTAATTATGGTAAATGAATGAACAAATGAATAAATGTCTATTCTAGGTTTGAAACAGATCCTTTTGTTTCGATAACACTAAGATATGATTACAGACTGCTTTTGTAGATAAGACTCTAAGACTTAAAGAGTGTAAAGGACTTTCCCAGTGTCATACAGATATAGCGGTTGGCAGAGCTGGTAATCGGTACCCATTTTTCTTGCCTCTAGTTTAGAGCTCTGCGGTGGCCCCACCACATCCCATGAAGGGGACCAAACAAATTATAAGTGAAAAGAACCATTTTACCCTTCAGCTCCCTGTCTTTTAACTACTTTCTTCATCACTCCATAGAAAACCCCATGTTTACTAGTTTAACAGACACTTGTTGTCCACGTTATTAACTTCTTTGCAATCTTTCATACTGTCAATGCTGCCCTCCTTGAAACTTCCTCTGTCTTCTTTGTCACTGTGCTATCTAGATTTTCTTTCTTGGCCACTCCTAAGTATCCTTCGCTGCCATATCATCTTTCTGCTCTTTAAATAATTGGTATTCTGAAATTTTTTTGAGCTTCATATTCAACAACCAAGTAGACATATCTGTCTAAGTATACCTTAAATCTCAAAATTTGACATGTCCCAAACTGACCTAGTTGCCTGTCTCTCCCAGCCTGCTATTTTCTTAAATATTCTATCAGTGTGAATTATATCACCATATTTCTACTTAGTTACTCTGTCACCATTTGATTCATGACCATGTCTATTGATTTATCTCCTATTTTTAAATACTTCTCTTTTTTATCCTCCCGCCATTTCTTTATTTTAGGACTTTGCTATCTTCCTTGAAAATTTGTACCCTAGCTAGTTACCAAGCCTCTCCACTTAAATAATACAGTATTAATTGCAAGTCTAATCATGGCACTTCCGTTATTAAAGATTTTTAGTAATCTCCTGTAGCCTTAATATAAACCTCAAATTCTTACCTATGATTTAAAGGGATTTTTTTGAACTAACTGCTGCCTAGAAATCTGCTGCCCCCTGTCTTTACGACCCCTTCATATCATCTAGGCTCTTATCTTACTGAATTACTTGGCATTTCCTTCCAAAGAACAATTTTTTTTCACCTCCGTGTTTTTTAATAGCTATTTTTTCATGGAATGCCATTCTAATCACTACATTATTTAATTGAGTATTGACTTTGTGCTATGTTTTGAAGATTGAAGAGTGAACAAAGCAGATAGCATACCTCTTCTGTAGTCTAGTAGATAAGTGGGTTATGTACAAAGTGTGATGAGGACGCAAATAGGGTACATATAGCCTGGATTTAGGCTTCCAGAGAAAGCTACATGGAGGAAGTGATGTCTGAATTAAATCTCAAAAGAAAAATCAGGAGTTAACCAGACTAAAAGAGTTTTGGGGAGTGTTTCAGGCAAAGGAAACTACATGCCCGGAGACAGAGAGGCCGGTACCTAGCTAGCATATTGAGAAAACTGGAAATGGTTTGTTATATGTGTTGGAGTAGGGGACAAGAATGGTCACAGTGAGATGAGACGGGAGATAATAAGCAGAAGCCAGATCATGGAGAGCCTTATATAAAGGATGACCTTATATTTTATTGTCCAAACTGGGACTCTTTTGAGAGAGTGAAGGTGAAAAATTATTATTGCTGTTGATAATTATTCTGCGGCAAGAGGCATTAAGTGAGACTGTCCCAAGCAAACCAAGACATGTAGTCACCTTACTCATAAACCATTTCTAGGCGTTTAGTGGTACTATTTTGCAGGTTTAAGGAATATAAGCAGAACACATTTAGGGTAGAGTGGAATGGTAACTTCTGGTTGAGGAACACTGAGTTTTGGGTTTTTTAGATTATATATTTTTTTTCAGTACCCCTCCTGACACCAAATGTTTGTGTGTTCTCCCCACATACCATCCAATTTTCTGACACTAACTAGGTATCTAAAAATTTGATTCTGACACTAACAACCAGAGTTAGCACAGACTCCACAGATTAAGGGTTTAGTCCTACAAAATTGCCCTCCCTTCAGATACTAGTTACCAGTGGGGTGCCTCGGTTACTGGAGGAGAGGAAGATGTTCCCTCTCCCATCTTAGGTTCTGTGGCTGGCCTACGAATCAAACTGAAATAAGACAGATTAACAGGAGAGGGAAAAGGGCTTTCATTATGTACTTTTGTACTAGGAGTTTCACAAAAAAAATGAGACTTGAAAGATGGCCAAATGATTGAACCTTTCTATCATTTTGGGTTAAACAAATGAAGAGTTTCGAGCTACTGGGTGGTGGAAGCAAGTTAGGGGAAGGTGAGGGAAGAAAATGTGTGGTAGAGTTGTTTTGTTATGTAGATGAGTCAAGTGATGAAAGTAATTTCTTCCTGATAAGGAGATATCTTTACAAATGGAAATTTCTTTTATAAATGTAAATTTGCTTTATAAAAGGGAAAATTTATGCTTTATTTTTAGGCAGTTAGGGGGAAGTAAAGAGCTTTTCCTGCATTTGCTGGTTCTCAGTTGTCTTTAACTCGAAATATTCCTTATGCCAAAGTGGCTTATTTGGGTTGACATATTATGGTCCTTTTACTACCCATACTTGTGTCCGGCAACTAAAATTTGGGATTTCCCATGACCACCCCACTTCAAGGTTTAATAATTTATTAGAATGACTCATATTTTATTTATGTTTATAATATTTGAGTTATTGTAAAAGATGCAACTCAGGAACAGCCAAATGGAAAAGGTGCATAGAGTGAGGTATGAGACAGAAGGAACAGTATACAGAACAAACATCCATTCTCTCTCAAGGTGCCACCCTTCCAGCAAGTTAATGTGTTGAACAACCCAGTAGCTCTCTGAATCTCATTGTAGAAGAGTTTTTATAACTTAATTTCCAGTCCCCTTTAACTCCCTGGGGATGTGGAGGTTGAGAGACTAGTGGGACTGAAAGTTCCCACTTTCTAATCACATGTTTGGTCTTTCTGGTGACCAGCTCCCTCAAGAGTCCATCTGGGGCCCCTCCATATTAGCATAAATTTGGATATGGTTGAAAAGGGCTTGTTATTTTACTTCTGGTTTATAAATGTATAAATACATTCCTATAACTTAGGAAATTCCAAGAGTTTTAGGAGCTCTGTGCAAGAAACTGGGGGGCAAAGACTCAATATATATTTTTATTATACCACACTGTGATATATTCAAGTTCAGTAGGTTACTTGAATATATAAATGGAACTTGAGATAGGTAATCATCTATCAAATTAACTTGGTTTTCTTTTGGTAAGTATAGTTTCCCTATGTGTCAAAAATTAGATTCTGATCTTGGAATCATTAAAATGAAGACTGTTTGTCCTGGGGTATCTCCCATTAATTTATGTGCTTTAAGTCTTCTATAAGAATATTGAGAAACAGTAGGATCTCTTTTCTTCCCCTGCCTAATTTTGGTTGCAGTTTTATGTTTTCTCTTCAAAAATATTTATTATGTAGTATTTGATATATTAATTATTCAACAAATATTAAGGATCTACTATATGGCAGGCACAGTTTTAGTTCTAAGGGATGTTTCAATGACTAAAATATTCCAGCCCATGGGGAACTTACATTTTAGTGAAGATAAGGTGGGGTGGAGATAGATAATAAATATTTTGAAGAAGTTAGAAAGGGAGATGCTATAATAAAAATAGGATAGAGAAAGGGTCATTGGGAGTTGAGGGGGTTCAGAACAAGCCTACCCAAGATGTGTCACTTTGTGTGGATTATTTTCAGCTGAAAGCATTTGAGACCCTGCAGGCTCCAGAGAAACTTTTACCTCTTCCTTGAAGAATTTAAATTGGGGGCCTTGCCCATAATAAGTGTTGTTATCAGAAATAACTTTTTATGAGCTATTCATATGGCAAGGCAAGCATCTAATTACTAGACATCTGCTCTTATTGTCCCATGATTTACTGTCATCCCCACTGAAACTCCAGGCACTTTACCTCATTACTTAGCTCAGAATGTCATTTTTATCTCATTTTGCCTTTTTGACTCTGAATTTCTCATGTATGTAAGGTCCCTGACTCTCATGTATGTAGAATTCCTATACATATGTATGTAATGAAATTTGGTTATTTTCTCTTGTTAATATATCTCATGTCAATTTAATTATTAGACCAGCTGAAAGAACCTAGAATAGTAAAAATTTTCCTCCCAGCAGAGTGCTAGTGATGGCAGTTGTAACTACAGATGGGTGGTCATGGTCAGCCTCATTAGAAAGGTAAAGATTTGAAAATGGTAAGAAAGATAGCCAAGTAGATATCTGGGATAAGAGTGGTCAAGGCAGAAGAAATAGCAGTGAAAATATCCTAACATGGGAACATAACCTGTCATTTGAAGGCATGAGAAAGAGTTCAGTGTGGAAGTTAGCAAAAGGTTAGTCAGTGAAGTCAGAGAAATAACTGAGGAACCAGATGTTGTGGAAAATAGTAAGCCATTGTAAGACTTTGGCTTTTACTTTAAAAGAATAGAGTCATATGTGTGTGAACTGACATGGGCCATGATCTGAATTAAATTTTAAAAACATGCCTCTGAATGCTTTGTTAAAAATAGACTGTGGGCATCAAGAGTGGAAGACCTATTAGGAAGTTATAATTTCCTACATTTCTCATCTGCAGAAATCCAGATGAGAGATAATGGTTGCTTGGACTAGGGTGGTAGCAGTGGAATTGAGTAGTGGTTAGATTCTGGATCTCTTTTGATAGTAGAGCCAATATTGGCATCTGGTTTATAAATATATACATTTGTAAATTTAGTTAGTGGGCATCTGTCCCCAGTGACTGATCTCATCAGATATACTGAAGAAAGTACATCTGGACTGCCAAAGCTATGAGATATACACTGTAGTGTTTTTCTATATATATATTTTACTTCCTACAACCTAAATTGTGAATCTTTTGAAGTAGATGTAGTATTTAAAATATTTATTTTCTATACCTCTCCATACTGGGTATAGCACTAAACTAATAGTAAGAACTGCGTAAATCCCATTGATATCAGTTAAATTTCTGTTGGTTCACAGATTGTTCTGGCCATAAATCCAGGAACAATAAAGAATTAAGTAGTGAAAATACTAAAATTTGAAAATTTTCTATGTCACATGTTTATACAGTTGCTTCAGTTATAACTTTTTAATAATATTACCTATATTTAAACGTATATATATTTTAAAGTATGTCTAAATTTAAATATAAGTGGAAATATATATTTCAAAGCAGAAAGGATAGGTGATTTAAAAATGTTTTATTTTTAATTTACCACTTAAATATTTCAGTCACTGTTGCTCTCAGTAGCTAATCAAGATAACTATGAGAAAAAAATACTTTTGTTAATACCAGAATGCAAATATTTAAGATACTTATAATGTTAAACTATTTTTTAGTTTTATTTTTTCTCTTTTAAAGATACTTATGATTTGGAACCTGCATCTGAATTGGGAGAAGATTTATTGAAACTTTATGTGAAACATTGTTGCCCAGATATCAATATTTATGTTGATGGAAAGAGTTTCAAAACTCACAGGTAAATGATAGGAGTGTGATTGATTTGGTGTCTTTGTGACAGTAAAATATAAAAGGGTGGCTATCTTTTTCTAGTACAGTAGCTTTCAGGCTCTGATTCACATAGGCCACAGGAATTCTCTGGTGATGTCTCTGGAAGGGGAGAGGTTGGCCATCAGGCAGGATGTTCTGCCTGCAGGTGCATACACGCAGACATGCTCCTACCCAGACATGTGCACATGCTTCAGCCAGAGCGGATCTGTGCTCTTTGCATTGGGCATGAACCTAAGATTTCATTAGATGAAAATATTCTAAATATTCTAAATATTGCCTAAAATAGGTTTGAAAGCTACTGTCATGGAAAATGTAATTAAATGCAGTTTTTAATTTCATAAGCACAATAGTATTAAGAATGGTTATTTTTATATGACACGTATTTTCTCTGAATGCATTTTGACTCACAGTCTTTGAGTCAAATGGGTGATTCGCATGAATAGCATTGATTAGCAGGTTTAATATTCCAATATACTTTTGAAAAATCATTATTCTGCTTTACAATTGGGTTGCTTAGACTTTCCAGGCTTTTAGATTTCAAATTAAAGCCTGCTGTCTGTTTTGGTCAGGCTGTTTTTTGCAAGTAACTAAAATCTGCTTAAAAGCAGAAAAAATTTTAATAAGAAATACAGATTTTCTGTTGGAAATCAAGGGAAAGAAATATAGCTGGGCTTCACAATGAGATAAAATAAAAACTAGAAAAATAAGGAACGCAGACATTCTCCTTCACTTTATGTATTTCATTTCAAATGGAATGTTCATAAGTTATTCTGGTGCTCCTGAGGCAAGACCCAGACTATATGAAATGGCAAGAAGCAGTGTTTGAGGTCCAAGGGTGCACAGCCTTAAAAATATTAGCGATGGGTTTAGATTTCAGGAATTCACCAAGCCAAATAGTAATGATGTGTGTGCTTTCAAACATCATGCAGGTTTTGCCAATTAATTGATAGCATATAACTAAACTCTAGGATTGTAAGTTTCAAGCAGACTACTTACCATTCAGAATTTGAGCTTTTCTCTCTAGGAACATATATTTTTAATTATGTATGTGTGTGTGTGTGTGTGTGTGTGTGTGTGTAAACACACACATTTCCCTAATTTTTATAAAATCTGCTTTATGTATAATAAAATACAGAAGGTAATGTAGATTTATTAATACATTTTTCCATATCATGAATATATGTTTCCCAATTCATTATGTGTGTGTCTGTTTGTCTTTTTTGAGAAGAGAGGGCAATACAATTTTATCTTTCAAATTAATTTAATTTAATTTTGTGTCCAGGTTTTTCTTGAAACCTTATGGGCATCCTACCAAAGTTCTACTTGTAGAGCCCTAAGGCTATTGTTGTAAAAGAGGGAAAGCAAGACCCTGTGACAATTTGTAAAATGTCTTCAAGTACTGTCTGTATTTTGCCTCCCTCTGTGTGCTGCCTGACAATGGACTGTGTTTCAGGAGATGGATCTAGAATATTAGGTTTGTATTCCAGAACATCTCTTGCTCACATTTCTGGTTTATGTTGTCCACCTAGAAACAAAAAGTAAACTTATAATAAGTAGAAAGGCAATTTCCTGAGGCTATGTTTCGAGTTTTCCTACTTTGTTGTTAGTGTCCGTGATATGAGTTAACAATGGCAAGTTGTAAATCCCAAGATTACTTTCCCAGTTCAAATTCAGCCATCTCTCTGTTTGGTACATATTAATTTTAATATTCACTTCTAGAAATATTATGTCAGTGTTCCAAAAACACACATTCATATAATATAGTCTGAAGCCCAACATCAGAACTTTCTGATTTTCTTCTTTTTCTAGATAACCAGTGCCAACGTTTATCCAAATAGTGTGGCTAAAAATTCATTTTTAAAATGGCTGCTTTAATTTTTAAATTATATGTATTTATATATTGAAAGATCAAATACTCACAAAGACCAGGATTTATAATCAGAATTACATTAAGTTTAGGTCTCAGATTTTAGAACAGTATAATTTGCTACTTTAATACATCTAAATTAGTATGGTAATGCAATAGTTTCTTCTTTGATTGAGTCAGCATCCTCCTCTCAGACTCAAGTTCCTTCCTCAAAAACATTCCTAATACCAAGTTCTTCCAAGATTATCTTTTTCTTGATCCACAGCCCAATACTTGGAGCCCTTTATTTGCTGCAGGATAGTCTGATGCCAGTCACTTGCTGTGGTGGCGCAAATAAGCCAAAGAAGTTGCTTAGAACAAAGTGGTTAAGAGTGTATGGACTGTGTGTGTGGAGCCTGAATGCTTGGGTTTGAATTCTAGCTCCACCATCCTTGAGCTGTGTGAATTTGGGCAAGTTATTTAACCATTCTCTTCTTCAGTGTCCTTAGGAAATGTGGAGGTTACAAAAGTACCCATCTCATAGGATGATTATGAGTACTAAATTACTTATTACATTTAAAGCATTTTGAACAGTACCTGACACATACTAACTACTCTGTAAGTCTTTGCTATCATCATCTAGGTGGTAGGCCTTTGGCATAAACTTTTGCATAGATGGCATAGCAGTATGTGGGACAAGCAGAGAAATGTGGTTTGAATCGTTTGCCTTTTCCCCCAATCCAAGGAGGAATGGGACAGCATTATGCCTCAAAGGAAAGTTACATTATTATACTCTTCTCCATCTATATAGACCTTTCTCTCTCTGAAGCACATTTCTCCACCCCTCCCACATCTTTGTTGTTTATCTCCAGTACTTCGGCTCAAAGGAGAAATTAAGAGAGCTCTTTTAAATTGGGGGGAGGTAGGTTATAATAAAAGGAGGATCAATTAGCATTTATTAAGTTACTACTTTGAGTAACTTAATTTACTAAGTTAAGTAACTACTTTTCTGTGTATTGTTTCCTGGGACACTACGACACATTATCCCTTGTTTTGGACCCTCTGCAACATTACTGTTCTGACTGAGTTGTTCTCAATCACCAGTTGAATACTCTCTGGATATTGTACATTTTTCTCTGCTTGTACTTCCCTCCTGTCATCTGCAGCCTACCTTTAAGTACATACCTGACACACTCTTTTGCTGATCTTTCATTTTATTGTGTTATCATTTTAGTGTTTTTAGAGAAAAATTGAATCTGTTATATTTTAAAGATAATTTATGTGTTGCCTTTCTGTGTTCCACATTTAAGATTTTCTTGTGCTGCTTTATTGAAAAAGCAGGGCAGTGATTTCTAATTTTAGATTTGAGACACTCCAGATCTGATATCCCTTCCAAAATACTTTTCTTTTCAATGGCTGATATTACACCTTTAGACATTTATTTATTGGATTAAAACATTGTCAAATCTCCCTTTAAAATGTAGATTTCTTTGACCATTTAATAAATCGACACTGGGTCAGGAGGTCCATTTTCTAGTCTGTACAGTACCACTAATTATTAGTGCACTTGGGTAATCAGCTGAAAGCTTTTTCAGAAGCACTTGTTTAATAATTCAGAAGTCAGTCTTTCTGGGTTTAGATTCTGTTTCTACCATTTATGGAATGGTTGGGAAGTTAACTTAATCTCTCCAAATCTGAATTTCTTTATCTATAAAAGGAAAAACAATAATAATTGTAGTATAGGATGGCTATGAGGATTGAATCAGATAACAAAACACTTAGCACAATATCTGGCACATTGTAAGCTTTCAGTAAAGGTTAGTTGCTGTAAGTATGTATTAGGTATATGGAAGGGAGGCACTGTTGTTGCCTATTCTACCTTATTATGGGGAGAGGTTGGCAAACTCTGGCCCAAATCCAATCGGTGGCCTCTTTTTATAGAAAACAACAAAAACAAAGAATATGCAACAGGAACCTGTATTTTGTCTGCTGTTTACTGTTTGCCCCTTTACAGAAAAGTTTGTTTTTCCCTGTCTTACTGTTGCAGAAAAATTACAAAAATCAGACCAGTGAGAAACCAACCAGCACTCAAAGAGTTAGAGAACTCAGGTTTATTATGCTGGCGGTCCCAGAGGAGCTAGCACTCTGAAGATCTGGGCCCCAAGCTCAGGGGTAACCTTACTTTTATAGGACTTAACAAGCAACGACAATACATCTGTTCTTAACAAGCAAAGGCAATACATCTGTTCTTAGGCAACACATATGTTATCTAGACAGAACAATTAAAGGGAAGGATGAGTCTTTAGTTGATTTCAAGATCACTCTGCCCTTCAGCTGATGCAGCAGAAGCAGAACAAAGAACTGATTACAAAGTTAGCCATTTGAGTGAAAAATTCCTCTTTATTACTAGGTTTGCCAGGAAGCGTTAATGAAATAATTATAATAAAATTTCAAATTACCATGCAATAAAGCGAGTTACTAACATCTTAATACTAATTTATTAGCGATAAATGGTCAACCCTGAGAGGTTTAAAATAATGATAAATTAGATGTAGGAACAGTAGAGGGAAAAGAGATAAAATTTCTTAGTACCACAGGTGTTTGAGGGTGGTTACAATGGGGAACTAAAGCAAAAGGTACTGAGTGCCTGAAAGGGAACAAATTACCTATAATGGAAGCTCCTTAACTGAATTTGAATAAACTTTTTCTTTATGTTCTCTATAGAACATGCTAACCATATGTTAGGCAGAACTCTCAAGGCTTAGGAGGCCATTCTCTAGCATACCTACACATTTTCATTTCTATTATTGAATTTGTGTCTTCCAAGTGTCAGTTGGGTTTGCTACCAAACCTTTTTAATGCCATTTGAATTTATTATTTTGATGGCATAACTTAATGAAATATCATGTGAATCAATGATATATGAAGTATGAAAAGAGTTACTTATTGTTCCAGGGAAAACTAAGTGTTTTGGAAAGATTTAATAAAGGAGAGGCATTTAAAAATTACTATTAAATTCAGTATAGGTGAAACAATGTAGAAGTTTGAGAAGTTATAAAACTCTGAAATGATTCTATTCTTCACATTGCTTCACAAAAGTTTTAAATTTTTCTTTAAAGCAGTTTGAACTAGAAATCATAAACAACATATATGGCCATAGTTTTTACAAGAAATATGAGGCTCTAATTGAACCCACATTTTAAGAAAAAGAAAGATTGGCCTTATGAATGATATTTGAATAATGCATATCTTGTTAGAATAAAATGATTATGATATATGTAAGTAATTTCAAAAATTCTCTCCCAATTTTTTTTTTGTTTTGATTAACCAAGACCTAATTTTATTGGATAATAGGATATCCACTACACTTTACAAATCATTTTTTAACTTAGGAAAGGCTAATAATCTTTTAAAGCTGTAATCAGTGGATGTCAAAGTGGATTTCTCAAGAAACAGCTAACTTTCCTTTTTTAAAGTTTATATCACTAAAATATTTGCAAAGAAATGGAGTTAGGTAATAGTGATAGCTCCAAAAAAGTTTAGATGTACTACTCTGAATTTATTCTTTATTAAGTTATAGGGAACTAAAGGGAAAAAAATATTCTTGGAGCAAGAATACTTTAAAAAATAGTCCTAGTAAAAAAAAAAAAAAATCCTTCTTTAGAGCTTCTTTGAGTAATCCAGGTCATTATTCTGCCTGGAGTAGTGAATCTAGTTCAGCTAACATCAGGAAGTATTAAATAGCAATGTACTAAAGCAAGAGCAAGGGAGAAATTAGGGCATCTCCAGAGAGCCAGAAGCAGCCTTGTCAGTTGAGATTAAATTTAATCAAAAGGAGAAAATAGTTTTTGGCATGTGGGAAAATTAAAAATCTGGAAGTTTTTAATACACTAATTCATCTACAACATTATTCTTTAAACTGAAGCTCGTATCCTAATTAAATTGGAATGTTGTCTAAGTTTCTGTCTTAAGGTCAGGGTAATTGTTGAAGCCTCAGATGCTTTTATGTTTACTTAGGTGGAAATAGTTAGCCTGCTATGTTAGTTCAAGTCTCTGGGAAGCAAAGAGAAAGATGGGATTAGACTTGTAAGAAATGTATTAAGGTAAATGCATGTGAGATAACATGGGAAGAAATCCAGAGATGAACGGAAGAGCTATTAAACTACAGTGTTGATCTGACCCTGAGTAAAGGAGAAAGGAAAGGAAGGAAGCTTGCATAGAAGCATTTTAGACTACAGTGTGGTACTGAGAAAAGTTAGGCTGTTGGAAAGTTCCCAAGCCAAAGTCACCCATCAGAAAAGGCCCAGTACTGATCCCAGGTATAGGCCTCCTTTGGTATACCTGATGTGCTCAGTCACTAGCAGGGAACAGCCAGTGAGAAGGTGACCTTGGGACCAATGAGGTGTAGTTTTAAGAGTGCTGAGGCTAGGGCTGTAGGTCAGTTGTTCGGTCAGCAATCAGATACATTTTTATGACTTGTCACACATGTAAGTCATGATATGCTATATATTTACATATCTTTACCATTAAGCATAGTCAGATAAAGTAAATAGAAGGATAGAATTCTAATAGTATTCTTCATTTAATGAGCACTAATTATATGCCAGGTACTACTGTGTTTTGTGTTGAGACAGATTTATACAGAAAGAAAGAATAAAGCATAGAGGATCAAATAGAAGTATGTATTAAAATACAGCATAATCAGTGTATTAGAAATGATTGCCATAGAATAAGGTTTGGCAGAACAGCCAATAAACCGTTAACAGTAGTTATTTGTGTAGAGTGAATTGAAGAAAATAAGAAATAAGGAGAGGACTTAAAATGTTCACTTTTTAAGATTCAGTATTAGAGTTTATTATAAGCACAAATTATTCTTGTAATTTAAAAATGTTTTTAAAATTTTAGTGTTTGTGCTTGAGGAAAGAATTATAGACCACTTAATATTTTTGATCTCTTTATATAGGTTCAGTCATGCTCTAAGGTTACTATCTTCGTCCTCTTTTATAGAAAAATAAAAATTTCATAGCAAACTTAGTGAATTAAAATATTTCACTAAATACTAGATTTGATTCTTTTTCTCTTATGCTTATTTAAGTTGTGATTTATGTTTCTTTTTATAGTCTCTTAAGGTGGTTTCTTAGGTCATTGATTTGAAACCTTTTTCTTTACTAAGGTAAGCATTTAAAAGCTAAAAATTTACTTCTAGGTACTGTATTTCACAAATTTGGTATATTACATTTTTATTTTCATGAGAGTAAATGTATTTTCTAATTTTTCTTTTGATTGCTTCTTTGACCTATGGATTATTTAGATGTGTGCCTAACTTCCAAATATTTGAGAATTTTTTGATTATTTCTCCATAATTAACTTCTAGTTTAATTCTGTTGCATCCATAGAATGTTCTATATTAGTTCACTTAAATTTATTGAGACTTGTTTTATGGCCCAGAATATAGCCCATGTGAATGAATGTTTGTCTGTACTTGAAAATAATGTGTGTTCTCTTATACTGGGATGCAGTGTTCTATAAATGTCAACTTGGTTAATAGTATTCATGTCTTCCATACCTTTAACTGATTTTCTGTCTACTTGTTCTTTTAATTACTAAGAAGAATGTTGAAGTCTCTAAGTATAATTTTTAATTTATCTATTTCTCCCTTCAGTTCTATCAGTTTTTGCTTTGTGTATTTTGCTTTATGTTTCTTATTTGGTACACATAGGATTTTTATAGAATAAGGTTTGACCCCTTTTTTTTTTTATTATGAAATATCACTCTTTACCTCCAAGTAATATTCTTTGTTTTAAAGTCTGTTGTATGATGTTAATAGAGCCACTCCAGCTTTTCTGTTTCATTTTTTAAATTGAGGTATAAAATTGACATATAACATATTAGTTTCAGATGTGCAGCATAATGATTTGATGTTTGTATATATTGCAAATATACGCATGCATACATGTTATTTTTGAGGGTGTTCTTAGTGATTACACTAAGATTTACAATATGTATTGTTTCTGATTTTATTTATTGGGTCTTCTCTCTTATTTTCTGATGGTTCTGGTTAAAGGTTTATCAATTTTATCATTTCAAAGAACCAGCTCTTAGTTTCATTAATCTTTTGTATTGCTTTTTTAGACTCGATTTCAATTATTTTCACTCTGATATTTATTATTGTTTCTCTTCTTCTTACTTTGGGCTTTGTTATTTTTCTAGTTCTTTTAGGTTTAAGGTTAGATTGTTTGGAATTATTTTCATTTTTTGAGGTAGGCCTGTATTGCTATGAATTTCCCTCTCAGAACTGTGTTAGCTGGTAGCTGCCTGTTTTGGGTGGAGGCACCTGGGCGATGCTATGCTGAGAACTGAAGCTGGCTACCACTAGTGTTGGGCTGGGTACAGGGCATGCTGAGGCCAGCCTCGGTTTGTTTGGGGTTTGTGGATCTTTCAGAAATTTTAGGGAAGTCTGCAGCCAGGGTTTGTGAAGAAAAAACCACCTATGAGGAACAGCCACTGAAAGAGGTTCGGATCATGCGAGAGTTGGGTGGGATGGATTCTCAGGAAATTACCAGGGTTGAGGATTGGTGTTAGCAAGTTTGGAGACTTAGATTTGGTGACTGCCTGTGCCTGCAGACTATGTAAGAGGTGGGCTCAGCAAAGGAACAATGGCACCTGACTACTAGCTGTCGGGGGAGGTCTCAGCAAAGGAACTGTGACACTTGCCAGCACTTCTGTTTTAGCCACAGCTTGCCCTCCAGCCAGCATTGCCCCTCCAGCCCTCACCATGAAGCCAGACAATTCAGTTTCTCTCCATATGTCCCTGGAGCTTTACAAGCTGCTGCCTCAGCACTGGACCCCAAAGCAAGTGAGTTTGTCAGTAAGTAAGGCCCCTTAAGAGGAATACCTGGGACTCCAGCAGCCCTCTGTGTCACCCAAACAGAATCTCTGCTGATTTTCACAGCCAGATGTTATGGGGACTCCTCTTTCTGGTACTGTTAGTCTGGATTGGGGAGCCGAGTATGGGACTGGGACCCCTCAGGGGAGACCTCTGTAGCCGACATATCCCTCCCAGTCCTTAACCGCCATATGTGGATGTAGGAACAGTTCATTTGTGTCACTGACCCTCTGTCTCTACATGACTTCTTTATATTCTTAATTATGGTAGTTTTGTTCAGCTAGTCTTCAGGTGATTCTCAAGTGTGGTTGTTCTACAACTTAGTTGTAATTTTGATGTGGTCATGGGAGTAGACAAGCACTGCTTTTACCTACACTGGCCTCTTGATTAGAAGTTCTACAATATATATTGTTAAATTGTCATCAATTACTTTCAATTACTGTTATACATCTTCATGTATAATGTTAGGACCCTTACCCCTCCTGTTCTTTGTGCTATTGCTGTTATACGGTTCATTTTTACACATATTCTAAATCCCACTACAAATTGTACTTACTCTTTTAAATAATTATCTTTTAGGTAGTTTCTAAAATGAGGAAGAAAGTATTTCACATTTCCGTACATTTCTAGCACTTTCAATTTTATGTGGGTCCAGGTTTCTATCTGCTATAATTTTCCTTCATACTGAGAATTTTTTTAAAATTTCTTATAATACAAGTCAGCTGGTAATGGCTTTCCTCAATTTTTATTTGTCTAGAAAAGTCTTCATTCAGCCTGTATTTTTGAAAGATATTTTTGCTAAATACAGAATTATAGGTTGGCAAACTTTTATTTCTTTCAGTGCTTTAAAATTAAAGGTGTAATTTTATTGTTATCTGGTTTGCATTGTTTCTGACAAGAAGTCTGTGATCATTCCTAGTTTTACTTGTCAGTATGTGATGTGCCTTTTTTCTCTGGCTATTTTTTAATTTCTCAGCAATTGGATCATGATCTTCCTTGTGCTTTTATTTGTTTATTCTGGTTGTGATTTGTTAAGTGTCTTGGATATGTAGGTTTGTGGTTTTTATAAAATATGAAAATTACCATTTTTTAAAAAAATTTTATTAGCATCCCCTTTTTTCTCTCCTTTCTAATGGGGCTACAATTATATGTATGCTAGTCCTGCAGCTCACTTTTTTTCCAGTTTCTTTTTACATCTTATGTTATATTTGGATAATTTTTATTGCCATGTGTACAGGTACACTGATATTTTCTTCTTCAGCATCTAACCTTTTAAGTCCATGCATAACGTTTTTGTTTATTATATATTTCATCTCTAAAAATTCTATTTTTTTTAAACTTTAATTTATCTCTTCATTATGTTTCTTATTTAAAAATTCTTGCCACCCTGAATAAGCTGGATCCTGTCTGATCTCAGAAGCTAAGCATGGTTGGGCCTGGTTAGTACTTGGGTGGGAGAACACCTAGGAGGACCAGGTGCTGTAGGCATAAAAAAATAAATAAATAAAAAGGGATTGTAAGATGACAACGTTCTCACAGTCCATGAGGCCAACCAAAGGTTGCCTCACCTCAAAAAATAAATAAAAATAAAAATTCTTAAGCATGTCTATAATAGCTTCTTAAAATGCTTTGCTAATTCCATCATATCTTTTATTTCTGGGTCGGTTTCTATTGAATGATTTTTCTCCTGGTTATAGTTCATATTTTGCTACTTCTTTACATACCTAATAATTTTGTATTAGATGCTGGATATTGTGAATATTATGTTGTTAAGTGTTTGAAGTTTGCTTTGTTCCATTAAAAAGAGTGTTGGAGTGGAGAGAGAAAAAAGGGGCGTAGATGATAGAGGCTCTGTTCATCTCTCTGGCAACCAAATCAAAGTTGTGACAGAAACAAGGAGCAGTAGTATAGAAAAATACCTGTGATCTAGATGAAAAAACCATAGAACTACGGAGAAATCCAAAAAAGCACACTGCAACAGCAGAAGGTAGGATGGGGTGAGAATGCGGGGCTGCCCGGTCCCAAGCAACTGAGTGAGACAGAAGCTATGGCAACAGCAGCAGCAGATGCCTCTTAAAGGAGCTGCATCCCCAAGCAGGTTTTCGCAGTGATGGACCTACTCGCTCTGGGCAACAGTGCCGAGTTGGTTGTGTGCAGAGGGCACCCAGGATTTACAGGGAAACATTGTCAGAGTGAGGACCCAGGGGAGACTGGCTCAGTACAGAAGTACCAGTGGTATTCATTGTTCCCTGTTGAGCCCTCTCCCTCCCAGTGCGCTGACACAGCACTGGCCATTGCCATGATGTCATCAAACTGGATAGCAAAGGTTGCTCCTCCCAGAGGATTCCCTGAAACCCTGCCTCCCCCAATTCGGGTTCTACCCAAGCCACATCCAGGTGTATTCTCAGCGAGTTAGATGCTTTATGCTGAGACAGCTGGCTTTAGTTTTTGGTGTGGCCCCCAAAGGGGTAGAGGCTTGAGATAAATTTGGCCTGCAGCTGAACGCCAGGGAGGGGTGGCCCTAGAGAGGTAGAAGCTTGAGCTAAATTTGGCCTGCATCTGAAAGCCCCTCAGGACTGTGCCACTGAACACCTACTTAACAAATCCATGCTAATAAAGCCAGGAGACTTAGGAGCTTTGCTTAGTACATAGAAACAGACATGGAAAGGCAGCCAAAATGGGAAGACAAAGCAGCAGAAACCATATGACCGAACAGAACAGAGATCCAGATATAATGGAGTCAAGTAATCTAACAGATGCAGAGTTCAAAACACGTGTTCTAAAGACGTTCAGTGAACTTTTGGGAAATGTAGAGAACTCCAACAAAGAGATAAAAATGGAAGTGGAAATTATTAAAGGGAACTACTCTGAATTGGAGAACACATTATCTGAGATAAGAAGTATGTTAAATGGAATAAACAAAGGAATAAACAAAGTTAATAAAGAAGATGATCACATGCCCTATCTAGAGGACAGGAAAGCCAATCAAGACACTCAATCAGAATGGTGAGAACAAAGATGCCAAGACTATAAAAATAATTTAAGGAAGATATGAGACACTATTAAGGCTCCAAATATTCATCTGATCGACATAACAGAAGAAAATTAAGATGTTGAACAACTGTTTGAAGAAATAATGATGGAAAGCTTCCCTAACTTGGTAAGGAAATGGACATAAGCTCAGAGCATTCCAAAAATCAGGGATCCAAGGAGGCCCATACCAAGACACATCATAATTAAAATGCCAAAGGTTAAATACGAAGAATATTAAAAGCAGCAAGAGAAAAAGAATTAACCACTTATAAGAGAACACCCATAAGACTGTCAGCTGATTTCTCAAAAGAAACTATGCAGGACAGAAGACTTGGCAAAAAATATTCGACAAAATGAAGACCCAGGATATACAACCAAGAATAATTTATCCAGCAAAGCTATCATTTAGAGTTGAAGGACAGTAAAGAACTTCCCAGAAAAATATAAACTAAAGGAATTTATCACCACCAAGCCAGAATTACAGGAAATGTTGGAGGGGCTTCTTTAAGAAGAAAAAAACATGTATCAAAAATACATTGTATTTTTACATGTATCATTAATACATTGGTTAGGTGGAGGGTCTGGGAGGGAGGGAGCAATTGAGGGGATCATTTTATGAACTATATAGATGTCTAGCCAATGCACTGTATACTTGAAACTAATTAAAAATTTTTAAAAAGTGTTGGACTTTGTTTTAGCAGACAATTAAGTTTTGTGGATCAGCACTGTCTTTATGAGGCTTGTTTTCAAACATTGTTAGGGTGGATCAACAGTAAGTAGCCTTTGGTCTAATGTTATATAGTTCTTGTACTGAGATGTGACCCTTCTGGGATCTTAGTACCCCAAGTATTCAGTTCTGACTAGAAGGAAATTGAATGTCTGCCAGCCCTGTGTGACTAGACATAGCTCCCTGGCCTTTATTCTTTGTCTGACTCTATATATGCTCAAATTATATTCAGATAAAGGCTCAAGGGTATCCTCCTCTAAATTCTGCAGCTCTTTTTCTTCATAACTCCCTCTTCTATAGTAATGTGCCCCATAAATTCCAACTGACTCATCCTCCCAGAGCTCCTATATTTGTCTTCTCAACTCAGCAAAACAGCTTGGTTTTGCTCATATTTATTCCCTCTGTAGCCATAATCTAGAAATTGTTTTCAGGAAGAAAAAGCATTATGATTATAGGGTTACCTCATTTATTTTTTTTCACTTAGAGATCAGTGTCCTGTACTGCATTTTTCAATGTCATATATTACATCTCTACTTGTTAATGGAGGTTAGGCAAGTGCCATGTGTGGAAGCAGAATCCCTAATTTTCTTCTTGATGTATTTTTTGTTTTAGAAAAGTAAATTTACAAAAATTCGGAAGAGAATACAGAGAATTCCCATATGTCCCCATCCTCAGTTCCCCTATTGTCAACATCTTATATATACATCATAGCATACTACGTTTGTTAACAATTAATGAACTGATATTGAGACATTGTTAATAATTCATATTTTATTCAGAATACCTTAGTTTTTGGCCTGTCATTTTTCTATTCTAAGATCCCATTCAGGATGCCGTATTACATTTAATGGTTATGTCTCTTTAAGCTTCTCTTGACTATGACAGTTTCTCAGACTTCCTTGTTTTTAATGACCTTGACAGTTTGAGAAGTACTGGGCAAGTTATTTTCAGAATGTCCCCCAATTGGAGTTTATCTGATTGTTTTTCTTATTTCAGTTGGTTTGTATGTTCCTTTGACATACCCCACCCCATCATTTTGTGTGTGAAGCATTTTCTTACTTTCTGACACTAAAAGGTACTCTAGCCTCATCTGTCCTAGAATCAGCCATCTGTCTAATGAGCTTTGGTTATTTTTATTCTAATGGTATTAGAAACTAATATCTGGACAGTGGATGTGCTTGTTGCTATTTCTTTTAGGTCCTCTCAGCTGACAGCAAGGAAATATATGTGTGTATATTAACCTGCATACATGCATATATCTACAAATATTTCTGTAAATCCATCTTTATATTAAGCTAAACATGAATTCATACTGATGTCTCCAACAGTAATCCGTTACTACATGGATCATCCTCATCTTACTTCCTTGTTTATCTATAATCTTTCACTATAAGAATGAGAAACCTGGCTTTCATTATCCAGTATCTAGTACTTAATTGTTCAATTCTAGTATTCATGTATAGCAGTTTCAAATTGTTAATTTGTACCTCTGTGGGAAATAACTTTACCAACTAGAGTACCATGGCTTATATATAGTTTTACTCTTACAGAAAAAAAACTTCTATCCCATATATACAAAGAATTCTTTATACTGATCAATAAGATGATGAACAACTTTAAATGAGCAAAAGATTTGGAAAAAACAAACAAACAAACAAACAAAACTCCTGACGATCTACAAATGAAAAAACCCTTAAAATAATTTGTCATTAGGTAAATAAAATGTAAAACAGCACCAAAATACCAGCACATACCAATTAGAATAATTAAAAATCCAAAAACTAACAATATCAATTGCTGATGAGGACCAAAAAGAATTCATTATATGCAAGTGATACAGCCACTTTGAAAGACAGTTTTTCAGTTTCTCACAAAGCTAAACATAGTCTACTCATATGATCTGGCAATCACACCCCTAGATATTTATCCAACGGATCTGAAAACTTCTGTTTACACAAAAAGTTGCATACAAATGTCTATAACAGCTTTCCCCATAATCACCAAAACTCAGGTAACAATAATGTTCTTCAATAGGTGAACAGATAGCAAACCTTGGTACATGCATTATAATGAAATATTACTCAGTGATAAAAAAAGGGAATTATCTATCAAGCCACACAAAAATATAGATGAATTGTAAATGCACACTAAGTGAAAGAATCCAACCTGAAAAAGGTTACATACTGCATGATTATATTTATATGACATTCTGGAAAAGGCAAAAATCATTGAGAGGGTTTAAAAAATTGCCAGAGGTTTGGGGAAGGGGAAAAGTTGAATAGGTCCATTCCAGAAGATTTTCAGTTGAAACTATTCTGTATGACACTGTAATGGTAGATATAAGACAATACACATTTATAAAAACTCGTAAAAATTTACAGCACAAGTCAACCTTAATGTATAAAAATTAAAACAAAAACAATAAGGAATCATTCAGAGATCTCATGATGAAATGCAGACTGTGACAAAAGAATCTAACTATATTGCAAATGTATGGAATAACTTCACTGAAGGGAGTGGGAAAGAGAGGTGCTAGCCTAAATAACTGGAAATGAATAGAGACTGTAAGAGTAAAACTATATACAAGCTATGGTACTCTAGTTATTTCCCACAGAGGTACAAATTAACAATTTTGAAACTGCTATACATGAATACTAGAATTGAACAATTAAGTACTAGATACTGGATAATGAAAGCCAGGTTTCTCATTCTTATAGTGAAAGATTATAGACAAACAAGGAAGTAAGATGAGGATGATCCATGTAGTAACGGATTACTGTTGGAGACATCAGTATGAATTCATGTTTAGCTTAATATAAAGATGAATTTACAGAAATATTTGTAGATATATGCATGTATGCAGGTTAATATACACACATATATTTCCTTGCTGTCAGCTGAGAGGACCTAAAAGAAATAGCAACAAGCACATCCACTGTCCAGATATTAGTTTCTAATACCATTAGAATAAAAATAACCAAATCCAAAATTTTATGTGTTCTTCTGGAAGTTTTATTTTATTTTATTTTATGTTTAGATCTGTGACCTATTTTGAGTTAATTTTTGTGCAAAGTCTCTAGGTTTATATTTCTGCATGTGGAAGTTTGGTTATTTCAGCACTATTTGTTGCAAAGACTATCCTTTCTCAGTTGAACTACCACTGTGCTTTTGTCAAAACTCAATTGACTATATTTATGTAGGTCTGTTTTTGGCATCTCTGTTTTATTCCATTGATCTCTGTCTCTTTTTTCACAGGTACAAACTGTCTTTAGTACTGTAACTGTATAGTAACTCTTGGAATCAGGTAGCATGAATCCTCAACTTTGTTCTTCTTTTTCACTTATTTGTTGGCTATTTCATGTTCTTTGCCTTCCTATATAAATTTTAGAATCACTTCATAAATATCTATAAAATAGCTTTCTGGGATTTTTTGCAATTGCCTAAATTTTTAAAATCATAAATAGATGTTGAATTTTGTCAAATGCTTTACTGTATTTTGATGATCACATGATTTTTCTCATGTCTAAATTGCTTGGTTTTGAAATATAAAGGCAGTCTTGCATTCTTGGAATAATTTCAACTTGGTTGTGATGTTTTATTCATTGTATTTATTGCTAGATTCACTTTGCTAATATATTTTTAAAGGTTTTTTGCATCTGTATTCATGAGAAAGACTGGCCTATAATTTTTTTTCGTAATGTTCTTTAAATAGGTCAATTTTAAGTCTCAAGGTTATATTGACTTCGTAAAATGAGTTAGAAGTATTTTTTCTATATTTGTTTGTTTATTTATTTATTTATTTATTTATTTATTTATTTATTTTAGTAAGATTGACTTTATATCTTACTTATATATTTATTAGAATTCACCAGGGAAGTAATCTTGGCCCAATCTTTAGTAAGTAGGTTTTATCTTCTTTTTTTGCAGTTTAATTTATTGAACTAGAATTAATATACAATCAAATACATACAATTAAAAGTCCAATTTGATAAGTTTTGACTAATTTATATGCCTCTGTAATCTCACCACAATGAAGATGTTGAAATTTTTCATCACTTAAAAAGTTTCCTTATGCCCATTTGCCATCAGTTTCTCCATTTTCCTTAGCCCCAGCCAAAAACTGAGTTTCACGTGCCTATTTATCTTTGATGTTCATATCTTTTGCCTATTTTTTTAATTGGGTTGTTTGTTTTCTTAATGTTCTGTTTTCTAAATTACCTGTTATTCTACCTGCCCTAGAATTTAATATAAATAAAGTCTTACATATTATTGTGTTTGGCTTCTTTTGCTTAGCATAATATTTTGAGCTTTATCCTTGGATATTATGTATGTCAGTATTTCATTTAATTTTTATTGCTGAGTAGAATTATATGGATATATCACAATTTGTTTATTCATTCTCTTGTTGATGGATATGATTGTTTCCAGTAATTAGCTATTATTAATAAAGCTGGTATGAGCATTTGTGTACAAGTCTTTGTGTGAATATATATTTTCATTTTTCTTGGGTAAAAACCTAGGAGTAGAATTACTGGGTCATATGACAAGTGGATGTTCCACTTTTTATAAAATTGACAAACATTTCTCCAAAGAGGTTGTGCCATTTTTACACTCCCATTTGCATGCTATGAAGAGTTCTAGTTGTTCCATATCTTCACCACCACTTGACATTGTTAGTCTTTTAAATTTTTGCCACTCTAGTAGGCATGTAGTACTATCACATTGTGGTATTAATTTGCATTCCCCTTATCACATAAGTGTCTTCTCATGTGCTTATTTGCCATGTGCAAATCTTGTGATGTTTCTGTTTAAATCTTTGGCTCCAGTTTTTTAAAGCACTCTTAAAGAGCATGATTTGGTACGAATTTTAATGTAAGTAAGCTATTGAAAAAGAGACATGTACCTTTTTCCCCCTTAAAATGAATCATGTGTCTGTTCTGACCATAGTTTTTTCCAGTCCTAATTTCATGCTCAAAACTTGATGTGATATCATTCTTTAAAATTAGCCATAAACTTTAGTTTTAAAATAAAACTATTTCTATCAATTTGGCTCAATTTTTCGTTGGGTTGTTTACGTTCTTATACTGAGTTATAGTGGTTCTTTATGTATTCTGGATTTTAGTTATTTGGCAGATGTATATTTTGCAAATACTTTCTCCCAACCAACTGCTCATCTTTCCATTTTCTTAAAAGAAACTTTGATATGGTCAAAGTTTAAATTTTTGTTTTTTTAAAAAGTGTTTTAAGCTTTTTGTGTCCTAAGAAATTATTGCCTACCCCAAAGTTGTAAAGATTTCCACTGGTTTTTTTTTTTTTTCCTGGAGATTTTATAGTATTAGCCTTTATATTTAGGTTTTAGGCCATGAACAGTTGATTTATGTTTGGTGTGATGTTAACTGCTGAGGTTTATTGGTTTTTCCCTTTATACTTTCAGTTCTAGTACCTTTTGTTGATAAGATTGTCTTTTCTCTATTGAATGACCTTAACACCTTTGTTGAAGAGCAATTGGCCATTAATGTGTGGATCTATTTTTGTACTTTTAGTTCTGTTCTAGTAATCTCTGTCTATTCTTATATCAAGACTACATTATCTTGATTACTTTAACTTTGTAGTAGGTTTTGAATTTTGTCTTCCAACATTTTTCTTCTGTTTGATGGTTGTTGGGCTATTATAGGTTCTTTGCATGTCCATATACAGTTTTAAATGAAGTTATCAATTGCCACTAAAAAATAATCAAGATTATATGGAATCTGGAAATTAATTTAGTCAGAATGAATGTGTTAACAATTTTGGGTCTTCAAATCTATGAGCACAGCTTGCCTCTCTTAAGTCTTTTATGTATCTCAGCAATGTTTTATGGCTTTAAAGTAAAGGTATTTCACTTTTTTATTTGTTCCTATGTATTTGACATTTTTGATACTTGTGTAAATGAAATCCTTCATTTTCTAGTTGTTAATTATGCCTAGTTATTTTTGGGTGATGGTTGGTCATTTTATGAAAATTTATAGAAATAATTTGATACTCCAGGTACAGTTATTTTAATGAAGATAAGATTTCTTTTTTTTTTTTTTCTGGCCAACTGTTAGGCTAGATGCAGATCACTTTAATCCAGTCAGAGATTGAGCTGATTCAAAGCTAGCCTTCAATTTAAATAAAGGTTCATCTATTTCCTATTCATCCTTCTTCTTAGCATGTACACCTTCAAAATCCAACTTTAATCCTGGGATAACCACCAAAGCCTCCCCTCATTGATGGACCCCAAATTCTGATTTTCATGACTCTAAGCCTGTGAAGATTGCTAGAAGCTATACTCAGCTTTTTAATCTCTCAGCTATTGCTTTTACTTTAAAATTTAGCAATTGCCTCAGTGGAAGGTTACCTCAAATAATTGAATCAACCTCTTTTGTCTTCTCTCTTGTAACTTGTCTCAAAAGCTACCACCACAGTAGCTTTCTGATGCCTTTAAATCATGCTTGCTTTGCTTGCTTGCTTTTTTCCAAAAATATATATTTTGCCCATATTTCTTAGCTGTTTTCAGCAGGAAGGTTGGTTTGAGACAATCTAGTAAACCATAGCCAAAAATGTCTTCCTCTCCCCCTCCACTCTTCCATCCTATCCTCCACTAGAATATAACATTGTTCTCTGTAATATTTCATTTACTTCCATATTCCCAGCACCTAAAGTGTACCTAGAACAGAAGTCAGTTGATATTTGTGAATTAAGGAATATTTTATCTGATAGAATGGAAATTCAAAAGGAAATGCCTTTACTGTCATTTGCTCAAACCTAAGATATAGATATTTTTGAGAATAATTAGGTTGAGTTCTGAACTCAGACTCAGAACCTTTAGAGTTTTAGTCTCATTGAAATTTCCTTAAGAAAGTAACATCTTTGGTCTTTATTCCTTCATTTGTAAATGATTTATTATTCTCTTACTTAATGGAAATAGTTTCAGTTATTATTAAAATTAAAAAGCTTTCAAGAGAAAAAATTAAAATCAAAATACGTAGGCTTACAATTTTTATTATAGTCTGTCAGTGATTACAAATAAGATAAATAGCTTATGTTTTAAAAGGTAAAATTGAAGCGTTTCATAAAAAATTAAATTTTGCACATTGCATAAATGTTTACCTTTGTTTTATCCCCCTCTTCCCTTTAGAGCCATTTTAAGTGCCAGATCTAGTTATTTTGCTGCGATGCTGAGTGGCTGTTGGGCTGAAAGCTCTCAAGAGTGCATTACTCTTCAAAGGTAAGCATAATTTTTACAAGGCAGCTTGATTGCAAGTGATTGG
This sequence comes from Cynopterus sphinx, assembly GCA_030015415.1. Lineage (NCBI taxonomy): Eukaryota > Metazoa > Chordata > Mammalia > Chiroptera > Pteropodidae > Cynopterus > Cynopterus sphinx. Next base: position 66,936,894 of record CM057387.1, on the reverse strand, counting down.
AAATAATACAAAGCACTTTTTATGAATCTGATTTCCCTGTAAGTTCAATGAAATATTTCTAATGTGGTAGAATTCAACAAAGTGCATTTTCTGAAAATAAGAGGTAGTAGGGGACATTAGTAATGGGGATAGTGTATAGAATTTTCTGACTGCTATAAAAAAATACCACAGACAAGATAGCTTAAAAAACAGAAATTTATTTTCTCACAGTTCTGTAAGATAAACGTGCCAACGAGGTTGGTGTCTAGTTAGAGCTCTTATCTTGGATCCTTGGGTTGCAAACAGTTGCTTCTTGCTGTGTGCTCACTTGGGCTTTCCTCAGGCATGGGGGTAGGTGAGAGGAAGGTGGAGGGAGAAAGAGAGTGCTGTGGTATTTTTCTTATAAAGACACTAATTCTATCATATTAGGGCAGGGCCACACTCTTATTACCTATTACCCTCATTTAACTTTAATTATTTCCTTATATAGCCATACTGGGTGAGGGCTCAATATATGAATTTGGGTGGGGGGGGGGATACAAATATTCAATCTTTTCTTTTTATTTTTCTTTTTTTAATGAAATGGTGATAGTGGCAATTCCATAACAGTGGATGCAGGGAAAGTATTGATAAATTCTTGCTGACCATTTACTTGTCACACAGGCCAATAATCTTGAGTTTTCTAGGTTACAATGACCTAGTTCCCTTACTCACTAACAGATTCTCAAATGCTTCTCATTTTGTAATTTCTCACTCTATAAAACACAGAATTTTGAAACATTATTTGTAAGAATATATAGTGTTTTTACTTTATTTTTTCATATTTTATTCATTTAATATAAATGAAACACATATGCAAAAGGACCTAACCTCCTTTCTTTCATACCAACGCCTTTATAAAGTTACAATTTAATTATACTACTGAAATTTCAGAACGCATATCACAATATATTTCGCAACCTATTTGGGGGGTATAGTTTCAGCAGCTGCCACTGTTAGTGATTTAAATTATGCATCCATGGAAATCACATGGATACCATTATTACAATGTATTTTTTTAAAGAAAAAATACTAGACTAATGAAATAGTAATAAAGAAAAATAATGGAGGATGTAAAATTGCATATATAATCACCAAATTTTTATTTGATATTGCTACTAAAGTAAACTTCCTGTCTAACCAATTTGCCCCCTACATGCATAAAATACTTATACATGGATGGTTTGTTTTTCTTTTGTTGTTTTTTTTTCAGTCACTAAAATATTAAAATGTAACATGAATTTCTTTGGTGATGTCAAAAAAAAAAGTAATGTTTGTATCTAAGAAACTCTGTTGACTTTCCATCTGAGTTCCTTAATTATTTATTTTAAGAATTATTTTTATTGAAATGTAATTGACATGTAGCATTGTGTTAGTTTTTAGGTGTATAACATAATAATTTGATATACATAATATACGCTATATATATTATTTAAATTATTATGGCAGTAAGTGTAGTTAACATCCATCACCACATGTAGTTATATGTGATTTTCTTGTGATAAGAACTTTTAAGATCCACTCTCACAGCAACTTTCAATTATACAAACAGTATGATTAGCTATTATCACCGTATTGTCTATTATATCCTTAGGATTTATTTATCTTGTAACTGGGAGCTTGTACCTTTTGACCACCTTCATCCATTTTGCTCACCCCTCTACCTGCTGCTTCTGGCTACCAGGTAGTTTCTGATTATAGAAGATTTTATATGCCAAGCCAAAAAGGTTATTATCCTGTGGGTAAAAGGAATGTGTAGGTGAATCAATTGGTGACATTTTGTTATCACTGTTGAAAAACAGCCTTAAAGATATATGTATCCTACTGCTAAGATCTCTTCCTTGAAGATGAATTTAAAATTATCCCTTGACTGTAAAGAGAAGGATAGTGTTAGCAGAGTCCAGAGTTTCTGAGTCCACAGAGTTTCTGTTTTGTGTGTGCCCATCCTAGGGATAATCAGTGTGTTATGATTTTGGAAACCTGTCTAAGGACTATCTTTTAGATATTTTAGACATCATTAAAAAAAAACTGTTAATCCACTCTCATTAGAACTGAATTCTATAAAATTCTAAAGGGAGAAAAAAACACTAGTTTGACTCAATGCAGCTTTTGGGCATTCGTTAAAAATCATGTATGTGATTCTGTGTAGTGAGAGTAAGGTCAAAAGAAATATATGAATATGAGATATTATTCTGTAGCAGGAGAAAGTAATTTACAGAGAGAACATGTCTAAGTTTTTATTGGATGAAATCTTGTGCCTTGTACGTATAATGACAATTTTTACTACCTGATACCTATTACTGTACACCTTTATTCTTCTCTCCAAATGGATTCTGTCCTTGGCAGTAAAATACCTTACAATAATAACACCATGTATTTTTTAGATTTCTTCCAAATTTACTATGCCTTTTAATTTTTAGAGTCTGTCTTTGACAGAACAAATCTATTCACATATTATAAATGAATAAAAAACAAGATCAGGTAAGTTAAATGTCTTCATGGGGTCACGCAGTAAATAAACATCTATGCTGAATATAAATCACATGTTTGTTGATTCTTAATTCAGAGTCCATTCCATCCACCACAGTCACTGAAAAAAAAGTTTCCCATTGGCATGTTTTCTTGAACTAACTAAACAGTCCTCCACTGTTTACATCAGTGACTTTTAAACTTTATCTCTTAGGACCCTAAAGATCTTGGAGGTATGTTAGGAAACATATGGTGTAGGTTGGAATCTGAGAGGAAGGAGATTTGGGAAGGGGCACCTTTTCAAACAGAGCTGCTCCATCTTTATGTTTTATATTGTTCAGGATGACCTCCAATTTTAGTTATAGGAGTAAAATCAAACCTCATGAACAATCAGATTAAATATTCAAAACACACAAGCCTTTAAAGATGAAGTCTATTTATTAAAATGTCAGCAGACAAGAAAGAATTAATGGTATCAACTACTAGTTTCTACTCCCTCACTTGTAATTTTCCATCTTTGGTTACGATGGAGGTAATGGATAAATATCTCCTCTTATAATATGGCTTCACTACTACTGATCAACTTTAATAGCTTGTTCAAGGGAAAGCCAAATAGAAGTAACCAAATTTGTTTTGAGTGTTATTCAAAATAAGTAGACTATACATTACAGTAGTGCCACCAATGACAAGTCTAACTCATCTTACAATATCTTTTCTTTATTCCTGTTGTGATAAGCAAGGCTCTGCTCTTTACTGATTCATCTTACCCAGAGCTGCTATATCAGCAGTGAAGGCACACTTCTAATTAGCTTATTCACTTCTAATGGTAGCACATTGGAAATGATAAACTTTTTTTTTTATCTTGCTTGTTAAAGCAAGGTTTTCTAACACTAAAATAAAATATCTCTTGACAGATAATGGGTTTTATCCATATCCTTTATTATCACAAAATATGTTTTTTTCCTTATATATCACATATCAAATCAACTCATATTACTATCTCAATGTTATTAGTATCATGGTATTTAAACCTACAGAAAGACTAGAGGGGATTTAGGAATTTTGCTTTTAAAAAAATTACATTTTACCTGCAAAAAAATGAAATTAGACCACTTTCTTATACCATATATAAGAATAAACTCAAAATGGAGTAAAGACTCAAATGTAAAACCCAAATATAAGCAGTGAACTCTTTAACATTGCTCTTAGCAATATTTTTTTGGATATGTCTCCTTGGGCAAGGGAAATAAAAAAAATAAACAAGTGGGACTACATCAAACTAAAAAGCTTTTGCACAGCAAAGGAAACCATCAACAAAATGAAAAAACAGCCTGTTAAATGGGAGAAGATATTTACCAATGATACATTTAATAAAGGGTTAATATCCAGAATATAAAGAGAACTCATATACCTTCACATCAAAAAAAGCAAATGATTCAGTTAAAAAATGGGCAGAGGACCTGAATAGATATTTCTCCAAAGAGGACATAACAAATGGCCAGCAAACATATGAAAAGATGTTTAACATCACTAATCATCAAAGAAATACAAATTAAAACCATAATGAGATATCACCTCACACCTGCCAAAACGGCTATTATCAATAAATCAACAAAAACAAGTGTTGGTGAAGATATGGGGAAAAGGGAACCCTCGTGCACTGTTGGTGGGATTGCAAATGGGTGCAGCCACTATAGAAAACAGTATGGAGATTCCTCAAAAAATTAAAAATAGAATTACCACACGATCTAGCAGTCCTACTTCTGGATATTTATCCAAAACACTAATCTGAAAAGATACATGCATCCCTATGTTCATTTCAGCATTATTTATAATAGCCAAGATATGGAAGCAACCTAAATGTCCATCAGTAGACAATTGAATAAAGAAGGGGTGGTACATATATGTAGTGGAATATTAGCCATAAAAAAGAATGAAATCTTACTATTTGTGACATGGTTGGACCTAGAGAGTATTATGCTAAGTGAAATAAACCAGACAGAGTAAGACAAATGCCATATGCTTTCACTAATATGTATAATCTAAAAAACAAAATAAACAAAACAAAAATAGTCTCATAGATACAGAGAACAAACTGATGGTTGTCAGATAGGAGGGGTTGGGGGATGGATGAAAGAGGTGGAAGGATTTATAAGTACAAATTGGCAGTTACAAAATAGTCATGGGGATGTAAAATACAGCATAGGGAATATAGTTAATATTGTAATAACTGTATAGTACTAGATGGGTTCTAGAGTAATTAATTAGGGGATCACTTTGTAAGTTATATAAATGTCTACTCTGTTGTACACCTGAAACTTTAATGTTAAATGTCAACTATAATTTAAAACATTTTTTATCACATCTTTTAGGACTTTTTATTGTAACAAAATAATCTACAGAACATTCTGTTTTCATATTAATTGTAAATCTGCGTAGATGTTTCCATGGGTAGTATAGTATAGTAGAAAGATAATTGACTTTGGTGTCCTTACGGGCAGCCCGACATCCAGTCCTAACTTGTTACCTGGCTTTAGGGACATTGCTTACCTTGCCTGAGTTTCCTGAAGTTGTTGAAAAGATTAAGTGAGACACAACAAGGCAAGAACCTGGCAGAGTACTTGGTACATAGTATGTAGTGCCCAATATTTGTCTTTTTTTCTTTCTCTAAATTAAATTGTTCTTATTTTCTAGAGAGAAATGGGTTCAAGTGAGGGTCATTACCAGTACTAGAACAGCAATGCCTTCTTTGGTTTATCAGTAGCCTCTTTTAGAACTATGCCACCGTTGCATGTCTGCAGGATGTTTTCTGCAACAGATTACAATGAAATACGGTCTGTCCTTATAGAAAAGAACCACAATGTTTTTAATGAGTAGGTGCCTAAAAGACAAAGCATGTGATATTTTTCAAGTGGCACAGTCTTCAATAAATTGAGGTAGGAATAGTAGAGTCCTTCAGTCCTAGTTCTACCCATGCCACAGAGTTAGGAGGATTGAAGGGTATAGTTAGAAGAAATTTTCCTGTTCTGGTGGAGAAAGGAGGAATTTGTCCACATCCTGTACTGGAAGTTGAACCACAGCCAATATTTCTGTAATGAAACCTCATATATTTCCATTCTGTATAAATAGAAGCCTTCCAGTGTGGCTTGGGGCTTTGAAACATAAAACTGAATTTTCTCATCTCCCTCAGGATATTCCTGGGAGTGCTCCGAACCTTCAGTATGATCTCTTGAAATATAAATCAGATCATATTTCTCTTTTGACTAAAATCCTTCAATACCTTCTCATCACAATTAAAATTAAACCCAAATCTTTACCATAACCAATAAGATATATAGTCTGGCCCCTGGTCTTTTCCCAGACTACTCCATCTAAAGTAGCTACAGCCCAGCTCTCCAGTTATTCCCCTTTATGTTATCTTGTTCTGTTGCCTTCACGGCACTTTTCACTTCTAAAATTATCTTTTACACATTTGTTTACATATTAATTGTCCATTCCTCCCTCTAGAATGTGAGCTTCTTATATCCTCAAGGTTTAGAATAGAGCCTAAATTAAATGTGAATGAATGAACTAATGAATGAATGATTTCCTGTTACTTTGACCCTCATACATAGGAATCTAAAATTCTTGGAAGTACACAGAAAGCACAGAAATTTCAGTGGACTAGGTACATGTTCACTCTTGGATCTTCTTGCTCTGTTCTTGCATACAGTTTTCTTTTTTTCTGTGTATATGTAATTTTTTCTCCTCATACAAGCTTTTTTCTTATTATGTTTAAATGGGAATAGTGCTTTAAGTTTTTTTATTTATACTGTAGGCTATTAGATAATTTGTGTTTTTTTTTTATGTTAGTTGATCATGCTTTTAGAAACACATAGTAAAAATATAAGTGACTTACAACACAATAATGAGAATGCAGTTTAGTAAAATGTCAGGACAACAGGAAAACATTTTTTTGCTGTTTTTATAGCTATCATATGTACTGACTAATCTCAAATATCTTAATTTTGCAATTTATTTTAATAAACTTTTTGTTTTTATTTAGTTATTGCTATCTGCTTAAATATGTCAAGTCTTGAAAGAAACTGTTCATTCAACATAAATGACCAGTTCTCATTAACATTGATAAGGATGGCTCTTGATATTTGAGGGAAAGTGTATACACTTTCTAAAGTGTATACATTCTAGTAATTATGCTAGTATTTTAAATTGACCAACTATAAATAATGTGGCATAATTATTCTTATCATATGCATAGCATGTAAATGAGAATATTTAGAGACTGACATTTTTTCTTGGTATTAAAGTAAAGATTTGGAGTTTTGAATAAGCAGAAACCAGCATTTGACCATAATAGGGGCCAGTTAATATTTATAAAATTAATTATAAAGTTATCTCTATATTTTTAACTCAGTCTTCCTCTGAAGGTTTGGGAAGATGATGTAAGTGCCCTAATAACCATTCATTTAAACATTCATTAAACATTTATTGAGAGTATATTATTTAAGGCCATAGAATCAAAGCAAACACCTTTCTGAGTTCTACCCTGTGGGACTCCATTTCTTTTCTTCTTACCTTCCTCCTTTTGTGCCCCTAGCATGTATTTAGGTACTATGCTTAACAAACGTTTTGGGTCTAATCAGCATTGTCCCTACCTGATTTCACTGCAGAGCTCCATTATTATGTGGGGAAAGGAAAATCTTCTCATCCTGAGAATATTGAATCAATGCTGACATTCTGCTGCTTATAGAGATGCAAGGATGAGATACAAACCCTGCCCTCAAAGAACTCAGTCTAGAAGGAGAAAGAAGTATGCCAACAAAGATATTACAAGTCAGTTTGATCAATGTGATAATAGAAGTATATGCAGTATATTTCTTAAGAGCCCAAGCTTTGGAGTTAGTCTGCCTGGATTTAAATTCCAGAGCATCACTAGCCATTTAACTTTGGGCAAGTTACTTAATTTTAGTTTTTTTTATCTATAAAATGAGACTAATAGTATCTACTGTTGAGTTGTTATTATAATTAAATGAGCTAATGGCATTCGAAATGCTTATTAACTCAGGGACTGGCTCATAAGTGCTAAATAGGTGTTAGTTATGACTGTGTTTTAACATACAGTGATTTTTTTTTTTCTTTTGGCCTTAATGGCATTAAGGAAACAACCAAAGATAAAGAGTCATGAGTCTTATGTCTGAAAGATGCAATAGAGAGGGAGAGTATTTTAAGCCAGTATGTGCTAAGGCATGGATGTATAAGGCATTGGAAGTAGTTCAGGTATAGGATATGAATAGTTCACTTATCTTGAAACAGCTGCTAAGAAGGAAAACCAGAGGTGAGATGAGAAAAACATGATAAACCAAGCTAAGGAATTTGGGCTTTTTTTTCTAAGGACTGTGGAGAATTGTTGAAGTGTTTTCAAAGTGGAAGACTGTATCAGATTTACATTTTAGCAATGTCACTCTAATAGCTATGTGGGAAACAAAATGCAAGGAGATTATTTCAGGCAGGAAACTGGCATGAGAGGATACTGTCAGTACTGAAAGAAAATGAGAATCCGAACCAGGGCAGTGAGAAGGGAGAGACTGAATTCAAGTAAGTTTTGAAGATGTAAATGATGGGATATAATGAGGAAGAGGATCTAGATGAACCTTAAGCTCTGATTTAAGCACGTAGATGATAATCTAGATGCTGTTAGAATTTTGAGGGGGGGACAATAACTAATGTACTTTCTGTTCAAAATAAGACAAAAGAATCGTCAGATAAATTATTTCCTTTATTATTGGTAAAAATGTTTAGAGTACTAAAATGTGCTTTAATGCAAGAGATAAAGTCCCCTCTAAGACAGCCAACCTGAGAGAAAGTCTGAATTTGGATATAGCAGTTGCACTTTTTCTTTATTACCTCTTTCTACTAGTTCAGCAGAGAAGAAAGGAGAAATCAAATTACCTCTCATCTCAGGTTCTTCCTGACCAATAACCAGTGGTGGATGTCCATGAACCAGATAATTCACTCCCCTTGGTACAGAAATAGAGGGTAGGACAAGATGCAAGAAGTCCCATAACAGTGCTATGAATAACTGAAAACCAAATTTGGGGTGTTGGGAGAGGCAGGAAAGAGGAAGGAGGTTATGAATTCAGAGTTTGAGATCCCATAGTGTTTGGGACATAAAGATTATTATTCTAGACTACTTCTTAAGTCATAGATTTACTTTTTACCTGTATAATGAGAAAAGTGGTCAAGCTAGAGCCACTGGATAGGAATTACTAATTAAAAATCTGTACAGCATAACGAGGATTTTTCTAGTGAGTAGAGCTGCCCATCTGAGGCTTTAAGCAAGACCGGAGGCCATTTGTCAAACATGCTGAGAAGAGGATTTCTTAATGAGCCAGAGGTTGAACTGTGACCTCTATGGTCCTTTCTAACTCCTAAAGCCTGTTACGGGAGATGCTTAACAAGTAATCAGTGATTTAATACTACAGTAATAACATTTTGTAACTTATATAAAAACCCATAGCTGCAGTTATACTTTATATTAAATTAATGGCATGCCCGCATGGATGTTATTGGAAGAATGTATTTTTCAGATAAAAGTGAGATTAAACTTTTATCTTGGCTAAAAAAAGTTTATGGGAAAATAGTATCGTTGATAACGGTTAAATTGTAATTATTTCTGAATTTGAGTTTTTCTTTTATTTCTCAGTATAAATCAGGTAGAAATGAATGTTATGATGCATTTTATATATGGAGGAACTTTGGACTTTCCAGACAAAGCTAATGTTGGGTATGTATTACTTTTAATAATTTTAAATGTAAAAGTGTTAATATTTTTGGCTTCTGTTTTGTTGAGCTATGTTTCAAAGTGTCACTTTGAAACAAACTTTGAAATAAAAGCTTTGCTTTTATTTCTCCTTTTGTCATATCTTGTGTGTGTTTGAGAATATCTAAAAATAATAAGTTACTGTATTTAGAAAAAAAGCAACTTAAAGTCGTAAGATTAAGAAATGTCTTTATCAGAGTTACGTTAGAAAACCTTATGTTGTGGAAATTAAATGACAGGTTTTTATAAAATAAAATTGATTGAACCTTTATCAGATTTTGAACAATTATTTTACCACTTTATTTTTTAACTTTAGTGTCTCTTTTAAAAATAGAAACATTAAAATTAATTTAAGAACATAGACATCTTAAAAACCACTAAGGTTGTGATTAAGTGCTCTATAGTGAAATGCCATTTAAGCTGCTGAAATCCTAGTGGAGAATGAAATCTACCTTGCTCTTCTATTTTCTAGATGTCTTCTCCTTTTATTGCTATTCTAACACGAAACAAATGAAAGCTACTCTTTTAATTTTAAATATTCATTGGTTTCTTTAATTTCAAACTTAATAAATATAATTTGGGGGAGAAAGCATCTTGAGTCACAAGGATTAAGTACTAAAGTTTTCTCCCTGGAAACCTATATGAATTTTATCATGCACTCAAGGCTTGTTGGTTTCCTAAGTACCTAGAGTATGTTTGGATGTTCAGAAATACTTGACAAATGAAAGAAGCAGTGGAAACCTTCTGAATCATTGGATGCTGTCTCCAACCTTAGGGTCATATGTAAGCATTTTCAGTATGATAAGTGGCAGTTTCCCAACCCCCACCCCCAAATTTTTATTACACAAATTTATCACAAAAGTTCTGTAAGTTTAACAGCTTTCAAAGCAGTTTCTGGACTTTGATATATGTCTCTGAGAATCTGAGGAGAGTTTGATTGAAACATCTCCTAAATTTTTATTTTCCACTATTCAGATCATGTGACAATGCTTTCAACTTTTGGCCTGTATCCTTTTTATAATCCATGAAGAGTAGCTATCATGTAGGGCAGAAAGTTAGAATTAAAATAATTCAGATTTTTTCTGAAACATGCTATACATTATCAGGAAACCACTGTATTATGCCTTAGTTTTTAAATTGGAAAATTAACATTGTATCTGTTTTTATTTTAGTCAGATACTCAACATGGCTGATATGTATGGACTAGAAGGATTAAAAGAAGTAGCAATCTATATTTTAAGAAGAGATTACTGTAATTTCTTTCAGAAGGTAATTATTGAGTCTCAGACATCTTTTATCCAGTGCTTAAAGTCACCTATTATTATCTACTAGATTTTTAACTCTGTTAGTAAATAGTGCTTTAAAATTTAAAAATATTAAGTCAATTTAACTAATGGGAACTTTAGTTGAGAAATAACTCCTTTGCTTGCCAAAAACGGACATTAATTAAGATCATTTTAAGTAAAATAAAATTGAGGTAGGGGGTTTGAAAGGATATAGGAGTATCCTTTAATTCAAAGGTGGAGTGTATAACCAGTGCTCAGGGTTTGGAACTAAGAGAAACGAAATCAGGAACCAAAGTTACCTTCTTCATTTATCAAAGTGCATTTATCACTGTGCTTCATCAGTACTTTCCCCTGAAATTATACTCTTCCTTTCTACCACTTCTCTTTATAGCATGTCCTTGGGATGGAATATAATTCTCTTCTACCTGTCTGCCTGGGTAGAGAATAAATACTGACTTTTAAATTTTAGCTTATGTAAACATAAATTTATTGTCTCAAGAAAGATCCCATACTGTACATTCATATAGATACCATTTTGCACATTGTTTTTAGATTCTTTGTTGTTTTCATTTACTCTGTGACAGTAGGTTATTTTTTATTTTCTCATTCAGGCTTTTCTGCATTTTCTAAATTTTCTACAATGATCACATATTACTTTTATAATCAACAAAAAACAAATCTGAGAATTGTTCACATCAATATTCCCCTCTTATTGGGCGCTCAAGGCAATAATATGCATTTTATGAATTGTACTTAGGTAATTTTAATAACATTTAAATTTAGATTTTTGTATTGGATAGGACTTTTCCTACCTCTCTATAAGTTGTAGCTAAGGAGGCATTCCATGTACTAAAACAGAACCATGAACTTCTGGGACCAGCACCACCAGCAGCAGCAGCACTACCACCACCTCAGGGTTTACTGAGAATCAACAGTTAAACTTCTCAGCTACCTTTAATCAACCATTTATTCCAGTCGCTGTATGTAAGGGAACTAGAAGGAGTGTAGTCTCTGGTGTCCTCAGCTTTGTAGAAAGTGCAGAATTCTGGTGAAAGATATTCCTTTTCTTCTGCTTCTCCCATTTCCTCAACCAAGTGGAAGTTAGGTGGGAAATCCTAGCATATTCCAAATAAAGATTAAACATAGAGGGTATCTGCAGTGAAATAATAATATCTTCTCATCCTCCAGAGGGACAGCTACCATATCTATAAAACCAGCCCGCTCTGGAGCTTCCATTAACAAAAAAAAGAAGGTGGTAAGAGATTTCTTAGGAGAGCCTAGATTATGCTTCAGAAACCAGTGAGAGTATACTTGAATGGAGAGATTTCTAAAGGGAGGAGGAGGCTTACTGGAGAAGCCAGTACTATCCTGGTGTTTAGGGACAGTAGTTTTTGTCATAAATAGAAAAAAATTATGGGAGTTCACTCCATACCTGTGAACACCTGGTACTCAGGGAAGGAGGAGGACCTTAGTGGCCCCATGAAGATTAGAGGAGACGAATACAGGGCCAAATGACACTGTCCCACTTAAGGAGTCATTGGGCATATGGACCACTAGAAGAATTTTTACCACTGAGAGGCTAGGGTGAAATCCAGTCTGCCCCTAAAAGCCACCACATCAACAAAGGCTACTAATGTCTGAATTAGAGCAAAGTCAAGGACATCTCCCTACTGCCACCTTGGTTAGTTACATGAGGTGACCATAGCCATCCATAGCCCTCTTCCACAGGAGCTAGATCTAGAAAATAGAGGAACAGGAAACCAGACCATGCTGTAGTCCCTGTTTCATATTTCCCAACTATAAATGTAGTCAGTGATGGGGCAGGGAAAGATTTAAGTCACATATGAGCTAGATGTTTAAACAATACTATGCTGAATTTCAGTACCCAAAGTGATTGGCCTATAATGACATTAAGGAATAGAAAAGGGAGGAATTTGACATAGCATGGTTAACAGCACTAGTTGTAAAAAAGAAGTTTTATGTTATCTTTCCTCTAAACAGAGACTCCTCAATAAATCAGTAACATCTAACATTTAAAAAATAATCTCTTTTATGGATTGTCTTTGGACCATTGCTTCTATTTTTTAGTGTGCTCATGACAATACATAGGTTATAAGAAGCTTATTTTATTTTACATTTAATAATACACTTAGTTTTAAAACATTAAAGAGACATTTGTTGCCGTTAAAACAACAGAATATGGAATTTGAAAAATTATTAATATGATATTTTATTGAAAACTTTTCCACTTTATTTTACTTTTATTAATGTAGTCTGTTTTGCCATGGTAACATATTTGTGAGAACAATTTCTGTTTTTGTAGACCTGATCTTTAAATTATTTGCTTTATATATTTTGTTAACACATATTCATATAAACATATTTTTAAATATTTAATTTTAACTTCTAGATCTCAGTTTATGCAGTTTCTTGGCAGTGACTTAGAAATAATAAGCCTTTAGCAGCACACTCTATAGTAACACAAATTTGAGATAACATGGTAGTTAACTGGCCGTGGAACTCCTGGCAAGCTAGCTTCAGTTATTTCATTAACTTCACAATCTTGCCTTTAATATGATTTTTGGACTTTATTTATAGGATTATAGTGGACTTTACATATACTTTTTGCTACTGATTTAAAAATATTTTTTAGGTAATGATTTAAAAATATGTCTCCCTCAAATTCTACCAGCAGATTTTGAAAATAACTGTCAGTCATCCTATTACAAAAACATTTGGGAATCGGCATTTCCATATAAGTAAAAATTTAAGAGCTGAACTTAACCCTTTAAATAAGGGGTCAGTAAACTTTTTTGGTAAAAGACCACATAGTAAATATTCTAGATTTTGTGGGCTATATGGGCTTCATCACAACTACTTAACTCTGATAGTTATAGAGGAAAAGTAGCTATGGACAATATGTAAATGGAACAGCATAGTAATGTTCCAGTAAAATTTTATTTACAAAAACAGAAATAGGCTAGATTTGACCTAGAAGCTACAATTTGCCAGTCTTTAAGCTGCAAATTATTTTGTATTTTAACGATTTTATTATTGTTGTTATATATCAGTTAGTAGATTTTGTTGTAGAAGGCTGGTCATTCCTAAATACAGACTGCTGGACTTTTTAACTCTTGTGTTTACTTTATACTTTTTCAGACTCCTGGCAGCTTTTAGGTTGTCAAGTATGTCTATACCAGTAGTCTCTTCGCGCATACTAGTTTGATAAGCTTATCTGAAGTGGGTCAGAAAACCAAATTATTTAATTTTATAGAATCGTCACTGTATAATCTATATGTAGTCATTTCTGATTTTAGAGCAACTTAGAGAACCTCCAATTATCTAAAAGGAATAACTAAATTGTTAGTATGCAAAACAATTTTTAGCACAGAGGTTTATGACTAAGAGCAGTGAGTTTTCACTACTTGTATATACATTTTATTTATTTGTTGTTTTATTTATGTGCTTTTAAATATGTGTTATATAATTATTATGTATTAAATTCTTCTTATCTGAGACCAGTGTAGGACCTCCCATCGCACATGTACTAAAGTTATACTTTAAGAAGCAGATTGTATTGTATTGCAACATGATGTGCTAGTAATTATTGTACCACTTTTACTTTAAAAAAAATTTAAGCTAAATGGAATTAGGATAGAAATTGTATACATTTTGGCAGCTAAAATAACTCCAATGCTATTCTATAAAACTAAAGGTTATTAGTGATACTTGATTTTAAAAGAATAGCAGACTTTTGAATTACACATATTTATTCTGCAGTTTTGGTACATAAATCAGATCATCTTCATGAACTAAATACTTTTAGCTTTTGAAATTTGAAAAGGAATAAATGTAGTGTTTTCTATTCATTTTAGCCTGGTCCCAGAAGGTTGTCATCAATACTAGAATGTCTGATTATTGCTCATTCAGTTGGAGTGGAAAGTCTTTTTGCTGACTGCATGAAGTAAGTGATCTAAAGTAGTGTCAGTCCTGTTAACTTAGGGAATTTCTTCTTCCATTCTCTTAATTTTCTGGGAAATTCTCAACTTGGTCTGTTTTCTTGGACACAATGTGTGGAGCTTAACTGGTTGCAGCAATTGAGAAGAAGCATTGATTTGGTTGTTTTTTAAGATGCTTGAGAACAATTTTATTTTAGCTCAACCATTGTTACTTATGTTAAAATCCATGTACATTAACCCAAAGTGGATTTCAAACATATATTTACTGAAAAGGGAGCATACTTAAGTCCATCATAGAGCTCACTAAATTAATTGTAAGGGTTAGTTAAAACATGTGTACAAATTGAAAATGCAAATGTTATAATGAAAAATAGTTTTATTTCTCTAACTTGGAATTCTTTGATTTTTAACAGGTGGATTGTAAAGTATTTTGCAAAGTTTTGGTCTGAGAGAAGCTTTGCAAACGTACCTCCCGAGATTCAAAAATGTTGTCTTAATATGTTGATTCAGTCCTTAGTAAGTATAACCTGAATACCCTTGCTTGTGTTTGCCTTCAAAAAGTTTATTCAGTTGTATATAGGTGCTTTCAATGTTTTAGATATAAATATAAAATTATAAAAGCAAGATGAGAGAACCAATTCTGAGAACCTAGCTTCAAGGTTCTGCTCCTCTGTACCAAATTCATTTAGCCAGGGTTCAATCGAAGAAGTAGAACCACTAGGAGGTATACATTGGCTCTTGAACAAAAGGCACATGGTACCAGGGTTATAGGTTATCCATAGGTTCAGTGACATGGACTTCCACTCACTAAGGTGGATTGAGGTATAACACCAAAACTTTTCCATGGCAACATTCTCCCAAAAAACCAGCCTTATATTTGGTAGCAAGTCAATTACATTGGACCACTGCATCATGGAGAAGCCAGTGCTGTGTTCTTAGTGGGCTAGACATTTGTTCTGTATATAAATTTGCCTGCCTTTCTCCTAGTTTTTCTGCTAAAATCATGGACTTATAGAATGCCTTCTCCACCATCCTGGTATTCCGCACAACGTCACTCCTTACTAGAGAACTCACTTCACAGCAAATGAAGTATAGCAATGGGCCCATACTCACAATTTCACTGGTCTTACCATGTTTTCTATTATCTTGAAGTAGCTGGCTTTAAAGAATGGAGGGATGGCATTAAGACTCATTTCAGTACAGGTTAGGTGACAATGATTTCTGGGGTTGGGGTAATACCCTCCAGGAGGTTATATATGCTCTCAATAGTTTTTGATGTATGGTGCTATTTCTCCCATAACAAGGATTCATGGGTCCAGAAACTAGGAAATGAGAGTGGCTCCACATATAATTATTCCTTGTGATCCACTAGTAAAATTTTGCTTACTGCTCCTGCAACTCTAGTGTCTGCTGATCCAGAAGTTTTAGTTTCAAAGAGAAGAATGCGTCCATCTGGGGATGCAACAGTGATTCCATTGAATTTAAAGTCGAGACTGCCTTCTTCTGGCCACTTTGTAAATCAACAGACAGGGAATTGGTAGATTGAACATGACTATCTAGGGGAATTAGGGTTGGTACTATGTAATGGAGTTAATAAGGAAGGAGTGTATTTAGAATGTAGCACTCCCGTGTCCTATGATTAAAATCGGTGGAAAGCTAACAACCCAATGTAGACAACACTGATAGTGGCCCATATTCTTCAGGAATGAAATTTTGGGTCACCCTACCAGATTAAGAACTACAGTTAGCAGAGGTACTTGCTGAGGGCAAAGAGAATATGCAGTGATAGTGGAAAAAATGTAGTTATTAATATCTGCTATGACCAAGTGACCATTTATATAAATGAGCACTGTAATAGTTATGATATACCTATATTTACTTTTCCTTTTTTTATGAATATTTGTATATAAATTAAGCCAACTATTTTTTCCAGTTACAGGATAGCAGGTGGGAATGTGAATTAGTTTGAAGAACAATCACCAAAAGACAAAAAAAAATGAATTTTTATCCACTTTAAGGAAAGGGTTAGCATGTTTTTATATAAGGGGATAGTGATATTATGTTAGGCAGAAGCATGACTGTGTTATATCTCCACTTGAGAATTAAGTATGGTTAAAAGAGATGAATATGGGTGCCAGGTTGACAAGAGGTGGAATTGTAGTAGCTTTGTAATGTGTCAGCTTGGCTAGGATGAATTATGCTTCCCAGAATTTCCTTCTTTGTATGTTTCTAGTTAGAGTGGCCACAAGATATAATTTGGTATCAAATTTGGAGGATAGAAGTGAAGCAGCAACTTTTTTTTATAAACACGAGGAAGACTGGAGCAAGTACCTTTAGCTCATACGTGTTCATTTACTGGCTCAGCTAGTTGGAGTGGAACAGCAGCCAGGCCTGTAACTGCTCCACCTTGCCCTGTATCCTCTTTTGCCTTTTCTTACCTATGAGCCAGGGATGTGTTTACCTTCATGTTGAAGGATGTCAGCATCTCCTGAACGGCACCCATTTTATCCAGATTGGAGGAAGTGAGAACTGAAACGAGTTCATCCTTATGGGTTACAGCTTGTGCTCTTGAGGGTCAACTTGTCCTTGCTCTTCTGTACTTTATGTCCATCTATCCTTCCTGACTGCTTTCCCTGTGAACTTCAAACTGCAGCATTATATACAAAGACTGTTTCACCATCTGCCATAATTGCATAAGGTCAAATCCCTATAATAAATTTCTTTATGTATATAAACACCTCATAGTGGTTGGTCTTCTTTCTCTGATTAAACCCTGAATGATACGTCAGTCACATAGATGGTACATCTAAATCTAACTCGGAGTATAAATGTAGGCCGTCAGCTGGTGAGGTACAGTTGCAAAATATATACCTTATGCTATATAAGGTATATATAGCTTATGCTAATGAAGGACTTTGTAGTTTTGTGTTGTTGATTTTTGTACAAGTAGGAAATCAATCCGAGATGGTTAGTGTCTCACCAGGAGGTAAGATTGGGTCACGTCTCAGAGCCAGGAAATGGCAGAGCTAGGTAGGAACCAAGTGCCTGCACTTCTTTCAGTAATACCTAGCTTCTGGGATGCTCAGAGTTTCTTTTTTGGCCTTGCCCTCCAGCAGAAAGGAGAGAAGCAAGATGTCTGTTGGGGAGGTGTCAGTATTCCCTGAAGTGTGAGGCTGCGCAGGTTGGGACAACCATGCTGGCTTTGGGAGCCACCTGGGTCATCCACTGAGTGCCCAGTTCCAAGGACTTTGTAGTTTTGTTGCTTACTATTTTGTGTTAGTTTCTTTGGTCATTGAATAGTATTCCCTGTTCATCAAGGTAAACAAATGGCCTAGCTATGATTTAGTTCATCAGGGGTAGAAACATCATTTACCACTACTACAACAACAACTACTACTACTACTATGTGGAAGAGAAGGAAGAGGTGGAGGATTATTTGGTGGCATTTTTTTACAGTTCAAAAAAATACTTTTTATTTTTTGAAATTTGGTATAAGAAAGGTACTGTTTTCTCCATTTCACATATGAGAAAAGAGAGGCAGAGAGCTAAGTGTCTTATTCAAGTTCACAATGTCAGTAAACGACAAAGCCAGGTCTTAAAACCTGTTGCTGTCATCCTAAAGATGATATGTGCTCAATGTGGGCAAAGATTTTTTAAAAAAGAAGTATAGGCCTTGACTTCAAGGAACTCATGAATTGGACGAATTGGTAGAAGAATAGGCTAAGTAAAACAAAAGTTTGACAATAAGTACTAACATTCAGTTCCACATCAGTCTTATTTACCTTTGTAGCCTCAACCTTGGAGCAGTGGCTAGCACATATTAGGAATTCAGTATATATTGTCAAAAAGTAAATGAATGAATAAGTATAATTTATATTTTAGGTATATACATGGGTTCACAGAGGTTAAAACAATTGATTCTGATTAAAAGGATAAAAGAAGTAATTTGAGATGAACCTGAAGACGAAAGACAATTTCAAAATAAAAATACGTTCGGGCATTCCCGACATATTTTTAAAATGTGTCTAGGGTCTTGGAGACTGGGCAGTTCTAATATTCTGCTGTAACTGGAATGAGAAAAGATAAGTCTGGGGAGACACTAAGGCAAGATTGGGAAGAATCTTAACTGTCTTATCAAGAAGTTTGATTTTTTTTTTTGCAAGTGGTATGTGAGTTTGTTTGAAAAATAAGCCCTTCATACTATGTTTTTCCTCCCCTACAATATTTTATTTTTATTTTATTTTGATCAGGTCTTCATAGGCTTTGAGAATGCTTGCTTTTTACCTTTCAAAATAGATAAAAAGATGAACATTAGAAAAGCCAAACACCCAGTTTGATCAATAGTCTTTTGGCATCGTGGTGATTATAATGAAAATTTGAAATTGTGCCTTTGATTTTTTTGGGAGATATTCAAGTTTTAAGAAGCATTAACTTATTTTTCATGATTTATCATATAAATAACATTTAGCCTTTGATAAATAGAATATTTTTTATGTTTTTAAATTAAAATTGGAAATATGTTATCCAAAAAAATAAATAAAGAGCAAGCAGTCAAAAATCTTATTTAGTTCTGATTTAGTTCTACTAGATATACCATGGCAGTCGCTTTACTCTATCAGTGATATGCCCCAAACTGTCTTATACTATGGAAGACAAGAAAGTGCTGCTCTAGACTTTATTTGGAGATTTAAAAAATCTTTTTAATGTGAAGGATTTTGAAGTTTTTCTGTTTCTTGGTCAGTATGCAGCAGTACAGTGAAATGTGGCTGCTCCCTCCTACCAAGGACAAACCATTGCTTTTGGGAGAAAGAGAGAGCAGGGTGGGGAGTGAGTAGAAAAGTGTTAGAAAATTTAGAACTTCATGATGTAAATACTTGAATTGTTTCAAAAGATGATTAAAATTTTCTGTTTCAAAATTCTTTGTTTAAGCTCTTCAAAAGGGCAAACTTTTAAGTGTTTTTTAATTTAAGAAAGTTAAAGCCTTAGGAAATAGTATGAGTCATCATGTTTATTCAATGTATGGTGTTGGGACAACCATGAAGCTAGCTGGAAAAAATTTGAATTGGATCTACACCACATATTCTTTATGCCAGGAAATATTCCAAATGGATCAAAGGTCCATATCCAACAGTGGGGTATTTAGGTCCCCTGCTATGATTGTGTTTTGGTCTGTTTCTTCCTTTAGTTCTGTTAATAATTGCTTTACATATTTTAGGGCTCTCTGATTGGGAGCATAGATATTAATAAGTGTTATTTCTTCTTGATGCATGATTCCCTTTATCATTATGAACTGTCCCTTAATATCTTTCTTTACCTTTTTTATTTTGAAGTCTGTTTCATCCAATATTAGTACCGTTACTCCCGCTCTTCTTTGAAAGCCATTTGATTGAAATATCATTTTCTAACTTTTCACTTAGAGTCTGTATTTGTCTTTGGAACTGAGATGTGTCTCCTGGAGGCAGCATATGTTTGGTTTTTTTTTGTTTGTTTGTTTTTTTGGGGTTTTTTTGGTACAATCTGCAACTCTGCTTTTTATTGGTGAGTTCAGTCCATTTACATTTTGGTTAATTACTGAAATATGAGGTTTTCCTGTAGCCATTTTATCTTTTGCTTTCTGGTAGCTCAGTGTTTCCATTGCTTCCTTGTCCTTATGTTTCTGGGTTTGTTTGTTTGTTTGTTTGTTTGTTTGTTTCACTGGGTTTTGTGGATTTTTCCTCTGGTCCTTGTTTTTTGTTATATACTTCAGTTCTGAATCTTTGGCATGTGGTTACCATTATGAATATGTAAAGGATAGTTATATGTATATAGTAGTTCATTTTCTTCTGCATGTGCCTTATCTCCATTCCCCTTTGTGATTTTGGATCTTTGAATCCTCTTTTCTTTTATTGTTGTCTGAGTTTGTCTGTGTGAATGCACAACATTCATTACTATCTTGCAATAGCAAATCTTATTGTTTAAGCTTATAATGTCCTGTTATTAATAAGGGTTGCACTACTCTGCTTCTATCTGCCTGCTAGTCACCTTACACATAGTTGTGTATTTTTTTGTCATTTTGTTTTAGGTGAGCTGACCCCTTTCAGTATTTACAGTAGTACAGACCTCTTAGTGGAGAATTCCCTTGATTTTTGTATATCTAGAAAGGTCTTAATTTCTCCTTCATATCTAAAGGATAGCCTCGCTGGATACATTATTCTTGGATAGTAGTTCCTTTCACTTAATAGTTTGAATATTTGATTCTGCTCCTTTCTTGCTTGTAAGGTTTGTGTTGAGAAGCCCGATGATAATCTAATGGTTGTTCTCTTATTGGTTACCATCTTATTCTCCCTGAATGCCCTGAGAATTCTTTCTTTGTCATATTGGTTTTTGATAATTTTATTATAATGTATCTTGGAGAAGGCCTTTTTGGGTTGAGATAATTGGGTGTTCTATTAACTTCTTGAATTCCAAGCTCCAGTTCATTCCTTAGATTTGGGAAATTCTCATCCACTATTTATCTGAAAATGATTCCTAGTCCCTGCTCCTTTTCTTCCCCTTCAAGAATGCCCATTGTTCTTATGTTTCCTCTCCTGATGGTATCAGCTAGTTCTTGTATTTCTGTTTCATTATTTTTCATTCTTCACTTTCTCTCTTCTTCTTTCTGATTTATTTCTAGGTTTCTGTTTTCAATATAACTGATTCTTTCCTCCATTTGGTCAACTCTATTTCCCAAGCTTGCTCTTTCATTCTTTATCTCTCAGTGTGTTTTTCATCTCCAGAAGTTCTATTTGGTTCTTTTTAAGGGTTTCAATCTCCTTGCTGAAAAACTCATTCTGCTGATCTAGTTGCTTTTCTCAATTCCTGGAATTGTTGATATGAATTATTTTGGATCTCATTAGTTTTTTTAGAAGTACTGTCCTGAATTTTCTGTCATTTAAGTCACATATTTTTATATCTTTAAGCTTATTTTCTGGAGATTTTTCTCTTTTTTTCTGAGCTGCCTTGTCATCTTTGTTTTTCATGGTGTTTAATGGACTATTTTTCCACCTTGGCATTAGTGGAAGTGTATTCTGCTTTCTTCCCTGCCCCTCCCACCCCCAGAAAGGAGATTTATTATATAAAAAGGTCTCTTGTTTGCCTGTTGCTAAGAAGGCATTTTTCTCTTGGTTTCCAATAAATTGCATCAAAGTCTCTTAGATACCTGCTTTATATTGTCTTAATATTCTCTCTCTCTTTTTTTCTTTCAGTCACGATTACTACCCTTAGCCTCAGTCCCTGTCAGTGTTAGCGACAGTTTGGTAGCATTTGCTCAGATACCCCTGGGGCTTCACAGTGTTTTGTCTCAGAGGATATGAGGGGAGGGACCCTCTGGGTTTGGATACAGTGGCTGCAGGGGCTGTGGCTCAGCCTTATGTTTTGTATCCGGGGCCAGTAATAATCAGCTTTTGCTTCTCTGCTGTCCTCACTTCTCTGCTTTCTGCCCTGATCCCTGGGCACTGCCATTGCATGGAGCTCACAGCTCTCTCAAGCAAAGTTGTTCAGGGAACCTGCTGCACTTTCTCCCCTACCCCTCCTCCTGCAGAAAGCTCCAGCTGCGAAAGGCAGCTCTTTCATTTCTCCCTACCACTCAACTCCCACAATTTTGATTTGTGATAGCTCTTTTTCACAGATCCCTCACTCAGACATGCTTATTGGAGGTTAGGTGTTTTTTTGTTGAGTTTTAGATGTTCAGCTTATTGTTGTTTCAAGGGGAGAGATCTGGGGACATCTCTCACTCCACAATGCTTCTCCCCAATATATTTAAAGAATAAAAAATAGAAGAAAAAAATTAAGGAACTTTGTAATGTATTAACAAGGACGTAGGAAAATAAGCACTTTTATTCAATCCTGGCAAGGGTATAAATTTGCACAACTTTTGCTGTGTTTTTCAAACTTTTTTGACTGTGACCCAAAATAAGATGTTCTTTTTTACATTGAAGCCCAGCACACTTATACATATAGAACTGAAATGAATTTTACAAAAGAATACTTACATATGAAGTACTGATATTTTCTATTTTTTTCCTCCTTCCTCTCAGTCTTTTTTTTATTTTGTAATGCTGATTGTGAGCCACTAAAAATATTTCTTTGGGTTGCTAGGAGAGAAGTCTACAGTTTGGAAACAGTGCTCCGTTGAATTTATGTTGCCAGTGTTTTGGATACTCCAGGTGCTCCACCTGATATCTTCTTGGCCCATGTGTATACTCCAGTCATTACTGCTGCATCCAGCTGTACACGGATATAATCTGACGGCACTCTCCCTTTGCCACATTACACTTATATCTCACTTTCTATCCAAAGGCTTCACTGCTACTCCACACAGTGTACCTACAGCTCTGCAATTCTGACAACTATGCAAACCTGGAAGTAAAAGAGAATTAACAGCCCAGGGGACAAGTCTTGACCAATGGTATATGGGAGCCACTGGTTAAATGTTTCCCTGTTCTGTCCCTTGGATGAATCATCAAAGTACATTCTCTGTGTGGCTCTTCAGAGGGTCCCCAGCAAGACTGTGCCCTAGTTGCCTACAATAGTGAATGCTCTATCAGTGCCTCTCAAACTTAAATGTATGTATAAAGCACTTCAGGATATGGGTTAATTGTAGATTCAAATTAAGTAAGTCAGGAGTAGAGCCTGAGATTCAGCATTTCTAACAAGCTTTAGATGATGTCGATGCTGTGGATCACACTTTGAGTAGAAAGGAGCTAGAAAACATACCCCTCCACTGACTTTCCCGCCTTCCCTGTTTCTCCTAGTGCCTCAGGTCCTATTGGGATCATTTCTCAAAATAAACTATCTGCAAAGAGGCCTGTCTTTCAGGTTCAGTTATTAGGCAGAACCCCATCTAAAACAAGAAGTACTGATCCAGGAATTCTATTTCTAGGAATTTGTCCTATAGATATATTTACATATGTGTGAAATAGTGTCATCTACAAGGTTATTACATTACCACAATAGCAAAAATTTAGAAACAACATAAATGTCTGTAAGAAGACTGGTTGAATGACTTATGGTATGTCTATATTATGGACTGTTACGTAGCTATTAAAACAAGGTTCTTTATGTTGTGGTAAGAAAAATATTTCAGATATATACTAAGTGTAAAAGGCAAGATACAGAGTAGTATGCATAATAATGCCTCCAGTTGAGTAAAATAAGGAGAAAATTACACACATTTTTAAATTTGTAAATCTATAAAATAATTCTGGAAAGATACAAAAAATAAATAATATTGATTGGGACGAGGGAAAATGGGTGGCTTGGGACAGGAAGAGGAGGGAGAATTTTCTTACTAATGCCCTTTATATTTGAAGCTTGAACCATGTGTTAATTATTGGATTAAAATTTTATGTGTTTGTTCTAGAAGTGTGTTACATTTTCTTCTGTGAACCTCAGACTACTTTAACATTTAGTATTACCGTATATTCAGTTCAGTATGAAATAAGATCACATATCACCTATGTCATCATTTATGTCCATATTTTAGTTTTTCAGTGATTGTAAGTTAAATTATGACAACTGTACTCTATATCTGTATTTTAAAAAATCTATTACTGTCAGATTAAATAACATATGTATATAGTAAATATTTTGTAGATACCTGCCAAATTTATTTGAATACCCTGCATTTGGCTCTACTACCAGAAAAATTCCTATAGTAGAGCAAATTGGGGTTATTGCCTAAAAATCTTAGTAACCGCAGCTACTCAATAAGTCATCAGAGGAGGAAAGGTTGTACTAAAAAAAAATTTTAAAGACATTATAATAAAGTATGATTTCCTCTTACTCTAATAAATAAAGCAGAGGGAATATATATTTTTAGGTAATTCTTGGTAAATGGGTGAAAATTTTAAAGTCTTGATGTTCAAGAATTAAACTTAATTTAGCTTAGGAATTCACTTATAGACTCTATGTCTCTGATAATGCTAAGAAATCAACAAATTTTTAAGTGTCTACTATGATCCATTTCTATACTAGACCCTGAGGATACAATAGTGAACCAGACAGACATGGTTTCACATTTGGCAAACATACAGCTCAGTGAGAGAGAAACAGATATTAATCAGATAGTCACGTTCATGATTGAATAATTGCAAAGGAATTAAGTGATCTAAAGAAAAGGAACAAGTTCTCTTGTTCTGGCATATATAAAGGGAATCTGATATAAGTACAGGAATCAGAGAAGAAATAGTGCTTGAATTGAGATCTGAAAGATACAGAGGGTGTACAAAATTAACATCATGCAGCCTATGTAAAGGATTTCAGGTTGTCATTTCCAAATTTATCATATCTATTGCTGTATAACAAACCACCCCAAAACTAAGTGGTTTAAAACAACAGTTAATTATTTCTCACAATTCTGTAGGTTGACTGGGTGATTCTTCTGCTGATCTTGCCAGAGCTCAGTCCCGCTGCTGCTTCCCATTGAAAGCTAAGTTGGAGGCTAGGCATTCCACTCCATGTGTCCCTTCTTACCAGGCTTCTCTATGGCCTTACGTTCCCAGAATTCCAAGAGAGTAAAGACAGAAGCTACAAGGCTTTTTGAGTTTTTGAGGCCTAGACTCTAGAACTTTGCACAACATCACTATTTGTGTGAGCAAGTGAAAAGGCCAATCTAGATACAATGGATGAGGAAATAGATTCTACCTCTTAGTGGATAGAGCTACAAAGAATTTGTGGCCATGGTTTTCAATCTACTACAATCTTATCAGGCAACAATTTAATAAATAGATATTTATTAAGCATTTTAAGAACTAGAAATCAAACATGAATAAGATGTAGTAATTTATAAGTGCTATTTTGTTCTTTTACTAGAAGCTCATGGTATTTGTGTATTGTCATTCCACTTTTTACAGAGGTCAGTTTTTGTGAACTTTATTCTTCTATGGTATAAAAATGAGTCATCATTAGATGAATAAAATATAAAAAATAGGGCCTTACCTGATTAGGAAGGAAACAAAATCACTGGAGATTATAAATAATTTTTAACCTTTCTAAATTTGTAAAAAGAACATGTATTTTAAAGAATAGTGGCTACATCAGTGTACCATATGCTTATGAATGATACTAATAAGGACAAAAATTTATTCAGTAGTGAAAACCTCATGAAGCTCTAATTTTTCTTTGTAGATATAACTTTACTCTCAGTTTGCTTTAGCTGTCCTTTAGAGGTGACTGTCTCCCAACTCAAAGTTTTTTCCCTTTTGGGTAGTTCTGAAGGAATAAATAGATATTACATGTAAAACTAATGACAAAGATATTGGCTACCTGAAATTTTGTGTTTTTTTGCAGGCAACATCACATGAAAACAAAAATATTTGATTTGCTTAGAAAATTATTTTATGACCAGTAATCTAACTTTTTTTCAATATTTTCTAAATTATAAGAATGATAAGAATGCTGCTTTTCTTCTGATGGAAAGCGACAGGCTAATCATCAGTTTACCCAGAGTGAAGTGGACAGAAGCAGCACTGACTATGGCATCCCAGCTCCAAGAAGAATGTATTGCATTTATTATAGAAAACTTCTCCAAGATCATTCAAAGTGAAAATTTTGCTCTTTTCTTACAGGTACTATGTCTAAAATTATATCCTATATTTAGTTCCATCTTTGTGTTCTGATTATAATTATACAAGAGTTTTTACATGCAGGTTGCCTTTGATTAAATTAGTGTGGCTTAGATAAATTCCATAGCAGATGGCATGTTTGCATAGGATTTAGAGCAGTGATGGAAAGGATTTTTGGCTCACAAGATAAAGAAGGCAGTAGGGGACAGGTTTGAGTATGCTGGCAAGGCACAGTGTAACTCTGGCCAACTCTAGCCCTCTATCAACATAAGCCATATTTTAGAAACTGAAGTCATAAAGATATTGTTTTGTCAGTAATACAGTTATGGTACATGCAGAATTGTATTACTGGAGACCTACATTGTCTAAATTTAGTAATTGAATAAAGAACCTGCATTACTTCTAGTCTTTGTTTTTAGAACTGTTTTGGCTCTTAAAAACTGTGTGTGTGTGTGTGTGTGTGTGTGTGTGTGTGTGTGTGTGTGTGTGTGCGCGCGCGCGCATGCGCGCGCAGATATTTTTAACAAAGGAAAGGAATTATAATAATAGTTATCATTATGCAATTCTAATAATAATTTTTAACAGAGGAGGTAAGATTTCCTGTTGACTTTGTACAGCTAATTATGATGGTCTGCTATTATGTCAGACTGTCACATTTCTTGCACAGTTTATATGTATTCCTATTAAATATCAATTTCTGTGTTTTGTAGTCACAAGCAATGAGCAGCACAGCTGATCTGTTGGACAAAATTTTAAAAGCAATTGAAGAAAACATTACCACAGAGAATAGTTGCTCTCTTCTTATGGCTCTGGATATGTTACTGAACTCTGACAGTACAAAAGAAATGGTATCAAATGTAATAAAATTCATTGAAATGGTATAACATTTGAACTGTTTTAAGATTTTAAAACATATGCACATTTTAAATGTTGCTTGGTTCATTGAAACTAGGTAATGGATACCTGGAGGTTATAGTCTCTACTTCTGCGTACATTGGGAATTTTTTTATAATACAAAAATTTTTTAATTTCATTTACATCCAAATGGACTACTATAAAAGTTTAGAATTTGGCAGTTTTGCTTGCTAATTCTAGACACAGTTTGGTACTTAACAGTATTAATTGGTACAGCATAATTCTAGTATTTCTTTCTGGTCACTAAATTAAATTTCCTAAATCTAAAACTTATATAGAACTTTAAACAATTTTTGGAATTTTTGCCCATCAGTATCTTTTATTTTTGTAATATATTCTTAATTTTTTTGTCTTTAAATAATCATATTTAAAATAAGATTCACTGGGGAAAAGCAAAATTAAAATATTTTTAAATGCAGTTAATGGCAAATAAGCTAATTTGCAAATTACTGAGATTTTATATTTGTTCAACAAGAATCAGAAAATTCCATCATGTTTATTCTATTACATGGAGTATTTGACCTTGTAATGTCATAGTAGATTTGAAAAGGCTGTGGAAGGTCTTCATGTAAAGGCCATTGGTGGTTTAAAATAATGTTTGGTTGAAAGGATAAGGTTTAGCTTCACATTCACTATAAAATTCTGCTGTGAAGAGTAAGCCTTTATAAATAACATGTACCTGACGATCTTAAAAATCTAAGTGGTGACATCATTGATCTAGCTTAGGAATAAGTAGATTCGGAAAGGAATAATGACTGGTTGCTATGACAATGTGGCTCTCACCAGCTGCTGATTTGTTGCTTGAACACAGGGTTTTACGTGCAAGATCCAGGCTCTGCGTGATAAGCTGTGGATCTTCCTGGTTCAGTCTTTCTACGCTGTTCGTCACACAGAAAGCTGGAAGCTGATGAGCACAGATGATCAACAGAAAATCCAAGCAGGTATGTTAGTCTTGAGATTTTTTATTTTTATATTATAATATTTGTGACAAGGGATATTTTGAGGGGATTCTAATAAGTAGTAGGATTATTTGTTTGCTTCTGTTCAATAATAGCCTGCTAATTGAAACTAGTGTTAGTGTGTTTAGGCAGTATTACTAAATCATGCTTTTTTGCTGTTCTTAAAAAATGAAACTCATTTCTTTTACATATATATGTCAGTTTCTAATCATACTTTATATTAGCAATAATGTTCCAGCCAAATTTGCTTAAAAGCATTCTTGTTTTACTTGTAGAGATTAGAAGTATGGGAATCCATATAGAAAAGATTGCTAAATATGCTTTCTCTCCCTTTTTAAATATATATTTTTTTATAAACCTCTTCTATCTTTTCATAAGACACCTTTTCTTATGGTTTTGCCTGGATTAGATGGCTTTATTTCATAATTGATTGGTTCACTGATATGGTGTGTGCTATTGCAGTGTCCCTCAGGAGCCGCACAGTGGTCTCTGACATTTAATAGGGACCATTTGAAACATTAGCATTAAACAAAAGACATAGCTTGCTCAGAATGTGTGTTTGTTTCAAAAAATATTAAAATAAAATTTTTAGGGTATGGAACTAAAAATGGCTTCATGACTATTTTTGGGTTAAAGCAGGTGCTTTAGAAAAAATATTGGCAGATTCAGCAAGTATGTTTTTAAATGTTTTAAGTTAAGAAACTGTATTTTATGAACCAAATACTTTTGTACTATAAAACGTGGAAGCCATGTGTGGTATAATATATTCTTGATAGTACATAGATATGTTAAATTCTTTAATGGTTTAGTCAGAATGTGATTTGCTCTGTTTTGCGTTATGAGCATAAAATAATAGTGTAGCCTAATATGACCTCAAGAACACTTTTCAAAGAAATTCCAACAAAAAAATAAAATAGTAAAATCATGAAACAAGAATCATGAGGTCTGTAAAAAATGGAATTTTTTTCGTGTGACTATTTCTGTACTGATTTTTAGATGACAGTTTAATCTTTACTGTAAAATCTGTACAATGTGAGGAAATAAGATCAGCATTCCATTAGTAGGTGCCATTCAGCTCTCTTCTGATTGGCAGTAAACTTTATTTTTCTCCATTTTAGAGCATTTCATAGTTAAGTTGGGCCTCAAACAGCTGATCTTAATTCTTCAAAATGCTAACTAAAATTACATATAAATATGCATATATATACATACACATATCTAAAACAAAATTTATTTGTAACCCAACTAATTGTCAAAAGTAACTTTTCAATGTAAAAATAATGTTTTTTAAACCTTAAGTGTTTTAAATTATGATGATTCCTGACTTATGGATAATTACTTCATTGGAAACCCCAGAGAAAAGGGTGATTCTAGGTTGTCTTTGTTATAACATTTCTTATATTCTAGTTTGAGTTACTGACTTTTGGGAGAAATCTTAAATTAATCTCTTCCTGTATAAGTCATTTGCTAACTATAAATCAGTTCCAGTAATGCCATTTCTAGGATCCTGCTTCGTCTTATAGCATAGGTTCTATAGAATAGAGATAATAGAAGATGTGTGGTAGAGTTACAGATAATTTAATGTACTTTTCATCAGCTGCTCTAATAAAAAATAATTTTTGGAAATTATATGTATTTCTTCAAAACATATTTTAGATCCAGGTTACCTTCAAAAGGCAAAAATATATTAACTAAACTGTATTTATGGCTCTCATACCATTATTCCTATATATTTTCCTAGTATCATTCAAATTCTTATTTGAAGAACATAAACATGAATTCCCCAATAATTCCCATATAACCTAATCTATAAAATGAATTTTGTAATTCTAAAAAGAATGATATGAGTTTGAGGCTTGCTTTTTATTTTATTTTCAACAGAACCTTATTTTTATCTCTTTCATCCTTCCTTGGGATATACCTGCAAAACTAGAAAATATGTGTAATTTCAACAGAGTATTTTTATATTTTTAGGATAAACATTTTCTCATGTTTAATATATTATAAAATATTACATTTGTTATAGTCTGTAATTTTTTGTAATTTGGAAAACTGAATGAAACCAGTTATATCTAAAATTTTACAGCTTGAGAAAATTATGGTTTTTATACATGTATGAATATTCTCTGTGAGATCGTACATTTCTCATTTATTAATTTTAATAACAAAATCCATAGGGACAGACAATAAGGTTAAAAATGTGATTCTTTAATAGGAAATTGTCTATGTGTACTAGATTGGTTTTAGCTATTTTAAAGTTATTTTGCATCAAAACATAACCTTTTTCTGCTACTATACTATTTTCTCTCTAATTCTATGTTAATAGTAGTGCCTCCTATAAAAATAAATTATTTCTTTTTACAGCTGCATTTGACAAAGGTGATGATCGAAGACTTGGTAAAAAGCCTATATTTAGTAGCTCTCAGGTAAACTTTAAAAATTTTATAGGCCAAATGAAATAAGATGTCAAATGATTTAAATTTTATTATTTTGTATTTCAGAATAATTTTTAAAATTTATTCTTTAATTAAAGCTATGAATGGAAATAATTTTGAGTCTTTTTTAATCAATGCACATTTAATAAAATTTTAAGTGATATAAATTTTTGATATCTGGCTGGCATAAGAAGCATAATATTATCAACCTTTTTTATTTCCTTGAAAACTCTTTTGGCAACTAACATATTGGACCTATTCCAGTATATCAGAAATTGTCTAGAATTCAAGACCTACTTTAATGTCTATTTTTCTAATTAACCTACTTCTTACAAAAAAAAATTTGGTTGTCCCAGTTTTCTTTATACTAGAATTTTAATTCACATAATAAATATTTGATGTGAAAAAGGCAATCAGTACAAAGAGTACAGTTGTGTTTTCTTTAAAAGTTACTTGGTGTACTATCTAAAATAGTACATACTCTTAGAAACAGAAAGAATGTTGGTTGCCTGGACTTTAGGGGAACAAGGAAAAGAGAATTGTGCAATGGGTATAGAGTTTTATAAGATGAAAAAGTTCTAGATAGAGATCTATTGCACAGTAGGCTGAGTAAGGTTAAGATTACTGTATAGCTCGCTTAAAAATGGTTAAGATGGTAAATTTTATGTTATTTGTTTTTTACCACACACATTCACACAAAAAAGTTACTTGGTGTGCTCATTATAATGTGAAGTATTTTTTTCTTCTCTAAAAATATTGATGGTTAGAATTTCAATTATTGTTAATGTACAGATGGTCACTTAATAACATATTTGAAATATGAAATTATACTAACCTAGTGCATGCATTACAATGATATGGAGACATACATTGAGAGTTGCAGTTTGGAATGCATAGAACATACTGCCCTCGTGGAGTAGAGTAGGGAATCTTTTTTTCCTTATCAGCCAGTAGACAGGAACTCACAACTCTAAGCCACAACTGAAAGAAAGCTCTCATGGCTTGAGGTAGAGGTTAAGCTCCAGATGTCTTTTTGAGTGAAAAACTACGTGATACTGGAGCTTTTTTCCAGTAAACTTCCTAAGACTATTTCCCAAAGCGTGCTCCACAGTACCAGCTCCATCAGATGTTCTACCTAAAAACATGTAGAATCAACTGTTTCAGAATTGCTGGATACCATATTTCGTAGAGACTGATGAAATACATTAGCACCTTAAAAGCTCTGAGTAACATTACAGTAAAGAATAATTTTGAATTCTGTTTTACCAAATTTCCCCAAATTTTCTTATCACAGAACACCAGTAGACTCCCCCTCAGTCCCTTTTAGGCATATTATATAATCATACTGAACATATGCTAGGAAATAACACCTTAGGACATTTTTTTTCTATGTACCAGTTTCTTGTTATCCCCTGTGAGTTATTTTTAAATTTCTAGAAATTAGCCGACCTGCCTTCCTTTCCCCTGTTCTATTATCAACCAAGTTTTTTCTCCTTCCTTTTTTTACAGCAGAATAGAATAAAGTCTCATTGCTCTTTCATATCTTCTTAACTTTCTGGTTGTCCAAGAGTTTATGCTCTTAAGCACAATAGAAAAAAACCAGGGTAATATGTTTCCCTCAGAAAGGCAGTGGTATACTGAAATAGGTACTGGACCAAGAATCAGAAGAGTTCCAGTCTTGACCTCTTATTTATTATCTCTGTCATCTTTGAATTCTGGTTTGCTTATCTGTAAAATTGAGTGATAAAACCTAGCAGCATTATTGTGAAAATTTAGTGAAATAATATACATGCAGTTATCTGGTGTAGAGTAAGTGCTCAATAAGTGTGGAATGAATAAATGTTTTTCAAAAAGAGCTGAGCTCTTTTAGAGGTGGAAGAAAGTTAATAAGGCAGAGAAGAGTTTAAGAATAATGCTTTTACTGAAATACTTAAGGGTAAAATTATATGATGTCTGGTATTTGCTTCTAAATAAAATGGTGTTAGTCATATATGAAGCAAAATTAGCTCAGAGTTGATAATTGTTAAAGCTAGGGAATAGATATATGGAGACTCAGTGTACTCTTCTGTCTTCTTTTGATTATGTTTAAATTTTTCTATATGAAAACTTAAAAAAAAAGAGGAATAATATTAAACCAAAAGGGTATCTAAGAGGATTGTTTTAGAGGGTTACCTTCTTTTTCTTCATTTTTGTCAATAGCACATGATTACCATTCCCAGTTGGCCATTTGTATATAAGAAATATATGTAAACTTGGTAGACAGATATAAGTCAGAGACTGCCTAGAAATGCATGTACATTGAGTCTTCATCATGCTATACTGTTAACAATAACTTTCTAAAGGAGTGTAGTTATCCCATATACTACATAGATCCCTCCCATGGCATGATGCTTTAAAATAGATTCAATGATAGAATAAATTAAATAGATTAGTTTTAAGGGTGGGAAGAGGTCTACCTGGTTTTAGGTATTAAAAATAAATATTTCAAAAAATAAAGAAACATTTTTTGAGCTAAGATTTGAACAAGAAAACTAAAAATGAAGACCAAGCATATTTGAACTTTATAAATAGTACATAAAATCCTAGAACATTGCACTGAATAGGACCAGTCTCCACCCTTTGGACATACATAATCTGAGGCCCAGAGATGTTAATGATTTCTTAAATAACCTAAGTCAGAGGCAAAGCCTAGGATAAGAATCTAATGATTCTTTTATTATCATACCTTGCTTTTTCCTAAACTTAGTCATGTGATTATATATTATCTATGTGTGTGGGTGTGGGTTTAATCACACACCCACATACAAATGTGTTATGTTTATCTCAGACAAAATTTTAATGTAATTAGAATGTCTATATTTAGAAATAATTAGACCCTAGTCTATGTATCAATATATGCTCAGGCTTAACAGCATTCATCACATTTTTCTGAGTACCCAGTATGTGATGGGCACAGTGTTCAGGGATACAAAGATGAAGATGACACAGGCTTCACTTTATACCTCTACTGTCTCATACACCTTTCAAAAGGGAATAAAGTATTTCTATAAAGAGTAGCAAAATAATCTTAAATTTTTATTCTGAAATCTCTAAAAATTTTTAAAACGTTTTGTTTCCTTTCATATCAAAGTTAGCTCTAAACAAAATGACAAAACAGTTGCATTTGTGTTCATTGCCCTCTGTTTTCCCCCTTTTTACCTATTTTTAGGACCCCTTTTCCTCTACTCCAGGCAAACAACATTGTATATACTTTTTCCCCTGTATTACTATTTTGTTTCTTTCAAAAACCAAACTTTTCAGATGTAATATATTGTTTCTCAGGAGATTTTTTTTTTTTTTTTTTTGAGGACTCCAAAAGTAAGTAATTCTTACCACAGAGAGTAAAATTTCTGGCATTTGGGTTGAAGAGAGAATTTTTAGTGAAAATCTTGATAATGTCCTCCAAATTAAACCTTGTAGGTGACTACCTACTTAAAACAGTAAATCATGAGCATAAGTCCTTATTCCACCCCTTATCAGCATGTGATCATATATAAATCACATACCTGTTTTAATCTCCAGTTTCTTGTAACAGGAGCTATCTCTTAGGATTGTTGTAAAGATTAAATGAGATTGTGTATGAAAAGAGTTATAGCATAAAACCTGGGAGTGTGGACCTTCAAAAATGCTAGATATTGTTATTCACTCAAGGCATTCTGACACTGTCAGGTATTCTGTATCATAACTTCATAAAATTAAATAATATACCTTTTTAAATAGTATAGTATTTGACTTTTTTATGTTGTATTTAGATTTAAGGTAATATGACCAAAGACACATTGAAGGTACTGCTCAAAAGGACCAAAGATAACAAGTTTTGAGTGGCCCTAAATTATAATATGCTGGAGATTTTTTCTTTGAAAAACTGGCTTATTAAAACATAAAATATTATATGCCAAAGACTTCAGTAAAGTTACAAAGTATTTTTTTTTTCTCTTTTGTAGCAAAGGAGACAAGTTTCTGACTCTGGTGGTCTAAAAAGCAAATCTTTGAGAGAAAATAACAAAGAGTATTGGAGTTGTCATTCTACTAATCAAAAGATGAAATCCGATGGATTAGGAGCATCTGGACATTCATCAAGTACTAATAGAAATACTATAAATAAAACTTTGAAACATAATGATTTAAAGGAAAAAGATGGTACAAAAATAACATCTAAGATTACTAAAGAATTAAAATCTGGGGAGAAGAATGTTTCTGGAAAGCCCAAAGCTATAATAAAACCCAAAACAGAAAATAGTGATAATGCAAAGTCAGCAAACATGTCACCTAGGCAAGTTGTGGAAAGATCAGCAACAGCAGCAGCAAATGGACAGAAAAATGTGTTACACGAAAAAGGAGTGAGAAATCAGGAAGGACAAATTGCAGGTGCCAGACCCAAGGTACTCACTGGAAACTTAAATGTGCAAGCCAAAGCAAAGCCTTTGAAGAAACTGACAGGAAAAGATTCTCCATGCCTTGGCATCACAGGACCCTCTAGCAGATCTCTAAACTCAAGTATGGAATTATTGGTTTCCACTGAATGTCTAGATGAACCAAAAGAAAATGGATCAATAGGAGAAAAGAAGCCATCTGGTCATAAGCTGTCCTCTTGTGAATCTCTAGGACAGATCATGAAAAACAGTATAGAAAGTAGCAAAACTTCCACTGTAGGTAGGTTTTAGTGCCCTAATTTCTTTCTTTCTTTTTTCAGCTTCTGCCAAAGGTCCTAGAAAAATGACCTGTGTTTAGACTTTTATTTAGTTTCAAATCCACATAAGTATTTGTTTCCATATAGTCATGCAAACAGAAAACACTGTTCTTCCAACATTAACATTTAATTTTGTTTATAGTATCTGACCAGTGAATTTTTACATAATTGTTATATATTTAGTGTTCAATCTCATGACTCACTTTTTCTTAATTTACAGCAGTAAAATCTCGACCTGTTTCAAAAGCCACCAATGGAACTTCCAATAAAAAAAGTATTCATGAACAAGAAAGTAATACAAATAACAGGTAAGTCTTCATTCATTATTTTACCTATACATTAACTTTCTCTTTAAGTTAATTATATACTAACTTCTAACTAAATATTCTTAAAATTCCTTTTTTGTTAGAAAAATTAATATATTTACACAATGATATTTAAAACTTTTTTCTTATTTATTAAAAGAAATTAGTATATTTATCCAAAATGATGATTGCTGCAAAACGATAAAACATCGCTTTTACACTTGTGATACTTGATTATGCATTGCTTTATTATACTTGATCTATAATTTTACAAACTTAAAGATTTATGAGCATGGTTTTTTTATTTTCAGAAAAAAGGTATATTTTTTATTTCTTTGAGAAAAAAATGTATTTCATGTATGAGTGTTTAAAATGCTCATGTTTTGGAATTTTAATGTAATACTAAACGCAAATCATTTTTCTTAGTGTGCTAAAGAAGGTCACTAGCAAAGGATATAGTGATCCAGTACCACAGGCAATTTTAAAGAAAAAAGGAAATGACAATGGATGTGCTACAACACAGCTGAGGACAAAGAATGCTCCATCTAATCATGCTAAAACTCAAGGTAAAGGTGAAGTAGTCCTATAGGGTATTACTTCCTTGTTGAAACTGAATAAGCAGAACTCTGATATGGAACTTGAGCAGCAAATAAGCAAAATATAACATGGGTTTACTCATTTTACATTCGTTTCATGCTATAGAAATGAAATTTTATACTTTTACTTTTCAGACTAATATTTTGGTGTTTGGGGGTATTCATTTTTTTGTTTTGTTTTGTTTTTTGGGGTGGTTTGTCTTTGTGAGAGTGATGATTAAGGGAGTCACTAGTTTATCTACATTACTGGTCTTTTTAATATATTTTGCCCGTGTTTCTTCCTCATTTCATTGATAACTAGAAATTCCATCTGCAAAACCAGCACTAAAGAGTTCTTTAAAAAGTAATGGTGCAGTCGAGAGAGCTGTAATACATAGGAGAAAGAATTTTTCTCTGGAATCTGTACTGTGCCAATTGTTTTTCCATGTTCTAAGAAAGAAAAGAATATTGACCAGACTAGTAACATAATAACTAATTTTAAAAATGAATCTGCCTTATGCATTGAACAATTTGTAAAATCCCAAAAACAATTTTGAGTTAAATAATTAATACTGAAAGTAAATTTAAAAAATAAGGCAGAGAAAAATTAATTGTTCTAGTTATAGTTAAAATTTTAAAAATATTTAAAATATTTTTAAATATTTGATAATTCTATTTGACAGTGCTCAAAATATGATCTCTAGGACTTTTAACCAGTATAAACAAACAGACTCCCAAAATTAATCCTCTTTCCCTCCAGTTACCAGTTTTGATTTCCACTGTATATCTAAGTTGTTAACCCTAGTGATCTAAAATAATAATGATCTTGTTATGAGAAATAAATTAGTTTTGTTCATGTTTGAGGGAAAAAAATTACAGCAATTTCAATATTTCTATTTTATATTTAGCTTGATTCTCCTTTTCAGTTGTGTGGAACACAGTCTTTTTCTCCTTAAAACTTCAAAGAGACATTTCTTCCTGCTCTTTTGGTATAAGGAAATTAGAATTTTCCACCCCCATATATTTATGCAAATCCAATTCTGGCATAAGGATCAAAGCCCTTTACTTGAATAAGAGAGATCCTATTTTAATAATTTTACTAAGACTCTGGAATAGTCTATTTATTTTTGTAATAGAAAAATATTTTCTTTTTTTATTTTATCATGCCACTAACTCGTAATCTGTAATTGTCCATTTGATCAAAGATGTGCTACCATTTCATTGTTTTATTTATTTTATTTCTTCTAAAGTAATTTAAAAACAAATTTTGAATTTCATTCACAAATTGAAAGGTATATTTTTGAATTTTCTTTTCTAAGGATCCCCAGCAGAGTCACCAAATTCAGTAAAATCTTCAGTCTCTTCAAGGCAGTCTGATGGAAATGTGACAAAGTTGGACCACAGCACAACGATGGATAAACAAACACCTAAGAGAAAACTTGTCAAGCAAGGACACACAACTTTGCCAAAGGTTAATACAAAAATAGTGGCAATGCCTAAAAACCTAAATCAATCTAAGAAAGGTGAAATTTTGAATAATAGAGATTCAAAACAGAAAATGCTTCCTGGACAGGTAATAGTGAAGACTCAGTCTTCTCCTCAAAGACCTTTAAAAAGTGAAACCTCTGTTGTCCATAAAAGTATGCTTCTTGATGCATGTGATAATAATAACAAGGGCAGTGTTACTGAACAGAAGCCTCATGAACCTCTATTTAATCTCACATCTGAAATTAGAGGTGTGGAAGCATTCCATTCATCATGCTCACCTGACCCACAAAAGCCATTAAACAATCAAGAAAAAGAGAAATTGGTATTAGAATGCCAAAATGTTTCAAATTTGGATAAATCAATAAAACATGAACTGGAATCAAGACAGATTTGTTTAGATAAAAGTAAAACAAAATTTTCTGATCACAAAGAAACAGGTCATTGCAACACAGCTAAACTACTTTGTCATTCTGATGAGAGTGATAATGTAGATTCAAAACTTTATAGCACCGTTCCCCAAAAATGCGTGATTTCAAATCCAAATGAAAACTCCTTGAACTCTAATCCAGTTTGTGACTTAGTCTCACCAAATGCAGAGAGAGATCATTCAGTATCAGATCAGGAGAAGCAAATGGGAAATAATGACACAAACAAAAAATCAAGCATTAAATATGTGAAAAATGTTTTGCCTTGTGTTACTGAAAGGACAAATGGGACTTTAAATACTGTTCTTCAAGATGACAGAAAATCTAAATTTCATGTAGAACAGACAATTCCTAGTCAGTTGTCTGATGACTCTGCAGCAAACTCAGATAGTTCCTCCAAGTGTTTTTTAGAACAAATATCAGAAAAAAATTCTCCTAAAGATATGGAAACAACAGAAACTCCGGAGAGCCATGAAACTCCAGAAGCTCCATTCATGAGCCACTGGAATTTGAGTACCAGTGTTCTGCATCAGAGAGAGAGTCCTGAATCTGACACTGGCAGTGCTACCACATCCTCTGATGACATAAAGCCCAGGTCTGAAGACTATGATGCTGGAGGGTCTCAGGATGATGATGGGTCAAATGACAGAGGTATTTCTAAATGTGGTACTATGCTGTGCCATGATTTTCTTGGAAGAAGTAGCAGTGATACCAGTACTCCTGAAGAATTAAAAATATATGATAGTAACTTAAGAATTGAAGTGAAAATGAAAAAACAAAGTAGTAATGATCTTTTCCAAGTTAATTCGACAAGTGATGATGAGATTCCTAGGAAAAGACCAGAAATTTGGTCTCGATCTACAATGGTCCACCTGAGGGAAAAAGAAAATATTCTCCGAGGCAGTGTCCACTTTGCTCAGGAAGTAGATCAAGTTTCTTCCTCAGCTGATGAAACAGAAGATGAAAGATCTGAAACTGAAAATGTTGCAGAAAATTTCTCTGCACGTAACTCAGCTCCTCAGCAGTTTCAGGGGATAATTAATTTAGCTTTTGAAGATGCAGCTGAAAACGAAAGTCACGAGTTTTCTGCAGCTAAAAAATTTAAAAGGTCAGTTTTACTTTCAGTAGATGAATGTGAAGAATTAGGATCTGATGAAGGGGAAGTCCATATTCCCTTTCAGCCTTCTATAGATTCTCTTTCACCTTCTGATGTTTTTGATGGCATTTCTCAACATGGAAGGACCTGCTATTCCAGATACTTACAAGGAAATGAAGGTAGTATTTTAGAATGTAAACAAGATAAAGAGAATAGCGAATGTAAAAATGAAAATGCTCTCTTGGGTCTTAGTAGAATTGACTCTTCAATAAAAGATAAACAGAGTACTTCAGCCACTGAAAAAAAGTACACAATAGATGTCCTGTCCAAAGGAGGCAGACAGCTTCCTCTGGAAGATAAAGTAAAGAGTGGAAGTGATGTAGATAATGACTTGCAGCAACACTGCAAACTCTCAGATAATGATATAAAATCTCAAGAAAGACCATGTCATTTGGAGCTTCATCAAAGGGAACCCAACACTGACATACCAAAGAACAGCTGTACAAAATCTCTGGACTCCTGTCGGAGCCAACTTCTGCCTCAGGAAGGTCAAGTGAAAGAGAGCCATTCTGCAGCTACCGAAAAAGCTAATATTGCTTTATCTGCAGGTAATGTACAGAAATAGAAATGTTAAATCTGTAAGAAAATTAGTTTATAGAATGTTCAAGTTGTATGTAGCCCTGAATGTTATATTTTAGTTATATAGAATAATTACTTAAGCAACATTCAAATTTTAAATAAAAACTTAAATTTCTTAATAATAATAAAATTAGCTAGTTAGTCTTCATTGTAAACTTCAAATCCTAATGCAGAACCAATATCTAGTAAAAGTTTTGGTTATTTATTAGAGCTAACTTACTTAGAGATTTTACATGAAAGAATAGAGAAAACCTTAGTTTCTGTTATTTAGTTATGTATGTCTTATTTAACATAGGAATTCTTGACTATTAGAAATTTTATTATACATTGGATATGATTTAAGAATTATGCTAGTATATATCTATGAGGGCTGTGCAATAACTATAGTAATATATAACTAAAAGCACTGAACTATTTTAACTAATTATTACAATTTATATACATTTTACAGAGATTAAGACTTTAAGGATCACTATAATTCTATTCTAAAATTTTCAAGTAAAAAGATAAATTTCCTAAAAGAGAGTATATTTAGAAGAAATAGTCATATATGAAAAAGCCCAGGCTTATTTCACATGTATAAATGATTTCCTGTCTAATTGTTTTGTGTGTTTGTCTTCCTTATTATAGTAATTTGAACTAATGACTTACATTTAAAATATGCAATAGTCATTGACTGAGTAGCTATCGTATATCAGAACTAAGAAAAATACTGATCAGTAGTCCCTGTTCAGCAAAATCACAAGAATAGGGAGCTTCTTAAAGTTGTATTTTTTTGTCTGTCCTTGCTTGCATCCTTCTTTGCATGTGCAATATACAAATAAGGCTTTAGATAAAATGTATTTATTCTCTTTTTGGAACTGACCTTAGAAGTCACCATCAAATAATCATGTCTTTTTTTTCTCTTTAAGTTTTACTGTAGTGAATTAGGTATATGTGCACATTATTTGTTTATGTTTAAATAATTTCTGTTGTTTTCTGTATTACAAGTTTTCAAATTAAAGTACAGAGAATTATTGTTAGTCACCAATGTCAATTTTGCTGCTTAACATTATCCTTGAGTTGTTTGGTTTTTTAAAGATAGAAAAATAAATTCCTCAGAAATCTTCAATTTTGTATAAATGTTATTCTTCTCATTCTGTGTTTTTTGGACTCTAACTGTTATATTGTTCTACAGAACTCTGAGGGGTACCAACATGTGCAATTTTTACATTGTGTAGTATTATGAATTATTTCAGGAGACATAGATGATTGTGACACACTGGCACAAACCTACATGTATGACCATCGGCCTTCAAAAACCCTCTCTCCAATATATGAGATGGATGTAATAGAAGCATTTGAGCAGAAAATGGAATCAGAAACACACGTTACAGACGTGGATTTTGAAGATGATCAACACTTTGCAAAACAAGACTGGACACTGTTAAAGCAACTGCTCTCTGAACAGGATTCAAACTTAAATATTACAAATTCTGTTCCTGAAGACTTAAATTTAGCACAGTATCTAATCAATCAGACACTACTTTTAGCACGAGACAGCTCAAAACCTCAGGGTAAAGTACATGTTGACACTTTGAACAGATGGAGTGAACTAACCTCTCCACTTGATTCCTCAGCAAGCATCACCATGGCTAGTTTTTCTTCTGAAGATTGTTCACCCCAAGGGGAATGGACAATTCTGGAACTGGAAACTCAGCATTAAGAGTACTAACACTTTGGAAAATGTTAAACTATGCCATCCCTTTATTTTTTGATGTTTATATTATATGCAAATGATAATTGCATTAGCCAGAGGTAGACTGCCCTTAATATTGAGGGAGTCCTTCCAATTTATTGAAGTAAACATAGTTTATTTATTAATATTATATCACACGTAGAAAAAAGTTTTTCTAAAATTTTTGAGCATGTTTTATTAATTATTAGAGAAATTAGAAGATATATAAAGAAAAGCACTTCCTTCAGTTTTCCTTTCCTAACTGATCATTTGTTCACTTACATTCAAGATTTTAAAATGTGAATGCACAAGTGGATCTGTCCCTTTCCTTTTTGCTTGGCATATGATAACATAGTAATTTAACAATAAAAAAACTTACTGTGCTTGTGTCAATTTATGTAGTGTTAAATCTATTAGTAACATTCAAACTTGGGATCAGTGGGCTGGTGTGGTTGAGGCAGACAGCTGAATATTAGAAAAAAACCTTCACTTCCCCAACAATTCAGATTCAGGAAATTATGAAGTAAATGCATCTCAGATTTCAATCACATTGTTACTAAAACAGAGAAATGAAATCTCACAGCACTCTAAATTTTGGGGATATATCCAGAAAAAGACATCTGCCCTTGTTCAAAAGAAGTGGGAAGGAAAACTTCTGTTTTATTGATAGATTCCCTTTATAGTTAATCACTCCCATTTTCCATTTCATATTAGAAGTATTTTGGAACTGCATCTGCAATAAGCCTGCACTAAATATTAACTCGAAAATGAGTATATGAGGCAATTGAGTTACTGAGTTAAACTGCGTGCATGTGTGCACATGCAAACATGTATATTTGCTTTCTCCATTTGTCTATATACTTCTTTAAGACGTTGATCAGATTGCCTTTCAGTCTGTAATTTTGGTAGCAAGGCAAGGATAAAAATCTTTTCTACAAAATTCCATTGAGGAGTGAACACTTGGATACCTACTTGATATTGGCAAACATTGTCCTTAGGGTGGTGAGTTAGAATAGGCCTCTCTCAGGTGGGGTAGGGGAGTTAGTTGGGGGAAATTTAAATAATCTCTTCAATTAAGTAAATAAATAAAAATAATTTTAAAAAAAGAATTGGCTTCTCAAAAGCTTTGTAACTCATAATTTTAAATATGTCAGAAGTAAGTCTTAGAATTTTGGTTTAGAATTCCTTTTTTAAATGAACAAAGTTTCAAATGGTCAACAATATAATCTGTATATTGCATATCAAAAATCATATGAATGCATGTCAGTGGTTATTCTTATAATTGCGTTAACATTAACTACTAACCTGTTACACCATAAATCTGCTATGCCTTTTTTAAGTAGAAGCTCTGCAGGAGCACTCATTCATTCAAACAACAAGAAATTGGTTCTAGGCACTGAGTTGCAAAGATGAATAAGGTTTGATTTTTGCCCCTTCCCTCTCAAAAAGAGAATTTAGTTTCTAGTTAGGGGGAAAGCCATATAAGAAAAAGGTTAAAATACAGTATTATAAGAACTCTGTATTTTAGCGCTAGATGGAAATTTAGACATTAATCCTGTCAAATTCCAAAGGACTCTGAAGCCTAGAGGAATTAAGATTGCCCAAGGTCCCACACCTAATTTGTGGGCTAAAATCCAATACCCCTTAATTTCAGTTTAATGTTTCTACCACACAACACACTTCATTTGATTTTTTATCGTAAAACCTAAGAGCAAATACATTTATGGATAGTTTGTATTATAAAGAAACAATATGTGGTAGTGTCAGAAACAGCACCGATTTCAAGACATTTTCTCCAAATGTGAAATTATTTTAAGTGTTATTTTTAATAAACTACCTCAGAAGTTCAGAAATTTATCTTTGAAACTTCTTTCCCATTATCCAGGTCTTGAAAACTCTTCTTAAACTACCAGACATTAAAAGTTATTTAATTCCTTGTCACATCTGCAAATAGATATTAGGGAAGGCATTTTGCTTACATAGTGACCCTTAAGGTAATTTCAGAACACGTGTGTTTTCTAATCAAGCTCTTTTGTAAACAACATGTCTACCAGTCTGTTTGCTTGGGGACTCTTGGGCTGGTTCATTGTTCAACAAACATATTGAAAAATAACTGTGAACATTTCTTTAGTATTTATTATATGTTAGACACTGTGCTGAGTGCTTCAAATATGCATAACATTTAATGCTCACAGCAGCTCTATGAGGATATGTCTTCTTTATTTTATACATGAAAAAACTGATGCAGGGCCCTTACCCTTGATGAGCTACCCTAGTGGAAGAAACTAAAAGAAATAACATACTAAACTATTGTTTGGTAAGATACTAGCTGTATATGGTCAGAGTTGTGGGAGCCCAGAGAGGAGCTATGAATAGCTTGTCAGGAAGAGAAGATTAGAGAAAGCTTCTTAGAATTTCTGTAAAGAAGGGACTTACTTAGTGGCTGTAATCTAGTTGGAAGTGTAGGTCTGGGGACTTGTCTTGAAAATGCACTTGAGTAGGAAGTACTTTACTTCAATTATATGTTACAGATCAATAAAAATATGTTTTTAAATGATGGTTTTATACTAGTTTACATGAGATTGCAAAAACTCTAATCATACCAAAAAAAACAGTTTTATTTTAATTATTTTGATTTGGGTTGCTTTAGGAGGATTGGTGAAGGTTATGGATAGAACTTTAAGCCCTTTTATACCATCTCTTGGAGCAACCAGGTAACATGTGACTCTAGCTTTCAAGAATGAATAGGAATTTGGTTAGTGATAGGACATTCTAGCCACACTGTACCATTAAAGAGTGGTAACCAGGATGTGTGTTGGACATAGGGCTAAAAAGCTGAGCCAGAGTTGGATTCTGAAAGTTATTAAATATTATGTTTAGTCAAACCCCTGGATTTGATAGGCATTATGTCTTTTTTTCCATTATGATTTCATTTATCTGTTTTTAACTCTGGACAATCTGTTTCCTTTTCTTAGGAAATAGCACCTATAACTCACACTAGGTAGTCATTAAAGTTGTTTTTAAGTCATTATGTAACATAAGCAGGTGTGTTTTAGAATAACTGTCAGCAGTAATGAAAATGGCCTGTTTTGTAGAAGCACCCAAATCTCTGAATGCAATTTTAATAGTTTTGTCAACCTAGAAGTGGAGAGTGGAGGAGAATTTGGTAACAGAAATACTACATAGACTGAGATTATAGTACTTGTTGAATGTTCAAATAATGGGAGAAAATGGAAAGACCTTTTCAGTCACTGTCAAAAATAACACCTATTCCACACATATTTGAGGGCCTAATATATTCTCAGAACTATCGTAATGCTAGGGATTAAAAGTTGAATGGCATAGAATCTGTCCTTGAGCATCTCAATTTAGTGAGGGAGACAGATTGTTGAAACAAAAATTACAAAATCATGATGGTAAGTCAAAATAAAGCTCTGTATAAAATATAATCAGTGGATAAAGAAGAGGGAAATGATAGAATGTACTTGGATAGGCTCCCTTACTATTTTAGGATTAGTAGAATTCACACGACAAATGAGAAGGCACACTG
Organism: Cynopterus sphinx; assembly: GCA_030015415.1. Classification (NCBI taxonomy): domain Eukaryota; kingdom Metazoa; phylum Chordata; class Mammalia; order Chiroptera; family Pteropodidae; genus Cynopterus; species Cynopterus sphinx. The sequence goes on along the minus strand of CM057387.1, from coordinate 66,891,927 downwards.
TTGGCAGAAAAAGAGTTTAGAGGCGGTGGGGAATTCTGGTGGTTCCATGTGACTGGAGAGAAGGGAGTGGATGGTAAGGACAAGAGATGAAGTTGGATAGGGATGTTGAGTCCACAGAATAACATGATGACGTGTGCATTTTAGAAAAGTCACATGAAGCAGTATGTAGGATGGAATGGAGCAGGATGACAAGGCAGGGAGACTGGTGACGACTGTTTTAATAATAAAGGCCTGAACTAAAGTGGTAGCTGTGGAGATAGGAATGGATATATTTGACAGATTTAAGATGTGAATTGGAAAAGCTTAGTGACTAATGGAATGAGAAGATGGAGCCATCCTAAAAGACTCGGGTTTCTAACAGGAGCCTAGGTGGTTGATGTTGTCATTAACCAAAAAATGAAGCAAGTTTAGGAGTGAGGATAAGATTAATTTAGGACATAGTTCAAGATGCCTGTGGAACAGTCAAGGAGTTGAGGACAAAATACTGTGGAAAAGTCAGAAAAAGAAAAGCCTGAGGTGAGTGAAAAGGAATAGTTAGAAGCAAGAGAACTAGGAGGACAAGGTGAGGAGTGATGAATGTATAATCTCACTACTAATCAAAGAAAAGCAAATGAAATTCTACTTTCACTTATCAAATTGGCAAGTATTTTAAAAGGTTTTTAAGAAATTCAGTGTTAGCAAGAGAATGATAAGTTTAGGATCTTCAAATGCTGCCATGGAAGTGTAAATTATCTTTCCAGGAAGTAATTAGGCAATCTATGTCAAGAATGTTTATAACTTCATATCCTTAACCTAGTTCTTTCCCCTCTTGGGTTCTATAATTAAGAAATAAGAATCTGAGACAGAGATTTGTCTAAAAATGTTATAAGAAAGCTAGATATATTAGTGAAAATTAAAAACTTAGCTAAATTTCAACAGGAGAAAGGCTAAGCAAATTATGGTATATTTCTGTAACACATTATGCAATGATTAAGGTTATTTCCAAAGTATCTGTTTACTGCCAAGGGAAGACAGTTATAAGAAAAATACCTAGAACATATATTTAGAAATATAATATTCAATTTTCTATACTTACAGGTACGAAGAAAAAGAGACTTGAAGGAAATAAGTAAAAATGTTAATGGTTGTTATGGTTAAGTGGTGCTTATTACTTTTATCTTTAACACATATTTTCCATGTTTTCTACAAGGCACAGAAAAATAAGTAGTTTGGTGTGTTTTTAGATAAATAGTAGCAGTTAACAGTGTCAAATGATAATTGAGATATCAATTAAGGTGATACCTAATCCACTGGATTTGGACATTAGGGTTTTATTGGTAGATTTGTCAATGGGTGTGGGGGGAATATTTTATTGTTTAGAGTAATAGCGAGGGCAGAATCTAGGCTACAGTGGGTTGAAAGGTGAGCAGGAAGTAACGTAGAACTTATTCTTTCAAGAAGCTTAACTGAAAAGAGATAGGAGTAATTTAAGATACTGTTATTTTTAAGATAAAACAGTTTGAAAATAAGTTGGGACTAATCAATGAATCAAGGACCACCAAGGAAAAGGCAGGAGGAGGCAGAATCAAGCACAAAGAGTATTAACCGATGATACAAGGCATTTCAAAAAGCTTAAGGTGTTTAATATAACTTAAGTACCAAATGCATGCAGGAGAGCAGTGGAAGATAAAGCTGGAAAAGTGCAGGCGGGCCAAAACACGAAGAACCCTGTAAGGCACGCAAAGGACTGTGAGAAAACATATTTTTAAATTTTTTAAATCAAATGTAAACACATTATAGTACTTTTTAAAATTAAGATTACTGTAGCTGTACAGTGTAAAAAATATCTGGGAAAGAGAAGAGACTGGAGGAAGGAAGACCCGTAAGGGGGTCAGTGTAATAAATAACATTTTTAAAAAATAGGCTCACACTAAGGAAGTTATAGTGAGCATAGAAATAAGAGTATAGATTTGAGAAATAATTAGAAGGCAGAATGAACAAGATGTGGTTGCCAACTGGGTAGGAAGACTTGGAAGAAGGGATAAAGATAGTTCCTCCCATATCCCAGAATTCTAATAGGTAAAAATGGAAGGCTAATTGTTCCTGGTTGAAAAAAAAGATCATTTTCAATTTGGACATGTCTCTTGGATACAACTGAGACAACCAAGGTACACAATAATGTCTTTCAAAATTTAGAAACTCAACAAACTTTGATCTCTACACTCTCCACTCCATCTTCCATTAAGCATTTTTGGCAAGGGAGAGAGGTGTGGACTTGGTTTGGCTCAGTTTAATGATCTATCACAAGAGATATTTGGAGTTGGTATTTATATTATTTTCATATTGTAAATTCTTATACCAAGACTACTTTGAACCCAAGCTTAGCTAGATAATGGAAGTGTACATTTCTATCATGTAAATACTGCACAAGTTACTTTTAGAAAAAGAACCACACAAAGGGGTTTTTTGAAAATATAAATAGAGTCAATAAGTAATAATAAATTTGATAAGTGGGAATATTATAAGTAAGTAATTGAATCTCCACAAACCCATTTTTTTATTTTTAATTAGGTTTATTTGGGTGACATTGGTTAATATGATTATATAATTTGACATCTGTATATTCTATTGTGTTTACCATCCAAAGTTCAGTTACCTTTAGCTATCAAATATTTGATCCCCTTTGCCCACTTCACCCTACCCCTACTCCCTTATATTTGACCCCCTTTACCCTGTCTACCTGCCCTCTCCTCCTCTACCCACTACCTTCTGGTAACCACTTGTCTTATAGTCCATGTCTATGAGTCTGTTTCTTTGTCCTGATCATTTGTTGCTTTTAGGTTTATATCCCACACATATGTGATATCATGAGATTTTCGACCTTTTCTGTCTGGCTGATTTCACTTAGCCTGATTATCTTAAGGTCCATCCATGTTGTTGCAAATGGCAATATTTCATCTCTTCTTATAGCTGAGTAGTATTCCATTGTATATATGTACCACAGCTTCTTTAGCCAATCATCTTTTGTAAGACACTTCGGTTGCTTCCATGTCCTGGCCACTGTGAATAATGCTGCTATGAACATCCATGTGCAAATATCTTTTCAGATATAGGTTTTCAAGTCTTTGGGGTAAATACCCAATAGAGGGATTGCTGAATCATATGGTAGATCAATTCTTAGTTTTTTGAGGGACCTCCATATTGTTTTCCATAGTGACTGTACCATAGTGTATGAGGGTTCCTTTTTCTCTGCATCCTCTCCAACATTTGTTATTGGTTGTCCTGTTGATAACAGCTATTCTAACAGGTCCGAGATGGTATCTCATTATAGCTATAGATGGTATCTCTAAAAGCTAGCAATGTTGAGCATCTTTTCAAATATTTGTTAGCCATTTGTATGTCCTCCAAGGAGAGGTGTCTGTTCATGTCCTCTGCCCATTTTTTGATTGGACTATTTGTTTTTCATTGTTATTGAGTTGTATGAATTCTTTTGTATATTTTGGATAATAGGCCCTTATCGGAGGTGTTGCTTGCAAATATATTTTCCCATTAGGATGGTTGTCTCTTTCCCTTGTTGATAATTTCTTTTGCTGAGCAGAAACTTTTTAGTTTGATGTAGTCCCATTCATTTATTTTAGCTTTTACTTCCCTTGCCTTTGAGGTCAAATTCATAAAATCCTCTTTAAGTCCAAGGTCCTTGAGTTTAGTTCCTATGTTTTCTTCTATGCACTTTATTGTTTCAGATCTTATATTCAGGTCCTTAATCCATTTTGAGTTAATTTTGATGTGTGGTGATAGGCAACAGTCTAGTTTCATTGTTTTGCATGTGGCTTTCCAGTTTTTTCAGCACCATTTATTAAGAGCCTTTCCTTTCTATACTGTATGTTTTTCACTTTTTTATCAAAAATTATTTGCCCATAGAAATATGGATTTACTTCTGGACTCTCGATTCTGTACCACTGGTCCATGTGTCTGTTTTTCTGCCAATACCATGCCATCCACAACCTCATTTTAATTACTCAGGGATAACCAATGAAAAAAAATTAGATGCTTTGCCAACATTATAAAAATTATTAGAGTTAATCAGAATTAACTAAGCAATGGAAATATATTAAAGTAGAAAAGCAATCCTAAGTATTAATATACTATACAGATTTAAATTATTGATCAAATTAGATAACTTACTTGTAATTCAATTTCATTTCTCATTTTGAAAATCAAGCTAAAATTCTGGGCAGATTAGATTAAATCTCAATCCAAAAGCAATGTGTGGAATAATTGTGCTTTTCATAGACATGTTAGACTGTCATATGTGACACAAATGCCTGAGCCAATTTATATTACACAGATGTACATGTCAGTGTCATGCAGCTATTATTGCCATCACAGAATAACACCCTTAGATGCTATTTTCAAATTTTTTAATATCTTCAGAAACAGGATAGATATCATAAGATCATTGTTTAGTTCATTCTCTCATAATTCTTTTTCTTAAAATTATTGATCATCCTAAAATTCATTTGAGCATAGTGTTGACTTAACATCTTAGAAACAATTTAGCCAGTAGATTCCAATGTTAGTAATACTACTAAATGAAGAAAATATATATGTGAGAATTCATAGGGAGAAAAATGAGTTTTCCCAAGTACATTTTTTGGAGAGATGTGACTAGTTACCTGAGTTATCTGTGGGAGTGATGCTTCAGTTATGTATAAAAATAATCTCATTTTCATATTTCAGATTTTTTAGTCACTAATAATGACTATATCTTTATTAATTGTATTTGACTGTTTACCTAAGTGAAAAGTTGCAATATATAGTTTCTTTCATTATGTAATTTATATCCTTAAAACTTTATAACAAGAAAAAAGTAGGAAAGCAAATTAGGAATCATATTTGTGAGAAATATAACAAATGTATAGATACATCTTGATTATCAAACAGAAAAATGCAAACAACCCACTAGAAAACTAATCAAAAATTAAGAACAAAATTAACAAAGCAGAAATAGAAATGATCAAAATCATGAATGATAAAATGTTTTATATACTTATTAGTAAAGAGGTACAAAACTAAACGTTTATTTAATACATAAAGATAAAATTATGAAACAATGTCTGGAGTACAACACAATTGGCATTGAATTCATATATTGTTGGTTTAAGTGTAATTGATGCAAACTTTCTGGAAAGCACTTTGGCAATAGGAATAAGGGCCTTAAAAATCTTCATAATCAACTGTACTCATGTGTGGGAATAATCAACATCATTAAAATGGCCAGACTACCCAAAGTAATATATAGATTCAATACAACCCCTATCAAAATGCCAATGGCATCTTTCAGAGAGCTAGAACAAATAATCTTAAAATTTATGACCCCAAATAGCTATGGCAATCTTAAGAAAGAACAAAGTTGGAGGTATCAGACTACCTGATATCAAACTATACTACAAGTCTACAGTAATGAAAACTGCATGGTGCTGGCATGAAAACAGACACATTGATCAATGGAACAGAATAAAGAGCCCAGAAATAGATCTATGCCTATACGCTCACTTAATATATGACAAAGGAGGCAAAAATATACCCTGGGAAAGGCTGCACATTAAAATCTCAGCAGACTTGAATTATGGATATTTGTAAATAAAATATACACTGGGTTAAAGATACTCTCTTCAATAAATGGTGTTGGGAAAATGGCACAGATATATGCAAAAAGAAAAATGAAACTGGACCACCTTCTTACACCATATACAAGAATAGACTCAAAATGGACTAAAGACTTAAATGTAAGACCATAAAACCATAAAACTTCTAGAAAAAAAGCATAGGCAGTAATCTCTCTGATATTGCTACTAGTAATTTCTTTTCAGACATATATCCTCAGGCCAGGGAAACAAAAAATATAGGACTACGTCAAACTAAAAACGTTTTGCACAGCAAAGGAAATCATCAACAAAACAAAAAGACAACTGAATGGGAAAAGATATTAGCTTATTATACATCTGATAAGGTGTTAATGTCAAAAAATATATAAAGAATTCATACAACTCAACAAAAAACAATCCAATTTAAAAATGGACAGAAGACACAAACAGATATTTCTCCAAAGAGGAAATACAGATGCCAATTGATGTATGGAAAGATGCTCAAGCTCACTAATTATCAGAGAAACACAATGAAATATCACCTCCCACCTGTCAAAATGGCTATCAATAAATCAAAGAACAAGTCTTGGCAAGAATGTGGAGAAAAAGGAACTCTCATAAACTGTTGGTGGGATTGCAAATTGGTACAGCCACTATGGAAAACAGTCTGAAGTTTCCTCAAAAAATTAAAAATAGATCTACCTTTTGACCCAGCAATTGCACTGCTAAGTATTTGTTCAAAGAAAACCAAAACAATAATTCATCAAGATCCATACACCCCAATGTTCATGGCAGCACTATTTGCTATAGCCAAGATATGGAAGCAAACTAAATGCCCATCAACAGATGTTTGGATAAAGAAATTGTGGTTCATATTCACAATGGAATATTACTCAGCCATTAAAAAATTGAAATCCTACCTTTTGCAATGACATGGGTAGACCTAGAGGTTATTATGTTGAGTGAAATAAGTCAGAGAAAGATAAATACCATATGATTTCACTGATGGGGGAATCTAAGGAACAAAAAGAATGAATGAATCAAAAACAGACCTATAAATATAGAGGACAATCTGGTGATGGCCAGAGGGGAAGGGGATGAGGAGACAGGGAGAAATGGGTGAAGCGTTAAAGAAGTACAAATTAGTAGTTGATAGAGGGTCACCTGGATGGGGGAACATAGCATAGGGGATGCAGTCAGAAGTAATGTATTGGCTATGTTAGAGCCAGAGGGAGGATAGAGTAATCAGGGGGATTGTTTCATAAACTATATAAATGTCTAACCAATGTACTGTATACTCGAAACTAATAAAAATGATATTAAAAAATCTTCATAATTATTGACTCAGTAATCTCACCTTTAGAAATTTTATTTATTTATTTATTTATCTATTTATCTATTTATTTATTTATTTATTTATTTTGGAGTTTTCTCATTTCTTAATTTAAAAAATTTTTAATTTATTTTTTATTTTTATTTAAATTAAATTTATTGGGGATAACATTGGTTAATACAATTATATGTTTTTCAGGTATACATTATAATTTGATATCACATGATATCACTTATATGTGAGAGATAAACCTAAAAGCAACAAATGAACAGGACAAAGAAACAGGGACTCATGGATATGGACTATAGATTTGTGGTTACCATAAGGTGGGGGATAGGGGAGGAGGGGGAAGGTAGGGTCATGGTAGCTGAAGGAAACTGGACTTTGGGTGGTAAACAAACAATAGAACATACAGATGTCAAATTATCTTTAGAAATTTAATGAATAACCAGAAATAGTTAAAAATATTTGCCTACATGTATATCATACTTTTATAGTTCTGAAATATAGGAATAGATAAATAAGTTATTTTATTTTGATATGTTGAGATATTAAGCCATTTTAATAAATATGTCTGATAAGAATATTTGGTGATTTAGGGAATGTTCACAATAACTGAAGGAGTTAGATATTAATGCACATATGTAGTATGATCTATTTATGATAAAGACTGCTGTGATAGTCTTATGTGTCAATTTGGCTAGGCCACGGTACCTAGTGATTTAATCAAACACTAGGAGTTGCTGTGAAGGTATTTTGTAGATGTATTTAACATCTACAATCACTTGACTTTAAGGAGATTATCTTTGATAACGTGAGTGGGCCTCATCCAATCAGTTGAAGACCTTACAAGCACAAACTGAGGCTTCCAGAGAAGAAAATATTCTGCCTCAAGCCTGAAGCATCAACTCTTGCCTGAGTTTCCAGACCGCCTTGCAAATTTGGACTTGTCGACCCCTACAATCCAGTGAGCCAATTTTTTAAAATAAATTTCTTAATATATGTAACCTACTGGCACTGTTTCTATGGAGGCCCTTGACTGGTACAACTGCTAATATCCTACTCTAATATCTATTCTCTTTTTCCCTCCTAACAGAACCTTGAATTTTATAAGTGGGCACTTGGCTACTCAGAATGAAGATGACTTTTCCTTACCCTTCTTGCAGATAGCTGTAACCGTCTGACTAGTTTCTGAACAATGAGATATAAATAAAAGTGTTGAGTGATACAATAGTCCCCCTTATCCACTAGGGATATGGTCCAAGACCCCCAGTGGGTGCTTGATACTGTGGATAGTACCGAACCCTATATGTACGGTTTTTTCCCATACACATATACCTATGATAAAGTTTAATTTATAAATTAAGCACGAGGAGAGATTAACAATATAAAAATAGATTATAATATACTGTAATAAAAGCAATGTGAATGTGGCATTATTAAGTAAAATAAGGGTTACCTAAATACAAGCACTGTGGTACTCTGACAGAATTAACCTAGACAGCTACTAAGTGACTAAAAGGCAGGCAGTAAATACAGTGTGGACACACTGGACAAAGGGATGATTCACGTACTGGGCACAAGCTTTCACCATGCCATGCAAAACAGTGTGAATTTAAAATTTAAAACTTAAAATTTTTTTATTTCTGGAACTTTTCATTTAATATTTTTAGACTATGGTTGACCATGGGTAACAAACTATGAAAAAGGGAGGACTACCATACTTCCTAAAAGTTTCTCTAAAGGTGGTGGACCTTCCTTTTCTCCTTTCCCCTATCAAGCTGCAAGGAGCACACATGTGCTCTAGCAGCCCTCCTATACATCATGGTGAGGGCCACAGCCTGGGGATGGTCGAGCGGAAAGCTGGGAGGAACCTGGATCTCTGAATATCTGGGTCATGAAGCACTGTGCCAACTCTGGGCTACCTATCTGAACTGCTATTACATGAGGAAAGAGAACTTTGTATATTGAACTTAGTAATTTAAACTACTTTTTTTTTTTAATTTTCTCTTACATGCAGCCAAACTTAATACCAATTGATATACTGCATATGAATATGTAACTAAAATTAAATACACCAATATATTGGTCATAGTTAGCTCTGGATTTGGAGATTGTTGTTGTTATACTATTCTTTCTGTTTTTTATATTAGGCATGTAGTAGTTATTTTTATAATAAAAATTTTTAATAAGATGAATAGAAATTATTTTCCCTAACAACTTTTTATTATAATAATATTGTAATTAAAATGTAAGGGATGGATCTTATTGCGTCTTTAAAAGAAACATGATAGACTTTGATATTATTATTAAAAATTTTGTATACCAAGCAAGTCCAATGAGTTTAGAAGCACAGGACTAGGAAAGGGGCCCATTCATTTTAGTTTTTCTTTTCATCAAGGTTATGTATGCATGTAGTTTAAAGAGTGAGACGGTTTTGCACGTTTTGTAAAAAACAAGCAAAAATAAGTCCCCTATCTGATTCTATCCAACTCCTACAGCAACCACTTTTAAGTCTCTTAGCTATTTTTTGCTGTTACTTTTCTAAATAACATGAACTCTCTGTGACAGAAATCTGTCACAAATTAACTTTTCAGTTTAGGCATTATCTATTGTCATCTCATTTTGGAAGATGAGAATGTGGTTCTCATTCACCAACCTCCATGACCCAACATAGTTGTATCATAATTTTAGTTGTATCAGAATTTAGAGTTTACGTTATTATAAAAATGCTAACTGCTAAGTCAGTAACATGATTGATTACTTTTTCTTCCATATGCAGTTTTTCTTCTCCCAGGAGTTACAGCTGTACTTTTTGTTTGTCTGCTTTCTATGTTAATATCATGTATTCATAGGCTAAACTTACTTCAATTATCTAGTTATTTTTCCAGTATGTTCAAACACATGAGGTATTCATTTCAATTTATCTTCCTGGAAATACTTCTCCTGGGGCCTTCTAACCTGTTCCAAGCTGGATAGTTTATTCTCCAGGAGTGCTGCAGTGCTGTCTCCCTAGAGTTTCCTTTAACTTCAACATGAATCTTTCTTCACTTCTCTCCCTGTTACCTGGGTCCTACATCTTCCTCTTTGTTTTATATGCTCATTTTGGTGGAGTACTTTCTCCAAAGGAGTGTGTAGTAGGCACAATTTTTGAGAACTTGAAATTCTGAAAACATCTTTATTCTACCCATACATTTCCAAGATAATTTAATTAGATATAAAATTGTTGAATATAAATAATTTTACCTCCAAATTTTGATTATGTTTTTTCCAGTTGTCGTTGAGAAGTTGATGTTTTTCTGGTTCTTGATTCTTTACAATAGCCTGGGGAATCTAAGAATTTTCTCTTTGTCCTCAATGTTATAAAGTTCTATGATCATGTGCTTAACATGGGCATATTTTCATCCATTGCCTTAAGCATTTAGCAAGCCCTTTCAATGTGGAAACATATGTCCTCAGTTCTAGAAAAATTTTAAGCTATTTTCACAGTTTTTTCTCCTCTATTTTCTCTGTTCTGTCTTTTTGGAACTCCTGTTAATTAGACATGGGACCACTAATACTTTTTCCTTCATACTAATATCTTTGTCTTTGTGCTTTACTTCTTAGGGCATTTCCACTACTTTATCTCCAGGCCCTTCCATTCAGCTTTTCATTTTATTATTGCTATTATAGTTTTTATTTTGTTCTTTGAAATTGTCCTTAATAGTATTTTGTTTTTGTTTCTTGGATGCAATATTTTTCTTATCTATCTAAGGAGATAAACTATGTTTTAAACTTTGCACAGTGAGTTTCCTTTGCTTTTTCTATGTGTTTCAGTTTCTAGGTTGTTTTGTTTGTTTGTTTGTTTGTTTGTTTTACGTTAGAAGCATTCCCTGCTATTCACTCATATTTCAGGGACTCAAAAGCTTTCTTGGAAACTATGTGTAAGTGAATGAGGCTTGTTGACAGTGGGTTTCTTTTCAGGGTCATGTGGTCAAGTCCACTTGTTGTGAAACACCAATGTCAGCAATCTTGAGGTCTTTTCACTAGACCTGGTTCCTCAGAGAATAATCTTTCTATCTCCTGCCCAAAAGAAATGAACTGGATACCAATATTCTAGGAAATGATTGTGGGAAGAAGTCTTTAGGTCTCATTTTCTATATGCAAATATTCTCTTATCCTCCTGTTTTCAGTAAATTCCATTTCCAACTGTACCTGCTGTCCCCTAGTCAGACACTCTCAGGTTAGCCTCTCCAGTTCTGCTGAGGTGACGCAGGTGGAGTCGCTTGGCTATGAGGAGGGCATCTTGGGTTCTGAATGCTTCTTAAACAGATTTTCAACAATTCCCTTGACTTCTAGTCATATCTATGGAACACCAGACACCTCTGGAACATTCCTAAGCCTATGGGAGTTTTAAGTTGCTCTTTGACATTCCACTTTGCTGAGTTAGGCTTTAACTTTCTTGGATTTATTGGGTTAATAGGCACTCCCTCTTTTGCTTCCAGCTTCTAAAATTTGGTTATCATCTCTTCTGCCATTCTCTTTTATCTTTGTTGGTGGAAACTTATTTTTCTTTAAATATCTTCAACACCATTTATAAGATTAAAATTTATTAATTTTATCATTTTAAGATTTTTATGTTTTATGCTTTTTTCTTATTTTTCTTTTTAAATATAAATCAAATTTTATTTGCTTTTCTCTAGTGTTTACAAAAGTCAGTATTCTGTTTTTAACTCTTCAGTTAACCTTATTTCCCCTAAAACATTCTTTAACTTGTATTTCTCCAATCCATGAGAATCAAAAACCTAATTTCATCTTTTGGGCTTTTCCTATTTAAGATGAGGAATTAGCATACCTCACTCTACACCACTCTCTTCTAGCCTTACATCTTTTTCTTAATCCTTTCTGGAATATTATTAAAATATTTTTAATGTTTAGATCCAGAGTATCATTTGGATTTTTTACATTATGTGCCTTTTCTTTTAAGAGTAATTTTGACTTTTGTTTTAGCCCAGTTCAACTTTTGTTTTAGAGTAAGACAAAGCTTTAGTGAAGAGTTCAGTTACAAAGAAGCAATGGTGAGGGGAAAAGTAAAGTAAAGCAAGGGAGCAGGGGAGCAAATACAAGGTGGCAAGTTGCCCTCAGCTCCATGAGAAATAGTTGATTTCTTGGTCACACGGGACATCTTTGAAGAGACCAAGGAACTTTTGAATCCTGGAATAATTGGGGAGCAGGCTGAACTATTTATCTGCCCACTTCTCACTACCTCTTTTCTTTCATTGTTCAAAATGTGCCCAACAGGATTTAATTCCCCCATACTTGCATATTGTGAGATGGGCTCCTACTGGCAGCTCTTAGAGAAGGCAGAACCTATGTGAATCCCACTGGGCCAACACACCTCCCACTATAGCATGTATGACATAGCCTATGCCAAAGCTAGACTTGAAGATTTTCCTGGGAAGCCTGAGCCAGCCAGTGGTGTCAGGAGATAAAATGCAGTTGGTCCATTCAGGAGTTATTGCAGGTATGGCAAGAACCTTTGACAGGGTTGCTTGGGCTGAAAAGCAGAGCAAGCTCTGAGACCAGAGGGACAGAGGGTCAGAAGGATCTGAAAAGATGTATAAATTAGTGCATTACATTTCTGTTTAACTTTTGTAACTGTATTTATTCTTCTTTAGATTTATGTCTTAACTCATTTAGTGCTCATTGTTAATCCTTCTTATCTCACAGTTGGCAGAAAAACAGCTTGGAGTGATTATCTCCTGTAATTTAGTGTGTGGCAGTAGAGAAGTCCAAGGCTAATGTGATTTTTGTTCTTTCTAGTTAACATCTTTTATTTCCATCATGGATGTTTGTAGAATTTCTCCTGTAGCCTTATAAGTTGAACGTTGTCTAGATCTTTGTCACTTATTTTTGCTAGAGATATGGCTATATATTTGATTTTCTGCCAATTGTTTTGGTTTCTTCTTCATGATTACCAATTATCTTTTCTCTTTTCTTGCCTTTGTCTCTACCATATACTTCTGACCTTTACCTCTTCATCTTGAAGGGTCTCAAGTAATTCTTACTGTTTATTCAATATTTCTCCAAATCCCGTCTTTCTTTATTGCCAATGTGGATTTTAATTCTGCAGTTGCATCACATATGTATCAGTCCAGTCCTCCTTTATTCCATTCATAATAATCTACAGACTTTCCATTCCAGCCTGTTCTCTTATATTTCTTCTCACACTTCATGGGTACATGTTTATAGAACATGCATGGCTTTTAGGACTCTTACGGATACAAGCAGTTTCTTGAAGTTTTCTTTTGGATCTTGCAGTAGATAATTCTTATGCTTTTCCTTTGAGTTTATGAAGCTATTTCCTTTTCCTTGTTCTAACATTCTTTTCCATTGGCTCCATGTTGACTTTTTTTCTTCTTTTACTCACCTTTCCATAAGTAAGAGTCTTCAGACAATGTTTATATCAAGTGTTTATCAACAGATAATGCATATATTTCTTTTGGTCCTGTTCCCTATCTACTTGTATGTATGTTAGTTCTGATGTCAAGTTCCATGTCTACTAGGCATTGCTCTGCTGCTTTTTCTATCCCATTGTCTCATCATTTGTTGCATATCTGGTAAAGTGGCAACCGCAAAATTTCTGGTTGGTGCAGGCCCTTGAACTGAGGCAGAGGGCAAAAGGGTAGATATTACGTGCCTTTCATCCTTTTTCAGACAGTGTCTATTCTTATGATAAATTTGACTGGGCTTTGAAGAAAAGTCCAGGTAGAAATTTCTTTATCCAGTTCAGTATGCCTTTAATTTAGGAATTTTTATGTTTTCAGATAGGGTGTTTTGCTGGTGTGTTGAATTTTCACTTTAGTTGTTTTTACATTATGACTGAGGTCCAAAGGCAGTTCCCCTTACCCCAAACAGGAATCTGTCAAAATGTCTGAACTTTGAGGAATTCACCATTGAATGACATCTATGCTCAATAATCACATTAAACCAACAGTAGCTAAAGCACAGAGATTACTACTGAGAGTCAGCTGAGAACTGGAAGAGACTTAAGTTAAAGAGGACAAACAGGACCAATGAGGTAGGAGAGTGCAAAAATTTTTTCTAGTGCCAGAGAAGAGAATTGAATATGTTTTGCTTTGATTATTTAAATCATACACATATACTCAAACCTATTTGGAAACAGAAAAGCTTTTGAAGCCTAAACAACCAGCTATTTTAAAAGCATGCTATGGTTTAATTAAACTGAACCTATTTTCAAAACAATAAAATGTTTAAATCCAACCATTTAAAAATGAGAATTTATGTACAGGTTAGGGTCTGAGAATATAGTATATTGTACTGTGTCAGATTTCCATATCAAAGAAAACTGGTGAAAGGCCAGTTTGAAAACAGCCATTTTTCATTCATCAGGTTTCCTCTACAATCCCCTTTGTGTGTTTTTGTGTGTATGTGCACATTTCCTTCTGACATATTACAGCATCAAGGTCAGAACATCAGGAATGAAACAGCAAAAAGAACATACACTGGAGCCTCAAAAGGAAATGCATGTTCAATATTTGCAATCAACTAAAAGGGAAAAATATTTAAGTACATTCATTATTATAGATCTATCAAAGCATTCAAGCTACTAAGTAGATTAGAGGGTTTGCTGTGGCTTATGAAACTGAGGCATCTCACAAAAAACATTAAGCATTCTTTGCACAGTCTCATAACCAGCCTGTCATTCTGCAACTAATGTGGAAATATGGCATTGCAAGGTTTATGAAATATATATATTTTTTATTGATTCTCTGCTTTCAAGTTGAAGTTTACAGTCTCAATGCAGGGATCAATAATTTATGGAATTAATTTTTCATTATCACTTCTCACAGCTGCTGCATTAGGAATGTTCTGACACTAGCAGGATTGAAAATTGAACATATTTCTGTGCAGGAATTCTAGGAAATATTCATTCAGGGAGTTGGGCTGTTATAGGGTTGCCGAATATATTTGTGTACTCAATTTCAGTATATTTGGGCCTGAATCATGTGGACACACTTCATCTATCTATCTATCTATCTATCTATCTATCTATCTATCTATCTATCTATCATCTATCTATCTATTGATGGTTACATTAGTTAACAAAATCCAATAAGTTTCAGCTGTACATTTTAACAGTAAGGTATATATATATATTTATACCTCATGTTCACCTCCTATAGTTAGATTTCTTTCTGTCACCACATATTTGACCCTCTTTACCCTGTTTACCTCTCCCATGTAGACACTTTTTAAAGTACAACTCAATCAGCCTTATTTGTTCTGGTAATGAATGAATCAGGGTAATACATAAGCCTCCTGCATGAAAATTCATTAGCAGAGTTAGTTGTTAAACATTTATTACCAGCAAGTACCTCTTAGACAAATTAGGCTAGACCCAGAAGACCAAAGTTTGAAATAAATTAATTTAAACCTAAAAGTAATAAGGGCAAGAATTTTGATAAAAATAGAAGACCCTTTTACTGCTATTCATCTTGTGGCTACTAATATTCATTGAAGTGTGCTATGTTATCATTGAGGCACAAACCAGAATATGTCTTCATATGTGAGGGTGAATGATGTTTCAACATTTGATTATATTTACTAGTGTTTATTAGGTAACAGAAATTGGTCTAGGTACTAGAGATTCATCAGACAAAAGTCTCTGCTCTTGTGGAATTTATATTCTAGCGAGAGGAGAAAGGTATAAATGATAAACATAATAAATACAAACATTATAAACTATGTCGGAAGGTAACAAGTGTTACGAAAGAAAAAACATAGAGCAGGCTAAGAGGGATCAGGAGTGGTTCCAGTTTTAATTGAGGATTCAGGCTGAGCCTTATTGGGAAGATGATAGTTGAGTGAAGATTTGAGAGAGAGTGAACTATGAGCATATGCATGAGGAGAGCACTTTAGACAGAAAAGCTGGTGCAAAAGCCCCGAGACAAGAGCACACCTGGCAGGTATGAGACAGAGGGCCCAGTATGGCTGGAACAGAGAAAGCAAGTGAGATAGTAGCAGAAGAGGTTAGATAGGTAATAGGGGCCCTTGCAGGTCATCATAGGACTCTAGCTTTAATTATGACTGCTATTTTAACAGGATTACCCAAGCTGCTTGTGTTGAAAAAGGACTTCAGTAGGGCAGGGCATAAACAGGGAAAACTATTAGGAAGCTTTTACAATAATCCAGGTGAGAATTGATGGTGGTTCAGACTAGGTAGGTGGTCAGGCTCTAGATATAATATGAACCTACAGGCAACAAGACTTACTGGCTGATGAGATGAGACTTATAAGAGACAGGCAAGGTATTTATATTTAACAGGAAAGATGTGAGTTATTAACTGAGATGGGGAAGACTATGGGTGGTACAGATTTCCTGGGGGAAATTAGAAGTTCAGTTTTAAACATGTGAAACTTGAGATCTGTTAGTAGAAATATTAAATAGGCAGCTGCTTATACCAGTCTGGAGCTCAGGGAAAAGGCTATGGCTAGACATGAAAACTTGGATTTGTCAGCATATGGATTTTATCTTAAACCACAAGTTAATGAGATCATCAAGGGAAAGAATAAAGCCAGAGAAGAAAAGAAGGCCAAAAATTGTACTTGGGGTGCTCTCAAGAGGTTGGGGTATTGAGGAAAAACAGTAAAGGATTTAAAAAGTGGCCAGCAAGGTTAGAGGAATACCATGAGAGCATGGTATGGGAGAGCCAAGGGAAGGAAGTGTTTCCAAGAGGAAGTGATCAATTGCAACAAATGCCCGCTGATCGACCAAGTAAAATTAGTCTGCTGAATTTAGCAATGACCTTGACAAAAGCAATTTCTGTGTCATGGTGAAAATGAAAAAGTCTGGTTGAAGTCAGTTTGAGAAAGAACAGGAGAAGAGTTGTTAGAAATAGAAGTTGTAGACAATCTTTGAGGTTTACTCTACATGGTGGCAGAGAAATGCGATGGTTAGCTGCAGTGGGAAGCAGGAACAAGAGATTTTAAGATTGGAGAAATAACAGCATATTTATTTGTTACTGAGAATGGTCAGCAGGGAGGAGGATGTTGATGTTGTGAGAGAGACAGAATTGTTAGAACTATATCCTTGAGTGAACAAGAAAACATGGGATCAGGTGTCCACCTGGATGGTTGGCCTTAAGTAAGAAGATGCACAGTTCATCTACTGTAACTAGAATAGCACACTCTGTGGGTACAAAAGATAGTAGGAGAGTTGACATGCTTGTGGGTATTGGTGGAAAGTCACTTTTGGGTGCTTTTATCTCATTTAAACAGTAAGCAAGGCCTTCAACTGAAAGGGAGGATGAGAAAGAAATGCTGGAGATTTGAAGAGAGGAGAAAGTATGCAACAGCTATCTGGGAGAGTGGAAAAACGGACTGGCCAGATAATTGTGGGATGGACAGATAACACTGAAGGACCATCTGAATAATCTTTCTTTGGCTTCATGTTGTTCATAAGAGTGGGGCAAGAACTGAGACTAAATTTTAGAAAATTGTGACAAACCGATCCCAGCAACACACCATCCTACCCCACCCCACCCCACCACCCCCGTATTAACCACCTCGCAGGGTCCAGCACACTCGCCCTCTGGAGCGCGCAGAGCGCGGCGGCGCGGGCCGTGGTCGCGAGGACTGCGGCTGCGCGGAAGCCCGGCGAGCGAGGCGGGCGCCGGGTGGCCAGAGCGGCCGGAGCACGCGCGCGGGGCCTCTCTGCCCCGCCGCCCACCTCTCGCTGCTCGCAGAAGGTTCTGGAAGCGTGGGCGTGGCCAAGCGGGCGCCGAGGCCCTGCTAATCAGGTTTGTTTGCAGCTTTGGACGAGAGACTGCCAAGGACCAGGCCTTTTCGTGTTCTTCATCCTTAACTCTTCTCGCGCGTGTCTTTTTTTTCCTTCAGATTGGCGGGGAGCAAAGCTCTCCCTCCGCGTGTAGGCGGGAGAGCGCGTGTCCTCCCCACGCTTTTCTCGCCTTGAGGACTGTGAGGAAAGGGGTCTCCATAGGCTTCTCATCTAGGATTGTAGACCCGCTTCCTGTCAAGAAGCTTGGTCACCCCCCCCGGGCGAATTTATATTTTATTTCCTTTCGTTGTTATTCATAACCTCTTTCCTTCCCCGCCGCCCTACATCCCCGGAAAAAAAAAAATTTTTTTAATTAAAGGGTGGAAGGGGCGGCGAAGAGCAATGCAGGCTAACTGATCTCACCCGACAGCTAGTCACGGGGGATTACTGTGTAGTGTTAAATGTATTTAAATTTGAAAACTTGGGGAAAACAAACAAAACCATAAATACCAAATCCCAAACTACTATGGCCTTGGAGACATTGAGGCAGCCTTGTTATCTTAGCCCTATTTTTCTGACTCATTCTCAGTCATTAATAGTTCTGTAAGGTAAGCGCGTGACTCACCGGCAGAAGTTTTAAAGGCAAGCATTTGTTGGGAGAGGGCTCCGGGCGAGGTTCTCTGGTCCCGAAAGGAGAGGGGCCAGAGAAGTCATGACCTGGAGTGGGAGGTTGCAGCTTTTATAGGGTTAGGTGGGGGTAGGGGTATAGGGCGGGGAACGTTAATCAAATGCTAATTGAGCCTCGGGATTAGGGTGGTGGCGCCTAGGGCTTTAGGGTGGGCCCTATTCAGAAGGTCTGGATTCTGGGTATCAAGCTGAGGAGTCTCCAGGCAGGCATCTGGCTGGCCCTTGCCCCACAGACCTAACAAGTACACTCTTAAGGATCTACTGCCACCTATTCCTTTCTCAATTATTAGTGCACAGAATTACTTAACCTCCCTTAATCAGCTAACTTAGTTAAAATTGTTTATAAAACCTACATATAAGAGTGTAAAGATTTAAATGACTGTATATTATTTGGGTGCATTTTCGGGTGGATTATCATTAGACAGTATATTAAGTTGTATAGGGGGAAATAAAAGTTGGAGCCCTTCCCCCAGCCAGCTAACAAGACATTCAAAAACAAATATTTTTTGAGTATCTACTGTGTGCCAGGTGTTGGAGATACAGTATTAGATAAAACAGAAGGTGTCCTTGGTTTCATAGAGCTAGTTATCATTCATTCATGCAATAAATGAGGAATTATAGAGCAGCTGGTTTCAACCCAGCAGGAAGAACTTTCTAATTAATAGAGTTGTTCAAAAGGAGACTGAAACCGCCTTAGGAGATATTAACTCACCACCACAGAAAGCGACATTTATTTGGATTAATTGGTTTCTAAATTTCGCTTTGAACTAATTTTGTATGGAGAATATAAGTTCATTTGACATTAAGAAGCTTCATGATTCAGGGGAACTGAAATATGTTTATAAATGTTTGTTGGACAAAATACAACTTAACGGACCTGTATGTAGTAAGGTAGATTCTGAGGAAGGAGTGGTCTCGTTTCATTTGAGATCAGGAATAGTTTCTTGCAGGAGGCAGAATTTCTAGTGGACCTTGAAGAAGAGAGAGGAGTTTTTTTAATAGACTATATTTTAGAACAGATTTAGATTTACAGAATAATTGAGACGATAATACAGTATATTCCCACATACTCTATACCTAATTTCCCTTATTATTAATATCTTAAATTAGTATGGTACACTCGTTAACAACGAACTAATATTACTACATTATTACTAAGTCCATAGTTTATTCAGATTTCCTTAGTGTTTTGTTTTGTTTTGCCTTATGTCCCTCTTTAGCTGTTCCAGGATTCCAACCAGTATATACTCCATTACATTTAGATGAGTGTTTCCTTAGATTACTCTTGGCTGTGACAATTTTGCAGACTGTCTTTGTTTTTGATAACATTGACAGCTTTCAGGAGTGCTGGTTGGATATTGGGAATTTGTTTGGAGTTTTTCTCATGATAGGAATGGGGTTATGGATTATTGAAAGGGAGATTACATCATATAAAGGGTACGTAATATCAACATGATTTATAACTGCTGTTGTCATCTTTGACCACTTGACTGAGGTAGTGTTTGTTAGGTTTCTCCAATGTTTCTTAGAGACAATGTCTGGAGATTTATCTCTTCTCCCCCACTTATTAATGTATCCAATCATTTATATTACTATGGACTCATGCATATTTATTTTATACTTTGAATTATAGGATAATAGTATTTTATTTTCCTGCTCAGATTGTTCCAGTTTTGACAATTGGGATCTCTTTCAGTTGGTTCATCTACTCTTTTGACCCTTCTCAATGTGAGTTTACTCTTTGTTTATCTTTGTTTTTACTCACTTCATTACTTTCTAGCACTACAAATTATTCTAGACTCATCTTCTTTATTTCCTGTTCCAGTCCAAGAATTAACAATTTCTCTAAAGAGCCTTATTCCTTTTATTGGAGAATGGTATTAGAAACCAAAGTCTGGCTAGGGTATCATTTCTTTTAGGCCCATCTCAGGGGACAAAACAAAGAAATAAAAGAGTGTATACTAATCCATGGATATACACATATCTATAAGTATTTGTATATTTATTTGTATCTATATTAAGCTATAGCGAGTTAATTCTGATTTCGCCAACTCTGATTCATTACCACATGGATCATTCTAGCTTTGAGCGGTAGGATTAAAAAGAAAAACTGAAGTATGAGGAATAATGTTTAAAAAAAACGCTGTTATGCACATTCCTATACAAGTGTATGTTGCATGCATGTCTTTTGAGTATAAATTAGGAGTGGAATTGCTGAGATATAGTTTATGTGTATCTTCATCTTAATAGATAATATCTGAAAAGAGCTGTGAAAACTCTGAGATTTTATCCTACCTACAAGCAAAGAAGGTAGCCTGTTACTGTTTTATGGATGCTGACAGAAGATACAAGATGCCTGGACTAGAAACAAAGGGTTTTTAAAAATTTCTGTCAAAAGCAGTAGCCAAAAAGGTTCAGATATCTGTTGGTTCCCCTGGCCTTCAAATCTCACAGGTAGGTAGATGTGTGGAAATAACACAAGTGGACTAGATGGATGCACTACTGGTTGTTTAACAGATGAACACTCAGAGGAAAATTAAAAAAGTACAGTAAAAATTAACAGTATAAAGATTTTAAATAATTTACCTCTATAGGTTACTTACTATGAATGGAGCTTACAAGACTGGAATTTGCTCTGGGTAAGTCAATGATTGAGTAGTCAGTGAATGTGAAGGCCTAGGACATTGCTGTATACTACTGTATACTTAGGCTACACTAAATTTATATTAAAAAATGTCTTTAATAATAACCCTAGCTTACTGTAACTTCTTTACTGTATAAACTTTTTAATTTTCTACTCTTATAATCACACTTAGCTTAAAACATTTTCCAGCTAAACAGAAGTGTTTTCTTTATATCCTCATTCTCTAAGCTTTTATGTTTTTAAATTATTATTATTTCTTACCTTTCAAACCTTTTGTTAAAAAAGACAAAACACACTGAGGTGTTCTGAGACCCAGTACATGTGTAGAGGGTGAAGTTAAGGAATTCCCAGACCAAACACCAGCAGGGTGTTTGAGAATTCACCTCATTGTGATACTCTCTACCCAGAGATAACATTAGAATCCACAGATTAAGGGTTCAGGCCTGTGAAACTGCTGCTATCCCCACTTCAGATGCCAGTCACAAGCCCCGACTGTTTCCTGTACTTTTGACTGACTATAAATCAGAATTTTGATTAATTTGCTAGGGCTGCTCACAGAACTCAGAAACATTTTACTTACTAGCTCACCAGTTTATTATAAAAGGATATATAACTCATGATCAGCCAGATGGAGGAGATGCATAGGGCAAGTTTTGTCGGAAAAGGCATGGAGCTTCCACGCCTTCTCCAGGGTGCAGCACCCTCCCAGCACTTCCACATGTTCACCAACCCAGAAGCTCTCTGAACCATATCCTTTTAGGCTGTATGGAGGCTTCATTACATGGTCATGGTCGATTAAATCATTGGCCATTGGCAAATGATTCACCTTCCAGTCCTTTTTCCTCCTTGGAGGTTGTGGAGTAGGACTGAAAATTCTAACCCTCTAATCTCGTGGTTGGGTCACCTGGTGACCAGCCCTCCTGGTAGATGCTCTCTGAAAAGTCACTTCATTGACATAACAAAAGACACCATTTTCTCTTTCGATACCTAGGAAATTCCAAGGGTTTTAGGAGCCCTTTGCCATAAATGTGACTAAGATCATATATATTTATTATAAATTATGACATCACAAATACACATTAGCCTTGGCTTACACAGAGTCCGGATCAATAACACACGTGAAGCTGTGATCTCCTTTGGTAACAATGCCTTCTGTAATACCTCTTGAAGAACCTCCCTGAGGCTCTTCTTTAAGAGTTGTCACTCTTCAGAAATACATCCATGGTGGTACTCTTAGTTTTTTTCTTTTTTTTTTTTTTTTTTCATCATAGATTTTCTTATAAGCAGATAATGGACCATGAACATTCCTCTCTGTTAATGAAAACTTTTTGTTGTTGAGGTCCATGTTTTCAAACTTTTTTAAGAGGCTTGTTGAGGTCTGTAAAAGCTTCTGCTAAACAGTTCACTATGAATTTTCTGGGAATTCTTCTTTTTCTTCTCCTGAAATTTCTTTTTCTCTTGCTTCTTCTTCAGCTATGCACTCCTGTTCAGACAACTCCAGTTCCTCAGGAACCATCCCTAGTTGCTCCTCAGTGTTATTCTTATCTATACCTAGGTTAAAGTAGTTTGCCCTCTCAACCACAGCTTTGTTGATTTTTGCAACCTTTGCACTGTGGTTGCAAAACCATAGGACTGTTATGATGTCACTAGGTGATAGGAGTTTTTCAGCTCCATTATAATCTTAGGGGACTACTGTCATATATGGAATCTTTTGTTGACCAAAATGTTGTTATGTGGTGCAAGACTGTATAATAAAAGTGATATATGACAAGCCCACAGCTAATATCACACTCAAAGGTGAAAAACTGAAAGATTAGGAATAAGGCAAATATACCTGTTCTCACCTTTTCTATTCAGCATAGTTCTGGTAATACTAGCCAGATCAATTAGGTAAGAAAAGAAGTAAAAGGTATCCAAATTGGAAAGGAGACGTAAAGTTGTCCCTGTTTGTAGACTTGATCTCATTTAATAAACCTTAAACACTTTATTTAAAAAAACTGCTAGAACTAATAAATTCAGTAAAGTTGCAAGATACAAAATCAACATACAAAAATTAGTTGCATTTCTATATCCTAACAACAAACTGTATGAAAAGGAAATTAGGAAAACATCCTATTTACAATAGTACCAAAAGGAATAAAATATTTAGGAATAAACTAAGGAGGTGAAAGACTTGTATACTGGAAACTACAAAACGTTGATGAAAGAAATAGAAGACACAAATAAATGGAAAGACATCTTGTGCACATGGATTGGAAGACAGTATTAATAACATGTTCATACTACCCAAAGTGAACCCATTCACTTTCACTCTGTAGGTATAGATAACCTTTGACATCATCCTCTCTCAGCCTGAATTTCCTAAAGTGTAAAATTATATAAATATTTTATTTTCTTTTTCAGATTTGTCTTTCAAAACCCCATAAAAATTGAAGTTCAGTGTTCAGTTTCTTTGAGCATTTCTCATAAAAAAATACATATTTATATGTATACACACATTCCCATTCCACTTTTAACTGATCCTTTGTGATAGTTATGTCTCCATTCTGAGCAGCCTTTAAGTATCAAGTTTAAATCATTTCATCATTCTCTCTCCCTTCTTGTCTCCCCAAACTGTCTGTGCAGGAAGGAAATGCCTCAGTTATCCAATTAAATTAAATATCAAAATGATTATTAAATGTTATAAGGGAAAGCTTTTTAGAAACATTGAGGTATAATATAAACTACAAAATAACCATAGGATTTGAATATTCTAAGAGAAGTAGAAATAAGAGGTGAAATTCTGTTACTTATAAAACAATGGCCAGCTCTCCGTTTTCTACTTGGAGCACCCAAGCGTTCTCTTTAAAATATATAAATTACACATTTAGAATGAAGTGTGCATTGTGCCTTTTGTTTAATAGTAGTAGTTAACATGTATTAATGCTTACTGTTTGCAAAGCACAATTCAGTAATGACTACTGATTCTCTTATGTGCTCCACTGTTTTATGTGCTTTATGTTTAGGAACACATTAATCTTGAAAACATGCTTTCCTGAGTTTGTTTTAATTCCCAATCTTGAAAGGCATATTATCTGGGGCTTCTTGTTCTCCTTTCAGAACTCACCTCCCCTCTGTGCTGCTTATCCTTCCCCTGCGGACAAAGAAACTTACTATCAGGATATCCTCACTTTAATGATTTGTATGCTTTAAGAAAACGAAAAATAGCATCTTCTTACAAAAATGTAGGAGATTCCCATTTTGATCATTGGAAACCTTTCATTTTTTGCTATTGTAAAAGATCTTAGCACTGAAAGAAGGTACTGTAAAAGTAAAGATGCTTTTTTTCTAGCCTTATAAACAGGGTTGGTTATTTTATTTAAAAGTTGAATGTATTTTTTCTTTTGGAAAATAATTGGGATGTGGTAACTTATAGGACCTTTTTCATTGATTATCAAGGTGTTTCAAAAGGTTATTTTTCATTTTTTATTTCATTTCAGTTGCCTGACATTAGTTTGGTTTCTGTAGCAGCAAGAGTTTAACTGGTAATGTAGTAGCTAGAATTGCTGCAGATTTCAGAACTTCACCATAGGAAATGTTTTGAATAGTTCTAGTGTTGAACACCTATGCTTTTCTGATGCAATAGAATTTGCTGACTTAAAAACGATGCACTCATTATTATTAAACATATATATGTGCATATATAGATTTACATATATACACATCTATGTCATCATTAAACACATGCAGCCACATTGAGGTATAATTAATGTGTAATAAATTGCAGTGTATGATATGATGTTTTGCTATATTTATACACCTGTGAAACCATCACCACCAGTCAATATAAGGAATATATCATTCTCAAAAGTTTCCTCCTGCCCTTTTGTAACCCTCCCTTTTGTCCCCATTACCCCTCTATTATAATCATCCTGTTTTCTGTTACTTATTTTTGTTTCTTTCACTCAACATAATAGTTTTTGACACTGATCAGGTTATTGTGTGTATCAACAGTTTATTCCTTTTATTGCTGAGTAGTATATCATTGTATGGCTGTATCCCAATATCCATTAACCTATTGAGGTACATTTGGGTTGTTTTCATTTTTAGCTATTATGAATAAAACATTTGTATTTAAGTTTTTATATAGAAGTGCTTTCTTTTTGCTTTGGTAAAATATCTAGAAGTAAAATGTCTGGATTATATGGTAGCTGTGTGATTAACTTTTAAAGAAATTGTCAAATTGTTTTCCAAAATGGTTGTACCGCATACTTTCCAAGTGGCAGTGTATGAAAGTTCCAGTTCCTTCACATCCTCACCAGCACTTCATTTGGTTAGTCTTTTAAATTTTAACCATTTTAGTAGGTATGTAATGGTATCTCATTTGGTTTTAATTTGCACTTCTCTGATAACAAATGGTGTTGAGTACATTTTCACCTGTTTATTTGCCATTTATTTATGTTTTTTGGTGAAGTATCTGGTCAGCTCTTTTGCACATTTTTAAATTGGGTTCTTAGTTTTTATGTTATTGACCTTTGAGAGTCTTTAAATATATATTCTGGATACAAGTCATTTACCAGGTATGTGTTTTATAAGTATTTTCTTCTAGTCTATAGCTTATATTTTTATTCTTCAGTGTTGAACTGGAGGTTTTTAACTTGGATGAAATTTAAGTTATTATTTTTTTTAACACACTGTGTATTTATTTGGTTTCATATCTAAGCATTCTTTCTCTGTCCCAAAGTCACAAAAATGTCTTGTTTTCTTCTAGGAGATATATAGTTCTGTTTTACATGTAGATCTATTATCCAGTCCAAGTTTACAGTTATGTGGTGTGAGTTATGGATCCAAGTTTTTTTGTTTATTTGTTTTTTGCATATAAATATCTAATTGTCCCAACACCCTTTGTTGAAAAATCTATTCTTTATTTAGTTGCCTTGGCACTTTTGTCAAAAATCATTTAACCGTAAGTGTGAGAGTTCAGTTCCAATGATCTGTATATCTTTTTCTTATGCCAATACCACAGTTTGCTGTGTCTTTTGAATAAGTTTTGAAATTGGGTAGTATAAGTCTTCCAACTTTGTTCTTTTCTAAAATTGTTTTGACTAGTCTACATCCTTTGACTTTTCATATTTTAGGATCAGATGAACAAGTTCTACTAAAAAGGAAATACCGACTAGAATATTTTTAATTTTTAATTTTCTCAGCTTCATTGAAATATAATAGACAATTAATTGCTCATATTTACATAGTACAATGAGGTTTTTTTTCAGTTAAGTTGGCATACAATTATATATTAGTTTCAGTTGTGTAGCATAGTGATAGAGCTCACATGATCCCCCCACTAAATATAGAACCCCTTTTCTCCCTTATATATTTATTTCAACATTGTTGACTATTTTTCTTATGCTACACTTTATATCTCCATGACTATTTTTTAACTATCCATTTGTATATCTTAATCTCTTCACCCTTTTATACCTTCCTCCCAACCTCCCTCCTGTCTAGTAGCCCTCAAAATATTCTCTGTATCTATGAGTTTGTTTCCATTTTTGTTATTGTTGTTTATTTTGTTTTTTAGGTTCCACATGTACGTGAAATCATATAGTATTTGTTTTTCTCTATCTGACTGACTTCATTTAGCGTAGTACTCACTAGGACCATCAAGACAATATCTTTTTCCATCCCTTTCCTTTTAGTCTGTGTGTGCCTTTTCATCTGAAGTGAGTCTCTTGTAGGCAGCATGGGTAGGGGTCTCGTTTCCTTATCCATTTAGCCACCCTATCTTTTGGTTGGAGCATTAATTCTTTTCCATTTTAGGTACTTGTTGATGGACATGTAGCAATTGCCATTATTTATTCATGATTTTGATACATAGTTTTCTTCCTAAAGAAGTCAGTCCCTCCAACATTTCCTGTAATAGAGGCTTGGTATTGATGAATTCCTTTAGCTTATTTTTGTCTGGGAAGCTATCTGTCTTTTGACTCCAAATGATAGCTTTGCTGGATAAAGTAATCTTGGTTGTAGATCCTGGGATTTCATCACTTTGAATATTTTGTGTCAAGCCCTTCTGTCCTGCAAAATTTCTGTTGAGAAATCAGCTGCCAGTCTTACGGTTATTCCCGTGTAGGTAATTAACTGCTTTTCTCTTGCTGCTTTTAAGATTCTTTCTTTGTATTTAACCTTTGGCATTTTAATTATGATGTGTCTTGGTGTGAGCCTCTTTGGGTTCATCTTTTTTGGGACCCTCTGAACTTCCTAGGGTTTTTATCTCTTACTTTCTTCACAAGGTTAGGAAAGTTTTTCATTATTATTTCTTCAGTTAGCTTTTCTACTTATTGTTCTCCCTCTCTTCCTTCAGGAACTGTTATTACACAGATGGTTTTATACTTAATTTTGTCCTAAAGACCCATTGATTTATTATTATATTCTTGGCTACTTTTTTCTTGCTGTTCTGATTGGGTGACCTTGGCTTCCTTATCCTTTATATCAGTGGTTTGATCCTCTTCTTTATGTACTCTCTTAATTCCCTCTAATATACTCTTAATCTCAAATAATGTATTTTTCATATCTGACTGATTCCCTTTTATAATTTCCACTTTTATGTTTTTTATCTTTTTGTTGAAGTTCTCACTGAGTCCATCTACACTTCTCCTAAGTTCATTGAGCATCTTTATAACTGGTGTTTTGAACTATGCATCTGGTAGATTGCTTGATTCTATTATTCCTGGATCTCTGTTCTGTTCTCTCATATGGTTTCTGCTTCTTTGTCTTCCAATTTTGTCTGCTTTTCTCTGTATTTTCTGTGTACTGAGCAAAACTCCTAAGTCTCCCCAGTCTTATTGGCATGGCTTTGCGTAGTAGGTGTCCAGAGGCACAGTCCTGAGAGGGGTTCAGCAGCAGGCCAATTTTAGCCTCAGCCTGTATCCCTCTGGGGCCACCTTTAAGATTCAGGAAGCAGTCTACAGATGCTGTGCTTATAGTTGCCTCAAAAAACCACACCAGAAACCAAAGTCTGCTGTCACCATTGTGGGCTGCTCTTGGGGCTGCTCAGCAAGTTACACAGGACTCGCCAAGGACTCAGCTGGATATGGCTCGGGTAGGGCCACCAGTTGGGGGAGGTGGAGTTTCAGGGAATCCTCTGGGCAGAGTGACCTGTTATACAGTTTGATGATGTTTCAGCTATGAAGTCACCTGCGCCTGTACACTGGGAGAGGGGAGGGCTCAACAGAGGAATAGTTGATACCATCAGCACTTCTGCTCTGGAGAAAGCCTTGCCGCTGGACCTTGCTTCGACAAGTCAGCATCCCCCCCAAAATCTCTGATGCCCCCCGCCCAAGCAGCTGACAGGGCACTGGTGCTCAGAGTGAGCAAGTCCATCACTGTGAAAGTCCAGTCGTGGACATGAACCCTTTAAAAGGCTTCTGCAGCCTCTGGCTGCAGCTGTGGTGGACTCTGACCCAATCAGTCCCTCAGAACTGGGCAGCCTCATGTCCTCACCTCCTCTTACCTCTTCTCATTGTAGGTAATTTTTTATTTCTCTCTCTACTTGTCGGGCTTCTGTTCATCTAGACCCCAGGTGACTCTGCTTGCTGTTTGTTCTGTTTCCTTCACAGCTTTGATGTAATCTTAAGAGCAGATGAACAAAGCCACTATCATCTATACCATTTTTACCTGGTCCTTTAATAGGGGTTGTGTTTATTGTACTTATAGACCAATTTAGGAAGAATTCCCTTAACTAATATTGAGTTTCCAGTTCATGGATATGGAATGTCTCCATTTAGATCTTCTTTAGTTTTTATCAGTAATGATTGATAGATCTCAAGATATAATTCTTGTTCTTCTTTTGGCAAATTTATTTTAAAATATTCTGTTATTTTTTATATTGTGAATGCAGTTCTTAATTTTATTTTTAGATTGCTCATTGCTAGCATATACTGATTTTATATCCTGTGAGCTCATAAAACTTGCTCGATTTTCTAACAAGAATTATGCCATCTATAAAGACAATTTTTTACTTCTCCCTTTCCAATTTATATTCTAAATATATAAAAAGTGGCCAGAACAAGTATCTTTGCCTTGTTTTACACCCTAGGAAGAAAATATTCAGTCCTTCACATTTAAGAATGATGTTAGCTATAGGATTTTAAGTCTCCTTAATTAGCTTGAGAAGTTTTCTTCTGCTCCTGGTTGGTTGAGTGTTTTCATTATGAATGTGTATTGGATTTTATCAAATGCATTTTTTACATTTAATGAAATGATCATGTAATTCTTGTTCTTTATTTTAATAATATGGTATATTAATTTATTTTTGAACATTAAACCAATCTTGCATTCTTAACATAAATCTTAATGCTGTAGAGCTCGACGGGGTGGGAGTCCAAAGAGAGACCCCAACCCATGATCAGGTTCTTGTCTTATGCTGTGAGAAAGAATTCAGTCTATGGCCATGCTACCCTGCCCAAGCCTGATCCGTCTGATCTTGAAAGCGAGGCAGAGGCCTGGTTAGTACTTGGATGGGGGAGTCCACCTAGGAGGATCAGGTGCTGTAGGTATAAAAAATAAAAAAATATGGGATTGTAAGTTTACAAGGTCCTTGCAATCTGTGAGATCAACCAAGATTTGCTTCACCTAAAAAAAAAAAATAACTCAAGGACATGACAAACAGCAAGGAGGAAAGTGCAAGTTTTACTAAGGCAGAAATACACACTTGAAAGTTCAAGCCAACTTGGGGAGCAAGTTGATCAGAGCTGTCTGGATCACAGGCTTTTATTTTCTTGGGGTTGGGGTAGAGATGTGGTACTTGCAATGCAGGTGATATTATAATGATATGATTAGCCAAACCTGAACAAAAGACAAGGGAGACTCCGGAACATAATCCTAGATGGGATGGAATATCCCAAGGCTATTCATCCAGTCTCCTGGTCTTGGCTTGTTTCTTAAGCCTTGTGGAAGGGAGAGGGTGGCCCAAAACCATCTGTCCTGTCTCCTGTGGCTTGATTCTCACAGAGTCAAAACTAGAAAATAGGTGACTAAGGGACTAAGGAAAAATTCCAGAGCCACATCCTGGAGGGGAGGGGGAACATCCTTATCTTGACTTCATCCCACTTGAGTTTAAAAGGTCTGTAATTCTTTTTATAAATTTCTGGATTCAGTGTGCTAAATATTTTTTTAAGGACTTTGGGTCCATTTTTATAAGAGAAATTGGTCTCTAGTTTTCTTATGCCGTCTTTGGCTTTAATATTAGGGGAATACTAGCCTCAAAAAGTGAATTGAATTCTCTTTTCTGAAATCATTATTTGATAAGATTCACTAGTGAAGCCATCTGGACCTTGGCTTTTCTTTGTGGGAAAATTTTTAGCTACTAATTTGATTTCTTTACTTGTTAATAGATCTATTTAGATTTATATTTTCTGATTTCTCTTCACTATTGGTAAATCGTGTCTTTTTTAGAGAAGTGTCTATTCTGTATAAGTTATCAATTTTTGGCACAAAGTTTTCTATAATATTCTCTTATAATGTTTTTAACTTCTGAAAGATTGGCAGCGATTATCCTTCTTTCATTCCAGATTTGATAGTTTATATCTTATTTTTTTCTTGTTTAGTATAGCTACATGTCAATTTTGTTGATCTTTTCAAAGAACCAACTTTTTGTTCCATTAATTTTCTTTATTTTTTCTGTTTTTTATGTCATTGATTTCTGCTTACATATTTGTTACTTCCTTTTTAATTGCTTTGGATTTAATTTGTTCTAGTTTTTTTGTTTTGTTTTTTTAGAAAGTGGAGTAAGGTACTAATCTGAGATCTTTTCTAATTTAGTCTTAAAGCTATAAATTTTTAAGTACTGCTTTATATTCAATAAATTTTGATTTGTTTTATTTTTGCTTTCATTTAGTTCAAAGTATTGTCTAATTTCCATTGTGATTTCTTTTTTGATTCATAAGTATTTATAAGTATGTATTTAATTGCCAAGTGTTTGGGAATTTCTCACATTTGTTCTTTATATTACTTCCTAATATTCTTTTGTATTAAAGGACATAGTTTGTATGACTTTTTTCATGTATTTTGGGTCTCTGTTAGATGAATATGCATTTATAATTGTTATATAGTTATTATATAACATCTATCTTTGTCTCTAGTCATATCTTAAAGTCTATTTTGTTTATTAATATAAATACTCCATCTCTTTTATGGTTACTGTTTGTATGATGTGTCTTTTTCTGTTCAGTTACTTTCGATATACTTATATCCTTATATCTAAAGACAGCATATAGTTGGATTTTGCTTTGAGTAGAACATTTTAGCCATTCACATTTAATGTTATTATTCAATAGGAATAATTAATCTGAACAATAAGGTAGAATGGAGAACCTCAAATTAGGGGGAAAAAAAAGAATAGAGAACCCAGAAACATACCTATGGATATATGGGAACAATGTATGACTAAGGTAGCCATGCAGATGACAGGGGTGGGAGGGAGAACACTGAATAAATATGTTTGAGACAACTAGATAGCCATGTTTTTAGTATATGTGCTGTCAAAGCAAGCACTAGATAGCCATAGTTTTTTAAAAATGAAATGTATTCTCTACTTCAAACCCTATGCAAAAATTCAGATGAATTAAGACTTAAATTTGAAAACTAAACTTTAGAAGACAATGTAAGAGAATGAGAATATCTGTGACTTTGGGGTAGGGAAGGATTTCTTAAATAAGAAACAAAAAGCACTAACCATGAATGAAAAGATTGGTAAATTTGACAACATTGAAAATTTAAACTTGCATTTATATTACCCTAAAGAAGGGGAAAAGAATAGTCCAAACTAGGAGAATAAACATATAGCTAATAAAGATTGATATCCAGGAAATATAAAGAAAACCTACAAATGAATGAGAAAAAAAATAATGGAAAAATACACAAAAGACATAAGCATTTCACAGAAGTGGAAAAATGGCTAAGGGTGTTCAGTCTTGATAAGATCAGGGAAGTACCAAATTTCGACCACAGTGACATTCCATGTTATGCTATTAGGTTTACAGTAATTTTTATCTTTTTTCTTCATTCATCTTAGACATGTGTACCTTAAACTTTAGTGTACCAAACTTTTTGAAATTCTTTCATTACATCATTATCTTTTGTTATTTGGTTGCCAACATACAGCACTTTGTTGTTGTTATCGTTGTCTAGAATGTTCTTCCTTGTCTTAGTGCAGTGGTTCTTAAAGTGTTGTCCCCAGACCAGCATCAGCAGTGTCATCAATGTACTTTTTAGAAATGCAAATATCCTGGCCCCACTCCTGAATTATCTTTTCAAGCCTGTTTGTACAGTGAAAACTTTTAAGTTAGAGATAGAATTTCCCTCTAGAGCAGAGGACAGGTTTACTTGTAGCTCCTTATAAAAGATTGCTCTTTCCTGTGCTTACCCCACTTCGTATGCTGTTACCTGGCCTTGTCCCAGCACCTGAAGAGAATTGGTCTTGAAGAACTGCCACAAGAAAATGATGGTGCCCCTATTTCTATGAGTAAAAAACTGTTCTCTCTCTCTAATCCTTGAGTCTTATGTCTTTTGCTTTATCCATGAAATTCTGGCAGGCTAGCTATTTAGCTTGCAAATAGGAGAGCTAACTGCCTTGTAAGCAGACCTTTCACAGTTCTTGCCACAAGTCTTCTTTCATTAATTTGTTCTCCAAAATGGGAGCCATTGTTTTTAATAATGAATAGGAAGCATGTTATTGAGTTAGCTTAATATATAACAGGATAGATACTTTTTCATTGTCAAATTTTGACTTTGAAATATTTTTTAGAATGTCTCCATTACCTGGTTTGATTTCTACCTTTAATTTACTCATTCATCAAACAAACATTTCTATGTGTTCTTTTTGTTCTTATTTATTTCAGATTGTGGCACTCTTAGAAGCTGGGTTGGGCCAGAGACAAACAGATGGCAGAAAGTGCTGGAAATGAAAAAACAAAATGGACAACCACCATTATTATTAGCTCAACTCTTAAGGTAAAGAGGCATTTGGAACATTGGTCTTTACTTTAAAAATGAAAATAAATAGAACAATTTTAAAAAAGATTCTTAGCTTGATTATCCAGTTGTGTGGATCAGCAGTTTTATCAGCTAACTGTATTTTAAGATAAATTATAACTTTACTATATCCATATTCAACATCCTGCTTCTCTAAATATTTGAAAGTGGAACATTTTCTGTAGTCTTTTTTCTTTTTTCCTCTAAGCCTGTTCTCATATGGATGTTAAGGAATTCCAGAAATGGTAAAGCGTATGCACATAAATATTACTTAAGGTTTTTTGAGAGATGAACAGAAACCAATCTGTCTAGTCTTAGTGGCACTGGGAGAAACAGTCAGTTTAATTGTCATTTCCTGATGATTACTTATCTTACCTCTCTGACTGCTTTTCAGATTTTGGCACTATAGTTTAATGTATGAAATTCTTTTTACCTTTTGAGACTTCATGAATCTGTGAATTGGTGTCATTTATCAAGTTCTTATTCATCATCTCCTTTAATGTTGCCTCTGTCTTATTCTTCCTCTCCTTCCCCTCCTAACTCCTATTACACATGTTAGATTGTCTCACAATATTTCCATACATTTCGACTTTTCTTTCATCTTTCCTGTGTCTTTGGGCTGCTTATCTAGGTAATCTCATCAGTTTTGTCTTTCATGTCAGTATTTCTCTTTACTCTGTTAAACTTATCCTTTGAGAGTATTCTCCTTTTTGTTTTATTTTTTTTACTTTTTTCAAATTATGAAATATACATAGAGAAGAGTACATAAAATATATACAGAAACAATTTAATAGACATTATAAAGAGAATACAATGTAGCCAATCTGATCAACAAAAAGGACATTACTAATTCCCTTTCCCTCAGGACTTTTATTAATTATATCAATGATAAAATACTAATTATATTAGATATTTAAAACTTTTTTTTATGTCAAATTGAAGAAGAATCTAATACAAAGACACCCTGTCTGGAAGAAATGTCATGAAAAATGTGACATAAAGGATCTATGTCGGAGTAGAATATAGGGTTAATTCAAGCATAGTGCCTCCACATACTTGGAAGATAAAAAGGGCTGCTGACCAAGGAGACAATGAACAAAGGACTCGCTGGGTAATACCGGCTCCCAAAGACTTTTTCTGCTGTTTCCACTGTATGCTCCTTCAGCCATTCCCGTAGACATATCTACCTGCTCTTCTCTAGAAGGTGGATGGTCCGTCATTCAAACACTATCTATCTGCTCCTGTAACTAAGCAGCACATTTTGTTCTCACTTGCTGGAGTAGGCAGTTATTCCCCTAATAATCTAGTTTTGCCAAGGAGCAAGGTCACAGGATGATGCAGCAGCTGATTCCAGGATCAAACAGTCCTCTTGCGGGTCCCTCCAAATAGCCTGAGGGAAAAAAAAAATCCCAGCTGAAAAGACAGGATAGGTGGCCTTGGCCACCCCCACTGCCTTAGTTTTCATGACTAATCAGTGCTCCCAAGACACTCCCGGAGCCAGGCTTTTTGAGCAATAGCCCACCTGTGTCTCTGGGAGTTGCAACTCTCTCATAAATGCTTATTCTTTTTAGCCCAACTTCTGTGTCAGCTGTGTCAGTCTTTCGGCTGTGAGTGGTGCATGTCTCACAAGCCCCAGACTCAGTATCCCTCCTGTTTCAAAATGTGAATAACAATTTTTCTATAGCCATAATTAATATTATTTGCACAATTAAATGGATTCAAGTTCACTTATAGTTTTCATGTAAAAGGTAGGTGTTTCCAACACCTAACTTTATTAATGATCTATCAGATAAGCATCAGGCATAGATGAAAAGTTCTTTTTCTAGAGGAACCAAAGTTGGCAGACATGGCTTGACATGAAAAAGTTTGCCAAACTTTGTTCTAGATGAACTTCAGAATCACGTTAAATTTTTAAAAAAATTCCATTAGACTTGATTTGAATCGAATTAACTTATTAAATTAGAGGAAAAGTTTTTTTCCCATCTCATGAAAACATATAATATCATTGTATTTCTTTATCAAGTCTTTATTTTCTCAGATATATTTAAAATTTTTTCTTCATATTGATTCTATTTCTTTTTCAGTACCTACATAGTTGCTGTTTTGTTGCTATTATGAAATATTATTTTCCCCCCGTGTTTTCAATCTATAATAGGGGGGGAACTGTTAAGTTTATGGTAATTTATTTCATATTTGGTCACTTTACTGAATTTTCATAATACATTATCAGTAGATTCTGTTGGATTTTCAAGGTAGGCATTCATAATTTGCACTTGATGAGAATTTCTTTTATTTTTATTTCATGGCCTTTTGCCATGACCAAAAAAGTGTTTCAGATTTTAATGGAAATACCTTCAGTGTTTTATTATTTACAATGTTACCTGTTGCTACCAAATAATATTTATTATGTTAATATTGATCTAAGCTTAATTCATAAATTTTTTTTCTTAATCAGAAATAAGTGTACATTTTTCAAATGCATTGTATTTTATCTATTGAGAAGAGACTAAATGACTAATCTTTGCATTTTTTTCATTAAACTAGTTGATCATTGTGAATTTTTCTTTCATATTCTCTTAAACTTTGGTATGCCAATATCTTATTTTTGAATTGTTTGAATTGTTTGGCTTTTCCCTTTTCATGCTTTTTTTTTGTAGGGAGTAGGCAAGGTTTTTTTCATTTTTTAAAAATTCCCTTTGTTTTTATCTAGGAAGTTTATATAGTATAGAAATTATTCTTTAAATATAAAGGAGCTTTTCTACTAAATTTCTGTGCTGCTGATATTTTAAGAAATGTAGAAAAATTTGATTTTTATGGTTTTTTGCTCTATTAAGTTTTACACTATGTTGTGAGTCTGTTTCACAAATGATATTTTTTCAAAAAAATTACCTGTTTCATAGAGGTCATTAAATTCATTAAGTTGAGCTTTATGAAACTGCCATTTCTGTGATTTAAATTTCACATTGGTATTTTAATTTTCTAATAAACTGTATCAGTTATTAAGAGTCCCTTTTCATTTGTTTTTATTTTTATTTCCTTATGAATAGATATTCTAGGCAGGACACTAGTTTTATAGGATATTAATAGATGTTACATATTTAGGTAGAAGTATTGTGATGGATTTTATTTGGAATGCCAGTATAAAAAAGTAACACAAGTTTTTTTTACTGCACAACTCTTCAGAGCCTTTGCTTGCTCCAATGCATTATAATTTCTCTACAGAAGACAAAATAGTATTCAGTATTTCTCAATCTTATCAAGTATGGAATCTCATTTAATATCTTGTGGGGCAAATATTTCATGAAACATACTTTGGAAAATCTAGTCTTAGCTCCAGGTTAGTTTGAAAAATAAACTGTTCAATTTACCTATTTTTTTTCTGCATTCACTATTTTCTAACTTTACCTTTATTATTTTCTTCTATTATTTGTATTATAATTCTTTTAGTTGCTTCCCCTACACACACACCCATAGGATAGGACTGAAATTCATTAGCATGGAATATTGGGTCCTCATGATCTGCCAGCAGTTACTCCTAACACTGTCCACAATTAACTGACTCAAACTTAACATATAAAGATTATGCTTTAAGTTCTGAATGCCTTTGCCTATATTTCTTTTTCTTTCATGCTGTACATTTGTCTTCTTCCTTCACGTGCCTGATTAGTAAACTGCTTTCCACTTTAAAGTTTTGACTCAAATTTTGTGACACTTTCCTGCTTTTGCATCTGTTACACCCTTTTATATAGTTTCTGGTTCTTCACCAAAATTATCAACTTTGTCTTTTATCTTCTTGAACATAGTAAATATCTATTTTAAGGCATATATCTGATAACTTCACTCTCTGTTTACCCTGTGAATCTTTTTCTAATCCCTGGTGTTTGAGATGATTCTCTCTCATGTAAGCTTGTCTCTTTGTATGTTTGATTATGTTTTTTTAATGTTGTCTTTTTTTTTTATTTTAAAGCTTTATTGAAATGTAATAGACAATTAGTTGCTCCTATTTACATTGTACTATTCAATTAGTTTTTTTCAATTATTGTTGGCATGTGATAATGTATTAGTTTCGGTTGTATAGCATAGTGATTAGAGATTAGTGTGACTCACAAAGTGAACACTCCACTAAATCTAACACCCCTTTTCCCCCTTATATATTTATTAACATTGTTGACTACTTTCCTTATGCTATTTATTCACTTTATATCTCCATGACTATTTTGTAACTATCCATTTGTACTTAATCCCTTTGCCATTTTCCACCAATCTTGTCTAGTAGCCCTCAAAATATTCTCTGTATCTATGAGTTTCTGTATTTTTTGTGGTGGTTGTTTATTTTGTTCTTTAGATTCCACATGTATGTGAAATCATGTGGCATATGTCTTTATCTGAGTTGCTCTTTTCAGCACAATACCACTTAGGTCCATCGTGTAATATCTTTGTACATCCCCTTCCTTTTAGTTTATATGTGTCTTTTAATCTGAAGTGAGTCTCTTGTAGGCAGCATGGGTAGGGGTCTCGTTTCCTTGTCCATTTAGCTACCCTATCTTTTGGTTGGAGCATTAATTCTTTTCCATTTTAGGTACTTGTTGATGGATATGTAGCAATTGCCATTATTTATTCATGATTTTGATACATAGTTTTCTTCCTAAAGAAGTCAGTCCCTCCAACATTTCCTGTAATAGAGGCTTGGTATTGATGAATTCCTTTAGCTTATTTTTGTCTGGGAAGCTATCTGTCTTTTGACTCCAAATGATAGCTTTGCTGGATAAAGTAATCTTGGTTGTAGATCCTGGGATTTCATCACTTTGAATATTTTGTGTCAAGCCCTTCTGTCCTGCAAAATTTCTGTTGAGAAATCAGCTGCCAGTCTTACGGTTATTCCCGTGTAGGTAATTAACTGCTTTTCTCTTGCTGCTTTTAAGATTCTTTCTTTGTATTTAACCTTTGGCATTTTAATTATGATGTGTCTTGGTGTGAGCCTCTTTGGGTTCATCTTTTTTGGGACCCTCTGAACTTCCTAGGGTTTTATCTCTTACTTTCTTCACAAGGTTAGGAAAGTTTTTCATTATTATTTCTTCAAATAGGTCAACTTCTACCTCTCCCTTCTCCTTCTGGTACCCCTATAATATGGATGTTGTTACGTTTAATGTTGTCTCATAGGCTCCTTAAATCTTCATTATTTTTTATTCTTTTTTCTTACTGCTGTTCTGATTGGGTGTCTTCCACTACCCCATCCTCTATGTCAGTGATTTGATCGTCCGCTTCACACACACTGTTGATTCCCTCTAAATATATTCTTCATCTTAGATATTCATTTCTTAGTGTTTCCTTTTATAATTTCCATTTTTATGTTTTTTTTTTATCTCTTTGTTAAAGTTCTCACTGAGTCTATCTACACTTCCCCTATGTTCATTGAACATCTTTATAACTAATGTTTTGAACTCTTGCATCTGGTATATTGCTTGACTCCATTTTTTCTAGGGCTCTTTCATATAGGATATGTTTCTTTGTCTTCCCATTTTGTCTGCCTTTATATGTCTATTCTAGCGTACTAAGCAAAACTCCTAAGTCTCCTAGTCTTATTAGTGTGGTTTTGCGTAGTAGGTGTCCAACAGCACAGTCCTGAGAGGGGTTCAGCAGCAGGCCAGGTTTAGTCCCAGCCTGTGCCCCTCCAGGGCCACCTGTTATGATTCAGCAAGCAATCCACAGATGCTGTGCTTATTATAGTTGCCTCAAGAGGCCACGCCTGGAACCAGGGCCAGGTGCCACCAGTTTAGTGCTTGGAGCTGCTTAGCAAGGGGCACAGGGGATGCTGAGGACACCATTGGGTGTGGCTTGGGCTACAGGGTGAGTGAGGCAGAGTTTTAGGGAATCCTGTGGGCAGAGTGACCTCCATATTCAGTTTGATGACATCTCAGCTATGGCAGCACCTGTGTCTGCATTCTGGGAGTGGGGAGGGCTGAACAGAGGAACAATGGATATAGCTGGCACTTCTGCCCAGGAGAGAGCCTCGTCTCTGGCCCTTGCTCTGACAACTCAGTGTCCACCTGTAAGTCTCAGCTATTGGGAACAGGCAGCCTTACATCTCTGCCCCTTCTTACCTCCTTGCCATTGTAGGGTGGTTTCTTATTTCTGTTCATCCAGACCCCAGATGACTCTGCTTGCTGTTTGCTCTGTGTTTCTATCACAACTCTGATGTGATCACAAGAGGAGATGTACAGAATCTCTACCATCTCCACCATCTTGCCTGGTTCTTGTCTGATTACTTTTTATTGGGTGATGGAATTTATATTTGAAATATTGTTTCTAGAAATAATTTGAGGCCTAAAGTAGTGTTCTGTTCCTCTAGAGAAGTCTATTCTGCAAGAGAATTAAATCCCTAATGCCTTAAGTAGGTTTGCCAAATAAAGAATAGGACACTCAGTAAAATCTGAGTTTCAGATAAACAAAGAATTTAGTATAAGTACATCCCAAATATTGCATGGGACATACGTATGCTAAAAAACATGTTATTTATTTGAAATTCAAATTTAACTGTGTGTTCTGTATTTTTATTTGCTAATCTGGCAAATAAAACCTAAGCCTTAAGGTGTCTGTTGCATGTAACAAGTGAATTTATCTCCTGTGCATGTAGAATAATACTTTTTATAGGAGAATTATGAAAATTGTCACCCAAAACACTTTCTGTGTGAGGAGGACTGATTAAAAAGGGTTGCTCTAAGGAGTGCTTCTGTAAGGTTCTTGGGAACACTAGTAATACAGTATCACTTTAATACAATTTCAGGGATTGAAATGATTTGAAGTTAGACTGCAGTCCCTGTGAGAGCTATTCTACTTTTATCAAATGCTTCGTTTAGCCTCTCATTTGTATTTTCCTGAATTGGCAGATAGATGTCCTCAGGAGAAAAATGGCCTACATGCTGGTTGTACATCTTTGAGTTTCTGCATGGATCTTGGTGTTATAATTTTTCACTGTCTGCTAGCTCTCTGATGCATTAAGCAGACTTTTAAAATTTTCCAGCTTTTCCAGTTGCCTTCAGCAGGAGGGTTGGCCTAAATTACTTAGTCTGCCGTTGCTGGAAGTAATGTATAATTTTAAAACAGCAAAAGAAACTCATGGGAAGTGTCACAGTTGAACTCTACATCAGGATCTGTTTGAATGATGTAAAATATTCTCTTTAGGTAGGAAAGGAAGTGTATAGTTTATACGTAAATCCAGCCTGTGTACTTAAAATATACATGCTCTGAAGAAAAATATAGAATAAAATTAAAATATGTAAGGAATTTTTATCTTTTTGGAGAACTTGAGTTTTGACCAATCAAGAAACACTATTAATCACTTATATTTTAGTGTCTTGGGTATTATGATCTAATTACTTGGTGGACTAGGAAATGAGATGAGTTTTCAAATGGGTAGTAGTTAAACCAAGTCTGGTTGCTGCCTTCATACATATTTTCTGACTACCTAAGGCTTAAGACATTTTAAAAGTGTACTTTAATGAAAACAGATGAATTGAAGAACTGATTGTCTCCTTTTGGTATTCTATGTCTGGTACTTCGTGGTTCAATCATCTAAGAAACACATCACCACCCACTTTCTAGTTATACATTAATTCATGTCAGAATTCATCTCCAAATTGTTTTTTAGGTTTTTATTTACTCGTTATTATAGTTTAGTTCTTTCTGTCCTCAATTTTTATTCCTAAGTAATAAAACTGTAGTACACAACTCATTTCCATACCTAGAATCAGTGCATTTGAGCAGAACTAAGTTTTTTTCTTCTCTATAGAGAGCAGCACACTTAGTATCTCTTTTGATGATCACATCTTTAAGTGGTATAGTTATAAAATAAACTATTAAACTTATTTTATTAGCTTTAATGAAAAAAAAACATTCTAAAGCATGTCTTAAATTTGTATTTGTGAAAAATTTTTTAGAGTTGTGAAGTTGCAACTGCCTTAGAAAATCGAAGCCACAAGGTTCGGTATTCAGATTCAGTGGAAAATGGATCAATTATATTTTCTCGTACTGGTACAGTATATTTGCTAACTGCCTTGATTTAAGTTTCTTATAAAATACATGAGTATAAGTTTTCATAATTTGGTAGTTCAATAGCCAGGTATTAAGGTTAAAGTGTTAACTTCTGAGAGGTAAATGTACAAAACTGTTACTATTGCAAAAGCAGTACATATGGCCAACTACAAAATATATCCCTTTTTAAGACTGGAATTGAACTAAAGCTTAACCAGTGGAACCTGGTACAGGATGGTAAAAACTACTTGCTTTGAAACTAATATGAAATAGAACAAAATAGAACAAAGCTACCTCCCCAGTAATTGTGTTACTGGTATTAACAAAAAAGCCAGCATCACAATATTGGTCAAAATCCATATATAAAAACAATATGGGAGAATGTTTTCAATGATTTCGTGCAAGAATTTTAACTTTGAGTGGTGAACACATGCAGTATATGTATGATGTATTATTGAGCTGTACACTTGAGACCTATATGATTTTTATCAACCAAGGTCAGCCAAGTAAGTTTTTTAAAAAAAACCTAAAACCAAGAAAAAGTATATATAATATTTTATGTTCTGGTACAAAGGTTTCTCTAATAAACAAAGGCTTGTTTAAGACTATTATTCTTTGATTTCCAGCTTTTAAAAATCATTGTATATAGACAAGTGGTTAACAGAGGGTAGGGGTTGGAGGGGGGAGGGAGGCAGACAGGGTAAAGGGGGTCAAATATGTGGTGACAGAAAGAAATCTAACTATGGGAGGTAAACACAGTGTAAATATATATACATCTTATTGTTCAAGTGTACAACTGAAACTTTTGGATTTCATTAACTGTCACCATAAAAAAAATAAAAATTAAAAAGCCAAGAAAGTTGTGAAAATTATACCCCCCCCCAAAAAAAAATCATTGTAACAGAAAATTAACTTTTAAATTAGGCATTTCCTTCATTGTGGACAATACCTTAACTAAAAAAGAAAATGGTTACTGACCAAGTATTTTTCTCTAAATATTTAGAATAAGTCATCCTTTTATACAGAGCACTTCAAAGAACAGCCTATTTTGTGTACGAATTTTGTTATAGTAATTTCTACATCTTATGGGTTTCGGGCCTGGACACTTACAACTGTTACACTTAGAACTATTTTTATTGATTTTACTGAGTTTACGAAAAAATTTTGATTAGTATGATGATGTCTTATATTATGTCCACGTTTTGTAGGAGTAGCATTTTTACTGATGGATGCTAAAGAATGCTTTATGTCAACTGAAGAATTATTTCTAGACAAAATTGAAAAGTTTATTAACATACACCAAAAGAGTTTTTTGGTTCTGTCTGCTGCCCTCCATGGGCCCGAGGAATGGAAACTGACATTCAAGATTCAGCAGAGGTATGAAAAATAGTCCTAAATTTTTTCTTAAATTACACTGTTTACTTTAGTTCTTAATTCTTTTCAGCAGGTGAATTATGTTTTCCCAATAAACTTTATGTTAATCTATCATATTTAATAAAATGCAGGTCAAACGGCTATATTCTGTGAATGAGGGTGACAGGTTTCAAAGTTCATGCTGATTCATGAGATTCCCCTGCAAGACCAAACCAAAAGTGAACACTGTTCATTTAAGTTCTGGTTAGAAAGCATTATTAATTCCTGTGGAATAAGGCAAGTCATGAATGAATAAAACATAAGCAATAAGAGGTTTGTCTTTTTTCTGCTTATAATGACAAGCAAGTCACATGATCTTTTTATGAATTGTTTTTCAGATTCCTGGGTAGTAATTTACGGATTCTTCCAGTACACAACACAGTAAATGCCATTAATCTTATGTGTACTATAGCTAAGGTGAGTCACCTGAGGGAAATGACACATACACACACACGCTCATACACATTATAGTTCTTGACTTCAAAACACACACCCTCTTGAGGACTGACAAATACTTTGCTTCTGTTCCCCTCACAGAACTTGCTGTTTCAGTACGCAACTCTTTCTCAAGTCTGAACTCATCCTCTAAAGTCTCTACAAGAGACTTTTGTAGTCACTACAAGAATGATTCATTTTGGCCAAGAGCATTTGGCCACATATACTGTTTGGCCCTATTGGTTACTTAAATCTTCTTTCAAATGCCTAAATATAAATATTGGTCAGGTTGTAGTCATGGACTGTC
This sequence comes from Cynopterus sphinx, assembly GCA_030015415.1. Lineage (NCBI taxonomy): Eukaryota > Metazoa > Chordata > Mammalia > Chiroptera > Pteropodidae > Cynopterus > Cynopterus sphinx. The sequence continues at coordinate 66,848,662 of CM057387.1, read as the reverse complement.
AGAGTGCAACATACTATTATAGAACACTCTTAACCAGTTGTCTACTTTCTTTTCATGCTTATCCTCATTTGTGAAACATGCCCCCAGTTCCCATAGGCAGTTAGCTGTTCTTTACTCTTACACTTAAAGCAGTTCTTATGGTATTCTTTTTGGCTTGCATGTTTGAAATTCTTCATGGCAGAAATCAGATTGGACTCGTTACTCATATATAGTATTTAGCACATAGATGGTGATTGATACTTGTTGAATAATTGAAAGATTTTTTTTATGTGACCCTGTAAAAATAACTTATGTCTGTAAATAATGTTGCATGTTTATCTTCTCCCAGGTCACCTCCAAACCATACATAGATAGCATCTGCTACAGAATGATAACAACTAAAGCTTACATCATTGAGCAGAGTCCTGTTTGGAAAACACTTCAAAAGATAAAACTGAGTAGTGATTTATTTAACACAAATTAGAGTATCAAATGTTCTTTTAGAATGTTCTTTTAGAAGAATATTAAAATAATTAGACTAATTGAATTATAATGTTCAAATATATATTTAAAGATTTTTGAAATTTAAAATATATACAAGTAAAAGTGATTTTTTTTTCATTTTTTGGACTAATTCCTTTAATGTTTAGAAAAAATTGGTACAGACATATGTTATAAAACTAAGATGCAGTTTCTTAATGATACAAGTTAGATGGACAACTATTTACTAGGAAATAAAAGAAAATCTTTTCAGCTTTTCCACAAGGCAGCCAGTATTTCTAAAATTAATCTTTGTAGCATTTACATTATAACAGCTGCATGAGAGGCGGTTGTGGGACTTTCCCCCCTAAGACTTCAGAGGTGGGAAAAGAGAGGGAAATTAAGAGAAGCAGTCAACTGGCTTAAATTCAAAACTCTATCTTCTTTCTTAAAATGGTGTGATATCCAAAGTGACATTAGGAGTTCTAAAATGTAAAATAGTATCTAACTGGAACATAACTGTATCAGTATTTTTATAAACTAACTACAACTATATGAATAAAGGCAATTCAAAATTATTTTATGAAATTATAACATAAAATTACTAATTTGTATTGGATTTTAACAGTACTATTTAGAATACATATATTGGCATTATTTACCATGGAGATATCTTTTCAAAACCAAAGACTACTACTTATTGCATAATGTGTCATTATAGAAACTGATAAATGAAAAGTTACATTTATTTTTCTATCAGTAAGTGTTTTACAGAAAATTTTTGTAAAGGTGTTAAATAAATCATAATGGAAAATACAGTATTTTATTAGTTTTTTATTTTGGATGTGGAGCTTTCACTTTATCCCAGTATTTTCTTCAGAGGTAGACTTTGTTTTTATTTCAATGAGTTCTTCTACCCGAGCCAGAACACTTTCAATCAAATCAAATGTGAAAAGAGCTGAATGTAGGACCTGCAATGCCAAGAAAATTGTGTTATTAAGGCTGCATTTAAATAAAACAAGGCAGAAACATAAAAGACTTCATCTGGATATAGTTTAAGAAAATTTCAATCTATAGTTTTAGATCTACCTTAAGCTGCATTTCAGGAGGCATATTAGGGATCTCTTCTCCACTTACAGTTACAGAACAAAGATTTTTAGATTTCTGGACTTCTGTGAAAAGAAAAAAATCATGTGTCACACTTAACCATTAAAACAATTCACAGGTTTTAATAATAAATTGATAAGCTACATTCATTATTCACTTAAAAAAGTCAGTTATCTGTATACATTTTTAATTTTAGTGTTTAATAATGCAAAGTATGCTTAAATCAAGCTATTAGAAAATAAAAATTCTGGAACATGTGAATTAATGATTCTTTAGGTAACTATTTTGGCATGTACAGGACAAATGAAAATTTATAAACTTTTTCTAAAAAAGACAAAATTTCTAGTAATGCCTATAGAAATATCACTATAGCTATGGAAAAGATCTTAAGATTATTATAGAGAAATTGCCAACTTTAAAAAAGTAGTTCTGGATCTAAGTATCTTTTTCACAATCAATACTGGTTTACTTGAGGGTGGGATGGAGGGGAAGTGGACCAAGCAATACCAAAGGACTTGAAATTTTAAACCTGAATATGTTTCAATTTGGTTTAAATCTTTGTTAACCCAATTTCAGTGTTAACTGGCTACTAAGATTCATTTTAATTATAAATAAAATGACTTAACTGCCATGGTTCCTTGTCTGCTACAAATCACAGAAGTACAAGATTCAAAATCTCTATTTTGAATATAAATGGTAGTTTTAAAAGCTAATTTTTAGACATAAATGAAAATGAAATTACACATTACCAACCTTGGCTATTTTCTTGGCTATTTTTAATTTCTGCTTCATAATGTGCTTTTGACATATTAAGTCCTGTATGGAGTGGCTTTAAGAATTTATTCTCAATCTTTCCAAGTTCTGTCCATAATCCAGTCTGTTCAGAAGAATTAATGAAATAATTAATTACCTGGGCATTTATTGCCTACTATTATTAAGCATGTGTTTGAAAGTTGGAGAAACAAGAATGAAAAAGACATGGGCCTTGCCTTTCAAGGTAGTTTACTTTTTAACAATGCATTCATTACATCTAGTTATTTTTATGTGAATATTGATCAAAACAAAAAAAAAATCAAAATAAAAATGTACTTTGGTCAGTACATTCACTGCTCCTGCTTTTGAGATCTGTAACTTACAAGTCATAACCATAAGAAAATAATATTAAGTTAATCTACATGGTCTAAGATATTTCTTTTTCCCTATAAACCATCACCACCATGATTCTACCTTATATATACTTTCAACTCTTGATCTTTCAATTGATATCCCTGTGTCATAGATCTAGAGGATTCTTTTCCTTCCCTGGTATAGAAACTTTTCTAACACAAAGCTGATATGGACTTTCTTGGTGACAAATGCAGGAGATTTTTATCTGCTTAGGACAGCTTAGGGTTTTTTAGTCATCCAAATTAGAGGTTTTCATTCCAAGAGTATTTCTTCCTATAGTACTAAAGGATGGGAATCATAAAGTCTTAATTTTATTTTAAAAAAGAATAAAGTTTATTGGTATTATTAAGTACTCTTTACAAAGAAAAATATCTTAGGTAAAAAAAGGAAACTTAGGAAACCAATTATCCTTAACTAGAACTGGACCACCATAAAACTATAGGAAAACCTAGGAGAAAATCTTTGTGATCTTGGGTTAAGCAAAGATTTCTTAGAATCCCAAAATTTTGCATAAATCATATAAAAGAATAAAACTGGTAAGTTTGATTTATCAAATTAAAAATTTCTGCTCTTTGGAAGATATTTACAAAACCATACCTAATAAAGGACAGAAAAAGGTTTCCTTTTAAAAAGTTACTCTAGGTTGAACTTTTTTTCTTTCACCCTTTCACTTTTACTTACTATTAGAAATTCTTTAAAATCTTATTCCCAAAATGATAAATGTTTTATATTCATTCTTTGGTATAAAGTATAAAGAACTGAGCTCTACTAATTCTCTTCCGCCAACAAGATTGATCTAATTACTGACACAGGATTTTAAAAAGTAACATTTTTCTTTTTTTAAATTTCTCATTTAGAAAGTAAGGATTAAAAGTTTATAACAGAAAAATGAGATGTAACAAGAAACCTAATTTTATGATATTTGGACTATATTAATATTCTATTAATCAATCTCAGGAATATTAATTAAAGACACTACATTTCAGCCTTCCTTCTATAACAGTGTTTTGCAGCCCACAGATAGTTTAACATATTGAAATAATCATGTTTCCCCTATAGGTTCAAATTGCATTTCTTAGGCATGCCAGAAAATCAGATATACACATAGTTTTTCTACTCAAATATTATCTTTAAAAATACTTGCCAAATCAGATTGCTTTTCAACTAGAAAAATGTGTTATTCCTGAGTTCCTATGCCCTACTTAAAACTTCCCATGAGAACAATAAATGAACTTTGATGACACAATGGCCATGCTTAACTCTAATCAGTGAATAAAGTTTCAAAGTTTGGCTACGCAGTGAACTTTTAAAATGAATAATTTTCACCACCTTTACAATCTAGAAGGAGTTTCTTAGATACCAAAGTTTTCTGAAATAAAATAAAACTGATTTCAAACAACTTTGGTAGTTTTTGACATTTAAAAAGATAATTGCTGCAGTTCTGCTATGTCACTTGTCATTCCTGTAAAATATTTTCACTTTAAGTTTTAAAGATCCACAGTTTCTAATTCAGTAAATATAGCTAATCTTTAGCTGTAAGGTTAAGTTATACAATTTTGCAAATGTCAAGATATAAAGTGCTGCACAACTGATAACAGACCTCATCAAGAAGTATAACCTTTGCATCCATGTTTTGCAATAGATTTGACATCATTAAAACATACTTTTTAATATAACTAAATAAAACACTGTATTCATTATATCCATAATTCTAGAAAAATAAATTTTCCAATCCCCAGTGAACCATTTTCTCATTTGTCAAATAATATGCATTCATATACACAGATAATAAGGTTTCTTTTTCACTTCTACAAAAACTAAAATAATATTAGTAACTATCTTTCAAAATACTAGGCTGTCTCAATCATAAGTTCAGCATGCTATTTCTAAGTATCTTTAATTTTGAAGGTTTTAAGTTTTCATTTGTGAGAAAACTTATTAACATTAGATTCTATTTTCCCTGGGTGTTTACTTTTGATGAAACTATTTTACATTATTTTAAAGTCTTATACTTTCTTTTTAGAATGTGGCTCAAGTCAAAGTTTGCTAATAGTCATTATTTTTCTGAACAGTCACTATTTACAGTTTCAGACAGCAGTCCAATTTGAACATGGTTTTGTATTTTTTAGAAATTATTTTCTAATAAAACAGACAGTACAATTTATACATGCTGGATATAAGTTTTACAATTGTCATGAATTTGAAAACAAAGTTATCCCCCTCAAAATTCAATCTGAAAATAGTTAAAATGATTTCATTGTAAAACTTGACAATTTTACTGACAACAGGTACATTTCACTTCACAGCTAAAACTATATATTACTATAAAATTCAACTAAATATTAGCTCTTCTGCTCTGACAATGGTAAATACATAAGAGATGTTAGTAAGCAATACACTGAACATCTTATTCCTAGCTAATCTGGGAAATTCCCTCCACTTTCTCACACTGTTCCTTACAATTCTGGCCACAAAATTTGACTCAATATTCATTAGCTTTTATTAAAAATCTGTAGAAGCAACCTGATGTTTTCAGTTACTTTCTATTTTATTTTTAAGAACTGCTGGTCTGACCCACTAAATTGATTTAATGACTCACTAATGTTTGGTTATGACCAGAAGTTTGAAGAACACTAAATCATGTACCTATGGAAGAAGTTTCTGAGTTAATCATTCTTCAGTTTTATTGGATAATGCCAAACTACTCTCTAAAAGTGACTATACCAATTTGTTTCATCATTGTTCATATCTTCAGCTATGTTTTAAGCATGCCATTCTGGTGGGTGCAAAATGGTATCTCACTGAAGTTTTAAGTTATATTTCAATAAGCACTAGAGATACTGGGAATTGTGTCTTGTGGTTATTGGCCATTTGGGTTTCCTTGTCTGTTGGTTGCCCGTTCAATATCTGTATCCTTTCCCTAGTTTTCTGATTTGTGGTCTTTTTCTTCTTGCTTTGTTATTAATTTATTTTTTATACTCATTATTGGATGGAGGAATGAAGATTTTTCTCTGTTGACTTACTTTTGCAGTTTGTACACATTTCTTTCTTGAATAGGTTAGTTCTAATGTCATCGTATTTATCAATCCTTTCTTTTGTGGTTAGTGCTTTTTTACTTAAGAAATAATCCCCTATAATGTGTTCTAAAAATTTCTAAGTTCCTTTTCAATTTTAACTCTTCAATCTGTTTGGAATTTTGTTATGTATGTAAAACAGGCAACTAATATCTCCCCTGGGTGAAAAATTACCCAGCATCATTTACTGAATACTCCCATTCTTCTCTTCTAATTTGCAGGGCATCTTCATTTCAGACAGAGTACAATGCAATGGTGTATTAAGAACATGAGCTTTGGGAGACTGCCCAGGTTCACAAACTGGCTGCTCAATCAGCTATGTGACTTTGAGCAAGTTATACTTCTTTCTCTATGCCTCCATTTCCTCATATGTAAAATGAAGAAAACAGTAATACCTTCATAGGAGGACTAAATGCATTAATATACACTTAAAGCACAGTTAGGCATATGACTCAATAGGTATCATTATTAGTATCATCATCATTCTAAATATATATATACATATATATACACACACACACGTATATATATATGTATATGTATATGTATATATATGCATGCATGCTATTATATTCTATCCAATCTAACCTTCCTTATGGTAATGCCACACTAAGTTACTATGGCTTTATAATAAATTATGATATCTAACAAAGCAAATCCCCCTCCACAAACATTGTTCTTCAAAACTGTCATGGATATTCTTGACCCTTAACTGTTCCACGTGGAACTTAGGATCAACTCATCCAATTCCATTTTTAAAAACCCAACTTGTGTTTTGATTTGAATTACACTGAATTTTTAGACTGAGAAGAACTGACAACTTTAAGATACTGAATCTTTCCATCCAAATAGATCACTGATTCTCTAGGCCTTTTAAAAATCCTTCTAGTATTATAATTTTCTCCATAGTTTTACATATATTTATACATATTTTCCTAAGTATCTCATTTTTGATGCAATTGTAAATAATATTTGCTAGTTGACTAAGAATTGAATTTTTATTATTATGTGTTAAAAGGATCAAATGTTTTTTTCTGTAGCTACTGAGAAGATCAAGTATTTAATGTATAATTACATTAACTTTGCACTGCTGGAAACCCCACTTAGTTGCATGACTTTAAAAAAAATTGATAGATTTGGTGGTAATATTAGTATTTATATTCATAAATGAGATTAGACTATAACCTTCCCTCACATACTATTCTTGTCTGTTTTGGTATTAAGGTCATATCTTGCTAAATAGACTCAAATTAGTCACAAGTATTCTTTTTCTAGTCTTTCCAACATTTCATAATATATAGAAGTTCTCAAACTTCACTAAGTTAAAAATGCAGATTTCTGTCTATGGCCATGCTACCCTGAACAAGCCTGATGTCTGATCTTGGAAGCTAAACAGGGCTGGGCCTTGGTTAGTCCTTGGATGGGAGGCCACCTAGGAAGACCAGGTTCTGTAGGTGTAAAAAATAAAAAAATAAAGGATTGTAAGCTGACAAGGTCCTTGCAATCTGTGAGGTCAACCAAGGGTTGCCTCGCCTAAAAATTTTTTTTAAAAATGTAGATTTCTGTTCTTTACTCAGAGGCTTTGACTGATAAGATTTGGAACTGAACCCAATAATCTGCATTTATGTATATATTTAAAAAACAATACCAGGTGATTTTGATTAGGAACATATGCTAAGAAACAATAAGAATGACCCTTTCCAATGCCAATGAAGAACTAAATTTTTAATTAAAATTTAAAAATTTAAAATCTAAATGGTCGCATGTGGCTACTATCTACTGTATTGGACAATACAAGTCTTTACTAAATCTTTATTAAGACCTTAGATGTTTTTCAATCAAGTAATTTAATACACAGCCCATAATCATAAAACCTAAAGTAAGGTAATAAAAACATGTTTCAAAATCAGGCTAAAGAAAATTTGTTGCCCATTCTGTTCAGCATAATTCTACAAATCTTTCACATGATGAACAATAGTAATATTTTTGGGAGCACATAGGAGTGAAGAAGCTATGGAAATAAGTATATTTTCTCTCTGACATTAAGGTTACTAGATCTTAACAAAACTACAAAGAAAAAGCATTCTAAGATTTCTTTCATCTTTGATGTCTAGAAAAAATAACTTAATATTTTAAAAAATAGTTATAAGGATAAAAACTTGGAATGCTCACAAATGCCTTCTTTTTAATACTATACCCAAGCAGTCTCATTGATGGAGTACTGAAATCTTTTCAGTTCTAAAGCTTAACTATACATTTAAAAAAATTCACTGCAGCCTGTCTCACAAAAGGAAGAATAAGCAGTTCGTTGCCACACTGAGATTTATTGCCAGAACAGACAAGGACCTTGCAAAGATAAAATCAACCATGATAATGAATAAAAAGGAGATAAATAAGACCCAGTTTTTCCCTTTTTCCTGATTCATATATAACTTCTTATTTATGAGGTAATATTGTACAACTTCTATCACTTGTAATATTAAGTAACATTTATGCCCTGAAGTCATTTGCCTCTGCAAATGACACATAAGGGATATGTTTTATTCTTGGAGAAACAATTTAAATGAGAATCCAAAATATGGAGTATATAGAATTATACGAATGTGTATTTAGTATTTTCCTAAATGAAAATCATATGTGCATATATTACATAATTCCATTTTAAAAAATTACTGATACTTGTAGCGTTTACAATCTCACATTGCTTCCTTTGATGCTGTATTCATTTTACATACTTCACAACAACTTAAGTAAAAGAAGGATAAGCAGGCAAATGGAAAAGGATATGAGTATTTAAGACAAAAGGTAAGGGTTAAAATTATAGACTATGTATTAAAATATTATTGCAATTCAAAACTAACCCATATTTAAAGGTACCTACCAAATAAAAGAGAATACAAAGTACAAAAAACTAAGTTAGTTTTACCAGTAGAGATTGAGGTTCAAGGTTCAAGAAAAGTTATGTGAAAATGAAGTGTTGGAGAAGATGCCTATAACTTATGCAGAGAAATAAAGAGGCATGAAATAGGGTGAGGAGGGAAATGACTTATGAAAAGAATAAGTCAGCTCACAGTAACCTAAAATAGCAGGAAAAGGGATCATTATTCAATTATGAATCACTTGTATCATTCGATTAAGCTCTTAATTTTCTTATATATCCTCTGACTGCTTTTCAGCTTTTCATATGACTACCCTCTCAGTACACTTAACTGCTCAAAAATAGGTACTGGTAGGAGTCCTTTTGAATAACTACCCACAATTCAGCATCATCAGAGTACCTTTTGGTTTCTCCTTTAATCAAAATTTCTAAGAACTAAGAAACTGTCATTTTTTTGATTAACCACAGCAAACAGATTTGCCTCTCATTTATAGCCATGACCTATTATAATTGTACTTGGGAGAAATTCTGTGATGAATAGGCTCTTAAGTTGTTTGAAAGATGTCAGGTTGCCATCATGGATTGTTTTTTTTTTTTTTGCTAATTTCCTTGGTATGATAATTCTTATGACAACTTGCATGGCAATGGTACTTTGGATTATTTGATCCCTAAGAAAAAAATTAAAAACCATTAAATAAGAAAACAATCTTATAAGCTGGATATATCCTTTTTTTCACCATATAATGTTCAAGCCATATAAAAGTGAAGCATTAGTTGTGAATATCACAGCTGACCTTGCATAGTACTAAACTTATTTGCCTTCCCTCTTAGGCAGAAGTCATCTGTTGCCGCTATTAAGTACACCGTATTCCATACCTGATAAATCTATCAACTCTTAATCAAGAAGATTCTTTTTCTTCATATCAGGCAAATCAGATCACCTCTAGGTATGGCCTTTCTGGATTACTGAAAAAGTAAAAACATATCTCTTACCCTAATGACACCTTCCTGAAGAAGGGCATCCACTGATGCTGAATTTTACTTATCTTTTCTACTTTTATTAGAAACTCCTTTAGGAGTCAAGATTTAGTGTGTGATTCAAAGACTCTGGCCACTAGGTATATGTCCTTGTGCCAGTTAAAGATCTTTCCTGTGCCTACATTACCTATGAAAGGTGAAAAAGAGCACTGATAGCATTGTGAAGAATAAATGATATATAGCACCTGACCAGAATAGTTGCCACTGGCAGGGGTTGGTGATGGGTATGGAGTAATGAGGTCAGAATTGGGAAGAAAAACAGGGAACTTCTTATGATGATAGTGATGTTCTATATTTGATGAGGATTTGGATAATACAGATCTATCCATTTGTTAAAACTTGGTGAATGTACACAAAATCTGTGCATTTCATTTTATGTGAATTTTAACTAAAAGAAAACCTATAGCCAGATATTTGACTCTAATGAATGAAACACATGCTGAAATATTTAGGGCAAAGTATGGTGATGTTTGTAGTCTACCCTGAAATGTATCAAAAAACTTAAGAGATTGATGGATGGATACATGGTAAAGTAAAACGTTAATGATGGAATCAGTGATCACTATAAAATCCTTTATACTTAGCTGTATGTTTGAAAACTTCACAATAAAATGTTAGAAAAGAAAAATGTACCCTGGCATAAAAAAAGCAGTAGTCAATGGTAGCAAATAACAATTTCTGGCTGAAAAGGGATGATGAATGAGGTCAAATCACTGAATCTACTAGATTTAATCTAGCAGGAAGGAAACTGCTTAGAAACTTTTTATTCCAAATTATAATTTACTTTAAAAAGAAAAGCTCTTTAGCATCTTTATATAAAAGTCAATTACTTTCTAAAAAAAGAAACATTAACAAGTGATTCAGGTAGTTAAAATTAATAGAGATGACACATAGGGAAAACATTATTAGAAGATAAAAAGCAACTATAATTCTACTGTATGACTAATCTCTCTCAAATAGTTTTCTATTTATTGAATACCTATAATCATGTACCATTAAAAACAAATCAAACTTCCTACACATTATCCATAAGGTGCTGTAGAAAGATTCTGTTTTAGTGCTGAAAATGCTTCAATTTGTCATGTCGAGAGGGTATCAAATTATCAGATGGTTTTATTTTATATAGCTCAGATGAAAATCATGACTTATAGGTGGAGGCAGATGAATAAGACACCCAAATATATGTTGAACTCCAAAAGGTTAGTTGACTTAGGACCTCCAACTTATCTAACAGGTCTAAGCAATGCTTATACAAGAAAGCAGACAACACAGATGGACCTCTAGATAATCATTCTAAGCAAAATAATCCAGACAGAAAGGTTGAAAATCACTTAACATCACTTATAGGTGGGATATAAACCTAAAAGCAATAAACAAACAGGACAAACAGAGACTCATGGACATGGACCACAGACTAGTGATTACCAGAGGGTAAGGAGTAGAGGGGAAGTAGATGGAGTAAAAGGGATCAAATATGTGGTAACAGAAAGAAATCTAACTATGGTAGGTGAACACACAATGTAAATATGTAAATGCCTTACTGTTAAAATGTACAGCTGAAACTATTGGATTTTGTTAACCAATATCACCATTAAAAAAAGGAGGCAGAAAGCAGAGGTATAAAAGGAAAAGGAAAGGAATGTGGGGTGGTGAGGACTCTTGGGGATTAACTTTAGGTTTCAGAATAATTGTTAGCAGTTCTTTTAGCCTTTGTAGCTGAGTAAGAAATACTGGCTTAAGTAGATACTGATAGGAAAATCGAAAACATTCCTTATGCATGTTAAATATAGTTAGTTTCTTTTTCAAAAAATTCACTTACTTGATTGTCATCTTCATTATCTTTGATAACCAAGTACCTCAATAAATTTAATGAGGCCATTATCCTGTTAATTAAAAATACATAATTTGTTACTTAAAATACAGTTTTATAAAATCAACAGCAATTTCAATGAATAAAGTAAGCTAAAACCTAGAGTATATTTTTATAATTATGTTTGCCATTAAAAGTACAGTTGATCCTTGAATAACGCAGGGGTAAGGGACACCAAACCCTGTGCAACTAAAAATCGTGTGTGTATAACTATGTACTCCCTTTAACATATCTTTTGGAGTGGTAATAACTTATCATTCTTATTCTCCAAGTTCACAAAACACAACTGTGAAAATTGCTATTCTTTTATTCCCCCCAAGGAACCTTATTTAATATTTGAGAGAATCATCGCTTGCTTCCTAAATATTAAGATTCCTTTTATTAATGCCTTATAACCACTTCTCAACATCCATTCTATTACACAGAAAGTGAAATTACATGTTCTATATTTAAAAAACATGACGTCCTGAAAAACAAAACAGCAAAACCTAAACACATATGCTTTTTATAACTTACATACATGAAATTCTTAGCTTTTAGTCACTAATGCTGCAGTTGCAAATCTCTGGGGTATGTCAAAAGTAAAAAATAATACTGTTGGTCATACTTCTGGAAAGAAGAGTTTTTGATTTTGTTTTTACATAGTATCTAATTACTTAAATATGAAAATCTTTACGTAATTTAATGGATTAACCATAGATCATAAAAATTATAGGAAAATATCTTTTACTACTTTAGGTTGCCCATTTTATTCTAAATTTACTATGTGAATCTTAGTAAAGATTACTTCACCTATCAGAGTTTTGCAGTAGATCTGTTTCAGCACCCTCTGGGAGAAAGAGTACCAAATCTAGAAGGGAAATCAGTTGTGGCCCTGTAAACCATTTGTTGTGTGTTCTCTGAAAAGCAAAAGAAAAACTGAGAAAGGCTTTATGTAATAGTTTGATAAATTCATGTGTTTTCTAATACCTCGATACTACAAAAATAAACTATTAAACATTTAAAACATATATTTTTTAAGTTTAATTTCCATTCTTTCATTCACTATTTCCAACACCTGGAACAAACTTGGCTAGTTTGTGAACGCTGGTGCATTATTTTTTTTCTATATGGAATTTCTGAGTATTCACAAATTAGACTTCATTTTCTATTAATATTTCAAAAGTATATTGCAAAGCAAAAAGGTCACATTATCAGCACAAATAATTTAAATTTACAGTTATCAAAATTTCAAAATTCAGTTTTTTAAATAAGCAACAAAAATGAGAAATATAATACTAGAGAGAAAAAATCGATACGGCAAAAATCCATATTAAAGTAATCCATAAATAAATATATCCTATAAAACAAAATAAATTGATAACTGACACTTTAGCTATGTTCTTACCTTTAATGATATGTCGATCTGATTTTTGATATTTTGAATAATAAAGGCCTCCACACCTGAGTGATTACTTGTATTCAATAAGCACCTTTAAGGCAGAATTACAATACATTTGAAATTATCCTGGACTGCATTATAATTAAATAATGGTGCAAATTTTACAAATTCAAATGGGCCATGTAGCACTTCTAGGAATATAAAAACCAGTGAAGATAATCAACCAATTACAGACATTTATTATGGTTACTGCTCTAACTAGCAAATTCTATTTTAACTGGATTTTTCCAACAAGAATTTTCTACCAAACCAAATTTCCATCTTTTAGTACATATAGTTGCAATGATTTAACATGGCAAGAATAGGCACTAGTATATAATAACCTAAAAACTCTCCAAATTATTCCTTGTGCAAGTTGACTAGTCTGGTTACACTAATTAAATTGCAAAGAAAGGAAACTCAATATGACTAGCCCAAGAAAAAAAAGATTTCTTTGTAGTAATATAGGTAGATCAGAAGAGGAAAGCAAGTACAATACCTAAGCATCAAACTGAGATTTCATAACCCTGCTTTGACTCTTATCAACAGAAATGAAGAAAAGATTGGATCAAGAATGCTAGTTCTGGCCAATCTCAAAGAAGACTTCTTAGTATTTTAACAATGCCCAAATCTATTCTTAATTCATTTTTATTACCTAGGTGTCAACAAACTAAGATCTGCAGGCCAAATTCAGCCTGCTGCCTGTTTTATGAGAATAAACTCACCCTTACTACAAAGATAATATTGAGCATCTGCAACACAGACTGGCCATTAATTAAGCCTATATTTACTATTTGGGCTTTTATAGAAAATTTGCTCTTCTTTAACCCAGAGAATTGCTTTTCCCCTCAAACAGCACTATTAATAAGCTCTACACTAACTTGAAGTGAACAGCCTGTCAAGTTATAACTCCAGAGCCATTAAATTCAACTGTGAATAAGGAAGATTACTGACATATGTAAAGTTCTAGCAGGAGCCTAATCAATCTCAGTTTAATCTTTAAAGTCTATTTTAATTTTATAATATGTTAATTAACTGAATGAAATATACACTATTATGCATGTAATATATGTGTATATATTGATTAACCCTTCTCTATCATCACATATAATTTATTATAATGTGGTTTCTGAGTTGAATTACATGTAAAACATACTGAAATACAGTAATCTAGAATAATCAAATGCATTAATTTGGTTTTTAATCAAGCATACACTTCAAAATGAACCATTCTTGATACATACCTAAATAACGTATATTTGCCTTGAGAATCCAACTTGTTAATATACAGCTGAAGAATAGCTAAAGCCTTTTTCCTCTAAAATAGAAGAAATAGTTATATGAACTGAATAAAGATTCAATTGTTTAACAAAATTTCTCGTTGTAACTCATTTTTAGTCTGAAAACATTTACATACCAATGTCTCAATAGGGCAAAGCGTCATAACTTTAACTAAGCTCTGGAAATAAAAAAAAAAATTTAATTCAGATAGTAAAAGATTACATTGTGACCACAAACTAACAACTATGTCATCAATGGTAGATACTGAAAATTCAGAGAAGTGAGGGTAGAAGACTTTAAAATGAAGTAAAATTTCCCCCGAGACTTTCATTCCATTATTAGGTCTATAGGAAACTGAATACAATCCATTTTATAAGTGATATTGAGTAGGGTGTTACAAAGTGTAAATTTAGAAGTGAATGCTAATTTTCAATTATGTCTAGAGTGGCCAAAAATTATATCAAACATGCAGAAACATAATCCATAATTAAAAATATTCAGGTTTATTAATACACTAAAAGCCACATTTTTCTATCTAAATAGTGGAAAAACAAGTTTCTACATCATAGTTAAGGACTTACTTGACTATGATAAATAAGAGTAGTAGGCAAACTTTATCATAGGGGGAAAAAGCAAAATGTCTTTCTCATAATGAGTTAGTTCATGTCTTGATGAAGTCCTAAGGATCTGAGTTATAATAAAAAAAGTTTTATTTTCCAAGGTCCCTATAGAAACAAAGTGTTAGAGAAGAAAGTTATGTTTTTCCACTAGATGCTATGCTGTGCTATGCTGTCAACTATGGTAGCCATTAGCCACATATAGCTATTTAAGTTTAAATTAAATTAAATTTTAAATTCAATTCCTCAGTCACACTAGCCCCATTTCAAGTGTTCAGTGTGGTTAGTGGCTATCATGCTGTACTGAACAGACAGAAAACCACTTCTACCATCAGACAGAAAGTTCTACTGGACAGCATGGCACTAGTTTCCAAAAGATACAGAGAAGAAAGTGGGAGGAGTCTGAAAAGATCTTTACTAAGGAAAGGGGTTATTTTTAAGATCAGAATACATATTTCACTTACCTGAGGTACAGTAAGAAAACTCTTGATTTCTAAGTACTGGTGAGGAAGGCTATTGTCTTCTATTCTCAATAAACCATTCTCCAACAGATCCTACAGATTGAAATAGATGCAGAGATACATATATTATAAAGTCAATAGCTATATTTGTTGACATTACTATGTATTAAATTATGATGAGTGCAAACAAATCTTACCAATCCTTTGGAGAGAATAGACTCTTCTGTCCTGGAAGAGAATACTAAAATTTATTGACATGATTTTCTAAATTGCTTTAGAATAATTCTTCATTTGAAGAAAGATACCGAAAATCTATTTTACCAAAAAAATCAAAATTTGAAGACTTTAAAAATACGTATCATTAAGGAGAAAATCTGTTAAAGAACTTAGTCAAAAAAATTCTTAATCCATCCTTGATCTGTCTTTTGATTTGGCTACTGACATCCAAATCTGACCAGAATCAGCCTACTCAGGGCTTGTTTCCTGGTATCAGATCCACAGATCCTCAAACAGCAAGTGCTAAGAAATCAATTATACCTGCTATACTTTGTATTCTAGTTGATTAGTCTGTAAAATCTTTTCAATTCTTTTTATACAAAAAAGAATTAAGTGCTTTCCATTTGTGATAATATTTTTTTAAAGTTTTACAATCATTGTTAACTAAATATTTAAGATCGGTGGCAAAAAATATTATCTCAGGTTCCAGGTTCTTATTCCAACCATCCAAGTGTTATATTTTTGGCTCAATGATTAAAGTTTGAATATCTTAAGAATATATCAGTACATAGTCTCATTGTATGAATATAACAAAAAAGAACATAAAATCATTAAAACACACATATAATATAGTAAATTTACAGAGTTAATAACTGTTTGTGCCAGGAGACCCTTGGAAATCCCTGCTTGCTTTGGACATTTGCCATATTATAAATCTTCCTTCACTTGGGAAGAAATGGGATTGATGAACTGTCACTAGTGTTCCTAAGGGATGGTACTGAAAGGCCCTGACTGATCTCAAGATATAACGTAAACATATTATGGAAAAAGAAAACAAAGCATGTAGTTTTGAAAAATTCTTATATAACTGTGTGGAACAACTGTGGATACCTGTTACTTTGTAAATTTTTTAAAAAGAGAAAGTCTTGCTTCTTAATGTCTCAAATAAGAAAAGTTGTTGAATGATATCACTGTCAATAAGTTTTAAAAGGTAGGGTCAAGATACCTTCCTTTTGATGCAGTTCAGATTGTGTCCATGAAGTAAAAACATGAATGAATTGCCTTTATTTACTTTTTTGAATTTTTATAAGAGTTTATCTGAACCAAAATTGATGACCTACACCAGGGAGCAAGATCTCAAATGCTCCCTGAATTGCTTTCATTGACCACCTCACCTTAGATGGTGGAGGCTACAGTGGGATAGAAGTGTTTTAATTTATCAAATTTTGAATTAAGGGAAGAAACCTCTGAAGCAGATAATTGGAAATCTCCTTATAAGACAATATTTTTATATTACCTTTGGTTTAAAACAAAAGAGATTTTGTTGTAAAACCTCTTTGACTAACTTTTGTCTCTGTTGTGAATACTACTTCACTGTTTTATAAAATAACCAATTAATTAATTAAGACCTGGCAAAGAGAAGGTAGTCTCCCCTGATCTTGACAAGGACTATTTTAATACTACTGTGGAATTCCAAGATGCCATCTAAATGATCTTACCTTTGCAAAAAAACTTCAATATGTTCCATATTCAACTGCAAAAGGTACAATGGGCTAAAATAGAAACACACACACAAATTTTATAAATTTTACATACACACTGTTATGGGTTGAATTGTGTCCCCCTCAAAAAAATTTGTTGGAATCCTAACCTCCCGTACCTCAGCATATTATCCTATTTGGAAATAGGATCTTTTTTCTTTTTTTAATTGGCATAGCAGGAGCAGAGCAGGAACTCTCCCCCACCCCCACTTTGGAGTTAATCAAGTTAAAGTAAGGTCATTAGTGTGAGTCCTAATCCTATATGACTGGTTTCTTATAAAAAAGAGAAATGTGGACAAACATGAGCATACAGAGAGAGCATTATATGGACACAAAAGCAGAGATAGGAGTGATGCATCTACAAGCCAAGGAACATCAAAGATTACCAGCAAACCACCAGAGGAGAGGCATAAAACAGATTCTCCCTTATAACCTCGAAGAAACCAATTCTGCCCAACCTTGGACTTCTAGTCTCCAAAACTGTGAGATGATAAGTTTGTTATTTTAAGCTATCCAGTTTGTTGTACTTTGTTATGGTAGTCCTAGCAAACTAATATACATACCTACGTCGCTTTAGTGGTAGAGTATGATTAAGAGTGTAGGCTCTGGGGTCAGATAGAACTCTTTGAATTACACCTATCCCACAATATCAAGTAGTTGTATGGTTTTGGGTGGTATCTTAACTTGTCTAAGTCTGTTAGTTTCATCTGTAAAATAAGATAATGCTCTATTTCATAGGGCTATTATAAAGATTAGGTAATGCATATAAAACTGTGTAGTGTTTAATACATGGTGAACATAGAATTGGTAGCTATTATTACAATATTTGCACACAAATATACCCCAGGTATATTCATAGATAAATATACAAATGCACAAAGAAATACACCCAAGGCCTGCAAGACAAATACATATTCCTTATTATGGAGCTTAAGAGTCCAAAAGTTGTTACAAAATTATATACTTTGTTTAAAAATAATTTGATGAACTTTATGGGATAAGAAGGACATCAAGCTAATCATAATAGGAAGATTCTACCTAAATAGGGTGGTAAGAAAAGGCTTTCCTAAGAAAATTACATTTATGGATAAAGATAGTTCTAAGCAAATACAACGTCCCTGTAGCAGGAAGGTTCATGACACACTGGAACAAGAAAACAGAGTTCTACATTACTGGAGCACAGTAAACAAGAACAAAGGTGGTAGGAGGTAATGAAGCAGGGACCACATCATGTGAAGCTTGTCTCATGTGAAGGCACTTAGACTTTATACTATTCTTAAAGCAATAAGAAGCCACTGAAGTGTTTTCATTAAGGGACTACTCTTAAAGCTTCATTTCCTAGTGTTTAGAATGAGTTGGATTAAAAGGGATTGATAAATGTCCACTCAGGATTATATCAATAATCCAGTAAAAAGACAGTAATTTAGACTACCCTGTGGATAACTGGCCAGTTCCCTCCCTTATAGGCCAGGATGATCACAACAGCTTCAAAACAAAGCCCAGTTAACACTTTGGCTCTTGTCCCTATCATTCCCTGATGTCTATTTCAACCCACCCTCTCCCCTTTCACTGCTTGACTAATACTGGCTTTGACCGATTGATTACAGGCAGCATTACTTAAAAGATAGCTTTTGTTTATACTTCATTTACCACACTAGTAAACATATATTGGACACTAAATAAATGAGTTTGATGATACTTCTTTTAGAATACATGAATAAACCAAACACTACTACCCACCTTAAGACCATTGGAAGCTGATCAATAGCGATGCCTTGTACAAATACTAGATATGCTAGAGAAGCCATAGAGTCTGCTAATTGTTTGTCTTCTTCTTCTTCAAATTCAAGATAATTCCAAATCCTCTTTTTCCTTTCACGATTAAAAATCATTTTTGGGAAAGGGTGTCCAATTGCTGATAAAAAACCCTGTGAAATGGATAAAAAAGCTATAATAGACAGATGCTAATGTGGCCCCCAACCATATTCACATCCTGTATAATCCCCTCCCCTTTAGGTGGAACCTGTGAGACTTGCTTCTAACCAATGGAATATGGCAAGATGCCACCTCATGATTAGATTGTTATATGACAAAAGGGAATTTTTGCAGATGTAATTAAGGTCAAAAATCAGTTGACTGAGTTATTGAGAAAGACTACCCTAAGTGTGCCTGAGTTCATCAGGTAAAGGTTTTAAAAGAGTGTCCAGGCCATTCTTGACAGTTGGAAACTCACCCCTGCTGATTTAAAGTACTAGGCTGCCATGCTATGAAAGGACCTCTGGAGGAGGCTGCATGGCAAAGAACTACAGGCAGCCTCCAGGAACTGAAAATAGTGTCTGACCAAAAGCCAGCAAGAAAATGGGGACCTCAATCCTATAACTTCAAGAAGATAAAATTTAATATTAAAATTTAATAATAACTGAAGGAACTGAGTGGGAATATGAAAAAGTTCTACAGATGCATGGTGGTGACATTTGCACAGTACTTAAAGCAAATGAACTGAATACTTAAAAATGCTTAAAATGAAAAATTTTATGTTATGTATATTTTATCAGTGCTTCAGAAATATTTCCTAGCAACCCAAACAATGTGAGAATACAAATATCATGAAATGATAGTTAACTACTCGGATGAAGAATACTCTGGGAACAATGCTCCATTGACCACTGCCTACCCTAAAGTGGGCAGTAGAAATACTGGTCAGTGGCAGCAAAGGTTGAGGAAACAGTGCTAATATCATATGGGCTCTTGTGTCATACATAAGAGAAAGAGAAGCATCCCTGTATTGGTGGATAGGACTACAGTTTTACCTCTTTTTATTAAAGAGGAAAGGAGAAAAAGAGAGACTCAGGAAATAAAAGGTCACTCCTCTACTTCTTACACTATTTCTAATTCTAGTATATTAGAAAGCACCTGACCTTCAGAATCCAATGGAATTGACTGAGTTTTGGTTCTACCACCTACTACCTTTAAGACACTAGATGAGTTATCTAACCTCTCTAAAGCTTCAGTTTCCTTATCTAGAAAATGACATACTACCTATGTCAAATACTTACTGAGCTCTACAAAAAGTTAAGGCCACAACAAAATGCTCTATAGAAGTCAAAAGGGAATGAAAAAACCAGCTAAATTAAAATACCTTCTACATATTCACATATTTAATAAATGCTTGAGTGCCAAGCATTAGGCATGACATTGTAGGGTATTATAAAGCCAAATAACAGTTTTCCAGCCTTCAGGGAGTTAAAATCTGCTGATCCCACATGGCCCCATTAGTCATTTCAGAACACAAAAAGGAAGCATAGAAAATTATCTTTAGTCACAAGAGACTACAATTCAGCTACCAGATGTTAGATACATACTGCTATACTGATTTTCAAAGCTACACATTCTTGTAGCGTTAACATAACATAAAAAGTTTATTCATATTCCAAATGTCCTCTTAATCATGAAACTCCACTTCTTCATGCAACCAATGCATCATGCATTTTTTTCCCAGAGCTAAGGTTAGCCTCTTTAAAAAATATACGTAAATAGTGCTGCTTTGGATATCTAGGGTCCACCTGTGTCCAAATTAAGGCCTTCACCACCTATCCACACACTCTTCAACAGTCCTGAGCAGAGACCCAGCACTTACCTGCCACTCCACAATTTCTCATGGCAGCCTGTGCCCTTTCAGAAACATTCCTATGCTGCAACCCTTGGGACATTCAAGCAGTCCTATGCCAAAAATAACTTGTGCCAAAGGAGGGATGGCTGAGGCCATTAATCTCAAGCACTTCATACTTAACTGTACTTCTCCGAGAAGTACCTGTACTTCTGAGAAGGCGCCTCCTCACTTTGTCTTCTACCCTGATTTCACCTTTACTTCTTTATTACTTTGTGCTTCCTTACTGCTGGCTCTTTCTACTTGTAATGCTCCTTCCAATGAGATCTCAGAAACTCTCCCGACACCTTCAAACACTGCATAGGATACATTGCTCTATCTCACTGATTTAATTAAACTAGACTGATTTCTGGTGGGAGCACCCTTCTTACATCACACAGCCAGGAAGGCAGCAGTGGGGATAGGTGGTATGGGCAAAGGCTTAGGATTATTTTGGTTCATGCTGCACTCTCAAGCAAAAGCTTGAGGCAGATGCTATAATGCCCTTTAACTGTCCTTATTTCTGTCATATGCTGACTTCCTGGTCTTTTCCCCACATTTCATTGAAGACTCTGGTATCTGCCCATAATCTTTACATCTATCCAACTCCTGCTATAATCCTGGGAACGTTGAATATTCACGTAGATAACTCCTCTAACAGACTAGCTTCATGGGTCTTGATTTCTAAATTCTAGTGGCTTTAATTTCTAATCCATTTCGATACCTAATTCCATTTTGGATCTCTGTCAACATTCAGAGCTATTCCATATTAGATACCTAAACTTCAACAACTCATTTTCTAACCATAACCTCTTATCCTATCTCTCCTACCAACCTGCTTTCCTACCTGACTTCTCCAGTTCTGTGAGTCCTTCATTTTAATCTACTCATCTGTCCCCTCCTAACTCCCCTTCTTTCTCTGTCCAACCAATACACTATTGGTCATTTCAACTATCTGCACCCTATGCCCAACAAAATGCCAGCCTTAAAAAAATCCTACCTTCTCCACTACATCCATGGAACTGAGTGTAGAAAAATCACACAAAAATAAAGACTCGTTATCATTACAGTTGTGGTCTCCAACCACAGTCGAGTGCTCAGCACTACTTATGCTTTCATGGTCTTCAACCATCTCCCTTTCCATGAGTATTCCAATTCTTTTCCAGTTTCCCAAATCCCCTTATCAATCCCCATTTCTACCTACTCACTCCTTAGAGATCTTCTTCACCTAGAAATTTGAGGCAATTGGGTCTGATTCCCCTCCATTATATTACATTCCTGCTACAATTTTTTCTACATGCATACCCATTCTTACTGCCTCCTTTCCAGGTGTCCTGGACCCTAGGCCCAGCTTTCTGCTTTCCTCAAGACAAATTATTTCAGTTATGCAAGAAAATTTTTTTTCTCCTTTAATGATTCCCACCCTTTTCAGCCTATAAATATGCTCTCTATCTCCCCTTTTACTTTCCTACCCTAAGGCCATGTCTCCTGGCTGTTGCGTCTTCTAACTTTTCTAAACTCTTTTAGAGAATAGCTTATCCTAGCTATCTTTTTCCTTTTTTTATGCACTCCTTTATCCATTCCACTGATTTTTGTCTCCAACACTCCAAACTGTTCTTGCTAAGATTACCAATGCCATCTTCCTACATCCAATGAATGCTTTTCAGTTCTTACTTTATAGGCTCTCTCTGCTGCATTTATCACTATCAATCACTTCTTTCTTCTTGAAACTCTACTACTCCAGTTTCTGTGATATTTCTACCACCTCTTCGACTCTTCTTTGGTCAAAGAGATGGGCTCATCTTAAGCACTGGCACTCTGTAGGGTTCAGTCCTGAACCCTTTTCTCTTTTCACATTGATTTACCTCTTTAGGGGAATGTATCCACTCTTATTCCAATTTTCCTCCTTAAAAACCTGCTCTCTAGGTATTAGAAATATATTAAGAAATTATTGTTAATCTTTTTATGTGTCATAATGGCATGTGGTCACGGTTTTTTAAAAAATCCTTACCAATTAGAGAAGCATAAAGACTTATGAATGAAATGATATATCTAGGACTTGCTATAAAATACTGTAGCAAAAAACACTGGCAAAATGTCAGTAACTTTTAAAGCTGAGTGACAGGTACATAAGGGTACATTATATTGTTCTACTTTTTGAAATGTTTTTAAATTTCCATAATAAAAAAAATGTTTTAAAGCACACAATTTCCCTGAACTTTGCTTTGTATTCTCTATCTCAATTATTTGCATCTGTCCAGTTACCTAAGCAAAAACCTTATCCATGATTCAACCTTTTAACTATTCTTTTAAATCTAAATCAATAACCAAATTTTGTTAATTTTACCTACTATAAAGTTCTCAAATCTGTCTTCTCCTCTTCATCTTCGCCACTATTTCATATTCAGGCTCCTCTCATCATTCTTGCTTAACCAAGACACCTAACCAGTCTCCCTGTTTCCAATCTTATCATGGTTAAGTTCATTCTCCATTAAAGTGAGGAGTCCAAAACACAGTTCAATCACATCACTCCCAGGCTTAAAATCCTTTAACCGTTTCCAACTTTCACAGCTATCTTCTCAAAACAGGGTACATATATCATATACAGTGGTGTTTACACTGTACCCGGGGGAATTATACTGGACTCTAGCACCAGCAACAATGAAGAGGCCCCAGACCCTCCTGTGCACCTGGGAAAATCCCTCCTCTCTTTTGCCCTCCTCTCCCTTATCATTCATAGCCTCTCTACTACTATCTCGACCATCAACATTAACACAAAGTATGTATCCCTATCTATATCAGTCACCAAATCATCTCTCATACTCAGAATGCAGCTACCCTAAAATTCTGGCCATCTTCTCATCTTTTCTCTTACCTCTCCTCAAATTTCAGATACCCTTCGAACATAGACTATGGAACTCAGTCATTCGTAAAATCAATTCTTTTCTAAATGGTCTCTCGCCTCTCTTGCTCTAAATGAAATCCGGTTCTCTTTTGAAAATAACTGCTTTCTTTACAACTCCCTCAAAGGGTTGTTACTTTTTCATCCATAACCACTGTACCACTTAGCCTGGAAATAAAATACCTGTTCTCCTTGCTGCTTCCAGACCATTCTACCCCATCCTCTCTAAAATCTCTTAGCTCTGAAACTCATTCCATGTGACCATACTACTTCTATCCCTCTTTGTTGCATTCATTAGCAGACTCCAAGGTCACTGCATTTAATTGGCTTTCCAACATCACTCTTATCACAATTATGTGACTTATATGTACAACCAAAGATTTTCTAATACCCTGGAATCTCAGGTACTTCAATTTGTCTAGTCCAGTGATGTTGGCTTCTACCTTCTCCTTACAATATGCACTCCCATGGTCATACCATGACAGTTATTAGTAACTTTCCCATAATATTAATTTCAAGCATCCTTTTCTTTAACCTCTGATATTTTCAACTTATTCCTTTTAGTAACCTAACTCCAACAGGACCTATAATCTAGTGATCCCATCATCTTTCCACTCTCTCTTACATTTAACATATCCTAACTTCCTTCTTTACTCAGCTTAAATTCCACTGTCCAACATTAGTCATTCCCTTGCATTCATGCTCAGTGCTCTTGCCCCTCCCTTGCTTTGAAGAACTCTCACAGTTCTCAAAACTCCAAGCTATTAAATCCAACTTTCCTCCTATGCTGAACTTGCATTCATGCAGACGAACACAGTCACAATTACACCTCTCACTTGAAATTCATGGCTATCAATCTCAAGTACATATTTTTCTAAATTTAAGATTAGAATCCCAGCACATTTTAAAATATTCTTGATGCATAAAGTCAAATTGCATTTAAAATAAAATTTACTTAATTTTGGAGTTACTTTGAAAAGATTTATCATGAGCCTTAAAAGTGAGGATATTTTTTGGCACAGAAATTCCACTTCTAGGACTTTATTAATTTAACAATTAAACATGCAAAGATTTGGTTAAAAAGATACTTATCACAGGCTTGACAGTTAAAAAAAGTGGAGTATTGCATAGTAATGAAAAATTGGAAAAAAATCTTTGTTGAACTGCATGGCCCAGGTTAAATATGTTATGCTAAATCTGTACCATGGAGTACATTAAAGCCAATGGAAAAACATTCATAATCTTCTAAGAAAAATGAAATAGATTACAAAAAAGTATGTATTAATACTCACTGAAAAAATTACATATGTAAATATTTATTTACAACTATAAAAGCAGAAAAAAGTCTGGAAGGTTATTACTATTATTTATATTTGAGTAGTGAAATTATTGCTGTTTATCTTCTTTTTGTTTATGTTATATAAAAAGACATATTGCTTTACTATTAAATGTATCAATGTACATGCTCAGGTGTAGTACATGAGAATATAGCAGCAGTATAGCAGTATTTATAGCTAATAAAATTAGCTGTACTTACTATTACTTCAGATGCAAAACACCTTAAAGGATCATTTCCAGCTTCTCCAGACTGCTCAAGGAATTTTGCTGTCAGCAAAGGGCATTTCAAGCATTTCAAACAACTACGGTATAAGAAATGGGTAACTACAAATATGGCACCTCCTAAGTATAAAACACCTAGTTCTATAAGCACATCTCAGTCAATTTTATATAAAAAAAATAATGTAAGCACCAATAAATCAATGGCTTTTCAAAATGGTAATATAAGATCCTTTATACTAGTAATGAGGAGAGCACGAGAACACCTTGGTGGGATTTACTCTCATGTCTGGACTATACCAATGGACACTGAATGTTTGTCTAGTCCATGTAGTTTTCATTAGTTCAAGAAAAAATCGGGACAATGTAATTTTTTCATGAAGCTGTATTTGTTTTATTTAGAAAACCAAACTTTATTCTGTGATAAAGCTTTTCCTATATCTTTAGTTAAAATCTTTTCTTTCATGAAATGGGTTTTATAAATAGTAAAAAATTTTGATGTCCTAACCTGACAGGACACAAAGCTAATAGTAGTTTCAGTCTCCAAAATTTAAAAAGTAAAATGATTGGCCCATGTAATTCAATAATCTAGTCTTGTACTAATAACATATAAATATAATATAATGCAAGCCCCATATATAATTTAATATTTTTAGCAGTCACATTAAAAGTAGTAAGAAATGAGACATTAATTTTAATAATTTATTAACCCAATATATCTGAAATATTATTTCAACATGCTATCAACATAAAAATTGAAGTGAGTATTTTTTTTAATAATAAGTATTCAAAATCCAAGAATATTTTATACTTAGAACAATTCTTAATTTGGACTACTCATATGTCATGTGTACGAAAGCCATATTGAATAGTGAATGATTAGTTTATAGTTCCCCTATTGTGTACTCTGTTACTGTTTTTGTAGTCAGGTTGGATATTCAACAATCTGGTGCTTCTTCTGCTTTCACTTTCAGAGAGAGAGTAAAACCCTAATTCTCCCATAGCGAGACCAGATTCTTTGTTCATCTATTTCCTCCACTTCTATTATTCGCTTACTATGATGAACAAAGCCAATTCATAAAATATAAACAAATCAATTTTTAATTTTTAAAAATATCAATGCCTCATTAAATGCCCATGTCAAATGAACCCCATATTCTTCTAAATTCAAAAACTGAAACTAGATTTTTATTTCCATTGCTAACAAATGAAACAAAGAAATATAAAATAACTGAACTATCAATTACGTAGATCCACTGTGAAACGTTCTTAATAATATACTTACAATTTAAGTAATTCATCCTTTAATTTTTCATTTTCCAGTGAGTTTTCCTTGCCATCAATGACTTCTTCCACAAAAGGCTTAGTGAATTCTATTAAGGCCTTGCAACACTGACAAAAGCCATAATTATCTGTCTGTATTTGTTCCTTTGAGTATGGAACAGGAAGGAGAGATAGCTGATTCCAAATGGTAGATAATGTTAATCCAACTGAATATGCCTTGTTGTTATGAAGTTTCTGTATCACTAAAACAGAGACCAGTTGTTACCTGAGGTAGCCTCATCACACTAAAGATGGGACAAAAGTCTAATTGATGTAGAATTATAACACATATTTTTTCATATTATAAGCACTCTGAAATCAGGATGACATATATAGCTTAATTGACAGTGTTTTTCTCAGAGGTAAATAAAATAATGGGCTGTGGCATTCTTCAACAGATGCCATGAAATCTTGTTTAGGTATGTTTACAACAGGTTACGTATTTAGGACAAAAATACTTTCCCTTTTTTTGGTTGTTTTAAGTGTAACAGAAAGTGTCTTATAAACTATAAGGCACTGTAAGACGGAGTATTTAATGTGGTACAAAGCTGCTGGGCATTCATATTTAAAACAGATTCACTCTAATTTCTGATTCTGGGCCTTTCTACCAGACTGAGTTATATGTAGGTCATTAAATTAAAAAGTAGTCTCTTCCCAAGTCTGTGCTGGTTGCTAAGGTCCAATACTTACCATACTCGTTTCATTCTTCGGTAATACCTCTGCTATTCTTAATCCTAACTTCCAGATGCCAAGGATGAGCAATGCCCTGCCTGATACTGTTCTTAACCAAGACACAAGATTGCCACATGCTATCAGACTGAGTATTGCAGACATAACTGAGCCAATTTTTTAAATATGTTTATAGGAAAAATTCTAGATCTAAGTTACAGATAGGAAGGGAAAGCAAAAAACTAAAACAATACAGCACAAAAAAACCCAGCGTGACGTTCCATAAAATACTTCCTGGGTACCCACTCTGAGCCAGGTATTGTCATCTATGAGTATTTAAATTGGTATTGCTACTACAGTCTAAGCAGAGTACTCATTAATTAATCATAAACTTTACTGTGGTATAGTCTTGACATTTTGGAGTAATATCAAGGCAATTACACAGATAAAATAAAAAAAACACTTAAGATATCTAAATATTCATTACCTGTTTGTAATGGCTGAAGTAAAAGAAGAATAATTTGGGATATCTGTTTTCCTGAGGGCTCCTCAATCAGTTCAAGCAAACTCAACAATAATTCCTTTGGATTACATAACTATAAAAATATTCACAATTGAACCTGTTTAATACAAACTGTATTTAAAGCCACATGATTACTATTTTTAAAAGAGGGCATATACTGAGAAAATATAATTAGTTTTGCTGAACAATAAAATGCTTCGTACAATTGTTTAAAAATACAGTAGCAAAACAGAATCTGATTGTCAAATCACTATAAAACTAAAACAAAACAAGAATTTGAAAGTCAAAGGGTCTCTAATTGATAACTACATTTTGAAGACTAGAATTCCTAGCTAAAGTTAAAGTTTGAAGTATGAGAAAGGAGAGCCTGATCACCAGACCTGAGGTTTCCTTGAGCTTTTCCTGTTTACTCTGAGGACTGCCTTAGTCTCAGAGCTTCCATGAGGTGGAACTTTTATCTCACATTGTCAGGGTATTTAGATGAATGCAGATAAGGACAAAAGAGAAGGCACTGCCTTCTGAATGGCCATATCTTATCACCTCACTTGCCTTTTTAAAAGCCCTCATAGTTAATAACTAATATGTAGATGGAATCCCCTCTTTCCAAGTATATAGTTGTGTTTATGTGCAGGGATCTCTAAGTAGATTTTGGTCATTTTTCTCAGAATTTATCTCTCTTAATCAGTATTTTTCTTTTTTTACTTATAACTATTAACCTTTTACCAAGAATCCCTTTCTGAAGTTGTCTGTCACAACTAATCCCCTTCCTATTCCTTTTATCATCGTGATCACTTGCATTGTTTTTCATATATTTACTTTATTTTAAATTTAAAAATTAGACATTTATGCAATCCATGATGTGATTCCCCCCCCCCCAATTATTCTAGCACCTATCTGGCAGTAAACACAATTACAATAATATTGACTATATACCTATCAAGAGTTCCCAACACCTGCGCCACGGACTGGTACCTATTAGGAGCCAGGCCTCACAACTGGTGAGTAGGGGGCGAGCGAGTGAAGCTTCATCTGTATTTGCAGCCACTCCCCAGTGCTAGCTAGCATTATTGCCTCAGTTCCACCTCAGATCATTGGGCATTAGATTCTCATAGGAGCACTGGTCCCTGGTGCCAAAAAGGTTGGGGACCACTGCCCTATGCTATACTCTAAATCCCTGTGACCGTTTCGTAACCAATTTGTACTTCATCCCTTCACTTTTTACACCCAAACCCCTACCCCTCTGGCAATCACCAGTTTGTTCTTTGTATCTGCAAGTGTTTTCATTTAGTTTATTAATTTCTTTTGTTCCTTAGATTCTGCATATAAGTGAAATCATATGGAATTTATCTTTCTCTGGTTTTCATATTCTTTTAGGGAACATACCACAGAGAAAAGAGCACTGAGATTTGATTCTAGTTCCAAATTGCCAAAAAAATCAATGTGGCTTTGAACTACTTCTCTAAAACCTTGAATCCCACATCTATATAATAAACTACTTATTAAAAATAAAGCTTCTTAGGTCTCTCCTTGGAGCTTCTGAATTAGTGGGTCTGAAATGGTTAGAAAATTCTTACATCCAGAAAATTTGAAGAAACGGACATGAACTTGCCCATCCAATCAATAAAGCTGGGCCTTTTCTTCAAAGAGTTCCCTCCTGTTTTTCATGAACTAAAATTTTCTTATCAAAAACAAGCATTAAACATTAAAGGCATATAATTAAAACATTATAAAATACTGCTTTGTATTGGGACAAAGAGAACCTAGTTTTGTTAACTTACCTTTATAAGTAAATCAAGCATCAGAAAATACTTTCTTTTATCATCTTCCTTATTTTTCCATAAAAGGCATCGAACAACAGGACCAACAAGATTCCAGGCCATACTCTTGATGATGACCTGTAATAACATTTTCAGAGTAAAGCAAATACTGCCATCTATAGGACTCTCATAGTGAGCTTTCTTAACTTGGAGCTTAGAAATTTCTTCTAAACAGAAAAGATGAGGCAAGCGAGTCCTACATTTCACCATTGACTTCCAAAGGTTGGCTGCTAAAAAATATTAACATTTTAAAATAGTTTTTAATACTGTTACTGAAGAAAGGCAAATGGGCCTTTACTTTTTAATCAAGTAAGTTGGTCTTTCCCAGAATTTAAATAGTATTTCCAACAAGATAATTTGCTTACTATGTGCAAGTACTTAATTTGCATGGAGAATTTTGCTCCCCTGATTCATAAGGAAATCTAGCTAATATTCATGAGCTCATGAACCTTTTATGTCTAAATATATCTCTAAAAGGAGAGGGTGCCATTTCATTAATTTTCTCTCCTACATACAATTTGCTTCTATTTTCAAAGATCTTTCAGAATGCTTACCATACAAGTAAAAGTTTACCTTTATAATTAGTGATTAACACTGATGATCAAAATCACTGATTTTCAAAACTATCTTTGGCCTGCCTTCTACTTCAACTCATCAATATTTATCAAGCATATACAATGTCAGCTCCCTAAAATACTCTAGGAGTTAGAAATAAAGCAAGAAATACATCAGTTAAGATCTCTGTCATTATAGTTTACATCCTAGTTTCATTTTAAGGAAAAACAACAACAACAACAACAACACACATCTAGGAAGATGAATAAGTACAATACCCTCTCTGTGACCCCAATCTCATAAGATGATAAACAAAGGAAGAGGATAAGGTATACCAGAATAGTCATTTCCATCAGAGGAAGGCGAGAGGCTTCCTAGAAGAGGCGATGGCTAAGCTAAGGCTTGTTAGAGAAATACAGAAGTTCGTCAGGCATAGAGAGGTGGAAAATACATTCACAGCTCTGAAATGGCAATGTGTAAAGGTATAAGACTTAACATGTCCTAGAGAACTAGCAACAAAATTTTAGGATACATGAACATATAGCTTACAAAGGAGGAAACACCATATCTTTGCTCTTTTACTAATTGAACATTTTAGTGTTTGTTTTATCAATCTGCATGAGTTCCCTATATATTAATATTTATCTAGGTGTATTTATGACAAATAATTACTTGGTTTTGGTTGTCCTTATTTTTTACACAGTGAAATATGCTGATTTTTTTCTTTTGTCCTTTTTCTACTGCTTTTATATCTAAAATGGCTTTCCCCCTTAAAAATAAACATTCATTTACATTAAAAAAAGAGATACTTCACCATTCTTTTTATTCAACAAGATTTATGTTGGAAACATGACAGAAAATGAAGAATTAATGTTTAAAAATACCAGCAAAACAATTATGTTTTTACCTAATGAGATAGAACAGATCAGCTGATCCCTGAATATCCTTTTCATACTAGTTATTTCTTCTGCCTGGCACACTCTTCTCCCAAATAGTCCCATAGTTTACACCCTGCTTCCTTATAAACCTCTATGCAATTTCGCCCAGTACAGTCCAACCCCCTACCATGCTTTGTCTACGATATTTATCACTCTCTAACATACTATGTTATCTATTCATCGTGTATATGTCTTCCTTAGAATTTAAGATCCATTCGGCAGTAACTTTTGTTCACTGCTATACGTAGTCCCAGTATCTAGAGTAGGGCCTGTTACAAAAGAGGTGTTCCATAAATACAGGTTGAATAGTATCTATTATTTTTAAGTGTAATAAATTATTTTCCCTCCAAAGAGTTGATATTCTGTTCTGTTTGATTCTATTTTTGTTTGACTTCGATTTTAATATTTAGGTTTTTATTGATCAGGGACTTATGTGGTTATTTTTTTCCAAATTACTAAATACTTATTCCTCCATTACTTATTAAATAAGCATATACTCACTTTTTAAGACTTAATTCCTGTAATATTCTAATTTTCCAACTATACATGTCTTTCCTTTTCTACAAGTGATAATCTGAGAATAATTAACTATAAGAGAAATTCCAGATTTGAATAAGATTTTGCATATCTGAACTGAAAAAAGAACTTTGATGAAATATTTTACAAATATAATTTTGGCTGCAAAGTATCCAAGTCATTACATAAACAGTGAATAGTTATAATGGTGAATAAATACAGACTATCCATAAGCTACACCTTGTTTAGTTTAATACTAACAACCTTACAGGGTAAGATTATTACCTCCAACTGACAGGTGAGAAAGCCAAAGTTTAGATATTACTGACATGTCCAATGTCCAACGATTAAAATGTGGCAGAGTCAGGATTTGCATACAAGTCTCTCCAGCTTCAAAGCCCATGTTTTCTCAACTACACCAGTGGCTTTCAATGGGGGCAGTTTTGTTCCCTACCTACCAGGGAATATTTGGCAACCTCTGAGACATTTCTGATTGTCACTACTGAGTACTGCGTGGGTAGGATTGCTATAAAATATCAATAGTGCTAATGTTGAGAAACCCAGTACTGTAAGTGTCTCAGATCAAACTATTCATGTTGCTTAAAAAAATTTTTTTTTACATAAAGCAGTTAATAGTAAATATTGATCAATATTGATTGTCACTTGGCAAAAAATAAATAAGTTGTAGTTTTTAAACACTGTTTTATCAATATCTGAACCTTTGAATTTAGCAGACCACACATTACAAAGGTGATTCTCAAGCTATTAAGACTAAACCTCGCTATGCTTAAATCTATCACAATCACCTAATCTCTGATAGTCATATACAAGTCTACATCTTAATCTCCTATTTCTCTATTGAGTTCCACACACCTTTTCAAATGCCTGCTACATCTTACACACTCAACATTTCCAAAGTAAACTTATTTGTCCTCCTTCAGGTCTTCTTAGGCTGCCTTTTTCTGCTTGGGTTATATTATCCTCTCAGAGGCTACAGCCTGTCTTTGACACCTCACTCTTTCTCGCCCCCACATCAATGAGTCTCCTCTATATGACTCTACAACTTCCTTGTAAGTGCTACATGGTGCCAAATGGAGGCAGAGCAGAGTGGTTAGTTAAAAGCTCTGAAATCAGGCTGCACAGGTCTGAATCCTGGATGACACATAAAAGCTGGGTTATTTTGGGCAAGTCACTTATCTTTCAGTGAGTATTTCCCTTTTTACAAAATGAGTAGCAGTACATTATGGGATTCTGGAGAAGCTAAAAGAGTTAACAGATGTAAAACACGTTAAGACAGACAGCATCTAGCACATGGTAAATACTCAATAAATATTAACTATTATCACCTTTATTATTATTAGCTAAATGCAAGGTACTTTCAAAGGTTATCTTCTGAGAACTCAATTGGAAAAAGTCAAGGAGTTAAAGAAAACATTAAATTTACTTTATTTAGGGCTACAAAGGTACCATAAACATATCAAAAACAAATGTACTAAATAAAATATCCTAATTTTTCTTAAAAAAAATTTAATAAAAAAGGGATAAGCCCTTTAAATACTATGAGATTTTACAACAATGTGTGATTTTAAAGTTTTAGGAATCTTTCAAATATAATCAAGGTGCCCTGGATATAATCAGAGGCCGACATGACTAGATTGTAAGAGCAACAAAGAAATAAGTAGCATTATAAATGAAAAAAGAGTGTGTTCCTGGAAAGAAGATTGTCTTTCCCTGTGTAAGGAGTCCAAAGACACAAAATCTGGCAGTGTTGCCAACACTGTGTTCAAGAAAAAGTTGTTTCTGATTCCAAAATCATCTGTGTGGAGAATGATTTCTTAGACAACTGTAGGTGGGTGATATTGGCCCGATCATCCAGCTCTTCCCCATTCTGATTCTACGTATCCAAAATATTATCTCACTTAATATTTGGTTTTCTATATACAGGCTGCAGAACCAGAATATGCTGATCACAAAAATTATCTAGCCTCTCTAATATTTATATTTCTCAATGTAATGATCCAAATGCCTTGTTTGTTGCCTTAACCAGAAGTAATTCCTGCTTTTCTAAAGCATTTTACTTATATTTCAACTATAAGACATTTCATTTATTCTATATCCTGTTAGTTGTTTTCATGTTTATCTCTTCTACCAGACTCTAAATACCTTAAAGTATCTGAATAGTCCTAGTTCCTTTTTTGTTTTCCAGTTTCCTACTATGGGAATTTGATTCTTAAATGTTTGATGAATAAATTAATAATAGCAACACGTGGCTATTCTCTTTCTAGTAACGCACAAAGATTGTACTTACTTTGTTCTTTTCATTTTGAATAATTTCTAATAGCTGGTCTATGTGCCCTTCATCTATGCACCTTTGGCCTGCTAACTGAAATAGGCCAAAATCTTCTTCTTTAAAGTCTTGCTCTTCTAGGATTTGCTGGCAAAAACAAAATAAACAAAAGCCAGACATGATTAGGCAAATAAAAATTCAATAACTACTTGATTTATCTCTAAAAAAAGTAAACCTGTTTAAAGCTAGGTATGTTGCACATATGCATATACATGAAAATTAGGTTTAGCCTAATAAATTCTTTAATGAAAGTATCACTGTTTCAAAGAAATCTGTAATAAGGATCAGCAGTAAAAATTTTCAAGGTTATTTAAATATGTCACTTGGAGAAATAATCCAATCTGCCTTCCTGTCCTCATGCTATTTATTCATAGGTCAAAAAAAGCAAGGATTAAAGAAGATAAACAATTTGAGTGACTGCAATGTAATTAAAAATAATCCGTGCCCTTCCTATATTTTGAAAGGCATTTAACTTTACAAACGGAAAAAATTACTTACACATCTCTTTATTACAGACTGAAGTTCCTCCACCGCCATTCTTCGTTATTTTTCCTAGTTTTGATACTGAAATGTACTGATATAAAACATACTGTTAACTATCAGAGATATTGTACGCTGCAGTATTAAAAAGTGATATTTCATTCTGATAAATTATTAGTAAATATAATAAAGAAAATGTAGCTTTAAAGCTAAAATGTTTTCACTGATAGTATGTTAGCGTAAGGAAATAAAAACGCATGACGCATCTTTCAAGTTTTCATAAAAATAGTTTTGCTTATTGTGATTTTGACAGATATATCTGAAAAAAATCTCTAGAGCACTCACAAGAGGATCGCACATATGGACTACATAGAGTGCATTAAAAAGGCAAAGTATTTCTGAAAACATTTTCAAAAGGTGGGCCTAAAGTCAGTTCTAATCAGTAAGGAATTTTTTATTTTTTCAGTGTCCCCCTTGACAAAAATTGAAGTCAACACAACTCACCCAAAGGGGGTAAAAGTTCAGATGCCCTCCACCCCCGGTGTGACAGAAGCACCCTTAAGAAGAGATGCAGTCCCCAAAATAACCAATCCAGCGAAATCAAAAAGGCGACTCTAGGAGAAGCCCGTTCCACTCCCGCAGGCCGGCATTCCTCCCGGCAGGAAGGCCCGGTCCCAGGCCCGCGGCCGGGCGTGAGTCCGCCAGGTCCTCGCGGCAGCGCGCTCCGGGCCGGATAAAACCCCAGCGCGCGTGTGGGTGGCATCCGAGGGAAGCCATTTCCCCGGTACCCGCTCGTTTTGGCGTTCGGACCCCACCACCAAGCCGGGCCGCATCCAGCAAGGCTCAAGAGTTGCCGCGGGCCCGGGCCAACCGGAACCTCCCGCTAGGTCCACTTACCCGCCCGGCCCCGGCCTCTCAGACGCCCCCGCAGCTCCGCGGGGCACGCAGGCCTCCGTCCGAGCCCCGCCCCGCCGGCCCTGCCGCCCCGCCCCGCGCTCCGCGCACGGAGGCGGAGCCTCGCCGGGGCCGCCTCGGCCGCTCCCGGCGATCTGACTACGCTCCCCATGGCTGAGTCGGCCCGGCCTCCCGCGGCCTGCCGCAGGGCCCGCGTTCTCCGCGCCCCTCGAAACCCCGCAGGTAAGCAGAAGGGCCTTTCCCCATGCTTGGACCCTGGGAACTGCGCCCCAACAGAGTTCCAGACGAAGGCGCGCGGGGCGCCCCGGAAAAGCTGCCCTAGGGGAAGGGGTCTTCCGGCAGAGAAGGCCGAGCGCGTCCTCCCGCCGTTGGGAAACACCTCCGGCCGGACCCCCGACGCTTTACACTAGCGTTCCGAGGTCTCCCCCAGAATGGGCTGTGTTCCCGTCTATGACACCCTAGAGTTGGGGCCGCCGGGGAGGGCAAGTGCCCAGAGCATCGTCGGCCCGCCCTGTGCAGCTGCCCGTGAACCTAGCACTGGTTTTCCTTCCAGTTTTACTGCCCGGTTCTCTGAGGTATCCGAGAACCTCTTCCGCTCTTGCCCGGGAGCGAACATTGTGGAGACAGGTTACCTCTAAAAGTACCCAGGTCTCAGATTTCCAGGAGTGCTTAGCAGTGCACCTGTGATAAAGGAGAAAGTTCAGGCCCGAGAGAGATGCATGTTAGTTAACTAGGAAAATTTGGGGGATAAGTAATAAATTTACAAAAACGAATTGGATTCCCATCCTATTTCATTTGATTTACACAGAATTGGAAATGAAATATGTGGAAAAGAAGAAAAGATGGTATACAGTTTCTATAGATAGGAATCTGTCCTATAACCTAGTGTGTTTGTGTAGACTTGATCAACTTTTTTTTTTTTTTTAATTTTAGGTACTAAACAGACAAACGCCTTGCAAGAAGATGCTTCTAAAAGGTATGAGAACTTGACAACTGCATTTACTTAGCTGTTTATCTGGTATTAATTGAACCATTTTTAAAAACAATGGGTGCTCCCATTAGATAAAATTATTAAAAGGGAAAGATCTGGGAAGCACTGTAAATTCTCATGTAGAATGTTACATCTCCCTACTCCATACTTTAAGAAAACCAAATCAGATGCATTTAGTTTGCTGGTGAAGGTACGAGTGTCTGTTGAAAGTGTCTATGTGAATAAACATTCCTGACCAGGTACTCTTTTTTTCCACCTCTTTGGATACTCTTTCCTTTTTTCATTTTAATATGTGGGAGACTCCAAGAAACCTTTTCTTTTCCTTGCAGACATCATGTCCATATTTTCAGCAAAAAGTTGTCTTGTACTGTCTCTTGGCTTCTCTTAAAAAGGTAAAATTTATCTTCTGTCACAAAAGTTTTCTAGACTAGGAGTAATATGATTGAAAAATACAACATCTGTGATATATCATTTTATGAAGTATTGGCTTTTGCCTTAATTATTCTTTCA
Organism: Cynopterus sphinx; assembly: GCA_030015415.1. Lineage (NCBI taxonomy): Eukaryota > Metazoa > Chordata > Mammalia > Chiroptera > Pteropodidae > Cynopterus > Cynopterus sphinx. Next base: position 66,811,844 of record CM057387.1, on the reverse strand, counting down.
AAAATTATTTACTGGATGTAAAATATGGCAGTCCTATGTGAGGCCCTGGGAATATGGTTGTGAACAGAATAGACACAATTCTTGTCTAGTGAAGCAGAGAAATATCAAATTATAAATACATAATTACATATTGTGATAAATGCTATAAAGGAGGACGAACAAATAACAGGAATCCAGTTTAAATGGAGGTTGGCAGGGAGGGTGGTGGGTTTTTAGGGAAAGGCTTCCCTGAAAGTAATAATTAAGCCATGACTTGAGGGCTAAGTAGGTGTTAACCAAAGTAGTGGGGAGAGACCTGTAGCCAGGAGGGGCAGTATGCATGAAAAGGAAAGACTTGGTCATTTGAAAAAGGAAGAGATACCAAGGGTGATGAGCAGCCTTCTGAGCAGGGGAAGAAAGGAGCATTGGAAAAGGATTCTATTCATATATTACCTGGTAGGCTATGGTGAGAAATTTAGATTTTCTGAGTGCAAATGGGAAAATTTTAATAAAGTGGTGGAATTTAAGTGTAAACAAAAAATAAGATGTTAGGGATAGTGATCATCTAAGAATGGAGAAATTGGATGAATTCGAGATCTGTTTTGAAGAGTACAGCATACCTCAGAGATATTGACAGGTTCAGATTACTGCAATAAAGCGAGTTGTAATCTTTTTGCTGGTAGAGGTCCTTGCCTTCAATTTGTAAAAGATGCAACATCTCTCAAGTGCAATAAAGTACAGTACAGTAAACCGAAGTATGCCTGTTATTTCCCTGTGGAGCATGATTTTACTGACTTGGCTTTAGGAAATACTGAAGAATAAAGTTTAGTTAATATTGATAATGATGGTAATTTGCAACTCTCTTCAACACTGATCTGACCACAAACCTGAGATTATATTTTATTCTGAGCACTACAATTTGTAGAAAATAATAAGCCGAAATGTATTTTGAGCAGTTCATCCAAGATTATCAAACAATTAAAACTCTATAGGATTAAACAAAAACTTGTTGAGGGAAGTGGTCCTTTGTAAATTTATACCAACTGCGGAATACTTCTATATTCAATCCTGGTGAATACTTTTAAGCCAGAAATTAAAGAACTTTACAAAATTATAAAACAGTTTTACTTCACACTATATTTTTCATTTAAAAATACGTTAACGCGTTGTTATGTTCATATCTTGGCTATTGTAAATTGTGATGCCATGAATAATTGAAGTGCATAGAGCTTTCCAAATTGTTGTTTTGGTTTTCTTTAGATAAATACCCAGAAGTGCAATTGCTGGGTCAAAAAATTATATCTATTTTCAGTGTTTTGAGAAACCTCCATACTGTTTCCCATAGTGGCTATACCAATTTGCAGTCCCACCAACAATATATGAGGGTTCCCTTTTCTCTGCATCCTGATTTATTGGTGATAGCCATTCTGACAGGTGTGAGGTGATATCTCATTGTGGTTTTAATTTGCATTTCTCTGATGATTAGCGACCTTGAGCATCTTTTCATATGCCTATTAGCCATCTGTACTTCCTCTTTGGAGAAGTATCTGTTCATGTCTTCTGGCCATTTTTTAATTGGATTGTTTGTGTTTTGGTTGTTGAGTTGTATAAGTTCTTTATACATTTTGGATATTAACCCCTTATCAGACATATCATTAGTGAATATCTTCTCCCAGTCAGTTGTCTTATTGCTTTGTTGATGGTTTCCTTTGCTGTACAAAACTTTTTCGTTTGATGTCATCCCGTTTTTTTCTTTTGTTTCACTTGCTTGAGGAAATATATCTGAAAAGTAATTCCTGTTAGTGATATCAGAGAGTGTACTACCTATGTTCTAGAAGTTGTATAATTTCGGGCCTTACATTTAAGTCTTGAGTCCATTTTGATTCTATTCTTGTATATGGTGTAAGAAGGTGGTCCAGCTTCTTTTTTTTCCCCCAACACCATTTATTAAAGAGATTTTCTTTACCCCATTGTTTATTCTTATCCCTTTGTCAAATATTAAGTGAGAATATAGGCATGGATTTATTTCTGGGCTCTCTATTCTGTTCCATTGATCAATATCTCTGTTTTTATGCCAGTACCATACGTTTTGATTACTGTAGCCTTGTAGTATAGTTCGATATCAGGTAGTGTGATACCTCCAACTTTGTTCTTCTTTCTCAAGATTGCCATGGCTATTCGGGGTTTTTTATGGCTCCATATAAATTTTAGGAATATTTGTTCTAACTCTCTGAAAAATGCCATTGGTATTTTGATAGGGATTGCATTGAATCTTAGATTGCTTTGGGTAGTATGGCCACTTAACTCATGTTGATTTTTCCTACCCATGAACATGGTATATGCTTCCATTTATTTGTATCTTCTTCAGTTTCTTTTATCAATGACTTATAATTTTCTGAAAACAGGTCTTTTACTTTCTCGAATAATTTGATTCCCTGGTATTTTATAGTTTTTGATGCAATTGTAAATGGGATTGTTTTCTTAATTTCTCTTTCTGAAAGTTCATCATTGGTGTATAAAAATACCACTGACTTCTGAATATTTATTTGTAACCTGCTACTTTATTGAATTCATTGATCAGTTCTAACAGTTTTTGGTGGAACTTTTAGGGTTCTCTATATATAGTATTATGTCATCAGCAACTAACACGAGATTTACTCTTCCTTTCCAATTCGATTGCCTTTTATTTCTCTTTCTTGTCTTGTTGCCGTGGCTAAGACTTCCAACACAATGTTGAAGAGGGGTGGTGAAAGTGGGCATCCTTGTCTTGTTCCTGATCTTAAGGAAAATGCTTTTAGCCTTTCCCCCATTGAGTATGATGTTAGCTGTGGGTTTGTCATATATGGCCTTTGTTATGTTCAGCTATGTTCCCTCTATTCCCACTTTACTGGGAATTTTATCAAAAATGGGTGCTGGATTTTATCGAATGTTTTTTCTGCATCTATTGATATGATCATATTGTTTTTATCTTTCAATTTGTTAATGTGTGTCACATTAATTGATTTGCAAATATTGTACCAACCATGCATCCCAGTAATAAATCCAACTTGTTCGTGATGTATGATATTTTTAATGTATTGCCAAATTCGGTTTGCTAATATTTGTTGAGGATTTTTGCATCAGGGTTCATAAGAGATATTGGTCTACAGTTTTCTTTTTTGGTAATGTCTTTGGTTTGGAATCAGGTAATGGTGGCCTTATAAAAGGAGTTAAGAAGCCATCTCTCTTGAATTTTTTGAAATAGTTTGAGAAGAATAAGTGACAATTCTTTGAATGTTTGGTAAAATTTGCCTATGAACCCATCTGGTCCAGGATTTTTGTTTTTTGGGAGGTTTTTGATTACTGATTCTATTTCATTGGTGGTTAATTGGTCATCTCAGATTTTCTGTTTCTTCTTGACTCACTCTTGGGAGATGGTATGTTTCTAGGAATGTGTCCATTTCTTCCAGATTGTCCAATTTGTTGGTATACGATTAATTGCTCGTAGTATTTTCTTATGGTCTGTTGTATTTCTGTGGAGTCTGTGGTTATTTCTCTTTAATTTCTGTTTTTATTTATTTGAGTTCTCTCTCTTTTTTCTTTGATGAGTCTCTGGCTAAGAGTCTGTCAATTTTGTTTATCCTTTCAAAGAACCAGCTCTTGGTTTCATTAATCTTCTGTATTGTTTTTCTAGACTCTATTTCATTTATTGCTTCTCTATTCTTTAGTATTTCCTTCTCTTCAATTTGGGCTGTTTGCTGTTCTTTTTCTAGTTCTTTTCATTGTAAAGTTAGATTGTTTATTTGAGTTTTTTCTTGTTTCTTGAGGTAGGACTGTATTGCTATGAATTTCCCTCTTAGGACTGCTTTCACTGTGTCCCAGTCATTGTGTTTTCATTTTCATTTGTCTCTACATATCTTTTGATTTCTTCCTTGATCTCATTAGTAACCTATTCATTGTTTAATAGCATGTTATTTAGCCTCCATGTGTTGTGTATTTTCCAGTTTTTTTTTCTTGTCATTGATATCTAGTTTCATACCATTGTGATCAGAGAGGATGGTTGATATGATTTCAATATTCTTAAATTTATTGAGACTTGATTTGTATACTAACATGTGGTCTATACTTGAAAATGTTCCATGTACACTTGAGAAGAATGTATATTTTGCTGCTTTGGGGTAAAATGCTCTGAAAATATCTATTAAATCCATCTGTTCTAATATGTCTTTTAGGCCCATTGTTTCCTTGTTGATTCTTTGACTGGAAGATCTGTCCATTGGTGTCAATGGGATGTTAAAGTCTCCAACTATGAGTGTATTACTATTGATCTCTCCTTTTATGTCAGTCAATAACTGCTTTATGTATATAGTTGCTCCTATTTTGGGTGCATATATGTTTACTAGGTTTATGTCCTTGATTTATTGATTCCTTTGTCATTATGTAATGCCCTTTTTTGTCTCTTATTATAGCCTTTGTTTTGAAGTCTACTTTATCTGATATTAGTATTGCTTCCCAGGCTTTTTTTTTTTTTTCATTTCCGTTTGAGTGAAATATCTTTTTCTATCCCTTTACTTTCAGTTTGTGAGTGTCACTCGATCTGAAGTGGATCTTTTGTAGACAGCATATGAATGGGTTTTGTTTTCTTGTCCAATCGGTTACCATATGTCTTTTCATGGGAGCATTTAGTCCACTTACATTTAAAGTGATTACTGATAGGTCATTGTTACTGCCATTTTATTATTCATATTTGTTATTTCTTTTTTACCCCTTCTCTTTTTACAGAAGTCTCTTTAACATTTCTTGTAATGCTCATGTGTTAGTGATGAATTCCTTAAGCTTTTTCCTCTCTGGGAATCTCTTTATCTCACCTTTCATTTTAATCGAAAGCCTTGTTGGGTAGATGGTTATAAATTCTTGTTTTTCATAACTTTAAATATTTCTTGCCATCCCCTTCTAGTCTGCAAAGTTTCCATTGAGAAGTCAGCAGACATTCTTATGGGGGTACCCTTGTAAGTAACTAGCTTCCTTTCTCTTGCTGCTTTTAAGATTCTCTCTTTGTCTTTGACCTTTGGCATTTTGATTGCTATGTGTCTTGGTGTAAGTCTGTTTGAATTCCTCTTGTTTGGGACTCTGTGCTTCCTGAACTTGTATGTCTAATTCCTTTGCCAGGTTAGGGAAGTTTTCTGTCATTATTTCTGTCATTATTCCTCTGTGGACCAGTGGCACATTTTCCCTGATCCCATATGCCAGGGCCTCTGGATGTGACCTTTGTGTGGATTGTGTGTGATCTTATGTCATCGCCAAGCCTTTATTGTTGTTAGTACATCAGTGGATGGGATTAACATTCAGGCTGACTAATTGGGGGAGTTGGGTGCACTCAAAGTAAGAGTTGATATGTGGGGCTGACCCTACTGAATGGGATTTGCCCTAAGAAGGCTTTGCACTTGTTACAACCACCCTTTGTGTATATCACTAATGAGACTAGTCAGGAGTTGCTCAGTTGTGGTCTGGTGTCAGCCTCCAGATGCATTGGTTTTGTGGCCCCGTGGGAGGGGCTCCCCTGGAGGCCAAGGTCAGCCACTGCTCTGATTGCTTAGGGCTACCTAGTGAGAACTACAAAGCAATCCACAGATGGTTGATGCCTATGCTGATCTATAGGTAAATGGAAGAGACAACACTGTAGGCAGCTGTAGGTTATCCCCCATCCCTGACCTGTGGCAATTTAGCAGAGGGACCAATGCTCCTCAAGGCCTGACACTGCCTGTCAGTTGCCTGTAAGTCTCTAAAACTAGATGAGCCTCTGGGTGATATGCATGTTGGGCTGCACAGGGACCCTGGGAATCTCCTGGGTCTATTGAGTAAATGTCCCCCAGCCACTGCAGTGTCAGTTTACGTACACATGTTGTTTCTGTGGCTCACTGTACAAGCTTCCACTCATAGCAAGGTCAGCTGCTGCCCACACTGAGCCTATATGTGCTATACCAGGGCAGGAGCAGCTGCCTATCAATGTGCAGTGGACATTTCATGTATTGGACGGAGCAGGAGCTCAGGGAGTCAAGGCCTGTCAGGCCAATACAGACCCCTGCATTCCCCTTAAGAGATATTTCAGTTCATAGTTCGTACAGGCAGCAGTGGTCTGTCTACAGCTGTTTTCCTCGAAATGCACTCTGTTGCCTGCGCTGACTCCCAACTCCAGAGCCAAGCAAGGCACAAGAGGCTGCTTGTCAATGCGCTGCAGGGACTTTGTGGCTTAGATGAAGCCGGATTTCAGGGAGACAAGGTCCATCTGGCTAGTACAGCCTCAGTTTCGCAACCTCTTTGCCTGAGTGTTCCCACTGTAAATACAGATCACAGTGAGACCAGCTGCTGTCTGGGGTGGTCCCACAGACCCCTGCGCTACCCAGACGCAATATTGCAATTCTTACAGGCAACAAAGGTCTGCCCACCATTGATTTCCGTGCTGTGCCAGCCAAAGTTTATTGCCTGTGTGGTTTGGGAGATCAGGGGAGGGGCAGGGCTGTGGCAGTTCAATGTCAACGAGCTGCCTGGGGCAATCTGTGGGTAGGGTGGAGCAGGGTCTCAGAGAGACAATGGCAGTCCGATCAATACAGCCTCAGTCTTGGTGCAACTTTGGCAATTGTTTGCAGGTTCCCACACAGCATAAGTCTTAGATAACAGCCGGACCAGTTGCTGTCTGGGACTGGCCCACAGGACCTTGATTTGATATCCACCCAAGTTCGTGTTGGCAGCAGTGATCTGCCTGACCCTATCTTGGAAATGGGGCTCACAGTGCTGGCCACCTACTGGGAATGCTTGGCCCTGAATTGGAACAGGGCTTGGCAGCCATCTAGCAACAAAAGCTCTGGGCAATCTGCATGTTGGGTAGGGCAGAATGATCCCCTCTGACCAGTGCTTCCTAATGGCTCTGTGGGAGGGGTCTGCAGTCAAGCTGGAGTGGTCCAATCTGTAAATTACCCAGTAGGGGACCTGGACTAAAGTGCAATGATGCCTGCCTTTCCAACCCATGTTCTGGCACCAGGTATTGCAGACTTTCTCAGTATGAATCCTGTGTGAGCTTCTGACCCACAACTAGTGTCCCAGGTGAGTATCTGAAAGCCTGTGATCGGGTCCTTCAAAGGGGCGCCTAAGGATTCAGTCTCCTTCTGGCTCACCCAGATGGCCAGACTCCCCTCTGGTTTTTACAGGCAGAATTACTGGATTCTCCTCTTTCCTGGGCTGGTACCCTGGAAAACCAGGAAACCTGCCTGCCGCCACCCCCGCACCCCCTCCTTCTTCACGTGAGCCTTTGCAGCCTTGCTCTCCCACCTGGTGATCCTCTACCACCTGTGGGTGTGGGTCAAGCCTGATTTGAGACTTTGCCCCTCCTACTGGCTTCCATGTGGCTCCTCTGTATTATTGGATGTTGGTGTTATGGTCAGGTAGACTTCAGGTGATTCTCCACGTTGATTATTTTATAATTTGGTTGTAATTTCAATGCAGACCTGGGAGGAGATGAGCCCTGCTTTTACCTAGTTCATCTTCCTCAGAACTCCTTGAAGTTTTAATGTCCTTATTTTTTCCTACTCAGCAGTCCTGTGTCAGTTATTCACATTGTTTTTGTAAAACATATTGCTTTGGGCAAAGAATTAGAGTCTAAAGTTTTGAAAGTCAGTGAATGTAGGGAGAAATGGTGAATACATTTCAAGTCTAGATACAAGAGCTAAGGCAAGGCCCAAGAGGCCAGCAAATGTTATTCTAATAAGCACGCAGAAACCAGTGTGGAAAAAGAGCAAATGCATCACCAAAATAATTGGTATCTTTGGTCCTAGGGTGGTAATTCTCAACCCTGCTTGCATACTAAGATTATCTGGAAGACTTTTAAGAAAATACCAGTAAGCATGCCCCAGCCGCAGAGATTCTGACTTAATGAGCCTGCAGTGGAATTTGGACATAGTATCTTTTCAAAAAAAATGTCATCAGATGATTCTAATATACAGCTAAAATTGAGAACCACTGTCCTGGGGCTGTTTGATTTAACAGCCTGCACTTTTATGTTACATAATGTGTGAGGCAAGCAAAGGCTGACAAAATTACATGGGTGCCACGATAAGAACCAGCCCTTCCAGAAAGACTGCTGTTTTTCTAAACCACACAATCATGTCAATGTAATTATTAAGACTTTACAACGAAACTAAGCAAACACTTCTTTGCAGATATGACTGTGTCCTGTCAAACTGGCCATCCATTGACTTTTGAGACTTAATAAATTTTTACTTGTAAGAACAGCCAAAATTGTATTTTTCCTTTCATCTCTTTTTTTTCCTAAGGATTTAGGAGAAATAGCCTCCTTTTTTAGGTACACACAGAGGCAGTAGAATATAAACTCTTAACTGGTTAAAAACTTTCACCTCATTTTCTTCTCTATAAGAATTTTTAAGTTCTTCCTTGTGCTCTGAGTTCTGGAAATCAAATAATCTAGTTTTGGCAAGACTTTCTATGTGTACAGTGCAACAAGTAGCTTATTTCCTTTTTGAAAAGTATTGGATCAAAAGTAACAGCATTAAAAATATTAACTTAAATAGCAAAATAGTAATTTGTTAGTGTTGTATTTTAAAACAAGTAGCTATGATATAACTTAAAAGTAGAATTTTTAAATTTTGAATAAATCTTTTTAATTTTAGGAAAGCAGAACTGGAAGAAACTATGAGAAAGAAGATTGAGTTTGAGAGAAAAGCTCTACATATTGTTGAACAGCTTTTAGAAGAAAATATTACAGAAGAATTCCTAAGGGAATGTGTATGTATTGACAAATTATTCCTTTGTAGTATTCTTTAAATCTGTGCAATCTGAAACTTAGTTGCATTATTGAAATCTTTGTAGGTATCATGGTATATAATTCATGCATTTTAAAATAATCAATTATGCATTCCTTTCATAATGACTTTAAATACACTAATGAAAAATAGCATGCATATTTTACCCCTTAGTAGTAGTTGTTTTAACAAGTTTGCTAATCTAATTTGATATTCATCATTTGCATTTATGGCCCCAATGTCATTTTCTATATTCCATATGTTGTCCTGTTTTAGTAAAAGAAAATTAATGTTTCTGTCAATATAATTTTATTAATTTGGATATTCTAAAGACCTGAAATACAGATCCTTTATAATTTAGCACATAACAATAGAATTATAAAATGCATTAATTTTGTTGTTGTTGTTTTCACCTAACGGCTTTATTGAGTTAAAAGTTTGAATGGAAATTTCTGTTATTTTCTCATAATCCTTAAGAGAAAAAAATGAAAAATTAAAACTCAGAGCTTCTATTGCAAAAATAATTTTTACTGTGGTTCAGATTTTTCAAAACAAGAATATAAATATGGCAATATTTAAACTTACATGGGTAACTGCATCAGTATCTGCATACATAATGACTATAAAGAAGATAAACACAATTCAGAAATGCGTTTGAAACAAGTACCTTATATTACTCTCAAAAAGTTTTTCAGTCCATTCAAAAACAAAAACTTCAAAAATAATATCAAGATTTGAGATTATTTGAACATGAAGATATCAACATAAAAATACTGTTTTAGCTTATAACTATCATGTCACCATTCTCTTGTACAGTTTTTTTTTAGAAGCTAGAAGATTTTGCACAAAAATTTGTTAAGGAGTCACAATGACACCTTTGATATACTTTGTTTTTTAAGATTATGCTTTAAAAATGGGTAAAATTATATCTTATGTGTCTTTTTAATATTAAAAAAATAATATATACTATTAATATTTTGCTTTAGTATAAGAATCACTATTGCACCATTTCTTCTTCCTGCCTCAGAATTATTTCATAAATTGTATAATCTACAAATTTGCATAGTTTGCTGTGACAGACATTTTTGGTTTTTGTTCTTTTTAAATAATTGCTCATATTTTTTGAGTACTACTATGTGTTGAGCATTTTTCTTAGTTTTTTTCTTTATTTTCTCCTTTGATTCTAACATCAAACTTATGACATCGGTGCTATTATTATCCCTGTGTTTTTAGATGAGATCTGTGGGGCCTAGAGAGCTGATAAATGAACTTTTTCCAATAATCTGGCCGGGGGTGGGGAATGCCCCCTTTTATTTTATTACAGGGGAAGTTTATCACACCTGTTCACTACAGAGATGTCGTGGATGAGCGTTCTATTATCAAGCTCTGTGGTTATCCCTTATGTCAGAAGAAGCTAGGAATTGTAAGTAATTTTTTTAAATATAGACTTTTAATTTTTCTATTTAATGATATACTTTGAACAAGAAAGAACAAGAAGTCTTGAACTAATGACATGGGTTAGCCATGTCATTATAGATAACTTAACCTTGTAACATAAGTTCAAATTTATTACTTGAATTCTTCTGTAAGCCGTACTTTTTTTTCTTCAGGTCCCAAAACAGAAATATAAAATTTCTACCAAAACCAATAAAGTCTATGATATTACTGAAAGAAAGGTAAGTTTAAAGGCTATTTTCAATTTGGTAGTTAATGTTTAATATTATACTAAATGCAGTTCTAAAAATAACTGTCTAAAAATCTTGCCTTTTTGAAAACAGTCACAGTAGAAGATTTTCATTTATAAGTATTTTATTCAGGGTGTTTTAAAAAATCTGCTTTTGCTTTTGCTTTAATACTTGAACATTTAAAAATCAAAAGTGTACATTGGAACAAATTCAGGTAAGTAAATTATAGAACAATAGAAAAGAAGAAACAATCACCACATGTGGACGTTTGGTATATGACAACAGGAGTATTGTAGATCAGTGAAGAAAGGATGGATTAATAAGTAGTACCAACACAACTAGTTACCAAATGGAAGAAAGGAAAATTGACCTTTATCTCAGAGTACATGCAAAGGTCAATTTTAGTCTACTTAGGAACCCAAGCATAAAAGACAAACCTTTTCAAAGACAGAATATTTTTATAAACTTGGACTAGAGAGAATTTCTTAAATAAGGTAGAAAATTACAGACTGTAGGGGGAAAATTGATAAATTTTTCTACATTAAAATAAAGAGTCATTAGAAGTTTTCAAAAAAGAGTGAAAATAGAAGCTGCAAATCAGGAATTGTATTTTTCACATATCTGACCACAGATTCATAACCAAAATATATAATCTATAAGAAAAAGTCAAATAGCCTAATAGAAAATTTTATAGAAGGAACTTGTATGACCAATGAGTATATGAAAAGGTACTCAGTCTTATCAGTAACCAGGAAAATAGCAAAAACACATTGAGTTAAATTTTCATAGCCCCCAAGTTAGCAAAATTATAAAAATTTGACAATATTAGTGACTCTATACTTCTGGTCAGACAGTTTCTTTGAGAAGCTGTTTGGCATTATCTAATAAAGTCAAATCTGTATAATCCATATGACCAAGCCTTTCTGTTATTTAGTGTATACCTTAAGGAAATTTTTGGTTATATGTGTATATGAGTGTTCCTAGGTTGGATAAACAAAATGTGGTATATGCATAAAATGGAATACTATTCAACTTAAAAGGAGGGAAATTCTGACCCATGTTGCAACATGGATGAAATTTGAAGATATGCTAAGTGAAATAAGACAGCACAAAAGGATAAATATATGATTCCACTTAAATGTACTAGAGTAGTCAAATTCGTGGAGACAAAGTCGAATGGTGGTTGTCAGAGGAGGTAGAAGAAGTGTCAGAGGAGGAGGGAGTTATTGTTTTATGGATGTAGAGTTTTGCAAAGTTTGAAGAGAGTTGAGGTGGCTGGTAGTCAGAAGGTAACTTAATGCCACTGAGCTGTACGCTTAAAAATGGTTAAGATGATAAACTTTTTTGTATGTTGCCACAATTAATTTAAAAAATTGTATAAAAAGATTCGTACTGACATTGCAGTGATAACAAAACAATGAGAAACAATTCAGTTATCCATAAATAATAAATGATTTTTACTCAGTGGAATATAATACACAGTGTAAATGAATAAGCTACAACTGTATGAATGAATCTCAAAACCAGTTACAAAAAATGGTGACAAGAATATATGTAATTACGATTTTATTTAAGCAAAGTTTAAAAGGCAAAATTGAATGATAGATTTTATATAGATATGTATACAGGTAGCAAAAAAACTAAAGGAGAGTGAGGGAATGAGTAACAAAATTTATGACAGTGGTTACCCTTTGGGGAAGGTGGAGAGTGGTGGCGTTGGGGAGGAGTATACAGTGGCTTACATTGAATGGTAGAGTCATGGGTTTTCATTCTTTTCTTTGAACTACATATTTATGTTTTATATTCTCCTGTACATAAGTTGTGTTTTACAGTAAGAAAACAGTAATTTGCTAGTTTTAAAATGTTCTTTTCAGTGTTTTTGCAGCAATTTTTGTTATAAAGCATCTAAGTTTTTCCAAGCACAAATTCCTAAAACTCCAGTATGGGTTCGAGAAGAAGAAAGGTAATTTAAATCATTATGTATACATTTGTTTATGTATTCTAAAAATTTCTCTCAGCTTTTTGAGATATACAGAGACTAATAGGTTGTTTTCTTTATTATGTTACCACAGTATCCATTTTAATGGTAAAGAAATGGTTATATTTTAAGCATAGCTATTAAGTATTGCATATAAATGTTATTTATAGTTTTAGCTTTAATCACAAAACCTAAACTTTGCTTCCTGCTCTGCCAGCTATTTCTTTTAATTCTATTAATATAATAGTCCTGGAATAACTATGTTAAATTTTTCTAAAAGATACTAGATCTTCGAATCTAGCTGAACTCGTCTTCATTAGGAAACTATGTACTAAGTTTAAAAAGTTTAGATTATTAATTCATTCAACCTTTATTAAAAATCTGTAAGTTGAGAGTCATTTTTAGCAAAAAAGTATATGAACATTCCTGAGACTTTGCCTCTTGAGAAATGTTTAAACATTTACAGTATTTTAGTAGTTGCTAAATTTGAGAGAATTTATTATTGCATGGCAAATGGCATAGTAATATTTTAAAAGTAACAAAATTGTTATATAATTAAATTATATTGTCTAGAAATTTCAAAAAAAGGCTTAAATTAGTGAGATAATGTCTCAATTTATGTTTTATAGAATATTATAACAAGGCAGTGTCATTTGTGGTAAAATAGGATTTTGTGTAATTATCTATGCTAAATAAAGTTAATAACAAATGTAATGGGATGCAAATTGACTGAAGATCTTTGCCTAAAAAAAAACAAATGTCTTAGTTTTATGTACAGGGTAATATGGCGCTACAGTAAGTTCAACTAGCATCTGTTGTACTGATGACAGTATGTTAGTTAACAGACAGTTTTGCATGATGATCCAATAGTGTGTGGTTTAGAATATGTAAAACATACCACCCGATGGCCTTTGTTAATTGAATCAGACATAAAGAAGACCAAATTGTTCATCATTTCTCTACCAGCCTATCTGACTTTGTTTCAAAAAAAAGATTGTATGTAGTGTTGTCCAAGTTGACTGGGAAGCTGAGAGTAACTTTTAAACTATCACTCTTTTTCTCCGTTCTTAATATTTTTTTTCACCAGAGCTGCCCATCACCTCCTTAGCCCTATGTTAGCAACATGTTTTCTTTCCTTCTGTTAAAACTAGTGTATCTTTAATTATCTTTAACTTTGCTTCCAAAGATACCTTCTCTACTTAAATTTAGTCCTCTCATTTAGCCAGTCCTTGTGTCTGCTTCAACCACCTCAAAACCATTTACCAAACCACCTTTTCTGTTATCTGTTTTCTTCAGATATTGTTACTTCATTTAGCTAATTTAAAACAGTTCTTCCCTCTAACCTTTTCCTAAAATCTTTCCTCTGTTAGAACGCCCGCTTTTTTCCTAAAACATAAAGCCCTGTCACTTTATGTTTGTGTTTCCTAAAGTTCTACCTTACCTATATGCCCTTATTTACTGAAAAAAATGAAATGGCCTTTGTTTCCCTAATCGAAACGAATCAATTTAAGTTACATCCAAAATGTGTAGTATGTGCTGAGTACCTGGCAGGCTATACACATGTATAAAGCCCAGCCTGTAAATTTAAATTTAAATCTCATTGGGATGGCAAACAAATACAAATGATAATTATTCTAATAGGGACCTGTATTATAAGTTAGAATAAAAACATTGAGTAATGAACTGTAAGCCGATATGAAAAAATAAACTTGTAGGAGTGGGTTTGGGTGTTGGAAGTAGATAGGAACATTAGCTCACTTGAAATAAAATATATTTGGGGGGAAAAGAAGATAATGGTAGATAAAACGGGTCCACGCTGAGTTTGACCTATCTTCAGGTACTGGGGAGCCATCTGATATTTTTGAACAGAATTTAACTTGGCATTGGTGTACAAGATGAATTAAATAAGCCAGGATCATAATTATAAAGAACCAAAAGGGTCTTTAGAGATAATTTGATACAACCTGTTTTATCAAACAAGTTCAGAAAGAGTAAGTATATTTTTTAAGCTAGTGATATTCTAAACAAGGTCAGGATGCTTTTATATTCAACTTAATTGGAAATAACCAGCGAGTAAGCTATAATATACAATTTTCACATTTTACATAGTATAACTATGGCCCTTATTTATGTATAATACTTGTCAGTATACAACCATATCAGTATCTTTTATATTTAGATGCACCAGTGTTAACCTTAATTTCTAAATTCTTAGGGGCAAGGATATCAGTTTATTTAATGAATCCACTAGAGGTCACTGTTTTCACAGAGTGATATTTTTATATGTGCTGATGGTCAGAATTCTCGAATTCAGTATTCTTTTTAAAAAGGTTGTCTAGCAATTGTACCTATAAGCTCAACAGAAATGTGATATTTAAAAAAAAAATCTATTCACATATGATGTGGGGTACAACATTCAGAACCTATTTTAAAGGGGAAAAATAGCCTTTTTTTGAAAAGATAACATTTAGTATTTAATGCTGAGATATTTTTATTAGCTTAAATGAGATCAATAAATAAAATTGCATCATATTTAAAATTATACTTATTTTGTTAATATTACTTTTATTAATAATCATAATATAAAAATAAGAATAAATTTTTTAATGCACTGAAAGAATTAGATATGCTATTGCAATGACTTCCACAATTTTTAACCACCAGTAAATGCATTTACATTATATCCAACATATACATCAAACTGAAACAAAAGTTTTGTGGAATAATTCTTATCCTTCATGAAAAGCATCTGATATTTTGTACTCTATTGCTTTTTAAAAATGCTGATAGCAGCCCACTTAATTGGTTGGTCCTGATCTGTAGTTTTAAGAGCACTGTTTGGTTGGATCTAGGTTTTTTGTTGTTTTACTGTAGGAAAGTCTTATCAACACTAAACCTCAGTTTCCTCATTTGTAAAGTAGAAAGTTGCATTTAATCTCTTAATTCCCTTTAGTTCTAATGTTTTACAGTTCTGAGTCAGTCAGTGGCTGCTGCTATAGTGAAAGTTTTCTAGGTAAGGAAATGTCTTCTGTATAAAAATGATAAAATCATTAGCCTAAGACTAAGGAAACTTATACTACTACCTTGTCCTTGTAGGGAAATTTGTCTCATTTGAGAATATAGAATAAAAGCTACTGACTTAAAGAATTTTAACTTTTCAGTCTGAAAGATAAAGACTGACAAAGGATTGGATTAAAGTTTTTAAATTATGAAGAAAAAGCTGGAATGTTTTATACTATGTCCAGAACAACTTGAAGTTGACATCTGCAGGGATACCATCATCTTACACATCATTTGCAAGTAGAATATTAAATTTGACAGTTTGGTCTTTTTTACATTATATAAATTCATCAGATTCATAAATCCAAAAACCTGTAGTGTCTCTTAAAATTTCTGAGATATTGTTTCATACCGTAATAAGCTCGCTATTTCACTGGTAAAAAATGTATAAATAGATTTAAGAAAGATTGAGGCAAATTCATGTATTCTAGGTTCATATTTCTATTGAGGCTTTAGAGTCAGAAAGGGCCTTAGAGGTTTTCTAATCTCTCATTTTAATTAAGGTATGAAAATGATATCTGGAGTGTATCCTTAATGTCATGGAGAGCAGTAGTACTTCTCACAAAATGTCTTCTGATGCCCTGTCAAAGCCAAAACATTGACCTAGATGGCCTGGGTCATGACTCAGTATGATGCTTCTTATGTTGTGAGTTATAAATTTTTTACCCACTTGGTGGCCAAAAACAGACCACATACAGTTTTGTTCCTAAATGTGTTTATTTAGATAGTCACACAGTTGCATATATAAATTCCATTTGGTCAAGTGTAGGCTCTGACAGATCATTGGAAGAGGGAAGTTTCTTGAATTGCAACCTAAAAAATTAGGAGTTAAAACTTAAGAAGGAAGGACAGATGTTGAGAATCAAATTATGATTTTTTTAAAAGCTCAAATTGAGGTGAATGGTTAATGCTGACAGAGCTAAAAGCGCCATCATGTGGCTCAGAGTAGGGGATTTTCACACATATTTCTTGGCAATAAACAGTATAATCTCAGAGGTGCGGAAGCCAAAAACCTCTGCAGAACAACTTCTATAACCTCTTCCTGAACCTCCGTTGCTTGGTGTACAGAGTAAAATCTTTCTGAAACAGGTTTTAACATGTCTCAAATATATTTGAAAAATTGCCACTACAGAGGCAATTATGGCCTGCTGCTTCTGTTAGTTTACATTCAGCATACCTATTCTACGTATATAATAATGTTTCACGTATATAATATGTGTATTTATATATGCACACAAGGTTTTTTGGCATGGTAGTTCTAGTTTTAGATTTACCATGCTAGAATTAAAGTTATTTATCTAATTTATACTTAAAATAATACGAAAACGTTTATGAAGAACAAGCTTGAAGGTATTCTTCAGCATGATTACCTATTTTTGTTTTTAAAATTGAGTTTATTGCAGTTAAATTGAGAATTATCTCCAGGGCAACATAAACTTTGAAAGGAAAGGAAGATACTTAGAGTGAAGAGAAATGACAAAAAGCTTTTGAATTTCATCTAAGAAAGGATAGAAAAGAAAGCAACATACTTGCATTATTTTTAAAACAGCTCATAGCAAAAACCAAGTGAAGTTTTATATTGAAGTTTTTATTCCATCATTAAATTCAGTTTATATTAGTGTCAAGTACTATTCTCCATTTTGTGGACTTGGAATCAGGGAGAGTCTTAAATTCACTCATACAATAAATATCTAGAAACAACGTTTAATGTAGTTGTGTTTTGTTTTGTTTTTTTTTTTTGTATAGTCAGAAAAATGAAACGAGATGAAAATAATAGCTGGTGAAGTATATTCAGTTACTATGAAAGGGTTTAAGCAAAGGTATCCTCAACTTTTTGGTGTCTTTTTTGGACTTTAATTAGAGGTAGCATGTCGTAGAAAGAGCTTAGACCTTGAAAGACCTAAATTCAAATAATAGATTTACTATTTGTTAGCTCTTTTGACCTTAGGAAGTCAGTTAACCTCTTTAAGCTTCAGATTCCTCCACTATAAAAAGTTATGTAAGTTGTGTGAAAATTAAATGAAATGGTATATAAAACCACCTAGCAAACATATGGAAAAATGAAAAAGTTTAGAGATGGATGGTGGTGATAGGTGCAGAACAGTGTGAACATACTTTATTGCCACAGCAGTACACTTAAAAAGTTAAAATGATAAATTTCATGTTATACGTTTTATCACAATTAAAAAAAAAACACCTACCATATTAATAGGCACTTAGTATATTCTAATTTTCCCTGTGCCTTCTTTATAGATTGAATTTTCTTTTAACTCTTAGTGTTTTTCTCAAAAATTATCAAGTTACGTATTTGGAGATTTCTCAGAAAACTATCTTAAATTGTGTGCATGATTTAAAATAATGTTTACATTTTGATACCCCTTGATTCAGCCATATTTAGACCTCATTATTATTTGGAACAATTCTTCCTTCATGATCTTGAAATAAGAGCTTTCAGTCTCTGACCACAACCTCTGTCTCATCTACAGCTATTACTCCTTAGTGTGCTTTGTGACCTCATTTTGACCTCCTGTCTCTACCTTACCTCTGTTCTAGGTTGGCAGACCCTCATTAAATTTGTTCTTTTATTTATTTTTTTTTTTTTGAGCTCTGCAGTGAGCAGTTACAGTATTGTCCTCTCTAATAATCCCAGATTCTTTTTCCTTTAACCTACCATGTCCACTTTCATAAGATTCATCCTTTTTTCTGTGCCTGGGTTGCTGAATATTTTAGGATAAAGTTTTCAAATAAGATGATTAGCACTGTAGACAAGCTATATTATTTTATTCAGGCCTCACAGCATCCCTGGGGGTGTAGAACTGAGGCTCAGAAAGGTTTATAGACTCATTTGGCTCATACACGCAGATTTGGATTTAAACCTAGATTTGTCTAACATCAAAACCTGCTTTCTTTGCATTCCTTTGCCCCTGGTCTAGTTCATTCTGCCTCTTCTCAACTTTGGGCTTATGTTTTTTTCTATTTCTTATCATGTGATACATTCTAACCTTTTTCCTCACTCCTTAGTAGATAATTTAACTGAAATGGTTTGAGGGGATCCAGCAGAATCTCTTCAACATTATTTTCTTTATATGCTCTCATTTCTCTGCCTCCTCATTGCTAATATAGCATCCTCTGTGTTACTGATTCCATTCTTTTCTCATCAAGGCTTTGCTTTATGATTTATTCCTGTTTTCTATTTTTTTGAAACTCTCCTTTCATGTTGATTCTTATCCTCTACTTTAAAAAGGAAAAACATCCTGAAAGTATTTATTAAAGTTAGCAGTCCTATGTAACTAGTGATATTAGCAAGAGGCATTTCAGTAATGCCTGCAAATTCCAAGAGGCAGAGGGTTAATGACTGAATAGGAGATAAGGAATTGGAAATGAGTGCAGACTTCTTTAAAGAAGGCTTACGAGGAAAGGGTCAGGGGCTGTATGATTGAAGGACACGGTTTAAGAGATTGGATGGATTTGCTAAAAAGGGAAACATACAAAAGGAAAGAAAAAAGGAAGAGGTTTGTAGAATTAAAATACCTGAGTAAAATCTATAGGATTAGCCTCAAATGCTTTTACATACAACCAATGTCGATCTTTATAGGCCCAGTTGAATCTGAAGCTTTTCTTCATTGGCTCAACAGGAAGTTTGTCTTCTCTAATTTCCTGCCTGTAGCAGCTCGTACAATATGATGCAACAGTATAGTTCTTATGAGCCATGCTTTCTGGGTTTGATTCTTGCTTTACCACTTAGAAGCTATGTGACTTTGAGCAAATTACTTATCCTTTTAGTATTCAGGATTTTTATCTATAACATGGGGATGATAATAGTAGCTACATCATTCTTGTGAGGATTAATATTTGTAAAGTTCATAGAACACACATTTTCTTTCTATTAAATTGTAAGGTCCTTAAGACTAGGAACCCATTCTTTGTAATGCTTAAGTTACCCAGCATAATCTATATATATCATAGTTCATAATTTCATTTTGAAGGAATTATGGGATATACTCTGTATTTGCAGGTTAGCCATTTAGTGTAAGAATCCTATTGAGAATCACTGTCTGTACATACTTTCTTCCCTACAGTAATATTCAGACCCTGTTAGGACCAAATGCCAGACAGCTAGCTGCATGGTCCTGAACCTTGATAATTTTAGGCAGGAAGACTTGAGTGGGGATGTGGGACAGGAAGAGTTAGAGAACTATAAGTAAAAGTGGGAGAAAGTAGTCAGCAGACAATAAAACAGTTCTATTGTAGATGTTAGCATATTATTTAGTCCAAAAAAAACTCTTAATGGGAGTTATAAATATCCCTAGAGCATTTGAGGCTAATCACCACCCAAGCAGTGTCATTTGTTTTCTTTGAGCAATGCCAAACCTTGGATGGAGCTTCTATGACTAGAGTTCTGTTGAGTGGGAAGAAGTAGAGTAAACAGTAATTCGGATGATTAGGAAAGAATACGCCTCAATTGGCTCAGGGGCTAAAGAAGAAAAAAGTAGATTACATTTTTACTCTCAGGCACTCACTGCCATTGCCTTATTTTACCTTTTCCTTCTCATTTTTTTGTTATCAGTCTTGGGGAATTCCTGAACTGTGGGGGAATCTCTAGAGCTGGGATGGCAAATATTGATTTCTGTATGCCTCCTAATGTGTGATAACTGAGAAGGAAGTCAACAGGAAAGCATGCTTTGGTCAGTCATCAGTGCCTCCCATAACTAAGGAGAGGATTGCCAAGAGAGTGCATTCCCTCCTATACTTGAGACTGAACAAAAGATGAATGGATTATGTAGGTAACAGTTATATGATTAATGCTATGCTCTTTAATTATATAGGAAAATACTTGTAACTGACATTTTTGCCTGGTAGCCTTTAAATGTCAAACTCAAATGACTTCTGGTTCTATATCCACTTAGCTCGACTTTTTTTAATTGAAGATTTTTGTAATATGGCCCTTGTTGCAGCTCTGTTTTGCCCTTTAAATGAGATGTATGCTCGTGCCTTAGCTTCTCTTTAGTACATGCCTAGTTTCTTAAATTTACATTTTTTTCAGTTAATTGACTTTTAGAGCAATTTTGGGTTCACAGAAAAATGGAGAAGGTACAGATATTTCCCATATGCTCTCTGCCCTTACATAATTCATACCTTCCCCCATTATCAGCAACTTCCACCAAAATGGTATATTTATTACATGTGATGAGCCTACATGGACACATCATTATCACCCAAATAATGTGCATTTAAGTTTTCTGCATGTCTTTTAATAACTCGATGGTTCATTTCTTTCGGTGCTGAAAAATATTCCATTGTCTGGATATAAGACAGTTTATCCATTCTCCTACTGAAGTTTTGGCAGTTATGAATAGAGCTGCTATAAACATCCATGTTCAGGTTTTTGTGTGGACATAAGTTTTCAGCTCCTTTGTATAAATACCAAGGAGCATAATTTCTGGACTATATGATAAGAGTATGTTTAGGTTTATAAGAAATCACTAAACTGTCTTCCAAAATGGCTGTACTTTTTTGCATTTCTACCAACAATAAATGTGAGTTCGTCCTCACAAGCATTTGATGTTAGTGTTCTGATTTGGGCTATTCTAATGGATAGTGGTATCATATTTGTTTTAATTTTCATTTCTCTGATGGCATATCAGGTGGAACATCTTTTCACATGATTATTTGCCATCTGTATATATTTTTTTCTTTTTCTTATATATCTTTTTTTTTTTTTAAAGCCTATAGCACCTGGTCTTCCTAAGTGGTTTCCCACCCAAGTATATCCAGGCCTGACCCTGCTTAGCTTCTGAGATAGACAAGATCAGGCATGTTCAGGGTGGTATGGCCGTAGTTATATATCTTCTTTTGTGTGGTATCTCTTAAGATCTTTGGCCCATTTTTTACTTGAGTTGTTTGTTTCTTACTGTTATAAGAGTTTTTTGATATTTGAATAGCAATTCTTTATCAGACACGTCTTTTGCAAATATTTTCTCTTAGGCTGTGACTTGTCTTTTTATTCTTGTGACAGTTTTTTCTCAGCAGAAATTTTTAATTTTAATGAAGTCTGACCTACCAGTTCTTTCATGGATTGTGCCTTTGGAGTCGTATCTAAAAAGTCACCTAGGTTTACTCCTAGTAGGTATTCTTCTAGTAGTTTTATAATTTTACATTTTATATTTAGGTCTGTATTTCGTTTTGAGTTAATTTTTGTAAAGGATGTAAGACTGTGTCCAGATTCATTTTCTTGTACATGGATATCCAGTTGTTCCAGCACCATTTATTGAAAAGTCTGTCTTTTTTCCATTGTGTTGCTTTTTACTCTGTATCAAAGGTCGGTGGACTTTATTCATGTGGGTCTGTTTCTAGGGCTCTCTGTTCTGTTCCAATTGTCCATTTATTCTTTCTACAGTACCGCATTCTCTTGATTATTATAGCTTTAAAGTAAGTCTTGGAAGTCAAGTAGTGTCAGTTTTTCAATTTGTTCTTCTCCTTCAGTATTATGTTAGCTATTCTATTCTGGGTCTTTTCCTCTCCATTAAAACTTTAGAATCAACTTGTTGATATCCACAAAATAATTTGCTGGGATTATGGTTGAATTGCATTGACTCTATAGATCAAGTTGAGAAGAACTGACATCTTGACAATATTGAGTCTGGCTTTGATGAACATGGACTATCACTTCATTTATTTAGTTCTTTGTATTTTTACTTTAATGTTTTGTAGTCTTTTAGAAGGCATTTTTTCTGAGTCACTTTGGAAGTATTTTACAGTTTTTCTGTCCTCTTGGATTCATTTGTTATTGTTCCTTTTTATATTTGGGTTTCTAAGAGCTTTTTCCTCCCCCTTTTTAATATCCATGGTGCCCAGCCAAATATGATTTCTGGTATTGCTAGCAAAATTATTCCTAGAGTTAACTTAAATTACCTGGTTCACATAGTTCACATCCATGCTATAATACAACTGCTTTCTCAGAAGTTAGGGCAAAAAGTCTTATTAAGCATATAAAGGAAATACAAGAGAATTATAGTACATAATATGTGCTTCCAAGGAGCTTGTACTCTAGTTACAAAACCAAAGTTAAACATGAAAAGTGGGACATTTAAAATGGTAATAATTCTATTATGTCATTGAAGAGTACATGATTAATACAAATTGTACAGATGATTTTAGAATTTAGGGAGTGATTTACATTAAAAGGTTAGGAAAAACTTTATGGGCTCATGGAATTTGAACTTCTGAAATATGAATAAATTTTGGATAAGAGATATTAATCCAGATTTCTTGTGGATGAGTTTTGCAATACCTTATCTCTTAATTTTTTTCTTAAAAAAAAAATCTTTATATGAACTTTTTCCTTTTAGTTCTATTTTTTATCTCATGTATTTATAATAAACCACTTGAAAATGTGACATATTAGTTGCCTTCAGTTTTCTATTTCTGTATTTTTGTCACAGGCATCCTAATTTTCAGCTGCTACAGGAAGGCCAAAGGTATGGTTGAATCAGTATCATTTACCTTCTATATATCCATGTTAATAGAAACGTTAAGAGTAAACCAAGTGATATGGGCTCTTGGACTTCCTGTGCTGATACATTATGTAAGTGCCCATTCTAGCCCACACAAAGAAATATTTGCCTTATACAGCTTTTTCTTTTGTGATAGTAAGCTGACGTGTTTGATCTGTATGCTTTATTGTACAGCTGTTTCTACCAAGGAAGTCTAATTGAACCTGTTGAAATATGACACAAACAAAGCTTCCATCTGAGATATTGTGATGCCTACTCAACTAGAGTGTGGCAATTACATTTGTTGAAAGGTTTTTATAGTCTTATTTTATAGGATTTCAAAACAACATATCAATTATATAATTATTTGAAAGAGTATCTAAGCATTAATAGAAATTTCAAGTTGTGATTTTTTCCCTAAACTCTCCTCATATGGCTTGCCCAACCGTAATCATCTCTCAAAACACGTCCTTTTATATCCCAGAATAAATTTTCCTGGTTATTAGTCACTACTTTAGCTATGTGGACTTTAGCACAAGTGAGAGATATTTATTTATTGATGTGTATCTTTAATTTTCAAAGTAGCATAGAAAAATAAATTACCTTTAAATTCCAAGAGAAAGTATGAAATACATAAAAGTTTAATTCTAATTTTTTTGAAATTATACTCACATGATACAAGTCTCATGACTACAAAGGCTAGATTCTAACTAAAACCTGATACCTAATACTGAATACCCATTGTCATCTTTTCTCCATTCTAATCTGCAGCCTCACTTTCAACTCTTTTTCTTCTTTTACATATGCCCCCCAGCATGCTTTTTTTTTGTTGTAGCATTATTTTATTTTGTTTTATTTTTTAAAAAATATTTCTAAAAGTTTAATAGCCTTTTGGCGGAGCAATTTTAGGTTTACAGAAAAATTACTTGAAAAGTAAAGAGTTCTCATAAAAACTATCACAACTCTTTGTGAGCTTCTTGACCCAAAATTCTTCTCATCCGAACCCTTTAAAGTTCTGTACGTGCATTTGCTTGGTAGTAATTGCTCACGTGTCCTTTTTTATCTCAAGTTTGTGTAGACAAAGCTACTCTTTGCCTTCACTTTTGTAATTCTAAATTCTTTTAAAAACCTAATCTGAAAATTGAAGAACTATAGTCAAATGGAAAAACTGATATCTTTTATTGTTAGCATTGTGTTGTAATTCTGGATTTCCAAAAGAAATATCTTTCATCGATAAATTTTATTTTTCAACTTTATTTTCTGTTGTGTCATTTTTATAGTTTTTATTTTATGGAATTTTCTGTATAACTATCAACAAGCATTGGAAAATGTTTAGACATCTATTACCTGTCAAAGCCTAAACAGAGTTCCTGTTTTGTGTGTGTGTCCAATTATAAATATTTATTTATTTAAATTGAAAACTGCTAGTGAAGTTTTCAAAAGAAAACCCTTTTATAAAAAGGATGGATAAAACAGTTACAGAAATGGAGCAGCCCGAAATCAAAATAATTTAGTAGGATGGAATTATCAAGTGTGTTTTTTTTCTTTTAATGTACTCTCTTAAAACTTTTTAACCATTGAGGGAAAGACAAGGAAAGAAGAACACTATATCAAATAAGATATAGAGAAATGATGGAATTGTATCTTTCTTCTGAAATATGTGTGTGCAAACTTATATAAATATAAGCCTATAAATAAGGCTTTGCCGAGGGAATAAAAATTTCTTTCTCAGAAAATACAAGTATAAATACTGTGGAACATTCTGCATTGCCATTATGGTCATTTTGTTTCTTTCCTTCTACAGTGGCCATTCTGGAGAAGAAGTACAATTATGCAGTAAGGCCATTAAAACATCAGATATTGACAGTCCTGGAGATTTTGAGAAGCAGTATGAATCTAGTTCTTCTAGCACTCATAGTGACAGTAGCAGTGATAATGAGCAAGACTTTGTTTCCTCCATTCTGTCAGGAAACAGACCAAATGCAACAGGTATAAGGCCACAGCTGCACACAAAAAGCATAATGAAAAAGAAAATTGGTCAAAAAGCTAACTTCAAGCAAGAAGACAAAGAACAGACAGTAATAGATGTCACTGACCAGTTAGGCAATTGCAGATTAGATAATCAGAAGAAAGCTGCTGCTTGTGAATTTCCTCTAGAAAAAGTAAATACTCAGATTTTTTCAAATAGTCCTTTACGAGAAAAATTAAAAGCTTCAGAAATTGCTGAAAATAAATACAGTTCAGAAATAACACTATTAGGCATAAGTAAGAAAAGTGCTGAGCATTTTAAGAGGAAATTTGCCAAATCAAACCAAGTTTCTAGGTCAGCTTCTAGTACAGTTCAGGTTTGTCCTGAAGTTGCAAAGGCAAACTTACTTAAAGTTCTGAAAGAGACTTTGATTGAGTGGAAGACAGAAGAAACTTTGAGGTTTTTACATGGCCAGAATTATGCTTCTGTGTGTCTGAAACCCTCTTCAGCCTCTCTGGTTAAAGAAGAACTTGATGAAGATGACATAAACTCTGAACCAGGTGGTCATTCCCCTGCCTTGCGGAAGTTTCAGGACAGCTTGGATGAGGCTTTGCCTTTTAGGGCCTCCGATACTGCCATTAAACCACTACCAAGTTATGAGAACTTGAAAAAAGAAACTGAAACATTAAACCTGAGGATCAGGGAGTTTTATAGAGGACGATACATTTTAACTGAAGAAACCACCACATCACAAGACTCAGAAGAGGTATGTCTTCACGAGAATAAGTTTTCCATATTGTTAACATATGGAACACTCACCATAGCAAATCTTGGAGCAGGAAGAATACTGAAAAGATAATTGTTAAAATTTTAGAAGGCTGCTTTAGTCAGTCCTTTGGTTTAAAATGTCATCTCCAACACTGGCATTACTATTTTCCAAATAAGTTGAAGTTTGCCCGTGAAAATTTTCATTAAACTTTCAACATTTTTCTCTAATGTAGAAATAGCCTAAAATTGTAGGACATATATTTTTTTAAACCTATTCCTTCATATAATATGTAGAACTTGTGAAGAGACTTATTTTTTCTTTATTGGTTTGTATGCTTTCAGATTTCTACATGTAGTGTGTATCTTTGTGTTTTATTTCCAGTAGGCTCTATGCAGTGGAGTGGACTTACTAGTTGAATGGTAAAATAATTGGATTTTATTTGGCAAACATTCCCATTTAAAATATTATAAGTGAAAATAATACAGTAAAGGAGACTTATTGGGAAATGACAGACATAGGAGAAAATAGAAAGAGCATGTTCATCTAGATCTAGATTTCAGTATCTACTTCCATTTACTAAGCTATATGAAAAGGTAGTTTCTTAAGTCTATTTGCTCATCTGTGAATTAGAATATCAATAGCTTCCCTTGCTCAGTTGTTAGGAATTTTAAAGATAATGTGTATAAAGCACTTATCCCATTGCTTGACATATAATTGGTAGTCAGTAAATAGTATTTATATTTAGAGAGTGAATGTATACCACTGAGATTTAGGGAGATTTTTCAGCATCTCTATTACCCATTTTTGCTTGATGTGTAGTTTGGGAAATGAAGTCATTTGGCAGAGTTTTTTTTTTACCACAAAACTTAGTGACTAAAGATTTCTGAGTAAATGTGACTTTAAATTTAAGAACAGATTTAGACTTAGAGGGTAAAAGTGAACATATAGTAAAAATTTAGACATTTCTTGTATTTCCACAGATTGTTACCTAGCCCAGTACTATATTTGAAATCACTTCAACTATATTTACATTATGTTTTGAGAAACATTGACCTGTCAGTCAGCTTCATAAACCTACCTTGATTTATCATTTTTGCACTTATAAACTGTGACGAGGAAAATTTAATGCTTAAGATTTGACTGTTCATCTCTTTGCATAACATTTTAAAACTCTGTCATTGAAGTGTAATGCAAATAGTGTACAGCCCTTTGAATTACCACAAATGAACACTACCCAGGACAAGAAATTTGAGTAAACCAGAGCCCTACTATGCCTCCTCCTAGTCATTAACTCTTTCCAAAATATATGGCAATTATAATGGCATAGGTAAGTATTGCCAATTTTGAACTGTATGTAAATGGATTCACACAGTATATATTTTCTTTGGTGTCCAATTTTGTGCATCATTATGTTTGCAAATCATTTGTGTTGTTGCATGTAGCTCTGGTTCATTCTTTTATTCCTGCATCGTATTCCATTTAAAAATGTACCACAATTTAAATTAATGAGTATTTGGGCTGTTTCAGTTTACGGCTATTATAAACTATGCTGTTGTTATATGCTTTTTTCCTAATGTGCATGCATTTCTGTTAGGTATATATCTAGGACTGGAATTTCTGGGTCATAATGTATGCAACTGTACTAGATAATATACTAGATAATGCCAAATAGTTTTCCAAATCGGTTATGCCAGTATATATTCCACTACCACTATATGAGAGTTTCCAGGACTCCACATTCTCACCAGTACTTGATATTGTTACTTTTCACTATTCTGGTGGTATTGTTTTTTTGGCTATAATACATTTCTCTGATGATTAATGAGTTGAACATTTTATTTGCTTATTGACCATTTGAATAGACTCTTGTGAAGTCCCTGTTTGAGGCTTTTTTCCATTTACCTACTAGGAATATCTAGGTATTTTTTTTCTTATTGATCTGTCGGAATTCTTAATGTAATCAGGTTTCAAGCCCATTTTTAGGTGTATTGCAAATACCATCTTTCACTCTAAGACTTGCCCTTACACGCTCTTTTAATGGCATCTTGAGTCTAGTTTATTAATTGTTCCCTTTAGTGACTTCTTTAAGAAATCTTTGATTAGCCCGGGTTGTTTAATCTTTTAGAAGCTTTGTTGTTTTTCCTTTCACATTTAGATCTGCAGTTCATCTGGGAATGATTTTTGTTTATGGTGAGGAACATAGATCAAATTTCACATTTTTCCTTTGGGGAAATGTATGCACATTAAAGTTTGTGAAGCACTATTGATTTTTTGTTTGATAGCTCATCTCATCAGTTAGGTAGAAGAGGTAGGTCAGAATCTCTCACATAATTATGGGTTTATTATTTCTCCTTTTAGTTTTATGATTTTTTAATATTTTGAGACCATGTTATTGGGTACAAATGTAAGATTGTAATTCTTCCTGGAAAATTGAACCTTTAGCATTATGGAGTAACCTTTCTCTACACTAATTTTTTTTTCTTAGAGTCTGATGACCCTAGCACTCTTTTAGTATTTTCAAAGACTATCTTTTTTAAAACTCTAGGCTTATAATCCTTGTCCTTTATGTGAATAATTTAGTTCATTTACATTTAATATCATAATTGATATATTTGGGTTTAAGTCTACCATCTCACTCATTGCTTATTGCATGTTTCGCCTGTTTTGTGTTTGTCTTTCTTTGTATTAAATATTATAATTGACTTTTTACCTTCTCTTAGCTTACTTTTAATACATTCATGTAAGTTAATACTTTTCTTGCTTGACAATAAAAATGTAGGAACTTTAACTCCGTTTATCTCCTCTTATATGCTCTTGTTGTGTACTTGTGTTCTCTCTACATTTTAAATCTTACAAGACTATTTATGGTCAATATTCATTTAGGTTTGTCCAGTGAAATTACTCCTTCATTGTTTTTCATTTCTTCTTGCATCTTCATTCTTCCACCTGGAATCATTTATTTTGGGCCTAAAGAATATCTTTTATTTCTGTTAGTGCCAGTTTGCTGTGATGAATTTTCTGCTTTTGTTAGTAACAAAATTTTTTGTTACTTTACTTTTAAAAAATATTTTCCTGAGTATCAAATTCTAGATTAGCAGTTATTTTTTTTAGCCCATTGAAAATATTTCCTTGTCTTTTGTCTTCCATTTATTTTTCTTATTGCTGTTGCTTTGAAAATATTGTGTTCTCTCTTTAACTCTTTTGAGACTTTTGTTACCATCAATTTTAGAATGTTTTGTGTAGGTGTGACTATGTTCTTTTGGCTTTTGTAATACTTGAATCTGTGACTTCTTTCAAAAGTTTTGGAATATTCTCAATTATTATCTCTACAGATACTCTGTTTCATTCTCCTTTTCCTGTCTATCCAGTACTCTAGTTATGTTAGTCTTTTTTATTGTATTTTGTCTCATATTCTTTTGTGCTTTGCACTGTTTGTGTGTGGGGTGGGGGGAAAGTGTTGGGTGTGACTGTGATTCTTGGGTATTTTCTAAGCATTCTCCAGTTATTTCTACTGTACTGTATGTATCCATTGCATTCTTTCTTTTAAGTGATATATTTTTCAGTTTTAGGATTTTAATTTGGTTCTTTTATATAGTTTCCAATTCCCTGCTGTAATTTTCAGTCTTGTCATTTTTATTTGAATATATTCAACAGTTATTTTAAATAAAGCTGATAGAACTTCATTATCCAGATTTCTTAAGGGTTGATTTTTATAGGCTCACGTTTCAGATTTTGATCATATTATCTTATTTTCTTATTGTTTTATGTGGCAAACATTAATATTAAAAATTATAGAGATAACTTGAGACCTAGGCTGATGGTTATCTTCCTTTCAGATGGATTTGTTTGCTTCTGGCAGTTGATTGTAGCAGTCCGAAGTCACTTCAGTCCAATCAGAAATTTAGATGATTTGAAGCTGGGCTTTGCTCCCTGTAAGGGCTAGTCTGTTCCCTAATCATTCTTACTCCTAAAGTGTGATCCTTCTAAGTCCTGGTCTCAAGCTTGGGGAGGGTTGCTAGTGCCTCTTCCTTTTTGGCATGCCCTAAACTCTAATATTTATTAGAGAAGCAATACTCAGGTTCTCAATGTCTACATTGCCTCGTCTGAAATTAGTCAGTGCCCTCTCTGGAATTACCTTCTCCAAAGTGTAAAGCCATAATTCTCTACTGCCTTGTTATCCCTCTGATGCTTTCAAATAAATGTGGGTTTTTTCCCCAGTTTTTTCATTTCTCAGCAGGAGGAGGGATTTGAATTATCCTGTCTGCCATTTCTAGAAATGGAATTCCCCATTATATATTTATAGTATTTGCTAATTGTAATCTTTTAATCTCCTACATTCACATAGCACTTAGCAGTTTACAAAGTCCTTTTGTATATATTTTCTCATTTAATAAAGAAGGTATTAATATCCCTTTTATTCAGATGAGAAAACATTCACAAAATAGAATGAATGACTCAAGCAAGTTAACATCAGCCAAATGACTGAACTGATACTAAAATTTAA
Source organism: Cynopterus sphinx (assembly GCA_030015415.1). NCBI lineage: Eukaryota > Metazoa > Chordata > Mammalia > Chiroptera > Pteropodidae > Cynopterus > Cynopterus sphinx. The sequence continues at coordinate 66,781,615 of CM057387.1, read as the reverse complement.
ATCTTCTAATTCTCAAGTCTAGTTTTTATTCTACCGTATCACAGGTATAAACTTTTGTGTTTTAATGTTACTATTATCAAAGGAATAATATAAATTCATGATTTTGTTTTGCTTTGTTTAAAAATGTGATTCAGCATGATCCCACCTTTCCACTGATAGATTCAAGTTCTCAGAACCAGATCAGGAAACGCATTGTACTTGAAAAATTGAGTAAAGTGTAAGTATGTAATTGTCATTCTACTTTGACATATTTTAAAATTAACTTTGTATTTGTAGGTTCATAATTTATAGATGTTATCCTTGAATTTTGAACAGTTTGAAAAATAATGTGAAAAGTTTACATGAATTTCTTCTGAGAAATTTAGATTTTTAAAGATATTCTACTAAGGGAATATTAAAATTAAGTTTTGTGTCAAGACATGGAGAGGAACAAAATAAAGAGGAAGGTTGAGATTATGGGAGTAGAATACCAAGCTACCTAACTTCCACTTAATAATCCAGTGAAGTCAGAGAAAAAAATACCAAAGGTAGACCCATTTAAATACTGATTTGTGGTAAATGTGTCACATCAGTTTCACATGTGAATAAGACTTCATAAAGTTTTAACGGTCTATTAACTCACTCTGCATACAAAGTCATAGAAGAATTTCACACTCAGCAACTTGAGTTTTTGTTCAGCTCAACTGTGCACATTAATTTTAAGCTTCTAGTGGTAGAAATTACTATTGTAATTAGCCCAGTCATAAGTAACATTTAAAAATCTCAACTTGGTTTTTTTCTCTTTCAAAAGCTTAAAAATCTTTTTTTCTAGCAGTGGGAGAGCTCTTTGAATTTATCAACCTGCATTTTCTTTCTTTAGCAGAAAACATAGAAAGGTGTGTTCAGTCATTGTTTAAGGTGTAATGCACATAAAGAAGCCTTAATTCGGTAGTAGTTCAGAAATTAGAAAAACATAGTTTTGGAAGCCATAATATTTTTGAACAGCTTACTCTAAGTTTTGCATTTTAAATAATCTTTAATATTTATTGAGCCCCTGTTATATGTTAGGGTCTTCATATATAATAAATCTGTTATTAGTTTTGCCTTTTTTACATTCCTCATACTTGTATATTTGTTTTTGTTAAATACTGGATTAGAAAACAGTCACCATCTACCTATATGATTTGTAGGACAAGAAGGTATCAATCCTTTAGTTACATAGATTTTGAAAGGATAGATTATCTATACCGCTGTGTAATCAGTAGATAGGTTTTATAGTTTTATAAATAAATAGTTTTATAGAATTTTAGCTAATAAAAATAACCAATTTAAGACCACATAGACATGTCATTGAAGAAATTCTGTTCCTTCTGGGTTTGGGCTGTAACAGAAGATATCAAAAGGACCCCTGAAAGAAGACCAAAAATTAATATTAGCACAAGAACTAATTCTGAGAAGAGGTGGAATAACTTAAAGAAACACACAAAAAAACACTGAAAACAAAATAATTATGTGACATAGAGGTTTTTTGATTGGTTGGTTAGAAAAGCAGTTAAATATTTTTCTTATAAAAGTTTTTTTTGGTTTTTGGAACAAACCAATTGTGAAAGGACTTTTTTAGATAATCAACGAAAACGAAATAAGTACTGAATATGAGATGAATTGTTAATTGGTTAGGTATGATAATTTTATTGTGGTTATATTAGAAAATACCCTTCTATTTAGATACACTTAAGGAAATATTTAGGTGTCAAGTGGCAATGTCATGGATTCACTTTAAAATATTACTGCCAAAAAAAGAAGAAAAGAAGCATATGTAAGAAAATATTGGGAGGTTGAATCTGAGAATAGATATAGGAAGTTATTATGGCTATTCTATTTTGGAACACTTTTGAAGCTTTCATACGTTTTAAAAAAGGAAAGCAGTACATGCTATTGCAGAAGATATAGGCAGTACAAAATGGTATGTAGAAATGAAAATCACCTGTAACCCTACAATTCAGCAATAGCTACAATTCATATTTTGATGTTTATCCTTGACGTATGTGATATATGTAGTATATGTATATTACTTCTCTTAGTTCCATCTGTTATAGTATAAACCTGGAAGAAATGAAACATTTGTGTATTCTATGGATTATATATAATAGCAGTATTTAATATTTGTTTTTATAAAAATGGGATAATACTACATATGCATTTTTCACTTACATTTATCATGAATATCTTTCCACATTAAAGAAATAGATGCGCATTATCATCTTAAAGGCTCTATTCTGTTATATGGGTATATCATAATTTAGTTAACCAATCTCCTATTGATGAACATTTATTCCATTTTTTTCACTACTAAAAATATTTTTGCAACAAGCATCTTTTTTTGTTTATCTGATCATTTGTTTAGGATAAACTTTTTCATAGTATAACTATTGGGTCAAAGGAGTATACATGTTTAAAATGTCAGTATATATTGTCAACTTGCTTTCTAGAAATCTACCAATTCTCACTCCCACCATAGGGATTTAATAAGGAGAAATATCCAACATTCCCCAATTTGACCATTTGGGGGACAATTCTTCTGGCCTTGTGTTCTTTCTCTTTGGTCTAATATTTGAAAGTAAAGAGGTAGGAAAAACTAGAGATAAAAATATAGACAGCCAAAATAACATTTTTATATTTTAGTGTCTCACACTGTAGTATAGACTACTAAGTGGAATGTGGGGTTATTATGAAATATTTTTTTATAACTTCTTACCAGTCATAACCTAGCTTAACTGCCTTCACCCAAGTGCCATTATTACCTAAAGAAAATTCAGATATAGGTAAGACCCCCCAAAAATCTACATAATTACATTATATTTTAAAAGAAATGTAATTTTTTATTTTCAGATTGCCTGGACTTTTGGGGCCTCTTCAGGTTACATTAGGAGATGTTTATACACAACTTAAAAATCTCATCCGAACTTTCAGGTTGGTATTAATATTCTAATTTTCCTTCTCAGTTATTTTGACTTTGATATGATTGCCTTGCAGAAGTAAACTAAGGCATAAAGGAAGTGAGTGACTTTCAGTGTCTTAGATCTAAATACAGTTCTATTTTCTCCTCCACTAAACATTACTTTTTGTTAAATACAGTCCCTTATTTTCTCAAACCTTGATATAGTTAGCTTTGAATAGTTTATTTATAGAACAGCCTAAAACTAAGAAGGAAAATGATATTGAGACACAAAAGTGGTTAGCAAGGGAATTAGTGAATATGTATCAGATGACCAGCACTGTGCTAGGTACTATGGGCAATACAACAGAAGCATTATGGCCAGCCTTACGGAAGAACCCTCCTGTGAGGGTAAGATGATCACAGTGAACAGTACAGAACAGTGAGTAATTTAATATGGAATTGTGTGCAACAGATTTAAAGTGATAAGTACAAAGAAAAGAAGAATAGAGAATACCAATTGTGGAGCAGTTGGGGTAAAAATATTCAGCCAGGGTAAGACTGCTAGATTCTTTACCAAGAAGCATAGGACTGGGCCTCTAAATACTTATTAATTGAGGTGTACCAAATACACATTTGGCCAAATGGCAGTGACCAAATATTAAAATTCATGTTTGTCATTGGCTAAAGCCAGATAGCACCAACATAGAATAAACTAGCATAGAAGAATCATTTCATCTAAAAAATTAATTATCATTACGGTTTATTATTGTAAGTAGTAGTAGTAAGGTTTTAAAAGTTCAAAATTATAGTACAGAAACAATTTCTTGGCACTGTCAGCTGTTAGATTTCTCTTGCAGTCACTATACTGTATATTGGTAATACCAAATAGACATTGTCTTCAGATTCTGGCAGGACAACTTCAGTAACTATGTGACATTGTAGACTAGAGCTTCTAAGTAAAGTATGAAAAAATGCTATAGTGATGACTGACTAGTGTTGAGAGATCTTTTCAGTCAATACTAGCAGTGGAAAAGAGTTGACATAAATAACCGTATCCTTCTCTTTGAAATGATAATCAATATTAGGAGCTTGTAGAACAGTGATTCTCAAGCCAGTTGTGCATCAGAATTAACCTGGGGAGCTTTTAACAACTACAGATGCCTGACTCCACCCCTAGAGATTGAGTTTCATTTGGTTAGGGTTGGACTCAGACATTAGTATTTTTTAAAAGCCCCCCAGGTGATTCTTATGTGCAGCCAAAGTTGAAAGCCTGTTAGCCTGTTAGAACTTAAACATAAAGCAGCTTTTTTAGCTCTTCTTAGAATCTTTCCCCAGTGAATAGAGCTGTCCTTTCCACTAAATTGCATCACAGTCATTTATCTGGAATGTTACATTGATTTACCTGTTCTAGTGGTTCCATCAGAAGTTGCTTGATAATGATTCACTGTCCTCATTGTTTAATCTAGATATTTTTTTAAATCTTGACCCAAAAGTCCTTTTTTTTTTTTTTTTTTTTTTTAGGTGAGGCAATCCTAGGTTGACCTCATAGATTGCAAGGGCCTTGTCTGTTTACAATCCCTTATTTTTTTTGCTTTTTACACCTACAGCACCTGGTCTTCCTAGGTGGTCTCCCATCCAAGTACTAACCAGGCCTGACCCTGCTTAGTTTCTGAGATCAGATGAGATTCGGGCTTGTTCAGGATGTCATGGCCTGTATAGACACAAAAGTTCTTTTTAAATTTCGTCAGTGATAAATCAAGGCATTTTTCTTAATCTGTATTGAATTTCAAATTATATCTTGAAACTCTTTTAAATGTTTTTTATCAAATATTTGTTTTGATTTTTGAATTATCACTCAGATAATAGTAAATATATTCATTTAGCATCTGTCCTGAAATTATTATGACTCAGCAAAAGGAAAACTATAAGAACATGTAATATTTTGCTGGTCTGCCACTAGAAGTACTTTGAAGTGAAAACAAAGACTTTGTCATGTTTTCCCTAGTGCCTAAAATAGTGATATAGATTGAGCAGGCACATAATACATTTTTGATGAAGGAGTAAATGAATTCATGAAATCTTAAATTTATGTTAATTTTGGAGGATTTGAAAAAAATAGAAAAAGAAATTCTACTTAAATATATTTACCAGTTTTTTTCTTGCTTATTCTTCTTGACATTTTTTGGTTATATGCTAGATTCTGTTTTAGTTGCTGAAACAGTGAACAAAGCAGTGAACAAAACAGAACTATACTAGTGGAGAAGATATGTAAAATTTTAAAAACAATATATACATTATTATTGGTAGTGATGTGCCCTTTCTCCTTTGCTGGGTCATTTTCCTTCTTTTCTCCCATTAGAGGTAATGAGGAGGGAGGAAGTTGTGATTTTAAATAGGCTGGTCAGGGACAACTTAATTGAGAAGACGCCATGTATATAAAGATCTAAAAGTTAGTAAGGGAGCAAGCCATCTTGCTATCTGTGAAAACATATCAGGGAACAGCAGGTGCAAAGACTCTGAAGCCAGAGTAGGCCTGGTGTGTTCACAGAACACTAGGGATATTGGTGAGGCTGGAGAAAAGAGCAGAGGCAAGGGTACAAAGAGATATAGTCAGAAAAGTATAGGGCAGGGAGTGGGCATGGTATAGATTATATAGGTCTGTAGCCATGTTTCTTCTTGGACTTCTACTCTGAGATGGAGAGCACTTGGTAGATTCTAAACAGAGGAATGACATAATCTGATATACATTTTTAGCAGCATTACTCTAGGTGATGATTTGAGAATTACAGTAAATGGGCAGAGGCAAGAAGACCTTTTGGGATGCTTTTTTGGTAATCTAACCAAGAAAGGATGTGGACCAAATGATGTGAAAGCAGTAGAGGTCATAAATAATCAGATTCTCTTTTGAAGATAGAACCATCAAGGTTTGATGACTGCTTGGACATAGGATGTGAAGAGAATCAAGATTAACCATAAGATTTTTGGTCTGAGCCACTTGATTCTGGAAGGATGGATAGTCATTTACTGAGATGGGACTATGAGATTGTGTGGGAAAGATGCTCAGATTTCTCTGTACCAAGTTTGAGATGCCTATTATGCATTCAAGTGGAAATTTAAAGTAGACCATTAAATATAGAAGTCTGGAATTCAAGGAATAGGTCCAGACTAGAGAAAATAAATTCAGGAATTGTTAACCTATAGTTATCTAATATTTAAAGCTATAAGATTGGATGACATTGCCAAGGGAATGAGCATATAGAGGATGAGAGACCAAAGGGCAGAGTACCTGGGGCAATCCAAAATTAATAGGTCTGAGAAGGAGTGCCTGTGAGAGGGAGGGACATCAGGCAAGTGGAAACCAGGTGAAGAAAGTGTTCCAAGAAGAATGAAGTGATCAATTGTGTCAAATGTTGCTGATGGATTAAGGTAAGGACTGAGAACTGTCTACTGAATTTGGCAACTTGGATGTCTTTTTAATATTCAGTCCTCACAAGGATCCTGTGAGATAGGTAGTACTATTGTTCCTGTTATACTAAATTAAAAAAAAGTTTTACAGCCATCGAATGTGTCCAAGGTAAAGCACTACTAAGTGACATATCTGTGTATTGAACCCATATCTGTCAAACTTTTTAACCACTGTATTGTAATTTTATGTCTTACAGACTTTTTAAAATTTTTTGCTATGGAAAAAATTCATATTAACAAAGATACACATATTCTCCATTCAGAATTAATAGATTTTAATGTTCTGTAGTATTTGATTCAGATGTACATTTTTAAGTTAATTAATTTGTTTAATAAAAAAGTAATTGAATGCTACTGACAGGCACTTGTTCTGGGTGCTTAGAATAAATAGGTAAAGAACACAAAGATTCCTACCCTCAGGGAAAACAGATAATAAACAATAATTATATGTTAGAAAGTGATAAATGGTACAGGGAAAAAAGAAAAATATAGAGAGGGTAGGTAAGGAAGTCAGAAATTTGGGGCTTGGAGTTGGAGAAAAGGTTTCACTTTAATAGGGTGGTCCAGATAGGCCGTAAAGCAGAGGAAACTTATCTGAGGAAAGATAGTTTCTGGCAGTTGGAATAGCCAGTGCAAAAGTCCTGTTTGTTCACTTTCCCAATCCAGTCTTTCTTCCATACTATGAATTTGATGTATATCTTTCTAGTCTTTGTTTTTACACTTTTACTACATATGTATGTGTCCATAAATAATGAGTATTGTCTGTTCTTGATTTATATAAATTATGTGATACCATACTTGCTGTCTTTCATTCAAATTCTGTAAGTCTAGTTCATTCATTTTTGCTAGCTATTTAGCATTCTTTAAAAGTGCCACAACTTACTTTTTTATTATAAGTACTGTCGCACTGTCTTCATATACTGTACTGTTCCTTAAGCATCAGTGGGACAACTTTAAGGTTTATGTCTAGAAGTGAAATAGCTGAGCTACTTTATGCATTTTCAGCTTTATTAAGTATTGCCATATTGTTGTTCAATTGCTCACATCAATAGTTGTTAAAAGTACTATTTCTTCATGTCCTCATCAACTTTGCTTGGTATTATTAGTATTTTTGCTAATATGATGGTGTGAATTATTATTTTTATATTAATTTCCCAGATTGCTAGTGAGATTGAGAGTTCCTTTTCAGATGTTTACTGATCATTCAATTTTCCTACTCTGTAACTTGCCTGCTCATTTCTTCATCCATTTATTTATTAGATGGATTTTTTTAAGACTTTATTTTTTAGAGCAGTTTTAGGTTCATAACAGAGATTTCCTATATCCCTTCTACCCCCACACCTACATAGCCTTCCTTGTTGTCAGCATTCACCACCAAAGTCATACATTTGCTATAACTGATGAACGTATATTGACGACATCATTATCATCCAAAGTTCATAATTTACATTAGAATTCACTCTTGGAGTCATATAGTTGTGGGTTTGGACAAATGTATAATGACATGTATCAATCATTATAATATTGTGGAGTATTTTCACTGCCCTAAAAATTCTCTATGCTCCTCCTGTTCATCTGCCCACTCCACCCTGCCCTTGTCCCACACCCCTGGCAACCACTGATCTTACTATCTTCAAACTTTTACCTTTTCAAGAATGTTGTATAGTTAGAATCCTATAATATATAGTCTTTACAGGCTGGCTTGTTTCACTTTAGTAATATGCATATAAAGTATCTCCATGTCTTTTTGTGGTTTGATAGCTCATTTCTCTTTTACTGCTGAATAATAGTCCATTGTCATAAAGTCCATTGTCTAGCTGTGCACTGTTTATCCATTCACCTACTGAAGGACATTAGTTGCTTCCAAGTTTTGCCAATAATGAATAGAGCCTCTATAAACTTGTGTGTGGACATGTTTCTTACTCTTTTGGTTAGATACCAAGGAGCGTGATTGCTGGGTCCTATGGTAGGAATGTTTAGTTTTATGAGGCCAAACTGTCTTCCAAAGAGACTAGACCATTTTGCATTCCCACCAAAAGTGAGTGGAAGTTCCCCTTGCTCCATATGCTTGTCAGCATTTGGTTTTGTAGATGTTCAGGATTTAGGCCATTCTAATAGGTATGTAGTGATATTGCATTGTTTTAAATTGCATTTCCCTAATGACACATGATATGGAGCATCTTTTATTATGTTTATTTGCCATTTGTTTGTCTTTGGTGAGGTGTCTAGTAAGGTGTTTGGCCCGTTTTTTCATTGGTCTCTGTTTTCCTGTTGTTAAATTTTAAGAGTCCTTTGTAATTTTGGATAACAGCCTTTTATCAGATGTTATTGGCCTGTTTTTTTCTTATTGATTGATACTGTTTTTTATAAATGCCTTCTGAGAAACTAAGGCTGTTGCAATGTATTTTGTTGTCATCAACCGCTAAGTGGTAGAATTTACTATTGATTTTTTAAAACTTAAGTTTTCTTGATAAAGCCTTAAAACTTATTAAGTAAACTCTCATTTCTGTAAATCATGTATTATGACATGCTTTAATTGTCTGCTGCCAACCTAGCACAAGGTAGAAAGATGGCAAAAGGTAAATTAAAATTAAAATCAGAAATTGCTTACATTGTTAAGTTTTAATAAAATGTTTCATTATGGAAAACAGAACATATGGTTACATTAAGGTGCATGTTTTAATAAACCATGCAATTTAGTTTTCCATATTGTTCCTGTATTTTCATTTTTTCTAACAGTATTATGAGTATATAAAGCAGGGCTTGAGATGGTCATTATCAGATAATAAATTTCAAGCCACATTATTATGCTATTGACTCTTTCCTGTCAAATACAACAAGCTCTTTGGTACATGATGGCATAAATCTGATTTTTCTAAAAATAGAAGGTTTATATATTTAAATGTAATAATCTGGTAAATTTTATCTTACTGACTTTCAGATTAACAAATAGAAATATTATACACAAACCTGCAGAGTGGACCTTAATTGCTGTGGTGTTGCTGTCATTGTAAGTACTCTTTCAGCTTTTAACTCTAAGAACTAAATGTGAAGAATTTTGATTAGAGACAAACAAAGTTGTTCATTAATTTTGTAAATACCCTTGGAAAATGTTGTATTTAGTTTTTGTGCCTTATTTTCCTTTCCTGTATGATAAAAATAACCTTTTCATGTAAAGTGATATGCTATATTTTGATAAGCTGAAATCATTCTCTTTATATTTCTTACTGTCTTCTGAGGGCCTTTTTCTTCACAAATAGTACTTATTTTTTTGAAAGAATAACATCCCTGTGGGGGATATATACAGAATGGTCCGTTAGTTTCACTAGTTTCACTTTTAATAGTGAATTTTATTAACATCAAATAGGCATCATTATTTTAAATGTGTATTTTTACCAACATATCTATGCTATTTAAGTTTTCTTTAACATTTTATCATTAATAGCATCCGAAAAGTTTTATCTTCCAAATTAATGCATATCTTTAAAAATCAAGCAGATTTAAAGGAACTGAAGTAGATGATTACTACACAAGCATATATAAAACATTTAATACTCATTCACCTTTTAAGAAATCACTAGTGGTTTCTAAAGATGTCTTTCAGTAGGGTTAAAACAACATCTAGTAAGTGTCGTGTTTTTCAGCTTGAATGGCAAGTCTTCTTTTGAAGACCATTCTTTACTGCATTTTTGTTGCTACTTGGTGCTTGTTAGGTCATTGAAGCCCATAGGACATTGAATACGTACTGGACACTCACAGGTCAAGAAGTGCTATGAGCCAACTTCATAGCATCTCCAGTCCTGCTTTCTCTCGCTTTGATATTACTTTAGTTTGACATGTTATTCTGCCTTCACTGTCCCAAGGAAAGCTGTGCTGGTAAGCATTAGAGTAGGCTTCAGTGAGCCAGCATTCATGTCACCCAACCAGATACAACTCACATGATTCATTAAATCAGAACACAGAAAATAACTTTACTTGAATGCCTTGATATAAATTTTTTATCAACCGTAAGAACAAATCTTTTATCATTTCTACTATTCAGTGTTCCAGTTGAATTGGTTATTTGTGAAACAGATCTTATTAATTTTTTAGAAAGTTCATTCCATTTTATGAAATTCGTAAATATTTTGGTCACTGGCAAAAAAAAAATCAGTATCTCTGCTCACCCACCATATCCTATGCCTGCTAATAAACCCTCATAGATAACTGTTTAACTGTACTTCTGCAATTCATTATGCTAAAAAGGAAGTAACTTTTTTGGTTGACAAGTCAGAAGCCCAGGCCCAGCGGTAATCTCAGAATCTTGCTCTCTAAGCCAGTAACTGGAAGTATTATCTTAATGAGCAGCTGCTTACGGATGACACATTCTAGGTCCTACTTTTTTTTTTTGTATCAGACTCTTGCTTCATCTTATTCAAAATGTATAGCAAGGAACAAAAAATTGTGGAAATGAAATAATATAAAGTCTACATAAAATTTTATATGTTTTTTCCATAAAAAAATAAACCTCTAGTGTTTGATTTAATAGATGTACCCATGTGACACAAAATAACAAAAACTTTGCTAGTCATTTTATGCGCTATTTGACTTCCTTAACTTTGAAGGGTCAGTGACCCATAAAAATAGTAACTTAATTCAAGAAACAGACTGCTTACATCTTAGGTTTATCGAATGCTTCACATTGCCATTAGTGTGTAGCAGTAAACACTATATTTCCTTTTGTCATTTGCCTCGAATCTTTTCATTACTCCTGAGATTTCACTACAGCTAGATCTACCCTTCTTTCTCCTAGTCCTTGGTCCTTTTTATCTCTGAACAATCAAAATTCTTTCCAGTTAGGGCCCCTTTGGATTTTTAAAAATCCTTAGTCACTGTAGACACCAAGTCAGCTAGTACTTCCTTGGTTTTTGCCTTTCAAATCTTCTTTTCTCATAATTCTTTTGCCAGAGGCCCTCATAAGATATCACTGATCCTTTCCATTCTGCATTTGCACATTCCGTATCTTCACTAGCTGAATCTCCTTAAGTCTTTGGTCATCAGCTTCTAAGACTTCTATCTTCTGCCCCCATATTTTATTTCTTATTTCCTCTTTTCTCAGAAAGTCCCCTTTGGCTTTTCATAATTCTGCTCACTCCCCCCCACACTCACACACACCCACTCCTAGCCCAGGGTATCTGTGACTCAACTGAGAGCCCCTTTCATTCTCAGCTTTATCCTTCTATCACCCTTTTAGAGTAAATATTACTGCATGAGATGTGAATAAAATTAAAATATATATTTATGGTGTTAAAACTAATCCCATTGACTTCTATAAATTATAATTATACTTTATATTTGCACTCTTCTTTCCTCCCACTTACAGTTCACTATCACTTATTATAGAAGGCACTTTGTCATGGGAGAAAGAAAAAGCAGGCATGAGGGCCAGCATTGGATAAAGAACCTTAAACACAGTGAAAAATATGGAGATTTTAGGTTCCCAAAGAGACATGAACACATAAAGAGAAAAGAGGTAACACATTCATATATATTTGTAGTGCAGTAAAGTAACCCAGCCATTCAGCCTTTTCATTTATTGCCTTTAAGACAGAACAAAGGCATACATGGAATTATCTTTTTTTCCCCCACATAATTTTGACTCAGAAAACCTTTGCATCTGTTCTCAAATTTCTAGTGGAATGTTTTTAGTCATTACTTGTAGAAATTTCTGGAATTTATGTTAATAAACTCTTGTTGGAGAGAAAAAAAATCAGCATTTTGAGCAAAAGATGATAGTCCAGAAGAAAGAAAGCTAGGTCTTGAATTTTCACATCTATATTTATAAAATTAGTAAATAAGATGTTTCTGTAGCAGATCATTTTTTCCTGGTAACTTCCCTTGTACTTTCATAGATGTAGTGACATTAAAATGTGAACTACAACATGTAATTTCACTGTATACTGATGAGAATGTTATACCCTTATAATCTCAAAGAGAAATTGATCAAATGAAATTGGTACTCCTGATCTTTACACACTCAGTGAAATGCATTCATATTTAAAAATACATCATGACCCATTTCTACTTCATTTAGATTTCTCACTACTTCCTGAGGATTGGCATGGCCACTGTGACTGCAACATTTTAAACATTTATACTATGTATTCAGACCCTAAATATTTACCAAGAGCACAGGGAAAGACCTATTAAAAGCAGAGCTTATGGAGTATACATTTATTTAACAGTTAAGGAATTAATGTCCTTTTAGTTCACTCATTTTTATTTAATAAAAATTATAATTGACAAAGGTTCTCAAGAACTCTTTACATGTAGAACATCTATAATAGTGAAGAATGAGTTTTTTTAAATAATTGATTAGAAATGCAGTAAACCTAGTAAATGATGTTAATGCTTAAACATTTGGTTATAGTAATTTTATATCTTGGTTGAACTTTATCAGACATTATTTTCCATACTGTATGTTGAAATAATACAAAGCTGAATCTGATTTTCCCACATAAATAATTACTTGATAAGATATTAGGCTCTTTTCACTGTCTTAATGCATGATTTTTCAGAAAAATCTATATAATTATATATAGAAAGTCTGCTAAAAATAGTACTCATGTATTCTATTGTATAATAGTTAATGTATTTATCTATTTTGACATGTTTATATACCAAATTAGAAAGCATAATAATTAGTTACAATCAAGGGTATTTTATGATGCTTCCTCATTATATATCATATTTATCTTTATATTTCTCATAATTTTCATCTTACCCTTAATATAGGAAAACAGAAACTAAAGAATCACTTGTCTTTATGGTCACTGTATTTAGAATAGTTTCTCTGAAAATATTTTTGACTGGTATTTTGAGATTTTATAGCCATTATTGCCATAGGACGCCTTTCTCGGTTCAGTCTCTTTTCTTCACCTCTTCCTTTCGCCCTTAGTCTTTCCAGTCCTCCTTCACCTTTGTCATTATACTTGAACCTGTAACACGAGATAGAACTATGCAGATGTTGATCTAAAGCTGAGAAATCTAGGAAAAGGTCCAGACCAAGGGTATAGAAAAGTAGGTTAACTGAGCCTGACTTTTCTTTATGTGAAGCTCACATGCCAGCAATGGGAATCAGTTTCCGCAAAGACTTCTTGTATTTAAAATGTAACCTTTTCACCCAAGCTTAATATGGAACCTTTGTAAAGAGGCCACTACTTTGTGTTACGATGATCTGTGTATGGTTAATTGAAGACAGGAGTCAGATATCTTAGTGGGTAGCCAGGGAGAGAGATTCTGTGAGAATGATTTGGTTATCTAATGAAAGAGATGAATACTTACTTTGTATTACTTAGAACAGAGAGTAGAGAGTGGCTGTGGTAGTCTAACATAGATACATACTGTTCCTAGTTTTATGCCCTTCATTTTCTCTAATGGAAAGCTTTCAAGATGATCTCCAAAAATGTCTGCTTTCATTTTATTTATCTGAATTGTCTGTTTCCAGTGAACTGTGGTCCACTTCCTAGGCAGAGACCATGCAATAGTTTATTCCCCCTAAAAGCTTTGAGTATTCCCGTTGTTTGGGGAGTAGCATGTAAGTCCTGGAAATGGTATTTATACAAGCTCAACTTAACCATGATCACTAAACAAAAGCCTTCACTGTACATGGGCAGCCACTTTCAGTAACCATCATACAGATAGACACTCAGGAGAGTTACTTCCCTAGGGTACTAGGCATGAATGGAAAGATGTGACTAAGGCTTTTTGCCTCAGCACATTGTTTTTTCATAGCCCGCCCATCAGTAATTTCCTTAGGGAAATGTGTGAACACACAATGAAAAATGAAGAGATGGTTCCTTAGAAATATATTAGTTTTCAGGAGTATTCCAAAGCCTCTCTCCTAACATCCCCAGTTTAGTTCTGATACTATAGTAGAAGAGCTTTGAAATAATATTTTGTGTTTCTTTATGATTGTGGAATTTTTAACATTTAAGTGAATTGTTATTGAGATATAATTCATACAACATAAAATTCACCATTTTAAAGTGTACAATTCACTGGTTTTTAGTATATTTACTGTGTTGTCCAACTGTCACCACTACCTAATTCCAGAACATTTCCATTACCCCCCAAAAAAAATCTCACATCTATTGCCTTAGTCCCAATTTCTCCTTCCTTCATTCCCTGGCAATCACTAATGTACTTTCTGGGTCTGTGGATTATTTGAACATTTCACATAGACAGAATCATATAACATATGGCATTTTGTGTTTTGCTTCTTTCATTTGACATACTGTTTTCGAGGTTCATTCATGTTGTAACAGTACTTCATTCTTGTTGACGGCTGAGTAATAGTCTATTTTATGGATAATACATTTTTTTTCCTTCAGTTGATGGTTCTTTGGGTTTCTTTTTTGGGCTATTTATGGGACATTTGTGTACAAGTTTTTGTGTGAACGTATATTTTCAGTTTTCTGAAGTATATACCTAGGAGTAGAATTACTGGGTCATATGGTAACTCTAATTTTTGAGGAACTGCTAGACTGTTTTCCACAATGGCTGCCCTGTTTCAGATTTCCACTGGCAATGTATGGGGGCTCCATAGATTTAACTTTAAAGGTCATCTTCTTGCCTCACACCCAGTAGTCATTTTAGAGGCTTATATAGTTGTAGTTCTTTCAAACTTAAATATGCCAGTGCTAATTTATTTTAGACCTTCATGGACTTGCAATATCAATTTCTTATGTTATGGGAATTTCTACATATGCAAAATTAGTGCCTTTGAGCCCCACCCCACACACAAAAAAAATCATAATGTTGGACATGAGACCTAATAAATATCTGAACCATGTAACTAGTGGTATTTATTTTAGATTCTTCCATATCCATAAAATTCCTTTTCTTGTTTTTTTGCTTGTGTAAATCTTGGATTTATCTTTTCATGTTTACTCTCACAGTACCTTTATCATTGTTAAGTTTAAGTTTTTACCTATTTACTGAGGATTAAACACTGATTAGATTATTTCCAACCTCTGCATTCATTGCTGAGAATTTATATTAAAAATAATTTGTGTTCTAATTGAAGTAACTACTCTCAGCCAGCAGGGCTATGTGGGAATCCAGACATTTTCTTAAGTAAAGACAATACTTAAAATTTTAAACAAAGCCTACTCTCTGCAATGATTTTTTCCCCCTCAGAATCTCCTGTATTTTTGGCAATTCTATGTTGTTGTTTTTATCCATAAGTGATGGAGAGTACCCAGCCTTTAGCCACAATACATATTAAAGTCACCAAGGATTCTCAGCAAAAAGATGTGCTCTCTCTCTACTTCCCCATCCCAAGAAGCAGTGGCAGTGGTGACAGCAATTAGCAAGTCACAGCCTCGACTTGAGAAGAGTCAGTCATCATATCTACCAGTGACATCTTCACATTCTGACCTAGCTCACTGAGCAGACAGAGCAGGGAAAGCTAGGAAACATGAAGCTTAAGGGCACTAATATCTCTAGCCTCAGGATTTTGTGCTGTAAGACTGATAGTCATTGTCTGGTGGACTCTACTGGTTGATTCAATTTCAATTTCCATCTTAGAACACTGAAAAAAGGTGGAGCCACTATTCTGAGGGAATTGTTACATAGCAACCATTGACAAAAAGCTTTCCAGCACTCATCTACAAAGCTGCCCTATATATCTGTCATAAACAGGATTTAGATATAAAGTTTTAAAGTCACTACAGCCCAGCCCTTTAAGCAAACCTATGTATAATCTGTCACTGCAAAGTGAGTTACAAAGAACGTGTTTCCTTTGAATTAGAAATATCAATGGAAAGCATCCCCTGCTTCCTTATTAATAGGTAATCCTAAAGCATTAAATGCAAACATTATCAAGGCATAAACCATCTGTTATAAGAAATACATTTTATTTTATTTGGCTATCATAGTCTTTTATAATCAAAGTTTTTATCTCAATTTTCTAGATAGTAGTTCTGAAATAGCCCATGCTTCTTTATAATATGTTCTTCTTGTCTACTTTATTTTTCTTAGAAGTCCTTACTAATAATAGCCTCACATGCCTCTCAAATTTTGGGACTTCAGCTATGTGCTTAAGATAAAACTAAGTGCAATTTAACTTTACGTAAATAATTTTTATCAAGAATAATATTTTTATTAAATGTAATTCTGTTACCCCAGAAGCCACATTTGCTATCAAGGGTCTCTTAAAACTCTAAAATCAGTTGCATTCTGGATGATATCCTATTTTTTTTTCCTTACAATAGCAGCATACAACCTTGCACAAATTTCTTAACCTTACTGTGCATTATTTTTCTTGTTGGCAATATGAGGGGTTTGACTAAATCTAGGTTAAATCAACTTGGCAGAGAGAATTCAACTATGAGATGTTATAAGAAGCTATTCTAATGCAGTATGTCCAAGACTACTGAAAGAGACAGCCACGTGAGTATATTTGGCATAGGAAACAATTTAATTTTGCTGATAGTGAGCTATGGTGACACTGCCCAAGTATTACTAATTTGTTAGGTGTCTTAGTCATTAAGCTTGGCGAAGACATGCAGTGAATGATATGGCTAGTCACTCTTCTTTGTGGAAAGATTTTAAGTAAATGAGAACAGCCCCAAGATTCCTTCTACTACAGATATAAATAACGTATTGTTCTCTTATATCAAAGATGAGGAACCTTCGCTGATGCAAAAGGAAACAGTGGAGTAGTTTAGTACTTCAGCATTATACCTCAGCAAAATAAAATGTGTAAATTGATCATTTTTAATCTAAAAATATGTTTTAAAATATCTTAGAATTCTCACTATAACTGTAGACCCTTTTTTCTCACTTACTTTATTCTTTACATTTTATTCTGGAAATAAGTCATCAATGAATAGAGATGTCTAGAAAGCTTATTTTATATGAGAATTTCTAATTTGTGTTCAGATCACATTTAGGAAAATTTTTGAAGTAGTTCTAGTATGTTTTCATCTTTTACTTTTTACTTTTTTTCCTCATTTATGAAAAGATCTCTAATGTTCATTGATACATCTTTTTTGAACTAGGTAAGGTAAAGTAACTTGAGTTTCTTTTCTGAGATAGTACCATCTGATTGTTAGCTAAACTATTGATAAGTACCTTACTTATAGCCCTGATTTTTCTTAAGAGTTTGTTTGGATTTTTTTTTTTTTTTTTGTCTTTAATGTGATGCCATGAAAACCAGCCTAAGTAGTACCTATGTATACCAGAAAAAGAGATGAGATCTACACTTTACTGTAGCATCACAATTATAAATCAGTGCAGAGGCTTCTATACAATAATGGCAAAGTTTCCAAATACTTAGAAATCTGACTCAAAAAAATAGCCAACAAATGTTTATGGGTAAGACTGTTAGGCTGTGTGGGTGATAGAAAGGTTAAACAAAGCTCCTGCCTTCAAAGAGTTTACAGCCTGGGACAGGGAGATCAACATGAGCACAGGTAAATACAATAAAAAGTTGAATGTATTAAATGGCAAAAAGAAGGACAAATGTTGTAGGGGTTCAAAGAAGCAACAGATCTCAACTAGGAAGATCAAAAAAGGTTACAAAGAAGTGGGATTTGTAATGGGCCCAAAAGATAGAAGGGATTTTAAGAAAGAAAGGAAAGGATGGGGGCATTCTAGGAGGTAACTGTAGCATGAAAAGAGCATGCAAAAAGAAGAGATGTAATTAAAAATACAAGATAACTGGAAAGAGTGGTTGGGGAGTTGGATCTCTTGTAGAGATAGATCTTTTAATGGCAAGTAAACTTATTTTAGTGGACAGCAAAAGTCATTTAAGGTCAGATGAGATCTGATCCTGTCTTTCACCTTGTACCAGCCCTTCAAAGGCTTCCATTGCTTTTAAAGAAAAGCCTCTACTGTGACCTGCATGGCCCTGCATGGTCCAGCCCCTTCTTCTCCAGCTTCATTCAGGGCACCCTACCTTGTTCACCCCATTCCTGCCACTTTGCCTTTCTTTCAGACCTTCTCATCATACTCTTTCTCACCATGAGAAACAGGTTGTTCTCTATGTCCAGAATGTTCTTCCTTCCTCTTTTTCTTTGGTTAATTTCCCTTCATCTTTTAGAGTGTGGGGAAATGTATCTTTCTTAGGAATCTTTTCCTGACTCCCCTGACCAGATCAATTATCTTTATACATAGTCCTTCATAATATCATGTACTTACCCCTTTCTTAATACTTGTCCAGTTTTCAATTTCATATTTAATTGTATTACTACTTGATTAATTTGCCTCCCTCAACTCAAAGATATGAGGGGCCGGTTCTATGTCTGATTTTACTCACCATTGTATGCTCAGCATTAAGCTTTGTGTCTAGATCATAGATTTATATAAATATCTGGCAGAATGAATGAATGAGATTAATTAGGAAGCTATTGCTTGCTCTTCTTTGACTCCTTACCATCTGCCTACAAGTGCTTATTTATATTTAAAGTTTAGAAAACGAAATGGAAAAAACAAACACACCTATCCTTTATTCATAACCTCACTGACCCATCAGACTATCATCCATTCACTTAACCAAACTTCTTGAAGAGCTAGTCTGCTGTCAGTGATTCTAACACTTTTCATTAATCCCTTGCATTCTGGCTCTTGCCCACACTATTTATGAAATTGATCTCAAGGCCTTAGCTAGTAACAGCCTAGTTAACCAAAGAGCACTGAGGCAGTGAACTAAAATTATTACAATGAAAATGAAATGGGAGAGACATGCTCAGAGACGTTACAGCACCAAAACTACAAGGTTTAGCAATGGGGTGTAGGAGGGGAAGTCAAACATGATTTCACAATGTTAAGACAGATGACTGGGAAAATACTGGGGTCTTTAGGGAAGTGGGTAGTAGGAGCTAATTGAAAGAGATATGGTACATTGGGTTTAATACCTGTTCTACAAGGCTATTCCTTTTAAGGTGCAGGCATATTATCTAGTTGGGAGGTTCTCTAGTAGGCAGTTGAAAATGTGGATTTAGTGCTAAAGAATGGGAAAGAAAATCAAAGACCTGGATTTTGAAGTCAGCATTGAGATGGGTGAGGTGGCAGAACTAGTGGGTGTTAAATGCAGAGTCAACATGAGGTATATCCACATCCGTGCCAAGGATGTCTGAGGAATACATAGAAAGCAAAAAAGGGGGAAACACATTTTTTGAACATCAGCTCTGTGCAAATAGATTATTTCATTTGATCCTCACAATTCAGTGAGGTCAGTGATCATGTCCCACCTCCCAAAGGAAGGAAGCAGACTTTAGGAAGACAGGTACTTTGTCCAAAGTCACAGCGAGGATTCAGCTCAGATCTATCTAACTTCAAAATGTGTGCACTTTCCACTGCATAGTGTACCTCAGAAAGGTATGTAGACAAACAGAACACTGTCAAGGAATCCAAAGTGGGTTTGAGGTTCAAGAAAGAGGTGGTAACTACCTTTCTGAGAGCCAGGTAAATTATCTTCTGAACAAGGAGAAGGACTGAAAAAAGGCTATGATTTTGGCAGTTAGGTGGTTGTAGGTGACCTTCAAGAAAGCAATTTCCATAGAATGATAGGGGTAGAAACCAAATTGTAGACAGTTGTGAAGGTATCAGATGTAGCAAATGTTGACCACTCTTTTCATGTGGTTGGCAGAAGAGGAAAAGAGAGGATTGTAACCTGATATAATATGGCAAATCTTCAGAAGACCTCTCAGGATAGGCTTGAGCATTTTGGTAGCAGAAGATGTTAGGCAGTGTTGGGAGTACTAAAAAAATAGAGTAACTGATGGGATATAGCCCCTGAAGAAGCTGGGAATGTCATCAAAGTCACATTTGGGTTTTATTTTTTCTTCCTCTAACTATGTTGTCAATCCCGTTACTCACTGTTTCCTCCACAGCTTTCTCTCTCCTTGCCTTGAATGACAGTGTTATTTGGTAACATTTTGCCTCCTGTACTTAATTTCAATAGAGAGCGAACCAACCTTTTATATTTCTCCTTCTAAAAACCCATTTCAGTATTATTTGATTACTTGCTCTGATTGATTCTTACCCCATCACCACCACAAGCCAGTGATCTGCCCTCGTAGAATTAACTCAGAACAGCATTTCTAAGATTGACCTATATATACTATTATTAGTTCTGGTAATTAACTCTTTTCTTCATATTCACGATTTTTACATTCCCCGCCTTCTCTGACCCACAAGTCAGTGTTAGGGCCATTTACATGTACTTCACCCCCAAAATTCACATGCACGCACGCATACACACACACACACACACACACACACTTTTCTACATGAGAATAAGATAGTTTCCATTCGTTAAAAAATTGTGTTTGGACAATGTGTAAACAGTACTAAACCATGAAGATATCTACAGTAAGGGAGGTGAATTTGAAACTGTTTTCTTATCAAAACATAATCTCCAAGGATATTGTCTAGATTACTTTGTCTCCCTAGTGCGAAGCATTCAGTATTTGTAGAATAAATCAAATGAATGAATGGATGGGAGAAATGGATAAATTACTGTTGGTGTTATGAACGTAAACACAGAATTGGTAGCATTGGTAAAATTCATTGCACAAGGAGAAACAAAACTAGTTGCTTAGCATTACAAATGAAAAAAAGGACAATGACCCTGTGTCTCTATAATGATTCATATTTTCCAGGGTAGGTATAGTCTGATAAGGAATGTGACTATGCAGGCTAAAAAGAATTGCTACTTTTAACTAAATCTAGCATTGCTTTTTCACAAATATGTTTTTGTAAAGCCTTTAATAAAATTAATGAAAAAGAATCAGATTTTGTAAATGTGTGATTATCCTTTAACTCATAATTGTAAAATTAATGAACAGTTTAATTTTTTAAAATGTTTCTTTGATTAAAAACTTTATTTTAAATACTTCTTTTCTCATATGCCATGGACTTACTCTTTTTCCTTCTGTGGACTGATAGAAAAATCAGAAAGCAGTTAATCACCAAGTATGTAGATGTGGCACTGAATCTTTTATTTATCTGATGCATCACAGACACAATTCTGGAGAATTCTTTAAATGTTTTACTTGTTGGTATTTGTTCATTGAATTGGAAGCATTTATCAAATATTAATGGGTCCTAATGGAAAATTTTACTCTAGAGGCAAACTAACTAGTTTTACTGAATGTGTTTTTATTAACTAGTCTTAGAAATTAGAATGAAAAAAATTATTGTTCCCAGTTATATTGAGTACTTATTAAATTCAAGATCCTAACTGCTTAGTGTATTTTTTCTCTCTTGTCTTTAAACACTTCCATTTAGATTATGTATTATAGAGACTTAATATCTTTTTAATATTTTTCCTGCCTCTGACTCTTCTCATTCCGATAGTTCTAGTCAACAGTAAAGTCATATGGTTCTTGGAGAAAAAATTTAAATGCCTCCATTTTACTCTGTGTTTAAAATATTTTTACAGAGTTTCAGAGTAGATTATAAAGACTAAAAGGTAAAATCAAGGTTGATATTATCGATTTCTCTCACTACTGCTGTTTGCATTGTCCCACTATCCATTTTGTATGAAGAATGTGAGAGTTCGTTTTTTCTCTTTTTTAATACAACTCAAGTATACGCTGTCTTATAAGACATGACATATCAAAATATATAAGGCTTAGCAGTAATTCCACTGGAGTAAAAGTACTTTGTAAACTGCTATAAACTGCTTGGGAACACCTGTGATTTCTGTGGAGGTAAAATCACATCATTTTGCACATTATGCCTGCACTATTTCAGTTTCATGTATTTACTGATTTTTCTATCTGGTGAGGTTTTTAAGCCCCATATTATAATGTTGTTTATTACATGGAGGTTTTCAATTGCAGTGAGTGACAGATCAGCTGCAGTGCAAAAATGTTTCATAAAAATAAAGCAACTGCCAGATTATAACTCATATTCCCATGGTTTCAGTGCAGAGAAAAATGTTGCTATCTGAAACACTAAGACGTACACAACTGTCACATGCTCCAAAATTCCCAAAATGATAAAATTAAATGCCACTGACAAATTCTCTGCAGCTAAGGTTATACATTGATATACATAGATACATTGAGATACATTGAAAGTAGGAATAATTATATTTCTTTCTTTCCCCAAGGGAAAAAAAGTACACATTTGGAAAAAAATTTTAATTTGAAAAAAATTTTTAATTTGAAGGAATACATGAACATCTCCATACCAAATTAAAATGAGGAAGTAGTCAGTGAATGTAGATTTCTTTGTAAGGAGATGGATGAGAGGCTGAACAGTAACAATTTATTCTGGATAAAAGAGACTTAAGCATGTTTGTAGGTTATGGAGAAGATATGGTAAAGAAAAATAATCTGAAGCTGAGGGTGAGTGGGGGTGGGGAGGATAAATATATGTGGTAGAACAGACCCAGAGGAGGCACAAAGAACTGGGATCCTGGTCACATGCAGATGGAGTAGCTTGAACAGGAGAAAACTACTGTATCATCTGAGACAGGATGAAAATAAATGAAGAATACATAATTATAGGTAAGTTTGTAAATCAAAGGGAGAGATTTTAAAATCATGCCTGACAATTTCATTTTTCATCGAAGTAGGATATGAGATTGTGCTCTAAGAATAAAGAGATGATGGTTGGGTAGAGAGTCAAAATAGCAATAACAGAGTAGTCACTGAGAGGATCTGGAAAAGGAACTAACCAAGGTCAGAGAAAATTAACAAGCAACACTGAGGGCCCAGATGAGATTAGAGATTAGAGATTTTTAGTGGTATCAGTCTTTAGAGTTCCCTTCTTTTTCCCACTCCCCCACCCTCAGTAGTTTTCAGCTATCCTGTTGTAGGTATGGAGAAAGCAGGTTGTAGTATTGATCTCGGGTTGTACTTTTGATGACTAGAAAAGCCAACACAAGGATGCAAAGATTCAGAAAGAGTGCTGGTGAAAGTTTAGTTCAAAAAATCAGTACAAACATAACTGGTACAGGAGAATGGCGTTAGGAAGAAAATTGGTCTTCCCAAATACTTCTTATGTCCCTCCCCCCAAAGCTCTGTCTTCAGCTCTGACATCTCTCCTAGGTAGAAGACCAAATTTTTAAATTTTTTTTGCTGGGCATCTCCATTCTGATATCCCTTAAGTAATTCAAAAGCTCAGATCTGAGACTGAGCTCATTTCTATTTCAAATGTCCCTTTTCTCTGATGACATTTCCATCTTTCTAATTGTCAAGAATTAAAATCTGGTTTGTCTTTAGTGCCTCCCATGCCCTTTTCTCCCATATCTAATCATTGCTAAGTCCTGCCTTTGTAACTTCTCTTATCCAGTTTTTCTCTATTTCACTGCTACTAGCTTGCTTCAGGCTTTCATTATTTGCCTAGACTGCTTAAACAGGCCATGCCATGTGTCTCTTCCCTCAACTAGTCCATCTTTCCTCCAGCTATAAGAATCTCACCAAAGCTTAATTCTGATCAGGATAGTAGGCCTTTGTTCAGTAACCTACTGACATCCCAGCTCCTATCACATAATTTTGCTTGAAATTCAAGACCCTCCAAAAGTGGTCCGACCTGCCTATCCAACTTGTTTCTCTTTTTCTCTACATTGTGTCCTGTTTCCCCAGTAAGCATCTTTGCTAGCACTCTGAACTGTGCTTAAAATGCCTTTCTCTTTTGTAGCTGTCTCTCCTAGTCTTCAAATGTCAAATATTCACATGTCACCCATCTCCTTAGAAGCTTTCTTTAACCCCCCAGAGATAGAAGTAATATCTTCCTTGTAAAAATGCCTATAAATGAAACCTTTCTTTTGGACCATATTACCTTCTACTTTGTTACATAGGTATTTATGTGCAGATACCATTTCCTTTGCTATTCAATTTCTTCCAGTAGAGTAGTTAACAAGTATAACAAATGATCAGAACTGTACAAATTTATTCACTTCAAAAATTCAGCAGTGGTTCTCAACGCTGGTTGTACATTACAGTCACATAGGGAGCTTTGTTAAAAAATGCTGGTACCGCATTCTAAGATTTTGATGCATTGGTCTGGGCCGGGGGGGGGCTGAACATATGTATTTTTTAATTTCCCCAAGTGATATTAATTTGTGCAGACAGAATTGAGAGTCACCAACTTTAATTCTAGCACAATTATTAGTGTGCTAGGTAGAGATAAACTAAATCAGTTAATTTAGCTATGCCTGCCAGGATTTGCTTGCTTAGAGGTACTTCTTAGCTTTCTTCCAAAGTCTGCATTAGTTAATGGTGTTGGAAAGGTGCTTCTTGACTGTCAGGAAAAAGGATGAACTAGAAATAATAGAATTGTCAGTTATCACTAGCACATTTATGACATTTCAAAGATTATTGAAAGAGCATATACAAGTAGGCCTTTGAAATCAAAGATATGCTCAGTTATTAAAATGAATCAGACATGAGCTTGTATGGTATAGTGGTTAGAAGTGTAGACTAGTGGGGAGTACTTCTGGGGTTTTTTTACTCATCTCTTACTGACAACCTGACCTTAAGAAAGTCACTTGAGACTCGCTTTGGAGTTAACACTTATAGCAACTTCACAGAAAGGCTGAAACCAAGTTAGTTTCATAAAGAAAAAAAATCTTTTTATAAACTTGGAAATCACGGATGCTTCTTATGTTTGACTCAGTGGTTAAGAACCTGCCACAAAGGGAACTGGGAAGAAGAACTAGCATTCTTCAAGGGAAACAAATTTCCTTCAATTCAGAAACCACCTACCACCCATTTTAAAGTATCTGAATTTTAAACTGAGCTCTGACCTCTTGGCTTTTGCTTTTTGTCAGTTAAAAAGCCATGTTTACTGTCTCCTTAACATCAACAGCAGTTTAGGAAAGTGCTGTGAAATCGTTACCTAGGCACATGCCCAGTCCATGTTTTTTTATGGAAAAAGAAAACCTCTTCCACAGGGTAGATTTTTTCTGTTTCTTTCCCTGTGCCCCAGTGTCTGCTGTATTGCTTGTGGGAGGAAGCCAGGGGCCACAGATTAGACAAATGTTTTTAGAAAATCGTTGACAAAATTGAATTTTCTGCATTTTCCCCGGTAAGAAACAAGCAAGCTGGAAAAAGTTATGTTGAATATGAAATCCTAATTCCTTGCATATACAAATAAATTCTTTTTGAAAGTTTATATTAGAATTTTTTTTTTAATATCTGAGAGGCAGTTTGCAAAATGTCTTGGGTTTCTGTGGGCCCTTACATTTCTGAAAATAGATGACATTTTGACCCCATCATGTTACTGGTCACAGCTCTTTGTTTCAGTTTTGAGTGTATGTTCAAGCAGAGGTATTCTGGTTTAATCCTTTATCACTTAGCACTTGTTAATGTAGAGAAGAAGGGAAAATCCCAACTTAGTTTTTACAAGAAGTGAAAATATGGGTAAAGTGATCATTGTTACTGCCATGTAGGAAGAAAGGAATAATGAGTGAGATTTGATAAGCGAGATGCCTTTGTGATTAAGCGTTGTTCTTAACCAGTGGGACCCTGGATAAATCCCTTATTCTGTCCAAAGCCTCAGTTACTTCAGCAGTCAAAAGGAAACTAGCTGTACAGGTTGATGATATAGCCTCTTAAAACTATTCAGTTAAACCTCATCTTTTAGATTCTTCAGTTACCCGGGCCATTGTTAATAAAGATGGCTCATCTGTCCCAGAAGACTTTTGTTTTTGTTTGATTCTAAGCCCCTAAAGTGTCGAGTATTATAATATTTGTTTTGTTTCAAATTATAAAGTGACGGGCATAGTGCCTGTGCCTGTAAATGTTGAAAGTATTTCTGTTTAACAGAAATATTCCCCTTACCTTTCCATTCCAGCCCTAACTTCTGAGGGATGAGAGAATGAATGTTTAAAAATTATTTTAAGCCCAATATTATCTTTCAGCAGTCTCTGCAGGTTCATCACCTTTATGCTTGGTAATCAGCAGAACAGGTTTCCCTATTGCAACAAAACTCTGTATGAACCCAGTAAATTCTCAAATCTGATAGGTACGGAAAGTGTGTGGCTTTTCACTTCCTGTCCCTTCCTCCAACCCCAAACCATAGAGAAGCATGCTTTCTGGTTACATTTATTCACATAGATGTTCTCACAGCTCTTTCTTCCCTTAAGATTATGTTGGGTATGAGGAGTGTTGTTCACTGTCATTTTACAACAGCCTACCAGTTTGATTCTGGGACTTTAGAAATCAATAATAAACTCCCATGAAATTTTAAGAGTTTTTGCTTCTCTTAGTTTTGAGGATAGGGAAAGGAATGTCTATATCATTTCAGGCAAGTGTCTGATGTGATCTTCACACATTGCACACAGATTATACAGAAAGCATAATTTAGATTGTGCTATGATTTCCAGTGTTCCAGGAGCTGCATTGTGTATTCCCCAGTGGGAATGAGTGCATTCAGCAAAGCAATAGGGACCACGATTGGGAAGGCCATTGAAAAATTCAAGTTCATTACTGACTTTTACTGCACTATGAGAGGGGGATAACAGTTCCATCAGTTGTTTAGCTCCACTTGCTCAATAAGCAACAACTTTAACTCTTTTTATACAGCTTTCTCTGTTGGTAAGATACAAACCAGTGATTCACAAAATTATGGGTAACTTACTCGGGCTTAATTAAGAGTTCATACAGATGTAAATCCTTTGATGTAAGGATCTATAAAAATGCCACTTTTTAATGAAAAATCTCTCTTGTCAAACTTTGAAACTCCTCTTACTACTGTGTATAATAATTCCTGTTAACCAGATGTTGTTTGATAGCTTAGTAATAACAAATGAAGAGTTCTTGTCCTAACCTGACTTGCATTCTCTTTTTGATGTGCAGCATATGTGGAGCAGTCAGCTAAATAAAGGTCTTATCAATAAGATATAGTTTGACTCTTGGCTTTTTGCTTTTGTTGTCATGCCATTTACCATATGGTAAAGAACTAGTCATAGAAGGCTGACAGCCTTTTCAGAATAGAGATTTGAATCAGTGGTGTTTTCATGAGAACTTTCCTCTCTTGTTTGTGATTTATACCTTGCTCATTATTATGTAGTTTTTTTCAAATTTTCTCCAGCATACAGACTATTTGTGGTAAACCATCCTTTTAGTGTCATCTTTAGAGGTTTTTATTCATACTTAAAAGAACTTGAAGGAAACAAATTGAAACATAAAAATCTTTTGTTTTTACTTATGCCCAGTCACATTTTCTATTGTTGTAAAGCTATTTCCTACATAAAACACATTGTTAAATACCAACTGTGGTATATTACTGTTTTTTATTTAAGCAGAAGTAGTTATCTGGGCCCAGTTTATTGTGGTTTTCTTTTATATTCACTATTAGAAGTTGCAGGACTTGAATAGAAGCGCTAATCTTTTTCAATATATAATAGGGTGAGAGTTGTTCTTTAATGACAAGGTTAAACAGATAAGTGATTACCATATCATAATTAATAGTGTACAGATAAAGGATTAAGGGGAAAGGAGGAGTCTGGGGAGTCAATTTAACAAAAACAAAACAAAAACAGGGGGAGGGGGATGTTGGATAACTCAGATGTGTGATATCTTTTTGTGGGATGGGAAATGTATTGTTTTATGTTTTGAAGTAATGAATTTGGACAATATATTATGGGACACTACATTTTAGGAAAATGAGAAACTAGAAGGGGGCATAGGGAAGAATACCAGTCTGAATAGGGAGCAGTCAGGTATTATCTATGAGGAAAGAGTAAAAAGACTTGGGATTAATTGACAGCCATTTTCAAGAATATGAAGGAATGACTGTTAAGAGCTCACCCCCAAGATAAGTTCTATGAAGGAGAAAATAAAATTCTGCAAGAGACATTTAGGCTATATATGAGGAACAATATCTAGAATTTAAATTTGTTAACCATTGCAACATACTACACATAGAAGTATAGAATCTCCTTTCAAGATAATGGAGGTAGCTTATTTACAGTCATATGTAAAGGGACCAAATCACTACATTAAGAAAGGGTTTTGAGTCTGTTTTCTTAGATCATTTAATTCTTAATGAGAGGAGACTGAAAAGAAGTATAGGTTCCAAAAACAGTTCAGTTCTTGATTTGAGGCTACATCCTGCTACTTTCATTGACCTAAAAAGAATAAGAATACACCCCATTCAGGAACAGTAATAGCCAGAAATACACAGAAATAAAGACCTATGTTAGTTGGATTGTTGATATCCTAGATTGTTCTTTTGGCCAAGTAAATTTCATCTTGTTTAGAGTGAAATGAATTTCCTCTCCTTTGATGTTTCACCAGTGAGGTTAAAGTACTTTTTTTTGCTTCTAAGGAAGATACTACCAACCACCTACTCCAGACTAAAACTTGGCGTAATTGAGGCAAGGTTGGTCAGTTTGGCTGGAGTGGAGTAAGGCAATGAAAGTTCTCCAATTGGAAGATTTTATAAGATATTTTTGGTTTCTTTAAATATCGTCCATACTTTCACAGACTAGACACATAATGTTCTAGAGCCAAATGGTTCCTTTGGAATTCTCATCTCTTGTTTTAATTGCTGTCATCATCAGAGTTATAATATATAAAGCAATATATTAGTGTTCATTTTAAATTAAAATTGGAGCATAATGGTCTGTAAAGGGCCAGATTTTAAATATTTTCAGCCTTGCTAGCCCTATAGTCCCAGCTATTTAACTCTGCTTCTGTAATGCAGAAGTAACCATAAATAGGCATGGCTGTTTTTCAATAAAACTGTATTTACATAAACAAACAGCAAGCCGATTTGGTCCACAGTTCTGTTGTAGTACATTGGGAAGCGCTAATATGGGGAAGCAACAATTTTAGTCCTGTAATCATTCACCAAATTATGACGAGAACAAGCCTGTGGGAAATACAAAGATGGATGAATAAAATGTGATCCCAATCCTCCATCTGTCTGGTGGGTAAGAAAAATATGTACAACAATATACACTTTCATATTATTTGAAATATTTATAAGAATGTATTCATGTGATTGAAACAATGAAAATAAAAGGGAAAAGGCCCAGAGGAATTGAATTTCTCCTATAGGTAGTGATTCAAAGCAAGAAAACAGAGTGATGAGATCTGTGAGAAAGGATCATGATGGCAACGTGGAGGAGAATGCATTGGAGTGGGAGACCACTTAGGAGGCTGTAGGTCTAGTCCAGGCAAGAAGGAACACATCTGAATTAGGACAAGGACGTGAGAATGGAGAAGATGAAATGAATTTAGGAGCACCTCAGAGGAGAGTCACCAGGACGTGGCAACTGATTAGACAAAGGATATTAAGGAGTCATACTTAAAAGGTGACTGAAGTTTCTGATATCAGAAGGTTTTGAAGAAAATGTGAGGTTAGAAATTCAGGTTTGTTCAATATGTATTTGAGGTACCTGTTGGACATCCAAGGAAAGAAGAATTCCAGGAGAGAAGTTAAGAGATTTGAATCATTGATAGTCAAAGCCATAAGATGGGATGCAGTACAAAGAAGAAAGTCAATATGAAACTTTAGGTAAGAACTATTTTTCATGGACTGGTGAAAAAAGAAATGTGAACAAGAGAGATTGTAAAGAATCAGATAGAAGGAGAGCCAAGACACAGGGCCTCAAAAGCCAGAGGAGAATTCTAGGAAGAGAGGAAATAATCAGGGACATCAAACACTGCAAAGTCAACTGGGAAGAGAACTAAGAAGGGGCTTTTAGATGTAGCAATTAAAAGAAACTATGATTGGCCTTGAAAAGAATAGTTCCAGAAATAACTGTTTGTTTATTTGTCATTGAGCACACATAGAAACTATACTACTTTAGTCCTTCATGGTTTCCAAAGCCCTCTTCCATGGTCACTGCTAAAAAAGCAGACTCTATAGAACCCTGTCTCCAAGCTCAGTGTAATGCTCTTCTATATCAGATAGGTCCTCAAACTACATTCAGCCCAGCTGCACCTTTCAGGGCTGCATATACACTAAAACAGGGGTCTCCATCCCCCCACATGGCCTGTTAGGAACTGGGCCACACAGTAAGAGTTGAGTGGCAGGCAAGTGAGCAAAGCTTCATCTGTATTTGCAGCCGTTCCCCAGAGCTAGCACCATCACCTCAGCTCCACCTCAGATCATCAGGTGTTCAAGTCTCATAGGAGCACCCTTCCCTGATGCCAAAAAGGCTGGGGCCGCTACCCTGAAAAACAGTCTCAGCAGTTTGATAGTAGCATCTTGAACAATGGCTACAACCCACTCCTGTCATTGACCAGGACCATAAAGATTGATCTTGCCTCTGATGTATCTGTGCAGTAGGCCTCTGGCTACAGAGATGACATGGAAATTCAGCAAATACCCAGTGAGCAGCAGGCTGGAAGAGTGGGCAGGCAGTCAATTGCTATTAAGTAATAATACATATTAAAGTAGATGAGCCAAGGAATCTGGAAAATGTAAAGGTTGTATATAGTTCTTATTCAGCTTTAAATGTAAATTACTTTGGTGATTGAAGAAAATTCTTTTGAAAGAATCATAAAATTACTGTATACTATAAAATTTTTTAAGGTTCAGCATCTTTCTTGACATATTCATTATGACTTTATAACTTGTCAAAACTTTCCATTTTTTGTATTCACGAGCCTGGTTTCTAGAAAAGATGAATTTAAAGAGAAAACAGTTTTACATGACTCTCAAAGCAATCCACTAAATTATTAATGTTTAGAGGTACACAAGAACTGAGTAGTTGTTCATTTACATTTCACACCTTATTCCCAAAAGGATTTAAGTCAACTTAAAATTTTTAGAAAGTTAATACATAGATCTCTAATCGTTTACATTCTGTGTTAGGGACTGGGGGATGAGGAAGAAGTCGTCTTTTCAGTTAAAGATTGTAGGGGAAATGCAAGGGAATAAAGTAAAGTTAAAGGAAATCTTGTCGGCTAACTTTCCAAGAGTCTAATTATGCAACGACACTTAGGGCTCAAGGGTTAAGAGTAGTCAGGAAATCCTGGCTCCAAATGCCTAAAGGTTGCTATATATCCATTTAATGACTTGCTACAGAAATCTCCAGGTCCCAAGCTGATATTCCTGTCTCCCAAGAGATACCAAACCTTGTATGATTTCTCTATTAGCACTCTGCCTGCCAGCTACTTGCCATTTTCATATGTATAGTCCTCCAGTTCTCTAAAACAAATTTAAAACATTCTGTTCCTTCTGCATATTCTTTGAGGCCTCAGTACACATCAGTCAGGTAAAGATTAAACTTACAGAGTGCTCTACAGCCAACAAAGAATGAAAATTAACATATTAAAAGCATGGGCTTTTTGAGATATATTGCTTAGGTTCAAAGCCCTGACCTGCCACTTACTTTGTGATCTTAAGGAAGGTACTTCAATTTTTTGTACCTTCCTTTCCTCATCCATAAAATGGTAGCGATAACTACATTCTTCAGCATCACTGTGTAGTTAAAGAAGATAATTTATGCTTAGACCATGTACATAGTAAGTATTAGGTAGCACATTGTAAATGTTAGTTAATATTATAGTCATTGTAACTGAATTTTTTAAAACCTGTTCATCTACAATATCCTACTTGAATTTCACAGTAGTAACTTTTAAGGAACTTAACTATCATTAGCTTTATTTTATAGCTAGATCCTAAGGCTTTAATGTTCAACTTGCCAAAATCATTAACAAACATTCCTGGCAGAGCTAAAATTAGAACTACGCTAGGGTTTGCAGTTAGACTGGGGAGTGAATAGGTTTCATCTCAGAAGTTCTAAACAGTCGAAGTGGTTGCTCAGAGCTATTTTGAGGATTCTCAAAGCAGATCCAGGTTCATTAAGAATGCCTGATTATCAGCATCATAGGCTATGGGCTCAGGAGCCTGGAGCAGAATTGCATTGTTGCTTTTTTTTTTTTTTTTTAACTAAAGTTTCCCGTTTACCTTAGTTTTTCTTTCTGAACAAAATTTTAGGTAAATTTGAACACATCTTATAATGAAGTTACCAATTTATAGAGTAAATCTGTTTGCTAGAGGAGTATTACTACTCTTCTCATTTTCTCATATGAACACACAGGTTGAAAAGTCTAATAGTCACTATTAACTTCTAACTTGATGGTTACGTTTTAAAACATACTAATGGCAAGTTGAGAATTAATTGAGAAAACTTTATTGTCAAATTCCCTGAAAGTGAGAGAAATTGTCTAGGATGTGTCATCTAAGTACCATTTTAAATACACACAAAAAAAGCTAGCTTTCTGTAGAGTTGACATATCTGATCTGTCTCCTCTGACTTCTTGGTTTTATTTTGCCAATCTTATCGCATCCTCAGTATCTTTGGTCTTACTGTGGGGAAGGAGCAACTTGATATTGTAAATGTTGACATGACTTAAGTGTGGGGAAAGCCAGAGTTCACTTCTGGTTCCACCTTCTCTGCAGACAGATGCCTTAGGAAAAACTGGCCAAAACTGCTCACATTCATTCAAGAGCCCAGGTTGGGCTTGGTGTTGGAAGGCTTCGATAGTCTTGTTTATTTCGTAGTATGAACTATCTTTGAGAAATACCAGCCAATGAAATTTATAAAGTGTAAGGATCTGGTACTCTATCCTGTAGCTCTAAAGAAGAGGTGAGGAAAGAATATACTACAGTAGTTCCCTCATTTAGAACTCTGGATTTCACTGAACTATTAAAATCACCTAGTCCGCCAGTTCTTTCAGAGAGACAGAGAATATACCACCTCCTCAAAGTTCTGGCAATCCCTGGACTATTCTGAAAAATTTTACTTTTGCTTTCTGAAATAGCCAAGCAAAGAAGAAATCTGCCTCTCAGAAAATAACATTTCCAATTCCACACACTACTGCAGAATTGTTTTGCTCTGATTTTTTGAGGTTTATTGATTTAAATCAAAGTTATTTTATTTATATCTGATGTGCCCAGTGACAATGACCAAGATTTAATAAGCATTGGAAAAGCTTTGTGGGACGTATGACTATTTGGGGAAAAAAGAATTTTTCTCCCAGAAAGCTTTCCAGGAATGTGACTTATAAAAGTTCTGTGAAGCAAGTTCTCTGGAGATAAAAAATAATGTATATATTTATGGAAAGTAATGGTTTTTTATCTTTGTGATTAGATTAGACACTTTAAAATCATGCTTACTAATCACATTTCAATATAAATTACTTTTAAGAATCTATTATATATAATGAATCTTTTGGTGTATTTACTGGAAATGGTTAGAGAAAAAAGCAGAGCGTTCCTTTTGAAGTTCAGATTAAGTGCATTATAAGATGAAATTCATCTATTTAGTGTTTTAAAAATAAAAATGTTAGGTTTCTTCCAAAAGGCAATCTTGTTTTTTTATATATTATCTTTTTCCAGGTGATATAATCCAAACATTCGATGTAAATTAAGTTTTTAAAGCTAATCTTAGCTCTCAGTTTCTCTCCACACCTCCTTTCCCCGGTGGAAAGACTTCATTTCTTTTCTGAATATAGTTTTGGTAGTTTTTGCTGGCATGATGCAGAACATGTTATAGACTCAGGCTTTTAGGCTTCTTTCTGTACTTAACAGTATGTTTGATCTTTCATTCTTTTTCTGAGATTTCTTTTCTGCTTTTATTAGTAAAGCCATCTCTCAGAATATTGTAATATCAGAGAGACTTCATCTCTGCCATGACAAAATCCCCTCTGCCATGTTGAAGATGGAAGCCCCTTTAGTCCTTCCCATTTCATGGATATATATTTAATATTTTTGGTTGTTTCAGAGTGATCCCAATTCT
Source organism: Cynopterus sphinx (assembly GCA_030015415.1). Lineage (NCBI taxonomy): Eukaryota > Metazoa > Chordata > Mammalia > Chiroptera > Pteropodidae > Cynopterus > Cynopterus sphinx. The sequence continues at coordinate 66,747,524 of CM057387.1, read as the reverse complement.
TGGCATTCAGAAGCATTCTCAAGAAAATGTGGTGTTCACACAGTTTATAGACACCCTTCTAGGAGAATTACATTTAAAGAATGAAGACCTCGAAAGTTTAACCATCATATTTAGAACCAGCTGTTAACCAGGTGAGTTGGATTGTGTTTTACTTTGGTTTGTTTTTCATTTGTTGCCTGTTTGGATTCTTCTTTCATATTGGAAATTTTGAAAACCAAGTACAGACCTCAAAATGTCTTTAAATTGCTAAAGAAGACCATGACATCTCTAAGTTCTCAGTTACCCCACTCACTTCCTGTCGCCATTGTTATTTTGTGCCCCACCCTTATTGTTATTGCTCCTGTATGAGTTTACCATGGTTAATTCTGTTTCTTGCAATCCAGGAAGCTCCTACTATCACCTTCATACTCAAACCTAGACCATCCTGCATGTCCCATCCAGTAAGCTTCTTCCCAGGAAGTAGCAATTATCCCAAATACTGCAATGATCCATTGAGAACATCCTCATCCTACTTCCCTCTTTAAGGAAATCACCCACAACCCAGCCAATATCTTGGTAATCTCCTATGCAGATAACTGGGTGAATTTGCAAGTTTTGCTTGGTTGAATCCTAACATTCTGCCCAGATATGTAGCCCTCCTCTACTATCCCAAGTTCTTATCTCTTTCCAAACTGCCCATCAGAATGTTCCCTCCCTCATCCTGCCTTTATCATAACACTTCATCTCTTCCTCTTCTCATTTTATACACTCTTAAGTACTCAGGTGGCTTCTTAAAATTTTATTCCTTATTAAAGTATAGTTGGTATACAACAGTTTATTAGTTTTAGGTGTACAACATAATGATTCAGCATTTATACACCTTATGAAGTGATCACCACACTATGTCTAGTAACCATCTGTCACCATGCCGAGTTATTACGATATTATTCATTATATTTCCAATGCTATACACTACAACTCCATGGTTTGTTTATAACTGGAATTTTGTACCTCTTATTCCCCCTTCACCTTTTTCATCTATCTCCACCCCCCTCCTCCCTTGTGGCAATTATGTTTATTCTCCATTTCTATGAGTGTATCTTTGTTTTCTTCCTGTTTTGTGCTTTTAGATTCTACATATAAGGAAAATTATATGGTATCTGTCTTTCTGACTTATTTCACTTAGCATAATACTCTCTAGGTCCATCAATGTCATCACCAATGGCAAGATTTCATTTCTTTTTATAAAAGGAATGGCTGAGTAATAATATTCTGTTGTATGTATATGCCACATTTTCTTTATCCATTCATCTGTCGATGGATACCTAAGTAGTTTCCATGTGTTGGCTATTGCAAATAATGTTTTCTTGGGATTAATACTAAAAAGTGGAATTGCTGGGCTTTATGATAGTTCTAATTTTTTGAGGAATCTTCATACTCTATTCATTTTACAATTCCACACAAGAGCTCCCTTTTCTCTGGATCATTTCCAACACTTCTTGACAAATTTGAAGTGGAATCTCATTGTGGTTTTGACTTGCATTTCTCTGATGATTACTGATGTTGAGCATCTTATCATATATCTACTGGTCACTAGTATGTCCTCTTTGGAGAAATGTGCATTCAGCTCATCGGCTTAGTTTTTAATCAGGTTTTTTTGTTGTTGAGTTGCATGAGTTCCTTATGTATTTTGAATATTAACCCCTTATTGTACATATCATTTGTAAACATCTTCTCCCATTCAGTAGGCCGCCCTTTTATTTTTTTTTTATAGCTTCCATCACTGTGCAGAAGCTTTTTAGTTAGATGAGGTTCAATTTGTTTATTTGTGCTTCTGTTTCCCTTGACCATGGAGACATATCCAAAAAGATATTGTTAAGACTGATGTCAAACAGTTTACTGTGTTTTCTCCTAAGAGTTTGTTTGAATTCAGATCTTACATTGATGTCTTTATTTTTGAGTTTATATTTGTATGATATATGAGAGTGGTTCAGTTTCTTTCCTCCTTTTTTTTTTTTAATCTGTTCAGTTTTCTCACCAGTGCTTATTGAAGAAACTTTGTATATTCTAGCCTCCTTTGTTGTAGATTAACCATATAACCAAGAGTTTATGGGCTTTCTAACCTGTTCCATTGATCTATGTCTCTGTAATTTGTGCCAGTGTCATACTGTTTTGGTTGTTATAGCTTTGTAGAATAGTTTGAATCAGAGTATGATATTTTCTCAAGATTGTTTTGGCTCTTTGGGGTCTTTTGTGGTTCCATATAAATTAGAATTATTCTAGTACTGAGGAGAATAATTTTGGTGTTTTGAAAGGGATTGCACTGAATCTTTAGATTGCATTGGGTAGTTATGGACATTTTACTACATTTATTAGTTCTAATAGTTCTTTGGTAGAGTCTTTAGGGTTTGCTATATATAGTATCATGTCATCTGCAAGTAGTAAATCATTTTAATTCTTCCTTTCCAATATGTATGCCTTTTATTTCTTTTTCTTGTCTCATTGCTGTGACTAGAACTTCTATATTGAATTAAGAATGGTGAGAATAAGCATCTTTGTCTTGTTTTTGATCTTAAAAGCTTTTCAGCTTTTTACCATTGAATATGATGTTAGCTATGGGTGTATCATATGTGTAGCTGTTATTATATTGAGGTAAGTTCTCTCTATACCCACTTTGTTGAGAATTTTTATCATAAATGGCTGTTGAATTTTGTCAAATGCCTTTTCTGCATCTATTGAAATGATCAATGATTTTTATCTTTGGTTTTATTGATGTAGTTTTATTGATTTTCAGTCACTGAACCAGCCATACATCCCTGGAATAAATCTCACCTGATTATGGTGTATGAACTTTTTAATGTATTGTTGAATTTGGTTTGCTAATATTTTGTTGAGAATTTTTGTATATGTGTTCATCAGGGATATTAGCTTGTAATTTTTTTTTTTTTTTGTAGTGTCTGTTTTTAGTATCAGGATAATGCTAGCCTCATAGAATGGGTTTGGAACTCTTCCTCTTCAATTTTTTGGAATAGTTTGAGAAGAACATGTATTAATTCTTCTCAAAATGTTTGGTAGAATTCACCTGCTTAGCCGCCTGGTCCTAAACTTTTGTACATTGGGAGTTTTTTTGATTACTGCTCAAATTTCATTGCTAGTAATTGGTCTGTTCAGATTTTCTGTTCCTCATTCAGTCTTGGAGGGATATTTTTTTCTAGAAGTTTATCTATTTTTCCTAGTTTGTCCAACTGCGTAGCATATAATTGGTCATGATATTCTTTAATGGTCCACTTTGTATTTCTCTAGTGTTATTTTTCACGTCTCTTTCATTTCTGATTTTATTTGGGCTTTCTTATATACTTAATGAGTCTGGCTAAAGGTTTGTCAGTTTTGTTTATCCTTTTAAAGAACCAACTATTAGCTTTATTGATCTTTTCTATTGTATTTTTAGCCTGTATTTTGTGTATTTCCTCCTACTAACATTAGGTTTTGTTCTTATTTTTCTAGTTCCTTCAGGCGTAATGTTCTGTTGTTTATTTGGGATTTTTCTTGTTTCTTGAGATAGGCCTGCATCACTATGAATTTCCCTCTTAGAACTACTTTTGCTGCATCCCATACATTTTGGAAAGTTGTATTTTCATTTTTATTTGTCTCAAAGAATTTCTTTATTTCCTGTTTGTGTTTTTTCTGTTTTTTTTTTTTCCTTGTAGTTGATTTCTAGTTTCATACACTTGTGGTAGGAAAAGATGCATGGTATGATTTCAGTATTCTTGAATTTTGGGACTTGTTTTGTGACCTAATATGTGATCAGTCTTGGAGAATGTTCTATGTGTACTTTTACAGCCTGCATATTGTGCAGTTTGGGAATGAAGTGTTTAAGTTGATCTGGTCTAATGTGATGTTTAAGGCCACTGTTTCCTTGATTTTCTGTCTGAATGATCTATCCATTGATGTAAGTGAGATATTAAGGTCCCCTCCTATTATTGTATTACTGTCAGTTTTTCCCCTTATGTCTGTTAATATATTTTCTTTATATATTTATGTGCTCCTGTGTTCGGTGTGTAGATATATACAATGGTTATATCTTCTTGTTGGAATGCCCCCTTTATCATCATGTAATGCCCTTCTTTGTCTCTTTTTACAGTTTCTGTTTGAAAGTTTATTTTGTCTGATACAATTATTGCTACCCTACCTTTCTTTTCATTTCTATTTGCATGGAATATCTTTTTCCATCCCTTCACTTTTAGTCTGTGTGTCTTTCAGTCTGAAGTGAGTCTCTTATAGGCAGCATATATTTGGTTTGTTTTTATTTTTATGTTTGTTTGTTTGTTTGTTTGTTTGTTTGTTTTTTATCCATTCAGCCACTCAGTGTCTTTTGATTGGAGCATTTAATCCATTTACATGTAAAGTAAATATAGATAGGTATGTACTTACTGTCATTTCATTAATTATTTTTGTAATTCTGTTCCTTCTCTTGATCTCTCCCCTTGTAGTGCTGGCTTTTTAGTGTTTGGGGGTTCTTTGTTTTATATGTACTTTATCTAATTTTTTGGTTTATGGTTACCATGAGGTTCATATATATTCATCTATAAGTCTATTTGAAGCTAATAGGTGTTTATGTCCAGACGCATTCTAAAAGCACTGCATTTTTACTCTCCCTCCATGCTTTGATTTTAATGTCAGATTTAGATCTTTGTTTTTTATCCCATTTACTATAGTTATAGTTAATTTTGCTACTTTTTGTTTTCATACTAGCTTTTTAAGTGGCTGATTCATTGCATTATATATTTGCCTTTACCTGCAAGATTTTATCTTTCACATATTTTCTTATTGTTGTAGCCTTTGTTTTCTGCTTAAAGCTGACTCTTTAACATTTTTTGTAAAGCCAGGTCAGTCAGTAATGATGAGCTCTGTTAGTTTTTGCTCATCTGGGAAACTCACTCTCTCCAATTCTGAATGGTAACCTTGTTGGGTGTATTATTCTAGGTTGCAAGTTCCTTTATTTCAACATTTTATATATCCTGCCACTCCTTCTGACCTGTAAAGTTTCTGCTGAGAAATTAGCTGATAGCCTTATAGGATTTCCCTTCATTTGGAACATGTTCTTGTCTTCCAATTTTGACTCTGTGTTTTCCCCTATGAATTAGATGCAATACCTATCTCCCCCAATCTTGAAAAAGTGGTCTTGTGTAGAAGCAACCTCTGTGTAGACTGCATGCTGGGTTTTGGCAAGGTGGTTGGAGTCAGGGCAGGTACCTACAATGCTGGCTGGCTGGGGGGTGGAGGGTGGCCCAGTGTACTCATGCACATGCAGTGGTTCTGTTGTTCTGGTAGGGCAGTCCAGTGCATGCATGCTTTGGCACCCTGTTGGTCCTGCCAGAACAAGTTCTGGGTGGGGCAGCACCTTTTTGATGCAGTTGTCCACAACCAGAGCAGAGGTCCAGGCTGGATAGTCCAGTCCACACGTACCAGCAGCTTTGTAGGTCTGCCAGAGCACCTGCATAGAGCTCCCACCTGCACTATCGAGGTAGAGGGGAAATGTAAACAATGACTTCACCAGCACCTCTGATCCAAGAGAGTTCCCTCAAGTCCCAAAGTGCTATTGTTATTCTCCCAACTTTCATTAGTTGGACTCTCCTTGATTGTATAGAAGCTGTTCAGTAGTCAGCCTTCTGTTGTCTCTCAGGAGGAACTGTTCTAAATGTAGGTGTAAATGTGGTGTGGTCATGAGAGGGAGTGATTTAGCTTCCTCTTTTGCCACAATTTTGGACCCACCTAATAGGTATTGGTTTAATGTTATAATTGAAGAAATTCATCCTAAACTACAAATGAGACCCTCTCAGAGGTTTCTTTTTAATTTCCAATTTTTAAATTATAAAAGCAATATAAGCTTTTTGTAAAAGTTAAAATTAATACAGAACTTTATAATTTTAAAAAGGAAAATTCCCCCTCACCTCTACCTTTAAGGCTGTCTTCTTTCCAGAAACATACTTGATATACATCATTTTATATTTTATTTGAATGTCTATAAGAAAAACTTCAAGGAACTCTTTAAATAATGAAAATATTTGAGGTATTTTGGCAGGTAAGAAAGTGCAGTATCCCTTGAACCTGCTAGAAACTAGAATATAAAGAATCAGCACTGTAAGTGCCTCCCAACTTATGTGACCTTTCCAAATGTTCCCATAAAACAGTATTTTGGGGAGTAAGCTCAGATTAGTCTATGTTAGCATCAATTCAAGGCCCTTCTAAGAAGGTAGTGAGGTTGGAGTTTATTTTATTGGGCTTCAGATACCAAGAATTGAACTAATCATTCATTAGTTCATGAGACCCTATCTTTATTGAATGAAAAGGGTTTTTTTTTCCAGATAGACTAAAAACAAAGAAGGCCTAACCAGAGGTCTTTTCAAAACTCTTTTAATGAATAGGTAGCAATTAATCATTCTAATTAGCATATTTAAAATATGTAAACAGATAGTATGAAAAGACTTTCAACAAGATGTTTTAAGTGAACTTAGGAGTTCCCTGTGACTACTATTTATATATAAATAATCAAACTTTTCCCAGGCTTTATCAGTATTATGAATGAATTGGCCTTATGACCTAATTTTCCACATGAGACATGGCAATGGTTGTGAGTACACAGATCCATTTTTGTAAGCTATGAGTTCATTTAAACATCAAGATTTTAATGTCTATTAACCTTCTCAAGATTAAATTACTACTAGCTAGTATATGTTAATATGCTTTCAGTTACAAATAAAGGGGAAAAAAAATCTAGCCCAAACTAATCTTTCTTATGGTGATATATTATCTTTTACTGCTTTACAAACTACTCCAAACTTAGTGACTTAAAACTATTCTTTTTTTATCTCAGTTTCTGTGAGTCAGGAACATGGACATAGTTTATTTAGCTTAGGGCTTCTGATCCAATCTCTCATGAAGTTGCAATTAAGCTTTCTGCCAGGGCTGTGATGTCATCTGAAGGCCTAACTAGAAGACTATCCCCCTTGAAGCTCATTGTGTGGTTGTTGGCAGGATTTAGTTCCTCAGACATGTTGAACTCAGGGCCTCAGTTTCTCACTGGCTGCCGTCTAGAGACTGCTCACAGTTCTTTGCTACATGGGCTTTTCCAAAGTGCACCTCACAACTTGGCATATGGCTTCCCTCAGAGTGAGCAAGTGAGACAGTTCCCAAGATGGAAACCACACAGTTTTGTAACTAAGCTCAAAAGTGACATCCCAGCATTTTTGCTGCTTTAACCACGACTGGTTAGAAACTCTTCACCTTGCCCATACTCAAGGTGAGAGTATTGTATAAGGGCATGAATACCAGGTGGCAAGGATCATTGGGGGCCCATCTTAGAAGCTACTATAGATGTCAAAGTTGCTTAGTACGTCCCAGCTTTACATATTGTGTACTAACTATACTATCCCAAGTGAGACTCTTGAACTTCACACTAATTGAGGACACCCCTGAACCAATCCATATGGCCATAAGAATACTCTGAGTTAACCCTCTTGTTCTGGGAAGGGATGTTTGGGGGATCAGAGAGAGGCTTTTCTTATTGACCTAAACCCAGTAAGGCCTAACCTTTGAGCTGAATATGACCTTGAGTGTATTCCACTCAAATCATTATTGCTACATAATGAGGGAAAATGAAACATATAGGAAAGCAACACAGTTTTCCCAAAACCTGATAAAATAGGTGTTTTATTCAGACTGTCCTTTTTTGCTTCACAGGTATAATCCATGAAGACTGAATAGAAAATGAACTATTCATCATTTATGGAATTCTAGCCACAGTGATGGACTGATGTTAACTAATAACTAGCTTTGTTCCCAGAAAAATCTGTACCTTTTTAGATTTCAACCCCCTGCCTTCTCATATCTACCTGTACAGAGTGACTTCCCGAGATAGAGGAGAACCATTATCCCAAGAAAGATAACCACGTCCACGCATCCATGGCTATAAGACATAGTATTTTTATTTATTTGAAAATAAAAGTTGAAGTCTTAAATTGAAGCTTAAATGAATATTCAAGAAAATATGACCTTGTATTTTTTCTGGATGATTCCAGCCAGCACATCCCTTGACTGAAAAATTGAGAAAAGTCTTATTTTGGCCACATAATCAAAACTCTAGATTCTAAAAAACAGTAAAGAGGTTAATAATAAATACAATCTAAGATAAAGTCCTTTGGAAGTCTAGTCATTATTCTTTTAAAGAAGCTGACTGTGCTAGAATGTGGTTAACCTCAAGTCCAAAACAAGAGTATCCCAAAACTTTCTGGACTCAAGGAAGTTTTTTAAAAAATGAATCTGTAGTTTGTTTTCAAGAGAGACAGTCTCTAGAATTTACACTGCTTAAAATGAATATGAAGCATGCAAGTAAGCAGGGCCTCCAGGGTAGCTAGGGCTGTGGAAGGCCTCAGGCAGACAATTTGAGCAGCTTTACCAGAGGGCCAAGAAACAAAATGAGATCTGTACTCTTGGACAGTGGCAAAAATAACAACTGCTAAAAGCAAAACCATGAAAAGGGGCCAGAAAGCAGCCTGGTGGAACAGAGAGCTCAACAAACAGGCAACTACAAGCTCTGCAAGGTCACAGGCTACATCAATATACAAAAATCAATTGTGTTCTGTATACTAGCAATGAAAAATCCAAAAGTGAAATTAAGAAAACAATTCTATCCACAATAGCACCAAAAGAAATACTTAAAAATAAATTTAACAAAGGAAGTATAAGACCTGTACAAAGAAAATTATACGTTTAGAGAAATTAAAGATATAAACATATTCCATGTTCATAAATTAGAAGATGCAGCATTAAGATGGCAGTCCTCTCCAAATTAATCTATAGATCAATGCAATCCCTGTCAAAACCCCAACAGGCTTTTTTGAAAAATTGGCAAGTTGGTCCTGAAATTTCTAGGGAAATGCAAAGGATCCAGAATAGCCAAAACAATTATGAAAATGCAGAACACTTCCTGATTTCAAACTTACTACAAATCTACAGTATTCAAGACAGTGTGGTATTGACATAAAGATCAGTGGAACAGAACTTTAGAGTCCAGAAGTAAGCTTTCATATTTATAGTCAATTGGTTTTCGAACAAGCTACCAAGGCATTTCTGTGTAGAAAGGATAGTTTTTTTTAACAAATGTGCTGAGACATTTCAGTATTAGATGCAAAAAAGATGAATTTAGACCACTGCCTCCTACTATATGGAAAAATAAATTCAAAATGGATCGTAGACCTAAATGTTCAAAAGAAACTATATATCTTTTAGAACAAAACAAGGTAATACCTACGTGGCATTGGTTTAGGAAAAGAGTTCTTAGATAAGATCCCAAAAGTATAGTGTATAAAAGAACATTTAGTTGGATTTCATCAAAATTTTAAACTTCTCCACTTCAAAAAAACATTAAGAAAATAAGTTGACAAACCAGACTGAGAAAATATTTTCAAATTATATTTTATAAAGGAGTTATATCTAAATTTAAAACTTAAGTTTCGATCCTTAAATATGAGATAACTCACTTCTAAAATGGGCAAAACGTTGAATAGACATTTCAGCAAAGAACATATATAGATGGCTTAGCATATGAAAAGATCCTAACCATCACTAGTCATTAGGGAAATGCAGGTTACAACCAAAATTAGATATTACTTGACACACTGTCATAGTGTTGGTGAGATGTAGAAAAACAAGCCCTGATCCATTGCTGGTGGGAATGTAAAACTGCAGTGATTTTGGAAAACAGTCTCATGGTTTCTTAAACATGAGTTTACCATATGACTAAGACATTCCACTTGGTGTTCCATCCCAAAAGAAATTAAAACATTCACACAGTCTTGCAGGGAAATGTTCATAGCAGCATTAACCATATTTGGGAAACAACCCAAATAAGCATTAATTGGTATATAGATAAACAAAGTCCAAAGGGTACCAGAAGAAAAGAGAACAAGAGATTGAGACCTATTTGAAATAATGACAGAAAATTTCCCTGACCTGTCAAAGGAAATAGACAAGTTCAGGAAGTACACAGAGTCCCAAATAAGATGAGCCCAAAGAGGTCTTCATCAAGACATCATAAACTGCGCAAGGTTAAAAACAGAATCTTAAAAGCAAGAGAAAAGCAGTTAGCTACAAAGGAGCTCCCATAAGACTGTCAACAGAAACTCTGCTGGCCCAAAGGGATTGGCACAAATACTCAAAGTGATGAAAAATAAGGACCTACAACCAAGACTACCCAGCAAGGCTATCAGTTAAAATTGAAGGAGAGATTAAGAGTTTCTCAGACAAGAAAAAACTAAAGGAGTTAATCACCACCAAACCAGTACTACAAAGAAGTGTTAAAGAGACTACTTAAGAAGAAAAAAAGAAAAAAAATATGAACAAAATGGCAGTAACTATATATCTATCAATAATCACTCTAAGTGTAAATGGACTAAATGCTCCAATCAAAAGATATAGGGTAGCTGAATGGATAAGAAAACAGGACCCATGCATATGCTGTCTGCAAGAGCCCCACTTCAGATCAAAAGAAACAAAGTAAAGGGCTATAAAAAGATATTTCATGCAAATGGAAAATTTTTTAAAAGTGGGGGTAGCAATACTTAGACAAAATAGACTTTAAAACAAAGGTTATAATAAGAGAAGGACATTTCATAATGTTAAAGGATCAATCTAAGAAGAGGCTGTAACCCCTGTAAACATTTTTGCACCCAACATAGGAGCACCTAATATATAAAGCAAGTATTGACAGACATAGATCGACAGTAATACATTCATAGTAGGGGACTTTAACACCCCATTGACATCCATGGATAGGCCTTCTAGACAAAAAAAAAACACACAGAAACAACAGCCTTAACACATTAGACTAGATGGATTTAATGGATTTTTTAGAGCATTTCACTTCAAAGCAAAAGAATATACATTCTTTTAAAGTATATATGGAACATTTTCCAAGACAGACTACATGTTAGGCCACAAAACATTTAAAAATATTGAAATCATATCAGGTGACTTCATCAACCATCAATGGCATAGAACTAGAAATCAATTACAAGAAAGAAATTGAAAAAAAAACAAGCTAATAACGTGCTACTAAACAATGAATGCTTCTTTGAAAAGATAAAATTCATAAACCTTTAACCAGACTCATCGAAAAAAAGAAGAGATCCAAATAAGTTAGAAATGAAAATGATACCTAACATCACAGAAATACAAAGATTTATAAGAAAATACTACAAATATAAGACCCTTACATCTGCTTATGAGAGACTTCAGATCGAAAGACACAGACTGAAAGGGATAGAAAAAGATAGTTCATGAAAATGGAAACAAAAATGCCTGGGGGTTAGCAATGCTAATAACCAGACAAAATAGATTTTAAAGGCTATAACAAGAGACAAAGAAGAATCCATATGTTCATTGTAGCATTATTTACAATAGTGAAGATATGGAGGCCACCTGGGTGTCCATCAATAGATGGATGGGTAAAGAAGAGGTAGTACATATAGACAATGGAATAAAAGAAGAATGAAATCTTGCCATCTGCAACAACATAGACTTGGTATTGTACTGAGTGGAGTAAGACAGAAAAAGACATGATAACAGAACAGAATAACAGAAACAAGATCATAAATAGCATTTTGATAGTTGCTGGATTAGGGGTGGATATGGGAAGAGGATTAAGAGTTACAAATTGGTAGTTACAAAAGTGTCGGGAATGTAGAGTAACGCCTGGGGAAAATAGTATTGTAATAACTGGTGTCTAAGGATACTGGATTTATCGGGGTGATTGCTTCATAAGTTATATAAATGTCTAATCACTGTGTTGTACACTTGAAACTAATACAGTATATCAACTATAATTGAAAAAATGTATTTTAAAAAGATATAATTCAGTTAGAATTTTTTTAAGTGTTTCCTTAAGATCAGGGAAAAGACAAAAATGTCCACTTTCATCACTTTTTTCAACACAGTATTATTGGAGGTCCTAGTCACAGCAGTCTAACAAGAAAAAGAAAAGGCATCTAAATTGGAAGGAAGAAGTAAAACTGTCATTATTTGCAGATGACATGATACTATATAGAGAGAACCCTAAAAAATTCAACCAGAGCACTTTTGAACTGAAATTGAATTCAATAAAATAGAATACAAAGTTAATGTTCAGAAATCAGTTGCATTTTTATACAACATTAACGAATTATAAGAAAGTGAAATTAAGAAAACAATCCCATTTACAATTGCATCAAAAAAGATATCTAAGAATAAATTTAACCAAGGAGATAAAGGACCTGTACTCAGAGAAGTATAAGACATTGAAGAAAGAAATTGAAGAAGATACAAATAAATGGAAACATATAGTGTACTGTTGGGAAAAAATAACATTATTAAAATGTCCATACTATGCAAAGCAATCAATAGATGCGGTGCAATCCCTATCAAAATATCAGTGACATTTTCCACAGAACTAGAAAAAATAATCCTTAAATTTATACAGAACCACAAAAGATCCTGAATAGCCAAAGCACTCCTGAGAGAAAAAGAAGTGGTGTCACATTACCTGTTGTCAAACTATATACAATGCTATAGTAATAAAAACAGCATGATACAGGCATGAAAACACACAGAGCAATGGAACAGATTAGATGGTCAACATGTGACAAAGGAAGCAAGAATATATAATGGGGTAAAGACAGTCTATTCAATAAGTGCTGTTGGGAAAACTGGACAGATAATGCAAAAAGATGAAACGACTGCCTTCTCACAACATTTATAAGAATAAACTCAAAATGGATTAAACACATGCAACTCGTGAAACCATAAAACTCCTAGAAGAAAACATAGGCAGTAAATTCTCTGACACTGCTCTTAAGTAATATTTTTTTTCTGATACATCTCCTCAGACAAGGGAAACAAAAGGAAAAATAAGTGAAACTACATCAAACAAAAGTTTTTGCAAAATAAACCAACAAAATGAAAATCTACTTGAGAACATACCAATGATATATCCAACAAGGGGTTAACACTCAAAATTTATGAAGAAGTCACACAAGTCAACACTAAAAAAACTATTAATCCAATTTGAAAATGTGCAGAGGACCTAAATAGACATTTCTCCAAAGAGGATGTACAGATGGCCAGAAGACATGAAAAGATGTTCAGCATTACTAATCATCAGAGAAATGCAAATTAAAATCACAGTGAGCTACCACCTCACACCTGTCAGAATGGTTATCAATAAGTGAAAAAATGATAAGTGTTGGCAAGAATGTGGAGAAAAGGGAATTCCTGTGCACTACTGGTAGTATTGCAAACTGGTGCAGCCACTATGGAAAACAGTATGGAAGTCCCTCAAAAAAGTAAAAACAATACCTTATGACCCAACAATTCCACTCCTGGGTATTTATCCAAAGAAATCCAAAATACTAATTTGAAAAGATATATGTGCCCTTATATTCACTGAAGCATTATTTATAATAGCCAAGATATGGAAGCAACCTAAATGACCATTGAGAGACGAGTGGGTAAAGAAGAGGTGGTACATATCTACAATGGAATAGTACTCAGCCATAATAAAGAATGAAATCCTTCCATTTGTGACAATATGGTTGGACCTAGAAAGTATTATGGTAAGTGAAATAAGTCAGAGAAAGACTAACCATAAGATCTCAATTATATGTGAAATCTAAAGAACAAAAGAAACAAACAAGACTCAGATGCAGAGAAGAAGCTGATGGTTGCCAGAAGGCAGTTGGGGTCAGGGTGAAAAAGGTGAAGGGATTGAGAAATACAAATTGGTAGTTAAACATTTGTAGAGATGTAAAGTACAGCATAGAGAATATAGTCAAAAATATTCTAAACGTATAGTGCCAGTGAGTTACTAGACTTCCAGGATCAATTCATAAATTACATAAATATGTAACCACAGTTCTGTATACTTGATGCTAATATGAAATATTGAATGTCAACTGTAATTGAAGAAAAATAAGTCATACAGTGGAGTACCAATAATGCTATAACAGATGAACTTCAGAAACATTATGACTAAGTGAAATAAGTCTGACATGTAAACCATATAAAGTATGATTCCATTTCATAAAATGTTAGAAAAGGAAAATCTTTAAAGCATGGGCCAGGGATGGGAACAGTGATTGTCTGCAAATGGGCACAAGGGATCTCTTTGGGGTGATGAAATGTTCTAAAACTAAATTGTGATTTTTTGTACAACTTTGTAAACTCTAAAAATAATTGACTTGTGCACTTAAAACTGGTGAACTTTCTGTATATAAAGTGTTTTAATAAACCTGTTAAAAATTATAGATGATGTCCATACTACCCAAATCAGTCTATAAATTCAGTGTAATCCCTATCAAAATTCTAATGGTATTTTTCACAAAAATAGAACAGTATGGGACCACAAAATACCTTGAATACCCAAAACTCTCTCAACAAAGAACAAAGCTGGAGGCATGCTCCCCGATTCCAAACTATATTAAAGCTACAATAATCAATATGGTACAGGTACAAACACACAGATCAGCGGAACAGAATACAAAGCCTGGAAATAAACCCACACATATGTGGTCAGTTAACAACAAAGGAGCCAGAATATACAATGGAGAAATAGTCTCTTCAATAAATGGCATTGAGAAAACTGGACAGCCACATGTAAAAGAATGAAACAGGACCATTATCTTATGCCACACACAAAAATTAACTAAAAAATATATTAAAGACATGAAGCCATAAAACTCCCATCAAATTAAAAAGCTTCTGCACAACAAAGAAAACCAACAAAAAGGAACTACAGAAAGAGAAAAGATATTTGTAAATATATATCTGATAAGGGGTTACTATCCAAAATACATAGAGAAATCATACAACTCAATAGGAAAAAAAAATTAACATTTCTCTTAGGAAAAAAAATGCAGCTCACTGCTAGCATTAATTTTATATAAACTCTCTAAGGCTAAAGCAAATCTGGTTTTCAATGTGAAAATGAAATATAAAAACTGTTCTTGGAGTCATTTCTAAACAGCTTGCCTCTAATCTTAATGTAACAAATGTATACATAAATCAGATTCATCAAATAAATCTTCAGCTGACAACTATGTTAACATCACGCATAGGAATGCTACGTTTTCTAGAATTTGACATTTTCAGTGATCGAGAATTACTATATATTGTAAATGGAAATACCACTACTAAAAACAGAATGTTATAAATAGAATGTCATTTGTTTCCAAAGACTATGGATACACTAGAGCAGTGCGAAAATAATAGAAGTGAAATATTTTGTGTTAAACTTTGGGAGTGAGGTTAGGACTGTAATCTGCACGGTTCAGGGTAAACGCAGCTACAAGCGCCACTGGTGAGTAGTCTTGGAACAAATGGGAAATGGGTTAAAAAATGGGCATAGGATATGAATAGGCATTTTACCAAAGATGATAAACAAATGGCTACCAGGTACATTAAAAGATGCTTAACACCATTAATCATCAGGGAAATTCAAATCAAAACCACAATCACCTCACAACTGTTAGAATGGCTATTATCAAAAACAAGAAATAACAAGTGTTGGAGAGGATGTGGAGAAAAGGGAACCCTTGCCTACTCTTGGTGAGAATGTAAATTGGTACAGCTGTTATAGCAAGCAGTATGGAGGTTCTTTAAACAACTATATGATCCAGTAATTCCACTTCTGGGTAGTTATCTGAAGAAAGCAAAAACACTAACTTGAAAAGATATATGCACCCCCATGTACACTGCAGCATTATTAACAAAAGCCAAGATATGGAAACAACCTAAGTGTCCATCAATGGATGAATGGATAAAGAAATTGTGGTTTATACAATGGAATATTATTTAGCCATGAAGAATGAAATCTTGTCACATGTGACAACACAGATGAATCTAGAGGGTATTATGCTAAGTGAAATAAAGCAGAGAAGGACAAAGATCACATACTCACTTATATGTGGAATCTAAAAATTTAATGAAAAAATCCAAGCTCACAGATACAGAGAACTGATTGGTGGTTGCCAGAGGTGAGGAGTGGGCAAAGTGGGTGAAGGTTGTCGAAGGGACAAACTTCCAGTTATAAAATACATACATCCTGGGGATATGATGTATAGCATGGTGACTACAGTTAATACTGTATTGCATATCTGAAAGTTGCTGAGAGAGTAGATCTCAAAATTTACCACAAAAAAATTTTCAGAGCTATATATGTCATGATACCTAGAATTATTGTTATCATTTCACAATACATATAAATGATCAAACCATTATGTTATATATCTGAAACTAATATATGTCAGTTATACCTAAAATAAATAAATGAATGAATGAATGAATGAATGAATTTTAGAAAATAATAAATAATGGCAGGGCCCCTCTGACCTACTAGTAACAATTCTCCACGGTAAAAAAGAGAAGAAGCTGCTGTATCTCACTCTCCCCTCTGTGCCCAGAGACACCTCTTTAGTTGTTTCCCATACCCTGCAGGTCTAGGGCCCTCAGGTAAGGAGCCAGTAGCTCATTATAGAAACATCTATATAGACTACTACCACCTCTGCCACCAGATTACTACAGCAGCTCTTTTAGGTGTTGCATCTGTCTACCATACTACTCCTGCCAGGATTATGTTAGCTTGGGAGGACTAAAGCAGAATTCAGTTCAGCTCAAAGTATTGTGCTAGATCTTAGTTTCTAAAAGTCATTTTCCAATAAAAGGAACCAAGGTTTCTTGGGAAAATGGCTAGTTCTAAAGGTGGGGGAGCAAAAGTACAAGATAAGACTGGTCTGTTGCTCCCACTGCTCGGGCCACGAATGGGTAAGAAAAATCACTGAGTGTCACCTTAAGCTGTTCTTCCACAGCCCCTTAATGAAAATGGAAATACGGTTGTCAGAAAATATTGGTTTTGAAATAAATAATATTATATGTAGATACTATCCCTTCCAGGAAGTGGAGCATAGTCCACCTTCAAGAGTGGGTTAAACTTAGTGACTTGTTCCCAAATAGGGAAGGGAAAAACCACCTTCACCAAGTGATGAAGTTTCACATCCCCAGTGATGTCCTGTGCATATCATGTGCCCCTGATAAGTGTGATGAGAACACTTCACCTTTATGGCATTCTTCTCCAAAACCATAACCTCAGTCTAATCATGAGAAAACAGACTAATCCAGTTTGAGGGACATTTCTACAGGAAACGTGGCCAGCACCAAGACTTGTCAAGGTCATGAAAAACAAACTTGAAAACTGTCACAGACCAAGGGAGATATGTAACTAAATGCAATATGGTATCCTGATCTAGATCAAAAGAAAGAAGACATTAATGAAAAATGAGAAATCTAAATGAAGTCTGGAGTATAATAGTAATAAACCAATGCAATTTTTTAGTTTTAACTAATGTATCATGAAAATACAAAATGTAAATGATGGGGTGAAGTGTATACAAAACTTTGTACTATCTTTGCAACTTTCTGTAAATCTAAAGTTTTTTCAAAATAAAAGAATTACTGGCTGGACACAAGAAGGGATGCAAAGACAAGAAGGTCAGCCTGCCTATGGGAAGGAGGCACTAGGGTAAATGCCCTAAAAAAGAACATCCCACTTGCCTAGGACAGTCCCCAGTTCATATCCATTAATTATGCATCATTATTACTTACAAGCTTTTACTTTCAAAAGTATTCTGATTTGGATATTAAATTATATGGTCACATAACCTAAAAGGCAGTGTGCTGTGGTGGTCAGAGAGGGGACGTTTGTGATGGTATGGAAGGATAGATGGGGTTATAAAGTGGAGACAGTGGGCTGGAAAGGGGGTGGTACTGCCCAGGCAAGGACAGCCTCAAGAGGAAAGGCCCAGAGGCAGGTAAGCCCCAGGGTGTGTTCTTTTTAAGACACAAAACCCTGAACTTGGAGAAAACGCTTGAGAAAAGCTACAAACATGATTAAGAAGATGGTGTCAACTATGGTTTAGAATAGGCAGAAAGGACTAGAATTCTACTGGGGCAGTAATGTATTTTCAAACAGATGGGCTGGAAAGTGATTATACCACAGTATAAATGAAAAACCTATGAATTCAATTTTCTTGAGAAAGATCCTTGCTTCCCCAGTTCTTGGGTGTCTGATGGTCCATTCTGGTTCAGTCATGTGCTCTGCTGACTCAGAACCTACACTATCTCCTCTCTGGAACACCATTCCCTGACCCCCATGTGGCAGTCTTCAATATTTAAGTAAATATCTCCTTCAATAAAACATAACCCCCAGGTTTCCTCATGAACTCCAAATTTCAAAGAATGAGAAGAGATATTTAACGAAAACCCTGTTAGTCTTTCAGGGAAGACTTCAATTCTAAATAGCTTTTATTATGAAAAGTAAAGAGTTATTTAGTTTCACTTTCTATTTAAATAAGGAACTGGTTTATATGCTGTTATATTCAGAGAATGACTTTAAAATTTTCTCCTTTGAATAATGCCATTCCCATGAGATTCTCAAACACATAAAAATCCAACCAGACTTAATATAATTAGTAGAGTCTGTAAGGTATTATTTAGCATCTTCTGCTTATAGTGAGTCATGTCCAAAAACCAGGTGATCTTCTTATTCATTAGAGAACAGTATCACTTCTCAGATGATTTACCTAGACCCAAGGAAAGTGATGCCATTCTGAATTCTGAAATGTTTAATTGTCTCACGTTATAAGCCTTGGTAGAAAAAGAAGCCCACCCTGCCAGACTGAGTGAGGTGAGGAGCAGCAGTGACTTTCATCTAAAATGTGCCAAGGGAGGCCTGAGTGAAGTGGGGACTGACCCCTGGGGCCTCTGCTGTCCAGGCCCTTCTTCACTGAAGCACAACATAGAGGCTAAGAGGTATGGGGCAGTGAGTGTTCAGGCACAGCTGTGTGTTGTTGATTAAATAACAACGAATTTTTTTCTTAATAAAGCTTGTTTTCTTTGGGAATTCATGTGTTCTTTTCCGAATTAAACTAGCAAAATAAGAACTTTTGTAAAATTTCAACCCACCCAGGTATCTGTTCTATCAATTTTCAGTACTTTGCGTGTGTCCTGCCCTCAGTAAAAACATCTGTTTTAGAAAACGTAACCAGTGAAGGAACTGGGAGACAGGACTGAATCAAAAATACCTTCAGATGAACAAGCAGCAGCACCAAGTCCCTCCCTCTAAATGAGCTGGCCTCACCTGTGGGGCCCAGAGAGAAGCCCCCTCCAAGGTGCTAGTTTTCAGTTTGCTTCCTGGCACTTCTGCAGTCATAACTAAACTGAAGGAGAATATTGATTGTATGACTTCAGAACAAAGCCAGCCACCCTGTAGCATCTTCAGGAAATTCCGCGCTCCCCTAGGGCTTGCAAAACTCCCTCTGTCTTGCAGACTAAAGGCTAGATCTCAGTCACCTAGCTCTAGTTTGCATAATTAAAGAAAGTGGAAGCTGGTTATTTTCTGGGTGTCCCTTGACCAAACTAAGCTCACAGGGCCTGTGACAGAAATAAGATAGCAATAAAATGAAGTTGCAGCAGTGAAACTTTTATTTAGATGAGCAGGAAAAGTCAAACCCTTGGATGTGCATCTGACCCCTTACTAGGGCCATACAGTCAAAATAGTGTCCATATAAGGTATGAAAATGTTATTCTTTTGAAGCTGGCATATGTACAACAATATCATTTCATGTCATAGTTTATAAGACAGGAGAAAATTTACTAATATATAATACTTTTTATCTTCATGTTTGATGTGGGAAAGCATAGCCTATGATCTATTAACTTACTCCCTACCACATCCTTATTTTTTTTTCTTGGTTTTTTTTTTTTTTTTCCCATTATCTTATTAACGTATCTGTCTTGGGGGGGGGGGAATAAAACAATTCTAGAGTCACATTCAGTATTGCCACACATGGGGAGTGTCCAGAGCAGCTCTACCTCTTTTCTACACTGGGAATCCAGATAGATTTCCTTTGTACAAAAAGTCTTGTTACTAGAGAAAAGACTGAAAATCACTGAGCTAATCTAAATCCCTCACTTTAAAACAACGCAAAGACCCAGAGAGATCTTGGTCTCAAGGTCAGCCACTTTTAGCAAAGCAATTCCTGGAAACCAAGTCTCATACTACTAGTCTATGGCAACAACAACAGCAAAAAGAAGAAGAAGAAGAAGAAGAAGAAGAAGAAGAAGAAAGGAGGAGGAGGAGGAGGAGGAGGAGGAGGAGGAGGAGGAGGAGGAGGAGGAAGAAGAGGAGGAGGAAGAAGAGGAGGAGGAAGAAGAAGAGGAGGAAGAAGAAGAGGAAGAAGAAGAAGAAGAAGAAGAAGAAGAAGAAGAAGAAGAAGAAGAAGAAGAAGAAGAAGAAGAAGAAAGAAAAGAAAGAAAAGAAAAGAAAAGAAAAGAAAAGAAAAGAAAAGAAAAAGAAAGAAAGAAAGAAAGAAAGAAAGAGAAAGAAAGAAAGAAGAAAGAAAGAAAGAAAGAAAGAAAGAAAGAAAGAAAGAAAGAGGAAAGAAAGGAAAGAAAGAGAGAGAGAGAGAGAGAGAGAGAGAGAGAGAGAGAGAGAGAGAGAGAGAGAAGAAAAGAAAAAAGAAAAGAAAAGAAAAGAAAAGAAAAGAAAAGAAAAGAAAAGAAAAGAAAAAAGAGAAGAAAAGAAAAAAAGCCCAATGAGCTCAAAACAGGACTCTCTCAATCAAAATCCACCTGACCCTATCTGGGTGAGCAAAACCAAGATTCCTTCACCTCCACCCCCACTTCTGTTGCAGAACAAGGGTCATTGCCAGCGAGAGCTGAACTTGTGGATGGGGTCTGGTTTCAGTCAGAGTGCAATTTGGTTTTAAGGCTCAGAAATCTTTTGTTTGAAGTCACCACACTTGGTTAGAGGTTGAGAAACCATATGGCTACTGAGTAGCCATTGGCTTTTCATTTTGGGAAAACAACCTGTCTCATTAACAGTTTCTCAGGGAAAACCTCTAAGACAGAGAAGGAATATTTACTAAGTGGGAGAAGAAGCTATTAATGAAGATCTTTCTAGCTCACGCACATTGGGTTCTGAGCCATTTGGGGGCATGTACGTAATAAAGTTGGCATTAATATGATGGTCTATGAAGGTTCCTTGATTACTTTTCAGGAATATATGGAATTTACTAGATAAATAAATGCAGTCACACTCAGTCTCATCTTGTTCAGCCCCAGGCCCTGGGAGGAGAGTTGGGCTGGGGGAGCAATGGGAGTGGGGAGGCCTGACAGGGCAGCCTGAGCTTTAGAGTCTAAGCAGCATGGAGTGCAGGCAGCATGGAGCTTTTAGCATCTCCCTGAAGCTTCCCATTCTCCCCTGACCCCCATCCTGCATTCCTGGAGAGTGTCTTAACATCTGCCCAGGGCTCCTGAAACAGAGCATATACATTCATTCAACAAATATTTATTGAGCACTATACATTCATTCAACAAATATTTATTGAGCACTTACTATGGACTAGGCCTTCCCATTCTGTACCACTCAATGAGTGCCTTTCCAAGGTGCCTGCCCTGTGCAATTTCTCTGAGGCATGTAGAGAGAGGAAGAGGCACCTGGCTCACTCCCTCATTGCCCACAGGAGCTTGTGATTTAGATTGGGTTTATAAAACATTCAGTAAACACTGAGCACTGGAGGCAAAATGGGAAAAGACTGAGGTTTGTAGTCAGCCTGCCCCAATTAAAATGCTAACACTTGGGGCAACTGGCAGTAACTATCTGCCTGATCTGGGGCAGGTGGTTAACTTCTCTGAGCCTCAGCTTCTTTATTTAAATGGAGAATAATATACACCTTACAGGGTTATTTCTTTAATGGGACATAAAGACATAGAGACCACTAATATTAAGTAGAAACTTTTTTTAAGATTCAGCACAATTTTTATTTTTATTTTAATATGTTTCACACTAATGCTGGTATATCATTATTACAGTAACACTTAGCACTCACTTCATACAAGGCACTATTCCAAGTATTTTACATAGATTAAAGTAGTTCACCCTAACAACAACCTTCTGAGGTAAATTAATAACCCAGTCTTCAACAAATGATGTAACTGAGGCACAGAGAGGTTGAGTGACTTGCCCAAGGTCACACTATAGTCAGCGCAATAACTGGCTTGAAACCACAATTTAGTTCCATGTCTTGTTTACTTACTTTCAGAAGGCTCTTTCAATAAAATTGTGCCAAAAGTTTATTCTTTCTCTCCAAGCTTGATACTTATCATTTACTTCACTTATAATTCAAGTGTCTTCACAGTAATGTGACTTCTATGTGCTTTTGCTCTAAGAGTACAATTCTATACAATACTTTTGTAGTTTTGGTCTCTTTTCTACCTTTACTGACAAAATTAATCAGTTTCCTACACTTACTCTGATAAATATCACTTGATTTACCATAGTGGTAACCAACTTTGAAAATTGTGTCAAAATTTGATGGCTTTGTGCTACTACAAAGTGTCACAAGAAACTGGCCATTGGAGACAATTACATCCCAATAAAGCCCAATTTTCAAACATTCAGCACTGTATTTCCTATTTTAACTACAGTTTCTCTTTTTCAGCTACTGACTGTGCAAAATGGACATTTTATAGATTATTTTGTCCTCACTCATATAGATTGATAGTGTATATTCATGCTGTAACAATATTCAATATTTATACTTAATTATTCTGTATTGCACTATTGACATTTTCATCATTAATTTTACTCTTTAATGAACTACTTTTGAGTTCTGAAAGATTTCATGCAACACAAAAGTAACAGCAAAAGGTATATTTTTTACAATTAAGAATTTTAACACTGTCATGATGTGAAACATATTATCCAAAATAACCGATAGTTGGTAACTGAAATTAGCTATGATGAACTAACCAATACAATCCTTGCAGTGAATTTCATTAAAACAGTAATTTCTATAGAAATCTTAAATTTTAAATTACTTATATGTGAAAAAATTATTTCATCAGTTTTTCTTCTAAAATCATCAAACCACTTGCGAACTCCTTTACAGTCCAAGAGTTTCATGGACCACCTTTGAGAAACCTTATTTCAAAAATAGCATTTCTACTTCTAATCAATGGTGGTAATTACTGATTTACAGTGCTTCGTACATAGGAGACATTTAATACCCGAATAATAAATTATCAAGCAATATTTTTTGGTGTCATACATGTTAAGCACTATATATTTTAAAGTCTGAGGATACAACAATGAACAGAACGAACAATGTTGCTATCTGGAGGCACTTCCTCTTTAGTGGAAAAAAGCAGACAGTACAAAAAAACGAATTCAGAAAATGTTAACGATAGAACGGAAAATAATACAATAAAATGTGACTTGAGGAGGGCAAGAGTTCTTTAAACAAGGTATTCGGGAAAGATCTCACTAATGAGGTTGCAGTTAAACAGAATGCTGAGTGATAAGGAGATAGTCACTGAGCATGGGAGGGTATCAGTGTTAACAGGACACCCATAGAATGCTGGACTGTAGAAATAATTGAGTCAGACAGACTGACATACAGAGAGCAGCCACTCTAAGTATCTATGCTAAGGCTGGACAGCAGCTGCTGAATAGTCACTAAAATGAGAGCTGCATGAGGTCAGCATGTGCTGCAGAGGTTAAGGAAAGCTTTCTGGAGAAGGCAGAATGAGAACTGGGCTTGAGAGATGAGCTATTATGGCTGAAAAAGTGAACAGTAGGGTTCCAATTGCAAACAAAATCAGTGATGTGGGAGTGAGCTGCCAAGTGTTCAGGGGCTCATGAGGAACTGCCAGCTATCTTGGTGAAGGTGCTGGCTGCTGAAGAACAAGCAGGATAATGGGGTAGAGAGGGATGGGAAGGGGCTAGATCATAGAAGATTTGGAAAACTCAGAAGGGTGAACTCTGTGCCTAACCCCTAACCAATCCCCAGGACAGCTACACCTTGGGCTTCCTACCAAGCAGACTGGCGATGAGCCCTTTCTCTAAGTTCCATGTCTGGACCCAGGCACCTGTCTTACTGCCTCAAAGGAAAGCTCACTGATCTAACATCAAGGTGACCTATGAGTCAGTGAGTGTGGTTGGGAGCTAGAACAGCTCTCTTATACATTTACCATCCACTGCAAATACGGCAACACCTAACACTCTCTAAATGCCTCAGACAACGACTTATCCCATAAACTCTGAGCTAGAGGCATCAGTCTCTCTCTGTCAAAGGTGGTTTTTTGTCAGCATCTGATGGGAAGCACACCCAGGACTGCCTTGGAGACCACAGTAGTCTGGCAGCCCCCTCTTTCCTGTCTCCACTAAGGAAGGGGTATGCCCCACAACTCCATAAGACCCCTCTTACACCTCGAGAGGAGGCCTGGACTTTAAAATGCCAGACTTTCTAACAGACCCCACTAGGGCAGTCAGGCTTAGATTCCCAGACCTTGCTCTTTCTGTGATTGTACCAGATATGCCCCCAGCATGTGGTTCCAGCTCAACTGGGGACTCCACAAGGGCTCATACAGGCTTTTCCCCAGAAGCTGACAGAGTGTTTAGAAGACATTTTTTATGAACAAATGAATAAATAACTGACAATCTGTGGATTTAGGAGATGGGACACAAAAACTACTCAATGTCCTAATAGCTACCCTGGAGGTCCCCTCCATTGAAACAACAGCTGCTTTTCACTTGGTTGTGTATAATGTATGTATGACACAAGATACTAGGCACATTTCTCACATGATCTCATTTAATATTCACAATTGATGTGAGCATTCTCCACATTAACTGATAAGAAAACTGAAGGTTAGACAAATTAGGTCACATGCTAGCAAGGGGCAGAGTCAGGACTCCTACCCAGGGCTGGCTAATCCCAAAGCCCTCATTCTTTCAGATCACAGTCCTAGAGCAATTTGGTGGGTGAAGGCACTAGAATCTCCCACCTGCCACTTTGGAGGGCAATTCGGCAGCTCTTTGGCTCACCCTCCCACCTTAGCAGGAAGCCGTTTATCAGATTAACAACCCACCTGCTCCCACAACAGAGAGCAGGGCTCTGAGGTAACAAGTGGGCTTGTCTGGGCTTTCTATAAGAAAAGGACATAGGATACCTCGGGCCTTAGAGTAGGGAAGCCACCTTGTGCTTTTTCCTTCCTCAGGGGAAACTAGAACGTGTCCTTTGACTTCATGTCAGCATGAACTAATGGGATGAACACAGGATTTGGAGCCAGACAGATGTGGGTTTAAGTCCTGATAAGCTTTGTGACCTTGGACAAGCTTACTTAACCTATCCATGTCTCAGTTCCTTCAGCTGAAGAATGGTCTGAATCCACTTCCCCCATGGATTGTCTTAGGCATTAAATGAAATGGCATTAAGAAGCTCACTCCACAACTGGCACCCAACAGTGCTCTCAAGCAAGAGTTCTTCCTTTCCCCTCTTAACTCAATAGGACAACCATTATTGGTTCCAATTATCAGATGAGCAAACTGAGGTGCCATGAGGTTGAGTGGCCTCCAGCTAGTAGTAAAGGCTGACTCCTAACTCACAAGACAAGGCTCTTTCCACTGTTTTGTTTTATTTTTGCCGGCTCCTCAAAAGAAAAAAACAGATCATTCCCCCAAAATTGGTGATTTTGCCTTGAATATATAACTGTCTGGTTCCTCCTCCTCGTCTTGCTCCCCTTCCCCAAATTCTTATCTCACTAGTCTCTTCACATACAAATCAGACTGATCATCATAAAGCAACAGAGAGGGTCACAGGCAGAATGGGAGGTAAATATAATTTTCTCCACAAGCAAGACAAGCCCTCTCTGTTGCTGAAAAAATCATGACTCACTCTAGGTTTTTTATGAGGGCCAGATGCTGAGCATGTCTAAATTGCTTCAAATTGCTACTACGTGTGCTCTGGTGGTGGGGAGGGGAACAACCAACATCCATATATATTTATACATTCACCAGGAAATGTGTTTATATTGTTTTCCAATCAGGATTTACCACAAGCCAGTAGTTCCACACCTAATGAACAGGCCAAACCCAGCCCATTGTCAACAAAGAAAAGTCCATCTCAAACATAAAAGATTTTAAATCAAAATGGATGTTAGAAGAGCATGATTCCTGGCATTGTTGGGCAGCCAGGATCTTCTTTGGAGCTGACAGGGTGAGTGATGGTTGTTTCTGGGCTCAGACTTTATCCTGGAATCCTTAGGAGCTCAGCAAGGGAGGCTTACTAGGAAGGAAAGGATGCCTTTTGGGCCTGTTTCTGCTCTATATTTAGGTCCTTGAAAATTCGTGGTGTGGCCCCTGACCACCTAGAGCCCACTCCTCTGTTGGCCATCAGTCCTGCACAGCCCAACTCTCTCTGGAGCCGCAGCTTGGGTCCCCCAAACAACCTGACCACACTGATCTGTGTGGACTCTCTCTACCCAGATGTTTCATCTTGTAGACCTAAGTCACTGTCCAAAATGTAAGCCTTCTCATTTCTTCTCTCTATTCTCAATCCCACAAAGACTGTTCTGTGTCTCTTCTCCCAAATGCCAACTTCTCCTCTTCCCTGAAAAACTTTCCTCTGTGCCCACTGGATCCCTTGTTCCATGGCAAATCAATCCCTTTATTCTTCACCCTCTCACAGAAGGCTCTCTCCTCTTCTTAGACCTGAGACCTGGTCATTCCCTTAATGATGATTTTTTTATTCTCTCATACATGTGTGTCTACCTGGGTCAGCAGATAAAGCCAGAAGGTGGGGTCAGTGTCTTCACACCCCCATTGTGCCTCAAGACCATAACTTTCCTCCAGTGCAACTCCTTTGGGGCTCACACTATCTGGCTTACCAGCTTCCCCGTATTCCTCTGTCTCCCTACTCCTACCATTCTCTTGGAGAGTTCACACTGCAGGGGCAGAACCCTCCCATGACAGGCATTACCTTACTACATTGAGTGACACTGATCTCCCTTCTAAATCCATCACCCACTGCCACAGCCACACTGTCTATCTTGTCACTGCCATTCTTTGACACAGCTCTCAGCCCTCTAGCTGTATATCTGTTTTTCAGTCTCTCTGAGATCATTAATCCTTTGATTCCCTCCTCTTTCTGCTGGTCCATCATCCCTCAAACTGCCTCCTCTTCTTTCCAATCAAGCTCAAACTACTAACTTACTCATACCCTCCTGGCACCCCTATCCTTTTTCTGCCTCTCAAACCTCTGCATCATGTGCCATTCACCTTCTCTTTTCTCTTTTCTGCCCTGGTAGCTGAGTGCTACAGAAAAAAAAAAAAATCACATGCCCCCAATGCCCCACAAATGTGCCTGCACCAGAAACCTTAGATTGCTAATCCTAATGTCCATTAAGGCCATCTTGGAATGAATATTTGGAATAAAAATTTTTATAATCTTTAGAATTTTAGTATTGAATAAAAATATTTCCCAGCATCCCTTGGAGCTAGTGATAGCCATACAACTCAGCTATGCCCAGTACGATGAGGAGGTTTATTGTGTAACAGCTTCTGCGAAATTTCTTTAAGATATATCTGAGATGTGCCCTTTGTCTCATCTATCCCTTCTTCCATCCTTCTGCTTGGAACATGGATGTGATGCTTGGACCATAATAATGAGGGCCACAGAGGAAGCATAGGAGAATGTAAAGCTAAAAGCAGTCTAGGTTCCTGAGGACTACAGCACCTGAATGGCCTGTAAGTAGACTTCTCTTATATAAGAGAAATAAATGTTATTCTGTTTAATCCACTTTTTTTAGGTTTCTGTTATAACTGCTCACAGTGGAATTGACTCCTACTAACACAGTACCCTGAAAACATAATTCCAAATTGATAAAATTCTAAATAGACAAAAAATAGAAAAGTAAAGAATAAAACACTAAAAAAATATTGCAGGAATGCTCTGGAGACTAGACTATAAACTGAGAATAAGGGAGACTTTCATAACAAAGACTGGAAACTTGGAGGCCCTAAAAAGGATGATATACTTGACTAAATAAATATTTGTAAGTTTTGTACCATAAACAAAGGTCACAGAGAAATAAAATACCTAGGGAAATATTTGTAATGCAGTTTTTAAAAGTTAATTTTCATTAAAAAGTGAGTATGATCTAAAAAGTATATTGTATTAAATGACCCAAGACCATGTATGTGTGTCTACAAAGATAACTGCAACTCCAATGGGCCTCCATAAATAGCAGCGCTCTTTCTTGCCCAAGGTTCTAAAAAAGTTGAAAGTAAAAAAGTAAATATGGGGGACAAAATATCCTATTTTTAATAATAGCAACTAAGTTCCCTAGTCTCAACTCCCACCAGAATGTCACCCTTTAAGCCTCTCCTCTATTAAATTCTAGGTTGCTCATAGCCAGTCTGTATAACTACATCCAACTTCATTCAACCTCACAGAAAAGAAGTTAGACTCTTCCGGTAACTCTTAAACTCTCTAGGTTCTTCTTGATTCACTGTTTCTGATTATACCCCTATCCCTAAACTGATCCCAGTGACAGACAGAATGAGACGTGCTGATTGTCTTAAACAATTAGATCTAGGCCTAGAGCTGGGTGAGGTGTGTCAGTCACATTAACTAGTAGGTTAACTATAGGGGAGTGAATTTCCCAAACTGGAGAGTCCAAGAACTTCCTGCAAGAGAAAGGGGGAAATGGAAGTGCAGAGTTAACCAGGCAATGCCCCCACCCAAAAGAAGTGTGAGGTCCCCAGCCTTAGTTAGCCCAGTGACAAGCAAGCTGAGACCAGAAGAATGAAAATAAGCATGGGAAGGAAGGGGTAGAAGGCATTCCAGGCAGAGCAAACAGCATGTATAAAGTTCTGGAGATAAAAGCATGATGCATGCTGGAACTGCTAGTATTTCAGTACACCTGGAGCATAGAGTGAGACAGACAATGACAAGAGACAAAGTCGAATGGCTGGGCAAAGCAGACAAGGATTGTGAGCTCCTTGATGGTGGGAATGGAATTTATATTTCCTAGGCTTGAGATAAACAGATGTAGGATTGTGTTCAAATCCCAACTCCTTCAGTGGTTACGTGTAGCCTCTCTGAGCTTCATGGTTATTTTTTTTTTTACTGACTAATCTATAAAATACAACTGTTAATAGTGTTCTCACAGTGTTGTTAAAGGATTAAATAAATTTAATGATCTAGATAAAAAGTAGCTGTTATTATTACTATCAGTGCCCCTCTCAGGCCTAGCATCCCTGCCCTCAAAGACCAAACAATACCTAGGTAACATCAGTAAACATCTGTGGACTAAAGGATTAGCATCCACTGTGAGCTGGCTTGTCCCTGGACACAGCTCCTTACTCCAGCAGTCCCTTAGCCTCCCACCCCTGTCCTATGGTGCTCTCCTCAATCTATTGCAAGGTACTCAAAACTGCCAAGAAGTATCTAAAGCTCAGATACCAAAGGGCTGGGTCCCTTGCCCCATAGATTTGCTCAAGCTAGCAGGTCCTAAAATGACACAGCAACCAAGGCTGATCTGGGCCAGGGAGGGACCAGGAGAAAACTAAGGTGAGTCATAACTACCTGTGGGAGAATTGGGAAAAGCTTGGCTGGGTGAGACTCCCCAAAGGCTTTGATGGCCTCCTGCAGAAAAGCCTGAGAGACTAACTCCCTTCAGATAAACTAGAAGCCTTAGCACCCCTTTCAGGGCATATGGAAGTGAAAAGGCTCATGGTGTCTGAAGATGGGGACACTGGGTCTGTCACTCACTATCTCCCAAGAGGCTAAAAGCCTTTAGGTATTTCTGTTCAGAAGCTACTAGACACAAACTTTTTTCAGACACTCCTGAAGAGTATAGGGAAATGACAGGTGTGGACCATACCATACCTATCTGTGTATAACAGTGTATAACAGTTTGGACTTTGAACTCATACAGAATTGGGTTTGAATCTTGATTCTGCTACTCACTGTTTGGGCCTGTGCAAGGAACTTTATATCCTGTCCTCAATTTTCTCAGCTGTAAAATGGAGATGGTACTGTTTAAAGGATTAAATAAGATAATATATGTGAAGTGCAAAATGTTCCTTCCTTTGATGGCACAGGGTCCTTTCACCACTATTGGATACTTTTTCTTATCTCTTGTTCTTGCTGTGAACTGTCAGGAAGCTTCTAGTCCTGTCCACTTAGAACATCTCCCTTCCCAAACCAAGGCACTTGTACTTCAGGAGACTCAGGCAGTAATAAAAGCCATAATCACTCAATTATGTAAACTGAACACTCCACCAGGTCTTATGCTAAATGTAGGAGATACCATGGAGAATCAGACACAGTCTCTTCCTCAAGAAGCTCCACCCCAGTGGAAGAAAGCAGCACAAAAGAGCTCATAATAATGCACCATGATAATGCAGTGAAAGTGGTAAAGGGGGACCTATTCACTGATTCTAGGGGTGTTAAGGACATGACAAATGAGATAAGTCTTAAAGGATGGGCTTGTGTTGACTAGTGGAAGGACAGTGAGGGAAGAGCAGAGGAAAAAGGATGAGCAAAATCAAGGAGGGAACCTAGAGCCTGGGATGTGTAAAAAAATGGCAGTTCTAGATTGCTAGAAAATAAAGTGGCAAATAGTCAATAGGAGATGCCCAGTTAATATTGGTTTGTCAAGCATCGAAAAGAGTCTGATAAGATATAGACAAAACTGTTCACCTACAGTGAGGTTAGAAATATGAAATAAGGGCATTCAGTTTTTACTTTATGTTCTACTATATTGTTTGAAATTGTTACAAGTATGTATGAATTTAATAATTTAAAAATGCACATTTTTGAAAATGTAAATTAAAAAGTTATTTTTGGCTTCAATGTGTAGAATGAGTTGGAAAGGGACAAGTCTGAAGCAGGGAGACCAGTTACAAGGCTGCTGCAGGTGATGAAGTCGTAAACCAGATAAGCAGCTATGGGGATAGGAGAAGGAAAAGTCAAGAGTGTCAAAACTGTAGAGCTGTGGGGGTGGCGGCACTTTTACTAAGACAGAGACCGTGAGGAAAAAATATCTGGGTTAGGAGGGCAGGGAGAGGTAGAAAGACAATGAGAGCCCTTTTGTCTATGTAGGAACTGAGGTGCCCATGGGATATCCAAGTGGAGCTCCCCAGCTGGTAACATGAATATATGGGACTGACATTTGGAGAGAGACAGATAGGAGATATGAATTTGAGAAATAGTCACATATATATCATTAAAACCATGAGGATAGATGATATCTATCCATCCTCAGGAAGACTTATAGCAAGGGAAAAAAGAAGGAGTCCAGCATAGACATCAGCTATCAGATGGAGAAAGAAGAACTCATAAATTTATCAGAGAAGAAACAGCCAGAGGAAGAGGGAAGGGGTAACAGTATCAAATAATTCTGAGACATTAAGAAGGATGAAGACTCAAAAGTAACCTTGACATGCCCTTCAAGATCTCCAGGGTTCTGGGAGGTTTTGCTCAGAATGATCCTAGGCAGGAGGATTAGGCAATAGAGCCTCCATCCCGCTTATGGCTATGTCTGAGCTAACCTTTGCCCTTTGCTTTCTAGTCTCACTGGGTCAGGATCCAAAACTTGTCACTATAATCTCTCAGCCTCACTTGGTACATTCTGAGTTCTAGAGAGTCTTGAATAAAAAGGGCTACAAACCACTGGTACAGCAAACATACCACACCTAGGCATCCTGGAAAAAGCACCAGGTCTGGTGCATCCCTAATTCTCTCTTTGACTCTAAGCAAGCCATAGTTCCTCAATGGGCCTCAGCTTTCCCATCAGTAACTTAGAGGGTCAGAAGGAATCATCTTTAAGGGCCTCTTTCGAACCTCATATTTCATGATCCAACAAACCACATGAAGAGATAGACTCCTGCCTAGCTTTTTCTGAGCAGGGAACATTTAAACATCTGGCTTTCTGATCATAGGCTATGTGTTAATTAGCCATGGGCAAGAAAGCATAAGGTCTGCCTGAGCGACTGCTTCATTCTACACGCAGGTGCAAGACCTACAGTCACCTGGATTTCAAACACAATGAAGACAAGATATCACACTAAATAGATGTTTGACTTCAGAGAAAGCCCTGCTCTTTAAGTCCTTCTTTTGTGCCACTATCAATGATAGACAAGCATAAGATTGGTAATTAGGCCCAGGTTCAAATCCCCACATATGAGCTGTGTAACCTGGGTCAGGTTATTTAGTCTTTATATGTATTTCTTTACTCTGCCATAAAATAGGAATGATAATAGTACCTTCTTCATAATATTGGTATGATGATTAAATGAGTTAATATTTATAAAGCAAGTAGAACAGTACCTGGCACATGAGAAACATAACACATGTGGTTAAATCAAATAATAGTGCATATAGCATATACTGATTCACTCTGTGTCTCTGCTCTGTCTTCCAGGATACTAACTTCATCTTTCACACACAGCTCTCAGAGAATTCCAGGAACCCCTTCATGCTAGCAAAATGAATAAACAATTCTACCTTAAATCTTCACACTACATCACATGGTGAAGAGAAACAAATCTCTTCTGATAGCTGTCACAGAACAGAAAGCAAGCTTTTCTTAAAAAAAAAAATTCTTGTCATTTGCTATGACTAGGTAACATGGCCAGTAAGGACCTAGCCCAGAAGGATTAGAGTGGGATTAGGTCAGTTCCACCCAAACCTATGGCTCAAGAGTAAGACAGTGGATAGGCTTCCACAGGAAGATCAGAGTATGATTTGAGAGAATGATGAAAGACACCCACTACAAGTCTCTGCTAGATGACAAGTACCATGCTACACTCTGAGGATATAATCCTCACAGTCACAATTTCTGCCCTCCAGGAGCTCACAGCCTAGAGAAGGAAACAAGCAGTTATGACACAGCACAAGGAAAGAAGCATGAGGAAGGTTGCCCTACTCAGCCAGGCAGAGGGGCAACAAAGCATAAATGAATGGGAGTAGAGGGTTGTTATGAAACTTCCCAAAAGAGTTGAATCTTAAAAGACAAGTAAAGCTTTATCAAGTGAAGAAGAGCAGAAGGGAATTCCAAGCACAGAGCACTGCAAGATCAAAGGCACAGAAAATGTAAGTAGCTCAGAATGACTAAAGCATAAGGTATAGAGTAGAGATAAGGAGAGGTGGAAGGGAAGCAGTCAGGGAAGAGTAATGAAAGGTGAGGCTGCAGAGACTAGCAGACCCCAAATCAGATCAGATTTATGCTGAGATCCAAGTGGCCCTGGTATTAATTCAACAGTTGAAAATCCAGGATAAGAGTAGAAAATAAGAAAAAGATCAGGCAGAAGATAAGGAAGCAAGAAAGAGGCCAAAAAAATGTGCTACCAGAGAGGTAGGACTCAGGTAAACATAAGGAAAAAGAATTTTTAAGAGACAACAGAAAATTGCAGTTGCTGCAAAGAGATTAGGGAGGATAAGATCAAAGATTTGTGATTAGTAATTGATGTTGACCTTGACCTCTGATGGAGCAGCTTCCGTGACAGTGGAAGGGCAAAGATGGCTTGGAATTTAGTGAATGAGAGTTAAAGTTGAAGTATGATAGGAGACTACTCTTCCAAAATATTTATATTTTATAATAACATATGTATCCAAATACTTAAAATATGCACCCAAGAACTTCCATTTAAAAATTTGTCCTAAAGGAACAATCAGGAATATGTACAAGGATTTGTTAACAAAGGTTGTACTGTAATGTTAATTATAGCAAATAACTGGAAAATAACCTTAAGATTATGGTTTAAAATGTCTAAACAAATTACAATGCATCCACAATTGAAATTTTAATGTAATGATTAAAAATCACATTGTAAAAGATACTGACACAGGAAAAGTGTCAGGTTACAGAAAAGAATATTCAGAATGCTCTCAATGTCAAAACAAATGAGTATCAGATATAACTAGAAATAAGTTTAGAAGGAGATAAACCATAATGTTAACATTAGTGGTTACCTCTAGAAGTGTGATTATGGATGTTTGAAACATGTTCAATTATTTGTATTTCCCAATTTTTCTCCTACTATATTACTTAGCAATGAGGAAAAGGAAATTAAGAGCTTGCCAGTACTAAAAGAAGAGAATTAATTTCAAGGGAAATGTGGTAAGATTTCTATAGATTGAGGAAGATTTGAGCTTGTTCACGGGTGGAAAGAAAAGGAGAGGTTAAAGGTAAGAGAGAATAAATGAAGGAGCCAGGCCCTGAGCGTTTAGGGGTTCCTAGGGATGAAAACCCCAGGCAGATGAGGTAAAGATGGCAGAGGACCCAAAGGCAGTGGGAAAGAGAACTGATCACGGATGCATGATCACCTGCTGCTCTGTGTGTAGATAGAGAGTGGGGAGAAGATTAAGGGGATGGAGGAAAGTGGAAAAGGTTTACAACAGCTGCTGTGAGGAATTAGGAAGTCAATTAGCAATAAATGAAGGGATTGTAGAAAGGCTCCAAGGGAGGACCCAGCTGCCACTGAGGACCAGTTCTTGATCCCACTACCAGTTAATTTATTAGCTGCAGCCAAAGGGGAAATGTGTAGCTTGAATTCAGCCAAGGAACATCCAAATAACACCCAGAAAATGTGACCCAGAATAACTAAAACTATTAAGGAGTATACTAATGCATCAACTAATTTAAGCCCTGCTTGCCTTTTCTAGTTTGGTCTCAGGCAGTTGTACATCTTCACCATAATCACTGTTTTTTAAAAAATCAATAAAGGAGGTGAACAAAGATAGTAAAATGAAAAAGCATTTAGGGAAATGGCATTATCAACCCAAACAATGGAACATTAAAACAACACTAACATATTGGGCCAAAATACACAGGCAGTTGTTTCCAGGGTTGCTGGTACTTGTTCACTTCCTAGATGAGTGACTGGAGAATCTTCCTAGTGTCTGATAATAAACAGTCTCTTGGCTTTGGCCTGGCAAGTGGGTGATTACAAGATATTATCTCATAAATAAATAATATCAGACTTTCCTATGTGACCAGTATAATCATTATAATTCACCTTGAAGGCGAAGTCTCAGGAAATTCAAGATTTTTAGAAACCAAGCAGAATCCTTATGAAATGTAGCTTGTGCTTATTGGAATCACTTCCTGGACTGAGTAAAAAGAGCTGCCATCTGTTAAGCAGTTATTATAAGCATGTTCTGTGCACTATTCTCATTAATCCTTATAACAATACTGCAAGGAGGATATAATTTTCTTCATTTTACAAACAACAAAAGAAGCTTAGACATAGTAAAATGGTGAAAATGATAAGACCTGCTTAATAAGACTATTTGGGATATAGGCATATCTTACAGATATTGTGGGTTCAGTTCCAGGCCGCTGCAAAAAAGCGAGTATCACAATAAAGCGAGTTGTAATCATTTTGCTAATGGAGGCTCTTGCCTTCAATTTATAAGAAACACAACATCTACGTAGTGCAATAAAGTGAAACACAATTAAACAAGGTATGGCTGTACTGAGATAATAAATGTGAAGCATTTAACACATAGCAGCACACAGTACTCTCCTCATGAACTTTAACTACAATAATGTCCACTAGCTATAATAATATCCCAGTATTTTTGCTATTGTTTGACAAAACAAGGGAGGCAGGTCTTCTTTTCATCATCCCTATTTCATGACAAATGAAAATGGTTTAGCTGAGATTCCAGCAAGCTCTCTATAGTTAATATTTCAACAATCACTTACACTAGGCTCTTCTGGGCCACCATGCTTCTGCACTGGATTCAAGTTCACTATGTATTCCCTTTATTTCCAGTCAAATAACTTCATAATCCCTTGAGCACACACCAGTGAGGGTGAGGATAGCCCAGAGAAGCAGCTTGGGCTCCAGCCTGAGTAAGTCTGGAGTCAAAAAAGCACTACAGATAGAGAAAGAAAAGCCTTTCAACAAATGGTGAATTAACACTGTTAAAATGTTAACAATTTTAATTAAAAAGAATTAACATTGATAGGGAGTAATCACTTCATAAGTTATATAAATGTCTAATCACTTTGTTGTATACTTGAAACCAATGTAATATTGCATGTCAACTATAACTGGAAAACAAATAAATTAATTTTAAAAAGGAATTAACATTGTTAAAATATCCATACTTCCCAAAGCAATCTACAGATTCAATGCAATCCCTATCAAAATTCTATTGGCATTTTTCACAGAAATAGAACAAATAATTCTAAAATGTTTATGGAACTACAAAAGACCCTAAATAGCGAAAGCAATCTTGAGAAAAAACAAAGCCAAACTGAAGGTATCACGCTCCCTGATTTCAAACTATAATAAAGCAATAGCAATTAAAACAGTATGGTATAGGCATAAAAAGATAATTGGAACAGAAAAGAGAGACCAGAAATAGATCCACACACATATAGTCAATTAATTTATGACAAAGTCAGCCAAGAATTTACAATAGGAGTAAAAAAAGTCTCTTCAATAAATGGTGTTGGGAAAACTGGAATTCCACATGCAAAAGAATGAAACTAAACCATCTTACACCACACATATACACAAAAATTAACACAAAATAGATATAAGTCTTGAGTGTAACACCTGAAACCAAAAAACTCCTAGAAGAAAACATTGGCAGTAAGTTCCTTGACATTGGTCTTGGTGTTGAATTTTTAGAACTGATGCCAAAAGGCAACAAAAGCAAAAATAAATAAGTGGAACTACATCAAACTAAAGAGCTCTGCACAGCAAACGAAACCATCAAGAAAGTGAAAAGCAGCATGCTGATTGGTAGAAAGTACCTGCAAATCATATATTTGTTAAGAAGTTAATATCCAAAATATATGAATAACTTCAAACAACTCAAAAAAAATCCAATTAAAAAAATGGGCAGATCTAAATAGACATATTCCCAATGAAGATATACAGATGGCCAACAGGCACATGAGACAATGTTCAACATAACTAATTATCAGGAAAATGCAAATCAAAACCACAGTGAGATATCACGTCACAACTGTCAGAACGGTTATCATCAAAAAGACTAGATATAAGAGTTGGTGAGGATGTGGAGAAAAGGAAACCCTCGTACACTATTGCTGGGAATGTAAATTGGTTCAGCCTCTATGGAAAATGGAATGGACATTTCTCAAAAAATTAAAGATAGAACCACCATATGATCTAGCTATTCCACGTACAAATATTTATCCAAAGAAAATGAAAACACTAATTTGAAAAGATATAGGCACCTCTATGTTCATTGCATCATTATTTATAATATATATGGGAACAACCTAAGTGTCCATTGATGAATGAATGAATAAAGAAGATGCAGCACACACACAAAAAAATAGAATACTACTCAGCCATAAAAAGAAAATCTTGCCATTTGCAACAACATGGGTGGATCTTGAGAGTATCATGCTAAGTGAAATAAGACAAAGAAAACCAAATACCATATGATTTCACCTATGCATAGACTCCAAAAAACAAAAGAAAACAACAGAACTCATAGATACAGAGAACAGATTGGTAGTTATCAGAGGGTTAGGGTGTGGGCAAAATGGGTGAAGGGGGTCAACTGTATGGTGACAGATAGTAACTAATCATATTGTGATCACTTTGTATTATATACAAGGATTGAATTATGTTGTACACCTGAAACTAACATGTTATATACTAATTCTACCTCAATTAAAAAGTAAAAAATGGTTAAAATCATAAATTTTGTTATGTATGTTTATCACAATTTAAAAATCTAAAAAAATTGCTACACAGAAAAAAAAGATGGGAAAAAAGTACATTTAAAGGTTCTTTAGAGTACAAGATTACAGATTGTTTTCTTCTTTATACTTTTATTTTACACATTTTTTTCAATGAACTTTTGAAATGAGAAAAAAATGCTTACTTTTTTTTGGGGAGGTGACATTGGTTAACGAAATCCAGTAAGTTTCAGGTGTACAGTTTACAGTAAGGCATATATATTGTATTGTGTGTTCCCCTCCCATAGTTAGATTTCCTTCTATCATCACATATTTAAAATGCTTATTTTTATTTTAGACTGTTGTACTTCCACTGGGATGACAATGGAGGTGATATGTCATCAAGTACTTTTAAAATGTCAATAAGATTTTCTCCAGAGCATATAAGTTTATCATAATGCTCTACATTGAAAACAGCTAAAAGTAGTTAGAATAGCAGAGTACTGACTTTTATACTTTTTAGGTGGAAGCTGATTTGGAATAGTTATTTTTAAGATGGTTAATTTACTATACTAGCAATAACTTTAAAGTACCAATACATAGGAAGACATGATCTACGTTTTTAATCAATTCAACTAATATTAGTTGAACACGAAAGAAGTGTTGGACCTGAGTTGTGGTCCTCAGAAAACCCATGCCATTTGAGCCTAATATTTAATAGGGTGATCTTGACTTACTGAAAATTCTCTCAACCTTTCTTATCATCACTTCCGCCCCAGGGAGTAACCATTGTTAATAATTTGAAGTATATGCTTCTAAACCTTTTTCAATGCACATCATATAAAAATATTCCTTTTACAAATATAGTTATAAAAATTACTTTTTAAATTCCACATTGTGTTACTGACATCTTTCCACATTAGTACTTAAAAAGTTACCTTTAAGTTATAGAATATTTCAAATTAAAATTACTCGATTATTTATTATTTATTTAGCGATTTCCTTATTGATGTATATTTAAATTGCCTACATTTTTTATATAACTACAAAAATGATACAATAAAAACTCCTAAATGTTTATTCTTGTAAACTCCTTTAACTATTTCTGAAGGACAAATACCTAAAAGTGAAATTGCTGGATCAACTTAATATATTTTTATTCTGCTTAATCATATTTTATAATCCATATGAGCCACCTTAAATTTTTCCTGGAACAAGGTTTAAATACACAGAGTGGGGATGTTACTTTCAAAATACACAACTGAAAGTGGGAACTTTGTATCTTTTCAGGAAACCCACAGAACTGGAAGTGAGTCAGGAATGTCTGATAGAGGCAGGACAGATTGAGGTATTTTATTCCTTGTGTTTTTCATTCTCCTTTTTTTTTTTCACCTTTGTTCTTATTTAGATAATGGGAAAAAATGTTGGATAATTGTCTATGGCCTGTGCCAACAAATAAAAATCATTCTAACTGATGAAGCTGTCCACCTATAGAACTGGGATTTCCTTAGACAGCATGGTCTACAAAAGAGGCCACTGTGCTGGTTAAAAATACAGAATCCTGAAGTCAGGATGCCTGAATTTTAATTCTGGTTCTGATACTTAGCTGGAAGACCTTGGGCAAGTTACTTAGCCTTTTTGTTCCTCAGTTTCTTCATCAGTAAAATAGGAATAATAACAGTACCTACCTGAGGGAGCAGTGATGCATCACTTCTCTTCGTGTTTAAAAATATATTTCAAAAGAAACAAGGAGGAAATGAGCTTTCTAAGATTATATGGCTTGTAGCAGTTGTCAGCATGAGTTCACTACCACC
Source organism: Cynopterus sphinx (assembly GCA_030015415.1). Taxonomy (NCBI): domain Eukaryota; kingdom Metazoa; phylum Chordata; class Mammalia; order Chiroptera; family Pteropodidae; genus Cynopterus; species Cynopterus sphinx. The sequence goes on along the minus strand of CM057387.1, from coordinate 66,708,123 downwards.
AATCTAATTTCAACAAAATCCCCAAATCAGGGGTGTGAAAAGAGAAGAAACTTTCTTCAAGAGAATAGTGCAAACCAGCAAAACTCGGCCACCTTTGGAAACCAAATGTACACTCCCCTGAGACAAATGAGAGGCCACTTTTTACAGAGAAGTTCCTACCCTGGATACTAATTGCTCCATTTGCATGCAAATAGGGGTCCAAACTGGTACAGTTTGATCAGTCCAAATATCATTGTCTTAATTGGCTTCACACATTCTGATTGTAATAGAGCTGCTCTGATGGGTTAGCATAGATGCAAATGAGGGCATGGCTGCGCAGATTAGATGGGTGGTCTCAACCCATTGGTCAAAAGATAATACTAGGAACTCCTTCCTAAGGGTTGTCTCGGACAGCAGGAACAGTGTACTGGAGTCTGGCAGCTCAGTCTGTGGCTTGTCCCTGATATGCAGAGAGTGTGAGAGGCTTCTATTGACAATGGCTGCTACCATTCTAATTATGAATTTATGCCCAGTTAACCATGGAGAGTCCTTTTTGGCAGGTATATTCCTTCTCAAGGTCCACACAGTTAAAAAAAAAAAATTCCCCATAGAAATTAAATCATCCAACGTGAGGTTGGAAGAGAGAAGGCCTTGAGAATAAGACACTGGTCAAGAATTTTGGCTCCCAATCCCTCTGAACAAGGTGAATGACAGAGCTGTTTGAGGAGCAGCATCCTAATGAGTAAACTATCAAAACAGGAGTTTGAGAGATCATTATGAGAGAATTCAAAGTATTTTTAAAAAATTCTCTGGTGGGAAATAGAAAATCAAGCATCATATAGCTCATTATAGTGTGGTGGAAATAAAACCAGATCACAGTCAGAGCCAGGGGTTTTAGTTCTGAATCTGGCACTGTGCCACCTTGGCCAACTATCTTCACCTGTCCAAACCTCTTTTTCCTTAAAACAAAATCATATCTATACATTTCACTCTTATCAGCTCTCAAAATCTTTAATTCTAGCAGTTAGTACTCAAGTTCAGGAGATATTTGATGGTCAGGGCCCCCATCTTAAGACAGAGATGAAAAGCCGCAGTATGCAAAGCCCTTTCATGAAGGAGGAAAATCAAGGAAATCCTTTCGAGGCGGGGATGTAGAATTGGGTGCTCACTGAGGGCTGTTTTCTAGGAACAATTTGGCTTAGTACTCTCTTACAAAGTTAAAGAACCATAGATTGACAGAACTTGAAATTATCCAGTCTTATCCTTTCATTCTGCAGGTAAAAAGAGGTTCAGAAGTCAAATAACTTGGTCAAGGTCATCCAGCAGGACATGGCAGAGCCCCGACTAGATCTCCATGCCCTTGACAAACCAGAGTTTTTCCTACTACCCTTGCAGTCTGGAAATGTGAAAGCTCAGAGCTCAGCACAGCAAGTGATCACTTACATCTGTTTTTCAGTTGATCAGCATCCTGGACATGAGCGGGGATGGGACTAGGGTAAAGCAAAAGAAGTACTAGTGTCCAATACAAAATTAAAGGGGTGGGGGTGGGGTCACAAAAAACTCAGTATTTGAAACAAATAATATCTTAAAGTACTATGTTAAAAATAAAAAATCCACCATAAACAAAATATCCGAAGTTTAAATAAAGACAGAATGACCATGCACCCTGCCTCCTCACCCATCTCATCCTAATCCTGACCTCGGTTTGAATAAAGTTTTGTTCACAAAAAGAGGTGACAAGCCACTGTCTTAGTTTGAAGATTTTGTTTAAAATATTGCATTAAAACATTATTTATCTTGATTTCTGAACTTTTTGATGCCCCTTTACAGTTTGTGCTCAAGGCATGTACTTCACCCTCTTCATCCTAGTCCTGTCCCTAGGTAAAACAAGGAATGGCCAGGTCCTGCACGAGGCCATGCTATACCTAAAATCCAATGCTTCCTCACCTGGGGTCCAAGGCCCTCTGTGGGAACGTGTAGATGGGTTCTAGGGAATCCCCAAATCTCCTCAGATTATAGACAATATAGTGTGTCCACAAAACTTCTGGGGAAATACATGGTTCTTGGTTTTCATAGTCTCAAAAAAAGACCCCAAAAAGATTAAGAAACCCTGCCACAGAATGAGGCAAGAAGTTTGATTCTAATACACACGCACCCCAATTCCCATTTTCCTGTGTCCTCGGCCCCCTTTATTATTCTTCCTACGGACAATACAGATACTGCCTCGAAGAAAAGAGCTAATATAGTCATTCTCATTGAAATGCAAATGACTTAAGACACAAAGCCCGGGATACTGTTTACTCGCTGCAGTTCCAAACCTTGGGCCAGTGTTTGGAGGAAACAACTTAATCACTAGAACTGGCCTTAGGAGGTATATCCCAGGCCCTTCCACCTCAAAACAGGCCTCTTGAGAGCCTTCCTAACGGTAAACTCCACACCTCAAAATGGCGACAACCAAAACCCTTATAGCAAGTCGTAGGGCATAAGGAAAGGCAAGGTAACACCTGCTGAACAGGAAAGGATCTCTGCGAAGGGAGAAACTCTAAGCAGACCGGCGCGGCCTTTCTTGTCCTAGGCTTCGCCTTCTCCGGGCTCACAAAGGCTCAGTCCCAACCGTGGGCGCAGAGCAAGGCCAGGCCGGAAGTGCGGGGGCGGGACCCGCGCGGAGCATCACGGGGAAGAAGGCGGGGCCACGACGCCGTGCTGCGTGCCCGCCCTGATTGGAAGCGATAAATGGCTGCTTCACGCTACCAATGTCCCTGCAATCAAACTGGCAAATATTTACCCTGGAAGCCCGGGTGACTGAAAATATTTGGTTGGAGCCAGATGTGTCGCGTGTCTGTCCCTGAAATATTAGCTAAAGGAGTGATTTAGGAAAATAAAATGGTGGGTGGGGTGCCTGCCTGGCCGAGCTGTTTACTGTCCTCCGGGTCCTGCAGAGCAAGCAGGGTTCCTAACAATCCCAGAAGGAATGTGAACAGCTGGGAAGCAAGCAAGCCATGCTGGGAGAGAGACAGGCTCTGTTTTGGTTTGGGGCGGATAGTTTTACATAAATCAGAGATGTGGAAATACACGTCTTCCTTCAAGGCTCTTAGTATTGCTCTCAAAACAATCGACTTTGGAGAAGTAAATTGTGAAGTACCTTTGCTACATCTTCAGTTCTAGAACTCATCTGAAATACGGGCACTAGTTGCTCAGGAACTGACACCTCCTCTGAGAAATGCTGCTGTCCTCTGGGGAGTTTCTCAGTCCTGAGGTATGTGGGAGAGCCAATTCATAAAGCTTAATGTTGAACGAGATGCTCACCCAGCCAGCCATCTTGGTCACTTGTCCAGCAATTCTAACAACCATCGCATACCCGGGATGAGTTATTATTAGCTAGCTCATTTTTTACACATGAGAATCAGCTTCAGAAACATTGAATGACTTGCCCAAGATCTCGCTGATTCATGAGTCGCAGAGCTGTGATTGGAAACCAGATAGTCTGACTCTCCTCTCTGCCTCCCCTTGAAAGCTATGGTGATTATAAAGTGTGGCTCTGGTCTGCAATTCTATAGGTGAGGGGGACGAGATTCATACTGCGATGGAGAGGTTTTGCGTGTCTGCGGCCAAAGGTAACCTCTTGTTGATCCTTGTTACCCTTGTTATACTTGGTGCCGGGAGATGCTACTTTTGAAGAAAGTAAAACTAAAAATAAATGTGACTAAAATAAGCCTCTGGCAAAGTACTCAAAAAAGGAGTCAGTGTTTGATCTCTTTGTCGAATGTGAAGAGAATACAAGGTATATGAGGTGTGTACTCAAGTGACAAAGTCTTCATCTCCCAAAGACAGAAACAAAGAACAAAGATTCAGAATACCTGATACCCCTTACAGACTGTGCCGTCTTTCTCCAACCCTCTTTAATGTACTCTTAAACTAGAATCTGTCTAGAGATGTGACTTTTTAAAAGAGGTTACACTCAAATAGTTACTTGGAGAACAATTGATTGTTTTTAATTGGGCTAATCGTTATTTTTGTGGATCTGAATCTGTGTTAACAGAAACCATGTGATTTGAAATTAGAATTATCAAAATATAATTTCTAGTTTCCAAGTCACTTAACCTAGAAACCTTCAAATTATTTTAGCCTCTGCCTCACCTTTGCTACTCACATCCTGTTCAGAATTTTCAGTGGCTTCCCTCTGCATTGAGGTGACCACCTAGCTCTACCCCGGCATCCTAGGCACTTTTTGGTCTGTGCCAGCCTAACTGAAAGCTCTAGTGTGGGAGCCAGGAGAGCTTGAGGTCTAATTACATCCCCACTGAGTAATGAGGGGACTTCCCTTTGTGAGCCTCAGTGCCTTCATCTATAAATTGAGGGTGTTGGCTTGAATGATTCATTGGTGCTTATAACTAAAACATTCTTGCCAGCTGCCCCTCTAGCCTTCTTTCCTGTGTCTCCCCTTCATGTACCACATTCTCCAGCCCCAATACACCCAGGCCCTGCACATTCCTATCTCTGCTTTCATCTAGAATGTCACTCTTCCTTCTCCAGCTGACCAAATCTTTTCCTTAAAGACTCAAATATAATGCCAACTCTCTCACGAAGCTTCCTCAGTTTCCTTGGTGGGAAGTCATTTATTCAATCTAGAAACTACATAACCTATTTTCTCACCTTCCTTTGAGCACAGAGACATATTTGGATTATTTTTATATGTTCAAGGTCCAGGTCATCTTTGTATCCTTCTAATGCCAGGCATTAAAAAAAAAAAAAGTGTTAAAGAGTAACAGGTCATTAATGGGAATTAAGTTAGCTGGCATTAACTACCAATAAGTAGTAAATACCTACTAAATGTGAGTTATTATTTTAATAATGATAATAATAGATGTTTGTTGAATGAATTAATAAAATAAATTTCAAACCAACAAATCTATTAAACTATGTGAAGTTTTGTTAGGCTGAGTCTCTAAACATAAAAAGACATACACTTCCTGGAAACTGAGGCGATATTTGGTGTCACATTTTCCAGTTGTACGTGTGTAGACATGTTTAAAATTTAAAGAGCCACAGTTACCTTAAAGTTTTGAATAAGTAGTCTACAACAGATTTTAATCTCAGCATTTTAAATTCTCCATTCTTTCTGTTGCAGTATATATCCTCGCATATTAAGTACTTCTAAAAGAACCTCTAAAATAAAAAATGTGACTTTTTATCAATCTAACTACAAATGATATGTAAATAAATTTCAAATTCAGTTGTTAAATACTACAGTGAGCTATGTCGAGTATTTTAATATATAAATGCCTACAGGTACAACATGCGCTGATGAGAATGGAACCATTACAGATAAATGAAGGCCATAAGCTGCTATTGCATGCTTTGGAAAGAAAGTATCTCTGTCTTGAGAAAAAAACATTTGACCATGAATGCAACTCAGCACCAAATCCTCACCTTGGGTAATGAGAGGGTACAACATCAAGACTAGGGGAACAGATAATGGAGAAGTGTTTCTAACACTGCCTTTCTTTCCTCCTTTCCTTCCTCTCCTTTTCCTTTCCTTCTGACCCAAAAGCAATACAAAGTGATATAAAATTGAAACATTGCAGACATAACACATACAGTGAAATCTCAAATTCCATTCCACTTCACCCTATCCACAAGTAATCACCATCAACATTTTGGTGCATGTTCTTCCAATTTTTCTCCCTACATTTACTAATATTATTACTATTACCATGGATTTTTACCTGAATGGGATCATACTTTATATACCACTCAGTGATTTGCATTGCTACATGCTGAATTTCAATCATTATGATATAGATGTGCCCACAACTCAGCTCAAGGGCTTTACTGATATCCACAGTTTCAAACAATGCTCTGGTAAACATCCTTATACACATATCCTTTTGCTTATGATACTGCTTTCAGACAGGGCAGACCCCATCTCCCAAAGTGGAGGAGGAACTTTGGTTCAGAAGATTTTTTAGAAATAAAGCAGTCAGTCAGCAGCAGTTTCAAGACAGATAGGATAAAACTACACTTGGGAACAGAAAGAGTCACACCATACCCAAATTTAAGGGAACTTCCCAAGAAGCTCTCTGCCCTCCTCCCTCAATAGCCCTAGTACAGTCCAAGTTGATCTTTGGAAGTTGAGCTAGTTGTCTTCCATACCTGATACCCTCTGCAACACCTAGATCTGGAAGGCATTACCATATCACAATGGGGTGGCAGGTAGGGGATTCAAGAAATTCAAAATGTAAAACTTTCAGCAGAACGGGGCATTTAAAAAATCTTTGTGTAATTAAGGGAAAGGAGAATGGTTTGTTTGATAGCTTCACACTGGCAGCCCAACTCCAGTGATTTGGTGGAGAGTTCCAAACCTGCCCGCTCTGAGTGTCTCTGGAATATCTTCCATCTTGGCTAGGAAGGGTGCCTTTGACAAGTCTCTTCTGAGTGGGGCCTTTGCTTTGTCCCTGCTCAGTGGTCTCCAAGCTTGTCAGGCTCTGGTATGAGCACAAAAAGCTACTCTTTCCTACTCAGTGGGGACAGAATTTGTTGTGACTATCTGTGGTGAGATGGCCACTCACCCAAATAAACCATTACTGAACAGTTGTTTTTTTGTTGTTTGGTTTTTGTTTTTGCCTGAGTCAGCAGATTTCCTCTTTCTTTGGGTTACTAAGGATTTAAAAATACAGAATTATCTGAACTTCTCCTCCAACCTTCTTCAGCTCCCTCATTTTACAGATGAGGAAACTAAGACTGGATTGTAAGGTAACTTACCTAGGATTATATTCACCTTGTGAATCATAGAACTTCTTAATTCCTCCAAATTACTGCTTGTCTTGTAATTAGTATTATCAGCTTGTTAATGTCAGAACTTCAGAACTAGTAGAATTTGCCTTATAAAAGGTCCTTGTCATAAATGCTACAGAGAGATTTATCAAAATGGAAATAACAGTTATAAAAACAATTGTATAATAAATATATAATAATATGGCAGACACTGTTTTAAATATTCTAGACCTTATTACTATCTGATATTATTTTTCTTTCTTGCTTTGCCTTCTCTTGAATTGCTTTTTTTCCCTCCTAACTTCATGTCCTTCTAATTATGTAGAAAATATATGTACTGTCATTATAATTTCAGGGATTAAACTAATTTAGCACACTGACTTAACAAAGTCTGAAGTTAATATTTTTACCTTCTAAATAATTAAGGATCTTGGACAATTTTAATTCCAGTATAAGCCCAGTACTAATTCTATTTTTCCTCAAAAAATTAGAGATGATTACAGTATGTTGTTCTACAGTCAGTGTTTGCTGAGATATACCCTCACATTTATCAGTGTTTGTTCAGCATTCCTTCTTACATCACAGGATTTTCACTTTTTATTCTGCTTAAGTACATCCTTTAAAAGTTCCTCTGGTTATTGAGGGGGCAGGGTTTTTATTGTTTTCCACTGTTTTGTTTGCCTGGAAATATTTTTTATATGGTCTCTTAAAATATATTGGGTTTGGAATTCTAGATTGATAGCTATTTTCTCTCAGCACATTGAAGAAACTCTTACTGTATTCTCTTGCTCTAATGAACTATCACTCTAACTGCCTACTTTTTATAGATGATTTTTTTTTCTCTCTGGCTATTTTAAGATCTCTCGCTCTCTCGCTCTCTCTCTGATTCTCTCTCTCTGTGTGTCTTGTATATTTGTATCCTATGTTTCATTATCTGTCTAGGGGAAATTTTTATATATATATATGCTGCCTGAGATTCACATGGATCTAAGAAATGATGACTTTTTTATATTATTATATCCTTCTGGAACTCTGTTGGACCTTCTCACTCTAGCCTTCATCTCTTTATAAAATGTCCCTCTTTTTACCTCACTCTATGTGGATGATATCTTCAGATCCAGTTTTCTAATTCTTTCTTCAGTTATGCCTAGTTTCTTTTTAATGCATTGAGGTTTTTTTATACACAATTTTATTGAGGCATGATCAACATACAATAAACTGCACTTATGCACAGTGTACATTTTGATAAATTTTTGACATATGCACACATTCATGAAACTGTCATCACAACCAAGATAATAAACAAATCCTTCACTCCCAAAAATTTTCGTATGCCCCTTGGTAATGCTATTCTCCAGCATTACCAATGACTATCTCTGGTCAAGCAACCATTTATTTGCTTCCTATTATTTAGATTAATTTACATTTTCTAGAATTTTGTATCTATGGAATTATACAATATGAAATTTTTTTGGTCTGATTTTTTTCACTCAACAAAATTATTCTGAAGTTCATCCAGGCTGTTAGGTCTATCGATAGTTCATTTATTTTTATAGCTGAATAGTGTCCCATTGTATGAATATACCACAGTTTGTTTACCTTGTCACTTGTTGGTCATTTCCAATTCTTGGCTATTACAACACAAATAAAATTGCTAAGAACATTCATGGACATCTTGTTATAGACATGTGCTTTCATTTTTCTTGGGTAAATAATCAGGAATGCAATAGCTGAATTATACATTGGGCATATGTTTTACTTTTATCGAGACACTGCCAAAGTATTTTCCAAAGCAGTTGTACCATTTTATGTTCCCACCAGCAGTGAATGAGAGTTCCAGTTGCTTCACATTCTTGTCAGCATATGGTATTATAAAGCTTTTTACTTGTAGCCATTCTAGTAGATATGTAGTTGTATTACATTGTGGTTTTAGTTTGCATTTTTCTAATGGCTAATGATGCTGAGCATCTTTTCATGTGCTGCCCATTTACCATGGAATTCAACCTGTAGAATTCTTTGAAATCTGAATTAAAGTTAAATTCCTCCAAAGAAATTTACATTTGTTTCTATCAGTTACCTGGGGCTATAGTCAGGTTAAATTTTTATCTTATAATTCCCCATTTAAATTAAAATGAATTCTGACAGAAAACACATGTAGCAAAAAAAAAAAAAACATGTGAGGACCAACTTGATTTATGAATTCTCAAGGGAGATTTCTGCCCCCTCCACCAGCACCAAGGTGAAAATAGGCATTTCTTCATATCCCCTGTGTAGTATGCTTTCTTATTGCATCAAGGGTGTGATAGGCTAGGTTTCCTATGAGATTCTTCACCTTGGTCAGCCTAGGTTTTAACTCCTGACTCTACACTCTGCTTCACAAAGCCATCAAGGAGGAAGGACCCTCTGGAGTTTGAAAAAAAGCCGCAGGGTGGTAGCTGTCTCGGCACTTGTTTCCTGACCAGATTTCCTTCTTTTGCTACTGGTTTTGAAATAAACAAATTCCTTACTTTACATTTATTCACAAGTATCTGAAAATATTTTACCCAAAATTATAATCATTTCAACCTAGAGGGTTGTTCAGGGTACCTAATCCACAATACTACCAGAAATAGAATTTTTCAGCTCTATTATGTTTCACATTGGGTGCTAGATGACACATTTCAGAGCCATTGGTTAACAATATATATAGCATATAACTATTATATGTTGAATGCTTGCTCTAGTTCAGGCATTTTGCAGATACAACCTCTGATCTTCACAATAGCCCTACAAGTAGGCATTATTTTTACCATTTAATAGATAAAGCAACTAGGATTAAATTGTCCAAAGTCATACAACTAATCAGCAAAGAAACTTGAACTCTGCTCTTTGCAATCAATCCTAGTCTCTTACAACCTGCAGTCTCTTTTCTTAATATTGAAAGTACATGGTGGCTTTTATATTTAACAGCAGACACTGAAAGCAGGAAAGAGATTTCAAGTAGTAAGATTTTCCACTTTAGTGTCCCAACATATAGGCTCCCATCATCTCAACCCATATCCCTGATATGATTCATCAGTGATGCAGAAATGCAAAAACTGACTTCATAACATTAGTAGTCAGAACTCTGAGGTCTTCCTATTTCTCTATTTCCAAAGCTTCAGGTGATCTTTATTCGTCTGAGACACAAAACCAATTCCTTCTTCTGAATTCTCTTTTAGACTTTGATTACCTAATGGGACTTTCTCACAACTACAGCCTTTCAATGTCATTTTTCTTCATTTTGGGGGGTTGGTGGCTTTTGTCCTTAGCAGCTGTGGCCTTTGACTTTATCTGAGTTTGCAATCAGGAAGCTGTGATACTTCCTGAGACTGTTCGGGGTACAATTTACACAATACAAATTGAGTTCACTTTCTTCACTTTGGAGTTGCTCTGGGCTCCTGAAAGGGTTGGCTGTGCTTTGTCCAGTTTTCTACAGGTTGTATCCAGCAGTTGGTAAGAACAAACCTCTGTGGTTTATGATTACTTGTGCTTCCTGAGCAGCATATGTGGAGAATTTGGAAAGAAGGCAGTGATAGGATTGGAGTCTAGAAAACCGTTAAGAAGGAGGAAGTTTATCAACTCAGTGGGAGTAAATCTCCAAACCACCTTCAGAATGCTAACACACACTTGCTGAAATACTAACACTTTCTTGTTGCCATGACTAATCAGCAGGTTGTTGAAGAAAACCAACTTAATACCAGAGGAAGAGGGAACTTGGAGAAGAATCATCATTTTTAGATATTCAGGTCTTCTGACCAAAAAAACAGTCAGGACTGTAACGGATGGGTGCCACGTATTATATACAAGCTTTTCCATTTGTGAAATGCTCCCAAAGCTATGACTATCAGTCTATGTTTAAAAGTTATTTCCTTGCTGGCTACTCTTTGGGATTCTTTGATGAATTAACCTATTTATTGATATGAAATGTATGCTACTTAAATACTATTAAAATTTTTATGATTAATTATTCCAACTACTATAAAGAAAGGGCAATTATGTAACTTGATGGAGGTGCTAATTATTGCTACAGTGACAATCATATTATATGAATGCATCAAATTAACATGTATATCTTAAATGTGCACAATGTTATATGTCAAATTTATTACAATAAACCAATTTTATTAGTTTATTACTGAGTTTGTGTGCTAGTAGTCTTCTGACCTTTCCCAGGGTCCTGTTTTTGTATCATTCTGGTAAGAGGACTTGGAGGGGTAAAAGGGAAAAATATACAAGTCAAATCTGTGTGAGCAAATTTGGTAAATGGAAATGAGTGAGCATAGGGGTTGCCTGATGTTTGGGATCACATCTGAATTAGAGGTGTTCAGCTTTGTTGGTCTCCACAAATAACAATGATCCAATAAAATGTTGACTCACTCACTGCCTGACTACCAGAAATAACATAAGCAATGCCTTGATGGCTATAATGTCTGTCCTCTAACAGTATTACCTAACTAAGCCCCACAAAGTCCCTGTGAAGTGAATGAATAATATTGGTATTAGTATTTCCACAAGAAGGAGTTGTGGGGTCAGATATCTAGGAATGAGACTGCTTGACTCATTAGGATGAACTGTCTCCCAGCCCAGCATACCCATAGAAAACATGGATTCAAATCTTGGCTCCACCACTTACTACCTGTGTGACCCTGGGCAATTACATGCCTGAGTTTTAATTTTCTCATCTATAATCCAGACATAGAGACATTTACCTAATAGGAATTTTGAATTGGGTAATTACAGGCAAAAATCTTGACCTATTACTTATTCTCATCCTTTCCCTCACAGTTCACAGAACCTAAATTATCATCGCATGTTTTCTATACCTGGAATTGAACAAAACTATCTGAATATCCCTGAGCCTAGCAGATATGCAGCTAAACCACACTCCATTGAACACAAGAAGGTATTTAAGAAAGTGACCACATGGGGGAATAAAAGAGACATTCATAATGGCAACCAAAACAGAAAAAAAAACCCACAAGGACACAATGAAAACTGAAACCACAATAATGTCTAAATAGAGAAGTAATAATTGTAGCTTATATTATGGGAAGCAAGGTTTTAGGGAGGGATGTGCCTGCCATGGAGATCATGCTTATTATTTGAAAGTTTGTGGAGATAACTAGAACTGATTTTTTTTTTAATCACAAAACATTTCAGGTTTTTCTAGTTTTACCAAAAAAAGTATACAAATAAAATGAATAAATAAATAGTGATGCTGATGGAAATGGGCTAGGGCAATATATATACAGTAATGTCAATGGTATTGATAAAACTCCAATTTTTAAGCTCAGGCTGGGATCATGGTTGTTTAATTTTATTATTATACTCATGACTTACAATTTCATTACATATATTCTTCTTTACTAAATATTACATAATAAAAATTAAAGTGAACTGGAAATTGTTCAGTGAGCTTCACAGCAATAAAAAAGAATAATGTCTGTGAGGAGATTTTGTCTACAAAGATGGCATGCGTTATCTCACTACCCAAATGCTGCCAGAAAACATATTTCCATTTCTGATTTTTTAATCATTAAGTTAAAGAACAAAGAGAGTATAGCTTTACCACTGGACATCAGTGAATCGCAAGGTAAGGTGTCTCATACAAATGTACCTAGGGACACAGAGAAGCCTGGTCTTTCCCAGGCAGTTGGAAACAACTTGTGTGATGGCATCAAAGGGCATAAAGCAATGGAATAGTCTCAGGCTTGGGAGAAGTGGATTATAAGTCGCAGCCCTCAGTAATGAATGGCTAATTCCTTAAATATCTTAATGGATTGTTTGAAAGAAAAAAATATTTCTCTTAATTAAATGTATGTGATTTAAAAGTAAGATTATCCAGTTTCCAGAATAAAATTTGTCATGATCTAATTGAGAAACAAAACCAACCAGTGACATGCCCCAAAGAAGCAAGCAAATTATCTGATATCAGCCTTGAGAGTTACATTGCCTGGTTCTGTTTCTCTGGAAGGCTTTGATTTCTTCAACACTCCTTAGTAATATTATTAGTATTAAAGAAGAAAATATGTGCAGAGCACTTAACACAGTTCTTGGCACAAAGTAAAATCTTAATAAGTGGCAGTTACCAATATAGGAGGATATCAATAATGATAAAAATATTAACAATGGTAGGGCTATTTATTGAGTGCCTTCTCTGCACCAGGTTCTTGATATCTATATCTATCTCTCTCTCTCTCTCTTTTTTTTTTTTTTTTTTTGCTGCATATTTACCTTACAAATTGTGTTTAATTTGTAAGGTAGGTGGTGAGTAAAAAAAATCAGATTTTTCAAAGAGACAATAATCACAGTGAAACTGAAAGCATAAGCTAAGGAGAGATTAATCACACCTTCTTTTCAGGGACAAAAGAGCTTCAAGACATCCAGATACATCTAGATATTATTTGATACACAAATAAGAAGTAAAGCTAATTACTATACTCCATAGGACTACAAAGAGATAGCAATACTCTCCAGTTTAGAAATGCCTGCTCTTACTCTGAAACTGACCATTATCTCATGTACATACAGTTTGGCACATACTCTACTATGATAATGTGGAGAAAGTGCAGCTCAAATGAACGTTTACAGCAGATGTTTGCTGGCCTGGACAAACAGTACTTTTACTCTCAGTTTTAACTTTTCTGGGCCCCCAATCTTAGATTAAACTGTAAAGAATAGTCTGGCCTCTTGCTTGCTATTGGCCTCCTGCTTGTTACTCTGAAATTCCTAGTGCCAACAGTAGACAGATAAGATTAAAATATTATAGGTATGTATGTATGTATGTATGTATGTATGTATGTATGTATGTATTTACTAAATACTTCCCCCAAGTAGCCCTATTGCCCTGAACTCAGACCAAATTAAATAATTTTTAAGTAATATTTATTCATTAAAAATGTTTACTTTATGTCAAGTACAGGGCCTATGTTATAGGCCCTGAGGATGCAGTAGTAAATAAAGCAGACATAATCTCTTACTTTGCAGAGTCTAAAGTCCAATGGGTAGTCAGATAATAAACAAGAAAATAAACTACAAATCATAAAACACAGAAAAGAAGGTAACTTATGAACACAATCAGTCTGACACAGGTAAGCCTTTCATGATGACCTCTTCTAGGCTATCTGAGATTGGAGTGTATGTACCTTGGCCCCTCTCTGTTGGTACTCTAGAGTCTTAGTGAAGGAGCCCAAGAGTCATTGCTTTTCACCACATGAGAGTTGAAAGAGGAATCAAGGAGGCAATTTCATGGCCACATTTATATTTGTACACGTAATCCAGTAAGGGGTGGGAAGGCTGTCTCACCATGACCTAGGGTAAGACTACACCAGGGAGAGGAGGTTATCTTGATTCCTGGGAACTTCAGGACATGAATAAACTTCCCAAGGCTGCAGGTGTAAGCTAGAAAATCCTTGGGGGAACCCTGATCACTGTTCTTCCTTCTTTGACTGGGAGAGATCATGTCTAAGCTGGGTGTTTCCAGGGCCCAGCCAGGGTTTTGACAGAATTAGATGGTCAGAGCTGGAAAGTCCCTTAGCAAATATTTAGTCCATCTTCCTCTCTTTAGAAAGAAGGAAACAGGCTTGGAGAGGGGATCGGCACAAGTTGAAAAGCTAGTTAGGGTTCTGGCAAGACTAGCTAGATGCTCACTCGTCCCATTTTCTCTTATTTGGTACAAAAAAAGATTACATTTCCTAGCCTCCTTTGCAGTTAGGTTGAGATCATATGTTGGTGTTCAGGCCAATGGAATGTGACTAGAAGTGATCTATCCATTGCTCAGTGTGTCTGTGTAAAGGTCCCATATGGTCCTTTATATACACTCTATTTTCAAAGATTCATCAGCCCACTAAATGCAAATAATCCAACAGAGGACTCTAAGAAATCCTAGAAGATGCCAGCACTATAAAACAACATACCCAAATCAATTGCAACATGTATGAGAAATGAACTCTATTGTGTAAGCCACTAAGATTTTGGAGTTATTTGTTACAAAAACTAGTGCTCTTTATTCTGACAAATATACTGGCATGTTGGAGACTGTGATGGTTAGTTTTGTGTGTCACCGTAATTGGGCTATAGGGTGCCCCAAGATCAAAAACAGTTCTGGGTTGTCTGTGAAAGTGTCTATAGATGAGATTAACATTTGAATCAGTAGATTGAGTAAAGCAAAATTTCCTTCCTAATGTATTTGAGTTTCAATCAATTAAAGATAAAACCATTGAACAGAATCAAAAGGCTAAGAGGGAACTTTGTCTGCCTGACTAATGAGGTGGGGCATTGGTCTTCTGCTGCTCTTAGACTGAAACCTATACCACCAGCTCTCCTGGTTCTTGAGCCTTTGGAATCAGACAAGAACTACACCACAGGCTCTCCTGCCTGGGTCTCCAGCTTTTTGACTGCTGATCTTAGGACTTCTCAACCTCCACAAGCACATGAGCCAATTTCTTATAGTAAATCTCTCTCTTTCTCTCTTTCTCTCTCTACCTCTCTCTATCTCTCTCTGTACACACACACAAACACACACACACACACACACACACACACACATATTATATTGATTCTATTTCTCTGATCCCTAATACAGAGGCTATATGTCAGAGCTCCCATCTTCCAATTCAACCTTCTTTTTCACTAAACAATTCTGTTTATCCAAGCTAATAGAAGATTCCCTAGAGAATTTCATACCCACTTCCCATACCTGAAACCTCCTAGTCTTGGACCAACAGTGCCCAGTGGAAAATAAATCTCCATGTGGATGTGACGGCACCCTGAACAATGCACAAAGCATAAATTTGTGTGTACTCTGGGATCAGCTAAACCTCTGGCACTAGTGCTTGGATTGAAATGTGTCTATCAGTCTACTGTCCACTATCATGTGCCTGACAATAGCACATGTGCCCAGCAGTCTGTCAGCCAGAGAACTCTATCCTGATCAGCGCTTCTACATACCTGAGGCTTGAATTGTGAATCATCAAATAAAAAAGTTAAGTAGAGCTTTTAGTGTTGCATGATTTTGCTATAATCTGATTTTTAAAAATATAATAATCCAAACATGGTACATAGAACCACAGTCCATTGCCACATACTTATAAGCATTAACCGATTCAAATAGTTCATTCCTGTCCTTTTCGAATCACAGATGGAGAGATTTCCTGATGGAACAGCTAGTCATAAAACATCCATACTCAGGCAGTAGGTGAAGTGGAATAATCTGGATGTCTTTTCTATAGCTTCCTAATGTTAACTCTCTTCTGAGTGAAGGGACTTACTTAAATGGACACACCTGTAACATGCCTCTACTATTAGTTTAGATTGTAAACTCTTAGGAAAAAAGAAGGACTCAAAATCAGAGAACCTTTGGATTGAAAAAATTTTGGAGTTCAACTGATTCTATCTTATTTAAAAATTTTTATTTTATATATTCTTTGACATAGTGCCTAAACACATGATATAACCAATGACCATACAAAGATAAGTTAAAAAAAATGGCATGCAAAACTATAATAATGTGGTGGGACTCCCTCAGCTGAGGTAAGAACTTGTTACTCTTGCTTATTGGAGTCCCTTGAATGGTAGTTTCAATACAAAGAAATAGGAAGTTGAGTTCACGTGAATATCTGGGAAGGTATGACCAAGAGATAAAATACAGACAAGTCTACCAAAAGGTAATAAAAGGATGATTCCTGACTCTTCCAGAAAGTTGTAGGAAACTCCTGTCAGCCTTTCTTACCTAAGAACAGCTAAGAAATTGCCATTGCAGCAAAATCTTATAGAGGCATCCCAATGAGTTCTACTTCTCAGAAAGGGCAACCTAGGAAATTATCTAATTCATGTTAAAAGACAGAATTGAAACTACACTTCCTAATTTACCAAAAATAAAAAATTCTCAATGAATTTTGTAAAACTAGCATCAAGAAGCAAATCTAACTTCCCACTTTTGTTTCTCCTCTACAGTTACAACAAATTCAAGCTTTAAATCCCTTGCGAATTAGGATCCCTCCTCAAATACCAGAAAAAGAACTGGCTGAGTAAAGCAGTATCTTATTCTTTTGGCCACAGTAATTGGTCACTTCTCTTTCCCATGTGTGTGATCAAACACACACACACACACATGCACAATCATATCAGAAATCAAAGTTTTGATTGAAAATTATATTTAGTCATATCTGAAAGACTTTGGAAAGTTAAACAATATTCAGTTGATGCTATTTACAAAGACACACAACTAGAGCATAGGACATAGATTTAAAATAAAAGGATAGGAAAAATACTGTGTAAAAACCAACCAAAAGAAAGTTGGTATAACAATATTATCATCAGCAATTAGAAAATATACATTTTTTTGAGCACAAATTCTGTATAAAAACTGACCATGGATAAGGCTATGAAAAAATCTTAACAAATATCAGAGAATTAATGTCATGCAGACCATGCTCTCCAATCAAATGTAATTAATTATAATTCATTAATTAAAAATTACTTGGATAACACGATTAGAAATTTTAAATGCATTTTTAATAATACATCTGTCAAGTAAGAAGTCTTATTAATAAGATATAGAAATAAGTGACAATGCAAACATGCTGCAAAAACTAATAAAATAGAGACCTTTGTCAAAATTAATCAAGAAAAAAGGCACAAATAAATAATATTATGACAAAATTTTAAACATAATTATAGTAGAGATTTTATTTTAAATCAAAGAATACTATGTTTTTTCATTCTGTTTTCACAATGATTTTTTTTTTACACTTATAGTACCTGGTCTTCCTAGGTGGTCTCCCCTCCAAGTACTAACCAGGTCTGACCCTGCTTAGCTTCTGAGCTCAGATAGGATTGGGCACGTTCAGGGTAGCATAACCATAGACTCACACTGATTTTTATGCTGTGGCCATTTATTTGAAAACGTAAAAGAAATGGAATATTTCCTGAAATATATCCTCTACTGTATTTGGTTTATGAAGAAATGGAAAAACATAATAGATCTATAGTTGCTAAAGCTTAGAATACACCCTCCTTTTTGCCTTCCCTCATCAAAAAGAGAGGCCCAGTTGAGTTCTATCAAACATTCAAAAAATCTATAATCCCAATCATTCACAAACTGTTTCAGAAAACAGAAAAAGAGAAAATGCTACCTTATTCATTTTGAGATGAGTTAACCTTGACATCAAAAGCACATATGGACAGTATAAGAAAGATTATAATATAAATCAATTTCACTAATAAGCGTAAATACAAAGATCCCAAGTAAAGTTCAGCAAACCAAATCAGCAATGTAGTTTTTCAAAATGACCAAGTTGGGGTTTTTTCCCCTCAGGAATGCAAAGATAAGTTAACATTAGAAAATCTATAAATGTCATTCACCACATCCACAAATTAAAGGATAAAAGCTATAATATTTAGAAACTGAATAAGTTTCTCAGCAGATGCCCAAAAATTATACAATAAAATTGAATACCCATGCATACACAAAAAATTTTGCCAAATAGAAACATAAATTCTTAACTTTATCTACCAAAATCTATCCCCCAAATCACACTACACTGGGAAAAATTAGCAACATTTCCTTGGAAGTTATGAATTAGACAAGGATGTCTACTATTTTGCCCCTATTCAATATAGTCGGCTGATGCAGTAAGTCAAGAAAGATACTTTGGAAAGAGCAAAACAAAGCTGTAATCATTTGCATATTTTATGATTATCTTACATAGAAAATCTAAAATAATCTGCAATGAACTAAAAGAAGGCTCGGCAAAGCTGCAGGATACAAAATCAATATACAAAAAATAATAATTTTGTTTCTATACATCAGCAACAGTTAGAAAATGTAGTTTTAAAAGAGAATTATGAGAAAAATGACCAAAGAAAGATAGAAAGAAAAAAAATGATGCCAAAAATTAGAAAATGTTATTGAAAGACATAAAGGAAGATCTAAATAAATGAACAATATACCATATTTATGGATGAAAAGAATCAATATGAAATGATTTCAATGCTCCCTAATTACATAAATGTAGTATAAATAAAAATTCCAATGGAGTTTTTTCAAGCAAGAGCAAAGGGCCGATGGTTGCCAAGATATTGCTGAAGAGATTGAAATAGGTAAAAGGATACCTTTCCTTACTAGCTACTAAGTTTCTTATAAATCTTATCAAGACACTATGACTTTTGCATAGAGGTAAGCAAAATGACTAGTGGAACAGAGCAGGAAGCTCAGAGATGGAATCATAATGAAATAGAAACTTGACATATGACAGAGGTAGCATATAATCAGAGAGAAAAGGATTTAATCTGCAATAATGTTGGATTAATTATTATCTTGGAGCGAAAATATTTAATTAGATCCTATTTCATACCATACACATATAAGTAGATTTAAAAGCTAATATTATAAGCAAGCATTTTAACATTTTTAGAAGAAAATATAAGGGATGAGCTTATGAGCACCAATTAGGGAAAGGTTTCATAACTAAGATGTAAAAAGCATAAATCATTAAGAAAAAAATGCATTTGACTTCAATAACACAAAAACAGAACAAACAAACAAATTCTCTCTCCAACCAAAGTGAAAAGGCAAGCTACATACTGAAATATGTTTGCAACATATTTAACTAACAAAACAGTAAATACTTAGAATATATTTTAAAACAAATTGATAAAAAGCAAGTGACCTTATATGGCAACAGAAAGAAATCTAACTATGGGAGGACATAATGTAAATATATATATAGTCTTTAAAAATTAATTAATTAATTAACTAATTAAAACAAATAAAATAAATAAAGCAAGTAAACCAACCAAAAAATGGACCAAGTACAAGAACAGGCATTTCACAGGAAAGGAAAGGTCAATAAACTTATGAAAGATATTCAGTCTCACTAGGATTCAGAAAATGTAAATTATAATAACATTTCATATCCAGCTGATTGGCATACATTCAAAAAGTCTGACAATACCAAATGTTGGTAAGATGTGGAGCAACAGGAATTCAATACTATTGGTAGTAATGCAAACTGATATAATCACTTTGGAGAACACTCTAGTAATATCTAACATTTTCATTCCCAGAAATACACACTAAAGAATATCTTTAACAAGAAGATAGGCAAAAGGTTGCTCACTTCAGAATTGTAACAGGGAAAATTGGAAATAAGCAAAACTCTCCCAACAGAATACGTAAATAATCACCAAGCATTCATATGACAGAATTCTATATGCAGAAGTTAAAATAAATGAACAAGATTACATGTACCAACATGGATAAATCTCAGAAACAAAGTGCAAGCAAAAAAAAATTAAAAAGCAAGGTGCGAAGGGATACATACACTGTGAAACATTTGTATTAAGTTAAAATATGCTAAATGGTATTATATATTGTTTATTGGGGTATGCATAAGTAAAGGTGTAAAAATATTCATGGCAATGCTATGTACCAATTTTGGTACAGTGGCTGCCTCTGAGGAGAGAGGAAGGGGAATGGGGTTAGGAAGGAACGTTTTCCAGAAGATGTTCGACAGAATATTACAAATGATATTTTGTAGTATTTTATTTCAAAAATAAAATCAGATGTAAATATGGCAGAATGATGGGTACATTGGTATTTATTATATTATTCTCTATAATTTCCCATATGTTTAAATATTTTTTATCTAAAAAATGAATAACTTTAAAGTAAAACTTCAGAAAAGTACTTTAATGACTGATAAAATTCCTAATAAATACTCAGACTCCAGAAAAATTAAACCACAAAAATTGTTGAAATTTTCATTATAAAATATAAATATTTCAGTTTTAAGTATGTGTCCATTTTACAAATAAATAGAAGAGCCATCTAGCCAAAAATTATAAATATTCTGATCACAGGGTAAAAAAATATAAAATATAAATATACATGCATGGGTAAAAATTGAAAAGAACACAAAAAAAAAAAACAAACTTTTAGGCTGGAAGAGTTTGGAGTAAAATTTCACTTTTTAATTTTTAAATTTTGACTCAATGAAAAATTAAAATAATTGCATTATGTACTACCTAAAAATGTTTTACTGTAGAAATAATATAGCAGCAGAGATTTAAACAAATAGAGCTCTAGAACTGAACAGGAAAAATCCATTTAGGCTTTCCACTGAATTCATGTATTTCTGTGAAACAATCAGCCTAAACAAACAAGTACCAAACGAAATGACTTGGGTCAAATCACTATCGCCACCAAATTTTCAAAGGTAATGGCAAATCAACAACTCATTCAGGTGTAATACTTTGATATACTTTTAATTAAGGCGGGGCTTTTAATACTCAGTTGTTCCATACATGTCTCAAATCAATCAGATGAAATTCACCTTTTACGTGTCCTGAATCCTGATAGCTTCGCACACTTGATAGGTAATTTAATCATCTGTGGTGTAGATGAACGCAAACTCAAATTAGCTACTGAACGAGTCGGTCCTCTCTGAGATAGCTGTGCTTTTCCACTTTTATGCACGAGCTGAGCTTCACCAACTGGCTGGCTGGAGATGTTATTAAAAATTTAGTGAAAGAAACAAAGGTGTGCTCTGGTGTCTCTTGTTACCCTTTCTACTGTTACCCGGTAGACAAAAGGCATAGGGCCTGCCTCATGAATAATGTGACATGGAATATTCACAATCTATTTTTAATGGAGTCAAGTAATAACATTGAGAGATATTTGCAATCTTCAAATTTCACACAGTAACAGATGCAGTAATTTGTTTTGATTCTGTACTGGGGATATTAAAATATTTTTTTTCCGGATAAAAAGGTAAACTGTTAACATAAAAATTAAAACTCATTTATAGCACAAACAGGGATTATAAAAATGGAGCAAAAGTTCTATATGTCATAAAAGGAGTACAGGACAGAGCAAACAACTAGATTTCAATCAGTTCTACTTACCCTCCCATGCAACTTCTTTACTTTTCAAATCAGGTTGGAAATAATCAACCAATGTGCATGGTGAATTCTGTGGGAAGGAAGTTTTGTGATCTTTATGCACTGGGAACTTTGTTTCTGAGGACACTAGTAAGAGGTTCCTGGATGCTGCAACTGTTCACTCATTACTTCTGGAAAATTATCTCAAACTTGCATTATAGAGCACCATAACATGGAAAGCTATGGTGTTGAAAACCAAGTGAGCACAGCCAAACTGAGATTTGAAGAAACTGGCAAAAAGCAGTGTCAAAGCCCCCTTACCTATCAACTCAGAGAGAGTCCTGTGTGTTCTATTTGTTTCCTGGGACCTCGAGCAATTTCTTTTCCCTTTGTGCTGTAGAAAGCAGAGCCAGCCAGAAAAGAGCAGTTTGCCTACTGATTCACTTAGCACCTCAGCAAATATTTATTGTTCTACTGTGTGCCAGGCACTGTTTAGGGAGCTGAAGATTCAGCAGCAAGCAAAGAAATAAAGCACTACTGACGTTGTGCTCACTGCTCTTTCCTAGCACCTGGAACAGTGCCAGGCTTATATTAGGTGTTCAATATGTGTGAAGTTGATTTGAATTGAAATGAACTATCTGCTGGCGATCACCATGAACCATATATACCCTAGTTGGGAGACGTTAGAAAAAGCATCTTGGGATTTGGGCTAGGACCTTTTATGGTTTCATTCTCTTAAGGCATTGTCTTATGCAAGAAGTTCCCACAGGTAGGATAGAGCCAGAAATAACCCAGATCTGAATTTTACTGCCCCTGATGCATCTTTGGATTTACAATTTTCTTTAGGTGAGGCAGCTAACCAACCTCAGATATTTTCTTTCCTTTCCAGTCTCCATAGAATCAAAGTGCGCAGGGTTATATTGGGATGCTAGAACCATATCTACATTTTATAGTTAAGAAAACTGGTATCAGGGAGGTCAAAGACTTTGTCCATGTCACATAATGTGTTAGTGACAGGGCTGTGACTAAATCTCAATCTATAGACCTACGGCTTGTTAATTCTTTATTCATCTGGGAGCCTGCTAGCCTGTAAACAAACAAACAAACAAAAAAACCAAACAGACAAATGAAAAACCCTGAAACTCTCAAAAGAACCTGTGTTTAATCAGGACCATCAGGAACTCTCCAAGGTAGGAATTTAGTTTTTGCACACCTCATTTCTCTGTTAAGAACTAAGGATCTCTAAGAAGTAGAAGAAAAAAAAAAAAAAAACATGAAAAGCTGAGGAATTGAATTTGATTCTGTTCTGGATGTTGGCTCATCTGCTTCACTTCTATAGTTTCTTTCAGTGCCAACTCCTTCTACAGACTAAAACAAAGTTATTTCACAATTTCTCTGCCTAAATAAAAAAGCAGTATGTAAGAGTCTTAATACTTTATTAACTTAGAACATCACTCTAATAAATATGTATTAACAAACATAATACACTCCAGAAAATCTAAAAACATTTACAAACCTCATCAAAGGAAAATACCACTTTTTTGTCCTCTACGGTACACATGGAGGGTCAAAGAGTTGAAGACAGAGGCTTCATTCCTACATGCCTGCTAGCTTATACATCTTTTAAAAATCAGCTTAATAATAAAAACTGAATATACACACAAATCTTTGAAGCATCTGTTCAGCTATTTTTTGTTAATCTTTGATAAAATCCAAACGGTCAGAAGGAAATGTTCAAGATTCTGTTTTGTCTTCTTGAAATTCCTTTGGAGGGAAAGAACAGACCCAGCCACTTGGAAGTATGACTGTTAGCTTTTGAAAGGCAAGGGTAGAGGCTGTGGCCTTAATCTCTGGCTCCCCAGTACCCAGCATAGGGCCTGGTACCATGGTAACATTTGCTGAGTGAATGGATAGTATTTTGTCCAAAGGCATTGCTTTGTACTTCTACCTCCTCTGATGAAACCTTCAAAGGTCTCCTGGAGGCCTCTAATTTCCTCTCATCACCAGATCCACTTTTTTTCAGCATCTTCTTGAGGCAGGCTCTACAGTATATCTTGTAATTTCAAAAGTATGAAACCACTTCCCTAAATCATTTTTGAACCAGTCTTTAAGTGGTGGGAGAAACAATTCCTCCAAGATTTACTGGCAGCACCCAATAGAAAGGGGTCAACAGACCCCCCCAAAAGGAAAAAAAATAAAAAATGAAAATAACACTCATTTTTTATTCTAGATAAAAACATTAGCGTATGTCTACCTGTAAATGGTGATTCCTCTTCTTTCACACAAGTATCTGGGGTGGGTCAGGAGGAAAGAAACCTGAAGGACCTTCCTGTCCATGGAGCAGGCCTGGGACTGTGAAGGACTGTGGGGCCCAAGGTTTTAACTGATCCCCTCTTGACTTTGAGTCTTCAGGTCTAGAGGAGCCCATTCGGCGTGTCCAAAGCCCAGTGAGTCATTTGGTTCCCACTTTAGGACGAACTTGGAAAAAGTAACCTATCCCCTCTGTCAGCTCCAGGAAGTAAGGTGAAGGAGGACACCCTAGTGGGATCTGCAGACTGGACTAGGAGGCCTGAAGAAGTCAGAAGTGAGTGGTGGCATGTGGGGAGGCCACCCTCTCTAGTGTTGTGTAATTGCTGTTTGCAGCCAGCCAGGACTCTCATTTTAGTCCATGCTGCGTCTCCCGGTGCCGCCTGAGGTCCACTTTTCTCTGGAAGCCCTTCCCACACAGGTCACAGCCGAAGGGCTTGAAGCCTGTGTGCTTGCGGCTGTGGGTGATGAGGTTGGAGCTCTGGCTGAAAGCCTTGCCGCACACCTGGCACTTGTGGGGCTTCTCACCTGCAGAGATGGAAGGGTAGGGGAGGAAGTATGAGTCTGTGATGAAGCTAGAGGGGATTCACTGTGACCCACATGCTCTCAATAGCAGATGGCTACACCACAGTCTAAGGCCTTCAAGCAACTTGGAGGGTGACCTGTTGCAATGCAAGTCCCAGAAAGCCATGGGTGCACCAGGTGAAAGGGAGACTTTCTGAGTGGGGGTTCCCAGCTAAAAGGCCTCAAACCATTTCCTGCGAAACGGAAACAGAGCAAAGGCCACGTGCTCTCCTCAGGCTCACAGCTGAATCCACCCGGAGAGGACTCTCCCGACTTTAGAAGCTGAAAGCTCCACAGCAGATGTTCAACAGGAGGGGTGGGGGCGGGGGCTGTCCTTCAAACCATGTGACTTTGTTCTAATTCAGAGGAAGTTTTCAAATCTGAGTTGCCAAGTGGGTGTTGGTTTTCACGGACCAGTGAGCCTGTCTTCTTTCTTGCTCTTGAAGGACAATAGAATGCATCTGAAGCATTAACATTTCTCAAAATCTTATTTTTAAAAATTCACAAGTGGGCCATAAAGTATTTTTTAAGGTAGCTGATCTTTTTCTATCTTGATTTTACTTTTTTTTTCATGAGGTTAATCACAAGATTCTTTATATACCAGCAACTCTTCACCATAGATTAATAAATAACAGATAGAAAAGGTTTTGTCTTCCCCCATTCCCAATTCACAAGTTGCTTAATATTTGGGTAAATTGCATGGGTTTTCAAATAACTTCAGAATGGCATCATAGTCAAGGCTTGGCCTTGGAAAAAAAATTCAAAATAGACAAAGTTTATTTTTGAGAAATGTTATGTCTCTCTTGCTGCACCTCTTTCTGTCTTCGTGCTTCAAATTTCCTTGATAAGAAACCACCCATCAAAACTTATCCTAACCCTTTAGGGTCAAACAAATCTAAGAAATGAATTCTAGCTATAAGGTAAATGTTCGATAAGGGCTTAATGTTTTATTCAGTCAAGAACCTATTTTGATAAGCATCTGGAATAACTTTACTCAAAAAGGAGTGAGTTACATGGAAATTTCAGGCAAGAAGGTATGATTAAAGGAGAATATTTTCCTGGGTTTTCTGTTGGGGACATCTACCTTGCCCAAATACATTTATAAATATCAATGGTAAGTGTTTGGAATACACTGTAATTTGTTTTTAATCAGTATTCATATTCTGAAATAAAATAGTCAGAATTCTGAGTCTTGTGTATATGTCTTGTTGACTATAATAGAGAGTGCTCCTGGCAATAAAACTGCCACCCACACACAACCGAAACATTAGAGAAGGATTCCAGGATTTGGAAGCTAGAGCATTTCATGGCCCTATCTATGATTTACTCAGTCTGAACTTTGGTAAATTATTCTATCCAAGTTTCAGAATGGTAATTGCAGTTCTTTCTACTTTATGGGATGGCAGTAAGGATCTAATGAAGTGATATACTTGAAAGCACTTTGTAAATCATAAAACATTGTAATAAGTAAAGAATTATTATTGCACAAACTTGCTGATATTTTGAAAACAGCAATAAGTGAAGAGAACTTTTCTATATCTGTCAACCCCCTTGACTTTGAAAATAGAATACAATAAATAGTGGTCAAGAGCATAGACACTGAATTTAAGTCCTGGTCCTGCCACTTGCTAGCAGTGCGACCCTGAGCAAGTTACCTAACCCTTTTGTACCATGCTTTCTTCATCATAAAATGAGAATAAAGAATAGTCTCTACCTACAGCACTGTTGTAAGCGTAAAATGCATTTAAAAAGTGTTTAGCAGAGAGTTTAGTAACATTTACCATTTCCTTCCCCCACCCATCAGAATAAGCTCTCAGACTATTAAAATTGCAGTCAGGATGGCACACATAAGTCCCTCCCCAAAAAAGCAGAGTAGGAACCCTAGTGAAAGTCCTCAATCTCTAGGTAAACATTTAGGACAACACTCTGAAAGGACCCTGGGGCTTCATATTTCACCCAGAGCAGGCAGCAGTTGGAGCAGCTGCTAAACTACAGGAAAATAGACTGTGCAAGAGAACCTGCAGCTGACCTGCTGAGTGGTTCTTCAGATGCAATTTCAAATCAAGGCCCCTATGGAGAGAACCATGTATATAAATGAGCCTAAGAGAATCTGCCTCCTTGTTTTCTTTAACACACTGCAGTGATTAACTACATCTGGAAAGCTTCATCCACCACTCATTCTGGGGCCAAAATATCACAGAGAAGGTGAATTACATTGGCCTCAGGGGGAAGAACAATGTCGCCATGGTCCCCATCCCTCACCGGGTGTTTTCTACAAGCCAGGGGCCTTCAGCTCACCGGTGTGGATGAAGGTATGTTTCTTCATGTCTGACTTCTGATGAAACCTCTTGCCACAGTACTGACAGGGGTAAGGCCGGGTGTCTGAATGAATGAGCAGGTGTGTGGACAGCGTTGATGATCTCTTGAAGCTCTTGCCACAAATCTTACAGTCAAAGCTCCGTTCCTATTGAGAGATGTGTCATTCCTACTGCAATCATCTATGCCAGCTGTCCCCAACCTTTATAGCACCAGGGACCAGTTCTCCTGTGAGAATCTAATGCTTGATGATCTGAGTTAGAGCTGAGGCATTGATGTTAGTGCTGGGGAGCGGCTGCAAATTCAGATGAAACTTCGCTTGCTCACCACTCACCTCCTGCTATGTGACCTGGTTCCTATCAGACCACGGACTGGTATTGGGGAACCTGGGGGTTGGGGATCCCTGATCTAGCCTAACATTCTCCTCATCATTAACTTGAATCTAAAATCCCAAGCATGGCCTTTCTCTTCCTTCACACTCCCTTTCCTAAGAGCCTGCCCCATTATCCTCTCTCCCCTCATTTATTTCCAACCTTCACCCTCCCCACTCTTATACTCTTCCCCTTTAACACTTTTGCTACCCAAACACTTTTTACCCACAACCCTCCACACCCCATGGCAAAACTGTATCTCCACCCTGTTTTTTTGACACCCCCGTTTACAAACACTTCTCCACCCTCTTCAACAGGAGGCTTAGACCTCAGTCACTTGAGATGCCCCCTCCCTCCAGCCTCCAGCCTATGTAGGTGTTGAGGAGATGGGAGAATATACTCTTTTTAGTAAATAAGTCTCTGTGAGTAAGCTTTTTCCTGTCATAGTTATTTGGGTACTTATTTGCTTATCGACACTGTCTCTCAGCTAAACTTTAATTTCCATGTGGGCATCCTGTCAGGCACCTGATGTGTTATAGGATTCTCATAAGCCTAGCACCTGGAAGTTGGGCAACAAATATTTTGAATGAATGAAAGACTAGCAGGACAAATATGCCACTAGATGCTCTAAATAAGCTGAGATCCCTCTTTTTCAGTCGTGGAGGGGTTAATGCTGATGAAGTGACAGCCATTTGGAGAAAAGCTGAGGAAAAGAAATAGATATATCAGTCGCAAGAGCGCGTACAAACCCTCCTCAAACCCAAAGCAACAATCAGGATCACAGTTCTGGAGGCTCGCAGTGATGCGGCATCAAATTCTAGGGCTGCCTGGAGGCCCGAGCTGGCCACCACTCACCTTTCCCTACACACCTACACCTGGGCAAGGGAACAAAGTGGAAGAGACTAGAGCAGTCCAGGGAAGTCCAAGCAGAAAGTCACAATGAGAAGAGCTGCGGGTGCTACTGCACAGAGAAGCTGAAGATCACCGAAAGCGAAAACCTGAGCAGGGCTGCAGGCGCCCCCAGCTTACCTGCGAGTGCACGGCTTTGTGCTGCTCCAGGCTCACCGCGTGCCCGAAGGTCTTGCCGCATATCTCGCATGCAAAGGGTCTGGTGCCACTGTGAGACCTGCGCACGTGCACCTCGAGCCCATGCGGCGTGGAGAACACCTAAGGGTGGGGCCGGGAAAAAGGCGGCTGAGAACGGGCTGATAGGTGCGGACGGCGGCGGGGCGTGGGCCAGTGACACGCGTGCAGGGCTGGCTAAGCCCGGCACGTGGAAGCCTCACCTTGCTGCACTTGATGCACTTGTAGGAGCCGCCGCCCAGCAGCAGGCGAGTGCACAGCAACTCCGACTCCACCTTGACGCCGGGGCCCTTGTCCGCGTGCCGTCCTTGGCTGCGCTCCGAGTACAGCCCGCCTGCTGCAGCCACCGGCCGATCGTACAGCCCGGCAGCCCCTGGCCCGAAGTCGCCGTAGAGCCCCAGGCCCGCGCCGCCTCCCCCGGTGGTCCCTGACCCCGCACCTCCCGCTGCCCGCTCCGGGCCGTACAGCGCCGCAGGGTGGCCCGGCTCCGGGGTACGCTCACAGAAGAGCCCCAGGCCGGCACCCCGCTCCAGTGCCCCGCATGGCCTGTAGCTCTGCACCAGGTGCCGCAGGTCCGACCCCGCCAGGGCGCCCCACGAGTATTGCTTAAAGGGCAGGGAGAAGGGCTGAGCTTCATCCAGCGATGGGCACAGTGACTTCTCTGAGGCTGCGGAGACACAAGAAGGTGTCTGGTCAGGCTTAAGACCGCAAGTCAGGTGCCACCCGGCTGCGTCTGCCAGTCGGGTGTTTGGGGCTGCCAGGCACCCAGCACTGTGGAGCACTCCGCGCGCCAGGTGCCTCACTAGGTGCCTGGATAAAACGCGAGCCTTGTCCCTGGGGCCTCAAGGGCCACTGGAGGCCGCAAGGCAGCAAACATAATTAAAACGACATCCATCCCGTGCAGAGATGGGTAAATTCTGCGCCAGGGCAGCGGAAGCGCAGGATGCTAAGAGGGTCTTTTTTGGTGGAGCTATAGAGAAAGGCACGCCACACTGTCTGCGGTTAATAAATGCTCTAAGCTGAGCTGTGAGGGAGGAGAAGGTGGCCAACGGTTCGAGACCTGAACAGCAATCATGGGCAGAGGACCCACAGCAGTCGCTCTGCGGCCCAAATATGTACCCACTCCGTTCCTTTTCTTTCCCAAGATCGAAAAGGAGGGAAGGAGAAGACCAATAAAATGCGGCCCAGCCTACCTGAGCCCACCTGAAAAAAAGGGGGGGAGGGGAAGGCGTTAACAATACTTAAAGTTATTAAGTGTCCACTTCCCCCTTCCCCGCCCTATGCCAGTAGCAAAGGGGCAGTGGGAAGGGGGCCTGGGGCTTCAACTGCGTGCCAAATACTCCCCATTCCTATCAGTTTGACAAGAAAAAAAAAAAAAACAAATTTCTTAGAGAATAATTCACAATGAAGATTTAGCCACCAACAGTAAAAGGAATAGCTTTCCGAATTTAGGGCCTTCTGCACCCCCAACCCACGTGATTTTTGCTAGAACCAGATGACCAACATATGCTTTCTCTAAAGTATATGGGTTTACAAATCCGTTCACACACATCGCAGCCTTCAGTCGAGACTTCGCAAAGAGGCTGCACCCTTAGTTTCCGTCCAAGAGAGATACCGGCGGCGCCAAGTCCTTTCGGGGTGGTCCCACACAGCAAGAACCCCTCAGTCACCAGCTAGTCAAGTCAACGCACTGAGTGCAGGAAGAGGTTGGGGGTGTCTTTCAAAACTAGTAAATGTCATCTGGGAACAACTGGCCCTTGGCAGATCTGGCTGGTCTGCACTCTCCTTTCCCCTGGCCCAAACCCGAGACTCAATCCCCATACAACATGAAAAATCACTCAGTTTTCGCAAAACTCGACTACTGACTGGAAATGAAACCAGACGGCTGGTCCCAAAAACTGAACCAACCAAGCAGAACGGAAAATGAAATGGGCCCCCAATCCACGCCTGTGAAGAGCGAGAGGAGCGGAGCTGAGATTTTCGTCCCGGACGGGTCTCACTGGCTGGGCGCCCCATGCTCTGCCAGGTCCCACGCCGCAGCAGCGAGTGCAAATTTTAAAGGCAATGACCGGTTTCTTTCAAAGTGGCCGAGTTTCCGTCTGTACGAGACTCGGGGGTCTGGATTCTGGGTTCCCAGCCCTTTGTTAACAACTCCGGCCAGAAAACGAAATATCGATGTTGCTGCAGGTCGAGACCACTCATTTATTTTCTCCCACCCATCGGCTCAGTGCAAACGAATCAGTTCGGGATGAACAGCCTGGGTCCCGCCGCCTTGGATCCATGCAGCAGACCCTGTTACAGTTCCAGAGAAGCCAAATGCCCCTCCACCGCATCCTTTACCCCCATGAAAACGCTCTCCCCTCTATGAAAATTTCTCCGCCATTCATTTAGTGCATCTGAGCCCAAAGCCGCGCGGGTTCATTCCTCACCGAGGGGTCCCTAGTGCTTGGGCCTTAAAGCTCCCAACGGGTCCCTACCTGGAGACACAGAGGGCGACGGAGGCCTCCAAAAGTCCTCAAATTCCGAGCTGTGATCGCAGACGCTGCCTTCGCAGCTGCCAGGGGACGTGGAGGCTCTGTCCCGGGCCTCCGTCAGCTGCAACTCGGGGGACAAACGGTCCCTGGGCTCCGCCTTCGCGCCGCCTGCGTTCGAGGCGCTGTCTGCGGAGAGGAGGCAGGATAGGGGCTCAGGTTCTAAAGCGGCGACCCCCATACCACGGCACCCGGTGTTCTCATCTCTCCCCAGACCTGGCCAGAAACCTTCCCGGATCCGAGGGCGAGAGCAGAGAGGCCGTGGCACCTTGGCGACAAGCCCGGAAGAAACCAGACGGTAGGAAACAAAACAGGCAGCAAAGGGGGCGTCGGGCCTCTCTTCCCGGTTCCTGGGGAATGGCATGGCAGGGCGCAGAGTCTACGTTCCCGGGAGCAGCCCCGCCCGGCCCGCGCGCGCGCACCCCGCACCTGCTCCGCCTGGCACCAGCACATTCTCCAGGCGGAGAGAATAGTCGGGTCCCGGGGAGCGCGGCTGGTGGTAACTGTGAGCCTTCTTGCTCTTGACAAGGAACGAACGCGGCATGATGGTCGGGCGCGCTCCCCACTCTGCTCCAAGGGTCCCTGGAGCCGCCGTCACCCCACCGTTACCCCGAGTTCTTGCTCAGCCCCAGCCAGGCAGAGAGACCTGCGAGAGGAGAACCGGGTGGAAACGCGGGTCAGCACGCTCCGAGGCCGGGACTGGAGAGCCGGGAGGAGACAGCTAGGGCCGGGGAGGAGCGAGGAAGGCCCGCGGGAGGAGGGGCCTGGCCCCACTGCGCCACGCTCACCAGGTGGCACTCGGACAGGTGGCGCGAGCCCGCCGCTGCCGCCGCCACAGCTCAGCGGCAATACCGGTCCAGAGGCCGGGACTCAGGCCTCTTCCTTCTGCTCTGCCCATTCCCCTCGGCTCCCCTTCCCCAGCAA
This sequence comes from Cynopterus sphinx, assembly GCA_030015415.1. Taxonomy (NCBI): domain Eukaryota; kingdom Metazoa; phylum Chordata; class Mammalia; order Chiroptera; family Pteropodidae; genus Cynopterus; species Cynopterus sphinx. The sequence goes on along the minus strand of CM057387.1, from coordinate 66,676,370 downwards.
AACTCGCTCCCTCAATCAAACTCTTCCAAGAGCCGGAGCCCCCAACGCTCCAGTTACTCCAGTTCGACCACTCATTGCATGCCAGCCTGGCTTTGCTTTCGGGCTCGAAAAGAGGTCGGGGACCCATGGATAAATTTAGGGCCAGGGGATGTATCAGGGGTCCGGGACCTGAAAGAGGCAAGGAGCCAAGCCCTCTGAGAGCTGGCTACCGACTGGAGTAAAATAAGGCAGAGGCGGGGCACACTGGGCAGGCTGAGGGGTGGGGTCCGGTGGACAACACCAGAGAGACTGAGGGCAGCGAAGGCTGGAGAAAGAAGGCCGGAAAGCAAGACAAGAGGTGAGGCGAGGAGCGGGAGAGAGTGGGAGAAGACCGACCCCAGCCCACGGAGGAACTCGCATCCCGATGATCTCGTTCTTCCCATTGTCGTGCCCCATGAGGGGAAAAAAGTTTGCCCGGAGACGCGGGTGCGGTGGGATCAGGCAGGTTCCAGGACGAGACCCCAGGCCATGGAGACCTAATTTTGGAAACCAAGTCCCAGGCAAAAACACTTTCCTTTTTGCTCACCAACAACCTTGTCTTGGGGAAGGCGAGCCCGATCCGCGCACGCTGGCTGGGAAACGCGCGGTGTTCCGAAGAACCCACAATTTAGCGGACGCGGGAGAAAGCAGCTGCTCTGGCAGCAGCCAGAGAGCTGGGGTCCCAGCGCGCGGTTGGGAGAGAGCTAGCTGCCCGCTACGTCGCTCTCATTAACCCCCAATCAGTTCACCTAATCCCAGGGTCGAAACCTGAGCCTGGCGGGGAGGCGGGGCAGTGCCTCCTGCTCTCCCCGTCTCTCAGGGGGCGGGACCAGGAGAGTTAGGAGATCTGGGGAAAACAGCCCTCTTCCCGGGGTGACGACGATGGGGGCCGGGTTCACTTGAGAGCTGCAGGCTCTTCGAGCATCTCAGCTCTACGAGGTCTTGGCTAATTCAGAAACAAAGGCGCTGGGCACCCTGGATCAGGGCAGGACCCCTTGTCCTTGGGCTTCGCGCGACTTAGACTGCCAGACTTGGAGTCGCGCGACTGCCAAGGCAGGATGCAGGACAGTCTACATGTGCCAGTTGGCGCTCCGGGCTCAAAACGAGTTCCAGCGGACTCGTTCTCTGAAGGGTATTCCACGCCCTACTGTGACTGTCTCCTTCTCCTGGGGAGTAGGGACAAGCTTGGGAGAAAAGAAGGCTGGGACATGTAGCGGAGCCCAGAGCTTCGTCTCCCGGTCCTAAGTGCCAGAAGGCCCCTAGGGGTGAGGGTGCCCCAGATCAGGACTTCAGGAGGCTTCGGGGTGCTTGGGCTGCCCTAGGGCTTAGGACCGCCGCTTCAGTTTTCCTTGCTGCCTGACATGAGCTCCCCCTTCGGTCGTATAATTCGACACTACAAACGCAAAAATCAACTTCTTAAACAACCCTAAAACTCCGAGGAAAAAGAAAACAGGTGGAAAGGTCCCGGGGGCCCTGCTGAGCCTTGAGTACGAGTTGGCGCGGAGCTGGACCAGAGTGGGGGGATAAGCGGGAAACTGTCCGCGCCCGCGATGAGTCTGGACTGGCTAGGACAGGGCGGCATCGAGCGGGAGCGGTGGCACCTTCCCGACTCGGGCAACAGCCGCGCCACTCTCCCATCCAGGCTGGCTCTGCGGGTTCCTGGGAAGGTGGGGTGGGGAGCGGGGTGGTAAGGCCGAGGGCTGAGCGCGTGGGAAGGCGACCTCGAGTAGCAGCTGGCGCCCGGGGGGCGGGGCGGCCTTCTCCGCGCACGCGGGCCCGCAGGGCCTCTGTTCACGGCCAGGGCCTGGGAAGGCGGGAGCAGGAGGCGCCGAGGGAGCTGCCTCTTGAGCCCAGCTGCCGCCGCCTCCCCACCAGATGTTTCCTTCCCGAGTGGATCCCGCTTCCTTGCAGAACTACCAAATAGCCTGGCGCGCGTCGCCCGCGTCAGATCCCAGCCCCACGGTGCGGGTCGCGCCGGGACCCAGCGGGTAGAGCTCGTAGTGCTCCCGCACAGAGACCCGGCGCGGGTAGGAACCTAGCAGCGCCCTCTGGTCGCCCCCGCAGGGCCAGTGCCCGGCTAGTTTCCGCCGCCCCCGCCAGGGAGGGAGGCGCAGAACAGGAGCCGCGGACCTACCTGCGGGGTCAGGGCGCGGGCACTGCGCTCTGAGTTTCCAAACTGAGTTGCTTTCGGGACAGACCGCTCTCTCTGTCTCCCTCTCTCTCTCTCTTTTTTAATCTCCTTCAGAGCTCAGCCCCCAAAACCACAAGCTTCACTTCCTGAGCGTTAAGGAGTAGCTCGCTTAGCCCGCGCAGACTTGCTCCCCATCCCCCTCCCCCGTCCCGAGGCTGGGCGCGCTCCTCTGTGCGAAGGGCTAGGAGGCAGATGGGGGGTCCCAGCCTTCCCAGCCACCTGCCACGACGGGCCCGACCCGGTTTCCTCTGTAGAAAGGCATGGGATGGGAAGGGGGAGACCCGAAGGGCCCGGACACTAGAAATGACTCGAAAGAAAATGAACTGTTTTGGCTCTTGTGAGACTTCCACAGCGAGAAGTCACAGATTCGGGACACAGATTGGAGCGCCGGGCGTGGAGCGCTCTGCTCCGCGGCGGCCGCCCCGCCCCTCTGGGCCGGGACAATCCCCCCGGCCCCCGACCTCGCCTCCGGCTTGGGTCGCGCCGCCCCGGGTCGGACCGTGAATCACCCGCCCGCGGTGCCGCCGGCCTGGAGCCGGGCGAGCGGCCGCGGCGTCCGCAGAGAGAAACCTGCCCCGCCGCCCCGAAATAGCTTGTTGTGGAAACACTTCGGGATAAATACGCCCAACGATGCTGAAAATACCTTGACACCCAATCCGAGAGGTTTGCTCATTTCCCTTCGGATTTAGGTAATGGTTAAATTTGGAAGAGGTGGGCGAGCGCCGAGCCCCCGGCGGAGAGGGCGCTGGCGGCGCGTCCCGCGGGCGCCCGGCGGGGCTGGCGGGAGCCCCCCCGCCCCACGCCGCGCTCCCCCGCGTGGGGCCGGCTGCGCTGCTGGCGGCTTATTTCCGGCGGTCGCAGCCGCGGAATTAAAGTCCACGCGGGAGGGCGCGCGCGGGGGCAGCGGCGGCGGCGGCGGCGGCTCGGCCGGCCCCGCCCTGCCCCGGCCCGCCGCGGAGAGCTGCACCTCAGGGGCGGGCTCCGCCACCCACTGAGGTCACGCACAGGCACCCGGTCCCGAGGGGAGCAGCAAAGCGCCGTAAGAGCACGACCCTGATGATTATTAAAAAGTAAATCTTCGCCAGGATCGTGTGTTCTGTGAGTGTGGGCAACTGGATCTACGGCATCATGTCCCTGGTAGTCTCTTAACAAATGTCTATGGACTCACCAAACGAATGAATGGCATTAGTTTATTAATTAATTAATTCTGTTAATGGAGCAGAAAAAATTAAAATCTCACCGGTAAGTAAGCAATGCAGCAGTCTCCAACGCTAGCCTGTATGTCGTGATTCATAGTGTGGCCTGTTGTGGATACTTAAAGTCTACCTATGCCTTTTCCTGACAAGGGTGGACATCGTTGTAATTGCATTGCTTTCCTAAATGAATCGACTTAGATTTTGATCACTAATGCACGCGCAGTACGTCTCCAGTGTCAGATACCGGGAGAAGGGAGTGGTGCTCTTATTTCTTGCCAATATAATACCATATATTAGGGTAATCCAAAGTTCTCTAGGAAAGAGTCCCTTAGAGCTCTTTTTCTAGATAATTTTTTTAGTAATTTTAAATTTGTGTTGTAAATCTAAATAATTGTGGGAAATATTTGGTTACCATGGCAGCGCTTCAAGCATGCTTTAATAAATTAATTACGTTTTATACAGCAATGGCTGCACACCTACTGTGTGCCAGATGCTCGACTAGACATACATCTTGTGTGCCTAATTCTCTTCTTTACACTAATACTTGCTCAACACACCCTGTATAAATAATTGCAGAGGTAACCAATCTTAATCAGAAAGATTACAAATATTGAATTAGCTGAAGGGAAATTAAGGGCGTTTTGTTAAGTTTTTATTTCTTATGTGCTTTGTCCTGGCCCAAGATATAAAAATCGTAAAGCAGTCCAAGACAAATATTTCCCTATTCCTTCTATCTTATGCAAAGCAGAAAAAGACAAAAATTTAAAAGAAAATGATAAGTGGGACAAAAGAAAACTTATTATCAATCAGATTCTACGGAAATGGCCAAACCATTTTCTTTGCACCTTAACAAGTTGACAGTCAAAATTTCTTGAAAAGGGGATGTGACTATTCAGTAGTTTAATTAAGTGTTGCTTTTTGAATTCTCAGAAAACATGTGGAGGCTGTGAAGGGGAGAAATAAATCACCTTGCATATCACCTTAGAATAAATCTATTTCATTTAGATTTAATCTAGTGATCTTGCTTTGTTTGCTCTTCACAAGCTTCTGAGTTTTCAAAATAAAACTGGGGACTGGGACAGGAACACCAGAGAGAAGCAGGTGGGAGGGAGATGGCACCGAATGAATCCCCCTTTTCCTGTTTTGAACCGTGTGACTGTATTACCAATTCAAACAAATAAATACATATTAAAAATATTTAACTAGCAAGAGCAGGTCATTTCCCAGGTGTATGGTGTTGAAATGTGATTCCCATTTAGCAGGAGCAGGGGGAAAAAGTAAGATGAGGGGCACATGAAGGTTAAGAAACTTGCCAAACAGCAGCCAAAGCCAATACTGGAAATGATAGAATGAATCTGACTTGCCACTACCTCTCATTTACTACTAACCTGAGAGTAAAGACAATAAGATCCCCTCTCCCCCACACACACACCCACCAAAGTGCAAATTTTTAAAAGCTAGGAAGAATCCCTACCCCCATATGTTCCTTTGGAACTGAAATAAATCTAATGGTAAGCATAATGTAAGCTCAGGGCATAATTTTCTATAAATACTGGTTTTCCCAAAAAAGGATGTTAAATTGACTTGTCAGTGCTTTACTAATTGCTATTAAATAACAAAAATTATCTATCTGTAGGTGCCAAATAACAAATGACCTTCTTCATGAGGCAAACATTTCCAAGCTCTGGCCAGTGCCCTATTTATTTCAAGCAGCATCTCAAAGATCGGAATTTCCCTACAATAAAAGATCTGAGACATTTTTAAAAAGAAAATTGTAACAGGATATTACCAGTATCTCTCTCTCTCTCTCTCTCTCTCTCTCTCTCTCTCTCTCTCTCTTTTTTCCACAAAGCTTTACAGTTACCATCTCTGTTCTATTTGGGGAGATACAGCTTTGAAGGGTGGGTGATCCAGGAACCCCAGAGAGGGGTGGTGATGCCCCATTTTCCAGCACACATTTCTGTAACGTTTGCTTCATTTGATTCTCACAGCAATGCTACCAGGAGGGGAAAGAGTCCATGCTCTTTGTAGACAATCATTTGTGGGTATCAATCTCTGTTCTGCTAGTTAACTATCCCTGTGACCTTGAGCGAGTTAATTCAACCCTCACGGCCTCAGTTTCTCACTTGTAAAGTCAGAATACCTACCTTCTTTGCAAGACTGCAGAGCAGTCCTTCAATTTCCACTCTTCACAGGTTCCTCTGGGCACTAAGAATGGAAGAATGCTCCCAGTGGGGGCATCCTAGGTTTAACCTTCTTGTTCCATGTCCTGCTTCAATTTATTCAACTCTGCATTAGTAAACTTCGTTACAGCAATTTTCAGGGACTTGGATTTTTTTTTAGGTCGAAAGTCAGAGGAAGCAAATGAAGGGTCTATTTTCATTTCTAGATATGGATTTGTTTTGGGAAAGTTCAATTAGTAACCAACTTGTTTTAGGACTAAGTTTACCCATTTTTAAAACAGGAAATGTCTGCCATGTGTCAAATACCGTGAGCTATTGGCTTAAGAGTACTTGTGGGAGACACACTTAGTTAAATAAAAAAAAAAAAAAATCACAGAGTTGGACTGGGCATGATGCTCCTCTGCAGGCCAGACAGAGGTTTTGTCTTTATGAAGGTGGTGCTTTATTTTTAAAATATATTTTTTCATTATAAATTATATGAGATATAATTTGATGAAGAAAGAAGAAACCCTAGTAAAACAACTTGCCAGTGTTTTTGCTCTGCTTCTTTAAAAAAACATAACTGTAATTATATTACAGGTACAAATGTGTATTCTTCTTTTTTTCTGAACATTCTAATAGTATTTTTTTCCTATTCTCTTTTATTTTTCAAATTTTATTTAATTGAACAAAAAGCTATTTTATAGTAAAGATTATTTAAATAAAAATTATGACAATCATCTTCCTTGCTTTAGTATTTATCATTCTCAATTGCTTGAAAAAGGAGTTAAACTAGATTACTGTAATTTATTCAATCATCCCTGTTTTAGTATTTAGCTCTTTAAAATTATTTACTATTTTAAATAATGCAATAAAAAGTTTTCTGGAGCTAGCTTTGCCCACATTTTAAATTGCTTGTTTAGAAGGTATTTTTAGGGGTGAAATTTCTGGATCTGACAATGGATATTTTTAAGGCCTTTGATAAATACTGGAAAAAGTGTTTTGGATAACATGTTTATGTAATGCATAAGCCAAGAGAATTCATATCACTTAACAAGCAATTAAAAGATTATAAAAATCAACTACGGAAAAGTTAGATTTTGATTAAAGAGGAGATACAGTACAGGTCTCTATTTTATTTGTTAGACAATAACCACACCCTGTCATATTGCCGTGGTTTTGTCCTCATGGCATTAAATAACTATTTAATTTTTGTCTTTGCATTTGCTGTCTTTGTGGGTATAGTCAGGCAGAGATATATATTTTTTCTAAATTGTATGAATTCAAGGAAAATAAGTGGATAGTGGTAATTGTGTAATGGCTTAATTCAACTGTTATATAATACCATTGTCTCCCTTCTACTCTTATAAGTAGCAGGCTATTGAGATAAAATTCAAATGTTGCTGCAAGTCAGAATAAGATTTGATGGTATCGTTTATGGAAAGTGACCGACATATGCAAAAATTGGGAAATGGGGTAAAGGAGAAATTTGGAGATAAACAAATTAATATGTCTTATGCTATGAGTAAGATCCAATGTCATATTAATATTTGGAATCTTTTCAAAAATGAAGAAAAACACTATTTTTTTAAATAAACATGTTTGGGCTGATGTATTTAAATCTTGATACATTATACAATATATTACTATAAAAATTTTAAATTAAACTTTACAAAAAGGATTTCAACGTCTGACAAGGGAGGGGGCTGTTAGCTCTGGTGTTCAGAGTTCAAATAAGAAAATTGTTAACCTCCCCACATGTGTATTTTTACATTGTTCCTAAGAACAGATTGACTGAATAAAGTGTCATCTTATGTGTGGGCTGCATGAGATGACTCTTCATAGAAACATACCCAGCGTGAACTTTCATGGAAAAAAAAAGGAGTAGATTTTACTTGGTGAATGGAAAATGTAACGAGAAAGGAAATGTAAAATTATTTTTCTTTTAAGTTTTTCACCATTTCCTCCAGGATGTTTGGTGATCATTTTATTCTACCCCAGATGAAACACTTCGCTTTAAGAAAGTAAAGCCTATATATTGTAACTTTGCCTGAGAGGCGCGTCCCTTGGACATCATGAACACATTCCCTCATATGCTGCAAACTTCTAACCCATCACCCCAGTAGTGGGGAGTTATCTGGTATGCTGCTCATCACAAACCCAGAAAATAGCATTCAATAAATATGTCGCCAAACGCAGCATAACTATATGATGGAACATTGTAAAGTAGATTAAAGATAAATTAAAACACACTTCCATGTCCCACTACCTTAGTTTAACCACTACTAACTACTATTTGGGAGTGGTTTATTTTTTCCAATCTCAAAAAAAAAAATCTAGATGTATATTTTGCAAAATATACATACTAGATGTATATTTTGATACTGTATAACTGTCTATTTAGATGTGTTATGATTTTTTATTCACCTTTTACTGGACATTGTTTTTCTTTTCCCTACTATAAATGATTTTTTTAAAAGACTGCATTTGAGTTTTTATGTATGTATTTTTTTCTTTAGGATCGATTGGCAGAAGAAGGATTACTGAATCAAAGAATAAGACCATTTTAAAGTTTATGGACACATATTGACAAATTATTTTTCCAAATAAGTGTATTACACCCCTGCCAAGAAAAATTTTAAATACCACAGTGAATGAAGGGCAGCAGAATGTAAAAATTAAAGAAAAGGACTTGAGCCAGATTTTCATAGTTTAGAAATTCTGGCTTTGTCATTATTATCCTTAGACAAGTTCCTCAACTTCTCTGTTTCTTTATCTGTAAACATAGTTACAATAATAGCACCTACCTAATAGGGTGTTGTACTGCACAGATTCAACAAATTCATAGATGTGAAGATAAAGCAGGCATTTACTGTTATTATACGCATACGCCAGGCACTCTTCAAAAGCCTTTCACTCATTATCTCTCTGTCCATCCCAATAAACAGGCTATGGAAATAGACTTGGAGAGGCTTGCCTTCTCTGGGTCACACAGCTAGACAAGGACAGAGCTTAGATTCAAACCCAGGCCAGCCTGGTTGCAGACCCTAGGCAGGCTCCAGGAGGTAGGCTTCAGGATTTCACAATGTGGAAGCAGCAGTTTGCACACTTAGGGCAGTGCCCAGGACTTGCCAGGAAGCATTTTAATATAAATTTCTGATATCCCCAATCAGACTGACCATCTGAGAGGCCCTTTCTCTTGCTCACAGACCTCATTTCCTAACAGGAGGCCTTGGGTTCTAGACTTTCCAAGATCACTTCCAACTCTCAACATCTGTGTCCCCATCAAATTGAGCAGTTCACTGGGGCTGAGGCTGGTAGAAGAATGCCAAAGGATCATTGCCTCTTCCTAAAATATTCTTTATTGTTCTTGTTTTCAGGTAAGGACCAATACAGTAATAAGGGCCACAGTGAATTTTGATTTGAGCTTTAAAACGCCCTGGCTACGCATCTACACATAACCCCAATCCCTGCATGATGAAAGAATGAGCAGGACTTCTGTGCACATCAGGAATTTGCTTGTACACCTCACTATTTCTTTGTTCACTGGTGGGAGAGAGAATGTCCTAGTGGCAACAAAGGAACAACACAAAAGATAGCCTCAGACAGAGCTCTGCCTCAGATGGTAACCAATTTACAAGTATGGAGACTAAGTTTAAAAGCAGCCACTAAGGCCTGAAGGATGGAAAGGTCCAGTGCTGATTCAGTGGTCTCATAGGAAAATGAGGTTTATGGACTCAATTGTACAATTCAATTTAATCCAATAATATTTACTAAACACTGATTGAATGTCATGTGCCATGCCATATGTGGGTTTCTGTTTTCTTTCAACCAACTCAGAAGTGAATATAGCAGGGAAGGTGAATAAAAAAGAAAATTAATAAATGAAGAATATTTTTATCCTATCCCAGTCTTCTGAGATGCCATCTGGCATGGCATATTTCTATATCTTTATGACAAAATTAAAATTATTTAATTTAATCAGGTAGTCATATCAATGAAGACATGAATATATAATTTTTATTCTAACATACTTTTTTATGATAATAGTAATACATGTTCATTTTCCCCATTTTATTTATTTTTAATTTTTTTATTTTTAATTACAGTTGACATTCAGTATTATTGTATATTAGTTTCAGGCATACAGCATAGTGGTTAGAAATTTATATAATTTATGAGGTGCTTCCCCTCACCCAATTAATCTAGTACCCACCTGGCACTATTCATAGTTGTTACAAAATTATTTACTATATTCCCTATGTTGTACTTAACATCTCCTTGATTATTTCATAACTACCAATTTTTACTTCTTAATCCCTTCACCTTTTTCATCCAGCCCTCCTCCCCACCAACCCTTCTTCCATCTGGCACCTTTCAATTTGTTCTCTGTATCTGAGTCTGTGTTTGTTTGTTTATTTATTTTGTTCTTTGGATTCCATATATAAGTGAGATCATGTGGTATCTGCCTTTCTCTGTTTGACTTATTTCACTTAGCATAATACCTTCCAGGTCCATCTATGTTGTCACAAATGGGAAAATTTCATTCCTTTTAATGGCCAAGTAATAGTCCATTATTTATATGTACCACTTCTTTATCTAATAGTCTATTCATGGGCACTTTGGTGGCTTCCATATCTTGGCTATTGTAAATATGCTGCAGTGAACATAGGGGTGCATATATCTTTTTGATTTAGTGTTTTGGATTTCTTTGGATAAATACCTAGATGTGGAATTACTAGGTATTAAGGTAATCCTATTTTTAATTTTTTGAGGAACCTCCCAACTGTTTTCTATAGTGGCTGCATGAGCTTGCAATCCCACTAACTGTGTGAGGGTTTCCTTTTCTCCACATCCTTTCCAACACTTGTTATTTTTTGATTTATTGATAATAGCCATTCTGACAGATGTGAGGTGATAACTCTTTGTGGTTTTAATTTGCTTTACTCTGATGATTAGTGACACTGATCATCTTTTCAGATGTCTATTGGCCATCTGTATGTTCTCTTTAGAAAAACATTTATTCAGATCCACTGCCTATTTTTAAATTGGATTGTTAATATTTTGGTGTTAAGTTACGTGAGTTCTTTATAAATTTTGGATATTAACCTCTTATCAGATGTATCATTGATAAATATCTCCTCCATTCAGTAGGTAGTCTTTTCAGTTTGTTGATGGTTTCCTTTGCTATACTAAACCTTTTTGGTTTGATGTAGTAGAAACTTTTCTTTTGACCAGTGTATTGGTTAATTTTATATGCTAACTTTACTAGGCTAAGTGTTGCCCAGATAGCTGGTAGAACATTATTTCTTGGTGTGTATGAGGGTATTTCCAGAAGAGATTCTCATTTGAATCAGTAGACTGAATAAAGAAGATCCGCTCTCACCAATGTGGGTCAGCATCATCCAATCTATTGAGGGCCTTACTAGAACAGAAGGTGGAGGAAAAGTGAATTTAGATTTCCCCCAACGCTATCTCAATCTGGACGCCCATCCTCTCCTGCCCTTGGACTTTGAAACTTATGGTTCTCAGGCCTTTGGACCCCTCACCTCTGCCCTTATTTGCCACAGACTGAATTATGCCACTGGTTTCCTAGATCTCCAGATTGCAGATTGTGGTACTTTTTGGCCTCCATAACAGCATAAGCCAATTCCTATAATAAATCGTACACACACACATATAAATATATATACATAATCATAGTGTGTGTGTGTGTGTGTGTGTGTGTGTGTGTGTGTGTGTGTGTGTGTGTGTATCCCCTATTGGTTCTGTTTCTCTGGAGAACCTTGACTAATACAATGAACCGGTCAGCACGTTGCACAGTTTCTGCTTCAGATTTGAAACTCATGTAATATGAGGCTGGGGTTAGCATTTGAGAACATCAAAGTATTCTACCAGTTGCAGAAGAATGTATTCTATTTTTCACACAAAGATATTTTTGCTTTTTTGGGGAATTATTTTGCAGTTTGGATTGAAGAAAGGCATTTAATTTGGGGTATTTCATCATGCTTCTCTAATGAAAACTTCTCTGGTTTTGCTTAGGATTCTCTGAAGAAAGAGTCAGAGAGGGTAGATGAAAATGTTTTTTTTTTTCTTTTTCTTCCTCCCTCTTCCCTCTCTCCTTCCTTCTGTCTCCCTTTCTCAATTTCTTTATCACATAGTTAAGATTAACTATTATTTTTAAATACTCTTGGTTCCAAGGTCAGATATATTTCTCTCTAGTATCCTAAAAAGTGATTATTGTAAGATAGATATGAACAATGTTCCCCTACTGCCTTACAATAGATGCAACAAAAGTTGTTGTTTTTCACAACACTCAATATATGTTGTTGACATCACACGAAAGTACAGTTTGGTAAAAATTATACTTTGGGAAGCTCTGGCACTGTCCAGCAAGGTACCAGACATCTAGTGATTTGCTTTAATCCATGGCCATGTTTTAGACTAGATTATCTGAAAAAGTGCATAAATTGATGTATGTTTCAAATAATCCTCCCTGAAAATTGCCTATCTCTACTGAGTTTTTAAAATAAATATTAGATGATGAAAGGAGATTATATTCCCAACTAAATCATGGAATGCAACTATTCTGAGTTGTCTGAGTTCAGACCCATATGCCTTAATAGATAATTCAAGGGTAGAGTTTGACCTATTATGAAAGCTGAGGTACCTAAGGACACCTGGCTGTATAAAAGGGTTTTCCCACCTACAAGGGAAAACCAAAGTCAGGTGTAAGCTTTTCCTGAGGAAATTGTTTTGAGTCTGAGTAGCACATAAATGAGACCCTAAAAGGGTCTTGCCTTTTTGTTTTTTTTACAACAGAAATGAGTTGTCTTACTCATTTACAAAAATGGTTTTATCTCCCAGGTTCTTTAAGATTTAATAAAAGCATTAATAGGGGGCAGCAGGATAGAGCACATCTGGGTTGAACTTGTGTTATTGGCCCCTGACCAATTTCTGCCAACAGACCTAAAGGTTGAGGAAGTTCAAAGCAATGAAAGTGTAATGTTGGCATATAATAGACAAGTCGTGTCCTCAGTCCTCCTATTCCTTATAATACTAGCCTAAAAAAACTAAGCTTTAAATTTGTCAATAATAATTAATTTTTATTGGTTATTGACTATGAGATTTGTCAAGTTTTTTTTTCTTTTTATTTCATTTAATACAATAACCCTATGAGGTAGACAGTGTTGTTGTTGTTGTTGTTGTTATCTTATGGATGAGGAAACTGAGACTTAGAGAGGTAATTTTGTCCAAAGTCACACAGTTATTTAATAGGATTTAAACCTAAATGAATTCGAATTAAAACCCGGCTCCCAAGTCCTTGATTATGCTAATCCCATACCCCCATAATAAGCAAACACACTGGATGGTCCTTTATTCAAGCTGGCTTTGTAAAAGATAAGATCAATGCTACTCTTCTGCTAGGCAGGATTATGCCTGGAGGGAGAACAAGTCAGTAATACCTCTTGTTAATATCTATCAGAGCTTGTAACTCACAGCAATTCTTAAATGGCTCTAGAAATAAAGTCTTGGGTGCTTTATTCTCTTTTATAAACTTCTATTGAGGTATAATTTATATGCATACAGTAAAAGTGCATAAATCTTAAGAGTTTAACTTGGTTAATTTTTTTCATAGCTATACACCCAAGTCAAAATCTAGATTATTTCTAGCACCCCAGGGGCTGATCAAATTTGTACTTTTTTTAATCAGTTGCTAATACGGGAGACCATTACTGAGCTCCAGTTAGAAATTGGCTTGGGAACTAAAAAAATCGAGACTATTGACCCTGGTTTGTAGAGTTAAGTAAAGTGAGCCTCCCATGAGCCAACTCATATCTGTGATGCCACTCCATCATCTTGCCTTGGAGACTGTCCAATTTGCCAGATCCAGTGATCTGGTTCTGTTTCTCCTACATGTTTGGAGCAAAGGAGGTTTTAATGTTTTTCTTTTGTTTTCCTGGAAAATAAAAAATCATATATAGATAAAATAGTAAACTGCACCCCTTGTATCCATCACACAGTTCCAACAGTTAATCTCTGGCTAAATTTGTTTCATGCATCTCTCCATTCACTGCTCCCCTCCTCCACTTGACTATTTTGAAGTAAATCCCAAATATCATATCTTTTGTAAATATTTCAGGATGTCTTTATAAAGAATAAAGACTCTTATTAGAAATAGCCTTTAAGGCAAAGAAAAATTATAGAAGATCTTTAATTCTACAAGATTTTATAAGGGTCATTTCAAAACTGGGTTTATCATGATTAATCCTACTAAGATTTTCTTGGCTACCCAGAAAGCTTTGACAAATCACATATCAGGGAAGTGATATCTTTATTTTTAGTGAAAACTGCTTATGAGTTTTCTACATTCAAAAAGGTTTATTTTAAATTCAGCTAATGATAAATCACCAGGTATTTGAAAACTCTCAGCCACCTTACTTTTCTCGGTGCCCTAACCACATTAATCTAATTCCTAGGTATTACAGCTCTAGGACAGGGATGCTCTTAGCTAAGCCAGAGAAAAGATAACTGTATATGTAATCCAGAGTATTTGTTCTAAGGATGTTTAGAAGCATCATAGTGATAATCTGTGAATAATATAAATGAATTTAATAATATATGAGACAATCTCTCAGACTGGAGAGGAAAATTTCCCCAAAATGTATTCATTTATAATGAATATGTCTTTAGTTTAAATTAGCTTATTTGTTTCCAAAAGTATGTTCTGCAGGAAAGTGAACGTTCTTCTGTATTATTAATGGAAATGTTGATTTGTAGAGAGTAAGCTGGCAATATGTATCAGAAAAAGTATTTCAAATATACATATCCTGTAATCTAAGATTTCTACTTTTAGTAATAAATCATAAGGAAATGTGCCACAATTTACTTTGAGCATGTTTGGCAATAATAGGGAATATAACAATAGAATATTGGTTAAATATGTTAAGGAATGTTCATAAGACAGTCATGAAAATATTCAGGAAAAGGGAAGTTTAAAATATAAGGTCACATAACAATGTGTACATATATTCCCAATTCTGAAAAAAATAAACAAACAAATAATAAAACCAAGAGAGAAAAAAAAATAGTGGAGTAATTCAGGGACCTCAACATCTCACTAATAGAATGAGAAAGAAAACTATCACAGAAATAAGAAAAGTACTTCCAAAAATAAAGGACACATGTCTTCCTATTGAAAGGATCCATTGAGGGCCCAACATGGTGAGTGAGAAAATCTCTCATATCAAGGGACATCATTGTGGAATTCCAGAACCCAAAGATATTAAAGGAATGTCAGGCAATCTCTGCCATACTGGCCAAACTATCAATAAAATAGAACAGCAACATATATTTTTAGACTAGCAACATCTCACAACATGTAACTCTCATATATATCTTCTCTTGAGAGGCAACTGGAGGATGTAGTGTAATTTACCTAGAATTTGGGGTTGATGATTAAGATGGGAAAAATTTCATAACTTACTAGCTATATAACCATGGGCAAATTACTTAAGCTCTCCAATGTCTTAATTTCCTCATCTGTAAAGATAGTTACAATGTTGTGAGGACTGAATGATTTAATATATATAAAAAGTACTTAGCTAAATGCAATGTAGATTAGATATTGGAACAGAAAAAAATAATGTTAGTGGAAAAACTGATAGGATCTGAATAAAGTCTGTAGTTTAGTTAAAACTATAGTACCATTAATAATTTCTTATTTTGACAAGTGTACTACAATTGTTAATACATTAGGGGAAGCTAGGTAAAGGGCATATGGAAACTGTACCATTTTTGTAGCTTTTCAGTAAATCTAAAATTATTCCAAAATAAAAGATTTATTTTAAAAAAGTACTTTGTCCCCACCTCATACCATGTACAAAATGAATCATCACCTAAATGTAATACCACATGCACAAACAACAAGAGAAAAAAAAGACAGAATTGACTTCATCAAAATTAAATAGTTTTGTGCTTCAAAGGACATTAAGACAGTGAAAAGATGGATCATGGAATAGGAAAAAATATTTGCAAATCATATATCTGATAAGGGACTTATATGCAGAATATATAAAAAATCTTAACAATTCAACAATAAAAAAAGCCAATTTAAAAATATACAAGGATTTAAATAGACATTTCTGAAGAAGAAATCAAAGGGTCAGTAAGAATGTGAAAAGATGCTCATTATCATTAGCTATCACAGAAATGCAAATCAAAACCACAATCAGATACCACTTCATACCCACGAGTATTCCTTAAATAAAAAGGACAGACAATAGTAAGTATTAATGAAGATGTGGAGAAATTAGAATCCTCATACATTATTGGTGAGACTGTTAAATACTGCAGACACTTAAAATGATTTGGTAGCTCCTCAAAATGGTAAATAGAATTACCATGTGATGCAGAAATTCGACTCCTAAATATACAC
Source organism: Cynopterus sphinx (assembly GCA_030015415.1). Lineage (NCBI taxonomy): Eukaryota > Metazoa > Chordata > Mammalia > Chiroptera > Pteropodidae > Cynopterus > Cynopterus sphinx. Next base: position 66,660,365 of record CM057387.1, on the reverse strand, counting down.
CCAGCAGAATTGAAAACCTGTGTCCACACAGAAACACATATACAAGTGTTCATAAATAAGTAGTATCATTCATGATAGCAACAAACTAGTAACAATCCAAATGTTTATCAACTGATGAATAGATAATCAAAATGTGGTATAGCCATCAACTGGAGTATTATTGAGAAGAAAAAAAAGGGTGGAGGATGAAGTACTAATACATGCCACAACACTAATGAGTCTCAAAAACATTATGCTAAACGAAACACACACAAAGGGAAACATATTATATAATTCCATTTATATGAGATCTCCTGAATGGCAAATCCATAGCAACATGGTGGATTGGTAGTTACCTACTGATAGTTGGGTTGGATGGAGGAAAGAATAGAGTGACCACAAATGGATATCTTTTTTAGAGTGATGAAAATATTCTGATATTGATGTGAATATTCTGAAATTGGTGTGAAACATTACCACTAGTGGTGATGGTTGCACAATTCTGTGCATATACTGAAATTATGTAAATGTATACTTTAAAAGGCTGTATTTTATCGCATGTGAACTATATCACAATAAAGCTGTTATTTCAAAAATGTACTTATAATAGTCATTGGCACAAAGTACTATGTCTCTAAATACTCACTGCCTTTTCCTGGGGGAATCTTAAAAATATGACATGCCTTAGCCAATGAAGTGTGACTGGAAGTGATGTGTGTTAGTTCCTGGCAGAAGCTCTGGGAAACAGCATGTCATTCACCATATCACTTTCCATTTGCTGTAACAATCAGAAATGCTCATTAGCGTGGGTCCTAGAGTAAAAACAATGTAGAGCAGGGCAGCAGTCAACTTTTGGTGGACATGTATGTAGCATGAGTGAGAAATGATGTTGTAAGCCCCTGAGATTTTAGGATATGATAATAACAACTAATATAACTACCACCACTGGCAGAAATTAGGAAATACATACTGTCACACCATCACCTCAAGCAATACATTTATGTGTAAATACCATGTAGACAGGGGAAATGTAGAACTAGAATGCAGATGAGAAGTCAAGGCAGGAGAAGGAACATTCAAATAAATAACTGTTTACTGAAAGGCCTGTGCTGGTTCTGGGGAATCAGAGGTGCCATGTATGATCTCTCTTTAGCTAACATTGATTGAGCACTCACTATGTGCCAGACCCTTTGGGCTCTGGTACATGTGTTGTCTCCAGTCGTGCCAAGGAGTGGTTTGGTGATGAACAAGAAGCTTCTCCAATTTTGACCCACAAATAAACAATTCTATTTTAGAGAATTAGTGAAGCAAATAAAAGGTTGTGGGATATGTTTAAAATAGCTACAGAGTGTCGAGGGCTGTGAGCCAGACCAAACAACACACCTTCCCACACACCCCACTTGGGCCTGTGATTACTCAAATCCCAGCACTGGCCAGGGGAGCTGCCCCGCCAGGAACATCCCTCCAAAGAGCATAAACTGGAAGGCAGTTTGCCAGAAAAGGGCAGAGCTCGACTTGGCCTTAGGCTTCAAATTGACTAAGACTTAACCGGGGATAAATGCATGACAATTTTTTTTTTATATTTATAAATTTATGCTTCACATGATGCCTCCCCATTGTTTGGTTTTCCACTTCCTCACCTGGCTGTTTGCTTTTGCAGTTCTGGTAGTAGCCCGACCTGGCTACTATCCAAGAGAGGGGGATGTGATGCAGAGACTCCTTTAGGCTGAGCAACCTAACCCTGAGCAGAAGCTTATCTGGTAGTAAGGAGGTTGCAGAGATCAACATTTATTTATGCACCAAAGGTTTTAAAATTCTCTCTTTATAAATGGAGCATGGTTGACACAGTCCTGAGCTCCAGTGAAGGGCACAAGCTGGACCTGAGACACGTGAAACAAGAGACGATGCAGGGCAGTTGGGGGGAAGCGTCGACATGGTCAAGGTAGAAGTACAGTAGGGACACCCAGTCCAGTCCTGGGATGACACTGGAGACCAGGAAAGCCTCAGCCTGGAGAGGAAGAAGAGCCTTTGGTTGGGGAGGAGACAAGGTTCGAGGGTGGCAACTTCGCTGCGCCAGCCTACCATGTGCAATGGCCACTTGCCCCACCCCTCAGAGCAGAGGCAGGGAGCAGTTAGGAGCTCCCAGGTGCATCTTAACTGCCACCACCTCTCTCAGCCTTGGAGTCTCTCATGTGTACAGTATGCATTTCCTTTTTTAAAAAAATCAGAGAAACAACATTTTTAAAGCCAACTAGTTTTCTTTCCACCTGGCCCTGCTCTCTCCTGTTATTGAAGACAGCCTCAGAGAAGACCTTTTCCAAGTCTCTGAAAAAGTGGCCAGCCCTGGGTGACAAGGGAGTGAAGACACAGCAGCTGACTGATCTTAACCGTGGACACAGTAGCAGCTACCTTCTAAGAGTCAATTCAGGAGGTAATAAAAAGGTTCTTTGGGCCTGAAATTCTACACACTGGTTTAAGATGCTTCATTTCTAGACATCTTTGGTAAAATCTACAGTGACAGAGAGATGTAACCATGTATCCAAATTGGGAGACAATAGTTCCTATGTAAGAGCAGGTCATTGAATAGGAGACAATGGAGCATACAGGACAGTTGTAAAAGGGATCATGGGCCCCTCCCTTGTGTAGGATGAAGCCTTAGGACAGGCAGGGAGTGGGAAGGTTACAAAGTAGGCCCTTCTTCCAAGCTGGATATAATCTCTGAATTCCCATGGCATTGGACTGTACTCTTCCATGTGTACATTCCATGTGTGAGGACAGGAGTTGGTCTGGTTCATCTTTGCCTCCTCACCAGTGCCTGGTTGATGCCTCATGCTGAAGCAGTATTCAGTAATTAAAGGACTTTGGAGGTAGACTGGCCGCATTGAGATTCTGGGGTTTCTATTGGCATTTGTAATTCAAAGATGTAGTTTATCCCTTTTTCATAGTGAACAACTTCATTCAGTCATTCAACAAATATTTATTGTTAGATAAGGCACTGTTCTAAATACTGGGGATAGAGACAAACATCATAAAGTTTGGATTCCTGTGTGGGTAGACAAACAAAAACAAATAAAGATGTAAAATGTATAGGATATCAGTCATCAATGCTATGGAGAAAAATAAAGCTGGGAAGGGGCTTTTCAATTTTTTTAATTTAAAAATTTTTCAATTACAGTTAATATCCAACACCATATTAGTTTCATATGTATAGTGGTTAGACATTTATATAACTTATGAAGTGATCCCCCAATAAGTCTGGTACCCACCTGGTACCATATGTAGTTATTATAATATTATGACTATATTCCCTATGCTGTACTTTACATCTCTGTGACTATTTTTGTAACTGCCAATTTGTATTTAATCCCTTCACCTTTTTCACCCAGCCCTCCAATCCTCTTCTCATCTGGCCACCATTATCTTGTTCTCTGTATCTAAGGATCTGATTGTTTCATTTGTTCATTTTTTAGATTCCACATATAAGCAAAATAGCATGGTACTTATCTTTTTCTGTCTCATTTCACTTAACAAATACCCTCTAGGTCAATCCATGTTGTCCCAGATGATAAGATTTCATGCTCTTTTATGGCTAATATTCCATTGTAAATATGTACCACTTCTTCTTTATCTAGTCTTTTATTAATAGACATTCAAGTTGCCTTTATCTTGGATATTGTAAATAATGCTTCAGTGAATATAGAAATGCAAATTAGTGTTTTAGACTTCTTTGGATAAATACTGAGAAATGGAATTTCTGGGTCATAAGGTAGTTCCGTTTAAAATTTTTTGAGGAACGTGCATACTGTTTTCCATAGTGACTGTATCCATTTTTAAAAGAAAGGGTCAGAAAAGGCCCACTGTGCAAGAGATACTTGAGCAGAGACTAGGAGGTGGGGACCTAACTGCGTGAATGTGGCAGAAGTCTTTTCCGGGAAGGGCCAAGCCTTGTGTGGGACTCTGGTGAACAAGTTGCAGCAAGGAGGCCATAAAGTTCTGTGATTTGTCCAGGTTTCATCAATACTGATCATTTATCTGTTTGATGATCATGTGTTGTTTCCACATTTTGGCCGCTGTAATGCTATTATGAACATTGGTGTACAAATAAATGTTTGAGTCCCTGCTTTCTTTTGAGTATATATCTAGGAATGGAATTGCTGGATCATATAGTTCTGTCTAGCTTTTTGAGGAACTGCCAACACTTTTACATAATGGCTGCAGCATTTTATATTCCCAGCAGCAATGCACAAGGTTCCAATATTTCCATGTCTTTACCAACACTTTTTTGTTTCATTTTGTTTTGAATAGCCATCCTAATAAGTGTAAAGTAGCACCTTGTTGCGGTTCAGGTTTCAGTTTTCTCACTGACTACAAATTTGTGATCCATTGTCAATAGGTATATGTATTTTTAGTTTTTGTCCTAGTGGCTCTTTGTTTTTTGACTCACTTCTAAATTCATACCAGAGATTCTCAACCAGGGGCAATTTTCATTCTCAGTCCCTCCCTACCAAAGACATTTGGCAATGACTGGAGGGAGATTTTTCAGTTGTCACAACTGAAGGAGGGGGTGTTACTGTCATCTAGTGGGTAGATGCCAGAGATGCTGCTAAACATCCTACAATGTACAGGACAGCCACTTGCAATAATTTGGCCTTAAATGTCAATAGTGCCTTAAATCCTTTTGGGAATAAAGCAAAATATATAGTGAACTACTCTAAACTAAATGGTGTCAATGTTGTGATAAAGATGCAGAAGGCATAACTTTCTTTACATAATAGCCTCTCTATACATAACCAAATTGTATATATTCAAATATATTTATTCAATGAGTTGCTAATTTAATAACCTAAAGTACAATGTGAGATGAAAATATTGCCATTAATATTTTCAAAAAAAATTTAGCATGTTCCTGAAGGAAATAACAAATATAGATATCTGGCTTCTCATGAAATTGAAAAATATCACATACCAGACTCCCTGGCACTAATTATATGTGTGTGGACCACGTGAATATGGTACCCGTACTTGTGGAGCACAAACCTCATGAATAAACATCTGATGTTAGGCTGAGCACTTTTTACAGTGTTTTGATGCACCTCCCCTTTAAAGTGGAATATTTTAAGAAAACAAAAGTCTTTATAAAATGGAAAATTTTAATTATTTAAAGCAAAGGCACAAGTAAACATTTCAGGTTATCATACAATGTTACAATAAGAAATTCCAACAGTAAAATGAAATACATTATAATTTTGCATCTCCATAGTATATTATTCTATTATCTCTTCTTTGGAGTGAAAAGAAGGGATAGGTAGATCCAGGGATATGATGTAAAAACTTGGATTATAAATAGCATCCACTTTACTTTTTAATCAGAAATTTAATTTCAGTAGAATGAATTGAAATTAACCAAAAAATTTTACTGTTTTGTTAATGAGAGAGCAGCAATAACTTTCTTGCTAAAGCTCATTGCTTAAATAAAGTAAATCATTACTTTCTGAAATGTTAGCTGTAGATGTGTGGTACTAGAATAATCAAACTGGTCATGAAAGGGATTTACCAAAACAAAGGTCACTTACTTTAAATCTGAAAATTATGGTGTTTTACATAAAAGATAAAGGAAAATGAGGAACCAAGTAATTTCTTATGATGTCAGAAATAAAATACTTAAAAAGGTCTAGACTTTGTTTTCAATCAAAGGCACTATCTGGAGAATATGCTCAGACAAAAAAAATTTTTTTTGTCCTTCCAAAACAGCCAGCCAGTTTATTTGGGACTTTGCTGTTTCAATTAGTCATCAAATGTTGAGTGCCTAATATTTATCAATAATATCAATAAAAGGGTAGAAATTGTGTAAAGTTACATCTTTGACTTTTTTTCCAGGAAGAAAAAATTTACCACTAACTTTTTAAAAGTGGTTGAAGTATTTTCTTGATCTAAAGGTCTCTGTTTCATCACCACAATGCAATTTCCATTCTATTTAGGTCACTTGTAAGCCTCTAGTATCAGCATTTCAACCCAGGATGGCAATGATGCCAAGGATGTAACTATCTCCAAGGGAGTAAGCTTTTTTTTTTAAATTGTGAGTTTTAAAAATTTCATTCATTTTGCATTCCTCCCTAAACCCCTGCCGGCCCAATAACTATTTAACTCAATAACATTTAAATGACATAAAATAACACACTAATTAAAATCTATCAAGAAAATATTGTCCCATGCCTCAAAGTCTTAATCTGAAGGAAATGGAACCCAATCAGAGCAGAGTACCTTGTTGCATCCCAGGCCAGGCAGATTTTAAACCCTTCTAAGGAATATTTTAATGAAAGATCTTGAATGAGAAGATTGTTTCTCATTTTCCACTGTCCAAATTACAAGAGTATCAATGGATTAAGATTTACTTACCATGATTCTTTTAATACCTAATTCCTAACCAGAAACAGTACTCATGAAATTCTCTAAGAATATCTTTCAAAATTTAGAATTCAACTGTGATTCTAGAAAGATGTTCTTACTTTTAAAGTCAAATGATAACAATTCAGTTAAGAATACCTTAAATGTCAATGATACATACTCTAAAGAACAGTGCTAAGATTCTGGAATTCTTTCTTTCTCCATTCCCAAAAGTATTGCTATCCTTCCTAATTTGTTTACGGTGTCAAAGATTTCATGATATAAAATAGCTGGCACACTTTTTCCATTTTGAATAGTCCTGATTCTAAGATTCATCAGGAAATTTTAGGTGTCCAAATCATTAGCTCAACAGCAAAAGCAAATGGTTCGATTGTCTGAGACAAACTGAAGTAACATTTTTGAGTATCTAAATCAAGAGTCAGCAAACTTTTTCTCTAAAGAGACAGATAGTAGATGTTTTAGGTTACTCAACTCTGCCACTGTAGCACAAAAGCAGGCATGGATATTATATAAATAGATAAACATGCGTATTCAATAAAATTTTATTCACCAACACTGAAATTTGAATTTTATGATTTTCATGTAACACAAAATATTATTCTTTTGATTTTTTTCCTGAACTATTTGAAAATGTAAAAACAACTCTTAGCTTGTGGGTCACATAAAGACAGGCAGCTTGCTAGAATTGGCTCATGGGCTGTAGTTGCTGATCCCTGGTCTAGATCATTTAGATTTGTGGATGTAAGGGTCAAAGCAATTATGTGGCCATGCATGAAATCATCTCATTTCACATGGGCATCAACAGCCTCTAGGCTGACAGTCATGAACAACAAGAAGAGTATCCCAAAAGCACCAATCAGACAATTCTAGGAATAGTATCTAATTCATAAGCTGTGTAGAACTTATGAGTGTTGATACTTATATATCTATACATAGATATAGATCCAGGTAACACATTTAAATCAAATTTATTTAATCACACTGTCAGCAATGCAGGGGATTTAGAAATTCATTAGCTAAACCTTTTCAAACACTTTGGCATCAGAAAAATCAGAATTGAAATCTTTGCTATTTACTAACTTGTGACCACTGGTAAATTACTTAGCTACTAGAATTTAGCCTTGTGCTATAGACATAACAGGCATGTTTTAAATCTCATTTCTCAAGCAAATAGCTACAAAGGACTTGCTGGAAAAGCCTACTCCATGGAGATACCATGAGGCTTAACTTCTGGTTTTAAACAGAATTATTTTTGTCTCCTCCACTCCACTCTGTCATATAATTTTTTTTTTTTTTTTTTGCATACAACATATTGTGCCCAATTCTATCTTCTCCTCTTATTCCCCTCTTATTCTTGAAGGCTATTTTTTCCCATGGGGTGCTGATGAAATTGAGAATGGAAAGCATCAGTCAACACATTCTTGTTGTCTTTCCATAGTGCAAGTATAATTCGGGTGTTTCCTCCAATTTATCAATGATAGGCATTCAGTTATCTAAGAAAGATAGTCTAGATGATAAAAAAAAAGGGGGGAGAACTGCTAGGAGAGAATTCTTATGGCTTTATCTATAGATTAGTAATTAGAGAATCTGAAGATAATGTTCATAGATTATTGGCAGATATAACTGTTGTGTATCTTGGACTTCAGTCCGTTCCTTAAATTATATTAAGTAGAATATTAGCACTAAGTAATATGTGCTGTAACCTCTTTATTCATGGAAAATTTATTAGTTATATACACATGAAGAGTTTCACTACTAGTGTTTTTGAACAAGCATTGGGTTAAGTTATGAATCATGAATCTGCTAGTGAGTTCTAAGCAAAATACTAAGGCTATTAAATATTAGTGTTTGGCTTTACTTTCAATTTTCTTTTAACCTATATTTACAGAAGTCCTGATAGAATGCTGAAGGCAGTCATATTGCAACATGTACGTTCTCCTTATAAAATTATGTCAATGTTAAGCAATACAGATTTATAAATTATGTACAAAAACCCAATATATTTGTAGTTAACCTACTGCTCTGAGTGGTAAGCAATATATGGAAGCATCATATGCACATAAAAAGTAAAAATCTAAACAAAACTTAAAACTACTAAGACAGATAACCATTAAATTGTATTTATAAAGTTAAACAGAAAAAAAGATACTGTGTTTGGGAACTTTCAGTGGCCTACTAATAAAGCAGTAATTTTAACTGGAAATAAAAAAATTCCCCAAACACAAAAACACTAGATAAATCAGATGTATGTCTTGGTCAAATGCTTGTAGATAGCTGTCCTGAAAACAAATTGATAAACATAAATATACAATTTGTTTATTGAGCATAAAATATTGCACAAAAGCAGTTTTGTCTGAAGAAAACTCAATTTTCTATAGTTTCAAACTTCAAAATGGTTACCACGTTTAGATACAATTGCATTTTTTAAACAAGAAACATTAACTTTCAGTAATACTGTTATTTTTCCCCTTAACCATATTCCATTCTACTTTATAGCAATGGTAAGTCAGTGGTGAAGATTTGGCAAAGGTAAAAAAGCAGATAAGACTGAGAAAAAAATATATATGTACATATGAAACAGATATGTTCCAAAAACCCTTAGTCATATGATAATTGATCCCTTAAAAAAATCCGCAGTCTAGTTCACAGTGATGGTCAGACAGTGGTTGAGTATGACTCTTTTCTTTTTGGGGGCCGCTCCTTTTGGGCCACCCCATCGCTCTCTCTGGTCTCCAGCACACTGTCTTCTGTTTCGCTTTCACTACCATCTGCCACAGCGGGGTCTAAAGACATCCGGCCGGATTTTCTGTGCAAAGGAAAACCAATGCCACTCTCCCGTAAGGAATTATCTATAAAATCTTCATCAGAGGAAGGGAATGATTCATCATCTCCAATTAAATGGTTGACAATGTGGATTCCATCAAAAGGGGGTTGATTTGAGAAGACCCTCTGGCCTTTTAGGCACCTGAGCTGTCAAAACAAAATCCAAGTTAATATACTCAACTAGGGGAAACAATACCCCCCCCAAGAAAGCAAATATTTCATATTTAAGAAAGATGATACCCTGATCTTTTATCATTTATAGATATAATAGTAACTACCAATTTTTGTGTGTTATGTAATGGGCACATAATTTATTATTTTAACTGAATCATCACAACAGTCCTATATGGTAGATTTTCTTCATTTCAGAGATTAGGAAATAGGCTCAGGCAGAGCAACTTGCTGAGGACACATAACTACTAGTCAAGCTGAGATTCCAATTAATCCTTCATTTTACTGGAGATAATATAATGAACCCCATATTCCCAATCACCAAATTTCAACAACTACCACAGCCTGAAATTATTGGTATATTATACCTTTCCAGTCCCTGGATTATTTTGAGGTAAATCTCAGACATCCTATCAGTTTACCTGTAAATATTTCAGTGAACATCTCTAGAAGAGATAGACTTACAGACCATACTGTGAATTATCACACGCACTGTCTTGAGAGCATGTCTCTATAATTCAGTGAATAATGAAAATGATTTACAAATTATTAACATTTGCTATGAGTCACCATCTTGTTATAATATTCTAAAGACCACCACACCACTATAACTCAGTTAGGGCAGGAATGCATCTTCCCACTAATGATAACTTCCCTCTATGTGGGGGGAATTATGTAACCTTTTTGGCTCCTCTCCTCTGTTCTTCATAGTGGAGTCGGAAAGAGGAATGGCATGTACTGCTCTTTCCATCTTCGGGAGCCAGGCCCTTTTTCTCTATCCCTGGAGTTTTACAGGGCTAGACCCTCATGTAGGAAGAGCTGTGAAGATTAAACACTACCTATTACTGGGTGGGCAAGTGTGGCTAATTCTAGAGTTCAGTATTGAAAAACCCATTGTCACACTTTTAAACCATATTCTCCAAAATCAGTTTTTATCAGAAATTAAGGTGATTTCTTTATCATCTATCACTTCTTTGCCTAACTTCCTTCAAAACCCACCACCGTGGATACTACTTCCACTACCAAGCAATTAAGACAGCTCTGTCCTCAAGAGTTTATATTTTAAATATAAAAATTAATTTTGATATTGTCACTTGTTTAATTTATCCCATAAATTATGAAGTTCACCCTACAATAAAACAAAAGTTAAAAAATATAAAACAAATTAGTAGTTATGAAACAGTCATGGGATGTAGAGTACAGCATAGGGAATCACTTCATAAATTATACAAATGTCTAACCATTGTGCTGTATACCTGAAACTAATATAAAAAAAAATCCAAAACAATAAAAAATGATTATCCAAATCTAACTTGTCTATCAAGAATTTGGCTGAAATATATTCCATGTCTCCTACCTTTATCATTACTATAAACCTTTAATTTTGTTTCTCAGGGACAAATTCCTGGTCACATAACCATCTTTCAAATCTTGAGATAAAGGCAATGTGAAATATTCAGGAAATATTACATACACTTTCAAAACTAACGGTTCTCGGAGTAAAGACATGACAGCTTTGCCATAGCACCTCCCAACTTTCCCTACAGACTTCCAGGAAGGTGTGAAGAAACATGAACACTTCCCAGCTGGTATGTGACAACAGGAAATAAGAGGGATGCTGGGACTCAGTACAATGATATTGGCCACAGGCAAACTTTCAACCATAAAGAAATTCCTGTGCCCTAGGCCAAAATAACGAAATTATAGTGAGGTACAATATAATTGAAATAACACCTTTCTCCTTGGCAGAGCAGAAGAGATATAAACTTGGAGTTGAATTTTTAGGGAAAGGGCACAGAGCACCACAAAGACTTCTCATGGTATGATACCCACTGCATTACAACTGCCACATTCTGATGCAACATCCTATCCCATATTGCAACACATGATTTACAGCTCCAAGTGTTAAATTATGTCAGTTAATCTCTTCCTTTCTCTCTTTTCCCCCAGACCTTTTAGAAGAAATAATATGGAACATGTGTCTTCCTCCTTCCTGGCTGTTATAGAGGAGGAGTTCGGCAGAGGGACCACAACTATTTGGAAAACTGTAGCTTTCTTTTGTTCTAACAAAATTTACTGCAATTAAAACACTGCAGCCTCATGTCAGACGTTAATAAGTGACCTCAAGTATTATAAAATAACTATAAGTTGATAAATCATTTCCTCAATGTCAAAGGAGATATAATTAACACTTTATTTGGGAACTGCTAATATAGAATAGCAAAGGCATAGAGGAATTTTTTGGTAGACAGAAGAAAAAAGTGTAAGTATGGGACAACTTAGTAAAACTGAAGCTATCCTTTAATTATCCCCTGGACCTAGGAACGTGCACACTGGTTCTGAGAGGGAGGTAGCTTGTCTGGGCCCTGAAAGTGAACACTGGGCAAGGAATTCCAGGGTACTGAGTACTCACAGTGTAGTACAAAAGGGGCTGGACTTCAGGAGGGGTTGTCCTCTGGGACTCCACGCCCGGTGAAGAGGGGTTTGGCTAGAAGATCGGATCTGGGCTCTCTAAAGTGGAAAGTCTTGGTTGCCTGGATCTTAGAGCTATACTGATTAACTTATCTCTTTGACTAGACTTTTAGGAGCTAATTATATTTAAATAATAACAAAAAGCAGAAAACTAACCTTTTTAACTCAATCCCATCACGAAAAACTTGAAAGGATATTATTGGTAGCAAACATAGGTTAGCATATCTCAAAATACAGTCCATTGATCATCTGTATTGAGATAATAGAGGATGCCTATTAAAAATGTAGAACTGCTCCCCAGATATAAGGAATCAAAATCTCAAGAGCAAAACCCCAGAATCTACATTTTTTATAAATGTCTCAGGAGATTCTGACATACTCAGTTTGGGAATTACTGTGGTATATCCTCTGTTCCAACCAAATGGGGCTGAGTCAGGAAGGCACTGACTTATTTGAAACGGAACTCTAATTATTCAGGACAGATGTGCTTCTGAACTATGGACATCTGCCTGTGTGTGTCTGGTATATACAAATTGGGAGCATCTTAGGAGTACAATCAGACCAACTCCATCATTTGGTAAGGAGAAGTCAGTTTAAATGCCTTTTTCTGAATTTTTCTCTTGCGTCTAACAATGTATACATTTAACAAAGCTGAATAATTATGACACACATCCCAGGGTAAGGACCACTGCTCTAGGAAATGATTTATTTGCTTTTATTTGGCAACTGTTTTGGGTCAAGCACAGGATCAGGAATCTGACGAAAGCTACCAACCCTGTCTTGAAAGTACACATACATACCTTAGCATACCCTTTTGAGGCCTGGTGCCTTTTCTAATTTTTGGTTAAAGGCTATAGGAATATTGTCATGACACTAAGAACAATAACAACTTTGAGAGTCACCAAGGAAACAAGAGGCACTAGGACTCTCTAGATTGTAAATAAAGAGATTCTTCTTCTCTGGTGAATCTTGGGATTCCCTAAAGAAGGGTCTCAGCTAGATTACCCTACAATGATGGTCAAAGTCAACAAACTCTACCCAGCCACTCAGAATTTCCTGTCAGCTCTTTAAGTTCTCCAGTCTTAAAGTTTGAGTAGAGAGTCAAATATTACCAGATATTTGAGGAAAGTGTCTAAGAGAAGTCAGAAAAAAGGCAATTAAGAGGAAACAGACTATGTGGGGAAAAGAAAACTTAAAAAAAATATTTATTCTTTATGAAGGTCCTACATCTATGTAAAAAGAACAGGATACTCTAATGAAGTGTTCAGGACAATAGATAAAAGAACTATATCAGAGTACATCATGATTAAATTTTAGGACACTGAGAAAAAAGAATAAAGCATCCAGCCCAAAACAAAAACATGTTTTATCTAAAAGATAAATAATCAGAATGTTACTCCAGTGAACACACAGATAAGAAAGAGAAGCAGCCGTATTCCTGATAATGGAGAAAGTTTTAGTGGTTCGCATAGATCAAAACAGCCACAATATTCCCTAAAGCCAAAGCCTGATCTAGAGCAAGGCCCTAACTCTCTTTAATTCAGTGAAGGCTAAGAGAGGTGAGGTAACTGTAGAAGAAAAGTCTGAAGCTAGCAAAAGTTGGTGCATGAGATTTAAGGAAAGAAGCCATCTCCATAACATAAAAGTACAAGGTGAAGCTGCAAGTGCTGATGTAGAAGTTGCAGCAAGTTATTGAGATCTAGTTAAAATAATTAATGAAGGTGGCTACACTAATCAATAGATTTTCCATGTAGATAAATCAGCCTTATATTGGAAAATGCCATGTCGGAAGGACTTTCCTAGCTAGAGAGGATAAGTGAATGCCTGGCTGCAAATCTTCAAAGGACAGGCTTATTCTCTCGATAGGGGCTAATGCAGCTGGTGTCTTTAAGCAGAAGCCAAAGCTCATTTACCATTCTGACAATCCTAGGGCCTTTAAGAATTATGCTAAATATGCTCTGCCTGTGCTCAGAAAAAGTAATTCTTTCAAAATATTACTGCTCATTGACAATACACCCAAGAGCTCTGATGGAAATATACAACGATACTAATGTTGTTTTCATGCCTGCTACACAACATGTATTCTGCAGTCATGTATCAAGAAAGAATTCTGACTTCTAAGTCTTATTATTTAAGAAATAATAAGAAATACATTTCATAAATCTATGGTTGCTGCAGACAGTAATTTCTCTGATAGGTTCAAGAAAAGTAAATTGAAAACCTTCTGAAAAGGATTCGCCATTCTATATGACATTAAGAACATTCATAATTCACGGCAAGAGGTCAAAATATGAACATTAACAGGAGTTGAGAAAAAGTTGATTCCAAACCTCATTGATGACTTTGAGGGGCTTCCATAGAGGAACTAAATGCAGATGTGGCAGAAATAGCAAGAAAACCAAAATTGAAAGTGGAGCCTGAAAATGTGACTAAACTACTTCACTCTCATGATATAACTTCAATGGATGAAGAATTGCTTCTTATGGATGAGCAAAGAAAGTGGTTTCTTGAGCTCAAATCCACTCCTGAAGATGCTGTGAAGATTGTTAAAATGATGACAAAGGATTTAGAATATTACATAAACTTAGTTGATAAAGCAGTGGCAGGGTTTGCGAGGATTGATGCCAATTGTGGATAAAATGCTATCAAACAGCATCGCATGCTACAGAGAAATCATTTGTGAAAGGAAGAGTCGACTAATGTGGCAAACTTCACTTATGTCTCATTTTAAGAAATTACCACAGCCACCCTAACCTTCAGCAACTACCACCCTGATCAATCAGCAGCCATCAATTTTTAGCAATAAAGTATTTTTAAGTTAAGGTACATACATTGTTTTAGACATAATGTTGCACACTCAACAGACTACAGTATAATGTAAATATAACCTCTGTATGCATTGGGAAACCAAAATATTCATGTGACTCGCTTTACTGGAATTGAGCCAGCAGTATCTCTGAGGAAAGCTTGTATTATATTAGTAGGATGGAGGAATAAAAAGTTTGTGTGTTCATGATGAGAATGAGAAGAATGAAGAGATAAATCCTTCCTCATGTAAAGATGCCAACAAATTATGTCTAAAATGGAAAAATCAAGAATTATGATTTAAATTTAAAAACAGAGGCCACCAAGGAATTGTAAAAGCCATGTCTCACATTTTTGCAAAAAGCCTTTTAATTACTCTTTCTCTTCAAATTATGTGTATAATAACTTAAATTTTAAAAATTAAAAAAACTTCAAAAAACATATTTCATCTAAAATTCAGTAATAAAAAAGGTACAAAGTTAAAACTGGGAAGTCCTTATAGGTAGCCAGCACTAAGAATTTTGTGTTACCAACTCTAAATTTTAACTTAATTGTGTTAAGCCAAGGTTGTCTAGACCAGCCAGTCTCCCAATTTTCTTTTTGTTTTAGAAGCAGCCTCTCTAGTGACTGAACAACATCAAAAACTGAGGCTAAATAATAAACAAATATTGTCACAAAATTATCAATGATTTCTTGTACTTCTTTTTGTGTGCACATTTTCACAGAGAACCTAAAGGCATAAAAAACTGCTGCATGACTATCAAAAAACTGCCTTCAACATAATTCTAGTTTTGTCATGTACTTACTACATGAGCACCATATCAAATAAGGTAATATAGAAAATAAAGTAGTTCCATAATCCACAATCCTGAGATAATCTCATTGATTTTAATATATCTTTCAAGATGACTTTTCTAATTTCATGCTTTTCAAAAATGAATTGGCCACTACACATATTGTTTCATAACCTACTTTTTCACTTAACATCATACATACATACTTCTTGGTATAATAATTTTTAACAGCTGCATGGTATCTCCTTTAGGAATTTATCATGATCTGTTTAACCAATCACCATGTTGTGATGTTTAGGTTTCTACTGCCTGTTATAAGTAGCACTGCCACAAACATCTTTGAACATACAGCTCTAAAGAGTTGATTATTTCTTATAGGCGAAAGTACAAAATACAGTGCAAAGTTTCGACATTCTTAAGGGCTTTGATTTCTATGTTTAAGCTGCCCTCCAGAAAGGTGGTATGGATTTATATCCTCAAAATACTGCCACTCCCCCCCCCATTTTTGTCAACTGGATAAAAAGTTTAAAAATTTTTATTATGGTTTATTTTTTTCAAACATAGAAATTAATTTAGTGAACTAGCTGTAATAATCATAAAATTATGGCCATTTTTACTTTAACATAATACCTATTCCTCAACCCTAGAATGTTTGCAAGCAAAAGAAAAAAAAATTTTTTAATAACTTTGGCCTACATATATGACAAACCCTCAGCTAATATCATACTAAATGGTGAAAAACTGAAAAATTTTCCTCTAAGACCAGGAGCAAGAAAAGGATGCCCACCCTTACCACTGTTATTCAGCATAGCATTGCAAGTTCTAGCCAAAGCAATCAAGCAAGAGAAAGATATAAAAGGCATCCAAACTGGGAATAAATAAGTAATACTGTCACTTTTGCTGATGACATGATTCTTTATATAGAAAACCCTAAAGTTCCATCAAAAAACTATTTGAAACAGTAAACAAATACAATCATGTTGCAGGATACAAAATTAATGTATGAAAACCATTGCATTTCTATATACTAACAATGAAAATTCAGGGGAAAAAAATAAAAAACATGCTTTTGAAATCACAACAAAAGAATAAAATATTTAGGAATAAACAAGAAAGGATGTGAAGGACCTATACACTGAAAAGTACAAGACATTATTTAAAAAAATGAAGAAGATACAAAGAAATGAAGAGATATTCTGTTTTCATGGATTAGAAGAATCAGCATAGTTAAAATGACCATATCACCCAAAGCAATATACAGATTTAATGCAATTTCTATAAAAATCCCAATGGCATGTTTAAATAGAACAAAAAATCATCAGATTTGTATGGAGCCACAAAAGACCCCAAATAGCCAAAGCAATCATGAAGAAAAAGAATTAAGCCAGAGATATAATACTCTCTGACTTCAAATTATACTACGAAGCAACGGCAATTAAAAGAGCATGGTATTGGGTGAAAAACAGACACACAGACAAATGGAACAGAATTGAGAACCCCAAAGAAACACACAAATATATGGGCAAATAACATTTTGACAAAGAAGCCAAAAACATATGATGAGAAAAGAAATCTTCTTCAATAAATGGTGCTGGGAACTGGAAAGTAACATGCAAAAGAATGAATCTAGACTGTTGTCTATCACCATAAACAAAAATTAACTCAAAGTAGATCAAAGATCTAAATATAAGACTGAAAACAAAATGCACAGAAGAAAACATAGCTACTAAACTTATAGACCTTGCTCTTAGAGAGGATTCTATGAATTTGACCTCAAAAGCAAGGGAAGTAAAAGTAAAAATAAATGAATGGGACTATATTAAACCAAAAAGCTGCTGCACAGCAAAAGAAAACATCAACAGAACAAAGAGGCAACCATCTGAATGGGAGAAGGTTTTACAAACATTTCTGATAAAGGGCTAATATCCAAAATATATATCCAATTGAAAAATGGGTAGAGGACCTGAACAGACATGTCTCCCAAGAAGATATTCAAATGTCTAACAGATATATGAAAAGATGCTCAACTTCACTAGCTTTTAGGGAAATGCAAATCAAAACCACAATGAGATACCACCTCACATCTTTTTGTATGGCTATTCTTAACAAAACAAATAATAACAAGTATTGGAGAGGCTGTGCACTGCTGATGGAAATGTGAATTGGTGCAGCTACTATGGAAAATAGTTGGAGGTTCCTAAAAAAATTAAGAGTAGAGTTACCATATAACCCAGAAACCCTTCTTCTAGGTATCTACCTGAAAAATTTAAAAACATTTATTCATAAAGATATATGTACCCTTATGTTCACAGCAGCATTATTCATGGTGGCCAATACATTTAAACAACCAAAGTGCCCTATGATAGATGGTTGGATAAAGAAGATGTGGTACATACAATGGATTATTACTCAGCCTTATAAGAAAAGATGGAATGCTGCCATTTGCAAGAACATGGATAGATCTTGAGAATATCATGCTAAATGAAATGTCAGACAGAAAAGGCAGAGAACCATATGATTTCACTCGTATGTGGGATATAAAATTGAAAGCAACACACAAACAAAAACTCAGACCCAGATGACAGTATAGTGGTTACCAGAGGGAGGGGGATTTGGGGGAAGGAATAAAAGGGTAAAAGGGATCAAATATATGGTGACAGAAGGAGATTTGATTTTGGGTAGTGAACACACAAGGCAATATACAGATGATGTATTACAGAATTGTATACTTGAAACATATAACTTTATTAAGCAATGTTATCCCAATAAATTTAACAAAAACAAATAACTTTTTCCTTCTGAACTAGAAGATCTTTTAGAAAATTATTAATACATAATCTAATAGTGTCCTTCAGATTATTTTATTCTTAAACATGAGCATGTTGTGCTACAAAATGTTTACTTCTAGTGAATGTCTTCTAGTTTTATAACATTTAAAAGTAATTTATTTAGGTATTAGTTAGATCTGCCATTTTCCAAACAACATGAGCTCAAAGAGCTGCAAATACTAGATATGATCTCACTAGCTATTCAACTAAATGAGTTACTCTGGAGTGACTTTGAGAATGATGGTGATGTTAAGAGTACCTTGCCGATTTCCCAATTATCTAGGTCAAAATTAATAACTTTTGTTACATATAAGAACCATCTAGATTATTTTAAAATTATATATATTCCTGAGCTCTACTCTCAGACATATGGATTTAGCAGGTGAGACTCAGGGATCTGTATTTAATAAGTATCCTAGGTAATTCTGAAAAGGGTAATCCATAGATCATATTTTGAAACACTGTTCTAAATAGATCATATTTAGGGAGCTTTTCTATTAGGGTAATGTTAAGAAAATTTGGTAAGGGCAAGTAAATTTGGTCTTAAAAATTTCTTAATTTATCACTTCCATCATCACACTGGCCATTGCATACTTTTAAAAAACAATGGCCTAAATATGGACAATCAACAGGGAAAAAAATGAAAATCAAAGTGGAAAGAACCATGAAGCTAGTAAATATTTTAAGGTAGAACCAATTCTTTGGCGTTTAAAGACATTGTCACCATCTAATTTAATGGCTAGGTGCCATGGGTGTTTTCAGGGGATTCATCATAGAACACCATCCCATTTTAGACATCTCAATGTCTGTTTCTAACCAAGTGAGAGAACGTGTGTGTGTGCAAGAGTCAGAGTCTTCTCTTCCTATTAAATGTCAACCTTCAAGTGCAAATTTTATTCTGATGGTTATCTTCATATTCAGGTGAGGGACTATTTCTTGAAAAAAAAAAAAACAGCATGTCTACCCTTTGAGGTATAGTCCTAGCTTACAGGCTTTAACAGAAAAGCTACTTAATACAACAACTCAGCAGTCACATGAGAGACACACATGGGTGAGTATGTGTGTTTGTGGGGAGCATGAGGAGGTGTTTTGTTATAATAAAACAGGAGAAAATTTAGAATGGGTGCTGATGACAGTGCTATGCTAATAAAATGCCTCTAATATACTTTACATTTCTTATCTAGATTAGTAATTTTAGGCTGATATTTGCAAAATAAAGTGGAAAATTTTAATTAAATTTTAAATTAAAAAATTTTGTTTAGAATCCTAAGTATTAAAAATGATTAGGTACCACTGATGATTAGCTCATCAGACTAATTCTATTCATCTGTTCTATTACAGTATACTACTATACACCTCACTACAGTATACTTTCAGATTTAGGCTCTCTCAGTAGAAAAGTTTAGAAAAGTAAAAAAGTTTTACTATAATTGTATTGCAGTTTGACAGGTCTCACAGACCATTTCTTGGGAAACTCAGGAGCCTTAAAACACACACACACATACAAATGAAAATACCTAATATACCTTTCTTAAGAGTGGAGCCCTTTCCAGGTTTTTTAATAGGGTCTGGTTTCTCTCCAAATGATTGAGTTTGTTCCAATTCTTTCTGGTTAGAAAGTATCACATAGTGTCACACATCTGAAAAGCCCCGTTAGGACAAAGCATGTTCTCAAAGAGAGCATGGTAGGTATGAGGAACTGTTAAGCAGTTTAATATTAGGCTGCTATGGGTGCTAAGGTTGGGGAAGGAGTGACATGGAAGAATCTTAAATGCATATTGCCAAGTCAAAGAAGTCAATCTGAAAATGGTACATACTGTGTGATTACAACTATATGACATTTTGGAAAAGGCAAAATTATGGAGACAGTGAGTAGACCAGTGGTTGCCAGAGGTTCAAAGGGACAAAAGGAGTCAATTCAATAGGGGATTGTTAGGCAGTACGACTATTTTATATGATACTGTAATGGTAGATATATGTCATCATACATTTTTAAAAACCCACAGAATGTACAACACAAAGGGTGAAACCTAATGTCAATATATAATTATATGTATATTATGTATATCAATAATACATCAATACTGGCTCATCAGTTGTAACTTATGTGTGATACTAACACAAGATGTTAATAACAAGGGAACTATGGGAAGGCATTAAGAATGTGTATCTCTGAACTTTCTGTTCATTTTTTTTTCTGTAAACCTAAAACTATTCCCCAAAATAAAGTCTATTGGTTAAAAAAAATGAGATGTTCTATGGTGTTTTTCTATGGCCATGATGCTATAGTGTCAAAACTACTTCAGAAAGATGACAGTTATGTCTGTTTCAAGACAATGGATAGGCTTTTATTTAAAAAAAGACAGGACCCAGACTTTAAGTATACAGGCTGATAAATTTTTACTTACATTTCTGCCATGTAACGACCACCTACATAGATCAAAATAGAGGGTTTCCACACCCCAGGAGACTCCCTCGTGCCCTCTCTTCACCCAATGATTATCTTCCCTCAAAGGTAGCCATTATTCTGATATCTATCACCATAGAATAGTTTTACTGCCTGTACCTGGACTTAATAGCAAAAATAATATATGTATTCATTTGTCTGGCTCCTCCTGTTACTCAACATTAGGTCTGTGAGATTCATCCATGTTGGCACATACAGCAGTAGTTCAATCTTTTTCAGTGTGGTACAGTATTCTACCATGTGACTATATCATAACTTCTTTATCTATTCTACTGTTAGTGGCCACTTGGGTTGTCTCCAGCCTATTACATATAATACTGCCATAAACATTCTTAAATATGGTTTTGTTTGATTTTTGCTGAATATGAGTATTCATTTCTCTTGAGTAACTACGCAGGAGTGTAATTGCTGGGTCATAGAAAATATGGGTGTTAGGCTCTAGCAGATGGCGCCAAGCTATTTTTCAAAGTGTTATACCATAAATTCCTTAATCTTTGAAAGAGAACTTTTGCCTTACCTTCTTCCAGGTTGGTTGTCAAAACAAATTAATGGTCCCTAAATGACCATACTGAATAACTTCGTTCCAGGTTCTTATTAGAAAATACAAATTTTCAGCTAACCTATCATGTCAGCAAACATGTGGAATGGTAACTTTGTACACTGGTGGTAGAAGTGAAAATTGGTTTTTTGAAAATGGTTTGGGAGTATTTACTAAAGTGAATATCTATATACCTTATACCTAGAATAAACCAACCATACATTACGGTTTGGTTGGGACAGTTTAGTTTATACCTGTTATCACAGTGTATTTGTAATGGTGTCCTATTTTCATCCTATAAAGTGTCCTGGTTTGAATAATAAATTGTAACAGTCACCCAGCAATCCCATTCCTAAGTATATGAACAACAGAAATAAGTACAATGCACTAAAATACATTTATAACAAGGGTCATTGCAATTTTATTTCTAATAACCCCAAATGAAAAAACCCAAATGTTCATAAATATAGAATGAGTAAATAAGTTATGGTATATTCATGCAATGAGAGATTAAACAGTGACAAAAGTGAATGAATGTCTAGACTACTGCTACATGGAATGACATGGATAAATCTCTCAGTACTGGGCAAAAAAAGCCAAACATAAAACAATTCATTCCTTATGATTTCATTAGTATACAGTTAAAAATCAGGAAAACCTAATTTGTGATGTTATATTTCAGGGCAGTGACAAGATGAGAGTGAGTAGTGAGTGAAAGGAATGATAAGGAAACTTCTGAAAAGCTGGCAATGTCCTAGTTCTTGACCTGAATGGTAGTTAAATGGACATGTTCACTTTTGTGATAATTCATCAAGCTGAACACTTACAGTCTGTGAATTTTCCTGCATGTAAAAACATACTTAAATAAAATGTCTAGTATATCAATAGCCTAAGAAATAATATTTATAGAAGACTGCTGGAAAGACATACAATTGCCATTCATTATTTCACTAGTATTTCTAAATTTTAATTTTGGATCTAACAGACTAAATTATGTATTTGGACTTCACTATTTTAGTATATTACACAGTTGTTCTCACTCAGATGTTAGGCCATCAGTTTAACATTTTTCCTGTTCAGTACATTTTCCTGTTCCATATGTGGACCCATAAAAGAAATTTATTTCAAAGTTAAGAAACAGGAAAAGAATAACTGGTCTGGTTTTGTCTTACTAGACACCATGAATCTTCAATATATTATGTTCCTTGCTGGCTAGCAAATATGTGGTCCACTTTCCTACTGTATACATTTATGTGAGATAATTTTAACTTTGATTTTACTAGATTTTGCCTTAAAATTCATTCCTTTACCTATTAGACTGAACCATATGATACTGCTCATTTCCTAAGTGAAAGTCAAGTATCAGCAATTTCATTTGGTTTAATTAACCAAATATTAAGTTATTTTTGTATTTTGTATATTATTGTATACATTCATGCAAACTCTCAAAATCTGTGGAGAACAAGGTATAAATCTAAAAATAAACATTTCCCACTGTGCATACTGAGTTTCTTAGTTTCAGTTATTTGTTTAGTTGGTCAATAAAACCTCTCAAATGTGCTTCCAAATTTATCTGTAGTTTGAACAGTTTGATAATAAAGTAGTTGCAGTGACCAGAGCTCCCCCTAATAATTCAATAACATAAAAAAAATCAAAACTGCTTCTTTTACTTTTGAAAGCATTTTTTATTTTCTAGTATTATTTTGATATTAAGTTTAAAATACTATCATTTTTATAAATCTTTTAACTAATTTTTCTAACATTTTAAATAAATCAATAGGTATAAATATTTTCATAATTTATATATTTTATTGACACATATGTCTGTATTTGAATATATTATTTATAGATAATATTTTTTCCAAATTACATGATTTAAAACTGGAAATATTTAAAATCAGCACTATTTAGAAAAACATGGAATGATTGGCTGCTGTACATATATCCTACCTCCTCTGTTAGCCCCTGAGGGTGGAGACTGTTTCTTAATCATTTTTGTATCCTAGAACTTAGCATTCTGACTTGACAAGAGCTGGAACATAAAAATGTTGATAAACTACACTGAAAATATGGCAGGATTCTGGATAAAAGACCTCCAGTACTCATTATTTATCCCATCCTTTTAAATGCTCAATGAGAATATTAATAAGCAGACAGATGGGAACACTAATATATATATATATACAAGATCCAAATAATATGCTGTTTCTTACCTGATGTGGACTGCTTCATCATGTTATGCATTAAGAGATAGAGTAAAAAAAAAGTAAAAACATGCAGAATGTATTTAAATAATAAGACATTCTGACACTCATTACAACTTAAAAAGTTAACAAAATCATAACCTCTCACATCAACCAAGAGATGAGATTTTAGGATTTCTCTGCATGCATCAAACAATGCTGACTTAAGAAAGCATTTAGTAATTAGAAAAGGAAAGTGATAAGCTATTATACAACTTTAAAGAATAAAGCAAAAAATGAAGTATAGTTAATAAGAAAACAGGAAACTGTCATGTTCATAGTCTGATGAACGTAGGTTTTGACAGGAAACAGCAGTTTCTAACTGCATGATAGTAAAAAGTCAAACACTAAAAAAGCGTATTAAAAACTATTACTGCTTTTTCACATAAAAATTATCATTAAAATTTTAAAGCAGGAAGAACCTGCAGGGATGAATATTCTAAAGCCCCAAAGCACTTTAAAATCATTAAGGATACATAAGTATTTAAAAATTTTTTGTTAGTCTGCTTTGTTAGCTAAACCACTAAAGGTTAAGATAGAATTTTCTTTTGTAAAGCAGAGATGTGTCATAGTTTTAGAGATTTATAGACTTTATAACAACTCAATAAAAATAGAGAAATCTGTGCTGAGAAAATCTCAACACCTGAGCAATGTCCATGTGGACTGAAGCCACTGTTCTTTATGTGTTTGCTTTCTTTCAGCATATTATAGAATACTGATAACTTGAAAAAGTTAAAGTTGATTTTTACAGTTGGCTTTAAAGAAACATGGCAGGTTATTCTTCCTCGATGTGTAGGGTAACAGAATTAATAATAAGCCCTTACATTTACATGATGCTTTATAGTTAAAAATACTTCTGTGCATATTATTTCAAGTTAAAAATTTTTCCCCGTGTGCAATTGGAGGGTGAGTTGTACAGGCAGCTACCACTTTCTGAGATTCAAAAGAATAAAAAGACTGCACTGAATATTTTGAAAGACAATCAATCCACAACAAAGTGGAAAAAAATCATCCACACACCAAAAAAACCCCTAACCAAATGAACTTTGATCACTACTAGACAGGGTTTAAATCATTGAAGTGAGTCATGTGATACCAAACGAAGTGCAAAACAGTTGCAGTAAGTTTCCAAGACTGAGTCATATCAGATTTTAAAAGCTCCTATTTGTACATTCGAGTTTGTATAATCAACCTATAAAGCAGAGCTACATAGCTTTTACAGATAAATGTAACATTTTTATAAGTGATGTATGATATATAAAATTTTAAATAACTGTACATTATACTTTATATGGGAAGATGGACATAAAGTCTAATAATCACATCGTTTCGTATTTCTAACTTCTAGAGGCTTTATTTTTCCCTCAAAGGTTTATTGGCAATTTTGTTGGATTACTTACAGAACAGTTCTCTCAGTTTTCAAATTTTAAAATAAATGTAAATGGGAAATGATATGCTAAATTTACTCTCAATTAACAGCTTCTTTAAAAACTGAATTGTACGCATGACAAAGATTAAAACTAACAGCAAACACACAAACCAAGATTTCCAGTGAATCAGAACAGGAAACCAATAAAAGCGATCAATTGGAGGTCATGACTTCTTGATTAACTTCAAGTAATATGCATGGAAGTACTTTTAACTGTAAAACATTACATATATATCAAGAGCTAAAATTTAGACTTACGGTACTTAAAATACTGTTTAAAAATTCAAGAATTTTATTAAAATGATATCAAATAGACAATGCTGAAAATGTTTCTTGTTTTAAGCTAAGTAAATACTTTTTTAAAAACCAGATAAAACACTTAATATTTAAAAAGTACAGCTTCTATGTTAAATGTACAAAATGCAATAGTTAAAAGTCACATTTTTAGAAGCAAAGAAAATATATGTACGCACATTAATAAGTGAAAGAGGTCAAAAGGAGTGTGAAATTGAAGCAGCTTATACTATGCATTTGTTACCAGAGGAGGAGAGAGAATTAAGAAAGGAAAGTCACTTACAAAGAACTTTTAGCCTTTCTATAGTAAACACTTAGATTTATCCAGTATACTGGGTCAAAGAAAATGAAACTGCATTGTCCTCTTCCTGGCAGCTGACACATCTTGATAAAATTGAAACTAGTAACATTATTTAGAAGGTACTCACTCTAATGTCAATGGTGATGAGGTTAGGAATATATGAGGTTCTATGTAAATTTATGACCAATTACAGGAAATAAATCACTTCACACTTGTTTCACTCTGAAATGTAAAGCTACATCAAAGTACCACACACATTTCATTTGATTTAACCTTTAGCTGAAAACCTGAAAAAATTCAAACCTTAAGCAAAACATTCTTATGAAAATGAAATACCTCTTTTCTATCTGGACTGAATTTTGTTAAGAGGAATTATTCCTCTCTAAAGCTAAATCATATCAGTCCATCCAATCAGTTGAATCAAATTTTAAATCATTTAGCTGATAAAGGATTTGTATCTAAACTACATAAAGAACTCTTACAACTCAATTATAAAAAGACAACCCAAAATGAAATGGGCAAAGGATTTGAACATTCTCTAAAGATATGAATGGTCAATAAGCATATGAAAAGATGCCCAATATCATTAGCCATCAGGAGAATACAAATTAATACCAAAATGAGGTGACATTCACACTCACTAGAATAGCTACGATCAAAAAGAGATAATAACAAGAATTTTCAAGGATGTGGACAAATTGGAACCCTCATATACAGCTGGTAGAAATGTATAATGATATAGCTGCTTTAGAAAACAACATGTCAGTTCCTCAAATGGTGAAATACAAAGTTACTATATGACCCAGCAATTCCACTACTAAGTATATATTCACGACAACGTGATAGGTAAAAAAAAAAAAAAATGATCACAGGTGATGACACATCATATAATTCCATTTAAATAAAATGACCAAAATAGGGAAATCTATAGAAATAGAGAGTAGATCAGTGGTTGCCTAGAGTGTGGATAAATAAGAGATGACTGCTAATGGGGATGAGATTAATTTTTAGAATGATAAAAATGTTCTAAAATTGATAGTGATGATGGTTGTACAACTTTGCAAATATATTAAAAACCACTGAATTGTACATTTTAAATGAGTGAATTGTATTGTATGTGAGTTATATCTCAATAAAGACACACACACATACACACACACATACCGGATAGCTATTTTGTGGGTATGTTATGAAAATAAATAATTTTCTATTCATAGAGACATATGTAGTACCTCTATGTTCACTGCAACACTACTCACAGTGCCCAAGACATGGAAATAACCGAAGTGCCCTTTGATAGATGATTGGATAAAAAAGATATGGTATGTACATATAATGGAATATTAATCTTATAAAAAGAAAAAATACTGCCATTTGTGAAAACATGGATGGATCTTGAGATTACTGTGCTAAGCAAAATAAGTCAGAAGGAAAAAGTTGAGAACCATATCATTTCATTCATATGTGGGATTGAAAACCTGAAAGTAACAAATGAACAAGACAAACAAACAAAAACTCATAGACACAGGCAACAGTTTAGTGGTTATCAGAGGGAAAAGGGGGAGGGGGAGGTAGAAAAAGGTAAAGGGGGTCAAACATATGGTGACATAAGAAGATCTGACTTTGAGTGGTAAACACACAATGCAGATGATGTATTATAGAATCATACACTTGAAACCTATACAATTTCATTAACCAATGTCACCTCAATAAATTTAATTAAAAAAACAATTTTCTATTTAAGAAATGTAGAAAATTTAATTGAATTTTAAAAAATCACCAACAATGTTTTTATTAACATTCAATTTTTTCTTCACAGTAAAAGAAATTGTGGCTACTGTCTATAGCTTTGTTTTAAATAGGTAGAAAATATTTGCAATAAAATTTTAATGCTCTAGATTGAAGTATTAAGTGCAAGATGAACGCATTTGTAATGTTCACTTTTTTCATAAACTAAACCTCCTAATGAAATATAATTTAAAAAATGTATAATATACATATATAATCACATCCACACTATTTTGTGTCAGAACACAAAATAAGCTTTTAAACAAACAAGGTTAGTATCCCTCTCTTCCTCATTCTGAGTGCTCACAGGCTGCTTAGTTAAGATTGGGTACTTGCAAACCACATGACTTAATGAATACTATCTTATCATATCACAGGTTCCTCAGACTGACCACAACAACTTAAATCAGACAGGCAGCAAAGTAACACCAAGTCTTTGACACATACTACTGGTATGACATTTCAGCTGTCCAGCTTGTGGGGAGTAAAAATCTGATTATCTCAAGTCCAACTGCATCAGTGAGATATGGTCCATGAAAAGCACATGATTTACTGCACTAAATACTTCTAACAACAAAGTAAAATTTTTAGTATTGTAAATCTGAGAAAGCTAATTATTTGTCTTTTGTCAATTCTCCTTTAATTCACACTTAGTAAATTTGTGGAGCACATTTTCAAATGTTCCTAGTTTGAATACTACTTTATTCTTTGAAATGCTAGTTTTTCAATTGAATTACTTGATCAAAAAAATGAGGTTTTTCAAATGATTGATTATATTTCAAAATCCTAGCATAGCTGAAGAAACTGGACTTTTTTATATTTAAGAATATACAGCACTAAAAAACAAGTGCGAAGTGTTGGGTAGTTGGTGGATAATAGCAAGAGAATATTTAAATTAGACTGAAAAGATTCAGACTGGCTCTGTGATATATCATTTGGATTCAGGCCTTAAAAAGAATATAATTAAAAACATAATCAAGGAAGAAGATTGTGTCTTACGGATTTCTTTGTTTAATTAAGAAAGCTTTACCCTCAGCCATCAGATCAATCTCTAAGAATGCTTTTTTCAGTACCACACATTAAAAACAAATTGATCAGGAAAGAAAGTCTCTGATTTCAGAGATGCCCCTCTCTAATGATTTCCCTCCCACTTTTATAGCTGCTCCTATTTGGTCTCCTTGTGACCTCTTTAATTGCTTCCAAACCTTTGTATATGATGGCCTCTCTGCCCAAAATAACCTTCTACTCTCCTTTTCATGGCTACCTTCTACTCCTCCTTTAATATGCACCAATAGACATTTTGACATGTTTCTATGCCATGGTGCCATGTAGTTCTACTACAGCACTGCCCACACTGGCTGCCATACCAGTATGAATTTCTTAACAATTGGGAGTATGAATTTTATACACTTAGCATAAGACTAGAATTAAAAGTACTTTAAAGATCATTTAGTGTAACTGTTTTGGGATGCAGTAACTGAGGCGAGGCCTACAGGATATTCAGATGTTCACTGACTGAATGAATATATGAAGTAAACTGGCATCCTAAGGTCACAGAGTCAATCAGTGGCAGAACTAGGTCTTGAATCTAGGTCTTCTGACTCTAATTTCCACTGTTCAAAAGATGAGTTTCTCAACCACCTGTGGTAAGATGGAGAACAAAGATACAATATCCAGAGACAAAACTAATTAGATTAAAAAACAATAAAAATCCAGAATAGTTATTAAGAACCTGATAAATTATATGGATATCTATTTTCCCCTCTCTTCTCCATTTTATGTATGTGTTTAAAAATTTGTACTGACATGATAATGAAAGGAGAAGTAAGAGTTAAATGAAGAGTAGAAATAATCAGCTTTTGAATAAATAAAATAACTATTAAAAATGAATACTCAAGTCTTGAAACCTGAGTACATGAGTAAGTTCACTGGATTTTAAAACTGTAGCTATTTTGGTTACCCAAACCAGGTTGAATGAAATCTTCAAGCACATCCTATTAGTTATCATTCTAAATATCAGCAACTACATTTAATACTGTAGTCATGCTAAAAGCTTATTGGTATTGTACATATTATTGAAATGGTTTTAGGTGCTTTATTTTCCTCATGTCTAAGATATAAAAGTTTGCTATTAGATGGTTTCTAAAAAAAAAAAAAAAGTCTTCCACCCTTATTGAATTAAGTATGTTTAAGAACTACTATATGTAAGTATAAAATCTGTTGCTATAGGCTTTATAGTTAGTTCTATTCCTTTTATAAATGCTTATTATCATTCGCTTTTATTTCTCATAACCCAAGTGGTATTGGACACCCAGTTTACCCTGAAGTGGTTTCTTATGACTTATGTTTCCAATCATATTGTCACAGAGTAATTGTTGGGACCAATTCCTAAGCAATTTACAGATCAGTACTAATACTCTTTCACTTCTATACATTTGAAAATCTAGTTATACTCATTTGATGTACAACACTGTTGAAAAAACTTGCCACCTATTATCAGAAAACACAGAAGTGCTCAAAGAATAATGAGGTTATAGAAAAAAAGATCCTTGGGCTAGCTTGAAAGAGTTCCCACTGGTTAAATTCAGGACAATTTGAATACCAGGAGAACTAACTGAATCTGTGAATTCATAGTATCATGTCAGGACTTTTGAAATACTCTAATGAACAGAAGGCTTAATAAGACACAATGTTTGCCATCAAGAAATTCAGTTTAGCTTGTTCCTGAGCATCAAGAAGAGTATAACAATCATTAATTAAATTAAATTAAGTGATGCTATCTCCCATTTCTGAACTATTAAGTACTCACTATCGGTACCAAATATGTAGTCTTTATCAAATTAACTGTTAAACTTTTCCCCATCAGATTGTAAATTCCTTGATAATATTACTATACTGTACTTCTAATAATGTCTGGCACAATATCAGAAAAAAATCCCATCTGGCACAGTTTAATATCCAAAGCTGACTTTACAATTCCTATTGGCTCTTTTCCTCGGCCAATGTGATATTATCTCTTGAGGATATTTATTTGGTCCTTTAATTCTGAATACCAGATGCAAATCTCTAGTATCAGGTTGATTTTGTATTCTCTAAATTGGCTGTTCACCCATATTTTATCCTAGACATCCATAAATAAATCTTCTTGAGGCATATTCTACCTTAGTCAATATTCTTAATAGGCTTCTTTCCTTGATAGCTCATCTTTTCTAGTTTTAATTCCTTTCCTTACTCTGTTTTTCAATTTTTCTTTTCTAAGTGATTTCATCATCTCACCCTCTCCTATGACCTATCCTTTTTTTTTTTGTCATGCTCTCATGATTCAGCTCCAGTTCCTTAATAAAATTACCACCAACAGAATCGCCTATTTTCAACAAATTAAAAAACAATTTTTAACCTATAGTAGGAATACAATACATATAATTGGGTAGAATACCCTATTTTCATGAATGTTACATAAAACTGGAAAGTGGTCTAAAAGTCTGGAATATATAAGTAACACATCTTGTGTGGGATTATTATAGTTTTTCTTTGAATGTGGCATACTATATATTCTTTTTGGAGGCAAAGAATGAATGGAAAGATATATAGTCCTGGAGATTAAAAAAGTGAATCTAGAAACAATTGCGGGAAGTTTCGTCACCAGTTAAATAACAAACTCTTGAAACAGAATGTATTGAATAGTTGAGCTAATTTATGTCAATGGGTAAGGCTGTATTTCTTAAATAGCAGGTATGTATGAAATTGGGTTAATTATTTTTTTAAATCCAGTTTTATGTTTCTGGAAATGCCAATTTTTTCTAGAAAATCTCAGTGGCCTCTATTTTCAGAAAATCATGTAATATTTACAAGTTTTTAGTAGCACCCACTGAAAACTGAAGCAGATTTTGAAGGTAAAAGTCAGACCCACTCCAGAACCTGATGCTGAAAGAAAAGTAAGGAATACCAGGTGAGAGTAGATTTCTATTAAGTAGACACTGGGTTCTCATTTGAGAAAAGTAATTAATTTTAATTCAATTAAACAATTATGGAACTCCTACTACATTTAACATGTGACAGTTAAATGGGTTGGAGGATTGTGGTAGGCAAGTGAGATGTAGATCAGAAACCAGAATGCCTGGGCAGTAGTTCTGTCTCTGCCACTAACTAGCTGCATAACTCTGGGCAAGTCCTTTAACCCCTGGGCCCTCAGCTTCCTTATTTATCAAATGAAAAACTAGATAAACTTTGAAAATCTGCTTGTCTTAAAAGTATATGTGAATCTGAAACCTCAGCCTCAAGTCTTTTACACAGTGATATTATTTTAGACATAAAATATTGTACATTGTACAATAATGGCTATATTATGACTTCAAATAAGATAACTGCTTATTCCAAGATAAAATGTAACGGATAAGAGGAGGAGTAATAACATTCATTTAAATAAGTCATTAAGAATGAATTGTTTATAAGTGGAGGTTTTAAGATTTTTAAGAAGTGCTAAACGTTTATACTTGTAAAAATCTGATTTTTTATTGTCTGCATGTGAACTTCTGGGCAGCAAAGAAAAACATTTTACTTGTACTGAAGCTTGTGTGAGCTCCTGCATGGTACTTTACATTTCTCTAATTAAAAAAAGAACAAATTTAAAGAAATAATTTCTTTTATTAAGAGGCTGTCACACTGGGAAACCTACCATTTTTTATAGTAAAAACATACATGAAAACTATAACTCCATATATTAAAATTTTTCTTAAATAATAATTATAAAATTAAAATTCAATTATCAGCAGCCATCAGTACAATTAGAAAACACTATTTTTGATTCTTATTTCTGCCTCCAGACATCGACCATTACTATCAAAGCAGTTTGTGAGTAAGAATGTCAATGCTGGGTTACCACTCTGTAAACTAGGTAATAAAACTGGAGTGTTGCAAGATTTAAAGTGAAATAAAGACTGGTAGAAAACAGTCAGTATAGAATAAAAATCCAGTTAAAAAAGAAAAACAAAAACAAAAGCAGTATCATTCAGTTTGAAACAGAAAAAATTAATTGCCAATGACTACAGAAACAAATGACTACGTTCTTTATTATTCTGGATTTAACGCCTAGATGAAGAACAATGTTAAATGATTCTTTAAAAGGCTTCCTGAATGAGTCTTTTAAAAGCCTATTAAAAAAAAAAAGTTCAAATGATTTTCTTAAGTACTTTTAAATTGAAGAATATAAAGGCAAGGAAGAAAAAGACTCAAGCGATACAAAAGGATAGGTAGTCAGTCTGTTATTTGCTTTTTTAAGTTCCTTATTTCAAAAATTCCTATTTAATAACAAAAGGAGAAAGAGTATACATATTTAAAATGTTATGAATATTTGGGACATTAAAAATACTTTTTTGGCAAATATTTAAATCCATCGCTCAGGTATACATAAACAGAGTTATCAGTATATATTGAGAGTATATATATAAACATTTTAAAGTCAAACTTCAGGAAGAGCTTTATTTAGATTTCTTATCACAGCTTATATGCTACCTTATCAGCAAAGTCTTTCACAGTCATTTATTCATTAAAAACATTTTCATGAAGTACCTACTACATGCTAACATTATTCTAGATGCTGGGAGGAAGGGATTCAATCTTATTAGTAATTGGGAAAAACCATAATGAGAAATCTCTTCCTAGCCAAAGAATGACAAAATTTAGGTAAGTAGAACCAATCTCACACGTTGATGAGTATATGTAGAACAATAAAAACTGTCTTCATTGCTCAAAGGAGTATAAATTGTATAACCATTTGTAGCAATGTTCTTAACAGAACTGGAAATAATTCAAATATTCATTAACAGAATAAATTATGATACATTTACACAAAAAATTATACAGCAATGAGAATAACCTACAGCTACATTTAAAAATAACTTGGTTAAATTTAGAAAATATATTTTTGTCTTCGGTGGTCAGCAGCTGTAAGAAGACAATGTTGCAAAAGTACATGGCTTATTCATTCCTGGTACCTACAATTTTATGTCTGACTTAAATGTTCCTGATGCCAATTTACTTGGAAATTTTCTTTCCATTTTTCAAAACCCACCCCAGATCCCTGTATATTTCAAAGGAGGCTATATAGCATATGGCGGTTTAAGTCCATGGATGGGCTTGGAGTCATATAGTCTGAACTAGAGTTCTATCTCTGTCACTGACTAGGTATGACCATGGAGAATTATTTAATACCCAAGAACCTCAGTTTTATTAGATGTAAAACATAAATAATAATGATGCTACTTACTTCACAGGGCTGTTGTTGAGATTAAAAGAAATAATGGAAGTATACTACTTAGCATCTGGCACAGAGTGACTGTTGAATGGTAGCTACTATGATGCTATACTTTTCATTATGTATTATAATTTATTTATATGCCTATCAACACTGTTAGGCTGTGAGCCCCTTGAGGCTATGTATTGTGCTTCAATCTTCTTTATCTTCAGTTCTAAACCCAGTGACTAGTATATATAGTTGCTGCTATAATAATAGATGGGTGGGAGGGTAGGATGTGGAAGATGAGATAAGGAAAAACACCTGAACTGGGACCCAAGTTCCTTTCTCTGTATGCCATGAAGATAGGATCTTGGGATGCAGGGAGGATTTAGCTACTGCTCTTGCCAGGTCTGGGGCTGCAAGGGTTTCTGTGAAGGTCTTAGCAGGATTAAAGAGGCTTAGAAATAAAAATTTCTATGGAAAGTAGGTAAAATTAGGAGCAAAATTAGGTAAAACTAGGAGAGGGGTTGTAGTGACCGGGAGTCAGAGAAGGCATTTAGATGAATCATAGTAAATTTCAAGAAGTGAAGATAAATCTGCATTTGCAATGCTAACAGGGAGAGATAGGGGCTCTTGAGGCTAGGTCAACTGCAGGATTCACTTACTGAATGCAAGAAGATTCATGTGTCAGAAAGAAACCAATGAAGTTAAAATACTGTCATTAATTGCCATTCTTAAGATTTAAAATATTGATGAAGTGTCCTAATGTCTCTGTAAGCAGAACAGAAAAGAACAGGCCAAACTGAAGTAACTTAATTATTGTGAGTTTGTTTTCATATCCATTCAACTGAGAATGCCAGCATTATGTGGAATTATTAAGAGGGTTAGAAATAATAAATATAAAGTGTCTGACACAATGTTTGGCTGATAGAGGGTACACAACAGTAACTATTATTGCTATTTTATTTATCAACAATATAGTCTGTCATTCATGAAAAAATCTGCTTAATCCTCAAAATTATAAATGGGAGATTGTTTTAATTTAGTCATAATTTCTTTGAGAAAACCCTTGAACACAGTGAATAATTCCTAGGGTTCTCAAAAGAATAAGAACTTCTAAAATAAACTTATTTGTAATTTATTCTTTCATACATGGCTATTAGATCAGAAGAGATTATAAAAAATGCACACAAATAAAGATTATAAGTAATCCCTCAAATGTTATCATGGCTGAAAACCAATATTTACAGGAATAACTCCCAAAATTTCAGGACAAATTAAATTAAAGCACATCTAAGATTTATCATTTTTGTTACTGTTTTATTTCTTCATTCAGAATTTTCTTAGACTGTCACCTCCAGGAGGTATTACCCAAAACACTCAGACTTTAACTGAAGAGTGTAATGCCATGAAAGGGTAATGTCCAAACTTTTTCCTTTGAGGTTTAAATTAATTTAGTGGCCAAACAGTTTTTTATAAATAAATGAGGTTTATGTTACCCATTCAAATCTTATCATTGTGAGTAAACATTATTGCACAAATAATTCAAAACAAGGAATGTGCTTTACATTCATGTTTAGCAATATCTTTATCATTAGAAAATGACAAGAAAATTGACCTAGAGCCACATTAAAAAAAATGTCTCATTCATCAAAACATGTTAGTTTAAAAATTCAAAATACTTAATATATCACTTAATATACCCTAGTAAAACTATCTAAAATTAATGAGTTGGATTTCACAGATTCAAGGTAGTGTCAGTTTAAAAAGTGTTCAGATACTAAGAAATCTGTTAACTGATATTAGGCAAGTATCCTTTTTTGCAATCTCGGTAATACCACCATGAAAGGAAAAAAGAAGACAAGAGTAAAAAGACTTCCCTCTCTCAACAGTAAATACCACAAATCTAGTCTATAGGTATAAAAAAATTTTTAGTTTAAGCGATGTAACTTTGACACCTAATCCAACTATTGAGGGTTTTTAGATCACAATAACAAATACAATATTTTCTTTGCAAATATTAATTGATCATTTTAGATCATGATTAAAGAGGTTTAAGGAAAATAAATCAACATTGAAACAGAAAAGTTCTTGTTAAAAAGAAGACAATCTTCTAAAATATAATTAAAATCAAGGATTCAAAGAGAATATTTACCATGAAACAGTCAGTCGTAACCAATAATAAACTGTTGTTATAATACAGAGGAAGGAAGAAATATGTGAAGATCAAAATTTATCACTTACCTCATGATGCAGCTCTGCTATCTGATCTTTCAGTTCCCTAATATACTGGTTAGAATCAGACTTGTTAAGCTGCCCTTGAAGCTTTCCTTCTTCTTTCTGTTTTGTGACAACATAACAAAGCAAAAAAAAAAAAAAAAAAAAAGACAACTTTCACAGCATGTATGCAAAATATTTTTAAAATATAGGACAGCATAAAGACATATCCTTTAACTGGCTAAATTCTGAACAAATCTGTTTTCAAACTAGCTCTGAAAAATAATTCATAGTAAACTATACTATTTCTTAAATAATGCTTAATGGAACTTGATTGTAACATATAGAACTTACAAAACATACCTTTTAAGACTCTTAGAAATCATTGTTAAGCACATCTACTGGTGAAAATATTGTCTCAGAATTTCAAAGCCATTTATCTAGTTATTTTGAGGGCAAATAATTTTGTCTCTGTAAGAGATTCAGTGCTTAGTTGAGAAGGTGGTGAGCTTCCTATAGCTACAGTGGGAATCTGCTTTTGCTTGGGGAACCGAAAAGAGGCAAAAAAGAAGGTTCTCCAAACTTCTCAAAAAAGGGGGCAGCTCTGAATCTCTTCTGCTTGATTAGCTTAGGGCTATTGGGAGTCCTAGATATATATAGCTGATTAAATGTGCTCCACTCCTTAGAGCTAGTTCCAGAATCCTGCAGGAACAATTTTCCAGGGACAGAGATTGGAAAGGGGGGGGAGGGGGGTCCGCCTTTTTCTTATGCCACCAGAAAACTTTAAAGATAAAAGGCTTACTAGAGAGTGAAAACAATTGTTTTTGATATATCCAGATTACTTGGATTGGGAAGCCATATATGATGCTTAAAATGTTAAAAAAACCCTGATCGAGAGATTCCTACTAAAACTATTAAGTAACTCTTGACACCAGAAAAGTACCTGGTTACTTTTAATAGTCACCAACCACTCAGTCTCTGAAGACAACCACTGTTGAATTTTTCAGTGCAGTCTTCCAATGACATTTTGTATATATATAATCAAACACACAAGTATACGCACATATTTTTACTTGTACTATAGATACTTAACACACTGTTCTATATTTGCTATGATGTCTCAAGAATACAACTTGAAGATCATTCGATATTAGTACATGTAGAGCAGAAAGATAAACATTTTTAATCTGACAGAGCTTTGAAGGCCCTGAAAAATTTATCTTGGTGCTATCTGAATATCTATAGGTTTTTTTGAAGTATGTTTTAAAATGTGCCTTAGGTCCTGTATAGTTACCTGGAAAGTAATGGGTTGCAGTGAAGAGCATTTCCCAGTGTGGAGATCCCTACTGCTATCTTTCTATTCACAATAAGAAGGAACCTTGGACATCACCTGGTTTGGTCTTCTGACTACAGCCAAGTCCACCCTCTGCCTTCTACATAACCCCCCCTAACATCCTTGGCAGAAAGAGGAACTAACCAGAACTGCTCCAGCAACAGAGTGCATAGCTCCTCCATAGAGTCACCGCCCTGTTCCAATAGGATTGCTCTTCTGCCCTAATGATCTTTGCCGCCTCAATTGCATTCTTATGTACCTTTAGTCTGTTCTTCAAATTATTCCTACAAGCATCCCCGCCTCTTGGGTTCTTTTTCTTTTGGCAAACTGCCTTCAAAATCTTTTATTAGAATACGGCCTGCTGAAACAGTTTAACGTAATTAGTATTTGTATAGATGTAAAATAACGACAAGAGATTCTACAGGCTCTAAAGCTCTTCTATATTTTAATGCAGGATCATCACAAAAAAATCACCTAAGCAAAGAACTAATATAACAATTACTATATTCCAAATGTGCTAGGCTTCTTAAATATATACAAAAGACATCTTATGACTTTTAGCCATAAGCCTGTATTTAAGAAAATTTATTTTTGAGAATCTGATTAAAACATTAGTTTGACAGCCAGAGAAGGGCAGAACCTACAGAAGAGCAGATACCAAGTTAGAGTCCTAATTAAATAATCTCTGAAGCCTTCCCTATGTTTTCCTTTTATTATTTGAATCTGTTTACATGTGGATGTCACTATCAATCATAAAAGCTAAAATATTCTGAGCACTTATCAGACCTTTTCCATTGAGGTTCCCCAAACGAATTAGCATCATTGTATGTATGACCCCCTTTACATCTAAAATGATACTATCTGCTATCCTTAGATGGAAAAAAAAAAAATACTCAAATTATTTTCTGTAGGATTTAATTCTCTTGTGGAGCTGCAGTAAAGAAAGATTGGGGCTTACACTGTGCTAGCAATTGTTCTAAACCCTTTACATGTCATCATCACAATATTGTGTAATAGGTAATCATTATTTCTACTGGCTAGATAAGGAAAAACTTAAAGACTGAATAACTGGTCGCCTAAGAGTCACAGAAAAGTTGATAAATTTTTTTCACTTTATAATAGCATTCTGAACATGAGAAACAATGAAGCAAATAAGAATATATGAAGATTTATGCAAAGGGCCTTGCATATTAGCTTTCTTGGATTTGTTTTAAAATCTTATGACTTTACTTGAATATTTATTTTAGCCCTTGCTGATTTAAATGGGAAATGCAGTATAAAATGAATTAAAGATGAAATGCTATAGCTATTTTCATTAATGGCCCTAAGCTAATGATCTGTATTACTTACAGTTATCCAATACCATTTACATGTACCTATGTCTGCATCTTGTTTTTAATCACTTTTAATTTTATTCATTTTAAATTAAATATTTTAAAGGCACAGAACAAGAACAGAAGAGTAATATAATAAAGACTAATGAACTCATCACCCAAATTCAATTTGTTTCATGACTATCTTGTCCTAAGATTTTCCGCGGCTAGAGACTTCCTCCATCTCAGTCCTGTAAATCCCAAAGTGAGAAAGTATGATATCAAGTAGAATGGAGAAAGTAGTGAGGGAGTGAAGTGAGAAGGAAAATGTATAAAAAGAGAAAAGAATATATGGAGGGAGACTATTCACTGATGTAAAACAAATTAAGTCATTATTCTTATAGACAATATTTTCCAAGTACCATATGTGACATGAGAAATGGAAGCAGCAACTGAGTAAGTAGACATATTTCCAAAAGGGACCAATTTGATGAAAATTCTTCATATGGATATATGTGTTCAGCTGTCCTTTCTGATGGCTTTTAATTTAAGTATCGCATATTAATTCCCTTGAAATGGCTAATTAAGTAAAAATTACAATCCACTACTAGGAAGAAATCCTGCAGGATGAGATAGAAAGGCTAGATATTTGTGGTTTAGAATCAGACTTGGAAAAGGTACCTTTAAATCTAGTCCTCAACAAGGCAAAGGTCTTGAGAATTTTGGATATCCTATAGCAATAATATCATGAGAGATACAACAAAAATTTCAGGGCAAATAAAATGGCAAAGCCTAAGGTAAGCTCTATATTATAAACTAGAAGTTCAAGAATGCAGAAATACTGTAAGTTTGAAGGCTGCTGAATGACCAGCAACAATAATTCATACCAATTCTTTCCTATAGGAAAACTTACATGAAAAAAATAGTTTTTCAAGATAGAAATCATCCAATTTGTTTTACAAAAAGTAACAAGTGATTCCAAAGAGCTGTTTCCTCCAATGGTGGGTCTTAGTAGGGTTTAGCTAAAAACTGTGTTATCGCTTCTTGATTCCTTTGGAGGTAAGGCAGTATTAAACAAAAAACAAGGCAGGTAAGAAATTGTACAATAAAAAATAAAACGTTTTTAACTTAAAAAAAGAAAAAAGTCAGAGTATGATGCCCATTAAACTGTTTCTCTGGACACCCTCCCCCGCCACATACCCCAAATTACAACTTGTAAGGCACAATGGCTAAAGTGAAGGAAAGAGGAGGGGAGATTAAGCAGCCCTGGGCTCTGGTAGTGACCCCACAACAAGACAATCACCATCCCAACAACTCTGTCAAACACTAATAGCACACCAGTGTGACAGACACACCAGTTGGAAAGCTCTGCCTGGGGTATTCTGATTCAACAGTCCTGCTTTAAGGGAACATAACTGATATTTCAAACACAGAAGTGAAAAGTGAGAGATGTCCTAAATGCTATTTAATAAACTAAAATGTATAAATAACCTTTTATCTAAAAATCTGGGATTTTTATGTTCTATATCTAAATATGTGAATTCCAATTTTTTAAACCTTTAAATGTAAAAACTGAGTAACTATATATTTACAATACCCCCAAAATCCTATTAACTATTATATTCTAAGAAGTGGATAGTAATTTGATTTCACCTGTGAGACAGTTCATTCAATTATCTGATATTTAAGATTTTTTACAAGTATTTTTAAGCTTTCTATTTTCATGCAATGTCTGCATGGCCCTTTCTGATAAGCAGGTGGGAAAATGTCAGCTACACTAATAAATTTACTAGGAATCTGTATTTTCTTGAGGTTTTCTTTTGGTCTAGCTGATAACAACAACAGATTGCCAGTCAACTGGTTTCCTAAGCAAAACTAATTAAGTAAGTAACATATCAACATATTCAAAGAGATCCAACATATCAACAATTAAGGTATTCTGTTATTTCACTGAATAGACCTTAAATACATACCTTTTGTCAAACAATAAAAAAACCTTTATATTAAAAGGGCATAAAGTAACATTTGTAAAAGGTTTAAGTGTACTCTTGGAATTATCTTTGAATAATTATTAGGCAATTACCATTATGACATTTATAATAATCTAATTTATATTAAGGCCTTTAACAATAAGCCTCTTAATCAAAAGGTCAGCAATAACTCTAAAGATATGCAGGTTTAAGTGATTAGAGGCAAAGTTTAACAACTTTAACTTACTCTGAAATGCATCCCAAAATAAGGCAGCTAGAATGGTAGGTAGGTGAGTATCTGATAAGTCAGTAATAGAATATATCAAAATATTAATTTTAGAATGGAGTGGTGGGTTTATAGTATTCACCATACAATTCTTACAACTTCTTGAAATTTTTCATAGTATAATACTGGAAAGAAGAAATCATCAATAAAGAACAATGCATTGCCTCTCCCTCCACCTGCTAGAAAGTAAACACTTGTTCCACACTGTGCTTCATTTACATATGTCAAAAGATGTATATCTCCTAACTTCACTTAGATTCTTCATTTAAAATCTATGTTTTGTTCTAGGAATGAATACTACTTTCTTCACATTTTACTGGAAATTTAAACTAAAAAGCAGTAAGGTTAAACCATATAAATTAGTACTTCATTAAAACAGAACACAATTTTAGAGAGGGCTGAGTTATAGTTTATCTCCATAATATTTTGTAGTGGATTTTATGGTTGTTATCTCAAGATCCATTCTCTCTCCCTCATTATATAGTGGTGTTAGGATTGGAGTTATCTCCATCTTTAACCCCATTTGTAGGTCCTGATTAGTAGGATTTAAATCAAATAGGACAATCACATTTGTGATGCAGTGATTGATTCAGGGGTTGCTCAAAGACTATGACACTCCATAACTTTTGCTGGAATTACTGGATACAGCTTCTTATTCTGGACATTATGATGCATGAGTATAAAGTTGATCTGTTAGCCATTTTAACACAGTAAGAAAAATCTCCTGAGGATAAAAATGAGAAGGGCAGAACCCTGAGAATCATGATTAAATGGAACAAGTTGGAACCCAAATCAACTTTCCTAAAGCACATCCTACTTCTGAACTTTTCAGGTACATGAGTCAATAAATCCCTTTCATTATTTAGACCATATTATTCAAGCCACAAATATAGAATTGAGGTTTCTGTTATCTCCAGTAAAAACATCCTACCTAATAAATATTTTTAAAATATGGTTGAGCAAATAAGTTCAAAAATATAAACATAATCTAGGAAATGCTTAAAACTGTGATTCCGAGAGATGACTATGGGGAAAAATCCCTTTGAGAGTTTTGTAAACATACAGATACGAGAACCCATTTCTGACCAACTGAATTCTGGGAATTCTGACCAACATATCTGGGAATGGGGCTTGAAAATCAATATACTTTGGAGGCTACACAAGTGGTGATTCTTATACAGCCAGCGTGCAGAACAACACTTGAAATACCCTGGTTTGAACCACTTTGAAACTTACCTGTTTCTTTTATAGACACAAATTCAAAATTCTATTTACATGCCCATTACAAAATACTTTTAATCTTATTTCCTAAGGATCTCAAATATTTTATGAGTTAACACTCATTATAGAATTTACTTAGTATAATTTTACATATAGAAAAAGAGAGACAAATTCTTTCAACTACCACAACGATAAATGTGGTAAATGACCAAGACTCATTAACTTATTTACACATAGTCTTTACATTTCCAGAGAAAATATATTTAAAAACAAAAATAGAGGAAAACTGTCAAGGGCTCTTAAATTAATTTCTTTCAATTCTGTTATCAGTTTCACTTCACATTATTTCTGTTAGTTTCAGCTGGTCAGTTCCCTGTCTACAGACGTTGGTTCAATTTTGGACTCAAAT
This sequence comes from Cynopterus sphinx, assembly GCA_030015415.1. NCBI lineage: Eukaryota > Metazoa > Chordata > Mammalia > Chiroptera > Pteropodidae > Cynopterus > Cynopterus sphinx. The sequence continues at coordinate 66,618,044 of CM057387.1, read as the reverse complement.
CCCTTTCTTGGTTAACCTAGCTCTCAAACAGAAATTATTACTTTACAATTTAGTAATGTATGATGAGGAACTAAATAAAATGTTTAGGATCTAAGAAAATTCCACACATATGACTTCTATGACTGAAAATTAAGATAACTAAAGAGTAAAGACCAGCAAAATAATTCTTTAAAAACTTAAAAGCATCAATATCTATGAGGAGATATTGCAGTGAATAAGGGAAATATGGAGTCCAATTCTCTAAACTTTTTATTAGGTAACAGGTTGATAGAGTAAAAAAGTTATGTTCTTTAATACCACATACGAACATGTGGAGAGGAATATCGTACTAAGAGCAGTGATTCTGGTGTTCAACTACCTAGATTGTTTATTAATGACTTTAGGCAAACACATTCACCTGATTTATTCCTGAAACCATGAGAGAAGTAATCAGAGAAAGGATGAAGGAGAGAAGGAATGAGCCCAATACAGGCCACATTTTCTGTTATAGCTGATTAAAAAGGCAACAAATGCTTTAGTCAGCAGGAAAAAAAAGTGATTATGTATTTGTGCAGTGCATATATAGTCACAGTATAAAGTGGACATTTTTATCAGATATCATCAATTACATCAACTGTACTCTGACATACTGTTTAAAAAGTTGAACAATTATGTGTGGTGGTGCCTAAAGCTGGAAGATTGAAGGGAAAATGTGAAATGTTTTCTCTACAGCTCTAAGTAGCATGTTTTTGCATGCTATATTGCAGAAAAGCTGAGATGACTACATTGCTTGAATAACTGTTTGGGAGGAAAGCAGGGTTGCGTAGTGTATAATCTTAAAAAATACTGTGGAGGTGAGAGAAGAGGTAGGGACCCAGGATTTGTTTAAACTTACAAATTTAGTCTGCCTCATTTTTAAAGAAAAATTATAATAGGCATGCCTAAGAATCCATTCTTGTATATTTGTTTCTTTATCTATGTTTTTAATGCTAGTTATAACTTACCCTATCTTGCCACAGAAAGGACACTTCCTTAGACAGGAAGATAGCGGATTTTAGAAGCTGTGTTACAAGCCACTGACTTTTAATTTGCTTAGTTTTTTTTTTTTTAAAGAGAATTTAACCAGTTAATATCTAGTTAATGTACTAAATGCATATATGAGGTAGAAGAAATCATCCTAGATCAGGAGGCCAATATCAAAGCAACTTATCTATTATTTACATCTTGCCAAATTTTTCTCTAGCTTTTTGGTTTTCAAAAATTTTAAAACTACCAAGAGTTAAAATTATAGTACAATACCCATATACCCTTATGCCATTCACCAATTACTATTTGCCACATTTAATTTTGTTCTATTTATGCACATTTTGTAAACCATTTGAATGTAAACTGCATGTATGACATTCTGATACTAAGTATTTCAGCACGCATCTCCTAAGAATAAAAAACGGTCTTACACAACCAAATGCCATTATAACAAGTAAATTAATAACAATTTCATAATATCATCCATTGAACAAGTTGTTCCTACTTGAATGTCCCTAAAAGGTCAAAATGTTTACTACTGTCCAGAATCGAACCAAGCCAAGGTTCATGGTTATATTTGGTTATTATATCTCTTTAGCCTCTTGTAATCTATAATAGTCCCTCTGTCTCGCTTGTTTTTCATACTGTTAATATTTTTGAAGAGTCCAAGTCTATAAATTGTATGTTATACAAGTTGAAATAGAAAAATTTCCCATTCCAACAAAACTCCAAGTAAAGCACTGTTTTAATTCTTTTTTTTTTCCAAACCAAATAGCCAATGGAATAATATATATTTATGGTTTATATTCATATAAGCCACATATGTTTAATGTTTGGTTGGATCAAAGTAGTAAGTAGAAAACATATGGACATATTAACTTAAATATCCAAAGCCAAAGACTCAGAAAATTTATAGGAATGGCACTAGAAGACAGTATTTTAAATATTATACTGCTAAATATTTATTTTTATTATTTATATATAAGTGGTAAAAGATAAACATAATAAACATTATTAGTTATGTTTTTTTTTTTCAGACTAATCTATAGGTTTAACTTTTCAATCCTAAATTCCAAAGAATTCTCTCCAATGTTTGACAACTTTAATACATACAAGAGCCTTTCAGTCTATTATCTGTCTCTTTGAAAAAAAATATTCTATAAAGTAGGCAGATGACTTTAAATTTTGGAAAAAGCATAAGGTTAGTCACAAAGAAATCTCTAAAAGAGGACTTGTCATAAAAGAAAGCAACAAACAGCTACTCATTAAGCTTCATCTTGCTCAGACAATGCTCACAGCTGGAAAACTCTATAGCTAAAGAAAATGTGATGCATCTTCTAGATAGCTGGACTTGTTATATTTTAATATCTAAATATTCTGTGTCATGGGGGTTATCATCTCAGTGATTCATCTCCACTTTTGTTTCTTAGCTTTTTTTTTTCTTTTGATACCACAAAGTTAAACTCCAAATAGGTGATCTTGTGTAAAGCAGCTTTTGCTTTACACAAATACGGGATATATGGCAATATATCCCATTTACTAATAATAAACGCTATCATGCTAGGCTGAGTTAAGATCTGAGAAGACCTTTGTGGAGTGCTGCCTTGGAATACCAAGACATTTGAAGAATTAGTTCTAAAATGCCTTTTTAGATTTATATAAATATAATTTCATCTTTTTGTCATTTTACTACCTGTCACTGTTAATTCTCTAGGTCTTCTTCTTCCAGCTTGATGACTATTATGGTCTAGACTTATTATTTTCATACTCTGGATTCTTATAAGCACTTCTTTCTCTTAGCAAGATTTTCCTCTAGATTGATAAACTAATAATATGTCCTCCTTTCTGGCATGGCCTCATTTTCTGTATATTGTCCTCATAGGTGGCTTGCCCTAAGCATGGCCTGGCTCCAATAGCACTAGAGGATTAAACACACTCAGTGGCTGACTAATTTACCAAAGATTACATGGCTAGCTAGGAAAAAGCCAAGGGTAGAAATCAGGTTTCATTCCAAGTCCCATATTTGTGAGACAAATCACAGAAAGATATGTGATAGAACTGTTTTTCTAAAAATGGTTTTGCTTATTTTATGGTATTCATGTATCTTCTAGACTCTACATAAAGAGTGATAAGCCGAAGTTGGAGAGAACAGTCATTAGCTGTCAAAGTTTCTTATGTACCTTCCATCGCATTAAATGACCAGATGGGTCCCATATATTTATTTCACTGATAGACATGCTCTTTTCTCGCTTGTTTAAAGGACGCATTGTAGAGCTGATTTTGTCAAGCATTTTTTATCAACTTATTAGACTATTAGATATTGAAGTATCAAAGGATGATAGGGAGCCAGCCATATTTAATCTAATAGTCTAATAAGTTGATAAAAAATGCTTGACAAAATCAGCTCTACAATGCGTCCTTTAAACAAGCGAGAAAAGAGCACGTGAAATAAATATATGGGACCCATCTGGGAAGGGATTAGTGAATTTCCAAGTAATTATAATTTGGTTTTTCACACCCAATTGAGGTGATATATGTTAAAAACTGGATTTTACGATTCAGATCTTTTCCCAAAATCAGTGTGTTGTCTCATCCCCTTCACTTTAGTTAAGATTCAGATGTTTACTTTCTAATCTCTTTCACTGGGTTGTTTCTTCCAGAAGTTTCTACAAATCCTCATTCAGGAAATTACATACTCATTTTCCTTCTCTACACATTTAGAATATGAAGACTCCTTAGGGGATTTTGCTGACTTACCTATACAGTTTAGTGAGTGGGACAGGAGAGGGGAGGCAGTTGAGGTTAGCAGCCAAGCGCTGCTAGGCCTTTCTTTTCAATTTCAATTTATTTCAGTTTCAATTTATCTCTGGGGCAGTATTTATTTAAATAAATGAATCTTTCTATACAAAGTATTAGAACAGAACCTGCTACCTGCTCTTACGGCATAGATTATCAAATTCTCTTATGCATGGCTGTTTTCTGCCCCCTAAAATTCATTCTGCAATTATTTTTTGAGTACCTGTTATATGCCATGGCACAAGGCATAATATAGCAGCAAATAAGACAAATAAGATTCTAACATGTGGATATGAGTTAATTTTTAAAGATATTTTCTGACACTGATAACATCCATCAATAATAAAAAAAAAACATGATGATGAAATAGAAAGAATAGTGTGACATGACGACTTTACAAAAGTGGTCAGGGAATGGAACAATTCTGAGTTGGTGAATTTTAAGTTGAGATATAAATGATGAGAAAAACCAGCCATGGAAAGATTAGGTAACACAGTATTCTGACTATAAGAAGAGTAAGAGCAAAAGTCTTAATGTAAGAATGAATGAACTTGGTTCAAGTAACAGAAAGGTTTGTGTTGTAAAGAATAGTATGTAAAAGGGTGTGTGGTTTATAATGCAGTAAGAGAAGTAGGTGAGAGCCAGACAACTCAGGGACTTTAAGGCCAAAGGAGTCTGGCACTTTTGCTGTGTTGATACTGCTATTTTCTATAATTATTCAGAAGTTCTAATTCTTCCACCCATTCTTACAATAGTTAACTTTAAAAGTTATTTAAATGTAAGTACATTTCAAAAATTACAATGGTAATCACATAAATTCATGCAATATAAAAAGTGATCTCCTCCTCTATGGAAAACAGTATGGAAGTTCCTCAAAAAACTAAGAATTGATCTACCATAGGATCCAGGAATCCCTCTACCGGGTATTTACCCCAAAGACTTGAAAACCTGTATCCAAAAAGATATTTGCACACCAATGTTCACAGCAGCACTATTCACAGTGGCCAGGATATGGAAGCAAATGAAGTGTTCTACAATAGATGACTGGCTAAAGAAGCCATGGTACGTATATACAATGGACTATTACTCAGCCATAAGAAGAGATGAAATACTGTCATTTGCAACAACATGAATAGGCTTTGAGATAAACATGCTAAGCAAAATAGCCCATACAGAAAATGTTGAAAATCACAAGACATCACTTATATGTGGGATATAAACCTAAAAGCAACAAATGATCAGGACAATGAAACAGAGACTCATGGACATTGACTATAGACTAGTGGTTACCATAGGGTAGAGGGTTGAGAGAGGGGGGATGTAGACAGGTTAAAGGGGGTCAAATATGTGGTGACAGAAGGAAATCTAACTATGGGAGGTGAACACACTGTATACATACATACATACATACATACATACATACATACATACATACATGCCTTACTGTTAAAATGTGCAGCTGAAACTTATTGGATTTCGTTAACCAATGTCACCATGAAAAATAAATTAATTAACTTAAAAAAACAGTGATCTCCTGCCCCTTACTCTTTTACGCCAAAGCCTTTACTCTCCCCAGAGGGAGTACTATAAAGTTTTGACAAATGTTTTGACAGTACACATTCCAATGTATTTAAATACATATATATATATACACATGTATATAAACATAATATATACACACATAATACATTCACTTTTTAAACACATGCAAATGGAATTATGACATACATCCTGTCTGTAACTTGTTTTTCTTATTTAATGTCTTACAGATCTTTCTTCATTCTTTCTTAAAGGTGGACTATTCTAAGTATGGATTTACTATAGTTTAAACATTCTCCTATTGATAAATAGTTGGCAATGTTTTTAAATAATAAAAACAATGTAAAATTTATGCATCTATCTTAAGAAATTATATAAAGAACACAAAATAAATCTAAAACAGAAAGAAGGAAATAACAAAAATAACAGAAGTAAAAGAAAAAAAAAACGGTGGCTTATTGTTTAAATTTGCAACTGTTTACTAGTACTGTATTGGCCAGTAGTATCAGAAGTATTGGCTACTGGAAGTACCACTGCTTTCTACTTTCTTGAATGCTCTACAGATGTCTAATGCACCACCCAATTCTAAACTGAAACTTATAATTGGTTTTTCAATTTTCTATAATAAGTTTAGAATAGGAAATCAGTACTTCATGTACTTTGACATTTTAAACCTGACAAATTAAAACTTAAAACATGGTTTACAAATTGGCATCACACCCCTAAAGGAAATAACAGAAACAATTAGCAATCTCTCTATGCTCTCTTCATAGAGATTTCAAAATAAATCTAAGGTTATACATAGGATGTGGGTTTTTCACTGGGAGTAGTATTACAGAAGGTTTGTGGTATTAGAAGGGTCATGACACAATGCAGGTTGCTTAGTCTCAAATGCAAGTGTAAAGCTTACATTTAAAAAATATTTTAAATTACGCCCAGAAATAAAAATGTAACAAAAGGAGAGATTATGCTACATAAAGATATATTTAACTTCACTCTCCTTTGTAAAAGTTAATTTTCAAGACCATTAGAGACAACATCTTTACTGTTCTAAAGGTTAAATAATACTTTTTTTCAAGGCTATATTATGAAACTATGTTCAACGGTCACAGAGGCAACCATATTAACTTGCAGCAGGGGCCCGATTTCTAAACCTTATTTGATATCTTGAATTCATATATTAAAGCAAAATGTATGAAACAAATTATAACTTTATAAGAAATTACAGCAGAATAAAATATGACTAAATCTGTGATAGTTGATAAGTAAGCACTGTGATTAATCAACATAACCTTACTGAAGCATCAATAGCAACTTCTAAGCTTTGCTAAGTTATTATTCATTTGTACTTTGCCCCAAGACAAATTAATCAGAATAGAAATGTGGTAAATGGTAGCCCCTCTGTGACTTCAAGGTGACTCATTTGAAACATCTAAAAACAAATCATATGCATATCATGTACTACTGGTAAGTTTCTAAAAGTTTCCTGTAATTTAAAGTCATGAACACAAAGGTCTGAATATTCTTTATGTTTTAGTGACTAGAAAAAATAAAAGCACATATAAACATTTTTAAGAAAACAATAAGGTAAGTTGAAAAGGAAAGAAGAAAAATCAAACTTTTTCTCAATGCTAAGACTGATTTAATTCCTCTTCAGTACACATACACACAATTTTTAAAGTAACGTTTCTTCTAGGCTCAGCTAAATGCTCACATGAAAAATCCACATTTGTCCAAGGTTCAAAAGCTGAAAATATTTCTTATAAATTATAGTGTAATTGGAAATGGATTAATTTTGTGTTCAGTACTTAAAATTCCATTTAATTCTGGGGGTTGTTAAAAACCACAGAATTATATAAACTATTCTGTTTATAACAGACTTTTTCAAAAGAAAAGTTTTAGATTTACAGAAGAATCAAGATGATAGAGCATTCCCATTTACCCACTCTACTTTCTCCCCTATTATTAACATCTTCCATTAGTGTGGTCAATTTGTTACAATTAAGGTGTCAATATTGACGTAGTTTTGCTAACTGAAGCCTACTGTTTATTCAGATTTCCTTAGTTCTTTTTTTTCTTTTAACCCAATATCCTTTTTCTGCTCCAGGATCCATCACATTATATTTAGTTGTCATGTCTCCATAGCTTGCTCTTGGCTGTGATAGTTCTCAGACTGCTTGTTTTTGATAAGCTTGACAGCTTTGAGGAATACTGGTCAAGCATTTTTGTGGGGTACCCACTATCAAAATTTGATGATATCTGACATTTTCCTCATGGTAAGATGGGGGTTCTGGGTTATTGGAAGTCCACAAAAGCAAAGTGTGATTTTTATAACATCGTATCATAGGTACATACTCTTATAATGTGATTTGTAACTGTTGTTAACTTTAGTCATCTGAGTAAGGTGGCACTTGTCAGGTTTCTCCACTATAAAATTACTCTTTTTCCTGTTCTTTCCATACTGTACCCTATGGGAGGGAAGTCACTATATGCATAGCCCACACCTATGGAGTAGGGATTTATGCTTACCTTCCTTGAGGTCAAAGTTTTTGTAATTCTTCTGCATAGAGATTTATCTCTTCTCCTTTTATTAACTTATCCAATCATTATTTATATCACTATGGATTCATGGATATTTATTTTACATGTTCAGATATAATCCATTACTACTTTAAATACTGTTCCACTTTTGGTGACTGGGAGCTCTTTCAGTTGGCTCTTCTCTGTCGCTTTATCATACTTCTATTAATGTAGGGTTTTGTTTAGTTTTTGAGCACTTCTTTACTTCCTGGCATTACCGTATACTCTGAGATCATCTTGTATATATCCTGTCCCAGTCCTGGAATCAGCTATTTCTCTGAGGATCCTTGGTTTCTTTTTTTGGAAATAGTATTAGAAACCAAGATCTGTGTGCTACGTGTACATAAACTAATTTTTAATAACATCTGGACAAATCACTGATACTATGGTACTTAAGAGTCTAACCTTTCATCACTAATTCTTCAGATGCTACTATGAGTTGGTTTGGGTATTCATTTCTAGATGTAGCAGTATCTTAAGAACTTTGAGATACTTAATCTCTTTATAATTTAACTGCATAGTAAAGTTGGATGCCAAAGAATCATCTCTGAGCATGTTAGTAAAAAAAAAAAAATAACTGAATTTTATAATACCTAATGATTAGATAGCAAGCTAAGTAAATTATTCTATATACCTACCTTCTTTTGTTGAGAATGTGTTAAGACTAGATAAGATTACAGAACAGCTATTTTTTTTAATTTAAAAATGCTTTACAATTTAGGAAGACTATTAAAGAAAAACAAAAAACATTTTAATATTTAAGTAAGTTGTTCAAAACAGAAACTGTTGTGCTTTAAGGGAGAAAAATAATCTCTCAAAGAGAAGTTTGCTAGCCAAGAGTTGGTATATGAACTAACACCTGTTGTGAAACTATTAACAAATTAGCTCAGGAAACTGGAAAGCACAAACTGATCACTAAGTTTTATAATAAACTCCATCATTTAGTAATGCCATGGTAATGACATTATCAAAATATGTAATATTTTGAAGTTCAATAGTAAAGATTTTATCACTTCCTCTCCATCTCTGTCAAAACTACATACTGATCTGGGCACACTGATTTGAACCTAAATCCTTCATTTTATGTCAGAACAGAATTTCGAGTGGGTGTTTTTAAGTCAAGAGTGGTTGGGGTATTGCCCATCTGAGGCATCCCTAGAGGTTATCTGCTGGGCAAACGAACAAAAGTGGGTAAATGTGACTGGGTACCAGGAAAAAAAAAGTTGCATTTGAGTAGCACTATTTTAAATGAAAAACTTTCCATTAATTATAATAAAGAATTAATTTTACGGATGTGTTTACCACATAGCAACTTTTAATATGGTTATGACAAATTAATATACTTATCTCTATAATAATCAAAATGTAAACTTAATTCCAAGTTAAATATCAGAAAGTTTGAGTTCAGTTACCATCTACTTTCTTCAACTAAGCCAAATAACTTTTCTGTGTTTAGTTCCACCACCTGGAAAGTAGAGTTCTATTTAGTATTAATATAAAAGTGCTCAACTATTAAATAACATTTGGATCTTTATAATAAAGGTGGAAAATTCCACTAAGCGAAGGAGGAAGCAACTTGTAACCACCATTTCCTTGCATGTAAATACTATAAATTTTTACAAGCACTGTTTTCTGAATCAAGTGCAAATAATCTTTTTAATGGGTTAATGTCATCTAACTGATCACTCATGTGCTTAAAATCCTTCAATGATTTTTTCATCTTATGCAGAGAAAGGCCTAAATTCTTAGGTCTTACATGACATGCCCTTATTTACTTCTCGGACTTCCTCTACTTCTCCTCTCACTCCACCCAGAGACCCTACTCAGACATGCTCCTGGCCTTAGGCCCTTTGCCCTAACTAGTCCCTTATCAGAAAATTTCCCCTCCAAATCTGCATGCCTCACCTGCTTCAAATCTTTGTTTACAGTCCCTTCTAATGAGCCCCAACCCTCTCCCTTTCCTACATTTATTTCTCCATTGTATCCATCATCCTCTAAATTATATATTATATAGTTCATTTATTTTGTTCATCTGCCTTCTCTCTCTACCATTAAGCTTGATGAGGAAAGGAACTGGTGTGTGTTTTGTTCACCAATTCTTCTAAACTATTTAGAATAGTGACTAACACATAGTGGTACTTCATAAATATTTCTTGAATTAAAACCAATACCCCATTCCAATTCATAATTTAATCTTCTTCACATCTAGGCTTTTATATAAGAAAGATTAAAATAGTGTGTGATGGTATAAGAGAGGAGGACTATAACAGTGTGTGTTAGAGGAGGAGAGACACAAGAAAATTGGCTGAGTTAGCATCATCAGGGAAAGCTGACTGCATCAGGTCAAACTTAAGCTGACCTTTGAAATAATAAGCAAGATCAAAGGAGAAGAAAATAAAAATACGGAGTAAATCAGATGACAGGCTTGATGGATTCTTAACTAGTTTATTATGGCTCAAGTAGAGATATACACTGAGAAAAGTAGAAAATGAAGCTGGAAAGGGAGGCAAAAACCAGAGCAGGAAGGAAAAAGCCAGAACTTGAACTTTGTCCTGAAAACCATGGAAAGCTACTAAAAGTTTTAAGTAATGAACAGGGACTAGTAGTTAACTTCAATGATGTAAGAAGCAGAGTTATAGGAGGCCGTTGATCTGCTATTTAAAAAATCCATAAAACTACCAGGACAGTATTTTTAATATTCAAGATAAAACATTTCTTCTGAATCCTGGAAAGAATTTAAGTTACAGAGTGCATTCTCATACAAACAACAAAATCTCATTTTTAAGTCTTCACTATGCCTCAGTTTCCTCAACTATAAAATTAGGATATTAACAATACTTACTATCATACAGTTGTGAAGATTAAATATGTAAATACACCTAAGTGGCTAAGAATACTGCCTGGCACATTTTAAGCAATCAATGATGTTAATCATTTTATTAGTAGTATCCTGGAAGAATTAAAGTTACAAATAATAAGGCCTATATTCCCCCAAATTAAAAAATACCTAAAAAATAAAAAGTTAAATAGAGCTTATGATGGATGTAAATAAGCTCACTCAGGTATATATTTTAGTAAAAACCAGAAAAACAAAGCATTAATTTGAAATTATATATTATTCTTGCAAACGGATAAATTTATTATTTGGGGTGGGTAAAAACTGTCTTAAAGGGAACTCAAATACTTTCTGCACTTTCCAGTTTGGTTGTTAATTTTGGAATCCCCTAAGACATTGAGAGAGATTTTCTATATAAGGTCATCTATGAGCTGTTTTTCTGGAGGGGGGAAGGTATTATTATAAAGAATATTAAGTATATTACAGATGTATTTATCTCAGAATAACATGTGAAAGATTGTGAATTTTAAATCATAGAAGTGTCAAGTTAACTGAAGAATTTTCAGAAAAAAATTTAATAAACTTTAGCCTCATAAATATATGTACTACAGAATGCTACAGCATTTATAAAAATAAGTATGTCTTCATCTAATGTATTTCCGCATCTATATATGCTTTTACAAAAGTGTAATTTTCATAACTACATTAAAAATCAGTATTTAATTATACCTAATAACAGATTACATAATGATATAACTTATTAAATGAAGAGTTTGAAACATTTATGCACAAGAGAACAACAGTAATTAGGAGGGTTGATCTGAAGAGACTTGAAGTATGAAAATGTTTGACTAAGTTCAGTTCTCCCCCTAGTGGAATCTGAAATTGCTTTAAGACATTTCCTTGACTAAGAATAACCTAAAATGTATTATTCCTAGAATTGAAAAAGGAGTTTCAGATTTCACAACAAGATCTATTTATGGATCTTAATCTGCATAAAATAAGTAAATAAATGAGTAAAAGTTGAATCATTAAGATGTTTACTGAAAACACATTTATTAAATATATTACTAGCAAGCTAGCCAAGGAGAACTCAGTAAGCAGAAATACCTCAAAAGCAGAGAAGTAGAGAATACATAAAAATACATCATTTATGAAGACAAGGCAATGTGCAGAATGGTACAAAGTTTTGAAAAAATGTAATAAATTTGAAAAGACAGTCTATGTGTGTAGGGTGTGGGTAGGAAAGACAGGGAGGTAATGGTAAGAGATGAAGCTAGAAATGCAGGTTTGGGCAATAATGAAAAGGTAAGCATTTTATGCTGAGGAGTTTTTTTATGTGATTTAGTAGATAAAAGGCAGTCAAAAAAAGTTTTTATGTTTTAGAAAGATAACTCTGGTAGTTTTGTGAAAGAGCTGAGGCCGGAGAAAAGGAAATTAGATAGGAAGTTACTACACTAGTTGGGGGGCTGGGAGATGAATTAAGGGAGTGGCAGGGGGAATAGATAGGCTAGGAAAGATTTTTTAAAAATGTTTCTGAAATGATTAAAATTACTTTTGATTTAGTTTTAGATTTACTCAGGACTTTCATCTCTTGAAGGAATTGAAGAGTTGGACAACACACTTTAATCTGTATGAATTATTAAGAATTTTCTGAAGGCAAATCTACAAGAGTAGATGAGCAGGTAAAATGTTAACCAGCACAAGCACTTTTTAAAACAATTGAATGTTGTCTAGTAAAGCCGAAAATTTGCACACTCTATGTAACAGCCCTGGTATACTGGGCAGAGGATAAGAAAAACATACGCGAAGTTCCTATAATGTTGAATAATTCAATAGTAGATGATACTACTGAGATACAAAATAAGAAAAAAAATTTGGTTGGAATAGGAACCCATTTGATTTTAAACACGTTGAATTTAAATGTCTGTACAATGTGCAGGTGGAGCTATCTACTGTCCATTAAAACAATTGGTCTATTCATCAAAAGACACAGTAAATTTAAAAATAAACAACAAAAAAGAAGTCACAGACTGACAGATGTTTGCAAAACATAACGTCAATATTAAAGAACTACAAATCCATTAAGAAAAAGACAATCCAATAGAAAAATAAAACAAAAGAATTTAAAAGACACTTTACAAAAGAGGAAATCCAAATGGCCAAATTCATTAGTAATCAGGTCAATGGAAATTAAAACCATGATGAAGTATCACTGCATACCCACTAGACTGGCACAAATTAAAACATCTGACACCACTAAGTGTTGGGGAAGGATGTGGAACAAGAACTTTCATATGCTGCTGTTGGGAGCTTAATCTGGTACAAATACTTTGGAAAATAAAGTTGAAGATGTGCATGCTCTATGACCCAGCCATTACACATCATGGTATACATGCTAGAGTAACTTGTGTACATCTGATAAGTATAGTTATAGCACAAAATTACTTATAATAGTAGCATTGTTCATAATAGTTCCAATACAGAAATTCCCAAATGACTACTAATACTAGAATGAATACATTGTAATGAATTTATGAAATGGAACATGTACAACAATAAAAATGACTTACTAAAATAATGTTTAACTATGGGTGGTGAACACGCAATGCAATATATATTTGACTTACTGTTGAATTGTACACTTGAAACATTGGATTTTGTCAATTGATGCCACCTCCCAAAAAAATAAATTAAAGATAAATAAACAAATAAAAATAATGTTGAACAAAGAAAGAAGAGACAAAAATAAAAATATGCAATATGACTACAAAATTCAGAAATGGGGAAATCTAAATTGTGTGGATCAGAGATGCATACAAAGATGACACAACTATAAGGAGTTTTATGGTAATCATAAATTTTATGATTATCATAAGATTAACATAAAATTCAGAATAAGAGAGTAAGGTGTGATTGAGTAGAATTCTGGGGTACAAGTAACATTCTTTACAGTGGTCATATGTGTAATGTTTTTATATATACTATAATTTTGCCTTATTTATGCACTTCTCTGTATATTATATTAATAATTTTTTAAAAGTTTTTAAAAATTACTGACCAGGGGGAACATGCTAGAGCTGAAGCTCTATGGGATTCATTGTTGTAAAGATGACTCCTAACGACATGTAAGTGAGACTTGTCATTTGAATAGTTTATAAAAAGCCAAAAAATCAAGTTCTCAGAATACAAACATTCAGAACTGATAGAGAAGACAGAAAACAACATTTAAACAAAAAGAATAGGGTCAAAAGTTAGAGGTGTTAGGAAAGCCAAAGAAGAAGAGAATGCAGAGGATCAAGTGGTCAATAATGATGAATGAGATAAGATCAAGCAGGATAAATACTGAAAAAATACCAATGAATTAGGCAATTGAGATTCCAGTGGTCACTTAATCAACTGCCATTTGATGTTAGCATACTGTCATTGATAGTAAAAAATTTCATGATTTTCTTTTGCCTTTCAAAAATGACATGGTGTATTTCATTTTAAACAAAACATTCATCATACCAAGTTCATTTTAGTAAGAATTTCAGAATCAACAAAAAGATTTAAATCTTGCTATTTTGTGACTAAGATACATAGAAATGTGTGGCAAAATTATAATTTTCTTGATGTTAGGAAAGTACAGACTAAAGTAGAATTGCATGACAGTATGATTTAAATAACTGATTACAAATACATTATGCATGTCTGAAGTTTTTCTAAATATGTGCTACTCTGTGGAAATATTATCAACAGAACTTAAAGGATACTGTTTTGTAAACTTATATAAGTCATAATGAATTGTGATAACATACTGACCAAAATCAAAAGATGAGATTATAATATAATATGTAAGTCTTAGAAATTAACTGAATTTTGAATTGAAATTTAAGGACCAAAGAACCTTTCAGGTGGGAAAATATTCTAAATGTTGCAAAGAAAACTGTATTTATGACTTAGAATAGAACATAATAAAACCTGTGAAAGAAATAAGATTTTAAACATAATGCTTTGCCCATATTGGAAATGTATTATCATATATTGTATAACAAGAAGTAGGACATAAGTAGTGATGTAACATTTATTTTTAAAGCTTTAAATTTTCTTTTGAAAATAGCTTTGACAATATAGACATATGATAAATTGCCATTCAAAAATGGACTTGGAACATAAGGAAAAAAGAAAAAAATAGGTAAACTTGACTTCAAAAAAATTAAATACCTGTACATCAAAAGGCAGTAACAACAAAGCACAAAGGTAACCCAAGGAATGGGAGAAAATATTTGTAAACCATACTTCTGATAAGAGATTGACATTGAGAATATTCTATAAGGAATTTCTAAAACTCAAGAACTTGATTAAAAAATGGACAAAGAACTTGCATAGACATTTCTCTAAAGAAGATATACAAAAGGCAAATAAGCACATAAGATGCTCAACATCACTGATCTTTAGGGAAATGCAAATGAAAACCACAATGAGATACCACTTCACACCTATTGTGATGGCTATTATAAAAAAAAGAAAATTAGTAAGTGTTGGTGAGGATGTGAAGAAACTGAGATCCTTGTGTTTTGCTAGTAGGAATGTAAAGAAAGTAGTGCAGCTACAGTGGTAAACAGTATAGCAATTCCTCAAAAAATTAAACACAGAATTACCATACGATCCAGCAATTCCACTTATGGGAATACACCCCAAAGAAATGAAAGCAGGGACTCAAACAGATATGTGTACACCATGTTCACAGTAGCATTATTCACAACAGCCAAAAGGTGGAAACAACCCAAGTGTTCATCAATAGATAAATGAATAAGCAAAATGTGGCATACATATACAATACAATATTATTCAGCCTTAAAAAGGAAGAAAATTCTGACACATATTACAACTTAGATGAACCTTAATGACATTATGCTAAATAAAATACGCCATCACAAAAATATTTTACTTATATGAGATACCTAAAGTAGTCAAATTCAGAGACAGAAAGTAGAATAGAGGTTTCCAGGGGATAGGGGAAGAGGAGAATAGGAAGTTGTTGTTTAATGGATATAGAGTTTCAGTTGTGCAAGATGAAAAGAGTTCTGGAGACTGACTGCACAACACGGTGAATGTACTAATGTCACAGAACTGGACACTTTAAAATGGAAAACTTCATGTTATGTGTAATTTACCACAATAAAAAGAATGGACTTGGAAATAAATAAGTTTTGAAAAAAGTACTGCAGTCATCAGGATAAAGATATAAGTCCCTGTCCAGATACAGAGGAAAGAGGAGACTATTTATTTATATATATAATTATTTTCATATGGTACCTGGATTTCAAGTTCAGCAATGTGCTGCTGTAGTTCAGCCACGGCAGCTATGCTATCTGCTTCCCGGAGTCTCACAGCCATCACTTCTTCCTTGTTCTAGAGTGGCAAACAAAATAAACCAATAATAAACTATATAATAAACCAAACTAATAATAAACTAACAACAAAACATAGTGGAAATCTATCTCAAAATTTAGAAAATAATAAATTCACAATTGAATAAGAAAAAAACCATTATTTCCTGAACTTGATATGAAGAATTCAGAATAGCATTCCATCTTTAAATATTAAGAAATACCACTCATATCAATATTGCCCAAATTTTTACAATTAAAAATTAACTTAAAATTATTAGGGACGGTGAAAGCTGTTAATTTTTTTTAACTGTAAGAACAATTATTGAGAACCTTTAACACATAACTAGGAAAACAAACTAACAAAGAATATGGATACTAATACAGTATGTTAATGAATATTTACATTATACTACAAATAATAATAAATACTAATTATATCACAATTCTGCATAATGTATCTCTACTACCTCAAAACTTCAAAGGAAAAACTCCTAAACTATATTTTACAATATTCATGCTAAATAATATTGATCCAAAAATAAGAAAATATGAAGAAAGTATGGTAGAGAAAAATGGGGTATACAAAAGTATTTGCTCCTCCATTAACTTCAATTGAAATTTACCAATAATTTAGTCTCAAAAATATGTAACATGGTGACCAACTGAGAAATTTAGCACCTAACAGTAATATCATATCAAAATTTAATATCAAAAATTTAAAAAATATTAAATGTGGTAAAAGTATAATTAAGCTTTTAAATAAAAATTTATATTCTTGTACCTCAGATATGATATTGGTACTTCACTTCAAGCAAATACTACTTTAAATACTTTGCAAATGTGCATATGGCCAGAACACGTAATTTCTGTACCTAGTGTGCTGATAAATATTTAACAACCAGCTCTTAGGTAGAGGTGTTCATGCATGCACATGTGTGCATATGTGTGTATTTGTACACACATGTGTTTATATAAGTTTATTATAATTTATATGTATTTTATAATTAACTGATATAAAGGATGTACAGTTTGAAACATACATATGATAAGATATTCAATACTCATTGTAAGTTCTATCTAGTCAATACATTCTCACAAAATGCTTTCATTTATTTTTGCCAAACTCTTGTATCGATAAGCTACCTATGGCTGAAATAGAGGAATAAGTACTGATATGAACACTGGTTAAGTATTTTTGTTTATGTTAGAAGATGAAAGTGAAATGAAGACATGCTAGAATTTCACTTATTTGTCAATGATGAGAGCAAGTTTTTTGCTGATTCGATAATAGTAACTAAATATAAGAAAATTTCCTTAATATTTTGTGCTATTCACAACGTAAAGTCTGAAGATACAACACATTCTTAAGCTTTAATCCGCATTATTAATTTAGAAGAGAGTCAAAAACTTTTCCTTAAATGGCCAGATAGTAAATTTTTAATTTTTATTTTGTTATTATTTTTTACACATACAGCACCTGGTCTTCCTAGGTGGTCTCCCATCCAAGTACTAACCAGGCCCAACCCTGCTTAGCTTCTGAATCAGATGGGATTGGGTGTGTTCAGAGTGGCACAGCTGTAGAGATAGTAAATACTTTAGACCTGAGAGCCATACAGTCTATCTTAACTACTCTATATGCTACTGGAGTGTGAAAGTTGTCTTAGCACATAAATGAATGAACAAGGCAGTATTCCAATAAAACTTTACAAAACAGGCAACCAGGCAGACTTGAGCTATGTGCTACATTTTGCCAATTCCTGGTCTAGATAATCAACAAAACAGTAAATCAAGCCCTGATATGTAGTTTACCAATTTATGTCATAAAAATATTTCTACCATGGTTTCTTTTAAGCTGGGAAGAAATATGCAGTAGCACACTATGGTATTTCCACCATATTGCTAAAACAGGTATAAGTAACCTCAAAAGCATAGATAATAGTAAAATGCAAAAATAATCAGGAAATGATGAAATCTGTTTATTACCTTTGCTCTACCAAAATTATGTTATATAACAATTTTAATATGGCTGCTTAACAACTGTGCCACAAAATTCCTGACAATTTAAGAAACAGTTCTTACAACTCTTTATTAGTTGGCTCCAGTACACCAGTGTCTATGTTTAATAAAATTCAAATCTTGTCTTGTCGCTCCCTTATTTTAAACACTTTAATGGCATTCCTCAAATCTTGAGATAATGTTCCAGGTCCCTATACTGGTGTTTAAGACTCTTTATGATTTGGATCCAGGTTCATGTCTTACCAGTATTCTTCTCCAGGCTCACCTCCAACTGGAATGAACTTCTTTCAGTTCAAACAACATGATCTTTTTCACTTCTAATCTTCACAAAAGCTATTCCCTTTACCTACTGAACTCCATTACCTTTCCTTGACTAACCCCTACATATCCTTAAGAACCACTTAGGTAAGCTGCTCCTGAATTTGAACCACAGAGACTCATATTACTGCTTATTAGTTTTAGAGGTAATGTGTTAAACAGCAATAGATAACTAATATTTATAATCCACTAATTTTAGTTACCATTGTATAAAAAATTTTAAGTACAAAACCAAGAATATAGGCATCAATTTCCCCCTAATCTTCTCCCCATCAAATCTAATCATCAAGTCTTATCATTCTCTAGAAAAATAGATCTTCAATTGACATATTTCTCTGTAGCTTCACTGCTAATTCCTGAGACCAAAGCTAGCATCACTGTCCTCAAATCTCTCTCCCATTCCACCTTAAATCCATTTCCACACACAGTGGCACCTGGTCCTTTAAAAAAAAAATAATTATAGTAATTGCTAAAGCAACATCCCCTAATAAATGCTACTTTTGCCACTTTTCTTTAAACATAAAATTATTTCAAAATCAAAAGTAAAAAAATCTGAAGTGAATATAGTAAAATGGAAAAAAAAATATGTTGCTTTCCCACTTAAAACCTTTCCCAAAATACTTATAAGTGAAATCCAAACTTGTTACCTTGGGCTATAAAAATTTACAGGCAGTAAGAAGTGCAGTCCCAGCCTACCTCCCTGGTTTTATCTCATTAAGCTTTTCATTATATCAAGACTCAGCAACCAAGGTCTTTCTTACTTTTGGGTCTTGAACTCTGTGACCCTTTTTATGCAGGGATCGACTCCTGGCTCTTCACAAGGCTGATTCTTACTCTTCAGGTCCCAGCTCTGAAACTACCTTCTGGCACTCATTCTTTATTACCACTTCCCCTTAACTCCCATTCTACAGTACACCATTAGTAATAATCTTATCTATTTTTAATTTATTTAACTTATGTCTCACTAAACACTATGCTTACTTTCTTCACTACTGTATCCACAGTGCCTATGAGAGTTAACTGACAAAAGGAAGATGCCCAAATATTTGATAAATACATAAGGAGATGCCATCATTATTTGAAGCCTCCTAATCTTAACCTCTTCCCCATCTCTTTGAGAATCACTGTCCTAGAATACGTAAATTACATCTATTTAAAATGAAAAGATTTGCCTACACACTTTGTATGTAACACAATGAAGAAAAAAAAACTATCATGCCTACTGGTCAAACTACAAAATGATACAATCTAAGGATAATTTGACAAAAGCTATGAAAAACAAAAATGTTACTTATCCTTTGTCCAATCAATGAAATTTATAGGAATTTATCCCATGGAAAGTGTAGATATACTTCTATACATCTGAAATTAAGTATGTGCAATGTTATTCATTATACTCTGCTTGTAGTAGCAAAACTAGGAACAGCCCATGTGCCCATGAACAAGGGCCCAGTTAAGTATCCTATAGTACATTCATCCAACAGAAAACAGTGTACCTTAAAACTAATGAGAGGACTCTTTAAGGATTAATATTTAAGATTCTACAAAACATGACAAAAACAAAAAGTAAAATACATAGTATGCTTTCACGTAAGAAAGAAGAAAAATTATGCACTTTTATTTGTTAGTATTTGCCTAAAAGAAATTCTAAAAGGACATATCAAAAAATAATAAAAGCTTTACCTGGAAAAAAATAAAAGAAAGGGTATGTGGTAGGGCCAGAGAATGAGATAAAAGGGAACAGGGGTGTTATAATATTATACTTATAGTAAAATACTTGGATTTATTTTCCTCACTTAAAATTATTTATTACACAATTTCACAAGTTTGTATAGAAATTAATATAACTTTTCTCATGGATATATATATATATATATATATATATACACACACATATATATAAAGAGAAAACTAGAGAATATAAAATATTTCTATAATCCTCAAATTTATATTTATGATTTATGTAGAAAATCCCATAATCTCATTCCTAAAGTCTTGGGAGCAGGTGTGTTATGGAATGTCAAATTTTTAAGATTTAGAAAAGTAATAAGGTGCATAAACCATATATTAGCCTTTTTCAGTGGGATCTCAGGGAGCATACATAATGAAAATGTATATTTTGATGTTCAACACAATGAAGCAGTTAAATATAAACACCCATACAAGTGGGCTAAATAAAAATAATAAATGGCCATATGTCAATTCAAATCAGGTTTTGCTTCCAGATGAATTTAGACCATTGACTTACACTATTTCATCTTTAAGTGGCATATTCAAATCAGTTACAGAGGGAAAATAAAGTTAATATTAAAACAGCATCCTGAAATTTTTTATAAATGAAAAATAAAATGAACTTTAATAATTACTTACCAACAAATCATAAGCTATAGTTATATAAAACTAAATGAAAATGAATCAGAGATACTTAATGGAAGGGCTAACTTCCTTGAAAGTTAGGTTTGTTCCTGAATTATTCAAATATAACAAGGTAACATAAATACAATTAATCAGAATGTACTAGGTGCTAGAGTGACAATACACTGGTCATTTTAAAATCTGCAAAGGCATTATAAAAAATTGAATAAATCAATATACAGCTTAAACACAGGGGAAATATGAGTCAGCATCTGTAATATACTTCACAGCTGTATTAATAAACTAAAAAATCTTTTAAATCTCAAAATAGGTCTTTCAATTCTTTAAAATTTTGAATCTGAGACCATTGCTTAGATAAATTCAAAGAGAACAATTATTTTCATCAGTAAACTCCCTAAATATTTATTTTTCAAGAACACTTTACCTTGATTTAAAGCTGCGAAGGCATTTGAGGAGCAACATTAAATCCAGTAACAGTATTTTAAGGAAAAGTTAGACCAAAAATGAAAAAAAGATTAAATTTAATTCTCTATTAAATATAAGTCAGCACAGACAATATAGCATAATAAAAAGTCAGATATTAGTGCAACAAATCAAACTGCTATGACTTATGCCACATCATTTTATTTCTAAATTAGTTTAGTCATATTCTTCAAGAAGAGCTCCTCCTAAGTTAGCACGAAGTTCAGCACTGCCTACAGATTTCTGTCTGTGTAAATTGTAACAGCTATGCATATTTATTAGGATGTAATTTCATCTCTGGATTTCAGTGACACTGATAAACCACTCAAGCTTCACTCTTGGTTTTTAATGACACCAGAAGAAGTTGATGGAATTACAGCTTTATATGTGCCACTGAAAGTCTTATTTCTTATCACAGAATAATAAGGCTGAAATCTTAAAGGGCATCATTCTCACTATCTCACCAAGGAAAGATGGATGTCTAGTTTGTTTTTAAAATCCCATAACTTGCCTTCAGAAATCCATTCCAATGCTCAGACCATAGTCATCTCTTTAGTTATTTCACACGTCTCCTCTCTCTTCACACCCCACTTCCATCCCCACTCTCTCTCATCACTGTTAATTCTGTAAATTTAATTGAGAAAAAATGTACTTGCATTCAAATAATTTTTCATACTTTATGAATCCAAATACTTCATAGAAAAAGGAAAACTGATTAAAAAAATGGGAAATGTACAAAATTTTCCCAACCCACTGGTACACACACACACACTTCTTTCACTCTCTTCTCTATCCTGAAAACACATGTCAATATGTTTGCCCACTAGTCACTATAAGGTACTTGACAAAACGGAGTTGCCCCAACCTCTTTAAATTAGTTATCTTTTTTGGTTGAGATATTAAAAGCTTCTGTTTTAAAGGACAACAGGTCAAAAGAAAATTTGTAAAGCAATACAAGTTTTAACCACTTAGTTAACTTAATTTCCTGCACTGGCATTAAACCGAGTAGCTGAAAATGAGGTTTCCTGTCCGAAATCCACCCCAGAGAAAGATGAGCTAACCAGGTCTGAACAGCAAGCTCAAGAAAACCAAGTTTAAGAAAAATGGGAAACAAAACTAGCATCTTTTGGCTTTATTTGGTTTTAAGATAATGTAATCGATGAGACAATACAAAAAAAGGCATTTTATAGTGACAAAAAACCTAGCTAGTTGATTTATTTACCTTACATTCAATCTCTGCTTGTCTGCGCTTTGCCTCGCTTAACTGAGTAAGCAGTCCTTTGTTCTGCGCAGAAAGATACTGCACCTTTTCCTGTAGACTGGCCACCTCTTGTTCTGCTCTTCGAAGATGGTTACTGTTGATCTGGTTCTAATAATTAAAAGTATAAATACTCAGATTATATAGAGAAAAGGCCTGAAAAAAATTTCTATTTCTACCTACCCATTTCATGCCTATACAACATTATAAAAATTGCTGTCATTATTAGTGATAGGTCAGTTTTATTCAACAAACACTTAAACAAATTTATAAAACTGCTTTAAAAATCAAACCATCCAAAAGAATACATAAGGTCTATATCAGAAACTCTCATTATAGCTCAATTTACCATTTATACAATAAATACCTGTAAACTATAACAGTGCTTATATAGAACTTAAAAGTATTAAATCTCTGAAATAAGCAATGTGGTACAAAGTGGGCAGATACAGAAAAATGATGAATTTAGCTCCTCTTTCCAATTCCCAAAAGAAAGCACAGATTGACTGAAGGTACCATCACCATTTACTAATGTCAGGAAATATTTCATGTATGTATCTACATTCCTCCAATTCATAGCACAGTCTATTTTTATGGAGCATGGACTGAGTTTGAATTCTGGCTTGTTATTGGGTGATTAAGCAAATTAGTTAATATCTCTGAGTATCTTTTTCCTCATTTGAAAAAGGTATATAAAAATACTACTTATTTCTCACTTTTTGGTTATCTTCAGAATTAAATAATACATGTAACAAGCTTAATGTATAGTAAGAACTCAATAAATGCTAGCTGCTTAGTGTATTATAAGACATACTAAAAACACACACACACACATAGACCTTGAAATGACTGATTTGAGGTCAGTCTATAATACTCTTTTCTTTTTTTTAATCAATGAATACTGCCTGTCTTCAAAATTAGTACTGTACTCAAAATATTCTACGAGTCTTCCAATTGTCTTGTCTCCTACCACTAAAATAAATAACTGCACTTCAGAGGAACATACCTTAAATACAAGCTGCAAAGAATTCCCACAGATAAAACTCCTTCCTGCACCCCTGAATACAATTCCATGATCCAAAATTACAAAACACTTATACATAAACAAAACCCAAGAAATGACTATGAGTGAGGAACAGGAAACTAAAAGAGAACAAGAATAGATTTGTAGAAACTCTAGATAATAAAATCACGGAGACTTAACATAAGTTTATGTTTAAAGTTATTAGATATAAACAGAGGATCCAGGGATACAATGTAGCCTGACTGACACTATATCAGAACCATAGGGCAGAGGTGTTTTCTGCCCCTCCAAATTCCTGTAACAGGTAACAGTAGAATACTGCTGGAGACCAACCCTCTTTGAAGTGTTGAACAAAGGAAAGATGTGCAGACATTGAGAAAACCCTTTGGCAAACCAGCCCCCAATCTAAAAATAAGATACTGCTAGAGGAATTTGAAGCCTGTGGTACAATGAGGTAACCACAGAAACAACAAACCTCAAACCCAGCTCAGCTCCTGACCATATTAACTCAAATCCCCACATTAACATCCTAGCAGAAGAAAAGGTGTGCCAATTTCCAGGCATAAAAAATATTTCTTAGTTTACTGTCCTACACAAGATATCCAGTTTTCACAAAAAAATTACAAAGCATAGGAAAAGGCAAAAAAAACAAAACACTACACCAAGAGACAAAGCAATCAACAGAACCAGCCTCATATATGATAGATGTTGAAATTATCTCACAGGGAATTTAAAATAACTGTGATTAATATGCTAAAATATCTAAGGAAAAGGTAAAAAACATGCAAGATTAAATAGGTAATAATATCAGCAGAGAAATGAAAACTATAAGAATCAAATAGAAGTGTTAGAAATGATCAACACAATAATGAATGTGAAGAATTTGGAAAAATAAGGATCAAAAGTTTTCTAAATTTCATGGCAGACACCAATCCCTAGGTCCAAGAAGCCCAGAGGAAAAACAAAACAAAACAAAAAACACTCAAGTCATATCATATTTCCTTAAAGATATTATCTATTCCATCTAACTTTTCAAATTTCAAATTTATCACTTAAAGTTGTTCCAAGAATATTTTTTAAAAGTATTTTCATTGGATCTATATTTATGTCCCTTTTTATTCCTAAGAGAATTTCTTTGTACCTTCTTTATTTTCTTGAAGTCTTGTAGAAATTTGCTTTATTTTACCAAACCAGACTCAAGACGACACAGGAAACTTGAAAAGATTTATAACCTTTGAGCAATTAGGATCAATAGTTACTATTCTTTCAAAAGAAGACTGTTTAAAGAAACAAACTGCAGTATATATTCATGCAATGAGTAATTCCAATCTCACAATAAAATTTCTGAGAACAGAAAAAGATAAAATAAAACTGAACTCATTCAAGCTTAAGATAACCTTGATACTAAAGCCAGGTAAGAATCTCAAGAAGGAAAATTATAGTATAATCTAACTTAAGTACAAAAAATCTGAAGTATTAAAAACCTGATTCCAGCAATGAGAATGTGTCATATATGCCTCTGTGTATGTGTTCTGTGTCACTAACTTGTTTGCTTTTTAGCACTTTAATAACTGTACCTCAATATAACTGTTTTGCTTTGCAATTTTATGTATTTTATTTTAAGTTAAATTTATTGGGGTGACATTGGTTAATAAAATTATATAGGTTTCAAGTGTACAATTCAATAATACATCACCTGTATATTGCATTATGTGTTCACTGCCCAAAGTCAAATCTTCTGTCACCATACATTTGACCTTCTTCCCTATGGTAACCACTAAACTGTTGTCTGTGTCTATGAGTTTTTGTTTGTTTGTCTTGTTTGTTGCTTTCAGTTTTATATCCTACATATGAATGAAATCATATGGTTCTCAACTTTCGCTGTTGAGAATAGCAGTATTTAATCTTATAAGGCTTAGTAATAGTTCACTGTATATATATACCACATTTTCTTTATCCAATAATTTATCGAAGAACACTTTGTTTATTTCCATGTCTCGGCCACTGTGAATAATGCTGCATATATCTTTACGGATAAGTGTTTTCAAATACATTGGGTAGATATCCCAAAGAGAAACTTCTGGTTCATATGGTAATTCTATTTTTTTTTTTTTGAGGAACCTCCATACTGTTTTCCACAGTGGCTGTAACCAATTTACCTTCCCACCAGCAGTGTATGAGGGTTCCTTTTCCCCCACAACCTCTCCAACACTTGTTATTGCCTTGCTGATAACAGCCATTCTTACAGATGTAAGTTGGTATCTCACATTTGCATTTCTCTAATAGCTAATGAAGTTGAGCATCTTTTCATATGCCCACTGGCTGTCTGTATCTCTTTTTGAGAGAAGTATATTTTAATTTATACATTAAAAACATTACGTTGAGTAGGGGTCCACAGGCTACAGACTGCCAAAGGGGTTCTTGGCACAGAAAAAATTAAAAAAAAAAAAAACCTGTATTGAAGAAACTCTTAGAGACGTACTAAAGGAAACATGTGCAAGAATACTCAGAGCAGCACTGTTTATAATAGCAAATATTGGTACAAAGAGGAATGTGGCTCAATAAACTAAGGTATACTCCCTAGGTGGACTTTTCTACGAATCATTAAAAACAAAGGAACTGCAGTGTATGAATCAAGAACACTCTTAATCATGGATACATGGGTGTTTGATATATAAGACTCTTAATGACTAATATAGCATTACCATTACACAACACTGTTTTTAGTTATTTTTCTATTTTGCAATGAGAAAACTTCATGGATTATCCTCAGTTCAAGCATGGCACTTAGGAACAATTCTTTTTCCAGCAAAATCCATCCAAAATCATACTCATTAGGCACAAATCAAAATACAAATTCCTTAGAAAGCCTTCCCCTAAACCACCTAGTTGGAATTAGCTTTTCCCTCCTATTCTTCATAGTAATTTCTAGCTCTCTACAAGATTTCTGAATTATATATTTTCAGTTTTATTGATATAATTGACATAGAGCATTGCATTAGTCTAAGGTATATAGTATAATCACCTGACTTACATATATTGTAAAATGCTTATCACGATAAATTTAGTCAACATCCATCAATTCATATAGTGAATTATATTTAATGTAGTTTGTGAATAGCCTGATTCCTCAAGTATAAGTTTTTTGAAGGTTGGACAGTACTTTGTATGCACAAATTCTCCAAATAACGTTTGTTGATTTGATTTATTCACCTATACCCACTCTAAAATAAATCCTGAACATGGCTTAAAAGCTGTGTTTGCACCTTTAATACCTATACTAAGATAAAATTTGATTATAAAAATTAAACTTCCCATTATAAAAGCTAGATTTCTACTTTTCATTATCTTACTATTATTTTTAATTATTAGAAAATAACTTTGAACAACATAATACAAAGTATTTCTATTTTAAAGTATTTACATATTCATTTTATCACGTTTAAGTTGGAATGATTGGTTTTTGCACGTAGGAATACAGAACGATACATGAGTTAACTATGCCCCCTACTGACTGAATAAGTATTTTGAAAATGAACTAACATTACAGAGAATAGAGAAAACAGTCCACATGAATGTGTAATAATCAAATGTACTGTTATACTGCAAATGGATTTCAAATAAAGAACTTTTCAGATCTTAAATCAAGTATATTTAAGATAGGGTTTATTAGGGAAAGGGAAACTTGAGAAGAAAGAAGTATAATTTTGGAATTGACTGCCCAGTCACCACATTAAACAACTTTAGGAAGCATCATTCACATTTTATTCTATATCAGTGGTTCTCAAGTGGGGTAATTTTGCCCCTCCCAGGGAACTTGTGGTAATGTGTAGAGACACTTTTGGTCATCACAATGTGCGGTGGGGGAAAGGGAGACACATGGTGCTACTGGCATCTAGTAGGTAGAGACCAGGGATGCTGCTAAATATCTTAAAATGCAAAGGCCAGTCCCTACAATTGATATTTACCTGGTCCAAAATGTCACAGTGTTTAGTTGGAGGAATTTTGCTATATAGGATATTCCCTTCCAAGTTGTACAATAAGCAACAAAGTTAAATGGAGTTTTGTGACTTGCCTACATTTCGTTGAATGGGTCAAAGACATTAAATCTCTGATATCAAAGAACACAAATTTTAGTTTTTTTTATTTGGGCTACAAAACTGCAATCTAGACAGTTTCACATATACACCTTTTAGCTATAGTCTAGGGATGATATACCTGTGCATAACATTTGGTCTGCTCAAGGTATTTTTAAAGTTATTGGGCTTTCCATCATACCTGTGTTTCCATTTCCATCATCCTTTGTTTTATTTCTCTTATTTCTGCCTGTGTTTCAGCTTCTCTGAGACGAATGGTCATCAGTTCATCTTGTAACTCATTCACAGCATTTTTCTTAGGTGGATCTTTCCATCTCCCAGAAGTACGAGCTAAGTGGCGCTAAAACAAAAAATTATATTGCAACAAATATTATCAATATCAAAATAAGAGCTAACATTAATGAGCAATTATTTCAGGCCCAGCACTATGAGAGGTTTTCACATTATTTTTAATTAAGTCATAAAGAAAGGGAAAAAATGAAACTATTCAGGAATTAAGGAAGCAATATTAGAAATTAAGAGTAGTATTCTCAAGATATCTGTGCTGAAGGTTCAGTTTTATTTCTTTTTAATTTCCACTTTAGTGCTACTTTTGGGGGGGAAAAAGCCACAGCAATGTCAAGAACTAATTTCAGTCTTTGATAGACAGATCACCTACCCCAAATACATACCAAGATCATTATGCCATGTAGTTTTTGTTTTCTTCCCTCCTTTCTTCTGTCTTATAGATTCTGGTTGTTTGTTCTTTGCCTCATATGTCAGTTCAAACCCATACAAATTGGATATTCAGGTTTGACACTCTTTTTAAAAAGCACATAAAATATATTGATATACCTGCCAGTGTTCCTCTAAATCCCTGACTTGTTGTCTAAGTTCCTTCAAACCCATAATAGCTTCTGCTTCTCTCAGTTTCACAGCAATGAGTTCTTCTTGAAGCCTTGCAATGTTGTTCTCATCAGGAAAGGAGTTGTTTCTCTAAAGCAAGAAAAAATTTAATTTGGGATTTTAAAATTTAAACAATACAGCATATATAAATAATAGTTATTTTGTTTAAAACTTACCCTTTCAATGTACATTAGTCAGTGGTTTTTAAGGTTTTCCACAGGGTTGTGCAACTATCATCACAATTTAATTTCAGAATATTTTAATTTCTTTAACAAAAGAAACCCTATTCCCATTACTTAACATTTCCCCTTCTCTCAGTCCCTGGACACTTCTAATCTACTTTCCGTCTCTATGGAGTTGCCTATTCTAGACATTTCATGTAAATGGAATCATATACTATGTAGTCTTTTATGATTAGCTTCTTTCACTTAGCATGCTTTCAAGGTTCATCACTTTTTATAGCAAATAACATTTCATTATACAGATATACTACATTTATTTATTCATCAGGTGACAGAAATTTGGGTTGTTTCTACTTCTTGACTATTACAAATAATGCTGCTATGAATATTTGAGTAAAAGTTTTGTGTAGACAAATGTTTTTAATTCTCTTGAGTATATAACAAGGAGAACTGCTAAATCAGATGACAATTCTCATTTAACTTTTAAGACATTGCCAAACTTTTCCAAAGCAGCTGCACTCTTCTACATGCCCGCCAGGAATGTGAGGGTAATTGTACTTTATTTTGAAAACACAGAAGGTTTATTTGTTGAAAAAAATACTAATCAGTGTTATAGAGTAACAGGATTAAATATGTTTTTCAATATGGCAATAAACTTACTAACCTCTGAATAGGACTCCAAATGAAGCATAAACATCATTTACATTTTAAAAATTTATGGAAAAGAATGGTCTAAAATCTGTTTTCTTATATTTTCTCATCATGTCACTTTGGAAAGGAGTATAAAATCTCAGTACATTAGTCACTATTTATATCAATAGTCATTAAATAAATACCAAGGTGAACTAAATATTTGTTTCAAGGGTATAAGATTAGATTACTCTCCTACCATACTGAAGACCCACCTTAGGATATAGAGGGTAGTCCTGTATTAAACTGTTCTGGGGAGCATCTAAGAGATCCTAAATTAGGCCCTAGTTAAAAAAAAAAAAAAAAGTTCCTTAGGTAAACAGGTACTACTAAAATATCAAGGCCTGAATCTATGAAATATTCTATCTATAAAATAATTCATGGTGGACATGAAAATTTTAGCCAACAGAGATGATGGAATAAAGAGTATTCTTGCCAACTACACATTTTTATAACAGACTTTATTTCCTCAATTGAAACCAAGAAATTGACAGCATCTGCATAAAAAGAGAATCCTGCAAGAAGAAATTAACCATAGACAGCATGAAACCTTTCAATTTCCTTTCTATTCTATACCATGAATACCAACAAAGCTACTTAAGAAATCCATTTTTAAACTGGACCCAAGGGCATTTCTTTGTACTAAATATTCAAAATGGAGAGATACAGATTCTTATCTAAATCATGGAGCCCAGAATACCCCTAAGTTAGAGACCAAATATTTTGTTATGCATTTCTCACAGCATTTTTGTTGGCTTTTTGACAAATAGAATAAATTTTCTAAATATAATATAAAAATAGCAAGCAGATTTCTAGCAAAATTATTCCACTACTGTTAGAGTGACACCCTGTTCTATTTCATTAAGAAATAGTTAAGAATAACTTGTGTCTGTCATGTCCATTATTTATAGCCCTTAATTCAATAGCTAGATAGTACCCATGGGTGAAAGGAACAAACTCAACATAGAGCCTAAGCCATCAATGATTCTATAGATGAGAAAACAGATTCAGAGTTGATCCAGAACAGACTCTCAAGTCTGATGGTTACAAGGAACCTAAAAATGTTTCTGTTTCCACTACTTATCCAGTCCTTAAAGTTTTTAGTGATCTTGAAAAGAGGTAAATTTGCTTCTGTAAAATACCTCAGGCTAAGATCTTCCTGTATATCCTGAGGTGGCTTGTTGTGACACAGAAAGTCACAAGTTACACTCAGATGAAATTTTCTCTGAAGTGTTTATGTATTAATTATATCTGACCACTTACAGATGAAGATATTACAACAGTTAATTACTATCCCCTAAATGTCTCTTCTCCAACATTTAAATATCATTCATATCAAAATTGTCCTGGTTGTTTTTATCTAAAAGAATTCTAATCTCCATTGTACCCTTAAATATGGGACTCGAAGTAGTATGGCAACAGCAAAGAACAATTAGGAATATTCTGTTTCTCTTTTCTCTTAGTAACTAATATGTAAAGTTTCTAATGTGCAAAGGCACAAAGTCCAATTTAACTGCTCAGTAAGTACTTAACAAATATATCTACCACATATTTCTTCTAATTTGGGAGTAACAGCATTTATGTTGTTCTCACCTTTTCTATATCCAGGACTTTATCTTGCATCTCCTTTAGTGCACACTGAGCCTCAGCTTCACTCAAACGAGCTTGGACCAATTCCTTCTCTAACTGTAGCACGAAATCTTCACTGTAGTTGGAACTGCATTT
The DNA here is from genome assembly GCA_030015415.1 of Cynopterus sphinx. Taxonomy (NCBI): domain Eukaryota; kingdom Metazoa; phylum Chordata; class Mammalia; order Chiroptera; family Pteropodidae; genus Cynopterus; species Cynopterus sphinx. Next base: position 66,586,877 of record CM057387.1, on the reverse strand, counting down.
ATGCTACAAATTACAGACATATACTGAAATTTCACAAAGTATGAACATGCATATACAATTAAAATAAATGCAATTATATAATACAGTTAAGGGCAACCAAATAGTGCAAGTTTTATTTATCCAATGTTTTCAGCATAGCTCCTCCAATTAACTTTCCAATGAATAAAAATGTCCACATTTGGTATATATAAAGATGATCACATTATTAGGTGTTGGTAACTAGTTATGACATTAATTAAATCTAATTTATAGAAGATAAATATCTCTTATCTTTCTATCCATCCAGATACTAAGAATTTGTTCTGACTCTATAGACCTGCATTGTACAACAGTATAGCCATTGGCCACATGTTGATACCAAGCACTTGAAATGTGACTAGGCCAAATTGAGAAAGGTTTTAAGTGCAAATACAAACTGGATTTTGAAAATACGAAATAAAAAAATCAAACTATCTCATTAATAATTTTTATATTGATTACCTGTTCAAATAATATTTTGAATACATTGAATTAAACAAAATTATTAATTTTATCTGTAATTACTACTTTTAATATGGCATTTTAAAATGTATATGTGGCTCACATAACATTGGTATTAGACAGTACTATTACAGTCTACAAAAGACAGGTACATGTTTACTAAAAATTGTATTTTAATCTAATAGAAATAAAAGCAAGGGATCCACAATGTGAACCATTCTAAATTCCAGGCAAAACAAAAATGTATTTTCTCATAGAAGTATAGATCTCTATAAAGACATGCATGAAAATGATTGCTAGAAGCAGAGAAAACTGCAGATGCAGCATGAAGAAATTAACCATGAAAGAATGAAATCTTTCCATTTCCTTTCCTACTTTATAATGTGAAAACCAATGCAGCCACTTAAGAAATCTCTTCTTAAACCAGCTCCTATACAAAAGTTGTTCTCAAAAAGCAAAAAGATATCAATTCACCACTATAAAAAAATTTCCTAAAATAACCTATCACTTCACATTTAATTCATGTAGCAAAGTGGCAACTCAAAATTCCAAAGCAGAGTCATAGGTAGCAAGCCCCTACTGAAATAGCATGAGTAAAGAATTTCTTTTACTCTTCAATATATTAGGAACAAAATAGATGTCAAACTAGAATTCTATTAAAAAACTATTAAGTGCTTAATTAAAATATATGGTACTCTCTTGCCCTAGTTACCCCCAAAGATGTCATTTTTTAAAATAAAGTTTACTTAGAAATGACTTTTTAATTCAATATATTACACATTATTTCTCCTAATAATTTTCTGATACTATTAAACCAATATTTCAATATAAGTACATCTGCAACAGGTATATCACTTTGGCAAAGACTTACCTTACCAAATAGAGAATAATCACTCTTTTGGAATGACCGCATCCAAACTGCAAGTATCATAATTTTTGTTTAAATGAATCATAATTATTTTATGAGTAGGAGTAGGTTTTCATTTGTTTGTTTGTTTTGTTTTGTGCCCTTAATTAAAGCCCTGACAACTGTAGTTCAGGTTTGCCAAGACTCTATATTAGGAGATCCCCAGGAATACATCAAACCCAAATGGCCCATATGAGAATAGACGCATTGATCTGGGATAAACCAACTGATCCAACTAAGCACAAAAAAACTGTACTAATAGTGGGAAAAATTTTTTTTTCAAGAAAATTTACAAAACTTCTAATTGTCCTTTGTTGTTAAAAGAACAAATTCTAAATTCCATAGCTTACATGTTATTTCCCCTTTCATACTTCTCATTTGTTCCTCAACCCACGGCAAACTAGTTTTAGTCCTCATCTCTTGATAAAACTGTTCTAATCACTAACAATATCAATACCCTGCAACAACATAAAAACTCAACGAAAGCCCTTTTATTCAGTTCTTACCTTCACTAGTCAGTCAACTGACTACTTTTACTTAAAACTTTCACCTCCCTCAGATCTTGGGATGTTACTCTTCCATGGTTCTCTTGACTATCTTCTCTGTCTCCTCTGCCAATTCTATTTCAGATAGGTATCTATGTCTGTCTCTGTGTGTATCAATCAGTAGACCCTAGGGTTTCAATAGTCTGTTTTCTCTCAATTTTTCTGTTATTTTTCTCACTATGTGATTTCATCCATTGTCTATATAGTCTGTATATTTAGGCAGTATCACTGTCTAGATGTAAAGGTATTGTTATCACTGTCTATATGTAAAGGTATTGTTTATATAAAGTCTACACAGGCAATAGATGAAATCACCAAGGAAGCATCTATTAGATAGCAAAAAGGGGAAAGTAGAAGGAAAGAGGGACAGGAAGAGGGATAGAAAACATACAATAATGGAATTCCGGGGACAACAGATGATAGACAATATAGACAGAATGATGATTCTCAAGTTCATATTTCCAGCCACGATCTTTTTATTAAGCTACAGATCCATACTCACAACTTCCTAATGGCTTTCTGCATCTGGTTAACCTCATATCCATCTCACATTCAACATGTTCAAACTGAACTCCCCATCTTTTCCTGCTAACATTTATTATTTTGCAAAGGATCCCACCATCTCCCAAATGACCAAGTCAAAACTTCCCCTCTTCTATTCAACCCACACCATTTAATCACAAAACCTTGGTAATTTTTCTTCCAAATATTTTGATACTGTCTATTCGTCTCCATCTTTATTGTCTAAGTTTCTATTCATGCTTTCCTCTTTCTTTGGACTATTGAAATAGTCCTATATATACCCCCTCCTATTCATTGTAGCACTTACAGGGAGTATTGTTTAATATTTTATGTTACTTTCACATTGAATTGTAATGAATAAGGCATTTTTTATGTTCCTCCACCTGAAACCTACTATTTTGAGCCTGAGGAAGTTTTGATTCTATGTTTATTAATAAAACACATTACTGAAAATTATGCAAGCATTGATATACTTTTAAAAGAATTCAGAATGACTCTAACTTTACTAAGCCAATTTCATCCCATTATCAATTTTTCTATACAGCAATTATCCTTGTCCAATTATATTCTTATGCATTTTTATTAGACAAAAAAAGTATTTTCATTGGAATCAATTCCTAATATTGATGTAGGCTCACTAAATAGGTTCTGCATTTAGTGTTGCAGCTTGGAGAGCTAGAAAAGACTCTACCATTTGTTTGGCTGGTTGACTGAAACATGGACCATAATGTGTAAATCAGAAATGCTGAACATACCTTGGTTTTATTTAGAAGGGAAAATTGGTGACAAAGAAATGTGAGGAAGATGTATGTGAACAGACCTCTCTGAATGGGTTGAAAATGTGAAGACATTTGTGTCCCATGTGAATGCTCACCAAAGGGTGACTTCAATAGAAGAGGATTTAAAAAATCAATTGGATAGTATGATCCATGCTGGAGATACCAGTCAGCCTTTTCTCCAGCCACTCCTGTTATTGCCCAGTAGGCTTAAAGTCAAAGCAGCCATTGTGATGGGGTAGAAGTTATGCACAGGCTCACCAACATGGACTTTCACTCACCAAGGCTATGGCCACTGTTAAGTGTCCAATCTGCCAGCAGCAGAGACCAACACCAAGACCCTGATATGACATCATTGCCAGGGGTATCAGCCACCTAGCTACCTGGTAGCAGGTTGATTACGCTAGACTGCTTCTATCACGGAAGGGACAGCATTTTGTTCTTACTGGAACAGAAATTTACTGTGGATATGGATTTGTCTTTCCTGCACACAATGTTTCTAACACAACTATCATCCATATACTTACAGAATGCCTTATCTACCAGCATGGTATTGCAAACAGCATTGCTACTGGTCAAATAACTCACTTCACAGCAAAAGTGCAAAGATGGGCCCATCCTAGCAGAATTTATTAGTTTTATGTTCCCTAATATCCTGAAGCAGTTTGATAGAACAGTGAAATGGCCTTTTGAAGACTCAGTTACAGTGCTTGCAAGGTGGCAATACCTTGCAGGGCTGGAGCAAGGTTCTCCAGAAGTATGAGTATGCTCTGAATCAGCACCCAATATATGGTGCTGTTTCTCCCATAATAAGGATTCATAAGGATAGGCATCAAGGAGTAGAAATAGGAGTGACACCAATCACTATTACCCTATAAGCAAAATATCTGCTTTGAGACTTTATAGTCTGCTGTTCTAGAAGTCTTAGTTCCAGAGAGAAGAATGCTTCCACCAATAGACACAACAATGATTTCACTAAACTTGAAGCTAAGACTCAGCTAGCCACTCTGGGATCCTTTTGCCTCTGAAGCAACAGGCAAAGAAGTGAGTTATAGTGCTGGCTGAGGTGACTGATCTTGACTACCAAGGAGAAAATGGACTATATTCCACAACAGAATTAGGAATACAGAAAATCCTTGAAGGTGTCTTTTATTATTACCATGCCCTGTGATTAAGGTCAATGAAAAATTATAACAACTCAATCCAGAAAAAATTACTAAGGGCCCAGACCCTTCAGAAATAAAGATTTGGGTCACCCCACAAGGTAAAGAACAATGACCAGCTGAGGTACTGGTTGAAGGCAAAGTGAATAAGGAGTAGTGGAAGAAGGCAGACATAAATACTAGCTATGACTATGTGACATGCTATAGAAATGAGAATGGTAATGATCATGAGTAGTTCCTTTTAATTTTGCTATATGTTTGTGTATCTCTATCTCCACCTTATTCCTATATGTAATATTAAGATACAATAACTTTATAGCACATTATATAAGTATTGTTAATTTTACATCATAATATTTAAATTACAAGGAGAAAACATCACTCAAAGACTTTATTTCCTTTTCTAGGAAGGCATTAGTGCATTTCTGGTTGTGTGTAGGATAATTATATATAATGCAGGATTATGATCTTGCTATTGTCTGTATGTGAAGATGAAGCATCATTTAAGAAGATATACAAAAAGGTATCCAATTGACAAGGGTTGGATTTGTGATGGTTAATGTTATCTGTCAACTTGACTAGGCCATGTGGTGTCCAGATTAAACACTACTTCTAGGTGTGTCTATGAGATGGCTCCAGATGACTCAGTAGACTGCCCTGCCCAGTGTGAGTGGGCATTGTTCAACCTGTTAAGGGCCCAAAGAGAACAAAAAGCAGAGGAAGAGAGGACTCATTCCTTTTCTGCCTGCTTGAACTGGGATATCAGGCTTCTCCTACCCTTGGACTGGGATTTAATACCATCATTTTCCCTGGCTGTCAGGCCTTTGGACTCAAGACAGGAATTATACCACTGGGTTTTCTAGGTATCCAGATTGTCGATTATGGATTGTGAGACTTCTCAGCTTTCTTAATGGCACATGCCAATTGCTCACAATAAATCTGTATGTGTGTATATCCTATTGGTTCTGTTTCTCTGAGAACCCAACAGGGTAAATTTTACAAATAAGATTAAACTGATTGGAGGTTTTATTGTTGTTTGTTTTCTGTTCTATTTTAAATTTGACCATTAGAGTTTCTGAAATTGAACTCTCTTTCTTTGTAATTATTTCTAACATTTTCAATTTTCCCTGTTGAAACTTCTGCAGATTTAAATTTTGCCAGGAAAGTGACATTTGTGAAACTTATATTTAGTCTATTAAAAATTTTATCTTATCAATTTTAGTTCTTTGTACATTTTGGTTTTTATTGCTAACAATCTATGCCATTATCCAAACAAGCTGGTGGAATCATAATAATGAAATAATGTTAATACTAATCCTAATGATAGCTGCCATTGATTGAGCACTCACTATGTGGGAGGCATTATTCTAGAGTACAATCCCCTTAAGTCTCAACAAACTTCTCTTACACAAACTGTAGTACAGAGAAGTTAAGTAATTTATTCAAAGACATACAACCACTGAGTGGCAGGATTGGCATCAAAGTGGCAATGTTAAAAGATGCTGCTCTGGACTGTAACTACCTGTTTGGTTTTTTTCCCCACAGAGGGGAAAAGTGTTATTTATAAAACAGGTCTCAAAGTTTATGATGATGACGATGATGATAGCAACTAACATCTAGAGTGCTTATTATATGCCAGACAATTGCTAAGTGCTTTGTATTCTCATTTAACCTTCACCACAACTTCTTTTAAATTTATTACAGTTGATATACAATATCATATTTGAGATGTACAACATAGTGATTTGACATTTAAATATTTTATGATGTGATCACCACAGTAAGTCTAGTAACCAACTGTCACCATACAAAATTACAACATTATTAACTACTTTCCTTACCCTGCACATTACATTCCTGTGACTTTACAAATAAGGTAACTAAAAAGTCTCAGCAAGGTCAAACAGCAATCAGCAGTTCTGTTAATTGGGAATATGAACTACAGAGCCCATGTTCTTAACATTTAAGCCATATAAAGATTGAAATAATATTTTTTAAAGCCTGATATATTGTCTTTATATGTATTGTTCTAAGAATTAATGATATACTAGAAATCTAAGCATCTAAAAATTATAAACATCTCATGTAATATTCTTAGAATAAGAAATTCTTAGAAGAGTATATTTCATATTCAAATTAGTAACCTGGAAAAATATGCAATTTGTTTTACTAAATGACAACTGTCACAATTATGATGGCTGATAAGTCAGCAAGGGTCACTCATTTAAAAGTTTATAAAAAATGAATAACTTCCCTACACTAATATCAGGTTCATTTTTGTCAATGAATTTCTTAATGCTCCTGTGATTACCAGCAATCCCAATCCAATGAAATGGAGAGAAAAAAATTTTTAGTGGGTGGAGTCTCTGCTTTTCAATCCCATGTGCTTTTCTGGTGTTGCAAAAGTTACAAAGGTAAAGCTAGAAAACTCTTGGTAATCTTTCTTGCTTATGTCTTAAGTAAAACAAAAGAACAAATTCTCAGATTCAATGTTTGAAGAATACATGAGTGGTACAATGAAAGCAATTATTTGTATTTTAAGATGTTTCTTGTATTAAGTTAAAAAAAAAAATCCAAATTGGAAAAAGGATTGTCTACACAGATGTATCAAATAGTCTTTGTCTGATAATTATATGTCCTTTTCTGGAGCTCATACATTTCATGAACCTCTGGATTCTTCTCTTTGTAGTATTTATCACAACTTTAACTGCACAATTAGTTTTTTAAAACCTATCTCTAGACAGGTTTCTCAACTTTGTTGATCATTTCAAAGAACCAGCTTTCATGAATTTTGTACTGTTTCAATTTCATTGCTTTCTACTTTTTATTACTTCTTCCACCTACTTGCTTTAGATTGAATTTGCTCTTATATGTCTAGTTTCTTAGACATAGAAGCTTAGATTTCTGGTTTGAGACATTTGCTTTCCTAATATAAGCATTCAGTGCTATAAATTTTCCACTAAGCACTGCTTTTTGTGGGTCCCATAAATTTTGATAATGTGTCTTCTCTTTCATTCAATTTAAAATGCATTCTAATTTCCTTTGAAATTTTCTCTTTAACTGTAGGTAAAAAGGTGTTTAATTTCCAAATATTTGGGAATTTTCCAGATATTATTAATTTCTAACTGAATGATATTAGGGTCAAAGATGATGTACTGTATAATTTCAATAACTTTAAATTTGTTAATTTTATGGCCCAGAAAATGTTCTATCTTTGTAAATGTCCCACTTAACAAAGTGCACGTAAAAAGAATATGTATTCTGCTGTTCTTAGGTAGTGTTCCATAAATACCAATCATATCAAGCTGGTTGATAATGATGTACAAGTCTTCTGTAGCCATAATCGTGTGTGATGAGTACTGTTTTGTTGTTGTTGCTGTTGTTGTTGTTATTGTTGTTGCTTTTTTGCATGCGGCTATCTAGTTTTCCCAGCACAGTTTGTTGAAAAGATACTTCTTTCTCCTCATATGGTCTTGGCACCCTTGTTAAAAAGCAACTGGCCACAGATGTATGAGTTTATTTCTGGACTCTCAATTTCTATCCATTATGTCTTTTCTATTCTACATGTCTATTCTATTCTATATGTCTAAATGAATGGATCAGAAAGAAAACTAGCAAGATCTATATGTCTATCTTCATGATAGTATCACAGTTGTGATTACTCTAGCTTTGTAGTAAGTTTTCAAATCAGAAAGTGTAAGCCCTCCAGCTCTGTACTTTTTCAAGACTATTTTCAATGTTTGGTTCCTCTAAGGTTTATAAATATGTATCTTGCTGTTCCTTGAACACCTCAAACTTATTCCTTGATCAAGGCCTTTATAGTAGATGTATGTTCTGTCTGGAATGCTTCTCCCCAGATCTTCAAATGGTTTCCCTCTTCATGTAATTCATTCTCTGGTCAAATTTACTTCCTTTCCTCAGGGACACTCTCCAAAACTACCTTAACTAAAATAGCACTGCACCTACCATTTCACTCTTACTTTATTTTTTCTTCACAGCCGTTACCACCACCTAAAATTACATTTATTTAAGATTTCTCCTCACCTAGAACATACAATTTATATAATAGCAAATTTTATTTTTCTTTCTATTGTGCCCTTAGCAAGTAGGACAATACTTTGCACACTATGAATGAATGAGTACATGGCTCCATTATAAGACTGTCACATCAGAGCAATATAATATAGGACTAAACAAATTACCAAGTACTTATTAAAACTAAACCTGATATCATGATAATAAGTTACAGAATAGTCAGACTGTTTTCTTTCTCATGACTATGTAATTAACTACTACTCATATTTAGAGAAAAGGGGAAAGAGAAACACTGTAAGAAAAATCTGGGTCAAAATTAACACTTTATGTCTATTTGTTAGGCTCTTTGCATTGAAAAAACTTTAACGTAAAAAAAAAAAAAAGACGAGAGCCACAGCTCCCAGTCAGGCACATGATCACAAAGGTAACAACAGACACTCTATAATTTATTGTGTTGACAGCATTTTTTGGAATAGTGTTCTAAGTATGTTTAAGGTAGAGTAGGTTAAGCTATGATGTTTGGTAGGTTAGGTGTATTAAATGCATTTTTAACTTATATTTTCAACTTATGATGTATTTATGGAATATAACCCCATTTTAAGTCATGAAGCATCTGTATTGGTGGTAAAGGGTGGTGGTGGTGGATGATAATATTGGTAATTCAATATTTCCTGCTGGAATACAGATTTGAAACCCTTATTCTGAGAATTTTAAAGAATTCATGAAGTTATACTGGAAGGCTATAATCAAAACCTTTAGCAGATATTCATTATCTACCAGGAGTATGCTTAATACTTGCAAAGCAACTTCTCCATTTGTAAAAGTTCCAATGAGTAAAATTTTGTATCCTTGGATCTTAAGTACATTCTGCCCTCTGAAATGACATCAAAAAAGGCTTACCAATTTTTCACACAATTACTTCTCAAATACTTGAAAATGATTATACCTATGACTTTCTTAAGTAGTCTCTTTAGTACAGTCTAAAAATATCCAGGGCTTCCAAAGCCTTTCCTACAATGGCCAGAATGTCATCTGTAAACATTTGACATGAGTTTAGTATTCAAATTAGAAACAACACTGTAATATTTCTGTAAGCTACTTAGAATTGAATTGGATCATTATACTTCTAGGAAGACGGTACTTGAGATTTTGGGGGAGGGTGGGGGTGGTCATATTACATTATTGGCTAATTCCTGATTTCCTGTCAAATAAAATTTCTATGTCTTTGTTACATAAAGCATCACTAAGATATGTCTTTGAATTTTAAATTTAAGGGCAAGGCCACAGATTTATTTCTGTGAAATAATATTTTATTTTAGTTTCTTATTCTCAATAGCTTGTTTAAATATTTTGGAATCTTGATTCAACATCACATATGTTAGCTACATTTCTGAAATATTTCATTTATACAATTCTGAAACACACCTCACATATAAAGATTTAAACAGATTAAAATAGTTGAAGCATAGGTTTAGAAGGATCTCTGACATCATTTCAACATAAATAGCCTCTTGATAAAGTAAATCACCTATAAAACCACTTAAGTTTACTACTTTCATTTATATTTCTCTACCTTGATTAGAAATCATAAGCATACCAAATAACCTGTAAAACTGAACTTATATCACAGTTTTTATTACAGAAATAAAGTTACTTTGTTATGACTTAAACATAGTAAATTGGCATTCAGTGAGTAAAAGTTATTTTTCTAATTGTTCATAATTCAGATGTTCTAGGAATTTTTAATGAAGTACCATCAAGGTCAGTGATCCTCTTTTCAGATATCTAACCATTACTAAATGTAAGAACAGTATTTGCCCACCCCAAAGCCGTTAGTATGTCATTTTCTAAAATCCTTTAAAGACAATATTATTTCTATGATCATTTTGCAAGTTATTTTAATATTTAGAAATATATACGTTGCTTTGAAATTGAAAATTTAATCAAGGCTCTATTACTCTCACCTATTTTGTGCATCTCTGCTTTATATGTCTGTTTTATAGTTTATTCTAGTTAAGGAGAATACCTTAGTGAGAAAAAAATGCAAACAAAATTGAAGCAGGGATCTGCTTTCTCCTTGTTCTATCTTAATCCCACAACATGGGTCTACCTTGTTCTTGGAAAAAAGCATAAAGGTTCTTTTTGTTACACTTAATTTTCAAAAGTTTCAGTTCATTCTAGCCATTTTTGCTTTCTCACTTAACTTTTTTCTTACAAACTAACATTCTATATTTTTGATACATATCTACCTAGAGGTCTCAATATTTGAAAAACGATGCAAAAAAACCTAGCAATTCATGATTCTAAATGTATTATGACTATAATTTATGCTACATACAAATATAATACTTACTTTCTATCCTTGTAACAAAATCACAATGCACTGATAAACTTAGGAATTAAGTTCAATTTAATTCCTAACATGACCCTCCAATTCTGCTTTTTCTATTTTTATGCTTTGATGTTATTAACATTTTATACAAAGGCAGAACAAAATATTTTAGTTCCTATCTTTTTAGTATTCTTTACCACTTTTCTATTCATTTTTCTTAACCATCTCCAATGACATAATAGGAAAAAATTCATTGATGTTAAGTTTTTCAATTGCCAATATTTTCTTCTTGCTTTTAGTTTTCTGATTTTTGTACCAAGATAATAACGTTGTTTCTTAATTTTACTGAATAAAAGTAATGTCCACTTTGAAGTCATTCTATTTGCTTCCAGATCCATATAGAGTTCTAGCTTTAATACAACTTTTTTTTTGCCTACTGTAACAACACAACTTCTACTTGAAAACAGAAAACTAAAACAAAAAATATATTTTCAAAGATAAACAGTTGGCTTTTCTTTTTATCTCTCATACTCTTGAATGAGATCACACTAGTCTGAATCTGTAATGAAAAATAATGTGTAGGTTGCAAAAGATTCCTGAGGATAACTGTACAGTCAGTAGCTGTCTCATACCCTAAGTTATGAAACATAATTTTTTATAAGTTCATTTTTTCTTTCATTTTGACTTTTCTCCTTTTGAAAAAATGTTAAGCATATACCTTAACCCATAACTTAATGTCTTGACGTAAGAAGTTAAGGCTACAGTATTTGATAAGGCATTATCAAAGCTTTAAATGAATAATTACATATATTCTACATTGGATAATATTTTGTTTGCGCTATTAACAAAAACTAGCTGAGTTAAGATTTCAAAATTACCCGTGCCAAAATATCTATTATGAAACAGATTTTTAAAACCTGAAAAGCAGGTCTGATATACAGCACTTATTTGCTATGACTGAGAACATAATGTAAGCAAAGAAGATGCTACCTATTTTTAACAAAATTATGTAGACAGAAAAAAAAGTTAGAATGAAGAGTCTTTAGGCCAGAGTAAGATCATTAAGTATTACAGAAAATAAAATTGGTTAATTTAGAATTTAATTAAAGTATAAACAAAAATATTTATAACAAGAGCACAGAATTTGTGCTTCAAAAAAAAAAAAAAAAGTCTAAAGGGAAGGGGACGAGAAAGATGAGAAAAAGTACTACCAGTCTCCTTACCCATTGTTGTTGGTGCTGGAGCTTCCTGATGGTATTTTCAGCCTGCTCCAATTTAGCACTGGCCTCATCATTCTGCTGTTTGATGGTGGCCAGTTCCCGTTTTATGAGGTAGTTTTCCTCAGCCTCCTGGGCTCTTGTCACTTGTCCCTTAGGACATAATTTTTGTGTGTGTGAAGCAGTTTAGGACAGAGTCAAGAAAGACTGCCTTTGTGAGGTTTAGTTATTTACCATGACATATATTTTTTTAAATCACCTCAGAGAAGAGAACAACCTAAAAAATTATTAGTCAGCAGCTCATTATTGCTCCACCAAATTTAGGGAAACTAAATGAAAAATTTAGTTCATCTGACAATCTTAAGAATAATTCTTTCAGCCAGTAAAAATTCAGTTCATGCAATATTATTGAGTTGCACATGCAGGACTAACATTTTAATGAATAGTAGGTTAATTCCATAGAATCCACTGATTGCCATTTTCTAATACTTTAAAATAAGGTTAGCCTTAAAACGTGCAAAAGGTGGTTATTTTAATAAACCAAGATAACACACAGTTATCAAAAATAAATTTAGACCCTTATATACCACCCGAAAAATTATTTCTAGTAAAATGCATGTAAAATTGCATGCATTAAAACACGAATTTCTAGGTTTAGGAATTTCCTTATAAATTAGAAAATGCTTAAAAAAAAAAAAACTATACCTGTATCAATCTATCTGCCAAGGAAGCACTTTCCTACAAAATGAAAAATTCAGATAGAAATATAAGAGGAGAAATAAAATAAAGGTGATAAAATTAGGAATAAGAAGAAACAAAGCATATCCAAATTCCACCACTTTTCACGTAATTAAACTGACCATGTAGATTCAAAAACTATTTTTTACTGAATGTTTTTATTCTTAAACCTTAAGAAAAAATATATCAAAATAAGGACAGACTGAAAAAAATTATGTGCTTCTAGAAGAGACTAAATACAAATTCCAAGAGGTTTTTCATTATTAAGGACAAGTAAATATCTTTTAAAGCATACCTTTAAATCTTTATTTTTAGTGTCAGCCATATTGTCAAATCACTTATATGAAAGAGAGATGGAATTTGAACAAGCAATTCCACTTATGTGTGATAGCAATTTGTGCAACCCCAACTTCCAAAGATGTAGAGCAAGAAAAATATATAACAAAAAAATTAATGAGCTCAATGTAATATTCTAGCAATAGCTGAGTAAGTAAACTTTTTGGTTGCAGACTTTAATTGACACATATGTATTTACAGAATTCTAAGTGCTAAAAGACACATGTAGGCCATCTAAGCCAGTAAAAATGTAGTTTTCTAGAAACAAAATCCAGGCTTAACACTTTTCTATAGCACCTTTATCATTCTGAAAGTTCAATGAAATAAAAATGCTTTCCCTATGAAAACATCCTGCTCCAAAGATAAAAGACTACCTAACAAGATGTACATTTTACTGTAAATTGAGTATTCAGTGAAAAAAAGTATATAACTAAAACAATTTAAAAACAACTAAGGTTCAACTTTTTTGCAGAATCACCAAAAAAGTAGAATTATCATTAAAGCAATTCTAGTAAAATAAAGGAAACACAGAAAAATTAATTTTGACTTAATATAATGTATTTGCAATTATTATACAACAAAAACAGACATGTAATAAGCATTCTGTCCCTGTGCAGTGCTATTTATTATGAAACTATCAATACCTTCAAGCGAAAGACAAATATACAAACTATCCATTTTTCATTTACCACATTCTTGAATATTGATCTATAGATTTTCAGGGAAGACTTTAAGATACTTGGCAATATTAAGAGGAGTACTTTTAAACCTGCTTTCTCTAATCTTTAGTTAAAAAAAAAAAAAAACACAAAATCCCCCCAAGTACCAACAGTTTGTAAATTCAGATGTTTTCCTTATAATTATCCAAAACTCATATACTATATTTTTATTACTCAATACATTCTTATAGCATCAGAAACAAGTCTACAGAAGACATATCAAGAGCATACTATAAGAAAGAATGCAAAATTACCACATTTGCCCAGTTATTTTACACAAAATAAAGAACAGGTAACAGTGGTATCAAAATAAGTTTAAGAACCAAAAAGTTTAAGTACAATTTTCCTGTGTTTAAAATCATGGTGAATTTTTATATAAGAAATCAGTCAGTCATTTTGACTAAACTTAAAACAACCCTAAGCCTTAAAGGAATCACCACCACATGTGGCCAAGAAATCAGCAATTATTGAAATTGTTATTTGAAGAGAATCTATTCTATATTGTATTCTATATTGTATTCTGAAAAAGATACATTTTAGAGATTATACATAAAAATAAAACATTACTATAATAATAACCTTAGTTAAAACTTTAAAATTCAAGAATAGTGGTTCAATTTTTACAAATGACAAGTTATACAGTTAAGTAATAAGCTAGGCAAGCTAAGCAGTCAATACCATGACCTCGGAGACAACTGTGCTAGATTTCTTCAGGCTTTACATAAAACAGACAGAAAAAAATACTGTACATTTAACAGAAGTTTGCAGAAGTAGTCATTTACTTACTTTTTCTAATGTTTCAATGCGTTGTTTTAAAAGCCTATTTTCTGTGCGTAACCTCTGCAAAAGAAAAAAACAGAAAGAGAAAGAAACATACAAGCAAGAAAAAGGTTGGCAAGCATTCCTGAGAGGAAAAATGACACCTAAATGATAGTCCTTAAAATGTACCACCTTTTATAAATTCGAAAAGAGCCTAAGGAATGGTTATATTATCGTCTGTCAAATTACTTAAAGGCTCAGAATAAGGAATACATCCCAAAGGAAATGACTACATTTATTGTTTCAGCTGTGACTGGATTTTAAATATAAACTACAGTACAAAAATAACCCCTTTTCTGTACCTATTATAATGACTCATAATCAATACCATATTTTCTTATATGTATTAAAATCTTCATTAGCTAGAAAAGATTCTAACTCATTTATCTCCTGCAAAGCCTATCTATATAAATAGCCTTCATATGTCTATCAAATAAATAAGAAATCTGAGAAATGCATGCTCATAGAATATTAAATTGTCAGTTTTGAATTAGACCAGCTTCCATTTATATAATGTGTTTTATATGCCAAGCTGCAAAATTCCTTACAGTCTGAAACTGTAAAGAATGAGTTGTGTTCATCAATTTTTTATTGTTCATCATGGTTTCAAGCATAAGAAAATTAAAAGCTCCAATTGCTAGCATATTTCTAGTTCAAAAAGTAAAAGTAGATTTAAAAACAATCTTCACCCAATTGTTCAATGCCTAAGTCCCAAAACCTTGTCAAATTACTGTCATTAAGTATTAAATCGAAAATACTCTACATTATAAAAATCTCCTTTTTGCATATTTCATCAATATAATTTCATATTATATAATCCCCTAATAAATTATCCCTTCATTTTAGAATCTGTTAAATGTTATCCCTTTGTTTTGTAATCACTCTAATTTCAAAACCCCTCCTACGTTTTTGTACCAATTTGCTCCACAGCTCAATCCAGCCTTCTTCCAACCCTACCTTCCTCTAAATTTCTGCTAAAAATGTCCTCCTCAAAAAATTCTACCAATTCAATCTAATATTTTGTCAGTAAAGACTAAAATACAGTTTATAAAACACCAAGTCTCAGGCCAGAGAAATGAAAGACTCTATGAATTATTGTATCTTACTAAGTGGAACACAAATTAGAACAAATAAATCATAAGAGTTATAACAAAGATACTTTGCAGATTAGATTTTCTTGTTCTATTCACTAAAGCATTTAGATGATTTGAAATGTGTGATCTCAGACTACAAAACAGCATGGTGGTCTAAACAAATAAGTAATTATTAAATGCTGTTAAAGTCTAGAAAGCCAAAGAAACAATGTGATTCTCAAAATGCTCTCAACATATTTCATCAGAAACAATTTAGAAAGTTAACCAATTGAGTAAATATGTTACAACAGAAATAATGCTAAAATAGTAAAATGTAGTTCCTTTCTTATTCCTTTTAAATCTTCTCTGAAATTTTGCTAATAAATTAAAATCTAAATTGATTTTTTCCCATATACCCAAATTTGTTAATACCAATTTTTAAATAAATCGTCAATTTTTCATATGTGTGATATCCACTTCATCGTAAACTGGTAACTATAATAGACTTGATGAGTTAGTAAAGACTATTTCAGAATTACCTATTAAATTTCAACTGTTTTTGTCTTTTTTAGGACTAATATCACAGTATGTTAGTAGTTATAGCTTTGTAATGTCTTTTAATATCTGGTAGAGCTAATTTCTCCCATTGTTATAATGTTTTATTTATCCTCCCCTAACCTTAACTACTAGTGTACTAAATGAGTTAAGAAACTGGGTTTTGAAGTGAGGCAAATTTAGGTTCCAATGCTTACTCTACATTTAACACCTCTGCATGTTATTCAATTGTCTTAGAATCTCCACTTATTCATCTAGAAAATTAAAGTAATAACACCTACAATGACATTAGAAGAATTAAATGAAATAGGCTTAATATATACCAAACATTTGGTTAATGACAAGCATTACTCATATTTTAAAATTTGGACAAGATAATTATTTTATTACTTTTGTCTATTTTTTTTACAGTATTCTAAAGACTTTTTTATTTCTCTGAAATCTTGCGAGGAATTAAATTTGACTCAGTTTGTTAACATATTTTTGTGGAGAAATTCAATGTTTATACAATACATAGTTATTTTTATCATTATCTTTTATTCATCTTTTTAATATGTCTGTGTGCAAAGCTTTTCAGTGTTTATTTCTTAGGTCCTACCCTATTTTTCATTTAGGTTATTCCTATATGTGCTTTTATTTTTATTTTAAATAGAGCTTCTTCGAAGATATTTTTGAAATGTTTATTGCTGATACATAGGAGAGTAAATGACTAAAATCTCTCATTTGACCGACTTCTCACTCATTTTTGAGTATCTTTCTTTTCAATCATATTTTCTGGAACAAATTAAAAGTGTTTTCTGAACTTTTAAGTAAAAACCACAAAGAGAAATTCCAATGTATATGTACACTTAAAATAAACATGAAAAAGAAATTTTTTGACCTATCGAATTAGAAGAGAAAAAATGAGATAGAGAGAAAGAATGAAATACCTAATGTTGAAAAAGTATTAGTAAAATGGAAACTCACTGCTAAGAATTAACTCTGGAAATATTCTTTAGGAAATTTACTTAGTACATATCAAATGTCTTAAAAATACTAATATTCTATAATTCAATAATTCTACTTTTTACAACTGGCTATGAAAATTCAAAGTGCCAAAGAACTTGATATACAAGATACTAACTATAAATATATTTTTAATAATAATAAAAATGAGACACAAATATCCTGAAATAGTAAAATCTTGGTTTCAGACAACCCACCCTTCAACCATCATCTCCTATTCTTTCCAACTTACTTATTTTACAATGTAACCCAGGCTCAACAGTCTTCCTTCTCATAGGGACATTTTGACAATCTTATCAACTTTTCATCATTCCTTACTCCCTGATGTCTTCTCTTCTCTTTAATTTCCAATCATTATAGACTTTCCCTTGCTTTTATTCCCCTTCCCCACCTCTTTCTTAGTAGCTAGTATACGTGCCTGATGAAACCTCTACTCTAGGTAAACATACTGACAACTCTGTGCTAGAAAAATATAGCCATGACGCTTAAATTAACAATCATTTACTTTATTTGGATTCTTAATGCATCCTAGCAATAAATATGTATTTACCTAGTCTATTCCTTCTCCCTCTCTAACTCACTATGAAATGGTAATCTTGCTTACAATTTCATTGAAAAAACTGGATCAGAAGAGAATTTCACAAGGTCCCACAACCACATCCTACATTTCCCCTGTATTTTTGCCGATATATTTTAGTTTCTCTTTTGTTACTGCAGATTAATTACCTGTAGTAGACCAAATTAAGTCTCTTACCTATGCACTAAATCCCTACCTTCCGGACTCTAGCAATTATCTTGTCATTCACACATCATTAATTTTTCCTACTTAATTATCACCATAAAAACATGTGCTTATTTCTATCTTTAAAAAGGAAAAAAAAAAAAACAAAAGACAAAAAAACTACCATCTACTCTTTTCTCTTGGTTTCTATACCTCTTCAGTATTTTCCTGCTTTGCTGCTTTATCCTCAACTTCCTAACCTTTAAACGTTGACTTACACTCATGCTCAATTCTTGAACTCATATTCCTCATCATTCATGTTGTCCCATCTACAATGGCCTCTTTAGCATTCCTCACAAGGCACACTCCTGACCAGATTCTGCTCTCCTTCCAGATATCTGTGTATCTAGCTCCCTCACCTCCTTCAGGTCTCTAAACTTTCAACCTAAACACTACTATTTTATTTTACCTTCCCTAAGGTATTTTGTTCTCCTATTTAACACTTATCATTATCTAAAATACTCTACATTTTACTTTTCTGTTATTGTCTAACTTCTGTATTAGAATGCAAACTCCATGAGGGCAGGAATTGGTTTGTTTCATAAACACAACTCAAGCACTTAGAATAGTGCTTGGACATGTAAGTAGGCACTATAACTATCTGTTAAATAAATGACTTATTAAATAAATTATGGTATTATACACCTACTGGATATTATGCTGCAACCATTATTTTTTATGTATTTTTATTTTTTTAAATCTTTTTTGGGGCAAGGTAACCATTGGTTGACCTCCCAGATTGCAAAGAACTTGTCAGTTTTTAATCCCTTATTTTCTATTTTTACGCCTACAGCATCTGACCTTCCTAGGTGGTCGGTCTCCCATCCAAGTACTATACTAACCAGGCCAGACCCTGCTTAGCTTCCAAGATTAGATGGGTTCGGGCGCCATTAGTTTTTTAATGGAAAGGTCATAATGCTAGAGTAAAATAGGAATCCAGATCCTTCTCAAATTACTAATAGGTTAAAGTCTCTCTTGGAAAGCAGCACAGTATATAGACTGAGGAACACATATGAGACTTAAAATGATACAAATCAGAGTTCAAATCTTTGACTTTGACCCTTTCCTAGAAATGTTACCTCTAGCATGTTATTTGAACTCTCTGAAACCTAGTTTCTTCATGAAAAGAGGAGGATAAGAAAACTTTCATAATACTATTCTATGAATAAAAGAAGATATGCATGTAGATGACCCTTCATATATTAAGTGTTGAATAAATAAATGTAAGTATCAATACTAATACCTCACATCAATTTAGATAATATTTGTCATGATTTCTTTTTTTATAACAGGTAGTAGATACATAAGTGTTTTTATATTATTGTTTTATAGCATATCTGGAATACTTCACAATTTTTGAAATAAGAAAAAATATTTAATTTCTGACTAAAAACCAGTCAGAATTTCTAACACCTCCCATTTGCAGGGCCTTGGATCTCTATGCTCTAAAGCATAAATTTAAATATAAATATTGGACTACCAGTTCATATGTTTGTCTTAAATAAAGTGGGGGATAAAGGTTCTTCTTTTTTAAAGATTTGTGGGTTACCCTAATATAAGCTAGGATTTTAATATTTCTTACCTCCTCCCCCTCAGGTGGAACATCAATAGATTGGAAGAAGATACTGATAAAGATGTTTCTATTAACAAAAAATTTCACACAGTAAAATGTAAGATTCTCCATATAAAAGCATTATTATCTAAACCTTCCTATAACATTTTCAGAGAAGGAATGGGAAATACTTAAAAGTCACATATTAATCAGGGTGTAGACCGAAAGATATCTTAGAATCAAAGGTCACCAACTCAAAGGTCTTAGAATTTTAAAGTAAAAACAATGGAAACATTAAACATACCACACAACATCAAAAGTTGATTTTTTTATACTTTCATATCAAAACATCAAATAATTTGATGATCATTCTATGTTCTTGTTTAAAGAACAGCACAAGACTATGTCTCTGAAAGCTTCTGAGGAGAACCAAGGCAAGAAAGTACTATTTTAATAGAACTTATTCTCTTGTAAAAGGGACCTCAGGAGGAAGGAACTGGCATATCTCAATTTAGAGAAAGGCTCAAATAATACATAACTAATTAATTGTAAATAAGGTGACCATTTGATCATGACTGATCCTATAAACAGGGTGGTCATCTGATTATAACTGAGATGAGTTGCCAGGTTCCAAGTCAAAAAACAGACACACCCAAACAAAGTGAAAAAGCATAGTTTCACAAAAATTGTTTTGGCTTTGTCTTTTACTGGGGTTGGGAGGACTGAAGAGATGAAAATGGTACAAGAACAACTATGTGGAAACAAGAATTTATAAAAGGAAAAGACTACCTTTAAGATCAGCATACTTTATTTACTTGATATGTTCCACTAATATTTTTAACTTTTCCAGATTCTTTTCTATAAATAACTTAATGCCATCTGTTTTTGCCTAAGACATATGGAGCTGGCACGCAAAAGTATTCTGTGAGGTACTGAATTACAACTTTCCACAAAAAACAAAATTTGGGGAAAAAAACTGAAGTATAGGCAAGAATCTGCTGAAGATCCTTTTGAAAATGTCTTTTGTTATTCCTTCAATCTTGTGATTTAATTTTAGAAGTAACTTCTTCAAGAACAAGAACTATTCATAGACCTGAGATTTTTTTTTTCTTTCAATAACATAGCATGGTGAAATGAAGAGGATGGCTTCCCTATCCTCATTCTTGATTTGCAGTTCCAAATATTCCTAGTATGCGATAACCCATACTCTCTCCCCACTCATCAGGATGGCGTACTTTTTACTTTCAGTAGGCTGAAGTGGAGGGTATGATTTAATATTACCCTTACTCATGGTACCTAAAAGAAAAGCAAATGGTAGAGCAGCAGTTGGGTGACAGAATTTTTAAAAAGAAGGAGAAAATATCCACAGGGTTCTTTGTTTGTCTGTCTTTTTCTCTCTTTCTCTAAAAAATGTAGATTTATTTATTTCCAATTGATAGAAATAGGTAACAGAAATGGAAATAAAACATCTAGAGGAGAAAGACTTGAAGGAGAGATCACATAGAAGAATAGGGGAGACTGTCGCTCAGGAAGTTTTTGAGGAACACAATGGCAAGAAGGAGTACTAACAGAACCCATTCTCTTGTAAAAAGGACCTGCAGGATGTGAGTAATGTAGTGGTTATTTTATAGCAAGACTGAGTTAACACGTGGCTAATTAATTGTGAACAGGTGGTCCTCCAATGTCTTGCCAGGTCCAAATCAAAACTCAGACAGATGCATCCAAACAAAAAGTTGAGTCACACAATAAAAATTGTTTTATTTTTGTTTCTTTGGTGGGGAGGTGGGGGGAAGAGGGATATTAAGAGATAGAAAATTGCATAAAGCAGTCGCTGAATTCCTTCACTATATCATGCTCCTGCTCATCATCCCATCCTGAAATATGAGCATAAGTGCCAATACAACTTTCCCTTAACTCTCAGCTCAAATAATACCTAAGATCCTCAACTTAAGAATTTCTAGCCTTACAAGGGGTATAAGTAAGAATTTTAAGGTACATATATGAATTTATACACACCCTTTAAGTTGAAAATCTACCTGATTCTCTGAAGAGTAGTTCAAAAGTATAATTTTTGTTTAGTGATGGATAAAGTGAAGTAGCCAAAACTTTCTGCATCTCTAAGGCAGCTATCATTAATTTTATGAAATGATTTGCTCTATTTGGTCTACCTTAGACTATACTTCTATTAATCTCAACATGCTATAATCTTCTCTGCAACTTTTTAAAATACACTTAAATGGAATAATTCTTTTCCATAGAAGTATTTTCACTAACATATCTAGGAAAAGAGATGAGTTGCACTCTTATACAGTAGTATGAAAACCACTCTAGTCACATTATTCTGATTTTTAAAGTATCCTTTTAAAACCATAATTATTAGAGTGGCAAATAAATTTATCAAAAAATAAATACAAGCATCACTGCTAAATGCCCTACAGGTAGGTAACAAATATATTAACATAACCTAACATCTACTGCAAAACAACTGACTTCAATCAATTTATGTTCAGCACTTTTAAAAGTCCTGAGATGCTTACTTTAATTTCAACTTGCTCTTCCATTTCTTTAGTTTTTATTGTAGTGTATTCTTTTTCAAGCCTAAGAAGGAAAAAAAAATGAAGGTATGTTTTCATTCCAAAGTAGTTATTGAATTATAAAATTTAACATTAACACAACATATAATTTCATTAGGTTCCCCCAACTTTTGACTTGAGATATTTGATATGAGAAAAATCATCTAGTTACAAAAATTCTTCCTCCCCCCAAATTATTTTCCAAATAACAAAATAAGAACCATACAAAAATAAACTTTAGAAAATAAAATACATAAGGCACCAAACAGGGAACTGAGTTTACAGAGTCTATTTAGCCATAAGTTTACAAAAGAACTATCCATCATTCCCTCTTAAATTACAATACATCTGTAGAGTTCAACTGGATCTGAAATCACCCCCAAAAATGCTAAGTGAGAAATTCACTGTTAGGCAATTTTGTCATTGTGCAAAAGGTTAAGGTCCATGACAAACAAAATAACACGAGATTAAATAAAGTGTAAAAGAAAATGATGCAATCAAGAGAACTGGTAAATACAAGATGTATTAGGCAGCTGCCAGGATAACATGACATATTATTTTACAGCAAACTGTTGTTGTTGTTGTTTTTAAATAAGTAGAAAGCATACATTCTAAAATAATGATTAAAAGAATAGTAGAGCAAATACATAATCCAGTAACACAGCTGTTTATTGCCATTATCAAGTATTATGTACTGTACAAACTTGTATGTGCTATACTTTTTTTATGACTGGTAGTGTAGGTTTGTTTACACCAGTATCACCACAAACACGTGAGTGAATGCATTGTGATAAGATGTAACCATGACTACATCACTAGGTGATAGGAACTTTTCAGACCCATTATAATCTTATAGGACCACCTACTTATATTTGGTCTGTTGTTGACCAAAAACACTGTTATTATGTGGTGCGTGACTACACTAAAATTGACTAAGAAATTTATAATGGGCAAAAGGAGACAACTATTCCTAACAAAAGAAATCCAATTAATAAGCACAGAAGGAATGAGGTAAATATAAAAATCACCATTAGAACTCCAAAACAGTAACTGCCATAGGCAAGAAAAACCAACAGATGCTATAATTGTAGATAAAAGTTTGAACATAATCTCAAAGTGTTTCTCCCAAAATACTAAGCCAATTACAAAGGGAAAAATAGTCAAATTATTGCACAAAATCTCAGACAACATCTGAGCCAACAGATTAAAGGTTAACATCACCATAACGCATACTGACATCATGCACTCCTTAAGATGTACAGAGAAGGGCCCCTCACTTCTTTAGTATCTTGTCCAGTAATGAATATCCTCGATGTAATCAAGAAAAATTAACAAACACAAATTGAAGGACATTCTACAAAATAACTAATCAACTCATTTCAGAAGTCTCAAGGTCATGAAAGAAAACATAAGACAAGCACTATCACTGACTACAGGATAATAAAAATTATGACACATGCAATATACTATTTCTGTGACTCTACTACAGGGGTAAAATTATCTTTAAAAAATCTTTATAGCACATACAAAAATTAGTCCCCAAAAGATATTTTTATACCTTGCTCTCAACCAAAAATGTTAATATCAAGTTTAATGACTTCAAATATTAACACAACGAGGCCTTAAATTATCCCTCAGAAAAACAAAAACAAAAACCTATTATTTACTATAAATATAAAATCTCATTTAGTTCACAGTAATTTTTTATTAAAGTAAAATATTTAACAAAAAATTTACCATCTTAACTATTTTCAAATGTAGTTAGTAGTATTAATTACATTTATATAATGTTATGCAGCTATCACCACCAGCATGCCCATAGCTCTTCTTATCTTATAAAACTGAAATTCTACCTATGAAACAATAACACCCCATTCTCCCCTCTCCCTATACTTAGACAACAACCGTTTTGTTTATTCTCTTTGATCATACCACCACCAAGTATCTCATTTAGCATAATGTCCCCAAGGTTCATCTATATTATACCTATGTCAGAATTTCCTTCATTTTTTAAGGCTAAACTGCCTTGTATTTATTACAAATAAATAATATGGTAATTCAATTTTTAAATTTTCTGAGAAACTGCCATACTATTTTTCCACAGCAGGCTTAACCATTTTACACACCCACCAATAGTCTACAATAGTTTCTATTTTTCTACATCCTCACCAACACTTGTTATTTTTGTGATAGAAGTCATTCCACTGGGTGTGGGGTGGTATCCTATTGTGTTTTAATTTACATTTCCATAATGATTAGTGATGTCAAGCATCTTTTTATGTGTGTATTTTATGAGCCATCTGTATATCTTCTTTAGAGAAATTCTATTTGAGTCTTTTAACCATTTTTCAATTCAATTGTTTTTGGTTGTTGCTGAGTTTTAGTTCTCTATAGATTCTGTATATTAATCCCTTATCAGATATATGTTTGTAAATATTTTCTCCTATTCTGTGGGTTGACTTTTTATTCTGTTAAGAGTGTCTTAAGCTGCACAAAAATTTTTAAATTTCATTAAATCAAATTTATTTTTCTCTTTTGTTGCCTGTGCCTTTGTGTCATGCACAAGAAATCACTGCTAAATCCAATGTGATGAAGCTTTTGCTCTGTTTTCACCTAAGAGTTCTATTCTTACATCCAGATCTTAGATCCATTTTTACTTAAATTTTTAGATGTTTTAGGTTAAGAGTCTAATACATTCTTTTGCATGTGAATATCCAGTTTTCCCAGCACCATCAGTTACAAAGACATTCCTTTCCCTATTAAATGTTCTTAGTACTCTTATTAAAAATCATTTGACCATATATGCAAGGGTTTATTTCTGAGCTTTCTAGTCTATTCCATTGGTCTCTATGCCTGTCTTTATTCTAGTACCAAAATGTTTTGATTACTGTAGCTATGAAGAAGATTTGAAGTCAGTAAATCCTCCAGCTTTGGTGCTCTTTTTCAAGATTATTTGGCTATTTAGGGTTCCCTTTGAGATTCTATATGAATTTTAGAATGGGCTTTCTATTTCGGAAAAACATGTTATTGGGATTTTGCATTGAATCCATAGTTCACTTTCGATAGTACTGACATCTTAACAACACTGAGTCTTCCAATCAATGAACATATAATCTTTTTTCCATTTATTTATGTCTAATTTAATTTCTTTCAGAAATATTTTATAGTTTTCATTATACAAGTATTTCACCTGCTTGGTTAATTCCTAAGTATCTTATCCTTTTTGCTGCATTTATAAATGGAATATCCTTCTTAGATTGTTCCTTGTTACTGTATAGAAACACAATTTTTATTTGTGTTGACTTTATATCCTGCTACTTTGCTGAATTCATTTATTAGCTCTAACAGTTTATCTTTTGGGGTAAGGGGCGGATAGAATCTTTAAGTTTTTCTTAATGTCGTTTGCCAACAGAGATAATTTTACTTTCCAACTGAGATATCTTTATTTCTTTTCTTTGCCTAGTTGACCTGGCTAGACCTTTCAGTACTATAATGAATAGAAGTGGTGAAAATTGGCATCCTTGCCTTATTCCTGATCTTAGAGAAAAACCTCTCAGTCTTTTATCATTGAGTGTGATTCAGCTACGGATTTTTCATATGTTTTGAGATATTTTTATATTTCATAAAATTCACACACGAATTTTATTATGTTGAGGTAGCTGCATTTCATTCCTAGCGTTGAGTGTTTTTATCATGAAAGAGTATTGAATTTTATTAAATATTTTTCTACATCAATTGAGATGGCCACATGTTTTTTCTCCCCTTCATTCAGTTAATGTGGTGTTATTCCATTGATCAATTTTCATATGTTAAACTATTCTGGCATTCCAGGAATACATCCCCATTTGGTTATGGTGTATACCCTTTTAATATGCAGCTGAATTTGGTTTGCTAATATTTTGTTGAGGATTTTGCATAATATTTATAAGGCATTGTGATCTTTGAGTTTTCTTTTCTTGTACTGGCTTTGGTATCAGGGTAATGCTGGCCTCGTAGATAAGTTAGGAAGTAGTCTCTCCTCTTCCACTTTTTGAAAAAGTTTGAGAACTAATATTAGCTCTTCTTTAAATTTTTGGTATAATTTACCAGTGAAAGCAACAGGTAAAGGGCTTTTCTTATCAAGAAACCTTTGATTACTGATTCAATATCTTTACTAGTTATAGATCTATTCAGATTTTCTATTTCTTTGAGATTTAGTCTTGACAAACAAAAGCTAAGACTGATGGTTTGCAACTTTTTTTATCTTAAAGGTCCCTTGAGCCTCTGTATATGTTACCCTCTTGCCTAAAATGCCCTCCCCTTCTCTTCACCTGGTCAACCTCTACTTACCCTTATAAACAGCAAAAAGAGTGAAAATTTTAAAACAAGATGATGTCACTTTTCTCAAAATTCTCTAATAGTTTTCCCTCAGACTTAGAATATAATTCTGGCCCCTGAGGAGGCCAATAATATCCAATAGAACTTTTAAAAATGTCCAATATAGTACACACTAGCTACATGTTAGTGACTAATAAGCATTTTGAAATGTGGTTAATATAATTGTTGAAGTAAATCTTTACTTGTATTTAATTTAAATAGCCACATGCAGATAGTGACTACCACATAGGACAGCACAGTTTAAAAAAATCGTATATCCCCACATATCAGTCTTCATTGTCCACCACATTCTTATATGCCTATATTAGTTACACTGATTTTTTGCTGTTCCTTAAACATACCAGTCACATTCTTGCCTCAGGCATATTTACTATTCTTTCTGTGTGAAATACATTTCCCCAAAATAATTGTATAGCTCTCTCTTTCACTTCCCTCAGGTGCCTGCTCAAATGGCATCTTGTCAGTCTGTGTGCCCTATTTTAGAGTGCTCTATCTAAGATAGTATATCATCACTCTACGTCCTTCATCCTGCTTTATTTTTCCTTCGTGGCACTTTCACTGATGGACTTTATATAGTATATTTGTTCTGTGTCAGTTTTGTGCACTTTTATAAGTTTCACACAGAAGGGACTTTCTGTTGTGGTCACTGTTTAAAACACAGCAATTAGAGACATAAGATCCTTGAAAAGGCACTCTGGTGTCATCTCTTTCAAAAAAAAAAAAAAAAAACCTGAATCTTCAGCCTCTCCCATCCCTTTATCCAACCATGTCAGTGATCTAATTTTTCTTCTCATGTACCTGCTAAAATAATGTTTCCCCTTATACATTTTAAGACTTCCACAAAAAATGTTTTACCTGAAGTGTATATAGTTGCAAAGAATGTAATTTATATATGCTTTAGGTTTTTCCACTAAAACTTTAAATGAGATTTAGTCTCATTTAATTTATAAATAATACCTGTTCTGTAACCTAAGTGGCAAAGGCAGTTATTGCTAGTGAGCCAATGAGTCAAATTATATTTACTTTGTCACTAAAGTCTGCCTTTACTTTTCAACTCAAATAAAATACACATTAATACTTTTCCCCATAATCACCATTCTATTTTCAATTCTAATTATAAGAAAGATAAGACAGCCTTGCCAAGCATTTGTTAGCTGGATAAAATAAAAAGCTGCTCTGTTCAATTTTTCTTGCTTTGCTCTCTCAGGGTACACCCCTTCTGTAGCAACAAATTAAAAATTGTCACTTTTGTTTGATACCCCAAGTGATTTTTATATCCCAAAATAATGTACTATTTTAAGGTCTGGAGTATAACAGGTTTGCCTTTCTTTTAGTAAGTGGTAGAAGGCAGACTGCAAAAGGAGAGGTGAAAAGGGGAAGCAAGACACCTCTATCATAGGAACGTTATCAAGGAGATAAATGTGAGCAAAGAATATAGATGAATATTGAAAATCTAGTCCATATTCTGACCTTCAACAGACTGTATGTAGTTTAAAGATATATACGTTACATATCTCTTATATGTTATATTAAGAACCTCCTATATTGACCTCAGGTTGTAATTGTAACAAGCTATTTACTTTTCTATTCTGCAACCCTCCAATCTATAGCAAACTTGAATCTTCTTCAGAGTGAGGTCCAAGTCTAACTTCATTACATATTCCAAGAGTGGTACTTAGTAGAAATGGATGAGACTCATTTTTTAATACTGATAAAGAACTACTAACCGAATATATATAAACAACTACTAACCACTAAGAAGTAGTCAATGCAGTAAGAAGTAGTCACTGCAATAGAAAAGGAACAAACAGAAGAAAAACATGAGACCAATTAACATATGAAAAGATGTCTACTCTTATTAATAATTAGGAAAATATGAATTTAGTCCAACATGAGATATATTTTTATACTCAATAGTTTGGCAAAAATTAAGTATAATCAAGTGTTAATGATGAAATAGAACAATAAGAATGCCCATAATACATTGCTGGATGAGATTATAATACAGGACACTTTGGCAAATTTTGTAATGTTGAACATTACCTGCAGTCTAGTAACAAGAATAGGAATGGGTTCCTAACTATTCATCATAGAAAATTCCCACACAAATAATCATAGTATTTTAATAGCATGACAGCAAACAAACAACCTGGAATGTCTAAAATGGCCATCTAGGAAAATGGATACATTATGGCAGATTTATTCAATGGAATATTATACAGCAGTGAAAATTAATGAACTGCAGCAACACAAAATATCTAATAATTTGTACTATCATAATGTCAATCAGTAAACTCAAGTCACAGATGACTATATACAGCAAGGATACAATTTTCATAACACTCAAATATAAGCATAACTACTTATCTATGTAGTGGGACTATTTTTAAAAAACAAGAAAATCAATGATGGATCAAAAATTCACAATAGCAGGGGAGCATTTAGTCTACGTGATGGGTTCATAAGCATTTGTTTTATTGTTATGCTTCATAACTTAAGAACATATTATATATATTCTTTTCTGTTTATCAAGCATGTTATAAATAATGTTTTGTATGTGTTAAGTTTTTCAAAAGGAGCCTTAAATGGCACATTAAACTAAATGGACATAATCAGTATTTACAAATCTTTCCATCTCAAAACAACAGCATACACATTCCTCTCAAGTACACATGGAATATTCTCAAGGATAGACCTTATGTTGGAGGCACAAAACTAGTCTTAGTTAATTTAAGAAAACTGAAATCTGACCAAGCATATTTTCTGGCCACAACAGTAAAAATCTTAAAATTAACCATAAGAAGAAAGCTGGAAAAACTACATGTATGTGGATATTAAACAACATGCTACTGAACAACTATTGGGTCAAAGAATAAAGGAATAGATCAAAAGATACATAAAGACAAATGAAAATGACAATACAACATATCAAAATATGGAGGATGCAGCAAAAGTAGTTATAGAAGTGAAGTTCATTGCATTACAGACCACAAAAAAAAAAAACAAGAAAACCTTAAATTAACAATCTTAAAAGAACCAGAAAAAGAACAAAGCCCAAAGTTAGTAGAAGAAAAGAAAAATTAGAGCAGAATTAAATGAAATAGAGAAAAAAAAAGAGACAGTAGTAAAAATTAATAAAACAAAGAGTTGGTTCTTCAAAAATAAAATAAAATGGACAAACCTCTGGATAGACTCACTAAGAAAAAAAGAGAAAAGACTCAAACAAATAAAATCAGAAATGAAAGAGAAGTTACAACAGATACCGCAGAAATACAAAGGATTACACAAGAATATTATAAAAGGCTATACGCCACCAAATTCAATAACCTAGAAGATATGAACTAATTCTTAGAAATATATAACCTTCCTAGACTGAACCAAGAAAAACTGGAAAACCTAAACTGACTGACAACAGTAAAGAAATTGAAACAGTCATTGAAAAGCTCCCCAAAAAACAGAAGTCCAACACCGGATAGCTTCATTTGTGAACTCTACCAAACATTCAAAGAAGATTCAATATCTGTCCTTCTCAGAATCTTCCAAAAAACCACAGAGGGAATACTTCCTACCTCGTTTTATGAGGCCAACATTATTCTGATATCAAAACCAATCAAGGACAACACACACACACACACACACTATAGGCCAATATCTGTAATGAACATAGATGCAAAAATCCTAAACAAAATAATAGCAAATTAAGTACAGCAATACATTAAAAAGATAATACATCACAATCAAGTGGGGTTCATTCCAGAGACGTGAAGATAGTTCAACATACAAAAACCAATCAATGTGATACACTGCATTAACAAAATAAAAGATAAAAATCATATGATTATATCAATAGACTAAGAAAAAGCATTTTTTCTTACAACATCCATTTATGATTAAAACATTCAATGAAATTGGTATAGAAAGAAAATACCTCAATATAATAAAGGCCATATATAACAAACCCTCAGCTAATATCATAGTCAATGGTGAAAGAAAAACTGACAGCTTTTCACCTATGATCAGGAACAAGACAAGGTTGCCCACTCTCACCACTGTTATTCAACATAGTACTAGAAGTACTAGCCAAAGCAATCAGACAAGAGAAAGAAGTAAAAAGCATACAAAAGGGAGTAAAGAAGTAAAACTGTCACTATTTGCAGATGATGCTGTTCCATATATAGAAAACCCTAAAGACTCCACCAAAAGAATATTAGAAATGATAAACAAATATAGTAAAGTTGCAGGACACAATATCAATGTACAAAAATCCATTGCATTCCTGTATACTAACATTGAAATATCATAAAATGAAATGAAGAAAACAATCCCATTTGCAATTACAACAAAAAGGATAAAATACCTAAGAATAAACTTAAAGGATGTGAAAGACCTATATACTGACTAATACAAGATACAGTTGAAAGAAACTGAAGAAAACACAAAGAAATGCAAAGATATGTGTTCAAGGATTATAAGAATCAACATAGTTAAAATGGCTGTAATACCTAATGTAATATACAGATTTAATGTGATCATCAAATTCCTAGCAGTTTTCAAAAAATAGAACAAAACCCATCAAATGTGTATGGAACCACAAAAGACCCTGAACAGCCAAAACAGAGAAAAGAATAAAGCCAGAGGTATCACACTCCCTGATTTCAAATTATCCTATAAAACTACAGTATTCAAAACAGCATGAACTAGGAATAAAACAGATATACAGACCAATGGAATATAACTGAGAGCCCAGAAATAAACTCACACATTTATGGGTAAATAATTTTTAACAAAAGAGCCAAAAACATACAATGGAGAAAGGAAAGCCTCTT
The DNA here is from genome assembly GCA_030015415.1 of Cynopterus sphinx. Lineage (NCBI taxonomy): Eukaryota > Metazoa > Chordata > Mammalia > Chiroptera > Pteropodidae > Cynopterus > Cynopterus sphinx. The sequence continues at coordinate 66,555,546 of CM057387.1, read as the reverse complement.
CAATAAATGGTACTGGGAAAACTGGAAAGTCACATGCAAAAAAATGAAACTAGACTGCTATCTGACACCATACATAAAAATTAACTCAAAAGAGATTAAAGATTAATAAAACACATAAAAGAGAACATTGGTACTAAATTTATGGACTATTGTCTCAGAAGAGATTTTGTGAACTGAACCCCAAAGGCAAAGAAAGTAAAAGCAAAAATGAATGGGACTACATCAACCTAAAAAGCTTCTGCATAGCAAAAGAAATAATCAACAAAACAAAAGGGCAACCAACAGAATAGGAAAGATATCTGTAAATGTTATCTCCGATAAGGGGCTAATATCCAAAATACTTAACTCGTACAACTCAAAAAAAAAAATTTTAATTAAAAATGGGCAGAAGACCTCAACAGGCATTTTTCCCGAGAAGATGCAGCCTCTATGGGAAATGGTATGAAGGTTCCTCAAAAAAACAAGAATATGACCCAGCAATCCCTCTTCTGGGTGTCTACATGTAAATTGAAAACACTTATTCATAAAGATACATGTACTCCTATTTTCATTGTAGCATTACTCATAATAGCCAAGACATAGAAAAATCTAAATGTCCTGACGAACAACTGGATAAAGTAGATGTGGTACATATATACAATGGAATACTACTTGACTATAAAAAATGATGGAATTTTGCCATTTGCAACAACATGGACAGATCTTGAGAGTATTATGCTAAGTGAAATAAATCAAATAGAAAAGAACCACGTGAACAACAAATGAATAACAGTATGGTGAAAAGGGTAAAAAGGGGTCTAATTTATGGTGACAGAAGGAGATTAGATTTGGGGTGGTGGGAACACAATGCAATATACAGATGATGTCTTATAAAACTGTATATCTGAGACATAATATTATTAACCAATGTTATCCTAATAAATTTAATTAAAAATAAAAAAATAAAGAGGAAGTGATTATCTGCATCCAAATTTAATAGTTAGAAATAAAAATCACCTATTTGATTTGCAACTGGGAAACAATTATTTAACATTTCAGCTACTATCACCCTAAGCCAAGCTTTCATTATTCTCTAGTCTGAATTATTTCAATAGTTCACTAACTCCTCTCCCTGAACATACCCTGACCTTAGCTCCTCCAATGTCTATTTTCCATACAGCAGCTAATGTGGTTCTGTTAAAAATGTTAAGTCCTTCCTCTGCTCTTACTAAAAATAAAAACAAAAATCTATCCCCAATGTTAAGTCCTTCCTCTGCTCTTACTAAAAATAAAAGCAAAAATCTATCCCCGTTACCTCTCCACCCTGTTTTCCTATCTCTTTCTATTTGGCCCACTCTACTCCCACCATCCTGGCCACAATGATGTTCATCAAATATGCCAAGCACACCTCTGTTGCCAAGCCGTTGTTTTGCTTATCTTCTCATGTCTGGAAAGCTCTCTAAGTTATCTGAATGGCTTGCCTTTTATTTCTATTAGGTCTCTACTTAAATGCCACCATTTAAGAAAGGCCTTTGCCCACCACTGTACTTAAAAAAAAAAAAAAATAGCACCCACCTGTTACTCCATAGCCTCCTTACACAGATTGTCTTTCTTCATAGTATTTATCACCACCTAACATGTAATTTTAACTTCTGCCTCTCTACACACACACTAGGAACATAAATTTCACGAGATTAAGGATTTTGTCTATTTGGTTCAGTATTTTACTTTTAGCACCTAGAGCAATGTCAGCATGCACTGAGTGCACAAAAATATATTTAGATGAATTTAAAAAAAGATTTCAAAAAACTGTTCTTTTAGTGTAAGAGTAAGGGCAGATATCAGTTTACAAAGGGTTAAAAAATAGCATAGACATTGCTATGAAGTCATGTTTGTTCTCTAACACATATTTTCTACCTATGCCCATTGAAAGATCCTTAAGGCCTGACACCCAAAATAACAGTGAGGACTCCTCATACCTGATATTTTTCTCTAAATACTATTCCTCGCTAAAAGAAATCGATGTGCATAGTGAGGCTGGGACATCTTTTGTTCCTAAAACAAGAAAGTGTTTAGGGACCAAAAGAGTCATGTTCAAAAAGACATAGAAGCCATCTGAAAAGGGCTCTGTGTCAGCCAAAACTAAGACTATCTAAACAATGAAAATGACTATATCAGCTTAAAGCATGTTGAATATAATTCCATTAAGTCCTTAATAATGCCTTGGCTTAAAAAAAAGAATAATTTAAAAGAGCATCACTTCCATTAACTCTCTTCTCTGGATCCTGGTAATTAAAAGAAAATAATGAAGCATTTATTTCTGTTTCCAGTAAGGTGAAAAGTTAGTTCCAGTTAATGAAGAAAGTGTTAACAAATAAAGCTAACTAATAGATGTTATTAGAAAATTATAATTTTGTTATTCCAAAAAAAATAATTTAAACATGAGAAGTATCATTACCAATGGATGCTAAAGCTATTAAGTGAAAGGTCACGATGAACTATGTTCTCATGGTGCCCAAGTATCAAATATCGATTACTGAATGGTTGAAGGGAGAACAAGTATAATAAAAAAAATCTGTCATTAGTTTAATGCAGTCACCAGTCATGGCATCACTAATAAAAGTGGGACATAGATATTCCGCATTTCTTTAGGTGAATATGAAGTACACAGTATCATTTATTAAGTATTCTTGCAAAAAAAGTTTGTGCTTAATCTAATTGAACCTTTCAATTTAGCTCCTAGTTTATAGAAAACAAGGAACAAAGAAGTTAAATGACATCAAGATGATTAGACAAGTCCTTAAAACTGGATATTCATCATACAAGTCAGTATATTAAAAAGAGGATTTGGAGTAGGCAGTGCTGATCTAAATTAAAAGAAATATAAGCGAATAGCTGAATGAAATGTAATTAATGGTAAAAGCCATTTTTGGCACAACTGGGGAAATCTGAACATATACGGTTATTAGACAGTATCATGTAATTATTGTTAAGTGGTATAAGCAATGTGATGAGGGAGGCAAATGCCTTTATATCACAGAGAAGAATACTGTGGTATTAAGTAGTGAAATGTCATGATTTCTACAATTTACTCTGAAATACCTAAGAAAGAAAATACATGGAGAGAATATGACAAAATATTAACTCTTAAACCTAGATGGTAAGCATATGGATAGTCCTTTATTATTCTTATCTCTCTATTTTTCTCTATGTTTAAAAAATGTCACAATTGAATAAAAGGTGAAGAAATATGATCTGGAGCTAATGAGTATAAACTATTTTTTCTTTCACAGTCAAGCTTCATAAAAGGAAAACGGAATGCTATATTGAGGAAGGTTCTGCTTTTGTTGCTTTTAAGTGAGAACTCAAAAATGCCTTCACATGCCAGTGAAGATCAGCAATAGAAAGAGGGGCTAAAGATAAAAAACAGAAGACACAATTAATGGAGCAATGACCTAAAAGAGACAGGAAAAACATCCTGTATTCTGATTAAGCATTATAAAGGAACAGAAACAGAAAAGGGAAGAAGAAAAATATAGCTGTCTGTTAAGCTGAAAAAAAAAGTTTAGAGAGTTTGAAAATGATGGGGATATGATCTTGGGAAGAATGGTAAAGTCTGAAATAACCACTGTGGGAAATGGGAGAATCAATCAAGGTTAATAAAAATATACATGGGGTGGCAGTGGAGACACAACTTACTATTACTACCAGCAATCTCACTAACTATGCAATTTTCTCCAACACTTGGCTATATGAATACAGGTACAAAACATCAGAGGAGGTATACTTATTCAGACCAGAAGACTATTAGACATCAGGCTAGGGATCCTGACAAAGCAGAACAGAGATAATATGAGTAAAGGAGTGATGACAGAATCAGAGGGTAAGGAGTTTGATAAGCAGTATATCTAAAATTTCAGAAATAGGATTATATCGGTAATAAATAAGAACTAAAAGGAGAATCTGTTATCTTGTTCTCTATTAGTCTTTTCTAAAGTAAAATAAATTCTCTTTCTGGCTACTGTGATTTAAATGTGGTTTTATCAAGGGGTGGAAATTGAGATGGCTCCTTAAAAATTTTTATCAGAGTAAAGATCAGTTTTTTGGTCTATTCCATCTCAATATGCTGATGTAATGTGCTTGGTTATTAGAAATTTCACAAGCAATTAATTAATAATAGTTGAAGCTCATAAATTTACTTGTTTTAGCAACTAATTTTAATTAACATAATTCTCACTCACATTTTAATATATTTTCTGGAGTAGGAACATCCATAGGAGTATGTCCTACGTGTTAATGTAATTTTGTGTTGCTTCAGCAAAGATATTGAGAACTACTAGCATATCATTTTAAAGCATCTTGTAACTATAGAAACTAGTGTCAGGAATGCTAACTATGACCTCAGGCTAGGATTTATTGAAGTACTAAAAGCTAGATAAATAAGAGCTGTCATTATTAATTAACACTTTTACCACATTTCAAAAACTGGTATTTATAAGCCAAGAATACTTATCTTAAACTTTAATGAAAAACACAGGCGTGTGCGTGTGCACGCACATACCAAGAAAAGTTTCATTAGAAAGTAATACACAATAACTAAAAATTCAAGTTCTTAATCTATAATTCATGCCTTTCTTGCTGGTTATTGTAATCTTAAATTTAATTGACACTCTGGGATCGATCAACTGAGAAGAAAAGAATGTCAGTAAGATAGACCACACCATAAAAGTGGTTTTTAAAACAAAAGCACACTCACATATATTTATAAACTTACCAGGTTTCTAACTAATTCTAATCAATGTAGAATGGGAAGGGGGAGTGTTAAAGGTAATCCATAATGGTGCCATGTACAGTTAATAAGGGTGGTATGAAATTCTAACATTAAATTTGTTATGTTGAAACCATTACCACCAAATACAATAGCACAGTTCCATAAACTGAGGAAGAAAACTGCACTTATTAGAATGTTTTGGCGCTTCTATTTAATTTCCTGTATGTTTCAACAAATCCTTATAACTGAAAAACAAAATATAAAGTACTTACTTTTTCATTTTTTTTGAGTTATACTTGACTTGATAAGCTGCCTGGATTAGTTTGTCTGGACCACCATCAAACTGATGAGGGATGACCTTCTGAAAGTGCTAAGAAACAATAATAATAATAAATAAAAAACCTTAAGAACTACTTAGTGCCATTTATTAACTAATTAATAGGAAAATATAAAGACATTAGAGAAATGTACTGACTTACCTGTAACATTCCTTCCATGTCGAGTTGTATCAGTTCTGCTTGATTCATTTGAAGAAGTGCCAATCCTACTCGAAACACTATTTCTAAACCCTAAGGAAAGAAATTATATAAAGCCAAATTTGTCTCTTAATCAACAAAAACTAATCATTCAAAAGAATAATAGGGTAAATACTTAGGGATCTGAACTAGATGTTGGCTAACGTTTTGCGTAAAGAGTCAGAGAAAAATACTTTAGGCTTTCTGGGCCATGTGGCTGCAGTCACAAATACTGAACTCTACCATTGTAGCCTCCAAACCAACAAACACAACGCATCAATAAATGGACATGGCTGTGGTCTGAGAAAACTTTATTTACAAAAACATGTAGAAGGATTAGTGTTTGGTCCTTTGATTTGGCATGCAAACCAGTAGACAAATCATAGTTTGCTGGCTCAAGACTAATTTAGGTAGGTAACACAAATTAATCTTCCCAAGATGTAATTAATAACAATTAATAATACTTTCAGTTGGTATTACCACTGGTCACCTATTTTTACCTTCCTACGTTTGCATCCAAAATATAGAAGACAAAGGATCACTAATACATGTCAGTAACAATTAAGAGGACTACCTGGAATGTGTTAGTGGAATAGAAAAACTTAATTATACATATTATTTCTAGCTCTTTGGATAACAGATGCACTGCAACATATTAACTATAAAGCAAATTTTACCTCACTAATTCTCACTAAACCAATAGGAGGTAATACAGAAGTTTAAGAGTGTAGGCTCCAGATTTTGATTGCCTAGATTTGAATCCTGGTTACTATACCACTAATGTGCTAAGTGTCCACAGACAAGCTTGCTACTTGCCTCAGCTTCCTCATCAATCAAATGGGGAAACGAACAGTACCTGATAAGGTGTTAGAGGTTTAAATGAGATTATCCAGTGAAAACAGTTTAGCAAGGGACATATGGGTCTCTTTTATTGTTCTCATTGTCCTGCTGTAATTAACCTAATGGTTCCATGCGCAGTCTGCCCATCAGCTTACCTCAGACATAAAGATATCAAATATTCTTGTTGCAATTGGTAGTGGAAAGGTTGTAAGAAAGATAGTCAGAAACCAGGATGATGCATACATTGAGGTATGAAAACTCTGAGACTGAAAATGTACATATAGCTCTGGGAGATGCTCCTAAAGGAAAAAAAAAAAAGAATTAGTTAAAACATGGTAAAACCAATGATTTTAAACCAGGTCACTATATATACACAAGATTAGCCTATACCAAACACAAAGATCAGGCATCATATGGAAAAGTTAAGACGTAGAAATTAATGCATTCAGGATAGTGGTTAATATCTGGGAAGGGAAGAAAGGGAAACAAATGTGGAATTAGAACTTTGGCTGTATCTATAACTTTTGATTTATTAATAAACAAATTAAAGCAAGTAAGTAAAACTTTTTTATTTGTTTAATCTTGTGGGTAGATAATTTCTATAAATTATAATATTTCCAAAATATTTTTACAAAGAAAAAAAAGTATTTCTGTTGAAATACTTTCAGGTGCTATATACCATTGATAGGTGTGTACCCTTACCAAGGATACACCAAGGATAAATGTATCCTTACCTTCCTACCTTCTCATCCAAATACATGCTTTAGCAACTCTAGTAATTCAAAACATAAATGACGCTAACTGAAAATAAACCAAAAAAGTTTAAAGGCTGATAAAAACAAGTTTATTATTTCAGAAAAAAAAAATTAAGAATCATCTGAACACTTACTTTGTCTTTTTAAAATATAAAAAATTTTGCATATCCCCTTTCTCCCACCACACATAGAAAATACAGAGGATTTAAAAATTCCTGTAGGTAAGGCTGCCGAGAAAAAGGAGACTTATAAAAATGGCTCTGATGTCGGTTGAAACATTAACTATATTTGTAAATTCTGCTTATCTAACTGACATTTAAGTAAATGAGAATATTTATACCATTATTTTACAGGACAATAAACTTAATTAGATGTAAAATATGTAAATTAAATTCAGAGGTGTTTTTCACTTAATTTTGATTCCTCTCCTTTTCTCTTCACCCTTGAGCAATCACTAGACTCTGAGTCTTAAACCAGCAATATAAAAGGATGGAAACATTTTTTTTGAGATTACAGGAAGGCAAAATGTGAGACTAAAAAGGGAAAGACAGGGGAGAGGACTGAAAGAGACATAAGAGACAGTCTCAAAGGAAATGAACTGATGTCAGTGTCCTAATGCCATGGGCTCTTTAAGAGCATAATCTACATAATGATAATAGGATACAATAGAGCATAATGAGGAAACTCATGCATTTAGGCAATGGAGTTATGACATATTTGACATATACACTCCAGGTTTGAATATAAAAACTGCCGTAAATTCCAGACTGATAGTGTAGATCTATATCTGCAAACAGAGCCTAAATAAAAAATAGGTCTAAGTTGTATGTTAACCAACCAACAAATAATCATGTGATAAAAATACTAATTTTTCCAACTTCTTTAATTCCTTTAACATTAAATTTGCTTAGCTGTCACCAAAACCGAGACGATAAAAAATATAAAGGCAATATGCCTTTTGTTAACACTACATTTTTACCTGAATCATGCATTCAAACTGGTACATACAGAGGCCCAATTCTGCCATACTTGGTTTAAAAAGTTCACGAAGTCTATAATCTTGCATTAATTTAACAAATACACAGAAAGCTTCTTCTTCTGGCATCTACATTAGGGGAAAAAGCAACACAGGATAATGTTCTTTGACATAGAAATAAGTGAAGGTACATTTAAACTAAGTACTCATCCAACTATAACCACTAGGAGGCCATGTGATACAATGTTAAGAGCAACAGAGTAGAAATCATTAGGTTCTAATCTCCCATATTTATCAGAGATTGAGAACTCAGACAACTCTAACAATCTCTGATACTGCCTTACTTGCCTAATTCATCAATTTAACCAACAAATATTCATTTAGAGCCAGATACTTCTCTCCCTCTGGGTAGATACCACTGAACAAAATATACTCAATCTCTACCCTCAGATTTGAATTTTCAAGTCAGAGGAGATAAATGGAATAAATCAATTAATATATATCATGTGGTGATGAGTGCTATGGAAATAAAACAAAGTAGGATAACAGGAAATGTTGGGAAATACACTGCTATTTTTATATAGGTAGGTCAGGGAAAGTACCTTATTAAGGTAACATTTGAATAGAATACTGAGGAAAGTAAGGGAGAAACTGAGGAAACAGTCCTGGGAGAATAACACAAAGGACTTGAAATGAAATCAAGTTTGGCATGCTCAAGGAACTGAAAATAGGGGACTAAATTAGGAGTAATGTTGTAAATGGCGGTTAGGTTATAGAGGAGAAATAACAGAAAACCAAAGCACATAAGGGCTTTGGAGCCACTGTAAGGACTTGAACTTTTACCTTTAGTGATATGGGAAGGCTTTTAAAGGTTCTGAGCAGAAATGACACATTGTAAGGGTTAAAAGAACTTGTAAAATAAGTTTTCCAAAGAATCCATAATTGGGGTTTAAAGGTACCAATTTTACATTTTATGTGTAACTCAGAAAATTTTATCGAATAAGATAATGAATGTAAAAGCTCTGTAAAGAGCTATAGATATTCATATTTAAGCAAATAACTACCTGAATTATTAAGTCATCTTTCTCAAAACAATAAATTTTCTAATGCTCATTCACTCACATTATACTAACGTGCTTCAAAAGAGAAAACCTAAAAGGATCTCTAGACATTCTTCTTACTAAAGACTGCTTCTAATAACAATACATTTTTCCTGGCCTTGACATAGCCATGACAGGAGCCAAGAGTTACTCTTGGCAAAACCTGTACTTCTTTCCTTCCATCCAACACACACAGCCACAATTTTGCCTTGGAAACTGTCCTTATTAATCCTATCAAGTCCTATAGCTCCACTAATTTAAGTCAGTCAGAAGCCCAAACTCTCATTGCTCCTCTAATCTAAACCCACTCCCAACATTCTCAAAACCTTTCAGGAACTCATAATTTGCCATCAAAAAAGATCCTAACTATATTCTCAATCTCTTTATTAAATGTTCATCTTCTTCCTCTGATATCTGGCTCTCCCCTAAGGTGGCTGTTTTCCCTCCCACAGCACTGGAAGAAGCTAGAGGGTAAAGAGGTATAAGTCTGAGTACTCCTTGAATCTCATCATCACTTCCACATCACTGCATACTCTTTTATGCAGCATCTACAAACCTCTGGGTTTCACCCCCACAAATCCCATTCACTTTCATGTGGATTAATTCCTTAGACTGCCACCTCTTTGATTTCCTTTGCTCCAATGACCCTAGCAAGCAGTTACTAGTTCAGGCTCTAGAGTCACACCACCTAAGGTTCAAATGCTTAACAGCTATGTAAAACTTCAGCAAACTATTTAACCTTTCTGTTGCTCAGTTTCACCATCTATCAAATGCATAAAATAAAAGTACTTTACAGGGATGCAATGAAGATTAATACACATAAAGTATTTATAGTGATCTGACCTTGTAGACTTATCATTCATTTATACAACACTAACTTTTCTGTTTCCAACTCTCTCCTGTGTTTACTCTGCTGTTATATGTATTCACTCATTTAAATCCACAATTACTTTGTTTTTCTCTCTCTCTGTTATAATTCCAACCGCAAAATTCCACCCTTGGATAACTAGAACTACATTTAGGCAGCAGAAAGTGGCTGGGTAAAAACAAAACAAAACAAAACAAAACAAAACAAAACAAAACAAAACAAAACAAAACAAAACAAAACAAAAGAACGATGTTGGCTGGCCCCACTTTGAATTCAGGACCACTGATCTCAGTGGATCCTTAATACTGTCTCGTATACTCTATTTCCCTAATCCGATCACTCTCATCCTAGACCATTTAAACTTTCTTCTCTGTCCTCAAGCTTCCAACACCACCTCCCCACTCATCTCCAAGCTAATGACCTTGTTTGTTATTTCAATTTTTTGTTTTTTAATTTTTTAAAATTAATTTATTTTTATAGTGACATAGGTTATCAAAATCCAATACGTTTCAGCTGTACAGTTTAACAGTAAGGCATATTATCTATTTATACTGTGTGTTCACCTCCTATAGTGAGATTTCTTCCTGTCATCAAATATTTAACCCTCTTTACCTATCTCCCCCCTCTTCTCACCCTATGGTAACCACTAATCTATAGTCCATATCCATGAGTCTCTGTTTGTCCTGTTCATTTGTTGTTTTTAGGTTTATATGCCACATATAAGTGAGATCATGTGATTTTCAACTTTTTCTGCCTGGCTTATTTCACTAGCATAATTATCTCGAGATCCATCCATGTTGTTGCAAATGGCAATATTTCATCTCTTCTTATGGCTATCAATTTTTTTTAAATGGAAGCAATTAAAAGAGAATTTTCTTATTCTCACACTACCAAATCTACCACCCTACCTGAATCCGTACCCAATTTTACAGTTTCTAGTCTCTCTCTTCTATCTATCAGCCTGGAACTTTTCCCCAATTCCTATCTCATATTTCCAACTGGCCACTTAACATCTCCATTTAGATGTCCAACCACATCTCAAATCACACTAATTTCCTACTCTGCCACTCTTTGCCCCTAACTTCTCAAAAATCTCTTGAGTTATCACTGACTTCTTTCTCTTCTACTCCACTTCCAATCTATTAGTAAATCCTGTTGGCTCTATATTAAAAGTATTTCAAGAATCAATCATTTCTCACCATAATACTTAGTCCAAATAACATCAAGAGAGTAGCACATCACCTGGACAATTACAAGAGCTTCCTTATTGGTCACTCTGCTGCCTTCCTTGTACTTCCTTCCAATAGTCTATTCTCCATACAGCATGGAGCTGCCAGAGTGATCCTTTCAAATCATGATTTAGAAATAAATAAAAATAAAAAGCCACACTAGTGGCTTCCCATATCCTCAAAAAAAAAAAAAAAAATCCTTATAAGGTTCTACATGATGTATAACCCCTAACCACTTCTCCAGTCCCATATCTTACCATTACCACCCCTTTTCCACTTCTCCCCCAACCCCTCACTTCAGTCAGTCATGGTGAGAATGAATGAATCTCCCTTTTCTGTCTTATAAGAATTTCTTCTCTTCTGAACATATCAAAAAATGTTTCATTCCTTTCCTCTCTACAATAGCATTGATGAACTGGGGGAGGTTTAAAAAATTGTGATATTTTTAAAAATAAGGTGAAGTGACCAAAGAGAAAAAATATTATCACTGGGTCCTTCTCAATAAATTGAAACAATGGTCACAAAGTGAAAAAGTATACACCAAGTAAAATATAAATATGAAGAACAACCACTCAGTTCTTTCATAGTCATTCATTTCTATTAGAAAGAAATCTAAACCATTCAATCTTAGATTACCGGGACTGCTACATATTTTCTCTGTGACACTGACTTATTAAAAAATCCATGTATTTTGCAAAGGTCTACTGGGGGCAATACTAAGGTATATAGGAATACTAAGATATATGCAAAACATATATATCCAGCACTTTTAACTATTTTAACACACATGTACTAATTAAAGCTAATTTCCAAAAATGTTTCTAAACTACTTGTGGTAGGCAATATAGCACAGGGATAAGAGAATTTAAGAAACAAAGAGAGGAGCTTTTGAATATGGTTGTACCATACTTTCTAGCTTGTGGTTCTGGGCTATTAAATGATGATTATTATGGAAATATATTAGTTGCCACTGACAACATTAAGTAAATCAGTCACTGGATGAAAGTATCACTACCAACATTATCACTACCTGCACTCTTAGAGGAAAAAGTGTGATGGCCTTTGAGGTTACCTAAAGAGCTACCTCAGCTGTTTTAAGATTCATACCTCAAGTAAAAAAAAAAAAAACCCCACTCTTTAGATGCCCAATAGAAATTAGTATTGAACGGTTATTTTGGAGCTAATATGAAAGTAAAAGGAATAGAATTATGATAAAAATCACTGGACTGATACTAGAGATGTTTGAGTTCAATAGTAAAAGGCCTACCAATACTAACCAATTACTAATTAGGAAAACCACAACTTTGCAAAAGAGCTATCAACATATCTAGTTTTTTTTTCTTCAATGCATAACCTAATGTCACCTAGAAATAGATAAATGTCCTGCAAAAACAACTGGGAGCAGTTCTTATGTAATTAAAAAAAGGTAAAAAATTTGTTATTTTTATCATAAACCAGTGTCTCTGATATCAGGTTTTGACACTCAGAAAAGAAGTGTTATATTCCCAAGCTTTAAAACTCAGGTAGAACTGTTAGGAAATTGAAGCAAAGTATCAGTAAACAGCTTCTGATTCTCTACAAGGAATTCCTACTCTGCTTTTATCTACCATGACATGTGATCTTGGGCAAGTCACTAAACTTTTATTGCATATCTACTATATTGCCAAACATCATGCTTGGCTTTCACATATATTATCTTTCATCACCCTCACAACGAATCTGAAAGCAGATAGTATTACCTAATTAAGGCTCAGAGAGAGAGGTTAAATAATGTAGTTCAAGTTCACAGAACTCAGCACTGTTAAGATGTAAAAACCAGCCTATATGAATCAAATCAGATTATATCCAAGGTTTCTTTTCAGACCATATTTTAGTCTGAGACTAAATATACAGTATGATGGACTTTAAAAAAATTTTTAACAAGGCTAAACCATTATATGTCATTTCTCTCCAAAGCTATGATTATCCTGTCTCTGACTTCTGAAAACATCCCAACCAAACACACTCCAAAATAAGTAATTGCTAATAGAAATATGTATTATATCCCTAGGATAATAAAAATGACTGAGTACCACTATTTTAGCGCCTATAACAAGCACTCAGCTCCATGACAACCAAAATTCTTATATAAATTTCCTAAGACATTGTACAGCAAAAGCAAGATTTCATTTCAACACTATAATCATGTCCTCCTTGGTTGGGAAATGATTACTCCTCATTAAAAACTGACTCGACAGTTAAGATTTAAAAGTAGATACAGGCTTTAGTAAATATTATGATCCAAATGTAGACACCAAGAAGTTGAAATTTCATTCAGTGGCAGGATGTTACTGTACGTTATTTGCAACACTTTTAATCTTTTAAAGTGCAAACTAAATACTACTATTTAAATTACACCTGGAGGAAAATACCCAATATCCACTTATACTTATTAAAAACAAAAATTCTTTTTAAATTCTCCAATCCAACTTTAATAAAGAGCTTAATTGAACATTCAACACTGGTACTAACTTACCTGCATGAGCAATAATCCAACTATAAAAGCACTTCCTTGACAGTAACCAACCTCACGATCCACTAAAGAATATGCCTAAAAAGTAAAAAATATTGTTCAAAATTCTTTAACATTATATATTATGCCTTCTTTCTCTAAAAACCTAAAATAGTAACACAAGTAAATGAAAGACCATTTATCTTTTAGAAAAACTCTTCTTTGCTTGTTGTAGATTTTGCCCTATAAATATTTAAGAAGCAAATGATTTATTACTTAAAATACCCTTTTGACAATTTCCCAATTAGAAATTGACAGCTTCTAGGGAAAAGAAAATAAAGAATTTATACTTTGGTAAGGGACAGAGCTTAAAACTCATTTAAAATGTATATCTGATAAAGATAAAACCAGAGTAGGTTAAGGTAAAGCATTTGCAAAATTGAAATGGTTTAACAAGAAATTAATATGTCACAGAGGTAGCTCGAAAGGAAAGGAACTATGGGAAGGGAAAAGCCAGTACTGAAGAAAAATTTACAATGGTACACACTTTCAAGGACTAAAAGCTCTTAACAATGCTGACCATACTAGGGTTAAAAATCTGCTCCCAGAAGGTGAACTATTTATTTTCATAGAGGCAATCTCAATGTACAGTGATTTACAGGTTATCTGATTTTGGCTAACTAATACCAGCAACGTCATGAACCTTCCAATAAGTTCTCCAAACTATACAGTAATGTAGCATCAAAATTAAAGCAAAAGTTATGCTAAAGCCAAAATTATTGCCAAAGCCACTGATATTGGGGTGAAAGTTCTTCTTTCATGGTGGAAAATGTATAATTTTGACCTTCTAAGCATTCATTTCATTTCAAAAAATGAATAAATAGAACTTACCTTCATTACATTAAATAAAACCTCCTGTCCAAGGCTATCTTTTTCCTTAAAAAAATTGTGTTCAGGATAAGTTCTAGCAATATCCCTTCGGATCAATTTTTCACAAGGCGAAGTCATTTTCAGGAGTTCTGAATACTGATCTTTAATTGGCATACTTTGTGCACTGCATAAAAGTTGCCAAACTATTGCTCTAAAATGATGGGGTATCCCTTTACGAACAAGTTCCTAAAAATAAAAATAAAAGTAAATATTTTTAAATGAATTACTTAAGTCTCCTACCTTGAAAGCCAAAGAAGACTTATTGGGGGTTGGAGTGGAGTACAAGACTTTACCACATTTATAATTCATAAAGGTACTTTTATAATAAGACTAGGGAACCTTTTAACTAAAGCAAAGATTTGGCCCTTGGGTATATCCTGTTCTAGGGAAGTGGGGGCTACAATGTTAAAGATAAATTCTTGTCATCTCACTCAGAGATGTGGCCTTTAAAGGTATTAAGGATTCGAAGCTGTTAATGGCAGCACAGTAGCCATCATCTTACAAAGTATTATAGGCAAAAAATAAAAAATAAAATACTGACAATTGAAGGATGTAGGATGGCACAATTTTATTTCTGAATCTATAAAATGATAGAATTTAATTTCTAAAATAATTTTCAGTTACATAGTTCTATAATTAGGAAACTTCTAAAACTGATACTACAAATCAAAACTATGAGCACAAATAAAACACATAAAGGAGACCTCTTTATTACTTGGAAAGTACTAGAATTAGTTTTGTTTTTTTTTAATTCTCTCTTAATTCATGCCTGATGCCCTTTGAGATAAGAGGAATAACTTCAATAAAAAATATGAATACCTTAACTTGCTTTTCCTTTTTTTTGCGCACATCTTCCCAGTCATTAACGATTCTTCCCCAAAGTATCCAAGAATCTTCTTCAAGGTGGCTGAGGTTGCTAGAAGCTGATGAACTTGATACAAGGGAGGAGCCACTGTTTCTTCTTGACCCATTTACAGATCTTAAAGACTTGCTATCCGTCTCTAACAATCTAAAACATAATTAAAAATTGCTCAATATCTAATCTCACAGTGATACTAGATGAAGTAATGATGATACTTAGAGCTTCTTGACAGCAATTCAGCCATAGTTTTAAAATATGCATAATTTTAATAATATTTGTTTGGAATCTAAAATTACTGCTGTATGTTCTTTATCTAAGCATAGTGATTTCAAAATTTGAAATAGTATATTACGTTAAATATTTTAGTGCTATTAGTTCCATCATAATTTCTCTTTCTCTCTACCCAAAATTCAAATTAAAGAGAAATCTGGTAAGAATAGTAGTTAGGAGGTTTCAGGACAAAGAAACTGTACTATGAAGAATTACAACAAATTCTATGGAAGAACTAATCCTATCATGTTTACAATCAGTTCAGGGCTAAAAAGGTAAGGCAGAGCCACACAAATTAACCAAGTTCCTTCTCTTTTTTCATTTTGCTTTACCCATACATAACTAATCTACCCAAATCAAACAAAAAAATGTTTTGTTTGACCCATGCAGTGTTTACATAAAAGTTGAATAATTGTTAATATTAAAACTGGAAGATTTCGCTTATTCATTTATATACACCTACAATTATATTTATTTACAATTCTGGATTCTCTTGAAAAACAAAAAGATAGGGCAAAACTAGGCCCACATTCCTGCCATAGGAACAACAGGGTGTAGCAGAAAAGGAGCTTTATCCATTCAATCTCCATATATCTACTATATCTCAAAAACTCATGCCAGCTAACAGCTGTTATTTATCTGGGCTTGCACTGTTAAACTGAGGCATCTCCAATCATAAGGTCCTACTGACCTTTGAGTTTGCAATCCAATTTCAGGCCTCTTCCTCATCTATAGAAAGAGGAGTTAAGATCATTTTAGAGATCCATTCTATAACTCATCACTACATCAAATTCACTATTTCTTTCACATATACACGGGCTATAAATAAAGACTTGAAAATGTGACTCTATCATTATAAAGATGTAAATTATATGTCATTCAAATAAGAGTCCTAAAGTATCTATTTGTGTATTTAACATGGCTACTATTTACTTCCAGTAACTCCTTTAGAAAGTGATGTGCTTAGGGTAAAAAAAAGTCTCTCAATACTAATTTATGATATATTAAAAACTAATAAAGAAAAGAAATATGGATAAAATCCTATTTAGCAGATTACAGAAAGAAATAACCCTTTTTGAGCTAGAATTATATTTTGCTTACCCTTATATCTCTAAAAGCATCTAGCTCACTGCTAAGTACATTAAACACTGACTGAATTGAAATAAAATAAAAACCCGCATATTAAAAAACCTTCAAATCGCAAATATGTCATAGTCAATATAATAATATAAACTGAAAACTACTACTCTTATTCATGGGATAATTTAATGCATTTTTATGGCAACAATAATTTAAATAAAATGTCCCAAATATTACAGAAAAATTTATAAAGCAGCTAAATTAAGGGTCAAGTATTGCCATAAATATTCTTTATTAGCAAAGCATAATTAATGATGATGTTTTACTTTTTACTTTTCCAAAGATATTATTTCAATAAATCCATATTTTATAGAAAATTAGTGTACATATGTAATTTTACATATAATTCTAAACTCTAATTCTAAATGGAATAAACAAACTTTACTAAATTAACCTGAACCTAAGTTCTTCCTTTTACTTAATTACTCACTGAATGCTTGTTATATACCAAATAATTAAACTGCATCACTACCAGAAGAAAGAGATATGCAGCTAAAAAGAATATAATGATATTTCCTATGCTAAACATAAGTTTGAGATACAATAGAAGTATAGAGAAAAAACTGCCTAAACAAAAGGCTTTTAGAGAGTCACAAAGGTCAGATTGTCAAATTGCAACTTTCTGGGTAAGCAGTGATTTCACGGATGAGTAGAGAAAAGGGTTAAGCAGTTTACCATTAGAGAAAATTAAAATTATATACAAATATTAAAAAACTGTGAGAAAGATTTACAAATGAAATAGTCCAAGTAAAGACATCACATTATTTAAATATATTGTCTCTGTAGCAAAAAAAAAAAACAAAAACCACCACCAAAAACAAAAGATATTGTTCCTGCCTTAGCTCACACAATATACAAAAATGACTCAAAATGGACAACAAAGCTGAATATAACAGCTAAAATTATAAAAGTCCTTGAAGAAGACAGGAAAAAGTCTTCACAACTTGGGAGTAGGCAAAATTTGTTAATGAGACAAAAGGAAATACCACAAAAAAATTGATTAAAAAATAAATTGGACTTCAACTTAAAATATATATCTGACAAAAGATTGCTATCCAGAATTTATGAATTCTTAAAATCAATAATTAAGGAAACAACACAGTTTTTTAAATGAGTAGGATATTTAAACTGACAATTTCCAAAACAAGATAATCAAAAGTCCAATAAGCAATTGAGTGTTCAACACCTTTAGTGATCAGGAAATGCAAGTTAAAACCACACTATGGACACACTGGAATGGCTACAATGCTAAAAATAGACCATACCAAGAGTTGTTCAGGATGAGAGCAATTGTAATTCATATATTGATGTCAGGAGTATATAATAGTTTAACCACTCTGAAGAACTGTTTGGCAATTCTTTGTAAAGCTAGATACAATGTCATATGACCCAGCAAGAGAAATGAAAACATACATCCACAAAAAGACTTGCTGTTCAAAGTCATGGAAGCTTTATTCATAATAGCCAAAACCCAGAAGCAATTCAAATATCCAGAAAATAAATGAAGTTTTATTTATAAGAGCCCAAACCCAGAAACAAATCAAATATCCAGGAAATAAAATGATCAAATTGTGATATAGTCATTCATTGCAATACTACTATTCAGCAAAAAGAGACAAACTGCTAATACATATACTTACATGGTTGAATCTTATAAACATTAGGTTGAGTGAAAGAAGCCAGATGCCAAAGATTACATACTATATGATTCCACTTATATGAAGTTCAAGAACAAGCATATTACAAAAGAAAATATAGGAGTAAATTCTCATGACTTTGGATTAAGCAAACCCTTCTTAAATAAAACACCAAAAGCACATGTTACAAAATAAAAAGATATATAAGTTGGACTTCATCAGAATTAAAAATGTTTTGTATTTCACTGGATGTCATCAAGAAAATGAAAAGAAAACCCACAGAATGGGAAATAATATTTGCAACCCATGAAACTTGTATCTAGAATGTATGAACTCTTATAACTCAATAATAAAAAGACAACCCAATTAAAAAATGGGCAAATCAGAATAGACGTTTCTCCAAAGAAGATAAACAAATAGCAATAAGCATATAAAAAGATGCTCAACATCACTAGTCACTGGTGAAATGCAAATCAAAACCATAATGAGGTATCATTTCATAAACATAGTAAATGCAGGTGAAGATACAGAGACACAGAAACCCACAAAAACTAAAGAGAATGCAAAATGACAAAACTACTTTAGAAAACAGACTGGCAATTCCTCAAGTGGTTAAACATAGAATTACCATATGAACCAGCAATTCCATTCTTAAATATTTATCCAACAGAAATGAAAATCTATGTTCACATAAAACTTATACAACAAATTTTCATTGCAGCATTATTCATAATAACCAAAATTTGGAAAGTACCTAAATGTCCATCAACTCCTAAATGGATTAAAAAAAAAACTTCTGGTATATCCATAGAGTAAAATATTATTCAGCCATGAAAATAAGTTAAATACTTATACATGTTACAACATGGATGAACTTTAAAAACATAATGCTAAGTAAAAGACGCCAGTCACAAAAGGAAATGTTATATGATTCCATTTACATGATCTAGAATACATAAAACAGATTAGGTGTTGCTGAGGACTGAAGTGGGAGTGAAGGGATTAAGGAGAGATGGGCAGTGAATGCTAATAGACATGCAGTATTTTTTAGGGGTGATGAAAATATTCTAAAATTGGTTGTGCTGATTGTTGCACAACTAACTCTGTGAATATATGAAAAACTACTGAATTGTATATTTAAATGGGTGAATCTATGGTATGTGAATTACATACCATCAAACTGTTACATAAAAAAGAGCAAGCAAAATATGTTTATGGCAATAAAAATCAGAAAAGAGGTTTCAGGGGGTGGGGTGGGGTTGTTACACAGGGCCAAATAAATTTTCGGGAATGATAGGAGTTTTCTAAGATGACAGAGTTACATCAGAAGCATAGTGGAGTGAGGGATCTCCCTGGATCTCTCCCCTTGAAATAGAGCTGAACATCTAAAACTCAACAACTTAACACCCACCCAATCTGTACACAAGCATGTCTGAGAGATCTGCACATCAAAGGTCAGAACCATGCAAGGGTGGAGGGTAGAATGGGAGAAACAAAGGAGCTGCCATATGCCTCTGGAGTTCCTTGGAAAAAGAAGGGAGAAACACTTGTGGTCAGTTCCTGGAATGGCCCTGCCTGAGGGATCAGCATGTTCCACGCAGTGGAGCCCAGGGGTTAGGGCATAATGTAGCAGAGGAACTAAGGCCAGAGGGGCAACAGCTATGTCTTAGCAGCCACTGTTGCCAAGTGGAAGGCTGACACAGAGCTTGGCAGCAATCCCTGCCACCAATCCAGAGTGTACCCTCCCCTCACCCCATATTATCCCAGACCTAGCACCACGGAGGACCAGAGGAATTTGAGCAACCAGTACTGAAACCACAGCCAGTATACCACAAAAAAGCACTTGGACTGAGAGAACCTGATCACAGATCAAATATACAGCATGTAAAAAATATTTTTTAAAAAAAGCATTTTTAGCCTCAAAGCAGAGATCCAAGAGGTTTGTAAGCCACCAATTGGAAATCAAAAGAAAAAACCCTCTTATCAACACCTAAACAGAGATTCTTTATAATAAATTTTCTTTTCAAAAAACAACAGCAACAACAACAACAACAACAACAACAAAAAAAAAAAAAAAAAAAAAAAACAGGGCATACTTCTTATTAATGCCCAGGTGGAGAAATAGTTCATCAAACACCACGAACAACCAAGGTGACAAGGCAGCTCAGAAAGAAAGAGAAAAATCTCCAGAAAATAAGCTCAAAGACATAGAAATATGCAATTTAAGTGACAGAATTCAGGATTGCACTTCCAGAAAAAACTCAGTAAGAGGCAAGAAAAAATTGATCAACAATTCCAAGAGTGAAGAATCAAAATAGACCAACAATAGAAGATTTTAGGGGACTAAAACACTAAAGAAGAACTGAATAAAACTTTTGAAGATGAATAACACAATGAAAGAGATGAAAAATGAAATAGCAGAGTGGCCCCACAGTGTAATGGTTAGCACATCTGCTTTACACACAGAAGGTCCTGGGTTTGCAACCCACGTGCAGCCATGGACCAGGCCCTGGGTGCGCTGGGCCCCCCATGTGTGCCAAGCCCCAGGTGCGCCTGGCTCCCCGAGTGTGCCGGGGTTGCCAAGCCCCAAGGGGGTGCCAAGCCCCAGGGGCATGCTGCGACATTGTGCAGGGAGGCACCTGCCTTCAGAGATCCAGTTCTTATAAAAGGGAGACAGCAACATCCATAGGTCAGAGATGGAAGTGGAAGGGGAGGAATTAAAAAAGAGAAGAAAAAAAAAGAATGAAATAGTAAGCTTAGGAAATAGAGCTGACCAGATGAAAGACTCAGTGATACTGAAGACAGAATTCTAGAAATGACTCAGAAGGAAGAAGAGCGAAACCTCAGAATGAAAAAAAAATGAAATATACAAGAACTATCTGACACCATAAGGAAAAGCAACATAAGAATAATGAGTATACCAGAGGGAGAAGAGGAGAAATGAACAGAGAGCATATTCAAACAGTTGATGAGAATTTCTCAAATCTAAGGAACAAGCTAGAGCTTTGAACCCAAGAAGTAAAGACAATACCCAATTACCTCAACCGAAAATGGCCTTCTCCAAGACACATTATATAAAAATTATCAAAAATTAATGACAAAGAAAGAATTCTCAAGACATCCAGGGAAAAGAGGACAGTAACACATAAAGAAAAACCCATTAGACTTCTCAACACAAATCTCACAAGCAAAACTTTGGACTTCTCAACACAAATCTCACAAGCAAAAAAGGAGTTGAACCAAATATTCAAATGAGTAAGTGAAAGGAATTACCAGCCAAGAATTATATATCCAACAAAGCTCTCATTTAGATATGAAGGAGAAATAAAGTCCTTAACAAACATACAAAAGTTGATGGAATTCTCCACTAGAAGGCCTGCATTACAGGAAATACTGATGGGGGTCATTCTGCCTGAAACAAAAGGACAAAAAAATATAAAACTACAAGTAAGATGACTAACAGGCAGACAAAGGCAGGACAGGACAGTACAACCTTTATTAAGAACAGGGTATTATAAGCTTAAACATTAAGAAGATAATTTCTATTGCAAGTTAGAAATGAACATACAGCACACACAGGGACAAACTGAGACAAAAACAGAAAAGGGGAGGGAGTAAGGATCCAAAGGAGGAATGGAGATAAGGCACAAACAGGAGAAAATGGACTACTAGATGTATGTGTGTATAAACATATATATTAAAAAATACACACACACACACACACACACACTCACACACACACACACCCTTTATATAATCTTAATGGTAACCACACACCAAAAATCCAGAACTGAGATACATAACATAAAACACGACAGACCAGAGGGAAAATCCACAAAACCTCACAAAATTGAAATAACTGACAGAAACAAAGGACAAACCCTTAGTCCTTTATACTTAATGATGAGCATTATACTTAATGGTAAAAAACTAAAAACCTTCCCTCTAAGATCAGGAACAAGGCAAGGCCATCCACTATTGCCACTGCTATTCATTATAACATTGAAGGCCCTAACACGTGCAATCAGGCAAGAGAAAGATATAAAAGGCATCCAAATAGGAAAGGAAGAAGTCAAATTGTCACTATTTGCAGAAGACATGATTCTCTACATAGAAAACCCTAATAACTCCACTAAAAACTACTAAAAATAATAAACAAATACAGTAAAGTTTCAGGATACAAAGTCATATTCAAAAATTCACAATGTTCCTATACTCTAATAATGAATTTTCAGAACAACTGCAACAAAAAGGATAAAATACGTAGGAATAAACCTAACAAAACATGTGAAGGACCTAAACAATGAAAACTATAAGACACTATTAAAAGAAAGTGAAGAAGAAACAAAGAAATGGAAAGATATTCCATGTGGAATAGAAGAGTAAACATAGATAAAACGACTTTATTATCTAAAGCATTATACAGATTTAATGCAAACCCCATCAAAATCCCCATCAGCAATTTTTGAAGAAATAAAAAAAAAAATACATCATATTTGTACGGAAGCACAAAGGACCCTGAATAGCTAAAGCCATGTTGAGAATAAAGAATGAGGCTGGAGTTATCACTCAGCCCGACTTCAAATTATACTACAAAGCAACAATAATCAAAATGGCATGGTACTGGCATAAAAACAGACACACAGACCAGTGGAACAGAACTGAGAGTCCAGAAGTAAACTCCCATTTATACAAGCAAATAATTTTCAACAAAGAAGCCAAAATCATAAATGGAGAAAGTCTCTTTAATAACGGTGCTGGGAAAGCTGGAAAGCCAAATGCAAAAGAATGAAATTAGACTGTTGTCTATCATCATATGCCAAAATTAACTCAAAGTGAATCAAGGACCTGAATAGAAGACCTGAAGTAATAAACTGCATAAAAGGAAACATAGGTGCTAAACTCTTGGAACTTGGACTTAGAAAGGGTTTTATGAATTTGACTTCAAAGGCAAAGGAATTAAAAGCAATAATAAATGAAAGAGACTAGATCAAACTAAAAAGCATCTGCACAGCAAAAGGAAGCATCAACAAGGAAAGAAGCATCCATCCAAATGGGAGAATATATTTGCAAACAACACCTCTGATAAGAGCCTAATCTCCAGAATACACAAAGAACTCCAACAACTCAATAACAAGAAAAACAAACAATCCAATTAAAAAATGGGCAGAGGACCTGAACAGACATTTCTCCCAAGAAGACATATGAAAAGATGTTCAACTTCATATGTATTAGAGAAATGTGAATCAAAACCACAATGAAATACACACCTGTTAGAATGGCTATCATCAACAGAACAAGTAACAAATGTTGGAGACGTTGTGGAAAAAAAAGTACAGTCTTTATGGAAAACAGTATGGAGGTTTCTCAAAAACCTAAGAATTGATCTACCATATGATCCAGCAATCCCTCTACTGGGTATTGACTAGTGGTTATCAGAGGGTACAGGAGGAAGGGGGTGGTGGATGGGGTAAAAGAGGACAAATAAGTGGTGATGGAAGGAAATCCAACTATGGGCAGTGAATACACAATGTAATATATATACATATATATGACTTACTGATGAATTATACAGTTGAAACATATTGGATTTTGTTAATTGATGTAACCATAATTTAAAAAAAAAAAACCCTAAGGATTGAATTACCCTATGATCCAGCGATCCTTCTTCTGGGTATTTACCAAATAAACCTGAACACATTTATCTACAAGATGTATGCACCCCGATATTCACAGCAGCATTATTCACAGTGGCCAGGACATGGAAGCAACTGAAGTGTCCTGTGATAGATGAATGGACAAAGAAGATGTGGTATATATATTAATGGAATGTTACTCAGCTATAAGATGAAATATTGCCATTTGCAACAACGTGAGTGAATCCTGAGATAATAATGTTAAGCAAAATAAGTCAGATAGAAAAGGTGAAAATCACGTATTACTCATATGTGGGATATAAATCTAAAAGCAACAAACAAATATGACAAACAGAGACTCATGGTCATGGACAATGGATTCATGGTTACCAGCGGGAAGGGGAGAGGGAGAAGGTAGAAAGAAATGGGTCAAATATTTGGTGATGGAAGGAAATCTAACTCTGGATTGTGAACACAGTGCAATATACATATGACATACTGTTGAATTGTACACTTGAAACTTATTGAATTTTGTTGATCAATGTCACCCCAATAATTTTAAATTTAAAAAAATACTCTGAAAATAATATGATAAATAAAAATAAATTCTCAATAAATTAAATTCTTAACAATTAAAGAAAATAAGACAAATCATCTGCATGTTAAATGGTATATGGGTTCTACAGTGTATATATATTTGTTAAAACTAGAACTGTACACTTAAGAACTATGCATTTCTCTGATTAATAATTATACATCAACTATATAAAAATTGATAATGAATACTATTTCTGGCTAATAACATTAGGAGCAGTGAGAATTAGGTAAGAAACTACTGCTTTTTATTACTAGAAGCCCTTCAGAACTTTTTTTAAAACCATGAATATTACTTTTTAAAGAACTGTTTTTTATATATT
Source organism: Cynopterus sphinx (assembly GCA_030015415.1). Classification (NCBI taxonomy): domain Eukaryota; kingdom Metazoa; phylum Chordata; class Mammalia; order Chiroptera; family Pteropodidae; genus Cynopterus; species Cynopterus sphinx. Next base: position 66,530,630 of record CM057387.1, on the reverse strand, counting down.
AAGAGTATCTATGATGTAAAGAAAGGAAGGTATGAACATTACTTCATTCTGTCCTTTTCAAATTTGTTGGTCATTCTAGCAGATTTTAGAGTTTTCTAAAAAAAAAAACTTTGGGAGGTGGGGAGAGAGGTGTAGATGGGATGAAGGGGGTCAAATATGTGGTAACAGAAAGAAATCTAACTATGAGAGGTAAATACACAATGTAAATACATATATGCCTTTCTGTTGGGGTGTATAGCTGAAACAGTGGATTTCATTAACCAATGTCACCATAAAAATAAATAAATAAATTTTAAAAAATAAAAAAAAACTTTGGAATGTTTTTCATTGCTATAGTTATATAATAAAGTCTGTCTGAACAAGCCAGAACATTTTCCAGAAGATGTAATACTTGAAATGGTACAACAAATCTCCCCCACTGAGCTTCTTAGTCACGTTATACAGGAAAAGAATTGAAGTATTCATTAAAAATATGTAAAATTTATAGAATGTGTAGTTAGCATCACGTATTTTGATTCCTTATTGCTAAAAGCTGTGATTAAACAACTCAGGAAGATTCCTAAACAGATTGCCACCTAGCTTTGATATAATAAAAATATTCTGACATGGTCGTGGAGTGTGCACTCTGCCTGAAAATGTCACAATTTCCAAAGACTAGCAACTGGGAAAATAGTAATAAAGCATTACTCAGAGGCCCACAGGCTATTGAGAAGTCTATTCAAGACTTATTTATTTTCTTCTTCCCAGCGCACGTGGGTCACCAACTTGCATAAATATATTGCAAAAAATACCTTCCTGCCCTATCATAATTTCCTATGACTAATATAAGAAGCAACTTATCAGATTAAAGGAAAAAATATTGGCCCAGCAGGAATACTGTATATTATAATCAAAGGCATTCCCTATAGGTTTCTGTGGCCTCTTGGCCATTTCTTATCTGCCACTACTATATAATAATTCATAGATCCAAATCTATTCAGACTCTCAGAATACTGCCAGACTAAGACATCAGAGGTTGGATCTCTATTAACTGGGGATACATGATCCTCAGTCTCCTAACTAAGCAACTCTAAATTTCTGTTAGAGTAGCTCCAGCTCTATGGGGAGCATTCAAAATGGCTACAGCTCCACATTACCTGAGGCAGGAGAGCTAAAGCCAGTATAAGCTGGACTACAAACCGCATCAAGGATGGAGAAAGTCTAGGATGGTTGCTTCCAGAAGCCTAGAAGACCTGGCAAAGAGAAAGCATTTCCAGTTTCCTAATAGATAGAACTAGGGATTCAACTGTTAACAAGGGAATATGTCAACATGGACAGTAGTTTGGGTTACTTTCATCATATCTTTGCTACTGAGAACTAATCCTTCTCCTCACCAACGGGATGCCTATCCAAGGAAAATGGCAGAGTGTGCATTTCATGATGGGTATATGAGGAAAAAATAGTTTGTGGCAACACATAATTGATAAACATTAAAGAAAAAGCCTCTCTTTCAACAATATTATGATTGAAAAATACAAAGGAGAAGAGAAAAAAAGAATGAGATCTCTCCTGGGAGTCTGAAGTACTTGGGGGATCATCCATTAAATAAGCAGTACAGCAGCTGAAAAGACAAGTCTGAAGCTCAGAAAAGAGGTGGTCTACAAACAAAAATTTGGCAATTATCTTGGAACAGCTGATAGTAAATTTTTTAAATATCCTATTGCGCTTAGCATAATGCTTTCCTTTGGATACCAGAACGAAGAGAGCAGGATAAACAATAAGAGATCAACATGCTATCTAGTAATGTGTAAATTGCTAAAGTAATTTATAAAAAGCTAAGGAAGGATCTAAGAAAGATAAGGAAGAAAATTGTTACACGAAGAAAACACTTGGAAAGCTAAATATACTTACACTTATTGTAGAGAGAGCAATTTTTCAAACATGGGGTTCAAACATCTTTTGTAATGTCATACCAAAGAAAGGAATATGAATGTGCTAGGAGAAAGATTGCAACTTGCTAGTTAAAAGAAAGGCAAATCAGTAGCAACAAAACACATGTCTGACTCAGAGGGGAGTCACACCCTTTCACATCAACATCATCAAGCAAAAATCCAGAGCAACAGAAGCAAGGAAAGGAGAATTAACAAAAAGCACATGGAATTAGCACTGGAAACAATTTAGAGACAACTCAGAAGAGAGGTGCCTGAACAGACAGGGATCTCACCAGTCCTGAAAACACCAGGGTTTTCTTTTGCTTTTATTTATGATGAGATATTAAAGAAAGTGAATACATGAGTCTTACAGCCTCCTCCCAAATATTCTGATCAGTAATTGATGGCTTAAAGATTACTTTATACAGACATTCCAGACCGACAAGTATAGCCAACTTAACTTCTTAGACTTCTTAATTAAAAGAGACAACCTCAAGCTAAGCTAGTTGTAACAAAAATAGTACAATCAATTATTTTAGTTAATTATAACATCAAAATCCTCAGGAAATCAGACAATTAACCAAAAATGTAAAACAATTCTCAATGAAAAAAGAAAACAGTTCAAGTAAAAATCTAAAGGTCTCTCCTATGATTAAAAACATATGACTTTTTAAACTCAGAGACTTGAAAATATCTGTTTCTTACTTCCTTAATGTTCATGGCTGTGTCACAGAGTGTATCCTAATGAAAAGTGAGGTAATGCTGTGGTGGTAAAATTATTAACATAAGATGAAAAATCATCTAGATCAGCATTGACCAAGGGAAATATAATATGAGCCCTTATATAATTTAAAATGTTCTAGTAGCTGCATTTAAAGTAAAAAGAAACAGGTGCAATTAATTTTAATAATTTTATCAAATATAGTCAAAATATTTTCATATCAATTTTTTAAATTAATAATAATATATATTTAAACTAACTCTTCAAAATATGGTGTATATTTTATTCTTAGGGCACATCACAATTTAGATCAGACAAATTTCAAGTGTTCAATTGCCACATATTGCTAGTAGCTTTCATAAGAGATAGTGCAGACTTGGATATTGGTAAGATAAAAAGAAATATAAAGTTTCAAACATTCCTGCTTACCATATTAAAAAAAATAAAATTCATTTTAGTTTAAAAGAATAATTTTCATTTCTTCACTCTCATATCTCACCCCAAAAAGTCTGCTAAAAAGCAAAATTTGATTCCAAATAATAGAAATGTAAAAGGGAACAAACATAGTTGCAAGGCCAAAATTTTAAACTATGCAAATAATGGCCCATTCAAAATTATAATTAGCAACATTCACTTCCTTAATTAAAATGCATTGCTATTATGCTTGAACCATACCTTCTTAAATTCATCTCTGCCAAAGCCAGAAATACAAATTTCTTGTATTTTTAAAATGAAAAAGAGAAGCACATTTAACACACAGAAAAAAAGAGCTGTCCCATTTCAACTTTGAAGCTATGAATTACTAGCTTTCATCAGAGATGTCTGACACTGTGCTGAACAATTTCTTCACATCATTCTGGGACTGCCACATGCACTTATTTTTAAAAAGGGAAAACTACAGTAAAACCATGTTTCTTTATAAACTGATATTTTCATGTTCCTTGAATTTAAATTTTCTATAATACTGCCATTTTTATACCTTCTGGATGAAAGAGTTAAATAATGTAACCAGAGACTCATTTACATTTGGGGAAAAGAAGAAAAAAGCAAAATAAAAGCATCTCCCCTTTAAGGAATAGTAGTTGTATCTCAGAATTTTTACTTTACATGTATAACTCACATATCTACATTAGAATAGGTCAGAGAAAACTTATGTTATTATTGTCACACTTTTTTCCCTTGGACTTAATAATATGGTCGTGGCGTAGTAGGACGGAACAGAACAAAGAAATCTAGCTCTTAATATTTGTCATTTTATTGTTTACCAGAGTCAGAAAGCTGTGTTTTTCCAAGACTGTTTTCCTAAGGCAAAACAAGATGTCACTACAGTCGCCCATTCTCAACACAAAAGTCTGTCCCATGGATTCTGGGTGAGAAAGAGGGAGGAAGTGAGGGAACGAGAACTCCAGAGAGTACAAATTTTGAATGATTCCACACAAGAACCAAGGGTGAGAATACTCTGCTCCTTTTATTTCTTCTAAGTCTTACTTGTCAAAAACTTTTCCTGAACATCTTTAAATAACTCTGGTAATTATTCTTTAATTGTTAACATATATGCCCAGCACATCTGGTATTCTGGAGTAAATTGTGAATTTTTGGGGGAAAAAAGTTCTTCTATACCCATACCTCACTCCTAACAATTTTAATACAGTGCTTTTTATATTTTAGCTGAACAGTAATTATTAATCACAATCAAAATAAATTCAATGTTGGTCACTTACAAACTCAGCACCAAAAATTTCTTTTATGAAAAATAGAATCTACCATATAAGAAAAAATTCAAACTTACACATCTTTTATGCCTTTTTGTCAGTCAGTCCTACGATAGCTTCATATCCTACTAAGTTTTCCATGTAATCCTTCCTTTTCTTCATAATGGTCCCTGTTATTTTCTTTTCTCAACCCTCTTCCAATACATCTTATCCAAGAAACTTTGCCAATCTACATATTATGTTAGAAGACTCTCTCCTCCCAAAATCTCAACCAAAAAATCTTGCTCAAAATCTTTCAAAATATAGTAAGCAAAGGGGCAATAAGTTAAAATCCATACCTACACACACACATGAAATTTTTTCTCTAACAAGGATGTCTATTCCCTGCTAATATTCAAATTTGTACCGCAGGTACTAGCCAGTTGCAATATGACAAGAAAAAAAGATAAACGGAATCCAGATTAGAAAGAAAAAAGTAAAAGTGCTTTTACTCACAGACAACCACCTACCAGAACAAGTGAGTTAGCAAAGTTGCAGGATACGTGATCAATAAAAGAAAAATAACTGTGTTCCTATATGTCAGCAATGAACAAAAATTAAATTTACAAAAACAATACCATGCACAAGTAATAAGTAAATGAGAAATATATTGTGTTCATGGATGTAAGGCAATATTGTTAGGGATTCAATGCAATTCTAATCAAAATCTCAGTGTTTTTGTAGAAATTAACAACTTTATGTAAAATTCATATGAGGATGCTAAGAACCAAAAACAATCAAAACAAAAGAACAAAAATAGAAGATTAATATTACCTGATTTCAAGACTTACTACAAAGCTACAATAATACAATATCATACTGACATTAAGATAGATAAACACGTGCAAAAAATTCAAAAACATTTATCTGTGAAGATATATGCACCCTAATGTTCACCGCAGCATTATTCATGAGGCCAAAACCTGGGGGAAAAAATGCCCTTTGATAGCTAACTAGATAAAGAAGATGTGGTATAAATATATACAAAATGAAATATTACTCAGCCGTAAGAAAAGATGAAATACTGCCATTTGCAACAACATGGATGGATCTTGAGATTACCATGCCAAGTGAAATAAGTCAGGCAAAACATTGAGAACCATATGATTTCACTCATGTGTGGGATATGAAATTAAAAGCAACAAAAGAAACAAGACAGAGACTCATGGACATGGACAATAGTTTAGTAGTTATGAGATGGAATGGTGAGGAGAGGTAGACAAGGGTAAAGGGAGCCAAATATAAGTTGACAGAAGGATATTTAACTTTAGGTGGTGAATACACAATGCAATATACATATGATGTGTTATTAAATTGGGAAACAAAAAGTTGAGGATGAAGTCAAAGCAGAGAGTTCTGTTGGTTCAGTTCATTTAATAAAAGAATTCTAATTATAAAAAGATATTGTGGCATATTTTAGATAAAAATTCCTTACATGATAAATTGTATATATAAAAAAAAGACAGATTAATGGAACAGAAAAGTTCAGAAATAGACCCATATAAATGAACAACTAATTTTTGACAAAAGTGCAAAACTAATAAGTGGAAAAAAGAAAAAGCCTTTTCAACAAATGGTACAGGAACAATTAAATATGCATATTTAAAAAATGAACTTTGATCTATACTTTGCTCCATATACAAAATTAACTCAGAATCTATTATAGTGAAAAGGAAGAAGTGAAACTCTCATTATTTGCAGATGACATATTATATATAACCCTAGCGATTCTGCCAAAAAACTGTTAGAACTGATAAATCAATTCAGTAAAGTAGCAGAATGCAAAATTAGTATTCCTAAGTCAACTGTATTCTTATACACCAATGACGAACTTTTGGAAAGAGAAATTGAGAAAACAAGCCATTTACAATTTCATCAACAACTATAAAATACCTGGGAATCAAATTAACCAAGGAGGTAAAAGACCTGTTCTCAGAAAATTGTGTCATTGAAAAAAGAAACTGAAGAAGATACAAATAAATGGAAGGATATACCATGCTCACAGATAGGAAGAATCAACATCATTAAAATGGCCTGACTACTCAAAGTAATCTATAGATTCAATACGATCCCTATCAAAATACCAGTGACATTTTTCAGAGAGCTAGAACAAATAATCCTAAAATTTATATGAAACCATAAAAGACCCCGAATAGCCACAGAAATCTCAAGAATGAACAAAGTTGGAGATCACACTACCTGATATCAAACTATACTACAGTAATCAAAACAGCATGCATGATACTGGCATAAAAACAGATACACTGATCAATGGAACAGAATAAAGAGTTCCAAAATAAATCCACCTCTAGACACTCATATAATATATGACAAAGGAGGCAAGAATATACAAAGAGTAAAGACAGTCTCTTCAATAAATGGTGTTGGAAAATTTGACAGATATATGCAAAAAAGAAAAAAGAAATTGGACCACCTTCTTACACCATATACAAGAATAGACTCAAACTGGATAAGATTTAAATGTAAGACCCGAAACCATAAAACTTCTAGAAGAAAACATAGGCAGTAATCTCTCCAATACTGCTACTAGTAATTTCTTTTTAAGTTCATCAGAGCACTATTTACAATAGCCAAGGTATGGAAGCAACCTAAATGCCCATCAACAGATGACTGGATAAAGATATGATTCATATATATTCAGCCATAAAAAAAAAAATGAAATCCTATTATTTGTACAACATGGATGGACCTAGAGGTTATTATGCTGAGTGAAATAAGTCAGACAGAAAACATAAATACCATATGATTTCACTGATATGAGGAATCTAAGGAACAAAAAGAACAAACAAATCAAAAGCAGACTCACAAATATAGAGGACAATTGGGTGACAGACAGAGGGGAGAGGGTGGGGGGACTGGGAAAAAGGAGTGAAGGGTTAAATAAATACGAATTAGTAGTTGAAAGAGGGTCATGGGGATGGGGAGTATGGCATAAAACATGCAGTCAGCAGTAAAGTAATGGTTAGATATAGAGCTAGAGGGAAGACAGAGTAATCAAAGGGATCATTTCATAAATTATATGTCTAACCTATACACTATATTCTTGAAACTAATTTTAAAAAATCTATCATAGACTTAAATGTAAAACTTAAAACTATAAAACTTCTAAATATAATATAGAAGTCAATGTGTGTAACTTTGAGTCATCAAAAGCACAATATATAAAAGAATAATTTCAAATTAGACTGTCAAATTTAAAATTTTTGCTCTTCAAAAGATGCTGTTAAGAGAATAAGTGATAGACTTGGAAAAAAATATTCAAAAAGCATACATAATAAAGGACCTGTACCCGAAATATAGAAAGAACTTTCTTTATGTTTAAATTTTTATTGAGATATAACTGATAGGTAACCATGTAAGATTTATAATGTGATGACTTGATATACTTGTGTACTGGAACATGATCACCACCACTGTTATCTAACACCTCTATCAAGTTACATAATTATCACTTCTTTTTTGCAGTGCAAACATTTAAGATCTACTCTCTTAGCAAGTGTATGATACACTTTCAAGTGTATAATACAGTATTATTAACAAAAATTGTCATGCTATACATTAAGTCCCTAGAACTTATTCATATTCTAACTGGAAGTTTACACCCTTTAATAGAAATCTCTTCATTTCCCTCATCGGCAACTCCTGGAAAACATCATTCCACTCTGTTTGAAAGAGTTTGGCTTTTTTATATTCCACATTATTAAAAAGTGTTTTCCTCTGACTTATAGCACTTAGCATAATGCATGCCCTCAAGGACAATTAATGCTGTCACAAATGGCAGTATTCCCTTCTTACGCCTGAGTAACATTCCATTGTGTGTCTTCTTTATCCATATACCCTTGGACAAACACTTAGTTTGTTTAAATATCTAGGCTATTGTAAATAATTCTGCAATTGTTATCAGAGTTCATCCACCTGGCACTAGCAGAGCCAAACACTAAACACCGATAATTGCAGTGGAAAAATTGGGGTCACTTTATTTTCAGAGCATAAGCAAGGAGAAGGGGTAAACTATGGCTCAAAGGTTCAAAATCGCCAATCCAGGATTAGGGGTGTGTTTTTAAGAGGTTAGGGAGAATAGGTATGTGGAAGCACTGGTGGAGCAATTTGTAATTGGAAGACCTTGGAACTCAGTCAGTCATTTATGGTAAAGGGCTTCAGCATCAATCTTCCTGAACAACAACCCTTTGCCTCTGAAAGGGTTCCAGTATTCAGGTTCTGGTAATGTCCTAGATTTCTGGTTCCAGGGAGGAAGAGAGAAGACTTTGGTTCTGGGTACAGCTAGAGGTCAAAGATCTCTCCTATGCACATGCTTCAGCCTCATGACTTGCAGTTTTGGTCTGTTGTCTCTGAAAAGCAATTCAGTACCTTTCAAAATAGGATAAAATCAATTTGAGTTGGTTCTGCCATTACAAATCTCCCTTTTGTTGTTCATCAGTCTTGAGGGAAACAGGGCAACCGGGTTGGGGTTTAATTAAGATAGAGGATTAGCTTCAAGAAGGAATCAGATTTGTTTGCCCATTGTGCCCCTCTTATCCAGCGGCTCTTATAATCTCATACACTCGCCTCTTCCATAATGGTCCCTCAACCTCAGAGGGGGCATTCTGAGTGTTCAATTTACGAGCAGAGACCATAGCAACAGTAGAGGTAGCAGCATACGATGATACTTGTACCCTGGAAAAGACTGTTTTAAATATATAAGCAAGGTACCAGACTGCTTTTTTCCAAAGGGGGATTTATTTGCTTCCAAAGTCAATCTTAATTTTTTAAAAATTTCTGGTCAAATCCAAGTCTACGATCCCTCTCTCAAAATGACAATCCAATCAAAGCCTTAATATTAAAAACAATTTCTAATTATGTTCAGTACAGATCTTACAAGCCAAGAACCCAATTTCTCTCACTGGAAAATGAAAGTACCGCAGGTCAGCCATGCCCGGTCAGCAGCACTGCAGATCTGTTTCTGGAACAATCAATCCAGGTCATAATTTCAATGCAGTCTTGAAGGAGGTGAACCCTACTTTTACCTAGTCTGCCACCTTCCCCCACATCCTCCAGAAACAACCAATTCAGGAATCTGTTTGGACAGAACCTGGAGAGACTGTCCCAGCCAGGGGTTGCTGAAGCACAGACAGAAAGCCCACTCAGAGCTAAGGCCCATCCAAGTCATCATTTTTGTTACGGAACAAAAAGAGTTTGTCCAACCAGCACTAGAGCCAAACACTGAACACCAGGAACTGCAGTAGAGAAATTAGGGTCACTTTCTTTGCTAAGCACTAAGCAAAGAGAAAGAGAAAGCTATAGCCCAAAAGCCCAAATTCCCTGACATAGGCTCCAGGGCAGGTTTTTCAGGGGTCAAGGGAAATAGGTATATGGAATTACTGGCAGGGCAAGTTTCAATGGGAGGACGTTGGAGCTTGGCCATTTATGGAAAAAGGGCTTCAGCACTAGATCTTCCTGGACAACAGACCCTTTGCTTATTTACTAAGAACTCCTGAAACACAATAATAAGAAAGCAAATGACCTAATTATTTTAAATAGGCAAAAAATTTCAACAGACATTTTATGAAAGAATGACAAATGAGCACATTAAAAGATGCTCAATACCATTATGGGAATGCAAATTAAAGCCACAAGATACCACCACAGCTTATATCATCAACTAACCTATGACAAAAGGAGGCGAAAACATACAAATGAGTAAAGACAGTCTCTTCAATAAAATGGTGCTGGGAAAACTGAACAGATACATGCAAAAAAATGAAATTGGACTACTTTCTTATGCCACATACAAAATAAACTCAAAATGGATTAAAGACTTAAAATGTAAGACCTGAAACCATAAAATTCCTAGAAGAAAACATAGGCAGTAATCTCTCTGACATTACTCCTAGAAATATTTTTTATATATGTCTCTTTCCAGACAAGGAAAACAAAGAAAAAATAACCAAATGGGACTACATCAAACTAAAGAGTTTTTGCACAGCAAAGGAAACCATCAACAAAACAGACAACCTACTGAATAGAAGATATTTGCAAATAATACATCCAATAAGAGGTTAATATCCAAAACAAATAAGGAACTCATAAAAGTTAACACACAAAAAACCCAAACAATTCAATTAAAAAATGGACAAAGGACCTGATAGACATTTCTCCAAAGAGGACACACAGATGACCAATAGACATGAAAATATGCTCAGTGTCAGTAATCATCAGGGAAATACAATGAGATATTGCCTCACATCAGAATGGCCATCATCAATAAATCGACAAACAACATGTTGGCAAGGATGTGGAGAAAAGGGAACCAGTTTGGAATTGCAAACTGGTGCAGCCACTCTGGAAACAGTACGGAGGTTCCTCAAAAAATTAAAAAAAAGAATTACCATATGACCCAGCAATCTCATTTTGGAGTATTTATCCAAAAAAATCCAAAACACTAATTTGAAAAGACATATGCATCCCTATGCTATGTTCATATCAGCATTATTTAAAACAAGCCAAGATATGAAAGCAATCTAAGAGTCCATGGATACACAAATAGATAAAAGAGATGTGGTACATACATATATAATAGAATGTTATTCAGTCATAAAAAAAAGAAAAGAAAAGAAAATCTTACCATCTGTGACAACAATGGATGGACCTAAAGGGTGTTATGCTAAGAAATAAGTTAAACAAAGAAATACCAAATGATTTCACTTACATGTGGAATCTAAAACACATGCATAGAAACAAATGCATAGATACAGAGTACAAATTGATGATCTCCAGATGGGAGTGGGGTTGGGCAGATGAGTGAAAACATGAAAAGGATTGAGTACAAACCACCAGTTAAAAAACAGTCATGGGGATGTAAAGAATGGTATAGGGAATATAGTCAATAATATTGTAATAATACTTCTCCAAAAAGAAAATACAGATGGCTAATAGACATAGATAGCAGAATGGCTATCATCAATAAATCAAAGAACAAGTGTTGGCGAGGAGAATGAGAAAAGAGAACCCTCATACATTGTTGGTAGAATTGAAAATTGGTATAGCCACTATGGAAAAAAGTCCAGAGGTTTCTCAAAAAATTAAAAATGGATATACCCTTTGACCCAGAAATTGCACTTCAGGTATTTATCTAAGGAAAGCCAAAACAATAATTTGTAAAGATCTATGCACCCCAGTATTCGTGACAGCACAATTTACAACAGTCAAGATATGGATACAACCTACATGCCCATCAACAGATGACCAGATAAAGAAGTTATGGTTCATATATACAATGAAATATTACTTAGCCATTTAAAAAACAAAATCCTACCATTTGCAATGACACAGAGAGACCTAGAGGTTATTACACTGAGTGAAATGTCAGAGAAAGAAAATTACTACATGATTTCACTTATATGCATAATCTAAGAAACAAAAAGAACAAACTCACCAAAATCAAACACAAATATAGAGGACATTTTGGTGATGGACAGAGGGGATATAGGGGTTTGGGGGACTGGGAGAATGAGGTGAAGGGTCAATGAAGTACAAATCAGTAGTCGATAGATGGTCATGGGGATGGGGAGTTACAGCATAAGGAGTGCAGTTAGCATTAATACATTGGCAAGGTGAAGGGCGAGGGTATCGTTTTATGAACTATATAGGTGTCTAACCAATGTACTGTATACTTGAAACTTATTAAAAAACAATAATAATACTGTAATAATTATATATGTTATCAGGTGGGTACTAGACTCACTGGGGTAATCACTTCGTGAGGTACATAAATCACTAGGTTATACACCTAAAACTAACATAATATTGTACGTTTACTATAATTGAAAAAATTTTTTAAGAACCCACAAGATACTAATACCTATTAGAATAGCTACAATTAAAAAGACTGACCGTACCAAGTGTTGGCAAGGATGTAGAGTAAATGTCTGTACACTGATGGCAGGAATGTGAAAAAGTTCAGGCCCTTTGGAAAACAGTTTCACAGTTAAACATTTACCTACCATATAAACCAGCCATTCAATCCCTAGTTATTTGTCCAGGAGAAATGAAAGCATACATCAATACACAGACGTTTATAGCCTTTCATAACAACAGGTGAGTAGGTTAAATGTAATATACCCATTAAATGGAATACTACTAAACAATAAAAGGAATGAACTTTCATATGTACTACAACATGGATGAATCTCAAAATAATTATGCTAAATAAAATAACTCATTAAAAAAGAGTACATATTTTATGATTCCATTTCTATAAAATTCTAGAAAATGCAAACTAAACTACAGTAATGGAAAGAAATCAATGACTGCCTGGGATAAGAAGGAGTATATGAACATGTTCATTTTCTTTATTCTGGTGATAATTTCATGGGTAGATACATATGTCAAACTTATCAAGTTGCATAGCTTAAGTTTGTGTACTTTTTTATTACATTAATTATATATATATATATATAATTAGAAATCACCTCTGTTATTACCCTTAAAGCCAGTGGTGGTATATATCTTGACTGAACACAAAAAGATGCTCCTTAATAATTCTTTTGTAGCAATACCCCCAAAGAACTTCTGATAATAATATAGCGAAGGGGCACACAGAGTCCAGAGTACACATTACAAGTAGAGTAAACAACTATTGTATTTCATACCAACTGACAGAAAAGGATACTTTGCCTTCCATGAATAAATATATGAATAGATTTCTCGCTCTAAACTACAAATCAGATATCCATCCTAAATTATTTTATAACATTAACCAAAGGGAACTATTTAGAGAGTTTAAAAACAAAAATGGTAGTTTTACTTGCTTTTTTTTTAATTCAGCAGTAATTTAGGGAATATTATATATTAAGAAAATAAATATCTAAAGCCATCTAAGCCAGAAGAACATTTTAGTCCAACTTTAGCTTTAAGACAAACGCCTCCAAAAAAAAGACTTGAATACTTTTATTAAGTAATTTTGATAACCAAGGAGTCAAAACTATAAAATAAACATTCTTAATATGAGTAAATACTTAAAATTTTAATTATGGCATATATACCTATATGAGTGGTTGAGTCTGTATAACTGGAGAGAGAAAACCCAAGCAATGTCACTCACCTATTTTGTTCCTCCAGTTTAGCCAGGAGTTCTAAGTCGTCTGGACTCAACTGTGATGGCGAAGATGGTGAAAGGGCTGGCGTTGATAATGTGGTAGATGAGGATGTAGTGTGTAATGAAGCAGATGGACTTGCCACCTGACTGGCCATCTGACTGACTGTATGTGATACTGTGTTCTTCACCCATGAGAGAGTAGAACTCAGCTTTTCTGCAACCTTGTCTGTCGCCACCTAAGGATAAAAATAAAAGTTGCAAGTATTTTAGTTTTATGGTATTTATTAATCCTGTTAAGTTTTACTTAATAACTACCATCAAAATATTCTCTTTAAGGTGATAAAGGTAAAACCTGTTTTAACAATCATTATCTTAACATCCACTTGTGGAAACGGTTTCAGTTCTACAGCATGAAAAAACTAGAACAGTGTTTTCCAAACTACAGGTTGAAATCCATTAGGTAGTGATAAAAATCAATTTAATAAGTGACACTAGCATTTTTAATAATGAAAAAGCAGGAAATGTCAATGTAAAGATATCTCTATTGTCTTACAAAATTTTTGTTTCAGTAACACATGTATTAAAATTACATACTCACATGTACATACATACATGCATGGGTGCATTAAGTTGAGATATAAAAGGTAACCTTTATTGGGGTTATATTCAAAAACGTTTGAAAACCAAAGAATTCAAACATGTTCATTAGGTAATGAGGATAGGAAAATCCTGTAACATGACTAACAATTCAACAAAAACTGGGTTTCTTTGACATAAAGATGTAATGAGACCCATGACATCTGTCTTCAAACAACTGAAGAGTATTTTTATTATAGAAAACAGTCTAGTTCTAGAGAATAAAATTATGATAAACAGTTAACACAGTGAGACAGATTCAAGGTCCAACTTTCACACAGAATTATTCAGAAATAGAATGGGATACCTAAAAAGAGTAGATATTCCCTACCAATGGCTACAATAAAGCAGCAATTATTAGAGCCATATTGTCAAGAGTTGGATGAAGATGTATCTCTGTTTTAAGTTGACAACCAGGACTAGAAAAACAGTTAAGATCATTCCCATCTCATATTCAATGATTTATACATGTCCATACATGCGTAATTGGACATACCAACCTCCTAAGCAGATATGCACAAAACAAATTCAGTTGAAAAACATAATATACACAAATAATACTCAAACAAGGCATTACTACTTTGGAAGTGAAAAACATGAACAATAACCATATATGAATATCTATAAAACTAAACATTCCTAATGAGTTAATAGATAAGGTAAAATAGATTTTTAAGCAATAATAGATTTTCAATAGATAATAGATTAAGGTACTATAGACTTTTAAAAACTATCATAAAAAGAGCTTCTTGATTGTGAAGTCCTTAGCCACATAAATGCTGAAAACTACAAAGTGTTTTTATGTGCTTTGAGAGTATCTTAAATTTTATGCAATAGGTAAATAGCTAAATTACTATAAATTATTTTCTGAATCAGCATTCTCAGTCAACTTTGTTTATATAAAGCAATTCATACTCACAAATTAAAATCCCAACACATGCACACAAATAAAAATTCCATCCAGACTATCTTAGCAGATCCTATTTTCCTCGGGAGTTATCCAAGACTTTCCTCCTCACCTCAAAACACATGGCTCTCTATCCTTCTGTCCACTCCCATCCTCCACTTAACCCAGCTGGAAAAGTCAATGCAGGGGAAGGATAAGAGGGAAAAAGAATTCTAAGATCATAGTTAAGCCATTCAACATTGAGGCTGGAACTTCTAAGACAAAGATTTGATTGATCACAAGTGCTGAATAGGAACAAGAGTTTTATTAACCCAAGAATACCTCTTATTTTCTTTTACTTTTCAATAACTTTCCCCTTTTAGAACTTACTTCCCTTGGGAAAGGATTGGGGGCTCTCACTTTTGAGGGAAGAGCTGCCAAGAAAGATAAGGAAGATGAAGTATAGGACCCAAGAAAAAGAAACATAAGATAGATTATTTAGCCTTCCAGGTAAAAAGAAGTCTTCGCCAATGTACAGACCAGCAGCATATCAGTTCATCAGAGCAAAAGGCCCAATAGGAAGCAAGGAATATTTTAGCCAAAACTTTCTTTATGCAAGGAAATGGTAGGAGCTGTGGGAGACAAAGATAGCCTGTGATTTATTATCCTATTGATCCTCTCTACATTGTTACAACTACAAATTCAACTGTGAACATGGTGCTAATTTGCATCTCAAAAGCACACTATATTTTAAAACAGAAAACCTAATATGTAAAATTTATAGAAAAATATTACCCTTTACTAATACCAATAATTTCAAATATACTTACAACTTTTAAGAATTAATGCTTTAAATTTCTATTATGTAAAAGAACTCTGCTCAAGTTAACTGCAGCAGAGACAAAAGACACCTGTAACTTGATTTAATTAAAACAAACAAGAATTTATTAAAAATTACTGGGGTGACACTGGTTAATAAAATCAAATAAATTTCAAGTGTATAAAACAAATAAATTTATCATACCCTTTCTGTACACTGTAGCAACAGGCTTCCATTTAAAGAGTTAGAATAACCAAGAGTACAATCCTGACATCCTTTCAACCTTGCTGAAATGAGATTCAGTCTATAATTATCAAAGATTCAACAACTCATCTTCAAATTTTATATTAACTAGAGTATTTGACTGCAGTTGTGCTTCAATAAAGTTTAACACCATGGTTCTAGAAATCCTAAAGAGCTGAATTATTTTTCATATATCATTATGTCCTATTTTTCCTCTTAATTCACTTCTCTAAATCTCCACTCGGCTACCTCTAAAACTCTTTCCCTCATCCCATGATAAATTGAGGTCACGAACAAATAATAAATCTGACAATGCAATTACATCACAAAGTTCCTATCTACTTCATAGTAGTGTTGTACATTTATTTTTAATCATGAACATAATATGAAAAGGTTAAAAAGGTCTTAAAAAGGCTTAGTGATCAGACACAAAAAGCTACATATTATATAATTCCATTTATATAAAATGTCCAGAATAGGCAAATCCAGAAACAGAAAAAGATTAGTGGCTTCAAGGGACTGGGGGAGGGAGGATTGAGAAATGACAAAAAATAGGTACATTTCCTTTTGGAGTGATGAAAATAAATCTTCTGGAATTGGACTATGGTGATAATTATACAACCTTGTGAACATAAAAAATGCCACTGAACTGTCCACTTTAAAGGACCGGATTTTATGGTATATGAATTGTTTCTCAATTTTAAAAGAGCTTAGTCGATCAGAAAAAGCTACATAATATATGTATGATTCTAACTATAGGACATTCTGAAAAAGGCAAAGCTAAAGAGGCAGTAAAAAGATCAAAGGTTTCCAGGGGTTGGAGACAAAAGAGGAATGAACAGGTAGAGCACAGAGGATTTTTAGGGCAGTGAAAATACTCTGTATGATACCATAATGATAAATGTCATTATATACTTGTACAAACACACAGAACGTATAACACCAAGAAGTGAAAAGTAATGTAAACTATGGATCTGGGGTGATTACGATGCATCAATATAGGTTCATTAATTATTAACACATGTGCCAAACTGGTAGAGAATGTTGATAATGAGGAAGTGTATGCATGTGTGGGAGTAGGGAGTATGTGAGAAATCTCTGTACTTTCCACTCAATTTTGTTGTGAACATCAAACTGCTCTAAAAAAGTAAAATCTTAATGAAATAATAAATATAAAGTTTAGTAAAAGCCTTGGATATTGCTACATTTGAAGAGGATCTCCCATGAGAAAAAATCATGGTTCCTTTATTACTTTATATTTTATTTGAACTTATAAGGATGCTCATACTCCCAAAAAGGACTACTTTTAAAAAGTCCAGTTTCAATCCAAAATCTAAAATGCTCTAAAGTATGTGTCACTTCAAAAGTGAAGAAATAATGACACAGGGGAAAAAAAAAAAAAAAACCAGAGGTCAAAAAACTGGTAGGAGCCAAACATAGAGTCTGATTTGAGATTCTTTCCTCTTAACCACTATCAAGAGCGAGCAAGGCCAAAAGTTGGCAATGGATCTGGTTACTAATGACCTCAGGGAGTCCATGAAAAAAAGCAGAAATCAGATTACAGTCGATTGAGGAGCATCTGTGAGATGAAGAATTAGGAGCTACAAAACATTCCCACTCCCACAACTATGACTTCTAGTTTTGAGACTCCTTGATTCATACTGATTCCTGAAAGTTGGAAAGTCCGAAGGTTGGTCAGGATTTCATTATGTAACAAACCTTATTTTCCAAAAATGCCTTCAAACAGACACTAACTTCATTTGACATTCTTAAACAGAGGGAAAAAATGGCACAATACAGATAACTAAACTGTTACGGTTATTTTTTATCATTGTTGGGTTAACTTGTTTATATCAAGGCTAAGTCAACAATTAAGCATTCTTTTAGGATTTTTCACATCACTTAATATTAACTCAATGTTCATAATTCTATAGGACAAGTAATGTTTTCACTTTAGGGATAAGAAATCCAAGATTAAGATCATTTAAACGACTTATCTCAACTTAAAATGGACCTCAGCGTAAGAGCTAGAACTATAAAACTCTTAGATAATAACACAGGGGAAAAGGGTTATGACAATGACTTTGCAATCATTCCTAAAAGATGACACCAAAAGCACAAGCAAAAAAGGAAAAAATTAGATAAACTGGACTTCATCAAAATTGAAACTTTTGTACATCAAAGGATATTATCAATAGAGTAAAAAGGCAATCCACAAAAAGGGAGAAACTATTTGAGAATCACATATCTGATAAGAGATTACATCCAGAACATATTAAGAATTAAAATCACCAACTCAAACAACCCAATTAAAAAATGGGGAAAGGATTTGAACAGACATTTCTCCAAAGATATACAAATGGCCAATAAACAAAATAACCATGTAAGAAGATGCTCAACATCACTAATTAGGAAAAGGCAAACTAACTTCACATACATAAGGATGGCCATTATTAAAAATAACATAAATGGGGGGCTTATGGAAAAAAATAAGATATAGGCTTTGTTCATCCCACTTACAACAAAATCAAAGTTGTGATGGAAACACAGAACAAAGAGCAAGGAAAGTTGCCTGGGTTTTAGATGAACAGAAGCACTACAACTAGGGAGAGAAATAATTAATCAACTTGCAACAGTAGGAGGTAGGAGGGGGCAAGGACGTGAGGCTGCCAGGTCTCATGCAGCTGAGTAGGACAGAATCTGCGGCAGTGGCAGCCACAGCCAAAGATGCCTCTTTAAGGGGCAGTGACCGTGAGCAGACTTTCACAGTGATAGACCCGCTCACTCTGAGCACCAGCGCCTGGTCAGCTGCACAGAAGGCAGGGGCACCAGGGACTTACAGGGGGACAGGGAGTTGTCGGAGTGAGGGCCAGAAGCGAGTCTTTCTCCCACACAGAAGTGACAGCAGTATCCAATGTTCCTCTGTTGAGCCCTTCCACTTCACAATACTGCCATAGTTGAAACATCAAACTGGAAAACAGAGGTCACTCTGCCCAGAGAATTCCCTAAAACTCTGCCTCTCCCAACTCACAGCCCCACCCAAGCCACATCCAGTTGTGTCCTCACCAAATCTGGTGCTCCTCGCGAGCAGCGTCTAGACTCACACAGGTGGCAGCTTGCCTCAGTTTCTGATGTGGTTTCTTGAGGTAACTATAAGCAGAGCATCTGTACGTTTTTGCTGTATCTTAACAGGTGGCTCTGGAGGAGCACAGGCTTGAGCTAAACCCCTGCAGCTGAACCCCTCTCAGGACTGTGCTGCTGGACACTTCCTAGACAAAGCCACACTAGTTAAGACTGGGAGACTTAGGAGTTTTGCTTAGTTCATAAAAACAAAGAAGCAGAAACCATATGAAAACAGAACAGAGATTCAGGAATAATGGAGTCAAGCAATCTACCAGATGCAGAATTCAAAACACTAGTTAGAAAGATGTTTAATGAACTTAGGGGAAGTGTAGATGAATTCAGTGAGAACTTCAACAGATATAAAAAACATAAAAATGGAAATGAAAAGTATAAAGGGAACCAGTCAAAAATGAAGAGCAAATTATCTGAGATAAAGAGTATATTAGAAGGAATAAACAGAGTGGATAAAGAAGAGAATTGAACTACCAATATAAAGTAAAGAACACTTAATCAGAACAGCAAGAAAAAAACCAAGACTATAATAATAATTTAAGGAGCCTATGGGACACAATTAAATGTAAACATATCTGAAGGAAAACAAGAAGTTGAAGATCTATTTGAAGAAATAACAGTGGAAAACTTCCTTCACCTGGTAAAGGAAATAGACACATAGCCCCAGGAAGCTCAGAGAGTCCCAAACAAGATGAACCCAAAGAAGCCCACATCGAGATACATTATAATTAAAATGCCAAAGGTTAAACACAAAGAGAGAATCTTAAAAGCAGCAAGAGAAAAGCAGTTACCCACAATGGAGTTCCCATAATACTGGTATCTGATTTCTCAAAAGAAACTATGCAGGCCAGAAGGGTTTGGCACAAAATATTCAATGTAATGAAAACCCCGGATCCACAACCAAGAATACTTTTTCCAGCAAAGTTTTCATTTAGAGTCGAAGGACAGATAAAGAGCTCTCCAGACAAAAATGAGCTAAAGGAATTTATCAACTCCAAGCCAATATTACAGAATATGTTGGCAGGACTTAAGAAGAAAAAAACATGTACCAAAATCATGAATAAAGAATGGTAATAACAACATTCTTATCAACAAGTACCTCAAATGGAAAAGAATTAAGTGCTCCAACCAAAAGATAGAGTGGCTGAATGGGTAAGAAAACAAGACATATGCTGCCTACAAGAGATTCACTTCAGACTAAAAGACACACACAGACTAAAAGGAAAGGAATGAAAAAAGATATTGCCTTGATGGACCTAGAGGGTACTTACTGTGCTGAATGAAGTCAGAGAAAGACAAATATCGCATGATTTCACATACATGTGGAATCTAAAGAACAAAATAACAACAATAACAAAAAGCAAAAATAAACTCATAGATACAGAGAATATTTTGAGGGCTACTAGATGGGAGGAAGGTCAGGGGATGGCGAAAAAGGGCAAAGGGATTAAGAAGTACAAATGAACAGTTACAAAATAGACAGGAAGATATAAATTGCAGCATAAGGAAAATAGTTAATAATGTAATAAACTTGTAAGGGGGGAGCCCTTACTATATTTAGTGAGGTGATCACTTTGTGAGTTACATAGATCTCTAATCACTATGCTATACAACTGAAATGAAGATGATATCATATGCCAACTATAATTGAAAAAAAAAACATTGAATTACACAATGTATATATGAGCAACTAATTACTATATTTCAATAAAACCAAAAAAAAATTAATAAATAAATAAAATGAAAATAACAAGTATTGGCCTTGCTAATGAGAATGTAAAATGGTGTAGCTACTGTGGAAAACAGTATGATGCTTCCTCAAAAAAACTGAACATAATTACCATAGGATCCAGCAATTTCATTTCTGGTTATATATGCAAAAGGACTGAAAGCAGGGCCTCAAAGAAATATTTGTACAACCAAGTACACAGCAGCATTATTCACAGTAGCCAAATGGTGGAAGCAACTAAAGTGTTCATCAAGGTATGAATGGATAAACAAAATATGTTATATGCATAAAGTAGACTATTATTCAGCCTTTAAAAGGAAGGAAATTCTGACATAAGCCACAACATGAATGTAACCTGAAGACATTAGGTTACATAAAATAAGCCAAACACAAAATGACAAATATTGTATAATTCCATTTTTTTTGAGGTACCCAAAACAGTCAAATTCATAGAAAGTAGAACAGTGTTTACCAGGGTAGTGGGGAATGGAGAGTTTATTGGGTACTCTGGAGATGGATGGTGATGACAGTTGCACGACAATGTGTACATAATTAATGCCATTGACCTGTACAGTTAAAAATGGTAACTTTTATGTTATATATATTTTACTGCATGTAATTTTTTTAAACTTACCTTTTTCACACCTTATACTATTGATCCTTGAAAAGATTACTTCACATATATTCATACTATCACCCAAAAAGAGTATAAGTCATAGATACTACTCTTTACATTTTATGAATCTTCTTGACGATTTAAGAACAAAGCTATGTGAATAGTAGGCACTTAATTAACATCCCCTTAGCAACTTTTGATTAATTTTGATTGTTAAACAGCACAATTCAATGAATATAACTCCTATTCCAACTTCCTTTTGTAGCTATATACACTAATAATTTTTAATGTTTTGTACTCACTCACTAAAAAGTGTTAACATATAAATTAGACTAATGGCTATTAAAACAGCCCCTCCTGGTAAGTTTCTGTTGGATATAAAAAAGTATAGATGAGCAAAATAAGGCATGGTTACCAAATACAAATGAAGAAAAAAAGCTATGGAATGATTTTTATAACACATCTGTAGCAGACTGTATTTACCAAAGATGACCTTTATTAGTTTTCTAAGGCTTCCGTAATTAAGTACCACATATTGGGTGGCTTAAAACAACAGAAACTTATTATCTCATAGTTCTGGAAGAGTCCAAAATCAAGGCATCAGCAAGGTCATTCTCTCTCTAAAATCTGTAAGAAT
Source organism: Cynopterus sphinx (assembly GCA_030015415.1). Classification (NCBI taxonomy): domain Eukaryota; kingdom Metazoa; phylum Chordata; class Mammalia; order Chiroptera; family Pteropodidae; genus Cynopterus; species Cynopterus sphinx. The sequence continues at coordinate 66,508,431 of CM057387.1, read as the reverse complement.
CCTTCCCTGCCTCTTCCTAGCTTATGGTGGTTTGCCAGCAATTCTTACTTCTTGTCTTGTAGCTGCAGCACTTCAAGCACTGTTCTCTGACTCCACTGTCACATGGCATTTGCCCTCATATGTCTTCTTCCCTATTATGTTTGTAACAATGCTATTTCCAAATAAGGCCAAATTCTGAGGTACTGAAGGATTAGAATTTCAACATACCTTTTTTGGGGGGACATAATGCAATCCATAACATGGCTACACTGCCTATCCCACATCTCACTGAGTGGTGAAATCTATGTCCCTACCTCTTCAACCTGAGCAGAGCTTTTTAACTGATTAAACCAATAGTGTACATCAGAAATGATCATTGGGGCTTACTCGTGGAACCCAATCATTGTGCTGTTAAGAAACCTAAACTAGTCCACACAAAAACCACAGAAAGGCCAAATGTATTCTGGCTAATAGCCCAGCTGTGGTCCCAGCATCAACCTCCAGACATGAAAGTGAAAACACCATCAAATGAATTCAGGCCCTAGATAGAGTCAATGGCCAGCCTCTGAATCTTCTCAGCTTCTCAGGCATTAAGCAGCAGAGATAAGCCTTCCTCATAATGCTCTGTTCAAATTCCTGAATCACAGAATCCACGGACATGCTAAAATGATGATTTTAAGCCACTAAGTTTTATGGTGGTTTGTTATACAACTATAGTAACTGGAACAATATCATATTATCTCACAAAACAAAATTAAAACATCTAACAATGCTCAAAATAAAGCCAGGAAATCACGAAATAGTAGTAAAGTCATAATACTGAACTTGTTTTTGTTTTTTGAGATGGAGGACTCACATAGTGAAGAAAAAAACATTTACTTACCCTTAGCACCTTATGAGTAGGTGAGAGCATATACTAAGAAAATATAAATATTAGAACTAGAAAATGACATTAATGCTCCAGAGGCCTGAGAGCATCTAATTAAGCTAAGAAAATTTATCACAGATTTGTGGATCAGAAGCAAATGCATTAAAATCACATCAATTACCTTTTCACTGCTATTAAAATGGCACTTTGATTAGTATGATAAAGTAATGCCAAGAAATAAAATATTCAAAGAAGCCTTATTTAACAAGTGGGCCATTTTCTTGAAATAGTAATCTTGTTTTATAATATAGGATATCATTAAGTTGTAGACTTTATTGTAAATATTTACATTTTCACTAAAAGAAGTGACTAATAAAGTAAAAACATTTCAAAAAAAAGATATTCAAAAGATCTTAATTCAATGGCATAAAAAGTCTATAATTAAATTTCCATTTTAAAAAATTAGGTCACAGCTCAAAAATAGAATGAACTACTGATACATTCTATAACATAGATTAATATTGAAAACATCATGCTAAGTGAAAGAAGCCAGGTACCAAATACCACATGTAATCATTCCATTATATGAAATGTCCGGAATAGGCATTATCTATAGACAGTTGATCAGTGACTATGATTAAGAAGGACAGAGAGACAGGGAGCAATAGTTAAAGGGTACAAGATTCCTTTCTGAGGTGATGAAATGTTCTAAAACTGATGATGATGATGGTTGCACACATCTGTGACTATACTAAACACTACTGAATTCTACAGTTTAAATAGATAAACCATATAGCATGTGAATTATATGTATCAAGAAAGCTATTTTTAAAAATTTAGGTCAGAACACATTTGTCCTTGAAATAACGAAGAGCACATTACCACATAAGTGATGCTTGACAACCTTCCTCACCACCAATCAAGTACCTAGTATATTCCTATATTCATGTCTATCTCCAACTTTCTTCACTATGTGGTTCTTAGGACAATTCCAACCAAACAGCCTCACCTTAATGAGGCAGAAATGATCTAAAATTAAATGTCTCATATACTTTTCCATTCACTTCAAAACAGCTTTGTCTCTTGCTCATAACAAGGCATCCCCTCCTTTTACTTGCCAATATACCCTATTATTTTTAACTTTTTAGAAGTCAACCATTGTATAATGTGAACAACAATGGAGGCTGAGCATTCTTAAGTTATCCATAAGATTTTCTGTTTCATCTACTACCTGACTTCCCCCAAAAGAGACTATGTCTTGAACATTTCTATAGCCCTAGTATCAACGATCATAAAGCAGATAATAAATGTCAGTAGAATAAGTTCTATATAAAAATAAGCAGGGGAGTAACAACTAGTAAATATAATGAATGTTATATCAGACAGCTAGGGGAAAACTCCCTCACCATTTAGAAAACATGAAAGCATTTGTAAATAGTTTGCCAAGCATCCAAAAGGCTACTAAAATGCAGATCCACACTTATCATATACAGTCTACATCCTGCTAAAATTGGGCTCACAGTCTCCCACTTCCAAATATCCATACTAATTCATGTTCACATAGCCACTCTGAAGCCCCTTTATTTAAAATGCTCAATTAAGTCACCAAAGCTGACACAGATGAAAATAAGCTCACCACTCAAAAATTTAACGCACAGCAGTAAACAAAACTCAAAAAATGACAGCTGAAACACACCATTAGGCCCATAAGCACTTCAACTATTGAAATTGTCAAATGCAGAATACAGACTAAGTGCTTTTAAAATACTTAATAAAAGAGAAGTTCTTTAATGAGTAAGGAATAAGACTGACAAATTTTTAAAGTAACCAGATGAAACTTCTGGAAATAGAAAAATGTCATAAATAAATAAATAAATAAATAAATAAATAAATAAATAAATAAATAAATAAATACAACATTAGGAGTGATAAAGATGGAGGGATAGATGGTTAAACAGGTTATTAGCCACCCATCAAAAGAAAAACAATGACTCAGAAGAGCTGATGACATTAACTCAAAAAACAGGACAAAGATACAAAACTTCAGAGATTTATTTTGATACGTGACCAAAATAAAATAGTATTGTGTTTCCCAACGTTATTTTTCATGTATGATGAAATAATACATGAAAAAAAATAAATCAAGAATCAATACCAAAGCCACCACATCTTATAAGCATGATGAAAAACACCACCACCATACGACTCTACCCCCTCTCCTGCTGAGACAGAGGTTTGGACATTTTTAGGGGTCACAAATCCCTTTAAGAACTTCATGCACATATAAACAAGATTTTGCTAACAATTTTTAAAGATTCACACCATCCACAGACTTAGTAATAAGAATACATGGCATTCCTTTAGCTAATGTCTACTCCGTCACCTGGTTTCCTTGTTTAGTTACAAATTTTTATCAGTTATGTGAGGCCTGTGACCAAAAAGAAAGTATTAAATATTTTACCTATTGATTTCCCACAGTGAAAAAGGACACCTTAGTTCTCTTTCTCCATCATCCACACCACCCACCCCTCACCCACAAAACCATACACACTTCTTACATCTTATCATCCCTATATAATTAAAATATGCTTTTGGTTGAATCAAGATTCAGTGTATACATTAATACACCTATGTAACTTTAGTAACAGCTGTTCTAATGAAGTGTGCTGTGATTGCTTTTGCTTTCTTGGCCCAACTTTTTAAATTCCTTTGAGTTAATAAATGTTTTGTTTGCTTAGCTTTATATGTACTTATTATTAACTCATGCCCAAATGTTCCCAATTCATCCAATTTTATAAATCTCTCAACACATTTATCACACGTGCTATTAATATCTTTGAAATGTCCATTCTGAAAACTTGACTTTTTTCATTCTGGACTGGTTGCTCTCTATACCTGGTGCACCACTGTCATCTGGGGATCTCCCTTCACTGTGATCCAGGCAGTTACTTCAATTCTCTCTTGGGTTGAATTATTCATGTCCTAACTCCAAGTCTTCCTTTTTCATGGTACATTCTTTCATTTTGATGAGGTACCTCCTCCAATAAATTCATGACAGGTACTGCATGAGAAGTAAATCTGAGACACTGCACATGTACAAATATCTTTATTCCACTGTCATACTGGAAAATTGAGCTGCATTATAAACTCAATTAGAAATAATTTTCCCTCAGATTTTTGAAGATATTGCCTTCAGTTGTCTTTTGTCTTCCAATATTCTTGTTGAAGAGTCTGAAACCCCTCTAATTTTATTAATTAGCCATTCCTCCCTTCACCTCTCGGAACTTCTTCATCTTCCTTCTGGGCCCTTGGTTGTAAAAGTTTACAATAAAATGCCTTGACACAAATCTTATATATATATTTTTAATCTATTGTGCTCATCACTCTGTTAGGCCCTTTTACTTTAGAAACTCATGTCCTTTAGCTCTGGGAGGTTTTCCTGATTTATTTCTTTGATGATATATTTCTCAAACTTGTATTATTTGGCTATTATACTTCTTGGGCTGGCTTTCTAATTTACCTTTTCTCTTAATTTAATAACTACTTATTACAAGTCCTCACCTCACATAATCTTACTTGATATTGTTGCAAAGCAGGACCACTTTGTGGTTGAGCACTCGGGCTTTAAAATTAGAAACCTGGGTTCATCTCCAGCTCCTCTACTTATTACTGATATTAAGTCTCAACTTATAAAATAGGGATAACAAAAAATAAAATGTACACAAAGCACTCAGTATGTGCTTAGGACTCAAGAAATGCAGCAATTTTCATAGTAACAATCTTCCTTTTCTCTTCTCTTACTCTCTTAGCTTTTATGACAATATGTTCTTAGGATTTTCCTTCTACTTCTCAGAAATCTTTTTTTGTTGGATCTTTATCAGATGTTGTTCTTGACAGATCCATCTTTGGACAGATCCATCTCTTTTTACCCTATGCTAGATCAATTACAACCTTTAACACTTACAGCTAGCTGTAAGACCTTGGACAATTTATTAACCAGTTAATGTCTCAGTCTCTTATCTAAAAAAAGTGGGTAAATAAGCATATCAATCACCTATGGTTTTCATGAAAATTAAATATGTTTATATGACTCATCAAACACTACCTGGCATAGAAGGAAACTAAATGTTTGCCATTATTCTATATCACTACTTCAACCACCTCTGCCACTGCTGCTGCTACTACTACTACTTAAAAGGTTCTTCACAAGATTATTATCTCCTAAATTCTTTCAGAGGTTTAAACTAATTATATATTACAAAATTATATTTGAATCTTGCTTGTTTCCTTCCCCATCTTTGACCAAAGTATACTAAGTAAGGATTATCATCTTCCCTCAGATCTCTGCTGCTTATAATCAATGTTACAAAGTATGTCAACCTTTGTTTCCTTATATACAAATATGTAGCTGTGAAACTACCGAATTAAAAAAAAATAATCTTCTTGACAAGCATCCTTCCTTTAGGGGTCATTTCTTAAACTTTAAACTTGAGCAAGAGATATATCTGAATACTGACAAAATACTGAGTTGTAGTATAACCTCAGCACATTACAGAATGGACAAGAAAAAGATACAGCCAAAAAGTAACTAGGGTTCATTTACAAATATTTCAGCACCTGTTATTTCTGAGGTTTGATACTATTTTAAATAAATACCCTAACTACCCAAAGAAAATAAAAGCTATTGAAAATAACTCGAGATGTCCAAGATGGTAGCTGCATAGGAAGATGCTGAGTTCACCTCCTTCCATGAGTACAATCAAATATGCACATATATAGAGAGTAATTACTCCTGCGAAGCAATTGAGAGCTGAATGAACAGCTTATGAAACACAGGAGAAAGAGACCAAACAGAGAAAGCTGAGAAACCATAGGAGCCCTCTGAGAGCTGCAGAAACTCTCCAAGCTGTGCAGAGGAGTCACCACAGGTGCCTTGCCATCCTACTGAGAGATGCTCCAGCTCAGTAAGCCAGTGCCCCAGGGTGGTAAGCACCTACTCAGCTCCAACTGGCTTCCAAAAACTACCTGGAACATAAAGCCTACGCAGAGGTTGCTTCTACAAAAGACCATCTTCTGTACAACAAACAAGAAAGAGACTGTAAAAAAAAGACTGAGAAGTCATGAGGGCTCTACAGGCACTGCAGGGGTTCTCTGGGTTGAAGGGGCCAGTAAGCACCAATGTTTATATCACTCTCTACCTCCACAGAGTGGATGGGTGCTCTGGCCTACCTGCAAGGTCACTGCTGCGTGTTCCAAGACACAATGCCCGGGCCCATTTTGGCCCTCAACAAAGGGAGCAAGTGGATCAACAGAGCATTAGTAAATGCACCTGGTCTTCCTACCTGGAGTCACTTGGCTCAGAAGTTCAGTGTCCCAGACAGTTTAGGTACACATTTGGCTCTTAATGGCCTGCCAAAACCACCAGAACACACAAGCTACAGAGAGACCACTTCTACATAAGGCCACATTTTCAAGATTGGGAGAGAGAGCTATTTTGTCCAATTCATACAAACAAACAGAAAATCAAACAAAATGAAGACAGACAGATCTCTCTCAAATGAACAAACAAATTGCCAAGGGGGAGGGAACCTTAAGGAAACAGAGATAAGTAATTTGCCTAATAAATGGTCATAAGGATGCTCACCAAACTTGAGAGTGGAACAGAGGAACTTAGGGAGAACTTCAACAAAAAGTTAGAAAGTATAACAAAGAGTCAAGAAGACCTGAAGAAAAAAATAACTGAACTGAAAAACACATTAGAGAGAATCAACAGCAGATTAGTTAATTCAAAAGAATGGATCAGTGACCTGAAAGACAGAACAATAGCAATCAACCAATGAGGACAGTAAAAGAAAAAAGAACTTTCAAAAATAAGGGTAACTTAAGAGACCCATGAGGTAACATCAAGAGCTCAAACGGTCACATTATATAGATCTCAGAAGATGATGAAAGAAACAGAAATTTTATTTAAAGAAATAATGGCTGAAAACTTTCCTAACCTGGGAAAGAATAAAAGGTCTAGGGATATACAAAGAGTTCTTCAAGATGAACCCAAAGAGGCCCGCCCACTCATGACCTATTGTAATTAAAATGGCAAAAGCTAATGAGACATCTTGAAGAAAATAGAAAGAAAACAAATTAGTTACAAAGGAAATCCCATAAGGTTGTCAACTGATTTCTCAACAGCAAATTTACAGGCCAGAAGGGAGTGGGAGGACATCTACAAGCTTGTGAAATAAAGGATCCTACCACCTAAAATAACCTACCCAGCAAAAATATCATTCAGAATTGAAGTAGGCATAAAGAATTTCCAAGACAAGCAAAAATTAAGTTCATAACATTAAACCAGCTTTACAAGAAATGTTTAAGAGTCTTCTTCAAGCAGAAAAGGAAAGACCATAACCAGAAACAAAACATGAGAAAGAAAAAAAATCGCCCAGGTAAAGCCAAATATTTAATAAATACAGCAAATAAAACATTTAAAAAGCCACTACCAAGTTAAAAATAAATAAGTATCAAACTCAGACTACAAGAAGTAGTTAGGATATAATCAGCACAAAAACATGACATCAATAACATAAAGCTTAGTTGGGGAAATAAAAATGTAGTCCTTACAGAATACATTTGAACTTAAATGCCTATCAGCTTTAAACAGGTGGCTGTACATACAAAATGATATACATAAACTATCATGGTAACTACAAATCAAAAATCTACAAAAGATACACAAAGAATAAAGAGAAAAGAACCCAAACAAAACACTAAAGAAAATGAGCAAACCTCAAGAGAAGAGATCAAGAGAAGGAAGAGAGGAAAGCCATAAAAACAACCAAAAATCAATTAATAAAATGGCAATAAGTACATACTTATCAATAACAACTTTTAAGTTTAAATAGATTAAATACATCAATAAAAAGACAGGGTGGCTGAATGGATTAAAAAACATGACTATCTCTATGCTGCCTACAAGAAACAAACTTTAAACAGAAAGACACATACAGACTGAAAGTGAAGAGATGGAAAAAGATATTCCATGCAAATAGAAACAAAAAGAAAGCTGGGGTAGCAATATTCATATCAAACAAAATAAGACTTTAAAACAAAAAATAATTGTAAAAAAGGACAAAGAAGGACATTACATAATCAAAGGGATGTACCCAAAAAGAGGCTATAACTATCATAAATATCTATGCACCCAAATGAGAACATTTAAACATAAAAAACAATTATTAATGGACGTAAAGAGAGAAATCCACATTAATACATAGTAGTAAGGGATTTTAATACTCCATTCATATCTATGGATAGATCATCCAGACAGAAAATTAATAAGGAAATAATAGTCTTAAATGTCACATTAGATCATATAAATTTAAAAGACATTTATAAAATATTTTATGCAAATACTACAGAATACACATTTTTTTCAAGTACACATGGAATATTCTCCAGAATAGATCACATATTAAGCTACAAAATAAGTCTCGATAAATTCAAAAAGACTGAAATCATATCGAGCTACTTTTCTGATCACAAGCCATGAAACTAGAAATCAACTACAGAAAGAAAACTGGAAAAAATGCAAATACGTAGAGACCAAACAACATCCTACTAAACAACCAATGAATTGAAGAGGAAATCAAACAAGAAATAAAAAGCTATCTTAAAACCATGAAAATGAAAATGCAACTCTTCAAATGCAGCAAAAAGCAGTGCTAAGAAAGAAGCTCATAGCTATACAGGCCTACCTCAAGAAACAAAACAAATTCAAATTAAAAAAATCTAACTCTACACCTAAAGGTGCTTGAAAAAGAAGAATAAACAAAACTATAAATAAACAGAAGGAAATAGTTAAGATTAGAGTGGAAATAAACAAAACAGAAATTAAAAAAAAAAAAACAATAGAAAAGATGCATAAAACTAAGAGCTGGTTCTTTGAAATGATAAAATTAACAAACCTTTATCCAAAATCATTAAGAAAAAGAGAGCACAAACAAAATCACAAATGAAAGAGCAGTTACAACCAACAACAAATACAAAGAATCATTAAAGAATACTATGAACAATTATATGCCAATAAATTCAACACTATGGCACTACCATAAAAACAGATATAGAGATCAATGGGCTAGAATAGAGAGCCCAGAAATAAATCCTCACTTGCATAATCATTTTAATCTACAACAAAAGAGGCAAGGATATACAATGGAGAAATGACAGTCCCTTCAATAAGTGTTGTTGGCAAACAGGACAGATATATGCAAAAAAAATGAAATCGGACCACTTTTTACACCACATACAAAATAAACTCAAAATGAATTAAATGTTTAAATGTAAGAATTGAAACCATAAAACTTCTAGAAGAAATCTAGGCAGTAAACTCTTTGGCATCACTATTAACAATATCTTCTTGGATATGTCTCCTCGGTGAAGGGAACCAAAAGAAAAATAAACAAACAGGACCACATCAAACTAAAAAGTTTTGCCCACAAAGGAAATCATAAGAAAAAAAGTGAAAAGACAACCTATTGAATGGGAGAAGATATGTGCAAACGAAACATCTGATAAGGAGTTAGTATCCAAAATATATAAAGAAGTCTTACAACTTAACATCAAAAAACAAAAATTCAATTAAAAAATGGGTAGAAAACCTGAATAGAAATTTCTCCCAAGAACACATACAGATGACCTACAGACATATGAAATGACAATGCTCATTATTAATCATCAGGGAAATGCAAATTAAAGCCACAATGAGATATCACATCACACCTGTCAGAATGTCTATTATCAATAAGTCAACAAATAACAAGTGCTGGTGAGAATGTGGAGAAAACACTATGGAAAACAGTATGGAGATTCCTCAAAAAATTAGAGTTGCCATACAATCCAGCAATTTTATTTTCGGGTATTTATATGAAGAAACAAAAATACTAATTCAAATACAAAGTCAGAGAAAGTCAAATACTGTATGATTTCGCTTATATGTAGAATCTAAAAATAAAAATAAAAAATAAACAAAATGGAAACAGACCCATAAATATATAGATAGATAGTATAGATATATAGAGAGAACAAGCTGCCAAAGAGGAGGAAGGTTGAGGGGAAAGAAATTTAAAGAGTTTCCATTCAATTACAAGATATTGCAAACCAGATGGAATTAGTGTTAACTTTTCTGTGTTATCAAGAAGTTGGAAGAGGTAGCTATAATCTTGGGTCTTCCATAAAATAATTTTCTGACCTTGGGCAAATCACTCATCTGATCTGCTTTATTTTTTCTCATTTTATGATAGGCTACGTGTCTCCTTTTTCAGGAAGGCAGTCGATTTGGAAGAGGCTTGAAAACTATTTAACAAATGTAAGCCATTATTAATATGAAAATTGAAGTTTTGTGGTTAGGTTTAAAGTCAACATTAATAAGCAAGATGAAAAAGAAAAATAAAAAAAATAATTTTAAAAATTATTTATAAAACATGAAAACCCCTAAAAGCTCTAGGTCACACAATATATGTAATATTGTGTCAAACTAGCAAATGCAGTTTGAAAAACACACGGAAATACAGACTAAATTCACAGACTATGCTTCATCCAATTGAATCAATTTCCCAGGGGTCACAACCAATTTCTTCAGCTCTTTATATATAAGTAACATTGATACAGCCCTTTATAGTTTATAAAGTATTTTCACATATTTGATCCTTGTCATAAACCTGAGATAAAGGTACTTCAATATTACTCATTTAACAAGTATTTATGTAGAACCTACTCTGAAAGAGCACTTAACTGGGTGTTGAATATATGAATATACTGTCATAAACTATATATGATCTTTCCCCTCCTGGAGCTAGTTAGGAAGTGAGAAAAATAGTGAACAAACAGTATCAGGGAAGAACATAAAACATAAGGGAAACAAACAAGAACTTAATTTTTTAGGATAGTTAAGGATTACAAGATCCTACAGGATGAGCAAGAAGAAACCAGCTGTGCAAAGAGGTAGGCAAAAAAGGAACACATGCACAAAAGCCTGAGGAATTTAAAAACTTGATGGATTAGAAAACGCTGTCCAGTGAATCATAAGGTGAGCCACAAATATAAGCCACATTAGTTATTTTAAATTTTTCTGGTAGTTATACTTTAAAAAGTAAAAGCAATACAATCATCTTTTATTTAACCCAATATATTCAAAACATTATTTCAACAATGAATATTTAATAAAATATTTTACATTCTTTAATACTAAGTCCAAAATTCAGTGTATATTTTATATTTAACAGCACATCTCAATTCAGACTAGCCACTATTCAAGTGCTCAAAAGTTACATGTGGCTAGCAGCCCCTATATTGAATAGAACAGGTTAGAAGAACTAAGAGAAGACCATTATGGGTAACATATTATAGTTTAAGAGGAAGTATGTAAAAATAAAACTAGAAAAGTCAACAGGGGCCCAATCATTAAAAGTCTTATAAGAAATGAATTTGGAGTAAAACTGAAAGTCACTTAGGGTGTAAAGAATGTGAAGAATAACATGATTATTTCTGTTTTATAAAAAGAGTACTCTCCTATATGAACAACGGATTATAGCAGAGCATGAGTCAAATTAGGGAGACAAGGTAGGAGACTGTTAAAGAAATCTAGGTGATCTGGAAATAATTAAGGTTCAGGGTACTATAGAAGCAGCAGAGACAAAGAAAATAGATGTATGAATGATAACATTTTGGAGGTGGGAAACAAAATGACTTTCTGATGAAGTGGATGCAGAGAAAGAGGGAGAAAGAAGAATAAAGAGGGCAATCTATCTTGACTTGAACAACCAGTTGGTGCCATTTACTGAGACCAGAGAAATTAATATTTTGTTATTATTTAGCAGGAGGTGTTGGAATTCATGGAAATGAATCAAGAATTTTCCAAATAAGAAAACAGGTTCAGAAAGGCACATACTTACTAATAATACCAAATGTGAGACCCAGAATTCTAAAATTAGGCATACTACCCTCTGCAGTAATACATTGTCTCTCCATAATCCATACATAAAAATAATCTATTAGGATGTAGCTAAGCACTGCCTCCTGCTACATACACCCGCAAAATCCTCAATTGAAAGGCTTTTAGGTCTTTGATAATTCTTTCATATTTTGAAAAATAAAAAGGCTTCAGTTAATGTGCCCAAAAGGAGTTTGTTGGAAATCAAAATCTTCTACAGAAAACTTTCTCTCCTAACCCAAGTCCCAGCCAAAAATAGCAAAGTAGGAGCCAAATGCCATAACTTCAAAATCAGTGCCAAAGTCCTACAGCCAAAGTACCATTAGTTCAGGCTCACTATAACTAGTCTCCAGAAGAAATAGGATAGTCGTTACATGCTATCTAACAATGACTCAAAACTCTGGTAATCTCAGGTTCAGAAATTTAACATTCCTACTACATTCTTTACTTCCTCAAGAGCCCTATCAATTTCATTCAATAAATACTAAACATGGATATAGGGCTAGGCATTGAGTAGGAAGATAAGACATATGTTCCTCTTGTCCTGTCCTGAAGTAGCACCAAAACCAAGAGAGTGTGAGGAGACAAACATAGAAACAATGACAATACAATGTGACAGTTGCCATAGAAAAATATATACAAAATAATATGGCATTACATAAGAGGGACAACTAATTTTATATCCTTTGGAGGAAGTAAAGGGTTCAAAAGTCTTGTGAAATAGCTTTGGTCAAACTGACAAAAGACAGTAGCTCCCACTCCATCATTACCATTTTTGTCATTCCATCATTGACCTGATCTGTTAATATTTTCTGTCCTTACAAATACCTAATTGCATAATAATTTTAGTCAATTATCGTAATTCCTTTATTTATTAATCCCATTTTTACACATTCAAGTGAGAATAGGATAACTCTCCAACAAAACTGGGGCAGGGGGGTTAAGAATATAGCATTATACGCACTTCATAATGTAGGCACTGATACTGTCGTTCTTTCTGGCCACCAACATCTGAATTAGTGTTTTGAGATTTCCCCATCTAATAAGTCTGAATAATACCAGGTATTCACTTTCCTAGTCTCCCTCAAAAATGATTCACAAGCATGGGGTGAATAATACACAAACAAGGTTCCCATATCCTCCTATTTATCCTTTCACTTATTACCTTAGAATCTAGTAGCTTAATATATCATTTATCTCACAGTTTCTGGGAGTCAGGGATTAGCGTACACTTTAACTGGGTGATTTTGGCTCAGAATCTTTAAAAAAGTTGCAGGCAAGATCTTGGTCAGTGCTATTATCACATGAAAGTCTGACTGAAGTTGGAAGATCTTCAAGATGGCTCCTTCACATGGTACTAGCAGAAGGCTTCAGTTATCACCTTTCAATAAGACATATGAGTATCATCACAACGTGTCATCTGGCTTCCCACAGAACTGAACAAAAAAGATGCAATACCTTATATGACCTAGCATTTTAAGTCACACTGATTTCTGCAATATCCTATTGGTTGCACAAGTCAGCCCTAATCAATGTGGAAGGAAATTACAGTGTAAATATCAAGAGATGAGGACCACTGAGAAGGAGGTTGGAGGCTAACTACTTTATGTAACATATTATTGCTGTACGTTATATCCTTTATGAATATATACATATTCATAAGTGTAATGCTATGCTTGAAAAAAGAAGGGGGTGCTATGTTTACAAGTGCATTTGTAATGTTTTATTTGTTATGCTGAATGATGGGTACATAGGCATTATATATAATTTTTTACCTTTTGAGTCTACATTATTTCATTTATAAAAAATTGATACTTCACATAAAATAAAGTACATTGTTATAGTTGTTTTGAAGGACTATTTGGAGGTATATATAAAAAATTTCACATGTGTAAAAGCTGACTTAGAAATCTGAAAGAATTATTTACCCAATTATTTACAGAACAACTTATAGGGAAAAAAATGGTGATAGCCATAATGTCCATCAACTATGAGCAAATTATGACACTGCAGCCATTAAAAATGCAGCCATTAAACAGAATGTTATTCTCCAATAGAACAAAAGTTATGTGTTGAATATGATGTACATCTTCATTTTTTGATATGCTTTAAATCAAACTTTTAACTACCTCAAGACTTCCATATTTTAACATTTTTCACCATTTTTGAAGTGTCACTATAAATAATATCATTTTTAGTTTCAAATTTTGCTTGTTCATTGCTGACATAGAGAAAATCAACTGACTTTGGGTGTTAACCTTTTTTTCCTATAATCTTACTATAATTGCTTATTATTTCCAGAAGGGTCTTTTTAACTTAATCTTTCATACTTTCTGTATAACCATGTAACCTGTGAACAAGGACAGTTTTATTTTTTCCTTCCTAATGTGTATATTTTTTATTTCCTTTTCTTATCTTATTGCTTTAACCAGTATGATGTTGAAAAGCAGTGGAGATAAGGAATAATAATATCCTTGCCGTGTTCCTGATCTTAGTAGTAAGCTTAAAGTTTCTACTGTTAAGTATGATGTTAACTATACATTTTTGTATATATACTTCATCAAGCTGAAGAAGTTCCTCTCTGTTCCAGTTTGCTGTGAGTTTCTATCATGTCTGGGTGTTGGATTCTGTCAGATTCTTTTCTGCATCTACTGATATGATTGCATGATTTTTCTTCTTTAACCTGTTGATGTAATAAATTACCTTAACTGATTTTTAAAATTTAAACCAGTCTTTCATACCTGAGGTAAATCCCAGTTGGTCATGGAGTGTCATTTTTTTAATACATCATTGGATTCAATTTGCTAATATTTTGTATCTATGTTCATGAGAGATTAAGGTTTGTATGTTTTCTTTTTCCTATAATGCCTTTGTCTTGTTTTGGTATTAAGGTAATCCTGGCCTACAGAATGAGTATTCCCTCTGCTTCTATCTTCTGAGATTGTAGAGAATTGGTATAATTTCCTCCTTAAATGTTTGGTATAATTCACCAGTGAATCCACGTGATTTTCTGTTCTGAAAAGTTATCAATTATTAACTCAATTTCTTTAATAGATATAGCCCAATTCAGATTGTCTATTTATTCTTGTGTAAGTTTTGGCAAATTGTGTCATTCAAGAAATTGGTTACATGGTCCAGAATGTAGCTAGCCTATCTTGGTGAATATTCTATGTGAACTTGCAAAGAATGGGTATTCTGTTTTAAATGAAGTAGTCTATAGATGTCCATTATATCCAGTTGATTGATGGTGCTGTTGAGTTCAATGTCCTCATTGTCTGCTGGATCTGTCCATTTCTAATTGAAGGGTATTTATCTCCAACTATAGTAGTGAATTTATTTATTTCTCCTTTACCTCTGAAAACTTTCCTTGGTCTGAAATTTTCTCTAATATAGCTACTCTTGCATTCTTTTAATTAGTGTTAGCAACAATATATCTTTTATATCTTTCCCTAGCCATTTACTTTTAATCTGTATTATTTAATCTATTTAACCTATACAGGAAATCTATATCTATAAAGTATATTTAAAGTGGATTTGCTATAGACAACATAATTGAATCTTTTTGACTCCCCCAATAATGTCTTTTAATATATACATTTAGACTATTAATATTCAAAGTAATTACTGATATAGTTGGACTGATATCTACCATATCCATTACTGTTTTCCATTTGTTCTTGTTTTTTGCTATTTTTCTCTTTTTCTTCCCTTTATGGTTTTAACAGAGCATTTTCTATGATTCTATTTTCTCTTTTTTAGTACATTGCTTATACAGTAGTCTCCCCTTAGCCACCACTTCACTTTTCCCAGTTTCAGTTAACCATGGTCAAAAGTAGTCTGAAAACACGAAGTGAAAAATTCCAGACATTAGCAATTTATAAGTTTTAATTGTGTGCCATTCTGAATAGCATGGTGAAATCTTGCACCATCCTACTTCATCTCACCTAGGATATGAATCATCCCTTTGTATTACCTGCCCATTAGTCACTTAGTAGTCTGGGTTATCAGATAAATTATCACAGTATCACAGTGCTTACAGGTAAAGTAACCCTTATAGCAGCCCAACACAATGTTACAACGCCTACATCATTCACTTCACTGCATCAAGCAGACATTGTATCATCTTCACATTATCACAAGTAGAGAGGGTATAGCACAGTGAAATATTCTGAGACAGAAACCACATTCACATAACTTTAATTATAGTATGTTGTTATAATTTTTCTAGTCATTGTTAATCTATTATGCCTAACTATAAATTAAACTAAACTTTATCGTGTATGTATGTATGTATATATATATATATACACATATACGTGTGTGTGTGTGTGTGTGTGTGTGTGTGTGTGTGTGTGTGTATAGAGAGAGAGAGAGAGAGAGTGAGAGAGAGTTTGGTACTATCCACGGTTTCAGGCATCCACGCACATCTTGGAACATATGCCCCACGGATAAGAGAAAAATACTGTATTTCTTTTACTGTTTTTAGTAGTTGCCCTAGAGTTTGCAATATACAATTACAGCTAATCCAATTCCACTTTCAAATGACACTATACCACTTCAGTGGTACTGTGAGTACCTTATAATCACAAAATAATTGTAAATCCTCCCCCCAACCATCCCTTGTATCATTGCTGCCATTCACTTCACATAAGCATACATATATACATAAGTATATATAATCAAATACACTATTAATATTATTTTGAACAAGCTTATCTGTTAGATCAATTAAGAATAATTTTAAAAGTTTTTATTTTATTTTAATTTATTCTTTTTTCATCACTCTTCCTTTATATAGATCTGACTTTCCGACCTATATTATTTTCCTTCTCACTAAATAACTTCTTTTCGCTGTTTCTTGCAAGACAGGTATACTGGCAACAAATTCCCTCAATTTTATTTGTCTGGAAAGGTCTACTTGGTTTCTGAGAAATTGGATATAATTTTTATCATTGCTTATCTATAGGTAAGGAATGTTTTCTCCCCTGGCTTCTTTCAGGATTTTAACTTTATCTTTGATTTTCTGTAGTTTGAAAATGATATGCCTATGTAGTTTTTTGGCAGTCATCCTACTTGGTGTTCTCGATCTGTGACATTAATTGGAGTGCTTCTCAATCACTTATTGTTTCAAATATTTCTTTTGTTCTTTTCATTCTTCTCCTTATAGAATTCTTATTATGCATATGTTACACCTTGTGTAGTAGTCCCACAGTTTTAGATATTTTGTTCTGGGTTGTTTTTGCTTTATTTTCCAGTCTTTCTCTTTGCTTTTCAGTTTTATAAGTTTCTACTGATGTATCCATAAGCTCAGAGATTGTTTCCTCAGCCATGTGCAGTCTACTAATAAACACACCAAAGCATTCTTCATTTGCCACAATGTTTTGATCTCTAGAATTTCTTTTCAGTTCTTTCTTAGAAATTCTCTCTTGGCTAATATTGCCCATCTGTTCTTGTATGTTGTCTACTTTATCCACGATAGCCCTTAGCATCTTAATCATAGTTGTTTAAAATTCTTTGTCTAATATCTGAGTCTGGTTCTAATGCTTGCTCTATCTCTTCTGTGAACAGGATCTTCTGTAAATGGAATCAACAATGTCAAGGATTCCTAAATTGGAGTCAGGTGGCCATTAGGGAAGTCAGACTCACATACACCTATACCTGGATTAGGTTAGGACTTTTGGACTTTCACACTTGCCATAAAAGCACATCCTGGCATCTTCCTGTTTTCACGCCTATGTTCACCTAAGAGTCTCACCATCCAGACCTGACCAATCCTTTTTGAACTAATCATCATACCATGTTGACAGCTAATAGGAAGCGTTTCTTTTGTTAGAACTTGTAGTTTTTGCCTTTAAAAGCTCTGGCATCTTTATCTTTCCTAGAGTATGTTTCAGGTCTTCCCTTAATCTGAACTGGATTCTAATCCTTTAAGCACCCAAATACACTTCTGTTTTACCCTGTAGCCTCAGTTCTTCCTTGTTCAATATTACATGGTGTCAGAAGTGGAATCCAAAGTGACTTGCCTATTCTTCTGGCACTGTCACAGATTCAAGTTACTATAAGAGTCCATAATGCTCTGTCTTCTCCTTTGTGGTCCCAATCACCTTGATAAGTACTCCTTGACTGAACCTCCTGCCTTGGTCAATGTCCAGGTTTACATAGACGTCCTCTGTTGCCAGCTTTTGTCTACAGGATTCTAAATGTCCTTCTGGTAACAACTCTTTTGTCCTTATGTTGAGTACTCTTTTTATAAAATCGGTGGCTCGTGCTTTAAGGGAATGATACTGAGCAGCCACCTTCTATTTCTGGAACCTGTCCAGACATGTATGCATACCCTTAGGATATATTTTTTTGTTTGTGGCTATAATAATACTCCCTGGGCCCATGAATGCTTGAATTCTTGGAGGATGAGTGGACAATGCATGCTACAACAGAAAACTACTCCCTTTACCATCTTAAAGCTGATGCCAGCTCTGATGCCTTCACACACACACACATAAAAAGGGCCCTCTCTATTACAGGAGATTATCCAGATGAAAACCTCTCTGAATAGGAAGACAACAAGTGTGAACATTCACAAGGATGTAACCTCCCAGATGGTTATTCTAGCATCAATTTAATCATCTTCTTAAAATGTGTGGTACTTGGTTTGGAATATTGACAGCTGACTATGAAGTTGCACTGCACAACCTGCCTGGAATAGTGAACAGAACTGCCCCATCCACCACACAGACTATTAGAGCTCAGTAAAACTTTGGACTTCGTAGCCCATGTAGTACTTAATAAATACTTGCCCTTTACTATTTACTTGCAGCACATTGTGGCATCTGTGCTACTGTCAACACCTCCTGCTGTACCTGGATAAATACTTCTTCCCAAGTAGAATTAGAAACAACCAAGCTCCTTAAACTCACAAAGTGCCTTAAAGGACACTCAAAAGTTACCACTGACATCCCTCACTGGTTGGAAATTAATTTTCTAACATTTTCAGCTGGCTCTTCGCTGGACTTGGGGCCATTTTAAGACCTGATTTACACATTGTTATAATTATCATTGTTCTGATTTGTTCAATGTTCCTCACTGTCAAATTGTTGATGTGCTGTATAACCAAATGTCCTAACTCTACAGTTAAAATTCAGATAATGGTTGCTCAAAGACTAGAGATAATTAAACAAGGTTCCTTGAAGAGTAACTCACTTTGACTGAGATCCTGACTGAAGACAACTGCAGGTGAAGACCAGGCCTAACACTCACCTTCCTGGGGCCTCCTTGTTGCTGAAATGTGGCCATTCCCCCTATGACTATGACTTCTGCTCCAATCACCCTTCTCCCCCAACTAACCCTTATGTGGGACATGACCAAATATGCCTGACAACTCCATACCAAAATGGTTGATCATCTGTTTTCCAAGGAAAGAACCTGATCAAAATGGGGAAATGTGAAAGAATCAACTAAAAGTGGAATCACAATGTTGAGGGTCCCTAAAGTGGAGTCAGGAGGCCATCAGTGAAGAGAACACCCATACCCAGATGAGGTTTGAACTTTTGAACTTTCATGCTTGTTGTAGAAGCACATCCTGGAACCTGCCTTCTTGTTTCCAAGCCGACACTAACCTCAGAGTCTTAACACCCAGACTTTACCAGTCCTTTCTGAATTAGTCATCATACCATATTAGACAGAATAGGAAAAGTTTGTTATGTTACAATTTGTGAGTTTTGCCTGTATAAACTCTGGCTTTTTTGTCTTTCCTGGAGGATGTTTCAGATCTTCCCCTTAATCTGGATCTCCTGGATTCTAATCCTCTAAATTCCCAAATAAAATTTCATTTTACTTTGGAGCTTCAGCTCTTCCTTGTTCAACACTTCAAACTGTGTTTTTGTCTTTCAGTATGTCTTGTGGTTTTTCTCGATAGCTGGATATGATGTACTGTATAAAAGGAACTGCTATAAATAGGCCTTTAATAATGTGGTAGAAAGTTGTGGGGTAAGGGAAACATTTTTGTAGTCCTATATGTAGATCATAATCTTTTAGTGAGGCCGTGTCTCTGAACTGTGAAGGTCACATGTGCTTCTCAGTCCTATCCACTAACCCTCACCCCATTCCCTTCCGTGGAACAGGACAGCTAGAGTGGGCTAGAATTGGTTATTTTCCTTTCCCCAGGTCAATTAGGCTCTGATAAAATCCCAGCAGATGTGACAATGGTTAAACAGTTTCTCCTAGGGGCAGATCTTGCTAAGAACAGAATGTTCTAGAATACTGGAAATTACTTCCTTCCTCCACTCCCCCCCAAAAAATTATGAGGGCATTTTTCTCCGATATTCGCTATGAGAACTTGGTCGAGTTCCTTGAGGCAAAATTCACAGAAGTGTAGAGGTCCCTGGAGTTTTTACCTCTCTGACTTGTCTACACTGAGCCTCCAGCAATTCATCAGTTATAGTTTAGGTTTCCCTTCCCTACCACTGGTTCCCAGAGGACTCAACTTGTGAGTTTCTCTCTAGTAAGCTGTGATTCTCTGTATCAGATTATGTGTCTCTCCAATTTTAGCTACAGTGGTTTGTCCTGTGACCTCACAAGTTCTCTGATGAACTTAAGAACTGTTGATTTTTTAGTTTGTTCAGCTTTTTACCTGTTAGGGCAGGATGGCAACTTCCATGTAAGGCCAGAAACTGGCAGTTATAACTTTGTTTTTAAAAGATGGTAGATGTCTTTAGAAAGACAAAAAGGCAAACGACATGCAGAATGCTAACGCAACAAAAAATGGGGGGGGGGGACAAGAACTCAAATTACATACACATTATCATCAGAACAAAAATATAAACAAAAAAGTGAATATAAGAAAACACACTAAAACTAAAACCAAGGTTATGTTGTAGTAATGAATTTGGGAATGGGAAGAGTCCTTTGTTTTTCCAATTATCTCCAATTTGATTATTTAAAACATGTATAGTTAATAAATATACCCCAAAAAAAGTGAAAGATGATCAAGAAAAAATAAAAGGAAAGAAAAGAATACTTGATGGTAGGCTAAAAGATAAATATATTCTAATTTGATTTTATTTTTAGAAATTCTTATTTATGGATTTTTTCGTAAGAGATCCATATTTATGGCAAAAGTAAAAGAATATCAAGAAGAAAACTTAATTATCCATAAACTTACTACTCAATCAGTGCTAGTCTTTTTTTCAAAAATGATGTAGCATGAATGAGAAAACTGAAATGAAGCACGAACAAGAGAGACCTCAGCCTCACTTAGAAGAAAAACTGTGAACCAGTCACAGCCTTTAAGGGTTCCAGGCAGACTCTGTTTCCTAATTGTGGTAGAATACATACACACACACTTATATACATATATATATACACATAGTGTAAATTTTGCTGTTGTAACCATTTTTAAGTGGTTCATTGGAATTAACTACATTCACAATGTTATACAACCATCACACTGCAAACTTTTCCATCATCCAAAGCAGAAACTCTACATCCATTCTTCCTTCTCCCAAGCCTCAGGTAATCTCTAACCTACTTTCTGACTCTAGGAATTTAATCACACATATATTTGTCCTTTTGTATCTGGCTTAGTTCATTCAGCATAATGTTCTCAAGGTTCATCCCCATTGTAGAATGAATCAGAACTTCAATCCTTTTCACAGCTGAAAGATATTCCAATATATATATATATATGTATGTATGTATGTATGTATATATACACACACACATACACACACACACACACATATTTCTCTCATGCTTCAAGGTCTTAGAAACTCTGAGCTCATGAAAAATGATATATTTAAGTTTAGAAGACTAAATATATAGTTATACACCTCCACTCATCTGTTATTTATCCATTTATCTGTTAGTGGACATTTGAGTTGTTTCCAAACTCTTGGCTATTGTAAATAATGCTGCTATGAACACTGGCATACAATTATCAAACACACTTTTAATAGTCTGCTCTGGCCGGAAAGCCAGCAGGACTATAAAGGAAAACAGTAAAAGAAACTGCCAACAGCAATTACCACACTGAACTGAATAGAAGGTAAGACATTAACTTTATGGTTTTTATATTATTTATATTCTGATTTTTCCACATTTTCTTAAATAAATATATTTTATTTGTGTAAGTGAGGGACAATCATCTTTGTAGAGTCCTTTGTCATGACAGGATATATGGGTGTGTGTATGTATATGTATAAACTCATACATATGCATATTCTAATCTGAAAAAAATTTGATAGGGAAATAAAAGAGAAAGCAACATAAGGCTAATGCAAGATATTAAGAAGTCATTATTAAGGTCAGGAGAGCAGGTTAGAAGCACTACTGAAAAGGCCGCAGAGCCGGAGCCTGAAAGCATTTTGCTGTGTTCCAACCAAAGACAAGGTACTACCTTTGTCCTTCCTGATGCCTAGCATAGTACCTGGTGTATACCAGAAACTCAACAACAAAAGTTGGTTAAAAGAATAAATAGATGAATGATTCTATAGATACCTAAATTCTTCCAGCTACATCATATTTTGTAAATTATTTATACTCAGTCTGAAATAGACTATTATAAGCATCTCGAGTTTTACAGTAAGTTTTATAGGAATCCACAAATTTAGGAGAAATTGTCAGGTAGGTAAATGACAGGAAGTTGTATTTTGGGGATCATTATTTGAACTAAAACCCTGACTACTTACACAAAACTATGACCCCCAGGGCTCACTGACTTATAGTGCCATACTTATTTAGTGGGTATTAAGTGTTTGTAACAATGAATCCAGAGGTCTTTTCTTATTTGCTTCCAAAGTAAACAGTGATGTATCCAACTTAGAAACAAATTCTAAACTGTTTGCTCAAATCTCAAAATGTCCTATCATCATAAATACAAAAATTTATTAACTTGTACCTGAAAACACCATTATTTCTCTTTATTTTTCAAGGTGTCAGAAATTCTGAGCACATTAAAAAACTCAATACAGAACTGAATCTTGTTCCAGTGGGATTTAAGTTTGGTGCAAATGTAATTTCGTTCCTCAATCTTTTAAGTAGCATAAATGAAAGTATTCCTCCAACTCTATAAACACGGGAATAAACATTATTATATAGAGACCAATGTCCTGCATGTTTTGAGTATTATCAATAAATACAGAGAGTAGATTTTAACACACAGCCTGTAAGTATCCACAAACAAGAATTATACACTATGTCGTTCACTAAAGTTTACAGCTGTCAGAAGAAGGGAAGAAAGAGCACTGGCTTCAACAGAAATAATAAAAAAAATAGAACAGGAATTACAGTGAAAGGGGAAAAAACAGGAAATAAGGGCAACACTGCTGACAAGTTTCCTTCCTTTAGATGTCTAAATGACAAATTTATCTGAGTTGATTTACTTTCTGAAGGCATACAACATAGTTCCATCATTCTCTGATCCTTCCTACTCTGCTAAATTTCAGAAAAGCAAAATGTGTATATGATATACTATTGCCACTGCTATGTCCATCACTTACTATGTTTTACTATGCACCAGGCACTGTGACAAGATTTATTCTCATTATCTTATTTCATCCTCACAATAGCTCTGATATAGATTTTACTGGTTTATTTATAGAAGTTTAAACAATGTGTCCATGATCCGTTAGCTAATAAATGATGGAGCCAGGATATTAAACATTTGTACCTAAAACAAAAATGTCCTGACAAGTGAAAATCACTGGTAAGAAGGTGAGCTAAAACTGTAGGAGGGAAGAACAGTCAAGAAGATGTAGAAGCTGTGCACTCCTCCTCTGGCGATCACACCAAAATTATAACAAAACAACAGAGCAACCAGCAGATGGAGTCACCTGAGGTCTGGCTGAATGGAAGCCCTACAACTAGGAACAAAAATGACAGGTCACCTCAAACCACAGGAGGGGTGAAGATGTGAAACAGCCTGGTCCCACAAGCGCATGAGGAAATCGAGAGGGTTATCTTGGCTGCAGAATCCCCTTCCCTACCTAAGGAGTGAGGGGTCCTGGTCCTACACTGGGCTCCCCAGCCCAGGGTTCTAGCCCAGGAAGACAGCTCCCCAGAAACTCTGGCTGTGAAAACCAATGGAGGTTGCAGTTGAGTGAGACAGAGGGCTGCAGTAGCCATAGACGTTCCTCTTAAAAGGCCCACACCTTGCCTTACTTGCTGACCAACAGACTCTCTCTGAGCACCAGTGCTGGGCAACTGCCCGAGGGGTGCCAGGAACATACAGGGAGGCACTGAGTCGTTGGCTTCAGGGCAAGGGCTCACACCAAGACATATCATAATTAAAATGCCAAAGGTTAAATACAAAGAGAATCTTAAAAGTAGCAAGATAAAAATAGTTAGTTTACCTACAAAGGAGCTCCTATACCACTGTCAGCTGATTTCTCAGCAGAAACTTTCCAGGCCAGAGCACTTGGCACAAAATACTCAAAGTTATGAAAAGTAAGGAACTACTGCCAAGATTCCTCTACCCAGTAAAGCTATCATTTAAAAACTAAAGACAGATAGCACACTTCCCAGACAAGAAAAAGCTAAAGTAGTCCATCACCACCAAGACAGCATCACAGAAAATACTGAAGGGATTTCTTTAAGAAGAAAAAAATATGTATCAAAAATATGAATAAAGAAAAGCAATAACTACATATCTATCAACAAGTATTTCAAATAAAAAAGAATTAAATATTCTAACCAAAAGATAGGGTGGCTGAATAGATAAGAAAACAAGACCCTTACATATGTTGCCTATAAGAAACTTACTTCATATTAAAATACACACAGAGATGGAAAGATATGTCATGATGGACCTAGAATAGTGTGCTGAGTGGAGCAAGTCAGATAGAGAAGGACAAATGCCATGATTTCACCTACATGTGGAATTTAATGAACAAACAAAAACTCATATATACAGAGAGCATTCTGAGGGTTACCACATCGGAGGGGGATTGGGGACTGGCAACAAGGGGGAAAGATATTAAGAAGTACAAACTGGTAGTTGAAAATAGTCATGGAGATAGAAAGTATAACAAGGAATATAGCCAATAATATTTTAATACTATTTATGGTGACAGAGGGGCACTAGATTTATTGGGGTGTTCACTTTGTAAGTTATATGGATGTCTAACCACTATGTTGTATACCTGAAACTAATATACTGTATTCCAACTATAACTGAAAAATAAAAAATCTTATTTAAAAAATAACTGTAGGACATTAAAGTAAAAACACAGCAAGCAAATCAGGATATGTTATCAGCCTGAGAATTTGATTTGACAGGCAAGGCATGCCTAAAACCAATCTGATTGCCTATTTAAGAAATTCAATTAACTAAAATATTGAGATGGCAATTATGTTTGAAAATAGAACTGTCAACATATCACATGAAAATTCCTACTTCCATTGAAAATAGGCACTATTATAAACTATTTAATCTTTTCTTTTTAATCCATGTATAATACTAACGTAAGAAAAATCTCAAGAATATTAATGAAACTTCATAATTTTTATATTAAATGTAAACAGATCTGTAAAACAGAACTGGAGAAAGATTAGACATTTTCATGACTCTATGTAAATATATTTAAATGTTCATGCTAAAAAAATTGACATTAATGCTACACACTTCAGTAAATATAATGCATTAAAAAATTATACAAACTTACAATCTCTCCTGCTACTAGGCCAACCTAAACCATCCAAAAAATATAATCAGTATTTTTAAGCATATACAATGCATCAAACAACAACTTTATGAGATAGACAATATAATTCCTCATATTAACATATGAGAAAATTATCTCATAGAATGCTTTGGTAATCCACTTAGCTATTTTGGTCATTCGACGCTAAATAAAAAATTAAAACCAATCCTGCTATTAAGATAGATCTTCCTTATATATTACCTTCAATTCCATTTGCACTTTTCTGCATTTTTTTAGTCTTCCTTTAATATCATCATCACAAAATCATAGCTGCTATTTACATTAAGCACCAAAACTTATGCCAGGCACTATCTAGGTACTTGATATTCCATTTCTCATGACCAACTTTGCACAGTAAATACAAAAATATACATTTTTCTAATACGGAAACATACCCAGGGAGGTTAAATGACAAAGAAAATGACAAAGCAAAATGCCTGTTCTTTCTACTCCACTATGCCACATTTTTTTTCCGGCCATCAACTCTTATCAAAATTAAATTATTTGCAGTACAGAATTTTATTAGATTCCCAACAAAAACTAAGGTTGTTTTCCTTCCTAGAAGGGACAATTATTATTATGCGAAATATTTTCTTGTATTACCAAATTACTGATGTAATTTTCCACAAATACTTTTATACTCAAAGTGAGGAGAGAATGCTATCTAAAATACAAAGAATAAGAGCACTAAGAAACTAAAATTTAATCATTTAAGTTGCACTAAAATTGCTATAGCTCTGGTGTTCAAGTTTGGGGGTTAAGGAGCTAAGCCTGTCCCCTGACCTCAACCTTCCATTGTTACAAACAAAAAGTGTTTTTTTTTTAAAAAAAGGCATATCTGCACACACAATTTTTTCCTGGCAGCAGCAAGAGTACTAAAATACATGTTTCCTTATGTCTCAATCTAATCTGAAAAAAGCACAAATTCAGATACACTCTAAAAATATATCACATATTACATGAATATTTAATAAGCACAATATATCAAGTGCTGTATCAAGAAATATTAAGGATTTTCACACCATATACAATGGGAAATAAAAATGAAATATTACTGTTCTATAAAATCCTAAAACAGCATCAAGCATCTGCAACATAATTCTCCAAATGATTAAACAGTGCACAGATCATGACAAATGCCTACAAATTCTATTTTAATGTTAATCATTTTAATTAATTAAGCTCATTACATTGATATGGTAAAGGAAGGATGATGAAATTATGAGAAAAAATATATGTTAAGCAAAACTAGATTGAAGGACACATATGAAACATCAGGAAGTCCTGGCAAATATAGTATGGGTAAAGTAGTAATTTTTAAAAGGTTTTAAGTGCCTCAACAAGGTAAAAGTATCACATTCTATTAACATGTGTTGGGCCTTCACAAGATATTTAAATTCTTTAAACCTTGGTTTCCTTGTCAGAAACTTGAATAACGGCTGGCTTAAATAATATATACCTCTAATGCTTTCCTGTTCTAAAATTCCACAGTCAAAAAAAATTGATAAACTTACATGAGCAGATTTTTTAAAAATAAAGTTTCAATGATAACAAAAAAAAAAAAAAATCCCCAAAATGTTGTACTAGAGACCTCAAGTCTTACTCCCTTAATTTCATATACTAGGCTACAAAAACAATCAAGAATTTCTGGGACAAGCCAACACAATGAGAGTATCTTACCAAGACTAAATTTATACAATAACTTTAGCCTTCTATACAATAACTTTAGACTTTCAGAAGATGTCAAAGAAGCACTTAAGATAGCAAGAGTTTTTTTTTTTTTTAATCTGATAGTATTAAAGAAAACTTAAATATTATAAGCTTAACCACTACCCATGCCCACACCTCTCTACCACAGGCAAACAGGTATTCTGTCAAAGTCAAAATATTCCAGGTCTCATGCTCTTTAAATTAAACCTGGAACTCAGGCGATCTCTCTGTTAATAGTTTCTACTCTTAACTTTTAATCATGCTACTCTGCCATATTTAAAAATCTCACTGGATCTTACATCTCCCTAAGTACCCAGGTTTTTTACAGAATTCTGCCACTCCCATAGCTAGGCAATGGGAGAGATATTTAGCATTCACTTTTTTCCTCACCTCCCGCTTTTTCACTGCAATCTGGCTTCCACCATACCTTTTTACTAAAACCACACTTACCAACACTGATCATCAAGTTTCTCTTTGTTGCTAAATCCAAGAAACACTGTATCTTACTTGATCTCCCTCAACAGGTGGTCCAGAACAATACTGTCTCCTTTTATTTATTGACTTTTCTGATTAAAAAATGCATTTTAGTTAAGAATTGAAACATCACAGACAAAAATGGAAAGTGTAATCCCACTCCCAAAGATAGCCACTGTTTGCAACATAGTATATATTCATCAAGATTTCTTCTCCATACATACACTAACATGGGTATATGTGTATTTTTTTAATCTAACAAAAATGAGATCACATATACATATCTGAGTTTTTGTTTTGTTTTTTTTTTTTCCTTTTTTTACTTATTATACCTTGATCTCGTGTCTTTGTTAGTATTATGTGGTAGCCTGATAAAGGCCTCCTAAAGAGGTCCTCCTCATAATACCTGAAATTTGTGATTACTGCCTTAAATGACAAAGGGGATTGGCAGATGTGATTAAGTTAAGGCTCTTGCGATGAGGAGGTTATCCTGAATTATCTGGGTTGGACCCAACTGAAGATGCCATGTAGCTGGCCTTGAAGATGGAGGAAGGGACCAAGGAATGCAAGGCAAAAAATACAAGGAATGCAACTCTTAACAGCTGGAAAAGGCAAGGAAACATTCTGTCCTAGGAATGAGTCCTGCCAACACCTTGACTTTAGCCCAGTGAAAATATTTTGGATTTATGGCTTCCGTAACTATAAAAGATTAATTTTTTAAGCCATTACATCTGTGCTAATTTGTTATAGCAACAGTAGGAAACTAATACACACACACACAAACACCATATTCCATTGGTGAGTGCACCATATTTTATTTAGATGATCCTTTACTAAAGGACACTTGGGTTGTTTCTGATTTTTTACTATTATATACTAGGTGCCCATGAACTCCTCTAAAAACATCCTTCCACAATTGCGTGTTTCTCTAGGAGTTATTCCATAAAGTGCAACTATGGCATCAAATAACATAAAATTTTAAGTTTTAACAGATATTTTTCAAAATTAACCTCCAAGAAAGTTGTACTTAATTTTTTAACTCACATAAGCATTCAAGCCCCTCCCTCCTTCAAACTTCTATCTTTCAGATTCTGTTAAATCACTTTCCTGGTTTTCCTGGAGAGTAGTGGCTACTCATTCTGTTCCCTGGCAGACTACTATTCATCAGCTCATTTCTTAAATATCAATGGCCCCAAAGTTCCAATTCCATCCTGGGCTCTCTCCTCACTACACATATTTCCAGAGTCATCTCATCTACTTTCTCTTACCCTAATTACTACATACGAACAAAACAGAATTATTACCCCCTTTACCTCCAAAATTTACTTCTCCACTGTGTTCTATTAATAATTGAAACACCAATATCCAGCAGCCCATGGCAGCTACATGGGGATCAAGTGACCCCTCCTTTATCTTCACTCCACATACCACAGCTCTAGAATCCACAGGATTCTCTCTCTCCCTATCAATTCCTTAGAACAGGAATATATCACTTTTCGACTGTATTACTTTACTGTGTGTATTCCTCATTTCAATTCTTATCTATTGTATCAGAATGATCTTTTTGAAACACAATTTTAATTTGTCATTCAAGTAGACCTTTCATATATGGCTGGTTAGATTGTAAAATGGTATAAATACCTGGAAAAATTGTTTTGCAATGTCTTCTAAATTTAAACATACATCTGCCCTAAGACCCAGTAATTCACCTAGTAATTTATCCAAGTAAAATGAAAATGTATGTCCATAAAAAGATGAGTAGCCAACTGTTCATAACAGCTTTATTCGTGATAGACAAATGGGAGAATGGATAAACAAATTGTGTAATAGTTATGCAATGCATTACTACACATGAATTGAAAAAGAAACAGGTATGAGCAACAACGTAAATGAACTTCAAAAACATTGTATTGAACAAAAAAAACAAACAAAAAGAATATACACTGTATTATTCTATTTATGTGAAGTTCAAAAACAAAAAAAAACTAATCTATGGTAAAAGATATCAGAACAATAGGGATTGACTAAAGGAATCATGAGGGAGTATTGGGAAAAAGAGGGAGAGATTCACACAGCCATATACAGGTATCAAAACTCATTCATTTGTATAGGTTCTGTGTATTTCACTGTATGTAAATTTTACGTTAAAAACTTTAAGGTAAATATTAAGATTTAAACTTACTTCATTCAGCATTTTTCCTTAGAAGTTATAAAAAGCCTCAAGTTTTAAGACAAATGAATCACTGTTATCTTTAAAAAATATATTATCACCTCACTCAGAAACAAGAATATATCAACTGTCTTCCCTTGATTTGTAAATTTTATGAGAGCAAGGATTCTGTCTATGTAGACTAGATCATCATTTTCTTCCCAATACCCTTCATTATGCTTGACACATACAAGATGCTAAATATGTTATCTTTGGTGGTTTTTAATGACTTACGGACAATGTTTATAACCACTAAATTTCTAGATCACTTACTGATTCATTTTTCTGATTTTGCATGTTAAATGTAAATGTACCATTATGTTTCATAACCTTTTTATAAATTTGTTGATGTAGTAATAGAAAAGAAGCTTCTCCACATTTTCAAAAAGGCAGCCAGGTTGAGTCTTTAACTTTATGCTCATCTCTGACATGTATTTCAAATAAACATTCAAAGGCATTACATTTTTCATGGGCTTAGTTCCTAAAATTCATTCTCAATTTACTTCACAGTCTATCTTCTAACCATCAAATTCGGGCTCAGTCTTCTAAACTATCCTGATTTCTGGTTAACCTGAAGATATTAATTTTTTTCCTATCTTTCGCGTGTCTGTCTTATTAAAATATCACATTATACAATGTTCATTAAAGCTACACTATCCAGTATCTGTTAACACTGTTCTAACAAACTTACTAGCATAATTTTTGAGGATAGATTAACTTCTGGCATAGCAAAAAAAGCTGTACCAGGCCAAAGAAGACAGCACCTAATCACTGGAGCACAAGCTCAAAAGACAATATCCCCATCTTCACATCAGTGCTCATACTTTCCTATTTAAAAAAAAAAAAAAGTAATAATCCATAAGAAAGCCAGTTCTGTTCCTATCTCTCATCAAGTCCCTTTCTAGAACACAAGAGTTAGCAGTTCCTTAACAATAGAGTCCTAATCATGAACTCAAAAGACACTAAATAGCAAAGCGAACAATGAACACCCAAATAATAGCCCTTTAACCAGCTTTAAAGAATACTCTCCAGAGGACTGTGAGGATTGGATCAGTACAAAGAACAATTAACAAGCACTAAACCCACAGAAGAATAAACTGCAAACATCACATCTGCCAATAGTTTTGAAGTACAGATAAATAGCTATAAATGGCAACAAATAAACACACCAGGCAACCTGCAATAACAATATGGGATGGCCTTTTCTGAACAAACATATAGGACCCACAGTCAACAGGTTCTATCCACAAAACACAAATAATTAACCCATATGTTTCCAATAGGAAGAATTATTATACCATCAAGATAGATAATAATAACTGCCAATGTCATCTTTGATAATCTTGAATTTTATATGCAAACATAAAAATAAAATAATTGTGAAGCAAAAAAGCTTGTGAGAATAGAGCAGTGACACATTTGTAAAACAATGTGATACATTTTATAAAACTTGTTTAAAAATAATTTGAAGAGAAACAAAGATGACAGCTCTATTTTTCCAAATAAGGACATTATAGAAAACAAGGAAAACTCACCTACCATCACAAATTTTATGTGAAAAAGGACGTTTTAACACAGAAAAAGATGCACATAATTTAAAGGTAAATACGTTTTATAAATTTAGCCTGAGAAAACAAATTATGTTGAGAATATTTTCATTTCACTATGAACTCTGTCTCAAGGAGCATTTGGAAAACAACTGACTTAGTGTTTTAAAGTGTTTTAAAGAATAACAAAGCTATTAGTGGAGCTTAACACAGAGCTTTTAATAGGTAATGCTAATTAATTTTTCCGTTTATGTGAACTATAAACTAAGATCTCTACAACTATACCTTTAGTAATAGTTTTCAACTTCTTCTGGTGTAGAATATTTTTCAAAATAAAAAAAAAAAATGAGTATTACCTCCTCCCATGACCATAGTTGGATTTAAGTATTATTGACTGAAATAAAACCACATGACTTTTTAACAATTTTATGTTACAAATATGTAAGATCTATTATTTACTCATTCAATATTAAATATTTAATGCACATGTGGATTTCCAGACCCCTAACAGAGATCCACACACAGCATAATCAGTCTCTCCAGTCACTCATCTCTTTACCATGAGTTTCCCATTACAGAAAGTATCAAATAGCTCAACAGGCTAGCTTTTTTCAAAAATCATTTCCAATCCTGAGATTATAAGATTCTGGGACAGTAAGTATCTCTCAAAAGAACTTTGGGACTTGTAGAGAAATGAGAGTTTGATCTAGTATTTAGGTGCTCTCTGTCCTGACATTCTATTTAGATGATAGTAAAGAAATTTAAAAGCTTTAACCACAGGAAGAAGACAACAGTGGAGGACAAATGGCAACACATTTTGAATAATGGAAAGCAGATGATGGACTTCCAGGTTAAGACAGCAGATTGACACACACATCTAATTTTGCTCCCTCCCAAATTCTACTAAAACAAGGATAAAGAAAAAATTTTTGTTGTTTTGTTCTGTTTCAGAACACAAACCATAAGGACAGAATGGAAAAAAGAACAGCAATACAATTTTGGAAGCTGGAAGGAAGATGGATGAGTGGTAACTGCTTGGTCAAACACAGCCAAATGGTAAGTTACCAGTGCCAACAACTAAGAACAAACCCAGTTTACACTACAGAATCCTCAAAGGCACAGGAACTGCCAGAACAAAGAGGGGGAGGGAAGACTAAATAAAGCATCAGGTGAAAGCTATCTGAACAGTTAGAAACCTAGACCCCATTTTCCTTCTAAGTTGCTGGGTGGCCCACCCTCAATGCAGCAGCTGACTAGAGATTTTTCTCTCTCAAGAGGGTGAACCATACATGATGGAACACACATGAGTATCCTAACAACAAGAGATAAATTATATTATCCTATATACTAAATGTTCTATGGCTCATTACCTAGCCCTCTCTTCCTGAGTTCCCAGATCACTGGCAATCAGAACTCTGTCCTCCAACCAGAAAACTGAAAGATAAGCTCTGGGAAACCTGTCCAGGACAAAATGAAAGACAGAGACTCTGGAGATCACCTTAAACTGTCCACCTAAACCAATGGTTTCAATCTTAGCCACACTCTGGACTCACCTGGGCAGCTTTATAAAATGTTGATACTAATCTATGGAGATAGAATTCAAACTATAGTAGTTGCCTCTAGAAAGGAAGTAGAAAACATAGAAGGGATATTGAAGGAATTTTCTACAGTTTTCACAATGTTTTATATCTTGTGTTAATTACAGAGGTGTATACATGGCAAAATTATCAAACTAAATACACTTAAAGTCTGTATTTTACTGTATGCAATTACATCTAAATTTTTTAAAATTATTGCTATCTGGATCCTAACCCTCGAGATTCCAATGTATTTGGTCTGCCAGCACCGCATTTTTGTGTGCATGTATATATATATATATAAATATTTTTAAAGCTCCCCATGTGAATCTAATGTGCAGCCAAAGTTGAAAACCAGTTTTAGACTCTAGATTATAGGGTAAAACTGTAAGTCCATAAGCCCTGAAGTTCCAACCAGCTTTTAGTCACCCATTCCCAACCATGGGGAAACGATATATCAAGGATTACCAGCCCTCTAGAGAGGGCTTCTACTGCTGAGATTATACTAATTAGAAAGGGGGTGGGGGGACTTGGAGGAAAGGATTATGCAAGAAGAAAGCTTATAGAAATTACCTTTAACTTTTTCAGACAGATAAGAGAAAGAATGGCATTCATGAAATAAGAAAAGAGATAGTGAAATAAGTAACTAAGTAGAGGAGGGGACACTTGAAGGAATTATGATCAGTAAGTGATTTGCCTACCAGAATGGTAGTAAGGCTTAGCATTTGAGTCCCCAGGAATACGGTCAGTAGGGGAGAGGTATAGTGCTGAAGAGCAGGTTAGTGGTTTAAAGTCTATAGAAAGTCTGGTGACATCTGTATACAGACCCTCCAGTTTCCTTCCCCTCCCATTCGCATCCTCTCATAAATTTAATTTTTTGGAAACAATAACTTGGAGAGACTCCAGACCCAAGAAGAGACAAATGGAGTTATGTTCAAAGCTGAAAGCCAAGAGACTAATCAGAAGTACAGCAATCCTCCCTATCCACTTTCGACAGTTTCAGTTACCTGCGATCAACTGTGGTCCAAAAATATTAAATGGAAAATTCCAGAAATAATTCATAAGTTTTAAATAGCACGCCATTCTAAGTAGTGTGCTGAAATCTTGCACGATCCCACTCTATCCACTCCATCATGCTCGGAAAATGAATCATCCCTTTGTCCAGCTCATTCATGCTGTATATGTTCCCCGACCATTAGTCACTAGCCATCTCAGTTATCTGATAGGCTTTTGTGGTGTCAAAGTGCTTGTGTTCAAATAACCCTTGTTTTATTTAATAATGGCCCCTAAGCGCAAGAGTAGTGATGCTAGCAATTTAGATGCACCAAAGAGAATCTATAAAGTGCTTCCTTTAAGTGAAAAGGTATGTATGTATAGGGGAAAAAAAACAGCATATATTGTGTAGGATTCGGTATTATCTGTGGTTTCAGGCACTCACTGGGGGGGTTTTGGAAGGTATCTCTTGCAGATAAGGGGGAACTATTGTCTATATAGTGAATAGTAGTCCCCACAAACCAATTCCTTAGCCCAGCTCTCAGAATACTGGAGGCCAGGTATGTTACCTCTCCCCAGTTTGATTTCAATGCCCCCTTTGCATGCAGCCAAACCAATTTTCATCGTAGCATTTTTTTTTTCCTAGTGGAGGATCAATGTCTTTTCTTGTATATCCACTACTCCTCCTAAACTCTAAGTACCTTAAGGGCAGGGGCAGTATCCTTAATCTTTAATTGATCCTATACACCATAAAAAATTTTTTTAAAAAGGCTCGTGGAAAACTAGAACATACAAGGTATATTTAGATTAGGTCCTGAATGAAGATTAAAGACTTAAAATTTATTCATGAAATGATGTCTGAGATTGTTTTTAAATTAATCCCAGTGCCCCCTCTCCACCAGAAAAAAAAATCAGTTGTATTTCTACATACTGACCACAAATATTTTAAAATATCACTTATAATAACACCAAAAATATCAAATACCTAAGAATAAATAACAAAATATGTGTAGGATTTTTACATAGAAAACTACAAAACATTACTGAGAAAAAACTTTGAAGACCTAAATAAATGGAGGAATATACCAAGTTACCATGTTCACAAATTGGAAAATTCAATATTGTTAAGATGTCAGCTCTTTCCAAACTGATATATAGATTCAACTCCATTTTCCAAAATTTGTAGAAATAAACAAGCAGATTCTGAAATTTACGTGGAAATGCTAAGTGCCAAAAACTGCCCAGACAATGTTAAAGAACAAAGCGAAAGCCTTATACTCCCACATATCAAGGCTTATTTTAACATTACATTAATTAACACAGTGACACTGGTGCAAGAATAATAGACCAATGAAACATAATAGTGTCCAGAAACAGATCCACACTCATACAGTCAACCTGACTTATGAAAAAGTGTCACACATTGCAGAGGGGCAAGGAAGGTATTTTCAATAAATAGTGCTGGGTCAAATAAATATCATTGTAGTAAAAAGCAAATCTTGACCCCTATAAAGCCATCTGGAATTTACTGTTAATTGTACAACTTAAATGTGAAAAGTAAAACAAAATCAAATTTTTGTAAGGTAACACAGAAAAATATTTTCATATTCTTGGGCTAGGCATAGATCTCTTAAACAGGGCACCAAAAGTCATCATAAAGGAAAAGATTAAGTATATTTCATTAAAATTAAGACCTTCCAGTCATCAAAAAAGGCCATTAATGTAATAACTATGTACAGTGCCAGGTGTCTACTAGATTAATTGAAGGGATCACTTTGTAAATCATATAAATGTCTTATCACTATGCTGTTCACCTGAAACTAATATAAAATAATACTGAATGTCAACTGTAATTTAAAAATAAAATAAATAAAAATAAAAATTTTAAAAGGCCATTAAAAGAGTAAAGGGAAGATACACAGTGGAAAAGAAAAACTACACACACATGCACACACACACACACACACACACACACACACAGAAAGGACTTTTATCCAGAACAAAGAATTACAAGTCAATAAATAAATAAAATTTAATAGGCACTTCATAAAAAAGAACAGCCAATAAAAGATACTCAACCACAATCATCAGGAAAATGCAAACTAAAACCACAGTGATATAATACTGTACCTCACCAGAAGAGCAAAAGTTTTAAAAACTGAGAAGCATCAAGTATGTGAAGTAACTGGAATATCATTCCTGCTAATTGTTACAACTAGTCTGGGAAAATGTTCAACAGTACCTAATACTAAAGTTTTATCATTCACATACATCACAAACCAACAATTCCACCCCTAGGTATAAACCCCAACCTAATAATGTTCTGTTTCTTGGTCTGTAATGGTACACTTAGTAAAATTTCTTTACCTGCACACTTAGTAGAGTGTACTTTTTCTGTATATCATACTTCAATAAGTTTTCTAAGATTTCTTTGACACAAAGTTCCCATAAACCTTAAAACTAGTATTTTAGAATAGAAAAGGAGCTTCTGGTAAACTGCAGAAAGTTTACAAATAAAATTTGAAAATAAAAATAGCACTAACATGTATCAGCCCAGAAAAAAAGGTAAAAACTACCAACAAATAATTTTTCTTCATCTTCATGAAGCACTGGATTTCT
This sequence comes from Cynopterus sphinx, assembly GCA_030015415.1. Lineage (NCBI taxonomy): Eukaryota > Metazoa > Chordata > Mammalia > Chiroptera > Pteropodidae > Cynopterus > Cynopterus sphinx. Next base: position 66,471,780 of record CM057387.1, on the reverse strand, counting down.
TTCTTTCAGAAAAGAGCTTCTTATTCTTCACTATAACACCTCCCCCCCAAAAAAAAAAAAAGTTATCTTTGCAAGCAAGAAAACGCTGCTTTTTGAAATCGCCTCTGACAGCAATGAATGGGAGCAAAGAGAAGAAACCATTCCAAAAGTTTTGGTTAACTCTTCGGTGAAGGATGTAAAGTGAGTTGACGTGAGGCCCCGAGATGACAGGCAGGCACGCAGACGCGAAGAAATCACGGCGACTCTGAAGCGAACACCACCACCACAATCCAACCTACCGGAAATTCTGCGGTTCATCTGAGGCTTGCCCCGCTAGTCATAAGGTGATTCAGTGCTGGCTACAACCGCTCCCCAACTGCATCCTCGGGCGTCACCTGGCACACCTGACTTGCCCATCACTTGCCTAGAGACGCGGCCTTTCGCAGAACCCCGGGGCCAAATGAAGACGCGAACTTTGCGAGGGGCGCAAAGCGTCTCACCTGGTCAGGTTACCGGGAGGGAAGGACTTCTGGCCTCGAGGGCGGGGTGGAGGGTCGGGATCCCCCCCCGCAGCCGGCCCGTCCCCCCCTCCCCGGTACTCCACTGGAAGACCCGCGGCGGGAGAAGCATCCCCGGCCGCTGCGGCCGGCGGGCACCTAGGCCCCGGCGGGGCCGGATGCGGCCGCTCGGCTCGGCCGCCAGTTTGGGGGCGGCCCCGTGGCCCCCGGCGCGGCGCCCCTCACCTTGGAAACGCTGGGCGGACTCCGCGGCGAACATCAACTCTCCACGCAGCCGGCAGCCGCGCCGCCGCGTCTCGGCGCCTCCGGCCCGCGTCCGCCCCGCCGGCTGCCCCGCCGGCCGCTCCCGCGCGCCTCGCGCCCTCGGGCGCTCCGGGCAGCCGCCGCCCCTCGCCCGCCGCCGCCGCCGCCGCCTCAAACTCGGCGCGACCCCGGCCCGGCCCTGCGCGCCCGCCAGCGCCTCCGCGGTCCGGCCCGGCCGCGTCAGGGGTGCGCAGGGCGCAGGCGCGGCGGGGCCTGAGCGCCCCGGCCGCCTCCCCGCGGGCCGGGCCGGGGCCGGTTAGGGGCCGGGCGGGCCGGCCCGGGGACCGAGAGGCCGAGGCGATTGGGCGGCGGGGACGGGGCGGGGCCGCCCCGCTCCTCCGCCCCCCGCCGAGCCCCCGCCCCCGGCCCTGCAAACTGCGGACTTCCTCGGTCCCTCGGACCGCCCCTTGTCGTGCCGAGGCTGTCCCCTGCGCGGCCCTGGGGAGCCCCGCGCAGTCGCTCCGCCCGCGCCTGTCGCCCAGGCCCCGGGCGCGCCATGCTGATTTGCAGGCTTCGAAAGGCCACTTGAGCTCCCCGAGAGGCGGCCTAGGTCTCTCTCGAAAACAACGATCGATGAGTAAATTGCACTTGTGATGGCAAATCGCTCTCCCCTTCTTCGAGTCCTCGCGACACGCTGGGTTTATGCAGAGTCCGGCAGGGGGCAGAACACGGGCGCGAAAGCGACATCCAGCCGGGCAGCCGTCCAGTATCAACGGAGAGATTCTTAGAAGGACTTAGTTTGGTACAGAAGCTACCTACTAATTCCGGTCTAATTCCAGGGAAAAAAGGTCAAGAATAATAATGAGGGCAGTATAAATTACGTTCATTGTACATTTAGAAGTGACCGAATGATAGTAATTATCAGCATAAAATATCCGAAATTATTTGCCTAGAAATTAGATAGCCCTGGTTTTCTTCTAATTTATATTTATAATCTCCAGAAGCGGTTCCACTGTGATCGGCATTTCAGAAAAAGAAAAACTCTTCCATTTCTTTTAACAAGATTAGGAAATACCAAAAAAAAAAAAAAAAAAAAAAAAGGAAGTGGAGCCATGCCCTTCACCCAGCTAAAAACTTTAGAACCTTGACATTTTATCGGAGGCAAAATTTTGTATAACTTTAAGACGTGCCATTACTTGAAGTCAATTTCAATTAACAATTTAATTGCTACCAAATTTATATTGCATAAGAAAGCTAAAAGACATCTTAATAATCTAACTTTCCCTCCTATATTTCATCTATCAGCAAGTTCTCTTGATCTTACCTCCCAAATTTTGCTTGACTCTGTCCTCTTCTACCTCCTCCATCAACACCCTAGACCAACCTACTTTTGTCAGGAGTGGGGAGTTACTTCCTAGACTTCTAATTGCTCTAGCCCCACTGTAATCACACAAAAGGCTATGTAAGGCTATGTGATCCTGTCATTTTCCGGCATAAACTACTTCAGTAACTTCCCATTCTCTGAGACAAACCGTCTTAACTAACCAAGCCCTGCAAAGTCAGGTGCCTTTTCCACATCTCACTGCTCAGACCACATTCCATCCTGCTGTCTCTGTTCCAGGCACACTGGCCTCTTCCAATCCCTCAAAGCTCCCTCCCTCCAGAGCTTTTGCGTGTGCTTTGTTTTGCGCCTGGAGAGCTGTTTAGGCTCATACATCTGACCTCAGTTCTTATCTACTACCTCTGAGTAACACCTGAGGACCTCCCTACCTTGGTCTCTTCTATCACATTTCACTGAAACTGTAACTGCATGATTATTTTGGTGAATTTTTGTTTCTCCCACTGGACTATTACCTCCATAAGGTCAGGAACTTGGGTTTTTTCTTTGTTGGTTGGTTCATGGTTGTATTTCCATATTTGTTCAATACATATCTGTTTAATCAATGAATGCGATTCATGAAATGCTAGAACTTGAACTAGGTGTGGCTTAAAGGTTACCTATGTCATATAATGGTAAAATGTCACAATTTGACATTTGGAGTTGGAGTCAGTCTAAAAAGAACTCAAGTTGTTTTGAACAATTTTATATTGTTTTAGTTGGGCTGGCATAAGATTCTTTGGGTGATCTTTAAAACTGAGCTCTCAAAGCACCTTGTATAAACCCCTGAATTAATAATAATAGCTATGGATGAGCCCACATGAAACTAATAACATTGGTTGCTTCAAGGGAGGAAGATTGGGTGACTGAGGGCAGGACTGGGAAAGATACTTTGACTGCCTGCCCTTTTGTACATTTTCAATTTCAAACCATGTGATGAGAAAAAATTGTAACTGGTTGCTTATGGCTGGGAATTAACCCGGAAGGAACACGAGAAAACTTTCTGGGTGATAAAAATGGCCTATATCTTGATAGGGGTGTTATACCAATGTATTCATTTTATAAAAAAAAAAAAAAAACAGTTAACATTTCAATTCATGTGAATTTTACCTTAAAAACTATATAAAAATAAATTTATTTTATTATTTTAAAAATAAACTAACACATGGTTGAGCACTCTCTGTGTATGACTATTGGCTGAGGTCTGTACATACATTATTTCTTGTAATCCTCTACTATCCTCATGAGGCAGGTATTATAACCCTCTCACATATAAGAAAATTAAGACTTAGTAAATACCAAGTAACTTGCCCCTTTTTATACATATGGAAAATAGTGGAACAGTGCTTTGAAACCAGTCAGTCTAATGCCAGAAGTGGTTTATGTATCTTACTCACCCACTAAATCAAAAGTTTGCAATGATTGAAATCATATTTTGTCTTAGGCTTCTCAGTAGCCCCAGTACTTTGCATAGTAGCCACTCAAAGTATTTTGAATGAATAACAACTAACTTGCTGTTTTTATTGGTACAAATTATATATATTTTTAATTAGTGGTGTGCATGTGTTTTCTAAATAATCTAAATAATCGGCACTGCCATGCTAAGTGCCTGGGATATATTATCTCAAATGAGGTCGTTGCCCTGATTAGACAAGCTTGTACCCTTAGCTCTGAGCTACCAGCATTATCCCTGGTTTATTCCTTTTCTTCACTCACCCTGAGCTCATCAATTTATGTGAAGACACAGCTTACACTAACTTTTCACTAACATAGCTAAATCTAACCAAAGAAATTGCTAATTCTAACCTCTCACAAGTGTTTGAGCACTTGCGTAAGTGAAATTCCACTGTGTGAATTCCATACCAACACCACCTCTGCTTCAGCACTCTGCCATTCTGGTGTTCACACTTGGAAACTTAGAACTAGAGTAAAAGACAGAGGAAGTGTGGGTGTGATGGGCAGTATCACCTTCTTCAGAAAAGTTTAAGGTAAATTCAGTTAGCAATTCAAATTTTTCTATGTTTTAATGCTACACACACTTAGCAGTAATTTGTGTCACTGTCACAAAAGGAAGGTCTAAGCTCTATCCCCTTTAAACTTGGCAAGGGTTAAATCTCAGACCACACTCTCAACTACCAAAACTGTTTACTAAGTCAGCCATGTGAACCTCATTGATCACAGAAAAGAAAAGAAAGGGAGGCATACCCCTGAGAGGCAAAAACTGTAAGGTACAGAAAAGGAACTCACCAATGGAGTCAAATCCACTGATGAACAACATCCCACCCTCACTCAGGGAAGCTGGCATTTGGGGCTTCCTTGGAGAACCAGGACATCTCGGTTACATTCTAGGATTGTGCCATCCAATACAGCAGCCTCTAGCCACATGTGACTATCTACATTTAAACTTAATTTATATTAAAATTTCAGTTTCTCAGTCGCACTTATACATTTCAAGTCAAGTGCTCAATAATAGCCACCTGTGGCTACTGGCTGCTATCTTGCACAGCACCAATATAGAAATTTTCATTTGTCATAAATTTCTCTTGGTAGTGCTATTCTAGAAAATGGAGAAACAATACTCCATTGCAACTCCCAGATAATGTTCAAATTTGTTTCCCTTGGAAAATGAAGGCTTGAAATGAAGTAGTGAAAACCTATTTCACTTGGCTCATTGCTTTCCACAACACCAATAAAAAGGTAGTCAAGCACAAAAGCTGTGGCCTCTCCACGTATTGAGATTGTAAGAATGACTTTAACCTCACCACTTCACCTCCACCACATTCCATTGTTTGCAGGAAACATTATCCATACAAATAAATGTTACGAGGCACACAATTCTATTGCCATCTCTTGGCACTTGTGCCCAGGTAGAGACTAAATCTGGTACGATTGTGGTAAAGAACCAGCTCTCTGGTGCTAGGTTTTGGACATGGTTTCCCTATGAGCTATTAAGACATTTACACTATCAACCCAACAAATTGCACCACCAAAATGGGATATCAACAGAGTGCCAATTTCTACCCCACCAAAATAGAAGTCTACTCTTTTTTCAAATTTCTGAAATACCTATTTTAAAGCAAGATAAAAGTGCAACTAGAGTAGAAATTCCATTTAAATTATCCAATTATCTGAAAGCTAGTATCCTCTATGTATATGCAAGTGACTAGATTGTAACCTAAAATTTCACGTGTGCTTGCCAAAAATGTGCTTAACCTTTTTGAGTGCCAATCTTCTAATCAATAAAATGGAGATAATAACAATATCTATGTAAGCACCAAAGTAACAATAAAAAAGAATTATATATGCAAGGCACATAATAAACATTCAACAACTGGTGGCTATTGTAATTGCTATTATCCAAAGCCACAAAGCCCAACATGCAAAAAGTAAAAAGGTAGATTGTGAAAAGACTCTGAAGTACAAAACTCCTGACTCTACCACATGCTAATTGTCTGGCCTTCAATCTCTATAAGCTTCAGTTTCTTAATTAGGGAAATAAAGATTAGAGTTGCCAATAATAAATGTGTTGTGAGATGTGTTAATTCATGTGAAAATGGTCTAATAATAGTAAAGTCAAGTACAAACTTTAACTAATATTAATTAGCACCATGCCTCACCTCCACCAAAAAGATGAGGAAACTAACATTAGGAAGGTGTTGCTTTACAGTATAATTACTTTAGCTTTTATTATGAGCTGTGCTCCTAAATGCAACCACTGCTGAAGTCCTCACCAAAAGGACATACACAAATCAACATCGCCACCAAACAGAAATGGTGAACAAATACCATGGTAACTAATTAATCTTTTTCTACACATGAGAAACTTGAAGCCCACACAGACACATCAGGTCTCCTCTGAGAATGTACATTCAAAAAAGATAGCCAGCAGTCAATTACAGCAAAGAGAGAAGTGGTATTCAATTACAAAAAGTCAGTTACTAAAATACCTTTCTGACAGGTGTGTAATTAAACCTAACACTTCATAAATTCTCGTTCATCACTGAAGAGCCACAATATAATAAGATAATATTCTTAACACTGAAGAAATGTTAACAAGCTGTTCCTGTATTTTGAAGATTAAGCAAAGCTTATAAACCTTACTCAATAACAAAATATTTCCTGTTGCAGTAATTACATTTTTACAAGTCTTAATATAAAAGCAAATGTTTTAGACATTTACCTGTTTCCCTTTAGAGTTTCTAAAGGCAGCATTCATTTTGGTGGTAACCATGATAAGCAAAGACAGAGAGACTGGGGATTTGAATTGAATTTATAGCTGACTCATAGGGAGTGTTTACAACGACATTGCCACTGGGATCCACCCATTTAACACCCTTTCATTTCCACCCTACACGTTTGTTAGGTAGTACCTTTAGGGAAAGCTAGGAATGTGGAAAACTAGGAATGCAGGAATCAAAGCTGTTTGGTCTTAAGAATGCTAATTCATTTTGTTTTTCTTTCACTTTTCCTTCCTGTCTCCCCTCTCTTTCCCTCCTTTCCTTCTTTTCTTCCTATTTCCTTCCTTGCTTCAATGACCTAATTTGTCTCAGAATGACAACTGTATATTAACTATGATCATGTTCAGGGTGCTGATTCTGAAGCATTGGCTAGAAAATTCTACATATTAGGTTGTTTTTACTCTTAGAATTTGATGCTAGACAAAATTATTAATTTAGTAGGACTTACCTTTGTTTCTTTTTTAATCTTTAGCTGAGGTTTTAGAATACTGCAAGTATTGTGTTCTAGGAATGGATATTGCATTTGTGTTACTCAGGGCTATTAATTGAGAAATAAAATTTACTATGAAATACAGAAGCACATGATATACCTTGCAAGAGATATCTAAATAGAAGATATTTTTCACTCTCCAATATTTTTTTATTCTCTTGAAAGAGATCAGATTCAGATAAAATGTGTTAATTTTAAAAGATTGCCTCTCTAATAATGATAGCTTATTTTTTAGAGGTTTTACTATGAGTTGGGCTACAGAAGCACTTTTCACCTATCATCTCACTTGATCTTCACCATAACCCTATTATTAACTTCATTTACAAGTGATCCCCAAGCAAGTCACTAAGAATGCTTCATGTGTTTGTTCATTCATTCATTCATTCATTTATTCATTTATAAAAATATTAAAGAATTACAATTGTGTCAGGTACTTTCCTAGGAGGAAAGACAATAACATTTGCAGCACTTACAACATGTAAACAATAATGTTACACGCTTTCACATGAGGCAGCCATCATCAGGTCTGTTTAAAAGATGAGGAAGCAATGACTGGTCCAAAATCACAATGGCAGTTAGAGAAAAAGCAAAAATATAAGCATAAATCTCTCTTCACTATAAAACCTATGTTATTTGGAGTTATAAAATGTAGCCCCTGTGTTCAGACTCTAGGGTAAAAATGTATAGTCTGGTGTAAAACAAATAAATGGACAATAACGATATGTTCTGATACATGGATATGTAATATGGTAGGAACACACACTCTGGAAATACCTGACCTGTCTGAGGGAGCTTTACTATATTTATCTGTTCATACTCCTTCCATCTTCTATTAACAGATGTAGGCACCTGACTCAAGTTAAGGCAATCAGATTACCTTAACCCACTGACCACCCTGGCTGGGTCAAGGCGTGTAGGTCTGAGAGAGTTCTTCCCCAGGATTTTTCAATCCAGAGCTGGAAAAGTAAAGGCCCTTTGCCCTCTCATTAGGAAACTCTAAGGTTGTGAGACCAGAGATACTGGCTATACCCAGTGAAGCAAAAATGAGATGGAGAGCATCCTGAGTATATTAGAATCCCTGGTTCCAGTCAATACTGCCATTTTTAAGTCTCTGTCATTCTGCTCTTTCTTTAACACTAACCTCATCAGTAACCTTCAAGTGACTCATTTATTCATCAAATATCTTTTGATATGTACATATGTATACTACCTATATACAATACTTATTATGACTTGTCTTCAGATTGGCTACGGGATAAAAGAGGGAGAAATCAAAAATGACTCTGAGATTTGGGAGTTAGGCAACTAGAAGGATAGAGTTGCCATTTACTAAGACAAGAAAGACTGAGGGAGGAGTTGCAGCTTGAGAGGAGGCGGGAAACTAGTTAGAGTTGGATTTCTGTCACACACAATCAAGAGTCCTGACTAATACAGGGGCAGAAAGGTTTTCATTAAGTAAGTGATATCTGAAGTATATCTTAGTAAGAATTCTAGTCTTTCTGTTAGGAAATGAATAGGGTGTAAGTGTATTTAGTCAATGCTTATTGAAGTCACTTTCTTTGGAATCTCATCTATTGGGTTATCTCTTCTGTATGTGCACATCCTTGTATTCCATACCACTTCATATGCTGTATCATTAGGCTTCTGCTAGGTTATGCTGCAGTAACAAAGACCCAAAACCTTGCCAACTTACACCAGTAAAGATTTATTTTTCACTTACATTTTCCTTCATAGCAAGTTAATTGTGGCTCTGCTCTCCACCAGCTTCATTTTATCTTTTAGATGGTGATGTGTAATACTTGGAGAATCATTGAGTATGGCATCACTATGTTCATTCATTCATTCACCAAATATTTTTTATTCAACACCTGTTTCATGCCAGGCAAGGTCAAGTACTGAGAATACCACAGTGAACAAAACAGACAAAATCCCTGATCTCCTAGAACATATATTTAAAACGAGAGAATGGCAATTAGAATGGACAGCAAATTTAAGAGCAAATAAAGCAAGTTAAAAGACAGTCATATAAGATCTTAAAAATGCTAAGAGAAAATAATTGTTAATGTAGAATGAATGGGATGGTGCACCCATTCAGGAAGAATGATGAAATGAGGATCTTTTTAAGTAAATAAGAACGGAGGGTATTGACCACAAAAGTCCTGCACTAAAAAAAATTTCTAAAGGGATTATTTTGGGTAGTGTGCTTCTCAAACTTTAATGTGTATATAAACAACCCAGAGATTTATTAAAATAAAAATACTTATTCAGTAGATCTAGAAGGGGAGCCTAATATTATGAGAAAGTATGTGTTTATGCAAATTATGCCAATGATGCTGATCTCACCAGGAGTGAGAAAAAGGAAGAAAAATAATCCTAACTGGAAGGTGAGGAATGAACTAATGAGCAAAGATGTAAGTAAACATGTAGTTAAATCTAAACAAAATCTATGTAACAATAAATATTGCTAATTTGGAGAATTAAAAAATGAATAAAACTAAAAAAATAGAAATAATAGCATTTCGGGTAGGATAACCAGAGTTAAAGAGTTCAAAGTTCCTCACATAGTTTAAGAAGGAAGATATTAACTTTGAACATTGTTAAGAATGCTTCAAGAGTGAACACTAAAAGAATAGAAATAGAATATGCAATCTAAGCTAGTGGAAAGAAAAAATGAAATATGGAACATAGTCATTATGAAACATACAAGCTAATTTTTAAAATCTTAATATAAAAAATGAAGGGAATAAAGAAGAAAACTCATAAGAAAACAGAAAAAAGGGAAAAAACAGAAAGTGGAAAAAATAGAAATGTTAATAATTTAATAAATGTAAATGAACTGACTAGCCTGTTAAAAAAAATAAGATCCAAGTATAAACTATTTATGAGATATGGAAAGGTTTAAAGTAAAGTGATTTTAAAAAATAAAAAGACAAAGCATCAATGTCAATAAACTGGTTTTGATATACTACAGTTTTGTAAAATGTTATCATTAAGGGATACTGGGCACAATGTACAAGAGATTTCTCTGTATTATTTCTTACCATATATGAATGTACAATTGTCTCAATAGAATTTCAACTAGAAAAATATGTCAGGCAACTATCAACTAAAAGATAACTAAGGTAAACTTTAGCATCACCAGAATCATCTGGAGAGCATATTAAATCACAAATTTGGGGGTCTCACTCCTAGAGTTTCTGATTCAGTCGGTGGAGGATGAGACCCAAGGATTTGCATTGCTAGCAAGTTCCAGGTCCTGTTGATGTTGCTCCTTGTAAGACCACACTTTGAGAAACGCCAGTATGATAGAATGAATCTCTTAATACTATCACCCATTTTGGTGACCTTGTTTACAATAGCTCCAATATTTTTCTGAGAGAGTAAGGAGAACTGAAGTTTTTTAAAGCAAATTTTAACAGCAAATCATTTTACTTATATATAGTTTTAAATATTTAAACAATGTAATTAGTAACTGATTTATTACATAAAGATAGAAATCTGTATCCAATAATTTGAGAATACTCATTCTTCTCAAGTACACAAAGAATATTTATAAAAATTGACAGGGAACATTTCTAAATTTTTGCAGCTTTTCAGACAATAAAGCATGTCTTACCAAACTTTAAACAATTGATAGTAAATAGAATATTTTCTTTAAACAAATGCAATTTAATTAGAAGTCAAGAACAAAAATTTTATTTATTTATTTGTTTGTTTGTTTATCTTAAAGAATAAAAGATAGAGAAGTCAATTTTAATCCCCAGAGGTCTCAATATTTGAAAATTAACTACTAAATGACCTTTCTTTTCTAGCAATAACACTACACTAGAAGTGAGTGAAAAGCTAGCCATCTGTGCCATATAGGTGACCTGAACTGCAGAGTGAAATGCACTTATTATTAGGATTGTTTTGAAAAAAACATGAAAGTCTAGAAAACTTTTACACATGTGTAACTAAGAGAGATGTTCAAGAAAGTTCATATCAATATTGTTAGTAATTGAAAACAAACCAAATGCCCATTGACAGGTGAATGTATATGGTACATTAACACAGTGGGATATTACCTAGCAGTGAAAATGATGAACTGCAGCTCTGTACAACATAGATGAAACTTAGAAATGTAATTGAGTAGCAGAAGCAACGTGCAGAAAATGTCTCAAGATATGATATTAATCTCTGGAAGTTATAAAAAGAATTAAATAATACATTGGTTAAAGAAAATATACATACTCAACAAAATTGTTAATATAGTTATGAAAATGATAACATTGAGATTAGTGATTTTTTCTTCTGGAGAATTAAACAAGGGGATCGTGTAGGAAAGGGGTTGTCCAGGTATGTGCAAAGGTATTGGTACTGTTTAGTGACCAGGTAAAGTTCTGGTTTAAGGCTGTTTTAATTGTTTTAGTTGTTTTAATTTCTTTACATGCAGACACTCTTCTCCTTTTTTTGAGCAAATATTATTTAAAAACTTAAAAAAGAAAAACTCTGATTTAGTAAACAAGAAGTAATACTATTAAAATTCTGATTTTAGGGAACAAAAATATTCAGTGAAATTTTATTCAAATCTGCATGTCTCTTGTTATTTCCAAAGTGTTCGATGCTTAGGATGAGAAAAGGATGTTGTGAAGTTTACTGGTAAGTCTTTTGCATCCCTCCAGCTATATAACCTCTTTTCTAAAAAGTCTCACTATAGGAACATTACACATTAATTATATAAAATGTGACTACAGAAAAGGACAGATATTAAAATCACTTGTAATCTTGTCACCAAATGATAATCACCATTGATTTGAGGGGTCTAGTTCCTTTCTGTCCTGAGTATATGAATACATACCTATAGTTTTTTTATTTATAAAAATTATATCAGACTTACCAATACATTTAAAACCATGAAATTGAACTAAGGAAATGAGAACAGATGAAAAAGCAAAGAGGCTTTAAGACTGAGTCTTAGCTAGGGCATGATTAGAGTTTGGGGAGCAGAGGAAATAAGAAAAGAGAATGAGAAAGAATGAAATGGAAGGGAAACTAGGAGAGTGTAGTGTCTGGAAAGCCAAGAGAAAAAAATGTATTTCAAGAATACTGAGTCAACTGTTATTGAAGGGTCAAGAGAAATGACCATTGATTGGATTTAATACCATGAAAATCACTGGTAACCATGAGCTGTTTCCATGGAAGAATGTAGGCAAAAGCCTCACTGGAGTAGGTCCAAGAAAAAAATTAGAGGAAAGAAAGTGGGATCTTTGAAAGGGTTTTGCTATAAAGGAAAGATGAAACTGGAGGACTGTTTGAAGAAAGTATTTTTTTGCTTTTAAAATGAGATAAATAACACCATATTTGGATGTTGATGAGAAAGAGCTATCAGAGAGGGGAAACTGAGAATGCAATAGAGCAATAGAGAAGAGGGAGAATTACTGAAGAAAAACACAAAGTGGGTGGAAAGGGATCTAGTGCTAGAATGGAAGAGTTAGCTTCAGATGGAAAAATGGATAATTAATTCATTGTTCCGAGAGCGAAGACAGTGTATATGTACAGAAAAGCATGTAGCTGGGTAGACATGCTGAGAATTTGTGGACATTCTTTTCAGTATGTGCTTATAATTTCTCAAAGAAATAAGAAGAAATGTCATCATCTGAGAGTGAATGAAGGTGGAGAAAATATTGGCAGTTTAAGGAGCCAACAGAATGTATGAAATAATTGTTTAGGAAAGTGGAAAAATAAATTCACAAGAGAATTCTTGTTTGATTGCCAGGTATCATCAATGACCCACTTGAAGTTCATGATCACAAATTTAAAATGAGAGCAGTCAATAGCAGTCAGACACATTGAGCCACCTGGAAGGAGACACAGAGTAAGTAGAGATACAAATAATATCAAAACTCAGATTTTGGTCAAATGAACAACTTTTTTCCTATGATTTTATAGCAGCATTCTTCCTCAAATTATTTCTTTCATGGAAAATTGAATGAAACATATTTCTACCAAAAGAAAATTTTACCAACATCTGTTCCATATTTGCCTCCTCATTCTAGCCTTTCAGTTTCATGGTCATCAGTTTCACTGTATACCTAATTCATCCTGACCCCTCAATTTCATTCCTGAGTCAGTCCTCCAAGTCTTTACCAATAGTTTTCACTTGTGGCAGCATTTCTCCTTCCTTATCGCCACCTTTTTGGCTTTTTGGCTTGGAATATTCTTGGGCACCCTAAAGATTTTACCTTTCCCTGTTTAATCTTGTCCAGAAACCACTTTTCCCTGCTCTTGATCTTTAAGTAGAGTGTGAAGTGAATGGCTTTTGAGTCATTTGACAAGTTGAACTTTTCATTTCTGAATCATTAATATGATAATGTCTAAAAATTTGCTGAAGTAAATGCTCCATTGGCCAGATGCACCAATTAGTTTATCTGACTATTAAATAATAGCTGGGTGCCTTTGGGACTCTAAAACAGCAACTTCTAACTCTGATCCCAATCACTCTGTTACATCTATAACAGTTTTGGAACACATGTAATAGCTAGTATGTGACATAAACCAGGACAGAGTCCATCCTTGAAATCCACAGGAGTTGAAGGAGACTTGTTTCCATGCATTTTGTTGCCCTTTACCTTTTGTCAAAAGCTACTGAAGAATAGAGGCTGGGAGGACCAGCCTTCCTACAGTGATTCTGGTACAGCACCATTCAATCTTCAGTCTAATTGTAAAGTGCCTGAGCCATGAGAAAAGAGGCATCACTGACGGCTCCTCACAGCGAATCCCAAATGGCCACAGAGGAAGGGGTGTGGTAAAGCAAGCAACTCACAGTGGAAGATGATCCTCAGCAACAGCGAAGTGAAAGTTCTCCACAGGGACCAGGCCCAGCTTCACGTAGACACTTTGGGTTGCACACTAGTTGAGGAACTCTCACTTCCTGTGGAAATTCTAATTGGGTGTAGTAAGCTGTTTAAAAAATCCTGTTTTTCTTAGAACCTCTCTTACCCTGTCTCTCTCCTTCAACTGTCTCTGCTGGATTTTTCTAAAATGCTTGTATTGATCTATGCCCAGAGTATTCTCCTGATCAGTCAGGGTTCTCCAGAGAGACAGAACCACACACACACACACACACACACACACACACACACACACACACACATACCCCTTTATTTTAAGGAATTGGCTTCTGTGATTTGGGGGATTGGCTAGTCCAAAATTCACAGGGCAGACTGGCAGGCTGGAAACTCAGGCAGGAGTTGACACTGCAATCTTAAATCCTAAATTTGTAATGCAGGCGGTAGACTAAAAACTTGAGCAGGATTTTATGCAGCATACTCGAGGCAGAATTTCTTCTCCAGAAAATGTCAGTTTTTGCTTGTAAGGCCTTCAACTGGTTAGGTGAGGCCTACTCATATTATCAAGGGTACTTATCTCTTTTGCTTAAAGCCAATTGCTTGTAGACGGTAACCACTTCCACAAAATACCTTCACAATAATACCTGCATTAGTGTTTGATTAAATAATGGGATACCATAGCCTAACCAAGTTGACACACAAGACAACCCGTCATACTCCCACATAAAAATAATTACAAAAAATAGCTGTACTTTATTGGGCATTTACTATGACTGTGTATAATGCTAGGCATGTCACGTGAACAATATTATTTAATACCCACAAAAACCCCATGAGATAAGTATTATTATCCTGTTTTACAGATGAAGAAACAGAGATTTAGAGCAATTTCCTTAAAGTAACACAATGAATAAGCAAGCCATTGAGTCCAGACTCAAAACTAAGCCTTTCCGAGTTCATGTTCTAGGAAATCCCTTTGGTCTCTAATAGATCTATTGTGGTTACTTAACTCCTAAGTCTCTAGAGATCATGGAAACTGCCTCAAAGCTGAGAGCCACGGGCCTGAGGGTGGTCAGCAAACTCGATGTGATTCTCAGTTCTAGCTTCCAGTTTCCAAGACCTCACGGGTTTCCAAAGAATTCCGACAGTGTGGCTAAGCAACTTAAGAGTGAGAGGCAGATAGGCAAGCCTAATCACTCTCTGGTTTCAACGACAACACCCACAGACTGAAGTTTCCTCTTTCCATGTTGGTTTCTCTAACATTGCCCAGATTCATAATCTGTTACAGTATCAGTATTTTGCAGATGGACTCTTAACTACTGACGTTTCAATCACTAAATCCTTTAAGTTTGTCTTTAGAAACCTTTTCTCAATTTTCTGATTTTCCCTCCTCCTTCATAACCTCATTCAAAACCCCTTTTCTATATGGTACATACATACTATGAAATATTACTCAGCCATAAGAAATGATGAAATACTGCCATTTGTGACAACATAGATGGATCTTGAGATGATCATGCTGAACAAAAGTCAAACAAAAAGTTGAGAACCATATGATTTCACTCATATGTGGAATATAAAACTGAAAGCAACAAATGAAGAAGACAAAAAAAAAAAAAAACACAAAAACTCAGACACAGACAACAGTGTAGTGGTTACCAGAGAGAAAGGGGAAGGGGTGGCAGAAAAGGGTAAGGATGGTCAAATATATGGCGATAGAAGGAGATTTGACTTTGGGTGGTGAACACAATGCAATATACAGATGACATATTATTTAATTGTACACTTGAAACCTATATCACTTTATTAACCAATGCCACCCCAATAAATTTAATTTAAAAAAGAAAAAAGAAAAAAACCTCTTTTTAGGAAAAGAATGTTTAAAATCATTCACTCCAAGGTTATCTTTCCAAGCAGTATTGATATTTACATTTGAGCAAACTCTTTACATAAATGACTAGATTTCTAATAGTAGAATATTAGCCAGCAGATGAGGAGGCATTTAGTAGCCATGGAGCCTTCCAGATGTGGTCATTCTGAATAATCTCTTGCCATCACTTGCCTGTCTTTTTTATATCTAACCCTATTCAGGAGAAACTCTCTTTGTGCTCATGTCCTAACACTTTCCCCATATCCATTTCAAGAAATAAACCTGAAAACCAAGAAGACTTTGAAACATCTGTGTAAGAATTAGATTTAAATGAAGTTCCAAAAATACTGCTAGTAAGAATGAACATTAAGCATTTCTTTAATCCTCGCATTAACTCTGGGAGGTAGGTACAATGATCACTGACATTTTACAAATAAAGAATTTGGGATTCAGAGAGATAGTGGGTGGTAGAGCTATGTTGAAATCTAGAATTTATTCATTGTAAACTCAGAACTTAACTACAGCTAAACATCCCAGTGAAATGGTAGGAAAGAATAGGGCATGAAAGAAACATAAATCAGCTCTGGGGAGATTTATTGCAGTTGACTCGAGTACGTCAAAATTCCAGCCTTAAGTCCCATTTAAACTAGTTCATATGATATAGGTTTTGAATTTCCAAATTATAAAGTTAGGCAGTATTTACCCTTCTCTTTAAGTCTTGAAAATTTGTGTTAGGCAGTGCTTTACTTTTTCAAAAGGACTCTCTCTGGGGATTATTTCATATTCCCTCAGAGAACTCAATCCCCAGTTTTTGAGATCTGTAGTGTCAAATGATTTGACAGGACTTCTGTTAATTCTCAGTGGCTTATGACATTGTGGTCATCTCTGACTTTGGTTCATATTTTTGAGCTTGCTGGTTTTGTTTATCTTTCATTAATACCTTCCCACAATTCAGTTCTTCATTAGTTTTCACAAGAAAATTACTTCCACCAATGTTTTATAAATTTCAGTACACTTCACCAAAGATATATGGAATCATGGAGAGCACTGCTTCAATGGCTTCACTCTCCTCTCCTTTCTCCTTTCTCTTTCCTTTTCAGAAGCCAGGCAAATTCTTTACCTGACATTTTGCATAGCAATTTAGCAAGCTTGTTGCTTGAACCCTTCACACCAGCATCTTATCCAAGTATTTTCTCCAGCAAATAATGTGCTCTCCCTTTGAGAAATTTCGATAAGAAAAAAAAAGTATCTACCCTATCATTGAGTTAAAGACTTACTTTGTTTTGGGGAAAAGGACTTATTTTATAATTAAAAAAAAATGTGTCAAGTAATGGTGACAGCAAAATTTTTAAACTCTCTTATGTAGAAAGTCATGTTAATATTATACTTTTAGTGGATGAAAAGTTATTCTAAATCAGGTGGTGATATAAAAGCAAAGAGCTATTTCAATTTCTTTTTTTTGCCTGGGCCTTTTCTTCACCTATGATTGGGATGACACAATGTTTTAATGATTACTTCAATGATTAAACAACCAAAGAAAGTACACACAGTGAACTAAAGGCAAACTTTCAGTTTAGTAGAGAAGTTAAAAATTACACCTACTAGTGCTCATACTAATGCTGATCAGAACCTGTTATTCTAACGTAAACAGTGCAACTATACTAGTTATGTGAGACTCGAAGTTGGGCAAAGTTCAAAGGTCTCAACTGCACCTACTCAAAAATTGAAAATAGGACTGTACTCACCAACCCAAAGCAGGAAGCCAAATGTTGTGGGTCACTGCAGATAATCAACTAGCGATGGCTTTAGGATTCCTACATAGCAGAGGCATAGGGCTGATAATTTTCTGGGTGGGAAGGTAGAGTGAGAAAATAGGTCTTAGAGCTGCATTTACATAGTTCCCTACAGAAACTGAGAATACTAATTGTCTATATCAATGACTGCAGTGCTAATAAAAAATGTGAGAACACTAAAACCCATTCTCCCTCTTTGATGCTATCCAGTTCTAGGGCCCCAAAATTGTCTGGAATCTTTCTGGTTTGGTGGTGAAGCCAAACCAGAATTTATCCAGCACCTCAAAACCTTTGGAATATACAAATTTACTACTATTGAGCCTGAGATATTCTTGAAAAGGTGTCCCACCTTGAGCTGGCATTTGCCTCTATCAAAGACTGGCAGCAAGCATTAATGGGTTAAAGAGTGGAGCAAAAATTAAGAGACTGTGGAATTAGGAGATAGACTCAATTTCATGCTGAAGAGAGAATGTCCATTTGTGTATTAGAGAATATTGAAATACAAAGGATAGTTGTGGCATACATACAGATTGTCTCATATTCTAGGGTCAAACTCAGAAATGCACATGAATTCATCTGTATAATGTACATAAAGTCCTGCGATTACTTGTTGGTTTTAGGATAACAACACATTGAATTGTGAAGTCTCTTAACTAAAACCTACTGACTGTTATTAACCACCTTTTCTTCCTGAGGTGTTTCTCACACCCTCCACCCCTCAAAACACACAGACATGCAGACTCACTCAAACTGTCCTGCTCCTGTATAGAAGAATCTTTATAAGTTTCTCTCAGGCTTTTACCTGTATCGTTCTCTACTTCCCAATTTTGGGGACAGTAACCAGTAGCTGCACCCTTCTTCAGATATATTTGGACAAAGAGAAGGTCATTTGTTTGTTTCCCTATTTGCCTTATGCCTCTTTAAATACAGCTTTATCTTCCAGCAGCTTTCTGATCACACTTCACCTGGTGCACAGAGGCACTGCAAGCAATGCCAAGCCACCTATAACCAACTATAAACTTATATATGTCAAAAATCACTGCACATAAAATTAAAAGGTAAACAACCACCCAGGGAAAAAAAGTTAATGTCCTTACTATATAAATAACACTTACAAATCAGTAGGGAAAGAGACTAACAAGCCAATAAAAAAACTGACAAAAATTACAACCAGTTATTCACAAAAGTTGCTCAGGTAGTATTTGGAAAAGCCAGAATTTTAACCTGTGTCTATCTAACTCTACAAAAGGAAAACTATTTGAAAAAGAAGTTGGTTAAGAATTAGAATATTTGGAATGTGTTGTCAGAATATATGTATTCACTTTTTATTGGTATTTTAAAATTTTATTTAATGTAATTGTTTAATAGCCTAAGAAATAAAAGAGCAAGAATTCAGTCCTGATTGAAGTCCCTTTTAAAGGGTGGTTATATGAGCTGGAGAAGTGCTGCAGGAGGCAGTATAAGAGGTAAAGGATAGAGAGAGAGATTGATTTTTTTCCTGAGATCTGCTAAGCATAACTTTTTAATAGGAGCCTGAAAAAAAAAAGTGTAGTCATCATGCAGCACAGTTTCATACACACCAATGTATTTATTTTTATGAGAAGTCAAGAATTTTATTTCAAATAAATGGATACTATAGCTACAGTTATCACAGAAAACTTAAGGCAGGTAGGATGGGATGGGATCAACTCCCTTGTGACTATGACGAATTTAAGAAGTTTGCTACATCCGAGTGAAAATATCCAGGAAGCAGCTGAACAGCCTACATGTGCTCAAACTATACAAAGTAGCTTTAAAATGTCATATGAGGCAATATGACACTAGTGATTGAGACCCAATTATGAAACCAGACATTCTGGGCTTGAATTTTTGTGCAGCTGTAACACTGGACAAGTTAATTGTGCCTCAGCTTCCTTCTGTAAAATGGGTATATTGGTACTTACTCCAAGATTTTTGAGTAAATTAGATAAAGTGCTTAGAATGCCATATAACATATTAACTGCTATATAAATGTGTATCCTTAGTTGATATAAAAAAGGGATTCTAGTTATAAATTATCATAAACACTTATTTTCAGAGTCGTGTTCCATAAAAGGTAAAAGCAAATATAACTCACATAAAAACAGGATGGTTTAAACAATCTATTTTTAAGTAGCAGGCTTCAAAGGCAAGTTCCTGATCCTTAAAATGCAGCCATTTATGATGCAATTATGAGCAATCAACTTTCTCCGAGCTTAACTGTAATGCAACAGATGCGGTTCCCTAACCAATGGACTATACCCTTTGTTACAAAGTAAACTACTTCACATCTTTCAGCAAGAAAATACACTGACTTTGAATAGTAAAGACATCACCTAATGAATTAGGACAGTTCATTTTCTTAAACTATTTCTCTGGGGGAAGGGACGCCTACTCAATTAGAGGTGTTTTGCTGTGCTTTGTTGTTTTGTTTTGTTTACACCTATCATGCCACAAATTCATAGAGAATGGGTTCCAGCAGCGCAGGCTTCTTTCCATTGGTTCTTGCAGAGTGTGCTTCTCTGGATGGAGCAGGCTGGTGCTTCAGTTGAACACAGGTAACTTTCTCTTGAGTTTGCTTCTTTTTTGATCATTTTCCTTCACATGTTTCTGGAAGCTGTCTCAGCTCTAAGAGTGCTTAATATGCTCAATATGCACACTGATTCTCTTGGTAAGAATCTTGCCTTTGTTTGTTAACAACAATGCAAAACACACACTGGTAACTGTAGATTCTTCCAGTTTTGCCATGGTGATATTGGTGGGGCATCCCTTTTTAATCAATGCCCATTCCCTCAGTCTACAATATCACCTTTCTTGTTGATTCACATGTATGTGGCCAAAGGAACAACTCCATGTTTTCTAAAAGGCCTAGAGAACATACAGATGGGCCTCTCCTTTTTTCCTTTGTGTTGGTCATTTTGGCAAATTACTGGAAGATGGTGGTTCCAGGTGAAAGGCACCAATGTATTTGTTGTTATAATTATTTACACTTTCTCAAAGATCATAGCATATTATATTTTAATTAGCATAGTATATTTTAGAAGATGGTCACAACAATCTCTCTCATCTTATGTGTGCCTCTAAAACTATGTCAGTCTTCCATTAAGAGGTGAAATCCATATCTCTTCTCTTGGATGAGCCTTTGTGACTGCTTGACCAGTAGGGTGCTGTACAAATCACACTATGCCATGCATTTTCACCTTGTTCTCTTGGAATACTGTTTTAGAATCCAGCCGCCATTCTGTGGAGAAGCCCAAGATGTCACAGAGTCTCACATGGAGAGGAACCAAGCTCCTAGCCAATAACAAGCTTCAACTTATGAGTCATGTGAATGAGCCATCTTGAATTGGCTCTCTCCAGCGCCAGTTGATATGCTTTAGCCGGTGCCAAACAGAGCAGAGACAAGCTGTCCAAATTGAGTCTTGCCCAAATTACAGATTCTAGAGCAAAATAAGTGTGTTATTATTTTAAGCCATTATGTTTTGAAGTAGTTTTATGTACCAATTGATAAACAGAATGATGAGAATAAATGATCAGACTTTAGAGTGTGCCTACTGTAATATTATATTTATTTCATTAACTCATTCAATTTATTTCATTTCGAGCTCTGTCTTCATGCTGGGGGTACAACAGTGATTGCAACAGATAATGATGTCCCTTTTCCTGCCTTCATAGAGTGCTTGAAGTAGGGAGGGCAGACTATAAAAAAATTAACAAATTTTAAATTGTTTGGTGGTAGTAAATGCTGTGGAGAAAAAGCAGAATATGGGGAATAGAGAGTGATGGGATGTTCTTTTTCAGATAGAGTGGTTAGGAAAGGCATTTCTGAAAAGAAGACAATTGAATAGAGACCTGAAAGAAGTAAGGCAGCATACCAGATAAACAACTAGGAGAATGAGCAGTCATGGCAGAGGGAATAGTTAGTGCAAAAGCTCTGAGATAGGAGTGGCTTAGAGGCCAGTATGTTGGAGTAGAACGAAGAAGGGATAGAATGAGAAGAAGTGATGTCAGAGAAGCACAGTGGGGGCCAGAGCATATAGGGTTTCATAAGCTGTGGTGAGGGCTTTGGCCATTGCAGGGTTTTGAGAACAGAAGTACATGATCTGACTTATGTTCTTAAAAGATCAATCTGGTTGTGTGGAGAATAGATTGTAGGGGTGCAAGTTTAAGAGAACTGTTAAGAGGTTAATGCAATGATCCAGGTAACAGATAGCAGTAGCTTGGACCAGGGCATGAGAAGTCAGATATTAAAGATATGTATATATTTAAAATACAGTCAACAGGATACAGATGTAAAAATTGATTAAAAGAGAGGCATCGAGTATATCAAGGATACTCTAAGGTTTCTGGTGTCATTGCTCTATAGCAAGTACATTTTGTGTACTTGTCTTGTTTTCTCCATTAGAGGTCCTAGAGTCACTCTGCACATTCAAACACCCATCAAATGGCTGTGATGTCAATACCAAGAGCCATTTAAAACACTGTACCTTTAAGTACAGGCTCTCTAAGTTGCTGACCCCACACAGAAATGCAGGAATGACTCATAGGATTATGACCATCACTTTGAAGTTGTCTTTAACAGATATAATTACACCTTTTTTTGTTTGCAATATTTCATCATGGAAGTTGAACTGGGAGGAAGGGAGAATCTAGAAGCTGGCTTTACTGTCGAGTACAAGGGGAGATTCAGTCATTTATGTTTTTCCCTCAAAGAACTTAGCTTTCATATGAATATCTTGGGTTCTCCCTATGTGCCCAAAGTAAGTAATGAGGGAGACAGATATTATTAGTATCATTTAACAAGAGGACTATCAAAAGGATTTAAGAAGTTCGTCATTAGTCATTTACTATACGCCTCGAAGAACTAGGAAGATAAGATTGGTCATTTTTGATGATTCCAGGAAAGATATAGACACATAATTTAAATTCCCACGTAGGTTTCTTATCACCCAAAATACTTCTAGCCAGCTGCTTCTTTCCCCTTGTTACATACCACCCTCTATGTGGCAATAAGAGATTCTTAAGGTAAACAGGATGGATGATAACTACCCTTAAAGCAGCACTGACCTCTAAAGTTTAACAATCACTAGACAAACCTAACTCTTTCTTAATGACTTATTATAAACATAGTCTCCAGGAAACCATCTAAATATTATTAAATAATTTAAATATTTTTGCTTTCACATATTTATTAACCATCTGATAAAGCGATGCCAAATTTCCAAGATTTGTCCTGAGACTGCTTCTTTAGGTTTCAAGGGCTTCCCTCCTGTTTCTAGTAATATGGGTTTTGTCTGCAGAACAAACTATGTGCTTTAGTTCATATTGATCAGAGTTTTATAAGTCTTCATTTTCTGGCATTTGTAATGCTTCAGGTTTGGCCTGATAATTTAGAAGATGACAATTAGTTTACTAGATGCAATTTCACCTTTACTTTTAAACAATGTTTATTATAGTTAGTATAAGCCAAAAGATGTTTACATCTTAGTGAAACAAAAACACATCATGGAATATTCCAAAGTCAAATATACACCCTTAGGAAATTTTTAAAGTATGAGGTCCTTCTTTTAATAGTTTTAAGGCAGGCCCAGATCCAAAAATTGCACAGATGATAGCCACTTGTTCCACTGTTGTTGACTGTGGCATCCATTTCTTCATTTGTAAAATGGACATAATACTACTAACTACTAGTTTTGAGATTAAGTGAGAGAATGTAATAAATGCTTAGCAGACTCAGACTTTAAATAAGTATTTGCTATTTCTGATACATAGATGTCCTGAAGGCCCTCTCTTTCCCCCCATTCACTACCTCCCTATCAAGTCTGAGTCACTGAGAAAAGTCCTGCAGAACAGTTCAACACAGAAGGGCTCAGATATAATGGGTCCTATGATCTTTGATGGGTTTTAAGTTTCCAGGAAGCACTTCCCTTTGACCCAGGCAAGAGGGGTCCTTGCCCTGGCCCTGCACTTTATAACACTCTGCATATCACAAACACACCAAAAAGTAAATTTGTTAAAGAATACATGGCTATGGCTGCCCCTGTCATTTAGGACTTGGCATTTAGCTCTGACAAGAAACTCTAAGCATCTGCCCTGGTAATCTACCTTTCAAGCCCCAGGGAAATGCTATTCCACATTTCTTGTGCTGTGTCCTTGAAACAAAAGGCAATTGTGGCTGAATGTCACGAAGGTTGTGGGTTCGTGTTGCTATTGGCATTTGAAATGGACACTGCTTTGTCGTGCAAGGGGATTTGAATAATGGAATTATTTTTAGGTAAGAGAAAAACAAATTAACTTTTTAAATCCTTTCTTTCTGATAATGTGAATGCAAAAGATTCTTGAATAATGAAGTTTCATGTCTGAAAATAGCCAAGTTTCCATTTTCTTGCTTATTTCAGAGGTATTCATCATGTTAAAAGAGATTTGATTTAGACAAGATACAAGATGCTATAGAAGAGTAAAATCAAACAACAAAAGGTATTCAAATAAAGAACAAATCAGTCTTTGGCAGAAAAATAAATTTTGAATTTGCACTATCTAGTTATTTTACCTGTAGTATTGCTTGCTTTTAATTAGTACTTGTGTTGAAAACCCAAACAGATCAAAAATTTTAAAGAATTAAAATTTTATTATTTTATATTTATTTATTCACTTGAATTTTAATTAGTTTCAAGTGTATCCTACATTGGTGAGACATCTATAGTTAGTAAAATGATCTCCCCAATTACTCCCTTCCTCCTCTGACCTTCCACCTAGCCAATGTATTAATCCTAATTGCATTCCCTATGCTGTGCTCCCCATCTCCATGTCCATCAATCAGCTACTAATTTGTACTTCTCTAACCTTTCACCCCATTCTCCCTGCCCTCCAAAACCCCCTCCTTTCTGTCACCAAATTGTCCACTCTATTTGTTAGTCTGTTTTTGATTAATTTGCTTTTTATTCCTTAAATTCTGCATATACGTGAAATCATATAGTGTTTGTCTTTCTCTGTCTGACTTAAATACCTTCTAGATCCATCAAAGCAATATCTTTTTCATCCCCTTCCTTTTCATATGTAGGTGTCTTGTTTTCTTATCCTTTCAGCCACTCTATCTTTTGGTTGGAGCACTTAATTCTTTTCCATTTAAGGTACTTATTGATAGGAATGGAGTTGTTACCATTTCTTTATTCCTGTTTTTGATACACTTTTTTTTTCTTCTTAAAGAAGTCCCTCCAACAGTTCCTGTAATACTGGCTTAGTGATGATAAATTCCTTTAGCTTATATTTGTCTGGGAAGCTCTTTATCTGTCCTTCAACTCTAAATAATAGCTTTGCTGGGTAAATTATTCTAGGTTGTATATCTTGGTCTTCATCCTGTCCAATATTTCTTTCCAAGCCCTTCTGTCCTTCATAGTTTCTTTTGAAAAATCAGCTGCCGGTCTTATGTGTGTTCCCTTATAAGTAATTATTTCTTTTTCTCTTGCTGCTTTTAAGATTCTTTCTTTGTATGTAACCTTTGGTATTTTAATTATAATGTGTCTTGGTCCTCTTTGGATCCCTGATTTTGGGAATTTTCTGAGCTTCCTGGGATTTTATGTTTATTTCCTTCACCAAGTTAGGAAAGTTTTCCATCATTTCTTAAAATAGCTGTTATGCCCATCAGATGAATATTTGGAGCCTTAATAGTGTCCCACATCCTCCTTAAATTATTTTTATAGTCTTGGCATCTTTTTTCTTGCCATTCTGACTGAGTGTCCTGATTGGCTTTCCTGTCCTCTAGATAAGGCATTTGATCCTCTTCTTTATTCACTTTGTTTATTCCTTTGTTTATTCCATTTAATATACTTCCCATCTCAGATAATATGTTCTCCATTTCAGACTGGCTCCCTTTCACAATTTCCATTTCTATTTTTATCTCCTTGTTAGAGTTCTCTACACTTCCCAAAAGATCATTGAGCATCTTTATAACCAGTGTTTTTAAGTCTACATCTGTTAGATTACTGGACTCCATTATATCTAGATCACTGTTCTGTTCTCTCATACAGTTTCCACTTCTTTGTCTTCTCATTTTGGCTGCCTTTTCATGTCTGTTTCTATGTGGATCTGTGATGTAGGTGTCCAGTGGCACAGTCCTGAGAGGGGTATAGCTGCATACCAAATTTAGCCCAAGACTCTACCCCTCCAGGGCTACCTGTTAAGATTGATCAAGCACTCCACAGATACTGTGCTTATAGTTGCTTCAAAAGGTCACACCAGAAACAGAGGCAGGCTGCCTCCACCAGTGTGAGTCTGAGCAAGGAGCACCTGACTCAATGAGGATATATCTGGATGTGGCTTGGGTGGTACCCGAGTAGGGGTAGGCAGGGTTTCAGGGAATCCTCTGGGTGGAGTGACCTCTGTTATCCAGTTTGATGACTTCATGGCTATGGTGGCCACATTGTGTGGGGCATACTGGTAGTGAGGGAGGGCTCAACAAGGAACAATGTACTGAGCAAGTCTCCCCTCAGCTTCACTCTGACAATATCTCTTTGTAAGTCCCTGGTGCCCCCTGCACACAGCTAAACAGACACTGATGCTCTGATGCTCAGAGTGAGTAGGTCCTTCGCCACAAAAATCTGCTTGGGGACGCAGCACCTTTAAGAGGCTTTTGCCGCTGCTGCTGCCACAGCCTCCATCTCACTCATCCACTCGGGACTAGGAAGACCCACGTCCTTGCTCCATCTTACCTTCTGCCATTGCAGGGTTATTTCTTGGTTATCTCCCTAGTCATATGGTTTGTTCATCAGGTGATTTTTTTTTGCTGCTGCTCCTTGTTTCCATCACAACTTTGGTTGCCAGAGGGATGAACAGAGCCTCTATCATCTATGCCATTTTTATCTCCTCTAAGGATTAAAATTTTAGAAAAAATATTTTTTCTAAATTGAAGTTCTTGAGAAATATTCAAAAAATGTGACATTCTAATTAAATACAAGAAAATTAGGACAAGGAAACAAAAACGTTTGCATGACTGTGAAGAAAACTCACACACAAATAAACCTAAAACTGGGACATCAGCATCATGGCAGAGTGAGAAAATCTCTTGGTCTCTCTCCTTAAAGTTACAACAAATTGGACAACTATTATTCAACAGAGGATTCTCTCTGCTCAACACACAAACTCATCTAAGAGAACTACGCATTGCAGCATCTGAAGGTGAGCATATCAGAGATAACATAACAGGGGAGATAGAACTGAGGAAAAAAAGAGATGTAGATGTAGATGTAGTCCAACGCTCACTGTGGCCCCAACGGTAGCAGTGAAAGGTCAGGTTGTAACCCCCACTTGGCAGCCGGAGAGGGACAGAGGGACTGAGGCAGTGTTCCAGCATGAATGGCCACTTCACATTGTGGCTGAGCCCAGTGACAGGGGTGGAAAAGCAGTGCAAAGGGTGACAACTGCAGTTGAGCAGATTCCATTACCAAGGGAAAAAACCAAAGCCACAGATGCACGAACTGCTCCATTTTCCTGTGGCCCACCTGACTCCAGCTGATGCAGTAGCAGTGGAGGTGTAAAATTACAGTCTTCACTGGCTAGCTCTGAGAAGGCCAGAAGGACAGAATCAACACACTAGCCTAAGTGGCTGGTACACATTGAGGCTAAATCCCGTGGAAAAAACAAAGCCGCAAATGCACACACCTGCCTCTCCTCCGCTCTGTGCACCCCTCTTGAACCTATCAGTGGAATCTGGTAGAGGCAACTGGGACACCTCAGAAAATACAGCATGGCTTGTGGCCTCTGGCACCAGAAACTTAAAGGCCTGGGGCCCCAACACCTGCCACATCTCATACTGAGACTGAGGTGACCTGGTCACAAAGCATATCCCGCATGCCCACCCTTTCCCCTCCCCCTGGAATACAGCACATTTTCCAAGGCCAAGGTAACATGGGCCCCACTGAGATCCCAAAAGTCCAAGTAGTACAGGTAAGAGAAAACAAAAACTTGTGCTATAGCACCATCTACTGGAAAGTGAAAAGAAAGACCTCAATTTAGTAACTCGCAAAGCAGTTAAAATCAAACAAAAAGATTTCAATTCCTTAAATGCTCAGGCAGAGAAATAATCCATCAGGCACCATAAATAGCCAAGGTAATAAGGTAGCTCAAAAAGAAAATGAAAATTCTCCAGAAAATAAATTCAAAGACATGGAAGACTGAGATTTAAAGGACAGAGAATTCAAAACTGCAGTTCTGAGGAAACTCAACAAGATATAAGAAAACTCAGATAGGTAATTCAATGAACTCAGAAATAAAATGAATGAACAAAGGGAGTACTTTGCCAAAAATATTGAAACTATAACAAAGAACCAAACAGAAATTCTGGAGCAGAAGAACTCAATAAATGAGACAAAGAATGAATCAGAGAGCTTAGGAAATAGAGCAGACCAGATGAAAGAAAGAATTAGTGATCTTAAAGATAGAAATCTAGAAATGGCTCAGGTGGAAGAAAATAATCAAGATTTTTTAAAAATGAAAGAATTCTATGAGAACTACCTGACTCCAGTAGAAAGAGCGATGTAATAATGTATACCAGAAGACAAAGCGTGGAAGGGAACAAAGAGCCTATTCAAACAAATAATTGATGAGAACTTTCCAAACCTATGGAAAGAGCTGGACGCTCAAATTCAAGAAGCTAATGGAATACCTAATTATCTCAATGCAAAAAGACCTTCTCAAAGGGACTTTATATTAAAATCATCAAAAGTTAAGCCAAAAAATTTTTTTTCAAGGCATCCAGGAAAAAGAATATCTACAAAGGAAACTCCATTTGATTATCATCAGACTTTTAAGCAGAAACCTGACAAGCTATGAGAGAGTGGGATCAAATATTCAAAATCAAAGCGAGAAATCATCAGCTAAAAATAATATATCCAGCAAAATTATCCTTTAGATATGAAAGAGAAATAAAGGCTTTCCCAGAACATAAATAAATAAACAAATAAAGCTGAGGAAATTTATCACAAGACCTGCACTTCAAGAAATGCTGAAAGAAGCTCTTCTATCTGAAACAAAAAGGCAAAAGGATACAGAGAACTGTAAGATGACGAACAGAAGTAGAAGATTGCAACTCTTTTTTGGAAGAGGGTATTAAACACTTAAATATAATATAAAGGTTAAAGGAGGTAAAATCATTTTTTAAAAAAGACTATAGCTTCTCCAATTTGGAAACAAACACACAGCAAAAAAGGGAATAATTTATGTGCCAGAGCCCAACAGCAAAGATCGAACAGTCCTAAGAGGGGGAGTGAGGATTAAGGAAAAAAGACAGAAGAGAAAGAATCAGGAGGACTGACAGTCAATACTGCAGTCCTGAGTTTATTCAGCACACTCCATTTATCCATGCACACTCTATTTATCCATCGTGACTGCACGCACGGGAATCCAAAAATCCCAAGTATACACAAACAATTGCTGACATTTGCATAAGAAGCCTGTTGCTAATCCTATCTTCCCCCTTAAAACATTCAGCTCACTCCCTGGAGCCACAAAGGTGCTTTTCAGATTACAAGATTAGCAAAGTATTTGCCAGCTATGCAGACATCCTGTTGAGTAAACAATCCCTTATCTGCCCCAAGGGCAGCCATCAGGCTACCGGCTCCCAACATTTGTGACAACAAAAATATAAAAGGGGAGGGGGAAAGACTGAACTTTAATGGGTGAATGGAGATAAGATGCAATCGGAAGGAAAAGAACTATTACAAGTATAATTTTTTTTGCATAAACCTAATAGTAACCATAAATAAACATTTAGAACTGATACAAGTAACATAAAAATAAAAAAGTAAATAGAGGAAAAACTCATAAACTACCAACACACTAAAATAGCAGACAGAAACACAAGGGAAAAAAACATTGGAGATACATAGTGACCAGAAAACAAAAGATAAAATAGCTGTAGGAAGTTCCCATATGTCAATAATCACCCTAAATGTTAATGGACTGAACTCACCAATTAAATGACACAGAGTAATGGGGTGGAATAAAAAACAAGACCCAACTATGTGTTACCTTTAGGAGACCCACCTTAGCTACAAAGACAAATATAGAATCAAAGTGAAGGGTTGAAAGATGACACTCCAAGCAAATGGTGTCCAGATAAAAGTGAGTGCAGCTGTATTTACACCAGACAAAATAAATTTTAAGATAAAAGAGGTAACAAGAGACAAAGATAGGCATTTTATAAGGGTAAAGAGGACAATACATCAAGAAGACATAAAACTTATCCATATATAAGTACCCAACCTAGGAGCACCAAAATAAAAAAGAATTACTAACAGACCTGAAGGAGAAACTGACAAATATACAATTATAGTAGGGGACATATATACCCCATTGACAACAATGAATAGATCATCCCAACAAAGAAACAATAAGAAAATATCGGCCTTAAATGACACATTCGATCATATAGAAATAGTTGATATTTACAGAGCTTTCTATTCCAAACTACAGAATATACGTGCTTCTCAAGTATACATGAAACATTCTCAAGGACAGACCATATGTTGGGGACACAATACTAGTCTCAATTGATTTAAGACTGAAATCACACCAAGCATATCAAACAACTGTATGAAACTGTAAATTAACTACAAAAAGAAAGCTAGAAAAACCACAAATATGTGGAGATTAAACATGCTACTGAACAACTATTAGGTTAAAGAAGAAATCAAAGATCAAAATATACATAGATACAAATGAAAATGACAATATGACTTGTCAAAATTTTTTGGATTCAGAAAAGTGGAACTAAGAGGGAAGTTCATAGCATTATAGGCCCACCAAAAAAAAAAGAAAAAAGAAAAAAAAAAGAAAAATCTCAAATAAAAAATCTACCATTTTACCTTAAAGAACTAGAAAAAAAAATGAAGCCCAAAGAAGGAAATAACAATGAGATCAGAATTAAACATAATAAAGAAGACAATAGAAAAAAAATAATGAAAAAAAGATCTGGTTCTTTGAAAAAATATAAATGAAATTGACAAACCTCTGGATAGATTCACTAAGAAAATATAGAAAATACTCAAATAAAATTAGAAATGAAAGAGGGTAAGTTAACAGACACCACAAAAATACAAAGGATTGTACAAGAATACTATGAAAGGCTATATGTCACCAAGTTCAATAACCTAGAAGAAATGGACAACTTCTTAGAAATATATAACTTTGCCAGACTGAACCATGAAAAATTGGGAAACCTAAATAAACTAATCAACAGTAAGGAAATTGAATCAGTCATCAGAAACCTCCCCCAAAAAAACAACAGTCCAGGACCAAATAGCTTCACTGGTGAATTCTACCAAACATCCAAAGAAGATTTAATACCCTTCTCAAACTCTTCCAAAAATTGAAGAAGAGGCAATACTTCCTAACTTATTTGATGAAGCCAACATTACCCTAATATTAAAACCAGGCAAGGACAACGTTTAAAAAAGGAATTTATAGGTCAATAACTCTATGAACATAGACCCAAAATTTCTAAATAAGATACTAGCAAATCGAATGCATTAAAAAGATAACACATCATGATTAGTGAGGTTCATTCCAGGGATGCAAGGATTGTTCAGCATACTCATATCAATCAATGTGATACACCACATTAACAAAATAAAAGATAAAAATCATATGATCATATCAACAGATGCAGAAAAAGCATTTGACACGATAAGACACCCACTTATGCTTAAAGCACTCAATAAAATGGGTATAGAAGAAAAGTAACGCAACATAATAAAGGTCATATATCACTATGATAAACCATCAGTTAATATCACAGTTGATGGTGAAAAATTGAAAGTTTTTTGTCTAAGATCAGAAAGAAGACAAGGATGCCCACTCTTGTCACAGTAGTGGAAGTCCTAGCCAGAGCAATCAGGAAACAGAAAGGAAAAAAAGTTATCCAAATTAAGAATGAGGAAGCAAAACTGTCACTATTTGCAGATCATATGATTCCATATACAGAAAACCATAAAGACTCTGCCAAAAGAATGTTAGAAACAATAACCAAATACGGCAAAGTTGCAAGATACAAAATCAATGTACAGATATCTGTTGCATTCCTGTATACTAACAATAAAATATCAGAAAAACTAATAAAGGAAATAATCCCATTTGCAAGTGCAACAAAAAATAAAATACCTAGGAAGAAACTTAACAAAGGAAGTGAAGAAATTATTTGCTGTAAACTACAAGACATTGTTGAAAAACACTAAAGCAGACACAGAGAAATAGAAAGATATTCAAAGACTGGAAGAATCAAACTAGTTAAAATGGCCAGATTACCTAAAGAAATATATAGATTAAATGCAATCCCCTTCAAAATGTCAATAGCATTTTTCAAAGAAATAGAACAAAAAATCCTTAAATTTGTATGAAACCACAAAAGACCCCCATCAGCCAAAGCAGTTCTGAGAAAAAAGAATCAAGCCAGAAGTATCACACTCCCTGATTTCAAATTATACTATAAAGCTATAATAATCAAAACAGTACAGTATTGGCAGACAAATAGACATACAGACCAATGGAACAGAATTGAGAGTGCAGAAATAAAACCACATGTATATGAACAACTAATCTTTAACAAAGGAGACAAAATACACAGTGGAGAAAGGAAAGCCTCTTTAATAAATGGCATTGGAAAAATTGGAAAGCCACATGGAAAAGAACGAATCAGGACTGCTACCTAACACCCTACACAAAAATTGACTTGGAATATAAGCAATTAAGTTCATAAAAGAAAACATAGGCACTAAACATATGGACCTTGGTGTTAGAGAGGTTTTTGTGAACTTGACCCCAAAGGCAAGGGAAATAAGAGCAAAAATAAATGAATGGGACTACATCAATCTAAAAAGATTCTGCACAACAAAAGAAACCATCAACAAAACAAAAAGACAATCAACTGAATGAGGGAAGATATTTGCAAAAATTACTCTGATAGGGTGACACTATGCAAAATATATGAAGAATTTATACAACTCAACAATAACAAAAACATAGTATAATTGAAAATTGGGCAAAGAACCTGAACAGAAACTTTTCCCAAGATATACATAAGGCCAACAGATATATGAAAAGATGCTTACCTTCTCTAGCTATTAGAGAAATGCAAGTCAAAACCAAATGAAATACTACCTCATACCTGTTAGAAGGGCTATTATCAATAACACAAGAAATAACAAGTGTTGGAGAGTATCTGGAGAAAAGGGAACCCTCATACACTGTTGGTGGGACTGTAAACTGGTACAGCCAGTATGGAAAATAATATGGAAGTTCCTCAAAAAATTAAGAGTAGAGCTACTATATGACCCAAGATTCCCTCTTCTGGGTATTTACCTGAAAAATTCGAAAACGTTTATTCATAAAGATATAGGTACTCCTATGTTCATTGCAGTATTATTCACAGTGGCCAAACAAGGAAACAAAGTGCCCTTCAGTAGATAATTGGATAAAGAAAAAGTAGTACATATATACAATGGAATATTACTCAGCCTTAAAAAATGATGAAATATTGACATTTCAACAACACAGATGGATCTTGAGAGTATCATGCTAAGTGAAATAAGTCAGACAAGAATATGATTTTACTCAGATGTTGGATATAAAACAGAAACCAATGAATAAAACAAACAAACAAACATAGACACATACAACAGTATGGTGGTTACCAGAAGAGAATGAGGGTAGGGAGGAGGATAAAGAAGGTAAAGGGGGTCAAATATATGGTGATGGATGGAGACTAGACTTTGGGTGGTGAGCAAACAATGCAATATACAGATGATGTCTGATAAAACCGTACAATAGCCAAAGTTATCTCAATAAATTTAATTAGAATAAAGAAAAATAGACCTAACATTAATTTCTATAGAGATTGTTTCTTGACCCTGATAGATCAGTGCATAGTCTGATTGAAAAGACATTTGAACAAACTGAGCAACATACTGCTATTTTAATTTTTTTTTTACTATACTCCAGTACTTAAATATTGGAAGAATAGCAAAACTTCCATGTATGGGGATATTAATATGAGAAAGTGATAATTACAATAAAAGTGATAGTGATTTATATAATATTAAATATTTCTCCTGATTGAAATGAATAAAAATTATTTAAGGACCACAATGATCCTAAAATGTCCAATTTGGTGTTACTCTCTGTGGAACACAAATGATGAGATATCTTGGTGACAACATAGAGATTTTGCTGAAATGAAGACATAAAATGAAACTTTCATGAAATATTATATTTTATAAATTGTGTTTATCTTATTAGTCATTCAAATATCAATAGCCTAACAACAGAACAACTAGACATGCTCAATCTTAATTATGTTTGGTTATGCTTGATAGTCTGCTGATTCTGGGTCTCATTACAAACCATAGTGTTACACATTTTTTTTTAAGAAACAAAGATTTTCTTTCATTGAGAGATAATTATTTTTTTCTAGATAAAAGTACAGGTTTAAAATATTTAAAATGTTTCTAATGGGTGAATATCAATAAAGGGGATTCAACTGTAAAGTGGTTCACTCTTTTTCCTACTCTTCATGTATAACCATAAACTAAAACAAAAACCAATTGCAAAGAAAATAACATTTGAAATAACAAGATGCTTTTTGATTATGATTATGAAAGTTGATGGTTTCAATTACAGAACTTGCTGATTAGAGCAGTAAGTAGGTAACATCATAGAAATCTTTTCATATTTTGGTATTGTCATCACTACCAAAACTAAAATTGCTGAATCATTTTCTATTTATAATGTATGTTTGACATTTTATAATGCTGAGTTTACTTTCATTTTAAATAATAAAAGAAATCGTTCCCATTCCAGCAGGAATCAATGTTTTATTTTTTATTTTGAAATCATTTCAAAAATCACAAATTGATTGTAAGAATAATACAAAGATTTTCCATATGCTCTTCTCCCAGATTCCCTGTTGGTAACATTTTAACACATTTGCCTTATAATTTTCTTTCTTTTACAGAAACACACATTTTTCCTGAGTCATTTGTTGCCTGTTACTACAAAATAGTTCAGAGTGTATTTCCTAAAGAACAATCTCATACATAACCATAGTGTGCCTATCAAAATAAAATTAACATTGATCTATTACTACCATTTAATCCACAGATTCCAGATTTTACTGATTGTTTCAAGGATGTCCTCTGCACGAAAGAAATAAAAAGCCTTCCTTTTTCTTTTTCTTTTATTGTCCAGAATGCAATCTAGGATCACACATTTCATACAGTTGTCATGTCACCTTGTTCTCTTTAAATATGGAATATTTCTTTAGTCTTTCCTTATCTATTTTGATTTCATCATTTTTGAATACAGACCAGTTACTTTGTAGAATGTCCTTCAATTTGCGTTTGTTCGCAGTTTCATGATGTATCAGATTAGATAAATTATGCAATTAGATTAGACTAGATAAATTTGCCATGAAGTGCTTTGGTGTTCTTCTCCATGTATAATATCAGAAGGAACACAAAGTTGACTTGTCCAATTACTGGTAATTTTTAACTTTTACCACTTGAACAAGATTAGTTGGTCAAAGGCGCTGAGCAAGCTCCCCCTGGCTCCTGGTGTCACCAATTGCACTGGGTAAGCCAGTCGTCCTAGCCATGAACCCCGAGCTGCAACCAAGGGGAATAGATACACACTTATTTTCTAAAAATTTTTTAATTTTTCAATTATAGTTGGCATACAATATTATATTAGTTTTCGGTGCAAAACATAGTGATTAGATATTTATATAACTTAAAAAGCGATAACCTCGATAAGTCGAGGTACTCATCTGACACCATACATAGTTTTAACAATATTATTGACTATATTCCTTATGCTATCCTTTACATCCCCACAACTCTTTTGTTATCACCAATTCGTACTTCTTAATCCCTTCTTTTTCACCCACCCCTCCCAGCTTCGCTCCCATTAGACAACCTCAAAATGTTCTCTGTAGATACACATATTTTTAACTTTATTGTCATAAATATTTATAAGGTAAGAAAATGCAGGTTACAAAGAATATAACATATTTAACTCAACGATGCGTTAGCTTGCTTCATAACTTCAAAACATTCAGATGAAAGGTATGTGGGCCTTCACATGTACTCTTGCCCTAAAACGCAGAATTTAGGGGCGGACCTATTTTATGTAGACTCTCCTTCCTGATGCTTCTGCCTCCAATGTAAACAGGGCCTGACCATAAATGTGGCACCTTTTGTAGACCAATAACTTTATGAACCACCAAAATGAAGGTCTTTAAGTTTTTTTTAATAAATACAAATTGTATGCCTCTTTCTTTACATTTCCAAAAGCCCCTCAACAAAGATTGAATTACACTCATTTGTGAGGAGCGTTTTAACATTTCTCCTTGAGGGTTCTGTCGACATTAGCTAGAGTGGACACAATCTACATTATTTTTTTCATACAAGGATTTATAAATTGAAACCAGAGCAAAATAGCATCATAATTCTGATTTATTCTCGTGCCGCTTTTTTTGGAACCACTCAATCTTGTCATGTTGTTGGGAGGATCCTTCTCCCAGTTCTAATAGTGAGCAGTTTATACACTGATTCTTTTATGTTTAAATCACTGGCGGATGGAGGTACAGAGTTAAAATTCATTCCGAAGATGTCAGTATTTTAAACAGCTGCACTGGTAAGTAATTTATCTTCTTTTCCTAGAGGAGTCAGATAATTCCACTATTGGGCAAAATGCGTGTTTTCTACTTTCCTAAGACTTCTTGACTTGCTTAGGATTGAGGCCACTTTTAAAATGTACATTCCAGCCCCCAAACCAGTGAGAATGATTGAGTAGAGCTGGCGGATATTCATATATCTGCATTTTAACCAGTACCCAATTAATTCCCAGGCAATAATAGCCCAAAGTCCACCCTTGAAATACTGTTAGGTGAGAGAATTATTCCTCTTGAAGATGTTTTTTGTTTGGTTGGTTGGTTCTCTTCAGTCTTCATATGGAGAACAGTAAAATGACTTACTTCCCAGTTATAATTAGTCTTAAAAGAATGGAAAAAGGATGTAAACAGAAAAAAAGTTAAGCTGACCACATTACAGCGATGGAGAGAGGGACAAGGAACGAAGTGGTCAGAGACCAGGGAAGATGATGTAGGTAAGGGGGCGGGAAGGAGAGGACAGCAGTTCTCTTACCGTCTAACAAATACCAAGCACGCACCGAATGTCAGCACCATGCTAGGCGCTGGAGACCGAAAGGCGCACCAACTGCAAGGCCCGCTCGCGGGAGGATGGCAATGCAGGGTGAGCCTACGCAGGGACGAAGGTGCTGTGGGAAAGCAGAAGAGGGGCTGCTCACGCAGGCCTGGAGCGCGACGGCAAGGCCGGCTTCCGGGGAGGCTCTGCGTTCCGGGACGAATCGTCCCTCCAGGAGGGAGTTTCCTGCAGGAGCAAAAGGGTTCCGCAGCAAATGCATTCCACTTAACTTTCAAACTCTCTTCCTGCTTGCTAAAGCAGCATGTGTTTGCTCTGAAACAACTCCCTAGCATAGGGAGGTGAAATCCTCCCTGCTCCCGCTCCCCGTCAGTTGCCTGGCGTCGTCATCCGCCAGCAACCCCGAAGCTTCGTCGCGACGGGGCGGAATCCAGCGGGACTCCTCCTGCCAGCAGGGGGCGGCGCGCCGCGCGCCCCACGGCCGCCCGGCCGGCGGGGCTCTCTTCCGCACGTCGCCCACGTGACCGCGGGCGCCACATACCGCGCCTGCGCACGAGCTGGGGCCTTTTGCGCTCCGGAGCTGAGCTTGGCCTGCAGGTCTGTGGCGAGCCGCGGACGCGGGTCTCTGTTCCGCAGGATGGTGAGTGGGTTTCCCGACCCCGGGGCTACAGGTGGACGGGGGTTCTCCCTCCTAACCCTGACGCCGCCCTACGGCCGGCCTTGCGTGGCGCAGGGGTCGGATGGCAGCAGATTGCCGGCTTTGCCCAGGTGGGGCAGCAGCTCCCAGCGTGGCGTTAATGGCTGCCGCCGGGCGCGCACACTGGGTGGAGAGGGGATTGACGAAGAAGAGCAGGACCTGGGGCGGCGGGCTGTGGACTGTGCACGGTGGTGAGTGCAGTAGACAAGCCGCGGAGAGAGCGCCGGCTCGTCCGCGGGAGCCCCGGCGGGCGCTCGGGCAGGCGAGGTTGCATCAGTCGGTCTCGCAACGCGGTGGGGCATACCTGATGGCAGACGGGCTGCGACTTCTTGGACCCAGCCCCATCCTTGATCGCTTCGTGGATCCGGCGGGTGTTTTCAGAAGGTCTCTGTCCAGAGAAGTCGCCTTTAAGCCAAAACCGTCAGAGCTTGCAGGCTGCGGCGTCTGTGAGCCCCAGAAGGAAGCTCCTTTGGCTTGGCATGCGCTTCCTGCCTCTTTCTAGGCTGTCTCTGGTACCAGTCTTGAATGATTCTTGGAGCGAGTGTTAAGTAGGTAGGGGACGGTCCTGTTTTAATCGGGAGTGATTAATTGCTGAATATGATCTAGCAAGTTCAGTGTTGTGGCATAGTTTGGGCTTTTGAATATCGTCCGTGGATGGAAAGTGATGGAAAATGGAAGTTTAGGTTCTCGAAACGGGATAGTGTTCAGAACAGACGGACCTTGGGCAAGGTTGACTGCTGTCTGGAGCGGGGCTTTGCAAAAGTTTGGCACAAGGGTCAGTGTTAGTGTTGGTCCGCGAAGGAAGAGGTAGAAAAGTTGGGAGTAAGCATTAAAAAATTCAAAAACAGTGGCAATTTTATATCCAGTGAATATAAGAAATCTGCTCTTGTTTTGTGTGTTTGCTGTTTTATTCCATCCCCCCCCCCCAGTGATTCATCTTTATTTTGTTATATACAAAACTGTCGTGACAGATGGAAAGGAGAAGGAAAAATGATCTTCCACCCCAGATGGTTTGGGAAACACTGGACTCTACATAAGTGACAGTAGTCTAGATTCACTTTTGAAGTTCAAATGTTATTTTGTTACAATTTCGGGTGTAAAAAAAGTATAAGCTAAAACAGTTACCAGAGTTTTAATAACATTTTTTTTTTCTTTTTAAGGGGTTTGTTAAAGTTGTCAAGAATAAGGCCTACTTCAAGAGATACCAAGTGAAATTCAGAAGACGGCGAGGTATGGTCAGGTTTTTGTGTTCATAGTAGTGAAACAGTCTGCAGTGGTGTAGACTTTCTTAAACTTTTTTTCTTTCTTTCAGAGGGTAAAACTGATTACTATGCCCGAAAACGTTTGGTAATCCAGGATAAAAATAAATACAACACACCCAAATACAGGATGATAGTTCGTGTAACCAACAGAGATATCATTTGTCAGGTAAGTTGCATTCTAGACTCAAGCGGTGATGGTAAACCTACCTCCCCATAATTTACTGTACTAGAGAAATTGTACTTGGAAAACAAAAACACATGTATGGGTTAGAAGGGCCATCGAGTGTAGTGCCTGGGACTCCAAAAATATTTAAGTGAGTAGTTCTTTTCCTTTTTGTAGGTCTTAAATTGGAGCCTGGAAATTGGTGTTTATAAAAATATTCTGACTGAAGGTCAGCCATGTTTATCAATCCTGGCCCAGTTTTAATCCCATTTATTTTCTTATTGGGGCAAAGAGGGTTAGAGCAATTTATGGTTCTACCTTATTTTACAGGGGTGGAGGATAATTTAGAGAGCAAGTAGAAGGTTCTTGCTCACAAATTCCAGTAGAACAATAGAATTTGCTGTGGAGTAAGTCCTGCCGTTTGCTGTATGGTCTTACATACCACATATTCATACTCTTTGAAGAGGTGGGTAGTTACGAAGGTTAAATTAGGCTTTTAAGATTGTTCTTATTCCTGCTTTTTGTTTGAAGTAAGTTCTGATTGTTAAGTATGAAGGTGTCTCCCTCTTAAATTGCTCCAAGAAAGTGGCAGTTTGCTCCTAGAAGACAATTTTATGGGCTTATAACAACTAGGGGAAATTTTTATACTTGAGATTTGCTGGGCCTTTGCAGGAGGCAGGCACACCTGTTTTCTGGGTAAAAGAATTTGTTTTGGAGGCAAAGGCTTCCTCCTTGCCTGAGTTCACATAACTAAATACTCAGTGACCAAAACATTATTGGACTTAAATATGCTTAATTCAAAAGATGTTTGAAATAATTGGGGATTCCTTTGACTTTTCAAAGTGCCTCTTTAATTCAGCAGGTAACCTGCTAAGTCTCCTGTATTTAGAAGTAAGGACATATAGTATAATTTATCCCAAAGGCATTTTAGTAATCAGCATCCATATGATCATTTTAGTTTTACATACTGTGACATATTTACGGAGTCATAAATCTATCTGTTGTAATTGACCACGCCATATGTAGCTGGATGTGAGTAGGTTTAACAAAGACAAATTTTAAGTGGTGTGGATTTATGTCTGGCTTTTTTTCCTTCAAGTCCTTGGAACAAGAAGGTACTTAAACAGTGAAAGCAGATTACTAACCTTTTATTTCTTCTTACAGATTGCTTATGCACGTATAGAAGGAGATATGATCGTTTGTGCAGCTTATGCTCATGAACTTCCAAAGTATGGTGTGAAGGTTGGCCTAACAAATTATGCTGCAGCATACTGTACTGGCCTGCTGCTGGCCCGCAGGGTATGTACAGGACTATTTTAAATGATGTTTTTTTGGAATTAGATCACTGTTTGGAATTTTCTGCAGGAGAAATGTTCACACATGGATAAAATACCCTCAGCTGTGAGGTCAGGAGAGTGCTTGTTACCTTGTGGTTTATAAGGGCATCATTGGGAAAGATGATTTTATAAAAACAAGGTTTGATTGAAAACCATACATTTTCTGACAAATTTCGGAAGCAGTTTTCTTGTTTTTCTGCCCTGTTTCTTAGATATATTTAGACCAATAGAATTTTCTGCATTGGTGGATATCTTTATTGCTGTTGATGTGGTAACCAGTAGACATGTGGCTTTTGAGCAATTGAAATGTATCTGGTACTACTAATGGACTAAATTTTTAATTTACATTTTAATGTGGCTAGTGAGTGGCTGCCTAGTTTGGCAAATCTATTCAGAAGTGTAGATCTGATTGTAAGCATACACGAATATGCAGACTCTGCTCCAGATCCTGAGAATCTGTAGTTTAGTAGGATGTCCAAGTGATTTATGTGTATGTTAAATTTTGAGAAGCAGTTTCTTAAACTTATGGGACGGGGCAAGCATTGTGGAAGATTCATTTTTGTCTTAATCATCTATACCTCTGGGTGGCAGTATTTCCTGTCATGCAGAAAAGATGAAAATGATTTTGCCTTGTTTTTGTTTCCTGAGTTACTGACATTGTTTTGCAGTGGAATTGTTAAGCGTGTATCATTATTGGGGACCAACATCTTCATTGCTTATAAATATGTTTGGGCATGGGGAACATTGTCATTAGCTATGAGAGCAACTTGATGTAGAGTAGGATAAAGGAATAAATGAATTGGAAGGAAATTTTTTGTCAGGTCATTAAAGTTGTGACTTGAGATATTGTTTGAATATATTCATACAGGTATTTAGACTGGTTTCTTTGTTAATAGCTTCTCAATAGGTTTGGCATGGACAAGATCTATGAAGGCCAAGTGGAGGTGACCGGAGATGAATACAATGTGGAAAGCATTGATGGTCAACCTGGTGCCTTTACCTGCTATTTGGATGCAGGGCTTGCAAGAACTACTACTGGAAATAAAGTTTTTGGGGCCCTGAAGGGAGCTGTGGATGGAGGCTTGTCTATTCCTCACAGGTAATGTAGTATTCAAGGCCTCATTGCCTGGACTCCATACTTCGCTGTTTCTAACTCAGATTGTGGAGATTACTGAATCAGTTAAAGTAATAGTAGCTGTCATTGAGTGCCTGCTGTATGCTAGGTAGTTGCAAGAGGAACCTAGCAAAGCTAGAAGGAATTGGTAACATTTTTATAAGTGAAGAGACTGAGGTTAAGAGGTAAAACTGGTTTATCCAAGATTTTGGAGCCAAGAAGTAGAAGAGCCGGGGTTGAAACCACTATTTGTGTGTGACTTAAGTTTTGGTTAGAAACAAGAGCTTGATCTCATCACGACCCCACCCCTTTCCCCTCCGATTCATTTTTTTTCCTCATTCAGAAAGAAGGAAACTGAGTTGTGGAAAAATGTCTCAAGGAAAAAAATTTCATGAAAAAGGCTTATGACCAATTTCTAAACTTTTAACTGGATATGAGATTGTAGGCCATTCTTAGAAGCTAATTGTTTTAATTGGGATGTTTCTTTGGATTAATGGTGTCTGTCGTTGAGTAGAAACATTTAAATGATTTTACTAGCTTTTTAGGAATGTTTTAGTGGTTGGTGATTTAACATCCAAAAGGGTTGCGTGTATCTATATCAAATATAACCTAACTAGAACTTAATTTTATAATGTTGGGGATGAGGGGTTGTGGAACTGCAGTTCTGTTTCAAGGCAGCAATGTGATCTTGAATGACACATTTAACTCCCATGTACCCCTAGAGCACCACTGAAATTCTAGGATGGGGGCATGGCAGTTTTAAAACTTTCCTTTGATGATAAGGACTAACTTTATAGTGGTGGAAAGGCTTGTTTTATTTAATTGTTTTTAAAGGTGTTTGTGGCATGATTTTCCATCCTGGAATTCAGAAATTAGCTGCTGAATGATGATATCCCACTAACTGAGCAGTCAACAGTTGGTCCTTTGGTTGCACATGATGCAATCTATTGTTTCAAGACGGGACTGAAGGCAGCTACAAAAATGAATTCCTGCTAGTGAACTAATGTAAATCAGTGTATACTAAAATATGAAAAACTTCCTTTTAGTACCAAACGATTCCCTGGTTATGATTCAGAAAGCAAGGAATTCAATGCAGAAGTACATCGGAAGCACATCATGGGTCAGAATGTAGCAGATTACATGCGTTACCTAATGGAAGAAGATGAAGATGCTTATAAGAAACAATTCTCTCAATACATAAAGAACAACGTAACTCCAGACATGGTAAAATTTTTACCTAAAAATGCCTGTGGTTAATTATAGAACTAGGTTTAGTATTTGTTTTTAGTGGGTACATTACATGGCTTCATTTCAGGTTAACAGTTAAAAGTTGAATATGGGCATATTCATAGGTATAGACAGATTCAAATAAACTGTCCTTGGCGTAAAATAAATGACATGAAATTGGGTTGTTGGACCTAGGGCAGGCAGGTTATAAACTAGGGATAAAAAAGGTAGTGAGTTAGACTTGTCAACATGCTTTTAGAGATCTTTAGAAGACAAAGGATGGCAGGTTTCAAGGATCCAATTTTAAAGTCTTTGGTAGCTTTTACGTATTTGGCTGTTCTATATAGGTTTCATTTCTGTGGTTATAGTTAATTGGTGTCTGTTAGGAGGTCCTAGTTGCTACACTTATGTTGAGGCCATGAGGAAGAAAAGTTCTTTCATTGCAAGTACATGCTATGTTTGGGCTTTCTGAATGTTTTAGGCGTGCACACAGAAAGGGAAATCTACAAATTCTATTACTAGTCTTATATGATGCTAAAGAAGGGAACCGTGTTTGCTGAAGTGACTTTAATGTTGGAGAATTTATCACCCTTAAAGTTGAGTCTCCAGGGCTATCAATCGACACACTGAAGTGATTAAAGATGATGATGATAATACCAGTTTTGAAATTGTAGTGAAAACATAAATCACACTGTTATAAAACTATTATAGATACAGAATTATATACAAATGAATGGGTTACATATTGTTAATTGTTAGATTTTTTTTCTATTAGCGATTATATTTAAGCATTTCTTTGGTTATGGAAATTATTTTTAAAATAGTGTTTTGTTTGGGAAGAGACTACTTTGTTATTTGTATGGTCAGTATATAGGCTAGGGCTGGATAAACACAGATTGCGTCTTAAGCTAGGAAAAGTAGTTTTATATTAGTAACGCAGATAGGTGCGTGTTTTTGAAGTCATCAAATGGATTTGTTAAATACAGTGGAGAGCTGTAATAAAGAGCTAAGAGGTCGAGAAAGTAACTTTCAAACGTGATTTAGGTAGTTGAGGTCTTGTGCAGTGAAAAATTTCGCATTATTTTCCTTTGCTAATTAAGCTTTACACAAATGCATAGTAGTAATTGAATTTTCTCCACTTTGAATAATTTTAGTGACTTGGATCACCTTATTCATTTTAGGGGTAACTTTTACTAGATTTTGGTAATGAACACTCATGCAGGCAGGCATTTTACAGCTGCTCTTCATGACTTGATCTTGCATAGGATCAAGTCATTTATAGTTGACTCTTGGATAATGTGGGGGCAAGTAGTAAAGGGCGCCAAACCACACCGTTCTCAAGCAGTCAAAATTCCACTCCTCCCAAACTAACTATAATCATCCCTCAATATCTGCAGGGATAAGAAGGCCTGCTGTATATTTATTGAAAAAAAAATCAGTGTATAAATCTGTGCAGTTCAAACTTGTGTTTTTTAAGGTTGAACTGTATTTGTAGGTGGTAATTGAAACAATTCAGAGTTGCAACATTGTTTTTGATGAGTTTTATAACAAAATTCTCACCAAGATGTCCAACTAGATAAGCTTTCAGGATATGCTAGAGAAATTTGCTCCTCTTTTTGGTTCCAGAGGCTTAATTTTGTTGCCAAGATATTAGTAACTCGTAGTGGTGTAATAGTAGTAGTAGTAGTAGTAGTAGATATAAGAGGTCCCTGGTATGCAGTACTGGAATAGCCTTGAAAGACCTTTCAAGATACCAGTGGAAAATGTAAATCTGGGGAAAGCAGGGAAGACAAATTAATTTGGCAATTGTTTCTTGGCCTCTTAAACACTTGTCATCTTAACATCTTAAAGCTTTGTTTTGGTGTGTATCCTTACTTGAGTGAATTTCAGTTAGACAGTGTTCTAAATGATTACAAATTGTGTTTGTACAGAAATCAGTTTGCTTCAAACTTGAGTGACTTAAATATAGCCAAAGTCCTCAGAAATACGTGAAAAAAAATTTTGAGGAAGATTTTTGTGAATGTCAGCTTATGTTGCCTGTGGTAAAAGTTGGTAATTTCTTAGGAAAAGAAATTTAGAAATGTATATTTAGAAGTTTAAGCAGATACCACCACTCAACTAGTTTAGAACCTTTTGAGAATTTGGCTAAGAAGGACAAAATAGGCTTAAGGTAGTAGGTTATAGTGTGCTGTATTGTTGTTTAGGGCATATGAAATGAAACCAAGTACTGTTTGCTTTGCTTTGTTTCAGATGGAGGAGATGTATAAGAAAGCTCATGCTGCTATACG
Source organism: Cynopterus sphinx (assembly GCA_030015415.1). Classification (NCBI taxonomy): domain Eukaryota; kingdom Metazoa; phylum Chordata; class Mammalia; order Chiroptera; family Pteropodidae; genus Cynopterus; species Cynopterus sphinx. Next base: position 66,427,130 of record CM057387.1, on the reverse strand, counting down.
AGAGAATCCAGTCTATGAGAAGAAGCCTAAGAAAGAAGTTAAAAAGAAGAGGTATGCATCTTACTGTTTTTTCAAGGGAAAGAGGTTGGGAGGGAGGGGTTCCCTGCCTTGTTTCATCTCACTCAGACTGGGTGAAGTTGGGCAAACTCGATCACTAACTCTGCATGATGTTGCAGAAGTGAGGGGAACCAGGTTTGCTAAAGTAATAGTGGTGGTAGAATTGTATTAGCCTCAGAAGCTACTGAGGTGGCCCATTCTATCCTAGTACACTTTCTGCTAATATTTAATGATTCTAAGCATTGTATTAACATGAGGTAATAGAACAGTATTACAAAAAGTTGTTGGGGTTTGGGAAAGTTAGCTTAAAATTATAAATAAATACACGTATTGGAATTTGAATTGCCTGACTTGTTACAAAAGTCCATCTTTTTCAATCAAAGTTAAATGTTCTCTATCTTCTTTAGCTGCAGTTGTTAAAAATATCAGTTCTGTCTCTCTGTTTTATAGGTGGAACCGTCCCAAAATGTCTCTTGCCCAGAAGAAAGATCGGGTAGCTCAGAAGAAGGCAAGCTTCCTCAGAGCTCAGGAACGGGCTGCTGAGAGCTAATAAACCAAATTGCAATTTTCTAATAAGATTTTTCATGTAAAGATAGTAATAAACTTATTGAGCAAGCACCTATTTCTGTGTTTTAAGACCTTGTTAATCTGTAGGAAATGTCTTGAAATTGATAGTACTTTTCTTCAGGAAACAAGTATAGCCTTTTCCAGAAAAAGTTGTCTTATATATTGACTAATTGGGCTGTTCTCCCTGACAAGAATTATCCTTCAAATTGTATGATGTGCTCTCCCAAAAAGTCTGGCAAGCAACAGACCAACCTTCCACTATGAAATGTTTCTTTTATTTCTTTTAACCAGATGTTTGGTGGGAAGAACAGGTACCTTCAAAGTATGTAATTTTAAGAGAAAAATCTGGCACTAATCCATGACTTTAATTTTTGAGAGAAAGCTAAGAGGTGTTTCATATTAATGGGGATGTTGGAGGTACATAAAAGATCTGAATAAACAAAAGAATTGCAAATAACTCATTAAGTTTACATGAGAAAATATTAGTTGGATAAATTTATGTGCCTCTTAAAAAATAGCCCTTTGGCCAACAAAATATGTTGTTTGAAAATGGAAAATTATTACTAAAAAAGTCTTATGGTATCAGAGTCCTGCTCTTAATGTCCTACTTGCCCATAATAGATTCAAGATTCAAGATCTGGATCTGGATTGGGTCTATGATCTTAAGATGTTAGTTTTGAAAGACTCGGCTGGTTAAATAAGATAGATACACCATTTGAACCTAAGATGATAAAACTTCATTTTCAGCCTCAAAAATTGGCAATTACATGTTGCCAAATAAAACACTTCCTGAGGGATTCTGGATTTTTAAGAGCTTGGTAAGTTAAGAGCCACTCAAAACATTGAGGCCACATTACATTTGATGTCATTTTAAATGAGTTAAAAGTGTTTTAAAGCCTATAATACAACAAACCATACTATAAACCAATATCTGTTTATAAAGGAGTAATTTTAATTTACCTGCTTTGCAGTCTTAATTTCTGTTAATGTGCAAACTTTACCATGCTAAGACATTAGTAAATTTATGTGTAAATTTTAAACAGCAGCTTCAATGCAAACACAATGTGTCCAGCAATGGTATTTTGGCTAACAAAATCTACAGAATACTTTCACTGTTGATGTTTATGGAATGAGGCTTTTCACAGCATTAAGTCAGTCAAAATAGTTAACACATGAATCTACTGGGAAATGTACCAGGGCTTCCAAAAAAGCAGGAATGAAATCTTTTTGAACGTGTTGATCCTATACCTCCTGCCATTACTTAAGCATTTGACGTGTATTTTATGATGGCTTCTTGGGGACCAGGGGAAAGGAATTTTGTGTAACTGTCGGGGATCTGAATCAGAAGCCAAAATTTTTAAGTGGTAGATTTTCCACCATGGTCACAATGTCCAAATGAACTAAGAGTCATTTGTGTAGGAAATTTTCTTCCACAGTAATGTTTTTAAGTTATTTAGTATCAAAGAATGTTCCATTTCCATTTGATTCGCTGTGACTTTGAGAGCAATACAAGAATAAAGTTGCTTTTCTAATTCTTCACGAATTTCACTTGGAGCACCACGAAGTAGGTAGTCTTTGAGTAACTGACAGGCTTTTGCCAAATTTGGTTGTATCACTTCTGAAGTACACTTCATTGTACTCTGGTCACAGCTAGTTCGACAATCTGTGCCATAGATACAGTCCAGATCAGACTCACAGTGACGATCCTTTATAAGTTCTTTCAGGTTTGTCTCTGGCACAATTTTTCTCATGTCCACCATTTTCAAATCATATTTATCATTATATCCTAGGTTTTTGGCACTAGTATCACACATGAGGAAGTTTCCATAGGGTCCATGGAAAACATCTTCCACAAATTCTAGGAGTCCTATGGCTATTTTAGCCTTTCTGGGCCATGATGGTGTGAACAACTGATCCATGCTTCTTCTGAACCCAGATGGAATAAAAAGTTCAATGACCCATGGAAGGCTTATTCCATAAAGAGAGGTATATTCAACACTTTCCATTACATAGAGATCACCACAGAATCCCATTAATTTGGGAGTATGTTCTTTATCTTGAAGTATCACCATAAGAAGAAACTCATTTAATTGAAGAAGCGCCCATGCTGACTTTGCTTCTCCCAAGGAAACCTGGCCATCTTTGTCTCCATCAGCCACTGTCAATATGAGATTAACCAGGTCAGAGAGGTTTCCTTGATCACCCAATTTTGCCTGTAAAGGTAAGAATTTAGCCAATTATACAGAAAGAATGAAAATACCTCATGTTAACATACTAATTTCCTTTACTACCATGCTAATATTGCCAATAAATATTTATGATGCTAAATGAGTCAAAACTTATAGAATTGCAGTAAAACTCACTTGGCAAGTATATGTCTTAAGAAATGGCCACCCTAAGTCCTGTAACCCCCTTACACTCTAGACAAAATAAGTTAACTGAGATGCTAATTATTCTTTGTCCTACTCATACATTTACTTGCAAAGTTGCACTGAAATGTGCTCATGTCCAAAGTTATAAGAAGGGTCAACTGAAAATTATTCTGTTTTGTAGTTACCACAATAATTATTTTGTTGAAGTTGTAGTGTTCCAATGATGAAAGTTAAAAAGTTTCCCTGTGAAGCTTCTCTGGAAGAAAATAGTCTGAAAATATAAACTGTCCAAAGCAAAAAAAAAGATGAGTAAAAATGAGCAATAAAAATGAAAAGGAAAAAAGATTCTTTCCAAAAGATTATTTTCATCTTTTAATATTTCTATTTAATTTTTAAATATTTCTTTAAAAACAATTTGCAAGGATGTAATTTTATTTCACCTTTATAAAAAAAATATCAGTTATGATGTCAAACTATAGAATGAAATCCCCTCATAACTGGACATTTTTAGGTATTAAATATCTCTACATATTTTTCTCTGAATTATTGCCTCAAGATAGAGTCCCTGATACAGGTCAAAGAATAGCAATATTTTTGTGTTTTAGGATGAGGTCTTGCCAATTCTTCCAGAAGAGTACTGCTTCACACTAGTAATGTGGGTCAGAATACTTACTTTAAAGAGACTGTAGACCATTTCCTTGAATTTCTGTACAGTAGTTCCCCTAGTTGGTTTATCAAATAGCACTATTTCTCTTCTTGGTTCCAATTCTGTTCCAAAATCAAGATGAAGTGCTTGTTCCATTTGACATTTCACAACCCCTGGTAGATTATCCCAAATCCCTAAATACATCTATGAAAAAGGATTGCAAGTTATATTTTAAGCTGAGTAGACAAATCTACCACTTTATTTTTAGCGTCCTCCTCTAAAAGAATACGAGCAACAAAACATTTGAGATTGACTGACTGATATACAACTTTGAAATTATACTCCGAAGCTTTTTTCTTTTTTAAGTTATAAAACTAATATATTTCTAAATATTTTTTGACCATGATCGTAAATTTTATTTTGTACACTATTGTAAAATATCAAAAACATAAAATTTACCATCTTAACCATTCAGTGGTGCTGCATTGATGAAATTGTGCTACCATCACCACTGTCCTTCAGAAAAGTCTTTTCAACTTGTAAAACTGAAACTCTATACTCATTAAACAATAACTGTTACTCCTTTACCCCCAGCCCTTGGCATAACCATTCTACTTTGTCTTTATGACGTTGACTATTCACTCTAAGTAACTCACAAATGGAATCATACAGAACTTGTCTTTTTGTGACTGGCTTATTTCATTTACCATCATGTCATCAAGGTTCATCAATAATGTGGCATGTGTCAGAATTTCCTTCCTTTTTAAAGTTGACTAGTTTTCCATTATAGATATGATATCACATTTTGCATTCCCATTTATCAGCCAATAGACACTTGGGTTGCTTCCATGTTTTAGCTATTGTGAATAATATTGACATGGACCTGGGTGTAAAATTATCTCTTTTGAGACCCTGCTTTCAGTTCTTTTAGGTATATACCCAGGAGTGGAATTGCTGGATGATAAATTTTGTAGTGGCTATACCATTTTATATTCCCACCAGTAGTTTACAACAGTTCCTATTTCTCTACATCCTCACCGTACTTATTTTGTTTTATTTTTTTGTTATTTTAAATAATAGACATCCTAATGGGTATGAGGTGGCATCTCACTGTGGTTTTAATTTTCATTTCCCTAATGATCAGTGATGCTGAACATCTTTTCATGTACTTATTGACCATTTGTACATCTTTTTGGAGCACTGTCTATCCGTGTCCTTTACCCATTTTTAATCCCAGTTGTTTTTTTATTATTGTTGCATTTTAGGAGTTCTTTATACATTCTGGATATTAATTAATCCCTTATTATACATATGATTTGCAAATATTCTCTCCCATTCTTTGGGTTGCAATTTTATTCTACTGGTATTCTTTTGATGCATAGATTTTTTTAATTTTCATGAAGTCCAATTTCTCTATTTTTTATTTTGTTGACTACCTTTGGTGCCATATTCAAGAAATCATTGCCAATCCAATAGCATGAATGAAGCTTTTACCCTATGTTTTCATCTAAGAGGTCTATAGCTTTAGTCCTTACATTTAGATCTTTGATCCATTTTGATTTAAATTTTGCATATGGTGTTAGGTGAGAGTCCAAATTCATTCTTTTGCATATAGATATCCAGTTTTTCCAGCACCATTTGTTGAAAAGGCATTCTTTTTACTATTAAGTGGTCTCAGCACCCTTATTAAAAATCTTTTGACCATATATGTGAGGGCTTATTTCTGACTTATTTCATTGGTTTATATGTCTATCTTTATTCCAGTACCGTACTGTTTTGATTACTATAGCTTTATAGTATGACTTGAAATCAGAAAATGCAAATCCTCCAGCTTTGTGATTCTTTTTCCAACATTGTTGTGGCTATTCAGGGTCCAGTGAGATTCCATAAAATTTTAGGATGAGTTTTCCTACTTCTGCAAAAATTGTCATTGGAATTTTGACAGGGATTTCATTGAATCTATAGATCACTTTGGGTAATAACATCTTAACGATATTAAGTATCCCAATCCATGAACATAGGACATGTTCCATTTGTTTATGCCTTTAATTCGTTTCAGCAATGTTTTGAAATTTCATTGTACAAGACTCCCTAGTTAATTCCTAAATATTCTTTTTGTTGCTTTTGTACATGTAATGGTTTTCTTAATTTCCTTTTTGGATTGTTCACTGTTAGTGTAAAGAAATACAATTAATTTTTGTGTGTTGACTTTGTTTCCTACTACTTTGCCAAATTTGTCTGTTAGCTCTAACTATTTTGTGTGTAGAATCTTTAGGTTTTCTATATTAGATCATATTGTCTGTCAACAGATAATTTTACTAATTCCAATTTGGATGCATTTAATTTTTTTTCTTGTCTAACTTATCTGGCTAGAACTTGTTGAATGGAAGTGGCAAAAATGGGCATCCTTGCCTTGTTCCTTAGAGGGAAAGCTTTCCATGTTTCACCACTGAGTATGATGTTAGCTGTAGGTTTTTCATATATGGGTTCTGTTATGTTGAGGTGTAGTAGCTTTCTATTCCTAGTTTGTTGAGTGCTTTTATCATGAAAGTGTACTGAATTTTGTCAAATACTTGTTCTACATCAATTGAAAAGATCTCTTTTCCCTTCATCTGTTAATGTGGTGTATTATACTGATCAATTTTTGTATGTTGAACCATCCTTGCATTACAGTAATAAATCTCATTTGGTCGTGGTATATAATCCTTTTAATATGATTTCAGTTTGTTAGTATTTTGTTGAGGACTTTTGCATAAATGCTCATAAGGGATATTGTTTTGTAGTTTTCTTGTAGTGTCTCTATCTGGTATTGATATCAGAGTAATGCTGGCCTTATAGTATAAGTCAGGAAGTATTTTCTCCTCTTCAATTTTTTGAAAAAGGTTGTTAGTTCTTAAAATGTTTGATACAATTCACCAGTGAAGCCAATAGGTACAGGGCTTTTCTTGTTGGGAGACTTTTGATTACTGATTCTCTCTCCTTACTAGCTATATATAGATCTATTCAGATTTTCTATATCTTGGAAGGTTTTATATTTATAGAAATTTGCCTCTTTCATCTAGGTTATGCAATTTGTTGGTGTACAACTGTTCACTGTACTCTTATATAATCCTTTTTATTTTGTAGAATTGGTACAAAGGTCTCCACTTTAATTCTGATTTTAGTAATTTGAGTCTTAGTTCATCTAGCTAAAGGTTGGTCAATTTTGTTGATATTTTCAAAAAACCAAATTTTGGTTTTGTTGCTTTTCTCTATTGTTTTTGTAGTCTCTTTCCTTTACCTCTGTTGTAATCTGTATTATTTCCTTCTGCTGGCTTTGAGTTTAGTTTGTCCTTTTCTAATTCCTTAAATTATAAAGTTAGGCTGTTTATCTGAGGCCTCTCTAATTTCTTAGTGTAAGCATTTATAGCTATAAATATAATTTTTAAAAAGTCAAATTACACAGAAGGATGAAAAGCAAAGTTCATCTATATCCATTTCCCTAATCCCAAACCCCAAATTTAGTCACTATTAACTATCTAGCCAATTAATCCAACTAATACTATATGGTATTTATTATGTGCTTTGGTCTACTAATTTATTTTATTATTTTACTCTTTATATCAATCCTATGAAGTAGATACTATTATTCTCATTTTACTGATGGGAAACTGAAGGAGAGAGAAGTGAAAGTAACACTATAGTGTTATGTAGTATGCTAAAGGTAACACAATAGTGGCAAAGCCAGCATTTGAGCCCAAGCAGTCTACTCTTGCTTATATATAAAAAACAAATAAGATTATTATATTAATCCAAACAAAGCAGATTATATCACTCCCCTGCACCCAAATCTCTAATTTAATTAGTATAAAATCCAAAGTCCTTTCCATTACCTGTTAGGCTTCATATGAGCTGGCCTGGCCTACTTCTCCAATCTGATCTTGTCCCTCTTACTCCCTGAGTATATCCCAGCTACACTGGTCTTCTTTCTGTTCCTTTAACCTATCAATCCTATCACTGTTTCATGACATGCTTCATCTGCTGTTGGTTCTCAAAAATCTTCATAGACCCAGCTCCTTCCCATCATTCAAGTCTCAGCTCAGATGTCACCTTAGATAGGCCTTCCCTAAGCACTCTCTCGATAACTCATCACCCCATTTTATTTTCTTCACAGCCTTTAGCACTGTCTGAACATGGTCTTACTTATTAATTTTTTGACTTATTATTTGTCTTCCTTCACATGAAACATAAGGCAAGAGACCAGAGAGACTTTATCTGTCTTGTGCCTCATGGTCTCTCCCAATGCCCTAAACAGTACCTAGCATGTAGTAGATATTCAAATGTTGGACTCTGTTTCAGAAATTCTCTTAAATATGGTTAGTATCCAACTTAAAATTTATTTTAAATTTCTATAATTGTAAGAGTAATGTATATTTATACTGGTAATTGAGAAATAATACAAAGAAAACAGATGAACTTAAAATTCATGCAATATTCCACTGTCCAAGAATAACCAATGCTGATGTTTGTTACATTTTCTTCTAGTCCAATAGTATTCCATTGTTTTAGTTTATATTTCTTTGATTTAAGGGAGGTAGAACATTTTCTCCATTATATTTATCAGCTATTTACAGTTCTCTGTGATTTGGCTCATCCTGCTCTTTGTCCATGGCTGCAGTTTAATTTTTCATGCAAGTATGAAAAATTGTTATGTTAGAAAGGCCTTCCCTGATCACCTCCTTTAAAGCACATCTGTACCATCCCCAACCCCTGAGTTCTCCATCAATTTGCCCTCTTTTATATACTATATAAATCACACCACATTCTGTAATTACCTTATTTATCTATCTATCAACTGTTTATATTCCCCACTCCTCTGGGATAATGTAAAACCCACAGGGAAGTAATTTTATCTATCTTAATCACCACTGGATTCCTAATAGCTAAAATATTGTCTGGAATATACTGAGAATAGGGGATTAATAAATATCTGTGGGATGAGTGAATCAAAGTATACAAAATTAAAATATATAATGTCTTAAAGCTCTGGTTCAATAATTCTAATAATGCTTTAATTTAAAGTAAAATTGGAGTGCACCATCAACTTGAAATGTTTATTCGTAATATCCATACCTGATTGTTGGGCTTGGTAGACAAGCATTTTCCAAAGTAAAGAGTTTCTGTAACACAAAGGCTATTACATGCAGGCCCATCAATAACTCCAGTCTTGTACTTGTCACACTAAAGACCAGGAAATAAAAAAATAGTTAACAGAAAAATGTTCACAAGCAGAAACATAATAAAGACACCATGTAGAGATACCTACCTCTTTCAGAGAAGGTTCTACGAAAATAACTTAGACTTTGGATTTGGACAGACTTAGATTTGAATCCAAGCTCAGTTCCTTAACTATCTATATGATGAGATATCTTGTTGTGACTACAGTGTGCATAGAATTTTGAAACTATTTTTCCCACTTAATATAGTCTGAGGTGGTACAGTACCTACTCTCACGAAGAAAAAAGACACTGTGATTTTAAAAAAGGCTCTGGTTCTAAAATAAATTTAAAAATAAAGTTTAAATTACCAAAATGATTTAAAATAACAAAACAAACAAACCTCTGTCATCTTACCATCCTTGGGATCACCAAAAACAAGAAAGAAAATTAAATCCTATCTTTGATAAAATAAGGTACCAATGTAACCCTAAGGCACAATAAATGAGTACAGCCTGCCAAATCCAGTGAAAATTACACCAGATTCCAAAAATATGCTGAGATTAAATATCGCCGTGACCTCAATTCTCAAAGTTGGCAGAACATTGAGTAGGTGGTACGCCTGAAGAGAAGTACCATCACCCTATTTTGCAATAAAGATTTAAGGGGGACAAGCTGTGGAAACTTCCAAGACTCTATTTGGCATCATGAATAGCAGGGCAAAGCAGTGCTGAATGATAAAATCCTTAAAAATGTTATCTATACTGGAGGCAGTCTGTTAATGAAATGGGGGTTGAAAGAGATTATACTGTGGTATAACGAATGAGAATAGAGAATCTGTGATCTAATAAGTGCTCAATAATAGCAGTTATTATTTTATACAGCTACACTTTTGAGTAAAAGACATCAAATGATTTCGAATGTAAAAGAATCTGAAAATATAATACCCATTAGCATCTCTTGAACTATTAGAGAATAAATTTCAGGCAACTAAGAGATGAACAGAGAAACTAAACATGGAAGCCACTTGAAATATAGGACTGGGATAAAAATGACCCTGGGAATCTATTTCATAATAACTGTTAATTTGATATCTTGTGGTTTCTAGATGTTAACTATCTATCAGGCACTGTTCTAGTGCTATAATTTTATAATCATGACAACGACTCTGTTATATCGATAGAACCTATTGTTATACCCATTGTAATAATAAGGAAACAAATATCTGTTGAGTAACTTGCTTGAGGTCACACAGTTATAAAATAACAAGATTCCAACCTAGGCAGTCTGGTTCCAGAGTTCATTCTTTTAAGCATTACTGTATATTGTTTAGAATGTTATTATTAACTATACTAGTAAAATTAATAAAATTAACAAAAATCAAAGGGAAATATAAGAAGATGGGAGATAGTATAAGGTTGTTGATTTCCTTAACATCCAAGATCAAAATATAACATTTACATCTAATAAGCCAAATAATAGAGACAGAAGTATATTCATCTCAGTAGAGATGATCATACACAAATAACGATGCAATAAATATCTTAATGGCTAAAAATAGAGATATCACTAGAAAAACATAACAATGACTGATTAAAATTAAGTAGAGTAAAGGAGATGGGATGAATGGAAGTACAGTAATTTTATCATTGATTGTGGTGGGGAATAAACACATGTGGTCTAAAGAAATAAAGAATAAACTACATTTTTAAAAGTTATAGTATAGAGTTAACCACTAGAAGAGCAAAAAATAGAATACAAACCTTCCTAAATTATCAGGAGGAACACAAAGAAAACAAATTAAAGAAATATACACCCCCTAGAGGAAGAGAGGAACCAAATGAATCCTAAAAACAGAAAGTAGGTCATAAAATGTGATACAGAACTAAGTCATATCTATAAATGTCAATGGGATAAGTACACCTATTCAAAGAAAAAAATCCTCAGAAAATAGTGTCAAAAAAGTTGAAAATAAAAGATGGCACAGATGTACCAGCCAAATGCAAGGGGAAAAAAATAAGTTATAATCCTATACCAGATGAGGTTGAATTCAAGGTGTAGGGGAAGAGTGAAAGCATTAAATAAAGACAAAAGGATAAAAGGCTCCCTATAATGAGAAAACACAAAATCCACAATGAAGACATTGCGGTCATGAATTCCTTATAAAGCAAATAAAGTAGCTTTAAAATTCATTAAGTGGAATGTATAAGAAATAGAAAAATAAATAGAAAGGCATTAGAAGTAGATCCTAATTTACTTTTCTTAGTTCATGACAGATAAAGAAGTTTACAGAAAAAGGATATGAAAGAACTAAATAACCTGACTAATAAGGTAGATCTAATTGGCCTGAAAACATTTACAAAATTACACCCAAACCTTAACATGTTCCACTTAGTGGAAATGGCAGAAACAGTATTTTACAATCACAATATAATACAACCTTAAAGTAACAAATATCTATCCAGAAAATTTTAAATAGTCTTTTAACTCCTGAGTCAAAGAGAAAGTACAAATTGATATGTTCAGTATCTAGGAAATAAATAACAATAATAACATTTAAAATTTATATCAGGAACTAAAGCTAAATTTAAAGAACTGTTTAAAGAATATAAAGTTATAATTACATTAATAAACAGCAAAGAACAAATAAATAAATTCCAAATTCAAGAAATTAGAAAAAAATGAAAAGCAAAAAAAAAAGGAATTAACCAATACAAAATAAAAATAAAAGGCTATATTCTCTGTGTAGCTGAGAGAATTCTTCTGATCTTCATCTCCCAATCTCTGCTTTAGACCTTCTTGCTATTCTTTGGTTTCTACAATTACCTTCTGCTCTTTCCCAGAATTCTCCCCATCCGTCTGGTTCCCTTAGTCTGATAACATCACGCTGCTCACAGATCGGTCTTGTCCAGCTCTGGCTCTATGGATCTTACACCCTAACAGAGGACCAGCATTGGGCTTCCTCTTATGTGGGACAGGAACTCAGGATAGTTTCTGGAGCCCTTTATTTTGGTGGCTTAAATTTTTCCATGATCTCAAGGAAACATCCAAAGCTCAGTGGACTCTGCTAAGTACCTAATATTTAAAAGAGGCCAAGGTGTCTCCACAAAGCTGCCCACTGATCCACCCTACCAACACTTCCTACAGTTTGCTGCTGTGAGGATAAGAATTTTGAAAGAGATCCAGACCCCTGCCCATGTGTAGAGTTAAGTGCCAGCACCTAGGAGCAATATTGCCCTTCACCTAGCAGAGCAGTTCCCGGGTGAGCCCTTAGCCATGCCTGCTTTCTCTTTCAGACCTGGCTGTAAACCAGAGACAACAGGTTTCATCCTCATAGGAGGAGCAGACTCAAGTTTGGGGTGGGGAGACACGGGGAGATACTCAATACTTTCTTCCCCAGGTCATCTTCTAAATATTTTTAGGAAACGCAGAGCCATCTGGTTGGTATTTCTGCTTGAAGCGGATGGCCATTAATTTCACTGGCATGTTTCTTCACTGAAGCAAAGGTAGTGTGAATTCTGAGGGCTTACTCAGTGAAACTTCCTGCAGGGATAGCTTAGGGTTTCTGTAGAATTAAGATTGCATGGACTACATTCTTTGACCACAAAGAAATAAAAAATCAACAATAAAAATAACATTAAAATAAACACAGACATGTTTGGAAACTAAAAAGCACATTCATAACTAATTTGTGGATTAAAGAAGAAATCACACTGGAAAGGCAAAATATCTGCAATAAACAACAATAAAGGTATACATATCAAAACTTGGATTCAGCTAAAGCAGTTCTTAGAGGTAAATTTTTGGCTTTATATGCAATGATGAAAAGATAAGAGACAATATAAATAGTAAGCATTCAATTAAAAAAGCTTTTAAAAATCCATTATAACACTAACAAAGTAAACCCTCAAAAGGTTTAAAGATGCAGAAATTAATGAAAAAAAAGTCAACAATATCAAAAGCTCTGAAAACTCTAATAAAAGAGTAAACGGTTAGCAAGACTGTTCATGAGAAAAAGAGGAGGCACAAATAAAGATGATTAGAAAAGGGAAGTGATAGTAAAAAAAATAATCTATGGCAATACATTTGATATGAACAATATTTCTAGAAAAATATAAATGATACAATAGAAAACCTTAATATTAATAAGACTAATAAAATTAAAAAATTAAATTAGTAATGAAAAATCAATAACAAAAAATATCAGGTGAAGAAACAGTCTAGGAGGACCTCAGGGTGCCCAAACAGGATGTTTACAAAAGTAGTAGGTAGATAACAACATAAATGTCCATCAAGAGAATAGCTGAATAAACTGTGGTGTATTCATGAAATACTACATAGTAATTAAAATGAAAGAATTTGGCCGATACTTATGAACATGGAAAAATGTTGAAAATGTAATATCAAATGGACAAAGTTGCAGAATGATATGTATGGTTTAATATCATTTATTAAAGCTTAGGAACATGCAAAGCAATATTATATATTACCTATGTACCCATACACACATAGTGAAAGCACGAAAACATGAAGGCAAGGACTCACACCCAATTAAAGATGGTGGTTAGCCCTGGGGAGGGAGAAGGAGACTATCAGGGAAAATAAGGAAAGCTTCGACTGTACTGTAATTTTTTTTCTTTTTTGAAAATGAAGAATATATGGCAATGGTTAAGATTTGTTATATAGATAGTAGGTACATGGGTGTTTTGTCTTGTTTACTACATGTCAACATTGTTCTAGAATATTTGCATATATGTCTCTTTAACCCTCACAACTTCCCTATGAAAGGTATTGTCATTATCTCTATTTTGTTGATAAAGAAACTGAGGCAAGAGAGGTTAAGAAACTTGCAGGGTAGGTTAGTGGTGGCACTGGAATCTGACTAAGCCTGACAGTCTGCTTCCAGAGCCTGTACTTTAAACCACTGAGGTAAAAGGACCAGAATTATCTTGGAGAGGAGCATGCAGAGCAGGTTTAAAAATGGCTGTCAGAGGCTTGACCCCAGTGCTCCTACTAAGGGGCCCTGGTCACACTCATTTGCTCTGCACAAGTGACCAAAGTAGGCCAAGACTTCCATCTTGGTTTTCTTAAAACTGCACAAATGCCTGACACATTAGCAAATGCATATAAAAAGCACTTGCTGAACAGATGAAGTGTATTCTGGGTTTTTACCCCAAAATAGGGCATTTTATTATGAACAAATAGAACTATCCCCTTCGACTACCCTGACCTTTGGCTCCTGAATCTTGAACACTTTATCCATAACTCTACCCCAGGTAAGAACTAAGTGTGACCTTTTGGGAATTTGCATTCCCAAATCTAACATCATTTATGTTCATATTAATTTCCCTGGTAGACAGTAAGATGACTTGAAGGCAAAGACACTGTCATATTTACCTTTGAACTTCCTCTTCCCTTCTAGCAAATAGCACAGATTTTGGCCTTCAAGTGTCTGGGAAACATTTATTAAACACCCACCATAAAGAGCATAGTAATTTTGATTTTAAACCATCACTGAGGATAAAATCAATACTCTTCCATAAAATCTAAAACAAACAAAACAAACAAAAAAGAACAAACCTACAAAATAAACAAAAAAGAACAAACCAGTATCTTATCAATAACTGGTAAGCAGTGAAGACAGGTCTGGCATTCAGCTACAAGAATCACATTCCTTTTTTGAGCAAAGGCCTTGAGCCAACCCTGCATCAAAGAGGCAGTCACAAAGAACAGGCTCTTCAACTTGTGGCTTCCATCACAAACCAAAAGCAAATTTCTCTCATGCCTGTATAAAAAGAATGTTTGGCCACACATCGTTTTGTTTTGTTTTTCATCATGGCCATACGCACAAACTATAATCAGTCAATAATCTGATCTTCTGACTAAAAAGACAGATTATAAAGAATGTTCAACTTTACAATAGGAAACTCAGTGGAAAACATCAAAGGTTTTTCCAGCCCTAAGATTTTATTACCACAATAATTTAACTGAACATCCTCTTTTGCTTGCACATAACTCATAGTACCAGAAGATGGCACTCATTGGCTAAATTTTACAAAATTATCCAAGCTGAAGGAATCATTTCATGGACTATGGAAACTGTACCACAAGGAGAGATAACAATGAACAGATTGCATAGTACTGAGTTTTAAATAGTTTTCTCAGACCCATGTTCTAAAAATGTATTCCAGACAGTCTTATCAATTTCTTCTTAGGAAAAAACAGCAGAGTTGGGTTCTTACACAATGCCTGAGAATTCTCCAAGTCTCTAGTCAGCAACCTCTTCTGTGCCCTACATCAACTATTTAAAATCTTCACCATTCACTGCACTCTCACTGTATCTTTAACTTTTCATTTTTTTGCCTCTCTCCTGACTTTTTTCTTGGCCACTAATGGTGCTCTTCACACTCTCTTTTCCTTTCCTCTTCACATGCGCGCACACATGCGCGTGCGCGTACACACACACACACAAACCCTCTCCATTATTCCCTTCCCTTCTCTTATGTCTCTAATTTTTAAAAAATTCTTTACCATACACAGTGTTTTTGTGTGTGTGTGTGCAAGTGAATTTATAGTCCTGGTGCTTCTAATATCCTAATCAGGAATGGAGGAATGTTCAGGTGCTCAGCTAATGTTCTAATAAGGTAATAAGGAAACCCATACTCCATATCTTGATCAAGACTGATCCATTTCTAAGATTTTTGTTAATTAGCAATTTTGGATTCTGTTGTTGAAAACTGTGGCTTGTTAAATTGCATGGTAATGTTAGAAATGGGCTATTGTTGAAATTAACGGTATTTAAGATATGTGGACTGGCTAAAATATGAGATGTTCCCTACCTCTTCACAGAAAGGGCATAAGAACCAGTTAATGCAACAACTTTTATCTTTAGGGAGGTTATACAACAGAGGTTCTCAAACTTTAAGGAGCTTCAGATCTCCTTTGAGATCTTGTTAAAACATAGACTGGTGAACCTCAGTCTCAGAGTTTCTGACTCATTAGGTTTTAGGTAGGGCTGAAAATCTTTTGTAGAAAGCTGCCAGGTAATCTTAATGCTGCTGGTTAAAGAGACCACATTTCAAGAATCACCAGTTCAGAATTTCTAGTTCCTCGATGCTAATTTTAAGGGTACCAAGCCTGTCTCTGCAGTATCACTGCTTCTGCCTTGAGTAAATCTTGCATGCAAAATGACAGAGCATCTAAAAGGACTGACTTAGAACTTTAATGAGTTTAGATTAATTATATAAAATGTTCTATGATTGTGTATAAATAATGTCCTGAACAGATGCCTATACGTGTAGCAGAAATAATTTCATTATAAGGTTGTGTGGGAGTAGTTAATACTTGCCTATATCAAACATCAACCATTATCTTTCAAAATAGAATTTAAAGAGGATGCATGCATGGCCAGATCAGATAGATTAATTTCAAACAATTCCCCAGCCAAAAGGTAGAAGCAACCCAAGGGTCTATTGGTGGATGAATAGATAAACAAAATATGGCATATACATAAAATGGAATATCATTCAACCTTAAAAAGGAAATTCTGAAACATGCTACAATATGGAATTTCAAGATATTATGCTAAGTGAAATCAGCTAGTCACAAAAAGACAAATACTGTGTGACTCCAGTTTTGAGGTCTCTAAAGTAGTCAAACTCATAGAAACAGAAAGTAGAAATGTGGATGCCAGGTCTTGGGAGAAAAGGGAAATGAGAAGTTGTTTAATGGGTATAGAGTTTCAGTTGCTTGCAAGATGAAAACGTTATGGAGACTGGTTGTACACAATGTGAATACACTTAACACTACTAAACTAAACATTTAAAAATGATTAAGATGCACTATGGAAAACAATATGGATGGACATTCTTCAAGAAATTAAAAATAGAACTACCATACGACCCAGCAATCCCATTTCTGGATATTTATCCAAAGAAAATGAAAACACTAACATGAAAAGATATATGTGCCCCAAATGTTAATTAAAGCAGTATTTACAATAGCCTAAGATCCTGGTGTTTTGTTTTGTTTTGTTTTGTTTTTTGCTAAATCTAGCAACACTACTCTCAGTCTCAATTATGTGTTTCTTGTTTACTTTTCTATATTCTCTACTTGCCTATAAACATCTTTAGGGTAGAGACACACCTTATCTCTGCACCTCCAGGTTCTAGCACAGTGTTGGTAATCGCATAACTAAAATAACATGGTGTTTTATTGCTGACTTGTTTGTTCTTCAAAACTGAATCGGTTTTATATATTTTAAAAATATAAGATAATAGCACAAAATTAACCTCTAGAGTCAAATAATTGATGCTAACCAAATGTAAAACTAAATGAAATTGTTAGTTATGTATTGCTATCTAACTGAAAACATGGTTCTAAATATCTTAAATTTAGTATATATTAAGTTAGTTGTCTTAAGCAACAAACCATCATCTCTAAAAATTAAATCTTAAAAGAGACTGTAATAAAATTTAAAGGCTCTTTCATCTTTTAATGTTTCCATTTTAAAGCACATGCTCATATAATAGTCATAAAGGTTCACCAGAAATAACACAATTTTTATTAGTACTTCCTTAGTACCCAGGTAAAATCTCTCTCTTGATCATAGAACATGGCCAAAATATCAATACTAAACAACACTGCCCTGAAAAATGTATAGAAGGAAAATTTCTCTCCCTCTGACTTTTCTTTTTTCAAGAACCCAGCAAACTAAAGAGTCACGCTGTGCAAAAAATTCTTTATAATTAGGCTCCAAATAGGACTTGCTGAAATACTGAGTGAATTAGTGATTTCTATGATCAGAGAAAATGTACAGTACAATGAGTTATACAACATTATAATTAGGTTAGTAGAAGAAAAAGAAAAGTACAACTGAAAAAAAAAATGAATCCTTCTAAGCACATCTAGTTAGGGTTAGTTAGTGGTTGCTCTCAGTTTTAGAGAGCTGCCTTCAAACAATGAGCAGAACACAGTCCTCATTCCTTACAACTTCCACAAGTTAACCTTGGCTTCCCAGAATGCACCAGCTCCACGTTATTTCCCTTCTCTGAGTTTTAACAGATTATTATGCATTTAACTAGAATCAAGTTCTAAATAATGAATGTGACAGTGGAAGGTTTCATAGTTTTATAAAAATCTGAAAACAAGAAACCTGAATTCAAATTGCAAATCAATGTACAATGTGCAAAATTAATCTCAGTTTTGGCTACTTGCTCCCTAAAAACTTAAGATAAATTAAGAATCCATTAAGTTTAGAACATCTTTTAACAAAAATTATTTATTAACCTATAAAAAAATATCTCAGAGAAATAATAGTAATTATTCTACAGTGATTTACAATGTTGAAGAAATAGACTTGATTACTAAAAGAGACTAACAACACAGAATATATAATTTATATGAAATACATATCTGATTAGTTCAACATTCTAGGTTTATTTTTTAAATTTACAATAAAAGGACAAAGAGGAAACTACATTAATGTATAGGCAGCCAATAGGCCCAACCACCAAGGCTATGGTTCAGTGGCTATTAATGCATGATTCTGGAAATCCTCAGAATTTATATTAATCAGTATCTTGCTCTTTGGGATAAAAGTGCTAAGGCAAGCTGGGTTTATAATTAGGAGAAAGATGTTCCTCAATGCCCTTCTAAATTCCTTCTATTCCATAAAGCCCTACAGAAGTTCTAGCTTCTCTATGAAGCCTGTCTCTATTATTCTATCCACAGTAGAATAATAGTAAAAGATCTTTCGCTGAAGCCTTCTTTAAATTTTTGTAGTACAACTATTTATAGTACAAACTAAATATTTTTAACGTGATATGATGGTCTGCAGGTGTGTCAACTTAGCTAGCCTGTAGTCCACAGTTGAAGCAAACAATAATCTAGGTATTGCTGTGAAGGTATTTTGTAGTCGTGATTAAAGTCCATAATCAATCAACTTTGAGAGAGATTATCTTAGATGGTCTGGGTGGGCCTGATTCAATTAGTTGAAGGGTCTGAAAAGAACTGCTGAGACCTCCCTGATGAAGAAGAAATCCCATCTGTGGACAGCAGCTTCAGCCCATTCCCAGAAGTTCCAGACTGTCCTTGACAGCCTACCTTATGTATTTTGGACTTTCTTAGCCAGTCTCCACAACTGGCTAAGCCAATTCCTTATAATAAATCCCTTTCTTTTCTTAAATTGAGATATAACTGACATATAACATTATATTAGTTTCAGGTGTATAACATAATAATTTGATATTTGTATACACAGATGCTCCTTGGCTTACAATGGGGTTACATCCTGATAAATCCATTGTAAATTAAAAATACTGTAAATCGAAAATGCATTTAATACACCTAACCTACTAAACATGGTATCTTAAATGTGCAAGGAACACTTACAGTAGCCTACAGTTGGGCAAAATCATCTAACACAAAGCATATTTTATAATAAAGTATTGAACTAATAATTTATTATGTGTATCACTTTTGTACCATCATAAAGTCTAAAAATCATAAACTGAATCATCATAAATTGGGGACTATCTATAATGTGAACTAATCATCACAATAAGTCTAGTTAACATCCATCACCAGTCATAGTTAGAAATTTTTTTTCTTGTGGTAACTTTTAAATCTACTCTTTAGCAACCTCCAAATATACAACACGGTATTAATAACCTTTTAATACATGAGCTCATTTTATCCTCACAACCATTTGATGAGACATATAGTATTACTAATCTCCATTTTACAGAGGCTAAATAACTTCCCAGCAAAAGAATGGCAAATGTGGAATTCAAACCCAAAGCTCTTTAATTCCAATGTTGATGCTCTTAACCACTACAATAGACATGACTCCTTACCTACAGACAGAGAGGGAGGAAAAAAGACAGATATACAGAGAAGAAAAAGCTATATCAGCCGAGATAGACTATGAATTTTAAACATAAGTAAACTGCTTATCACACTCTGCTGATCACTTATCATCCCTAACTCCTAAACAATGATCTCAGCTTGGAGGCAAAGCTCTAAATGGGAGAGTCATTTAGAGCTTGGAACCTTGGAACACCATGCTTTGGGCTGAGACCCTGAAGGGCCAAACCCCAAGAGTAAAGGTGAGCTAAAAGAACCTCAGAAAGGTGAGTTGACTCTTACAATTTCTTTTTCCCTTAGGGGTTTTACTGATACAGACATGCACAAGTGTCTGAGAACCAGTACTGTATACTGGTAGAGAGCTGCTTTTATAGGAAACTAAGAAAACATCAAGCACACAGCTAGTTATCCTGTTGGGATTTGCCAGATCTGAGGTTTTACAGAATGGGAGCCTAAAAATCTCATTGGAAAGCCTTTGAAAGGCAGAACAGATGTTTTTGCAGTCTTACAAGATACAGACTAGAGTTGTGAACCTGTGAACCTACCAGAAGGAGATACCCCAATGAATTTGCAGGCTCTCAGTTGAAGTTCCCAGAGGGCTATTATGTTCTTGGAATGGAAATGAGTCAAAAATAGCTTGAGCTTTACTAGAGGTGCAACCTAGCTCCCACTCAGCATAGCCCTGATTAGGTGATTGGCCACCATTATATCTGCCTATTAGAGGGAAGGGAAACTCACTCTGGAGGCTTTATGAAAAAATTACAGGACATGCCGAAAGACAAAATGACATGACTAAAAACAAGAGCTAAACATGGACAACAGAAATACATCCACAGGTGATCCAGATGTTGGAGTCATCTAAAAAGGATTTTATAATGATGTTCATGTTCAAGTAAATAAGGAAAAAGGTAGAGAAAATAAAATAATAGACAGTTTCAACAGAGAACTGAACTGTATTTAAGAGAATCAGGAAGACAATATGACAGTTCTTCAAAAATTAAACACAGAATTACCACCAATTCCACTTCTAGGTATATACACCCAAAAGAACTGCAAGCAGGGACTCAAACAGATACTTGCACACCAATGCTCACAGCAGCATTATTTGCAATAGCCAAAAAGCAGAAACAACTCTACAGCTGACCCTTGAACACCATGGGTTTATACTGCACAGGTCCACTTTTATATGGTTTTTAAAAGCTTTAATATATGCTTCAAAAATATTTTTTTCTATTTGCATCTTAGTTTCATTAAAGTGCAATTAAAGAAAAAATGAGGTACTTCAACTATAATTCGTACTCTAAACATTAAAAACATCATGTACCAACATATGCCCTCCTTTTGAAAGTTATTGTATTAATGTTAGATAAAAGCATATCTATTTCATTTTGGCTTAATTTCTTAGAACAGTATTTCTAATATCACCAGATGATGTTATAAGTCTTCCTGGGAGGATTGTGGGGGGATGGATTTTTCCTAATCAAATATATTTGCCTTCTCTGGAGACGTACAATGCACATTAGTATATTAAAGATCTTGACAAGTCCTCAGTAAAGTCAGGTATTTATCTTTGTTTAACCCTCTGTTTTCAAATATATCTGACCATGGAAATCTTTCTTTCCATAAAATACCTTTTAATGTGTCAAGGCACATTAAGAAAGATGGCCTAGAAGAAGGGAAATGAACATTTCAAATAGTTTGGTTATTTATATATTATTATAGTTAATTATATTCTTCTTTCTTCTTCATTGAAGGTGAGTTTTATGAGAGGTTTTGTTAGCTTTATTAAACTTTGTCAGTCTTTTCTTGCTACAGGGTAGCAGAAAGAGCATGAGCTTTAAATAGAGACAGAACTAGGATCAAATTCTGGCTCCACATCACAAGCAAATTCTTCTCTCTCTTAGTCACACTTCTTTATTTGTAAAATGAGCTTTGGGGGGGCTTTCAGAGTATTATCTTAAGTATTAATGACCATGTAAAGCATTGTAATACATTGCCTGGTTCCAGGGGTTCCTCCTATCTTCAAGTTCATTATAGATGTAGAATGGCCAACTGGAATGAACGTAAGATTGACATCTTTGAACCTTGATTTGGGATTCTTCTTTACTAATTAATTCCCCTGCTTCTTATATTTCTTATATTAGTAATTCCTCTGCCTAGTTAAGAGACTGTAATACTCCTGGGGAATAATTAAAAAAAAATCCTGACTGATAAGAGTACTTATGGTTAAATTGATTTGTATTTTCTTAGAATGTTGGAAAGCTCAGATCTCCCTCTTATGTTCCTATAATAACTGCTATTATAATATTTATCTTACTTTACTATAATTCATTTTTTCCTTGCTAGACTGTAAGTTTGTGTCTTGTCCCCTGTTACATGCACTCACCTAGCACCACTGGCCTGGGTTAAGAGTAACCACTCAATAATTATAGAATCTTTTATAAGTTATAACAATTGGGATCCCAACAATCATTATTATCAAAAAATGTAATTATCAGATAAAATAGTTTAATATTATTTATATCAGAAGATATTAGCAGAAAACAAGGAGTTAAATTTACTTATCCTCAAACATTTAAAATACAAGTGCTAAGGAACCAATAATTATTACTAGAAATCTTAGACTGATAGAACAATTTTCCTGAGACCTATCCAATTATTAGGATAGAAATTAAATAATAAATGTATTTATATGCTTTTTAGATATATTTACAGTATTAGAGAACAACTCTATTTCTTCAAAAGACATGTTCTGGAAAAGGTTGCCTGTACACACTTTCATACTCTAAACATTAAAAAAACCCATCTGATTAAACTAAATTTTAAGTATATTTGAAAAATAAAAATCCCTCTTTGTAATTAGGAAGCTCTCATACTAGTCTGTATTATATATTTAGATTTCTGAATATCAGATATTTCAATGTAGAGAACAGTCCTATTAACTTGGTCATATAGAAATGTCAAGAAGTTCAGTACAACTTGAGGGTCAAATTAACTTTTACTTTTTAAAAATAATTATTAGTAAATATAAATAGTAAATATAATGTTATTAATATAACCTATTAATACAGATTTTTTCATATACTAGGAAATAAAAAAATACTTACTATTATTTTCTTACAGTCCTTTCCTCTGCACAGTTCTGTATAGGTGGAGTACTGCACATATATTATCCAGCTTCCAACAAAAACCACCAACCAGGAAAAGAAAAGATATTTCATCCGCACATATGAGAAACGAGCCTGTGAGTAAAAGAGCACATAATAATCATTCATTCAGCACCAAGTCAGCA
Source organism: Cynopterus sphinx (assembly GCA_030015415.1). Taxonomy (NCBI): domain Eukaryota; kingdom Metazoa; phylum Chordata; class Mammalia; order Chiroptera; family Pteropodidae; genus Cynopterus; species Cynopterus sphinx. Next base: position 66,404,135 of record CM057387.1, on the reverse strand, counting down.
TTCATTGTCCTAGAACATGATTTTTCCACTCTTCCTGGAAGAATTCAATATATATTCTAGGCTTTCATATGGCAATTCTCCTAGAACAAAGTGTACTTTCACTGAGTCCAAAAAGCACTGTCTTAGAAAAGGAAGCTCCTTGGTCCTGCCAAGGAAAAGGGAACAAAATACCCTTTAAAGTGTACAACCTTTCAAACACCACTAGCACTGAAGTTTACTTATTAAGCACAAGCACGTGCACCATGCTACCCTGGGCATCCTGTAAGATCAGGTAAAGAGAGATACAATTCCTATTTATACAAGCTTACAGAAGACTGTTTCAAATAAGAACCTTAAAGTTCTTTATGGATAATCATAAAGATAAAACTGTATTTTAGAAAATAAGAACAGAGAATTTGGCTATTTGTCTAACGTCTCACAGTGAGGTACCACCAGAATAAGAAAATAAACTCCTATTTCCTTGTTGTTGTCCCTAAGGCTTTATGTTCCTTCTATTCAACCAACCAGATGCTTCATCTAATAGGTATTCTAGAGAGCTGAGAATATTACAACTACTAATGGCAAGTGACTAGAGTAGACAGGTTAAGATGTATAAAGAATATATTATTTTTTGTATGTCATCTTGTAAAGCTGCACAATGCGATCTCCTTTGCATTGTTTTGCTCCCAGAGTTCTGGTATCAAATTGCAACTTGGACTGGTTGGTGGTTTTTCTCCATCAACCTATCAACAAAATATTGATGCCACCAATCTAATGCCAACATGTATCCCCAACTGGCAAGTGCAGTAAAAGGTGAATAGTTTGCAAACTGGGGAACACAGCCTCCAGTGAAAAACAAAGTACGCTCCTCCACACCCCAAAGAAGAGGCTAGTTTATATGGAGAACATGCCTGCCCTGGTCCCTTATTGGTCCATTTCTATGCCCATGGAGAGTCTAATTTTGCACTGCTTGATTGGTCCAAATAACACTGCTCTGATTGTTCATTATCTCTCATCTTGATTGGTTGTTATGGAGCTGCTCTGATTGGTCAGTAAAGATGCAAATAAGGATATAGCTGATAGCTGTGCAGCTCCAACTGGACAGAGCAGGCCTTTGCCCATTGGTGAAAATATAATTCCAGGAACTCCTTTTGTAACGTTTGTGCTCACACAGCAGGAACACAGTGCAGGAGGCTAGCAGCTCTGCAGCTTTTCCTGATAAGTGGTGTGCTTTAGAGACGCCTGTAAACAACAGCTACTAGACTCTGGCTATAAATTTCAGCCCTGTTAACTATAAAGTGTTTGACATTATCAAACACTTTAATCTTCAAAAATGTGAGTTAGTCAAGATAATTTGACATTTATTTTTTGAGTCTGGAGCTCCAATGGTCTGGTTTTATAAACAGTAGAATTTAGGACTACGGAGAGAATGGAGCAGAATAAATGAAAGATATGTAAACAAACAATGAAAAGCTAGTTTTGCTTTTACAATCACAAGCATTTCTCACACTGGGCAACAGGAGGATACTGTGAGCACTGCAAGCACACAAAGAAAGCAGAAAGAGATGAAAGAAACATAAAAGTGCACCTGCAGAAGATAATGAGTGCAAAGGAAAAAGAAACTCAGGAAATACTGAATTATGTTAGCTGTTTATGGTTTAGATATCAGTCTATGAAGTTGACAGATGGTGAATTCTAGTACAAAATGCTTGAGTACAACAAATTCACAGTTAAATTATAGGTCTTTGAATTTTATTATTTTAACTTATTAAAATATCAGAAAATGTCTTTAATGCAAGATATTTTTATATAGTCTAAATTAATCCAATTAAAGTTTGGATAATTCCAAATTAAATAACATACATAACAATGAGGGTATATACTAAGGAGTTTGTCTGAAAGACATTTAAGATTACTTGGCCTCAATAAGAGGTCTAATCATTAGATAGGAATGGATATGTAATAGTATTATGAGGCTTAAATATAATTAAATGACATAATACCTCTAGAAATAAGCACATTGGTAGGCACAGAGAAAATACTTAACAAATGTTAGCTAAATCAATATGCAAGGCACTGAACAAAAAGTCAAGAATGCTGTCATTATGATTTATCCACTACCTTCTTTTTGGACTCCCCAAAAAGAAACTGAATTTGAATCTAATCAAGCTTTTAGCTCCAACTACCAGTTTACAGAAAATACAGGAGACAGAGGAACATAAGTGACATTTAAGTAAGTGACACTATTAGGATGCAATCAGCAAACTCTAGACTGTGGGAAACACTGCAACAAAACAACCCAGTTTCTTAAAGAAATAAATTATAAGTAGGAAAATAAAGAGAAGATGAAAAAAACAAAGATTAAAAAATACTTAAGAAATAAATAATCACAATACATGGACGTTTTTGAGTCCTGATCCAAATGAAAAAATGTGTGAGGGGGAATGCATTTATGGGACAATTGAAAATTTGAAGACAGGATACTTGATAGTATTAAAGAATCATTTTAATATTGTAGATATAATGGTCTGTAGTGATGTTTTAAAAAGAGCCCTAATCTTTTAGAGAAAGACAATGAAATATTTATCAATGAAATGATACTGTATCTAGAATTTGCTTCAAAATAATATGGAATGGGAAAAGTATGTGGTATACAGTTAAAGCAAGATTGTCCATGAGTTGATAATTGTTCAAGCTAGGCGATGCATACCTGCCTTCTTTTGTATGTTTTGCTCTACTGGTTTAAAAATCTTTCTGTTGTACAATACGACACACTGCCACACCAAAATACATCCTTCCCACACATCCAGTCAGCAACTATTTAACAACTGTCTATTATGTGCCAGGTACTGCCTTGGCACTTTCAGCACATCTCCAGTTAGAGACAAACACAATAAATCTACTACACGGGTACCCTTAAAATTGTTAGAAATGTCACTTGAAGGACCGTAGCATGGCATGATTTTACTTTTAGAAATCTAATCTGATAGTAACATTTTACATGATATTTTTGATACAGAGTTTTAAAACAAAATTAATTTCAATTCATTTAGTAAAAGAATCAGAGAAGACCTTACACAAACAATTTTCTTTCTTCCTCTTTCTGCCTTGCTCCACAGCAGGAATAAGTCACCAAGTAAAGGAAGCCAACACAAACCTGGTAAGTAGGGCTCTCAGTCAGTGTTCAGGATTTGGTCCTATCTTACCTTCTTCTGGACACCCACCTCAAGGAGTCTAGTGATGTCACCTGTCCTTTAAATTCTCCATCAATAATTTTTACTTGGGTTTTTGTACAAGTGTTCAATAAAACTATCACAAAATGCTTTCAACTGAACAGTAAGATTAATAGGTGTTGGGAGCTGAGACTTTTGTATATTTATCCCTCCTGCATATATAATTTAATAAATCTGAGATTGCTTTGCTTTTCTACATCACTCAAATAGCTACATTTTCATTATCTCTGGCATATGTTTAAACTGAACAACACTCTGTGAACTGGCTTGCCTGCTGAGTTCTCATCATGACACAGAATCCAAAAATTTTGGAGAGAAGTCAGATTAATGATGTTCCCAGCAGGGCACTGGACATCACTTCTTGTAGACATAATGACAAAAGGAGTAAAACACATTTTTATTCCAGCATGCCATGGAAAATTACTGTGATTTTGAGGTAACCCAAAACAGGAGAAGTATCTTCACATGTCCTTTAATATCTGCAGATCCTGCTACCTCATATTTAAAAATAATGATTGAAGAAAAACATCCATAAGTGACATCTGTAGCTATTAACTAATTATATTTTCCTGTGTGGCACTTACTGAAATGTTTCCAGTGGTCTGTTCTGTACCAATTACCTAGACAATCTACTCTTTGATTAAGAAATGTAGTTATTGTTTCTGACTTTTTTAATTTTTGTTGAACTATAGAACTATCCAAAATACTGCCTAGTAGCATTTCTATTCTGCTGATTTGGCCTCAGCTACTGATGGCACACTGCTTTATTCTATATTATGCTCCTGAAAAGCATGATAAAAATTTTAGTAAATATACTATAGCAGTGATTCTCAACTGGAGTCAGTTTTGTCCCCTAACGGAAACCTGACAAAGTCTGGGGAGTGTTTCACAACTGGTGAGTGCTACTAGAATCTTGTGGATATAGGCCCAAGAGGGTGCTAAACATCCTACAATGCACAGAACAGCCTTCCCCGCAACACCAAAGAATTATTTGGCTCAAATGTCAATAGTGCTAAGGTTGAGAAACCTTGTATTTTCATTACGTGATAAAATGAAAACAAAAATTATGAGGTCAAAAGAATCAAATTTATATGACGGTATAAATTTCATTTAAAATTAGTCTTTAAGGTATAAACTAATTAGAAAAATAAAACATTTGTCTGGAAATAACAGAAGTTCTTTATGACTAGAGTAAGTGATTAGCAACATTTTATGATAAATAAAGAAAAATCACTGGATAGAAAATATATAAATGATGAAACAAACTTTCACTGCCTTTCCATTCTAAAGAATAGTGACATTTCTTCTTTTGTTATATTTGATCTCATTGTGATACTTTATATTTCAAAAACAAATCTGAAACCTTTGATTTTGCTAAATAATTTTACAATAAGTTTCAAAAATGGGCATAAACAAGAAACATATCAAAATTTAGTCATTTAAGACTACTACTATTTTATATTCAACATCTTTCATAAACATATAAAGCACAAAGTCCCATTTACTTTACCCCTAAATAATTTCTATGTAGATGTTCTTAATTTTAAGAAGTAGGAAAGAAAAACAGTTACCATATCCCCACTTTTACTCACAAATATTTTATTTAACATATTTAGTGGACTTGAACATTCAAGAAACAAAATAGGTAAGGTTATCGTGAAACTTTAATATAATCATTTCATCATTTTATAGATAAAACTGACAAACATGTTTTTCCATTTTATTCAAATTTTTAAATTACCAGTTAAAATCTTCAAAAAATATATTTCTCATTATTATAGTGACATTGTACCTAGCTGAAATATAGTATATTTCAATGTAGTCTGGATGAAAAAACTAGAGTTAAAATTATTGATACATATCCTCAAATATGACTTTTACCCTTTTCTTTAAATAAATTCTAGATAGTTATAGTGGTATTTTTGAAAACTATGCTAGCCATAAAAAACAGAAACATGAAGAAACCACTTAACAGGGTAAATATTTACTCTATATCACAACACATGCAGATAAACTTTATTTGGAATGGATCCTATCCCTTCACTAAAAATTTACTCAATGCTAGCTGAAAAACCACTAAGAAGAATATCTAAATGTACCAAATTTATCCTACTGATAATTTTCACAAACATAAAAGACAGCTATGGTAATAAAAGAAACATTAAAAAAAAAAAAAAAAACTTCTCTGTCATTCCAAACAAGGAAAAATCTTATGTTTATGTAAGTTAAAAATAATGAAAAGAAAGGTTCTAAAAATGTACACACTCCTCAGCTTGTCAAGAATGGTGGGATTATTGATGATTTCTATTTTTCTTCTCTATTAGACAGATATTCTATAATGAATACATATTTTTTAATTAGAAAAGAGGCATTTATATACGTATTTTAAAATATATTTCTAGGAGCTATAAGTTTCCTGATTACTTTTTAAAAACTTCTTTACTGGGAAATATATCATTCATATAGAATTACTTAAAATATACAACTTAAATTATAATTAGAAAGCAAATAACCATGTAACTACCATTTAGGTTAAGAAATAAAATTTTTATTGCCTTCACTGATTCTCATGGGTCCCTCTTCAATAAAGAGTTAATTAACAAGCTCCCAACTTCTATGATAATCATGTATGTGCTTTTCAATATAGTTTAACCACTGATCATGTATGTCTAAAATGTCTGATATTCATTGCTCTTTAACTTTACAGAAATAGAAGCAGACATCGTATATCTTATTGTGTCTTGCATATTTCTTTCAGCATTATATTGTGATTCCACCACAATGATGCATATATCCATAGTTTGCTCATTTTCTTTGCTCTAGAGTATTTTACTGTCCGATTTTTTATTAAACAATTTACTTCATTTTATGCATAGTCAATATAAAAATTTTTAAATGTATACATTTCTCTTCAAGTTTTGTTAAAAAAAAAAAAAATAGTAAAGAACACATAATATGAAGCCACAATCTATGCCTGGCTCAATGTGAGACACTCTGGGTGTCTCCAATATTTCCATCCAATGTTCTTGGAAATCATGAACCCACAAAGTTTGGGAGAGACAATGAGGGTATATACTTCAACCACATGCTGATGATGGTACTTAGAATGATTAATTAGTATGGCCTTAAATCAGTTGTGCCAGGAGGAAGCTTAAGGCATTGCATGGGAAATGTCATAGAATTGCCCAGGGTTGTATGTGTAATTTTGGTTCTAAGCCAATGAAGAAATGACTTTTCCTGCCAAAAGTTGAAATATACAACCTTTGCTTTGCTGCTACTTTAGAGAAAACAAGCCAGGCACATGTATAAGAGAGGAGCAAGGCCAAAAGCCATCCCACGATTAAAAAAGAGGGCATACAGAAGGCTTTTAATGAATGAATAAACACCGAAAATTTTATAGAGCATATGGGAGGGAGGTATAGGCTCTATTAGCACTCTGCATAAAATGAACATTAGCATTTGCAACAGCAAATGAAAGAACTCAGTCATTAGGTTCTTTATTCTAGTACAAAAGGACAGGACTTAAGAAAGCTATCTGTTACCATACACCAAAATTAACTCAGAATGAATCAAAGACCTAACTATAAGACCTGAAACAATAAATTGCACAGAAGAAAACATAGGTACCAAACTCATGAACTTTGGATTTAGAGAGGATTTTATGAATTTGACTTCAAGGGCAAGGGAAGTAAAAGCAAAAATATATGAATGGGACTATAACAAACTAAAAAGCTTCTGCATAGCAAAAGAAACCATCAACAAAACAAAGAGGCAATCAACTAAATGGGAGAAGATATTTGAAAACAATGCCTCCAATAAGGGGTTAATATCCAATATATAAAGAATTTATACAACTCAACAACAAAAAACAAACAATCAAATTAAAACATGGGCAAAGAACCTGAACAGATACTTCTCCCAAGAAGTCATACATACGGCCAAAAGGTCTATGCTCAACTTCACTAACTATAAGGGAAATGCAAATCAAAACCACCTCATGACTGTTAAAATGTCTATTATCACTAAGAAATAACAAGTGTTAGAGAATATGTGGAAAAAAAGGAACCCTAGTATACTGCTGATGGAATGTAAATTAGTACAGTCACTATGGAAAACAGGAGGTTCCTCAAAAAATTAAGAGTAGAGCTACCATATGATCCAGCAACCCCTCTTCTAGGTATCTGCCTCCAATTTTTGAAAATATTTCTTTGTAAAGATATATGTACACCTATGTTCACTGCAGCATTATTCATGGTGACCAAGACACGGAAATAAACAAAGTGCCCTTCAAGACAATTGGATAAAGAAGATGTGGTACATATATACGATGGAATATTACTCAGCCATAAGAAAAGATGAAATAAATACTGCCATTTGTGACAACATGCATGAATCTTGAGATTATCATGCTAAGCAAAATAAGATGAAAAAATCAAGAACCATATGATTTCACTTATATATGAGATAAAAACTGAAAGCAGCAAAAGAAAACAAAAAACAAGACAAAAGTTCATAGACACAGGAAACAGGTCAGTGGTTTCCAGAGGCAAAGTGGTGGGGGAGATAAATAAGGGTAAACAGGCTCAAATACATGATGAAGGAAGGAGATTTGACTTTGGGTGGTGAACACACAATGCAGTACACAGATGATGTATTATCAAATTCTACACTTGATACCCATATAATTTTATTAACCAATGTCACCCTGATAAATTTAACAATAAACAAAGAAAGCTAAATGTTCCAATTTTCTATTGCTGTATAACAAACTACCCCAAAACTTAGTGGCTTACAATAATTTATGTCTTTCATGGTTCTGAGGGTTGACTGGGCTCTTCTAGTCAGTTATCCCATTTTTTATGCATTTGTGACTAGGGCTAGAGTCATGTGATTAAGGACTAACTTGGGTTGGATATGCATTCACATGTCCAATCCCTCAGCTAGCCAGGCTTCTTTAGAAAATGGTGTCAGGGTAGTCAGGATGGCTGACTTAATCCAGAACAAGTGGAGAAAGAGACCAAGGTAAAAGCTGCATCATTTCTGCCACACTCTTTAGTTATATAGAGCCACATCAGATTGAATGTGGGGTGGGGGGCACTACATAAGGGCATGAATACCAGGAGGCATGTTTCACTGAGGGGTCATCTTTGGGGACTAGCTCCCACTCCAGGATAGGATCAGCAAAGCAGGGTCTAGGGGTGAAGAGAAAAGCAATGTAGAGAGGGTCTAGCTAAAATGGAAACAATTTTCTCAGTCATTCTGATGAAGGGTTCTTCCTTCTTCATTAGGAAGAACTGGAAATTGCAATTAAAATCCATTAATAGTATGTGTAGTTGTATTTACATTTAAAGTTACCTGACTATAGTTCTTATTCCATATCACGGGCTCAACAACTATCAACTAATCTTTGGCTTCTATACACAAAGTCTCAAGTTAAAGAACTACTTCAGATGTGGTTATAGATGAGTTTCTGAATAAGATTCACATTATCTTATTATTTCCGTTGAGATTCTGGCACCAAGAATGGACAAATCAAGTGTCTGTTTTCCCCTTTTAGTCGGCCAGAGGCACCATACTGCGTTTAAAACTTACTAAAACATACCATAGTCACATGCAAATTTTATATGGGAATCCTAGCTGGTATTTAAATTCACTAAAAGTTCACTTACTAAAAATAAAGTTTAGCTATGTTTTACCTAAACTTGAAGATTAAAAAGCTTGTTCTCCTTAAATTTTAGATTCTAAAATATATTTTAGGGCAAAAATTACCTGGAATAGTTGCTTATAAGGTTGTACCACCTTAATATAACATAATTTTCAACACAGTTTAGAATCTTGGAGTATCCAGAGGCTAACTGATTATCATTTAGATGAAACCTGATCATTTTTTCATTAAAAAGAAATTAATTTTAGTTAATATTCTGTGAGATTAATGCAGGAGGCTGCTGGGTTCTGAAGCTTCCTTTCCTTGTACTCATTTGTGTAACTTCTAGACACACAGTGAGAACTAAATATTGAAACCTTACCCCCCTCTGACACATGAGTACATTCAAATACTAGGCTGACTGGGGAAGGGGTGTGGGAAGTTGTTCACTTCTGTGTGACAACATTTTGCCTTTGTATCATGGAAAGGGCTGTCAGGGAATGTGGTCCATCAAATTTGATCCATCAAACCTCCATCAAATTCAGATCTTAAGAGCTGCTATAGTTGATTACTTTAGACCTGACCTAGAATAATCATAAACACAGAGAAATCTAAGATAAGCCTTCATATTATATGGATCCAAGAAATGAGAAATATGGCCTTACATTGCCCATATCAGTCTCTCAGAGAACAGAGAAGTTACAGAAGCACTCCTTATTAAAGTAAACATCACCAACATCTAACTATCCTCTTTCCAGTTTAATAGTAAAAAGTTCATAGCTGCAGCAGTTTTTAAATTAAGTATTATTTTGATAGTCAAAAAAATCTGTTTGGAATGGTAAGATCCTATTTTGAAAATATTACAAATCATGCAAACCAGATGGCCATCTCTAATTTTGCAATTTCTCAGACAGGTGTTAATCTAAAATTGTCTTCCCACTTCTCTTTTAAATTCCAAAGAAAGCTAAAACAAAACAAAACCTATTGAAAATGCTTCAGAGGCAAATGACAGCTATTTTGATCATAGCAACTTCTTATTTAGAAGGAAATGAATTCTAAAGAAAAGGCACTGAACCAAGACAGTCTCTAAATGAAAATGTTTGCTGACATTGTGGAGAGAAGGGCATCTACCACATTACCAGTTATTTACTGCAACCCGAGTACTTAGAGAAATAATAGGCTTCACTTTGAGGCAAGGGGAAATGCTGACAAACAATTACCTAAAAATCCTCATGAACATATACTAATAGAATTACCTATAGTATTTAAGATAATGGATATCTTGTAAATAATGTTTGAAGTAATTGTTGCTTGCTACTAAATCTTAAATACAGTAATCTCCCCTTATCTGTGGTTTTCCCTCCCTGTTGTTTGTTATTCACAGACAACCTCTATCTGAAAAGATTAAATGAAAAATTGTAGAAATAAGCAATTTATAAGTTCTATATTTCATGCCATTCTGAGTAGTGTGATAAAATACTGCAACATCCCACTCCGTCCTACCCTGGATGTGAATCTTATCTAGTGACTCCACACTGTAGTTGATGCTTGCCCACTGTCAGTCACTTAGTAGCCGTCTTGGTGGTAAGATTGACTATCATGGTATCGCAGTGCTTGTATTCAAGGTAACCCGTATTTCACTTAAAAATGACCCCAAAGCACAAGGCTAGTGATGCTGGTTGGCAATTCTTCAAATACACCAAAGAGAAGCCATAAAATGCTTCCTTTAAATGAAAAGGTGAAAGTTCCCGACTTAATAAGAAAAAAAATTTATATGCCAAGGTTGCCAAGATAGACAATAAGAAAACATCTTCAATCTATGAAATTGTGAAGAAGAAAGAAGAAATTTGAATTAGTTTTGCTGTCACAACTTAAACTGCAAAAGTTTAGGCCACGATGCATGTTAAATGCTTAGTTAAGCTGAAAAAGCATTAAATTAGTGAGTGGAAAATATGAACAGAAAATGTGGTCTGATAGATGGCAATATGTTTCTCCAGAAAAACACTGAGCCTATACAAAGACTTGAGCAAGGGATTCCTGAAACGAGTGACACCAAGTGATTTACAAGTAAGTGGTGGTTACATAGATTCAGGCCTAAGTTTAGTCTAAAAAGGATAAAAATTACTGGAGTGAGAAAGAGAAAGATAATTAAAATTTATTATAGATATGAATATATAGGGAAAAAATAGTATATTATAGAGTTGGGTACTATCCAAAGTTTCATGCATCCACTGGAGGTCTTGGAAAGTATCCCCTGCAGATAAGAGAGAACTACTGTATACAACATATACTTGCAAGCAAAAAGTACCAATGGATTTTTAAAATTAGTCACGCCCACATAACAACACTCAGATCAACCATGGACTGCATGGATGCATGATCCCGTAAGATTAAAATGGAGTTGAAAATTCCTATCGTCTAATGACATCTATGATGTCACAGCTATTGTAATGCAACATGTTATGTGTTTGAGGTGACGCTGGTGTAGACAAAACTACTACGCAGCCAGTTACATAAAAGTAAATATAGCACATGCAATTGTATCCAGTACATCATATTTGATAATGATGATAAGTGACTATGTTACTGGTATATTTACTATACTATACTTTTTTCATTATTTTGGAGTATACTCTTACAGAAAAGTTTGCTGTAAAATAGTGTGACGTGTTATGTCAGCAGCAGCCTCATACATTCCATGTTTGCTGTGTCTTTTGACTGCTTGATTTAACCTAATATGTTTTGTACAGTAACAGGCTGTATAGGCTTGTAGCCTAGGAGCAATGGACTATACCATATAGCTTAGATGTGTATCAGGCTATACCATCTAGGTTTGTGTTAAGTGTACTTACTCTATGATGTTCGCACAATCACAAAATCAACAAAATCACCTAATAATGCATTTTTCAGAACATATCCCCGTCATTAGGTGGAACATGACTATACCAAAGATCAAGGTAACAGGATACTGTATTTAGTTTCTCTTCTGCTGCCAATTGCTAAAAGTTCTATTTATTACTATATGGATCATAGTAACATAATATTTGCTAAGAAATATTAAATCTGCAATTATGTTTTAGACAGGTGTTAGTAACATCACAGAAGCACAAGTTGTTCAGAGCTAGGAGAGGCCTTGCAGATCACAGCTAGAATCTGTAACTTTATAACGGAGGCCTGGAATAGTTTGGAATTTGTCAGATACAAACCAGTTAGTAAGTTCTGTGACCTTGGACAAGTTGTTAAAACTTCCCTGAGCTTTATTACCTTCATTTATAAAATGCAGATGTTATAAAAATTAAGCAAAATCACAGACAAAAAGAAAGTATACTTAGAAATCCCTATTCATGAAGTATAAAATGTATTTAATATTAATACTGTGACACATATCAGGGGTATATACTCCAAAAATTTTCCCAATAGAGATGCACAATGAAAAAAGTGCAGAGATCAGTGAAAAAAGACACAGCACTTGGGGACCTGGTACTGTTCTTTTCTCCAAAGTAAATGTCAGGTCTAGCCCACTTGCTCTTTTCACTATACCATGGGTCTCTACCCAGAATCTAATGACCCCAAACCAGCCCAGTTGTAAAGAAAAAGAGCAGAGTTACCTGTAAGGAGGAGCCTAACTTCTTATCCTTAACAATGATCTCTCTGAATTAGAACTGCACCACCCAGCTATGGGCCAGTATAGGCAAGCTCACATTCCGGCTGCCTCTACTGTACCTATCCTATGATTAATAAAATAAGTCAGCTTCTGGGTTCAACTAGGTTCTTTAAATGTTTAATATTCAAGTTAATAAAAATAAAATGTACAATCTATATTTTTAACCACTAGGAGTTTTAAGGTACATGTATGTATAAAATGTACATAAGTTTTAAGTACATGTATGTATAAAATGTTCTCAATAGATATTGATATATTTACATTTTTTTCTGGACTCATTTCCTTCATCTCCTCAGCTCTAAGAATTCCCCAAGAATAAGGTATATGTGTGTGTATATGTACCTATCTATCTACCTATTTATCTATCCATTAGAATTAGAATAGTGTTGAAGTTATAAGTTAACTAATAAAGGTTAGTCTAAAATATTTCTATCATACTTAATGGGTAGCTTAAACATCAGCAAATATTTTTATACCCATTTATACCAAACTTAATAGTAAAAAGTTTATAGCTTACAAAACAGGATAGTTAAAGGTAAACACCAGACGCCAGGCTCTACGTTTTAGAATAGCTCCACATAAAAACTCACAACAATTTACCTTTACGGTTTTGAACATCATTTTGTGTTTTTTTTTTCTGGGGTGCTTTTCTTTTTAAAAATACAATAAAAATATATTTTTTAAATTATATCAGTGGCATTGATGGGTGACTGAGTGGGAAGGGTCACTGGAGAAATTTCTAGGAAGATGGAAATGTTCTGTATCTTAAAAGGAGTAAGGATTACATGAGGTAATACATTTGTCAAAGCTGATCGAACTATACAACTTTATATCTGAGCATTTCACTGTATGTAAATAATATTTCAATAAGAACTTATACTGGCTCAACAAGTACTGAGATACTACTAGACTAAAAATATCTATATCTCAAATGTCTAGCTCTCACAGAGTTAAAAAAGAAAAGCCAGTTAGGATTTATTGCACTAAAGCTTTGGCAGTGAGAAATGACAGAAAACACGGAAGGTTTGAAAGATAATTAGGAGGTAGAATTAACAGGATTTTATGGTTTAATGGACACGGGGTGATGGTGAAGGAGAAATCAAGCACTCCCAGGTTTCTGGCTTGAGCAGTGGGATGGATCATGGTGCCATTTCCTAAAACAGGGTATAAATATTAGGGAAAGGATAAATGAATAAGTTCAGTTTTGCACCTTCTGAGACTAAAGTATCTATAAGTCATGTAGGTGACATTTAAGAGGCAGCTGGAAATAGAGGTCAGAGCTAAAGGTAGAGGTTGGGGTGGGAGCAGTCATGGGGAAAGCTCAGATGAGATAGAGAAAGTAACAAACCACGGAAGTAGCTGCTGTCACTTCCAGAAAAAATTCAAAGGGACAAAAGGGTTTAGGCCTGAGCCCTGGCAATCTTCACTATTTAACAGCTGGTTGAAAAAAGGAAGTGATACAAGAGAGCATGAAGGAGCAGACAGGCTGGAAGAAAACTGGAAGAATATTGTAAGGTGGAAATCAGGAAAGAGGATTTCAAGAGGTCAACGGTGTCAAATACTGCTGACAGGTGACAAAGCTGAAACTGAAAGGTATCCATTGGATTTAGTGACACAGAAGTCCTTTTAATCTTGACAAAAGCAACTTCATGGGAAAGAAGCCAGATTGGAGTAGGTTTAAGAGTAGGAGGTATGAAAATAAAGACAACAGAGTAAGCATTTCTTAAGAGAAGTCTGACTATGAAGAAGAGGAAAGACATAGAGCACTAGCTGGGCTTAAGGCAGAGGTTTTTTAAAGTGAAGAGAAACTAGTACATATTTAAATGTGGACAAGGCGTTAGTAGAGAGAGGCTGAAGAGAGTAAGATGTTGACACATTAAGAGCACAAGGTTCCTGAGAAGGCTAGAAGGGATGGGGTACTGAGTAGAGATAAAGAGACAGCAACTCTACTGTTCCTAGAGGGAAGAAGGAAAGGATGGGTGCACATATATCCGAGGGTGGGGAGTTGGGATAGTTTCTATCAGATGACTTCTCTTTTCTCTGTCTTTGAGAATAGAGAGTGGGAAACCTAAAGCAGAAAAATTGCTGTAATCTAGATTTATTTTTCCTATATTTTTAAATGATAAAACATTTCGAACACAGAAAAAATGTCTTTATAATTAGAGAAAGTAATATAAAAGGTAGCTCTGTGTCCTGCACTAAATGTAAACGGATGTCAACAGTTTGCTGCCATATTAATTTAAAACTCTTCTCTAAAAAGAAAGGTGTTACAAACAGACCTAAACCCTCTCCTCTTACATTCTTCATCTTTCTCTTCATCCTCAGAGGAAATCATTATCTGGAAATCAGTATTTATCATTCCCATTTATATTTTTGTATCTTTACTACATAAAGAACCAAGTTATGTGTAATACACACTGTGCTATGTGCTCTGTGCTGTGAGGCACACAAATGCAATAAAAGCTGCCCACCAAAATGTGTCCAAGACAACACACACTTTAAAAGCCAAAAGGGCCAGGACTGGTTCTCTGACTCCACTCTCAGTCAGATCTTGGATAGAGAAGAGAGAGGCTGAAAAGGGATTTCTTTGGAGAGATGTATTTTTCTGCTATGAATACTATTAAGAGGAATGGGTAGGATCACTCTTTCCTTTCCTCAAGCCTAGAGAGAGTAGGCTTCCACAGAACAACTAGCTAGCTCAAGGCATACACCCAGAAGTTTGGGAAGTGGGTGGATGATTCTGAAGTAAGCCTAAAGAATCCCCAGGTGAAAACGTTCAGATTATTTGCTCAAGGTGGCAGAACAGAGAGAGGTCATTCAGATTTCAACAAAAAGCAAACTAAGTACCCCCAAAAAGCAGACTAGGATAATTTCTCTTCATCTGTTTTTCAATAACAACAATCAGTTTAAATGATTCGACTACTAGGGTATAGGGAGAGAAAATAAGGGTCAATTACTTTAGTTAGAACCTCATTTACAAAAAAAAATAATAAGAAGAAATTAATGAGTACATTATCTTCAGAACTTATAAAGTGCTTCAGCACTCCTCACCTGAGCTGAGCATTCCTTCTATACACTCTGTGTAACTAAAACAGGAGTCTTTGCCTTCTTTATACCAAATAAATTATGAGTGGTCAGGCAAGCCAAATGAAAGGACTTCTTCAAAATGATTAAGAACCAAAGGCAAGCAAGCTCCTTTTTTTTTTTTCAAAGATCTTGTTGATTCAGAGCAAGTACATACTTAATTTGGTTAAACATTCTTTTTTAACACGTGGGTGTTTGAAAAATTTTATCAGAGCTTTGCTCTCAAAATTCTCACCTAACCACAAATGTTCTGTGCCACAAAGGAATTTAAAGGGCTCTTAGTCTACCGCCATGCTACCCTTAAATAGCCAGATTCCATGTGATCTTGGAAGCATCTCAGAAGCTAAGCAGGGTTGGGCCTGGTTAGTACTTGGATGGAACACCACCTAGGAATATCAGGTGCTGTAGGTGTAAAAAGAAAAAAAAAAGTGGGGGGAAGGAGATTGTAAGCAGACAAGGTCCTTGCAATCTGTGAGGTCAACCAAGAGTTACCTTGCTGAATGAATAAATGAATGAATGAATGAATAAATAAATGACTCATTTATTCAGCATAAAAATCATAATTCAATCTTTCTCAAATTGCTCCATTGATCTTTTGAATCAGAATCAGCTGATATAATTTTGAAATGCAGATTGTCAGGATCTACAGAATCAGAATCTTTAGGGGGTGAAGCCTGGGAATATACATTTTAAAAGTTCCCCCAGATTATTCATATTAAATTGATGGAGGAAGAGTTATAGACAAAAGCTAAATAAATAACCTCTCAGAACACTCCTGTCTAGTTTACTAAAATGAGATTTTATTGAATAACTACTTTACTGTCAACAGTGCCAGGACTAGATTGCATCATTCAAGGTCCCTTTCATTCCAAGATTTCATTAAAGAATGATTGATAATAAAAATTATTCTTAATAAAAGAAATGCTGTAGCTCTTAAAAATCTGAACCAATAATTTAGTTATTTAAAATCAGACTTTCTATTTGGGTTTTATTTCTTTATTTTGAGATAACTACAGAATCATATGCAGTTTTAGAAATAATACTGAGATTTCTGCCCAGTTTTCCCAATGATAACATTTTAAAAATTATAATATCACAACCATTAAAATGACATTGATATAATCTACTGATTTTAGTCAGATTTCCTGTTTTACTTGTACTCACTTGTGTTTGTGTGAATGCATTTACTAGTTCTATACAATTTTATTGTTTGTGTATCTACTATTACAGTCAAGTACACAACAGTTTCATCACTATGAGGATTCCCACGTTGGCCTTTTATAACCATATCTACCTCCATTCCCACCACCCAGTCCTTGGCAGACATTAATCGGTTCTCTATTTTTACAATTTCAGGAATGTTATATAAACGGATTCATACAGGACGTAAAGTTTTGGGACTGGATTTTTCATTCATCATAATTCCCTGGAGATTCTCCCAGGTTGTTGTATATATCAATAATAGTTCTTCCTATTCCTTGCTCAGTAGTATTCCACAATACGTACGTACCACAGTTTATTTAACCATTCACCTACTGAAGGACATCTGGGCTGATTCCAGTTTTAAAGTATTATAATTACAAGTTATATGAACTGATATACAGGTTTTTGTTTGACAATAAATTTTAATTTTTCTGGAGTAAATGCCCAAAAGTGTAATTGCTGGCTTGTATTATAGTTTTATATTCAGTTCTTAAAGGCACTGCCAAACTATTTTCCAGAGTCGCTGTACCATTTTACATTTCCACCAGCAATGAATGAAGATCCAGTTTCTCTGCATCCTCACCAACATTTGGTGTCGTCACTCATTTCAATTTGTTTTAGTCACAACAATGTATACTTTAAAAATGAGTAATGATACACCTCTCATTATAGATCTAAAGAATTCCTTAGATCTAAAGGGATAAAGGCAGGGAACAAAAGTGTTCTATGAAAATATAATTTTCAAAATATTATTAGATACCTGTAAAAATGTTTCTCCTGCTTGAACCCTGTAGCCCCTATGCACCCTTCTCCAAGGCTTGATGATGAATCTAAAGGTCTAGAACGTATGAGTCTTACATTTTCACTCCAATTTTCTCTAAAACCCAAGTTGGCCATGAAAAGCTAAATGTCAGAGGCCAGGTTTATAATCTAAAATATTAGATGTGGCTGTACTGAATATATTACTAGCCACGAAATCATGTACACATGTATAGGCATACCTTGTTTTATTGTGCTTCATTTTATTGCACTTTGCAAGTATTTTTTTGTTTTTTTTTTCAAATTGAAGTTTTGTTGCAACCCTGTGTAGAGAAGTCTGTTGGCACCATTCTCACAACAGCATTTGCTCACTTCATGTCTCTTTGTCACATTTTGGTAATTTTTGCAGTATTTCAAACTTTAGCCTTATTATTATATTTGTTATGGTGATCTGTGATAAGGGATCTTTGATGTTACTATTATAATTGTTTTGGGTGCCACAAACCTCAAGACAGTGAACTTAACTGATAAATGTTGTGTGCAATCTGTTTGCTCCACCAGCCACTGTACCCGCAACCCCCACACCAGGCCTCTCTATTCTCTGAAACACAACAATATTGAAATTAGGCCTTTTAATAACCCTACAATGGCCTCTAAGTGAAAGGAAGAGTCACATGGCTCTCATTTTAAATCAAAAGCCAGGAATGATTAAGCTTAGTGAGAAAGGCATGTTGAAAGCCAAAATAGGCCAAAAGCTAGGCCTCTTTTGCCAGTTAGCAAAGTTATGAATGCAAAGGAAAAGTTCTTAAAGGAAATTAAAAGTGCTACTCACAGATAAGAAACCAAAACAGCTTTATTGATGGTAAGGTGCAAGTGGTCTGGATAGATCAAGCCAGTCACAACAGTCCCCCAAGCCAAAGCCTAACCCTGAGCAAGACTCTAAGGCTGAGAGAAGTGAGGAAGCTGCAGAAGCAAAGTCTGAAGCTAGTAGAGGCTGGTTAATGAGGTTTAAGGAAAGACGTCTCCATAACAAAGAAGTGCAAGATGAAGCTGTCAAGTGTTGATGCAGAAGCTACAAATTATCCAGGTCTAGCTAAGATAATTAATGAAGGTGGTTACACTAAACAATAGATTTTCAAAGTAGGTGAAACAGCCAGTCTTTTAATTTTGACTACTTTCAGTAAGAGGTAAAATTCAATACTGACTCACCATAATACTATGTCTTACACAATTTATTCCTGAGCTCTGCTATTGGTGTATGAGATAGGGTTACAGATGGGTTGAGATAGTAATCACTTCAACCTAGGTCAGTCACCTCCAATTGACAGTAGCCTTGTTGGTTTGCCCTAGTGCTTCACAAATTATTGTTCTCTTTTATGCCATGATGTGAAAAAAAGGGAGTAGAATACTGGTCTATTCATTTGTCTCCCTCTTTGGAGAACATTTCCACTTTGAGACCACTACGAATATGGCTTCTGAGTTAGTAAATAAAGGATATAAAAAATATCCATATTCTTCCTATTATTAGCCCCTTTATATCAATTAGGGTGAAAATAGGGTATTTCGCATGTTCCATGACATATTTTTTATAAGTCAATTAAATAATCCCTAAATTTTCTTCTAGCTCCATGAGCTGTAACTAATCAACTTTACTAAACTGACACATAAGGGCAACATAATGTAACAATATTGAATATAAGACATTAAATGCCCAGAGGCCTCCATCACTTCTCTAACTCACAGCCCCCACTCTGTCAGAGACTTTCATTTTGTCCCACTCTGCCAGTCTCTTCTGATATATATCTTTCTTTCTCCTCCTGCCAGGACCTCCTTCCCATTTTGCCAGACTTAGAAAATAAAGAACCAGTCAATATTGCAATCCTAGAAAAAGGTAAAGATAATTAGCAAAAAGTCCTTAAATCCAATGCACACACAAATGGGATGTCTTCTCACACAAAACTGAGGCATTCAAGCAAAACATACTATTTTCTGAAATCAAAGAAAATCAGTGAAATTATTATTAGAATATGCAGAGAATTTATATAAGAACTCCATCCTATAATTTTTTTCATCTTATTTGTATATCTCTGACTTAAAATCTAAGAAAGGGATTTAAAGAAATTTTGAAAAAGTGGAAACAAAAGGCAATGGAGGATTGGAGCAGGTACCTAAAACAGTGCCTGGTATATATTAAGTGATCAATAGAAATCTGTAGAATGAACTGGATTAATGAGCATGAAAGAGAAAAAATATCCTTTAAATGTGGCAGTGGGAAAAATATCATGAAAGGTGTTGAATAATGCCTTGAACTAGTTCTTGTTGTGGTCAACATTTTAATTATTAATAGTATTTGAAACTGATTTTTACAAACTTTCTTTAAAATAGGAATAGAAAGCATGAGGAGTTAGTAAGGGAGGGAGGGAGGAGGAATATGGCAAAGGAGGTGAAAAGAGGAAAAGAAATCACACATAAGAAAGTGAGCATACACAGCCATACGCCCTATTGCACTTCTAACCTCGGTGATCCTGTTGTTCAAGGCCCAGGTCTCCATTTTCCTTCTTCATCCTCCTTTGCTCTAACAGACTGCTGTTATGCCATTGCAGCACCTGTAGATCTATCTTCAACTCGTTATTCAGAGCAGTAGGAATGGGGACCCAGGAAGATGAATTGGCATCCCCTAAATATATGAGTCCATATATTTACTTAACAGTTATAGATTTTAGAACTATATCAAGTCATTTATTGGAGTAGAAAGGAATAAATTCACACGCACATGCTTACAATCTCTCTCTCTAAAATATAATTAAGGAAAACTCTATATCAAACCAACTAATGAGAGTTTAAAAAGCCAAAATATAGCTTAGTGCAGGTCACAATACAATAACTTCATTTTATTTACAGACAATGAATCTCAAGGCAATTTCCAGTTTTCTCTAATAATAGTGAGGACAATATCAGTAAGAATAATTGGCATCTATTCAATGTTAACTACATGCCAAGCATTGTATTAAGAACTAGAAGGGATGTCAAAAGATCATCAGGGAACCCTCATACATTGCTGGTGGGAGTGTAAAATGATACAGCCACTTTCAAAAGCATTTTGATGATTCCACTAAATGTTAAACATAGACTTATCATATGACCCAACAATTCTCTTATATATATCCCAAAAAACCTGAAAACATACGTCCACACAAAAAATTTTACACAAATGTTCATAGCAGCATTACTCATAACAGCCAAAAAGCAGGAGGAGAACAACCCAAATGTCCATCAGCTCATAAATGGATAAACAAAATGTGCCATATGATACAATGGAATACTATTTGACCATGAAAAGGAATGAAGTACTGATATGTGCTACAACATGGATGAAACTTGAAATCATTATACTAACTAAAAGAGACAGAAAGTATTAGTGGTTGCTGGGGGCTGGCAGAAGGAAGGAAGGGGGTGTGGCTGCTAATGGGCACATATTTTTAATGTTCTAAAAATAGGTAATTGTTATGGTTGTACAAATCTGAAATATACTAAAAACTACTGATTGTGTACTTTAAAAGGGTGGGTTTTATGGTATATAAATTTTATCTCAATAGAGTGGTTACTAAATATTATCAGACTTGGAGGACAGCTTGTGCCCAAGGGCCTCTGCTTCCCATGGCTGTGCGGGGAGATGCCAGCCAGACCTCACCTAGGATCATTGCCTGTGCCACAGATGCCCTTCACCTGTGCCTCAGCGGTGTGGCCCCCTCACTTCCTCCAGGAGAGAGCTAAGCCTTTCTGCTGGGTGCCTGCAGCTGCTGTACAGCTCTTCTGACATCCTTACCTTAGTGTGTTTACTTGAAGAAAATGGGTTTACTACTCAACAAACAGAAATCATTGTTATTCGCCCTTATCAAGATCACAAAGGCCAACATGGATCTCATCTACAAAGACATGGTGAAGATACAACAGATACAACTCTTCAGCAAATAATGTCTTAGATTGCTAATCTGAAAAGAAAGATGATTATTTTGAAGAAAAGAGTATTTTTAGCCCTCAGAGCAGAAAATGAGAAAGTAAAACCTGAACTACATTGGTTAAAAAAACAAGTAATGGATAAAGTGATGAAAGTTTGAATAGATACCAAATCAGACCTCAATCTATAAAAGCAGAGTAAAATAACTGTATTCTTTAAATGAATGGAAGCTGCTAGAAATGAGTACAGAAATGGTGACATTGCATGCCCAGCAAGATCAAGCGGTCCCCTGGACAGACAGGAACACAGACACTGAGGTTGCTGGTCTCAAAATCATGCTTGAGTCTCACAAGCTTAATAATCTTAAATATTTAGCAGGTCTATGTTAAAGTGCCTAACAGTAGCTCTTGCTTATGGATATAATAAAATTTCTATTTAAAGGGAAAAAATTATCAGATTTTTCCATCTTTAGTGATATGCATAAGTAAACCATAACTACTTTCTTATTTTACTTAAAGATTTCTTAGAATGGAATTTACAATCTCTCCCTAGGAGGCCATTCCAGTATCATATGCCCTGAGAATGTTACTTTTTGTAACTTTTGAAGAAAGTATAGGTACTTCTTTGGACTACTGAAAGAGAGAGGTACAGGCCTCATTCCAAAGTTCTTCTTCCTTTTGCTGCAAAAGTCCCAGAATGACAATAATCAGAATTGACAATCTGAAACTCTTTAAATTTTTCCAATTTTATTTATTAAAAAGACATTCAGTAAACATCCACCCACAATTCCATTACACTAGAGTGACAGCTGTTTTTATTATCCATTTTACCTTCTAGTTATCCATGTGTAATTTGTGTTATACACAACTGTAATCAGTATATATAGAATATTGTAGTTATTCATATTATAGTATAATCACACTATGCTTGTTAACATAGTTTTTATAACAACCATTCTCAGTGTTACAATAATGTTCCATCCAGTTGCTGTATCATTATTTCCCTAATTTTTTCCCTTATGTTCACTTTAAAGTCCTCTTTCTCTATTTTTTCTGTGTGTAGACAAGCTGTATATAAATTCTAATAACTTCTTTCTTTTGAATTATTTCCTTAGGTCATTTCTCTACAAAAGTAGAGTTTTTGGGTTATACAATATAAATATTTTTATGGCTTTTGCTTTCTAAATGGGTATGAGTTTTCAACACTATTTTGCACTGTGGTGAGTGTGTGTAGTGTGTTGATATAGATGGATAGGTTAATTTACCAGACCTGAAATGGCACTAAAGGCTCTTTATTGAATTTCATTTTTCAAAACTGAATCATCTTTACTTATTAATTATGAAAATAGTAAATGCTCATTACCAAACTTGAATAATTTATAAAGTATACAAATAGAAAGTCAAAGGCTCCCTATCCTTCTCTCGGAGGATTAAAACACACTGCCTCCTAAATTGAGTTTACCGAAGAGTGAGATGTGATTTAATGATCGCTAGGATGATCCATGTAAAAACCCTATAACCTGGAAGCAACCAAAGTGTCTTAAGAAAGATGACTGGATAAAGAAAATGTGTTACATATATATAATAAAATACTACTTGTGAAAAGATGAAATACTGCCATTTGCGACATGGATGAATCTTGAGATAACTATGTTTAGCGAAATAAGACAGAAAAGGTAGAAAATCATAGGATTTCACTCATACGTGAGACAAAAAACTGAAAACAAAAAAAAATGATGAACAGAGACTCATGGACAAGGACAGTAGATTAGTGGTTATCAGATAGAATGGGGTGGTGGGAGGTAGAAAGAGGAAAAGGGGTCAAATTTTTGGTGATGAAAAGAAATCTAGCTTTCAGTAGTGAACACACAATGGAATATATATATGACATACTGATAAATTGTACCCTTGAAACTTATTTTATTAATCAATGAAACCCCAATAATTTTTAATTTAAAAAAATTATGGCCTACAAAAGTCCACACTAGCTCCATGAAAGGAAAGAATATCTAATTCTAAGTAGAGGACTTTGGGGATATGAGGACTAGTGGGACAAGGAGAATATGTTGGGTTAATACATTCCAAAAGGAAAAAAAGGCAGAGGCTGTGGTTTATTTTCCAGAGTAAAGAGATCAAAGGAGAAGCTAAGATAATCACAGTGCAGTCTGGACAGAACAGCCTGGCAGAAACACAGGGATCCATTTTATATAACAACAAACAATCTCTAAGGCAAACTGACACATAAAAGTACATAAAACAAAATTACTGGAAAATAAGTGTTAACACAGGCTCATGTCCTCGGTAGAGAATAAAAAAATAAATTTATTACAAATGAAAAATAAAATTGACTCCTGCTTGTACTATAAAGCTCAAAGATGACTGTTGGTCTAGCCAGAAGGTCATTTCTTAACTACAGACTACAGATCATTAAAGGTTTCTAATTTACAAGTATATTCCTCAATTTTACACTTTCTATGCTTAGTTAGCTCTGATGAATATTGTTTTATTTAAACAAAAAATCAAGTTGTCTATAATCCTACACTTTTCTAATCATTCTTATAACCCAAAGTCATGATTATGCTTATTATATACGGTCTTCAGAATTTTATTTTTACTGGTCTGTAGAACCTGTTTGTGTGGGTATATTCTGTATCCTCAATAAGACCATAAACTTCAGGGAGCATTTTCTTTTCATTTTTAACCACCCATAGAGCGAATACTAAAATATCTACATGATCACAGAACCTTCCTAATTCTACAACAGAAAAGGATGGAGAACTGCAATACATGGCTTCACACTTGTATTGAAATACTACCACCACTCACAATATTGGAGACTACCATTCTTTTTACTAAAAAGTTGCCCAAACATGAAAGATCTTAATATTTCAAATATTGTCTATTACCTTGTCTTCATCTCCCACCCTACTCCACCCTACTAAACTTTATACTGCAGAGATATCAAAGAATTATTGCTTTGGGAACGAATGGTGCTATTCCAAATCTCTGGGCCTTGGCACATGCTCTTTCTTCTTTCGGAAGTACCGTTCACCCACTGGAGCATCTGAAATATCTTTTCATCCTTTATAACTCCCTCATAAGTCACCTCCTCCTGGACTCCCCATGTCCACTCTAAAAATTCTATGATTCTTTCTTCTGTGCTATCTCTATACCTAGAACATACTTCTATTGTTGCACTGAGTATACTGTATTGTAATTAACCTAATGACATGTTTTATTCCACTAGACACAATTCCAGGCTCAATAAAGATTATCCAGACAGAAAAGAATAAAGAAATAGGGGGAGAGAGACCCAAGGAAGTTTCTGTGACCTCTGTTATGCAGGAACCATGTCTTATTCATCTCTATATCTCCAGGGAGTAGGGAAGTACTTTGGATGCACAGTGATCATCAAATGTTTGATAAATTCATTTGACACTAACCTTAAAGGAGAAAGAAGTAAACCACCTCGGCATAAAATTCTCAAAAAGAAAACTACATTAATCAAAACAATGTATCATTTGAGCCAAATCAACTGAGGTGCACACAAGTACATTGGGGCCCAGCTTGAGAATCTATAGAATCTTAGTGCCAGAGCTAAACTACACACTCGGAATTCAAAGATGAGACATGATTCTCTCCCTGAAAGCCCTCATAGTTTCGATGGAGAATCAGATTCATAAAAAGATAATTACCATGTAACATTATTAAAACTACATCCAGGACATGTTCAGAACACCATAGGACAAAGAAGATATATATATTACTTATCTAGAAGTGATGGGTGTGGTGAATGAGAGGGAATTAAGGCAGGCCAGAGTGTTAAATAGAAGGAAAGGGATGTGGTGGCAGAGAAAAACATCAATGGAATACACACTGGGGAAACTGGCTACCCACAAAGTAGCCCAGAGAACTGTATTCCAACACAGATCTGAGCTCTCCCTGGGGACTCTCTGAACTAGTTGGGAAAGAGTGTGGAGGAAGCCAGAATTTCCACAACTGGGAGGCCAATGTAGAGTGAGAAATGTTTACTTGCTGCTGTTATGGACACTTTAATTATGTTTTCAACCCCAGGTTACTTTGTCTGATGTTGCACAAGAAAAGTATGAGATACTATTCCAGCCCACAAGGAGTTTACAATTGTGTTTGGAAAGCAATTGTGTTTTAGCTTTTAAGTGCTACAGAAACACACTTAAGATGGAAAAATTGTGAAAGACTTCCCAGAAAAGGAATGAAAGTAGAATGCAATTATGATGATATCAGACCAAGTCCTGAGGATATTTATAGAAAAAGTATGTGTGAAAAAACTTGAAATAAAATAAGGTAGCATATACAGGCTTACTAATTAGAGAGTTTGGAGGTAGAGTTAAAAAAAAAAAAAAAAAGACTATTTGCTACATTCTGAGTGCCTTTGAGGACAGAAGGAGAGTTGGAACACAGGAACCAGACTCAAGTGAGAGGAGTGGCTGGCTACAGGGCAAAGTCTCGGGCAGGATGTCCCAGAAGTAAAAACAATTCTTCAAGGTTGGGTTACAGCCAAGAACTGGATCCAAGTGAAGGGCCTACAATATTCTGATGAGAGGTGTCTCGAAAGATTTCTTGAGCTGGGAGCAGCAGATACAGAAAACTCTCCAAGAAATCCTCACTTAAGAGGTGAGTTATTAATTGTCCCCACCTGGAACAGACAGGCGGCTCCCAACAAAAACTCTAGAGCTTAATCACCTTGAGCTGCCCAGTGGTGGCAGGCAGGGCGTGAACATGTGAAACTGTGCAGAGTCAGCAAGATAGTAGACTTCTGCTTTTCTCTTCAGATACCCGAGGAGGGGTGATTGGGACCGGCCACTAATTGCTAGAGATGGGGCCTGTTAGGTTTGGGTGTGGCTAAAAGTTTGGTCTTACTTCTACTTACAAGTACCAAATCAGGATGGTCAATAAGAGGCACAATCAAGTCATCTACAAGAGGTGGAAGGAGGAGACCAGGAGTTCTGTCCTCTGTCCCTTGGCACTCCAATTGCCAGGAAATCCATCACACTTGAAGGTCATCAGAATGTGGTTTTATTGTTTACCCCTGGTTGGAGGACACTACACAAGGGTATTAAGGCCTCACAGTTGTCTTACAGGGTACTTCTAAATTTAAAAATTTTTAAATTGAAGGGGTTAACACTTTAAATGTTCCCTTTTACATTGTTTTAGCTAATACTACAGTTTGAATAATATTTGTATTCTCTCGTTTCACTGTTTAATAAAATCTTAGTTGTTCCGACTCTTTTGCTCAATAATAACATTTTCATCAATTTTTCTTTAGTTTTTTCACTGAAAACAATGCTCATTAAAAAAGTTGAAAAATGTAAGAAAAGAGATTAATCATACATAACCACTTAATTTGTCTAATTAGTATTTCCTTTCAGTCTTTTTTCTGAGAAGTTATTCTTTTTTTAAAAAAATGTTATTGTACTATAATCTTATTTAACTGAACTTCTAAATCTTGTGGTAAACAATGCCTGAAGAAGAGGAGTTTCCAAATGAACTCCTTGTGCCTGATGACACAACTTTGTCCTGGGGGTAAAACAATTTATGAGGAAATTGTTTGCTTTTAAATTTAATCCAGATGCCAAAAGGTACACATTCCTGCAGATTTATCAGTGTGCTCAGTTCCATCAGTGTGGTTTGCTAGGATAAGGAGTCTACTAAGAACCTGTGATGACCTTCTGCTTTCTGATAGTCATTCCAAAAATTTTCCAGGCCTTTGCTAACATATACATGTTTCCCCAGCTATCCAAAAGTAGAGCATCCCTATGTCAGCAAAATGGCATAAATCAAAGCAATTAATTACCTTAGGCCACATCTTGCTAACAGACGCACAAAATAAATCATGATGAAGCACAGATGCTCACAGACACAGCTCTAAGCTATTGTGGCTTGATGCTGAGATGCTGAGTGTGGTTCCCAGGGAAGAAGCTTAGTGGGGCCATTCCTGCTGCTGGAGGTGTGCTCTGCCTCTGTAATGGCTTGCTGTAAAACGAATGCTGAATGTTATTTTCACTTTTTGACTTTTTTCATAAAAGTGAAAATCCTCTTCAGATTTCTTTTGGTTAGTGAAAATAGGTATTAATGTGGTTTTTAAAAAAGTGAAGTGGCATAAATCGAACTTTCAAAAAATGTGATACCTGTATTCTATTCTTAAGTGCCTCATTTTGATTTGCTTTTTAGTCAACTTAGTGCTTTCTTTTGTTTTGCTTCAACAAGGTTATATGAATTGTGGGCAGAGTGTTGACCCCTGGCATACCTGAATGTCTGTTATCATCACAAATGAAACAAAATGCATCTAACTATAACATTCTCTAGTCACCACCTTTTCCTCTGTAAATTTTGAATCACTTTCTGACATTTAATGTTATCCATAGTTACCATGTTTTCCATAGTTTGTATCTATTTTATTTTTTTCCAAGTTCCAAAAAAATGTCTCAAGTGTTTTGTACACCTCAACCGTGAATCCTACTTTTCATGTTTCCAATTTGTATTTAAATTCTGCTACTGCATGTTCAGTATACCTATACTTATCCATCTTTATTGCATCTTTTCATCTCAGTCTACTTTTATAGTTTTGTTTCAGTTCCATAGAGGCCATGTCTTTCTGCATCAACAAAGGATACCAAAAATTTTTTTTAATTTTTTATAGCTCTTGTTATAAATAAGTTTAAGAAAGTTGTTCTTCCTTTAAATCTTCACAATAATGTTTCCTTTCCCTTGTCCTAAAGTTTAAGACCCATGTTGTATGTGACCTCTGATTTGAAGATGAAAAAAACATCTAGACCTGGTATTTGCCAAGAAGGAAGTACAACTGCCACAGGCCTCATTCTATCAAAATATGTGCTAGTACATTTACCTTACTCTAATCTACAGCTGTACAGTTGAGTTGATGGGCATAACTTCTAATCTAATTCCTGGTGTCTAGGCTTCCATCTAGTATAGGTCTGCTAAACTGAGATAAGATCCAACTACCAGGCTTACTGATATGCAGAAATGATGAAATATTTTTTAAAAACATTACAATCTCAAGTTTATTGTTCAACATGCTTTTGATTATGAGTAACAGAAAATCTGTTTCTAATTGGTTTCAACAGAAACATAATTTATGGTCAAATAACTGAAAAGTTCTGTACTATGGTGGATTTTTTTATTTTTTAACTTTTTATTATGGAAAATTTCAAAACTATACAAAGTAAATAGAAAGGTACAATGAACTCCTATGTACCCATCACCCAGGTTTGACAATTCAAGATTCTGACATTCTTGTTATCATCAATGCCTCTACCCTCTCTTCTACTCCTACTTGTTATTCTTTTAATGTATGTTTTTAAGTAACATTTACATAACACTTCCATTTCATCAGAAAGTTCTCTTATGTCTCTTCCCAGTCAACCCACAGGCCCCCACCTCCAGACCTAGGTAAAATTTGTTATAATTTTTTTTTCACCAGAGACAGGTTTTGCTCCTTTTACAATTTCATAAAAATGAAATCATTCTGCATATCTTTTTAATGTCTGGTTTCTTTTATTAGTGAACAGTATTCCATTGTGTGCATATAACCACAATTGTTTACCTATTCTCCTGTTGATGAACACATGGGTTATGAAATTTGCATACTATGAGTAAACTGTGAGTAAAGCTGCTATGAACACGCCTGCACAAGTCTTTTAGTAAAATATGTTTTGACCTCTCCCGTATACATATGTAGAAGTAGAATTACTGAGTCAAAGAATAGGTATACATTTAACTTCCTAAGAAACTGCCAAAAAAACTTCCATCCAGTATATGAGAATTCCAGTTGCTGCAAATTCTTGACAACATATGGTGTTTTAAGTCTCACTAATTTTGAGCATTCGAAAGAACAGGAAGTATCTCACTGTGGTATCTTGTATTTTTATGCTCATTAGACATTCAGGTATCTTCTTTTTGTAAGTGTTTTTAAGTTTTTTCAATCTTTAGGAGCATGTCATTTATTGAGTTTTAGGAATAATTTATTTTATTCTTGATACAAGGTTTTTGTCAGATATGTTTTGTGACTTCCCTACACCTTTGTCTGTGTTCGGAATTCATATTTATTTCCTTAATTGCATCTTTTAATGAACAGAAGTTATTTATTTTGATGAAGTTAAACATATGAATGTTTTCTCTCAGTGTTATTTTTTCTGTGCCTAGGAAAATTTTGCCTCTCAGGTTGCAAATATATTCTATATTTCCTTCAAAAAGCTTTATAATTTTAACTTTTACACTTAGATCTCTAATCCAAGTTGAATTAATTTTTGTGTATGATGTAATATAGGGATTGAGGTTACTTTTTTCCAGATAGCAGTAGTTCCAACACCATTTCTTCAAGAGTTGCTTTCCTTCATGCAATTGCTTTGGTGCTTCTAGCAAAAATCAACTGACTGTATAAATATGTGTGTATTTCTACTCTATTTCTACTTCTCTGTGTATCTGTCCTTATACCATGTGTATTGATTATTGTCACTTTATAACTAAGCCCTGAAGTCAGAATAAGTCTCCCAGCTTTGTTTTCCTTTCTCAACATTGTTTTGTTAATTCTAAGTCCTTGGCATTTCCATAAATTTTAGAAATCAATTCATCTGTTTTTATTTGCAGAACAAATTGGCTAGAATTATGATTGGCACTACATTGCATCTATAGATTAATTCTGGAAGAAGTGACATGATAACAAAATAGAGGATTCCAATCCATGAACATTGTACACCTCTATGTATTTACATCTTTTAAAATTTTTCTCAGCATTATTTTGTACTTTTCAGTGCAGAGCTGTACATGTTAAATTTATTCTTATTGTTGATGCTATTAACATATTGTTTTTAAATCTCATATGTAAAAATACAATTAACATTTTTATTGGCCTTGTATCTTAAGACTTTACTTAGCTAAATTCACTTATTGATTAGTATAATATTTTGTTGATTCTTCCGAATTTTCTATAAAAATAATCTTCAGAATGTTTTTACTTCTTCCTTTCTAATCTCTCCTCCTTTGACTTTCCTTTATTACATTGGCAAGGACATTCAGGAAAATAATAGAACTGGTGAGTAGACACTTTTGCCTTGTTCTTGGTCTTAAGAAAAGTGGTTTACCCTTAAGAATGATGTTATCTAAAGGTATTTTGTAGATGCTGTTTTTCAAATTGAGAAAGTTCCTTTCTAATTCTGGGATCTATACATCAAGTACAGATGCTGAATTGTGTCAAATGTTTTTTTTCCGCATCTATTGATATCACCATATTTTCCCCTTATTCTGTTATAATAGATTATACTTATTTTTAAATATAAAACCAATCTTATATTCCTGGGATAAAACCCAGTTGGTCATACCGATTAATCCTTTTCTATAGTGCTGGGTTCAATTTGCTAATGTTTTGTTAAAGAGCTTTATGCTTTATGAATTCAAACAGATTTTAAAAAATGTTTTGTAATGTCTTTTCTGTGTTTTAGTATCAGAATTATATTGGCCTCATAAAATTAGTTGAGAAGTGTTTCTTCCTTTATTTTCTGAGTTTATAAATTTGTTATAGTTTCTTTCATAAATATTTGATAGAATTTACCAATGATAATCTCTGGGCTTGGAGCTTTCTTTGTGGGAATGTTTTTTATTATAAATTTAATTTCTTTGACATAAACACGACTATTCAAATTTTAATTTCATTTTGTCATTTTTCTCAAGTTGTATTTTTCCAGAAATTTTTTTTTATTTCACTAAGTTGTCAAATTTATTGGCATAAGTTGTTCTTAGAATTCTCTTATTTTTTAAAGTTGATGGATCTATAATGATACTTCTTCATTTCAAATATTTATAATGTGTTTTACTAAGAGTTTTTCAAATATATCAATCTTTTGAAAGAACCTGTTTGGCTTTGTTAATTTTCTGTGTTGTCTATTTTCTATTTAAATGAAATATGCTACTTTATTTTCTTCCTTCTTGCATTTACCTTGCTTATATTTATTTAGATTCTAGAAAGTTACATAATAAATTATAAACTTTCTTCCTTTCTACTATAAACAATTAAAGCTATAAATTATCCTCTACGCAATGCTTTCACTGCATCTCATAAATGCTAACATGTTTATTTTTCATTATCATTCAGTTGAAAATATTTTCCAATTTCCTCTGTAATTTTCTTGATCCATGGGTTATTCAGAAATACACTGTTTAATTTCCAAATGTCTGGGAACTTTCCAGGTATCTCTTTGTTATTGATTTCTAATTTAATTCCATTGTGATCAAAAACATACTCTTAGATTTCAGCCTTTTGAAACTTTTTAAGACTGGTTTCACAGCCCTGTATATCATCTATCTCAGTAAAAGTTCGAGGGTACCAGAAAAGATTCTGTATTCTTTAATATCTGGGTGTTGGGTTCTATAAATATTAATGAGGTCAAGGTGGTTAACATATCTGTAGATTTTTGACCCAGTTGTTCTTTTAATTACTTTAAAAGGGATGTGCAAATCTCCAACTATGATTGTGGATTTAAATCCTTTTCCTTGAGTTTTATCAGTTTTATGCTTCACGTATTTTGAAGCTACATTATTACACACATGCATATTTGTGACTATGTCTTCCTCATATATTGAGTTTTTATCATAAAATACCCCTATTTATTTCTGGTAAGATGCCATTTTTAAGTCTACCTTTGGCCATTATTAAAATATCAATCCTAACTTTTAAATGATTCATATCTGAATTAAATATCTTTTCATCTTTTTTAATCCTTTTAATTTCAACCTTAATATCTTTGTTTTAAAAGTGTATGCCTTATTGACAACTTATAGTTGGGTCATGCTTTTTATCCAGTTTGACAATCTCTGACTTTTAATTGCAGTATTTAGTCTACTGTTTATATTTGATTTGGCTTAATTTAGATTTACCACTTAGCTGTTTCCTATTTGTCTCATCTGTTTGTTTGCTTGTTTCCTGTTCCTCCTTTGGAGTTAACTGAAAAAAGGTGTTAGCATTCCATTTTTATTTCTTCATTGGCTTTTTAAAAACAGCTTTATTGAAAGCTGTTCAATTCAGGTATCATAACAATTCACCCACTTAAAGTGAACTGTTTAAAAAACAATTAAATGTTTTAAACATTTATATGTGTGTGTGTGTGTGTGTGTGTG
Organism: Cynopterus sphinx; assembly: GCA_030015415.1. Taxonomy (NCBI): domain Eukaryota; kingdom Metazoa; phylum Chordata; class Mammalia; order Chiroptera; family Pteropodidae; genus Cynopterus; species Cynopterus sphinx. The sequence continues at coordinate 66,371,443 of CM057387.1, read as the reverse complement.
TGTGTGTGTGTGTGTGTATTCACAGAGCTGTACAACTGCAACCAAAATCTAATTGTAGAACACTTTCATCCCCTTAAAAGAAACTTCCTACCCATTAGGTGTCCCTCCTCATTTACCCCCACCCACTCAGCCCTAGCAACTACTAATCAACTTCCTCTCTACAGATTTGCCTATTCTAGATACTTCATACAAGTGAAATCAGATGATACGTGGTCTTCTCTGACTGGTTTCTTTCATTTGGCATAATGTTTTCATTCAAGGTTTACCATGTTGTAGAATGTGTCAATGCTTCATTTTAAACAATATTTCATTCTATGAATATCCCACACTTTATTTTTCTATTAATCTAACGATGAACACTTGGGTTGTTTCTATTTTTTACTATTATGAATAATGCTTTCATAAACAGTCACATATCTATTTTTGTGTGGCTATACATTTTAACTTTTCTTAAGTATATACTTAAGAGTAGAACTCCTAGGTCATATGTAGCTCTATGTTAAACTTGCTGAAGAACTGCCAAACTGTTTTCCAAAACAGCTACACCATTTTACATTCCCACCAGCAAGGTATGAAAATTTCTATTTCTCCACATCCTGGCCAACAGTAGTTACTATCCATCTTTTTGATTATAGCCATCCTAATGGGTATAAAATGTTATCTCATTGTGGTCCCATTGACATTTTAGCTGTAAACTCCACATTTTATTGGTAGCGTCAGAAATTAAAATATGTATTTTTAACACTATATATCTAGAGTTAATATTGTATTACTCAATATTAAATAATGTCATCTTGTAACAGTATAGTTCTATTTATCCTATCCTAATCATTGTGCTACTGGTGTAAACTCAAAAATACACTGCTACAAATTTTGTTTTAAATACACTGCTACTATTTTTCCTTTAAAAAACTAAGAGAAAATAATATATACTTTTATATTTATTCATATTTTTTATCACTTCTATTGTTCTTCATTCATTTCTGAAGATATAAGGTATCATCTAGTGTCATTTCCTTTCAGCCTGAAAAAATGCTTTTAGTATTTCTTATAGTACAGGCCAACTAAAAATCAGCTATAATTTTGTATTATTGGTCCCTGGTGTGTAAAGTGTTGTTTTTCTCTGGCTGCAGCCAAGATTTCAGCAGTTTTACTAAAATGTACTTCATGTGGTTATCTTTGTAATTCATTCTTGCTGGGGTTTGCTGTACTTCTTGGATCTATAAACTTATATTTCTGCCAAATTTATCTTATTTCTCAAAATTTTGGCCTCATTTTCTCTTTCCTCTCGTTTAGAGACTCTAATTACATGTATGTTAAACCACCTGCTATTGTCAAAGAGGTCTCTCAGGCTCTGTCTAGTTTTCATGATTTTTTTTTCTCTCTTGCTCTTCAATTTGAAAATTTTCTCTTGATCAGTGTCTTTAACTTAATTGATGTTCTTAGACACCAATCTGCTGTTAAACCCATTCAATTTATTTTTCATTTCAGTTATTGTACTTTTCTGTCCTATAATTTCCACCCCCAAATAGTTTTTCCTTCTCTGCTCATCTGTTCAATCATTACATGTATATTTTCCTTTCTAGTCCTTGAGCATATTTATAATGACTGATTTAAGGTTCTTGGTTTCTACTTTGAATATCTAGGTGAGCCTGGAGGTTTGATATTGACTGCTTTTTTCTTCAGTATGATCATATTTTCCTGTTTCTTCATATGTCTAGTGACATATCTTTTTTATTAGATACTATATATTACGTTTATGTTGTCAAGACTCTGGATTCTGTTACATTCCTCTAAAGACTGATCTTTGTTCTAGCAGGCAGTTCATATGGCTGGACTCAATTTTCAAATGGTTTCCTCTGCCATCAGCAACTGCTGAAACCTCTGCTCAGTTCTTTTAGCTTACAGGTACTGCTTTTTCATTGTAATCCCTGGGACCCCACATATACACATGGGAGTTCGGCAGTTTTTAAATGCAAGTTTGGGGAGTAATCTTTATGCGAGATTTTCTCCCTAAGTTCCTGGTTGCTCTGCTTAGTCCTGAACCCTGTTATCCATGATCACCTCTCCCTACGAAACCAGGCATGGATGGGGGACTGCCCTCAAAGACACTTTCTTTCAAATTAAGTTTCTCTTTTCTTTGGTTTCTTTGAAGTGCCTTCAAATAGTTGTCACACACATCATCTGTGGAAGATTAATGTGAGCAATCTATTATGCCATTATCAGAAGCTGGAAGTATTCAGTGCTGTTTTGATTGAGCATCTCAACACTGTCACCCAAAAGTCAGTTTCTTTGATTCTCCATTCCATCTTCCAGAGGTTCATCTTCATCCTAAGGGTGATTTTCCAAATTATCACAAGATGGAACCAGCAGCTACTAGAGGCACAGGCTATCATCTCCAAATCCAAAGAAAAAGAGTTTATCACTACCCAACCATCAAACACGGTCCTGGGCTTCACTCCACCACAACAAATCTTTAAAACATATAACCACCCTTGAACTAAACATGATGATCAGTAAAATGCCATGAGCTGATTGGCTTAGGCTTGGGTTAATTGGCCACATCCTCCCTCCAGCCTTATTTTTTATTTTTGCCTCTTTGAAGGCCTAAAACCCCAGCACCAAGTCCTTTGTTGCTTCCTTAGGCAAAGGGGATGTAGTTGCTGTATCATCTCCCTTAAGAACCTTTTGTAGCTCCCAACTTTAAACACATAGATTAGTTCTAATCTGATTATCACAGGACTGAAGCCTTCCCTCCTTACCTCATGTAACCCTTAAAACTATAGCTCCTACTTCCCGTTGTCCATTTGGTTTTAGCTTTCTTTTACATTTGGGTTTTAGTTTCCTCTTCATTTCTGGTATCTGAAGATTTCCTTTTCCTCTTATGTATTTTTTTTAAACTAAGAAATCGAGTTTATATTTTATTGAGGATTTCCATGTATTTGAAGAAGGAAGCAAGACGTATCTTCTCATATCAGTAAATCCACCATAAATCACCTTCCTTAGCCTTTAGGATAAAGTACAAATTCTTTTAATATACAGTGCCCTTCATAATATTATTTACCCCTAAGAAAAGAATTTTTTGTAATTTCCTGTTCATGGTATGCTTTTTCTTACCTCTATACATCTTTAGATACTGTTTTGTCTGTATAGAATATCATCTCCTCAAGGTGCTCATTCCCGAACACATAAATTTTTATCTAGTCAACTGCTACTCACCCTAAAAATCGCAAATGAAGCATGACGAGAAGCCTTTTCTATCACTTTCCTCCTTCCCAATACAGAGTACTATGGTCCCTTCCTGCATCCTAAAACACTTTATACACACTTCTGACAGAGCAAATATCACCCCAACTGTTGATTTACTTTCCCCACTAGACTATACAGTCTTTGAAAAAGTATGTGTTACATAATTTATTACTTTCAGGACTTCACTCTTTGGTATACAGCGGGTATTTAACACATGTTTGTTGAATGAATGAATGAATGGAGAGACATACTCTTCCATACTTTAAAATATAATAAGTTTATTTTTAGAACAATTTTAGATTTACAGAAAAATTGAGCAGAAAGTATAGAGAATTCTCATATATTCCTTCTACTCCCTGCCCTCATTTTCTTGCATTATTTGGTACATTTGGTACACCTGATAGACCAACATTGATAAAGATCACAGTTCACATTAGTATTCACTCTTTGTGTTGTACAGTTCTATGAACTTTAAGAAATGCATAATGTCATGTATCCACCATTGTAGTTTCACACAGAATAATTTCAGTCTTTAAAATCCCTAGTTCTCCACCTATTCAACCTTCCCCACCTCCAAACTCTGACAACCGTTCTTCTTTTTACTGTTTCCATAGTTTTGCCTTTTCCAGAATGTCCCATAATTGAAATCATACAGTATACACAGGCTTTTACGATTGGCTTCTTTCACTTAGAAATATGAATTTAAGTTTTCTCCGTGTCTTTTTGTGGCTTGATAGTACATTCTTTTTATTGCTGAGTATATTCCATTGTTTGGCAAATAATCCTAAAATTTATATGAAACCACAAAAAAACCCGAATAGCCATGGCAATCTTGAGAAAAAAGAACAAAGTTGGAGGTATCACACTACCTGATATCAATCTATAATGCAAGGCTACAGTAATCAAAACAGCATGGTACTGGCATAAAAACAGATACATCAACCAATGGAACAGAATTGAGAGCCCAGAAATAAATCCACATCTATATGTTCATTTAATATATGACAAAAGAGATAAGAATAAACAATGGAGTAAAGACACTCTCTTCAATAAATGGTGTTGGGAAAATTGGACAGATACATGTAAAAAAAGAAGCTGGAACATTATCTTACACTGTATACAAGAATAGACTCAAAATGGATTAAAGATTTAAATGTAAGACCTGAAATCACAAAACTTTTAGAAGAAAACATAGGCAGTAAACTCTGTGATGTCACTAACAGGAATTTCTTTTAAGATATTCTCTAACAATACATCTGATAAGGAATTTATATCCAAATTAAAAAAAAAAACTTGTACAACTCAACAACAAAAAAAGAAACAATCCAATTCAAAAAGGGGCAGAAGACGTGAACAGATACTTCTCCAAAGAGGAAATACAGATGTCTAACAACGTCGCTAATCATCAGAGAAATGCAAATTAAAACCACAATAAGATATCACCTCACATCTGTCAGAATGGCTATCATCAATAAATCAAAAAACAGCAAGTGCTGGTGAGGATGCGGACAAAAGAGAACCCTCATACATTGTTGGTGGGATTGCAAATTGGTACAGCCTCGATGGAAAACAGTATGGAGGTTCCTCAAAAAATTAAAAATGGATATACCTTTTGATCCAGCAATTGCACTTTTGGGTATTTATCCAAGGAAAACCAAAACAATAATTCATAAAGATCTGTGCACTCCAATATCATGGCAGCACAATTTACAATAGCCAAGATATGAAAGCAACTTAAATGCCCGTCAACAGATGATTGGATAAAGAAATTGTGGTTCATATACACAATGAAATATTAAGCAAATTAGAATAAAGACCAAAAATAAGGCCATTAAAAACATGAAATCCTACCATTTGCAACAACATGGATGGACCTAGAGATTATTATGCTGAGTGAAATAAGTCATAAAAAGATAAATACCATATGATTTCACTTATATGCAGTATCTAAGGAACAAAAAGAACAAATTTATCAAAAACAGACTCACAAGGGTTGAAGGGTTAAAGAAGTACAAATTTGTAGTTAATAGTTGGGCACAGGGAGCATGGCAGAGAAAATGCAGTTAGTATTAATATGATGGCTAAGTGGAGGGTCAGGGGAGGGAGGGAGCAATTGGGGTGACTGTTTTATGAACATTCTAGATGTCTAACCAATGTACTGTATACCTGAAACTAATTTAAATAAATAAATTTATTTTAAAAAGAGAAAGACAGAAAAAATATTCCATTGTTTGGGTGTACCACAGTTTGCTTATACATTCACCTACTGAAAGACAACTTGCCTGTTCCAAGTTTTGGCAGTTATTAATAAAGCTTCTATAAACATTTGTGTATCAGTTTCTGTGTGGATGTAAGTTTTCAACTAATTTGAGTAAATATCTAGAAGCATATACAATTGCTTTATCACATGGTAAGGGGCTATGTTTAGCTTTGTAAGAAACTGACAAACTGTTTTCCAAAGTGTCTATACCATTTTATATTCCTACCAGCAATAACTGAGAGTGTACATTGTTCCACATCCTTGCCAGCATTGGGTGGCGTCAGTATTTTGAATTTTAGTCATTCTCATAGTTATATAGAAATATCTCATTACTAAATTTGCAATTCAATAATGATATATGATATTAAGCATCTTTTCATGTTTGTCATTTGCATATATTCTTTGATGAGGTGTCCAGATCTTTTGCCCATTTTTAATTGGGTTGTTTTTATTTTTAATTATTAAGTTTTAAGAGTTCTTTATATATTTTAGATACTAATCCTTTGCCAGATATGTGTTTTGCAATTATTTTCTTCCAGTTTGTAGCGTGTCTTTTCGTTTTCTTAACAGTGTCTTTTGCAGAGCAGAGAATTTTAATTTTAATGAAGTCCAACTTATCTACTTTTTCTTTCATAGATCATGCTTATGGTATTGAATCTAAAAACTCACTGCCAAACCCAAAGTCACCTAGATTTTCTCCTATGTTATCTTCTAAAAGTTTTGTAGTTTGTATTTTACATTAGGTCCATGATCCATTTTAAGTTCATGTTTGTGGAAGGTGGAAGGTTAGTGTCTAAATTTACTCTTATGCACATAGATGTCCAGTTCTAGCACATTTGTTGAAAAGACAATCCTTTCTCCATACAATTGCCTTTGCTCCTCCATGTGCTCCATGTGGATCAACAGAAAGCAGCACATTCAAGCAGTTTTTCAAACTAGAGGTAGTGAAACCAACTTAGTGGACCAAAATGAGCATTTAAAACAATTAAATAGCCTAGGTTAGAGAATATAAGGATGCAGTAAAGGTAAGTAGAAAAGGTAAGTATTGTTACTGAAACTTTTATTTCGTGTGTGTGTGTGTGTGTGTGTGTGTGTGTGTGTGTGTGTGTGTATGTGTGTACTGGGTAAGGTATAAATGTACTTCTTATAACAGGTGTGGTTGAAAAAGCTTGAAAGTCATTGCTCCACAGAATCTACTAGAGACGAAAGGACATAGGTATTAGATTTATTTAATAACTGTCTGCAATAGTCAGAAATTTTGAGTTTTATTTGTAAAATGCAAATCTGATGTAATTTTTCTGCTTAAAACCCTTCAAGATCATTCTGAAAGCAATGGAGAGTAAAATGTAGTGATGCAAGAATAAATGTAGCAAGACCATTTAGAAAACTTTTGTAATGAACTAGGCAAATTAGGATAAAGACTAAAAATAAGGCAGTGGCTTTGGGAACAGAAAGGAGATGGCTGTAAGACCAGGAGACTAGGTATGCAAGGAACATAGATCAGGATATATTAAAGGAATGGTAGCTATATTCATCAATCCAGGAAATATAAGTAGTAGACCAGTTTTGTAGTAAAAGAAGCTCAGTATGGTTTTGGACATGATGGATCTGGATGAATCTGGGATGGTGACAGGATTTTACAAGTGGTGAAGTCCAAGAGGCAGTTGAATATACAGGGTTGGAGCTCAGTAAATAAGCAGTAGTTGAAATTATGAATATGAATAGAGTCACTTAGGTCAAGTAAATAGAGTAAAAAAAAATAAAAGGCAAATAACGAAATCCGAAGGACCATGAGCATTTAAGTGGTGAACAAAAAATAGCACCCACACATGAAAAAATCTAAGTAATACTCAGAAAAGTAGGAAGAAAAGAGAGTAGAATCACATAAACTAAGGGAGACAAAACAAGATAACGATTTAAACCCAAACAGATCTGTAGCAACATGAAATATGAATGAACAAAATGTTTCTGTTAAAAAACAAAGATTAACATCCTGTTAAAAGACAAAAATGTTTAAACTAATAAAAACAAAACAATCAAATGGTGTGGTATTCATAAGACTTGCATGTAATTTAAGAATACAAAAAGACTGAAAGTAAAAGAATGAAAAAAGTTATACAAACAAAAACTGAAAGAAAGCTGGTATAGCTATAGCTGGTACTATACCTGATAACATAGCCGTATTAGTATCAACCAAAATAGACTTCAAGGAAAACTTCCTAACAATAAAATGTGAAATCATGAATATACAGCATTTTTGGATTACTATGATCCTAATTATATAACTTCAAGATATGTAAAGCAAAAAAGACAGAACTACAAGGAGAAATCGATTAATTCACCAGAATAACTGTGGGAGATTTTGACACCACTCTCAATAATTGTTAGAATAAGTATACCAAAAATATCAGTAAGACTGGAAAAGTTCTAAATAACATCTGAATACCTCACCAAAGAAGACATAAAAATGGCAAATGAGCATATGAAAAGATGCTCCACCTCATATGTTATTAGAGAACTGCAAATGAGAACAACAATGATATTCCACCATGCACTTATTAAAATGGCTAAAATTCAAAACACAATAATAAATACTGACTAGGATGTGGAGCAACATAAATTCTCACACGGCTAGTGGAAAGAAGTTTGACAGTTTCTTATAAAATGAAACACATTCTTATAATCCAGCAATCAAGCTCCTTGGTATTTACCCAAATGAACTTAACTCATTTACCACTTGCCCAGAGAATACTCACCAGCAGAACAGTGTTTGGTCTGAGATAATGCATGGATTATAGTACTAACTTACTCCCAAAGTTTGCCACAAAATATCTCGCTTTGATTATTATTGATAGTCTTTGGAAACAAATGACATCATTCTGTTTATAGCATTCTGTTCTTAGTAGTGGTATTTCCATTTACAAAATATAGTAATTCTCGATCATTGAAAATGTCAAATCCTAGAAAACATAACATTCCTTTCATGTGATGTTAAATTAACACTGGCAGCAAGCTGTACTTTTTTTTCTAAATGAGAAAAGGGTTAAAACTTAAGTCCACACAAAAATCTACACAAAGATGTTTTGTAGCAGCTTTATTCATACTTACCAAAAACTTGGAAACAAACAAGATCTTCAGTAGATGAACAGATGAATGAACTGTGGTACATCCAGACATTAAACGTTATTCAATATTAAAAAAAAAAAATGAGCTATCATGCCATGAAAAGCCCTGGGAAAACCTTAAATAAATATCATTAAGTGAAAGAAGCCAATCTGAAACAGGCTACATACTATATGATTTCAACTATATGACATTCTGGAAAGGCAAAACTATGGGGAGAGTAAAAAGAACAGGGTTGCCAAGGGTTAGGAGGGAGGAAGGGATGCATAGGTGGAGCACAGAGGATTTTTAGGGCAGAGCAACTACTTTACATAATACTATATTGGTTGATATATATCATTATACATTTGTCCACACCCATATAATGTACAACACCAAGAATGAATCCTCATGTAAACTGTAGACTTTGAGTGATAATAACATATCAATGTAGGTTCATCAGCTGTAACAAATGTACCACTCTGGTGGTAGTAGGGAAGACGGTAGGTGCATAGGGTATATGGGAACTCTCCGTACTCTCTGATGTATTTTGCTGTGAACCTAAAACTGCTCTAAAAATAAAGGTTATTTATTTATTTATTTATTTATTTATTTATTTATTTATTTATTTATTTATTTATTTTTTAAACACCTACAGCACCTGGGTGGTCTCCCATCCAAGTACTAACCAGGCCCAACCCTGTTTTGCTTCCAAGATCAGACAAGATCGGGCATGTTCAACATGGCATGGTCATAGGTTAAAGTTTATTTTATTTTATTTTTAAACTAAAGAGCTAAATGACATCCAAGAAGTTACAAAAAAAAAAAAAACAGCAAAACAACTAAACTAAAAAACAAAATGGAAAAAAAAAGCAAGGAAGTAGAAGGAAAGGAATAAAAAGACAAAAATAAACGACCCAAATTGAAGACCAACAAAATGAAAACTTTGTCCCTTAAAGAAAAGTTCCAAGAAGAAACAGAAAATATGAAACTAAGAAAAGAAAAAGTGTTAAGAAAGCAGACATATTCAGTAATAAAGCCATAAAAAAGTAGAGTAAAATTAGGACTGATGAATCTAGCAATAAGAAAACCACTTAGGAAGAACAGTTTAAGTCGAATTGAATGAAGTAAAACAAGTTTCTAAATGGAAAAAAATACATGTCCTAGACAAGGTAACATTAATACTGATATTATACATCTACAAAAAGCTACATGTTATTTATTTTTACCTTTGCACAGTGTCTTGCGCATAGATGCTCTAAACATTTGCTGAATCAATTCAGTTGGACAGAGAAGAAAGGACCACATAAAGAGGACTTTAAATACTTCAAAGTTCTGAGAAGTGAATTAAGAAGTTTTAAGATTTGTAAACAGATACATAGTACAAAAAAAGTTTAAAATAATAAATCTGGCAAGATATTTCTGAATACTATATACATATTTCAGAAGTTTTCAATATATGTAAATACACACATAAATTCCACAGTTCAAAGTCATTACCGGAGTCCATATATACTGTGAAAGGCTTCTCACTTTCCTCTTTTCATTTTGGCTCACCTCTACATCTTGAAACATACATAGTATGGAAACGAACGAACATGAACTATCTCTGAGAACTTTTAGAATGAAATAGGTCAGCGTTCCTTTTCTTTTTCACTAAACCATGTACTGCACCACAAAATTAAACAGACATCTCTAGGGATACATATCTGCCAAGAGTGTTTCTGGAAAAAATAAAATCTGGCCTTTCTCCAGACTTCTATAAATAAACAGTAGTGGCTGTGCTATAGATGGCTGTGCTATTGATTGCTGGCTGGCTAGTCTGTGGTTCTTAGTAGTGTCAAGATAACGAATATTAGGCACAGATCATTTTCATGTCCAAAGACTTCTGACAACAAACACTCTGCCTAACTTCTTACATTCTGAAATAATGAGTTATTTACTGAAGAGACAGTAAGAATTCTAACCTTATTTATTTTACAGATAAGCAAAACAAAACCCAGAGAAGATAGGTTATTTGTCTAAGATCATACAACTAGTTGGTGACAGTACAAACTACAGGTCTCAAGACTTCTAGTTCAATAATCTTTCAACTTCTCCATGGAGCAGTACTATCTTTTTAAGCAACAGAAATAGATTATGTTGCTTGTCTCTGAAGTTCTTTTTATTTAAGTCATTTCAAAAGCCTAAGAGTCATAGGCTCATAATCAGTATTTTGCTAGAAATGGCAATATACTTTTATTTTGTGAATCTGTAAATAAGTTTTTAAAAGGGCTGTGTATTTTAAGTCCCTAAGTCATCAAAGTAAAGTGAGGTTAGAATTGGATTAAAAACTATTAAAACAGAATTAATAAATTCTGTATCTTTAAACTTGGTAAGAGTTTTTAAAAATTATAATCCAATATACATTTAAAGGTGGCAGGGCACTGGAATCAAGATCCTAAGACCAGGAATTAAATCTTAGCTCTCTTAGTGACTAGCTGTGACTTGAGCCTGTTTCCTCTTTATCTACAAAACAAGCAAGTTGAATCAGTGTCACTAAAATAAATTCCATAATTTATAATACAATTGCAGATAACGGGAGAATAAAATCTTTATCTTATTCTTATTATCTTAAAACTTATTCAAATAATAAAGCAAAGGAACAAACACATTATCCCATACTTGATTAACTAAACAAGGTGAGACATAAGAAATACCTCTACTATAAAAAAAAAAGTGGTAGATTTGGCTCTTCATCAAGTCTGAGAACACTTTTGTCAGAAAGTACACAGTTGAAGTTATAGTGATTTAGATCACATCTTTCTGCATTCATTTAACTAAGTAGTATTTTGAAAACCCAAGTCCAGTTTCTCTTTAGGGAATAGAGAAAGACATAAAAGAAGCTCAGAGTGATAGTCCACATCTGCCAGAACCACCATAGCAAGTACCATACACCTCTGTTAGGTATCAAGAAGCCTGATTTATTGCTTTGTTGAATGCTGTTGTATATAGCCCTGGATGATTTAAGTTTGAGCCTTTTAATGAATAAGTCATTTATATCTTTTTTGAAAACCTACCATTAGTAGAAATAACTTCTACTTTCACTTTTCTACTTGAGAAAATCATTAGTTCACACAGACTATAAATGTTCATCATATGCAATTCACTGTACGCTACTCCAGGAAAAACCAAAAATTATAAAGAGTCCCATTACCCATAATCTGCCAGGAGCTTCCAGTTGATTCAAATAAAACAAATTTGATGACTTCTGAGTTAAACATTTGTAATTAAATTCTTACCAGTTTTTATGTCCAGTTTACATAATTGCATTTAGGTCCTATATCTATTTGCTAACAGACATCAAAAACAAATTTCATTTGTAAAGTGCCAGAAGAAGGGATTAAGACATCACAAAGAGCTAATCCAATTGATGGTTGTAAAACGACAATAGGAAAATGTGACATTATCAAGTTCTGTGAATCAAAACCTCTCCAAGCTCCAGCTCATTTGTCAGACTAAAAATATTTTGTTTTGATTAAACGCTGAAGCATTATATCCCTTTGAGAGAAGAAATCATACTTAGGGGCTGTCTGTATCTCTGGTTTAATTTGCCTAGAGCAATCTTGTAAAGATGGTTGGAACAGAGCAATAAGACTACTAGGTTATCAGTTTTATATATTATTTATAAAGCTAATTAAGTAATCTGAATTTTGATTTTCTTCCTCTATTAGACTGGAACAATATCTGTTTTGATAAACTTTGCAATGCTAGTTACCATAACGATCGAAACAAAATAGTGTAAATGAAAGCACTTTGTAAACTTATTCCATAAACGTAAGGCAATATTACTGACCCTCTTAATTTTCTTAAACCTTTCATATAAGGTTCAGATCTATATCTTTCTCCAATCATTCCTACTTTCTTATAGCATGTTAAGTGGTGACTAACCCATCATGAATAATTTACAAGTATTACTGCATAGTCACTGCACATAATACTTCCATCTAATTCTAGCAGACTTAACTTTCACCTTACGGAGATCTCAAGAGAAATCCCTACCTGCTTTACTGTGCTGGAGACCAAAACAGAAATCCCTACCTGTTCTACTGTGCTGGAGACCAAATGGTCAACCAGGAAAGAAAAAGAAGTCTTGAAATGGTCTTTCAGTCTCCTTTTGGACTAAGATTAGAACTTATTCTAGCAGTGAATAAACCCAACTATCACCAAGTATTCATGCTGCTTTTCAAAAAATCTCAACAAAGGTTATCTGATTATCCAACTGAGAAAAAAAAAAGTATCTTAACCTCTAATTAAAACATATATAAAAAGCAGTTCCTAGTGGGCTACAATTTTAAATGTGAAAGATAAGGTAGTAAAGCTTTCAGAGAAAAACATGAAATATTTGTGTGACCTTAGAGTATTTGAAATACCTGTCTGTACCCTCTTATTAAGACATAAACACTTTGGTCATAAAAGAAAAATAAATGATAAAATCTGATCACATTAAGAATTTCTGTACATCAAGAAACAACACTAAGAGAGCAAAATAACAACCCACAAAAGTAGAAGCTATAACAATATATCTGAAAAATAACATACAGAGATTATAAAATTCCTATGAATCAACAGGAAAATATAGACCAACCAAAAGAAGTTTAAATAAAAGACCTAAACTTTTGTGACTTCCCAATAGAGGCCATCCAAATGGCAAATAAACCTGAAAAGATTTCTAAGTTCATTAGTAATTAGGGAAATACAAATTAAAACCATAATGTGATATCATTCAACACCCATCAGAACATCTAAAATGAAGAAGGTATACAATACAAAGTGTTGTTGAGGACATGGAATAACTATAACTCTCATATATTACTAGGAACATAAACTGGTACAGTCTTTTGAAAAATTGATTTTAATTATTCATTAAACTAAATGTAGGCATATCTATGACCCAGCAATTCCAGTCCAACACAAATGCTTACATATATTCACCAAAAGGTACTAGAATGTCCAGAGCTTAAATATCTATAATAGCTAAGAACTAGAAGTTTCCATTAAAGGTGGAATGAATAAACTGGGGTATGCTCACACAATAAAATACTATACAGCAATGAGAATGAATATATATAACTACAGACAATATGGATGAATCTCACAAACATAACGCTAAGCAAAAGGAGCCAGACCCAAAAGATATAATTCCATTTATAAACAAAATACAACAATAATCTATTATTCCATTAAGAGTCAGTATAGAGATTACTGTTGCAGGAGATGGTAATTATGGGAACAGAACATGAAAGGGGCTTCTACAGTGCTGATAAGGTTATCAACAAAAGGTCAGTGCGGCCAATCCAATGCTAACAGTTGGTCCCAGTCTGGGGTATGGTAAGAGAAGAAACTTTATACAGTTTGGAAACCAGGGTAACATAGCCTCTAGAGAAAACTGAATTTGTGCCTCCCAAGACAAAGGGGAGGCTAACTTATATAAAGGGAGCTCTCTCCTAACCCGATTGGTACATTTTTATTCAAATGAGGACTTCAAATTTGTATATTGCACTGTACTGATTAGTCAGAATCTCATGTTCTGATTGGTCATTATAGAGCTGCTCTGATAGGTTGGTAAAGATGCAAATAAAAATACAGATGCTCAGCTCTGATTGGACAGGGACAGTCTCAGTCCCATTGGCTGAAATGCGACACCAGGAGCTTTTCTATAAGGGTCAGCTCAGACTGCAGGAACATAGTGCAGGAGGCTTGGCAGTTCAGTCTGTGGTTTTTCCCTGATATGAGAGCCCTCTGCAATAATAGCTGGACTCTGGTTCTGAATTTGTTCTCAGTTAACCACACGGAGTCCTTCTTGGCAGGTATTTTCCTTCTCAGGGTTGAAAGATTCTATTTCTTGATCACATACATACTTTTCGGTATGCATTTTATATTTTATAAAAATTCAAGAAGCAACACTTTTTCTTGATATTTCATGTGAAGGGTATGGTTTTTCACATTAAAAAAAAAATCAGTTCCCCTTAAATAAATACCAAAGTATGCTATAAAGGCTAATAATGAAACTGATTTTAAGCTAATGGCAAATTAGTCTTTACCAAACTTACAGCTTCACGGAATTAGAGATCTAGTAAGAGTCTAATGGTAGGAATTTGCTCTTACCTGATTTAAAAAAAATTAAAGGGGCACTAGAAAAAGATTATTTTCTTCCTGCTCCCCTTATCATTTTTATTATGAGCTACACACACACACACACACACACACACACACACACACACACACACACACACAAGTGTACTACATATATTATTTCATCTAATCCTCATAACTCCATGAAATTAAATGTTTTAGGTTGGGCATGTTGTTTAAAGGCAGACAGCATATATGTGGTAGAGCCAGGATCTGAATCCTGGTGTGTCTGACTCCTAACCTCATGCTCTTAACCATCATTTTATACAGCCTCAGTGTCATACTGGGGGACTTTACAGCATGGACTTTTGATAATCTTCTTTGGCTTTAGCCTAATCACCTTAAAAGACTATATATGAACAGAACCCCAATCCCCACCCTGTCCCAGCACACACACACTTTTTTATAAGGACTTTTAGAGGGACTGGACTGTTAAGTAGTGAAAGCCAGACATTAACAAGTCAAGCTGGAAAACCCATGCCAACAGTACACCAACAATAAAAATGTTCGACAGCTTTTAACAACTGGTTAAATGGAAATCTAGGTAGATGTCTCAGAAGACTGGTTTCAAACTAGACAAAAATACAGAATGAATGTCTTTACTTAGGCCATAATGGGAGAAGCCGAGATAGATTAAGGAATTTTGTTAAAAAATGAAGATCAGTGAGAAGGTTCTTGATTGTGCATAGTTGTGCTTATTTAATATGGATACTAGTAAAGCTTTAAAGTTTAGATTGGCAGAAAAAATATAATGGATTAGATTGTTCATCTTTATTCAGCTTCCGATCTTTAGTCAGATACCTCTCTATTCAGAAAGGTATCACTTAGCAGATACCTTCCCAACATACAGAGGAAATAGGCACTTTTATTCATTCTACTCTGGAAAAGCCTAACCTTAGAAAGTAACTGTCAGGAACGCCCTTCTAGTTGCTAAATGGGATGTTGCTCGATTCATGAATAGCTTAATGAAGCCAATTAGAGAAAAAAAAGTTACTGTCAATTTGTGTCAAAGATCCATTTTAGAGTTAAAAATTGTACCTTGACCTGAAGGTAATTCCCTCATCCTTCATTTATAAGGAATTTCAATTTATTTTTGAACCATTCAACATGAAGGTCATTTAAAATTTAAATGTTGCTCTTTATAACACAGAGAAAACATACTTGCTAATATTATAGAACTACATACTTAATTAGTACATTAGAGTTTTTCATACAGTCATAAACTATGAACTAAGAATACTCCCCACTTCTCTCTCTCCCAACACCACTCAGTAAAGCAGCTTCTTAGTGGTGCTACAGTCCTCACAGCTTCTAAGCTATAACCACCCACCTAGACGGAGGGCATCCCATCTAGACAAATATTTACCACTTGCCTCTTGAAAAGATATAGATATGGGGGCGGGGATTCACAGGTGTCTCTCTTTAGTAAATACAGATAGTATCCATTTATATCTCACTGTGTAATTCTATCTAGACCCTTTTCTCAAATAAAAATATAAACTGTTTTCTTATTCAAAGTATTACCAACATAGTAGAAGAATCTTTTTCACATCAGGTAACATAAATATGGCCCTATTTACTTATTGAAAGTGAAAAAAATATTCTGTGTAACTTTACAGTTTGGTAAGTCTTTATCATATAGAATAATGAAAATTTCTATATTCAATAAGATGAAATTTTTAAATAACTGGTACATGAATTTTTAGAAATCCTTATGTAATGAATATGTTAAAAATTCTCAATAAGTTAAAATACATAGATTCCTCCAATGTAATCATAAATACATAGCAAAATAAACAGACAATGAATTTGAAGAGAGAATTTGGTCATTTCTCTAATTTGACTTCAAAAAGTTCTTAAAATGGTCAAGAGTCTAACACAGAAAGTCACAATATATCTTTTGAAAGCCACTTGAAAATTTATAATTTTTGGATATCACAGCATTTAAGAGGAAGCTAAAGCATTCCTCCTTCAATATTGAAAATATTGTTATTAGAGAGGTAAGAAAAAACTGTCCTATCAATTATCATCCTCTCACCAGTAAATTAAAAGAATAAGGCTAAGAAAGGTGCTTGATACAAGTCAAACACCTTTCATGCTAACAGTATATTCATCTTAAATTTGCATTACATGAGAATTCTACTTTGAATCACTTCAATAAAAATACCTGCTACATAAGACATTTAGAACCCAATACTATGATTTCGTATGGTTAATTTCTATCACCTTTGGAGAGGAAAGTATACATAACATGATGACTTTGACATTTACTTATCAAATCTGACTATGGGCTACTTTTATATTAACCTGATTTACTGGGATCTATCTTAAGTTAATCCTCAGAGAAACAAATTCCTTAATAAAGCAATATTTTTAAATGTTAACCAAAACATTCACAAATCTTATTAAGCAAGGTATTAGCAAGATCAAAATACCTCATTTTCTGCTTCTATTTGCAGCTTTCAAAGCTTAACTTGCCTCTTCCCCACCTTCCCAGATACCCACTTCCTCCACATTCCACTCCTCTATCAATTAGAAAATGATCAGATAATTTACATACATCAAATTACTGAAATTATTTGTAATATAACTAAACCTACAAGTACTTGTATATTAAGTTGCCAAACTTAATGGTGAAATGGAAGGCTTAATTCTCTACTCAGGGACATCGTCAAGCCTATAAAGAGATGGGGAGTAGCAATAAAAAACGGAAATCTGAAATCATGCATTATCTAAAGGCAAACCTGACACAGTCCTGTTAGGGTGATTGTTCAGGGTGGAGTTTAATATCACTCTGCCCACCCTAACACAGACTGCTCAAAGTACAGCCCTTTTCTGCCTCCCTTCCTTTTTCTTCTCTTGCCTGTTTAGAACACAGCTATTGAACACAACTGTATTGATTAAAACAGTAGGCATTTGAGGCCAATGATGTCATATAAACACAGTACAACACTTCTTTTTCTTACTCTTACTGAGCTGTGTTTTGTATTCTTATTTACTTAATGGCTTTTTGGTACTACAGTCCTATCTTTAACCAACAGCTCCCAAGTTATTTAGCATTTCAACTATCTCTCGTAATTAAGATTTTGATTTTTTTTAAGTCCATTTTTGGAATGTAGCCCTTCATCAATTAAGGTATTATGCTATCAAAATTTACCTTTTTGTTTGTGAGCTCCAAAGAATGTAGAAAACTATACATCCCCTTGTACATTTTTTATTGACATCTAAAATTTTTTGCCGTAAGTTTAAACAGTTGCAAAGGAATAATTTCTAACATACTATAGATGTTGATATTTTAAAATAAAGCTCTTATAGCACCTTAAATGTTTCAAATGGAATTTAAACTCTAAAGCGATTTGATAGCCAGTTATCCATTTCAAAAAAACTGATTAACAACTGGTTTAGAATGGTGAGATATTTTTTTTTCTTGAACCTATTTTCCTTTCCACTTTCACTACAATTTTTTTTAACTTTCAATTTGAAATATTTATAGATTCACAGGAAGGTGCTATGAAATGTACAGGGAGGGCCTATGTACTCTTTATTCAGCGTTCCCCAACATTAACGTGCTACATAACTAACAAGAGCACATCACAACCAGGATATTGACATTTGTACAATCCAGAGCTTATTCATATTTCACCAGGATATATGCATTCACTTTAAATGTGTGCATGAGTATATGTGTGCCCTATGCAATTTTACCACATATGTAACTTAGTCTAACCACCACCACAACCAAGATACTTAACTGTACCATCACCACAGACTCCTTTGTATTACCTCTTTATAGCTACAGCCTCCCTCTCCCTGTCCCTTCTCTAGCCCCTGGCCACCACTAATCTGTTTTCCATCTCTGTAAATATGTTATTCCACAAATATTATACAAATGGAATCATATAGTATGTACCCTTTTGAGATTGGCTATTTACTAAACATAATTTCCTCCAGGTTCATCAAGTAGTTGCATGTATCAACAGTTCATTCCTTTTTATTGTTGAGTGATATTCCACAGTTTAGATGTAACACAGTTTGTATAACTATTCATCCACTGAAGGACAGACATCTGGGTTGTTTCCAGTTTGGGTCTATTACAAATAAAGTGGCTATAAATATTTATTTACAGGTTTGTGTAAATGTGTCACATTCATCTTTACCATAACAAAATACCATGGACTAGGTTGCTTAAAGAACAAAAATTTATTTTCTCAGTTCTAGAGATGGAGGCTGGAAATCTGAGACCAGGGCGTCAGAACAGTCAAGTTCTGGAAAGAGATCTCTTCCTGACTTGCAGACTGCCTTCTCACTATGCCCTCATTTATGACTGGGGCAGGCGGGAGGGGGCGTGTCGCTCTCTCTGATGTATCTTCTTATGAGAGCACTAACTAATCCCATCATAAGAGCCTTGCTTTATGACCTCATTAAACCTAATTATCTTCCAAAGGCCTCATATCCAAATACCATACGTTGGGGTTTAGGACTTCAACATATAAATTTGGGGGTAAGGTGAGACACAATTCATCTATGGAATTAAGTTTTCATTACTCTGGGATAAATGCCCAGGAGTTTAATTGCTGGACCATTTGATAGCTGTATATTTAGTTTTTAAAGAAATTTCCAGAGTGACTATCATTTCACATTCCTACCATCAGTGTATGAATGATCCAGTTTCTCTGCAACCTCGCCAGTATTTGGTGGTATCACCATTTTTTATTTTAGCCATTCTGATTTTATCTCATTTTGGTTGTAATTTGCATTTCCCTAACGGCTAATGAGGTTGAACAGCTTTTCATGCGCTTATGTGCCACATGTATATGCTTTTTGGTGAAATGTCTGGATATCTCCTTCCAATTAATCCGTCTGGTTTTTTACTCTTCCGTTTTGAGAGTTCTTCATATATTCTAGATACTAGTCCTTTGTTAGATATATGGCTTGCAGATATTTTCTCCCAGTCTGTAGCTTGCCTTTTTGTCTTCTTAACAAGGTCTTTTGCAAAGCAAAAGATTTTAATTTGGATAAAATCAAATTTATCAATTTGTCCTTTTATGGATCATGCCTATGGTGTCAAGTCTAACAACTTTTTGCCTAGTCCTAGGCCCCAAAGATTTTTTTTTTTCCCCAGAAGTTTTATAGTTTTGTTTTCCATTTATGTCCATTATCCATTTAGAGTCAATTTTTGTATAAGACTTAGGTCAAGTTTCTTCTGTTTTGCTAACAGATATCCAATTGTTCAGCACCACTTAATGAAAAGGCTATCCCTCCCTCCATTTGAATTGTTTGTAAATCCTTTGTCAAAAATTAGTCATGTTTATGTGGCTCTATATCTATTCTATTGAACTATTCTATTCCATTAACCTGTGTGTCTATCCCTCTGCTAGTACCACAGTATCTTGATTTATTAAGCCTTAGCATCAGGAAAGGTGATTCTTCCCACATGAATTATTTTTAATGTAAATCATTTTATGTTTGAAAGTCTCTTATTGGCCACTCTATTTTTCCTCAGAAAAAAATCTTCCTATAAATTGAAAATAAATTCCTTTGTTTTCTGTAACAAAAGACTCCAAATTTTAAAACAATTTTCTGTTTTGAGTTTTCTTTACAATTATTATTATTACCCAATCAATTAAAATATAAATATACTGCAAATTTTGATCTAAAAAATTTTTAAATGTAAGAGACTTTATTAAAGAGATGGGTGAATTTTTTTCTTCAATTAGTTCACGTTTCCACGGTGACTATTTATTGCCAGAATGAAACAGGACTCAGCATTAATTCTATCTCTACTGTTTGCTTTTATAACTTTAAGTGGTGAGAAGCCTTTTTCACATAAATGAGAAGATGAGAATGGAAGTCTTGTTAGAGCAATTATTTTTCAATTCTTTGAAATCTTGAGTTATATGAGAAAAATAATAGTAACCTGCCATCAAAAATATACTTAACAATCTATTAGTTAATTAGCAAGCAACTCAATTAGGTCTTCTTTCAGTTTGTGAGAGCAAAAAATTGGAAACTAGTTGAACTACCAAAGAAACTGTTATGTAGTCATTCCTTTAGACAGTGTTACTTAGTCATTCACTAACACAGACACCAACATTTTCAACTGCCCTTTGTTTGGCCTGGTGGTTGTTACATCCAGGGACCTTTGTCAGATCCAAGATGGATGAGCAGTATACCTTTCTTCTGTAATAGTAGAAGGGCAACTGTAAAAGAGAAGTTTGAAAGCAGACCATGCTGCATAGTGCTGCACATTCTCAGACAGAACAATGTTAGAAAAAGTCCAAAAGTATTTCAAGATCTACGAATTGGTTCCCTTAAACTATATATGGCCCTATACTCCTTGAAAAGTGTACCCATCTTAAAGATAAAAGCAAATATGCACCTGCAGCCCGCAGCATCAACCAGCAGTCTATATGAAAGTGAACAATAGTAAAACAGCTTTTGATGAGGAAAAGAGCAATAGCAAAATGACAAGCACCAAAATAGCAACAAAATATATCAAAGGAAGAACTCCATTTGAAAGCTAAGAATCAGACTGAAGCAAATTAAGTTGTTGCTTAAAGCATAATAATTAAGGCCTTTAATTCACCAAACCATTCTCCTATCACAGACTACAAAAGCTTGTTTATCCCTTCTCTGTCCTAGGGGAATAAATTATCTTCGAGTCTTTCTATTTCACCAAAGTGCTATTTAAAAGCTGATGAAATGTTTAAGTAATTCATTAAATTAATATAAAAATCTTTTATAGGACAGAAATATGATCAAAACCAAAACACAACTAGCACTGAAAAAAGTAGACAGGATACGTTTTCTGATGGTAATGCCAAGTTCCCAGTTTTTGCCTGGCTGGCTACTTGTTAGATATCAGGTAACCATCCCCTCCACCGCCAGGTTCTCCAACCAAATGGCCAAGACAGATGTCCTGACACTCATTACCACACTATCGATTTTAATTATTTGCATTGTGCACACAGCTACCCAACATTTTTGTTGGTTTTTAAAAAATTAATTTATTATCTAATAGTGCTCGTCCCCAAAGACAACATGCAAGTACTACGAAAGCAGAGATCTATCACATCACTGCTACAAATCCAGTGCTTACCTGGCACATAGCAGGTAATATCCTGTTGACTTACAACGTATAGAAATTAAGCACAAAACTGATGTTAATTTAAGACCCTGATCTTTAATTGAATAGTTTTTCTTTTCTTTTTTTTTTTTTACTAAAATGAACTATTACTATTATACAAGATTTTCTGGAAAAAAATGTACCATTATATTTTTATGCCTTTGAAGTTATTGATTCTAATTCTCTTGCCTTATATTGAAATAATTTATTAATTATGCAATGCTTAAAACAGACATTGCAGCCATAAAGATAAATAGGATGGGTAGGTAAACATCCAAAAGATAGTTTAAATTCACATCAGGACTTTCAGTTCAAGATCGTAGGTTGAAGATACATATGTTTACTACTATCAGCTTGCAAAACCACATTCAAATAAAGGAGGCAAAATAAGCATAAACCTCTAATCACAAAAAGAAAGGGAAATAAGGGGTTCACCAGTGGGTCAAAGAGCCAACAAATTTCTCAAATTAAAAAGTCAGATGGAACTGTGTTGATAGATAAGACAGGAAGAGAAAGCCACAGCCCAGAATACTCCACAAGGCAAACTAAAAGGAGCTGGAAGCCAAACTGCTTTTTGGAATGCTAGAAGAAAATCTAGAGAGACTATCTGCCCCAGAACACCTGATGGCTCTGGGCTCTGTGCCAGCAGGTAGGAGGGAGGGCAGGAGTGAGAAGTGGGCTGAAAGACAGTGGGGATAATTGAAGGTCTGTACCTGGAACTGTGCTGGTTGGCACTCCCATCTGCTTCCCCCACCTCCACATAGATCACAGGCAACCTGGTATTAACCCTTAGTGGAAAACCCAGGTAATGGGAGGAACGAACAACCTGGGGAAAAGCAAGGCTTTTTTTTTAGGAGTATAGTCCACCTAGAGTAAAGCACAAGGGCCTCCAAAGCCTGAGCACAGACTCACCATACAGTAAGTAAGCCAGCCAAGGCATCCTGTCCTACACAGAAGCCTCAGGCAGCCATCCACTCAGATGACAGATTTAGGGGGAAAAAAGACCAACTTTTAAAACAGCAGAAGAAAGCCACACCACTTCCTCAGTTTTTCTTTCTAAAATACAGACAATCAAGGATTACCAGCACATAAGAAAATCCAAAATCATGAAAAAGAACAGCTAAGAAAAACATATAGAAAAACAAACCCTGAGGAGAACAAATAAAATTAAGGGACATAAGAAAACACTTATTTAAATTATTTTTTAATTAATTTTATTGGGGTAACATTAATAAAATTATATAATTTTCAGGAGTACATTATAATTTGATATCTGTATATTCTATTGTTTACCACCCAAAGTTCAGTTTCCTTTGGCTACTATATATTTGATCCCCTTTATCCACTTCATCCTCCCCTCTATATTTGACCCCCTTTACTACATCTACCTCCCCCTTCCTCCCACACCCCTTATCCTCTGGTAACTACTAGTATATAGTCCATGTCCATGAGTCTCTGTCCTTTCCTTTACTGCTTTTAGGTTTATATCCCACATGTAAGTGATATCATGAGATTTTCAACTTTTTCTCTCTGGCATACTTTGGTAAGCATAATTATCTCGAGATCCATCCATGTCATTGCAAATGGCAGTATTTCACCTCTTCTTATGGCTAATATTCCATTGTAGACACGTACCACAGCTTCTTTAGTCAATCATCTATCATAGAACACTTACTTCGGTTGCTTCCATGTCCTGGCCACTGTGAATAATGCTGCTATGAACATCGGCGTACAAATATCTTTTCAGATATGGGTTTTCAAGTCTTTGGGGTAAATAGCCAGTAGATCATATGATCTTAGTTTTTTGAGGAACCTCCATACTGTTTTCCATAGTGGCTGTACCAATTTGCAGTCTCGCCAACAATGTATGAGAGTTCCTTTTTCTCCACATCCTCTCCAGCATTTGTTATTACTTGTCCTGTTGATTACAGCTATTCCATTGGTAGGAGATGGTATCTCATTGTGGTTTTGATTTGTATTTCTCTAATAGCTAGCAACGTTGAGCATCTTTTCAAATATTTGTTGGCCATTTGTGTGTCCTCTAGGGAGAAGTGTCTGATCAGGTCCGCTGCCCAGTTTTTGACTGGATCATTTGCTTTTTTGGTGTTACTGAGTCATATGAGTTCTTTGTATATTTTGGATATTAGAACCTTATCTGAGGCATTACTTGCAAATATATATTCCCAATTGATTAGCTATCTCTTTACCTTGTTGATAGCTTCTTTGGCTGAGCAGAAGCTTTTTAGTTTGATGTAGTCCCATTCCTTTATTTTTGCTTTTACTTCTCTTGCTTTTGAGGTCAAATTCATAAAATCCTCTTTAAGTCCAAGGTCCCTGAATTTAGTTCCTATGTTTTCTTCTACACATTTTATTGTTTCATGTCTTATATTCAGGTCCTTAATCCATTCTGAGTTAATTTTAATGTGTGGAGATAAACACATTATCTAGTTTCATTCTTTTGCAGGTGGCTTTCCAGTTTTCCCAGCACTATTTATTAAAGAGGCTTTCTTTTCTCCATTGTATGTTTTTGACTTTTTTTTGTCGAAAATTATTTGCCCATAGAAATATGGGTTTACTTCTGGATTCTCGATTTTGTTCCACTGGTCCGTGTGTCTGTTTTGCTGCCAATAATACCATGCCATTTTGATTACTGTTGCTTTGTAGTTAATTTGAAGATGAGCAAAGTGATGCCTCCAATCTCGTTTTTCTTTTTTTTCCCCCCTCAGGATGGCTTCGGCAATTCAGGGTCTTTTGTGCTTCCATACAAATCCTGATGATTTTTTGTTCTATTTCTTTAAAAAAAGTCAATGGGGTTTTGATGGGGATTGCATTAAATCTGTATAATGCTTTAGGTAATATGGTCATTTTAACTATGTTAATTCTTCCAATCCAAGACCACAAAATATCTTTCCATTTCTTTGTATCTTCTTCAATTTATTCTTTTAATAGGGTCTTATAGATTTCATTATATAGGTCCTTCACGTTTCATAAAATTTATTCCTAGTCATTTTATTCTTTTTGTTGCAATTGCAAAAGGAATTATTTTTTCTACTTTTTCTGACACTTCATTATTAGAGTATAGGAATGCTATGGATTTTCAAACATTGATTTTGTATCCAGAAATTTACTGTATTTGCTTATTGTTTCTAATAATGTTCTTGTGGAGTCTTTAGGGTTTTCTATATAGAGAATCATATCATCCACAAATAGTGACAATTTGACTTCTTTGTTTCCTATTTGGATTCCTTTGATATCTTTCTCTTGCCTGATTGCACTCGCTACCTCCAGTGTTATACTGAATAAGAGTGGTGATAGTGGACAGTCTTGCTTTGTTCTTGATCTTAGAGGGAAGGTTTTTAGTTTTTCACCATTAAGTATAACGTTGGCTGAGGGTTTGTCATATATGGCCTTTCCTTCTATACCAATTATGTTAAGTGTTTTGATCATAAATGGATGCTATATCTTGCTGAAGGCTTTTTTTGCATCTATTGATATCATCATATGATTCTTATTTTTTAATTTGTTTATGTGGTATATCATATTAATCAATTTGTGTATGTTGAACCATCCTTCTGGCCCTGAAATAAAGCCCACTTGATCATGGTGTGTAATCTTTTCAACATGTTGCTGTATTTGGTTCACTAGTGTCTTATTTAGGATTTTTGCATCTGTGTTCATGAGAAATACTGATCTGTAGTTTTCTGTTTTTGTATTATCCTTACCCGGTTTTGATATCAGAGCAATACTGGCCTCAAAAAATAAGTTGGGAAGTATTCCCTCCTCTTCGATTTTTTGGAAGAGTTTGAGGAGAATAGGTATTAAATCTTCTTTAAATGTTCTTGTAGATATTTAATCATGCTTGCTACCCTCAATTTCAGTCTCTGGCAATGTTAGTAACAGTTTTTGTAGTGTTTGCTCATATTCCCCTGGGGCTCTACGGTGATCGGTCTTGAAGGGTATGGGCGTAGGGTCCCTCTGGGCTGGGAGTTGGGGACTGTGGCTCAGCTGTCGTTTTGCAATGGTAGCCAGTAAAAATCAATTGTTGTTTCTCTGCCGCCTGCTTCTCTGCTTTCTGCCCTGATGACTGGGCCCTGCCACTTGCTGTATGGAACTCACAAACTCTCCCAGGCAGAGCTGTTCAGGGAAGTCGCTGCAACTTCGCCCCTTTCCCTCCCCCTACAGGTAGCTCTGGAGGCTGCGTGAGGCAGCTTCTTTATTTCTCCTAGTCCTCTGCCCAACACCCAGGGTTCTGACCTATGGTAACTCATGCACAGATCCCACACTCAGTCCTGCTGGTGTGCAGTTTGGGTGTTTTCTGTTGAGTTTTAGATGTTCAGCTTATTGTTGTTTCAAGAAGAGAGATCTGGGGATGTTTCTCACTCCACCATGTTTCCTTGGTGAAGAAAACATTTTTTAAACTACTACAATCAAAAGATTCAAGAGGGTTTGTATCCATAGAAAACAGGAATAGGAAACCACAAAAAAGGAACAAAGAACCTGAAAGAACTCTTTGAAATTAAATTCAAAACTCTTACAAGTTAAAGAGTGATTAGAAAAGGAAACAAAATCAACAGGTAATCTAGAAAACAAAATTGGGAAATTAAGAATCAGAAAGCATATGAATAAAAAGATGGAAATAATAAACAAACTACAAAGGTCATAAAGAGTTAATCCAAGAGGTACAACATCGAGGGAACAGAAAAAAGAGAGGGGAGAAATGATTAAATAAATTACAGAATTCCCCAGAGGCAAAGAGGGAAGGCAAGTATTGAGACTGAAAGGGCTCAGTGAGTGCTGAATAAAACTGATAAAAGATGCTCATCTCTACATTTCTCCGCGGACATCCAAAACAAATATAAAAAGGAGACTCTGAACAGAAAATACAGGCCACCCACAAAGGACTGATAATCAAACTGGCTTCTTCTCAGCAATAGAGGATGTTAGAAGAAAAGGGAACCATGTCTTCACATTTTCTAAAGAAAATTATTTCCAGCCCAGAATTCTACACCTAACCTAACAATGAACAATTACTAAGGTAGAATAAAAACAGTTATAGATAATACTCAGAAAGTTTATTTCTCACACATTTTTTTCTAAAGAACTTATTTCAGGATATACTCCAGTAAGATGATGGCATAAATCAAGATAGTGGAAGACATAGGATTCTGAAAACAGTAATTCTAAGCCAGGAGAGGAGTGGAGGGAAACCCTTGGAAGACAGCTGTGCAGTAGCCAAGAAAAGCATATGATCATGAAGGGGAATTCCAGAGAATAAAAAAAAATGTAACTGAAAGTAGAGAAAAAGTGAGGCCCTGATAAAGGCATATTATACCAAAAATAAAAAGAATAAAAAAAGAAAAAGAAAAAAAGAAAAGAGAAGGCAATTATAAACTCCCTGAAAAGAAAAAAAAGAAAAAAGACACACAAAAAGCTACATTTCAAATATGAAGCAAGCTTAAAAGTACCCTGATTATATGAAATTGATGAAATATGAGAAAAGAGGATCTAGTTGTTATTGATCTTAGAATCTTGATAGCCTAGGAGTCATGACCCTGGACCTGGAGAGAAGAAAATGTAATCCTAGCCCACAAATTTGCTGCACTAAGTATTTACAGAATCATATCTGAAGGGGTACCAAAAATAGAGATACCCTTAACCTTAGGCCAGAACTAAATTGATACAATTGGTCAAAAGACATAAATTTAAGGACCCTAAGAGAAAGGTGGGCCAAAAGTGTTTCACTCTCCTTTTATTTTCTATAAACATGGCACCAAGTGATAGCCAGTTTCTATCTGCAATGCTCTTCCTGAAGACAAGAGTTCTTTTCATTACTCAAATGGTCCAGCACTCCAGAACTAGCTCTCTTTACTTCAATTTGGGGGTACATGACAGAAGAAATGCCTGCTCCCCACAGCTGAGCATAACCAGGTTACCATGCCAAAAAAGAAGGCACACTGACTGCTCAAAGGGCAAATTGTGGCCTATGGTGATCTCAAATCATAACTCTGTTACTTCATTATAGATCCCAAAGATTAGGCTTTAATTATCATTCTTTAATTTGAATATTAAAAAGCAAGCATGATGTATAAGCAGAAAGGAACTTTCGATACGAAATATGCAAACATCACATGTCCTCTTCCCTAATAGCAGAAATATGGTTTAGCTCTGGGAAGGGACAAATCCCATAGTACTTTACTACATGTATACTGTAACATATACAAAAACTGAAATTAAATATAAGAATAATTTTGAATAGATTTTTAAGCAGGGGGAATTCTTATTACAGTAATACACTAACAATAGAAAATCACCAGCTATCTGACAAAAATAAACATTTTAAGATATAAAAAACCATATGAGAATAAAATTTCAAATAATTTCTCCCAGTACACAAATTCAGCATCTTATACACCTCCCAGGACGTATACTATTCCCCGTAGACATACAGCTCTAGAAGTTAGAGGTATAGCCTCCAGGAAATTCAAAAAGATAGATGGTTCGAAGAGGCTACTTTTCAGGACTAAAGCTGGAAGTAGTAAGAAGCGCAAGGGGAGATTTTACTTATTATATTAACATTTTGTTTCATAGAAGGAATTAATCTAATCACTTCCTAAAAGGCTGTGTCCCTACAAGTGTTTATGCTGATTTACTCATTCGACAAACTCATTTATTAAATATCTACTCTGGGTTAGGCACAGGTCACAGAAAGAGGAAAATGACATCTTGGCTCTCAAAGAGATCACAGTCTGGGGTGAAAGAAATACATAAAAATCACTAACGACAATTTAATATTACAAGTGCTATTAACAGATGTGTGTGCCAGATATGATGCACAAACAGTCTGGGGCACAGAAAAGGTACACTGATACTGTATGGGAAGTCAGGGAGGGATAGATGAAAGATCACCTTCTCTTTGAATTGAAACTTAAAGGACGAGTAGAAAACTGAGAATAAACTAGGTGAAGAGGGATTCAGGAAATTTGGAAAGGGCATTCTAGGGCAAAGAGGAAACAATGAGGTAGATGAGTTGATACATGAAAGAGAGCATGGTATGTTTGGGAAACTGGAAGTGATTCAGGATTGCTAGAGCAAACAGTACATGAGATGGTAGTGGCAGGAATGAAACTGCAAAACAGGAAATGATCAGAAGTAAAGGGTCATGATCAGAACTCTGCATAGACTCCTGAAGGCAAAGGGAAGCCACTAAAGGATTTCACTAGCAGGAAGAGAGACTTGATCATAGTTGCACTTTGAGAAAGATTACTCTGAAAGCAATGTGAAGAATAGATCTGCAAGGGGTAAGTAAGGCAGGAAGACCATTCTGGGAGTTATTGCTTGGGCCTAATGTGACAAAAGGAAAGAATCATGGTGCCAGCAAGAGACAAATGGCTAACAGGTACATGAAAAGGCTGTCACCATCACTAACCATCAGGGAAATGCTAGTCAAAACCACAGTGAGATATCACCTTACACCTGTTAGAATGGCTTTCATTGAAAAGGTAAGGGATAAGTGTTAGTGAGGATATGGAGAAAAGAGAATACTTGTGTACTGGGTGGGAATGTAAACTGGTGCAGTCTCCATGGAAAACATGGAGGTTATTCAAAAATTAAAAACATTACTACTATATGCTCTAGCATTCTGACTTCTGGGTGTACATCCAAGGACATGAAAACAGGATCTCAGATATATGTGCACCCACATGTTCACTGCAGCATTACCACAACAGCTAAGACACAGAAACAACCTAAGTGTTCATCGACAGATGAATGGATAAAAGAAGATGTGGTATGTGGGTAAACACACATACAAACACACCCAACAGAGTATTATTCAATCATAAGAAGGAAATTCTGCCACTTGCAACAAAATGGATGAACCTTAAGGACATTACACTAAATGAAATAAGCCAGAGAGAAAAAGACAAATACTGAAAAATAACACTTGTATGTGAAATCTAAAAAAAAAAAAAAAAAAAAAAAAAAGTCAAACTCATAGAAACAGAGTAGAAAAATGATTGCCAGAAGCTAAGGGGTAGGGAAAACAGGAAGAGGTTGGTAAAAGCATACAACCTTTCAGCTATATGATGAATAAAGTCTGAAGATCTAATGTAAAATATGATGACTATAGTTGACAACATTATACAAGGAAAAAGAGATGATGCAATCAAAAATTATTTAGGTGATGCACGAGAGGTCTTGCTGAAGGGTTAAACATGAGGGTAAGGAAAGAGGGAGAGTCTAAAAGGATTTAGATATGTCTCTTTTTTAAATATCTGGAGAGTATCACTAACTGAAATAAGGAAAGGAGCAAGTTGTGGAGAGGCGGGTTTTGGTTTAGACATGTTGAATATGTGGTGCTAGCAGGTTTCAAATAAGCAGCTGGAAATGTAAACCCAAAATTCTGGGAGAGAAGTCTGGGCTGGTGATACAGATTTGAGATCCATTAATATCTGGGTTGTAGTAGAAGCCATGTGAAGAGATGCAATTACCCAAGGAGACTGTATAAAATGAGAAGTAGAAGGCAGCTGGAGTCCTGGGGAAAGTAAGGGGCAAAGGAAGAAGAGACCAAAAGGAAAGTGTGGAAATATCAAGGCAAGAAGGAAGTAAGCGTTAGAGAAGCAAGGAGGTGGTGAATGGAGAGTAGCTGAAATGACAGATCATCAGATCCTGAATGAACAGGGAGAGGGAGGAAGGCAAAGGGAGTTCACTGAATGGAAGAAATGGGAGTGGCAAGGGCCTCAATTATGATGACAACAGTGAGGATGATATGATGGTGGTGGTGGTGGTGGTAACAGTAAAGAGTAAGAATGTGAAAGAGATAAGTGTGCTTAGTGTGAGCTATTGGAGTTCAATATCTTAGAGTTGGTTACAAAATATTTTTGAAAATATGTAAAAATATGTATACTATACTGCATCATTCTTCACATCCTGAATGTACATACACTCAGGATTAAGGACAAGACCAGGGTAATAAATAGGCTCTACCTTCACTGGGGACAAATTTAGTTCTACTGAATCAGGCATGATTGAAACTGTTGTAGGCTGGCACATTAAAACAAAACCAAGCACTGTCTTCTTTAAGCGGGAAAGAAAAACAACTTTAATTATAGTAATAGAAACATTACATTTTAAAGAAACTTTTCTTAGAGTTCACATAAAGTGGTATTTTCTCACTCTTAATTTGCATAAGGGTACAAAGATTTAAAAACTACATCTACCTTTGACCCTTTAGCAACACAGGGGTTAGGGGTGCAGAACGCCCTGTCCCCCTCACAGTTGAAAATCAGAGTATAACTACTGATTCCCCACAAACTTAATAGCCTACCGTTGCCCAGAAGCCTTAATGATAAACAGCTGATTAACCTGTTTTGTATATTATATATACTATGTAATGTATTTTTATAATAAATTAAGCTACTGATAAGAAAATGTTATTAAAAAATTGTAGAGAACATATATATTTACAGTATTTATTGAAAAAATCTGAGTATTAGTGGACCTTAGTAGTTCAAACCAATGTTGTTCAAAGGTCAACTATGTTGTAAAAACAAGTATTTCCATATGTGATTGTTCAGCAGCTATTTGCATTTTCTTTCCTTTACTAAATATCCAAGATTAATTTCATAGTAATTGCTAGAATGATAAATGCAATAACTCTTATAAAATCTATTCTATGACAACACCTTTAAACCTAACAGTAATGGGAAAGAAACAAAATATTTTAGGAAATGAATGATTTTTTTAACTGTCAGAATTAATTTGTATTCTTTCTGTGATAGGCAGAATTCTAAAGATGTCTCCCAAGATTCCCATCCTCTGGTTATTTAATCAAACACTAATCTAGGTACTGCTGTGAAAGAACTCTGCAGTTAGAACTAAGGCTACAAATCAGCTGACCTTAAAACAGAGATATCATCCGGATTATTCAGGTAGACCCAATGTAATCGTACGAGCTGTTGGAACAGAAGAGGAAAGCAGAAGAGTCAGAGAGATGAAGCAGAAGAAGGTAGAGAAGAGAGGAGAGAGAACAGTAAGTCAGAGAGATTTAAAGCATGCAAAGGCCTCGAACCACTGTTGCTGGCTTTGCAGATGGAGAAAGGGAGTCAAGAAATGAACCAAGAAATGTAAGCAGCCTCTAGCTGACAACAACCAAGAGCCATCAGCCAGCAAGAAATGGAGACCTCAGTCCCACAACTGTATTAAACAAATTCCGACAATCATCTGAAAGAGCCTAGAAGCCAACTGATTCCCAGAAATCAAGAATGACACTCAACCCTAGTGACACCCTGGTTTCCAACCTTGTAAATCCCAAAGCAAAGAACCAGATGGGAAACACTATGCCTAGACTTCTAACCTATAGAAATATAAGAAGGAACTTTCTCCAAAGAATGGCCAACAAGCACATGAAAAGATGCTGAGAGCATGCAAAGGACTTCAGACACTACTCAGTGAAATGCAAATCAAAACCACAATGAGAAATCACCTTACACCTGTTAAGAAGGTTGCTATCAAGAAACAGAAAATTACAACTGCTGGTGAGGATGTAGAGAAATTGGAACCCTTCTGCATTATTGATGGGAATGAAAACTGGTAAAGCTGCTATGGAAAAATAGTACAGAGGTTCTTCAAATAATTAAAAATAAAATTACCCTATGATCCTGCAATCCCACTTCTGAAAACAGGATCTCAAAGAGATATGAGAATTCCCATGTTCACAATAACTAAGAGATGGAAGCAACCTAAATGTCCATCGACTGATGAATGCATTAAAAAATAGGGTATACAGCAAGAGAAGACTATTATTCACCCTTTGAGAAAAGGAAATCCTGTCATTTGTGACATCACAGATGAACCTGGAAGACATTATGCTAAGTGAAATAGACTAGACAGAGAAATACAAATACTGCATGGTATCACTTACAGGTAAATTCCAAAAAAATACTCTAGAAAGTCGAATTCATGGAAACAGAATAGAAAAGTGGTTGCCAGAGACTGGGGCAGGACTGGGGGGAACTAAGGAGAAGCATATGCTACAACATGGATGAACCTTGAGGACATTATGCTAAATGAAATAAGCCCATCATTTAAAAAAATACTGTATGATGATTCTACTTTTATGAGGTATCTAAAGTAACTCATAGAAACAGAAAGTAGAACATGGTTACCAGAGTCAGCAAGGGGAGAGCAAAACTGGGAGGTGAACCTTGAGGACATTATACAAAATGAAATAAGCCAGTCATTAAAAGAAAAAATACTGCATGATTCTACTTATGTGAGGTATCTAAAGAAATCTAACTCATAGAAACAGAAAGTAGAACATGGTTACCAGAGTCAGCAAGGGGAGAGCAAAACTGGGAGGTGTTCGACAGGCAGATTTCAGTCTTGCAAGATAAAAAAGTTCTAGAGATCTGTTACCAACAAATGCACATGTAGTTAACACTACTGTACTTTAAAATGGTAAAGACGGTGAATTTTATGTTATGTGTTTTTGAACACATGCAAAAAACAAACAAAAAAAAGCCAGTCAAGATGGCAGAGTAGGTAAACACTTCCTCTCACGACCATATCCATTACAACTACAGAACAACCATCACTGAAAATTGCCTGAAGTCTAGCTGAACAGAAATCCTACAACTGGGGACACACAGAAGAGGCCCCCTTGAGACTGTTAGGAGGGGTGGAGATGCAAAGAGGGCTGGTCCACACCCATGTGGCAGATGAAAATTGGGAGAGATGTCTCGGGTTGCAGAGCTTCCCCTGCAGGAGTGAGGGATCCTAGCCCCACACCAGGCTTCCCAGCTTAGGGTTCCAATGCTGGAAAGAGAAGTCCCCACGACTTCTGTCTGTGAAAACCAGCATATATTACGAATGAGTGAGACAGAGGGCTGCAGGAATCCCAGGCATTTCTTGTAAAGGTCCTAGGCAAGGACTTACTCACTGATGGACTCTGGTGACACCTTACCCTGGTGATTCCCTGAGACCCTGCCCCATCCAATTTGCAAGCTCATCCAAGCCATTTCTGGTTGCTTTTTCATACAAATGACCTGTCTTGGCTCACGCTGTGAACTTTTCTAAAAATCTCTCAACGGTTCACAAAACCTAAACAAGCAGCATCTGGCCTCAGCGTACCCCGTAACTCCGTGGAACAGCCCCAAACCCAGCACTAGTTACAGCCAGCTTCAGTTCATAGCTTGACCTCTCAAGGCAACTTCAAGCCCAGTGTGGGCAGCAGGCGTCTGCAGGTTGCATGGTGGTCCCAAGCAGGACATAGGCTGTGGGTAAACTGGGCCTGTGGCAGAGGCCCTGCCAGGATGCCCCAGGGCTGACAAGCATAGTGCCCAGCTTCAAACTGAGCCAGAGCACCACTCAGCTGCTTCCACAAACACACCTAAAAGAAAGACTTGGGCAGGCACCAGAGCCCTGCTAAAGTAAATTCTGCCCTGCAGGATCAACCCCCGCACAACAATTCCTCCACTATAGTCATGGCCATTTCTCGCAACCCATCAGTCTGAGGATCACTCCCACGGACATGCAAACAGCAACCAAGGCCCAACTACAACAGGAGGGCACACACAACCTTTATGAGGGACATACCTGGAGCACCTGGCTCAGGTGACTAGGGAGACTGTGCCACTGGGCCCCACAGGACTACATAAGGCCACTCTACGTAGACCAGGAGCCATAGCAGCCCTACTTAATATACAGAAACAGACACAGTGTGGCAGCCAAAATTAGGAGACAAAGAAACATGTCCTACCTGAAAGAACAGAATAAAGCTCCAGAAAAGGAACTAAACAAACTAGAGATGAGCAATCTACCATATGAACTCAGGGGAACTTAGTGGAAGAATAGAGGAACTCAGTGAGAAATTTAACAAAGAGATAGAAAACAAAAAGAATCAGTCAGAAATGAATACGACAACTGAAACAAACAAACAAACAAACAAAAAACAAAAATATTAGAGGGAATCGACAGTAGATTAGATCATAGGGGTACCAGAAAAAGAAAAAAGAGCACAGAGACTGAAAACCTATTTCAAGAAATAATGTTGGAAAACATCCCTAACTTGGTGAAGGAAACAGACATGCAAGCCCAGGAAGTGCAGAGAATCTCAAACAAGATGAACCCAAGCAGGCCCACACCAAGACACATCATAATCAAAATGCCAAAGATTAAATACAAAAAGAGAATCTTAAAAGAAGAAAGAAAAAAGCAATTAGTTACCTACAAGGGAGTTTCCACAAGACTGTCAGCTGATTTCTTGACAGAACTTGGCAGGCCAGAAGGGATTGGCATGAAACATTCAAAGTGATGAAAAGTAAGGACCTGTAACCAAGGTTACTCTACCCAGAAAAGCTATCTATCATTTAGACTCCAAAGACAGATAAAGAGCTTCCCAGATAAGAAAAAGCTAAAGGAGTTTGTCACCACCAAACCAGTATTACAAGAAATCAGTAAGAGGGACTTCTTAAAGAAGACAAAAAAATGATTAAAAATATGAATAATAGCAATAGTTACAATTACTTTGAATGTAAACAGATTAAATGCTCCAATCAAAAGATAAGGTAGCTGAATAAATAAGAAAATAAGACCTTTACATATGCTGCCTATGAGAGACTCACTTCAGATAGAAAAACACACACAGATAGAAGGGGTGGTAAAAGATATTTCATAAAAATGAAAACAAAACAAAATTAAAAAGCTGGAGTAACAATACTTGTACCAGACAAAATAGTCTTTAAAACAAAGTCTATAACAAGAGGCAAAGAAGGACCCAGTTATCCCACCTCTGGGTATTCACCCAAAGAAACCCAAAACATTACTTCAAAGGGACATGTGAATCCACATGTTCATTGCAGCATTATTTATGATATTTTAATAGTCAAGATATAGAGGCAACCTGGCTGTCCATGAATGGATGAATAAAGAAGAGGTGGAACATATATACAATGGAATATTATTCGGCCATAAAAAAAGAGTCGAATTTTACCATCTACAAAAGCATGGATGGACCTAGAGGGCATTGTGCTGAATGGAGTAAGTCAGACAGAGAAAGACAAATGCCATATGATTTCACTTACATGTGAAATCTAAGGAAAAAAATAAAAAAACAAAATTGGAACAATCTCATAAATACAGAGAACTATTTGATTTTAGCCAGATGGGAGGGAAGTTGGGGGAGTAAATGAAAAAGGGAAGGGATTAAATACAAATTGGTAGTTACAAAATAGTCATGAAGATGTAAAGTATAGCATAAGGAATATAGTCAATAATATTGTAATAACTACGTTGTCAGATGAGTACTAGACTTATCAGGGTGATCACTTTGTTAGTTATATAAATGTCTAATCACTATGCTATATACATAAAACTAATACAAGGCCAACTGTAATTAAAAAAATTTTTAAATTATAAAAGTAACACTAACGGTTAAAATGAACAGGAAAAAACACACAATACCATGATCATATCTTAAAAAGATAATGATTTAATTTCATTAGTCAACCAAAAAAAAAATAGAACTACTTATTTCCAAAGAAAAATTCATCCACTGATATTTTGGGTTTTTAAAATGTGTTCACATGAAAATATTTTTTTTTCTAAGCTCTATACTTCCTATATTAAAAGGTCTTACCAGAAAATTATTTGCAAAATATTTAGATGTCGAGAAATTGATATGTTAAAAATGTAAGACATTTATCTCTTCAATTAGATAATGCAAAAAGCTGGTATTTAACAGACTGGTATAGCATTGTTTTTAGAGGCAACTTTAAAAAATGAAAACATTAAAATGCATCTAAATACTAAAAATAGAAAACTTCTATAGGCAATACAAAACAACATTATAATCCATCAAGGTGAAAAACTGGGGCACTGGGAAGATGACAGTGAAGAAACTTTTACTGTATGCTCCAGACTGAAAGTGCGGTGAGGATGAAATCTGCCTGAGAATGTACCATTTACTTGAGTTTCTAACAGGGGTACAAAAGCAACTAATGGTAACACCAAATGGCTGCATTATAATTCTATGTTTCCATTTAAGACACTATGAGATGCAAATGCTCTCTGTATACACACCAGTCTTAGGAAGCTAATCATACATAGTTCTGGAGATTTAATTTCAAGCAAAGGCAAAAGCTTAGCTCTGAACAGCAGGTCTAATAAAGGTGATGAGAACCACACCACCTATATATAGTGTTTTTCCCTCTAGAGCCTTTCAGGAACAGGGAACAATCAATTGCTCTAATTGTCCTCAGATTTAAAGTAATTCCGGAGGCTGAAAATGGGCAAGAAGCCATATGACTCTTACTACAGTATTTGTCAACATCGTCACTATTATCAGTTAATCTTTATCAGTAACCCTATCTGGCACTAAATCCCACAAAATACCACATAAGTCATAAAGAACCAAACCACCTACAGCAGTCATGTTTGAAAATAGTACTAATATAAGCCAAAGATCCAGGTAGCAGAAATGTTCAACAACTGCTAACATTCTAATTAGAACATGCCACCTATCCACTCATTCATGACAGCCTTACCGAACACATTTCAAAACCATTAGAACAGTCATTTTTAAGAGGACAATGCCTCAAGAAATTTAAAACTTTGCAATCTAAAAGGTTTAAAAACCTTCACAAGTATCTAAGTATCTGAGACTTCGAATTCCATTGGAATTTCGCTGGCTTTTACATGCAACAGGGCATGCAGGCAGAATGACTGGAATGGAAAAATACATATAACCTAAGTATAGAGAATTACCCTAAATTGACTTAACTTTCATTCTTCAGCACTTAATGACAGTGAGAAGGAGAAGGCATTAAAAGCTAAACCCAACAAATTATAGGGCTGCTGTGTTATCAGTCCCACTCAGACTATGAGTAAACCCTAAACAAAGTAGATCCTAATTTGTAGAAAACACACTGCTAAAAACAGACAAACGCAGGTGTCTGTTACCACACCCAGCAGGCCACAAGTAGTATCACCATAATGGTAACTGGAAGAAAAACACTGCCTAAAAATGGTCTAAACAGGTTAACATATCCAGTTTCTGATTCTACTCTTACAACTATTCTGAATGTACCACAACATTTAGCCAAACCAGGAAGTACTATTTCCCAGGTAAGTTTTTAATAAAATAGTTGGAAAGGATGGAAGTGTAAGTCAGTGTGCTCTGTCTGGGAAATATGCCTTGCCACAAAAAGCTTGTTGCTCAGGTAAAGTTGGCTATCTATTTTAGGTGGGTCACAAGCCCTTTTGACTCAGAGTAAGGTGGCATAGGCAAAGAGTGTGCCTATAGCGCTCCTCTGGAAAAAAAGTACTCTCTATACCCAAAAAGTTAGCATTGGTAGAATCTGCAACGAGGCACAGAGAGAAGGACCACATCAATGAAATAAACTCAGCTCTTTTTATAAATTGAGATAAAATTCATATACCATATACTTTATTCATTTAAAGTATACAATTCAATGGTTTTTAGTATATTCACAGTTGCGCAACCATCACCAGTATCAATTTTGTAACATTTCCATTACCCCAAAAAGAAATTTCATACTCATTTCCCCCAACCCTCCCAGCCCTAAGCAACAACTAATATATTTTCTATCTTCATAGATTTGCCTACCCTGGACACCTCATATAAATGGAACCATATGATATGTGGTCTCTTGTGACCAGCTTCTTTCTTATACTTAATGTTGTCAAGGTTTATGCATGTTACATAGCATTTATCAGTTCTTCATTTCTCTCTATTGCTGAATAATATTCTATGGATATAACGTATCAATTCTTATCTTCGCAAGCAATAGAATCTCTTTTGCTATATAAACAAACAGTGATTAGGCTCCACATTGGTCCATAAATGCCTATTTAATCCATGTTATAGCTGAAAATATACAATTAATTGCATAACAGCACAGTTCTCTAGAAGCATTACCAATTACCACAGTGATATCTGTGTTAATAAAAATACTGGAAATGAAGTTCCTTTATATTTAAGTCAACTTCTTAAAAATTTTTTCTGTTATTTGTGGGAGGAAGAAGTAATTGCAAGCCTTAAGGTCTGAACACCTCAGGACATAAACTGTTTTTTCTGATCCCACCCAGTTGAA
The DNA here is from genome assembly GCA_030015415.1 of Cynopterus sphinx. Lineage (NCBI taxonomy): Eukaryota > Metazoa > Chordata > Mammalia > Chiroptera > Pteropodidae > Cynopterus > Cynopterus sphinx. The sequence goes on along the minus strand of CM057387.1, from coordinate 66,332,421 downwards.
GACAACCTGCAAAACTGCACGTATACAAAGCTGTTCTCTATGACCTCCCTCTCTTCTTGCTAGGCCCTTCATCTCTTCCCCCATCTTTGAAATACAACTCTTTCTGCACTCTTACTCCTTCCCCTACCCCCAAACAAACTAGATCTTTTATACCTGTTGACTAATTACAGCCTCAATTTAAATTAAAATTACATACTCACATGTAAATGTTAAACCAAACATTTATTTTCTGAGACATTCTCCCAAGACATAAAATGTGAATTAGTTTCCTTTAAATGAAGAATTTCCAGTAGGAACAAGCTGGTAAGGGTGGAGTTTTTTGTTTTGTTTTTGCCAAGAGACCCTCTCAAATCACAGTAAGCCCACTCCATGATGGCAAATCAAATTTACTCAGTCCTCTGAAGATAATGCATATACAGGAGGAGGGTGGAGAAAAAAAATAAGAAATTGTTATTAACTTTGTTAGGCATGATAATGATAGTATGATTATGTCTAGAAATATCCTTATCTGTTAGAAATACATATTGAAGTATTTGGATGAAATGATATATTTGTAAATATTTGCTTCAAAATCCTTTAGGTAGTTGCAAAGAGGATATGAGGAAAGGAAAGGAAATAAAATACTCCTAATCGGTAAGGGCAGGTGATAGGTACACTAGAGTTGATTATTCTTTCCTGCTTTATGTACGTATAGAAAACTCCATAGTAAAATACTTTTAAAAGAGAGAAATAAACTGTTCTTTTCCTCTCGGGCAGCCTTTTGCTCCTTTCCCTTTCCTTCAGAGCAATTACTATTGTCACTATATATTTCTGAGATGATCTGATTAATGTTTGTCTCCCTGACTAGACTTTAAGCTCCAGGAGGACCACAAAGGTGTTTGCTTAGCTTCCATAGAATCCCTACCACCTCAAAAAGTTTCTGGTATGTGACAGGCACCCAACGAATATTTATTAAGTGCCTGAGTCAATAAGTCATATCATACACTTAAGTCAATAAATACCCAATAAATAAATAAAAAGACGGAGTAGAAAGCCAGGGACCTTTGGTTGAAGGAATACAACATATTTACCTATATGTATTTACCATTTAATTTCATGTACTGTTCTATTAAAAATGTAGTAAAGAGGTAACGAAACCTATTTAACTTCATCTTGTCCTCGCCACATTCGTATGATGTACTCAGCTAAGAACTATAATCACCACTTCATGATATGGGAACTATGGAACCAAAAAGTTACAAAACTTTTGCAAGGTTGCAATGAACCAAACGAACAAAACTCAGCTCTTATTCTCATGCCTTATTGCTCCTAAAGGAACATTTTATTCTCAAAAATAAAAAAGGCATAGTACTACTGTATATAGAAATTCAACCTTCAGTGGTTGAAGAACTGAAGCACTGTATATAGTCTCAGTTGAAAATATTTTATTTTGACTTTGCCCAAAACAATTTAGAGGTTGAAGTGTTTAGTGGTAGAAGAAGTAGAAAGAGCAGAGGCGAGGCCTTTAGGCAACAGGGAACAGAAGGTATGACACTTGAGTAATCTAAAGTCCTTTTTTTTTAACTGGTTAAACTAACTGAACCAGTATGGCAACGAACAACAAGAAAATTCATAAAGGGAATAAATACAGATGCCAGGGCAATATTTAAAATACTAACCTCCTGGGTTCCAAAGTTTTAAATTTATTTCAAGAACTATACTCAATATAGTTTCTGTTTAATCACTGTATAGAAATAGCCTACTAAAATATCACTATGACCCCAAATACTTTTGAAATGCTTAAAATCTAAGTTTACTTTAATTTGGTAACAATTAATGATGTCCACAATCAGAAAAGCAGAAATACCACTGTTTGCCATTAATGGAAGCATAACTATTTGTAAAACTAATCTTAACTCAGCCAATCTAAAACCTCTTGTGCTATGGTGCCAAAAAAATGTCACAGCCTATCTGTGGAGAACGTTAAGGGCCAAACAAATCAGTCTAAAACAAAGTCTCACGTAAAACCTAAGAAATTAAATATAAATAGCTAGATAGTTTTAGTGAAAAAGCATTTTACATAGCCCAATAAACTTATTTTGGGGATAGAGTCTGGAAAGGTAATTTTTTGCTCACAGAAAGGTGCCTGACTTGGGCTGAATTCTAGACTGAGTTACTCCACGGTTACTCAAGGCACAGTTACTATTGCTGGAACTGCTGCAGACTCGGGGTGCTCAGTTTTACTCCTGCACCCTTCATATTAGGGGCTGCCAAATCATGCTTCCAGTCCGCAGTACACCACCTAGGGCAGGATAATGATTTACACGTGCAATTTCCAAACGAAAATGTAAGATTAGCTCGCCCCATGATGGTTTCTTTTCAACTTTTAAAATGGCTTATAAAAGCACCAGCTGAGTATGAATTCCTGTTCTAAAATAACCTATCAACACCGTTAAGCCTTTTAAGGTAAGTGGTAAAGGAATCCTGTCCTCAGGATGCACACGACACCGCTGCTGACCCACGCGAGGCATTGACTTGCGGTTGTTTTTCCAGTGGGGTGATGGATGTGCGCTCAGCTACTCACGGTGTCTACTAGGTCCCCCTGGTGACCAACAGTACGTGAAGGCAGTAGCCCGGTTCGAAGACCCAGACTGGCGGTGGAACAGAGGGGAACGGGAAATCATGAAAAATTTACACGCGAACGGTAAATTTACACATGACGTGACTGCGAATTACGTCTGCATTGTTGGGGTATCTGAGTTCACCACCAGACAAGGTCCCCTTCCCTTTTAGCCAGCAAGCACCACCGGACTCGCCGGGGCTTCCGAGCCCGACCCCTCATGTCAGTCGCCGAGATAGCAACGCCGAACCGAGGGGCTCGGCACGCGGCACAAGCCGCTTTCCGGGGGAAACGCTGAGGTGACCAACGGCAACAGTATTCTAAGATACGGAGGAATGACACACCGCCTCACCTCCCCCGCCCGAAGACTCGGGACACAGAGTCGGGAGCAGTGAGCCTGCCCGGCCCACCGGGGAGAAAGGGACCCGGCCAGCGAGAAGAGCGAGGCACGTCCCGAGCCCGGACTGCCCAGCGCCGCCCGCGAGGGGCGCAGGGTCGCAGGCGGGTCACGGCCCGGGGCTCTCGGGGTGCGGGGCGCGCCCGGGCGGGAGGCGCCGGCCGCACGGTGGGGCCGGCCCGGGCGCGGGGGGCGCCGCGGCAGCGGCGGGGGCGCGGGGGGCGCGGGCGTGGGGGCCGCGGCGCCCGGGCGGCGGGGCCGGCGCGCCGCCAGGTGCCGGACGGCAGGGGGCAGCGGGGCTCGAGCGGGCTTCGGTCCAGGGGAGGGGTGAGGGAAGCGGGCGAGCCCCGCGCGGCGAGGGGGCGCGCAGCGGGCGCGCCGCCGGCCTACCTGGAGGTAATAGGGCTTCCTCAGCCAGGTCCCCGGACAGAGACTCCTCGCCATGGTGATCGCACATCGCCCCGCCGCGCCGCAGTCAGAGGCGGACCCGAGCGCCGGCGCCCCGGCTCCCCGCCTGCCCCCGCCTCCCCGCCCCCGGCCGGGCCGGGCCCGCCCACTCCCCGCCCCCGCGCGGCGCGCGCGGCGCGCCCCCGGCTCCGCGGCGGGGACGGCGGCCCGAGGCCCGGCCTCCTGGCCCGCTCGCCGGCCCTGCGGGCTGTCAGAGCCGCCGCCGCTGCCCGCTCCGCCGTAAAGGGGAGTCGCGCCTCGCCTCGCCTCGGCCGACACAAATCCAGCTGCGCCTCGCGCTTAAAGGGGAGGCGTGCGGAGGCGTGCGGAGGAGCGAGGGGGCGCCGCGGAGGCCGGGGCGTCGCTCGCGCGGCTCGGCGAGGGGCGGGCCCCGCGAGGGCTCGTTCCGCGCGGTTCGGGCCGCCGCCCGTCTCGGTCCTCGTGGACCCAGCCCGGCTCCCTCAGCGGCGGCCGCCGCACACCCCGCCACCCCGCCTGGCAGTTCGGACGCTCACTCTGGACTCTGCTCCTTCAGTCCGGACTCCTCTGGATGGGTTGCATGGAAATTCAGGGGACGCGTGGGGCTGGTCTCTGGGGACGGCCTCATCCTCGCGCACGACGGGGCGTCTACCCCCCCCCCCGGGACGCGGACGAGCTCATCCCCTGAGGACTGGACTCTGCGCCTGCGGCGGAGCCGACGCGAACGGGGTTTTTCTTGGTCGAAATTCAGTTAGCCTCTAAGGGCCTTAAACAATTTTTTCAAATGAACTCTTTAAAAATTCTGACCTTTTTAGTTTGTATTGTTTTCAAACAGCTTCGGGGTTTTCCTGGCCCCACCCAGGAACCCTGATTCAAAAGAAAAGAAAGAAAAACCTTATTGAATTTAATGCAGTCCTGCAAACAGGAGACCGGGGACGTGGCATAGCTACTCGGTTAGGGCTGCATAGCGCAGGGTGTGGTATCGTTCTTTTGACAGTCCAGTCCAAATAAGGGAAAACAGTCACCCCAGTTAGAAAACAGCTGTTGATAACGGGTGTCTTGTAGTGAATGGAGGAAGATGCGGTTTTGCTGCTTTTTAGCTCACATAACACTTTTTCACTTGATGCCAGCAAAGTGTAGGTGGCCATTTAGAACTCATTTAGAATTGATTCGGCCTGTTGCTCTGAGAATTAGTTTCCCCCGAAGCAAACATTCCCTCATTCTCAGTGTAATTTTTACCTAACCTTGTTCTGCTGCTTTATGATTTTAAAGAGATAATTTTCTGTCTGCCCCTCCTCTAACCCACGCACAGACACAGGTTTTAAACTTGGGCGGTATTTTATTGCTGGCAGATAAACTCATTTTTTATTGATTTTCATTTTGGGTTAAGGAACAGTAATTTCTGAGGAAGCTAAGAACGGATCCTGTTGGTTTAATTCACTCATTCATTCAATAACTAAAATTAATTGAGCATACAGACATTGTTTTAGTTGATTGGGTTATACACGTTAACTAAACAGACAAAAATCCTGGCCCTCGGAGAGATTACATTTGGGAGGTTGGGGCAACAGGCAATAAATTTTTAAAAAATTTTTTCTTTACACCTTTCAGTGACTAATTGATTGATTGATTGATTTTATTTATTAAGGGAGAGGGTCCTGGAGGTGAGGAGAGAAGACTGTAAAGGGAAAAAACTAAAAATTGAATATGTGCAAGCGTAAACCAACACAAAATACAAACATGGTGAGGGAGAAGGGGGGAATTCTCAATAATACCGGTGGAGTACTTAAGAAAAACCAGCAACCAAAATTACAACCTTGTATCTTGGGTCTCGGTTAGTTTATATAAAAATGTAAAACTGTAAAGTTTCTTCACTAAATTCTACAGGACTATCGGATACCTGGCATAGGCTTACGAAGTCTGTCCCCTCCCTTTTCCAAGTCCCAGGGCCCAAGCCCCGATCAGTGCCTGACTCACAGGAGCCAATCTTCCCCTCCCCGTAGCCTAGACATTGTGATCTTTGGAAAGGAACATCCAAATGCTTTGGGACAGCAACCCAGTCTACCTACAGTCTGATTTAATTACAGTGGTTTCTGATGGCAGGTGGAGGTGGGGGCGATGTTATTCTCTTAAATGTTTGAAGCTTGAAGTAGTTGAGGAAGCGGCTTTAAAGATTACAAAAATCAAATAAGATCAAAAAGCTGATAGGGGATATGAAAAAAATCAGTGGAGATGAGGAAGAATACAGGTAAAGTATGCTTTAGGAGAAAGTCAGTTTTGGACATGTTACATTTGAGATTTCTATTAGAGATCCAAGTGGAGATCTGGAATAGGCAGAGTATATCTGAGTCTGGATTTAAGGAAAGTAGTCCAAACTAGAGACATATGAGCAATATCAGCATTTAGGTGATATTTAAAGCCAGGAGGCTAAACGAGATCACCAACAGAGTGAGTAAATGAAAAGAACCAAGGATGAAGCTCTGCAGCTTCAAGGTGTGAGAAGTGAAATGAGCCAGCAAAGGAGACTGAGAAGGAATAGCCAAACAGGAGAAACAAGAGTGAGGCGTCTAGAAGCCAAGTGAAGGAAGAGTATCAAGGAGGAGTGAATGTTCCTATATGAGTGAAAACTGAGCATTAACCATTAGATTTAGTACCTTCGAGGCCATTGGCTGCATAGCAGTGGAGCAACCAAGTGAAAACTTGATTGGAGTGAGTTTAAGAAAAATGAGAAAAGAATTGGAGATCGCTAACATTGTAGGCAATTCTTTTGATAAGTTCTCCTGAAAAGAGGAGCCCAAAAATCGGACAGTAACTGAGGTAGAAGTGGAGTCAAAAGTAGATTGAAAAAAATTGGAAGAAATATTTGTTTTTGATGAGAATAATCTGGAAGAGAAGGGAAATTTTAGGAGCAAGAAGAGAGAAATGTCGGAGAGGTGTCCTTGAGAACAAAAGAGAATTTGAAATCTAGCACCCAAGTGAAAAAAATATGTAGACAGGAGCACAGACTGACTATTGATCTAAGGAAACAGGCTGACGGGTGGGTAGGAGTGGTGGTACAAATCTGCAGAAGTTCTCTTCTGATCATTTCGACTTTCTCAGATATATAGGAAGTAAGGTCATCAGTGGAGAGGCAGTGTGGAAGAGTAATAGAAGCTTGAGGAGCGAAGCTAAGGTATGAAATAGTCATCTAGGAGAATGGAAAGATGAATGGATGAGGAAAAAAAATATCACATGCTTGATGAGTGTCATAAAGAGCCCATTTGAGTTCATGGTCATGAATTTAAGTAGAACAAGTCAGTGTGATTGTGTGTTTTTTCTCCAGCAATAATCAGCTACCAGGTTGTAGGCTCAGAGTAGGCTTAGAGTTCTATTTAACTAGGTTTTACCAAGGAAATAAGAGTAAGGAGAGAGGAGCAAGGAAGTTGAAGATGTAAGTAAGTAAGGGAGAGATTATGATTCAACATAGAGTTTAAGATAAAGAAAGAGTAAATATGAAGAGATTAAGGTCAGAGAAAAGGTGGTAGGATCAATGAAGGGTAAATCCTTGTAAGATTAGGGGACTATAATAGAGAACAAGAGGGAACGATCTGGAAAGATAAGAGGTGTATAATAAACAGTCTGGCTCCATTTTTGATATTTGCCAACAGCTTTCAAGCCCCACCACTTCTCTTTTCCTGTGCCCCATACCTGGGAAAATTGATAAGAAAGCCCAGGTGCTCATTCTTTCAGTACCAGTGGGAAGTTCAAATTATGCAAGACCCAGCCCATATGAAGGAATCTTCACCCTGGTTCTACCCCACCCTCAACCACCATAAAAACCAAAAACAATCTCCTTTCTCTGCCCCCTCATGCCATATTTATATCAGCATGGAGCCTGCCCTGTTCTTCCTAAAAAGCTTCTTTATATGAGTAATAAACCCTTTCATACTCTCTGGGTACATGTGTGGTATCATCAGTCTTGATATCCAAACCAAATTTTTGGTGGAGTTCACCTCACTTCTGCAAGATTGACAACAATGATATAATAATTGGAGTGGGATGCATGAAATTAAGATTATATAGATCTGATAAAGTCTAGGAGGGAATGGCACAATGGCAGTGAATGGCTGAGAAGTTGGAATATGGTATCATTGGAAGAGACTCAAAGTGAGAATGTCATAAGGACTACTTATGTTTATATTGAAAACAGCAAGACTTAGGACAAGAGAAGTGCTAGAGAAGATGTCAGTAGCCAAAGACTAAAGTCCTTGAGAAATGACAGTGGTCTATGAGTAAGTGACTACCATGACGAAGAAAGGGACAGCATCAGAAGACGTGAGTTAAAAAAAAAAAAAATACTGGGAAGGGGTAGGAATTAATGAGAATAACCTGAAAGAAGCAATGAAGAGCAAGAAGGATCCCTCTTTCATCTCCAAATCCAGTGCTATAAAGGTTGGGTTGGGGAGGCAACAGCATTTACTGGGGATGAACCTGGTTTGCTTTAGAATAAGAAAGTGAAGGAAATGTTCAGAAAAGAGACTGAGGATACAGTAAGTTTGCTGCAGATGGAATCTGAATTTTAGAGAAAACTGGGGAGTGGCGGGAAAAATGTTCTAAATAAGTGATATAAAGAGCCTTGACTGGGTCAGTTGGTGGGAGATGAAGGGTGACCTAGGAGTCGAATTTCTCATGGTAAAGGATATAAACAGATAATAAAGACCAACTATCAACCAAATGAGAAGAAATGATTGTTCAGTTCCCATTTAGAGTCAAAGATTAAATGTAGTTAATATTGTTTTATTTGAAATGGGAAAATTAGTTTAGATTATTTTCATTTCAAACCTTGTCATCACATATCTTAGGAGCTCGAGAGAAAACTGGGCCTCGAGAACCCCCCAGGTCCAGGCTGGTTTGATGAGCCCTCATGTTATTGGATTTGCACTTTGGGCTTTAAATCTACCTGTATGAGTCCCAAGATGGATCCAAGCAGGTTAGCCTGTAGCGAATTTGATCCGGCTCTTGTTTATACTTGTTACAGTGGCCCTGCAAATTCTTTATGTAATACACTGGATCTACCTTACAAACATCTAAATTTGCCTGTTTACCTGGCACCCATTCTTCTGGAGCTTAAAAGTTTCTGTTTTCCCAAGTAAAAGCCAGTTAATCCAAAATTAACCCACATGGTTGTTCAGAGGTACTAATTTGTGGTCCCTTAATTGTCATATGTGGTATAACTTTGGCCTTCCAGAGACAAAGGAGTAACTCCAGTGGTTTCAACCATAGGAAAATCAAGATCAGTGGTCTTCAAACTTTTTTGCTGATACACTCTCAAAAGAGTTTTTGGAAAATATATGTATCTCTTCCCCACTTTTATATCAACATTCAATTTTTTTCTCATGAAATTAAACAACTGTAAGGAAATAATTTTCAGAGTTATGTTAGAAATATTGTCATTTAAAAATAAAAGGGTCACACATCCTTAATATGGAATAAGAGTGGAATATAAGTGCCATAGTGATTCGGTACCCTTTAAAGAATAAATGAAAAAATTTTTTTAGACACCAAATATGTAATATTGCTATGTTTTCTTCTTTTTGAACTTTTATAATTCCACTTCCCTTACAGAATTTTATCCTGTTATATATTTTTATGCATTCTAATCTATTTTTCAACCTACCATACTTTTCTGCAATAAAAAATAAATTGACATTTTAATGCCTTTTACTTTGATTTTTAAATTTTATTTTAATTTTTGAATATATAATATTCTTGCCTGGTTCAAAAATTAAAACTAAATAAAAAATGTACATTGAGAAGTCTTATTCCCACTCTCATGTCTTTTTATCTTGTTCCTACCTCTCATAAACATTTTTATTAATGTTTAATGTATTCTTCCAGTGCCAATGTTCCTTTATGACTACAAATAAAACCAAATTTGAATATGTATTTTTAAATTAAATTTATATTTTATCTCCCTTTTCTTACATGAAAGATGAATTACTTTATTACATTTTTTAAAACACTGCAAAATGACAACCTACTAATTAGACTAATGAAAACGTATTAATTAGACCAATATCAAATCAAACTCCTTATAAGAACCCTTTCTTTCCCTTTTCCCTTAATAGCGGGGTTGGATCACAAAATTCAATTCACATTCTTCAAGGATATTTTGGAAACCTATGGTGCTTTTATTTCTTTAAATTCAATACCAGTGGAAGCAAAGGTTGCAAAAGCAGCTCTAGGCAGACGTGTTTTGTTCAGTCCAACAATTACAGATTGGGACATTTTACGTAAAGACCTAGATTTCTGACTCCTTCAAAAGCCAGATGATCAGCGAACCAAGCCTTTCCTTTATTTAACCACAACGAGCTGGCACTGAGTACCACGCTCTCCTCTGCAGTTCGCCACAGTTCCCCTCACTCCCTAGTTTTCCTGCTCCAGCTCCCAGAACTTATTTATATTTCCAGTCTGATCCCTATAGACATTTCACTTTGTGACCTCTGAGTTAACCTCATAGTGAGTGATTTGGGAAGTAGACACAATCAGGAGCTTCTTTGAAGTTTCAAAATAGGAAGCAAAAAAGGGACCAGTGAAGAGAATAGAATAGAAATTAGGCTCAAAATAGATGATTCAGTTAAAAAAGAACCCAAGTTTTACATGAAATGTCTCAGAGAACAGAATAAATATGTTAACTTTACAGTATATAGTCTACTTCCATTAGATGGTATAGGGTATTGGTAAGGCAAGGTGGTGACTGGATTTGCATCCCAGGAAAAATGAAGTCTGTTGTAATTAGATCATGAGAACATAGAATGAAATGAGAAACAGAGCTCTCTTTTATCTTCTATGAAAAGGCAAATTAGATAATGAAGTCTAAAAATACAATGGTTCTCTAATTTTCCACTAATACCACCACCAAATATTATGAATCTATTGTGTCCAGAATGTTATAAAATTATCTTAATAGTATAGAACAGAAAAAATTTAATATGAAGTAGGGCAGGTATTTAGTGTATCTGATTTTAATATGAAATGTTTTAGGGGAAAAAAAAGAATGATTAAAATTTGAGGGCAAATTTTAATTCATTGTTATGTCTCTATTACCCAGCACAGTACCTGGCTTATAGAAAGTAACCCATAAACATTTGTTGGAAGAATGAAATAATGATTAAGTGAGACTGCCAGGAAGATAGAAAATATAAAAACAATAGATTCTAAAGATGTTTTTTTAACTGGAAAGCAATATTCAAAATTTATAACAGAATCATGAATGACAATCGTCTTTATTCCATTCCTTAATCTAATGGGTACATTCCCTGAAGAAATGTTGGTTTTTTGGGGGTAGTAGTTTGTCAAGGAAAGGAAGAGCCAATAATAATTTGGTGCTAAGATTTTGTTTGACTTGAGGCATAACACCATAATTCTGGAAATTGAAATTTCCTTAATAAAAATGTTGCACTAAAATATTTATATTGAGAATTCCCAATGCCTGTGGCCAGCATGTCAGAAGTGATCATTTCAAACCTGTCACATGGGAGTTATTGAAGGGATTACCTTATTATGGTGGGTTATGAACAGGTTATAAATAGCAGGATATATGAACTTGTCTTGAGACTGATATTTTCAACCTCTGGCAATAGTCTCAGGGTTTTGTATAGACAAACTATATGAAATGTCAACATCATAATATTCTAACAGCATTCCACAACATAGTTTCACTACTATCTTAATTTTGTGTAGAAGGATATGCCATGCTCTCTACAAAAGGGAAAATTTGAGTAGAGACATCATGCAGCAGGAGATGACCTAGTAAGCACTGCCAGAGTACTGTTCACTGAGTGATTTGTAGTGTTTTCTTACTTTTGAAGACCAGCCCTAAATGTTTCCCAATCCTTGAGCACAGGAATAACCATCCAAATGCAGGAAACATCCGATTCTCTCAGATGATAGCAGAGCTCTTAGAGGACCCAGATGTTTCCTCACTGATTACCCCCAGTAAAATCCAGTTAGAACCAACCAATTCAGAAAATGTAGTAAGGGTTCCAAACTTCTTGTGGAGTGTACATATTCCTTATCTTTCCTGAGGTTTATGGGTTTTTGTTTGTTTGTTTGTTTTCTCTTTTTTTTTAGTATTTCTTGATTCCATGTAGTGATTAGGAGCTATCGGAGACAGTCTCTGCTTGTCTGGTTTTGCCACTTACTAGCTGTGACCTCAGGCAAGTTACTTGAAATTTTTATGCCTCAGTTTCATCTTTACTAACAAGTTGATTAGGCTGATAAACTTGTGTGTGGATTAAATGAGGACATATGTTAGTTATAAAGTGCTTAGCATAATGCCTAGCACAGAGTAATCACTAGCTGCACATAGATGTATAAAAAGCCATGTTGAAGGCCATGTATGATAGCCTTTTTTTTTAGTGAAAAGAGACAATAAAAGGAGCTTTTTTTTTAAGTTCAAAAATAGACTAGATAAGTAGAGAGGTTTACAGCAATTTTTGTGAAATTCTTTGATGAACAAATGCATACGGAGCCAGTATCTTCAACGAACCTTTCCCAAAAGCTTTAAGTAAAAACAGTCCATCTTTAACTTCTAAAGAAATTAACTTTACTACACAAACCATTTTTTTAGTAAACAATACTAGTCTCTTTAAGTACTAACTCTTGTAAAACTTTTGACCTTTGTTACATTAATAGAGATCTTTTTGAGCTATGTCACCCACACCCCTGTCTTAGTGACCAGAATATAATAAATGTAATTTACCAATTTCATGCTGCTATAGTTTCATAACAATACAGAATCATATATCTGGCATTTTGAAAATGAGCTGGATTTGGCCTGCTAATACCAGAGAGAAGAGAGCCAGTCTTGAACATAATGGCTGTGGCAGAATTGGAACTTGGGAATTGGCATGCCAACTGGTATTCAAAATATTTCAAGGTACGTATCAGACTATAGTTTACAAAAGCAGTTGTCAATGCATGGCCCAAGGCAACAGTTGAACACCAAGTCAAGTTAGCACAAAATCAAGTAGCTCATAGGGAGATAATCCTCTGGGATTTATACCAGCAGGTTAGAGGTGGTAACTGTCCAAAAATGGTCAGAGTCTAAAACTGCCATCTTGTGAAGGACAAGGCTCTAAACCTAGAAGGATCAATTATGCTAGATCGGCAACTGGAAGATAAATTTTGGAATACAGACCAGGGCCAAGGACTAATTATAAGAATACGGATGTTAGGTCTACAATTATGCCACCCTGAACATTCCCAATCTCATCTGATCTTAGAAGCTAAGCAGGGTCGGGCCTGGTTAATACTTGGATGGGAGACCACCTAAGAGGACCAGGTGCTGTAGGCGTTGGATAAATATATATATATTTTTATATATATATTTTTATATATATATATATATATATATTTTTATATATATATATTTTTATATATATATTTAAAATATATATAATATATATATTTTATATATATATTAGCTTATATATATATAAGCTAAAGTTTAGAATCTTATCAAGGTAAAACCAGCATCAAGGGTGACTTGACCATAGGTCACAGACTATGGGGTTAAAATTGGTTAAAAATCTCAGGTGTGGAGAAGTTAAGTAATTTGTTCAAGGTCATGGTGTGAAGCTGCCCAGCCAGAAATTTCAGAGATCATCTGACTCCCTACATATTTCTGCTGGTTTGCTTTATTCACTTTAAAATGAGACAAAGCTTATTCAGTACAGCTGAGAATAAATCTTTGTGTCAGTTATCTGTTGTCCTAACAGGGAAAAAAGGCCCTAGAGAATATGCTATCTTCTTTTCTCAGAATGTTAAGCCTTGAGAAAATCAGAAACTATCGTCTTTTTTTAGTGCTGCAGTTCCTAAAGAAGTGCATGTATTTATGAAACGCAGTGTTCTCCAGGATGTTTTAGGTGCTTCGCCTCCACTAAACCTTAAGTTGAAAAAAATTCAGGTGTTCTTGTTCCCCTCATCTCCTTTAGGTTTTTCTTATTGGAAGTGCTAATGAGGAGAGAATGAAGAAGCCAAAGAGTGAGCAGAAAGAAATTAAAGAATGGTTGATTATTAAACAAAAATAAGTTGAGGTACTATATACAATGGAATCCATTTATCTACTCCGTGACTTGGGCCCATTGCATTTACAGAGACTGGAAGTTGTGGCACAGTTTGAATTTGGATTAACAATAGGATGGCTCATTGGAACATTTACTTACTGTTCTGGAAAATAAGAAATAACTGGGTTTGTTTCTCTGATTCCAAGGAAAATTACAACTGAATAATTCTAGAATCACAAAATTCATAATTTTGAAGGGACAAGGACAAGTTATATATTTATTTATAAGAAAAATATACTGTTGATATGGAATGGCTTGCTATATGTGTACCTTAAGAATTAATTCTCTTAAATTCCTACAACCTCTCAAAAAGGAGCCAGTGTATCTTTATAAAAATGGCACAATTCAATTAGATTAATCGAACACTGTTTTCAAATTTGGTATACTAAAAATAAATCCTCTGCTATCAATATATGTGAATGTTAAAATATTTTACCCATTTTAAAAAAAATCTAAAGTCACATGTTCAATATTTGGTGATAAGCTAAAAGCGTTCAGTTCAAAGAAACAGAATTTTCTTGATATGAAAAATAGAAAATTATTAAGAATCAGTGATCTATCAGAGTTCTTATTTTAATTTCTTCTTACATGGTGATTATTTTATTACTTGCTACCAATAATAAACAGCTTCCTATTTGAATTCAGCTCTTTAAAACTGTATGTTCTCTGTTTTTGCCTTCCTGAGATTCTTATCTAAAGAAGGCTAAGCAACCTTCCACTTTAATCCTGCATTTCCTCTTTCCAAAAGGGTATTTCTTCTTGATTGCTCCATCTTAAGTTCTAAAAATGTCAATTCTGGCATTCTGGACAATGGTGGTGCTTTGTAAAAAATTTAAAAAATTGAAGCAGGTAAGGGAAGCTGGCAGGTGATATCTGCTAGGCAGTGGGCCACTGAGTATGGAAAAACAGGAGTGGAGAAGTACATAAGACCCAAAGAACAAGAAAAATCGGTGATCCAACAGCCAAAGGCATGCAGAATTTAGAGTGTGCTGAAAACTAAGTAAGCAGATAGCAATGAAGTTGACCAGAAATGCCAAAGAAATGCTTTAGGGAACCAGGAATGCCCAAAGCCAGGCACATGATTAGTTAGGATCCCTGTGAGCAAAACAGTGGTCAGGAGGCAAGAGCACAGCCTCCCCAAGAGGTCTAAATAGCAGAAGTCAAGCACCCAGGCAAAGAAGTCTCCAAAGAAACCTTAATTTTCAGGCTAAATGGTGTCCAGGCTTGGGACTGTCAGGAGAAGTAGAAAAGAAGACTTTAGATGCCCAGAGCCAACCAGCACAAGTCCTCCCATTTCCTTCTGTTAACGAAAATTTGAGTCCATGACTAGATATTGCTGGCTAATCTTCTTCACTTCTGAACACTTTTATTCAGATGAGAGTTCACAGCACTCTGTCACTCTCTTCCTAGGCAATGTGGAGTTTTTAATCGGTTCCCACAGATGCTACACTGATTCAACTTGGCAAGAGACTTACAATGTCTCAGGACAAGTTGAGAACTGAAAATAGATCCTGCCCATTGACTCAGCAGGATTGGAGAGCTTGCTTCTTAATAATCCCACAGCGAGTTAGAACTCGTTTCTAGGACATCCTATTCCATCCCAGTATGGGTCTGATTTTGTTCCAAAGGTGGTTTTCTTATTAAAACAGAAGTATCGACAGTTGGTGCCATGTTATATTCTCCCTTTCTACAAAATGCCAACAAAATTCTAGACAGGAAAATCTGGTGACATTTCCCTCCTCTTTATAAAGTACAGGTCTCTCAGAACCCACCCCCTGTCAAGGCCATCTGGAGAAACAGTATTTTATCTTTGTAGGCAGAAGGATTTTTCTGTTTACTTCCTTTTTTTAAGCTGGGGACCATCTCATGAAGTTACTTTGATAGATAAATGACTTTCTGCTCATGTCTTACCTGGAAGGGTTGATAGCAGAAGTTGAGGGCATTTCCTTAGAAGATGAGATTTCTTTTACTTTGGGTTCATGAAATGTGAACTAGTGGATCCAGGTTTTCTATTCCCCCCTCATTTTCACATCCCTATAAGGTCTGACAGACAATTCAGTTTTGTTGAGACCCTATGGTGAATGTTATTTACATGGATTTAGATCAGACTACCTGAGTTTGAATTCCAGTTCTATAATTTTCTAGCTGTTTGGCCTTAGGTAAGTTACTTAATTTCTCATCTCTGAAAGATAAAAAATGATACTTCAGTCACAGGCTTATTGTGTGGATTCAATATATCTGGCAGTGATTTGCACATTTTAAGTTTTTTGTGGACATTAACAAAACCGTTAAGTAAAAGTCTTGGTACCTTAAGGAGGTGGGGCAGACACCAGTCCCTCTAGGCTACCCATCACAAGACTACTTACAACTTAAACTGTTTTTGCACAGTGCATAATTTGATTAAAAAAAAAAAATTCCCCAAGTGCCCTTTTTCTATAATTGGCTTTCTTGAGTAAATGGAAATTTCCAATATGCTGGTCTCGAGAGAAGGTTTAGCATAAATCCCCATGTAACTTTAATGGTAGTTCAGTAGGTAGCTCAGCATCATCATTTGCATAAGGGTCAGTTTTACACTCAAGAAAACTTGCTTTGAAAGGTGGGATCATTTATCATCGTTCAATGGTTCATTGGTTTAGTGTCATTCCACTTGTCTATTGCTGTTGCCTCAGCTAGCCCCACTATCTCTCAATATTTGCATTTAGCCACAGGGCTCTTCTTTCATTTCTTCCATTGCACTGTGCACCCTACACATGGCTTTTGCACCCTCTGTTTCCTCTTCCCCAAATGCTTCTTGTCTCTTCCTATTCTCTTCCCAAACTTCTACTTAGCCTGCAGAACTCAATACAAAGAAATCCTCTTTGACTCCCAAGACAAATTCTGATTCCACATCATATGCTCCCAGAGCCTGTTTGTTACCTGTAATTACATTTGTAGGATTATTTGATTATTGACTTTCTTCACTTCTATATTATAAACTCTATGAGGACACAGGCCATGTCTTTTTTTGTTTACTCTTGTATTCACAGAATCTAACTGCACACCTGATACATAGCAAACTAGAATTAAATATTTAAATAAATGAATAAATTAATCAAATCTTGAGTTCAAGTTTTTGACTTTTTTTCCACTAAAAAATACGATAGCTTGAACTAGACAATGTTGACTTCACAGGGATCTGTAACTTTTCATGGTCACTCTAGAGTTGTGATAACAGATTTCAGTGTTGATGATGAGGACACTGGTGTTAATATGGTGTAATTAGAAACCTTGGAATCCTGGTTTGAATTATGTAAAATTTAGCTAACTATATGCTCCAAAGATAAAGTGGTTTCTTTAATACCCTTTATCCTTACTCCTTTGGGGAAAAAAAAAGATTTGAGTTCATTTATACACATACATAAAATATAACAATAAAAATGTACTAGTATAAATGAGAAAAAGAGGCAAAGCAAAAGTGAAAAGGTAGAAAAATGTAATACTTAGGGTTAAAATTAATATGATATTATAATACAATATGATACAATATGATATATGATATGATATATTATAATGTAATATCCAGGCACTAAAAATTCATCTATAAACTTCTACATAGGCACTGAAAATCACAAAAATTTGGCTCAGAGTTTTCTACTGCCCCAGGGAAAGTGAAGCTACTACAAGGTTCACAGTGTCAATTAGGTAAAAGAAA
The DNA here is from genome assembly GCA_030015415.1 of Cynopterus sphinx. Lineage (NCBI taxonomy): Eukaryota > Metazoa > Chordata > Mammalia > Chiroptera > Pteropodidae > Cynopterus > Cynopterus sphinx. Next base: position 66,315,199 of record CM057387.1, on the reverse strand, counting down.
ACCAGATATTCAGGAAGAAACAGTCTTTTCTACATTGTCGTGATATCTAGATAATGTTCTCAATAACAATTCTACAGTATATACCATGGTGACTGTAATGTGATTGTTTCTTAAAGCACCTGTCAGTGCAGACCCGAGGTAAAATGCCAAAATGTAAGTCAGAAAAGGGGTACATTATGAGGGAGTAGGGTAGAGACAATATGGCCTAGGAAATCTCTCCAAGGATAGAATCTATCTCCAAACGTGGCAAAATTGAGAATGACTGAACAATGGATTCATTCCCATCAGGCAACTCCCCTGAATATGTTTTTACGACTAAACTTTTGTTAATAATTTAACACCAGGTAATTCAAGATTATGCCTTCTGAGAAGAACCTGAAGCATAGAAGTTATATAGTTATACGGTATAATTAAGTATAATCAACCTACAATTGATACCCTTTATAAAAGGAAAGCACCTAACCAGTATGCATACCTAACTCACCTGGAGGTGGGCCAGAAAACACAGGACCAAGATGTTCCTAAAAAAATGTGCGTGGGGTTTTTTTTGGTGGTGGTGAGGGATTTATTTCAACACACACGCAATGGTCACACAGCATAAATTCTCAGCAGAAAAAAAAAAGTTTTAATTACAAAAGTAATAAACACTTGTAAAATACTCAAACCACGCAGAAAGCTTTCCAACTCCCATCTTCTATTCTTGCTCTGGGTAACCACCAGAGGTGGTTTCTTGCACCTCCTTCCAGGCCTTTGTTTACGCATAACCTTAAGGAAACTCCCTTGAGAGTGGAGAGGAGGGGGCTGGTAGCCTGAGGCCCCTCATTCGATTGTATGTAATGATTCTCTTTTGTCATGGAAAGCCAATGAGATGAACAGACAGTAACTACTATCTATTATTCTTAAACAAAGTACACCAAGATATGTTTGGTCATCCCAGGAAGGTAGGACTCATATCTGTAATAAAGGAGAATTTGTAGAGCTTCATAAATACCTTGCTTTAAGCATCTTAGTATAAAAAACAATGCTTGCTTTTTATGTTTCTACAAAAGACCAAAGAGAAACCTGTCAACCCTTCAGAGACTCATGTAAAAGGCCAAAGTTGGCCATCTTCAAGGGGTCACAGTTTATGCCCTGAGGAAGTTAACAGGAGGCATCAGAACACCTCTGCTTTGGAACTTTTGCTTGCTTGGTTTGGGAAAGGTTGGCCAGAGGGAGAGGACATCCTTCCTGTTGTTGACACTCATTGCCTAGTGATCAGAGCTAATTCTGGTGCCCAATCATTGAACAAGATCACTTTTAGGCAGATGGGCAAGGGCAGTTTGATTGGTATCAGGACAATGTCTGGTCTAACTACAAAACAATGCACACACACACCCCTTGCCTGCAATAAAACAAAACAAACCTCTTCTACAACTCTCTTGGTATCCTTTGATTTTTGTCTTACTGTGATTTTTTTTTTAAGTGAGAAAAGGGTCCTAGATAAGGAAGCCAGGCTTTATATATGTGAATTTTGACAGGCTTTATAGATGTAAATTTTTTAAATAAATGAGATTGTATTTTATATATTGTCCTATAATTTGTTCTTTTCATTTAATAGTAGATCACCTACATGTCACCACCTAAATTCATCTTATTCTTTATAATAGTTATATATGTATATACATAATACCATTGGGACATAGTTACAAATGACCTTGTTATAAAATTGTTTTAAAATATCCCATCATATGACAGTACTATAATTTAAAATTTTTAATTAATAAATATTTTACTTTGATTCCAATTTTCACTTATTCAAATAATACTTTAATGAATATTCTTACACATAGTTTTCTAGAGTGCAGTTTCCGAAAAGTAACATTTCTGGTCAAAAGATACATGGATTTTAAATCGTAGTCAGTACTGGAAAATTTTCTCCACAAATGCAGTACCAATTTACATTCTCATAATAGTATATCAAAATGTCTGTGTCTTCATTAAGATCAGTTTTTGAAACTTTGTCAATCTGTTAGGGAAACAAAAGAGCTTCTCTTTTTAGAAGTGAAATTGTGCATCTTTTTATGTTTACTAGCCATTTGTATTTCTTATGTGAATTGCTTGATGGCAGTGTTAATTTTTTAGAGAAACTGGCTCCTTAGGAAGCCTGCTCAAGGGCTGAAACTAGTCCTTTAGTGTTTTCTTTGGTTAATGATTAAACTGCAGAAAGTATATTGCCTCAGGTAACAAAAATGAGGAGAGTAATGTAGCCAAGGGGGCCTCAAGTGTAACTGGAACAGAGATTTGAATACCTTCAGAACCCTTCTTTCAGTCTTCACTGCTCTCTGCACATAGGCTTTCCTGAGGATTATCCCATGACTTCCAGGTGCTCCCAAGTTCTTATCTCCCATCCTTGGCATGCTCACTGGCCCAGTGTTGGTCATGTTACCAATGAGATAGTAAGATAATTGGCAATCTTCACTAAATCCAATGCTTTGTAAGAGAAGAGGAGGAGTCCCCTCAAAAGAAATGGATATGGCAAAGACTAGATGTTTCTCAAGATACTTATTCTCCTTCTCCCTAATACATGGCAGCTCAGAATGAAGACAGCATTTCCAAGTTCTCCCTGCCTGCACGTGATCACATGACTAAGTTTTAGCCAATGGGATGTAAGCAGAAGAGTATATGCAACTTTTAGAAAATGTCTGAAATAGGAGGAACTTGACCCTTACATCCTTCCCACTACATGGAATGAAAATGTTTTAGCTGGACCCAGAATAGCCAGTATTACAGAGCAGAAGCTGTAACAACAAATTAGAAGGAATCTAGGTCTCTGATGATCATGGAGTCATACCAGCCCTGACCTGCCTAAATTTATGGATGGGAAAATAAAAATCTTGCTTGTTTTAGTTCCTAGCGTTTTGAATTTGCTGTCACTTGCAACCAAAACTAAAACCTAATTGATGGAGAAGGCAATATTATAGCAGAAGAGAAGGCAGCTGGGTGGGAAAAGAAATGTTCACTGCAAAGATGTGTTAATAATTTTAAAATAATGTTCCATTAGTTATCCACAAGGTTAACTTCCACACTTTCTTCAAGTTTTTTAATTTTATAATTTTAAAAACCTGTGTTGAGGTATATTGATACACAGTAATCTGCATATATAGTTGAAGTGTACAATCTGGTAAATATTGATACATGTATAGACCTGTGAAGCAATCACTGTAATCAACATAGAGAGTGTATTCATCACCTGCACAAATTTTCATGTACCCCTGAACTTTCTTCTCTCCCTAGCTCCTCCCTATCCAGGTAAACAATGACCTGTTTTCTGTCACTATAGATTAGTTTGTATTTTCTAGAGTTATATATGAATGGAATAATAGAGCGTGTACTTTTGGTGGGGGGGGATCTGGATTCTTTTAGTCAGCATAATTATTTTGAGATTCATTCATGCCATTATGTGTATCAGTAGTTCATTGTTTTTTATTCTCATTGATGTGCAATTGTATGGATATGTCACAATTTCTTTATCCATTCACCCATTAATAGACATTTCAGTTGCTACCAATTTGGGGCTATTACAAATAAATCTGCTATGAACATTCATATACAAGTATTTGTGTAAATATATGCTTACTTTTCTCTTGAGTAAATACTTAGGGGTTTGCTGGATCATGTGATAGGTATATATTTAACTTTTTAGAAAAGCTTCCAGCCATCCTATGCTCCAGTTGACCATATGCATATGAGCCAGCTCAAGAACACTACCATAACTGCTACTCAATAAAATCCAAGGTAGAAATGCAAATGTGAAAAAAAGAACTTCCAAACTTGTTGACATCTTCTTGTCAACACTTTATATTGTCTGTCTTTTTATTATAGTGGCTGTTCTATCTTATTATGGCTTTAATTTGCATTTCCCTAATGACTAATAATGGCATCATTTCAAGTGCTTATTTGCCATCTGTATATCTTCTTTCGTAAAGATATTTAAATCTTTTGCCTATTTTTTATTGGATTATCTTGTTGAATTATAAAAATTCTTTTTGCAGTCTGAATATAAGTCATTTATAAGATATATGCTTTGAAAATGTTTTCTCTTAGTCAATGGCTTGCCTTTTATTCTTTTAACAATATCTTTAGAAGAGCAGAAGTTTTTAAATTTGATGAAGTCCAATTTATCAATTTTCTTTTATGGACTGTGCTTTTGGTCTAAGTAATTTTTACCTCACCTAAAATCACAAAGATTTTGTCTTTTTTCCCCAGAAGTATCATGGTTTTAGGTTTTGTATTGAGTCTATGATCCATTTTGAGTTAATATTTGCATATGGTGTGAGGTGTGGATTTAAGTTCATTGCTTCATATCTAGATATACAATTGTTTCAATGTTTTGTTTTTTTTTAAGACTCTCTTTATTCCACTGAATCTATTTGTTGAAAATGGCATGTAGGTCTTTTCATCAAGATCTCCATTCTATTGTTTTGAGCTATTTGTCTGTCTTTATCCCAATACCACACAGTCTTAAATACTGTAGCTTTATAGTAAGTATTGAAATAAGGTAGTGTTTGCCTTACAACTTTGTTCTTTTTTTTTTTTCAAAATTATTTTGGTTATTAAAGAATTTTTGCATTTCTACATGAATTTTAGAGTTAGCATGTTGATTTCTATAAGAAGCCTACTGAGATTTTAATTGGAATTGCTTTGAATCCTTAGAACAAATTGGGGAGAATTGACATCTTAACAATATTTACAAGTTATAACTCTCTATTTACTTAGTTATTCTTTCATTTCTCTCAACAATGTTTTACAGTTTTCAGTGTATAGGTCTTTCAAATCTTGTGTCAAATTTACCCCTAAATATTTCATATTTGTGACATTATTGGAAATGATATTTTAAACTTTCAATTTATAATTGTTCATTCCAAATGTATAGAAATACAATCAATTTTTATGTTAATCTGTGTTCTGAGACTTTACTAAACTCATTTATTAGTTCTAGCAGATTTTTACAGATTCTGTCAGATTTTGTACATAGATAATTACTTCACCTGTGAATAAAGACATTTTGACTCCCTCTTTCTGACATAGACATCTTTTATTTCTTTTTCTCAATGCATTGTTCTGGCTAGAACCTTCAGTATTTAAATATAAAGTGGTGAAAATATATATAATTGGCTTATTTCTAATCTTAAATTCTTTCACTGATAAGCATGATGCTAGCCATAGGTTTTTGATATACGTTATTATAAAGTTGAAGAAGTTCCCTTTTAATCTTAGTTGCTAAAAGTTTTTATCTGCTGGATTTATTGAATGCTTTTTCTTTATCTATTGAGATAATTATATGGCTTTTCTTTTTCAGTTTGTTAGTAAGGCACATGACAATGATTGATTTTCAAATGTTAAACCAAGCTTGCATTACTGGAATAAACTCTATTGGTTATGTTGTATTATTATCCCTTTTATATATTGTTGAATTTGACTTACCAAAAATATTTTTAGAATTTTGCCCTACATTCATGAGGCATATTGGTCTGTAGTTTTCTTGTAATGTCTGTTTTTGTTGTCAGGATAATACCAACCTTATAGAATGAATTGGGTAAAACTCCCTACTTTTTAATTTTCTGACAGAGTGTGTACAGAATTGGTATTGTTTCTTCCTTTTACACTAGTTAAAATTTGCCAGTGAGGCAATCTGGACTTATGGTTTTAAAGTAGACTGCTCCATTCAGTGCCTCATTTGGATATATCGGGAGTCTTAGAAGTTTAACTCTCCTATCCATGTTTTCCTACAAATACACTTAGAGAGCTTGTGGAGTTTTCTTTGCAGAAAGGTTTTGAACCACGAGTTTAACTCTTCAATTGATAGAGGGCTATTCAGGTTAATTATTTCTTCTTGAGTAAATTTTAGTAATTTGTGTCTTTTAAGGAATTTGTCCATTTCATCTATACTGTTGAATTTATAGGTACAAAGTTATTTATAATATTTTCTTATTATCTTTTTAATAGCTGCATAATCTAGCAATGTTATCACTCTAATTATTGATGTTCATTATTTGTATATTCTCTCTCTTTCCCTGACAATAGGATAGAAATTTTTTAACTTATCAGTTTCGTTGATCTTCTCAAAGAACAAGCTTTTGGTTTCACTAATTTTTTTGTTGTTTTCTATTTCATTTATTTTTATTTTTATCTTTATTATTCCCATTATGCTTAATTTGTTCTTTTTTTTTTTTCTAGTTTCTTAAGGTTGTTTCTTAAGCTTCCAAGGTATTTCATCCAAGGTTTTTGTTGTTATTATTGTCGCCATTCTTGGCAAAAGAATAAATTTAGTTCTTATATCCCATCGTGCCTGGAAACAGAAGTCAGATTTAGTTAATAGTAATCAGCTTTTCATCAAACTATTATTGATCATTGAACAATGATTTTTCCTTCCGTAGGTTTTAGGCCTACAGATTCTAAATCTACCATTTGTATACCATTACTGTTGAATAGGCATCAGACTTCTGTGAATTGTTTTTTTGTTTCCATTTGTTTCTTTGAACAAAATTAGAATACAATTAATGGTTCTTTCTGAGTGAAAAACCTCTCCCTCTTATATACTGTGGATTTTCTTTGTATTTTGTGACCTTAGAGCTAGACATATTTTGGAGGTTTGAAGAATATAATAGCATGTTTGGCAATCTGAGGGAAGGAATATGCATTTTTTAAATTTCAGGGATCTATGACACCCCAGGGTTTACCCACATGTGCTCACGAGGAGTAAGTGATGGCTTCTATAGCTCAGTGGGATAATTAGTGATGGTATTTAGAGTTCTTAATATCCAGTTTGGGCTGCACTCTGCAATTTGGCACTATTCCCTGGAGATGGCTTTATGATTCAGAGGAAACTAATGCAATGGATGGATCCTACTGCATGTGGAAGTCTTTCTAAAGTTGAACTCTGTGGTGATTTTAAAATATGTCCAAAAATTCTTTGGTATTTCCCCTTCAAGAGCTTTCCCTTCTCTTAAGTCTGGGCTTGACTTAGTGAATTGCTTCTAACAAGTGGAATATGACATAACCAACATGTTAATTGCAGGACTAGGCCATAAAAGACGTTGCAGTTGCAGCTTCTGTCTAGGTTACTCTCTCAGATGACTTGTTCTGGAGGAAATCAGCTGCCACATTGCAAGGAAAGGTCAACTCTACAAGGACCTGAGCCAACGGCCAGTCTTGGAAGTAGATCCTCAGCTCCATTCAAGGCTTCAAATGACATCTTGACTGCAAAGCCATGAGAGATGGTAAATTGGATCCACCCTGCTAAGCTGTTCCTGGATTTTGGCCTTTGAAAAATGTTGCTTTAACTGCTAATTTCTGGACTGATTTATTATGTAGCCATAGATAAATAATACAAATGCACTGTGAAATAGGAGTTTCTTGTATTCCATAGCACGTTTCTAGAACTCAGAAAGTTCCAAGGTAAATTTCTTTGCCAGATTCTATAAATAGATTTTAGAACATTGATGGAAAAACAACAATGACAGGTTCAGAGGGCTCATGGACAATGGAGAACAAAATCCTTCAGCAATACAGATTTCTGTGGTAAGTGGTTGCAGGGAAGTGAGTGGTTCTGTGGTTCTAGGGAAGTTCCATGGGGTTTTTATGGTGACAAAGAGCCAGAAAGTTTTTAGAGAATTCAAGAGAGAAAAGGCAAAGATTCTGGGGCTCAGATGTTAAAGGACTCTTTTCTGGAGTGATAAAAAACAAAAACAGGAATTTTCTTTATCCCCCTCCCGCCCTTTAATTTAACACTAATACATTCAGAAACCATAGATAAAACGGATGGGCAAAAAGAAGAAAATTAAAACCACCATACTGAAATAATCAGTGCTAGCATTTTTGGTATGTTGGTACTTCAGTTACCCCTTTAGAAGGTAATTTTGACTGCATCTGGATGGTGTCGTATGTGATATGATCAGTTGAATCTATGGTCATAGGTCTATCCCTGCACCTTTGCTCTAAAACAGGTCCCTGTTCAGATATTATGCTGTGTGGGATTCTATGCCTATAGAGCAAGCATTTCATAAGCCCCTGGGTAGTAGTCTGTGGGCAGGAAAGGCAAACTCATACTGGTAATAGGTATTATCCTATGAGAGAGAACCACTACCCTTCTAAGAAAAGGAGCATTCTAATGTCCAGGATGATTTCCTTGAGGAATGATGTTATTGGGGGCTTAGTGTTGGTATCCATTGCTGACAAGCTAGATGATCAGAGGCAGTGGTAACGAGACCGGTCTTGCTAAATGTGGGTCTATGCAGTTGGGCCCATGTGAAACCTCCATCTCTGCCACATGATCATTCCATTTATATGTTCATCATGTCAGCTCTGGGTTTGCCAATGATGGAATTTGGTTAATATCAATTGGCTGAGCCATCTTGTCTACTTCTCCATTTAGTGTCTGGTGAATATTTGTTGGTGGAAGTTAACATGCGATACAAAATCTTCACACTTTGTACTTATGCCCACATTGAATACACATTTCTCTACCCAGACCTTTTTTTCCTCTGTTCTTTCAGTCTTTTTCATTCCATGCCTCCAACCAGACAGCCAAGCCATTGCCCACAACCCAGGAATCTATATGTATTCTTATCTCAGGTCATTTGTTCTTCTACCAGAGCAGATGACCAGGTAGTTTGTTCCTAACTAAGTTCTTTGGGAAGATTTTCTCTCTCCACCATTTTCAGGACCATCTCTAAATGTGGCTGCAATGCAGTCATTCATTTTTAGCCTATACACACCTAATGAGTTGAATCATCTATGAATGAATCTGGAGTTTTAAGTGGTCACTGGGATCCTTTACAAGGCTCTACGTACAGGCCATGAGAGAGAAACTAGTGCAGCTGTAATGGGTAACATGAGGATTTGAGCTACTTGCTCATAATAGCTTACTTGTGCCCTCTGGTCCTGCTTGAAGTTGATCCTAATACACCATTTTCATCTTGTGAAGGATTGCCACTGGGCCCATCCAACTTTCTGACTTGGTAGTATTGACACAACATAGCTTATAATGGGAAGTTCTAGATGCATGGGTCATTTATGTCCCATGATTGAGCATTCTCCCTCTACCAGACTAACTTGCCCACTGTAACTTGCCTAGAACTGTTTTTCAAATGATATGTAATTTTCTGCTGTGGCTGGCATAACCTTTTCCCAAAATCTCAGCGGGGCTAGCCTTGTGATTCTACTATCAGGGTTCTCCATAGACACTTACTGCATTTTTTTGCCATCACTGACACCTCCAGCACCATAGGGCCTGTTGGACCATATGACCCAAGTGGTAAGGTTGATTGCACCACATTTTGGGCCTGTTTATTGCCCTTTCCTGCTCCAAATTTCTTCACAGCCTTCCATGTCACTCAGTGTATGTGCAGGAACAATATACCTAAGTGTGAACTATGTTGCTTCCAGAACCCAGAGACTTCCAGGCTCTGTGCTTTGTTTTTTTTTATGGGGAGGATGAGAAATGCTGCAATTTGTATTTCACTTTGGAGAGGTTATGCTGGCAAGCCTCTAACCTCTGGACTTCTAAAGACCACACTGAAGTAGCTGGTCTCATAATCTTCATGGAGTTTTTCTCCCAATTCTGGAATGTATGTGTCTTACTAAGGCATCCAGGGACATCTACCTGACCACAGGATACCCAATATGAAGTGATTTGCCCATCTTAACTGACAGTTGTCTGAGCCACCAAATTACAAATTTAATGAGCCTAGCATTCCACCATAAAGGAGAAATGGCATATATAAGATCAGATTTAAGTCACTTCTGAAGGCCTAAGTAAGTTATTTGCATGAGTAGATGTTTCTCCCTCGTAGTATGCCTATTCCTTTCACACTCACTTCACACTTATATCCTTATGAGAAGTTCCTTACAATCAACCAACAAAGGAAAAAGAAATTCAAGCCTTGGTTACAGATGGCTGTCCATGACATGACATTGTTAGTCAAAACTGAACTGCTGTGACAGTCCAATCAGGAGTGTCCTGAAAAGACAGTGAATAATAGAAATCCTCCCAGTGGGCATAGGATCAATACATCTTAAGATTCATTTGCCAAGAACGATGGAATAACTGAAATACAGATCTATATAAATTCAAGGGCAGGAGCAAAAGGTTTGGTCACATGTTCAAACTCTTCGGAAGCAAGAGTAAAACACCAGGGGATAAGTAGCTGGATGTTTAGGGAAGATGTACGTGATCTTGGCATGATCCCGGAATGTGAGAATATGTGTGTCCCTTGTGAATGCTTATCAAATAGCTTTTGCAGTAGAAGGTGCTCTGAATAATCAGGTGGACTAAATTACCCATTTTACGACTCTTGGATTCTTTCCCCAAACAATTCAATATTTGCATAATAGACTCATGAAAATGTGTCAGGGATGGAGATTATTAATGGACTGAATACTGGGTTCCCTTCAACCCGCTACAAGCTGACCTGGCTACTACCACTGATGAAGGTTAACCTGCCCTTGAACCCTCCAATCTTTACTATGCTCAGCAGGAAAACACTGCCACCTGGTGGCTGATTGGTTGCATTGCTCCTCTTCTATCGCTATTACTAATTTGATAATTTATAAATTCGTCAATTATCCTCGTTGGAATAGAAATTTATTCTGAATAATCTATCTTTCTTAACCACCATTATTTTCCAGAAATATTATACACACCTACTTAATGCCTCATTCACCAGCATAAAGCACTGCTTTTGATCAAGGACCTTATTTGACAGTTTTTTTTTTTAAAGGCTGTGTTTCCAGAATTCACTCATCTTAACATGTACCTCCATAAATTCTAAGCAGACTAGTGTCATTCAAGGTAATTTATTCAAAATTAAGGGAGGAGTAATGTGAATGGGGCCCAGCTCCTAAGAAATGGGATAGCTGGAATGAGGTGGGAAGGTAGGACCTTGACTATAGCTGGGGCTCAGTGTAGATATCATCTGCATCGCTAGTGTAAAGATGGAAAAGCCATGTGACCCAGAAAGAATGGATACAGAAGGAGATCTAGTTCTGTTCATCAGGCTTTCAGGGCCTCATGTCATTGTAGCATTCAGTGTTTCTCTCAGCAGAGATGCTGCTGAGACCATTTTTGAACCTCGTTGGGTCTATAGGAGAGAATGTCTCAATCTATGAAACCTAGATGCTCTGCAAACCGGGCCTTAATTTTTCTGGAGGAATGGAGATATATTTAGAAGAGAAAGCTAAGAAGCAAGGGACTTGATAGTTATAGCATCCCTCTTCTCAGTTGCCCACTGCTGTGCGCCCCTCTTCTAGAATCTCTATACCTTCTTGCCTAACAGTTAATATTGCACAGTAAAGATGAGTTGGCAAACAAAACACAGAATAGGCAGGAAAGTAAGCTTTAATTGTTACTGACCTGACAATGTAATCTTTACTGCCTTTTGTCTTCAGTACAGTGACACCAGGGTTTGGTTTTAGGCTATTCCTAGGGCCACACTCTCAAATTGAGCAGGACTGTGTCCTCTGCCATTATTTGGAACAGGGTGGTTATGAATCATTCCTTAGCGCTGTGGGAGGTTAGGCTAACTGCCTAGAGAATTATACAATGGGTTAAAATCAGGTGGAATGAAAGCCTGAGGCAAACTGAAACTTATAACCCTTTATGAAGCAATCATAGGTAGACAGATTTTGCATAATTTCTTGACCCTGCAGCATCAAGAACTGAATAGACTTCTGCCTTTTTTACTTGGTCAGCCACATTTTATGTCCCAGGACTGAGGCAGGGATAGCGTGTTGGGAAGAGCCCTGGGCGGAGGTACATATTGGCCTCATCATTCCAAGTCCCAGACACTCTGGAAAGGTCCAGGTGAGCACAGAATATGAGCAAGCTTGGCCCGGTGACTCCTAGATCCTGTGCCTGGAATATCTTTGCATAGGATATCTAGAAAGACGCCAGGCTGTCAAGGTGCCTCTCTTACATTACACGCCTCCTTGCTTTCCCCAGGTGTTCACAATCCAGCAGATCTCTCCATATATCATGAGATTATTTCCACAGTTTATTACTGAGTGTTTTTCCTAAGACCGAACTTATTTATAATAGCCACTTATTTTGTTTAATGTTAGTGCCTTAATCATACTTATTACTTTGCCTGGGTTTCTCTTCAGTTACTGGTTTATACTTTATAAAATAGCTTTCTTAACCATATTTATTCTTATTAGTTATCTATTGTTTTTCTGTTATCACCCTTAATGCTTAAAAAAAAAAGATTATTTCTTTAAAGGCAAAATACACCAAACTCTTTTTTTCCACTTTTTTAGAATCCTTTTTGCTTTTATGAAAGAGAATTTTTAATGAATTGATTTCAGTAGGCAGTTTTGATTCTCTTTACTATTTATAAAAATGGGATCTGATTAATATTTAGAGTTTTCCTTTTCCTATCCAATTCCCTTTCTAAAAATTAGGGCAGGATAGTTTGCCAAGCAAAAAAAAAAAAAAATCGTTATGGAGATTTGACTGAAATATTCCACAGATGTTGAATGCCATTGACCCTGCAGACACTGCTGCTTTTCTTGTGATTCTTAATTTTGAGACTGAAACTAGGAGACTCATCTGTTGCCAGAAACTTTAGCTATTAGATTGCTCATAAGCCCAGAGAATCCTATCTCTCTTCTTGGTGAGACATAAAGCAGAAATTTAGGCATCCATGAAACCATAGCTTTTTCTCTCACTTTTTTTCCTACTGGATGGGTTGGAAAAAAAGATTAAAAAGTATCTATCTGCCAGATACTATGCTATTTGTTTTACATATGAAGTCTCAAATAATCCATCCTTACAATGACCCCAATGCCCATATTTGACAAATAAGAAAGTTTAAGTTCAGAGTAGTTAGGTAACAACCAAAATCATATAGCTGGTAAGCTGGCACTGTAAGATCCTAACTCAGGGATGCCTAAGACTTGGGCGAGTTGACTAGAACCATTAATCAGAAAAAGACAAGGGTTTTATTAAACTGGGCAATGAGTCAGCAATAAATGTTTTATACAGGTACCCACAAATATTAGGGACAGATACAAAGCAAAGAATTATTAATTATAAGCCAGGCCAATAGAAATTAGGATAATGTAGATTTGGGAGGTCAGTTTAGAAACTAAACAGGCTCTGGGAATGAGGAGATGGGTTTGTAACAGGCTGGAGAGGAGTGTGTGGGCAGAGAATGAGATCCTATTAGGATAAACCTGGAGGACATATTGTAATGAATTGAGCCAGACAGAGAACAACAAGTACTGTATTATCTCACTTACATGTGGAATCTAAACAAACAAACAACAACAAAAAAAACACGTTGAACTCATAGAAGCAGAGATTAAAACAGTGGTTACCAGGGGCTGGGGCAGAGTGGGGTTGGGGGTATGTAAGAATGGCGAGATATTGATCAAAAAATTCAAATTAACAGTTATGTAGCAGGAATAAGTCTAAGGAATTTTAATAAAAATGTACTGAACACTGGAAATACGCTAGGAGTGTAGATTTCAGGTGCACTTATACAAAAATGTCATAAATATGTGAGGAGATGGTATGTTAACTGGCTTGAGTTATAATAATTTCACTATGGATATTAAATCATTATGTTGTACACCATAAATACATAAATTTTTGTCAAAAATTTTTAAAATTTAAAATAATTAACTTTTAAAATCATATAAATTAACTATTAAAAGGAAAATATGTTATATTTAAAAATTATTAATTAAAAAATTTTTAATGCAAAAATAAAAATAAATTACAATTTTAAATGTAAAAAATGGTATTACCATATTATCACTAATATGAATACATTAAATCTGTGCTTCTCAGGAATTTGATAATTTTGAGGTCATTTCTCTATCCTTCCCTCTACTTAATTCTCCTGTCTTTCTCTATTATCTCTTACCTTTAAATGATTATACTTTAGAACTGGATTATTTAAATTAAATTTTAGTTTTGTTAAATAGTATTTTTCACTCCCTGGTCTTAAATTTTAAAACTAAAGGCAAAATTAAGTTGTCTTTAGCTTCCAGGGCTTTTAATTAAAACTTTTTTGTGATTATTGAATGTTCGTAGTTTAAGTGGTCAGAAACCAAGCTTTCCCAGGTTCTTTATATAGCTTTCTCCTTCTCTCCCCTTCCTGTTGGTCTCTTCTTTCTAAAGGGGGATAAGATACAGGTGGAGCTGGGGTGGTAGGGACAGAACTGGAGGAAGAAGAGTAAGGGGGAGAAGAGATAGCTTTCTACTTTCTTTGTATGAATCTCACAACCTGCCATTGATCATTCTACATTACTAATCTCAGGCTGCAGCTCTGCCCTAAGACAATATTTGATAACCAACTTTCTAAGTAGAGAAAAAATGTACTTCATTTCTTTTAACTTGGAGACAAATATTCTACTTAAGAAAACAGATCGACATTTATACTGACTTGAAAATGCTGTGACATTTTTGGGATTTGCTGAGCTCAAGTAGCTTTCTGGAGCTAGGAAACCAAAGAATCTACCAGATGACATTTTCACTCAAGGGAGAGAAGAGGTATAAAAGAGAAGCAGATTTGGATTCACAGCTCAATGCCTGGCTTAGATGTTAAACCCCTCTGGCTGAGAATGTACTTTCTTGCTCCTGTTTTTGGTGTAATGCCAAGGGAACTGTCAGACCACAAATAATCATTGTTAACTTGTGGTGGAAACCAGAGCCATTAAGACAAATATTAAAAGCCTGTTCCAGGATCATAACATTTTAGAGGGCAAAGAAATAAGATACCTGGCTAACCTTCTTTACTAAGTCACAGATGAAAAATGTGCTGACCCTGAATTGTATGCAAGAGTGATGACTTTTCCATGATTTATCATGGATTTTAAAAAGGCAATGTGCTTAGAAAAGCAAATTTGCTGTAACTTGGGCAGTAGGGAAAACAAAGGCAGAAGGCCTGGGTAGCTCAGATTTATGATGAAGCAAAATAATTTTGTTATCTGGCCAGCATTCCCTGGCTTTGATGCCTTTAATCTCCCAGGAGTTACTAAGGTCCTAAAAACAACCCACACAAGGGCAGGATGCAAACTGAATGTCTTTGAATTTCGCTATAAAACTCTTTACTTTTCAAACTGTAATATAGGAGATCTTGTTAAAGGCTGGCAAAAGATGCAGATCCCAAAAGGTTATTTTCATGAGAATTTACAGCTAAATATCCTGATAAGAATGGGTGAAGGGACTTCCTCCAACAGTTGAGAATATTCTTCCATTTTTGTTTCCCAATTGAAATGTTTGAAATCCTATTTCAATGCAGGCTAAGAGGAGAGAATTTAAATTGTTAATTTGATTGGCTGAGTTCCAGCACTGAATTCTGTTTATCTCACTAGGTAGCTCTTCACCCTTCATCTTGCACTCTCATCATATCACAGAGTTTCCAAACCCTCTGGGTTCTAGTTGGGGTTGACCAACGGGGATTTTTGGCAGTGGACTGATGAGAGGGAAGAAAGTAATAATTTCCACTCCCTGTGAACTTCCCTGTGAACCCCTTGACCAAAGATTATAGGTCAAGGTGACCTTCTCCATATGGCTTTCTCCTTCTAGGTTCTGGTAACCGGTCTCTCCCCCTATTCTGTCTAGTTGGGGACCTAAGGTTATTCTATGTGGTTCTGTATATCTCACACAGATCTTTATAAGCAACCCTTTGTAAATAAGTGTAGGTCCCAGGTGGCTGTGATCCAGACTCACAGCTAGGGATAGGATTCTGAATTTAGAATGTTACATTAATGTAGTAGTTGGGTGCCTGTGCCTAAAATATGTGAGTATTACTCAGCTTATTATATCATGCATGTGTGGCAAAATGCAACTATTGTTCTCTAACATATATAAAGCCCATGCAGTCCCATAGCACAGAAGCGTGCTCCCCACAATAAAGTAGGTGCCTGCTGTTTCATTCTCATGTCAGCTCCTCATGCATTCTTTCAGCTGGGCATCTCACCACCGAAACCTTCCCTTCTTGATCAGCTCAGCACTGACAATAAGTTCACTTAGCAGCATCCTAAGTAAACCATCTGTTTCCTGCTAATCAGTCTGTAAGCTTTATACAGTTCTCTCAGTACATTCTAAGATACTAATAGGATAAGAAGCAGGGGACTAACTAGATGTTCCTTCGAATCTAATATGATGTCCGAACCCTCTGCTGAACCCCATCTGCTAATTGCGTAGTGCCCAATTTCTGAGCCTCTCTCATACCCTTGCTTTCCCAACCTGCCAACCTCCATATCATCCAGCTCCCTTTATGCCCATTGGCACCTACGTGATGCAAACCACTACCATCACCCACTGTCTACTTCAGAAGCCCACCCACTAGTCCTCTGAACACATTCTTGCTCCTATGAGGGAGCAAGAATTCATTTCCCACATTGAAATCAAAGTACTCTTTCTAAACTATAAATCTGATCATGTAGATGATGGTCATATATATGATGCTTATTAAATATATGTTAAATGAGGGAAGAATAATGTTCTTCTAAGGCTTAAAATTCCTCTATGGCTTTCTAATACTTTTAGGCTAAAACTCAAAAGTCTTACAAAGTGTAGAAGGCTGAGAAGGCCCTAAAAGATCTGGCTCCTGCTGACCCCACCAGCTTCATAACTGCTCCTCTTGTTCTGCTCTAGCCACAGTGACTTCATTTCAGTTCCTGGAATGAATCGTGTTCTTCCTGGCCTCAAAGACTTCCCACCTGCATCCTTTCTGCTAGAAATTTTTCTTCTCCTCTCCCTCTTCACTCATCAATTCCAGTTGCAGCTTGAATGTCATTTGCTCAAAGAAACCTTATCTGACAGCTCTCCTGCCCCTCAGACCACACACCAAGTTGCCTTATTCATTTCTTTTTAGCTTAAAGCTCAATCACAATTAATTATTTGTGAAATAATTACTTAATGTCTCATTAATGTAACATATCTTGCTACCTTGCCTGCTATCATCCTGGTCTTGGCCGTCAGCAATGCTTGCCTAGATGGCTGAAATAACCTCATAACTAGTTCCTAGACTTCTACCCTTACCATCTCTCCATGTTCGTTCTCCACATGGCTGCCAGAATGTCTTTTAAAAATGTAAATGAGTCATGTCACTTCCACCACACTGAGAATAAAATCCTAGCTCTTCATGCCAGCCTGCCGCACTGACCTAATCGATTGCCCAATCTCACTCGTCATCTCCATCTCCAAGTGCTTTCTACTTCACTCATTCTGGCCTCCCTTCTGTTCCTTCAACCTCCCTCTGCCCCTTGCCATAAAACCTAGCTTTTTCTCCTTTCTCATTTTGTTTTCTTTCTAAAATTGTTAATGTGATTGAATAGTTTATGATGAGTTCATGGGCTACCATGTAGACGGTATTGGTTTTGTCTCCCCAATACTCTGTCTCCTATTCTTTTGATAGCTGCACTTCCCTTCTTTAGCTCCTCTTCCACTCCAGTCTTAATACTGCCTCCCCACCACCCCAACAAGCATGGGACCCAAGTCTGATTAGTCCATTCTTCAATTCCCTGGCACTTTATTATGTATATTGTTAGAGGCTCTTACCTGGGGAGAATGTGGACCAAACCTTGAATTAAGCACAAATAACACAAAGTAAGGATTTCTTAAATTTGTCAAATTCATTTATTTACTTAAACATTTATTGAGGGCATTCTATTCTATCCACCTATTGTGCTAGGAACTAGGGAAATATATAGCAATGAACAAAGCAGACATAAATCCTTGCCCTGGATAATTCTGTAACTCAGAAAATATTAGCCCTATGATTGCTAAAATTCTGAGTACTATAAAAGGAACAGAGCATTTACCAGAACCAGCAAAGACTTTTATGATCAAATAAATTTAACCATAGATTTTGTGGATTCTAAGACTAATCTACTCTATGAAGCATATTAAAAATGCAAGGTATTAATAGAAAGAGACATTAAAATTCTATTCTTTCAAAGAACTGAATCACTTTGCTGGTTAGAAATAATATGCAATCAGTTCTGGATCTAAAATGACTCTGAAAGTAGAGACATGGCACAAGGTCATATTCACATCTTCCTTCCTACAGGTTTTTAGAACATCACCACTGTATTAAAAAGAAAATGGTTTTTAAAAAGGTAAATCCTAGCCTAGGAACTAAAAGTACAAAAATGTAAGTTTAGTATTGCAGAAAAAAGTGGTTAAGCTATTCATCAGTTTATTTCAATAAAAGCCTTCTTAACAATAGTTTAATTCTTTCATTTTTAGGATTAATTCTGTGTTTATATGATGTTTTATTTACTGAGGGTGAGTTGAAAAATAAATAAGGGAATAAAGAGGAAAAACTGGCTATAATCCAGATTTTATATATATGCACATACACATATATATACTGTTTTTTTAATAAAAAGTATATACATATTCAAAATATTTTAAGTTAGAACATTAAATTAATGCTAAAGTCTCTTTTGAATGTTATCACTCATGATTCTCAGAAGTAATCACGATTTTGAATTTGATAAGTATCATTCTATAGATATGTGACCCAAACTGAGTCAACCATAGTATTTCATAGCTTGGTCAAAGCTGGAACAAATCAGAAGCCAACTGCATGAGCATCCATTCTCAGGTTTTTTGGCTTGTAGCTTAGGGGGAAAAAATCAGTCTTTGTCTAGTGGCAAAGCTGTGAGAGCTAAGGATAGAGAGCTAACAGTTCTGCTCCCAGCTATAAGGAAGTTGTACTGAGAGAATGAAGCCTCATACTGGGAGAAGCAAAGAAATGAGAAAGACAGTGGTGTTGTATCTCCTGGTTCCAGATATCCCTGAGTTCCAGCTACATCCCTTCTGCAATTATGATAGGCTGCTAATAAATCCTCCTGTTTGTCTAATTCAGCTGTGGTCAGTTTCTGTTAAGATGAGAATGTAAATGCCTTCCCCCACATTCCCTTAACTTCTAAAGCAATGCTTTCCCCAACCCTTACTTCCTAAATAAACTTCTTGTCCAAGGTGCTAGGAGAAAGTATCTGATTTGCTACTAGAAACAATTCACATAGATGAATACTTTAAAAACTTCCCCATGTTAATAATGGAGGGATGCTATGTATGTGTGGAGGCGAGGGGCATAAGAGAAATCATTGTATGAGAAATCCTTGAATTTTGCAATGAATAAAGTCTCTCTTTAAAAAAAAAAAAAAGCTTCTTTGAGGCTTGGCCTTAAGAGTAAACCTTTTAATGATCAAACAATTCTACTCCTGGATATATCACCAGGAAAATTGAAAACCTATGCACATGAAGAAACTTGTATACAAGTGTTCATAGCAGCATTATTCATAATTGCTAAAAAATGGAAATAACTCAAATTTCCGTCAGTTGATGAATGGATTAAAAAATTGGTATATCTACACACTAGAATGCTATTTGGCCATAAAAAAGGAAAGAAATATGGATAAATACTACAGCACGGATGAACCTTAAAAACATAATGTTAACCGAAAGAAGCCAGTTACAGACTACATATTGTATGGCTTCACTTATGTGAATGTCCAGAATAAGCAAAACCATAGTGACTTAAAGTAGATTAGAGGCTGGGGGAAAAGAGATGGGCAGGAAATAGGTTCAGGGCTTCTTTATGGGTTAATGAAAATGTGCTGGAATTAGATAGTGGCGATGGTTGTAGAACCTTGTAAATATACTAAAAAGTCACTGAATTGTACATTTTTTGAATGGTGAATTTTATGGTATGCGAATTATATCTAAATTTCTTTAAAAAGACAGAACTTTCCTGGTAGGATTTAAAAGGGGTGGGAGGAATATTTTTTGAGCATTGGTGGCTTCCTTACTTTCCTCTCTTCTCTGTCCTAATGCTCTCATCACACCCTTTAGCTAACCAGAACCTACAAGAGTAACACAATCTGGACTTCCACACAGGTTCTGATGCTTGCATTAAACCCAGGGTTCTTAAAGCATTTACCTTCAAGAGCTAAAATTTAACAGAGTTTTTCAATCATAAGAAAAAGTTAATAGATTTCCCTCAATGTTAACATTTTCTCCCATAATTTGCCTTAATAATTTGGTGACTCTTCTGCTCCCAGTATTCTGCTAGTGTAATAGTGCTTAGTGTAGTAGTGCTTGGCGCACCCAGATAGAAATGAATCTCATTCAGGCAGAATACTGGAAGCAGTAAAAACTTATTTGGCCAACCTCAATTTTGACTTTATAAGCAGAGCTGCCATTAGACAAAATTATGAGGCAGGTGAAGTTTGTCTTAGAGACTTCCATCTTCCTTTTCTGCCTTTTCCTCTTTGGGGTTCATGCTCTCATGTACACCCTTCATCTTCCTAGGAATCTGAGATCCCTAGCAATGGTGACTCATCCTTGAAATAAGCTTATTATTATCCTAATTTAAAACTTTAGTCCATAGAAATATTCACATAAGTACACAAAGACATATGCATAAGAAAGTTCATTATATGACTTTACTAATAATTTACAATCAGAAACAATCTAGATAATTGCTAATGGGAGAAATATTGCACACTCATTAACTAAAACAAACAAAACAAAACAAAACTCTTCATGGAGGATTTTTATTACAGAATAGACTCAGGGAGAAGCCACTCTCCCCACTCAAAGTCAACAAGTGTGGTTATGGGTGGGAATTAGGATTTGGGTAATGACACGGAACTACATGGAAGCTGATGAGATGCAAGCTGATTTGGCCTCCTGAACTTTTGTTCATGCTTTCTCTTTGCCTGGAATACCTCTCACCTCCCCTGACCTTTGTATCTGACCTTTGAAAGGATTAGGCACAACTTTCAACACTATGTTGCTCAAATGCCACTTCCTGATAGGTATCTCTTAACCGCTCAACTAAGGGCTCTTTGGACTCATTCCTTTTCGAATCTCTGTTGTTTGATAGACTGTCTGGCATATAGCAGTGGTACATTAACTACTTTTTAAAACAAAATAATGTGTGACTGAACCTATTGCTTCCAACCACATTGATTATTCCATTCCCTATGTACTTATAACACTTTGTTTATGTCTTTGTTAAAGCATATGACTTTCTACCTTGCATTGCACTTTATTTGTGTGAATGTCGGCTTTCCTGCTGAAATGAAAGCCTTTTGTGGGCAAGCACCACATAACACAGGAACCAAGCATAGTGCTTTCTGTATATTCATCATTCAATTCATATTTAATGCAGTTGGGCAAAAAAGTTTTTTGAGAAATAAAAATAATTATTGTTAAGGTGAGAAATATTTATTATTATTAATGTGAGAAATAGATGCAGAAATATAAATAGGACTTTATTTCCACAATACCATCATCTTAGTGCCAACAGAGACGGTCTGACGTTTAAGTGAGCTGATTTGTGCACATAGGGCTTAGCAGCTGGAGAGGCTCAATCAACTTGCTCTTCTACTCTCTTTCCCTCAGACTTCTCCGCTAGCTAATGACAAGTTTGACTTTCACACTGTAAAAAAAAATGGTACCTGGAAAAGTCAGAGGGTTCCTTCAGTTCAAGCGCAAGTCAGCTGCAGGGTCAAGAACAGAACTGCCCTCTTAACCACTCTGGTGTGGGTCTGCTGCCCAAGCCCCAGCCTTGGGAATGTGGGGACGATTCCCCACATTTAGTATGCAGATTACATATAGCAAAGGAAAAGGTACTTATTAATTTCATTCCTCACTTCACATTTGGAATGGGAGGGGGCTTCCTTATCTGAGATCTTAGGACCCTGATATATATCTGTTTTGTATCCCATGCTCTTCTCAATGGCTTGTGAGCATGTCACCGTCTCAGCCCTAGGTAGAGCACAATTATCTTCATTTGTGGAAGAAACTTTGATGTATAAGCTATTTAATATTCCAGGGTAATTTGCAGGTATTCAGCTTAGTCACGAAGTCTGCTTAATGATACTAAATATGAAAGTCTGGATTGTTTCCAAGCTATTATCCAGGCTAGCTAAACAATCCATATTACCTCTGGCCTGAAATCCAGGAGAAGCTGGAGTTTGGAGTCCAACCTGTAGAGCTACAGTGAGCTAACCTAGGTTTTTTCCAGCAGTACTGACATTTTGGGCCAGATAGTTCTTCATTGTCTAGTGCATGTAGGATTTTAACAGCATCCATGACCACAGCACCACCCCTCCCCCAACCAGTTGTGACAACCCAAAATGTCTCTAGATATTGTCAATGTCCCCCAAGGAGCAAAACTGAGAACTTCTGATATAGACCTTGAGCTACTTGGTCATAATTCTTTAAGCCAGAGACAAATGTTCTCAAACTCCTCTCACCTCCCAGTCCCCCAGACTGAATTATGTTTTTTTCCACCAAGCCTTAGCTTTGACCCTTTCTTCCTTATTTGTCTGGCAATTGCTGGTCTCCTGGTTGCTTGAGATCCTTGATTTCATTTCCCTCTGACCTTGGAATGACCTCACTGTTTTCCTGTTTCTGCCCATGAATTTCTGGGCTAACAAAAATAATGCATACTCCAGTATTTGCAACATTATTCAATAAACTTTTATTACTATAGATTCTGCTCTGGTGATATGTAAAAATATGCTAGAGATTCTAGCATTTATTGGTTAGAATTATGTTCAGTTGTAAGTGACAGTGGCTTGAACAAGATAGAAGTTAACTCTATATAAAAGTCCAGAGTGAGGCAAGCCTGAATTAGCATGATGGTTTTGCTCCATGAAATTGCTCTGCCAGGCCTGCCCTCTCTTCTAAGATCACTTCATGTTTCAAGATAGCTGCTCACCTCTAGTCATCAGATCCACCACTTAGTTAGCAAGGAAAAGGAAGGAATGAAAAAGAAAGCTAAATTAAAGGTTTCTGAAGATCGCTATATGCTTACTTATGCTTATATATTATTTGTCTGGACTTAGCTAGAGGACCATATCCATCTCACCTATCTGTAAGAAAGGCTGAGGAAATGTGATCTTCACTCTGAGTGGCCGTGTGACTCACTTAAAAACTGGGAGGTGTAGAACTGTGAATATTGGAGGATAACAGGAAGCCTCTGCTGTATGGAAGGTACAGAAACACTTGAAACACACATCTTAGGATGCTTCAGTCTAATAGCAGAATTGGTTGTATACATAAATAACTCTAATTTAACATAATGAAATAACTTTTTGCCTAAAAGGAAAGGGATGATTACAATACTGACTGATAAAATTATAAAGACCATAAACTAAAAATCTACCAAATGTAGATAAGGACATATGTTCACACTTGTGCAATTATTATTCTATGATTCCTCAAATCTTGACATTTTATTCAACAGTGAATCTGAGCATAGTTTTTGAGAAAGCTTACATCTGAGGAAATGAATACAGCAAACCTAATTACCACTATTCAAAATGTTGGAAATAATAATTATGAGTCACTTGGTAGGTTCCATTTTTGTCATCTAGTAGTAGGTGTCAAATTAACCACTGCTTTATTTTTAGCTATGTGATATGTCACTCAGTTCACATTTCCTGGCAGATTGCATTGGCTGAAATATGAATAAGATCTGCAGTGTCAATAGGGTTGCCAAGTCTTTGTCAAAAATTATCTCAAACTGGTAATTTGGTTTTTGGTATAAATTGACATGTCATCTTCCAGTGCCAAAAGTCATAATGATTGAAGAGAGTTGGAACTGAGGCAGCTTTTACTCTTCCAGTTTCTACATTTTTATAGGTCTCTGCCCTAGAGACCTCTTTTCCAGAGCAGTGTTGTTCTGTTGGTCTCCATGGAGTGTTGGCCCACTCTCAAGGCCTTGCCATGTATTAGAATCAACATGAGAAAGAAAAGTTTAGTTCTTAACTGTCTGAGTAGGAAGCAGGCAGCCTAAATGCAGATCAACAGATTTGCTTTGACTTTCTTCAGAAAACTTACGTGGAACAGAATCAAGAGAAAGTTGATCTCATTTTGCTACATACATAAAAGCAAAGTTTAATATTCTCCAGTTCTGATCCCAGTTCCTATCATCATTAATTTCTGGAACTGTTTAAACAAATATAGAATTTTAGAAGTAAAGAAGAAAATGAGGTGCTCTTGAGGCCTGATTCCTGGATAAGACACAAAAGAGGTGGCCACTCCCATGGATGCAGCAATTGGTAACTTGATGGTTTTTTAAAACCTTTGGGGCCTAGAGAAGAGAAGCTGAACTGGAGTGAAGAAGGGCTGAAAATGGCAGCTGCAGCTGACATCAAAGGGCAGTCTTTCTTTACATGCATAAGGCAACATTTCTTTAGTCACCCACACACACTTAAATAGCAATCACCATCAGTAGTATCAGCTTCCAACAGAAAAAATGATGGGGTCCTTCCATATCTTTGCAGGTATGTGTGTTACACACACACAAATCCAGTTCTGTGTGATAAAAATACGTGTAAAGTACACAGCACTATGCCAGGCACATTGTAGTAGGTGCTAGAAAAGTGAGAGCTATTGTCAAAGTTATTATTCAAGTAAAGGGGCACTGCAAAGAGCCTTCCTCCTGACCTTCAAATCCAACTCTAAGGTCATGAATGCAAATTAGAAAAATGCACTTGTTATCCAGACCCCGGCCAGTGTCTCTCACCTTCTTACAATATTTGTTGGCAGGTTCATTTTCACCAATCATCTTCCTTCTTCCTTCTCCCCTTCAAATGCCTACTTTTTCTTCAAGGCTCAAGACAAATGCCAGCTTCATCACATTCCCACATAGACATCCACTTTCTCTAACTACGCCCACAGCACTTTGCTTATACATGTAATGTAGTTCATATTATGCTGTGATTTATGTGCCACCAGCTCCAATGACAGTGAAGTTCTCCATGGTAGGAATGATTTCTCTTTTATATCGGCATTTTCAATTATTAATGCATTGCTTGACTGAATAGATTGTACATATATTCAATGGATATTATTCATAGATTTTAAAATGAGCTATTAAGCCATGAAAAGCTATGGAGAAACCTTAAATGCATATTGCTAAGTGTAATGAGCCAGTCTGAAATGGTTATACACTGTATGACTTTAATTTTATGACATTCTGGAGAAGGCAAAACTATAGAGACAATAAAAACAGTGGTTACCAGGGCTTGAGAGTAGAAGACAGGAGAGGTAAAATACAGGTGACACAGAGAGAGCCAAAACTATACTACGTAATACTTTAATGATGTCTGTGATATTATGTATTTATTAAAACCTATAGAACTGTACAACATAGAGAGTGAGCTTTAATGTATGAAAATTAAAATAAAATCATTTAGGAGGTCAGTGAATTCCAGGAAGGAAAAGCAGACCATAACAAGAGAATCTAACTGTATTAAAAATGTTTGAAACAACTTCACTGATGGAAGTGGGGGGAAAGGCGCTGATGTTAAGTAAAATTGGAAATGATTGAAATATGGAATACTGAAGGCAAAACAAATTGCATAGAAGAACTCTATTTTAGTTGATAAAGTGGTTTAATTTGGGGGTTTGGGTTAACATTCTGATACTGCTATGCGTGTGTACTAGAACTGAACAATTGAGTAAATGGATGGCAGATGGTGGGAATTGAGTATCTCATTGTTGGGGTGAGAATTTATAGACAAGCAAGAAGAGGAGGCTAAAATAATCATGTAGTGATGAATTAGAGTTGGAGACATCAGGAAGAACTCATATTTAGCTTTATATAGATATGTATAATTACTCATAGAAATATTCATAGATTGGTGTGTATACACACACGCACACACATACACACACACACATACACCAATCAATATATACCCTATATTTTTTTGGTCTGTTAACCCAGAGGTCCTAAAAGAAATGCACCCTTAGCATGAACAAACCTAGCACCCAGATCTTGGTTTTTAATATTATTCTCCAAAAAAAAGAGCTAGGGCTTTTTGGAGAAATGGCTGATTCTAGGACTGGGGCAGAAAATATTTATGATGAGCCTGGAGCAATTTGTAGTGTCAGAAAGTAAGTATGTGATTTAAAACATAAATCACATTGATATGGTGTATGACAAAGGAAAAGGTAAAAAAATTTGGGCAAAATTAAATAAATAAAAGTAATATTTGATAATAACCTAAAGTATAAAATAAATATAATTCACTACTAATAAAAATAAATAATCGAATAAATAAACAAATAAAGAAGAGACCAATTGTCCATAAAAAAGAATTTCAAATAGTTTATATAGATACTCTGCCCTCAAGTAGAGTGAGCATAAATCCCTACTTCTTAAATGGACCATACATAATGACTTCCCACCAAAGATTATGGGAAGGGGAAATAGAATAACCTTATACTGGAGAAACTTGACAAAGCAAAGCTGATCAAAGCCAGCTTTGAAAAAGCCAGCTGATCAAAATTAGTACCAACCGTCCTAATACATGTTGATAATATATGATGTGATCAAAATGGCACTTTGCCTCTGTGTTTTTCCCCAAATTCCATAACTACAATCTAATCAAGAGAAAACCATCAAATTCCAATTGATAGACATTTTACAAGATTTCTGACCAGTACTCTTTAAAACTGCCAAAGTCATCAAAAACACGGGAAGTCTGAAAAAATGTCACAGTCAGGAGGAACCTAGGAGAAATGAAAAGTAAATGTAATGTGGTACCTGGATAAGATCCTAGAGTAGTAAAAGGACATTTGGTAAAAACTAAGGAAATCTGAATAAACTATGAACTTTAGTTGATAATAACAGTGTATCAATATTTGTTCATAGATTGTAATAAATGTAAATAAATATTGACATAAGGTAGAAATAATAGGAGAAATTGGGTGCAGGGTATATGGAAATTCTATGTACTGTCTTCTCAATTTTTCTATAAATCTAAAACTGTTCTAAAAAACAAAGCTATACCTGACCAAAGAAGATATACAGATAGCAAATAAATATATAAAAAGATGCTCCATATCATTTGTCATCAGGGTATTACAATTTAAAACAACAATGAGACACCACTACCCACCTATAAGAATGGTCAAAATCCACAACAATCACAACTCCAAATGCTGGCAAGGATGTGGAATGACAGGAACAAACTCTCATTTGTTGTTGGTGATTGCAAAATGGTATAGCCACTTTGGAAAATAGTTTGGTAATTTCTTTTGAAACTAAACATATTCTTATCTGATCCAGTAATCTTTGTTCTTGTTATTTAGCCAAAGGAGTTAAAAAGGAGTTTACACAAAAACATGCACATAGATGTTTATAGCAGTTTTAATCATAATGACAAAGCTTGGTTGGAAGCTACCAAGGTATCCTTTAATAGGTAGATAGATAAAATGTTATAGTACATCCAGATGACGAAATATTATTTGTTACTAAAAAGAAATGAGCTATTAAGCCATGAAAGGACATGGAAGACACTTAAATGCATATTACTAAGTGAAAGAAGCCAATCTAAAAAGGCTCCATACCATATGATTCTAACTATGTGACATTCTGGAAAAGGCAAACTATGGAGGCAGTCAAAAGTTTAGTGGTTGCCAGGGACTTGGGGGAGGGGAAAAATGAAGAGGTGGAGCACTGACGGCAGTG
This sequence comes from Cynopterus sphinx, assembly GCA_030015415.1. NCBI lineage: Eukaryota > Metazoa > Chordata > Mammalia > Chiroptera > Pteropodidae > Cynopterus > Cynopterus sphinx. The sequence continues at coordinate 66,287,693 of CM057387.1, read as the reverse complement.
AAAATACATAATGATGGGTACATGTCATCACACATTCACCTAAACTCATAGAATGTACAATACCAAGAATGAACCTTAATACAAACTATGGACTTCGGGTGATAACGGTATGTCAAGAGGTTCATCAGTTGTAACAAATGCTCTGTATAGTGAGAGATGTTGACAGCAGGGGAGACTATGTATGAGCAGCGGTAGGAGGTATGTGGGAAATCTCAATTTTGCTGTGAACTTAGAATTTTTGCTCTAAAAGGAAAGCCATAATGAACTATATAGGTAAATAAGTAGTCTGTTTAAAAAAATTTGCCTGACACATAATTATCTGTTATTAAAGAATCTTAAGCCCAGAGAAGGTAAACAATTTTCCCAATTTAGTAAAAACATAAATTATTGTCACTATACCTTATAGATAAGGATAATCTTTATTGTGATTTGTTCTGATTTACTTAGCAAACATTCACATTATGCTTACTGTGTGATAGGTACTATTCTAAGTGCTCTGTAATATTAGTTCTGTTACTTCTCATAACAATGTCATGAAGAGAGTACTATTATTCTTACTGTTTTACAGGCAGGCAACTGAGACATGAAAAGATTAAGTGATACTTGCCCATACTCAAAAGAGCCAGTAAAAGGCAAAGCTGGTGTTTGGATTGAGGCAAGTTAGCTCCTGAGATTACCTGTTAACCACTACACTATGTTGCCTTAGTTATTCAAAGAAACTTTGAAAAGTAGTTTTGAATTAAATTCTTCTCCTTTGTTTTTGGCACCAAAAGTCGTTACAGAACTGGAAATGCTGATGGACAATATATTATTACTGGCCACTAGGGGGCGTCAAAATTCTTACAAATCTGCCAAATGACTGCAGTGTTTTAAAAGGACAGTTTTTCATTCGCTTGCTTTTACCTGTTTCCATTTGCTAGCCCATGAATAAACAGAAGATCATACAAATAAAATTATTACAGAGATATTTAAGACTCACGAAGTTTTTCCCTTGTCAGTTTTTTCTTTATTATCCATGTCCTATAAATTTTTGATTCTGTACAATTTAACACTTCGTCATATGCTGCTTTGTTTTCAAGTCATTTCCTAAACTTGTCCTGTGCCCACAACTAAATGCAAGCTCCTTGTCAGTAGGGAATACAACTTATATTGTATTTATTATTTTTTTTAAATTGCATAGCACCTGGCAGAGTGTTAAAAACTTTAAAAACACTTGCTAATCAGTTTGAGTGCATAAACACCTTAATTTATGTAATAGATATGTTCTTGAGGCCAGAATCAGTCAACTTTAAAATTCGGTAGGGGAGCTAGATATTTAAGGGTATCCAATAGTGAATGCCTGTAAATTAAATCAAGAAGCACTCTGTAAATTAGCTTAGTGTAAATTTCTATTTTCATATGTGATTTGGCTTAAAGCAAAAAGCACCTGGGTATCACTGGTTGAAAAAAATTATTTCCGTACCTTGTGCAAGATGTTAAAAAAGGCTTATTTATGTTCTCCCCTTTCTCTTGGCTGCATTTGATGGCAACAAACAGGGACAAAGGAGCCTGGGTGGTCAAGTGGTCAAGATGCTGCCCAAGGAGACAAGGACCTGCTCTCCATCACTCACTAACAGGACAAACCACTTGAATTTTCTGGAGCTTGTTGTCCTCATCCATAAAACAACAAAGCTGAATGAGACAATCCCTTTCAAAATAAACATTCAATTTCTGAGGTAAGGAGAGGGTAGACAGAAAAGCCTTCACTGACCCTCCTCCTGAGACTGTGACACTCACAACATCTGTATTTATTACCTTAGATGCCATTAACACAGGAACAGTTTGTAATGATATAGTCATCATCCACAAAGCATATAATATTTCTTTGATCCTCCCTGGTCATCCTGGACTCATTATAAATATAAAAGGAGGTACCGTCTTTATTTCAGTTTCAGAAAGAATGTTAAGGGACTAGTAGAAGATCTGGCAGTGAACATAACTTTTTACTTCTCTCCAAAACTAAGAGAAAACACTCATATGTTATTTTTTCTAATAATTATAAACATTAAAAAACTGTAAGTTTATTCAGATATTTCATTTTTCTACCAAGGGACACTATGATCTATCATAGATAAAGAGGTTTGGGGATTTGGGAGAGGTTTGAGTTGCAAATTGAGTGCTCTGAAAGCAATTAAGTAATTAAAGAGATACATAAGTTTAACAGCTGGTAAGTATTGTCACTTTCAAGCTACAACCACCTGCTTGGCAGAATCTGTATGCAAACTGAAGAACATAGATTGAATAGTAGAGAGTAGAATCTGGATTTGGTAATCTGGAGCATAAATTCAGATTACACATATAGCTAGAGTCTCTTTAAGATTAATTTAAAAGTACATCATCTCCTCTAGGAATGCTTGACAAGACAAATATTTGTTTCGAGCTATTTAAAATATGCTGAAATTAAAATTTAATTACTTTCACAGTTCATAGCTTAAAATTGTTTCAAGAGAATCTGACCTTGATATCTATTTTATATACCAGGTGCTAAAAGAATGGTTATAATGAAAACCTAGAAGCTTATATTTATATTTACATTTATTTATATTTATATTTATATATTTTTTAAATCAATGTTTTCTGTTATGTTCCCAGGATTTTTCCTTAGAACTTGCCAAGGAGCAAAAGAGGGAGCTCCTGACGCTTTTGTCTTCAAGCCTTCTATTATTGAGTACCTTCTCAGTTAAATATATGTTTTAAGTCCTTTGTAACAAATTGCTGATAATTGTTGAAGGGAAAAAGATCAAGGGGTTTGGATTTATACTTGGTCTGACCTGTAGTTATTATTATTCTTTTTCACATCAAAATCAACTCATCCTATATCTGTTGCTCTCTGAGTTTTTTAAGGTTGCAGGTTTGGTAATTTCTGACAAACCAGGAGATAATAATCACAGAAGGAAGCCCCACTTGCTCTATTAACTGAAAAAGGGAAAGTTTTTGAAAAATTTGAAGGATTTTTTAAGGCTGCCATTGTTTTTTTGATTCTTTTCTTAACCTTCTTACCTTTGTTTCAGAGTAGATGAGATCCTGAAACACATGCTGAGTTCTTTATGCACTCATATGCTTATTCAATAATATATATCAGGCGCTCACTATGTACCAGGCACAGCATCAGAAGTTAAAGATACAAAGATGAATAAGACTATTGTTGGCTCTCGAGGAACCCCATGGTCAAGCAGGACAGAGAGAAACAGAAATAACCACAACCTAATAATCTTGCCCGCAATATTTCGAACACTTATTCAATATCAGGCACTTTACTAGGTGATATACATATGATATGTCATTTAATCCACCACCAACCCTAAGAAGTAGGTGTTTATCTCATTCTATGGCAGTGGAGGAGACTGAGGCTTAGGGAGTAACCTTGCCATTCTTTCACCCTCGTTTGTATATTTAACTCCTCTGCCTGAAATTTTCTGTCCCACTTTATCTAATTCCTGTTTGTCTTTTAAAAGGTCTTCCTTGAGCTAGAGAAGGATCAGTGCCTTGCCTAGTGCTCTCTGTGCATAGCTCTAGCAGTGCACATCTCTCTAAATTTTAATTTACTGTTTGATTCTTCAACTAGATTGCATTAGGATTGAATTTCTTTCAGAGTAAGCACAGCCTTGTCAGCTTTGTATTCTTGAAACATGGCTCAGTGTGTTTCATTTAATTCATACTCAATAAAAGCTATTTGACTAAATGAAGCATGGCAGAGTGAGGGTTCAACCTTATGTCTGCCTGGCTCCAAAGCCTTGGCCTTTTCACTCTGTTAATTTGCTTCCCAAGCTCATGAAATAAATACAATTGTAGAAATGTATGCAAAATATGAGAGCACAGAGGAGAGAAAGTCACAGTAGGATTCACAGAGAAGGTGATATTTTAACTGGGTTTGGAAGAATGTAATTTTTTAAGTTGAGAAAGGAGCGAAAGTATACTAGCTGGAGAAACAGTTCACACAGTGGCATGAGAAAGTAAGGTGCATTTGGTCTATGAAGAGTGGTGAGTAATTCCATATTGACAAAGCATGGACTGAAGGGGAAGAATGAGAGTAGATGAAACAGGAAAGCTAGGGCACGCCAGAATGAGAGGCACCTTGTGTGAAATTTTAAGAATTTGGCTACTAGTAGTTTTTAACCAGAGAAGGGCCCATGTGATAGAGGGGAGATGCAGTCAGAATATTTGGGTTTAAGACTTAATTTTGTCATTTATGATATGATCTTCAGGATGCCCATGTCTTCAGTTTCCTAACTAAAAATTACAACACTCTACCAAACACCTCACAGAGCTGTCATGAGATTCAATAAAGATACGTAACCTTAAGTGCTTTGTAAACTGTAGTTAATCCCTCAGGCACACTTCGCTTTATTGGGCTTCACAGATGTTGTGGTTTTTATACAAATTGAAGGCAAGATCCCTCAGGAGCAAAAAGATTACAACTCACCCTATTACAATTCTCACTTTGTTGTGGTGGTCCAGAACCAAACCCAAGGTATGCCTGTGTAAATGCTAGTTTTTGTTAATTTGTCATGTGAATTGTTTGTGAGGGCTATCATTATGAATACCACAGACGGGGTAGTTCAAAAAAAATTTATTTTTTTGACAGTTTTGGAGGCTAGGAGTCCCAGGTCAGGGTGTTGACACAGTTGATTTCCTTCGGAAGCCTCTCTCCTTGGCTTATAGATGGCCTTCTCCCTGTGTCTTCACATGGTCTTTTCTCTGTGCATGTCTGTGTTATAATCTCTTTTTATAAGGACACTAGTCACATTTAATTAGGGCCACCCTAAGGACTTAATTTCTCCTTAATTTCTTTTTTAAAGGCCCTATCTCCAAGTGCAGGCATATTCTGCAATACGGGGGGTTAAGACTTCAATGAATTTTGCAGGTGATACAATTCAGCCCATAACAGCTATAAGAAAAAAATATAACAACTCCACAATATCTACTCAGGTAATGCCAAATGGATAATGGAAAACCTAAGTTCTTTTCTGACCACACCATTCAAACAAGACATGGAGTCATGGACCCAGTCTCACATCCTCCCTGTGAAATGCATCCCTTTGTCAGAGGCTGTGCTGAATGGGATTTCATGTCTGTGGATCAAGCTTCCCACAAGCCCCAGAAAACAGTGCTGGATATGCCTCTACAAATAGGCAAATTCCAACCTGTACCTAGAATTAGTATCTATTTCTTCCAAGGATGAACCACGAGCTCTTCCTGGACGGAAGGGACACTTCAACTGATCTCTTTAAGGAATAAGTTCCTCAAGGACCCCAGCATTGGTCTATGTTGCTGATACTTTGAACATTCAGAGGCAACAATATCTAGACTGGCTCTGGGAAGTAGAAGTCTATGCTTTGGGGCCATTACATAGCCTCCATTTCTTCCACGATAACCAGTCTATTTATGTGCCCATCATCATACCTATTCCAGGATTGACAATGACAATGGCTGGCTAACATAAACTAGCTGAGAAATTTTGTCTGCTTTGTTTAGCACTTCTGTGGTAGATGCTTTTGGCAGGCATTAACACATGATACAAAAATCTTCATACTCAGTGCCTACTCCCTATGTCCTTTCACGTGTCTACATTCCTTGCCTCTAATCTTCCAATCCTTTTCTTTTCGTGTCCCTGACCAATTGGTCAGGCGATTGGCCCCTGCCAGGAATCTGTATATATTCTTACCTCAGACCATTCCTCCTTCCACACCATCCTCTGGCAGGCAGAGTGTATTACCTGATTGGTAAATTTTGAAGAAGGTGAGCATGCTCCTTCCTTGTTTCTCTGTCTGTGAGTGTGTGGGTCCGTTTGTCCAGTTATTCTGCTAAACTACATCCTTTGAACTAGCCGTTATCAGTAATTAAGTTGCTATTTTGATCTTCAACTGCCTGACTCCTTCATCTTTCTCTTAATTAGTTCTTAACTCTGAAAATGTTACTGACGTTTTCAACTGAAACTCCAACATAAAGTAGCAAATCTGGGGCTTTGGCAACCAAACAGGCAGTGCTTCCCTACTCCAGAGAGGCAAGCACTGCTCTGGACTCAGGAATTATAGAAATATTTGATGTCATGGTAGACAGAGGAGCTGAAGAAGCTTGAAAGAACATTATCATTTGACAGAAAGTTATGAGTAACTCTGGATGACACAGAGGTAGGTACAGTCTGCTTGCTTTATTTCCTTAGTCCTCCATAGGGCTCCTTTTTATGAGGCCGATGTGATAAGAGCCAAAACCAGGCTCCTGCAGCAACACAAATTCTTTGGGCTCATAGTTTGTTTGGACCGTAACATGGCAAGAACTTTAAAAGGATCAGAGTGAAAATCCTTTTTCTAGTTTTCCTTGAAAGCACATATTTTTCTTCATATGTATTTTTGATTGTTACAGAAAGATTCTTTTCATATATTTACTTCTACACAAATATGAATTGCTTACTGCTTTTGAGGTGTTTACTATGAGGTGTGAATATGTGTGCATAGATGCACACACAACTATATATATGCTGTGAAAGAATTAATAAGCAGTCCTCACACTTCCTACAAGTATTTCTTTAGTGACTACATACCAGCATGGAATAAGCAACTTTTTTCTTTTCAAAGCAATGTTGAAATTCTTTTGTTTAGACTAGTGAATTATTAGGAAGAAAGAAGTTCACATATCAGTGTGGGAACTAGAGCACTTAATTTCACCTCAAGGAATGTGTCTTTTATTTCTATTCTAAGTAAAAGGAACAGAATGCATTTGATGTTCACTCTCTCAATTTTCACAGCAACAACAGTTGCCCCACATCTGCCATTCTGGTGGCCACACCTGGGGCATCACAAAACTGAAAACAGATGTGTGGGCTCCTAGAAAGCAGAAGTAAGTGTCAGATTCAATCAGAGAAGCAACGAGAACATTATAGGGTGAAGCCTGTGCTTAACCACAAAAAAACAAATTTGATCAAGTGATGCTGCAGAAAAAGAGAAGCCACAGATGAGTAGCTGGGAAAGGAAGAGAGGTAGAAGAAGAAAAGAGATGGAGATAAAAGATGAGAAAGCAGATGTAGATAAATCTAGTGTACTTTGGCTGGACGGAGTGTTTGGGGGTTTGGGCCACTTTGAGCAACCTACACAGCCCAACATTTGAAACCTGTAATATGTACACTTTCATAGAAGGCTAAATAACGTGGCAGTTAAAATTTAGCATGGGCTTTGGAGTCAGGAAACCTGGTTAAGGCCCAGCTTCATTATTTACCAATATGCGGTTATTAAATAACAGCTCTCACTTGTAGTTTCTTTATCTGTAAAATGTAACTAATAAAGGATTCTTTCTCATAGAAAGGTGTAATGATGATTATACTAAATAATAGGTTATAGAGTTCTTAGCACAATGCCTGGCACTTAGTAAATCTCAACAAAAGTTAAGTAGCATTCTAACCAGGATCAATAGAGCTCTGAGGCCTAGAAAGATCTACAGGCATGTGGAAGTATCTTCGTTTATTTCCTAGCTTCACCAAAGCCATTCTATTTTTATCTTTTATATAGTTGTCTTCTGTGAAGATTTTGAGCAAATTATGCTTTTAAAAAACCCTTCACTGAACATGCCGGATCCCGTCTGATCTTGGAAGCTAAGCAGGGTTGGGCCTGGTTAGTATTTGGATGGGAGACCACCTAGGAAAACCAGGTGCTAAAGGCTTAAACAAACAAACAAACAAACAAACAAACAAACTCTTAAAAACCATGATCTGCAAGTTATGCTTTTAAAAAAAACCCTTCAAAACCATTATCTAAGTTACTGATAAAAATCGTGTATTGGGCAAGTCCAAGAACTTTCCCAGGACACTTCACTCCAGAATTATAGAAAATACCCTCTGAGTACAATGTCCCATCAGCTATGAAGACACTTGCAATGCCATAAGCCTACCTGCACTTTAACATCTTATTCATTAGGAAACAATGGGAAATTTTTGTCGACTGCTGTGCTCTGATCAGAAAACATTGCAATCACAGCATTTCCTTGATCTATTAACATGGTTGATTAAAAAAAAAAAAAACATGGAAGAAGAAGAAGAAAAATTATCCCTTTTTGGGTTGTTATTTCCAATGCAGAGTCCCAGTCCCCAGAGGATAAATGCTTACAATGGTCCTTTACAGGTTCTTAGACTGGCAACATAGACCTACTTCTTTTAGATAAAGAATCTCTTAAATAAAGCCTGGATTAATGTCAACCACGATAAAGTTGTTCCCTCAATAGAGTCAAATACCTTGGAAATTCATATAAGTCAAATAAAGGAAATGGATACTTAAATGTAGGAAAAGCTTTGATTCTACAATTTTATGCCCAGAAAATTTAACTGAGAGAGAAAAAAAAATTAAATCTTTTTTTTTTTTGTCATCAGTTATATTGTTAAATGGTTTTCTTTAAGAAATAAAGCTGGATGCACCATCATTCTAAAAGGTTAAGTTGGTACACTTTTTCACACACTGAATATTCTGTAATGTAGAAGGTCCCAGGTGGGCTCTCAGATTGTTCTATGCTTGAACAATGCCATGAAAATTGGTTTGGGATTGTATTTCCCATGTCTCCACCTCCTTTTACCAAATGGTAGTGTATCATCCATCTGCACAGGGATAAAATTTACACTTGCATCATGTAGTTTTAAAAAGAGTACATTGTTTCGATAGCAGACTTATAACACAAGAAGGCAACAAAAGTGAATTTTATAACGTTGGAAGGGCAGGGGGTCTGGAAATAATAAATTAATTATGTTTATTTGACAATGATGAAAATAAGTTTTTTTAAAGTTGAAATATGTTTTGATGATGTATTACATAGAGAAGTATAGAAATCTTAATCAAGAAACTAAGTAAATAATTTTTTTACTTACTAGAGTGTATTTGGTCAGAGAATAGGATATATTGATAATCAAATACCATGAGTACACTATAAATGCAAAGTTCTGGGAATTAAATCTTCAAAGCACTTAAATATGATGTTACTAAAATAAAATTGAATGTAATGTCACCATTAAAAAATGTGACTTACTACATGAGTCTCAGGGCCATATATGAAACCCCTATGTATTATATAGTAGTACTGGGTTAAAAAGGAGAATGTCAGTTAACAGTTTTTTCACCCTAACAGACTAATGGGTAGTAGAATTTATTGCATTCAAAAGCATCTAGCAGCCCATCACCCCAGCTTAAACTGCTTTTCTTCAAAATTAGATTTTTTCATCTCATTCTATGTTCAGTAAATATGTTTGATCTATTTGTGTAATAGTTATAATAGAAGTGTTCTATGCTTTAGCTACATGAACCCTAATGGAAGTATATTTCTGGTTAAATAGTAAGTAGCATAAATAACTTATTATTTAAATATGTCTCTTAGGCAATCTGTGTAAATGATCTTTATTTATTAAGGTCATTAAATTAGCTGTGAGTAAAAGCTATTTAAAATTTACCATTGAGCACCTGCAATTGTTATTTACAAACTACCTTTCTGCTTATTTACTCTGAAAGAGGGTTGAGAGGCTGATGAGCTTTTTCTCAGACTTTTCCTGGTTTATTTGTTGCATGCTCCAATCAACCATAATGCATGCCCTAGATGTGTGTCCCAAAGAAACACAACCATATTCCCCAGAGGATCCAACAGTTCAACACTTCTCTCATTCAGTCAACCACAGCCCCTCTTGGAGGTTAAAACCTTTTGAACAGGGTAATTTGTTCCCCACTTAGACTTATGCCTAGATATCCAAGTAATTATGTAATGTATTTTCATTGAACTTTTCTTTAAACTGAATCTGGAATTGTCAAGCAAAATGTTATTAATTCTTGTAGTTTTTTAGGCCAGGACAGTAGGAGGGAAAGATGAAAACACCCAATCAAAATCTGAAAACTTAAAGAATAAAACAAGACTTGCTCAGAATCACTGAGTTGGAAAAAAGATTAGAACCTGCAATTTCATGTCCTCGGAAGTATCACCTATCCAAAGATGTATCTAAAACCATTTAGAGATTAAATATTTCTATCAATGTTGGCTTCATGTATAACCAGTGCAGTTACACAGAACTCACCCTCAAAAGTGCCCCACATTTTTGGTTTAATGATCTGCTGTTTCCATCTTAAAATTCTTAAAAATGTTATCTTTGTGCATTTTATGAGCAAAGTCTGATGGAACAATGAAGCCTGCACATGAACAGAGGAGATATGAGTGTCCTTTTCTTTGCTGCCAAATTTGCATATGACTCTCAAGATTTGCCCCAGGAACACAGAATTCCAATGTAGATTTGCAATACCCAATAGCTCACAGTAAGATTCAAAGCAAGTACAAGGTAAGCATGTTATGTCTAAAAATAAGTGTGTTCCTGACAGCCCTGAGAGACCATGTTTTGCATTCAAATCGGCACTTGCTTTGAAAGCAGAAAGCAACCAATGGCATCTTAAAAAACACAAATGACTAAGGAGTGTTATAATATCCTTCCTTACTCATATTACTTCCCTGCATTAGCCAACCACTTACATTGAACATTATGACATAGAAGGAAAGGGAAAATAGTACCCCATAATTTTTCTTTTCAATTCTTCTTTATTCATCAGTAAGCTGGAGGTAGTCCTGGTGGATTGTGTGCATCTAAAAAGTAAAATAAAAACAGTTGAGTTAGGGTTGTGCAGCTTTGCCATTGTTCTGGTTAGAATGAAATTCATGGGCATGTATGAGCTACAGTAAATGAATCGTATCATTTTGGTAATTCTACATGAGTTAAATGCTCTTGTATTTGCATTTAAAACTGGCACTGTGCAATACAAAGATAAAAATTAAAATTCATGCTAATAATTTAAATTCTTCTTTACTTAGAATGTCATTAAATATCTAAAAATAATACCATTTTAAGTTCAGAAGGAGACCTCAGAAGAAAGGAAAAAACTTTATATTTTAGTACCTTTTTAAAAAAAAATCAACTTTATTAAGATACAGTTCATATACCATAATATTCACCCATTAGAAATGTACATTCAATGGTTTTTATTATTTTCACAGGTAGGTGCACCTATTACCAGAGTCAATTTTAGAACATTTTCATCGTTAGAAAAGAAAATGCCTTCTCTCCTGCAGGTCTCTCTCCCATGCCAGTCCTAGGCAACTACTAATCTGCTTTCCACCTCTATAGATTTCTGTTATGTATGTTTCATATGAGTGGAATCATATAATATGTGGTTGGTCTTTTGTGACTGGCTTCTTTTACTTAGCATATTGCTTTCAAGGTTCAGTCATTTTGTAGCATGTATCAGTACCTTGTTCCTTTTGGAATATATTCCAAAATGAAATAATATTCCAACTGAATATCAGTTGATGAATATTTGAATTATTTCTATTATCTTTTAGTACTTTTTATGTCACTTGTCCCCTCCTTTTTGAACAACGGGACATATATTTTTATTTTTCACCCCCATTGGGTTCTCAAATTATGTAACTGGACCTGATTTTAATTCACTTAATTCAAGAAATATTTGTTAGGTATCTACTCTGCCCAAAGTATAGTTTCTGTCCTACAGTGGTCTACAACATAGTAAGCAAGTATAAATCAAATACATGTCATACTTGGATCATTAATTTCAACAAAATTAGAATATAAAAAAATTTAATTAGCACCAAAACGCTTTCACACACTTTCATCTCATGGTCAACTTCATGAGAATACTGACTCCCTGAGAACTGATCAACAGAGTGCCTTTTCCCTAAAATAAGCAGGAAACAGAAGACATGCTGATAAGGACCAGGGAAACCACTCCTCCCCTGAAGCTGTCATGTGCCTCTGTCCATTGAAGATAGGGAAGAAAGGATTTAATTTTTGGTAAAAGCCATTATAGTGACTTTATTTGATTTTGTCTTTCCATTGTGACTAATGTTTGCCATTAAGATAAATCACAGTTGACCGGTGAATAGTCCAAATGAAAAGAAGACTTGGACATCAGTCTGAATCAAAATTAGCCCTGTGACTTAATAGTAAGAACAAGCCTGAAAGCTCCTTTATCGCCTCAGAATTGAATAGAATGGGTAGAAATTGAGAAAAGATGGTCTCCAGGACACCCTTGAATAACATTCCTGGGTTCCCAGTCATTATTGTAGTGGGAAAGGAAAAAAAATCTTATGAGAAAGAAACATATAACAAACACTACACATTGGGGTTTTTAAAACAATTTTCTGGGTATATGTAGACTAACTAATGGGAAAGCACAAGCAAAAAAGAAATGTTGCTTAAAAAAGAGAATAATAAAAGAAATGCTATTTATCTAATTGTTGATTTGTCACCTATTTATATTGTGAGCCTGCTCTACAATAGGACATATTGGAAGAAGCCACAATCTTTTCTTTTTAAGGAGCTCAAACTAAAAGGAGTAAACAAGTAAGTCAATATCTGAACAAATCACAGTGAGAACAAGTAAAACATGGAAGTATGAACAAAGTGAAGCACAGAAGGAGCTTTCAGTTTTAGCACTAACATCTATTATATCTGAACTGGTCTTTGAAGGATGAGTTGGAGCTCACCATGTGAACATGCATGGCAGAAGACCCAGGGCAATGGAAGAACATGTTCTGTTTGGGAATATGTGACTGGACTAGTGGGTGTATATTAGGCAGGCACAGGAAAAGAGGGTTCTGATTGAACTTAGGCTAACTAAGGGCTCAGGGATATTGCCTTTATCTTATGAAATGAGGGTTTTTTTAAGAGAAATGATGTAAGCTATATATCTTAGATGAATCAAAGCTGCAGAGAGGAAGAATCTTTGAAGGGAGAAGAAAATGAAGGCTCAGAGATAAGCTGGTATAAATACAGAAAAATAAAACGATGCAAGTCTTGTTATGAGCAATGGTAAAGGAAAGGAAAAAAGATCTGAAAGGCATTTCAAAGTAGAATAAAAAAGATTTAGGGATCAGCTGAATATAAGTCAAATGCAAGCTGTGGCCTTGAGGGGCCTACCTGAAAGTCCTCACCAAAAGTGTACAATCGAGCTGAGAAGGCTAGACAATTACACACAGGTACCCACAATACAGCAAAAAAATAGCCTAAGCAGTAAACAAGTTATTTATTATGGCTGGTACATGATATATATTTAATGTTTTATGAATGACTGAATGAATAGTACAGTTGACAAATGCTATGAGAGTTCAGAGCAACACAATGGTAGACCATTAGGCATTTATGAGTACAGGCTCTGGAATCAGTCTTTTTTCCAAATCTCCATGCCACTTAGCAGGAGGAAGAACTTGGACAAGTTATTTAACCTTTCTAAGTTTCATTTATTCATTTGTAACATGGGCATAATAATCACTTCTTCGAAGGGTTGATGTGAGGATAATAAAAGTATTGCATGTATGGGGCCTAGCACATAGTATATGATCAATAAATGTTAAGTATTGCATTTATGATATCTTGGGATGGTCCAGGAAGACTTCTCTAAGAAGGTGGAACTCTGTAGAACCTAAACTTGGTTCTGGAGGAAAGGTAGATTTTACATAGGCAATGAAAGAGCAAGATAGTTATTATAATCGTGAGAAATGATATGGGCAATATAAAGGAAAAAAAAGCAAATTTATAAACCATTTTCTCTGTGCTTCCTTGCTGTATTCCCATAACAATCTGTATTATGAGGTTTTTAGGGTCTAATTTTGTCACTCCTTGGAAGCAAAAAATGTACCATTTATGACTATCACTGTATTCTCAGCACCTAAAAAAATGCCTGATGCACAGTAGGCATTCAAACATGATGCTGAATGAATGGAGAAATAAACAGATCTCAGGGTCAGCTTCAAGATTAATCAGAGATGAATTTTATAGGACAATGTCAGTGATAGACATTTTATCAGCAGTTTATCTTTTTTTCTCCAATGAGGTAGCTATTCTTATTTGAGTCACAACTGGAGGATAGTTTTACATCCTTAGCAGTATAAAAGCAGCAGCTTGCTTCTGTTCTGGCTTAGGACTTTAAAGAGTAAAGTACTTTCAAAAGGAAATTAAAAACCATTAGAAAAGTATAACATTATAATTTTCATAACTAGTTATGAATAGATTCTAGAGCAGTTCTCTGAGCAATTTTTTATAGTAGCACAAGATCCTAAGTTAAAAGCAAGTGTAATTAACCTTCTAACAATTTATATATTTTTAAACACTTCCTATAAAAAATTAAGTTATATGAGAAATATTGTTATACCATAAAATGACATTTTTGTTCTCCCTTTTTATAGCTTCACTATATTTTTTGAGTACAGCCTTGATCAAAATTATAGCCTTTTTACTCAGCTGAAAATTTAAGTTATCTAAAATACACTTTTAAAAAGTACTATGGATAATAAAGATACAGGCTCCCCTCTGTCTCTCCTAGGAACAGTTGTACTAATCAAAACAACTCCTTCTTCTATTGTTTCCATATTCTTGTTGTCCAATCAAGTTCCTGTATCAGTACACTGAAAAACTCCTCATTATTTTTACAGCTGCATGGTATTCCACGTATGAATTTACCATTGTCTATTTAACTAGTTCTCTATAAATCAGTTTGCAACAGAGAAGTAGAAAAGATTTTGTCCAGTCCTACCCCAGCCCTAAAACCAGGAGACATCTTGTCAATTTCTGTAGTAATATGGGTTTGGGAGAATACTATTGTTATCTAGTGGGTAGGAGCGAGGGAAGCTGCAGAACATCCTATAATGCACAGAACATCCCCTGCAACCAAGTATTTATTTGGTCCAAAAATGTCAATTAGTGCTGAGATTGAGAAACCTTGCTATAGACTTGGGCACTTGGGCTATTTCCAGTCGTGGCTAGTACAGATAACTCTTCAACAAATAACCTTGTAAATTTATCATTTTGCATAAATGCAAATACATTTTTAGGATTTCTTGCCAGAAGTAATATTGCTGGGTCAAAGAATAAATTCAATTGAAATACCTTCCAAATGCCCTTCAAGGAGTTGTGGATTTTTTACTCCCAACAAGAGTTTATTTATTTCCATAGTCTTATCAACAGAGCATGTATTCACACTTTTGCTTTTTAGCAATCTAAAAAGTGCAGGATGTTATTTCAGTTCATTTTAATTTGCAATTATCTTATGATAACATCTTTTTATATGTTTAAGGGCCATTTCAATTTTGTTTTCTGTTGCCTGAGTGTGAGATTCATACAATTGTCTATTGTATGGGGTTTTCAGGAGAAGGCATTTGAACAACTGCTTCCTCTAGAGTGTCATATAAGAATCCACCAGGGTAGGGCCAGAAGACTTTGTCCTCTTATCTGAGAGAGACAAATTTTCTATTTTAATTGAACCATCAAGATGGGAAAATCACCCAAGACTGATGATTTAGGACTCTTCCAGTTGTTGGGTTATTGTAACTAAGGAACCACCCTCCTTGGTAAAGGAATCTCTAGAGAGTTCCATGAGAATGCAAAAACCCACGAAAACAGTAACTGTGGTATTTTTGTTCATTGATATATCCACAGAATCTAGAATACTGCTTGGTACTTAGTGAGTGCTCAGTAAGTAGTTGTAAAGAAGCGTTAATCTGCAAATTGTGTTATAGAGATGTGGTAATGGGAATGAAAAGAAAAATAAAGGAAAGAGGCCTAGAAAAAAATTTTCTGAACTTGTTGACTGGGACTGGGGGTCACATTTAGAGAATTCAGGGGAAAGGAAGGAATAAAGAGGACCTGGTTGATTAGAAAGCTGATGACTTTGGGAATTATGGCCCCGTTGACATAGGTAGGGAAATCAGAAGGGTGTCCAGTTAGAGGAGTTAGTTTGTGGACATGTTAATTTAGAGGAAACAAAGGGATATGTAAATGGAAATGCTCAAAAGGCAGAGTCAGAGGTATTGATTTAGAAGACATTTGTTTAAGAAAGTGGAGATTTTGATAGTGTATGAGGTCTTTGAAGAACAGAATATTAAAAGAAATATTTGCTAGGGAGAAATTAATTTCTAAAACTTTTTTGAGAACTAGGTGAACTCAACCTATTAATAAAATAAGCCCTTGCTCCATCAGCTATTCTCAATTCCCTGCATTTCAAGGCCTTTCTCTCTCTACCGGTACCTCTCTCTAAATCAATAAATAAATATGCTCATATACCTCCAATATTAATAATATACTCCCTCACTCCTCTTCTTCAAATCCACAGGATCTCACCTCTCCAAGGTGTCAAAAGTTTTCCCAAACAAAGAAGAGTTCTGATGCCAGGTGGTGACATTTTTAAACATGTTATTATAAAAAATTTGAAGCAATACAAAAGTAGAGAGAAGAGAATGAAGAATCTCTATCACTCAGATTCAGTAATGATCAACTAACTCATGGACAATCTTGTTTAATCTATTGTCCCTGTTGCTCTTATCATTTCTTAGGGGGAAATCTCAGACTTCATATGGTTTCATCTATAAACATTTTAATAAAAGATATGGACCAAAAACATAATCGCAAAACTATTATCACACCTAAAAACTGAACTTCTTAATATCATCAAATATTCAGTATCAAATCTTTCATTATCTCACAAAGTTTGTTTTATACAGTATTTGTTTGAATCAGGATCCAAAAATGTCAATACATTACAATTGGTTGCTTTGTCTCTCAAATCTTTTTTAATCTGTAGGTTTCCTCCCCCTGCCTCAACTTGAAATTTCTTTGTTGGAGAAACCATGTTTTTTGTCTTATGTTTTCCACAGTCTGGATTTTGCTGAGTTATCTCTGTGGTATCACTTAATATATTCTTCTGTCTTCTCTATTTCCTGTAAATTAGTGGTTTAAGTCTAAGTTAGGTTTGATCAGAAATAGGTTGAGTTGTGTTTTCGTTTTTGTTTGTTTTTTGGAAAGACTGCTTCATATGTGGTGTTAGGCATTTACATCAAGAGATGTGCAATGACTGGTGATCTTTTTGTAATTTTAGCAGCTACTGATGATCAAGGCCTACAACCATAATTCATTATGAATTGTGAAATGGTGGTATTCTATCAGTCCTGCATTGTTAGCTGGAATACTTCTATAATGAAAATTTTCTCTCACCAACTATTTGGTTATTTGGTAAAGTTCATATAGGAAAGGTAGAATAAATGCTTGATTTTTTTACCCTGACTTGTTGGTTTACAAAAAAGCGTTGTTTGCCTAGAATTCTCGAAATGTGACTAAATCATTTTTCCTAATTATTATGAACTCATGAATTTTAAATAAAGTTCATATTTTTCAACTCATTGCAAATTATTTTCTTTACTAGTAACTTATTAATACTTAAACTATTCCATCTTTGGCCCACTGGATTCTGAGTTTTTTTGACATAACACCAGTGGTCTTTGATTGCCTTCTTGCTTTCTGGCATTACAAAATATTCCAAGCTTTTCTTTTACCTTTTTTCCCTTAGATAGAATCAATCATTTCTCCTAGAATTCTTGACCTCCTATAGTGGGAAATGCTATATACACCCTACAAACTGGGCACTAGGGTTGTTTGTTACTTCTGGTTTGTCATCATTTGTAGATCATTTCAGAGGGCAGAGATAGGAAATATCTATTTAATGATGAAATACATTGTAACTTCACTTTGGTATTGGCAATTTAAATTCAGCATTGCAGAGTTTTTCATCTTTTGCTTTTATGTCTCCTTTCTCCCAGGGCAAAAATCCCAGTTCTCAGTAATATCAGTGTAATTGCTTATTTGCTTTAACCCACAATAGGTTCACAATAATCTCAAGATCATAACAACACCTCCATCAACAATATGAATACCGAATAAATTTAAGGTTTTTCGTTTGTTTGTTTATTTTAGCTTTTGCAATTCTTTTTTCCTTAGAGCATATCCCAATATAAATGTACAGTGAAATTACTGTGTTTTAAAGTAACTTAGAATAGTTCCTGTCTATATGATTACACCACCAAATGAATATGTGGGTAAGTTTATTTTGTTTCATTTTGCTTTCAATTTTTAGATATGTAAAATTTCATTTTGTTTTATAATTATATTACATGTACATAGTTTCAGAGTCTAAACTAAAACAAGCAAGGTATAATTAAACCCATCTTTTATTTCTGTCTCCCCTGGCCTATTCCTTTCTCTGACAGGTAATCATTTTAAAAATTATATGATTTATTATTCCATGTTTAAAAATATATAGAAAAATGTATATGTACATTCATTTTCCTTACCCCTGCTGAAATAAAAGGTAGCATACCAAAACACTTTTCTCTATCTTGTTTTTTTCACTTAGCAATATATCCGGTTATCATGCCATTCTAATACATAAAGATGTTTTTCACTTCTTTCTACAGCTTTATAGCTCTGCAGTTTGTAAAAGTATCACAACTCATTCAACTGTTCCCTTACTGGTGGACTATTGGTTCTTTTCTAGTCTTTTGATAATATGAAGAATGTAGTTATGAATAGTTTCATGCAAACTTTTTTCCTTTTATTTGCCACTGTATGTTGGAACAAATTTCTAGAAGTGGGCTTTCTGAGTTAAATATACATGTAATTTTGCCAGATATCGCCAATTTCTCTGCCATTAACAGTTGTAGCATTTTGCATTTCTACAAGAAATATATAAAAGTGTCTACTTTCCAACAGCTGCACCAAAAGAGTATTGTCAAACTTTTGAAAATTTTGCCAATTTATAGGTGAAAAAATCATATTTCACTATAGTTTCAAGTTGTATTGTTCTTCTTATGATTGAGATCTCTTTTCATATGGTTAAACAACATTTGCATTTTTTGTGAATTCTATCCATGTCTCTAATTCAATTTTTCTATAGGATTTTTGGTATTTCAGAAGCTTTTTATATACTAAGGATATTAATTCCTTCTCTATGATAAGTGTTGCAAAAATTTCCCCAATTTGGGATTTTTATTTTTATTTTGTTCATTCTGTTTTTATCATGTAATTAAATTTGTTAATAAAATCAAATTTATTAATCTTTTCCTTATTGCTTCTGGATAGGAAAATTTTCTCCACTCCCAAATTACAGAGAAATTTATTTATTTCTTCTTTTTACATTAAAGACTTTTATCCCATTAGGATTTTTCCTGATATATGATATAGGAAATGAGTCCAATTGTATTTTTTTTATTATCTACTTATTACATCTTCATTTGTTAAAGAGTCCACATTTTACCCACTGATTCATAGTACTGTCTTTATCAATTATTGAATTTTATTATACATTTGGGTCTATTTCTGGACTTCCTATTGTATTTGTTTACTTGCCTACTCATGTGAAAACACCACATTGTTTTAATTATGGAGGCTTTGTAATATGTTCTTATATCTGATTAGGCTAGCTCCCTCTCTCATTAACTCTCTTTTTTAGTTTTTTTCTTTCCTGATTATTCTTGCTTGTTTTTTCAAATGAACATCACAATCAATGTCTAGTTCCATTTTTTTAAACCTAAGGTGTTTTTATTGGAATTGAGTTAAATTTATTTAATAACTTAGAACTGACATTTTTATGCTGTTGAGTTTTTGTATCCAAAAATATGGTATGTTTTTCATTTGTTCAAGGTTTTTTTGGTATCTTTCAATAGTATTTTCTGATTTTTATAAGTTTAGGACATTTCTGGTTCATAACTAGGTATTTTATATTTCTTCCTTTTTTTTCTTTGTAAATGGGATCTTCTATTATAGCTTCTAAGTAGTTTTTGTTTATATACAAAAAAAGCTAATGACTTTTGTATACTGATTTTATGACCTGATTTTTTACTAAATTCTTTTATTGTTTGTAGTAATTTTTCCTTTGAAGAACGACATATTTAAACTTATTATACTAAAATGAATACTTGGTTCTGCCAACAGTAATTGGAAACAAAAAGTCTTCTTTAATTCAATATTATGTACCAATGAAAACTGAGATTCCTTTATTTTTCGGACTACTTCCATTTGGGAGCCAAACGGGATAGGTTAAGGAGAGAGAGGAGGAGAGGAGAAAAGAGACTAGAGCCATTTATTTGGTTTGGGTCTATTCTGAAAGATTTTAGGGATTCTCACACCTTTTGTTATTCCCTGATACTCCCCACGTGGATCCCAGCTTCCAAAATCCTAATAGCAGGCTGGAGGATGAAAGCACCTCCTGGCATGTGCCCATTTTCATAATGGTAAACAGATTAATGTGAAGTTTTATTTTAAGTTTCCCAGACCCTTGCTCCCCAGGTACAAACTTTTCTTTGCCTGTCTATATTTCACCTTATGTTCCCCTATTTCCAACATAAAGTCTTTGTTTCAGTAAGACAGGCCTACTCATTTTTCTTTAGACAACACTCCGTTAGAAGTGTACTCCTTGGTTATCATCAGTCACCTCACATTTTTATCTCATTAGAAATAGAAACCCTTTACACTAATTTTACTCTTCCTCCTCTTTTTTCCCTGGGCAAACTTAAGGGCTCTTCCTCGTCGCTGAATTTTTTTCCTACTTCTATTATAGCATCTAAATTGTACTGCAATTGTTTATTTACTTTATTCTTAACTGTGAATATAAGATTCATAAAGGCTTTTTGATTTCTCTATCTCCAGCATCTAGCACAGTGCTTGGGGCATAATAAGCACTAAATTAACTTTTATTAGAGGAAAGAGGAAAAAAGGGAGAGTTTTTTGTTGGCTTCTGTTCATGTTCTCTGATTTCTTACCTCTGTATCTGGTGCTGATCTTGAAGTTCTACTCCAGCCCTCCTCTATTAGGATCTATTTGCATTTTAAGTAATTGGTTTTGTACTCTACGTTGGAACATTTTCCATCTCCACTTCCAAATATGCTAGTTAACTCTCATAGTTAAAATGTTTATATTCTTCTAAATTAAAAATATACTTGACTGATTATTGCTGCAGCATATTCAGTTTTACTTGTGTGTGTGTTAATGACCAGAAACTCAGGATGTGATGAAAGTCCTGTTCTTAGAAAAAAAAAAAAAAAAACTAAACCCATGTTATGATATCCCTCTTTTATGTTCTTTGTGAATATTTGATGTCTCATGTAAGACTGTGGCTTTCATGTCAAATGAGATACTCATATTGAGTTATCCAGATACATTTTCCTTGAAAAGTTCTGGAGAAACACTAATGAAATTTTAGTCACCAACTTTACTTTTTCTAGATTATTTGAGACTCAATTTCTTTTGATAGTATTTTAAGTTATATTACCAGCCATTGTTCATTTCAACAGGTTTTTATAAGTATAATTCTCTATTTTATAAATTTTTATTATATTTTAGGCTGGATGCTTCTTGATGACTTGGCAAGATATACATTACTCTTTAACATTAAAAGCCTATTAACATTAAAACATCAAATTTAACATTTCGGGACTTGCAGTTTCTTTCAGACAACCAATCCCATCAATGTTTCATCTCAGTTCAATAGGTATCTTGTGAAAGCAGTATAGTAAGTCGGAGTTTTGCTCAAAGCCTGATTATCACAAATTGGAGTATTTATTGTTCTATATTCCGAGTGCGTATTTGGTAACAGAACAATGCAAAGTTGAGTAATACTTATTTTCTACCTCTCAGGAAGTCAAAGATTAGTGAAAGAATTTAGCAAAATATACAACTAATGACAATACAAACCAGGCCATGTGGTGTTTGTTTTTTGTGTTTTATTTTTAACAGCCTCGGTTGTGATTATAAACAATAACATGAAGGTTGAGTCAGGAATGGCTTCACAAAACTAGTGACACTTGCTATAAGCCTTAAAGGATGAATAAGATATAGAAAAATGAGATGGAAGGCAAGGGCATTCCAGGCAGAGGGAACAGCATAAAAAAAGGCAGAGCAGTAAGCAAAAACAGCATACACATCTGACGTGCCTAAAATAGGAAGTGAAAGTGGGGTAGAAAATGATAGACATAGAGCCAAGATGGGAACATAGAACGAGTGGGTATTTTTAGTGAAAGAAGTGGAGGAAATAAGTGATAGGTGATAAGTAATAGTTAAAGTATAGAAGTGGATGAACTAGTTTAGGAAGAACAGACTAGAAAATAGGAAAAGGGCTGAAGAAGAGGTGTCATGGTTACTACTTAAGGGGTCAGATGAAAAAGAAGAATAAGCAAACATGTAGATGAAAATCCATCAGAAAAATATTGAGATTTGAAGAGGCACATTATTTTATCTTATTTTTTTATTTTAAAAATTAAATGACATTTTAGAGCAGTTTAAGTTTTATAGAAAAACTGAGTAGACCAGAGTTCCCATAGATACCCTCCCCCCACCTCAGTTTCCCTTATTATCAGTATCTTGCATTGTTGTGATCCATGCATTAAAACGAATGAACCAGTATTGATATATTACTATTTACTAATGTCCATAGTTTACATTAGGGTTCACTCTTTGGTTCGTACAATTCTGAGGGTTTTTAATAATACTTCTTGATGTTGTTTCTCACTTTAAAATGTATCTTGATGAGTTTATTCATCTCTTATTGTACTTTATAGCAATACTTTTGTAATTTGTCATATTTAATTTTTTTTTATATCAGTAGACCCTTTTTTCGATAATGAGAATTATAGATCTATCCCTGTCTGTCTCCAATTCTAGGTTCATGGAGCTATTTATCATTAGTCTCCAAAATAGGTACTAGACAAAATTTACATACATCTAAACACACTTCTAGTATTTTTTACTTTCAACTTAAGTATGAACCATGGATGTCACATTTCTTTCTTCCTTTTAAAAGTAGTAGTTTATATGGGAATGTGGATACTAAAATATTAATGGTGTTTATCTCTATCTGTATTATGAGTATTTTTTATTTTATGTTTTATATTTTAAAAATATTTTTTCAGAATTAACATCAATACTTCACAATCGAAAAATATCTGTTAGAGACTACCGACTTGTGGAATTTTTTTGCTTTTGTGAAAATACAGAGGAAAAATCTAATGTTATATTATAATAAAAATGTTATGATAAAAAATAAATCATTTAATGAAGTTTTTAGAAATAAAATAAAGATAAAAGCCAAAGCAAAAGTCATGTCATGGCTTTAAAAGCCCTTTACTCCCAAGAATACAAAGTCTATTAACTTAAACAGTGGAACTATTGTCCAGAAGACTACCAAATATTCTGAATGGAGAGAAGCCTCCAGCTGTAAACTG
This sequence comes from Cynopterus sphinx, assembly GCA_030015415.1. Classification (NCBI taxonomy): domain Eukaryota; kingdom Metazoa; phylum Chordata; class Mammalia; order Chiroptera; family Pteropodidae; genus Cynopterus; species Cynopterus sphinx. The sequence continues at coordinate 66,264,593 of CM057387.1, read as the reverse complement.
ATAGACTTTTGTGCTCTAAAAGCAGTTGAGGGTTTCTACCTCAAATGATTTAACAAACTATTTCTCATGTTACAGCAATTGAGATTGGGAAAAATGCATAGAACAGATTATGTTTCCCTCTCTTTATTTGTATGGCTTGTTGAAGGTAGGTTAATACTATGGGAATCCTTATTCCATTCACAGCTCTGAATATGTACTTATGGTATTTGTACATCTAGAGTTTAACTGATCATTCTTGCCACCATCTGTACATGGATAATTTTTACACTAAGAGCTATTGGTTCCAATGCATTGTTTTGATATTAAACACTAGAGTTGATTCAAACAAAAGTAAATACCACAACAGTTGGTGCTCTTAAACAAAATGGAGCCCAATGATTTTCACATTATTGTAAAATCTAATATATTTGTCATCCACACTGAGTTTACTACATAGTCAAAGTAAATAGTCAAAGCTTAGAAAAATAAGAATGAGCTCTAGATAGAAATTTTCATCACTCACTTGACAAAACTCCTCAGTGAAATCAATTGAGGCTAAAGAGTTCAATTTAAACAAGTTACATAACCTTAGAGTTCCCAAAATTTATCACCTATGGCTATTGATTAATATTTATGGATTCCCTTTCCATTTCTATTCTACTGTTTCTTTTCAATCATGGTATAATTTTCAAAAACAAAATTAAACAATTTAAAAGCAAAGCTTCTTGGAATTATAGATGCAATCTAAAAATACGAGCATAAGATATGAGAAATCTTCATAGTTTATAACTTTTTATAAATTTTAATAGCAGCCAAGGCACAATAGTTACCAAACAATAATATTCCAGCCACAAATTATTGTTAGAAAACTCATTTTAACAAGTTTGATAAACAGCTTTTCCATAATCATAACACTTTTCACCAGCTTAAAAAAAAGATCAGAGGGAGAGCACATGGATTACACAAGAAGATTATTTTTAGACATGATTAATGCTATTTATATATTTCTAGATATCATTATAATTAAAGTTTTGTGTTGAGTAGTTTAGTCAAAAATCATCTAAAGTAAAAGAGAAAATATCCTGATAAATTGCTATATTAATTTCTAACCTTAGTTATAACATATACTGACCTGACTCTAAGATGATCTGAAACTATTAGTCAATATTATTAGGTCAATATTATTGTAATTATCTAATTCTGAATGTTCATATACATATTGTTGGATCTAGTAACTCTTGAATATGTCTATAGCTCACCAAGGAGTTTTGACATATTCTAACAACAATAAAACAAAAAACAGTGGGAGTATTCAATTGCCAAGGAACCCAGTAAGAGAAGGAAGAGGAATTCTTCCTTCCTAGGATTCAACACAGATCACACATTTCTTCTAATACTATTATATATCAGACATCATGTTAGGCATTTTACATGGGCTTCTTACTTAATGTTTCTAACAATCCTATAAGTTATATATTATTATCTTATTTTACAGACGTAGAAAATGAGACTTACAGGGGGAAATATAACATGTAGATGACACATCTCTTTGTGATGAAAACAAACTCATGAGAATAAATTAAAGGAAGCTGTTGTTAAGATAGTAAAGTTGGGCAAAGACATGTCAGATGAGTTTTAGCATGAACAAATACAAGGTGACACTTATTTAAAATGTATTTCGAGAATAATGGCAAGTCATTATTCATTCCTCCTTTAAGATAGTAATCCTCAAACTGTTATAGCCAACAAATCAATAAAAGATTGGGCAGCACCAAAAATTAAATAGAAAACTAAATTGAAAACCTGTTCTACCCTTGAACAAACTATGATACATCCACATCTAAAATATTTCACACTAATGTGGATGAACCTTGAGATAACCATGCTAAGCAAAATAAGCCAGAAAGAAAAAATTGAAAACCACATGATATCACTTATATGTCGGATATAAACCTTTTAAAAGCAATGAACGAACAAGACAAGCAAGCAGAGACTCATAGACATGGAGAATAGAGAGTGGTTACCAGAAAGTAAGGGGAGGGGGAAAGGGAAAGGTAGATGGGATAAAAGGGGTCAAATATGTAAAATTGTAAGTTTTGTAAATTATATCAAGTGAATAAAAAATAAAAGAAAATAGTTCACCCTATTCTGCATACTTCCATCTCTAGAAATAATGAAATCAAGGAAGGTCCAGATGAAACTAACTGACTTGTTTAAAGTAAAGTGGCACTTGAAGTTTTTAAGACTAAAAATATAGTTTTTCATCCTCAGACCACTTTTTGTAAGATTCTGGTCTAAACTCTGGAGTATGATAGCAAGAATTAACATGCTCACGCATCTCATATCTAGTCATTCATGTAACAGGACCCTGTATAAATGCTAGAAATCAAAGATGACGAAGATATATTTTAGATACCTCCTGTCTAGACATCCCTGCCATTTTACTCGAACCTGGGAGATAAGCACAGACCTGTGCCAGGTTTGACTTTTCCCCTTGGGCTTGGAAAAGCAGTTCCTTATTTTACACTGGTTTTTCTATACTCCTATCCTAATTTAACCCGTGTCCAAGATCATCCTTTTGTCCCTTAGATATATGCTGGTTATGAAAGTTTTATTGTCTCCATTTCTCATTCCAGCTGGCTTGAGCTTTTTAGGGAAAAATGTGTGTTCTGTGTTGAATCCTAGGAATAAAGTCCCTTTATCAACTTCAAAACCTTGCAGAAATGAAAGTGCCAAAATCTATTAGTGTCCCTATTCCTTGCTTTTTTTTCATGTAGAGTAAAATATTTTAATCAAGCCTTAATGCAGACAAGATATAACATGAAGACAATAAATCTACAGTGCGATTTAAAAAATATTTATTTATAAAATAGTTGATTTAATGGCTATTAACTCAATTAATGTTAACAAGCTCCTACTGTTAAATAAGACATTAATCCAGTAACTATTAGTGGTAAACTTTAACAAGTTTTGAAAGCAGAAGAGTAGAAGAGAAGCATTATAAGAGTCAAATTGATGTATGTGCTGGAAGAAATGTTCTTGATAGTGTCCTGGCCAAAGCAGGTTTCAACATTGGGTGGTTGTGTCTAAGACAGCTTTAGGCTGAAATAAAGGGTGAAGTTTAAAGCCAACTGAATATCCTAAAGATCTTGGACACAGGTGTGAATCAGCTGGAGGAATAAAAACTAAAGAATTAGCTTGTAAAGCTTAATAAATTAAATTAGTCTAAAATGTCAAATTTAAGTTGTTCTGTAACTGTAGTTGCCTATTTTTGCATGGTTTGTACCATAAGATTTCCTTATAGGAGAGCGAAGTAGTTTTACTATCTAATTAACCAATCAAAGATGCTGTGCTGAGAAGTGATAGCTGAAGAGGTTTGAGACTTGGGTAAAATACAGGAAGTTTTCCATATTTCTTTAGTGAAAAATGGACATGTATAACCAACAACATTTATTCCTTTACTTATTCAACAAATATTTATTATCTATGTGATAGGACATTCTTCTAAGTGCTAGGGATATCACAATGAACAAAAAGTCTCACAGAGTTTATATTCCATCATGGAAGAAATATAAAAAAAGATATGATTTTGAGGGGTGATAAGTACTATGAAGTAAAAAGGGGAGCAGAATGATGAAGAGGTTCTGTTCATTATAGGGCAGTCAGAAAAGGTGATAATTGCTCTGTTAATATCAACAGTATTATCACCCATCAAGCACTTTTTTGGTGCCTACCATAATAATAGCTATATCTGAGTACTTCTAGTGCCTTACAACAAATATGAGGTAGGTATATTATTATTTCTAATTTACAGTAGAAGAAACTGAGCCTCAGAGCAGCTGTTTCAATTATCTATTGCTACAAAGCAAAATATCTCAAAACTTACTGGCTTAAAACAACAATTTACTCATGATTTTGCAATTTGATCAGGGCTTGATGGAGACAGTTCATCAACTCTTCACATGGTATCAGCTGGGATGGTTTGACTGGAGCTGGGGAATGCACTTCCAAGGGGTGTCACTAACATGGTTGGTAACTTGGCACTGTCAAATGGAAGCTCAGCTGGGACTACTGGTGAGGGACCTCACTTATCTTCCACATGGTCTCTCCAAATAGCAAAGCTGGGCTTCTCACAGCTTGGTGGTCTCAGGGTAGACTTCTTAAATAGCCACTGGTTTCTCTCAGAGCATAAACATGAGAGCTGCTTTTAAATACCTGAGCTCAGAAATCCCAGAATGTTGCTTTTCCCACATTCTGTTAGGTGAAGCTCACAAAACCAGCCCAGATTTATGTGAAGAAACTATACCAGGGCATAAATACCAGGAGGCATGGTTCACGGGGGCCATCAATGTAAGTTGATTACCAAAGTCTACCCGTCGACCTCTAATAATTGACATTCTTTCTACATGCAGAATTATCCCTACATACCCCAGCACCTCCAAAAGTCTGACTACAGTTTTACATTGGCTCAAAATCTAGGATATACCCAAATCCTAAATTTATGGTACTACCCCCTCACCTACCCATATGCTAAGGTTAGAATCACTCATTCTCCTTAATTTTTCTCACTTTTTCCTCCCATTTCAATTTAGCAACCTATATCTTTCTTTGACTTTACTTTGTAAACATTTCCCTAATCCCTAACTCTAACCCTAACTCTAATCCTAATCAGTCCACTTCCTTCCTTTCCCACCTTCTTGACTCTAAACTATAATACTCTCTACTTTGGGTACTGTAAAAACCACCAAATGGTCCCCATGATTTTGCTTTTCTTCTAATTCAGTGATTCTCAACTAGGGATGATTTTGCCCCCTAGCCTCAAGACATTTGGCAACGTCTGAAGACTTTAATTGTTCCAATTTAAAAGGTGTGTACTTCATCTAGTATAGAGATGTCAGGGATGTTGCTAAATATCCTACAGTGTACACAACAGCCTCCCATATCCCCAAATGTCAATAGTGCTAAAGCTGAGAAACCTTACAATCTTTTTTTTTTTTTTTTGAGCCAGAGAGGTCTTTTTCAAATGCAATTATTTCAACACCCTGCTGAATATCCTTCAAGGTCTTTTTACTGATTTTAGGTTAGAGATGTGAACTTTTTTTTTTAATGACCCATAGGGTCCTCTGAAGTGTAGCTCCTACCAGTCTCTTTAGCCTCAGCTGTGCACTCTCCTCTTTGCTCTCTGTGCTCAAGCTGCACAGACTCTTCTTCACTTGTGTAAACATTGCATCTCACAAGAGGACCTTATTTACCATTTGTCACTAATACTCTTCCTCTTAACTCCGTCCCCAACCCTGACCTTAACTCTAACAGAAGAACTAGTAAGTGATGTGGGGAGCTGGCAGCTGGGTGAGATCCAGAGGCTCTATGGTTCAGGAGTATTAAGTGAGGCCACTAAATACACCTGTCTGTTATCCATTCCTTACGTAGACTCTTTTTCAAAAGGCATAATGGGACCCAGTGCAGCTGAATGGAGCAGGGAAGTGGGAGCCTGGTTTTGCTTCCCTGACAGGCAGGGTGTGGGAAGTGCAGGTCCATGGGTCTTAGGACTCCTGGTGCTCCCTACATGAAAATAAATGATCCTATCAAAACCAGAAATTTCATAGGTTTCACTTAACACCACCTGGTTCTTCAAGCATAGGTCTGGCTGCCTTAAGAGGAAGAATAACCTTTAGCTTGGTTATTGAAGAATTTATCTTGGAGAGAGAAGAGGAACTGAGCTGGTGGAGCCTGAGGCTATCTGCATCCTGGCTGCCATGAACCCAGGTGGCACCTGCTCTATGATGCAGTTGGTGAGGATGTTCGCATTCTGAGTCCTGTTTGGCTGGTGGGGCACTGGTATCCTTAATGTGAGTGTCATAACAGCCTTCAGCAAGGGTAGAAAGTGGTCTGTAGCCTCACTCTTGGTTGTGCTTTTTGGCTCCTCTTTTGTAGACATTTTCAGTAAAAAAATTAAAGGAGTGAATCCCTGTATTGTGAAAAAAATAGACAAACCAAACGACACACCTAGTTAATTGCTACTCATCTTTGAGATCAGAGTTCTAATATTTTTTCCTTAGGAAAGACTTCCCTAACTCTCCAGGTGAGGTATAAGCTCTCATAAACCTATGAAGCTTTCATTCACACCAGTATATAGTTATGAACTTACTTGTGTCGCTATTTCGTTAATGTGAACACCCTACAAACTACATTGTAAATGCCAAGAGAGGCAGTAATCTCAGTTGCTAGTGCAATGGCTGACATGTAATAGATACTGAATAATATTTTTTAATAGATTTTAACTTTTAAAAGTTTTAGTTTTACAGAAAAATTGAGCAAGTAGTATGGAGCGTTACCATTCAATTCCTGTCTCCTTTGCCCCAGTTTTGTCTATTATGTAGCTTTAATGTGGTACATTTGTCAATAAGAGACATTTGTTATAATTACTAAACCAATAATAATACTGAAACCTTATTATTAAATGAAACTCATCATTTACATTGTTTCATTCTTTGTATGAAAAATTTCTATAGGCTTTAATAAATACATTATGTCATAAGCCACCATTTATAGTATCATACAGAATAGTTTCACCACCCTAAAAATCCCCTGTGCTCATCTTCATTTCTTCCTCTTTCTTCCTTAACTTATGGCAACTATTGATTTTTCCCTGTCTCTTTAAGTTTTGCCTTTTCCAGGATATCATATTGTTGAACTCACAATCTGTAACATTTTCAGACTAGCTTGTTTCACTTAGCATTATGCATTTAAGTTTCCTCCGTATCTTTTCATGGCTTCATAGTTCATTTTTTATAAAATCATTGAGTAATATTCCATTGTATGGATGTACCAGTTTGTCCATTCACCTATTGAAGGACACACTGGTTCCTTCTCATTTTGCTACAAACATATATAACATAAATAAACATTCATGTGCAAGTTTTTGTGTATGTATTTGGATAAATACTTAACAGTGTAATTGCTGGATCACATTTTAAGACTATATCTAGCTTTGTAAGATACTGCCAAACTGTCCTTCAAAGTCTCTGTACCATTCTCCAGCAATGATGAGAGTTCCTGTTGCTCTACATCTTCACCAGCATTTTATATTGTCGGTATTTTGAATTTTAGCCATCCAAATAGGTGTGTAGCAGTATCTCATTTTAATTTTTCAGTTCCCTAATGACAGAGAATGTTGAGCATCTTTCACATGTTTTATTTGCCATCTGTATATATTCTTCATGAGGTGTCTGAGTAGATCTTTTGCCCATATTTAATTAGGTTGTATACTTTCTTATTGCTGAACTTTAAGAGTTTTTTGTGTATTTTGGATATAAATACTTCACCAGATATGTGTTTTATAAATATTTTCTATCAATCCCTGGCTTTATTTTCATTTTAAAAATAATTTTCATAAAGTTCAACCTAAAAATTTTCTAATTCATGGAGCATGGTTTTGGTTTTGCAACTAAAAACAAAGTGCCAAACCCAAGTCACACAGATTTTGTTCTGTGTTATGTTCTATAAGTTTAATAGTTTTGCATTTTACATTTCTGTTTACTATCTGTTAAATAAATTAATGAGGACTAATGGTAATAGAAAAGGAACAGACGAATTTGGGTGTGGAGAAAATTACTGGCTTTATAGATTCTGAAGGCATCAGCATAAAGTTAACAGTTAAAGCTTGTTGAGAACTCATCCAGAGAACTAAATTGCCAGTCAAGACATAGTTGAGACAACCAGATGATCAGAAAGGCAGGATTCAGGGTAGACCAAGGACAAATAGGTCAGAAGAGAGACACAAGAATCTGGTTCACTGATCAGAATTTCAGGAAGACAGTCCAGTACCCTGGAGAGCTCCCTACAAAGTCCATGTTTTGACCGGATGGAAGCCTCAAATGCCCCTAGCTGACAGCATCTAAATTTTCTCATAAGCCACAGGATGAAAAACCTGTATCACTGCACTGCATAAGTTTTAAATAACCTTTTCCATATTACAAGAATAAAAAATTAAGAGAGAGGAACATGAAGAAAAAAAAATCTTACCATGTAGAGATAATCATTAAGTACATTCATTAACTGAAGACAATGGCAAAACAAGATTTATGAATGGATCCTATTTATTATCTATCATCTATCTATCTATCTATCTATCTATCTATCTATCTATCTATCTATCATCATCATCATCACCTCTAGCTTCTTTTGTCAGCAATTCTTCAATTACTCGTTTAAGGTATAAATTTTATAAAATTAGATTTGAACATCTAAGATTATGTAATTAAATACATTCTGCTTCAGTTATAATTATGATTTGTGCCAAGCCCTTGTCCCTGGCATTGGAGAGGGTCAGGGAAGAACTAGTGAATCAAATTGAATTGGTGTACCAAGGCCTAGTTGAGTGTGTAGTTTTCCATATAATATCCACCCTTTCCATTCTTGAGCTCCAGATGCATTTCCAACAGCCTACTAGACATACCTACATTTTAATATTCTATCGACACCTTAAATTCTCCTTATTCAGAACTTATTTCATTAGTTTTTTTGTTCAAATTGCTCCACATCTTTTTTTATCTTGGTTAATTTCAACACCGGCCACCTGTAACCTTTGCTAAAACGAAGCAGGGAAGAAAGCAAAGGGGGAAGAAGCAAAGAAACAGTCATCCTATCTCACCTTACTAAATCTATGGATCTCAAAGATTACCCTTAAATCAATTCACTCTTTTACCTATCCCTTACAATGACTGCTAAGTTTCATTGCTATCTCTGTCTGTCTTTGGAGTCTCTCTCCTCTTTGTTCAGGCTTTTACCCATTACTCACCTCTTGATTTGCAGTATTTCCCCTTTTGAATTTAATTTTCATACCAGCACAAGAGAGAAATTTCTAAAGGCTGCATTTATTTTATAGACTCTGATGGTTCTCCTATTTCTATTTAGGATAGTGGTTAAAAAGTGGTCTCCAGAGTCAAACTTAACTGAATTAAAATCTGCACTTAACCATTGTGTGACTGTGGACAATTTGCTTCTCTGTACCTCAGTCACTCCATCAGTAAAATTGGAATAAATATTATCATAAGGTTGTTGGAGAGATTAATAAAATAACATGTAATTAACTTTTCACACAGTTTGGCAGAGGACATTCAATGAATGTTACTATTGTTATTATTATTATTATTGAAATTTGAACTTCACCTCATGTTAGTAGACTCACAGTATTTTGGCAGCTCAGAATGGCCACCCCCTTTATTTGGGAAACACCTCTCTAACTCCAATCATATGCTTCTTATGTTTGCAGCTAACAAAAGACCAATCTTTTTAGCTCCAAGGATAGGCAATAATCCAATTTTTGTTGAACATAATATCTTTTTGCTTACAATCTATGGTCCAGGTTTGGCATGTGACCAAGGCCCAGCTCATCAGAATATTTTCTGGGGATTTATTTACTTATTTGGCTAGAATTCTAAGGGTGGGAGGCTGGTTGGGGGAAGGAGGTAGAGGAGAAAAATTCCATTTTATTAACTAGTGGTACATATAGTAATATGTAACCTTCCTGAAAGCCATATTTTCCACTACTAGAGGTCATATGCAGGAGAAATTGAAAACAACAGAGAGCAGACACAAGATTAAGAAAGAGAAAGAGAGAGAGGATGGATGGAGGATTCTGGCACCTTTCTAGTTTCTGTTTCCAGGTAACATCAAAGATCTCTGCCCTTCTAACACTTGTCCAGGTTGTAACCATGACCCTTACAGTCAAAAAATGTCTCGACTGGTACCATTCGTCAGATAAAGGCTCTCACAGTAATATTCAACCATATTTCTGTGCTTGTTTTAAACCTTCGCACTAGGTTCCACTAAATTTGTTCTCATTCTTAGGATATGTAACACCCTTTTTCAACTCTATACATTTGTATTCTATTTTACCTTTTTGTTAATGTCACTGTCTCTAGACTCTAAGCCCTCCAGTGTACTTTGTGAATATGGCTTATTAATATTCGTATCTTGCCCTGAACAATGTACAGCACAGTTCTTCACATATAGAACATATTTAACATGGTTAAATAGATTAATATACATTTTAAAATTTATATAAGGGGTTCTCTGTGGCCTAGATGTGTTTCCAGGAGCAGGAATATAAAGAAGAGTAATGCCTTCCTACCTTCAAGGAGCTTGCAGTTGAAGGTGAATGTGGGATGTTAGGCATGTAATAATTGCTGTGAGAGAAAAAGAAAGCATTTTTACACATATTATTTAGTCTGTATGATAAATCTTTAATGTTGATATTATCATCTTCTCCACTGAGCCCACAAAGAAGCTCAGGCTCTGAGAGTTCAGGAAACTTGCCCAATATAACTGAGCTAAAAGAGACAGAGGCTGACCAGCAACTTAGGTCCTCTGTCTTCCTCTGTTCCTACTTCTGTTATTCTGACTCTCACTTCCCGCTACACCTTACCTCGTCCACATCTTTGAATTTTCAGTGGACAAATTTGCAGTGTGAAACAGATAAGAAGGTTTATCTTTCTTATCATTGGATTATTTATTCTCATTCTCTCTCTTGCTCTCTCTTTCTCTCTCTCCCCCCGACTCCTTCTTTTCCCTCTCATATTTCTTTCCATCCCCACCAAATTTTGGTGATTTACTCTTCAAAAGCTTGTGTCATAAGCAAGGTATGTAGAGATGGAAATTGGAAGCTAGCTCTTATGACTCTTAGTTGAATGATTTTTTTGACTGCACACACACTTTTCATTTACCTGTTTTAAATTTCTGACTGTCAAGACAGCAAAATTATCACCTGATGCAGCACACACAAATTCTTCTGGGGTTGGTGTTAGGGAGATGATTTGATAAGCCTGAGGAAGGTGCATGTGCTGAAGAATCCCGGCACTGGGGAAGCTGTGCACATTGCAGGAGGCTGCTGAGATTGTGCTTTGGAACCAGGAAGGAAAAAATGCTTTAAAATACAGTCTTTCCACTGACAGAGCTTAACATCCTGCCTGCTGGTGAAGGAAAAATTTTGAAAGCCTCATATACATCTCACAAAGCAAGTAATGAAGGATAATTTGGAAATGTTAGGCAATAAATTGAAAATAAGCACACTGTATTTTATGATATATTATACAAGGAGTCAAAAGTTGTTATATATATTTTTTACAACAAATAACTGGGTTTAAAAGGTGTTCACGTTATATGTGGATGCTTAAGCTTTGGATAAAAAGAAATCTTAACAAATTATTTTGATTCAATTATTATGAAAACATTCATTTTTCTTTTGATGTTTCAGATCTATTTCCCTTTTCAGACCAATGAAAGCCAACTCTACAAGGTCATGGAATATCTTTCTTTGACCTCTCTGACTTGTCTGATTATTTGCATTTCTATCTCTGTATAATCAATGTTAAAGATCTTCTAGCCCTTTTCCATGAGTAATGGCTAATAATTAGCACATTGTAGGTTTATAAATGTAGCATTTTGTAACATTCCCTGTGTTTTCAATGATAAAATTTGAGAATTACCTAATGCTTTAAATATTCGATTTTCATATATTTTTCATTTTTGGTTCTGATTATGGAAGAGAACTCAATGCTATTTCTGAGTTGTTAATTATTAACATATCTAGATTGTACCAGTCAGAGTAGACTAAAACATGCTGGGGGTGGTGGTGGACAACTGCAAATTACAGTGGCCTAATACAACAGTTTATTTCTCCAGTTGAATATCCATATGCAAAAAGATGGATACAGATGCATACCTCACAGTATACCCAAAAATGAACTCAAAATAGATCATAGGCTTAAATGTAAGAGCTAAACCTATAAAACTTCTAGAATAAAACAAAATCTCTGTGATCTTGGGTCAAGTAAAGAGCTGTTAGATATATAATCAAAAGCACATCATATTAAGAAAAGATAAATTGGATTTCATTAAAGTTAAAAAACTTTATTTCAAAAGTTTTTGGCTCTTTTTTATAATAGCCCCAAATTGGAAACAATCCAACTATACATCAACTAGTGAACAAACATAAACAAAATGTATTCATACAATGGAGTACTATTAAGCATTTTAAATTATTGACACATGGTACAGCACAGATGAACCTCAAAAACATTATGCTGGTTGAAAGAATCCAGATCAAAAGACTATATATTGTATGAGTCCATTTATATGAAATGGCCAGAAAAGGCAAATCTATAGAGAAAGATAGATGGTCTGGGGTTGGGAGTGGGAACAGGATTTACTGAAATGGGCATAATGACTATTTCTGAGGTGGTGGAAATGTTCTTAAGACTGGATTGTGGAGATGGTTGCACAACTCTAGTTTCTGCTTGTCATTTAAGGACCCAAAGTGACAGATATTCTACCCCAACACATACTTCCATGATTACCACAGCTGGAGCAGGGGAGGGGAATGTGCTTCTGCCTTTTAAAGATTTTCCTACCCGTCCATCTTTATTGTTAAAAAGCAAGTTACATGGCCATGCCTAACTTCAAAGATGCAATAGATAGTACGATTTTAGTATGTGTCTGGAAAAGAGGAAAGCAGAATTTCTGTGACTAACCCTAATGACTCTCATATTAATAATAATAATAATAATAATAATGGGTATATGTTTACACAGAAAAACCAGCTTTTTAAACAATAGGCATCATTCACTTCTCTAATGTTTAAGGGATTAGAACACTTTAGTGGGGCAAAAAGGTGCCAAAATTACACCAGTAAATGGAAATTGCAGGAAGGCACATTGTACACCTACATAAGGGAGAGTTTTCTAATTACTATCGTTTCTGAAATTGAAACGACTGAGATGTTGAAGTTAGGCTTGATGACCACCTGAAAGAAACGTGGAGAACTTAAATCAAATGTTCTCCAAACCTGATGTTCTAAGATTGGGCTTAGGTGCACTACAAATATACCTGTTTGTGTAATGATTTAATCTATTTTTGGTGTGCATCAATCAAGTGTGAAGGGCACTGAAGACTAATTTATAAGAAACTTACAATTCAGAGAAAGTGAAACTTGAAAGGTAGCAGAGATGTTGAGGCTGCAGTAAGAAGACAGACTTAAAATTTGATTAAGACTATTAGACAGGAGGAGCAAAGGAGAGGAAGGATACGACTAAAATACTTAGACTATTTAATGGTAAGGATAAAATATTTATTTGCCAAATCCTGAGATCAGAGGCTAAGGAACCCCTTTTGAAATATGAGCAAAGTGCGTTCTGGCCACGAAGGAAAATTTTGCGGAGAGAAAAAGTAAGGTATTAATTACGCCTGAGACAAGTACATAAAATAATTTAAAAAATGTTTTGACAAAGTTATAAACAAGGGTACCACATGTGGCTACTAAGAGGAGCTGGGCTGTAAGTATAACTCAGAGACAAGCATACACTCCCACAGTTTGTCGCTTGGGACCCCTGTCGGCAGCAGAATATCGGCTGGTTTAGAGTCTGCCTTAGAATGAAAAAGTTCCGTATTCCTGAGATAAACCACTTTGCACGGGATTATTCTCAGATGTCATCGCAATCAGGAAGGATTGCAAAGCAGATGAACAGAAAAACCTTTAATCGTCAGGGGGGGAAAAAAAAAGGTCCCCACACCTTCTATGGAAGTAGCTCCGAATCAGAAGGAATTTGGAGCTGGACAAAACCCGCCGAATAAAATTTAATTCTGACATCCACGGTCTTCCTGCCCGCTGACGGGAATTCGAGCAGCAGCAGGCCTCAGCGTGGAGATAGAAGAAACGCTCCTTCATCTACGGTTTGCTCGCCGGAAAGGAAATCGGCACCGCAAGACGTAGCGAGCAGCATCCTAATTGTCAGAGGAATGTGCACAGTGAAGACTGGACACGACCCTTTCCTCCATTGGACGAACGGCAGGACGACGGCCCGGCCCGGCCGGGCCCGTGGCGCTCACCATTGTGTGCGCGCGGCGGCGGAAGGACTCCGTCTGCCGGCAACGTCAAAGAGTCCCTCTTTGTTCGGTGCCGGTCGCGGCCGCAGGGCGCGGTGTTCCTCCGCGCTCGCGGCGCAGGCCCCGCCCCTCGCGGCCCTGGAGAGCTGCCATTCGGCCCCGGCGCCGCTCCGCGTTCCCAGAATGCACCGGCCGTCCGCGGGAAACCAAAATGGCGAAGGGCCGTAGCGAAGTCTGCTGTGTTTAAGGCTGGTGTAGGAACGGCCGCTCTTCCCCGCAGCCCTCGTCCCCAGGACCTCGGTGTGTGCGTGTGTATGTGCGGGGTGCCCGGTGGGGCGGGTGCCCAGTAAGTGCTCGGACTCGCAGGGGAAGCGCCCACGGGGACGTGATTGGTGGTTTTTTTCCTGTATGAAGCGGTTGGCACCACTGAAGTGACCGAATGAGGTGAGAGACCTTCGCCTGGGAACCAGGCTCTTCCGGAGGCGGCTGGGGGGTGGGGAGGAAGAAAGGAAGCCAGTATAAAAGGAAAAGATGGAGGATCGAGGTGGGGGTGGCGGCTGCAGTGTGTGTATGTGGGTGCCTTGCATTTATGTACAGGTTGAAAAGAATGGATGGGAAGGAGTAGTCAGTTGGGTGTTAGGGAAAATAGAGACTAGAGGAGAGAGCTGGGCGTTGGAGAAACAAGATGAAACGTTGAGACGGGGAAGCTGTGTTTGGAGGGGCAGGAAGGAACCTGGGGGCGGGAGACGGTTGGAGGGGCAGGATGAACCTGGTGGTGAAGCGGTGGGGGACCGAGGGGAGGCGCCGTTCGGAAGTATAGGCTGAGGGAGATGTGGGGTGCAAAGTGAAGGGGCTTCCTGGGACCTTAGGGGGCGCAAAGGGAAGTAGCAGCTTGGAACGGAAGGTGGGGGAATTGTATGGAATTGCAGTATGGGGGTAGAGTGGAAGGGCAGGATGGATGGAGTACGAGGAAAAGGGAAATAATCAGTGGAGCCTGGGAGCGAACCCTAAAACCTTAAAGGGGGGCAGTGGAAGAGAAAGTGTGAAATGGGGAGACGTACCTTATATTTGGAGCGCACCAAATGTTTGAGGCAGTCTTCTAATGAAATCTAACTCATGTCCCTGCTCGGATCCGTAGTGTTCATATTATAGTGTTCATTTTTTACAACTGCGGTAATTACGGTTTAAGAGATTTTAGCTAATTTGCCAAGATTATTTAACATATTTTGATAGTGCCAAAACTGTTAATTCTGACTGTGCTTTACAATCTGGTGTCCTTGATTGCTAGAAATTTTTTTTGTGGAAACAATTAGAGGGAACAGATGGATTTATCGGGGTGATTTGACGAACACTGAGGGTTTATGAACAATGGGAAAAGGGATGTGGAATGTTATTTTGTTCTTTAAAGCGTTTGACTTTAAAGATAGAACCCATTTACTGAGTCAAATATGAAAACCCAAGTAGGCCTGTGTATAACATAAGAAAGCATGTGGGGTTAGTACAAAACTAGAAATATGTAAATAATGTCTGATTTAATGTGACTCCAGATGCTCCGGTAGTAGTAACTTTCTCCTTCAGATTGCTTCCATGTGACGACCCTCCTGTATACCTTACCTACGGACTGGTTTCGTTTTCCATGTTTTTCATTCCCTCTTGAGAATTTCTTTTTTTGGCAGTGATGGCAAAGACAGTGACTTTAAAAGTATTTAATGTGGATAAAGTAAAATGTACTTAGATTCTAAAGTAACCTTTTCAAAGATTTGAAAATGCTATAAATGGAGCCATTCGACTTACAGCTTTAGGTAGGTGTTCAGTAGTTTTGTCAGTGAAAGAATTGATTTTAAATTTCTTAACATAAAGCGTTCTATTTTGGATATTTGGAATGCTATTCACACTCTAAGCATTTGCAGTGATAGTTTGAAAATTTTTGTTTTTGTCTTTATAGGTTCCTAAATATAAAAATGTATAATTCACATTTTAAATCTGCTCACCTTCAGTTTTTTTTAAGTACTAAAAATATTCTAACAATTTGAATTAAGAGTGCACCTGTTTCCTGATACTGAGTATTCATATTAATAGGCATAAACGGAAATCTATCTACCTATCAGGATTAAAGCACACAATTTTAGAACTAGAAGTATAGAAATCATTTGGTTAACCTTTTTTCTAGATAAAGAAAATGTATTTAATAGCCCTTTTAATTATCCTGTTGTCTCAGAGCTCATTTTGGAAAGGGATTTTATTCTGTGTATTCTGCCATGAGTGCTTTGATGTCATGAATTTAAATATACCTTTCACTAGATCCTTGACTGAAAAGATAATTTTGATCTACTTGTATTTCATTATAATGATTACATCTGACTTTAGGAAACTGGCAGTATAGTCATAATCTGCTTTAGTTGGTCTAAACTTCCACGAATGCTGTTTCTTGGTTGATATTTTAATGCTTTGTTTCTCCTGTTTTTTAGGATTTGTTTATTGCTTTACTATAACATCCTCAAGGAAATGTGGATGTTTCCTTGAGGATTTTTTTTATGTATTTCTGTAGTGCTGCCCAGTAGAAATTTCTGCACTGATGGCAGTGTTCTATCTATATTTGCTCTATCCAGTATGGTAGCCAGTAGCCACATGTGGATGTTGAACACTAGAAATGTAATCGGCGAATTGTGAACTGAATTTATAATTTAATTTAATTAAAACAAATTTGAATGGCCATATGTTACTAGTGGCTACTGTATTGGACAGCACAGTATTAGGGGTTGTTGCATCTATTTATTAAAAATTGTCGCATCCATTAACTGTGGAAACCCAGAAACCTAAGGGTAAGGAACTATGCTAGAACTAAGGGGATCAAAGTTCTCTTTGTACATTTTTAAGATGAAATATTTTTCATTTTCGCCACACGTAATGTCTTCTGTCGTGTTTGTTTTCATATAACATTACCAAAGAATGATGAAGGTAGCAACTTCTCTGGTCTTTTTAAGATGTAAGATTCTGTTTCCTTTGTTGAAAACAGCAAATGTTGATGTTAGGAAAGTTAGTTTACTTTGTTATTTTTACATATCAGTTTCAAAAAAAAATTGGTTAAGGAAAATCAAACATACAAAATGAACAGAAATAGTATAATGAACTTTTTGTATTCATGCTTGTTTCATCTATATGTCTACCTACTCACCTGCTCCCCTTCATTGTTATTATTATTTTTAAAGTTTTTTTGAGGTACAATTTATGTATGTTGAAATGCACAAATCTTAACTACACTTTTTAAAAAATAGCTTTATGAAGTAAAATGCACATATTACTATTTATATGTACATAATTACATGTACCCTTTTAATGGACAATTCACTGATTTTTAGTATATACACAGTTGTGCGACCATCATTTTTATCTAACTTCAGAACATTTTCATCACCCCAAAATAGAAATCTGTATCCATTTGTAAGTAAGCAGTCTCTCTTCATTTCTCCGTCCCAACACCTCTGGCAACCACTGATCTATTAATATGTTTATATTTTGCTGATCCTGAACATTTCATATAAATGGACTCATACAATTTGTGGCCATTTGTGTCTGGCTTTCATTTACCATGTTTTAAAGGTACATTCATGTTGTAATCTGTACTTTTGTTTATGGCCAAAATAAATTTCCTTGTGTGGATATACTGCACTTTGTTTGTTCATTCATCAGTGGATGGACATTTGAGTTCTTCTCAGCTATATAAATAATGCTGCTGTGAACATTCATGTACAAGGTTTGCATGGGTATATATATCTAGGAGTGAAATTGCTGGGTCAGATGATGATCTCTGTGTTTAACATTTTGAAGAACTGCCAGCTGTTTTCCAAAGAGCCTGTACCCTTTTACAGTCTCATAAGCAACCATGGGAGTTCCAGTTTTTCCACATCCTTGCCATTATTTGTGTCTGTCTTTTTGGTTATATCAATCCTGGTGGGTGTGCAGTGGTATCTCATTGTGATTTTGATTTGCATTACCCTCATGGCTAATGATGTTGAGCATCTTTTCTGTGTAGTCATTGGCCTTTTGATACCTTTTTTGGAGAACTGTCTTCATACCCGTTTGCCCATTAAAAAAATTGGATTTTTTTATTGTTGGATTGTAAATATTATTTATATATTTTGGATACAAGTCCCTTATCAGATGTATGATTTGTAATTATTTTCTCCCGTTCTGTGGGTTATCTTCACTTGGTGGTGTTTGTTGAAGTACAAAAGTTTTAAATTTTTATGAAGTTCAGTTTGTCCCTTCTTCTTTTTTCCTTTTTTGTTTATGCCTTTGATATCATAGCAAGAAAATGTTGTCTAATCCCAATACGGTTTTGACAAATGGGTATACATGTGTAATTTATACCTTTATGATATAGAATATTTCTCTCTTCCTAGAAAGTTCATGTGAATCTTTTCTCAGCCATTTCTCTCCCAACTACTGTTCTTTTTTTTCCACTTTAGATTCGTTTTGTTTAGAACTTCACATATGTGGAATTGTACAATATGTGTCAGTTAAAAAATTTTAAATTTGTTTCATAAAACTAGAACTGTAGTTCAAGCTCGAAAATCTCATTCTGCAAGGGATAGTGTAGTAGTGGCTTAACAATCTTAGCTACATCATGCCGTGATAGTCTTGACTAATACTTTGTGTAATATAGTTTTTTGATAGCTTATGAAAATAGTTTTTATTTTTGAGAGGACAAAAGTGAGTAGAGACTTAATGAGTATATACTTCCAAATGTGCCAATGGGGAGGATTTAAAAATTGGGAACAGGACAGTGAGGGATCCCTGTGATGTTGGATATGTTGGTATCTTGATTGTTTTGATGTTAATATTTTGGTTGTGATAGCCTGTAGTTTTCAAGGATGTTGCCATTTAAGGAAACTGGGTAAAAATTACGCAGACTATGATTTCTTAAAGCTGCATGTGAATCTACCATTATCTCAAAACATACAATTAAAAATTAAGTATTAAGAGAACAAAGTAGACTTAGTGAGAATGCTTTCAGTCAGGTGTTAAAAACAAACTAAAGATGAGCCTTTGTTTTTCTCTAACCTCGTTATTGAAGTTTATTGCGGGAAAAGCTACAACTTTTTTGGTCGTGTGGGGAGTGTAAGACAGTTGTCTAGTGGAAAGTACTCAGTATACTCAGAAGATTAGATCTGTGTTTAATCTGCAACAGCTTTAGTTTTTTTTTTTTTTTAACCTATAAAATAAAGAGGTGTTACCCACCTGTGTTATTCGCAGGATTGTTGAGAGGGTCAAGAAGGGAAATACAGGACACAGCACTTTATAAATTCTAGGCACAATATAATTATATAGTATTGATTTACAAAACCTTTTTCTAGAAGAGTTGTTATATAGAAGAGAACCATGTATACCTATGATAAAGCCTGTCTGCTAAAAACACCCTTGTACAGCCTTCCTCCCCAGATGATAAGTATGTCTAATACTGAATTAATAATTTATTTTGCCCTTTTCATATTATGATTTCAAACATGTTAACAAAACTGCCATATACCCTGTTGCATAAAATATATTTAGATGTATTATTGAACCAAACACTAGATGTTTTAGAAACCATGTTTAGTGAAAATCTGAAAAATACCGGCCCTTGGTATTTTGGGATGTTTTATAAATTGCTGTCCAGCTCTGAATGTTCTAATTGACATTAGATAAGTACCACAATCACCTGTAGAGCTAAAAAATCAAAAACCAAAATAAACAAGACCAGTTATTTATAACTCATACCCTAGAGTTTCCAAAGCCCAGGTTTGGTGTGGGCTCTTGTATATTTTTGTGTTTTAAATTTTTGCCCACTAGATTTTGTTCTGCAGCCAGAGTTAAAAAGTACTGAATTTTGTTTTAAGGGTCAAGATTAGAAACTTACCAGTTCTTATTAAACATTACTAGGAGCTGTACACAGGAAAGACTAATAATAGAAATGTTTTTCATAGTTGAAATAAGAAAGAAAAAAATTTTAGTACTATTTCCAACACACTCATTTAGAATATTTTAAAATCAATGGTTAATAAAGTAGTTAATGGAACTTTGTAGTTTGGGAACATTATAGACTGTTCACTGTTTTATAAAATTGCATTTAGTTGTGAGAGAATTCTCTTTTCAGGGAAGTGTTTAAACAGAGCCTGGATGATCATCTTACTTAGGGATAGTATAAGCAGGGATTTTTCATTAACTAAGAAGTAAATCACCTTTCCTGTACTTTCTTTAAAAATTTTTTTAAATTTAATTTTTATAATTAGTACCCACTTGGCACCATACATAGTTATTATAGTATTGTAAACTATATTCCCTATGCTATCCTTTACTTCTCCTTGACTGTTTTGTAACTGCCGATTTGAACTTCTTGATCCCTATACCTTTTCACCCAGCCCTCAAACCCCCTCCCATCTGGCAACCATCAGTTCTGTATATTTATGAGTCTGTCTCTTTTGTTTGTTTATTTTTTAGATTCCACATAGGTCATTTATCTTTTTGTCTGACTTATTTCGGTTAGCATAATAACTTCTAGGTCCATTCATGTTGTCCCAAGTTTTATTCTTTTTTTTTTATGGCCAGGAAACATTCCATTGTACAAACGTACCACATTTTTATCCAGTCGTCTACTGGTGGACATTTAGGTTGCTTTTATATCTTAGCCATTGTAAATAATGCTGCAGTGAACATAGGGATGCATATATCTTTGCGAATTAGTGTTTTGGATTTTTTTGGATAAATACCCAGAAGTGGAATTGTTGGGTCAATTTGCAATCCCATCAACAGTGCAGGAGGGTTCCCTTTTCTCCACATCTTTGCCAGCACTTATTGTTTGTTGATTGATTGATGATAGCTGTTCTGACTGGTGTGAGGTGAAATCTCATTGTGGTTTTCATTTGCATTTCTCTCCATGTACTTTCTAAAACTAAATAATATTTTAGATTATAATGAAAACAGTGGGCATTATTTCTCTTTTAGGATAGTTATGAGAATTGTCAGGGGTGATAGAATCCTTCCCAAAGTCAGGTTTCTCCTGAGTGTCCTTTTTTCTATTTTTCTTTGTATTTCACAATCTTTTTCACTTTGAACTGTTGTCTAAATCCATTGCTTAGGTTTTTCTTTCTGAAAAACAGGCTAGAGAATATATTTATCATTTCGTTTTGAGTTTTATTGCTGCTCACTAGAGAGGAACAAACAAAAGTGGTTACTTGCGAAGATTTTTTAAAATTTAGAACATTCTTATAGTATTTCCTACTGTAGTGATTCTCAAACATTGTGGTCTCAGGATCAGTTTATACTCTTAACTATTGAATATCCTAAGAACTTTTATGTGGGTTATCAATATTTATTACATTAGAATTTAAAACAATTTAAAAACAAGAATATTTATGTGTACATGCCATTAGTTTTCAGGGCAAACATCATGTTTAGTTTCTGGAAAATTCCATTTTACATTTGGGGAAGAATGAGAGTGAAAAAGGCAAATGATGTCTTAATATTATTTTGAAACTAGCTATGACCTTGTAGGTCTCCAGGAATCATACCTTTGAGACCTGCTGCTGTAGTGCACTGTTTCTTTAGGCATTTAGGATTGTTTCATGCGTTGCAGGGTGTTTAGCATTCCTGTCCTCTTTTTGAGCATATCGTTTGCTGTTTCATAGAAAAAAATTGAGATTCTCAGACATAAACTGCTTCTGTTTCCTATCTTCACATCTATCAACTTAACTATAAATGTGCCCTTCTTGACATCAGAAGAAATGCACCTTCTCTAATTCAAGGCTAGTCTTTCTCTTACATTTAAGATTCTATTTCTCTGACTTGTGTTTTCAGTTGTCTTTTGATACCTTCCTTTCGTATTAGAAACATGGTCAAGACTTTTCATATTTAAAAACACAGAAAAAGCCATTTACCTTGTATCATCGTCTAGATATATGTATCCTTCTCTTCTTTATGTAGCCAAGCTCCTTGGAAAAATAATTTCAACTTCATCAGCTCCCAAGGTATTATTAATAAAAGCATTATATATATATATTTATATACTCATCGTAGAAAATAAAAAAAAGAAAACTTTAAAAAGTAATTTATATCACCCAGACAGCTAGCAAAAATGCTTTTGTCTAGTTTCATTGTTTTATTTCTAAGCATTTTTTTCATGTATGGTAAACACTTTGAAATTTCCTTTAATGGAATAATGCATGTATTTGACTAAAAATATCAGTACAGAAGAGGGAGGGTTTAAAATGAAAAGCTAACAGTCTTTGGGTCTCCTGCGTCCTGCTTTGAGAATCATTTAAATTTTTATGTTATATTCCTTTGTTCTGTCCATTACCTCCAAAATGCTAAATAATTTTTTTTTTAAATGCCTACAGCACCTGGTATTTCTAACTGGTCTCCCATCCAAGTACTAACCAGGCCTGATCCTGCTTAGCTTCTGAGATCAGACGGGCTCCGGCACGTTCAAAGTGGCATGGCTGTAGACTAAATAATACTTTTACACTACTATTTGATTCATTCCAACTTTAGATGTCCTGTTGTATAGAGGCTTTCTTGCTGTGATATAAAGATTCAGTTTACTTATGCCCAACATCTCTTCCCTTTTCCAGTTTTTGGGTTTTCTGTTGGTTCAATAACTTTACACTTAAACCTTTTTCTTATTCCACCAGCACTAGACTTTTTTCCTCCATTTGGTAAGATGAGTATTGTTAAAGACCCTTCCTCACACCTCTCAATTTTTGTCATCTTTATTGTGCTTTTATATTTTTAAATTTGATAACATTCAATATTCTGTTCTTAACTACAATTATCTGTACTTTGTTTATAGGTTGATTCCAAAGGTTGAAAATTAATAAACAACTTCGATGTTAATTTGACCAAGTAAATATTATTTTCTGCAGAACCATACAGTACTAGGATCATAGTTCCTTACTAGTAACATATTTTTTCCTCTTAAAATTTCTAACACTTTTATATGATTTTCCTGCCTTTGTCTTAAACTGTAAAGTTTTTCCTAGTGTCTTATACTGTCTAGTTTGTTAAATCTTCCTTCTTTCTCAGATACCTCTCTCCGGGGGCCCTCTTTCCTTTCGTTCTAATCCAGATTGGTTGCTCCTAGGTCTTTTTCATGGCTGCCATTCTGGAACTTCCTATGTTGCTCTCTGAGGTTGGAAGCACTGTTTCCTGCATCCCATGTTTTTTTCTTTTTGGGGGGATACTTCCTCATTTTGCTAGAGCCAAATCCTCAAGTTCTGACTTAAGACCTTAAAGTTTATTTTATATGCCTTCACTTTTTAAAATGTAGTTTGATTGATACAGGATTCTAGTTTGAACATTATTTTTCATAATTTTGTGGCATTGCTCCTTTTCTAGAATCTAGTGTTGCTTTTAAGTCTAGTTCTAAGCCTTATTCTCATTCTTTTGTAAATAACTTGATTTTACTGTTTGGACACTTATAAGGTCTTCTCCTTTCAGTGTTATGCAATTTCATGTGAATTTGGGGTTTTTAAAAATCAGTTCTTCAGAAGTACTCTTGTTTTGAAGATTCCTATCTCCTTTCAGCTTTGGGAAAAGTGTTGGTGAAGATGTGGAAAAAAGGGAACCCTTGATAGTATTGCAAATTGGTGCAGCCATTATGGAAAACAGAGTGGAGGTTCCTCAGAAATTAAAAATAGAACTACATATTCAGCAATTTCAATTCTGAGTATTTATCTAAAGAAAATGAAAACACTAATGCAAAAAGATATGCACCTATGTTTATTGCAGCAGTATTTACAGTAGCCAAAATATGGAAACAACCTAGGTGTCCAGTGATGGATAAAGAAAATGCAGAGGTGTGTGTGTGTGTGTGTGTGTGTGTGTGTGTGTACATACACACAATGGAATATTATTCAGCCATAAAAAGAAAGAAATCTTCCCATATATGACAACATAGATGGATTTTGAGGTCATTATGATAAATGAAATGTCAGGGAAAGACAAATACTTTGTGATCTTACTTATAAGTGGATTCCAAAACAACAAAAACCAAGCTCATAGATACAGAAAACATGGTTGCCACAGGTTGGGGATGGGGTGCTGGCAAAATGGATGAAAGAGGTCAAAAGATATAAACTTCCAGTTATACAACAAAAGTCATGGGGGTGTAATGTAGCATTGTTTCTATAGTTAATAATGATGTATTGCATATTTGAAACTTAAACTGAATCTTAAAAGTTCTCGTCACAAGAAAAAAAAAATTTGTGCCTGGTGAGGAATGTGAACAATACTTATTATGGTGATGATTTTGCAATATATACAAATATACAATCATTATGTTGTATACCTGAAACTAACATGTTATATGTCAATTATATCAATTAAATACATGTTACCTAGCAAAAATAAAAAAGATGCTATAGAAATGTATTTCTAAATAGAGAAAAATGTTCTTAATATGCTGTTAAATTAAAAATAAGGCATGTTGCAGAGCAGTTTGCAAAAAAGACCTAATTTTTATAAATGAAAATAAACACTTGGATTAAAACAAAAAGTTTTCTCTTCTCCCATCATCTCTGTTTTCAAGGGCCTCTTTTATATTTTACATCTCCTTGATCAATCATCCTCCTCCACACCAGAAATATGGGAACATTTTCATTGACTTATTTTTCCAGTTCAGTAAAAGTCAGATTTTTTAGATTTCCAGAAGCTCTTAATATCATCTTGTTTTTAATTTATGCATACAGTAGATCCTTGATTTTTTTCTATATTATTTAGACTTTATTTTTCAAGTTTTCTGTTCCCTGGATTATTTCCTTTGGAGTCTGTTTTCTTTGTCTTTTGTTTTTTAATTTTTATTAAATCAGGAAGCAATATCTGCTTGGATACTTGGTATGGTAGGTTTTAATTTAGAATGAAATGTGGGGAGCTAGCTCTCTCCTATTTCCTATGATGCCGGAATGTGAAAGGCTTTACTTTGGGACATAAGCACTCATTTATTTAGCCTTAGTTTTCTGACACTTTTTTTTGTGAGTTGAACTCTCATTTTTCTTCCTTTCCTCCCAGGACTATACTAACAATAGTTTAGATTTAGAGGAGACAGCCACTTCTTGAGATGCTAACTCAAGAAGGTTTGTATCTCAGGAATATGGGGAAATAGATTTAAAAATAGTTCCTTCCCCACCCTCAGTAAAGGGGGAAAGGGGAGGAAATGAAAGGAAAGAGAACTAATGCTGTAGTGAGTTGCTGTTATTAATGGAGATTTTCAGGAGCATTGGGCAAGGTGAGGGAAAAAAAGATTGAGAAATACTTGTTTACAAGTTAAGTTCTAAACATGACAGTTAGAGAAAACCCTTTATGGTTGTTTCTGGACAACCTCAACAGGAATAATGAGAAGTAATGATTTATTGTGATTGGAATATTTGGGAGTGGAACTGAGGATTGTTTGAGAGAGGTTAGTTTGAGAAAGCATTTTATATTGAAGAATTTTAGACTTTATTCTTTTGGCCAATGTTTCCTAAACCTAAGTAATTCTGTTGCCAACATTCTTTCTTGCCATGTCTATTATCTCTTATTATTTGCTTGATGCTTCCTTTATATTAACTTTAAATTAACTCCTTTAGCTTTAAGCAATAACCATCAGTTTAGGATTAAACATCTTTAATACACATTAAAATAATTGCATGAAATGAAAAATGTCTTCTGCCATGATACTTTTTATACCTCACCGAGAAACACTATATTTCATTGAATATAAGATGTTGTTAACTTTAAGAAGTACCTTTTTATGTATCACTAAGAAAAAGCCCTGCTAATTAATGCTTATCATATAGAAGTTTCTTTTTATGCTGATTATCATTCTTGTATTAACATAAAAAGGAACAGCTTTTTCTCATTCTTTTATAAATATAAAAAGGAAAGTATAAGTGAAGTCCATTGGGTTGAGGTATTTGTAGACCTGTTAAAAATCTGCTTTTGCATCACATAAAAAAATAACAGTTTTATTGAGATATTTCATATGCCATTATAATTTGCCATATTAAAGTATACAGTTCACTTGGTTTTAAAAAAAAAATCAATGTGTAATCATTACCACTATCTAATTTTAGAACTTTTTATTACCTCAAAAAGAATACCCATACCATTTGGCATTCACTTCCCATTCCATCCTCCTCCTTCTCTAGTCCCTGACAATACTAATCTACTGCTGTATTTATATTTTGTCAATACTGGCCCTTCATATAAATGGAATTATACAATTTGTGGTCTTGTGTGTCTGGCTTCTTTCTGTTTTCATGTTTTCAGGGTACATTCATGTTGTAGCATGTATCTGTATTTCATTCCTGTTTATGGCCAAAATACATTTCATTGTATGGTTATCCCACATTTTGTTTATTCATTCATCAGTTAATGGACAGTTTTCACTTTTTGGCTATTATAAGTAATGCTGCTATGAACATTCATGTACAGGTTTTATGTGGCCATCTGTTTCTGTTTTCTTGGGTACATATATAGGGGTGGAATTGCTGGATCAAATGATATCTGTATGTTTAACCATTTTGAGGAACTACCAGACTGTTTTCCAAAGAGCCTCTACTCTTTTACAGATTCATCAGCAACTATTTCTCCACTTCTTTGCCATTACTTGTTGTGTCTGTCTTTTTGATTATAACCACCCTGGTGGGTGTGCAGTGGTATCTCATTGTGGTTTGATTTGCATTACTGTCATGGCTAATGCTGTTGAGCATCTTTTCACTGTGGTTATTGGCCTTTTTGTATACCTTCTTTGGAGAAACTGTCTTCATGCCTTTTGCCCATTTAAAAATTTGGATTATTTTTTTTATTGTTGAGTTGTAAATATTATTTATATATTTTGGGTACAAGTCCATTATCAGATGTATGATTTGCAGTTATTTTCTCCAGTTCTGTGTTCTGTGGATTGTCTTTATGCTTGGTGGTCCTTTGAAGCACAAGTTTTAAATTTTGATGTTCAGTTTATCTATTTTTCTTCTAAGAATAACATTGCCTAACGACGTCACAAAAATTTACTCCTATGCTTTTTAAAAAGCATTATGCAGTTTTAGCTCTTAGTCTGTGATCCATTTGGAATTAATTTTTGCATATGGTGTGAGGTAGGTGTCTATTCTTTTACATGGGAATACCATTTTCCCAGAACCATTTGTTAAAAAGACTCTTTTTCAACTGAATTGTTTTGAAAATCTTTTCAAAATTAATTGACCATAAATTTAAGGGCTTGATTCTGGATTCTTAATTTTATTTTATTGATTTATGTATCCTTATGTCTGCATTATAACATTCTGATTATTGTTGCTTTGTATTAAATTTTGAAATTGGGAAATGTGAATCCTCCAAAGTTTTTCTTCAATATTTGGTTATTCTGGGTTTCTTGCTTTTCTATGTGAATTTTAGAATCAGTCTGTCAATTTCTACAAAAAAATACTCTGCCATGATTTTGATAGAGATTGCTTTGAACGTTGTAGATGGATTTGGGAAATACTGCCATCTTAATGTTAACATCAATGACATGGGATGTCTTTCTAATCCTGTAATGCGGGTCTTATTTAATCCCTTTCTGTGTTTTGTAGTTTTCATTATACAAGCCTTACACCTTTTTGTAATTCCGAAATATTTTGTAATTTTTTGGTGTGATTGTAAATGGAATTTAAAAAATTCATTTTCAGATCATTCATTGAGAGTATATAGGATTATTCATTGTTAATGTATAGAAATGCAGTTGGTTTTTTATATTAACTTTGTATTCTGCAACCTTGCTGGTTTATTCTAGTTGTTTGCGTATTCTGCATCACTTTTTGAATTTTATAGCACATCTTCCCTCACAGTATCACTTTTTGTGCCATCTTTAGCATTGTTACTTTAGCATTGTTGACAGTATTTCTTAAACTACTTTATATAAGAAAATATATAAGAATTGGTGCTAGCCTCTATGGCAGGTTTATAGGTAAATATAGCAGGTCTACTACTCTTGATTCTCACTTTGGGAAGCCAACTGAACATGTCTTATTTATTATGTGCCCTACCTTTTCCCACCACCATTTAATTTCTGGAGGGATAATAGATGCTGATATTCTGTGTTTTGATGCTGGTGCTCCTAATGTTTGCATATGCATTGGTATTAAGGAATCTTTTGCTACTGTTGCCTGGCCAATTAGTGATTGATTATAAGACACTGTGAGTTGTGACACAGATCTACATTTCTTTAAGTTAAATGGAAAATTATGAGTCCTTTAGTTAATGACTTCTTTAGGCACTAGGACCCATTTGGAGTTCTTTAGGCAAAGGAATGAATGATTATAACAGATTTTCTTTACTGCAGGTTGAAAGTGCATTAAATAAGCATTGGGGTTGGTGGCAGGAAGATCAGTTAGGAATCTGGTAATCAGGCAAGTAAGGCAGTGGTTATAAGAGATACTTGTGAGGTGATCTTTAAGGAAGAATTAGGATTGTGTGAGTATTTGGAGGATTAGGGAAGAGAGAGGAGTCAAGGATAACAATTTCTAGATTGAGAGATGGTCAGATGGTAATAACATTAACTGCTATAGGGAATACTGGAGGAAAAGGAGGAATTTGAAGAAAATGTCAGTTAAGGGTGCTGGGAGAGTCTATTAGATGTTTTGTAGGCAATTGAAAATAAGATTCTGAGGCTCATGAGATTAGAATGGGGCTGGAGATAATTTAAAAATTGTCAACAGATAAAAATTAGGTGAAACATCAGGAGAACATGATTACTTAGGACAAGCAGAACATGTAGACCAGGAAGGGATGGATCCCTAGGAACTTCAACATTTTAAAGTGTTGGCAGAAGAGGAAAAATCAGTACGGAAGTGGGAGAAGAGTCACTTACCAGTGACAGGTATCTCAGAAATGAAGGAAAGTGAATTTTAAGAAATAGTTCATGATCATAAATTATTATACAAAGTTTAGGTACAGCGAAAACTGAAATTAGAGTATTGTTTGGTATTTGGTCATATGGAGGTCTTTGATGTAGTTGTTAACAGTAATCAGGACAGTCAATTTGCGACAGATTAAATGGAGCATGCTTTGTAAAGTTTATTCGTGAAAAGAATGAGAAAAATGGAGATATAATTTGTAAGGACTTTTGTTGCTGTTTTTAATTTTATTTTGGTTATTCCAGATTTGTTCCAAGGGAGAGTTGGAGACAAAAGAAAGGAGATAATCGATAAAATTCTTAATGTGAGATTTCTAATACTGAAGAGCCATGGCCTCCTTAGAGAAGTGAATTAGGTAGTTGCTTTTGTGGATAGATTTAAGTAAAAAAGGGGTGGGGAGAAAGTTGAGCAATTTCATATTTGTAGTTTCTGTTTTTTCTAATATATAACAACCTTGTTGAGTGAAGAAGTTGAGTACCCCAATAGACTTTCCACCAAGTTCCTTATTCTGAAGGTTTGTATGCAGCAGAATGATTATAATATTTTTTAAAAGTTCTTTATGCATTAATTATTTTACACATATGGTTAGTTATAGCACCTACACTTTTTGAAAAGATATATAATTACTGGTTTTCTACTGATATCAAATTCCCTGAGGAGGCCGAGTCTTAACCATTGAACTTTCAGTTCTTTGAGGAGTGTCTGGCACACATACCACTTTGTTATTCCTTTGAGGTGTGTGTGTGTGTGTTTTTTTTTTTTTTAGAATTACAGCTCATAATATTAAGATGCTTTAAGCATATAGAAACAAAATAAACTAATTTTCTTTGAGAAGAGAGAGTGTATCATTTTCTCCTGTGCTTTCATTAGTTTAAGGTTCCTTCTTGGGTACTTGAAGCCCTCTGTTGACAGTCTGTGACTTTTTGATAGCAGTTCATGAATTCTCCATTAGAGGAGTAATTTATGCAGTTCTGTTTAAGAGCACTCAACCTCATACTAAAAACATTTATACTAAATTTAAAAATAATCTCATAATATGGTTCTGGATCCTAATGACATTACCTCTTAATCATGAATTGACATCAACAAATATCTGTTGGTTACTCATCTTGAACAGATGAACAAACAATTCATTTACTTATTTGTTTGACAAATATTGTTGAGGACCTTCTATGTGGGATAGTCTTGGATGCTAGAGATAAAGTATTGAACAACATAGACACTTTCACTGCCCTTGCAGAGTCTGCAGTATGGAGGAGGGATACATATACATGCAAGACAAGTAAACACAAGGAATCAGGTAATTTTTTGTTAAAACTGTTTAACCTGACTTTAATTATGAGGAAACAATAAGACAAATTCAGTATGTGTAGCATGCTTCCAAGATAGCCGACTTCAAAAAATGTCTGTTTAGTAGAAGCAATCAAAAACGGATACGGTTGAGGTTAAAGGAACCAAGAGACATGACAGATACAATGTATGAACCTTGACTGGGCCCTAGCTTCTAAAAAAAGCTTTAAAGAACATTTTATATAATGTTGGAGAATTTGGACTGTACATCAGGTAATAATATTAATGTTAAATTTGCTTGTATAATAATGGTCTCGTGGCTATATATTTGAAGGTTCATTGTTTTAAGGAGGTACATCTGATATTTACAAGTGAAATGATATCTGCAACTTTCAAATGGACCAGCAAAAAAATGTGTGTGGCAGGGGGAGAGGGAGAAAGAGAAGGAGAACTGTGAAATATTGGTGAATATAGGTGAAGAGTACACTAAATTATATTTGGCAAATGTAATAGATTATGATAGGTTCTTTAAAGAACGAGCTTTCTCTGATAGAGAATACTATAGAGTTCAACTACTTTGATAGAATTACTTGTGGGGAGGGCAGTTTTGTAGGAGGTACAATATATATGAATGTCTTGGGTGGGAAAAATATTTGTTTTTGAGACTTAAAAGTAGGCCTGTATGGCTATATGTTGAGATGCCAAGGTGTAATACTTCTGTGGGAGGAGAAAACTAACATAGGATACTTCATTTGTAGCATTTTCAGCCTAATAAATACCTAATATCCCAGTTTTAGTGTTTGAGCTATTTATAAAGTTCTTTTGTATTTATCTGCAAGAGACTCTTAAATGCAGAGACAGTTGTCCTTGAGCTTTGTGTCAGCATCAGACATAGCCAGTTATTTCTGTCTTAGGAAACTAAACAATGAAACTGAACTGTCTCTAAAAATGCATTTCATCACTGGTGGACTTGGTAGACTTAAATTAGGCCTGTAAAAGCCTTTTGGCTAAATGTATTATGAACAAGAGGTAAATTGGTTTTACCGTTAAATCTGGGATGTAATCCAGCATTACTTGACTTTCTTTAGAACTTTAAGGAAGTGATTTTATTTCTGACTTATAGTTTTTGTTGCTGCTGTTGTTAGAGGGGCTAGTAGTCTTCCCATATATGTGTGGCATTGCTATTAGGGGAAAATGAGTTGTGAATGCTCTTGAGAAAGTTAGACACTTTGTAGTAAGGTGAAGGTGTTTTTGAGCCTTTTTAAATCTATCTGTTGTTCTTCCCATGATCCAGTTCATACTTTTAGGAGTTAGAACTTCCTAACTGTAGGACAAGTTAATGGCTTGCAGCAAGAACACCTCAGTTCTATTATTTCTTCTCTTAGGACCAAATTCTGCAAGATTATAATGAAATTCTAAACTTTCCATTCAGTTCATTTTGCCTGAATAGTTTTATTTACATATTGTAATCAACTTTACCAGCTCTGGACTTGAACATGAATGTATGTATTTAATCCGAAATTAACTATGTTTTTTATGTAAATTATTAGCATTGTTGGTTTTGGTGTTTTAAATCTGTAGTTACTTGCTGTCAGTAGATATGCATATCCTCTCACAACCAATATGTCATCAGAGGTATTTAAACTAATATTAGCGAGTATTAAAATGTCATTGTAGAGACATTCTGTTTTCCATTTGCACATATAGTTAAGATGATATTGTGATGAAAAGGCTTAACCAATTGTCATTTTTTAAAAACCTGACATTCTTGAAATCTCACACTGCCTCTAGATTTTTGGTATTTGCCATTCTGAAAACACTTGACATGTTAAAGTGTCGTTTATAATTTTTAAAAAAGTTACGCTTTTTATAGTTTATAAAAATATTTTTTATTAAAAATACCATATACATGTTGTGAAAGCCTACACACACAGAAATGTTCTATAAAACATTTTATTGTAAAATTTAAGATATTTAAAAGTTTTCTATAATTTCATAAAAAGAGCCAAAGCCACTCTCACTGAAACTGCATACACCTCTGTCATTGCTTGACCTGTTAGGTGGCTATTTTTAATTCTCAAGGTCTCAGGCTGAACCTAAGATCCGGGTGGTGAATTCAGTTCTGCTTTCAATTTCAATCTTCAAGTGAGGTGAAATTAAGTACAGTGTTAGAAGAGTTTTTTAATTTTACATTTAAATGTATGAACAAATTTTGAACTGTGTAGTAGAACACGTGTGTTTGTTCATAGGACAGTGATAGTTTGTTGATAGATGGAGGATTTATTTTACTAGTATGTGTATAAGTATAGGCTTTTGTTAATTTATTCAGGAGATAATTATTAAGAATCTACTTTGCGCCAGACTATGAAAAGTCCTAGAGATTAGTGATGAACAGAATAGTTTCAGTTGTCATTTGAAATGCAAATTTCATTTGTTTACATGGAGTTATTTGGTTCAGATTTCTAGAAAATTGTTTTATTCTGCTTTTAATATGTGTTTTACAAAGAAGATTTGGAATGATCAGTGTATGAAAGTAAGAGAATTCTGTTAGAATGTGAATATTTATGGTTAAATTATTCTTCCTCTACTTTCAACAACTTCTTCATTCTTGTAACCAGTAACTTGTATTAGTGCTCAAATTTTTCCTGCCTCAAAACCTCCTTTGACCTCCTTAAGCTAAGCTTCTGGAAGTAGTAAGCTAAACTCTTAAAGTGTTAGTCTTCAGCTCTAGACCCCATGTGCTCTGGCATTTGAACTCGGTCATAGGTGACTTTGGGATTGTTAATGTCAATAAACAGTTTTTATTACTCATTTAATTTAATTACTTAATTGGGTACATCTGATATACTACTTTTTCTTCATTATCTTTTCTTCTTTTAAATGCTATTCTTCTTTATGGGTTGTCTTTATATTTCTGTGGCAACTTCTTTCTTAATAGGATTCTTTTGCTCATCATTTGAATAAGAGTTTTCCAAAGATTTTCGGATTTGACTTTCATGAACTGTAAACTTTTTTTGGTGGAATAGGATTTGTCTGCTGATACAGCAGACTGACATCACCATCATTTTATAAAATAAAAGATACTTTAAGTCTAAGAAAGTGAGAATGATATTCTTTCAAAATGTGGAATGGTCTGTTGGTTAATTTTAACTTAATTAAAAACTCAACTCATAGTCTTTGTTTTTCTTGTTTTGTGCTGGTCTCTGGACTTAAATTACATTTGAGAACCAGTGCCTTAAAATGGGTTTTTGAAGTGATTCAAGGGGAGGGAATGGGTAATATGTTTTAACATATTAAAGTCTCCGAGGTAATCACTCTGAAAAAGCTCCCCCCTTCCCCTGTTTACTTGGTATTGAAACGCTTTTTACACATAACAATTAATATTCTGTAGAATTCTTATTCTAGAGGATACCCTTTGAGAAACACTGCTTATGGATGTAGATCTTACCAAGGATTGCATTTACTTTTATTGTATCTACCTTTTAAAAGTTAATTTTTATTATTTGTCAAATTAAAGTAGTTGTAAAGTTAAAAAACTTTTAACCAAAAGATGAAGTATCTTATCTTTTCCCTCCATCCTTCTTAGAGACACTACTTTTAATTTTTAGCTATTTTTTCTTTATATTTCTAAATAAAATATCACTGTCTTGATTTACCAGTTTTAGGCGTTTTTTCCTGTAATGTTGGATGAGGAATTTCTGTCTCTTCCTTTCTTTCAGTATGTTTATGCAAAAAGTTCAAACACTGTTCCTTTGTATGATTATATAAAAATTTGCATGTGAGCTGTATATGATATGGCAGAATAAGGGTGACATTTAAATGAGTTAATTCATGGAAAGTACTTTGCACAGTGTCAGGTATTTGTTAGCTGCTATTTCTAGTATTTTATACAATTAGGTTTAAAAGTTGACTAATGAAAAAAGAAAATTTACTTAGTTTTCTTTTAACACTGAAATCTTCACACCTCTTTTCCCTGTTCTATAAATTATCTTGTAGTGTTGTTTTCCACACTGTCAATCTGTCATGTGATTATCAGTTACTTTTTTTTTTTTTTAAAGGTACTGTTCTGGAGCTCTCTGCTCTTCTCTAATCTGGACTTGTTGCTCTTTAGACATACAGCACAGATGTTGTGTTGGGGGTTGCTTTCACAGCCTTTTGCCCGTATGTTGTGTGAACTCCCTTGCACTCATGTTTGCCTTTTATTTTGTTTGTTCCTTCTTTTTATTATCCTCTACCAAAGAAAGTATGCTTGGTGATAAATCTTTATAGACTTTAATTGCCTGAAGTGTACTTAATTTACCCTCAGTCTCGACTGATAATTTGGCTGGTTTTAATTTTTCATTCAAGACTTTTAAATGAATAGTTTCTATCTTCTAACTTCTGATATTGATATGGCAATGTCATTACTATCCTACGTCCTTTGTAAGTTTTTTTCTTTTCATAATTATAATCTCTTTATCCTAGATTTTCTTGACACAGATCTTTTTCATTCAATTTGCTGGATGCTTGCTTGGCCTTTTCAGTTTGCTGACTCCTGTTCTTCAGTTCTGAGATGTTTTCTTCTACTTTTTCTTTAATTTTCTCCCGACTTTTTTTCGGTTTACTTTCTATTGTATGTACTTTTTACTGGTCACATATTGGACGATTGATCTTCTGATTTTATTATTTATTTTTTATTTATGTTCTGTTGAATTTTTTTATTCTGGCTGTAATTTTATTTTGTAATATTTGTTATTCCTTTTGTATAGTATCTGAATGGATGCCATTTTTCTCAGATTTCTGAGGATATAGTTTTTTAAGAAAAACTATTTAAAAGTAAGATGAAATACAAATATAGATAACATAACAAAAATTATTAGGCTAATAAATTTTCGTAAGGTTGAAGCCATTCTAACCAACCCAGGTCAAGAAAGAGAACATTACTTATACAACCCAGAAGCCCAAATTTTAACCTTTCTGTTCCCACAAAGATAATTGCTATCCTGACTTTTATGGTAGTCGGTTTTTTTCTTTATTATAATTGTATTATACAACTGTATATCTTAAAGATTGTAGTTTAATTTTATTGATTTTAAAACATGTTTTAAATTTTTTTCAATAATGGGTTCCAAATTGCATCTTGTGCCTTTTCTATGCTAAATAAACTTTTGGCCAAGAAACCCAGTGGTTTGACCTGTAGATTTCCTGGCCTGAGTTTGTTGATTACATTCTCACTGTGCAGTTGAACATTATTTCTCTGCATTTTCTGTAAATTGGTGGCTAGATCTATAGGCTTATCAGATTTAGGTTTGCCTTTTTTTTTTTTTTTTCTTTTCTTTTGGCGAGACCACTTCATAGATGTGTGCTTTCCCATCAAGAAGCATATATAATGTTTGGTTGTTTCTCTTGTACTGATGCTCAATTCATAGATCCATTTATTCATTAGGTGTTGGAAAATGATTTAAAAATTCATTAGTTTATTTTTCATTTATTGTTTTGAATATATTTATAAAGAAAATTTAACCCCTATTTTCAGTAGGTTCTTCATCTGTTCCCCTCTCTGTGCTTTGTGTTTCCTTGATTCAGTCATTAAAAGGATAAACTTTCCATCTTATGGAAATGTGACTTGGCAGTCCAACTGTCCTTTATACAGGTTTTTACATATTACTCCATTCTTCATGCTACACCTAACCTTTGCCACCAGTGCTTTAATCTTTTGGGGTCCTGTGGGACAGATGGATTTGTTTCTAATTGTTTTTCTGCTGGGCTCTTAAGTTTAATTGTCTTCCTCATTTTACTTTTGTTTATTATTTTTTCAGTTGCTTTCCATTTTCATATAGTTTCGACTTTTACAAGTACTGTAGAATGTTTGAAGATACTGTGTTTAAATTTTTTTTCTTGTTTTAGGGCAAGGGGGAGCATAGAAATCTTTACTGTGCTATCTAAAACAGTAAATCCTTTTCATCCCATTTCTCTTCTCATTTCTGTCTAGGCTCAAAATACAATCAACACCTTCAGGGCTTCCCAGATCTTTTATTTCTGATTTTCTGAGCTGTGCATCTTTTCAGCTACTTTCCAGATTTCCTGATTAATCTTCCTGAGATGTTTGTTAGTTTAATCAGTGTTTTCAAAGGACCACTTTTTGTGGTCTTCATTGTATATATTTTTTTCTTCCATTGATTTCTTTTTTTAAAATTTTGCCTTCCTTGAGTTTATTTCCCTTTATTCCCCTCTTCAACATGAGAATAGATACTTAATTTATTGACTTTCAGTTCCCCTTACCCCCAGGGCTTGTATTCCATTTTTTATTAGTTGAAAGCTTACTCCAACTGGTGAAATAAAAATGACAACTAAGACTTTCTTCATCTTAGTTCTTTGTGGCTTTGCATCCACTACTGTACTTTTTTAAAATTGAGGTATTATTGGCACATAACATTGTAATAGTGTGTTAATTAGATACACAATAAGTTAATTTTAACGTCCATTTTATTTTAAAAATTATTTCTTCATATAAGAAAAACACCTTGATTATTAAAAAAAAAGAAAAAAAGATAAATGTATATAAACTAGGTTGCATAAAGCTCTACTTCCCAGGGCTTTTTATTCATTAAAACTTCTTCATGGCCTTAATTCAGGTTTTTGTTGTAATTGTAGTTTATCACGTACTTATTGTCGCATACATAGATTATCACAGACTTATTGGAGTCTATTTTTTCTTTCCTTTGCTTGCTTGTTTATTCATTCAGCCAGTATTGAGAACCTATTTTGTGCTAGGTAATGGGAATATATAGCAGTGAACGAGGCAGACAGATAGGCAAGGTTTTTACTTTAATGGAACTTTTACAGCCTTGGCCTTTTTCATTTGTCCAGTGTTATCCTTGTTATTTTCTCTCTCATAATTTGAGGTGTGACTTACCTGAAGTTTTGTTCTTAGAAAAGTGTATGTTGTCCTGGGACTTTGTGCCTTTATTGTGCCCCTGATGCTTATGAAACTCTCAAGTTCATCTGGGAAACTCCTACTAGTTCTTCAGGTTAAAAGCCGAGCACTCATATGACTATTGACTGACCTTGCCTCTTGCTTCTGGATAGATTAGAAGGTATTTTCTTTTTGTGTTCATTCATTATAGGAATTGTGTTAGATAATTTTTTTCTGTGCCAGCAGTGTGGGTGTTTATTTCCCAAGTTAGGCTATAGTTTTTTGGTGTTATGTACTATATCATTTCATATTTCTTTCTCTTAACACACAGCATAGTACCTGGCACATAGCAAGCATTGAATAAGTTCTCGTTGAATGACGATAGCCTTAGAGTTTACAAATCATATGTTTTTCTTAACTTTCATTAGATTCGTATTCAAATGGATTGGGTAGTAGACTGTTTTGGTTGGTTAAAGAGTTCAGGTTAATTAAAAAGTATATTTTGAGATACCATTTTTTGTATATGTGCTGCCGAAGTGAGCACGAGATACCTGTTTTTGACTATAAGCAGTTAGCAGCTTGGGAGACAAAAGTGTGTAATAAGCCTTATAATATAAGGCTGTATTTTTGCACATAAACCATTATAAATGAAAATTAAGGTTCCAAGTTAGCCAATTTATCATTTGTAATATAACTTACTTGCAGTATTCCTAATACTTATCACTCACTATAATGGTTTCAGAATTTAACCTTGTGCTCTAATGAATGCATTTCTTCTCAGTATTGCCCAGCCTTGAGATTAAATATCAGCTGATTCTGAGCCACTAGGAGCAACCCTTACCAGGGGTCCCAGCAAGGAGAGGATGAGAGAATAATTCCTTCATTTGTCTCTTTAATAGCCTAAGTGTTGCCTTTCCACCTCAAAACCTTAAGGCAGAGTTCACCACTGTGTAAGTCCTGCATCACGTACAAGGATTTCCCATGCAAATTCTTATAACTTTAATTTTAAATATCCGTGGACAACTAAGGATTACTGAATAGTTGAGGAATGCCTGGTACATGACAAGAGAGCCCAAGGTAAACAGGAGAAGTGATTCCTAAACAGATAATTGAAAGGATTTACTTGAGAGCTGAACAAGTATGACTAGAAGAAAACTTTCCATCTGGACATGTCATTATGAAATTTGAAGACATCAAAGATAAAGGGAGATCCTAAAACTTGCTGATGGAAAAATTCAGTAAACTACCAAGGAGTAAAAATCAGAGTGTCATCAGCTTTTTCAGCATCAGTGTTGATTACTGAATTTAATATAGGAATACCATCAGACTTCTGAGGGCAGTTATTTTCAACATAAAATTATGTATTCAGGAAACCATCAGTCAGTTGTGAAGGCAGAATTGAGAAAAGTTTTAGATACATAGAGGCTCAGAATATTTACATGCACACTCCATATTTACATGCCCCTGCTCCAGCAAAAGAATATGTGATCCAGAGTACACAGTGTAAGGAAACATCTAAGATGACAAGGCATATAGGGTAATCAATCCATATTGATACAGGAACATGGGAAGTTCTAGAAGCAAGGGGTACTTATGGAAAAAAGAAAGGTTTGAAATTATCCTTGATAATTAGAAACAAGGAGGCAATAAAGGGATGCATTAAACAATTTTGGGAAAAATAAAAAGTGAATAAGAAAAGGTATTTTAATAAGATTACGTATTTAGTTTTGCAGTGATTAATATTTACAGTTTTAAGTAAGTAGAACACTATTGATTTAATGAAAATAAGGTTTGTTACAGGATGAGAGTTGGTGATTATCATTTTTTATAAGTTAGATCTGAAATTGATCAGTTAGAGAAGAGAAATGTAAGCACATTATTTAGAAATATGGGAGTACTTCCCAGAAGAAATAGCTGAGAGTTAAAACCAGCCACTGCTGAGCAGGACCTGTATGTGGAAAAGGATGGATGAAGAACTCTTGTAGTTTATTTTAATCCTTTCTGTACTACTTAATTTAATAAAACCAAGAGAACATCAAATCTGAACTTGGTGGGTGGACCTGAATCAGGAAAGGAGCCTTAAGAAGGAAGGTCTAGCTGTCTTTTTTACCAAGATCTTGGGCCCTGAAGATAGGGACCTTGACTGTCGAGAAGGAAAAATAATTAACCTGAAAGTGAATTGAATTTCTTGACATTCATTCACCACTTATTGAGAAATTATACTATATTAAGTCCTTAACCCATGTTTTTTGATATTAGGCTGGTAGTAATCCTCAGATTATCTCAGACGGATGAAATAAACTCTCATGGTCTCACGAGTAGTATTCAGATAATTTCCTTGTCAGCTGAGGGATTAAATTGGAGGAATGGGTGGGGAAGAAAAAAAAGCCACAATATTTGAATTACACATCCAATTCCCAAGTTCTTAAAAAGTCAGGGTCTTATTTATTGTAGAAATAGTGAACCAAGAAGGAAGAAGTGGCTCAAACCCTTGGTGCCCACTTACTTTCAAGGAGGGAAACCTCCTTGTCCAGGCAGTCTCTTTGAGGATGGATATCAGTAGCCGTGATGAGAAAATACTTCTCTAATAATAATTGTATTATAGATAGAAGAAATAATCTGTATAAGTGAGTTGTCAAATAGTAAAAGCAGGTAGCAAGTAGTGATAGTTGTAGTGACTATTGAAATATGACTTGCTACTCTGCTATTCCTACTACTCTTATCACCTGTATTGAGTACTGTGAGGAGTGGATGTATTGAGTCAAATCTTATTAACATTGGAAAAAGTGTATATCATCCCAAGTCTGTGATCTGGATATGTCCAGTTTCCCTAGTCCTCAGATTCCCTCTTTAATTTACCAGTCATCTTAACATACCTACTTTAATACATTTAATGTATGCCCTGCATATATGTGTCCTTATAAAATATATAGTGTTATACATGCATGTTTTCAGTTTGCATGAATAATAATTGTGCTGGAAATTTTGTTCTTCTGTTTTTGTCAACACATTTACAAGGTTTTTCCATGTTGAATGTATGCTCCACTTTCAAGGTCACAACAGGAAGTCTGCATTTTCTAATTTAGATGTCAGGTTTTACATTTTGCTTTTATGTCTTTAATCCACCTGGAGTTCATTTTTATTTTTTTTTTCTGTATATTGTGAATTAGGGATACAGTTTTTTCTTCATTTAAATGAGCCAGTTTCCCAAATACTGTTTACTAAATAATACATTTTTTTCTGTATTAATTTATGGTATTACTTTCATCATTTAACAACTTCCTGTAAATGAATCTGTTTTAGAGATACCTAATCTGTTGCATTGCTTTTATTGTCTGTTCCTTTTTTTCTGCAACAGTTTTTCTCTGGAATATGTCACAGTATCTGGTAGGGTAAGTCTTCTCTTTGTTTTTCTTTTTAAAGTTGTCTGGCTATTCAATGGACTTTAGATTTTCTTATTAATTTTATAAAATGTTTGACCTCAGAAAATCTTACTGGAATTAATTAGAATTTCACCGAACTTATAAGTTAAACATTATCTACGAAAGACGTTGAAATTTAACTTGCATCAACCCTCTTGGGAGAAGCAAGAGTATTCTAGATGTTTTTAATATCCTATAAAATGAAAAGGTATAGACTGGAGTTTTAATGGGTGTTGGAAAGAGCAGGGAACATCTTACATAACCCAACAGAGGTAGGGAGTGCAAAGCTTAAGAAAAGGGCATGTGAGCCAACCTTTTTGTTTGTTTTGGTTTCCTTCTAAAATTTTCCGTCTGACCTATTAAACAGTAGAGGCAACCTAGCCTGGGAGAGATACACCTTTGTAGCTACTGATTAGAGTCAGCTGAGTACCCAGAAATACTGATTTCCCTCAGGCAGAAAGTCTGTTTGTTATGGCACTTTTACAATGTATAAACTGGGGAGAATCTAACATATGTAATAAAATATTATTTATAATATGTAAAATGCTCTTAAATCATTATGAAAAGGATTAATATTTCAGTTTAAAAAACAAACATCAACTGCAGTTTCTAGAAGATCTATAAATTGTTAAATTTATGAAAAAAATGCTTCTTTAATAATAGAAATATAGCTAGAAATCATGCCTGTGTGTTGTTGTCAAGTAGCAAAAAGGTAATACTCCCTGTTTGTAAAGGTGTGGACCATCGAGTCTTCTGATAGTTTCAGTGAGAGTGTTAATTGACTTTTTAAAGGTATGTTTGACAATATATCACATTAAAATATATACATAATATGGGTTGAGGGGGGTATGGAGGTGTTTAAATGAAGCCATATTGGCCATGAGATGATACCTGAAACTGGATGTAGAATACCTGATGGTCTATTATGTTTGTTTTATCTACCTTTGTACTTTCTACAATAAAAGGAAAAAAATGTATGCTTTGATATAGTAATTATTCTTTATGAATTTATCCTATATAGTAGTTGTAACACTTAAAAATAAAATGTAAAAGGATGAACTTTATATTATTGCTTGTAATAGTATAACATTGGAAATATCTTTAATGTTCTTCAGTTAGGTAGTTGTTGGAAAGTAGCTTAGCAGTTGATGATGAGATTATCTTTTATACTCTTATTTTATACTTATACAGATGGACATTACATTGTCCAAGACATTATGTGAGAAAAGTTAAAGAACAGTATATAATTTACTTTTTGTTAAAACATTCATATGAATTATATATGTATGTGTAATATATACAGAAGAAAAATCAGGAGATTAATAGTTATTTTGTGGGAGAGGATAGCATGGGGAATTTTCATGTTTGACTATTTCTATATCTTTTTCAATCAAAGGAAATAATACTAAAATTAGAAAAATTAATTTGTCTTCTAATAAAGGTCACATTCTGGAGAGGAGGGATGTAATCAGTGACATTAATGAGGGGAGAAAACCTTAAGGGGGAAAATGTACAGTGTTTATTCTTGTTATGTTTTGATTTGGGGTATTATGGATCATTTATCCTTTTTCTTTCTTGCTTTTCTGTAAAATTTATTGGGCAGAGAAATTTTAAAAGAGGATAATACTTTTACAAATATGTTTATTAATGCAGTTTTATATTTGAATTTTGTTCTTCATGTTCATATGGATAAAGAATTGGTATGTATTTGCCTTAGAATGTGAATCTTTTGTTTACTGTAAGCAAAACAGATTATTTTGTGCATCATTATTTTTAGAAGAAATTTAACTTTTTTTTAATAAAAATTTTTTACTTTTCAATTATAGTTGGCATATAATACTATATTAGTTTAATTTATACATCATAGTGATTAGACATTTAAATAACTCAAAAAGAGATCACCCCAATAAATCTAACACCCCCTCTGACACCATACATAGTTATTACAATATTATTGGCTATGTTTCTTATGCTATATTTTCTCTCTCCATGACTGTTAGTAACTACCAATTTGACTTAATCCCCTGCTCACTTTTCACCCCCTTTTTCAGTCCCCTCCCACCTTCCATCTGGTAACCCTTAATATGTTCTCTGTGTCTGAGTTTGTTTCTGTTTGTATATTTTGTTCTTTAGATTCTACAGATATATGCAATCATATGCCATTTGTTTTCCTCTATCTGATTTATTCTACTCAGCACACTACCTTGTAGATCTGTCATGCAATATCTTTTCCCATCCCTTTACTTTTAGTCTGTGAATATCTTTTAATCTGAAGTGAGTCTCTTGTAGGTAACACATGTAAGGGTCTTGTTTTCTTATCTATTCAGCCACTCTCTATTGATTAGAGCACTTAATTCTTGTTAATAGATGTATAGTTATTACCATTCTTTATTTGTATTTTTGCTACATATTTTTTTTTTAAAGAAGTCCTTCCAACATTTCCTGTAATGCTGGCTTGCTGATGATGAAATCCTTTAGCTTTTCTTGTCTGGGAAGCTCTTCATTTGTCCTTTGACTCTAAATGATAGCTTTTCTTGATAAAGTATTCTTGGTTGTAGATCCTGGGTTTTCATCTCTTCGGATATTTTTTGCCAAGCCCTCTGTCGTGCTAAGTTTGTTTTGAGAAATTAGCTGCCAGTCTTCTGGGAGCTCCCTTGTAGGTAACTAACTGTTTTTCTCTTGCTGCTTTTAAGATTCTCTCTTTGTATTTAATCTTAGGTATTTTAATGATGATGTGTCTTTGTGTGGGCCTCTTTGGGTTCGTTTTTTTACAGGACTGGGATTCTATGTCTATCTCCTTTACCAGGTTAGGAGTTTTCCATCATTATTTCTTCAAATAGGTTTTCAGCTTCTTCCTCTTCTTCTCCTGATACCTCATGATGTGAATGCTGTTATGTTGTTATCCCATAGACTCCTTATATTATCTTTATTATTTTGGATTGTTTTTCTTTTGCTATTCTGATTGGGTGTTCTCTGCTACCCCATTCTCTATATTGGTGATTCGATCCTCTGCTTTATCCACTCTGTTGATTTCCTTTAATATATTCTTCATCTCAGATATTATAGTCTTCATTTCTGATTGGTTCCCTTTTATAATTTCCATCTCCATTGTTATGTTTTTGTCTCTTTGTTAAAGTTCTCATTGATTTCATGTACTCTTCCCATAAGTTCCTTGAGCATCCTTATAACCAGTGTTTTGAACTCGACATCTGGTATATTGCTGGTCTCTATTTTGGTCAATTATTTTTCTGAAGCTTTGTTTTTTTCTTTTAAATGGGACATGGTTCTTTGCCTCCCATTTTGGTTGCTTCCTGTGTCTTCATGTATTAGGTAGGGCTTCTAAGTCTCCTAGTCTTAGTAGATTGACCTTATGTAGTAGGTGTGCTTTGAGATGGGTCCAGCTGCAGGCCAAGTTCAGCCTCAGCCTGTGCACCTCTGGGACCACCTTGTAAGGGTCACCAACCAATCCATATATGGCTCCTACTTGCACTGGGTTTATAGGTGCCTTGAGGGGTCAAGTCTAAGGCAGGCTGCCGCCAGTGCAGGGCTTAGGGCTGCTCAGCAGGCTGGGATGAGGGAGGGCTCAACAATGGAACAATGGCTACTAATGCATTGCTGTCTGGGAGCAAACTGCCCCTCCAGCCTTTGCCCTGAATCCCAACAGCTCAGTGCCTCCCTATTTGTCCCTCGCAACCCTTGAGAAGCTGACCCAGCACTGGAGCTCAGAGCAAGTGAGTCTGACAGTGAGTAAGGCCTGGCACGGGCCCTTTAAGAGGGAGGTCTTTGCTTCTTGCTGCCCTCTGTCTCACTCACCTGCAACCTCCGATGGTTTTCATAGCCAGAAGTTGTGGGGAGTTCTCTTCCCGGCACTGGAACCCTGAGCTATGGAGCTCAGTGTGTGGCCAGGACCCTTTGCTCCTCAGCGAGGGGGCTTTGCAGCTAAGATAACCCACCTGATTATCAGTAGCCACTCATAGTTGTGGTACTGGGCTGTTTCACAGCTCTGCCCTGTCTTTCGTTTTGAGGTGACCTGTTATTTGAGGTGACCTAGTTTTAGGGCTTCTGTTCAGCCAGACCTCTGGTAATTTCGCCTACTGGTTGTTTTGTAGTTTGTTACAATTTTGGTTTGGTTGCTAGAGGAGGCGTGTACAGCCTTTCCCTTATATTCTATCTTGAATCTCTATGTTTAACTAAAAATTTTTCTTAAATTCAACTTGAACTTTATAAATTCCACATAAACTTTATAAATTCTATGCTAAGCATTGAGGGTACATCTGTGAATAAGAGTAAGACCCATTCCCTGTTTTTTCTTTTAGCTGGGAATGTTATGTGTTACAGTGGGCCCAAGACTGAACAGGAAAGACTAGTGGAGATACAGTATGTATAACATTGCCCCAGAAGTTTGTGAATGGGAGGAAATAAATAAGAACACAAGGAATCAAGGGACTTTCAGTTCTCTTTTCCCTAC
This sequence comes from Cynopterus sphinx, assembly GCA_030015415.1. Classification (NCBI taxonomy): domain Eukaryota; kingdom Metazoa; phylum Chordata; class Mammalia; order Chiroptera; family Pteropodidae; genus Cynopterus; species Cynopterus sphinx. The sequence continues at coordinate 66,219,749 of CM057387.1, read as the reverse complement.
AGATTTTTGAAAGATATTAAGCTAGTTGAATGCTAATGGAAAGATGCCAGTAGAAAGATTTACTAAGGGCTGGGTCTGGTCTATAATTGTATAACCTTGGTCAAATTATTATTAATCTATATTTCTACAGCTACAGATCTTTCTGTGTAAAAAGGGATCTGTGAAATCTTCATCTGTAAAAATGTCTCCATAGCACTATTTTGAGTATTGAATTACATTTGTTCCCCTGCCATAGTAAATGGCTCTAAAAAGAGGCTCAAAAATGATTTTTGAATGAATAAATAAGCAAAATGTTAATGCTATTGTAGGGTTGAAAATAGAGTAAGCATTTCATAACTTCCTCCAAGAGATTTGGCTATGAATGGAGGGACGAAATAAGGAGATAGATGGTAGTGGGAGGTGGCATAAGGAGTCAAGGGTAGCTATTACTGGATTAGTTATCATTGAAACACACAACACCAGAAATATTTGGAGATGCAGGACAGAAACACTAGGAGATGAAAAGTTAAAAAATGGTATCTTATGATCTAAGACCATGCTGTGCAAGTAGGAGTCATACAGTGGAGAGTAAAATGGAGGCAGACCTTGCCATCATGAAGAAGGGAGTGAATTTGTTGAAGCAATAGCAGAGTATATGAAACTATCTGGGCACGTTTGCAATTTTGATTTTTGTACACCTTCTTCTCTAGAACTGGAAGATTCTAGGTCCTGGTTGTCACCCTGGCATTCTAGTGAGGTCATTCCTCACCTGTAATTAATTATGTTGCTCAGACTTTGGGTAGTTTCTTTAACTTAAACAAAATCCCTCGTGACCACTGGAATTAATGATAGCTTTTTAGAAAGTTGCTTACTGTTAAGAGTCATTTTTAAACTTTGATTTGAAGGCATTAAATTGTTTCACTGTCTAGAAAAAGAAGATTCTCAGCCTGGCATTGAGCAGTTCTGCTAATAAAATTCGTCATAGTGACTCATCTTTAATTTTTACTTATCTCTAGCACCCATTTTGTCAGACTTTTAAACCTTTTAACTCCTCTAAACATACTACTAAAGTACCTTCTCCTTGCAGCTGACTCTGGCAGTAATACATGCCAATATATATTCTTTTATTTAGAGCCTTGGTTTTCATATTCTTTCAGGGGATCTGCAAGGTCAAAACTATTTTCATGATAATACTAAGATGTTACTCTCCTTTATCACTGTGTTAGCATTTCTATGATAATGTAAAAACAGTGTTTGTACAGACTGCTCTTCCCTTAGCATGAAACTAGGGAGTAGTGGCATCAGATTGTACCTAGTATTCTTCATTGTTGAGCACTCACAGTAAACATACATACTCACATATACACATGCATGTACACACACAATTTTTTTTTTTTTATTTAAGAACATTCTTGACAAAACAGTAAAAATTTTCACTAAATCTTAACCTTGAGTTTAGGTTTTAAATACATGTAATGAAATAAGAATAAGAAGTTATGCTTAACATATTTATACTATTGCTCGAGTTGCCAGTTGAACTGGCAGCTTTTTCATAGAACACTATTTTTACTTGAAATGATGGCTGACTTGGGTATATGGCAGATACTTCCTTAAAGTGACATACTTCACTTATATTTACCTTATTATTTACCTTCATTATTACTTTATTATTTCTTAAGTAAAATAGAATATTATTTTAGTTTTCATTTGTTCCTAAGGGTTGGAATTATCATCTGGTATTCTGTTCAACTTGTTTCTATCACCTCCTTTGTGCTATTGTCGAATATATTAATTACATTTCTATATGGCCTAACAATACCATTATATATATTGTTTCATATACTTACATTAAAGGAAATATGCATTTATACTGCAATTTATAATTACTTTTATCAGTGTACTTTGTTTTCTGTGTGTGTGTGTGTGTGTGTGTTTAAATTTTCACCTTGGTTTACTTGCTTTCAACCCTAAGAACTTCCTTGTATTTCTTATAAGGTACTCTGCTAGCAACAAATTCTCTCAGTTTTATCTGGAGTATATTTTTGAAAGACAGTTTTGCTGGATGTGATTCTTGTTTGACAGTTTTTTTCTTTTGGCATTTTGAATATGTAATCTCACTGCCTTCTGGCCTTCATTGTTTCTGATGAGAATTAATGTTACAGGGTTTCATGTACATGATGCATAATTTTGTCATTGCTTTCAAGATTTTCTCTTTGTCTTTCAGCATTTTTACTATGGTGTGTCTGGGTATAAATATCTTTGACTTTATTCTACTTGGAATTTGTTGAGCTTCTTGGATGTGCAGATTAATGTTTTCCAGCAAATTTGGGGAGGTACCAGTTATCTTTAAAAGGCATATTTTTCAAACTAAAACACTATACCCTTTGAACACTAACTCCCCATGCCTCTCTCTTTTCAGTCCCTGGCATTCATCTCTGTCTCTTTGAATTTGACTACTTTAGTTATATCATATAAATGGAATTGTACAATATTTGTCATTTTTGTCTGGTTTATTTTGCTTAGCATAATGTCTTCAAGATTCTTCCATGTATTACCTTATGATAGAATTTTCCAGAATTTGTATTCTTAGGTATGGAAATTAGATATTCCCAATTTCTAGGTATTGAAACATTTTTTTCTTCCCCACTTGTCTTATTTTTACTTAACTTTTATGATACTTTTGAATTATTGTCCTTTTAGTTTTATATGTGTTTAATTAGTAAAATATCAAAATTGGGAATGTGAAACAAAACAAACACTGTTACCTTTAAGAGGGTATGCTGTGCTGTTTATGGAATGACTAATATATAAATTATAATGTTAGAGTATGTAATTTTGGGATCTTTTTAATAAAAGTAAAATGATCTTTGAAATTTCTTCTAATTTGATTATGATTTTATGAAATTGGTGGTTCTCAGTTTTAATTTTAAATTCTTGTGTGCATATATGAGGGACTGTGATAACATTCCCATCAGTAAACAAGGATCAATTCAGGAGTGATTTCATGTAGGGAGATCATGACTATCCCTCCAAAGAATTGAAAATACTACCCCAAAATCACTGATTAGTGTGTTTTAACTACATGTGACACAATCATTTATGTACTTTATTAAGAGCTTATGACACTGTGACATGTAGCTTCTTTTAGTTTATCTCAGCCCAGTTATGAGATTCAAGGCATCTTTTGCTTATGACCATGGTGGCCTGCCTACTTCAGCTTAGAGCTGTCATTTGATGATAGCTGCCATTCCTATATTATCTTGGAGTAGTTGCTGAATCCTGGCCTCACCTTGGGTAGGCACTGAATGAATATCGAGAACTGCTGGCATTTTGTTTTAAACTTATTTGTTTCTGGAGAGTATTTGTGATTTTAGGTACTTGTTATATTTTCCCTCAAGTTAATTTTTTTAATAAATCAAAAGTTAATTAATATGCAAAATGTATCATTGGTATAAAATAGGCTGTACAAGTAAGTTAATCTTATATATGGTTATCTTTTATCTCCTAAACAGAGACTCTACAGGGGCAGGTAATTCACTGGTCCACAAGCGGTCTCCTTTACGTCGAAACCAAAAGACCCCAACATCCTTGACCAAGCTGTCTTTACAGGATGGACATAAAGTCAAAAAGCCAGCATGTAAATTTGAAGAAGGTCAGGATGTCCTAGCTAGATGGTCAGATGGCTTGTTTTATCTTGGAACTATCAAAAAGGCAAGTTACCTTAATATATCTTTTGCTTTTTTGCAGTAAACTTATAATAATCTTGAATTTAAATTTAGCTTCATTTGAAAAGAAATCACAAGTATTCCTCTATATTTCAGATAAACATATTGAAACAGAGCTGCTTCATCATATTTGAAGACAGTTCTAAATCCTGGGTTCTCTGGAAGGACATTCAAACAGGCAGGTGCTACTATTTCTCTTGAACATGATTTATACTAAAGTTTGATTCTTTTCAATTTGTTATTTTTGAGTGTTGTCTTTTGGCAGTGTATTGAGGTAATCACTTCTGAGGGGAGGCAAAAAAAATTAATGTTCTCCATAGTTTTCAGGCAGTTATAATCTATATTAAAGGCCATAGAAGAACAAGATTCACTCTGTTAGGGTATAGAGGTAGACTAGAAGACAGATGTGTTACTGATACATGCCTATAAACTATTGCTGGGACCCTTCTAAGTACTTAGAAGAAAAATTTTAGTCTCTAATATTAGAGTAACACTTTGAGCTTCATCATAACTGTTACTAGTTTATATTAGCACAAAGTAATGTAGATAGCTAATAGGTTTTGAGAACATACTATTTGTCAGACGTTTTGAGGAATTAAGACATTAAATGAACTTAGAGTATTAGAACTATTTATTAAAAAGAATGGTGTGAAATTACTATTTAATTATGTTTTTTTATGTTTACATGGCAAAATGAGCGTATATTAGGTACATGTAAAAATTAGTAGAGATGTACCTTGGTTTGGTTTTTAAGTATGTTTCTTATGCTTTTTATTTTCACAAACCTTTGAATCTGCTAAATAAAGGTGTTTTTTTCCCCAGGTATCTCTTTCATTGGAAATGCTTTATTTATAAAAAATTATGAACATTAAAAATTTGAGTTGTTAGCTACACTATAAAGCACCTCTTTCAGCTTTCCTTTTACAGAATTAATAGACTTGTGTTTTTTATTTCCTCTTGTAGAAAGGAGATGTAAATTCTCTTTTCCTAAAGGGTGGATACTTTTCTAAAGTATTTAGTGATTGGGTTTTGTATTTGAATCCCAAGTGCAACTTTATAATAGATTACCATCATGTTTGTATTATGTTTTGAATCTGAAATTGATGGGTCAGTGAGAAAAGGGAGAGGAGGAGGATAGGATATCTTCAACAGTAGTGATGTTAAACAGATCTTATTATCCTACTTACAGAATTATCCCTTTCTTTAGTCTGCAAACACGATAAAAAAAGAAGAAAATCAGTGGTACATCTGGATAGGAAGTTGTTGTGAAAGTGAGGGTCCTGTCCAACACATGCCCCACCCAGTATATCAGTTAGTGGTCTGTGGTGGTTCTTTCCTCAATGGTTGCTTTGACTATCCTTAGAATTACAAAGGAGTGCTCCTTAGCCACTTAACTCTTTGTTAACATCCAGAAAGTTAGCACACATGTGAGTTGCTATGGAATGAACAAGTGAACCTGAAAACTGCATTGTGACATTTCAGTGTGGAGAATAGCTTTTGAAGTTTTCTTCCTATAGAAACCTGCTAATAATAGATACTTCAAAATAATTTAATAAATTTGGGTAGTTTCACTAATCTAGTGAGATTTCTTTGAAAAGTTTGTCATGTGTAGTCATGTAAGTAGTCAAAGAAATGTGCATTACAACAGGGAGGTAACATATTAAAACCATGGCATAATTTTAAAAGGATTTTTAACCTTAACACTTATTTTGGATATTACTTTAATAGTTGTATTAAATGCATAAAAATGTTTTATACTCTTTACATAGCAAACTCACTTTTAGCAGTTCACGCAAAAGAAATAATTCAAAAGTAAAAAAACTAGATGAAAAATACATACTGTAGCTTTAACAAAACTTTGGTATATCGAAGACGAAATGGCTAGGAATTTATAGTCAGTTTGATTTAGAATAAGGGAAATTGTAGAAGGCCACTAAGAAACACAGAAAATGCTTGTAAACTTAATATATTTGGATTTCACAAATAAAGGCATTCCTTAGGATTGTTTTCTGAGGTAAACACATTGTTGAATCAGCACCTGCTTTTTTGAGGAACTGCCTCCTCCCACACCAGTTCATATGGTTGCAGTGGTTGTCAAATCAGGCACCTACCCCAATCCATGGCTATATATAGGTCCTTTTCCAGGGAATTGCAGATTTGGACTGAGAGGTCCCAGGTTCCGTCTGGTTGCTTTTCTCCTGACTAAAGCCATAAACTTAGAAGGCCATGTCCAGTCAAACAAAGCCTGGGAAAAGAGGCTAGAGAGGACAAAAGACCAAATCATTAAATAAGGGAAAATGCAAGAAATGAACAAACAAAATTTGGTAACCTGTATGTTAAGAATAGAGGCATAATAACGTAAATTTGGTTCTTTTCACTGGATGGAATATTACATAGTTATTAAAAGTTATCATTTTGAAATCTATGGAGTGAAAATGCTTTTGATAGAAGAAATATTACATAGTATTGTAATAGTACATAATGAAAGGAAGCATCTCACAGTGGAGAGAATATAGACTTTGACTTGTCTAGGTTTGAATCCTAGCCTTGATATTTTCTGACTGAGGGTCCTCGGGTTAGTTACTTTACCTTTCTGAGCCTCATTTCTTCTCTTTAAATAGAATACCGATCTAATAAGTTGTAGAATTAAACAAAAAAATATATGTCAAGAGCCTGACAGTGCTTGGCCCATACCACAAAATCGTAAATTTTTATTGTGGCTATGTGAATAAAGCACGTGTATTATTAGTATTTTAATTATGTATATTGAAATCACTGAGAATATCAGAAATAATTGTGTTAGAGTCATAAAATCATATTCTAAATTTTGTAGAATAAAATTATTTTTAGAATAAAAAGTATTTTATTAAAAAATGTTTAAGGAAAAAATAATTTACTTATTCAAGTAAAAAGTTATGATTTAATAATTGTGGAGCCCCGAGCTTTTGTTTCAGTGGGATTTTGTTAAGGTGCATTATTGGGCACCATATATCCAGATTTCAGAAGCTAGAGTTTAAATCAATAGTATTCAGCCTGTTTTATACATTAGTAAATAGAAAGAAATGTTCCATGTCCAGAAAGAAAGGGGTCAGCGATATATCTTTCTTGCCCTTTTTCTTTAGTCTCATGATGTTAGGCAGTGTAGAATGAGTGAACACATGTACATGGGTAGATCTGTGTTCCGGAGAGTAGTTCTAAGTGTTCACAAAACATCCCAGCCCCTTACCCTTCAGGAGAGTGGGAATATTAGAAGTGAATGATAAGGGATCCTGTCGTTTAAATTGCAAGCAGTTTAAATTATTCCCTGTTCCAAAAGCAGGTTAAATTATTACTATAAACACACATCTTAAGTTAAAGGTGGGAAGAATACAGGTAGGGAACAGAGAAATAACATTTTAATGTTATACTTTGCCTTGAAAAGAAATCATGATTTAGTGAACAAGCATCACTAGTATGGGCTACTCACTGATTCAAAAAGTACTTTTGTTATGTGCAGTACTTCTTTATTTTGATTGTCTTTTTAGTGGATATTTTAAATATTTCAGGAGCCACTGGAAGTGGGGAAATGGTCTGTACAATATGTCAAGAAGAGTATTCAGAAGCTCCCAATGAAATGGTTATATGTGATAAGTGCGGCCAAGGTAACCATTGATTTCTTTTAATCTTGTGGGACAGTTGTTATATACGTAATGCCCTATTGAAAATTAATGATTAAAAATACTTTACATTGGTAATTGAAGCTGTTACAATTTTTGTATTCATTAGTTGTAATTATATTAATGTAGGAAAAGAGAATATTAAAATGCCTTCTTGAAATTGTTGTGGTATTTATTAATAAAATAGAATTTGCTTTATGCTTTTTTTGATATTAAGGATATCATCAGTTGTGTCACACACCTCATATTGATTCCAGTGTGATTGATTCAGATGAAAAATGGCTCTGTCGACAGTGTGTTTTTGCAACAACAACAAAGGTATCTTTTAAGTGTTTCGGGCTGAAGCCCTAAATGGAATTTGTAGGGCAACATCAACCTAATGACTGTATACATTGAAAGTTGATTTAAATGAAATGAGCAATCAATGCTGGGTAGAAAGAGGTACTGCTAATTGTTTTTATAATGATGCATAAGTTACTTGCAGTTGCTCTTGCACTTATTTTCTGATACTGGTCTTGGAATTAGGGCAATAAATTGAAAGAAAAGACAACAAAAATAAAGGTTATTATTAGTCAAACAGTTTCTGATATGGTAAGAATTTTAGAATGGAAATTTCTTCAGTTTTAAAAGCATTTTCAAGTTATAGAATTGTATTTAAAAATTTATTCTTCACTCTTTTAAAAAATTTTTTCCCTTTATTATAGAGGGGTGGTGCGCTTAAGAAAGGACCAAATGCCAAAGCATTGCAAGTCATGAAGCAGACATTACCCTATAGTGTGGCAGACCTTGAATGGGATGCGGGTCATAAAACCAATGTCCAGCAATGTTACTGCTATTGTGGAGGCCCTGGAGAGTAAGTAATGTAGTTATTTTAATACCCTTTAATTTTTATTTTCTTATATTGTCTATTTTTGTATTGAAAAGGAAATTAAAAGCAAGTACTTTTATTTATCTTTATCATTAAATGTTTGATAAATAAATGGATCAGGGTTCTAACTTAGAATGTTTAGAAATTTATCTTTAACATCTGATCACTGGTCCTAGTTCTGCTTTTTGGAACTAAACAAATAGATCTTACTTCTCTTAGGAGGTAACGCTTACAGTATTTCAATCCAGCAATCATATTTCCCATTCCCATGATTTACATACAAGTAGTGTTCTCTTTTCCGGTCTAAAATCTCCATTGTCATCAAACATTTTTTATGACGTGATTTCAAAACTCTGTATTTCTTGCTCACCAGTTTTTGAAAGTAAATCTTGAAGTTCAGTGTCATGATTAGAAAATGAAGTGTTTCCAGGAACAGTCTGACAATAATAGGGCTATTAGAGTTCTGGACACTATGCTTCTGTTATTGCAGAGAGATGGTATCACCTCTCTTTGGCATCCCATCATATTCTTTTGGATCATTTTGAGTTTGTAGAAGGTCAAATAATAACTTTAGTTATTTTTTTTTTAAATATAAGCTGATAAAAGCCAAGTTACGCATCATGTATTAATTAGTACTACATTTAAAAAAAAATATTAGTGAATAATTTATTTAAATTATAATTATTGATTTCTTATGTCTGTCTGTCTTATGAGACTCTGTTTTTCTTAAGATGGTACCTATCTAGGAGAATGTTTGGACATACAGGTATTCAACTATGAAAACACGAATAATGAACATATAAGTGAATGAAATTTTAATTTCTTTTCTACCTTGTCTTTAATCTTAGGGAATTTTTGTGATTTAACATTTTTATAATACTCAGGTTTTGGGCACCTACAGATCTAAGAAACATTCTATCTAGTTTATAAAAATTACTCAGATTCAGTGAAGAGACCTAGAGATTGATTTTTCTCCTTCTTTCCATCTAGCATTTAATTTAAAGCATTACTCAAAATAGGGGAAAAACATTATAGACATTATTTTATGAGGCATATCATCCATTGTGTAAGTGCCATGACTGCATGAACTATGTTTGATATTGCTAACAACTCTAACTTCAGCACTTAGCAGAGTACCTGGAACATAGTATTCATTAGTCTTTGATGAATAAATGACCTTACTTAGTATCAGTCTTCTTGCCTTTGTGTATGCTCAAACTTAATGTGGGGCTCACTTGTTGAGCAAAAGAATTGTTTGAAGAAAACACAGTATTTGGGTGATATAGAAGGGTATCAGTATATCAAAACCATATACTAACTGAAAAGAGGGTGTCTTTAGTTGAAGATTCAGTTTTAGCATCTTTAGCTATCTGAAATAGAACAAAATCTTTGATAAAATCTTAATATTTTGTAGAGTCTTAGATTTATAATTATTTTAATCAAATATATTAAATTTATATATAGTCATGTGCCACTTAACTGGGATACATTCTGACTAGAATGTCTTCAGGTGATTTCATCTTTTGCCAGCATCATAGAGTATACTAACACAAGTCTAGCTTGTATAGCCCAAGGGTTCCCAACTCCCAAGCCATGGACCAGTACCTATCTATGGCCTTTAGTTAACCGGGTGCATTTATTTAACCGGCTGCACATGAGTAGGTGAACAGCAGTCAGGTGAAGCTTCATCTGTATTTGCAGCTGCTCCTTAGCTCTAGCATCACCATCTCAGCTCCACCTCAGATCGCTGGGCATTAGATTCTCATAGGAGCCACCGGACCCTGGTGCCAAAAAGGTTGAGGACCACTAGTATAGACTAGTATATGCCTAGGCTATATGGTATGCCACAATTGTATATGTGGTCTGTTGTAAACTGAAATGTTGTTATGCCAAGTGTAACTGTACTTCTTTCCATTTTAATAGACAAGGTTAATAGAAACAGTGAGATATAAAGCTGCTTTTGCCCATTTGGTATATGAGGTAAACAGCTGTACACATAAGGGATCGGGACCTCTGAAACTGATCTCTCCTTGAACATAGAAAGTATAAGTCCCAGGCTTGTGTTTTGACATAGATCTTTTACTAGTATAGAAACCAGGCACTTGCTGATTAGAAGTAGTAGATGTATCTTTCTAGAACTTATAAATTCTCATGAATAAAAGAGAGAGGTGAAGTAGTCAATATTAATAACTTTTGGGAAAGAAAAAACACTAAGTGTACTAAAAATATAATACTGTATTCAGAGCTGTAGTCTGCAATGCCACTTAAAAACCTTTACATCATCCAAAGGTAGTAATTTTAATCTTAACTCTTTTTTTATAGCTGGTATTTAAAGATGCTACAATGCTGCAAATGTAAGCAGTGGTTTCATGAGGCTTGTGTGCAATGCCTTCAAAAGCCAATGCTATTTGGAGACAGGTGAGGAGGGCATTTGAACTTTACTGATTGAATTTTTTTTTAGCTTTTTTTATTGTTATGTTTGCAGTTTCAGATTTCTAATTCTAAAAGGAGTTTAAACAAGTGATTTGTAAATGAGTCACCTTAGAAGGGAAACATTGAGTAATATATTTCAATAATATATAACTTAAAAATATACATAGTTTTTGTGCTTTTAGATATCCCATAAAACTTTTAAGTATTTGATTAGTGATAAAATTTGCTCTTACTGTCCCACAGTGCTCTAAACTATTCTCATTGGTATGTTCCTGTAAAGAACCTTAAAGGGATTCTGTGACAAAAAAATGGAAAAGGCCACGGAACCCTAATACACACAGTTTATACCCAGATATAAAGAATTTTTAAAAGCTTTAACATGCTTTGTAATATCAGATTGTTTTGAGCATTAGTGACAATGTATATAGGGGTAGACATCACAATTCCTGGTACACATATACCTGTATATGAATCTTGATTGTGAATTGTGAAGGTTTATAATGGCTAAGAAAAATCGCACCTTCCTCCCAGATATGAATTATTTCATTATTTGTTGTTACTAGAAAAGAAATTTTTAAACCACAGTACTATATTCACATTATATTTTGCTTTGTGTATCATTCTTTATGTCAGTTGTAGGATATGCGCTTGCTGAATATTAACTTTAATTGTTAAATAATTTATGTATATCCTTAGTTACTCAGTATACAACTTTTCCTTTTTCTTTAGGTTTTATACATTTATTTGCTCTGTCTGCAGTTCTGGACCTGAATACCTCAAACGTCTACCATTACAGTGGTAAGTGTGGACATTTCTGTTAAGGAGCAAAAGAGAGCCATGTTCTTATGCCTGCAGGATGAAACTTTCTGTATACATTTATTTGGCTTAAATAAAAAATTTGGTCTTTATGCCTGGCTTTATTTCTTTTATTTACCCTTAAACCTGACGTCATCTTCATCCAGGATTATCTGGTTTTATTGCTAAAATAATAAGGCTACGTATTTTCTAAAGCATAAAATATAATTTTAAAATCTTTTAGTTCTTCAGAATTTTTATTCAAGTTTTCAGTTCTTTTGGGCCTTCAGAATAGTTTATAGAAGAGAAAGTTTTTATCACAAATATACCAATTTCTGCTTCAAAGTAGTAATTCTTGGGCATGGGAAATGTGATGAATTTTGGAGATTTACTGATAAAGTGCTCATGCAGCAGTTCACTGTTATCCGTGAGGCATGCGTCCAAGACTCCAAGTGGATACCTGAAACCATAGAAGTACTGAACCCTATATATATGATGGTTTTTCCTGTATGTATATACACTTTACAGCTTCTCTTTGGCAAACTGCCAGCATCATTACTCTTGAGCTTTGGGCTCATTGTTTAATAAAATAAGGGTTATTGAACACAAACACTGCAATACTCAACAGTCAATATGATGACCAAGATGGCTACTAAGTGACTACTGGATGCGTAGTATATACAGCCTGGATAGGCTGAACAGAAGGATGATTCATGTCCCAGGTGAGACAGCATGAGATTTTATCATGCTACTCAGAACAGTGCACAAGTTAAAACTTACGAATTGTTTATTTCTGGAATTTTCCATTTAATATTTTATAACTGCGATTGACCGCAGGTAACTGAAACCATTAAAAGCAAAACTGAGAATAAGGGGCTACTGTAGTAAGTACTTAGAAAATTTTGTTAAGTGTTTTACATATTTTAGGAAAAAACACTTGTGAAGCAAAGTTTGTTAAAATGTGATCTCTACAGTAACTTAACATGTAGCAGTGAAAACACAAATATTTAGCTGTTATTTTTTTCTTAAAGTCAGATTCTTTTTGAATACATCTTAAGACATTCAGATATCTTAGTATATATATACTTACTATTCAGAATAAGTAAATATTTAATGTTTTTAAATTATTTTAATATGATTTATTATATTGTGAATATGACATGATATTGACCCTTTGTTCACCTAAATACTTCACATTGGATTTTTAAAATTGCTGGTGTTATAAAAAATTATGCGATTCCTTAACAATAATCAGAAATTGTTTTTGTATATTTTGATTATTTTGGATTCCAGGGTAGATATAGCACACTTATGCCTTTACAACCTAAGTGTTATTCACAAGAAGAAATACTTTGATTCTGAACTTGAGCTTATGACATACATTAATGAAAACTGGGATAGATTGCACCCTGGAGAGGTAAGTGATTTTAGAGCTTATTTCATTAGCTACTTGATGTCTTTTTTGTTTTTGTTAAAAGCAACTAAGACATATGTATAAGCTACACATCTAAAGTAGAATTTTAGTTTTAGTTTTAGTTCAGGAAGAAATAACTTTGGTAGGGATATCAGGATCAGCCCTCTCATCCTCCTGTTCATTGCCTGTTAATTAGGGAGGAGAAAGTAAATCACTTGAAACTTCTATTTTCTGAAGTGAGAATCATTATAGTTAGAAGGGAGGGAGAAATCCTTGTTATTGGGTATCTTTGGTTCCTTGTTTTCTTCAAAGTTTTCTATAAACTTAGAAATGTAACTGACATTCTTTATAAATCTCTTGTTGGTACTCCCTTATAAATCTTTGACTTCCACTCTTGGTGTTAGAATAATGAGTTAGTAAAGCTACCTGAGTTGGAGATTTTCCCCCTCATTCGGACATCTCATTTTGCTTTTCATTTGTGAAACAGTACCACTCATGCTGGTTTACAAAGTCTTTTTTAAAGCAGTATAAAAGTTACTGCATGTTCATTGAAGATTTTGAAAGCATGGAATAGCACAAAGAAGAAAACTAGAATAACTTTCATAGTTATCTTGTTTTTAGCATTTATTTATAATTATTAAAATATAGGTATTAAATGCTCAGATTAAATAAAAACTTTTATAATATGTGGAATCAGATGTGTGAATTTTATTCACAGATTACATTTCAAGGTAAAAATTATGTAAACTGACTTGAAATTTAGGAATGATTTCTGCATTTGTAGTTTTAGATTTGGAGCAACATATAAGGTTCATATCAAATAGATTACCAAGGCATTTTGTTATTTATTTTGTTCTTGGGGTTTTATGACTCATCGTGGAGAGAAAGGACATATTTATTTTAAAGTTGGTGGTAGATCAGTTACATAAAATAACATGAACACTTGCAGAATACTTAGATATTAAAATCAAGGCTATAATTGAAATCAACTGAGGTCAAATGTTTTGAATATTAGATACTAGAAAATGACACTCCTAAGTTTTATGATAAATACTGCTTCTGGATGAAGTTTGAGAGAAAATGAGTGACTTGTAAATTAGATAAATTTTTATAAACTGATTATTAACAAAAGAAAAAAATAAGTGTAAGTAAGGCACTAGTAACTATAGGGTTCTTAGAGTCATCTTAATATTTTAGGCTGTGATACATTCATTAAAATGCTTTTTTTCTAGACATCGTTCTTTCAGTACTTATATGCAAATACATCTATATTCCTGTTAGAACATTTTGTGTTTTACTTTAAATTCTGCAGTGGTTACTTCATGTAATGGACAGTGGGCATACATTTAAAAACGCAGTTTGTTTTATTTATTTCAAGTATTATCATTTTTTATTAAAATGAAAATAATATTTTGATTTTAGTTATGTGGCTGAAAATAGAAAACAACACAGTCAGTTTTTAAAGAAATGAGTTCAGTTTGTGAATTTTAGATATCTCAGTTCCAGCTGATCTTCTGATATAAGAAATGTATTTCACAATAGATATTTTTATTTTCTGTAGTTTATGTCTTAAACTTAAGAAATTTTAAGTTTTTATTCTTTGTCAATATGGGAAAATGTCTCTATTTAAAAAGTAAAAAAACAGTTATAATCTTATAAAACTTTATGCCAAAAAAAGTTTACTTTTCTGTTTTCTGAGGAATGGTTCCATTTTGTGAGCCATCAAATTATTAGGACAAATGACTTTCAAATTATTTCTCATTGCCTTCTCTACATTAAAAAAAAAAAATTAGGATTTCTTCTAGTAATGTCCTTAGCCCAGTAATTTACAGATGGAAGTTCAGGTTTTAATTCTTTGTTAATTTTCTACATCTTTATATAATAAAGAAAACATGAAATTTATGCCATTCGGTATTGTTTATTTCAGTGATTTTCATTCAGTTTACTTTTAAATGTTAGTGGTAATAGAAACAAAGAATACAAATAATGAATTATTTCAGATTATTAAAATAGGAATTCTTTGGTTAACTGAAATTGAATTGCAAATTGAATTTTGTCTCTAATCCAAATTTAGGTTAACAAAAATTTCTTTTTGTTTATATTTGTGTTCAAAATTTTATAAAATAGCATTAATTACTTTCAAACCATGGGAAATATGTATGCTAAGTACATTATTGGTTGACTAAGTACCTGAGAGTACTCGAGTCATTTTGAACATCAGTTCTTATTATACATACTATAGATTATATAGCATAGAACTAGTCTAAAAATTTCTCCTCAAAAATGAAAGAAAACAGAAAAACAGTTGATTTAACTCTCCCAAATGTGAAGTTTTCTCCTGTACTCCATCTAGGTAAGAGAAAAAAATTTTGTGATGATGTGAGTTGATATTTTTAAAAAACAATGGAATCCTAGTCACAGGGAGGAACTTATTCATATTTGTCATTTCTGAGCTGAATTATAGCATATTTACATTTGACGACTCAGGCTAAAGTGAAATATTTCTATGGGGGGAAGCCTAATAAAGATTTACATTTCTAGATATTTGGAGGAATCATATTAATCAGTAATATTTACTTTGTCTATTGTGGGTTTTTCTTTATTGGTATATAGGAAATACTGTGACCTCTTTTAATAGCAAAAAGAAGTTTCAAAAACAAACATCTTTTGGAGAGCATATCTTTCCATACTGAAAGGCAGATTTAACATTTATTTATCGGATGTTTTTCTTAGTTGGTTATTTTGGGGATTACTGTAAAGAGAAGTTGAAATTTTTAGAACATATTAGAACACATAGTTTGATATCGTGTTTATGTGATTTATTTATTTATTTATTTATTTATTTATTTATTTATTTATTTATTTATTTTACATCTTTGAGAGTTAGCGACTTAATTACTATCATATAGACTGAGTATAGCTATTTGAGGAACTATGTTTTGAAATATTTTCTTTGAGGTAATAAAATTAAGTGATGAAACAGTTGAGACCCCAAATAAAAGTTGCTTAAGATTTTAATTTAGAACGAAGCATCACTGTTGTACCAGATTGCTTTTGGGAGTTAAAATGAGATATTAATATTTTCTGGAATCTACCTGTTATTATTTGTCTTGATTCCTAATGTATAAAATCCTAGTTCTGTAAGGACAACCCACTTTTCTGTTAACTGTTGTCTTAAAAATGTACTGAGTGCTAACTCAGTTTTGAGTGATATAGTGAGAAAGGCATTGATAAGACTCAAATGAAATACTATGGCAGAAATGATGTTTTGGCTAGATAAAGATATTTAATAGAGGTGGTATACTTTTAACTGAAAATTATAAGAAATATGATTAACAAAAATGCTTGGGGCCTTGAGTATTATATATTAGCATACAGTGTACATAGGCTGGCAGATAAAATTAGCTGTTTGGCATGCTTAAACCTATGTGGCTTAGAATTCAGCATAATTGAATGTGTATTTTATTGAGGGGGAAGAGTTTTGACCATTCATGATAGCATTTTGTCTGTATAGAAATATGCAACCCTGAACATAAAAGCATAGTCTAAGATCAGTGTCTGTAGAGAGAACAAAAGTGATTATTCTGCTGAAGAAACCTGTTATAAACCTCATGGTCAGATTGAAGATCTAGAATATAATGTCTTCTAATACAGATTTTTTGATTTACATGATAGTACTTGTACTCTTAATTTTCAGTATACAGAATGGGATCCCTTAACCTTATTCTGTAATTTAAAATACATAGTCCAATGCAGAATAGTCTAAGAGTGCTGAAGGGACTTACAGATAAAATTTCTGAGAAACCATAGAGAATAAATAACCAAAGAAAGAAGAGAGTTCATTCTGATTTTAAAAAAGTAGAAAGGAATGTATTAGGTCACTTTTGTTATTGATTGTCAGCGAAACTATAGAGCAGGTTTTTCGAATATATAGTTTGTAAAGATTTAAAAAGCAATAAGGAAGAGACACTGATTTATTAGTATAAATCATTTAAATACCCAGGTTCTTTTTTTGTTATGGTTAGCAACACTGGTATGTCAAATGCTATGGACATGTTGTAGTCATAGTATATAACTCAATTTCATGTAAGATTGAAATGTGAACTGGTTAAAATAAAAATTATATGAATTTGTAGCTAATTGAATGATAGTAACAAAAACAGTCAATAGCTTGGGAATATTTGTGAGGGAGATTCTAATGGAGGGTTCTGTCTTTGTCCCTACCATAATTCAAGAAGGATGACAGAATCAAGAGAAAAGATCATCTTGAACACTGAGCTGAAAACAAAATCAGATTAACAACAGTTATAAAGTTCTGCCTTTAGGCTTAAATACACAAACAGTACAGAAGAAGCAGGTATGATAGGGGATACTTGATTTGATAGAAGTTCATCCTGATTGGTTTTAGAGTTGGAGTGGGTGGGGGAATGAGGAAGAGGATGGAATTAGCTAGCTAAAGCTTAATGTGAAATAATCATGTGATGTTGCTGCTAAAAACTTTAACCTAATCTTAGACATGATAGCTGCTGTCAAATATTTGAACTATCTTGTAAAAGAAGGAATAAAAGTTCCAAAAAGGAAGGTTTCATCCGAATGGGCTCCCTTAGTATGTGCCTCCTCAGCTTTCATTAGTATATAGTTAAGCCAAGGTTGAATGATTATCAATACTATAAAAGGGATTGCACTCTATTGATGAAAGCTTGAATTAGATGGACATCTAGGGTCTCTTTTAAGCTTTAGAGTTTAATTCTGTTGTTTTTCCTCTAATAGAAATTCTCTGTCAGTGGACACTTCACAGATTACAATAGGAGAAAGTAGAATGGAGGAAAGAGCACCAAACTGTTTTGTTTGTTTTTATGAAGCATGTAACACGTTGGCACAGAATTGGCTCTCAATAAATGGTGAATCAGTGGACTGATGATTGTCATTGGGGTTCAGGTTCTGGTTTTCCCAGCCATGTGAATTTGAGCAGTTCATTTAATCTTTATACTTGTTAACTAATTTGTAAAATACAGAGTTAGTGTAGATAACTTGATAAGTCTCTTCTACCTCCAGCATTCTGTTTTACAGATTTGTTTACTCTTTGCTCAAAGCAGATCAGAGGTTTAGGAGTTTTAACTGGTAAAGAACATAACTGGTAGTAATTTTGAAAGTCAGCTGTGATATTTTAGAAATTTCTTTTTAAATTTTTTGTGGCATTAATTGAGGATGGTCCATTTATAATTTAGAATCTTTTTGCTCTTGGACCCCAGTCAATAAACTTGAAAGAAGAGGCAGAAATGATTCTGAAGGAAGCCCTTTTGAAACAAAATAGAATGTTTTTTAGTATTTAACATTTAGATTTTAAAATGGATTCTGATGGTAGGGAATTACTGAGCTGTTTTAGGTTTTAGGGCTGGCTAAAATCTGTAATGGTTAGAAAAATAAATCCCCAAAATTTATAGTAGTTTTTAAAATTATAGAGATCATTGTTTTGTGCTAATATTAGAAGTATTGGAAAATAAAATGGTATGTCTCTCACTACTTTTTATATTCCTCCCTATACCTATCTTTTAGAAGCTTTTGTGATTGTTATCAAAAAAATTCAAATGTATTATTTTTCTAGGTTATAGAATTAAAATAAATTTAATAATAACTAATAAAAGTTCATTTTTGTATTGTTTTACAGTTTCCAGTTCTTTAAGACATATCATTTGATCCATACAATTACTAGTGAAGTAAGTAGTGCAGGATTTATACTCCTCTCTTTATAGGTGAGCAAACAAGCCTTGGACCTTATACCACACAGCTGGTCAGTGAGGACCTGAAATTAGAATTTAGATTTTCTAAGTTCAGTCAGTACACTTTTCCTCTACATCACATTGCCTCTATCTAGCATCTGTATATTACTAATTGATGACATTATAGTGCATTAAATTGTTTCTTGATACTTCACAGCTGGCAGACACACCCAAATCTGAAAGATATGAGCATGTTCTGGAGGCATTAAATGATTACAAGACTATGTAAGTCGATTTATTTTATGTAACACTATGGGGGAGACATTTATTAAGTATAAGGAATAATAGCATTGTTAAGAATTGTGGGGTTTGTGTGTAGTACATACATTTTAAAACTTTCTAATGTCGTGTATTCTTTTCCAGTCAGAGTAGAGCATTGACTCTCAAGAGTTGGAGAAGGGAAGATCAGTCCTATGGGAATGGTAGATGGGAGACATATCAGTAACTCAACAGAATTCGGCCTGGTTGTTTGAGAAAGCATAGTCAGTAATGACTTGTTTTTATAATGCAGTCAACAGAGAGTAAAATAAAATCTTGTTAGCTGGTGGGAATATGCAAAAATAGGGGAATATTTCTAGAGAATATGGGTTTTTAAATGATTGAGATTTGTTGTTAAGATTGAGTTAAGATTTGCTATTGCCATGAATTATGGAACAGTATTAGTGGTCTAAGTTTTTGATAATTAAGTGATATTGTTTGATAGTTTCATGTCTAAATCCTTTTTTTTTTAAACCAGCATATGTGCATTTTTTGAAAATATTTTTAAAATGCGATACAAGTAACATTACTCTGCTTCAGGTTATTTTCAGTTTCAGATCTGAAGCACTAGATATTCTTTTTATTTTCTGGGCCTCTAGGATTAGTCTCCTCCTTTCTTTGACAGTGCTGTTATCTATTATTTTCTGAGCATAATTTCTCACAAATATACTTGAAGTAGAATTCTACACCTTTTTAAAGATATTTTTAACAGATGACATTAAACATGGAAAGCCATATTTGGACTAAACCACTCTACTCTTTCCTTTAAAAAGTTAGATGCCATGTTTTAAAAAGAAAAGTAGACATGTGCTCTTTTCCCTTCCTTCTGATCCTATTTCTCCCTCCTATTCTCCCATCATATCCTCCTGTGGACTGGCTCTTTGACAGATAAAGAATCCAGGAAAAGCAATGGGAAAGAGTGAGATTTGTAATATTGGGTGGACTTTCATGTATAAAGGCTTTATATCTGAAATGTTATGAGCATAGGGTCTGCTATGTATATGTGTTCTGTTTTTAAATTTTTAGTTTTTTTTTTTTTAATTTAGGTTTATGTCTGGGAAAGAAATAAAGAAGAAGAAGCATTTGTTTGGGTTGCGAATTCGTGTTCCTCCTGTGCCACCAAACGTGGCTTTCAAAGCAGAGAAAGAACCTGAAGGAACATCCCATGAATTTAAAATTAAAGGCAGAAAGGCATCCAAACCTATATCTGATTCAAGGTACAATTTGTTCTGTGACAGTTTTTCTCTGTAGCTTATGTGTAACTAAAAATGTGTGTTTTGTAGTCTAATTAGTATATTTGAAAGTACAAGTGGCAGTTACCCTGATTTGTTTTTTAAAATTTTTTACTTAGACAAGGTACAAAGAGCTAATGCTAGATTTTTTAATTTTATTTTAGATCTTAGGTTTTATAGATAGAAGCCTTATTGATTTGGTTAGCAAACAGCTTAAGTATTGGCCTTTTTGTTTGTTTATTTCCCATTTATTCCATTTATCAAGCACTTTACTGTCAAATTTCTGGGGATATAATAACAGATATGACAGACTTTCTTCTCTGATGGGGTTTACATTATAGTGGGGAAGAAAGTAAACTAAGTATAGATCATGCTAGTGCTATTTAGGGAAAAGCATACAGATTTAGACTGTACTGGGATGAATAGAGATGAAGGGGGCTTAAAGAAGGCCTATTTAAGCTGAGGCTTAAAGAATGAGAATGATCTAACAATTTCAAGAGCAAGGGGAGGAATACTCCAGATAGTAGAAATAACAAGTGTGACGGCCGTGAATCATTTTCTAAGAACTCTAAGAAGCCTTGTGAGTTATGAATGAGGGCTAGAAAGTAGCATTAGGTGTTGGAAACATTGGGTGGTGCTTGATCATGTAGTCTTGTAGGTGTCATAAGGACTCAGGAATTTTCTAAGAATAATGTAGTGCTATTTAAGATGTAAACAGATTGGGTTATCCTTAAAAAATACCTCTTTGAGTGCTGTTTGGAGAATGGATAGGTGTAGAAGTAAGAGATAATTAAGAATCTTGAAGTCTTGGTAAGAGATGATGGTTGCTTGTGCAGAGGTGGATGGTAGTAGTCAAATGGAGAGAAAATAGATTCAGGATCTCTATTGGAGGCAGAATTATTGGCTTTGCTAATGAATTACATTTGTGAAAGAAAGGGAGGAATATAGTTAAACAATGCCCAGATTTCTGGCTTTAGCAACTGGTGGGTGGTTTCTGTTACCAGAGATCTGAAAGATTGGAATTTGGCAAGGTGAATGAAGCTTTCTTCTATTTCATACTCAATGAGTTTGAGATTCTTATGTGGGATATCTAAATGATGATGTTAAATATAGGCAATTAGGTGTGTATGTCAGGAGCTCAGGAGAAGTCAGGATGCATGATGTAAAATTGGAAGCCGTGAGAATGAATCACATTACCTAGAGAGAGAAACACAGATAGATACAGAGACTGTGGCTCACAACAATGCCCTGATATCAGTTAGAGATTTAGAAGAGGTGAAATTAGATGAAAGAGACTAAACTAAGAAAGAATGATCAGTGAGATAGAAAACCAGGATAGTATTGAGTGTCATAAAAACTGAGAGACTATGGGTTTTAAGAAAGATGAGTGTATTAAACAGTGTTGAATGCTCAGAGATGGATTAGATGAGAGAAAAATGTTTACTGGATAAGATAACATTCTGTTATTAGTGACCTTGACAAAAACAAATTTTTGAGAGAGAAAGATAGAAGTCAGATTGAAGTGGATTATAGTGTAATTGAATCTGGCACTGCCCAATTTACATGTCACAACTGGGCTTTTTCTGCTAATAAGGGGCATAGATTCAAATAGTGATGATATGATGATAATAAAGGAAAAAGAAATAAATCTTTAAGAATTCTGAATGAGAAGAGAGAAAGTGGAAAGGGTTTTTGTCTCAAAGTTAGTGTTACTGCAAAGGAAAGTAGATGAATGAAAGCTGAAGAGGAAAACAGAGTAATCAGGTGATGGTTTTTTAGTAGGTGGAAGATCATTGGAACCTGTTCTATGTGCTAGTAGGAATGATCCAGTGGAGAAGAGATTGGCAATGGAGATAGGGGAAGTAATTCTTTGAGAAGCCAAAAGGGGAGGGATTTAGAGCCTAAACATGGGAGTGGCCTTTGATAGGAGGACTTAACACGCTTCCATTGAAACAGGGTGTAAAAGAAGATGGGTACAGAGGCTGGTTCTATTGTAGATTTGCCATTTGGAAGATGACTAAAGTGCAGATAGCTTCTGTTTTCTCAGTGAAATAATGAGGCAAAGGTAGTTGAGAGGGTTGTGTGGAGAGGAAAATTTAAGGAGCAAATGAAATGTGTGAGGAGAATAAGAAAATGTAATTATAGAAGGTCAGCAGTACTTCATATTTGTTTGAGTTTTTAATAAAATAGATACTACAAGGTTTTTTTCCCTGAAGAAAAGAATATTTCTTTCACTTTCAGATTTTATTGTTAATACTTTGCTAGCAATTGTCCATATGATGAATTAGAAAAACTTTCTTATTCCTATCATGATTTTGATAGGACACTTTATCTGTGGTAGCCATCAGGTTTTTATTTGTTGTCAACAGGTAGGTAATGGTTCAACTTTTTAAAAGGCATTCTTAATTCTTAGTTCCTTCTAGGCTCTATGTATGAATTGCTCCTTTTAATCTGAGAGTACTTTTTTTAGTCCAGAGGTCCTTTATAAATGGTGTATATTGATCATCTTTCAAAAAAGATAATGTATTGCCCCATCCACCTTATCCTTGAGACTTTTGATTATAGTTCTAGTTATGCTTTGTTCCTTTAGGTCTCCTACTTTCTCTTTCTCTTGTACTTCCACCTTTATTACCCACCCTTAGTTTGGTGTGGAGAGGGGTAGTCTTTTCTACTTTTCTCCATTTGCCTCCTTCTAGCCTATTATGTAGTATTGTTCCTTTTCCTTGTTTTTAATTGAATTTTCCTGGATAACTTTCTTCTAGCACTTAACCCGTTTTGTTAGCTTGCTTGTATATAGATATGTCACCTAACTATACTGTGAACCCCTTAACACAGGGACCATCTTAATATTCTTACTATCTAATACCACCTTTATGTGATAGATAATGTTGAATAAATGAAATAGATGTTCTTTATATTTTTTGCCCTTCTGTTGATTAGAGATGTCTTTGACTATTTGCTTTTTTCTTGCTGTTCCTTTGATACTTGCCTTTATGTGTCAAAAATAGTTTTCTAGTTCTAATTTTGCCCTTCGAATGACTCAACTACCTTATATGAGGAATAAGGTACCTTTACACTCATGCACCCTGTGCTTCATTCTATTTCTGATTAGCATCATTCGAGAGAGTGTGCATGTGTGTGTAATTTAGATACATCTATTTAAAGACAACCTGTATTTATAGCTACTGTATTTTAACATAGATACTTCCTGACTCTAAGAGGTTAACTCCTAAATTCTTAATCACTTCTAGTATTAAATCCTTGAAACATCCCCCAAGTACCCACATAGTAAGAACCTAAATTAAATAACTGAACTTTTAGGAGTTGTGAACTCTTTTTTCTGAAATAGTATTCCTTTTTTTTAAGATGGTATATAATTTTTTACAAGTGTATTAAAGAGAACATTTTTAAACCTTTTATATGTAAATCTCTTAAGTCAAAAAAATATTTAAATTAGAATGTATTATGTACTTGACTAAACTTGTATAGATTTAACCTCTATTTAATTATGTTGTTTTTATATTACCATTAATTTAAAAATATAATTGTAACCTAATTATTATAGAAAGATATGACAGTATCTATATTGTTTACTGTTTGTTTTTGTTGTTTATTTTCTTTATGCAGAGATTAAATGCATAATGGTTTTATGTTTCAGGGAAGTAAGCAATGGAATAGAAAAAAAAGGAAAGAAAAAATCTGTAGGTCGTCCACCTGGCCCATATACGAGAAAAATGATTCAGAAAACTGCTGAGCCATCTTTGGTAAGATAATGTGTTGATATATGTTCTAAGCAAGGAAGAATGCTTGAATTACTAAGAAACTTATTCTTTCAGCTTACTTTAGAACTGTGCTTTAAGTATATATATTTTTTATTTTACAGGATAAAGAATCAATTTCAGAGAATCCTACCTTGGATTTACCTTGTTCTATAGGGTAAATAGAAAGTTATTTTCTCATATCCTAGAAACTTTCTTTGGGGGGAGGGGAATTAGTATTTATATTGTTATGTAATATAGTTGTTATACCATTTAAATTCTTTTGTCTCAGGAGAACTGAGGGAACCGCACATTCATCCAATACCTCAGATGTGGATATCACGGGTGCTTCCAGTGCAAAAGAAACTACCTCGTCTAGCATTGCCAGGCATTATGGGTAGATATTTATGTTCTTATTCTTTATTAATTTTCCCATATACTCTTTTTCTTTGTGACTGATCATTAATGAAATTTGTAGCAATTGAAAATGATACAAGTATGTCTTTCACCTTTTGAGAAGCAATCCATATGTAGATTCCTTAGGTTGTTAATATTCATCTGAGTATTTTTGCTTTTCAGAGCACAAACATGAAATATTTCAGATCTGTTAGGAAATATGCTATGTGAACAGAGAAAGAGGTATACTGGCTGTGTGCTCTTTTCTGTGAGACCTTTTTATGTTTTTAATATATAAGTGTGCCTTGCTTTAGGAAGACTTTTTTTTTTTAATAAGTCTGAATCAGAAATATAAATCTTTTTGTTAGTAAAAGAACTTTTAACTCAAGATTTTTATCAATAGCAGACTTCTCTAATATTTTGTTTAACCTGACTCTTCAAAAGGACAAATTTTTTCTAAAGTATGGTTTATTAGTCATGAAAAGTTTTTTTTACTTGGGGTCAGAGTTACTAACTTCCAAGTTTTATACTTTAATTTCAATTCAAAAACTGCTTTTCTAAATAATATAAATTCTAAGTGTTTAAAGGCTTAAAAGGTAACTCAATTTTAAATGAATCATGGATAATCATGTGAACTACTTTTTGGCTTTTTACTAAGCATTGTGCTAAACTTTTTGTATACATTGTTTTATTTTTTTCTTAAAACAATTTTTCAAGTCGTAGGTCCCTTTATTTCCATTTTGCAGATAAGGAAACTGAGACTTAGAACAGGGGGTCTCCAACCCCCAGGGGGCCGACTGGTGCCAGTCCATGGCCTGTTAGGAACCGGGCCACACAGCAGGAGGTGAGCGGCAGGCTAGTGAAGCTTCATCTCTATTTGCAGCCATTCCCCAGTGTTAGCATCACCACCTCAGTCCCACCTCAGATCAGTAAACATTAGATTTTCACAGGAGCACTGTCCATGTTGCCAAAAAAGGTTGGGGACTGCTGACTTAAAAGGTTTTAAGTAACAAGCCCAAGATAATATATTTGGCAAATATAACAGTTGGGTTGTTAATTCAGGTGGTAAAATTATAAAGTCTTTGAATTTAACTTTTATGCTCTATTCTCTCCTTGTTATAAGATTGTAAAATCAGTTTCTAAACTGAAAAGCACCTCAAAGATTATCTAGTTCACTCCCTTCACTTAACCTTTTTGCTTAAAAGACACAGAAAATAAGAGATTTAAATTTGGTTAGTATCACATAGAGCTAGACCCAGGATTCCCTGATTCTAGTTTATGCATATTTCAGTTCGTTACATTCCTTCACTTAGCCTTGGACTGGTAATAAGAGAGCTTTTATTCTAGTTCTATCATGTGTTTAAGTACATGGAACAGTGTCATGTATATAGTAGGTGCTTATTAAATATTTTCTGCATTGAATGAATGAATGAATGAACCATTTTCTTTTTTAATGCTAAGACAAAACCTGACTTATGAATAGGGCCTCTTGGTAAGAATTTGCCTTGTTGGCCTCATAATTCAAAAATATCCTCTGATTCTTTTAAGCTTAATAGAACATAGTTAAGGAAGAAAAGCTCTTCAAAGGTCAGTCCCAAGAAGTTGATGGAGTCTAATGAAGGCGAGTGATAATCCACTTATATAGCATTAATTGTTTTAGTTTGGCTAATTTTTATATAACCTAGGGTATACACTTATAACAGAGTGATAAGAAAAAAATCAGATAACCTATTGTGTGGGAAGAGGATGCTTATAAACTCAGTAGACAATTTTTGGCTTTTTTGTTTTACAGTTTATCTGACTCCAGAAAAAGAACTCGTACAGGAAGATCTTGGCCTGCTGCAATACCACATTTACGGAGGAGAAGGGGTCGTCTTCCAAGAAGAGCACTCCAGACTCAGAACTCAGAAATTGTAAAAGATGATGAAGGCAAAGAGGACTACCAATTTGATGAACTCAACACAGAAATTTTGAATAATTTAGCAGATCAGGAGTTACAACTCAATCATCTAAAGAACTCCATTACCAGTTATTTTGGTGCTGCAGGTAGAATAGCATGTGGTGAAAAATACCGAGTGTTGGCTCGTCGGGTGACACTTGATGGAAAGGTGCAGTATCTTGTGGAATGGGAAGGAGCAACTGCATCCTGACTGTAGGACTGAACATTATGTTCACTGCACTCTCATTTTCTGTAGGTACAGTTCAAAGCTCTAAAGGAGTCTGGCTTTTACTATCTTTCTTAAAAAAAATAAAAAAAATAAAAAATTTACAAAAAAAGATGATATTAGCCTTAACATGTACTTGTCAATGTTATGGATATTGTCATAAAAAGATATCTTTTAAAAATCAGAACAGAGACTTACTTTTTTAAATTTAAGATTTGTAAAATGTTTCTAGGATAGGATATTAAAAACAATTCAAACCCATGCATGGCGTTAGATAATTTTTCTCATTCCATTGAGTCAGTTTTTGTGATTAGTGGTTATCAGAGAAAACAGATCATGTAGATATATAGCACAAATATTTGAAGAAACATTGTCTGTTTTGTTACCAAAATGTTGGAAAAAATTTATTTCAATACCTTTTAGATTTCATAAAGTGCAGTGTATATAATGCCTACTAAAAGACTGTAAAATATTGAAATTTTCTTTCAAGCAAAGTGTAAAAAATATATTGAGCCTGTAAATTGCTCTGTGACTAGACTTCATTGTCGTCTTAATATATTCTTTGCATGTGCATATATATACACACGTGTATATATATGTGTGTGATTATGTGACCTATGCAATACAAATTATGGGAATGGGCAGCTTTGGAGTATATGTCCCATAATTCTTTTTTCAGGAATAGTTGCAGTATTTACACAGCAGCATTTCTTCTCAGGCTTGTATTGGGTGCTGTTGCTTGCTATGTATGAAGAGAAATGTGTCAGACAAGTTTAGTGTGTTCTGGAGAAGGGTGTGAACAACAGTGTTCATGGGCTTTTAGAATGCTTTTCTTTTTCAGTCCTTGCAACTCAGCTGTTCAGTACCTAAAACAAATTCAAATAATATGAACATTATCTCCTTCTAGAAGTAACATTTTCAAGTTTTCATGGCACATTATGATTGTAAATGTCTCTCAGTTTTAACAGTAAGTCTATAGGAGTCCCGTGAAGATTCCTGAAATGTCTGTAGTAACTTAGTCATGTTGAATAAGTGTAGTATGAACAAAGTATTTTATTGCACAGGGTTAACAAACAGTATGCTGCCTGCCAAGGCTACTGCTGTTTTATTACAACATTACCTCTTGTTTTTATAAAGTGTACCAAGATTTAAATTGATAACTTTATTTTACATGTAAAAAGAAAAGTAATTTCTTTTATCACCAGTGTTAGAGTTGTCTTCTGTTTCTTTATGTTTTATTTTGTTTGTTTTCTTTTTTAGCCAAAGAGTAAACAGAAGAATATTCTTATTTTGGTGGCATCCATTTTAGTCTTAAAAGTAATTAGTGGATTTTAGCTTAAAAATTGGGGAATTTGCTGCCAAAATGAAAAATATGTAAAATGTAGTGAATACAGAGCAGTAAAAATGTGGGTTAGTACTTATTTATTCCATTGATTGATTATTTGACTGTTTATAAAGAAAGTTGCTTTATGTCTTTAAACATCTTCAAAAGATGATTTTTCCTTGTCACATTATAGCCAAAAGAAGCAGAGAACTTCATTGTCCTGCATTTGGTTCCTGGTTGGCCAGGTATAAATGAGCTTTACAAAAGTGCAAATTAAAAACTGTCACTTCTGTTTACCTCCACCAAAACTTGATTTTCCCCTAGCTATTAATTTAAAGTTGCCTTTCCTGCAGCTGCAATATTTTGAATAACACACAGAGTTTGTGTTGATTTTGAATGTTTGTTTATATCTAGGGGTAATGGAAAATGTAAATCCCGTGTAACCTTACTCACTCCACCTGTATCATATTATTTCATTTTCCCAAAAGTCCTTTAATTCTAACTGAACACCAGCAGTATTTTTAGTAACTCTTTCTTTGGCATACTTGGAAGATGATTTATTAAGCTGAACTGTCTTTAGACGTAATTATGTGAATGTCTGTTTTATTTTATCATGGTGGTTCACATGGCTCTGATGTTCAGTTTGTATTTTTGGAATTGCTTTACTTAGAATTAAAACAGACCAACATTAAATGTGTGTATTTTTAAAAGAGCTAATGAGTTTTGCCTTTGTATTTGCTTGAAAATACACACTGGTGCAGTAGATGACTACTTTTATTTAGCTAGGGAGCTAAGGATGTTCTAATTCCATTGTAAATATGTTCATTTGAATCAATCTTTATAAAGCTTTGTTTTAATTTTTCTCTTGTCCCTCAAATAATATTAATAATCACCTTAAATGACCCTTTAAAAAAACTAACTGGTCAGCCAGCTTGTATAGTTTATACTTGAAAGACAGTGTACCTCCCTCTCTCTACCCTATTCTCGAACTTCAAAAAATTAAGACTTTTCAACTATGTTTTCTTTTTACATAGGTGTCAGGATTCACATGAAATTTTTTTTTTTCTGAAAAGCTTTGCACCTAGGCTACCGAAAGAAAAGATGTAAAAATAGTACACCTTACTCATTTCAGTTGCATTTTTATTTCAAACAAATATATTTTTATAAATACCCTGATAATAAATGATAAATATGTATTCTTAGTCTCTTAGGTTATCATACAAGATCATAACATGAGTTATCAGAGTTATTGTATAAATTCCAGTGTTGGGGTGATGAAGTTACATCTTGCTAGGTATATTTTGTTATTAAATGTTTAACAAGTGAATATTCACGGATATAAGAGTTGAGGATGCTTCTCTTCCCCCTTTTATTTGTAAGGTATGTTTAACTATGCATGTTTGATTTCTATTATATATACAGAAGATTTTATCAGTGTTGGGGGTACAACTAATTCTGTTTTTCGGGATACTTGATTGAGTTTCTACTAGATACTATTTTTATTGGAACACAATCTGACTTGAATTGATACAGTAGACTGTTTTATAATATGGTTCTAGAGTTGTTTGAATGAAGATTCAATGAAAAAGGAAGATGCCTGTGCAACTTTAGGAAATAGTAAAAATAATTCCCTGTTTGTATGGGGAAGTTTTCCTCTTTTAATTATATTTGAGCACCTCTGTGAATATACACTCTGAAAAGTCTCTTTTGGTTTCTTCTGTGGGAGTTGATCAGTCACTTTCTTTTCCTCAGGAAAATAAATATTTGATGGTTAAATGTAAAGTGAGAATTTTATATATCATGGATTCTTTTCTAACTACTAGCAGTTAAGAAACCAGATCTCTGATATAAATTTGAAGATTGGAGAAGCTGTGAAAGCCAGCTGGCTTGCTGAATAACAAGTAGATGAATGCCAAGTACAATATTTGTAACTTTTAAATTATAATATCAAGATATTTTAGAGAAGTGGCTAGATCAAAATATTATGCTGTCTTTATATTTGAAATTAGAATAAGACTGCAGATTAACTAGATCACTTTTTTTCTTCCCTCTCTTCACTTCTCCCCAACAGAATCCCCATTTGCTTGCTCTCCTTCTATTTTCTCTTTGTTGGAGATGAATATTGAAACTGGATGATTAGTAATAACTCACTTTTGTGATATCTTCAATGTGAAGTCTCTCAGGAAAAATTTCTACTGGATTTAAGCAAGCAAACAAATGAACAAAGGCTTCATAGCTGATAGAATGTACTTGCTGGATAAAACCAGAATGTATTTCGTCATTATCATTAGCCTGATTTCTGTTCCTTTGTGTACCAAAAGGTGATTCAATCTTTTTTTTTTTTTAAAACCCTATAGCATGCTTTCTTAATGAGGGTAATGTAGTCCCTAAACAGGCACAAATTGATTCATGGTGGGAAGTGGTGGGGGGAGCAAGAAAATCTTAGTTTTTTTTTTTGGCCCTCCAAATCTTAATTCTGCCTGACAAAAATGTTATTCCTTTGTAATTACTTATATTGAGTTTTCTTGAGTATCACAAGAGTAGTACTGACATTGATGTCATGGAACAAACACAAAATATGTGTAAGGTCAGTGCTACGAAACTGTGCCAAATGGATAGCTAGCTGTGTTTTGGACGACTTTGTTCATTCTTGAAGTCATATTGTGAGAGGTGGTCTGCACATGCCTGTTGGCTTCCATTAACTTTCTTGTGGGTATTGTTTATGTTCAATCATCAGTGCTTTGTTTGTGACATGGGCATGGTGAATTTAAGTAAAACTAGTTTATATTTTGTTATATAGTTTTATCAGGATTATTCAACCCATCATCATTAATTACGTCAAATGTTGAAAAAATGCTGACAATGTATAAATGAATTTCAAGCAGGTAGTTAAAAGTGGTTTTTTCATATCAAGCAGAGATTAAAAAGTAAGCTCAGCAGAAAATTTTGGATAAAAAAAGTTTTTCAAATGTTTTGCTAGAGAAATACCATTTTTAATGACTCATATTTGATTACATCGCTATTATATATTTATGTAAATTGTAATTTGCATATGTAATCTTGATACATTATAATTTACATTAGTTCATAAATTACATTAAAAGATAGTCAAAATGAGATTAAAATTTAAGTTAAATGTTAATAGCAGTATTCAGTATTAATACTATATACTTAGTGAAGGATTGTAATTAGTGTTGTTTTAACTAGCAATTGACCTCATTTTATCTTTAATATTATTAGTGGAATGTTAAGAAATGTTTTCCATACAGAATTTGAGACGGAAACAAGATTTTGTGAGATTTTTGTTCCCTTTGAAAACATGTAAAACTTGCTTTGAAGTTAAACTTTTCATTGAGGAGACATGAAAGTTTCAGGAAATGAAGCTTGTTAGAATTTTGATAGAGAAAGCATATTGGTTCATCTAAGACTTATGGAAGCAGTTTTGGTTCCTTTATCTCTTTACCAGCAAACTGCTTCCAGAATCCAAAAGCATGTCTGCAACAGATCCATTGATTTTTTTTTGGTTATAATTTTGCATAACCTTGTATTTTAGATTTTATGTATTATTTTTACTTCTCAATATAAATTTTCCAGTGAAGAATTATGTCATTAGAAATCCATTCTTTATACTACTTTATATACCATTAAAGATCAGAAGCTTTTTAAATGCCACTTTATTGAAGATTTTTCTAGAATGTATTAAATACTTCATATTTTTAAAAGCATTAAGTACTTCATATTTTTAAAAACACTATACCTAGCATGTTAAGCTTTTTCTAATTACTAAGAGATTGTGAACATTCATTTTATTATATATTGCTGAAATATGGTGTTATTTTCAGGGATATAAATGTGGTTAGGGAATCTTGTTCTTACTCTTAATTACTTAGGCCCACTGGTGCTTTTATGTTAATAGCAGCATCCAATATTAACAATATATACTTAGCAAAGGATTATAATTAGTGTTGTTTTTTTTTTTTGGTCTGTTATTACATATCTTCTGTGGCAGTCCCCTTGTTGATAATCCATTTTTATTCAGAAGGCGTTGAGCACCTTTTTCCTTTTTCCTTCTCTCCAACTTAGTTTCTAAACAATTTGCTGTAGACTAGGAAGATTAAGTAGGGTTTTCTGGAACAAATAGATAAATAAAAATTTAAACCTATTTTGCCCACAATTCTCATGTTATTAGGCTCTTGAGTGAGGTTTTGAGAGTGATTTTCTTCTGAGAAAAAGTAAATGGCTTTTTTATATTGTTCATACTCAAAAAGAAGTTTTTCATTTTGTTTTTCTTCCTCTTTTATAATATCCACAGTAGTTGAGACTTTTAGAGACCCGACAGCTGGATAAGTGAGGTAAGACTAATGTAAGGTAGCATAGGTTAGATTATTTTGTGGCTCTAATTGATCTTCAGATTACCTTAAAATAGCAAAAAATGCTTGGAAAACAAAGCACCTTGGTTTTCTATTACCTAGTAACACTATGGAGCAAGACAAAAGAAAACTTATACTACAAAAAAATAAAAAAATAAATGAACCTGATATGCTTTTGATTATAGATTTGCTGATAAAGAGATAAAAACCAAAACTGTGCCTCAGTAAGTCTAAGATGAACCATTAAGCTTTTCCTCTTAAACAAGATGTTAGTTTGTTCATTCCATTCGTATATCATAGGAAAGAGAAAATAGTGTTTTGTTGAGTGTAGACTTGTCATATAAGAATAATATTTAGAGACTAGCAAGTTGACATGGTTTTATTACATGTACTTAAGGATTAAAGGGAAGCACTGGATTAAATTTTTATAGCAAATAAACAATATTGACCAGTATAAAATATCAAATTACATTGGTAATATGAACCTTTACCATTTAGAACATTAAGATATATGGTAGTTAAAATATCATTGTAAAGTAGAACTTCATCTATTTACCATGACTATTCTCTTTAGTAGTAGTATGAATTTTTGAAATTATGGTGTGTATGAGGATAACTTTGGTTTTACATCTTTTAAAATACTTTTCACAAGATATTTCATATTGAGAGGTTGGACTAAACTCTTTAATGTAAGTCATTATAAATGAAATCCACTTTAGGTAAAATAAGGTTTTCGTTAAAAGCTATTTTTTAAAAACCACATTAGTGCTCATATTTTATAGTTTATTTTTCTATGACTAAAGGTATTCAAATGCGTGTTACATCCCTGTAGAAATGAGATTGCTTTGGATTGCGATATTTCAGTTGTACCTTGGGAAGATAGGTTACCTTAAATAGTGGCTAACAGAGAGAAAAGCTTAGCTTAAAATGAAGGAGGGAGCAGGTTAAGAATAGGCCTGGCTTTGAGAATCAGCATCTCACTCAATATGTGAGGGCCTATTGTTTTACAACTAAGAGAAAAGTGAAATAGTTAAAATTATCTCTTTTCATTTACTATTCTCTTTGTTGAAGCTAGAGTAAATTGTTAAACTCATTGATGGGCTCGTTCAGAAATATGTGTATACCAACACACTAATGTTGTTTTAGGTATAAAATTCATCTGTCCCATTTTTGTTTAAATTTTTATTTTAAAATAATTATAGACTCACGAATTGGGTTGGTTAACTTAAGATTTGGAACCATATTCCAGACCTAATGAATTAATGCCTGGGGTCAGGTGGAGGAGTGGAACAAGCTCCCTGGGTGCCTTTTCACCATTCTAAACTTTCAGAACTGATAATCTTTGTTACAATGCATGTTTGGGCAACAGACAAATAAATACACATATACACAGTTTTCAAATGAAAGGGGGAATACACTTGGCTAAGGTCAATGAAGACTTTTTAAGGATTAGACAGCATTTACAATGATTGGTAGATAAGTTAGATTTAAAATTTTTTATTTTATTAGTACAGTATTCATTGCTCATTTAATATGGCTGTTCACAACTATAAAGCAGTTTGAGCAAAACTGTGCATTATATTTCAGATGAAAAACATTACATGGTGAATCAATTTCTTTTAAAATTCCAAGTAATTTTCATTTATGGAGGTACATAATTATAAGTACTCACTGTCATTTTTAAGACATAATAACAATGCTTAAGAAATATAAAATTACATTTGAATTTGTAAGTTATTTCAATGCTATTTCAACCACATATTTACCCTCTTGACAGTCCTAGGAAAAAATATCATTTATGATCCAAATGCAAATCAGAGCAAAACTGTAGGCCTTAAAAACCAAAGACAAAAATCAGTTAAGTGATAAATAGCTTACTCAATTTTAGCATAATTTTAAATGTAAAATTGAATACTGACAAAAAATCAAGGCAGATAATACATCTTTAGAAATATTAAAGAATTTATTCCTTTGCTTACAAGGTTTACTTTTTTTGGTTAATGCAGGTAACATACTTCCTAAGTAATCACTTTGTCTATAAAAATTAAAGTTGTCCTCAGTATTCCTAAATTCTTTGTTTTCCTGATAAGGCTATTATAGTCTAAAAAGTTACTGAATCATAGGTTTAACATTGGCAGCACAATTCATATGTAAAAGATGATGTAACAAATTGTTAGGTAAAGAATCTGTACATTGTAACTAGACATTTAAGAGGTAGAATTTTTAATCACAGTTTTATAGAAAAGATGCAGTAGTTTGTATTGTTTTATTAGAGTACTAGAAGTGTACTTTTCATTATGAGGTTAAGAGAAAGGAGAAAGGGGAGGGCTCTTCAGAGAATGATCTTATGAGTCCTAGTTTTGCATGTGTTAAAAAATAAAAAGGGCTATTCCTGGACACAAAGCACTTTCTTGGCCAATGAAGGTAATTGATCATATATGGCGTTTATCTCATTTTGAAAAAGCTTCAGAGTAGGGAAATCTAAGTTTCTGTTTTCCCAAGGGTATAAGAGGGAAATAAATCCCTTTGTACCATTCTGAGTGTAAACTATAAATGAAACCATTCTGGATATCAATTATTGCTTAAGAATTCTAGCAGTACTAACAGAGGGGTTCTATACACAGACTTATAAGTTGATTGTTTCTAACTCATTTGTCATAATATTACATATGGGTATAACCTAAAATTCAACTGAATTTATGATGTAGCTAAATTACTAGTATTTGAGTAAGACCACAGATTACAGTAAACTAGGATGGCACAAACTTTACAGTTATTCAAATGGAGTATTTAAACTTGAGATTCTGTGGTTTTCCAATCCTTATATGAATGTCAATAAAATGATCAGAAAAGTCAGTTATCATAAAAATGGGAATAAATAATGTATACCCAGTGCTAAACCTTACAGTAGGGTTTATGTTTCATAAAGTGTACCTGAATACTTTTAAAAGATAATTCAAAACAAAACAGTTGTAAAAAATAAAACAGCCAAGTAATGTTTCTTCCAGTTGACTGGAAATTATTGCATGACATGTATTAGTATTGGATCATTATGTTGAGCCAATCAGATTCCAGATACTTAGAGTTTACTTAAGTGAACTTTATTTTGGTTAGATAGTTTCAAACTTACCTAAATTCTTTTTTATTGACTTTATTATTTTTTACTGATTTTGAGAACTCATAGGAGGAGATATTTGTTAGCCCTGATCCTTTTCACATTATTTCCTTCACAACTGCTGGTAATAATGTACTATCCAAGTCAATAAGCATGTTAAAATTAACATAACACTGTTAACAAATAACATGAAAATATAATTATTTCCTCACATTTAATTTTAAAATCCTATACCTTAAGGATTAGACAGAATGTATCCTTGAGAATGAGCAACCTTTAGGTATTCTTCACTTTAAAGAGAAAATTTGTCCTAATTTTATTAAGTATTTTTAAGAATTATCAAAGTAGGTTTTTGAGAATGTAGGCTAAGTATATAAAACATACATTTTGCTAATATTTTAAAATATATTTGGTTATAAAAGTCTCACAAATCTGTTTTTCATAGCTATACTTTTATTATAGGAGAGATGCATATGTAAAAACAGAAAAGTTGAGTCTGTCTTATATTCAATCCATGATTAGGTAAATCTCAGATGATTTATAATTTAATACATTGAAACTTCTACAATTGTAATTGCCACATTAACAAAGAAACTTCCAGGTAAGAGAATCTTTTAAAAACATTATTCGATGTTGCACTTAGGCTCAAAGTTAATTTATTTAAATCACCTGTGACATTTGCAAATTTTTTTAAACTTTGGAAAATGTCATTATTAATATGGCTTCATTCAATTATACCTATACTCTGCACAATATTTGTTATACACTGAAGTACAAATATTATGCAGTAATAAAATTATGCACAGTGAAATCTTTCACATTAAGACTATACTTTTTACACATGGTGATGACTTAAAACATTTTAGAAAAGACTATTAATGGTCTTGACTGTAACAGTTTATTGC
Organism: Cynopterus sphinx; assembly: GCA_030015415.1. Taxonomy (NCBI): domain Eukaryota; kingdom Metazoa; phylum Chordata; class Mammalia; order Chiroptera; family Pteropodidae; genus Cynopterus; species Cynopterus sphinx. The sequence goes on along the minus strand of CM057387.1, from coordinate 66,183,576 downwards.
ATTTTTCTGTCTCTTTCACTGTTAAGGAATCTAATTTTGAGTTTTAAGTTCTACTTTTTCTCTTATCTTCAAATAGGCTCTTCAGCATATAAACTTGAATGGCAGACACCACCACCATTACCACTAAATTAACCATAGACCAGAAATTCACTCTATCGAAGTTACTTTCTTGTATGTTTCGATCACGAGCTTCAAATGCTCTAAGCAGAGTTTGGATATGGCCACTTTTACTTAGTCTCGACTTGATACTGTTGATGGATTCCTGGAGACAAAAATAATTTTACTATAAAAGAATGCTCACTAATTTTAAGTTAATTTTAGAACGTGTTTCACAGTACCCTGATATTCAGTTTTATATCCAAACACAAGGTTAATTAAGGGACAGATACTATTTAGATTACCGAAAGATCTTCTGTAAGGTTATGTAATAGTCCTGGGTATATTTAAATTATTGTTAAGTTATCTAACAAAGGAGCAAAGCTACCATTAATTGAAAATAATATGAAAATATATTTGACTGGCACAGTGCCAGGAATTTTACATACATTATCTTTCTTAGCTCTTGAAACAAGAAAAAAATGACTTAAGTTTTAAAAAACCTAATAGCAGCTTTTAGCTATTTACCTTTATATAATGAATTGTGTGTTAATATTTTCTTCTTTGAATGTTAGTCTGGTCCAATTTAGAATTTAGCAAAACACCCAATGTGTTTATCTGACAAAGTAGTGAAATTAGAAAATACTTCAACTTTAGATGTACATACTCTACACTGAAAAGAATAACCTTTTAATACGAACATGTGCCAAGATAACATTCATTAAACAAACTTACCAAGAGGCCGTCTAAGTTGCACATCTTCTAAAAAACTTTCATAGTATGGACCTTATCAGAAATGACTTAAAAACTATAGACTACATGAATATAAGGTCAAACTAAGTTGAGACTTGAAATGATGTCAAAACATGTATGGCAAAAATAAGAAAATACTAGAAACATTTTCCTGGAGTCATTTTGCTTAAATTCCACATTTAAGCAAATATACTCAAAATTTCAGACTGCTGGGCTAAACCTAGAACACTATAAAATGTAATATCACATGAGCATATTTGCAAAGCAAGTATTTTCCAGAAAAATATGAGATTCAGATCCTTAAGTAAAAAGAGCATATGCATTGTTCTTTTAGATATAATGATGTGATAGTCAAATTTCAAGTTTGCTATTTTGATACAAATTTTAGGGAAGTAAATGGAAAAATAAAGTTCCTGAAAGACATTTTATTTTTCTTAGATTTATAAGTATTTTAAGCCATATTTAAATCTGAATTTTTTGGTCATTTGTGTGAATAAAGTCAGTATCTTGAGAATGCAGTGAAGTACTAATAAAATTTAATAACTACTTGTATTTTGTTCTTGTTGCAAAATATAAAATGGAATATATTCATATGATTGAGATTTTAAAAAATGGATGAGAAGAAGACTAGTAGTGGAACTATGGATACATCATTTCCATTTTAATTTTTAGCTGGTTTCTTTATCAAATGGCATAAAAGGGGAAAAGGAGGGAGGTTGGAGCTAGACTAGTAATCTTTCTGTTCTAAAATTCAACTAAGTTGAATGCACATATGAAATCATGGTAAGATCAAAAACTGTCATGGTTAAAATTCATGCTAATCAAACTTAATCTTTTAGTTTGTATTCACAGTAACACCAGTGGAAAAGGTAAGAAAACTAACATCTATTGTTTGCCAGACTGTTGAAAGCACTTAGACACATGCTATATCGCATTTCATTGTAACAACTCTAGAGGAATTACCCTAACCCATTTTGCAGTATTAAGAAAGCAAGGCTGGGAGAGCTCAGTCAGCAAGGAATTATGCATATGATATGATTATTTAGTACTCTAACTTCTTAATCTTACTGATCTACAATATATCTCTTCTGCTATAATTTGACATTTCCTTTACTAAGAAACCTCGAATGGTCAAAACACAAAAAAGTTCAAGTACTGGAGGTTATACATTGAAACTTGTAATAACCATGTTATTTCTACTGCAGCTATTTGTAAATATAACTAAGTAACTTCTATAACTTAATTACATCTAGCTGTGGTTGTTAAATCTAGCTGTGGTTGAAGGGTTATAACCTTTCCCCCCCAACTTGGTAGTGCTATTAGCAAATAGGTTCTTCTATGTGCGTATTTTATTGTGCATGTTTATGACAAAGTATAAAGCAATTCAAGCAAAGAAGCCATATTCTAGGTTTTCATTTCTGAGGTTAGTGTTAGTTTCTGATGAATACTAGATCTGGTGTAAGTAATGTAAATAATGTTCCCAAATTAAATATCAAATTTCATGTTATAAAAACTGTGCTGTGAGAAAAATGCCTGTACATTTTAAGTGTTTACAAATTACTCAGTTTTATTCTATGTGCAAGTATGCTACAGATTACATTCTATTAGTGAACATTCTGAGGGAGTTTTGCAGTTTAAGAGTCTGTGTTCAAATTCTAGTTCTCCCTCTCTGGTTATTTGACAGAAATATTACCCAACCTCCCTAAAACTACAATTTCCTCATTGGGAAGATAGATAATACTCATAGACTTAAGTAAAAATTACATGAGATAATGCAGGTAAAATACTTAGCTCAGTGCCTATCACAGAGTAAGGCCTCTGAATGTTAATAATTTTTATTATTTTATTAAAAGCCCATACTGACCAGGATGTCTTCTAGTTTCATATCCAACATATCTGTGCCAGTAATATATTTCTTCCAGTCCTCTTGTTCTTGTTCCTGTTCTCCCATATTATCCAGTATTAATTCAAAGAAAATCACCTTCTCAGAAATGGTGCTGAATGTATTATCAAAGCAGAACATGTAGTCACCAAATTCAGTTTCTACCCTGTATTAAAAAAAAGTACATGTCATCATTTATCTGTACTTCTATTTGGGATCAAAGAGAAAACCATTACAGATATATGAAACAACATGATTTATAATAATTGGACAGGTTACTGATAGATTTCCTTAGTATTTAAAGATAATCTAATTTCTTGGGGAAGAGGCAACTAGAAATATATTCAAGTACTTGAAATTTAGATGTGCTTGTTATTTACTCAGTAAATTATGGTAAATGATCTTGACCTAATTTTTGGAAAAGGACAATTAAAAACAGATACATGATACTTCTCAATGAACTTCAAAATTTGTTATTAAAGGTAATTTATTATGAGTTCATATGCAAATATGACATGATCCTCCCCCTTCAAGAATTGAGATTAATCTATAAAGTGAGTTTTGTTTTTTAAATCAGTGATGGGTTTTCCTAAATGCTTCCTTCCAGGCCTATACCAATTAAGTACATCTTTGTAATATGGTTCACAAAGATTAGGGATGAGGTCAGTGGCCAACAACCAGAGCTTTACTCTCACTTGCACTGCCTTTATTGAATGCCACTCACATCTAAACTTATGATCTTGGTTTTGCATTTCACATTCAAGATAACTGGCCTGGGCAGAGTTTATTTAGCTGAGTAGTTTTCTAATAATTCTTTTGCAGAGAGAACTGTGAGCAAGTAAAATATTACACAGATTAATAACATTTGTTACTGCTAGCTACGCAGTACAAACTGTGTTTTACTTTTCACTGGGACTATTTCATGGAAGGTTAGTCTCAATGATTTAAAAATTTTATCTCCAGTATGCTGGATTGCTAAAATTTTGAGGTGCCTTGTATTATTTTCTGTAGTATTCTGAATACAACATGTGATGCTCATCTTTTAAGCCAATCTGTCTCTTTTTCCTCAAAATGTAATTGGATCTTAACATATATACTAAAAATAAAAATAGCCAATACTTATATGTCCTTCAAAATTTACATCATATTTTGAAATAGGCATAATTGACCTTTTCAAAGTAAGTAAAGTAAGATTCACACAGATTAAGATACTTGGCCATGATCACATAGGCATAGACGAATAGGCATATGCCTGTTACAGGCATAGACGAAGCTTGGTTTCCTGATTTTCAAGTTAATCTTTCTATAGTACTGCATGCTTTGCAATCTCAGTTATAATAAATCTGTTTTTTTAAGGCTTCATTTAACCTTTGGAAGGAGCTTGAAGCAAGCAATGGTGAATAGTGGGTGACAATTTTAAAAGAAACAAAACAAAATGGCTATTATGTAAAGTTAAATTTAATGTTAATAGCTCTTTAGCTTTTAATCTTGTTTATTTAACTTAACTTTAGCCATTCTTTACCCTGCACTTGATAAAAAGGTAAGCTTTGTATATCTTTTTATATATAAAGTATATGTGTGTGTGTATATATACCACAGTGCGTATATAGTATACATAGTATATATAGTAAATCTGGAATTAAATCTGATATTAAAATTTCATGGGAGATGATGAGGAAAAAAGTGTCTTAAAAGGCTGCATGGAGACCAGGGTAAAATGAAAAATGTTGAGAAGCACTAACTTGGATATCTAACCTTCAGTATGTGTATCAAAAAAGATGTTTACTACTTTATAGTCATTCATATATTAATTTCTAAATGTGTTGACTGCTTTTAGATGAAAGGAATTTTATTATTACAAATGAAAGAAAATATCCAAATTACAGTAAAGTTTCCTTTCGAATACAATAAAAGGTTAGCATAAGTAGTGCAAAATGTCTGGTGTGAGTTAGGGTAATATTCAGTTATCTAGAAAAATGCATTTACATATGACTCCTCATTACAGGCAGTGCTAGACAAATAGGGATTATTTAAATTTTAAAAGGCTCTATTTGGAGGAAATTTTACTAATCCTGACTTCTGGACAGACAGTATTTGTTTTACAGATTTAAGAAGAAAAATATTTCAATGCCATAACTGAGATTTTAGTTGCTTTTGAAAGTTAATATAGCTAAAGGTAAAATTTTTGTTAAAATCTAATTTTTAGAAAGTAGATTTTTAAATGTGGTATAGTGATTAAAAGTGGGGTGGACTGCTAGGTTTTAAGTCTCGGCTTTGCTGTTCACTGGCTATGTAACTTTCATGTACTTAACAGCTCTATGCCTCAATTTCTTCATTGGTAAAATGATAATAATATCATGTATCCCATAGGATTGTGGTGAAGAATAAAATATATTAATAGAAAAGTGCTTAGAACAGTGTCCTGGCACATCAAAATAACTCAGTAAATAAATATGAGGCCTTTTGAACTCATTCTTGTTTTCAAATGTTTTAATGGGAGGTAATTCTATGCACTAAACAATAAGATACCTTTCCTGCCCTCCCAACAGTTAATTTATCTCTAAAGGAAAGCAGAAAATTGGAGAGAAATAAAAATTGACAAATTCTATACATTTTCTGTATTCTGAAATTTAAAAATTGAACTACATTTTTAGTTCTTGTTCATGAACCTATCAGAGAGCATAGTTAATCCCATGTATGAATTTAAACTGATTTTTAAAATGTATTTCTCTTTCATTAATAGTTTATTGCAAATATTTTCTTCTGAACGCTGCATAGGTGAAATGCCATTTTAAAAAGCACTTTGAAATGAATATCTTAAAAATTATGGTGGAGACATTCCCCCCCATTCATTCATACATGTATTCAATATTTACTATTAATTACATGCCAGGTACTTTGGTTAACAAAGACCAATAATTAAAATAATAGCTAGTACTTACATAGTGCTATGTGCCAGGGATGTTCTAAGCATCGTATGGTAGAAAGTAAGAATTTTGGTCCATCCTGCCTCCTCCTCTTAATAAATGTATATCCCTGCAGACTTATTTAATTTCTCTGAGCCTCCTTGTCTGTAAAATGGGAATTAGGGAATCAAAGAATCTATCTCTTAGTGAGCTGGAATAATAAATATAAAAGCATATAAAATGCAAATCCTAGTTTATGGCAAATATTAGACACTATATTCACTCCTTTCTATAAACTCACAATATACTTTTAATAATAACACTGAATAAAGAATGTGGTAGAGTAAAATAAGAGAATGGAACATAGAAACACCATTGAGATGATAAAAGGGAAGTGAGATTAAGAAGAAAATATATGGCCTTTTGTAAAAATTTGAAAGTGCGATAAGTATTTTCTTTCCATATGGTTTTCTATGGTCAAATCTTTTACTTTCAGGTCTTGTATCTGTCTAAAAAGAGTGAGATCTGAGTAAAAAAAAAAAAATTGTTATACACACACAGATTACTGTACTGTTTTAAGAAAGAAAAGAATGGGCAAAGATGATACAGCCAGCAGCTCAAGAAACTTTAGGATACATACCTGGAACAGTAAATTATAGATAAAATGGAAAGCCTGTGCTAGCCAGAAAGGGAGGTTTAAAATGCCAGAAGAGATTGAACGTAATACCTAGGCAATACTCATTTAACCAAAGTACGGTAAAAATTTAGTCAGGATCAATACCAAATGCATAAACAAAAAAAAAAAAGGTTAATAGAAAATATTTTTAGTTTTTTTTCTTTTTTAGGTGATGGAACCCTTTGTTGACCTCACAGATTGCAAGAACCTTGTCATAAAATCCCTTATTCTATTCTATTTTATTTTTTTATATCTACAGCACTTCGTTGTCTTAGGTGTTCTCTCATCCAAGTACTAACCATGCCTGACCCTGCTTAGCTTCCAAGACCAGGCAAGATTGGGTTTATTCAGGGTGGCATGGCCGTAGACGAAAATATTTTAGTAAAAGATGGACCACTATCAAGGACTGTTTAAAATGTTCATAGGGAGTCATTTAATATTGATATATGGTATCAACTGTGCTAAATTTCCATGCCCTGCTGTGGTATGATCCAGCCCAAGGAATCAACTAAGAGATTACTTACGTGTGAACTCCATCTGATTTTCTTTGTTCAAAAACTAAGGTTCTTCCTTCTGGAGAAGCAAGATAGAAATCAATATCTAATCCTGCTCCATCTAAAACCTGTATAAAAGTATAGAAAAAAATTTCAAATTCTGAAAATATATAAAGTAGATGATACGATGAAAAGATCTTTACAAACCTAGAGGGGTAAGAAAGTCAATAGACTCCTGTTTGAGCTAGAAAGGGGCAGAAAAATCATCTAAGTTCAATTCCATTCATTTCTTAGCAATTGCTGTTGGCTATCACCTAAATTTAGGCTTTATAGGTATTACTGAAATAATCTTCCTAAAACAGTGCCTTCATTGAGAAGCCCTATAAAGTAAAAAGAAGCTGAAGGGAGTTCAAATGGTGAACCTTTTACTTTAGCAATTTAGGGTACGCTCTGTAGCTTTTCTTAGTTTGTTTTCAATAAAATAAGAATAATTCGCTTAGAACAAGACTTCCATGATCTGACTCCCAATGACTTAACAAACCCATTCATCTACTATTCCCCAGTATGAAGTGTATATTCAAAGTAAGCTCTTTATTTACTGGTCAATAAACACAATCTATTCCTTTATAATCCCGAAATGTCCTGCTGCTACTCCTGATGATGGTGATAGCAGCTAACAATTACCATTTATGCCACACATTGTCTTTTAAGTGCTTTATGTGGATTAATTTATTCCTCACTAAACTCTAAAAGGTACGTCTTATTATTCTTATTTTTAAAAAGTAAAAACAAAAAACGGGCACAGAGAAGTAATTTTCCCAAGGTGATAACAGCAAATAAGTGGCATGAGCGAAATAGGAACTCAGCAATCTGACTCCAGTGGTTATTCTTCTTCTTACATAACAATCCATTTTTATTTTTCTTGGTAGCTTTAATGGCATGACATAAAAATTACCTAGTCTTGTACTTACTGATCAAAAGAAATGGTTTCAAATAGCTAAATATACATAATTCTTTTTCTTTAAATCTCAATGAAATGAAGAAAAAGTAATAATACAAATAATAACAACATTAGAAATCTAGTAAGACTGTTAATAGACTTGAAGAAGAAATTTCTGGAAGGTATCCCATTGAGTAAAGGATATATATAGTTATCAATATCTAAAAATTCTCAAATGTACATTGCAAACAAATGTAATGATAGAATGAACATGGATGGAGACAAAATCAGAACTAGGAGCAAAGGAATTCTCAGAACTAAGGTGAAAAAGTATAGATGAAAAGCAGGAAAATAGTTAAAAGCCTTCATGAAACAAAGATTTCAAATTATCCATCTAATTATTAGCATTTCAAAAGAAGAGAAATGAAGGCAGAAAATCATCAAATAAGAATAAAAATTCAAAAGATAAAACTCATTAAACAGAGTCTAATAGATGTGAAGCAGGATAAATGACAAAGATCCAAAAATCCTGAGTTTTCCAAAGAATTTAAAAATAACCTAGAAACTTCTAATGACAAGTAGTAGAGAACTGCAAAATAACAAGAATTGGGATTAGCATCGTAATTCTTACACATAAAGTGCAAAAAAACAATGGAGCCATGTCTTTAATGTTTCCAAGTATTTACTGAAGTGCAAGCAAAAAGTAGAGCCCTTTTCAGATATCTAAGGACTCAAAACATTCTAAAAGAATTACACAAGTTTACTCTTCAAAAAAACAAAAAGACATTCATCAAATCAAAACGAGCTATAACAAAACTAAGCAAAGACGTCATTAAAATTAAGATTGGTAGTGGCTATCAGGCTCAATGAAATTGTTAAAAATGGTATTTAAGAATACAGAAGCTAACTTAAAACTATAAAAAGTATATTTAAAATATAATTTATTTAAAACAAACAAACAGTACTATAATACAAAACTAAATTTCCCAGTGAATTCAAAGGAACGTGTTGGGCAAGTGCCACTTGCCCCTGTCTGTATGCTGTTGTAATAGTGTTTCAGTTCCTCAAAAGTAATCTCTCTTCTTAATGTTTGGCACATGCTGGTCTTTTTACCTATCCCCTTGTTCCACTCACCCCCTTATGCTTAGTAAGCCTGATTCTTTATCTGAACTCTGCTTCCTCTGGCATGTCCTCTTCTCAATTCCCACATGAAATCAAGTCTTATTAAATATTTCTCATAGCTGTATACATTTACCTTCATAGCACTTTGAGTTATAATTTCACATTTATTTCTGTAATAATTTAGCATCTGTCAACAAACAGACTGAGAGTACGGACTATACTTTTACTCATTATTGTATCCATAGCACTTAGCGTAGTACTGATACAAATTAAGCAATCAATAAAGCTTTAAATTCTTAAGTGAATGATCTATTTTATTCATAAGACATATGTACTAACATTTAAATTTTTCAAGAACTTAATATAATGTGGGGCTGGTCAATTATCCTAAAAGTGTCCTCCTAAACCTGAAAAGTAAAAAATGGTTAAAAGTTGTTCAATATGTTACAGTATCCCAAGAGCAATATCTGGATTATTAGTTCCCTGAAATTTTACAAAATAAGACAAAAAACAGTAGCTTCTGGTTATCAGAAAATTATTCACAGAGTAGGAAAATGCAAACAAAGGATTGAAGATGATCTCTATCCTACAAACCCCTCCAAGATTACTTAATATTATAGACATAAATGATTTTACTTCTTGCCTCAATCAAAAGAAACTGGGGAGAATGCTTTGGAGGAGTAGTCCCTTTAATAGTCCCTTTATACTTAAAATGCAAAGTATAAAGCTAAACCAAGCCCAGCTATATAACACTAGATGTGTAAATGTGAAAAAACTAACATTCGTTACATATTTACTACATGTCCAGAATGGTCTATGACTACTTATTAACTCATTTTATTAACTCAATTTTACTACTGTCTCTATTTTACAAGCCAGAGATTAAGCAACTTGCTCAATTTCACACAGTGATTACATGAGAGGATTTCTAACCAGATATTTTATCTTTATAACTGGAGCTCTTAATCATAAGAGTTCAGTGGTTGAAATAGATTTCCTCCCTAATAGCTGGGTACATACTGAGGAATTTTTTAAATAACACAATAAATTGTTTTCTTACTTGGACTATTTCACTGATTTCCTTGCCTCAAATTTTGACTTCCTCATGCCCATCTTCCACACCGTACCCAGTATTCTATCAGAAAAACAGACTGTTACCATGCTTTGCAAATCTTCAATGGCCCCTGCACAGAATAAAGGCAAAGCTACTTAGCATGGGCACTAGGCTAAGATCATGATCCAGCCTCCTGATGTCTCTAATCTTTTTCTTTTACTTCCACTAGACTTTCTAGTCTTAATGTCTAATAAAAACTCAGCACTTGTAGTGTCTATAACATACTGCCCACTGCCAAAACACTCACACTGTGCATTTTTGAACAGTCTATTCATTTTGTTCTTTCTGAAATGTCCCCCCTTCCTTGCATGTTTTTCTCATGTAGGCATTTTCTAGATTCAAATTTATTTTCACTGGAATCCTTTTCTGAAAGCCCAGAGACCTGGCTCTCTCTTCTTTAACAGCACTTAACCATATTTTATTGAAATTACCTATTTATGAGCCAGTACCCCTTAAACATTAAGATCCTTGAAAACAGTGAAACTTTCTTTTGTTTGTATTCTCCCCCACCCCCAATTACTGGCACATGGTAACTGTTCAGTAAGTGAACTTTTGAACTGGACTGAAAATTAAAAAACGTTGAGTTCTGGCCTAAGTTTTGCTCACTATGTGACTTTAGATACTTTATGCTTACCTTATTAGTTGATAATCTAATTCCAAAGTCACTTCGAATGAAAATTCTACATAACTATTTTGCTCTATATGTGACACTACCTGTTACTGAAAAAGATTCTCTATATCAACTTTTAAAAATTAACACCTGATTATAAATTAACTTGAAAAGAAAACTAAAAGATGAACTGCACCAATGCATCTTATTTGCAGTGCTACCCAATAACATCAAAATTAGCTTTGTTGGAACCAACAAGATTTCTTCTAAGAAATTACCCTCTGCCAGAATGACTAGATAAATTAAGACAATCCCACATATATTATGCAGACACTAAAAAGGAAACAATGATATGGGAGAAATGCTTCAACTGATAAGGAAATACACCATTGAATAAATCAACAGCCCCATTCACAATATTCCAAAATCGGATTTAGTGATAACTTCATGCTCACACTTCGAAAATCCTTAACTGAACCAGTGACAGTGAAGATTTAAAATACTGAAGTTGGGTGAAGGTGGTGAGGTAAATAAAAAAGTGTCATCATCCGGTCCAGTGATGAAGGAGAACGTGTCTCAGTCTGTAATGTGAAATTCGCAGTACCGGAATGGCTAGTAAAGCGATGCGCGAAATGTAAGACAGAAACACCACCGACATCCCTACAGCTGGCCTCTTTCCGAAGGGAGGAAAAGGGAGAGGAACAGTCAGTTCCAAGTTCCGCCTAACTTCTGGGTCCCCGGCGCCACCGAGAGCCCAGCCTCGCGCTCCCGCGCGGAGCCGGCCAGCTGCTCGGTGGCCCTCGCCTCTCGTCATCCCTGCGGGCCACAGGAAGTTTCTAAGCGGGCGAGAGGAGACAACTCTGTGCAGCCGGCTAAAGGAAGGGGCTGGCTCGCCCTCCGCACTTACTTGGTATTCGATCTCCAGCGAGGCCTTCGGGGGCATGGGCTGGTAGAAACACTCCTTCTGACCTGCCGGAAGGGTGAACGTGAAGTCGCTGTCTAAGGAGTGCGAGAAGCCGGCCACCCCCGGCAGCAGCAGCCCTGGGGGCAGAGCGGCCAAGAGCAGCACCGGGAAGGGCAGCCGGGTCTTGTCGCCCATCCCTGCCGGGGCGATCTCGGGCAGGAACAGGCGTGGCAAGTGTGGGTTACTGGCTGGCACCGAGGCTCCTGTTTTCCTCCCTGGACTCCTCGTGGTTGGCAGTGAAGTCTGGAGCCTGGAGAAACCCAGATGGTGGCCGCGGCGGTAAACGCTCGCTCAAAGGGGGAAACCCGGGCCTCGGAAGGGTAGGAGCTGAGGGCGGGGCCACAGTCCCTTTCCGCACCCTCGCGTCTCGGCCCCCTCGTCTCGGTCTGGGCGCCGCCCGCCTCACACCCGGACAGCCACACGTTCTCATGGCTGCTCCCACACCAATGGGCGGCGTGCGGCTAATTGTGGGAAATGTAGTTCCGAGCGAGCGGGCTCGGACACGCTCTCAGACTACGATCCCCGACAGGCACCGCGCCTTTTGCGCGGCCCCACGCAGAGCCAGAGCAGGGGGCGGGGCTGCGGCCGCGGCGGCGCGTCGCCAACGGCTCCCGCGGCGGTTCGAATGCATGGCGGCTGCGTTTCGCCGCTCCCTGCGCGTGTTGTGTCTGGTGGTTCCACGCCCGGGGCCGGGGAGAGGGTCCGAGGCTTCCGAACGCAGGCGAGAACGCGGCGGCCTCTGTCGTCGGGTGCGCCTCTCTCCCCGCTCGGACTGGGGTGGTGAGCGACTGCTCTCTGGAGGGTGGAAGCCGGCCTACGTGGGGGGAGTTTTGTTCCTTTCCCTCCGGGCAGCCTCGGACGCCCTCGTTTGGTTCTCGCCTGTGCGGCGCACGCCTGCTCTGCAGGGTCGTATATAAATGAAAAATCTAGAGAAAGATGTCCTGTTTGCCTCAACTTCTTCCCGATGAACGTAGGGTCATTTCTGTCCTTGATATAAAGCTAAGACCTTCCGACATGAGGAATCCTTTTCGACTATAGCCCTTCCTATTACACACGGGGGTATAGAGAGCCCTTGTTCTTCTCTGTGGGAGGTGTGCGTTCGTACAGCTACAAACGTATCATTAGGGACAAGAGATGACGTCAGGGCCTGTAGGTAGCACGATGTGCTTTTTCACGTATGTACAGGCAATGAAGATAAGCGTTTTTTGATTACCGAAGGGAGAAAGAATCTTCATTTGACAATAAATGGTCCACTGGAAAAAATGTATATATATGACTACCAAACGTATCCACTGATACGTCAAAAGGGTTAGAGAATTCTTACCCTTTTGACAGGTAAGAAGACGGAGATAAAACCTGACTTAGTTGAACCATAATATCTAATAGCATTTTAGAATTTACCTATATTTAACCTTTTCTCCTTCACCATCTTGTAGGAAGCTAGAGATGTTGAAAGGTAAAGCAAAATGGGGACTTGATCCATTGACTTTTGTCTGGGAGAGTTCTCACTTAAGCGGAAGCAAATTTGGGGAAAAAAGGGGAAACAGGGTAGAAACATTTTCTCTAAGATTAAACAATGTCTCATTTAGTTTCCTGTCACAGTAAGGTGAGAGTTTTCTTTTTAATTTTCTCACATCTGAGAAATTTTGACTAGGGAATAAATTTGTCATACTCTTCTAGCTGGCTGAGGAAACGGAAGGGCAGTTTAAGAATAATTTATTCACCGAAAAAACTGAGTTTCCCTCAGTACCTTTCAATCTTGAACATAATATACAGGACTCCTAGCCTTTTGCAGCTTGAGATGAGGATAGAATTATAGAAGGGTCATGAAAGAGATGTTCCAATGACAAAGGTAAAGGGGATCTGAAAGAGTAATGTAATTTTAAGATTATTTAGAAAGATCTACAGGAATAGTAGAAATTATAACGCCTTCATTTAATACATAATTATTTGTATTGATCATTAATAATAATTTATAATGATTTTTATGTGCAAAGGTATTTAGTAGAGAATTTCACAACCCTAGAGATACACTTTAGTCAAAGAAACAAAGGCTTTTCTCTTCATGTGTTTCTATGAATTAACCTGCCATTTGTCATTTTGATCTCTGTGGTTATGATGTGAATGTGTGTGCTTTTAAATTTTATAGAAGGAGATAATCTTTATCTGGTAATAAATTGCTTTTAGGAAAATATGAATGACTGTAATGATAATTTTATCACACATTCAGATCTTATAATGTGACTCTGTAAGTTCAAAACCTCATACTGAAATTAATCTATAATAAGAAAAAAAATTGCAGTGTGATATAATTTAATTATAAGATCTTTGGATCCTGATAACTTAGTTTCAAACCTTGGTTCCACCATTTACAGTTTGTGTGACCTTGAGTACATTAATTTGTCTTATTAGTTTCTCCATCTTTAACACGTAATAAAAATATTTAGTTCACACAATTATTAGAAAGATCATATGTACTTAGAAAAGAGGACCAATGATAACTAGACCCTGGCTATAATGAAAAATCAATTGATTGAAATTCTATAGAACTTTCCATATGGCTTTACAATGCAGAGAGCTTGTTACTGGGTTTTTGCTTTGTTTTAGATCACCTTGAAAGATTTCACATTTGAAATACAAAAATAATGAGTTAAATTCTAAGTAGAAAAGAATGAGTTAAATTCTCTTAGTGTTAGAGTATTTCGACTGACACTACAGGTTTTTTCCTACAAGGTACAATAAATTCATTTTTTTTTTTAAGAAATGGAATCGAATTCATCAGACTACTGTAATAAAGACAATGAAGAAGAAAGTTTGCTTGCAAATGTTGCTTCCTTAAGACATGAACTGAAGATAACAGAATGGAGTTTGCAGAGTTTAGGGGAAGAGTTATCTAGGTAAATAAGTAAAATCACATATAGAATTTAGATAAGACTTTTAATTTATGAAGGTAAAATGTATGAATTTTCATTATTATTATATTTCTAATATGTCTCTAGAATAAAAATGCTCTATATTTTGACTACCTCAATTTAGGAAAAAAATAGAGAATCATCTGTATATTAAACACTTGTATATTAGTATTCTGAAATATATGTTTTAGGCTTAATAAATCTATCATGACTATTTTTTTTTATCTTAAGTAATTCTACCATAGAGGCTCTAGAAGAAATACATAGATGGGTAGTTTAAAACTAACTCTAATTTAAAAATTTAGCTGAAACATTGCCTTACATTCATAACTGTGACTCTGATTTCCAGTAGCATTTCAAGGACTTTTCTTTCTGTATTTAGTGTATAGAAATTTGGAGTGAATTCTTAAATTATTTAAGACCTAAAATGCATTTTTTCTCTTTTCTCCAGTGTTACTCCAAGTGAAAACTCCGATTATGCCTCTAATCCTTCAAGGTCTGAAAGGCTCATTGTGGAAGATTTTTCTCAGCCTAGCCAGCTTGGATATTTGAATTATTCACCTTTTAAAAAAGATTGTAAAATGCCCAGTAGCAGTACTGCTTTTCAAAAAAAGCCAAGAGATAAGGTTATTGTTTTTAGATTTCTCTACTTAAAAGTAGTTTTAGTGTTTGCCCTATCTACTGAAATACTTTTTCTTTGAATTTTTTCTTTAAATGACTTATTCATGTTTTACATAATCTTTTACTACAGTGCTCAAGACTCACTGAATTCAAATATAATCACTCTTGTTTCATTCTAACAAGAAAGTAGTTATTTTTGGTGTATTCTATTTTAAACTTCTATATTTATTGCCTTTCTGCAAATAAATATCTTGTTTTCTCAAATAATTTATACTTCCCTTGATTTTAGCACTATTCCATGTACATAATAAGTAATCAATTATGTATTTAAGCAGTTTAAAGTATACTTAACGGTTTAACCTGGATTGGGGTACAATGTAATAGCATAGCATTAATCTCCTTTAATTACCTCTGACTTTCGTGGATCATCTTAGGTATCTTTCCTGGTGTGGAACTCACCTTCTCTGCCTCTTTCTTATTCAGTCATATTATCCATCTTCTTGTGTTTGCTCCTCTTCTTTACTCAACTCTTTTAGATCTTTTTCCATTCTCCTTCCTGTTTTTTATTATCCCACAGCCATTGTGCATATATGCATATGGTTGCATATGCAGATCATCTTTTTTTTATAAAAATTTGCTCTTCCCACTTTGGAAAGCCAGCAATTGAGAGGTTTTCTTTTTGTAAGGAAGCTACTTAATGAAGCTATTTGACTAAGCCTAAATTTTAAGAAATGAATTCAAGTTTATGTCATTCTGGGAAATTTGATCTCTATCCTAGTTCAAATTGCCGATTAGTTTTTAAATCATATTTATTTCATATTTGAGATCATTGTGCTTTATTCTAAGCAAAATCGAATGACAAGTTGGAAGGAAAAAAAATTGGTAATGCCTGTTAAAGACAAAAGGCTAATCTCTTTAGTATGTAAAGAACTCCTAGAAAGAAGAAAAGATCAACAACTTAGTAGAAAAATGGGCAAAAGACTTGTATGGAAAAGGAAATTAAAATAATCTTCAAACAAAAAGATGCTCAATCTCATAATAAGAGAAAATCACAGTGAAACTGTACTTAGGTACTTACTAGATCTTACCTAACAGATTTGTAGACATCCAGATGTTTGACCCTGTATTTTGTTGGTGAAATCGGGGGAAATAGGCACTCTCATACATTGCTGGTAGGAATGCAAAATGATAGAACCTCTGTGAAGAGGCATTTGATAATGTTTGCTAAAATCACAAATGTGTTACCTTTGGCTTGCATATTTCATTTCTAGAAAATTATCTTACAGATATGCCTGTATTAGTGCAAAATGAGGCATTGTCTGTCTTAACAAAAGATTAGAATGGCTCTCGAGTGTCTAGTAATAGGGGATTGGTTGAATAAACGTGCAGCTGGTGGAAAAAAAACAGAAAATAGAAGTTCTTACTGTATTGATTGTGGAGAAATTGCCAGGATATATCATTTGAGTAAAAAATGTTAAGTTTGGAATGATACACAGTCATCTCTTGGTATGTGTGGGTGACTGGTTCCAGGATCCCCTGCAGATACCACAATTTGAAGATGTCCATGTCCCTTATATAAAATGGTGTAATATTTGCATCAACCCATGGATATCCTCTCATATACTTTAAATCATCTCTAGATTACTTATAATGCTTAATACAATGTAAATGCTGTGTAAGTAGTATTTATACTGTATTATTTAGGTAATAGTGATATGTGTTCAGTGCAGACAAACCAATTTAGGCCTAACTACATAGTACACATTGACTACAGGGTAACCTTTTTTCCCAAATATTTTTGATTCATGGTTGGTTGAATCCATGGAAGCAGAACCCCTGGATACAGAGGGCCGACTGTATATTGTAGTTTAGTTTTTGCATAAGGAAGTGTGGGGTGGGCAATTTGTTTGTATACGCATGTGTAAATACTAGAAGACTAGGTTTAGTTAAGACTATAATAACTCTCCTATATTAGCAGTTTCTTATATTTTGCTGTATGAATGGTGTTATACAAAAATTTATAAACAAATATATAAAAATGGTTACGTACATACTAAGGATAGGAACGAAACTCTACTTTTTCTTTTATGTAGTTTTGACTTGGGTTATATGATATATTACTTTTTACAAAAAATAAAATTAGAGAAATCATGTTTTGAAAACCTCAAACCTGAAATTTATTGTAAAGTATATATTCAAAAGAGTATAATAGAAATATACATATACAGTTTAAAGGTATTTTTTTCCATCATGCATTTTACTGTTGCTGGCCATTTAGGTTCCTACCATTAACTATTTCTTAGGGGCAGTTTAGCTATGAATATTTTTATATCTCCAGGTGTAAAAATATGAAAGTTTCTGTCAGATTTATACCCAGGAGTAATATTGTGTCTTAGCCTATTCAACTTTACTGTATAATACCAAGAACTTTTTCAAAGTGTACTATTGTTTTCCAAGCTGTGCTTATTTGTGTACATACCCACCAGCAGTGGAGGAGAGTGCTGATTGTCTCACATCTCTCCAACACTTACTAAATATCTTAACTCATTTTTTGAGCTACTTTATTATTTTATTGATAATTGTTTATAATTTTCCATTAATTACATGTAATGCTTAATGAAATAATCAAAAACAAATTGCTCTTTTTCATTTTTCAGATACTTTTTTCAACTTCTAACCCCGTGGATCAGGAGATCAAAAGTCTTCGAGAGAAACTTAATAAACTTAGGCAACAGAATGCCTGTTTGGTCTCACAGAATCATTCTTTAATGACTAAAATAGAGTCTGTCCACTTTGAATTAACACAGTCAAGAGCAAAAGTATGTTTCTTCTTTTTTTTTCAGCATGCATCTTTTTATTTATTTGGTATCTGAAAATATTCATTACCATATTTCACCTACCACACAAAGTAGAAAGACCTTTGGAAGTTCTTAAGTGCAAATCACTCAGTCACATGTGCTTGTGTTCCAGTTGGGTGTTATTTGTTGAGTTTTAGATGTTCAGCTTATTGTTATTTCAAGGAGAGAGATCTGGGGACATTCCTCACTCCCTATAGTATGTTTCTTAAAGTGGTGACTATGTCAACAAAAAATCCTTATAAGCATTTAAAGATTTAGAATTGGAAAAATATTCCTTGTATTTTAATGTGTTATGTGTAATTTTTATTATGCTAATAGAGTATCACCATGTTATGGAATCAATTCTACATGAATTTAGTATCTGAAAATAATTCGGGAGAACTCATATAGTTTGTGCATTTAGATAAAGCTTCTTAAAATCTTAAGATTACCAATTTGTGTAGTTTTATTGTACAGAGAAAAATAGCTTATTTATCTTTCTTTTTAAAATAATAAATTCTCTTGTTGAAAACTCTATAAATAGAAAAAAGAACAGGGAGAAAATTACTCTTTTTCCACCATCCAGGAACTACTTTATTTGTTTTAGGTCTCTATGCTTGAATCTGCTCAACAACAGGCAGCCAATGTGCCAATCTTAGAAGAACAAATTATAAATTTGGAAGCAGAAGTTTCAGCCCAAGATAAAGTTTTGAGGTAAATATGCTCCTTATAGCTTTACAATTTTGATTTCATAGTATTATATACTCAGTACTACCATGGGAATTTAAGAAGTAAAATACAAAGAATTAGTCGATTTATAATTTATTCTCTTCTGCCTTGAAATGAGACATATATGCTTACTAATAGCACATCATTCCATTATAGTGATTCTCAAAGTGTAGTTCTGGCACCAGTAGTATTAGCATCATTTGGGAACTTGTTAGAAATGAAGATTTCAGGTCTTATCTCAGACTTATTGAATCACAAACTCTAGGATGTGGGACCCAGCAATCTGTGTTTTTATAAGTCTTGCAGATGATTCAAATGTGCCTTATAGTTTCTGAACTATATGGTAATGCTTTTAGTATCTGACCATGAAATAGGATATAAGCTATATATTCACCACTCAATGGAAATATTCTTTTATTTCTTGTTCAAACTTAGTTAATAAATAATAACTATGCCTTTTCTCTATTAAATATTTGTTTATCTCAATTCAGTATTTTAAACTAAAAGAATTACTAATACTGAACTATTCTTGCATAGTGGCATATCTTTAATATTCTTTAAAAAATATCCTTTGTTTTATAGAGAAGCAGAAGATAAATTAGAGCAGAGCCAGAAAATGGTGATTGAAAAGGAACACAGTTTGCAGAAGTCCCAAGAGGAATGTATAAAGTTGAAGGTGGACTTACTGGAACAGAGTAAACAAGGGAAGAGGTATGTGTTTTTTAAAGCAAGCAATCTTTTTATAGGGGAAATAAAGAATATACTACCTATTTAAAATTCTAGCTAAATTTTAAAGTAAAAGATTTTCAGAAATTTGACTGTGGAATAATTTAATGTTCTTTTTTGTTCATTATTTTTTTTTTCATTTCCCATTGAAATTTTCATGTGTGTATTTTGTTATTGGCATTCTTGACTGGGATTAATTCTCAGAAGCCTGATAATGATTATCATTGTAATAATGATATTTACTTATTTCTGAAATTAAGTTGCATGAGCTACATAAAATTCATGAGTAGTATATTTGGGTCTTGCTTAAGAAATATATAAGTAATATAAAAATATCTATTTTGTAAAAGCCATGTCTTAAGACAAAGTTTGTCAGTAATATTAACCCAAGAACCATTAAGTTTGAATGTCAATTAACTTTTAAATTAATATTTAAATTTTTAAATTTTAAATTAATACGATTTCACAATATAATATTGTATTTATAACAGCTTTTAAATAGAGTAAAATCACAATATGCATTTTTCTCTTTTAAAAATATATTTTAAAAATTTATGCTATGACATAAATAAGGTTACAAAAAGTATACTTTACAAAGTTGTCATAAATAGATTAAATATTTGTTTGTATTTACATTTAAACTTCTAAAAACTATTCACACAACCCATCTATAAGTCATTTTTCATTAAAATGGGTTTGGAAGAATGTTTCCCCAGCCGCCTTTGGTTAGTAGAGTTCCAATTACAATATGTATTTGGTAGGCAGTATTGCTTAGGGGAAATATTTAGGTTTTGGATTCAAACAGCCAGATTTTACTTCTCAGTGGCTTTGTTACCATGGGCAAATCATTTAAGTTACTTGAATCTCAGTTTATTCATCTATTAAATGTAGGTGATATTGTCTTTACATAAGAATTAACTGAAGTAAGAAATGTAAGTTGGCTCTTAAATAATAAACACTAACAAATGTATCTATTCTAAGAATAAACTATATGGTTAAATATTCTGAAATTCAAACTTATTCAGGTAAACATTTATAGATGGTTTTTTAAAATAGTGAGATGGTAATACGTGAAGACTAGCTTTATAATATAGCTAAGAAAAAATACAAATGAAGAGTGGCTTTTTTTCTGTAAAACTTAAATAAGAGATGATTTTTAAGGTGTTGACTTTGCTTTCATAAAGTAAATAAGTACGGGATGGACACAGTCTGGACAGCATGTGTAAAAGCATTGAGGTGTAAAAGAGCATCATTGCTGTAGAACACTAAGGAGTTTTATATACTTATAAACGGATAGGTATAATGGGAAATGAGGCAAAAAAGACAAATTTGGTCCAGACTGGAAATGGCTTTGTATGTTATGCCAAAGAATTTATGCTTTAACCTGGAGAGCATAAATAGGCAATTGAGATTTTTAGGTAGAGGTGAAGACCCTTGGAACCTTTTTGAAGAACTAGAGTGAGTTATTGGCATTCTGAAATTAAATGATTGAAACTTTTGCAACGGCTTATTTTAGGGTGCAGAAGATTAATCATAATGGATTAAATTAAAGCCAGTGTAAAGGTAGTGGTTGTTTAGCTTTATGCTGTTTATGAGAGACATACCTGAAACATAAAGACACAGGAAAGTTGAAAGCAGAGGGATAGAAATAAATATTTCAGGGAAATAGTCACTAAAACAAAGTAGTTATAACTAAATATCATGCAGAATAGATTTAAATACAAAAAGCATTATTAGAGTTAAAAATTACTGCTATAACTCATCTCCAATATATGTTTGAGTAACTAGTAAGAAGCTATATTCTAAATTTATATAGATCTAATAATTTAGTACCCAAATATATAAAGAAAATAACAGAATTTCAAGTTGAAATGAACAAATCTGTAATCATACAGGGAACATTTTTATACATTTACTAGGAATTGAAAAACAGCAGAAAAGAAGTTGAAGAGCTGAATGACAGTGACATTTAATTTTGATATGGAACCCTGTACCCCACAATTTGAGATTTCACATTCTCTCAAGCACTTCTAGAACATTTATAATCCGTTAACTCACTATGTGGAAAACATGAGTTTCAACAAACACCAAAAGATTGTCATATATATCACTTTCTCAGACTACAGTACGACTAAGTTAGAATATAACCTCCCAAATCATGTATGTTTAGAAATTGAAAACTATTCTTGCTACTCATGGACTATTGAAGAATTTATGATGAGAATTAGAAAACTTTTAGAACTGAGTGACATGAAAAATACTGTATATCACATTTTATGAACTGTAGCCAGATATTCTTAAAGAAAAAATTTTAAGCCTCCTATGAATATATTAAAATTAATATATAACTGAAAAGGAATGAGCTAAAACATTTAATTTATATAATCAGGAAAAGGACATGAGAAGAAATAGCATCAAAAGAAAATAGAAGTAATAAAATAATAAAGATAAAGGTGAAGCAAAAAAACAATAGAGAGGATAACCAAAACCTAAATCTTGTTTTTTCACAGTGACCAATGTGATGGGCATCAGATAAGATTAATCAAGGAGAAAAAGCATGAAAAACAATACTGAGATTGAAAAGGGATTCCTAAATTACAGATTTAGCTATGATTTAAGAAGTTAGACTAAGGACCATGTACCATGGTTAGTAGGATGATAAATTTGAAAACTTAGACTAAAGAAACAAATCCCTAATGAAATATAATTTTATAATACTAGCTTAACAATAAATTAAAAACCTGAATAGATATATAGCCATTAGAGATATTGAATCAATAATTAAAAATTTGCAAACAAAAAAGCAAATCAAGGAAAACGTGATGATGACAAAAGAAAGGCCAGGTCCATTGCAGTACCCAGTGGTGAAAATGAAAAAGACTTTGGCAAACTTGTATTAACTGGAATCCTCATACATTTTTAGTGGGAGTTTAAATTGTTAGAACCATTTTGGAAAACTGCTGGTATCTGCTACAGCCAAACATAAGTTACCCTATGATCCAGCATCTATTCCAACAGAAATGAATGCCTATACCTATCAAAAGACATGTGCAGGGACCCCTCCCAGGAGGCCACAAAACCAGTGCATCCAGAGGCTGTCTCCAGACCACAACAGAGCACCTCCTAACAAGCTCTATTAGTGATATACACAAGGGGCGGTTGCAGCAAGTACATAAGCCTGCTAAGAAGGCAAATCCCACTCAGTGGGGTCAGCCCCCATACAGCAACTCTTACCCTATGGATGCATCCAATTCCCACAATTAGCATGAATGTTAATTCTATCCACTGATGTACCAATAACAATAAAGGCTTGGAGACAACAGAAGATCACACACAACCCACACGGAGATCACATCGAGAGCCCCTGGCGTAGGGTATCAGGAGGGTGCACCAGTAGGCCACACAGGACACCTTCCACATCTGGCCAAGTTTGAGAGACAAAACAAATATTCCTGAATGAACACAGAGAGACTAATAAAATGAGAAAACAAACATGCCACCAATGAAACAACAGGAGAAAACTTAAGAAAATAAGCTAAATAAAATGTAGGCAAGCAAGCTACCAGAGGCAGAGTTCAAAATACTGGTTATAAGGATGCTCAACGAACTTAGGGGGAGAATAGATGAGCACAATGAGAATCTCAACAGAGAGATAGTAAGCATAAAAAAGGACAGAGAAACCATAAAAAAAGAACCAGACAGAAATGAAGAATATACTACAAGGATTCAACAGTAGATTGAATGAAGCAGAAAATGAAGTTAGTGAACTGGAAGACAAGGTAGCAGAATACACTCAATCAGAACAACAACAACAAAAAGGAATTAAAAAAAAAACAAACAAGTATAGTTTAAGAAACCTCTGGGACAACATAAAGTGTAACAATATCCAGGTCATAGGAATACCTGAAGGAGAAGCGAGAGAGTAAGGGATTGAGAATCTATTTGTGGAAATAATGACAGAAAATTTCCCTAACCTGATGAAGGAATTAGATATACAAGTTCAGGAAGCACAGAGTCCCAAACAAGGGGAATTCAAACAGACCCATACCAAAACACATTATGATTAAAATGCCAGAAGTCAAAGACAAAGAGAAAATCTTAAAAGCAGCAAGAGAATGGTAGCTAGTTACTTACAAGGGTACCCCCATAAAAATGTCTGCTGATTTTTCAGTGGATACTTTGCAAGCCAGAAGGGACTGGCAAGAAATATTCAAAGTTATAAAAACAGGAATCTACAACCACAAACACTCTATCTAGCAAGGCTTTTGATTAAAATGGAAAGTGAGATAAAGAATTTTTCAGACAGTAAAAAGCTTAAGGAATTCCTTGCCAACAAGCTAGCATTGCAAGAAATATTAAAGGGGCTTCTGTAAAAAGAGAAGTGATTACTTTGTACCGGTTAGTAATCACTTTAAATGTAAATGAATTAAATGCTCCAGTCAAAAGATATAGGGTAGCCAAATGGAAAGAAAACAAGACTCATGCATATACTATTTGTTACAGATCCACTTCAGATCAGATGACACTCACTGAAAGTAAAGAGATGAAAAAAGATATTTCACACATATTGATATGAAAAAAAAAAGCTGGGATAGCAATACTTAAATCAGATAAAACAAATTTTAAAACAAATTTTAAAACAAAGGCTATAATAAGAGACAAAGAAGGGCATTACATAATGATAAATCGGGGTCGCTAAATCAAGAGGACGTAACCTTAGTAAACATATATGCATCCAATATAGGAGCACCTATAAACATAAAGCTATTGATGACTGACATAAAAGGAGAGATCAACAGTAATACACTCATAGTAGGAGACTTTAACATCCCATTGACACCAATGGACAGATCTTCCAGGCAAAGAATCAACAAGGAAACAATGGGCCTAAAAGACACACTGGACTAGATAGATTTAATAGATTTTTTTCAGAGCATGTTACCCAAAAGCAGCAAAATATACATTCTTCTCAAGTGTACATGGAACTTTTTCCAGGATAGACCACGTTAGGACACGAAACAAGTTTTAGTAAATTTAAGAAGATTGAAATCATGTCAACTATCTTCTTCAATCCCAGTGGTATGAAATTAGAAATCACATACAAGAAAAAATTGGAAAATACATTAACACATGGAGTCTGAATAACATACTACTAAACAATGAGTTATTAATGAGGTCAAGGAAGATATCAAAAGATACCTAGAGACAAGTGAAAATGAAAACATGATTCAATATCTATGGGACACAGCAAAAGCAGTCCTAAGAGGGAAATTCATAGCAATCAGGCCTACCTCAAGAAACAAGAAAAAACTCAAATAAACAATCTAACCTTATACTTAAAAGAACAAGAAAAAGAACATCAAACGAAACCCAAAGTGAATAGGAGGAAGGAAACAATAAAAATCAGAGTGGAAATAAATGAAATAGAGTCTTGAAAAATAATACAAAAGATTAATGTAAACAAGAGCTGGATCTTTCAAAGGATAAATAAAATTGACAGACCCTTCACCAGATTCATCAAGAAAAAAAGAGGACTCAAGTAAAATCAGAAATGAAAGAGGAGAAATAACTGGACTCCACAGAAATACAAAGGATCATAAGAAAATACTACAAACAATTATATGCCAACAAATTGGACAATATGGAAGAAACGGACACATTCCTAGAAACATACAATCTCCTGAGTCAAGAAGAAACAGAAAATCTGAACCAACCAATTATCACCAATGAAATAGAATCAGTAATCCTCCCAAAAAACCTCCCCAAAAGCAAAAGTCCTGCAGCAGGTGTCTTCATAGGTGAATTTTACCAAACATTCAATGAAGAATTAACACTTATTCTCAAACTATGCCAAAAAATTTAAGAAGAAGGTAGGCTTCCTAACTCCTTTTATGAAGCCACCATTACCTTGATTCCAAAACCAGACAAAGACATTTCAAAAAAAAAAATATGCCATTATCTTTTATGAACATTGATATAAAAAATCCTCAACAAAACATTAGCACACTGAATTCAGCAATACATTAAAAATATTATACACCATGATCCAGTTGGATTTATTCCTGGGATGTAAAATTGGTATAATTAATGTGATACACCATATTAACAAGTAAAAGATAAAACCATATAATATCAATAGATGCAGAAAAAGCATTCAACAGAATTCAGCATTCATTTATGATTAAAACTCTCAGCAAAGTGGGAATAGAAGGAACATGCTTAACATAATAAAGGCCATATATGACAAACCTACAACTAATATAATACTCATTGGGGAAAGGCTAAAAGCATTTTCCTTAAGATCACAAGACAGGATACCCACTTTCACCACTCCTCTTCAACATTCTGTTAGAATTCTTAGCTACAGCAATAAGACAAGAAAGAAATAAAAGGTAACAGAAATGGAAAGAAGTAAAATTCTATTCGTCGTTAATACTGAGAACCTTCAAGATTCCACCAAAAAAACTGTTAGAACTGATCAGGGAATTCAGTAAAGTAGCAGGTTACAAAATAAATGTTCAGAAGTCAGTGGCTTTTTTATACACCAATGATGAACTTTCAGAAAGAGATATTAAGAAAACAATCCCATTTACAATTGCATTGAAAACAATACATAGCTAGGAATCAAATTAACCAAGGAGGTAAAAGCCCTGTTCTCAGAAAATTATAACTCATTAAAAAAAGAAATTCAAGAAGATACAAATAAATGGAAGCATATACCGTGCTCACGGGTAGGAAGAATTCAACATCATTAAAATGGCCATACTACCCAAAGCAATCTATAAATTCAGTGTAATTCCTATCAGAATACCAATGGCATTTTTCAGAGAGTTAGAACAAATATTCCTAAAATTTATATGGAACCATAAAAGACCCTAAATAGCCATGGCAATCTTGAGAAGTAAGAACAAAGTTGGAGGTATCACACTACCTGATATCAAACTATACTACAAAGCTACAGTAATCAAAAGAGTATGATATTGGCATAAAAACAGACACATTGGTCAATGGAACAGAATAGAGAGCCCAGAAATAAATACACACCTACATGCTCACTTAATATATGACAAAGGAGGAAAGAATATATAATGGGGTAAAGAGCCTCTTCAATAAATGATGTTGGGAAAATCGAACAGATACATGAAAAAAAAAAAGAAGTTAGACCACCTTCTTACACCATATACCAGAGTAGACTCAAAATGGATTAAAGACTTAAATATAAGGCCCCAAACCATAAAACTTCTAGAAGAAAACATAGGCAGTAAACTCTCTGATATTTCTAACAGTAATTTCTTTTCGAATATATCTCTGGGCAAGGGAAAGAAAAAAAATAAATAAATGGGACTACATCAAACTAAAATTTTTTGTGCAGCAAGGGAAACCATCCACAAAACAGAGACAGCCAACTGATTGGGAGAAGATATTCGCTAATGATACAACTAATAAGAGGTTAATATACAAAGTATATACTCATTAACTCAACAACAACAAAAAACAATTAAAAAGTGGGCAGAAGACCTGAACAGATACTTCTCCAAGAAGAAATACAGATGGCCAATAGACATATGAAAAGATGCTCAAGGTCACTAATCATCAGAGAATTGCAAATTAAAACCACAATGTGATATCACCTGACACCTGTCAGAATGGCTATCACCAATAAATCAAAGAACAAGTGTTGGCAAGGATGCGGAGAACAGGGAGCCCTCATACATTTTTGGTAGGATTGCAAATTGGTACAGTCGCTATGGAAAACAGTATGGAGGTCTCAAAAAGTTAAAAATGGGTATATATTTTTGACCCAGCAGTTGCTCTTCTGGGTATTTTATCCAAAGAAAACCAAAACAATAATTTGTAAACATCTGTGCACCCCAATATTCATGGTGGCACAATTTACAATAGCCAAGATATGGAAGCAACCTAAATGCCCATCAACAGAAGATTGGATAAAGAAGTTATAGTTCAAATATACAATGGAATATTACTCAGCCATTAAAAAAATCCTACCATTTGCAATGACATGAATGGACCCAGAGGTTGTTATGCTGAGTGAAATAAGTCAGACAGAGAAAGGTAAATACTATGTGATTTCACTTTATGCAGAATCTAAGGAACAAAAAGAACAAACTCATCAAAAACTAACTGACAAATATAGAGGACAATTTCATGTTAGACAGAGGAATGGAATGGTGGGTTGGGTGGCCGGGAGGATGGAGTGAAGGGTTAAAGAAGTACAAATTAGTAGTTTATAGGTGGTAACAGGCATGGGGAGCACGGCATAGAGGATGCAGTTTGCATTAATACATTGGCTACGTGGAGGGTCAGAGGAGGGATGGAGCAATTGGGATCATTTATAAACTGTATAAATGTCTAACCAATATACTGTATACTTGAAACTAATTAAAAAATTTTTTTGGACAGTTGGTATGTTTCTTGGTCATGATGTTTAATAGTTCTCACCTGTTTTGGCAATCATTAGAGACTAATGATAAAAATGCACACCTGTTAAAAAATAAGACATGTACAAGGATGTTCTATGTAGCTTCATTTATAGTTGCTAAATGTTCACCAACAGTACAATCTATCAATAAATTATTTTATTCACATTGTGAAATATATGCATCAGTAAAAAAAAAAAAGAGTAACTATAGCTTTTTAACATGAATGTCATAGATATAATGTTAAACCAAAAGAGCCAGATGCAGAATACTGTATATTTCCATAAAAAATCCAGAATAATCAAAATTAATACCTGATGTTAAAACCCAAACTGTGCTTACCTTTTGGGATAAAGAATATTGACTAGAGGGTGCATGAAGGAGCCCTTTGGGTGCTGGAAATGTTCTATTTTTGATTTGGATAGTAGTTATGTGAGGATATACATAGAAAATTCATTCACTTAAATTAAGACCTTACTCAACAAATCAAAATAAAATCTGTAAGTGAAAATACAGAAGAAATGTACAATCTTAAGGGAGGTTTTAAAATGAACTCTGGATTTGTTTTAATCAGTTATGTAAGGTTCACAAACATGGGAATGACTGTCATGAAAGTAGAAGTTTTATACTCAGCTCCCTAGAAACAGGAGACATAACATGCCATTCAGGTGGCTGCATTGGGAAGCATTGGTGTTGGTCCCAAGGCAGGGAATTGAAAGTGTAAGCAAGAGATTTTATAGTGGGTTTTTGTTTTTTTTTTTGAACGAGGGGGAGAATGTTTGAGTCAGAGTAAGCAGGTTTAGAATTGGCTTGTGTGATTGGAGGTCCTAGTGAGTGCAGTCAGGCAAGAGAAAGATACAAAGGCATCCATATAGGGAATAAAGTCAAACTCACTATTTGAGGATGATATGATTCTCTATATAGAAAACCATAAAGACGCTATAAGAACACTACTAGAAACAATAAGCAAATACAGTAATGTTTCTGGAGACAAAACCAGTGTTCAAAAATCCATAGCATTCCTATACTCTAATAATGAAGTGTCAGACAAAAAGTGGAAAAATAATTCCTTTTGCAATTGCAACAAAAAGTATAAAATACCTAAGAAAAATCTAACATGTGAAGGACCTATACACTGAAAACTATAAGACCCTATTAAAAGAAATCAGAGAAAAATCAAAGAAATGGAAATATATTCCATGTTCTTGGATTGGAAGAATCAACATAGTTAAAATGACCTATTACCTAAAGCATTATATGATTTAATACAATCCCTATCAAAATTCCATCGGCATATTTTAAAGAAATGGAACAATAAATTATCAGATTCGTATGAAAGCACAAAAGATCCCAAATTGCTAAAGCCATCCTGAGAAAAAAGAATGAGGCTGGAGGCATCACTCTGCCCATCTTCAAGTTATACTACAAGGTGACAATAATCAAAACAGCATGGTATTAGCATCAAAACAGACACATGGACCAGTGGAACAGAATTGAGAGTCCAGAAGTAACCAGATGGATTAAAGACCCAATTATGAAAAGTAAAACTTTTAGGGAAAGCATAGGGGAATAGTTTCCATGATGTCTCATGGTAGGGAAGGATGTATTTAAATGCGATTAAGACAGCATAAATGTTATAGGAAAATAATATTCTTAAGCAAACTTTTAAGTTCATTAAAATTAAAAGTTTCTGTTCTATAAAACATCATTTAAAAAGTGAAAAATATATTAACCAAAGTTGCCATAAAAAATTTATTTAAAAAATAATATTTATTTTTAAAAAGTTAAAAAGACAAGCCAGATACTTGGGGAAATATTTGCAAATAATATAATTCACAAAGATTTGTGTCCAGAATTTAGTAAGAGCTCCCACAAATCAGTAAGGAAAAGGGGAGAGTGCATGGAATCCAGCAATAAAAGACAAAGAATTCTAACAGGTGAAGGACAGGAAAGCTAACTGGCCAATGAAACAAGAAATTACTCAACCTCACCATCATCAAAAATGCAGATCAGATCCACAGTGAGGGTGAACAACTACAATCAGCTCACACTACCTGATTGACAAACATTTTAAATTTGGTAATTATATTATGACAAACATTTTAAATTTGGTAATTATATTAATTTATGAGCATTTACTATGTGTAAACATTTTTCTGAATGCTTTAAATATATAACTTATTTACTCCTCATATAATCATATGAGATTGATAATATTCTTATTTTACAGATGAGGAAACTGAATTAGAGAGAAGGTGAGGTCACACAGAAAGTAGTAGAGATAGAATTTGAATCCAGACATTATGGCTCTAGGTTGAATACTATGCCAGAGGAAAGAGGTTTTGGAAACAGATTATACTCACTGTAACCAGTGAGATTTGAGGCAAGTTACTTAATCTCTCATCGCCTCATTTTTGGCACTTATCTTCACTGTAGATTGTTTGGAAGCTTAAATAAGTTATTATTTTTTTATTGTACTGTTTTGGTTCTCTAAGCATCGGTGAAGGTGTGGTACAACAGAAACTCATACACATTTCCGATTGGAAATGTAAATTGGTACAACTGCTGTACTTTTTAAAGAAGGATTTAATAAAGTTGAAGACGACCTACCTATTAACTTCAATTTTGAAATGCCTTTTGAAAAATATCTAGCCATTCAGTTCCTGGCTATTTATCTTAAAGAAACTCTCACACATACTGCCAAGGAGCTATGCACTAGGATGTTCACTTGCAATTTTGTTTTTATTAGCTGGAAAAAACTTCAATGGCTATCAACTGAAATAGGGATAAATAAATTATAGCATTTTCATACAATGGGTTAGTATACAATAGATTTTTAAAAATGAACTACAGTCACATAGGTGAATGTAGATCTTGAATGTAGAAATAAAGCTATCTGCAGAAGGATATAGGCAGTGTGATGCCATTCATATAAAGTATAAAACATGTAAAATTATACAGTTATTTTAGTAATCACTAAGAAAAAATATCACTATGAAAACTGATATACCATCAATATAATCCAACAGAGAAGAGACTGAAAATACAGAAGAATTAAGTTCCTGAAAGTAAAGAGCTAAGATCCAAAATATAGATAAAGCAATTCACCTGGGATGAGAAGAGTCACTAACTTCCCTTACATTGGAAAGAATATGATGAGGATAGGTTTAAATATAGAAACGTTTTTAGATGTGGATATGAAATTGACTTAGTTCCAGCCACTAGTCTCCTTTCAGTGTGGGAAGTAGGAGGAAAGGTCAGGATAAGCTAAGAGGTGAGGCCGGGTGGTTGTTCTTAAGATACTGCTTGGTGGTGGTTGGATTTTGTTGTTCAGGTTTTTATATCTTATGAAATTACTGCCCTTTGAAATACCTTTTTGAAAATTTATTTGACCTTTGCAAAGGTCATAAGCTTTACTGAGTATTTTTAATATACTAGACAGTGGATATCTAATCTTTGAAAATTTATCATACAGCCTCAAGCTACTTCCCTAATCTATCTTTTCCAGACTGAGGAAAGAATATTGCCAACATATAAGAATGTATATATGTTTCAAAATTCATGTTTATAAATATTTTATGTTACATTTTATTTTTCATGTTTTTAAAATGAGGAAATAGTCTAATCATCCTTTATTTTGTAGTTTAATTCTAGTACTCTTAGCACAGAAAAAGCTGCTGCTCTCTAATTCATTAAAATTAAATATAGATTACTTTGGAACTTAACTATTCAAATAGAACATTCTTTACTTTTATTAATTATGCCCTTTAAATTTTAGAGCTGAACGACAAAGGAATGAAGCACTATATAATGCTGAAGAGCTGAGTAAAGCTTTTCAACATTATAAAGAAAAAGTGGCCGAAAAACTGGAAAAGGTAAGAGGTAGTTGTACAAAGTCAGTGTTTGGTATTACTGTCCATATTCTGAAAATAAAGATAGAAGTAGAATATGTTTATTTATGATTAAAGCAGGGAGTAATTTTTATGAATCTCATTCATAATAAAATCATTGAAATAAATTTATAAATATTAAAGATTATGTTTACAATCTTTTTATAATGAGCAGAAACTTTTTTGTCTAAAGAGAAAAGAGTGGAGACAAGAAAAGAAACTAAATATAGAGAAGATGGGGTGAGTGAGTAGAAGTTGAGCTATAGATGTAGAAGTAAGAAACCTGTTCCCATTACCCCAGTGAAAATTAACCCAGAAGAATAGCCTTTAGTTGATCCCCCTGGACCTACCACCCTGAGAGGGGCTCACTTCTGCCTCTCAAAGGGAAGGTTTCTTGAACTGATGTTACATAGTAATATAGTGCCTTTATTACATTCATTTAATATGTTCACATAATAGCACATGATAATAAAAACCTGTCTAGAGGAAGGTCACATGTAGAACTCAGAATAGAGGTCTGGTCAATATTTAGTTGTTGAACTCAGATTAGAGGTCTGGTCAAGAGGTGCCGATATGAGAGACTTCCATCTTGACATAATAGTTGAAGCAGAAGAAGTTAATGATTCTGATTAAAGAAAGGTAGACACTTAGAAGAAAAATATTATTATTAAAACTTAAGAAATCGAGACCCCCCATTAGTTACCGAAGTCTTTATTGTGAATTAATCAAATCACTGTTTGAAAGCCTTGGACAAGGTCCCTGTGAGAATAAAATATCACAGAAGGAATTTTTAATAAGGTCATCTGTAGGGGGAGGTAGAATAGCTAGTAGGGAGAATATCCTCAGGGAGAGAGAGGACTTTGTAGAGGAAAAAGGAAAATGTAAGAGATGATTTTGTCACACTTCTCATGAGGATTTCAAACTGCTGAGCAAAGCCCTATAGGTAGATGTGACAAAGGAAGCGAAACCAGTCTGCCCTGTCTTCCACTCTCACTGTTCCATTCTGGGTGCTTGACTTTTTTTTTTATCTGTTGTGAATTTTGGACTGTGATTTTAGTGGAAGTACTTCTCTGGAACATTTGCACTAAAGTTAGCCTTTAGTTACTTGATGCATCATCCTACATGATTTGTTTGTCTTGTCCATGTGAGACCAGAACACTTTTGCTGTTATTCCTACATCATAAGCTCTTAACCATTTCTGAACAGGTAGCAGAATTCCCCTCTCTATCCAGGAATTTCACTTTGTTCCCTTCACTCCAAGGCTGGGGTCTTAAATGGGTGGAATAGTTACTTCACTATCCTGCTGATTTCTGAAATCACTACTTTTTAGTTTGAAAAACCTAAAACTTATGACCACTTTAGTGTGTCCACTTAAAACAAATTATTGTTTTAGGTTCAAGCTGAAGAAGAAATATTAGAGAAAAATCTAATTAACTGTGAAAAAGAAAATAAAAGGCTACACGAAAGATGTGGTCTATATAAAAGTGAACTTGAAATTCTGAAAGAGAAATTAAGGTACAGTATACTGTTGTAGAAAAAGTATTTTGTGGCAATGGAGAAAAACAAACATTTTGAAATAGATATTTTGTATATAGTAAATATGACTTTAAATTATGTAGAAAGGTAGGCTTCATGACAGAAATTGTTTTCTAGGTGTAAAGTTAGGATTTTAAATGAATAAAATGTATATTAACATACTTGTAAATATATGAGTAATATGATCAACATCTTTACTTTGCAAATATTTAGAGAAAATTAACACATGTTAGCTAATTAGTAAAATATGTATGCTTCAGGTTATAAAGAATCATCTAATCCAAACTTATTTCAGATATGTTAAGAACGTGAAAAAGAAAACTGATAAAATACAGTAACAGTCAAAAGATTACATTGTTCTCATGTTTGACATGGTTTTATAGGTATATATATATTTAAAAATATTATTGCCTAGTAATCTGTTAATCATTTGTCAGACTATGTTTTAGAGTTGTGGCAGTTCATAATTTTTCCTTACATGATCTAAAACTTTATTGCTGCAAAATGTTGTATCATGATTTTGGAGTTAGATCTCCTGTTTTATACTTTTATGAAGGGAGCATAAATACTTCCAAGATGGTGGGATTACCTTACCCTACTTCTTACTGCGAGACACTGGGCAAGTTTCATAACATTAGTGTGCCTCAGTTTTCTCATAAACAGGGAGTAATAAGAATGCTAACCACATAAAGTGGGTACCTGACATGCAGAAAATAGGCACTCAGCAAATGTGAGCAGGTATTATTATTTCAGAATTAAGCCTTAAAATATATTAAAAGTGAGATTAAATATGATTATTGAAAATGAATATATGTTTTATTTTCATACCTCTTTCATTATAGGCAGTTAAAAGAAGAAAATAACAATGGAAAAGAAAAATTAAGGATAATGGCAGTGAAAAATTCAGAAGTCATGGCACAACTAGCTGAATCTAGACAACATGTTTTGAAACTAGAGAGTGAGTTAGAGGACAAAGATGAAATACTTCGAGAAAACTTTTCTGTAATGAATGAAAACCAAGAATTAAAGGTTCGTATTGCAGCACAAAATGAGCGACTGGATTTGTGTCATCAAGAAATAGAAAATTCAAGGGTGGAACTGAGAAGTTTTGAAAAAATTATATCACAATTGCCAGTAAGTATGTGTGAAAAGGAAAATTTTACTGAAGTGCTTTATAAGAGATCATCATTTTATGGTTGCTTTATTAGCTTCTGTTTTTTTGTTACATGCTTATACTTTCAGTCATCAATTTTTTTCTCTAATTTGTTTTTTTTGTACTTAACTTTCTCCTGTTTCACTCTTAGTCTCTCAGATGCCATATATAAGAATGGTTCAGAATTTTTTAAAATCAGCATTGCTGACATAACATTTATATACCACAAAATTTATGCATTTTAAGTGTACCGTTCAGTGATTAAAAGTTTTAGAACAATGACCACAATCCAGTTTTCAAACATTTCTGTCATCCTTTGTGCCCATTCATAAATACTCCCTATACTCACCCTCATTTTTGGATCTGATTTTTTGTATTATTAATGTTTTTGAGGACCATTCATTGTGATGTATATCACTATTTCATTTCTCTTTATTGTTGAATGTTATTCCATTATATTTATTTTATTCATTCACCAATAGATGAACATTTGGATTGTTTCTACTTTTGGATTACTATGTGTAATGTTGCTGCAAACATTTGCATGCAAGTCTTTGTGTGTGAACATGTTTTAACTTCTCTTGAGTAGATACCCAGGAGTGAAGTTGCTGTGTCATTCAGTAAATTTGTGCCAAACTGTTTTCTAATGTGGCTGCACCATTTTACATTCTCACCAGCAATGTATGAGGGTTCCTGTTTCACCACAGCCTTGCCAACATTTTCTGTTGTCTTCTTGATCTTAGTGGGTGTAAAGTGTTATCACATTGTCGTTTTAATTTGTACTTCCCTAATGGCTAATAATGTTGAATGATTTTTCGTGTACTTACTAGAATGGTACAGAACATTAAATGTTTTTATGATAGCAGCCAACCATCTGTTCTCTTTGAGTGACATATATATGATCACATTTATAAGTAAGATTAGGAAGAAGATAAGTATACCTGTGTCAGAAATTTGTTTTTGATAAATATAAAATAAAGGTGAGATCGGAAGAAAGCTGTAGATGAGTATGTCATGGTTGGTTTCACATATGTGTGGATGGTAGACTCTTAGTGATTTTAAAATGTCATGGACTCATGAAGCTGAAAGGGACCTTAAGAATCATCTGATTCAATACCATCATTTTATTGGTGAAGAAAAGTAGTCCCAAGGTATTAAATAACTTGTCTATCTAGTAGCAGAATTAAAACGAGGACATATTATTCTTGGTTTCTAGTCCTCTGTTATAAATACTTTTCCTAGATGCTGATTATTCCCTTAGATTTTTAATGCACTGTTGGCTTTTGAAATTTGATAGTAATCAGATGCAGATAGCCTTCATTTTAAATAGATATTTTCATTCAACTCAGTATCAAGAATTAGTCAACATGTGATTCTGAATGTGGTGTGGCAGTATGTGCTTGATTCTGTGTTTCATGGTTTGGAAATGTGATTTCTTTTTTATTTCTGGAAAGTGTAATTTGGTTATAGTTCCAGAGTAGTGGTCATTAAGCCTTACTCCTTTTTACAACTAATATTAAAAATTCTCTGTTATTCAAACATACAGAAAAGCACAGAAGCCAATGTAGCACAATGTTTCCTAAGTCTTGGTAACATATTATACTATCCACTTTGGATGTTTTAGAAAAATTTTTTACAGGTAAACAAAGTCTCTTTATATACCTGTCCTCTCCTCTCTTCAGAGGTAGCAACTACTCTGAAATTCACATGTATCCTTTGTGTTCATATTTTAAATAGCATCACATATGGATGCTTCTAGAAAAAATATAAATATGTCATTTAGTGTATTTTTGAAAATATACATGTGCCTCTGTTGGTTTTCACTCAGTATCATGTCTGGTATCTTCATAATGATTTACATAATGTAGGTTTATTTAAGTATTGTTTTCCCATTGTCTTACTATTTCTTAATGTATTTATACATTCTCCTATTAATGACATTAAGTTGTTTCTATTCACACAATTTTTTAGATTTGGAATTCTGAATAAACAATTGCATCATAGATATTATAGGTTTATATGTGTTTGTTTTTAAACTTACAGTTAAAAAGAGAAATGTTTGGTTTTAAATCATCGCTTTCTAAGCACCAGGCGAGTAGTTTGTCAAACAAGGAAGATAGTTACATTGGCTGCTGTGAGGGAAATAAAATGATAATTTCGGAATTGAGGTATGTTTTCAGGTTCTGAAATTATAGCAAATACAGTGTTTTTTAAAATTGATAATTAAATTAAGATCTTTAATTGAAATGTTGGAAAATACATGGAAAAGTTCAGACTATTATAACAAATATTCATGTTTCCACAACTAAGAATTGATTCTTCTTAATATTTGTCTATTTGTTTCAAATCTGTTTCTTTAAATAATAATAATAATAATAATAATAATAATAATAATAATAAATTGCAGCATAGATAATAAATTTTGATTCTTATGAGTAGTCCCATTCTCTTCCTAAATATCTACAATCATAAATTGGCTACATATTCTTCAATCCATTTTGTGTATGTTTATACTCACACATGGAAATATGTTATATGCTTATTGTATATAATATTGCCTTTTCACACAGCATCAGTTTTAAAATTTATCTGTGTTGAGGTAGGTAGAGTAATTGATGAGTACATGAATTAATATGTTTCTTTTTTGTAGCTGTATCCTGTAGTGTATAAGTATGTTACAGTTTATTTCTTTGTTGGTGGTTACCTTATTTCTAGTATTCTATTACAGTGTTGGAAAGAACATACTTACACATGTTAACTATAGCATGTGAGAGTTTCTCTAGTGTATAGTTCTAAAGGTGAAATTGCTGTGTCATAGGGTGTGTACATTTTTAATTTTACGAGGTACTACCAACTTTCTACAGTAGCTAAACCAGTTTACAGTCTAATTAATGGTGTATGAGTTTGCATGTCCTGCCCAATAATTGACTAAATTCCAGGGTTTTAAAATTTTTACCATCTTGAAAGGTAAAAATGGTATGAGATATTTTTACAGAATCTTTCAGATAAATTTTGGTTTCTTTTTTAGGATTAAGCTTGCAATGAAAGAGGCAGAAATTCAAAAGCTTCACGCAAACCTGACTGCAAATCAGTTATCGCACAGTCTTAACGCTCGTAATGACAACAAAGGAAGTAGCAAATTAAATACTTTAGAAACAGAACCTATAAAATTAGGAGGTAGTCCGGTAGGTGAGTATAGTATACTGATTTTTTAAAATAAATTCTTTATGATAGCTTTTTTTTTTAATGGATTATCAACTATTTGGTTTCTATTATCAAACATACTAAATGATCTGTTATTACTATTTATGGGTTGATAAGACAGCAAAATTTCTTTCAAAATTCTTGAACTCTATATCATTGTTTAACAATGTACTTTAAGTAAAATTTATTTATAATAAGATATATCCATTTAAAGTATACTATTTGATATACTTTATCAAATATTTGTTTTTCATACGTTTATGTACTTGTTACCATCACCACAATCCAGACATATAACATTTCCCTAAGGATCTTTTGTAATGCTTCCCAATTTGCTTTTCATTTGATTTTCTCTTCTTCTTCTTTTTTTTTTTTAACTTTGCTTAAAGGGAAAGCTTAGATTATTGATTTTAAACCTTTCTTTTTATCTAATGTAAATATGTAAGGGTATAAACTTCGTTTTAGGCAGTGTCTTAGTTGCTTCCCACTAATTTCGTATGTTGTATTTTCATTTTATTGGTTTCGAAATCTTATAATATCTATAATATCTCTTGTGTGTTTGTTTATAAATATTTAAGGATTTTCCAGATATCTTTCTGTACATTAGGTCATTTCCATCACCACACATTTTTACAGATTTTTTTTCTTGTGATAAGAACTTTTAAGATCAATTGTCTTAGCAAATTTCAAATATACAATACAATGTTATTTCCTATAGCCACTATGCTGTACATTACATCCGCAGCCCTTATTTATCTTATATCTGAAAGTTTATACTTTTTGATCACCCTTTTTGCCCCCTATGACCCCCTACCTCTGGCAGCCACCCATTTTTTCTCTGTATCTATGAGTTTGTTTGTTTTTTTTAGATTCCACATAGAAGTGAGATCATATAATATTTGTCTTTCTCTGTCTGACTTATTTCATTTAGCCTAATGCCCGCAAGTTTGATCCATGTTGTTATAAATGGCAGGATGTCCTTTTTATGGCTTAATAATACTCCATTGTATTTATATACTGCACTTTCTTTACCTGTTCATCTGTCTATGGATACTTAGGTTGCTTCCATGTTTTGGCTATTGTAAATAATGCTGCGATGAACATAGGAGTTCAGATATCTTTTCAAGATAGTGATTTAGTTTCCTTCAGATAAATACCCAGAAGTGGAATCTATTTTTAGATTTTTGAGGACCCTCCATACTATTTTCCATAGTGGTTGCACAAGTTCACTTCCTACCATATTGTACAAGAGTCTTCTTTTCCCTAAATTCTCACAAACAGTTGTTAATTCTTGTCTTTTCATAATAGCTATCCTAATAGGTATGAGGTGATATTGTGGTTTTGACTTCCATTTCTTTCATGATTAATGAAGCACTTTTTCATGTGCCCCTTGGCCATCTGTAAGTCTTATATGGAAATTATCTATTCAAGTTCTGTGCCCATTTTTATTTTATTTAAAAAAAATATTTCCAGCTTATTGAAATATAATTGACATAAAACAATTGTGTAAGTTTGTGTACAATATGGTGATTTGATTCATGTGTATATTGCAGAATGATTGTCACAATTAAGTTACTTAACATCATCACCTCACATAATTACAAATTTTTTGTATATGTGGTAAGAACATTTAAGATCTACTCTTAGCAACTTTCTAATATATAATGCAGTATTGTTAACTATAGTCATTATATTATATATTAGATTCTTAGATCTTATTCATCTTATAACTGAAAGTTGGTATCCTTTTTCTTTTTAGATGTAATTTTTTTAAATTAAATTTATTGGGGTAACATTGGTTAATACAATTATATAATTTTCAGGTATACATTATAATTTGACATCTGTGTATTCTATTGAGTGTTTACCACCCAAAGTTCAGTTTCCTTCAGCTACCGTATATTTGATCCCCTTTACCCACTTGACCTTTCACCGACCCACCTATATTTGACCCCCTTTAAGTGTCTACCTGTACCTCCTCTCCTATCCACTATCTTCTGGTAACCACTAGTCTATAGTCCATGTCCATGAGTCTCTGTTCATTTGTCCTTTCATTTGTTGCTTTTAGGTTTATATCCCACATATACATGATATCATGTGATTTTCACCTTTTTCTGTCTGACCTATTTTGCTTAGCATGATTATCTCAAGATTCATCCATGTGTTACAAATGGCAATATTTCATCTTTTCTTATGGCTGAGTAATATTCCATTGTATATATGTACTACAGCTTCTTTAGCTAGTCATCTGTCATAGGACACTTCAATTGCTTCCATGTCCTGGCCACTGTGAATAATGCTGCTATGAACATTAGTGTGCAAATATCTTTTTGGATATGGGTTTTCAAGTCTTTGGGGCAAAATACCTAGTAGAGAGATTGCTGGATCCTCTGCCCATTTTTAAATTGGATTTTTTGTTTTTTGATATAGAGTTGTATGAGTTCTTT
Source organism: Cynopterus sphinx (assembly GCA_030015415.1). NCBI lineage: Eukaryota > Metazoa > Chordata > Mammalia > Chiroptera > Pteropodidae > Cynopterus > Cynopterus sphinx. The sequence goes on along the minus strand of CM057387.1, from coordinate 66,143,526 downwards.
ATATGTTTTTTATATTAACCCTTCATTCAGGTAGCTATATGATTTGTGAGTATTTTCTTTCATTTCATAGATTGCCTTCTGATTGCCTTTTCATTTTGTTGATTGTTTCTTTTTGCTGTACAGAGGTTTTTAATTTGATATTGTTTCTTTTGTTGCCTTTTATTTTGGTGTTAAATCTAAAATATCATCACCAAGATTGAAGTCAAGTTGCCTGTGTTTTCTTCTAGGAATTTTATACTTTCAAATATTTAATCTATTTTGAGTTGATTTTTATTTGTGGTGTAAGATAGTGATCCAGCTTTATTTTTTTGTTTGTGTCTGTTCACTTATCTAACACCATTTATTAAAGAAACTATTCTCGTAGTGTATTCTTGGCTCCTTTATCATAAATTAATTTATCATGTATGCATGGGTTTATTCTTGGGCTCTTTATTCTGTTCCATTGATCTATGTGTCTGTTTTTATGTAGGTACCCTACTGTTTTGATTACTATAGCTTTATAATATAGTTGGAAATCAGGACACATGATGCTTACAAACTGTTCTTTTTCAAGATTGCTTTGGCTATTTGTGGTCTTTTGTGGTTCTATACAAATTTTAGGATTGTTCTATTTTTGTGAAAAATGCCATTAGCATTTTGATAGAGGTTGAATTGAATCTGTACATCATTGTTGGTTGAATGTACATTTTCACAATATTAATTTTTCCAGTCCATAAACATAAAATATATTATTTTTGTCTTCAGTTTCTTTCATCATTTCATAGTTTTCAGTGTACAGATCTTTCACCTTCTTGATTGAATTTATCCCTAGGTATTTTATTCTTTTTTAATTGATTGTGAATGGGATTCTTTTCTTAATTTCTCTTTCTGATATTTTTTCAGGTATTTTTGAATAGTGTTCACCTGGCATGACTTTTTCTCATCCTTTTAACCTCTATATTTATTTATAAGTCAGTGTGTTATAAAATGCATATAATTAATTCTCACTTTTCTAACCAATAAGATATGTATTGCTCCTTAACTGGAATGCTTAGATCACTTATATTTAATGTATCAATTTTAAATCTACCACCTTGCTATTTGTTTATTATTTATTATATTGGCCTTTGTTCATCTTTTCTGCCTTCTTTTGGATCAAGTATATTTTGATATTCCATTTTTTTTATTTCAACTATTGATTAAATATACCTCTTTGTTTGTTTGTTTGTTTAGTGGTTTCCCTAGTGGTTAACATATGCATCTTTAACTTATTACAGTCTACCTTCAAATACAGTAGACCTTTGACAGCAGAAATGACAGCAGAGAAAATGAGATATCTAAGTGATTAAAGAGAATAGAGAGGAGAATGATGGATTAGCAGGAGTGCTAGTTATTAGAATGGTGATGAATATGTGATAGACTCTGACATCAAGGAATAGAGCCAATTATAGTATAGAAAGTGAAATATTAGAGATATGGAGAATTTATGGGAAATGGCTGCTTATAAAACCTTTGAAGGCATAGTACATTTCTACTTGTTTCTACATCTATGTGTTTTCATGCATTCATCAACAATATGCCTTTTTAAAGCATTCCTGAAAGTTCAGTTACCCTGACGTGGGGTAGGTGTGTACATTTATAGTGGAGAAGGGATATATACAATCAACTACCTCTGAGATAACCTTTAGCAGTTTTTAAGAGTATCATTGAAATCCCATCAGTTAATTTGGACTGGGAATCACTGTTTTCAGCTTTTGAATACATCAAAATATTCTTAATTATTTCAAATTATCCAAGTAAATTTTATGATTAAGTTTACAGGACAAGATTGTTTTTGTTTTTGTTTTACAATGGTTTCTGTCCAAAAACTGGGATTTTTAAAGGTCAAGAAGGGCTTTCTAGTACAAAAGTCTTTTATAAATAGTCTTTTTAGTATGAAGGCATAGTCTAGAGAAATGAGTGATTCAGAAAAATTATTCCACTTTGTAACATATTTAATTTAGAAAGTACCTTACATGCCATGTTCTTTTATTACCTTTTCCTTAATGTAGGTCTCATTATCCCCGTCAGTATTTTTTAGATCAAAAAACTAAACTGTTCATGATTAAATCTTTCAACATTGAAATAGTGTTTTTTCTTGAAGTTTATACAGAACAATTTTCCTTTTATATTTATTGGCAGCAAGTATAAAAGATCAAAATCAACATGCTGTGAACAAGCAATATGAAAGAGAAAGGCAAAGACTTGCTTCTGGAATAGAAGAACTACGTACTAAGTTGATGCAAATAGAAGCTGAGAATTCCGATTTGAAGGTTGACATGGCCCACAGGACTAGTCAGTTTCAGTTGATTCAAGAAGAACTGCTAGAGAAAGCTTCAAACTCTAGCAAACTTGAAAGTGAAGTAAGCTTGAATTAACAGTTTATATGTACTAAATTTTCATACAGGGAAAAGGGTATTGCTAGGGTTTTGTAAAAAATGTATGTTGAAGTCCAGTTCTATACATTAAAAAAAAAGTTGAAACCACATAAGTTATAAATTATTTTTAAAATTATATTTGGAAATGTTTGGATTTTAAACTATGTTAAAAGTAGGAAAATACACCCTAGTGGCTAAAAGTCTCAAGATTTGGTGGAACTTATACTACATTGCAGTCTTATTTATTACAAGTACAAGTTAATACGGCTAGTATGCATGTACATGTAAAGGATTTGGATTATGTAATTAGAAGAAAAGTAGTGGTAATGAAGATTTCAAATTTTAGCGAACAGCAGAACCAATCTGGGAAGCCTTTTAACATGCAGATTTCTAGTTTCTAGTCTAGTGATTTTGACTCAGTAGATTGAAATAATCAATGCTCAGGAATCTGTATTTTAAACAAGTGCATGTGAATCTGGTGCAGATATGCATGGATTACATTCTGAAAAAGGGATAGTGTGTGTTTTGTAAATATCTGATTCCTTTCCACTGAGGACACAAGAATGCTTCATTGAGTAATGGTAGATGAGGACCACATGTGTATATGTTATACTCAATCTTCAAACCAAAGGGTGCAACTATCTGTGGGGGTACTTTTTAAATGTCTGAATTCTCATCTTAAAAAGTTTGTAGCCAAGGAAAGGACCTGTGTGCTTGGAAATGAATTAAATAATGGAAAAGGAAATTTAGTCAGTTTGTAATTATAACCATCAGCTTATTCATAAAATTGTCAAGTACTGAGATTAATAGCTTTTTAAAAAATTACAAAATTAGCACAATCTTATTGAAAATATAGAAGGGGACAAAATAAATAAATCTTTGATAATTCTCTCACCAGAAATAACTACTATAACATTTTATTATACTAATTTTAGTTTTTAACAGTTACTTTTAAGAAATGGGTTATGGTGCAATCCTATTTGGATGTAGAGGTCTGAATTAAATTTCTTTTATATTACATAGATGAAACACACTGTCATAACTGTGGTCTATTTTTTTTTCTAAATTGTCACTTTAAAAGTAATTTTTAAAAATAATTTTTCATTTATTTCAATCTGTTTTTAGATGACAAAGAAATGTTCTCAACTTTTAGCTCTAGAGAAACAATTGGAAGAAAAAATAGTTGCTTATTCCTCTATTGCTGCAAAAAATGCAGAACTTGAACAGGAGCTTATGGTAAAAATTACTTTTCTTTTGCTACAAATTCACTATAACTTTAAGGCTCTTAATTTGTGACAACATATTTTAGTATGTTTATTATAAAATATACTGAATAAGAAAGAATGAATTCTACTAAACTATTCTTTTTATTTTTTGTTTCTATATATTTAGGTTAATAGGCTTACATGGCATGTTGTTATCTATGTTCTCTCATTTTTATACTTATAAATTGAAGAAAATAGTAGTATTTCTTTGCTATGCTTTTAAAATAATTTTCTCATTTTGAGATATTTTTTAAGTAACCATTTTATTTTTCATAAGTATTTAAATATTTTTGAAGTATGACATATTTAAAGACTAGAGTATTACAGATTTAATGATTTACTCATTTACTTTTATGTAAAACTAGCTCTCACTTATATTCTTTTTAACTGTTTTTGTATTTCTAGGAAAAGAATGAAAAGATAAGAAGTCTAGAATCAAATATGAATACAGAGCATGAGAAAATTTGTTTAGCTTTTGAAAAGGCAAAGAAAATTCATTTTGAACAGCATAAAGAAATGGAAAAGCAGATTGAAAGAGTAAGATATTAATAATGTTTTTACAAGTAGATATAATGTATATTTAGAATCCAAATGCAAAAAGAACCTTAAACATTACTAGCCCAACTTCTTTTTTTAAAAAAGATGAGGAAATAAAGACAGAAAAGTTACTTGCAAGTACTATACTTAGAATTCTGTTACTTCTGAATCATTTTACAATACTTTCTTATATAATCCTTCTCCCATTTCAGTTTTGTTATTTTTTTGCTATTATCAAACTTAAGAGTGATTCTATAGACTCTTTTCCACCAGAGATGTCAGTTCCTTGAAGATGGGTGGAGAATAGAAAGAAGCACTGGGTTAAAAATAAATGGTAAAAACAAAAGTAAAGGAGATGTGAGACTATAAACACAAGACTAAAAAATAGATCATTTGAATGTGCTTAATACCAGTATGAAACTAACGAGGGAAAAAATATGAACTTGAGTATTTGCAGAGCAAGAGATATTATTCATTTTGAGCCACAGAGGGGAAAAATATTTGGAATAAAATGAACAGTTCCTTAGGGACCTGTGGGACATTACCATAAGATCAAACATGTCATTAGAGTCTCAGAGAATGATATTGATACAAAAAAATATTTGAAGGAATCTTGCTGAAAACCAAAAATTTTAAAAAACCATAAAAGCAGCCAGAGATAGTAGCACATTGCATATAGAGGAATTTAAGATTAAAATTACTGCATATTTCTCATTAAGAACCATGAAGGTTAGAAGACAAAACAAATTATTTTTTTAATGCTGAAACAAGAAATCTATCAACCTAGAATTCTATGTCCAGAAAAAATATTCCTTAGGAAACATTAAGACCTTATTAAATGGACAGTTTAGAGAACTTGTCACCTGCAGATTTGTGTTAAAATAAATGCTAAATAAAGTTCTTCAGGCAAAAGGGAAATAATACCAGAGAGAAACTTGGAACTTTAGGAATGAAGGAAGAGCAAGAAAAAAGTAAATATTTGGTTGGATACAGTGAACTGTTTCTCGTCCCTCTAGGTTTTTTTAATATCTGTAACTGTTGAAAGAAAAAAATTATAGCATTGCCTATTGAAATTTTCAGTGTATGTTAGTGTAATACATTGGATAACTACAGTATAAAAGAGGAAGGGTATAGGAATCTGTTTTTATATAATTTCTACATTTTACTTCAAGTGGCAAAGTCTTAATTCCGAATAAACTATGAAAAGTTAAATGTGTATATTATAATTCCTAGAGACCACTAAAAAACTGTACAGATATAGTAAAACATCAGTAGATAAAATAGAATTCTGAAAATATTCATATGTTTAAAAGAAGCCTGGAAAGGAGAAACTGTAATGAAAAACAGGAGACAGAGAAAACTAATAATGAAATGGTATTCTTAAATCTAGTTATATCAAATAGTATTGTAGATGTAAATGCTCTACACCAAATAAAAGACTGAGATTATGAGGTCGGATTAAAAAATAAGACTCAAATATATATGTTCTTCAAGAAATCAATGATATATATAAATGTAGATAGGTTAAATATAAAAGGATGTAAAAAGTTATACCAGGCAAACCAAAGAAAGCTGCAGTGGCGATATAAATATCGGAATAAGTAGACATCAGAACAAAGAAAATTACCAGGGATAAAGAAGAGCATTATATAATGATAAAAGGCTCATTCTACCAAGAAGATATAATAGCAGTCTTAACCTAACAATAGAATTTCATAATGTATGAAGTAAAAGTGAAGAGGTCTGAAAGGAAAAGGAGGTTAATCCAAAATTATAGTTGGAGACATCAGTACTACTCTTTTCAATAATCAGTAGACTAAATAGTCATAAAAAAAAATTAGCAAGGATACAGATCTCACCTGAATGCTGTCAACCAACTTAACTTTCATTAAAATTTATAGAATACACCACGCAACAACAGAATCTACATTCTTCTGTAGTGCACCTGAAACATTCAGCACAATATACCATACCCTAGGTCATAAAATAAACTTTATCAAATATAAAAGGATCAAAACCACATATAGAATGTTCTCTGACCATAACGAAATTAAGCTAGAAACCGTTAAGATACATGAAAAATCCCCAAATATTTGGAAGCTAAACAACACACTTCTAAATAATACATGGAGCAAAGAGTAAGTCTCGAGGGAAACTAAAACACTTTAAACTGAATGAAAATGAAAACACATATAAAAATTTGCAAACTGTGGCTGGAGCAGTTCTGGAAAGCTTATAGCATTAAATGCAAATATTAGAATAAAATAAAATCAGTAATCTGAACTTTCACCTTAAGAAACTAGGACAAGAAGAGCAAAATCAACCCAAAAGAAACAAATTATAAAAAAGGCATAACTGAAAAGAACTGAAATAAAAAAGAATGTTTGTAGAGAAAGTCAATAAAACTTGAAGCCTGTTCTTTGAAAAGATGAATAAAATTTATAAAGCTCTAGGCAGTCAACCAAGAAAAAAAGAGAAAACACCAATTACATATATTGGGAATGAATTAGGGTATATCACTACAGACCTCATAGACATTAAAGGTTAATAAAGGAATGCTACAAACAGTTCTGTGCACATTAATCTGACAATGTAGGTGAAATAAACCAATTCCTCAAAATACACTAATGTTCTAGAAGAAATAGATAACCTGAGTAGTTCTACATATGTTAAAGAAATCGAATTTGTAGTTATTAAACTTTTCCAAAACGAAAATTCCTGGCCTTGATTGTTTCACTGATAAATTTTACAAGCATTTAAAAAACTAAAAACAATCTACACAATCTTCCAGAATACTAAAGAAGAAGGATCACTTCCCAACTCATTTCATGAGGCTAGCATTACCATACCAGACAGACAGTATCAGAAAAGAAATATAAACTGATATACCTCATGTGTATTGAAGCAGAAATTCTCAACAAATGTGGGCAAATCAAATTCAGCAACAAATATTCATAAACCACATAAACAAAAGTGGTTTATCCTGGGAATGGAAGACTGGTTCACCATTCCAGGGAAACAATATAATTTATCATAATAGCAGACGAAAGAAACCCAAAAACCTTTACATGATCATGCCAATAAGTACAAGACAAAATTCAATATTCTCATGATAAACTCTCAGCCTACTAAGAATACAAGGGAACTTCATTAACTTGATAAAGGGCATCTGTGAGAAAACCTTTTTGATATCTAATGATGAGACTGAATATTTTCTCTCTAAGATTGGGAACAAGGCAAGAACGTCTGCTTTCATCAGTGATATTCAGACATCTTAGAAAGTCCAAAAACATAAAAGGCATATAGGTTAGAGTGAAACAAAGCTATTTCTATTTCAGACAACCTGATTGTCTCTGTAGAAAATCCCAAAGAATTAACAAAAATTTCCCAAAACTGGTGAGTAAGAAAGGTCACAGGATGCAAAGCCAAAAAATCAGTTCTTTTTCTATATCCTAGAATGAACAATTGGAAGCTAAAATTTAAAAAGTACTATTTGTAATAACTCAATACACACACACACACACACACACACACACACACACACACACAACAAAATATGTGGAAGATCTGTATGCTGCAAACTATAAAAGGTTAATGAAAGATCAAAGAAGACCTAAATAAATGGAAAGAAGTACCATTTCTGTGGATTGGAAATCTCAATGTTTAGGATGTCAGGTCACCATAAGTCTACCGATTTAGTGCATTCCAACTAAAATCCCAGTAAAATTTTTGTATATATAGGTAGCTGATTTAAAATTTTATAATGGAAAGGCAAAGAATTTAGGATAGCCAAGCAAGTTTGAAAAAGAACAGTTTAATAGACCCATAATACTCATGTTTTAAGACTTTCTATAATGCTGCAGTAATCAAGACAATGAGATATTTGCAAAATAATACATAAATGAAAGAAACAAAACAGAGAGTCTAGAAATTAGACCCAGAAAATATGATTAACTGATTTTTATCAAGGGTAGAAAACTAATTCAGAATGGAGAAAGAATAATGTTTCAACAAATAGTGCTGGAACAGTTGGACCACCCATATGTGAAAAGATGGAACTGCACTGTATACATTGTATAAAAATTCAAACTGGCTCATTAAATATAAACCATAAAACTCTTAGAGGAAAATATAAGAGAAAGTGTTCATGACCTTTGGTTAGGCAGAGTTTTTAGTTATGAACATAAACAGAATAAGTTCATAAATTTTTTAAATTAAATCTATTGGGATAACATTGGTTAATACAATCATATAATTTTCAGGTGTACATTATCGTTTGACATCTGTATATTCTATTGTATGTTTACCATTCCAAAGTCCAGTTTTTTTCAGCTACCATATATTTGGTCCCTTTTACCTACGTTACCCCCTCCCCCTACATTTGACCCTTTATACCCTATCTAACTCCCTTCTCCTCCCCCACCCCACTAGTAACCACTACTCTCTATATAGTCCACTGGTAACCAGTAGTCTATAGTCCATATCCATGAGTCTCGGTTTGTTTGTCCTGCTCATTTGTTACTTTTAGGTTTATATCCCACATATAAGTGATATATGATTTTCAACTTTCTCTGGAGTATTCCATTTAGCATGATTATCTGGAGTTTCATCCCTGTTTTTGCAAATGGCAGTATTTCATCTCTTCTTATGAGTGAGTAGTAGTCCATTGTATGTATGTACCACAGCTTCTTTATTCAGTCATCTATCATAGGGCACTTCAGTTGCTTCCATGTCCTGGCCACTGTGAATAATGCTGCTTTGAACATTGGTGTGCAAATATCTTTATAGATATAAATTTTCAAGTCTTTGGGATAAATACCCAGTAGAAAGATTGCTGGATCATATGGTAGATTAATTCTTAGTTTTTTGAGGAAACTCCATACTGTTTTTCATAGTGGCTGTACCAATTTGCAGTCCCACCAGTAGTGTATGAGGGTTCCTTTTTCTCCGCATCCTCTCCAACATTTGTTATTACTTGTCCTGTTGATTACAGCTATTCTAACAGGTGTGAGATGGTATCTCATTGTGGTTTTGACTTGCATTTCTCTAATAGCTGGTGATATTGAGCATCTTTTCATATATTTGTTGACCATTTGTATGTCCTCTGGGGACAAGTGTCCATTCAGGTCCTTGAGTTTAGTTCTTATGTTTTCTTCTATGCACTTTATTATTTCAGGTCTTATATTCAGGTCCTTAATCTGTTTTGAATTAATTTGATCTAGTTTCGTTCTTTTGCAGGTGGCTTTCCAGTTTATCCAGCACAATTTATTGAAAAGGCTTTCCTTTCTTCAATGTATGTTTTTGGCTTTTTTGTCAAAAGTTATTTGCCCGTATAAATATGGGTTTACTTCTGGACTCTCGACTCTGTTCCACTGTTTTGTGTGTCTGTTTTCTTGCCAGTACCATGCTGTTTTGATTACTGTTGCTTTGTAGTATAATTTGAAGTTGGACAGAGTGATGCGTCCAGCCTTGTTCTTTTTTTCTCAAGATGGCTTTGGCAATTCAGGGTATTTTGTGCTTCCATACAAATCTGATGAGTTTTTGTTCTGTTTCTTTAAAAAATGCCCATGGGATTTTGATGGCGATTGCCTTAAGTCTTATAATACTTTAGGTAATATTGTCATTTCAACTATGTTGATTTTTCTAACCCAAGAACACATAATATCTTTCCATTTCTTTTTAACTTCTTCGATTTCTTTTAATAGGACCTTATAGTTTTCAGTGTATAGGTACTTCACATGTTTCTTTAGATTTATTCCTAGGTACTTTACTCTTTTTATTGCAATCTCAAAAGGAATTTTTTTTCAACTTTTTCTGACACTTCATTGTTAGAGTATAGGAACACTATGGATTTTTGAACATTGATTTTGTATCCAGAGACTTCACTGTCTTTGCTTATTGTTTCTAGTAGTGTTCTTGTGGGGTCTTTAGGGTTTTCTATATAGAGAATTATGTCATCCATAAATAGTGACAGTTTGACTTCTTCATTTCCTATTTGGATGCCTTTAATATCTTTCTCTTGTCTGATTGCACTTGCTAGGACCTCCAACGTTATATTGAATAACAGTGGTGATAGTGGACAGCCTTGCCTTATTCCTGATCTTAGAGGGAAGGTTTTTAGTTTTTCACCATTAAGTATAATGTTGGCTGAGGGTTCATTATATATGGCCTTTATTATGTTAAGGTACTTTACTTCTATACCAATTTTGTGAAGTGTTTTAATTTTAAATGGATGCTGTATCTTGTCAAAGGCTTTTTCTGCATCTACTGATATGATCATATGATTCTTATTTTATAATTTGTTTATGTGGTGTATCACATTCATTGATTTGCATACGTTGAACTGTCCCTGAGCTACTGGGCTGAAGCCCACTTGATCATGCTATATAATCCTTTTAATACGTTGCTGTATTCAGTTCGCTAGTATCTTATTTAGGATTTTTACATCTGTGTTCATGAGAGATATTGGTCTGTAGTTTTCTTTTTTTGTGTTCATTACCATGTTTTGGTATCAGGATGATATTGGCCTCATAAATGAGTTGAGAAGTATTTCCTCCTCTTTGATTTTTTGGAAGAGTTTTAGGAGAATGGGTATTAAATATTTCTTTTAATGTTTGGTAGAATTCACTGGTGAAGCTGTCTGGTCCTGGACTTTTACTTTTCAGTAAATTTTTGATGACTGTTTCAATTTCCATACTGCTGATTGTTCTATTTAGATTTTCCAGATCTGCTTGATTTAGTCTAGGAAGGTTGTATTTTTCTAAGTACTTGTCTATTTCTTCTAGGTTATTAAATTTGGTATTGTGTACTTTTACATAGTATTCTTGTATGATCTTTTGTATGCCTGCGATATCAGTCATAATTTTCCCTCTTTCATTCCTGATTTTGTTTATTTGTGTCCTTTCTCTTTTTTCTTTATGAATCTAGCGAGGGGTTTGTCAATTTTATTAACCTCAATTACCAGCTCTTTGTTGCATTTATTTTTTATATCATTCTTTTGCTTCCAATTTCATTTATTCCTGCTTTAATTTTGACAATTTTTTATCTTTTGCTGACTTTAGACTTCATTTGTTTATCCTTTTTTAATTTTTAAAGATGAAGTGTTAGGTTGTTTATTTGGGCTCATTCTTGTTTTGGGAGATAGGCCTGTGATGATATAAACTTTCGTCTTATAACTGTTTTTGTCATGTCCCAAAAGTTTTGATATATTGTACTATCATTTGTTTCTATGTATCTCTTGATCTTGGTTTTTATTTCTTCTCTGATCCAGTTATTCTTCAGTAGCATGTTGTTTAATCTCTATATATTTGTGGTTCTTCTTGATTGCTTTTTGCAGTTAATGTCTAATTTCAAAGTATTATGATCAGAAAATATAATTGGTATGGTTTCAACTCTCTTATATTTGTTGAGGCTATTTCTATGTCTAAGTTATGTGGTCGATTCTTGAGAATGTTCTATGTGCACTAGAGAATAATGTATAAGCAGCTGTTTTGGAATGGAAGGCTCTGTAAATGTCAATTATGTCCAGTTGGTTTAGTGTGTCATTTAAGGATGTTATTTCCTTATTGATTTTGTTTGGATGATCTGTCCATATCTGACAGTGTGGTATTACGGTCCCCTACTACGATGGTATTTTGGTCTGTTTCTCCCTTTAGTCTGTTAGTATTTGCTTTATACATATTTCAGGGCTCCCTGATTAGGAGCATAGATATTAATGTGTTAATTTCTTCTTGTGTGATTCTCTTAATTATTATAAAGTGTTCCTCAGTATCTTTCTTTACCTGTTTAATTCTGAAATCTATTTTGTCTGATATTTGTACTGCTACTCCTGCTTTTCTCTGAATGCCATTTGCTTGAAATATCATTTTCCACCCTTCACTTTGAGTCTATATTTGTCTTCAGAGCTGAGATGCGTCTCCTGGAGGCAGCATATGGTTGGGTTTTGTTTTTGTGATCCATTCTGCAATTCTGTGCCTTTTTATTGGTGAGTTCAGTCCGCTTATATTTAGGGTGATTATTGAAATATGAGGTCTTCTTATAGCCGTTTTATCTTTCCTTTCTGGTAGCTCAGTGTTTCCATTGCTTCCTTGTCCTTGTGTTTTTATTTTCTTTATTTTGGTTGGCTTTTGTGGATTTTGCCTTTGATTCTTCTTGTTTCATGTTATATATTTCAGTTCTGAATCTTTGGTATATGGTTACCATTACGAATATGTAAAAGATAGTGTTATATATATGTATGTGTATATATATATATATATATATATATATATATATATATATATATATATATATATATATATACATACAGTCATCTGTTTTCTGTTGCGTGTACCTTATCTCCATTCCCCTTTGTGAATTTGGATCTTTGAATCCTCCTCTTTTCAATCATTGTTGTCTCAATTTTTCCCTATGTAAGCTGAACGTTCATTTCTATCTTGTTATAATAATTCACTTCTTATTATTTAAGCTATGATGACCTGCTCTTATTAAGGGTTGCACTCCTCTGCTTCTATTTGCCTGATAGTCACTGCACTGTACCCCTAATTATATATTCTTATTGTCATTTTGTTTTAGGTGAGCTGACTCCTTTCAGTATTTCCTGTAGAGCAGGCCTCATAGTGGAGAATTCCCTCAATTTTTGTACGTCTGGAAAGGTCTTGAATTCCCTTTCATATCTAAAGGAGAGCTTACCTGGATACATTATTCTAGGCTGGTAGTTCCATTTATTTAATAGTTTAGATATTTGGTTCTTTTCCTTTCTGGCTTATAAAGTCTGTGCTAAGAAATCTGATGATTATCTAATGGGTTTTCCTTTATACATTGCCGTTTTCTTCTTCCTGGCTGCCTTGAGAATTCTATCTTTGTCGCTGATTTTTGATAACTTTAATACAATGTGTCTTGGTGAAGGCCTTTGGGATTGAGATAATTTGGTGTTCTGTTGACTTCTTGAATTCCAAGCTCCAGCTCCTTCCTTAGATTTGGGAAATTCTCATCAACTATTTGTCTGGAAATGCTTTTAGTCCCTGCTCCTTTTCCTCGCCTTCGGTAATGCCTATTATTTTTATGTTTCCTCTCCTGATGGTATCAGCTAGTTCTTGTATTTCTCTTTCATTATTTTTTATTCTTTGGTTTCTCTCTTCCTCCTTCTGATTTATTTCTAGATTTCTGTCTTTGATATCACTGATCCTTTCCTCCATTTGGTTGATTCTATTTCCTAAGCTTGCTATTTCATTTTTCAACTCTTGCAGTGTGTTCTTCTCCAAAATATCTATTCTGTTCTTGAGGGTTTCAGTCTCCTTGCTCTGCTTATCTAGTTGTTTTTTTAATTCCTGAAATTGTTGATTTGTTTTAGATCTCATTGAGTTTTTTCAGCAGTATCATCCTGAAGTCTCTGTCATTTAAGTTGCATATTTCTGTCTGTAAGCTTATTTTTCTGAAGATTTTTCTCTTTCTTTCTGAGATACTTTGTCACCTTGTTTGTTCATGATGTTTAATGGAGTATTTCTCCTCTGGGCATTAATAGAAGTGGATTCTGTTGTTTTTCCAGAAAGAAGATTTATATTAGATAAAGGTCTCTCTTTAGCCTGCTACAAAGAAGGCGCTCTTCTTTTTGTTTCCAGTAGATGGTGTCTGAGCTTCTTGCTCAGATTCCCCTGGGGCTCCTCAGTGATCCTTCTCAGAGGGTATGAGGGGAGGTGGCCTCTGGGTCAGGGGTTGGGAGTTGTGGCTCAGCCTCGGTTTTGCACCCTCAGCAGCAAAAATCAACTGTTGTTTCTCTGCAGTCCCGCTCCGCTTCTCTGCTTTCTGCTCTGATGACTGCATGCAGCCAGCCATCCACAGCTCACAGCTTTCCAAGGCAGAGCTGTTCAGGGAGGTGGAAGTGGCGGGAGTGGGGGGATTTGGGATGGGACACTTGCACTCCTTCCCCTCCACCCCCCCTGTCCACCTCCCCTTACTACAGGCAGCTCCAGAGGCTAGGAGAGGTAGCTTCAGCCTGAGCAGTGTTTGCTCTGATTCCCCTGGGGCTATATCTTTCTGGAGGGTACGGAGGAAGGGCCTTCTGAGTTAGGGGTTGGGGGTTGATAAAAATAAGCTGTTGTTTCTCTTTTGTCCCACCCGGATTCTCCGCTTTCTGCCCTGAATACTGGCCCCTCAGGTGGGCTGTGTACAAGCCCAGCACTTCCAGGCAGGGTTGTTCAGGAAAGTTGCTGCGCCTTCACCCCTCCTTCCTCCTACAGGGTGTGAGAGGCAACATTTTTATTACTACCAACCCACCGCCGGACAGGGGTTCTGACCTGTGGTAGCTCTTATGTGCAGATCCCATTCTCAGACTTACTGGTGTGCAGTTTTGGTGTTCTTTGCTGAGTTTTAAATGTCTGCTTATTGTTTCAATGGAAGAGATCTAAGGATGTCTGATTCTGCCATGTTTCTGCCTAATCCTTCATAAATTTTTTTATTAAAAACTTTTGTGAAAGGAGCTATTAAAGTGAAAAGAAAGCTACAGACTGGAAGAATATATATTTGTAAATATTTATAAATCACATATCCAACAAAGAACTTCTATGCAGCACATATAAAGAACTCTCAAACCTCATCAATAAGAAAACAACTCATTTTTTTTTAATGGGCAAAAGATTTTTGGCCATTTGAATAGATATACTGACATATTGATAGCAAATAAAAATATGGTAATATGTGGAAGGTTGTTAGTTGTTAGGGAAATGCAGATTAAAAGCAAAATGAAATACCACTGCATTCCTATTGAGAAAGAAGGTAGGGGAGGGAGGAAGGGGAGAGGGAAAGAATAAGTGAATGGATAAATTATGATATCTCAATGTAATGGAATACTACTTAGTAATAACAAGGAACAATCTGATGTAGGCAAAAACGTGTGAAATCTAAGGCATGCTGCATGGAAAGAGCCGATTTCAAATTGTATACTATACAATTCCATTTCTATGACATTCTCAAAAAGTTAAAAGCTATAGGATGGAGAGCAGTTCATTGGTTGCCAGGTATTGGGGAAGATGGAGAGTTTTACTATAAAGGATTAACATGAGGAACTTAGCGGGTGAAGGAGCTGTTCTGTATCATGTGGAGAGAGTTTCATGAATTTGTGTGTGGTAAACTCAGAACTATAGACAAAAAATATGAATATAAACTAACTTTTTAAAAGCCTATCACCTTGATTTATTGTTAGAATTTTTATTTATATTTTCTAGGTTGGTTTCTCTGCATCTTTGTATATTTACATGTATACAGTATGCATATATACAAACATATACATAAACAACATTTTTAACAGCTTCATTTCACAGAATGGTTGCATTTTGAGTTATTTTCTCTTGCAGAATTATAATTAGTTTTAGTAAACGTTATTGTAAAGCTATGTTTTATATTTGAGAATATTATTTTATAATAGATTCTCAAAAGTACAACTCTGGATTCAGAAGCTAAAAAGTATTTTTCAGATGAAGAGTTTTATTCCTGATAAATTTTTTAGGGATTAATCTGAGAGTAGCAGAAGTTCTAGGAAGATAGTATTTTCAGCATCTCAGATATTGAACTGCTGCTGAGAATTGGCATGATAGGTCTATCAAAAGGTCTCCCAGATAATTGATTTCAACTTACACAAAAGTCTATAGTTATTACA
This sequence comes from Cynopterus sphinx, assembly GCA_030015415.1. Classification (NCBI taxonomy): domain Eukaryota; kingdom Metazoa; phylum Chordata; class Mammalia; order Chiroptera; family Pteropodidae; genus Cynopterus; species Cynopterus sphinx. The sequence continues at coordinate 66,127,675 of CM057387.1, read as the reverse complement.
TTATATAATCTTGTTTACTCATGACATTTATTTCAATATATTCATGTTTTAGGAAAAAGTCCTAAAGTTATTTAACATTCTTTGCTTTATGCTGGGAAAATACATATAACAAAATTTATCCTCTTAGTCATTTTTGAGCGTACAAAATTTAATTGATATTAAATGCATTCATATTGTGTAACCATCACCACCATTCATCCTCATAACTTTATCTTGTAGAACTGAAACTATACCAATGAAACAATAATTCCCCATTCTCCCCTCCCTTAGCTTCTAGCAATCACCATTCTGCTTTTTTTCCCTATGATTTTGATTACTTTACCACAGGTAAAGTAGAATCATACAGTATTTGTCTTTTTTGTGACCGGTTTATATCACTTAGTGTAATGTCCTTTAGGTTCATTCATGTTGTAACATGTTGCAGAATTCTTTTCCTTAATAAGGCTGATTATATATGGCATTTAGCTTAAGTCCATCAGATGAGGACCCTTAGTTTGCTTCCACATTTTAACTATTGTGAATAATGCTGCTATGATCATGAGGGTGTAGAAATAATCTGTTTGAGACCCTGCTTTCAGTTCTTTTGAGTATATATCCAGAAGTGAAATTGCTGATTATATGATAGTTCTGTTTTTAATTTTTTGAGGAACCACTGTACTGTTTTCCACAGCTGCTTTACCATTTCATGTTCTCATCAGAGCACAAGTGTTCTAATTTCTCCACATCCTTGCAAACACTTGTTTTCTGTTTCTTTGATAGTAGCCATCTAATAGGTGTGAGGTGGTGGTCTCTCATTATAGTTTTGATTTGCATTTACCTACTGATCAGTGATCTTGAGACTATTTTCATGTGCTCGTTGGCCATACATGTATCTTTGGAAAATGTCTATTCAAGATTTTTGCCCACTTTTTAATAGAGTTGCTTGTTTTTTGTTGTTGCATTTTAGTTCTGCACACATTCTGTATATTAATCCCTTTTCAGATATATGATTTGCAGGTATGGTCTTCCATTCTTTGGGTTGCCTTTTTTCTCTGTTGAAAGTGTTTTGGGATGCACAAAATTTTAAAATTTTCATGAAGTCCAATTTGTCTGTTTTTTTCTTTTGTCCTATGCCTTTGGTATCATATCTAAGAAATCATTCCTAAATCCAATGTTGTGAAGCGTTTGTTCTGTGTTTCCAAGCGTTTTATAGTTTTCTTACATTTTGGTCTGTGATCCATTTTGAGTTTTTTATATGGTGCTAGGTAAGGGTCCAACTTCATTTTTTTTACATGTGGCTATCCAGTATTCTCAGAACTATTTCTTGAAAAGACTCTTTTATTTCCCCCATTGAATGGTCTTGCCACCATTGTCAAAAATCATTTGACTTATATATGCAAGGATTTATTTCTGGGATCTCTATTCCATTGTTCTATATTTCTATCTTTATGCCAATACCACACTCTTGATTACTGTATGATTTGGAGTATGATTTGAAATCAGTAATGGGGAGTCCTTCAGTTTTATTTCTTTTCAAGATTATTTTAGCTATTTGGCGTGCCTTGAGATTGCATATGAATTTTAAGATGGGTTTTTTGATATAAAAATCATTGGGATTGTGGTAGGGATGACACCATCTGTAGATCACTTTAAGTAATATTGACACTTTAATGACATTAAGTCTTCCAGTCGTGAACATGGGATGGGTTTCTATTTATTTATGTCAATAATTTCTTTCAGCAGTGTTTTTGTAATTTTCATTGTACAAGTCTTTCACCTGCTTGGTTAATTCCTATGTATTTTATTCTTTTTGGTGCTATTGTAACTAGAATTGTTTTTGTTTCTGTGCAGATTATTCATTTTTCATGTAGGAATGTAGCCTATCTTTGTATGTTGAATTGGATCCTGCTACTTTTCTGTGTTCCCTTATTCTAATATTTTTGTGTTGAATCTTTAGGGTTTTCTATATATAAACTCATATTATCTCCAATAAGATCATTTTACTTTCAAATTTGGATGCCTTTTATTTCTTTTTGTTGCGTAATTGCTCTGGCTAGGACTTCCAATTCATGTTGAATAGAAGTGGTGAAAGATGACATCCTTGTCTTATTTTTGATCTTAAAGGAGAGGCTTTTCTTTCACTGTTGAGTATGTTAGCTATGAGTTATTTGTATATGGCTTCTATTATGTTAAGGTAGTTTTCTCCTATTCCTAGTTTGTTGAATGTTTCTGTGATGAAAAGGTATTTAATTTTATCAAATGTTTTCCTGAATCAATTGAGATGATCATGTGTTGTTTTCCCTTCGTTGTGTTGATGTGGCATATTACATTGATCAATTTTTGTAGGTTGAACCATCTTTGTATTCCAGGAATAAATTGGTCAGGTTGTATTATCCTTTTAGTATGCTCCTGAATTTGGATCATTAGTATTTTGTTGGGGAGTTTTTGCATCAGTATTCATAAGGGATATTGGTATATTGTTTTCTTGTATTGTCTTTGTGGTATCAGGTTAATGCTGGTTTCAGCATTACTTAGGAAGTGTTCCCCCTCCATGTTTTTGAAAAGTTTGAGAAAGATTGGTATTAATTCTTTTTTAAATGTTTGATGGAATTCACCAGTGAAGCCATCAGGTTGGGAGATTTTTGATTACTGAGTCTATTTCCTTACTTATAGGCATATTCATATTATCTATTTCTTCATGATTTAGTCTTTGTAGGTTCTGTATTTTTAGGAATTTGTCCATTTTACCTAGATTATCCAGTTTGTTGGCAAATAATTTTTTATAGTACTCTGATTTTTTTAAGTTTCTGTAGAATTGTTAGTAATATTCTCATTTTCATTTCTGATTTTAGTAATTTGGGTGCTTTTTTTGTTTGTAAGTCCATCTTGCTAAAGATTTGTCAATTTTTATTTTTTCAAATACATATCAGTTGGTTTCATTAATATTGCATTCTATATGCTGTTTTTTTATTCTTTATATTACTGATCTTTGCTATGATCTTTATTTAATTTCCTTCCACTAGCTTTGGGTTTAATTTGTTCTTTTTTCAGTTCTTTTAAATTATAAAGTTAGGTTAATGATTTGAGATCAATCTTATTTTTTAATGTAAGCATTTGTAGCTATAAATTTCCCCCTTGTCACCACTTTTGTTGTGTCCTATAAGATATGATGTCATGTTTTTGTCTTTATCTCTAGGTATTTTCTAATTTCTCTTGTGAATTTTTTGATTCATTGGTTGTTTAAAATGTATTGGTTAATTGTTATAATTTTGTGAATTTTCCAGTTTTTCTTCTGTTGATTTCTAGTATCATCTTGTAGTCAGAGAAGAAACTTAGTTTGATTAGATTCTATTTTTTTAATTTATTAATACTTAAATTTGTGGACTAACATATGGTCTGTCCTAGAAAATGTCTCAGGTGTACTTGAGAAGAATGTTGTTAGAGTGTTCTGTATGTGTGTATAAATCTAGTATGTTAATGTTGATTAAGTCATCTAGTTCCTTATATTCTGTCTAGTTTTCTATTCATTATTGTGAGTGGGATATTGAAATTCCAAATATTATAGTAGAAGCATCTGTTTCTCTCATCAATTCTGTCAACTTTTGCCTTATATTCTGATGGTATCTCATTAGGCTAGTAAATGTTTATAATTGCTATATCTTATTGCTCTATTGAATTCATTAATAATATATAATATCCTTCTTTGTCTCTTGGAACTTTCCTTGATTTAAAGTCTATTTTGTCTGATATTTGTATAGCCAACACTTCTTTCTTTTGGTTATTGTTTGCATGGAAAAACTTTACCATCCTTTTATTTCAACACATTTGTGTCTTTGGATCTCAGGTGAGTCTCTGTAGACAAAATATATTTGGGTTATGTATTTTTATCCATTCTGCCAACCTTTTGATTGGAAAGTTTAATTCATATTTAAAGTAATTACAAATAGGGATGCCGTTTGTTGCTGGCAGTTGATTGTGTGTGTGTGTGTGAGTGGTGAAAATTTTAAATTCCTTTTTTATCTCCTTTTGTGTATATTCTATAGCTGTTTTCTTTATGATTACTATGGAAATTACATTTATCCTACAGTTATAACAATCTAATTTGAATCTGTACCAGCTTACTTCAATAACATAAAAACTGTTTATTTAGAGCTCCACTTCTAGCCTTTTGGGTTATTCATGTCACAGAATTATATCTTTATGCATATGTGCCCCAAAATATAAACTAATAATTCTTTAAAATACATTAATCTTTTAAATTACATAGAAAATAAGATTTAGAGCTACAAACTAAAGTTAAAGTAATACTAGACTCTACACTAATAACAGATTTTTAAAAATTTTTTGATGTATTAGTATCTTAAATCATGTAGTAAATGAAAAGCAGAGTTACAAACTATTGTTGGGATAATACTAGCTTTTATAATTGCCCATGTATTTATTGAGATTTCAAATTACTGTCTAGTGTCCTTTCACTACACCTTGCAGAACTCCCTTGAGCGTTTCTGGCAGGGCATTTCTGGTAGTTACAAACTCCCTGAGCTTTTATTTATGTGAGATTGTATTAATTTCCCCCTCACTTTTGACAATTTTTCTGGATATAGGATTCTTGGTAGACAGTTTTTTTCCTTCTGAGAATTTCAGCTCACTGCCTTATGGTCTTTAAAGTTTCTGGTGAGAAACCTGCTTGTAATCTTACTGAGGATCCTTTGTAAATGATGATACGCTTATCTCTTGCTGTTTTTAAGATTCTCTGTCTTTTGAAAGTTTGATTATAATGTGTCTTGGTATGGGTCTCTTGAGTTCATCTCACTTGGATTTCACTGAGATTCTTGAATGTTTATATTCATATCTTTTATGAAATTTGGGACATTTACAATCATTTCAAATATTCTCTCTGTCCCTTTTTTTCTATCCTCTCTTTCTGGAATTCCAGTGATGTACATGTTGGTCTGCTTGATGGTATACAACAGGTCCCTAGGGCTCTGTTCACATCAATCTTTTTTCTTTCCATTTCTTTAATTTCTAATGTGTTATTTGATTATTTTCATTTGATTTCATTTCAGTTTTTTTTTGAGTTCCTCGATTTTAATATTTTCTAGTTAACCTTGTTATTGCCACATTTTTATCATATGTATTTGTGTCACATATATTTCATATACTTTTTTGTACATGTGTGTATATGATATGCACATATATACAAAAACATATCATTAACTTCATATTTTATCTTCACAAGAGATTTTTGAGAGTTTGATAACACTAATTGTTGGTGAAGTTGTGGGAAGTTAGAATCTTACACTTTTCTATGAAAGTATAAATTGTAATGGACTTTGAAGAGAAATACTTAATGAAGTTGGAAATATAAATATTCTATAACTAGTAAGTCCTCTTCTAACTGGTCTGTTCTGAAGAAACTTTAATGTATGTACATAAAGAAACATGTGCAAAGATGTTATTGTGACATTGTCATAATAGTGAAAAAGCAGAATATCTAACTGTTCCTGAGTAGAAGAATAGACAAGCTATAGTTTGTGGTTATAATGAAATACTCTATTTTATAAAATAAATAAACTAGATCTATATATGGATACATGGAAAATTTACATGAATAAATGTCTAATTCAATATTGAGTGATGAAAAGCTTGCAGAAATGTTGATATCAACTTTTAAAACAAAACTGTATATATTAAAATAAAACTGTACATATTGTTTATGTTTCTTCATATATAGTAAAAGCACAAAAAGCATATATAAGAATGAAGCACACCAGAGAATGATACCGGACAATTTCGGCATGGTATTGGTGAGGGAGGAAGGGGATAAGACATGGGCATGTGATCTCATTTCTTCTCTACAAGGAGGGAAATTGAAGGAAATTTGACAAAATGCAAAAATGTGTGTAATGTCTGGTAATTTAACATGTGAGTATTATATTTCTGTATATTTAAAATGTTTAAAAATTTTTAAGTTTTATATAGTCTTTTTTTATGTTTAGCTTGGTTCTCAACTAGAGAAGAAAGATCAGCAATTTAAAGAGCAAGAGAAGACTATGTCCATCTTGCAGCAAGACATAATATGCAAACAGCATCATCTCGAATCACTAGACAGACTCTTGACAGAAAGCAAGGGGGTAAAATCATCTTTAATAAAGTCCTGTTTAAAAACTAATATTCTGAGATTCGGTTTCTGTAACATATCTTTATCTTTAATCAAATTAATTGTTTAATAGCCCATTAGTAATGCTAAAATATTTATACTCGAACTTATATTTTTGCTTACCAATCTGTATGTTTTCAGGAAATGGAAAAGGAAAATATGAAGAAAGATGAAGCTTTGAAAGCATTACAGATCCAGGTGTCTGAAGAAACAATCAAGGCTAGTATGCTAATACTTAAAAAAATTATTTTTGTCTTAGTGGAGACATTTCTATGGCTTTATTACCTTTCTCTATAAATTGTAAAAATTACTTACATAAAAATTAATTAAGAAGTAAGGATTTTACCTGGGTCAATGAATTTATTTATGTAAGTATATTTGAGTTATGATCTTAATTATAGTTTATAATCTAGTTTGTCGATTATCTAAACTTGTATTTTTGGTAAAGAAACTTTTGTTTTTTAACATAAAACTTTTTTACATTACCTAATTGGTAACCGTACTAGTAAAGAATTAACAGAAAATGAAGGGAGATGAAACTATAAGCAGTCCAATTTTGCTTCTTTTTACCAGTTCTGCAATAAGATTAATTAGGGGTTAAATTCAGAATTTTTGGATAAAATACAGATTTGTAGGTAGTATATCTTCATGATGAAAAACATGGGCTTTGGAGCTAAATTGACTTAGGTTTCAGTTCTGGCTTCAAAGTGTTTATGAACTGACTGTAACTTTGGCTAGGTTATTTATGCTCTCTGAACTTTTAATTTCTTCATCTGTAAAATATACATAACAGTGTAGTACCATAGAGGATCACTGTGAGAATAAATAAATGAGGTACATAAAATGGTTAGCATATATTAAGTTACTCAGAGTTTAATAAGTAATAATATGTATTCAATACTTTCTTCTTTGCATTTTTAGTGTTAAAAATAGATCCAGACATACTGCTGTCTTTATTCTGTTATATATGGCTTGAATATAAAGGATTAAAAACTTTTGATATTGTTTAGTACTTTTTGCCTCTAGTCTGTTTTTAATCCATTTTGTGACCCTGTATACCCTTGTAAACACAATGTGTTTATCCATAACTTTCTTATAGTATTCTCCAAAACTTTTTTAACATTTCATGCCATGTCAATTTATTTCGTTATGTAAAAATAATCTGTAAGGTCCTTAATATTAAAAAATCATTACTGTACAAAGGTTGTAGGCATGAGATAATTTTTATATTGCCACTTAACTCACTTTTTTTCTTAAACTACCAAATAAATACATCTAACCAATCACCTGGTAAAATATTTTAATATGTTAATAACCAGATATGAAACAGGAAGGAAAATCAGCAAAAAAAAAAAAAAAAAAAGAATTATGGTGTTTGGCTGTATTCCATAGGTGCTTTTAATAGATTTGTTGATATTGGGGAAAAAGTCAAAATGAGGAAGAAATATAGAAGCAAAGTGCCTATGACTCAAGCTATACTAAATTATTCTTAACATATAGGATATTTGTAGCAACAAAATAGAAGTTTGTCATCTTGTTCTCTTTTTTTGGTTATATCATTACCACCTTTCTTTCCTGACTTTTGGCCATGTCCCTCTGCATGCTTTAATGTGTTCTTTGCATAAAAATTATTATGAATTTTCTATCTGCATGAGAGTTATTAGGATTAGGTTAAAGTTATATCATTTATAAAAGTATGATATAGCTTCTAGTTTAAAGAGAGCTAGAAAATTGATAGGAAAATTCTGAACAGGTAACAAGAAACCAGTAAATTAAAGCAATTATGTTGCTTCCTGTTATCAAAAATCAAGAAGGGGCTTATTAGATTTAGAGACTTTATTTATTTTCTTTTATTTTTATTTTCTACTCTAGATTATTTTTTTTTCCCTGAAGAAAGTCATAAATGGAAAAAAAAAAAAAAACAAAAAGGAGGAGCATAGCTGCTTTTGAAAGGTAGCCTAGAACCCCCACCTGGTTGCCCCCAGACTGTCCCTGTATTGGTTTTGGTTTGGCAGAGCAATATACATGTATACTTGTATTTTTATAAATGGTTTTTATTTATATGAGAGTCAGATTCTCAAACGCTTTGTTCAGAAAGGAAATCTAACAGAATAGTAGATGTTTGGTTTTTATTAGTAGTAGTAATTGGTTTATTTTTTAATTAAATTTTATCTTGAAAAATTGTACCCTACAGAAAATTGAAAGTATTGATTCACTGTCTGTTAGCTATACTCACTTCGTCTCTCTGTGCACACACATGCACATGCACACCCTACTCACACACATTACTTTTTTGTCAGCCCCTAAGAGAAGATTGCAGATGCCTTAACACTTTACACCTCTACTTAAACTTGCATCTCGTATGAACAGAAACTTTCTCCTACATGACCACAACACGTCTACACACCAGAGAAAGTCAACATTAATTCAGTAACATCATTCAATACACAGTCCATACTGAAATTTTCCCAATTATTTAAAAATGTTTTTTATAGCCTTGTTATAGCCTTGTCTGTGGTCTAACAGCATCACCATCACCTATGAACTTGTTTGACTCGCAGAATATCTGCTGTTTCCCAGACCAACTAAACAAAAGTGAGACTTAAGGTGAAGGAAATGAGGCAAAATTTAAGGACATGCTTACTTTCAGGGACATACAAATAAAGGGTCAGAACTTGCATGACCTTGAGAATGAGTGCCTCTTTAAAATTGGAACCCTAGGCACCTTCCTTGCATCACCCTAGTCCTGGCCTTGTTACTGAATCAGAATCTTTATTTCAGTGGAATGTCCAGGTGATGTGAATGCCCATTAAAACCTTGAGAAACACTAGTTTAGCCTTTTTTTTCTTCATTCTAGGATTCATTTATAATTCATGTGTTTCATTTGGTTCTTTAGATTCCCCTAAACTCACTATCTCCTATTCTTTATTACACTAAATCTTTTGAAAGGTCTACATAGAATACCATATGGGTTATACTGTGTTCCTCCTCCTGCTTCACATCAGGGAGCACATACTGTCAGCCCATCCCATTATTGGCATTGCCAGTCTACCTTATTTAAGGTGGTTGCTACCAGATCTCACTGTTTTAAGGGCACATTTTTTTTCTTTATAATTAATAAATAAAATGTGGAATAATTCTTGGAGACCATGTAAATGCCTTGCACCTCAGCAACCTTATAACCAATGGTTTTCTTATTTAGTGATGAATATTGCCTGAATGAGTTTTTACATTGCTAACTATCAGGTTGTAATATTCTGACAATCATAGATTTCGTTTTTTCTCTGTATGTGGAAGATGATACAAGTACCAATGCTCATTCTCATGCTTAAGAAAGAACACTTGCAGGTATTTATACCTTTCATAAAACAAGTGTTAATTAAAAATTATTACTAGGGCAACAGTCTATTAAAGATGATTATTCATTTCTTTCACACTGCCAACACTACTTACTAGAATGCTCTTAGCGTTAAGAGAGGGGGAAAAAAATTCTTGAGAAGCCCAAAATTACAATAAAGAAAAGGAAGAAGCAAAAATCTTATTAACAAGAATCTTATTAACAATAACAGATAGGATATGGTGCATTTATGTGAATTGTGTCCGTTGAACTAAGTTTTTTGGGGAGAAAATTCACTGATTTAGGTTGCTCATTGCTCAGTTGCTCATTAATATTAAGATACTGTAAAGCATTTGCAGCTGTATGAACCCTTGAACCAAGTAACATTGCTGCCTTTCTGAAAATATTTTCACTACTTCAAAGCAAAAGTAGCTTTCTCCTAAGTTTTTTCCCTTAGCTGAAAAAACATTTTTTCTTAGTGACTTCAGCATATTGAGAATATTCATACCATAGCATCAGAGCACAACACACCAGTTTGTACTCACTTTACTATTTTTCTTGATCAAGGGAACATAAGGAGTAGGCTTAAATACTGAGTACCTTTTTAGGTAAATATTATAGGGTGTTTGGCTTACAATTTCTTGACAATTGGCCTGTCTGTCCTTTCAGTCTTATCTCCCAAATACCCATTTCCTACAAATTCATACTGTTGTTATCCTAATCTCTGGTTTTCTAAGTCTGTGATGAAAAATTAGTTTTCTAAATAAATCTCTTCTGTTATAGCATAAATTGGACTGCATATACACTGTTTTAAGCAATAAGGTAACATTAGGACATAAATATAAAATATGGAGCTTATAATAAGCACTCATTAATATTAGTTGATTTTTCTTTTTTCACTTTTTTCTTGCTTAGGTCAGACAATTGGATTCAGCATTGGAAATCTGTAAGGAAGAACTTGCCTTGCATTTGAATCAATTAGAAGGAAATAAGGAAAAATTTGAAAAACAGCTAAAGAAGAAATCTGAAGAGGTAAATTAACATTTTCTTTATATCTACCATATTTTTCAAGTGATTTCTTTTTGAGGTATTATTTATTTTCAAAATTCTTTAAAAGCAAATCTTCATGTAGCTGATGTAAAAAATTTCCAATTAAAATGTAAATTCCAATTCTATATTTTTTTCAAAATAAACATTATTTCAGTTCAACACAAAATGTGACGCCTTAAAATTCTGATTCTTTTATATGTTTAGGGAAATCAGAAAGTTAAATTATTATTAATATCACAGAGTAATTCTAATATAGATGATTAATACTTAAAACATTGTTTTAGATTTAGAGGTATAAAAGTCTACAAATTTTTTCCATTTTGATTTTGTTCCTTCTGGTTGTCTGAAGGATTGAGAAGTAGAAGTTTAACTTTATTTGTTGAGATTAGTTTCTTAGATACTAATTGAAAGACTTTTTGGCCTATCTTATTCATCTTTGTATCCTCAGTGTCTACTACTTTGCATTCAGCATTATATGTACTCACTAAACATTTCCTGAAAAGGATAATCTTAGTGAAGAATTTCTTTATTTCTTTGTTAGAATTTTTAATATATGTATTTAAACCTTAAATTCATGTTTAGAAATAGTTCCCAACAATAGTTGCCTTGAATGTATCAGAAAGTCCAACCAGAAAAACAGAAACCATCTATATCATTAAAATGGAGGGAATTTTTTTACAGAGAATTAAATACACAGGTGATAGAAGAATGGAAAAGCCAAATAAAGCATGCTGAGATGACTTGGAGATTATAATAAGCAGGAACACCCTACTATCCTTAGGGATAGAGGAACATCAGGAAAAGCTGATGTGACTATCATCCAGTAACAGGACTTCCTATTTTGGAGCTAAAGCCACAGAGAAAGAGTCTGTCTAGTATAAATTGGGCAGCAGGGTAGGAAAACTGCTACTACTGGCCCCTCCCATTTGCCAAATCTGTGTGTTGTCGAGAGGGCAATTACCTTGCAATACATGGAGCAGAGCAAGGTGAATGCAGGGTAGGTCTAAGAGCAAATATGTAGTTGACCAGCACTCCAGATGTAGATGCATCATGTAATTAAATAATTTTAGAGGTTAAAAAAAGAAATCTTTGTATTTGATATGGTCTTGTCTTTTTATTTCTATTTCCCTTCATGAAGGTTTTTATAGCATCTTTGACAAATGGGCATATATATTTCTGTAGTCCAACATACAGAAATTAAATCACCTAAACTGTGGATATTTGACTTTTTAAAATAGGAATATCCTTTTTAATAATACTTTTTAAAAAAATATCATTTAGATACTTATTCTATAGCCCTCAGTACACTCCAGCGTGAATAGACTTAGCATAAATGGAATCTGGAGACAGACAGTGCTTGTAATAAGACAGTTTGTTAAGCTTTAGACTTTGCATTAGAAACAGAATCAAGAGGCTAGGATGCGATAACAGGCATTTACCCAAAATGAACCTAAATCTTTTTCCACAATAGCTGAAAATATAAATCAGGCTTAAACCTAATTAAAAATCAGAAGTGAACTTATTTAAAAAAATAAATTTAAAAAAATAAAAATCAGAAGTGTTAGGTATGTACAACCATACTAGAGAATAGTAAATTAGAAAGATTTTATTTCTGCTGAATTAATAGCTTAACTGTATGTGCATTGGCTTACTTGAAGGGTCATCTTTCATTTCTTCATTTATATTCATAGGAAATAATGGAGACAAATTCAATACTGTTTACCTTTTTTTAGGTACCGATCTATATATTTTTTTACTTTTGGATTGTCTTTAGAGCCAATTATAATATCTTACACAGAAAATTCTTTATAGTGTTAGTAATATAACCAACAGCAGATTTGTAAGATTTTCATCATATATAGCAAGTTTCAGAAAATTTGATTGGATTCATAGTGCATCTATTCTGTTAATAATAGGGGATGTCATAAAAATGTTTTAATCTTTTAAGTCAGTGGATACTAACTGAATAAGTAAGTGGCCCCAGAACTACCTGTTAATTATCCATCACCAAAAGCTAATAAATATTTCTCAGAGGTTTTGCCTCAGGAAAATATGCTTTTCCAGTTGTTAAATACATTTATGATTAAAATAATAGTGACTTTGGGGTCCTGAGCTATTTTGAGATGATTTAAAGTCCACATTAAAATGCTTTAAAAAATGATAAAAGTCTGTGTTCGTTCAAAATTACATTGTCAACATGATAGAAGAAAATAAACATAAGATAGATGTGAATAAGGCTAAACATTTTCTTTATAAAGCATTTGTTCAAATTTGATGTACTTAAATTTTGAGAAGTTGCCTTCATATCAGTAACTTTTCTGGTTATATATGTATTTTCTAGTTTATGCTTATATTAATACAATGTATAAAATAAAATACATAATATAATATATTTTTATGTTTTAAGTAATATGAGAGATTTTATCTTTGGTTATGCATTAATACTAGATAAAGTTGATTGTAAAGTAAGTTTTATAATGTAAATTCTACTTTCTTCTTGACTTTAATTACAAAATAATGAATCCTTTAGGAAAACCTTAATCTCTGATATAACAACAGTAGCAAATATAATGTAAAAATAACAGTTGAGCTAATAATTCAGCAAAATAAAAGGGCTTGCATTTCTAACTTACTTACAATCCACTCTCTAATACTTAAGTTTTCACTTTATTTGCCTGCGTGTTTTTCATAATTACATTTGTGAAATGTAATTGTTTTTTTTCCCTTTTATTTCATTTTGTAAAATTTTATTTTTGGTACAATCTTTTGCATTGTGATTTTAAATGGTTGCATTATTTTAAATCATATTGGGAGCAGGTGAAGAATATAATAAAATTTACATTAAATTATCTGCACTGTTTATATAATTTTAAAAATAATCTCTTGGCAGATTTTTAAGATTTGGATTACTAGGAAAAGCATTTTTCCCCTTTTTAATAGATATTCCTAGATAACTTTAAAAATATTTATTTATTTATTTGCTTGCTTATTTATTTATTTATTTATTTATTTATTTATTTATTTGAAGAAATGATTTAAATTCTCCACCCATCTATCTCTTCCCTCCTCCTCCCTCTCCTCCTTCCCCTCTGGTAACCACTAGTCTCTTGTTCACGTCCTTGAGTCTCTGTCCTGTTCATTTGTTGCTTTTAGGTTTATATCCCACATATAAGTGATATCATGTGATTTTCAACTTTTTCTGTTTGGCTTATTTCACTTAGTATATTTCAAGGTCCATCCATGTTGCAAATGGCAGTATTTCATCTCTTCTTTTGTCTGAGTAATATTCCACTTTTAATGCAATTTGGGAGTCCAGCATATTCAAGTCCTAAATATTTGGAGCCCATAAGTAAAATTCCTCAGTTGATATTGTCATTCCTTTATATGGTTTTTAGAGCATGAATATTGAATACATTACTAGGATATCATTTCGCAAACAATTGGAATAATAGCAACAATCATGTAATAAATAGCACTTAACACTTAGGCTGTGCTTTCATGGCTGTATTTTATTACCCATAAGGGGAAAAGATATATCAGATGGAATGTGGAAAAATCATGGCTTCTCATGTTCTCTTCCTCCATGTTGGAGGGGGGTCACAGAATATGTAGCAGTGAAATGTGGTAACGTGTCTTCAACATTTCTGCCCAGAGGAGCCTGCTTATGACTCAAAGATTAGGATTTTTTACTGGGGGCTAGTCATATAGGAACAGCTACAAGTATCAAAATTCCACACTCCCAAAAGGAAAGCATGATTCAATGACCTAGCCAGACTACACAGTCTCATCTCTTAGGGGACATTTCAAAATCTACATTGCCAGACGCAAGTTGAGAGCCAGCCCTATAAGCAGGCCCTTCTAACACATCTCATGAGAAAAATGGACCTACAAAATAAACTATAGACATAAATACAATTGTCCCACGTGGCAAGTGGGGATAATTATCTCATAAGGCAAGTAGCTTTGACATTTTATTGCTTTTTATTTGAAACATGTCACTGTAATGATACACACACACACACACACACTTATATTTTTTTGTTGTTGTTAGGTATATTCTTTACAGAAGGAGCTCAAGATAAAAAATCACAGTTTTCAAGAGACCACTGAACAAAATGTTATTCTACAGCATACTCTTCAGCAGCAGCAGCAAATGTTACAACAAGAGACAATTAGAAATGGAGAGCTGGAAGACATTCAAACTAAACTTGAAAAACAGGTATATATTATTAGTCAAAATGATTTTACTTGTATGAAATAGAAATTTTTACAGTTGATAATGCGTTTTTAGTTATATAAATTGCTATTTAAGATCAAAGAGTTCATATTATAAGAAATATTTTAAGTCTACAGCCCTACCACCCTGAACACACCCGATCTCATCTGATCTCGGAAGCTAAGCAGGGTCGGCCTGGTTAGTATTTGGATGGGAGACCACCTAGGAATACCGGTGCTGTAGGCTTTAAAAAAGAATTCTATATTGACATTGTAAAATGAATAAAGTTCTATTCCTGTGTAATGTGATCATGTAATATCTTGGGCACATTTTTGTCATTTCATACAACTTAGTTATAATTTAGACTTCTTTATTCAATCTCTCCTTTCTTCTTGGATTTGAATATAATACCTATCTGAATCATTATACCTTTCATTTTTTTCTTTTTGGATCAGGATATGTGTGACAGTCCCTAAAGAAATGCCAAAGCAATGCACTAAAAGAAAAATCCCGAAGGATACTACTTATTTCTAAAAATGTTATTATTCCAAAGAAAGAGTATTAGAAAATTTATACTAGAATCTAATCTTTTCTCTCATTTATTACCAAATTCATTGAATTCTTCAGACTGATATTTCACATATTTCATTTTCTCTTTTCAAACTTTATAGAAACTTCTAAATTAGGAATGATGGTTCCCTATACTCTCAGTTCACCTCACTTTTATGTCATTGGTATGACTTTTTAATCTATGTTCTCTGACTTCATCCTCAGCCTCTCCAATGGAACTAAAGAATTTCCTCTCAATACATTTAAAACATATCGGGCAGGTATTATGTATTTTCGTTTTTAAAGACATTACTCCTGAAACTCTCCATCCCTTTTGTTAAAGTCTAGATATATTGCTTGATATGCATGCTGTACAGCTTTATCTCAAAGCATTCCTTCATCTTATCAGTGTGAAGACTCCCACTTCCTAAATCTCTTGCCATTGACTCTGGGTTTTGCAGGAATTATTATAATTCTTGTTCCTTCTGGAGTTATTTTTCTATAATGGTCTTACAGTTTTATTCTCTTTCTTTCTACCCCACTTAAATCTACCAGTTTATTTGTATTTTTCATTTGGTTACTTTATTTTTTCAGAATCTTTATTTTAAGAGATTTTTGTGTTCTTTTTAACTTCTTTGAGGGTCTAAAGGAATTTATATCTAAAAATTTTTTCAGTATTTGAAGTAAATTTTTAGCAGATATTTTCTAGTTTTCATTTGTTCTACCATGCATAGGTTCTATAATGGATTCTTTCATATTATTGCTCATCTTTGGATTCTTTCTGCTTATGAGTGTGCTATTGAATTAAGCACAGAGAGGGTAGATTTTTCATAGTTCCCTTCCCTTTTTACCTGGGTACTATTTTAATTTTACTCCTGGAACTTAAATCAGAAGTGTGGATATCAATGATATTTATAATCTGTATTCAGTTTTCAATGAGAAGTTATAGAAGAGCAAGGATGATATTAAAGTCATTAGCCAGAGATTAACTTTGAGTTCACAATCATGTAAATGTTTATTAAAAACACAGACTGACTTAGATTAACTAGAGAGAGACTATAGAATGAGGGGGTAAGAGGATTAACTTGGACAGATCTCTGAGGGATGTGGTACATGAAAGCGAAAGTATTTCATGGAGTAAAGAATGATAGTCGGTATCATGGGCTGATGCAATTAATGTCAAGTAAATTGAGGGTTGAGAAATATCCATTGAAATTAGCAACATGGAGGTCATTGATAACATGGTGAAGTTTCTGTAAAATGGCCAGATTGCTACTGGTTGAGGAACAAGTGGGAAGTGAGAAAATGGTACAACAGTCATAGAAAATTCTGAAAACTTGGGCTATGCAGAGGAAGAAAGAAAAAGTGGCAGTTGGAAGGAGGTAGAGGAATGAAGGAAAATTTTTTATGATGGAAAGCTCTTGAACAGAGTATGTTTAAATGCAAATTTAAAGCCACCAGAAGAAAGCGATTGAACATACAGCAGAGAGTAGAGATAGTTAATAGTATTAGATTCCTGAGAAAGTAGTTGGGAATTGAATCCAAAACACCTGTGAAGAAATTTGATTTGTATAGGAGAAAAAAGCCTCTTTCACATAGTAGAGTAGAAGGAAGAATGAATGGGAGCAAATGCAAGTTAAGTTGGAGGCAAATGTGAGTTGTAATGTTTGAGGGCAGATGGAAATCTAGGAATCCACTTAATGAGCCAATTTATGAAAAAGGAAGGAACATCATTTGTCAATAGAAGAAAGAACATTTCAAATGGGGATAATGAAAAGGAACATTTACCACTATTTTGTTCAATTCTTACAAGTTCTATTTTAGTGTTATGATGTGGCCATTTGTATAAATAGGTATATGAATGAAATAGCTGTATTATTAAAAAATGCAAATAGTTTTTCTTTTGTACTTCAAAACATTACAGTGTCCTTATATAGTGTCATCAGTAAGTTATGTGACTTATAGCAAAAGATGTATAATAAAACCAGTTTTACCATAGGCTAATTGATATAAACAAAAGTTAAGTTCCTTTGTACCTCATCAATGTTATTAATGAAACATTGTTGAATGAAATGACATTCAAGGATTTGCTGGACTTCCTGGTCTATACTTTGATTTTTGTACTACATCTTGAAACTGAATGATAGGCTAGGTTGCAAATTTATATAAATATTTTTCTTCTGAAGAATGTTGAGCTGTGACTGAACTTAAAATACTTACTAAAAACTTTACAAGGTATCAAAACTGGAACAAGAGCTTCAAAAACAAAGGGAAAATTCAGCTGAAAAGTTGAGAAAAATGGAGGAGAAATGTGAAGCAGCCACACATGAAGCAGATTTAAAAAGGCAGAAAGTTATTGAACTCACTGGTACTTCCAGGTAAAATGACTATGTTAGTTTTTATTTATCTTTCTTTTCAGCATCAGTAGTATCTGAGTTTCAATATCCAATAATGTTCAGTGAAGCTATTGCTTGAGGAATTAATTTCTCTACAGTCCGTAGTCCTGTAATGTTTGTTTATACCTCCCTCTTACCCTCCTACTGTAAGTTCTGGAAGACCAGAATAATATCTAGTTTATTTTAAGGATCCTCCCACAACAATTAGCATAATTCCTTATACCTCATAGGCACTCAACAACTGTTGTGGTAAATTAAATTATGAATAACATTAAAAGTTACAGGTAAAGATGTACTCATAGAGGAATGTAGTCTATTTATGGGAGTAACTTAATAGAATAAAGTAGTGGTTCTTAACCTTGGCTGACCTAGACTGAACATTAGCTTTAAAAAGTACTGATACCTGGGTCCCACCTTTGAAGATTCTGATTTAATTTAGTCGGGCTGGGCCTAGGCCTCAATAGTTAATTAGTCAAGAAAGGGACCCATGAGCTGAAAGCTATACCCAGCTTCCATACTTCTACTTTGTCAATAAGAATTGACATAATTAATAATACACTTATAATTAGCCTACCATTCTACCAATAGAAGAGTTAACTTATGCACTTGAACTAAAACCATATCCTCAGGCTGTCCCTAACTGACAGGGTTAAAGGCAAGGCCTTTGTGCTTAAAACAGCAACTTGCTTCCCTACACGTCTTCGACACTATCAACAGGATCAAGAAGGTATCCTATGTTTGACTAAGACCATAGTTCTTCAGACCTTTTTTTCACTGACAGATGTCTGTCCATTAATACAGACTCACCACCAGTGTATACCTTAATTTCTCAAAGGTTTTTAATCACATTATAACTTGATCTTTGTTATGCAAAACACCACAAGACTCTACTATTTCCGGGTCAATCCTCATCTCTCATACTGACCTCTCTACTATTTTTTCCCCTTTTCCCACTTCATTGCACCTTCTGAAAGATTTCTGCTGTGTCCTCTGGAATTCACAGTTCATCTTGAGAGACATCCCCAATATTCTCTACTTCTTTTCTCCTGCTGTAATAGAAATATGATTCTGCCCTAAAGACATTGCTTTTTTCCCTGCAGCCCTCTAAAATAAAAACTTTTCCCCACAGTTCTTATATCAGTGTCAAGATGTAGAATTGTATCATGAACCTCATGTCATCTGATCATATTATTCCTCACTGTTGCTGACACCTACAGGCCACCTGCTCTCTCTCTAACATCACTCCTGTCATCATTCTTAGAGATTTCAATATATATCTATCTAACTGATCCTCTCATTTTAAAAAAATTCTTCACTAATAATTCTGATCTCTCTCATACCTCAGCCACTTACTCACATGATTTACCCTAGATCTTGTCATTTATAATGCCTTCACTATTTCAACATAATGTCAATATTATGCATCTACCCCTATATTATCACCTCATTCTGACTAGACATTTTGCTGATATTTGTCCTCATGTAACTCGAAATCTTTGTTTAGTCAAAGACAAGTCAGTTGTTTTTTAAGTTTCCAAATTATCATTTATTTCTTACTTTTTGTTTTTAATTAGGCAAGTAAAACTTGAAATGGATCAGTACAAAGAAGAGCTGTCTAAAATGGAAAAAGAAGTAATGCATCTAAAACGAGATGGTGAAAATAAAGCAATGCATCTTTCTCAGTTGGACATGATCTTAGAACAGACAAGGACAGAATTAGATAAGAAAACAAATGCTGGTAAGCAACAGGTTAGCTGAGCTTTGCTTCCTGCATATTTGTATTTAAAGAAGTGGACTAAAGTAAGAATTTGGGATGGTGGAGTTCAAAGAAACAATGAGTGGTCAGTATTTTGCCTCTGGTAAATGAATAAAATTAAATATTATTAATTTTAATTATTTACAAAGTTCTTAATAATAAATAGTTTCTAGGTAGCTCTAAAATTATTTTCTTCTCTTCACAGTGAAGGAGTTAGAAAAGTTACAGCACCACACAGAAACTGAATTAACGGAAGCCTTGCAGAAACAAGAGGTTGTAGAGACTGAACTACAAAATGCTCATGGAGAATTAAAAAGTACTTTAAGACAACTCCAAGAATTGAGAGACGTACTGCAGAAGGCTCAGTTATCATTAGAGGAAAAATACACGACTATAAAGGATCTCACAGCTGAACTTAGGTGAGTTCAATACTAAGAAATGATACCACAATTACAGGTATTTCACTTTATTATTCTGAATCCTTGGGTCATACAATAAAGTTTGTTGTTGAATTCTAGATGTCCAAACTTTTCAACTGGTTCACTGTGGCTCTTCCTTGTCAGCCTATGTTATGCTTCATCTTAACTATTTCAACAAGTGCTGTTAGCTAATCTTTTATCCTTGATCTTTGGACCTTTTAACACTGGCCTACTCCTATATTCTATAGTGGTGATAAATGATTGGACCAGCATATGGCAGTGGATAATAGCAAAATAATATTATTAATAACAATATTATTGTTTTTATTAAGCCTTTATTTTGTGCCAGGACTATGCCAGGGACTTCATGAATGATCTTACTCATTTCTTTACAAGAAATCTGCCAGATACATATTATTACCTTTTTACACTTGAGAAAACTGAGGCTTGAGAAAATTAAGTAAAATGCCCAAAGTCAGATAGAGGGTCCAGAGAAGGGAATTAAACACAAGTCTGTCCAAATCTAAAATCCAGGTTCTTAAATTGCCAGCTATAGCATAAGATGCTGTTCTAGCATACATCTGTGATAAGTGGGAGTGGAGAACCAGAACAGATCTAAAGTATAGGAAATAGATTTCTAAGAGGAAAACAGAATTATAAACCAGGATGTGAAATGTGGACTAAAAGAACAGGATAGAGAACAGCAAGATGACCTAGTTGTATCTCATGTTCATTGTAGGGTCCCCTTCTCTTTTCTGCCTTCAAGCTCATTTTTAGTAAATTTCCTCTAGCTTTAAATACTACATGTCAGACTTTCAAACCCATATCTCCAAGTAGTAAGTAACCTAACTACTAGCTCCACGAACCCAGGCTCAAATATTTAATAACTTACTTACACTTAAATATTTTTAAGAGTCTTCTTAAGCTGGGCCAATACAGAACTCATTATTTTTTTCTTGCTCTTCTTCTCATTATCATAGAATAGCTCAAACCAGAAATCTGTGATTATTTTATCTCTTTCCCTCTCTTTTTTCATTCATTCTATTAACAAATCTTATCAACTTTATTTTCAGAACATTTTCTGAAACCACTGATTTTTCAGCCTCTTTTCTGTTACCACCTGAGCATAAGCCATTATCATCTCTCACCTATTGGACTATTGCTGTGACTCCCAAATTGGTGTTCCATCTAAAATTTTTGATTCTCTCCACAGTCCATTTTCCACAGAATGGACTTAAGTTTAGGATTTAAAACATCAATCAGGTCATATTGCTCCCCTTCTTAAACCTTCTTTTGGCTTCCCAAAAGATCCTGAATTAAACCAAAGCTCCTTGGGAAATTAAAATCAAAACCACAATGAAATATCACTTTACACCCACTAGAATGGCCATAATGTAAACAACAACAACAACAACAACAAACCCTCCAAACCCCCCACCCCCAAAATAACAAATATTAGCAAGTGGGTGGAGAAATTGGAGCCCTCGTACATTTCATGTAGGAAACTAAACATTTTGGTAGTTCGTCAATGAATTGCCATGTAACTCAAGAATTCTACTCTTAGCTATATACCTAAAATAATTGATAAAAGGTGTTTAAACAGAAATTGTGCACAGATGTTCATAACAGGTCTATTCATAGTAGCCCCTGAGTGGAAACAACCAAAATGTCCATCAGTAGTTGAATGAATAAACACAATGTGGAATATTTGTACAAGGAGTATTATACAGCCATGAAAAGAAAGTACTGATACATGCTACAACATGGATAAATCTTGAAAACATGCTGAATAAAAGAAACCAGATACATGTTGCATAATTTTATTTATATGAAGTATCCAGAATTAACAAATCCATAGAGATAGAAGGCAGATTAGTGTTTGCCAGAACTAGGGAGAGGGAGAATGGAAAAGAACTGCAGAAAGGTGTGGAATTTTCATTTGAAGTGATGAAAAAGTATTGGAAATAGATAGTGGCAATGGTAACACAACATGGTGAATATATTTATTATAACCAATTATATACTTTAAAATGGTTAAAATGGTAAAAATTATGTCATATGTATTTTATCAAAAACTTTAAAAAATCCAAGCTGCTTATCCTAGAATACAAAACCTTATATAACAAGGTTAATGCCTGTTTCTCTGGCCTCATTTCATATTATTTCTCTTGCTTCTGACATTGCCACTGTCGAACTTTGCTATAGCTGTTTCTTGGGTCTTGCAATAATGGTTGTATGTCCAGCTTCTTGCCCTTCACGTTATCTCAGAGAGTCCTTCCCTGTTCATCTTGTCTAAAGTAGCCACCCAGTCACTATTTCATCAATATTTAATACTCTAACAAAGCACTTTATATTATGATTCTTTTTGTTGTTGTTATTTATAGTTTGTCTTCTTTCCTGAACCTAAGACTGTAAGCTCCATGTGATGAAGGACATCTATCTTGTTGATTTTAAATTCATAGTACATAGAACTCTGACATATAGGAAGCATCTAATAAATATTTAGTAAATGGTTAAGTGAATGAATGGATGAAAGAAGTGAAAATGAAATCTTAAATTCCATTTAAAAGCTGAATTTTGGAAGCTTAGTTATTTGCATAGACAGCCGTTAGAGTTTTCTTTAGAATTCATTTCCTAATAGATTTAGATTATAATTTAGCCTTATATTTTATAATGCTTGGCTTTTAGAAAAATAATTAATAGCTCTTTAAAGAAGTTCAGAATCTGCTTTTTAAAATCGGTACATTTATTTAATATTGTTTCATATTTAAGACTGGAAAATCATATGAAGATTTTTAAGATCAACATTTTCAGCCTTTGTCATATCAGAACTTATTCAATTAAAATTAAATTAAATTCAGAGTTCCAAATTAAAGTTCTCTGTTTACAGCCTTCATAGTGGTAAAGTCTTCAAATTGTGTTAGTACTAAGCATTTTTTTCCTTAGTATGATATTTTTATTAGTTTTCTACTTACTGTAAAACAAATTGCTACAAATTTATGGATTTGAAGCAATAACATTTATCTCATTGTCCCTAGGGGAGGGATAGGACATGGTCGATTTGGATCCTGATGTGCTCAAAGTTCATATGGCTATGTCATGTGTGGGCTGTGGGCGGCAGTCCTTCCTCAGAGCTTGGGGTGACAGCATTTGGTTCTTTTGGTTGTGGGACTGGGGTGCTTCTGCTGTCCTTGCTGGCTAGCTGTCAGCCGGAGGCTCTCTTAGTTCCAGGAGCAGCTGGCATTCATTCCTTGCCCCTCAGCCTCGGCCTTCAAAGCCAGATCTGGAGAGCCTCCTGCAGCCTGAGTGCATCCCACACTTTGAGTCTCTGGCCTTACAACCAGGTCCACAGAGCTCATGTGATTAGGTCAGGCCACTGGGATACTCTCCCTAGTTTATGATCAACTAATTTGGGGCCTTAGTTAACGTCTACCAGATCCCTTTACTGCAGTACCTAGCTTAGTGCTTGAATAACTGCAAGACAGTATGGGTCCACCAGGGACCAAGAATGGCCCAAGGGGCATCTCGTTCTGCCTGCTGCACCTCAGTTTTATTTGTGTTCTCAAAACAAAACCATTCGTAACCATCTTCCAGTAACATTGGAGTAACAGTTTCTGAATACATACAGCATTAAATGTTAGGAAATTCTACTTTTAAAAATTTAAGATATAATTTAATAGTGGAATACTAAGATTTTCAATGTACTGTTCGATCAGGTTTTTAAAATTTGTTTATTTTACTCAGTTTCAAGTATACAGTACATTGGTTAGATATCTGTATAGTTCGTAAAACGATCCCCTAAATTGCTCACTTCCTCCCCTGACCCTGCTCCTAATCAACGTATTAATGCTAACTGCATTCCCTATGCCATGCTCCCCATCCATCAGCTACTAATTTGTACTTCCTTAACTCTTCACCCCATTCTCTCAGCCCCCCAAACACCCCTCCCCTCTGTCCATCACCAAATTGTCCACTATATTTGTAAGTCTGTTTTTGATTAGTTCTTTTTATTTCTTAGATTCTGCATATAAGTGAAATCATACAGTGTTTATCTTTTTCTGTCTGATTTTAATGCTTTCTAGTTTCATCAAAGCAATATCTTTCTCCATCCCTTTCCTTTTAGTCTCTGTATATCTTTTAATCTGAAGTGAGTCTCTTGTAGGCAGCCATATGTAGGGGTCTTATTTTCTTATCCTTTCAGCCACTCTATCTTTTGGTTGGAGCACTTATTTTCTATTTAAGGTGCTTGTTGATAGGAATGTAGTTGTTACCATTCTTTATTCCTGTTTTTAATACATGTTTTTCCTTCTTAAAGCAGTCTCTCCAACATTCCTGTAATATTAGCTTGGTGGTGATAAATTCCTTTAGCTTATTTTTGTCTGAGAAGCTCTTTATCTGTCCTTTAACTCTAAATGATAGCTTTGCTGGATAAAGTATTTGTGGTTGTAAATCCTGGGCCTTCATCCTGTTGAATATTTTTTGCCAAGCCCTTCTGTTCTGCATAGTTTTTTGTTCGTTTGTTTGTTTGGTGTTTTTTTTTTGTTGTTGTTTTTTTTTTTTGAGAAATCAGCTGCCAGTCTTATCGGCATTCCCTTATAGTTAACTACCTGTTTTTCTCTTGCTGCTTTTAATATTTTTTCTTTGTATTTAACCTTTGGCATTTTAACTATGATGTATCTTGGTGTGAGACTCTTTGGATCGCTGGTTTTTTGGAATTCTCTGAGCTTTCTGGGGTTTTATGTCCATTTCTTTCACCAG
Organism: Cynopterus sphinx; assembly: GCA_030015415.1. Taxonomy (NCBI): domain Eukaryota; kingdom Metazoa; phylum Chordata; class Mammalia; order Chiroptera; family Pteropodidae; genus Cynopterus; species Cynopterus sphinx. The sequence goes on along the minus strand of CM057387.1, from coordinate 66,103,055 downwards.
GTTAGGGAAGTTTTCCATCATTATTTCGTCAAACAGCTATTCAACGTCTTGATTTTTTTCAGCTATGCCAATTAGATGGATATTTGAACCCTTAATAGTGTCATATATGCTACTTAAATTATTTTTATAGTCTTAGCCTCTGATTTTTTGCCATTCTGATTGAGTGTCCTTGGCTTTCCCGTCCTCTAGATAGGGCATTTGATTCTTTTCTTTATTCACGTAGTTTATTTCTTTGTTTATTCCATTTAATATACTTCTCACCTCAGATAATGTGTTCTTTATTTCAGACTGGTTCTCTTATAATTTCCATTTCCATTTTTATGTTTTTTTTATCTCTTTGTTGAAGTTCTCACTGAATTTATCTACACTTCTCAAAAGTTCATTGAGCATCTTTGTAACTGGTGTTTTAAATTCTGCATCTGTTAGGTTACTTGACTCCACTGTATGTGGATCTCTGTGCTCTTGTCTCATATGGTTTCTGCTTCTTTGTCTTCCCATTTTGGCTTCCTTTTCTTGTCTGTTTCTATGTATTAAGCAAAGCTTCTAAGTCTCCCAGTCTTATTAATGTGGATTTGTTAAGTAGGTGTCCATTGGCCAGGTCCTGAGAGGGGTTCAGCTACAGGCCAAATTTAGCCCAAGCCTCTACCCCTCTGGGACCACCTGTTGAGATTCAGCAAGCAATTCACAGATGTGGTGCTTATAGTTGCCTCAAAAGGTCAAACCAGAAACCAACTTATGCCTCCAGTATGAGTCTAAGCACTGCTCAGCAAGGAGTACCTGACTCACTGAGGATATACCTGAACGTGGTTTAGGTCGGGCCGCAAGTTCGGGAAGCAGGGAATCCTCTGGGTGGAACGACATCTGTTATCCAGTTTGATGATGTCATCATGGTTTTGGCAGCGCTGTGTTCGCTCACTGGGAGGGGGAAGGGCTCAACAAGGAACAGCGGATACCGTCAGCACTTCTATACAGAGCAAGTCTCCCCTCCGGCAATGTCTCCCTGTAATTCCTTGGCGCCTTCTGTACACAGCCAGATTGGCACTGGTGCTCAGAACAACAGATCCATCACTGCGAAAATTTGCTTGCAGAAGTGGCCCCTTTAAGAGGCTTCTGCCACTGCTGTTGCCTCCCTGTAACTCAACTGCTCGAGACTGGGCAGTCTCACATCCTAGCGCCATTCTACCTTCTTCCATTGCAGGGTAATTTCTTGAATTTCTCCCTAGTTGTATGGCTTGTTCATCTAGATCCCAGGTGATTTTTTCTTGCTGCTTGCTCATTGTTTCCATCACAGCTTCGATTTGGTCTCCAGTGGGATGAACAGAGCCTCTGTCATGTATACCATTTTTTTCCCTCCAGTACTAACCATTTTTATAATGTAAAATTATACATAAGTTAGGGTTTTAGAAGGATGAGAATGTATTAAATTTATATTTATAAAAATATAAATTTATAAATATACTTATAGAAATATTTTATAGTAGACTTTGTTACTTCACTATATGTAAAACATCATTTTGAGTAAAATTCCCATGAGAAATAAAGTAGTCATTTACTGAACTGTAGATGGATATCCGGGATACCAACCATGAGATAAATGCCCTGTGAGTTTATAATAAACTCACGGCTGTTATATAGAAAAGATTTTTAAGCAAACACTTCTTTGATCTAGAGGTGAAAAAATATGGACATATTTTTTAAATTCTTAATCTGATTCAATTTTAACATTTAGCTTAAATTGTCTGTAATGGTAGAGTTTGAGTTAACTTTTGCCTTTTTTAGAACACTATTAAAGTGTATTGATAGCAGTACTTTTTCTTACAATTTTTTAAAATTGAGCCCTTTCAAACAAATAATTACATATATTATCTCACTGTTAACTTATAGGAAAGGTAACTTTTAAAAACTAATATTCCTACTGTTTGCTTTGATCTTTTTCTTTTGATAAATTTCAGAGAATGCAAGATGGAAATTGAAGACAAAAAGCAAGAACTCCTTGAAATGGATCAGGCGCTTAAGGAGAGAAATTGGGAGCTAAAGCAAAGAGCAGCTCAAGTTGGTTTTCTTAATTTTGTTTTAATGAAGTATTCTGGTAAAATATTATCATATGGCATTTTAGATAACACTTTTGGTAAAATGAACATTTTATGGCATATTTGTTCTTTGTGCACATACGTATTTTAAAAGTTACAAGTATATCAACTTTCTTTATCTTGCTATTTTTACAAAAAGCAGATTTTTTGAGAATGAAGGTTAAATTAGTATCTGAACCTTTTAATCTCATATCACTGTATGTCAGAAGAAAATGGAATTAAAGGAGTTACTTGCTCAGCTAGTGTTTGTTGGAGGAGCAAAAATATTTAGAGAGTATTATTTACCATCATCTTTTTTTGAAGACTTTATTTTTTAGAGCAGTTTTAGGTTTACAGAAAGATTGAGCAGAAGGTACAGAGATTTCTCATATACCCCATGCCCCCACAAATGCGCAACTCTTATCAGAATTCACTAACCAGAGGTTATACATTTGTTACAATTGTGAACCTACATCATTACATCATGATCTCATGAATTCCAGAGTTTACATTACAGTTTATTTTTGGTGTTGTACATTCCATGAGTTTGGACACATGTATAAGGATGGATATCCACCATTATAATATCATCCAGAGTATTTTCACTGCACTAAAAATTCTGTGTTCCACCTATTTATCCCTCCCACTCCTTCCCCAACTTTGGCAACCACTAATCTTTTTATTGTCTCCATAGTTTTGCCTTTTCCAGAATATCATATGCATAGTTGGAAACAGATAGTATATAATCTTTTCAAATTGGTTTCTTTCACTTAGTAATATCCATTAACAGTTCCTCCATGTCTCTTCATACTTTGATGTCTCATTTCTTTTTAGTATTGAATAATAATCCGTTGTCTGAATATACTACAGCTTACTTATGCATACACTATTGAAGGACATGTTGGTTGCTTCCAAGTTTTGGCAGTTAATGCATAAAGCTGCTACTAACATTCACATGTAGCTTTTTGTGTAGACCTAAGTTTTCAACTCTTTTGTTGTTTAAATACCATGGAGTATGATTGCTGAACCATAAGGGAAGAGTGTGTTTAATTTTATAAGACACTTTCAAACTGTCATTCAAAGTAGCTATACCATTTTGCATTCCCACCAGCAATGAATGAGAGCTCCTCCACATCCTGGCTAGCATTCAGTGTTATCAGTGTTTTTTGCATTTTGGCCATTATAATAGGTATGTAGTATTGTCTCCTTGTTGTTTTAATTTGTATTTTCCTAATGACATGTGGATCATTGTTTCCTTTGCTTATTTGTCAACCTGTTTATCTTCTTTAGTAAGGTATCTGTTAAGGTATTTGGCCCATTTTTTAAATTAGATTGTTTGGTTTTTTATTGTTGAGTTTTAAGAGTTTTTTTGTATATTTTAGATACCAGTCTCTTATCAGATTGGTCTTTTGCAAATATTTTCTTCCAGTTTGTGACTTTTCTTCTTATTCTTTTGACATTAGCTTTCACAGAGTAGACGTTTTAATTTTAATGATGTCCAGCTCATCAGTTATTTCTTTCATGGATTTTGTCTTTGGTGTTATATCTAAAAAGTCATCACCATACCAGAGGTCATCTGGGTTTTCTTTTATCTTCTAGGAGTTTTATAATTTTGCATTTTACATTTAGGTCTTTGATCTATTTTGTGTTAATATTTGTGAAGACTATAATGTCTGTATCTGGATTCTCTCTCTCTCTCTCTCTCTCTTTTGCACTTATTCCATTCCAGCACCATTTGTTGAAAGACTGTCTTTTCTTCAAAAATCAATTGACTACGTTTATGTGGGTTTATCCCTGGGCTCTTTATCCTGTTCAGTTGACCTATTCACTTATTCTTTCACCAGTACTACACTGTTTTTGGTTAGTGTAGCTTTATAGTAGTAAGTCTTGAAGTTGGGTAATGTCAGTCCTCCAACTTTGTTCTTCTCTTTCCATATTGTCTTGGCTATTCTTGGTCTTTTGCCTCTCCATATAAACTTTAGAATCAGTTTGTCATACTCACAAAATAACTTACTGGGATTTTGGTTGGAACTTCCCTGAATCTATGAACTTTGGGAGAACTGACATCTTGACAGTTTTGAGTCTTTCTATTCATGAACATTGACTCTCCGTTGATTTAATTCTTTGATTTCTTTCATTGGAGTTTTGTAGTTTTCTTTATATAGATCTTGAATGTATTTTGTTATATTTATACTGAAGCATTTCTTTTATGGGGGTGTCAACATAAACAATATTAGGTTTTTAATTTCAAATTTCTTTTATTCATTTATGGTATATAGGAAAACATTTGACTTTTTGTATAACAACTTCATATGCTGAAACTTGCTATGATTGCTTATTAATTCCAGGAATTTTTTTTGTCAGATCTCCTGGATTTTTTACCTAGATGATCATGTCCTCTGCAAACAAAGACAGTTTTATGTCTTCCTTCCAAATGTGTATACCTTTTATTTCCTTTTCTTATTGCATTAGCTAGGACTTTCAAGTAAAAGTTGAAAAGTACTGCTAAGAAGAAATATTTTGCCTTGCATCTGATCTTAATGGGAAAGCATCAAGTTTCTCACACCATTAAGTATGATGTTAGCTGTTATTTTTTTGTAGATGTTTTTTGCCAAGTTGGGAAAATTACCCTCTATCCTAGTTTACTAAGAAAATTTATCATGAATCTGTGTTAGATTTTGTCATTTGGCCTGTTTCATCTAGTTTTATTAAAGTCATTGGCAGAGAGTTGTTCATGAGATTTCTTTATTTTTATTTTATTATTCTTTTAATGTCCATGAGATTTGTAATAACATCTCTCTTTTCATTTCTAATTCTAGAAATTGATGCCTTTTTTTTTTTTTTTTTTTTTTTTTACTTAGCTAGAGACTTGATTTTATTGATCTTTTCAAATAACCAATTTTTGGCTTTGTTGGTTTTCTCTATTGATTTCCTAATTTTAATTTTATTGATTTCTGCTATAATTATTGGTATTTCTTTCCTTCTACTTACTTTGGATTTAATTTGCTCTTCTTTTTCTACTTTCCCAGTGTGGAAGCTTAGATGACCAATTTTAGATCTTTTTTAATGTGTGCATTCAGTGCTATACATGTTCCTCCAAACGCTGCTTTTGCTGCATTTCACAATTTTTGTTATATTGTATTGTATTTAGCAGCTTTTGTCTAATGAAGTCTGAAGCATTTTGTATAATCCTATTGTTTCTTTAAGTTTCTGTAATATATATGGGGTTCAAGATCCAGTATTAGTAAGCAATGGTTGTTTTTCGCATTCTTTTTAATAATTTTTCAAGATGAGTTTGTTTCAGTTATATTCACTATAATTCTAAAACATATTCCAAGCACACACTTTTCTACATTAGAATAAAATTGAACAATAGTTTAATGTTACTTTTGTATTTAGGTTACACATTTAGATATGACTATTCGTGAGCACAGGGGAGAAATGGAACAGAAAATAATTAAACTAGAGGGTACTCTGGAAAAATCAGAATTGGAACTTAAAGAATGCAACAAACAGGTAAATCATGGAAAACTACATATTTTTAAATTGTTAAAAATAACTACTTAACTATATCTTGTTCATATAACATGGCTTTTTTATAACATACATATAATAAAAATACTACATAATTTTAATCATCTTGTATATTGTACTTTGTATTCCTTTTCTCCTCTTAATATTTCCCCTAGCTTTATTGAGATATAATTGACAAAAATTGCATATATTTAAGGTGTGCAATGTGATGTTTTGACATATATACACATTGTGAAATGATTACCACAATCAAGCTAATTAACATGGACTCACCTCACTTTTTTTTGTTTGTTTTGGTTTTGGTGAGAACATTATAATTTATTCTCTTAGCAAATTTCAAGTACATAATACAGTATTACTAACTATAGTCACAGTACTATTTATTTATACATTAGATCTCCAGAACTTACTCATCCTACATAACTGAAACTTTATATACTTTTACCAACATTTCCCCATTTCCCCCACTTCTTAGCTTCTGGTGACTACTCTTTTAAAGTTATTTTAAATGTAGTTTTTCTCATATCAATGTATCCACATACTAAACCATAATGTGTATGTGTCCGAATATATATAAAATATCTTTGGAAGGATTTGCAAGTATTTCTGTAAAAAAAGAACACAGTAGGAAGGAGACTTTCTCACTTAAGTGTATTTTTTACCTCATGCATATATTACCTATAAAATTATTTGTAAGGCCATGTGATATTTGTTATTTAATGTACTCTAATTTTCCTTCCTTATACAAATATGACTGAGACTTCCATCGCTTTTAACATATTTTAGATATACATATATGCATCTTATTAGAAACAAAAATTCTGATGTTTATGTCTAAATTACGGTTATCTTAAACTCATTTTTATATTTTGCTATTTTAGATATATGAGTTTAAAACTTAACTTGGATTGCAACTATGATTAAAGAATTATTTTTTCTTAGTTTCATTAATATTGTTTCTGTTTAAAATTCAGATAGAAAGTCTGAATGAAAAATTGCAAAATGCCAAAGAACAGCTTCGAGAAAAAGAGTTTTTAACACTACAAAATGAGCAGGAGATCAGTCAACTGAAAAAAGAAATGGAACGAACACAACAAAGGATGAAAGAAATGGAAAGTGTAAGCAAATTATTTTCCTCCTAAGGAACAAGTAGTACTATCTAAAGAGTGATAGAAATCTCTTTTTTTAAAATGGTTGGTTTTAGTATTCAGAAATTATAGCATAAGTATTTTTAGTCTAATTATTTGAGCTTGATACCTATGAATTTCTTTGATCTTATTACATATTTTATTCTGGTGTTCTAATGAGTTTCCAGATGAGGTTTGATGATGTCATATCATCAGTTTGCTTGTGTATTAAGTGGTGAACCCATTCTACCCACTTGCCTTTTTAAACCTGAAATTGCCTCTAAGAATTTTCATGGATATGACTTCCTCTTATTTTTAAATACTGTACTGAACTCTAAAACTTTATATCTTACTCTTTATTCTGTTTAACTCTTTGATTATCAGTGTCATCCAGTAGAATATAAACTCATAAAGGTGGCCATTTTGCTTCCTTTGTTCACTCATATCAATACCTAGAACAGACATATCACATACTAAGCATGAATAAATATTAGTTGAATTATATACATAAATCATATAGGGTTTCTGAGAACAACTTTGGACCCCAGAGGGATAGGGGGAATGATTACTGGCCCTATCATTTTCTATTTCCTAACTACGATGGAAAAAATATTTAAATGAGATTTATATTGATATAAATCAGAGTTGAACCCTGGTCCCCCCTATTCTAGACTTTAGGATCCTAGTGATTTGAATTGGTTTCTTTTCTTCTTATCATCCCTAAAGTCAAGGCTCATTACCTACCACCTAACCTACCTAACAAGCTAATTTAGAACTAACTTACTTTACACTGATTTTTTTTTTCCTAAGAAACAATACTTTACTAGAGATCTAACAATATCAGAGAGAGTAGCAGTCCCAGTGACAAATTTTACTTTTCTTAGAGAATAAGATCATGACTGTAATTCAGCTGTGTGGATTAATGGTGGAGTTTGATTATTTGTACCAGTACATTCTCCATGTTTGACATGGGTATTCCAATATTAACTTGTTCTTTCTTTTTATATTATTATGTGTTCTATCATGTTACATTCATAATAAAGGATTATATGGCTTGCATGTTGAAGTCATGCAAAATATACCAGTGAGTCCCAGATTTATGACAGTAGTTTTGTCATTTTCTTGTCATTAAAAAAGAAAAAAAGACATCTCCTGGATATCAGTTTCACAGTGGATGATATTCATTATATGTTAAATTTTATAGAGGTTTAGTTGAGAGGGAAAAAGTCACTTATTAAAAGAGAAATCAAAATAATAGGTTATCTGTATCATTTCATGTTGAAATTTACAAGTACTTTGTGCATTTCAGGTTATGAGAGAGCAGGAACAGTACATTGCAACTCAATATAAGGAAGCCATAGATTTGGATCAAGAACTGAGGCTAACCCGGAATCAGATGCAGAACTCTCATACAGAATTGGTGGAGGCTCGTTGTCAACAAGTCCAAGCACAAAGAGAAATAGAAAGGCTCTCAAATGAACTGGAGGAAATAAAACAACTCTCTAAAGAGAAGGTAAACCCTATTTTTAATAACTTTATCTTATTGAAAAGTCTTATTTTACCATTCACTTTTTTGAACTGTAGAATGCAGTTCTTACAAAAGTTACTGTTGCACAACAATGTAAATGTACTTAATGCCACCAAAATGTAAACATAAAAATGGTTAAAGTGGTAGTTTATGTTATGTTATTTAAAAAGAAAAAAAAATGTTATAGTTAGCATAGCTTTGTAGTATAACTAGAAGTTCCTTAGAACTGAGTTTTGGCCAACCTAATTAGTTTTTAATAAATTGAGTTATAAAGAACTTTTAGACTTTTAAGTGAATTTAAGCTATCATTTGAAGGAAAAAAGCTAACTTTTTTTTGAGTAAAAGTTTTTGCATGTGTAGCCACTCTTATAAATGAAAACTAATGATTTAAGTTTATAACTGTTATGAAACCTGCAGTCTAGAACATTTGGAAAGGATAGTGATAAAAAGCAAGAGCACTAATATAAATTTTATTTCCCCAGTATTTGGTAGAAGGTTAACAACTTGGCTTAAAAATATTTAAACTGGTATTCTTGGGTTAATTACTTAGACTTTGAGAAAATGTTTTTATTGATGTTCTAGAAAAGTTCTTGTGATTTTTTTGCTATTTGATTATTAATTCAGTATAAGAATTGAGTTAAAGTATTTTTATGTTTAATTTTGATTAACCTAACAATGTTTTTATTAACATTCCTAGATGGTTAGACTAGTAAAGAATGTATAGAGAATCTTTATTAAAATGTTAGGCATTTGGGAGTCTTTCAGGAGAAGGGAAACAATCTACTTTTATTTCATTTCTGTATTTATCGATGGTATCTAAATATAGTATAATTGATTTTAGCTGATAAGCTCAATCAAGAAAAGTGAGTTAATATGGGAATTACTAAAAATGACAATTAAAAATATTTTTTAACCCAAAGCTCTAAATATACATTCATATGTTAATCTTTATAGGACCAAATCTTATGTATGGACAGAGTTATTTGATTAGAATTCTCCCTGGTCTTTCTTCCATAAACCATAATCATATTCTGTCATCTATAGTCTCCAATTTTGGTTTCTTTTAAGGTGGAGAGAATATAAAAGACATTTGTAAATCAGTCAGAGAATAGTATCTCATATTTTTTATAGGGTTTCCCACAATATTTTACAACTATCTTGATTGCTTCTAATTGGATGGCAAATGTTTGTGATTCACTTATTAAGAGGTTTCAAAGCATATAACCTAGTTTTCATATAAAAACTTTCCTTCTGCATTCATATTTTATCACTGTTCATAATGTATAATAAAATTCGTAATTACAGTCACAAGCACGGCTAGTATAAATAGGTTTGGGTAAATACACAACTGACTCTTGTTAAGTGAAAGCACATTTGACCAACAAAATTGCATGGGCATACCTAAGAGTAGACTATTATTTACCAAAGTTCAGCATGATGTGATTATTATTTCACAGTTTATTTCACAGAAAGCACTGATTAGTGAATTTATGATAACAGTGTACCAATACTTGCCCATTAGCAGCCTCTTAAATGTCTAAATAGGTATACCATTTAATAAGTTAACTTCGTATATGAGAGTTTATAATATGACATTACTTTCACAAATGCATTGGATAGGCTTAGTATAATAACCAAATAAATAAATTATATAGACTTTACTTAATATATCATTTTTAAGGAAGCTCATGGAAACCATTTAGCTGAAGAATTGGGGGCTTCTCAAGTACGTGAAGCTCATTTAGAAGCAAGAATGCAAGCAGAAATCAAGAAATTGTCAGCAGAGGTAGAATCTCTCAAAGAAGCTTATCATCTGGAGGTAAAGAAATTTTAATTTGTAGCAGTACTACCTGATAAACCAGGTTGACCTATCTGAACAAAAGTATAAGTCCTAAATGTTCATTATTGAATAACACATTGTGGTCTTGATGTCTGGTAGCCTAAACAGATCAGTTTTACTTTATATCCAGTGAACTAACATACTGTGGGGTAAAGAGCTTCAATTCTTGAGCCAGGCAGCCTGATTACGAATCTCAGTTCATCGCTTAACACTTATGTCACCTTGGCAATTAACTTAATATCGGTCAAAAATGGATATAATAATGGTTTCTATTTCATGTGTTGAGGATTAAATGAATCAATATAATTAAAGTTCTCATATCAGAGCTTGGCTCATTATCATTATCGTCATCATTGATTACAAAATAGCACTTCCCAAAACTAACTGGAGACTTTAAAAACCAATGTAAGCAGTTTCATGTGATGTGAATCTATAATGCTTTATAATTTCCAACATTTGTTCTGATATTAATTTAGATAGGCAATACTAGAACCTGATACTTTGCTTTTTTGTGTGTCTGAGTCTTTATAGAAATGGGCAGTATTATCAATTAGAATAGCATTTCTTATCTTTTTAAAAACTACATCTGAAGATATTATCCAAAATTTCTGTATAAGGTCTAAATAAATTACTTATGAAATTCTAATAAAGCATTTTTATGTATGACAAGGCTTGCAAATACATTTACTTTAAACACCTTTAAAGAGAGTTTGGTAATATCTTTGCAAAGAATTGGTTGGGCTTGTGGTTACCATGTCTTGCTAAAATGCATTTAGATTCAGATCTCTTTGAAGACATTGTGTCTACCTAACAAAACACCTTTTTTTTAAAAGCTGAATTCAATCTCAAGCCAAGAGAGTACAACCTTTAGTCTGTAGAGACAAATATGAATGCTGTTAGATTCAGCATAATTATTAATTGATATTAGCTGTTCAACTTAGTGACCATCAGTAATAATTAGTCCATCTCAAGTATTTGCTAGAAACTACTCATACTTTTATTGTATGGTCTCTATTCTACTTTTATTTTTATTTATCCTATTTTTTACTTTTAGTTTTATAAGCAACCTTTTAGTTTTATAAGCAGATAGTATATAAAACAAATTATAAATATTGGTTCTAGTGTTCCTATGTAGTATTTGGTGCTAATTTTTTATATGTATGCTATCAAAATTTGGGCATGTGTGCAGGGGCCACTGCAGGTGGTGTCGAGACCTGTCAAGGGCAAAGGTACCAGGTACAACACTTTCCTGGTTAGGCCTAGACATGCACAACCTGTAAGCCTCATGGTGGAACAGCTATTAGATTCATTCAGCAGAAGAATGAAAGCACTACATAGGAACAAAATCTGAATGGAAGAGACCTAGTATTATGCAAACAGTGCAGCACCCTAAACAGACACTAAAAACAGCTCTCATCTCAAAGAACCCAGCCATTGTATCACAGTATGAGAAATGAGATGCTGGGGAGCAGCATTTGATGAACAAAGTCTTCCAGCCATACAGTTATCCCTTTGGACCCATTACCTTGCATTTGCGATCAGTTTGGATCATCTGTCATATAGAGGCTCCCCAAGACTTTGAACAGTTTTCGATGATCCTTAAAGAAAGAGTCTCTAGAGAAACAGTTTTTATATACAATGCATAGAATCTCTTGGAAAGACCAGAATTATCAGTAAATAATATATTACATGGTTCAAGAGCTACTGTGAAATATTTTTCTATGGCTTGACAGTAAAACTCCTAGAACCAGTTTTCTGTCTCTCCAACCAGGTGTTCCTTTAGAGTCAGTGATAACACATAGAACATACAAATTCATGCAGGATATATCCTGAAGTTCTTTAAAAAAAGAAGAAACCTAAAAATGCCTCTGTGGGAATAACAATGATTGATTTTTCCCCAAGAGACTCTTGGAATTTTAATTTTGTCTTTGGACAGGCTTCTTTGACAGATGGTGTGGGATATTCAGCTTTGCTAGGTATGGCAGTTTTGTTTTTGTTTTTGTTTTTATAGTTCATACTACGAAGGCAAGGTGAAGAAGCTTCTGAAAACATCTTTAAGTGATTATTCAATTTTTGATAACTCTTACATTCCTGAAGTGACTTGCATTTCATTGTTTGTTTCAATCCTGTAAACTTTTATAACCCATGACATTGGACATATGTTTGGACTTTGACAATGCATGTGGCTTGCATGCCTAATGGAAGGCTCCAACCACTTGGAAGAAGCTAACCAATGCCCCCTAAACTTTTCCCTCTTTACCCAAGTTGCAGTGTACTGTTGGCTTCAACATTATAGAAAGATACAAAGTGCTGATGTAAATTGATGATGAATCTGCTGACACACCTGGAGTTACTCTGAAGCATAGTCATAAGGATAAGTGAACTTGCCAAAACCTTTAAGGAAGCCTTTGTGGAATAGAAAGTGGATAGTTAAATGCCATTGCTGTTCTTCAAAAATAAGGACCTTCAAGTGGGAATTATTTAAAAAACTCGCATGCTAAAAAAAGAAAAAAAAAGTCATGTTTTTCTCTTTTTTGATACTGGACAAAGATTTATTTTTAAAGTACGTAGATCGCTTGTCTATAAAAATGAGAGAATATGTCATTAAAGTAACAGAATTAGAAAAAGGGATCATTAATTTTTTAAAATATTTTTTTAAATACAGGTTTCAGAATAATCAGAAAAATCACTTTATAATAATTGCAAAGCTGATTTTTTTATGAAAATGAGATTTTTAAAAACTACATTGTGGAAAAATTTAAACATATTCAAAGGTAGAGAATGGTATAAATCCTCTCATGTTTATTATTCAACTTCAGTAATTACCAACTCTTGGCCTATTTAATTTTATCTATGAGCATGTTGACAATTCATTTTATATAAAAGGGAATACTTTTGAGAATGAAAAGGAATGTTGCTACTAACCAGGACACTAAGGCATAGAACCCAGACAGTCGTAGGCAAACTAGGAAGTACAGTCACTATCTTTAACCTTACTCATTTCGTTCCCCCACACCCCCACATATCACATGTTATTTTGAAGCAAATCTCAGATATCATTGTTTTATCAGTAAACAGTGTAATAACTATCTCTAAAAAATAAAGGCTATTTAAAACAATATAATTACAATACTGTTATAACACCTAAAAATTGACAGCAATTTCTTAATATCGTCAACTATATCCAGTTGTTCGGATTCCCTAATTGTTACAAAAATGTCTTTACAGTTGATTTGCTCAAATCAGGATTCAAAAACAGTTCACTGTATTTCGTTAACTGTTCTTAAGTAAATTTCAGACTGTAGGTTCTGCCTCCCCCTTTTCCTCTAGCAGGTTATTTGTTGGGAAATCAGATGTTTATGACTAAAGCATAATTTAAGTGGAAGTGAAAAAGTATTAGAAGGTTGTTGAAACCAACTCTACCCTGTTTTCATTTTCTTTTCAATTTCGGGGCTGTATAGATGATTTCACATCAAGAGAACCATGCAAAGTGGAAGATTTCTGCTGACTCTCAAAAAACTTCTGTTCAGCAACTAAATGAACAGTTAGAGAAGGCAAAACTAGAATTAGAAGAAGCTCAGGACACTGTAAGCAGTTTGCATCAACAAGTCCAAGACAGGAATGAAGTAATTGAAGCTACAAATGAAGCATTACTTATTAAAGTAAGTAAACATTTAAAAGTATGTAAAGCATATGTCGATGTTAGAACAACCAAACATGTAGAAAATTTTTATGAGTTTATTGAGCCAAACAGAGGATAAATAGAAGCAAAGTCTCAACAGACTGAAAAAAATGCTTCCCAGAATGACAGTTTGCAATTTCTTTTATACATTTGGAATTAAGGAGGGAATGTAAGGATGATTTTATGAATTTGGGAGAAAGCAAGGCAAGGAAATTTCTATGATTGGATTACAAGATAGTTAAAAAGATTATGTGCTCTATTGAGGATGATTATTCTTCCTGGGGCTCTGAAAAAGAGGGTTGCTCTGACATTTTAAAGATGTGTTAACCTAGGTGCAATAGACAAGGCTGGCTTAAGGCAAAAATAACCTTTTACTTGAGAATTTTTAGGCCCAGAGGCATGACTACCCTTCATGACCTGTCCAGTTAGGCATTTATGATCAGATCACCCTGTGAGGTCTTTCCATTAGATTTATTGCAGAGCTCATCTTTCATCCACGCATATCCATGAAAAAGTAAATGTATCACTTATTTTTTATTCTTATAATCTATAGAGGATTATATATGACCAAATATTGACCTATTTGAATAAAAATAATCTTTAGAAGACATTGAATTTGCAAATTACTAATATATATATATATATACATATATACATACATACATATATATATATATATATATATATATATATATATATATATCATATTACTACAGGAGAAAGAATTTATAAATGTCCAAACACAACTTTTTTAAAATTAAAAAAAAGTTTTAGTGAGAACGTTTAAATTTTACCCTCAGCAAATATCAGTTGTACAATACAATGTTACCAACTATAGTCGCCATGTTATATATTAGATGCTCAGACTTTGTCTTATAGCTGAAATGTCGTACCCATTTATCAGCTTCTCCCTATTTCCCCCTATTGCCATTGACAACCACTTTTCATTTTCTATGAATTTGACTTTTTTAAAAAAGATTCCACATGTAATTGATACCTTGCAGTATCTTTATCTAGCTGTTTCCTAATCTTGACTATTGTGAATAATGTTGCAAAGAACATGGAAATGCAGATATCTCTTAGATATCTTGTTTTCATTCCCTTTTAATACATACTCAGAAGTAATGTTGCTGAATTATATTGTAATTCTATTTTAAATTTTTTGAGAAATTCCATGATATTTTTCACAGTGGCTGCACCAATTTACATCCCCGCCAACAGTGCACAAGGTTTCTCTTCTCTCCATACCCTTACCCCTACTTATCTCTTTTCTTTTTGATGGTAGCTATTCTACCAAGTACGAGATATCTTGCTATGGTTTTGACTTGCATTTCCCTGACGATTAGTGATATCGATCACCTTTTCATGTAACTGTTGGCCATTTGTAGGTCTTTGTAAAAATGTCTACTTCTTTTTCTGCCCATTTTTAAATTAGATTTTTGCTATTAAATTGTATGAGTTCTTTATATGTTTTGATTATTAAAACTGCTTATTAGATATGATTTACAAATATTTTCTCCCTGTTCATAGTTTGCCTTTTCATTTATTTATGGTTTTCATTGCTATGCAGAAGCTTTCTAGTTTAAAATAGTCCCACTTGTTTATTTTTGCTTTTGTTTCCTTTGCTGTTGATGTCAAATCCAAAAAATCATTGTCAAGTCCAATGTTAAAGAACTTAACTCCCTATGTTTTTCTTCTAGAAATTTATTGTTTCATGTCCTCTTATCAAGTCTTTTATGCATTTTGAGTTGATTTTTGTGTGTAGTGTAAGATAGTGGTTATTTTTTTGCATGTGTCTGTCCAGTTGGGAAAACCAAGACCATGTACTGAAGAGACTATCCTTTCCCCATTGTATATTCTGTGCTCCTTTGTCATAAATTAATTGGCTGTATATGCATAGGTTTCTTCCTGGGCTAACTGTTCTGTTAATATATGTGTTTATTTAAATGTCAATATTATACTATATAATCATACTATAGCTTTGTAATATAGTTTGAAATCAGAAAGTGTGATGCCTCTAGCTTTGTCCATTCTCAGATTGCTTTGGCTATAGGGGGTTTTTGTGGTTCCATACAAATTTTAGGATTGTTTGTTCTATTTCTGTGGAAAATGGTTGAATTGAATTTGTAGATTGCTGTAGGTAGTATGAACATTTTCACAATGTTAATTCTTCCTATTCATGGAACAGAATATCTTTCCATTTATGTGTGTCTTCAACTTTCTTTCATCAAAGCCTTAGAGTTTTCATTGTACAGTTCTTTTACCTCCTTAGTTTAATTTATTCCTAAAAATTCTTTTTAAGTAATTGTAAATGGGATTATTTTCTTAATTTTTCTATCTTATAGTTCATTATTAATGTATAGAACTGCAACTGACTTATATATTGATTTTTTATTCCTGCAACTTAATTTATTTATTAGTTCTAACAATTTTTTGGTGGATTCTTTACATAACATCCTCTCATCTACAAATAGAGACAGTTTTAGTTCTTTTCAATTTGGATGCTTATATTTCTTTTTCTGGCCCAATTGTTTGTCTAGGACTTCCAGTACTGTGTTGAATGATAATGGAGAGAGTAGATATGTTTATCTTGTTCTTGATCTTGGAAAACTTTCAGCTATTCACTGTTTAGTATGTTAACTGTAAGCTTACCATATATGGCCTTTATCATGTTGAAGAACTTTCTATGCCTCCTTGTTGAGAGTTTTTATCATTTATGGATATTGAATTTTGTCGGACGCTTTTTCTGCATCTATTGAATGGTCATATGACTTTTATCCTTCATTTTGTTACTGTGGTGTATCACATTGACTGTTTTGGAGATGTTGAACCAATTTTGTATTCTTGGAATTAATCTCACTAGATCACATTGTATTATTCTTTTATTGTATTGTTGAAATAGAATTCCTGGTTATTTTTTAAGATTTTTGCATCTATGTTTATCAAGGATATTGACCTGTAATTTTCTTTTCTTGTCTAAAACCTAAAGAATTCATAAAAAAAAAAAACTGTTAGACTAAATAAATAAATTCATTGTCCTTGTGTGGTTTTGGTATCAGAGTAATGCTGGCCTCATAAAATTTTTTGAAAATGTTTCCTCCTCTCCTTTTTGGAAAAGTGTGAGAAGGATTGCTACTAATTCTTCTTTAAATGTTTGGTAGATTTCACCACCTACTGAAGCCATCTGGTCCTGTACTTTTGTTTGTTGTGAGGTGTTTAATTACTGATTCAATATCCGTTCCTGTAATTAATTTGTTTAGATTTTCTATGTCTTTATGATTAGTCTTGGTATTTTTCTAGGATTTTATCTGTTCTTTCATAGGTTGTCAATTTCTTGGCACACAGTTGTTCTTATGAGCCTTTGTATTTCTATGGTATCAGTTGTAACATCTCTTTCATTTCTGATTTTATTTATTTGAATCTTCTCTCTTTTTTTCTTGATAAGTCTAGCTAAGGGTTTGTCTATTTTATCTTTTTAAAAACCCAGATCTTCATTTGTTCTTTTGTCTTCCAAGTCTAATTTATTTCCACTGTGATCTTTATTTCTTTTCTTCTACTAATTTTGGGCTTAGTTTGTTCTTTTTCTAGTTCCTTAAGGCATAAAGTTAGATTGTTTGTTTGAGATATTTCTTGTTTTTTAATATAGGCATTTATCACTATAAATTTTCCTCTCAGATCTGCTTTTTCTGCATCCCATAAGTTTTGGTGTTTTGAATTTTCATTTGTTTTTAAGATAGTTTTTTATTTTTCTTTTGATTTCTTTTTTGACCCATTTGTTGTTCTGTAGCATGTTGTTTAATATTCATATAATTCTTTTTTATTTTTAGTTTTCTTCTTGTAATTGATTTCTTTGGGGATGTTGGGAAATGGTTGATATGATTTTAGTCTTCTTAAATATATTGACTTTTTTGTTATCTAACACATGGTCTATCCTGGAGAATGTTCCATGTGCGCTTGAGAAGAATGTGTATACTACTTTGTTGGATGGAATGTTCTGTAAATGTCTGTTAAGTTCTTTTGATCTAATGTGTTGTTTCTTTATTGATTTTCTGTCTGCATTATCTATCCATCGATGAAGTGTGGTGTTGAAGTCCTCTGCCATTATTATATTGCTGTCTATTTCTCCCTTCAGATTTGTTAATATTTACCTTAAATATTTAGGTGCTCTTATTTTTTTAGGTACATAAATATTTACAAATATTGTATCCTCTTGTTGGATAGATTATATAATAACTTTCTTTGTCTCTTGTTTTTTTTTCTGATATAAATGTATCTACTCCAGTTTCTTTTGGTTTCCATTTAATGGATATATTTTTTACATCTCTTCACTTTTACTTTGTCTATGTTCTTAAGAATGAAATCAGTATATAGATGAGCCTTATTTTTTTATCCATCTCCCTCTTTCATTTGATCAGAGAATTTAGTCTATATTTAAAGTAATTATTGATAAGTATGGTCCTACTTTTTAATTTTGTTAATTGTTTTCTGTAATGGGTAAATAACTTATAACTCTAGAATGAAGGTTAAAAGACAAAAGTAATAAAAATAATCATAACTACAATAATTTGTTAATGGATACAAAGGTAGAAAGAAGTAAATTATGACATCAAGAAGTTCTTATCGGCTTAAAATAGACTTATAAAAACAACACATTTTATGTAACCTTCATTCTAGAATTATAAGTGATTGAGTTCCTATTATTACATCATTAGAGTGTTCTGATTTTTCCCCCCTCTTTAATTTTGCCCCCGCCCCCCACTTCTACCCCTGACCCATGAATGTTGCCATATCCCCTTGAGAACTGGATCTCTGAAGGCAGAACATCTCCTCCCACATGCTTGCGGTGTATGCCCAGGGCCTGGCATACCCAGGGCCTGGCACTCCCAGTGCACGCGGGGGGCCTGGCATACCCAGGGCCTGATGCTTCCGGAGTATGGGTCCATGGCTCCACCTGGGGTGCAAGCCCAGGACCTTCTGTGTGCAAAGTAGATGTGTTAACTACTACACTATGGAGCCATCCCGAGTGTCCTGAATTTTAAAATGTGTATATTTTGTTATCAGTAAGATTTAAACTTTCATATGTTTTTCTGTTACCAATTAGTATCCTTTCATTTCAGCTTTAAGAAATCCCTTTAACGTTGCTTGTAAGGTCAGTCTAGTGGAGGTGAGTTACTTCAGCTTTTGCTTATTTGGAAAACATTTTCTCCTATCTTGAAGGGCAACTTTGCTGGGAATAGTGTTCTTGCTTGGCAGTTTTTTTCTCTCAGCACTTTCACTATACCTTACCTTTCCTTTCTGGCCTTTAATATTTCTCTGATTGCTTGGGGGTCGGGGGGGAGGGGCTCCCTTGTATGTAAGAAGTTGTTTTTCTCTTGCTGCTTTTAGATTCTCTCCTTGTCTTTAACTTTTTAAAATTTAATTATAATTTGTCTCAGTGCGAGTCTTTTGGATTTATTATATTTGGAACTTTCTGGACTTCCTGGATCTGGATATCTGTTTCTTTCCTCAAACTAGTGAAGCTTTCAGCTATTATTTCTTTGAATGTGCTTTGTGCCTGTCTCTCTTTTCTCCTAGGACCCCTACATGCTCGATGGTGTCCATTAATTCATTAAACTATCTTTGCTCTTTTTTGTTCTTTTTTAATTTTGCTTCCCTGATTGGATGAATTCCATTGCCTTCCCCTAGAGGTCATTGATCCTTTCTTACACTTGATTTAGTCTGCTGTTGAACTCTTCTATTGAATTTTTCAATTTAATTGCTGTATTTTTCACTTTGATTTCTGTTCAGCATTGTCTTATATTTTCTGTCTCTTTGTTGAAATTATCACTGTGTTCATGCATTATTCTCCTGACCTTGGTGAGCATCTTTCTGAAGGTTATTTGAACTCTTTGTCAAGTAAATCACCTATCTCTTTAGGTGTTTCTCTTTTAGGTATTTCTAGGGTCTATTTCTGGAATTTTAGTTTATTCTTTTGTTTGGAACATATTCCTCTGTTTCTTCATTTTTCTTGACTTTCTCTGTTGGTTTCTGTGCATTAGATAAAAGAACCACCTTTTCCAGTAGTCTCATGTAGGAGATGTGCCTCATCAATCAGCCTGGTCTGAGCTCCTTGTTGTCTTTCAACCCTTAGTGATTGTCCAAACAGCCTCCTTTGTTGCTAACGGCTCCCAGTAGTTGGGGTGTTCCAAGACCTGTCAGCTCCCAAAGGGGAAGATCTTAGTTAGCACCTAGATTCATACTAATTGGAAACTGGACCCTCAGGCAGCAACTGGTAATATATGTAGTTGGGGTCTTTCCAAGGAGAAATTGGACATGATCTTTTTTTGTCTGCTCCCTCAGCATTGGGCCTGGGCGTATAGCTGCAAGGGATGGCTCCTTTGCTCACTAAAAACTACTGCTTTGTTACTACAATCCTGACAGCCTCATGAATGCATAAGTTGGCTGTCAGAACCAAGCAATCCAAGAGCCTGTCCCTGGGCAGCAGCTTCAAAAGCTTGGGCAGTAGACATACTTGCAATTTGGAGCAGACTTTAGAAGGAAGGCAAAGGGGCAGTCTCTGGGGAGGATTACAGTCAGTCTCTATATGCATTCTGTGTTAGATAGGATTTAATATACAAAAATAGACCTCTTCGAAGGTATGACAAGAAGATACGCTTTCTTGCCTGCTTTTTTTTTTTTTATTGTTGAGTATAGGTATAGCCATGGTGATTCTTCTCAAGCCTGTTAAGAACTGTTCTTTGTTTGCTGTAGTCTTGTAGGTCTCATACATGCATACCTTGTTGGCTTTCAAAACTAGGTATTTTGGGGGCCCATCCCTAAGGTGGAAGTCTTAAAAATAGGAGCAATAGATGTGGTGCTTTTTACTGCTCAGGGAGAAGCAGGGAGTCAGATGTTACCTCTCATTGTATGGTTTTATGCTGGGCATGGAATTTATAGCTCTCCTTGTATGTGGCTGTAGATTTGATGTATCATGGGAGGAGCCTTCTATGTCATGTCCTGGACCTGAACTTATACAAATATAAATTTAATCATATTTACTTTAGAGGATTTTATACTGGATGTATTTAAAAAGTAGGAGCATTTTTCAAAATCAATGAAGTTCCTTTAAATATCATAAATTAGAAAATGCAAGATTGTTTTCAAAAAAATTTTTTGCTGGATTTGAGTTTATATGTCATTTTTCAAAAAGTCCATTCGTACTTACTCAACTACCCCTATTAATCGTGGAAGTTTACTCTGGAGTTTGGAATTAATATCAGTATTGATGCATAGAGATAAAAATTTTAATATTAGTTCAAAAGTGGCATTATATATATTTAACGTTGTCAGCCAAAACCTTAAAAAAAAAAAAAAACAACAATCTCAATGATAGTTGTAAAGCAGTAAATGATTTTATAGCAAAATGGAAGTTATTGAAAAGCCAAAACATTTTACCAAATAATAGCTTAGAAACATTTCCAGTTACTAAGCTGAACACTTAAATTTCTTATATAATCTACTTGATATTCACAGTAGTAGGGGAAAGCTGAGTAGATATAATCTAAAATTATCTTTCAGTTGAATGCTTTTTATGCTTTTATTGAAACATATATGTAGTGTTCTGGGGATTTCATTATAAAACTTCTTATAGAAACTTGACCCTTAAATATTTAAGAGTCTGCATTGTGTATCCCTTGTCACAGTAGTTATATCTACTCAGTTGTTAGATACTAACAATGAGATAAATACAATTAGATTGCACTTATTTATTATTCAGAAGTTTTTAAGTTGGACTACTTTGGAAATTACCAAAATATTGGGTATATAGCAAGAATTCTAAAATGAACTATACATATAGTGATCTTAGAACATGTACCATAATTAGCCAATATACCAGTCAGAAAATAGAATTCTTTTGTTTTCTGATAGTAGTTCTCAAAGTCAATGTAACTGGCTCTAAAGTCTAGACTAAAGAGTAGTTTAGGAGGATAAAAGAAAAAGGAGTGCGAAAAACTAATAAAACAGAAGCTGGCATAACTGTAACAATTAGAAGTAGCCATAAATAATGAAAAATAATTTCATGAACAGCAGCATTAAATCACAAAGAACAGAAAAGAAGTGAAGGAGAAGAGAACAGTTTTTGAACCACTTGATCTTTCTAGCTCACTTTCTTTAGTACCCTAACTAGTCCCTAGTATTTGTGGGTAGCTGGAGCCAGGTCATAGCTAAGATCATTTTCTGAGACCCCTAAAGGCATAACTATATTATGGCATACTACAGTGATTACACAGTGACCTTTGAGTCTTAAGAAAAAGTTGAACTATGTTCACTATATTCAGTATACTACTTTTATTATAAAACTTAGGTATTTAACTGTAAGTTAAATGGAATGCTGCTTATCCAAGATACTACATTTCTTAGTTATAGCTAGATAACACAAGAGTTTTTTAAAAACCTTTCTATACAACCTTATATGTATCAACTCTTTAGCTACTTTATTAATTGTAATTAAAAGAATGTGAATACAAGATTTACTACAAAAAATTGGCGCTATAGTCACTTATAAAGTTTTTCTAGATAAAGTAGTATAAAGACATCAAAGAACTAAAATGTTCATGTTAAACTTTCATTTTGCAATGCATGCTGTGGTTATAACTGTTAAAAGCATAGTATTTTTAGAAAAAAATAGAAACTATCAAAAGTGACTGATTTAGAAATGTTTATCTTATAGAAATATTTCTTCTTAACTATAAGAAAATATATTTGAAAAGGAGAAAACTACACATACTATTTAACTTTTAAAATTAAAATGTCTTTTCATTTTTTTAGGCTGTATGATTTTTCAGCATTTGCAGTCTCATTCTTAGGATCCCGAAAATGGGTCAGAAGAACCAAGTGAAAGATATGGGAAAATAATAGAAACGAAGTTACTTAATAAGGATTGACTGATTAAATATTATTAATCACTTTCTTAAAGGTTTTTCTTTGAAAAATTCTAGCATAATAAAGCTTTCTTATAATGAGGACATATAAGGCAGAATAATTAATACACATTTTTTTCCTCTGAGAAATTCTGAAGAGAATGGGTTGTTGGGGTTTTATTTTTTTGGTATATATATGTTAGATGAACAAGAGTGTATCTTTACATTTTGCAGAAATTATTAGAAATTATTCTAATAAATTTCTTTATTAGAAATTTTTGCATGAAAGATTTTGGTCTTTATTAGAAATTGTTATTGTCATTAACACTAAAGAAAAATTTTATAAGGAAAATCTATTTTTCATTAAATTCCTTAAATAGTTTAAACATATTTCAAGTAAATATGTGTAATGGTTGAAAATGAAGGATTTAAACAACTTGGAAAATTAATGAGTTGATATCAGAGGAATTCCTACACTAGGCTGAAAGTTGACTTAGATGACTTCTAAAAGTCTATGATTTTCTGAGTGATTCATTTAACAAAAGTATATTGATCACTTACTATGTACAAATTTTTCTACAGGAATCAGAATTAACCAGATTACAAGCCAAAATTTCTGGTCATGAAAGGGCAGAAGACATCAAGTTTCTATCAGCCCCATTTACCTCTCCAACAGAAATTATGCCTGACATTCATGATCCAAAATATGCTAAACTTGCTCACACAGCTGTTTTCAAGTATAGAAAACTACGTCGTTCTATTAGTGCCAGTGACCTTAGTTTCAAAACTCATAGTGATGAAGATCTTTCCGAAGAATTACTACAGGACTTAAAAAAAATGCAATTAGAGCAACCTTCAGCATTAGAAGAAAGCCAGAAGGATCTGACCAATACCCAGTCGGATTCATTTAAACCTCTCACATATGACCTAGAAGATGACAGTTCTGAGAATAATGACTTCAGTACTCTTAGTGGAATGCTAAGATATATAAACAAAGAAGTGAGACTATTAAAAAAATCTTCTATGCAAACAGGTGCTGGTTTAACTCAGGTATGTATTTCATACATTAGATGTTAAAATAATTTGTCTCCATTGAATATCATTTTATTGTAGAAAAATCTATACATTTAAATGAAGCATGCCATTATACGATGTACACAAATATTGAAAGTAGAAAAAATTCATTGTAAGTTTGGAATACTTTTACTCCAGACAAGTAGATTTGAAAATTTAGTTTTGAAAAGTAACTTTTGTTAAAATAGCCTGTATAATCTCTATATCTGATTAAAGAGCTAATTCTATCTCATGTTAGGAAACTTTTTAACTTCAAATATTGGAAAATGTTTTTAAAGTGCCAAAATTAGTTCTTTTCCTAGACTTCCTGGAAACCATTCTGGTAAAAATTAAGGTAACCTTTGTTTTGTTCATAGACTTCCACAGTGGCTCAGAATATCTCATTTACATGATTTATCTACACCCATTATTTTTTGAGTATATCATACCAAATAGGCAACTTTATCCCTGTTACACTTACCTACAGACACTCACCATTGTTTATAAGCAGTTAGTGTATAGTTTGCATATGGAAATAAAGACTCTCTTTCAGATAATGTTTACTTTTTTCAAGTGCCCATTTGCCTCATTTTCAAATACATCAAAATAGGTTTGGTGGCCTAAACAATTTAAAAAATGTTTTTACAATGGATCCGAGGCAAAGACTATTGGAGCTTCTTTTGTTTCTCCATATCCTTCCTTACATTAAAAAGAGCTTAATTTGCTATTTACAAGTAGAATACTATGTAAATGTAATAATATTGTTGTTAAAACAAAATTTGTACCTTACGAAATTTCAAGTGTATATATATAGTAAGGCAGATGGCAAATAAACAAGGTAATCTTCTATAAAGCCTGATAAAATTAGTTTTCATCTAGCTTTTAAAAGTACAGTTGTGTTTACTGTATATTGTTTATTCAGCCATTTGATTCATTCAGTATTTATTGAGCATCTCTTATATACTAGGCACTGGGATTATAGGAAAAAAACAAAATGAACAAAACCCTGTCCAAACAGAGCTTACATTTTGGTGAGGAGACCATCAAAAAGCAAGTGAAATAAAAGTCAAGGAAGACTCTAAAGATTTTAGCCAGAGTAATTGAGCATTACTAAAATGGGGAATACTAGGAGATGAGCAGATTTGGAGGCATGGAGAGAATCAAGAGTTTGATTTTAGATATATTAAATTTGAGATTTTGATTTAGATATTCAAGTGGAGATGACAAGTGATTAGGTTTATGAGACTGATGTTATAAATTTAGATATCATCAGCATAATTGATGGTAGTTAAAGCCATAATGCTGGATTAAATCAAGAGAATTGGTGGAAGTAGGAAAAAAAAGTCCAAAAACCAAGCCTAATTTAATAGAGCTAAATTATTTTTAGCATTCAAGAACCTGAGGATCCAATAAAGCTGAGAAATAAAGTGAGATAGGAGAAAAACATAATATCCCATAAACCAAGTGAAAAATGTGCTCGAGAAGGAAGGTGGTGTCAAATATTGCTAAAGTGAGGACTGATCATTGATACCATATTTGGTAATATGGAAGCCTTCGATGCCTTTCTAAGAATGACTTCAGAGTAATAGTGGAAATAAAAGCCTAGCTAGAGTATAATCAGCAGAGAATGGGAGAAGAAATGGAAATACCAAGAATACACAACTCTTTTGATACAGAGTAGAAATGAGGGAAATGTGGTGTCAAGGGTTTGGGGTTTTTGTTTTGTTTTTTAGGATAAGAGTTAAATAGCATATTATTATAGTATTGGGAATGATCCATTAGACAGAGAAACTGGTAATTCAAGACAGAAAGTGGAAGGAGTAAAATTTTTAAGGTGAGCTGAAGGAACTAGGACTTAAAATCCACTTGTACAGCAGAAGGTAGAAATTGGTATGTGAGAAGTGCTTAATAAGTGTTAGCTTCCTTTCTTGCGTTACAGCCCAAATACTAATTTTCCTAATGGTTATCAGTGTTGGTGATTCCATTCACAATAAAGCCTCTGACACAGCAGTATTCTGCTTCCAGACTCTGACAAAAGCTTAAGAACTCATAAAAAAATTATACACACAATTTTGATCACAATTTCAAGGAATTTACAGTTTTCAAGTACTTAAGTTTTAGAGTAGTGGAAGTGTTGTAAATACTGATTGATTAGCCAATTCACAGTTTATTAGGAAGTTATAAGAACTGTTACTTATATCCATCTTATTTCCAAAAAAGGAAAAGTAGTTTACAAAATATGGTCTATATGCTTGGCAATAAGATCAAAATAAGAATTGAGAAAATCAGCTATAAGAAAAACAAGGATGGAAAAAACAAAGTGAAACAGGAGTACAGGTAATACCTAGAGACATAACATTTTCAAATTCCCAGCCCAAGTAAAGACCAAGTTATGACAAGAGGATTTGACCTGTATTTTAGAATCTCCTGGGCCTTCTCCCTCTATTTTTCTACTTTGTGTTGTGCTACTTCTTTGTGCACTTTTTCTCTTTTGTTTTATCTCTCCTCCAATTTTTCTTCTTCTTTCTCTTTCATTGACTTTTTTTATGTAATCCTCTGTCTTTACTACTTCATTCAAACTATAATATGATACCAGTCTCTAAATATTTTTACTCTGTCCCTTTTTTTAACCTCACACTACCTGGTTCATTATTGTTTTCTGACTCATATTTTTCAATTAAGTAATTCCTACTTGCTTTAAATTATGTTCCTGATTGTTAATAGTGGACTTTTAATGCTAAATCAATACAAGAATATTTCAAATATTAATCTATTATTTTACATTTTTCCAGGGAGAAAATTTATAATTAAAAGAAGATTTTGATGTGATGAAAAATGAGATATTTGGTACTGTGTTGTGTTTTTTATTATCTGTAGCTCATACTTCATAGAAGCTGTTATTTCTTTTGAATAAATTTTATATTTTAACATTTTTAATGAAACTTCTGAAGCTTACTTATACTTTTTGTGAAAATTATTCATTTTTATTACTTTTGGTTTAAACTGCTTTGTTAATCTTTTCATGTAAAAATTATTGTTAAAATGCATAAGGACATTGAATAATTTATATTTTCATTCATACTACCATAGTGTTGCTTAATTTTCTAGTAATACTTTATTTTAAAAATAAGTAATATGAACTTAGAAATCATTCTGCCACAAGTTAATAATCATGCTAATAATAGCTGTCTTTTGTTGAGTGTTTACCAATTATCAGACACTATTTTATGTACTCTATATTTGATAATGCATTTAATCCACCTAATGATTTTGTGAAGTAGATACTATTATTATTCCTGTTTTATAGGTAGAATTATTTAATGTAATGACACAAGTATATATTCCAAAGAAATTGATTTGTTGTAAGCATCAAGATGGACTTTCTGGATTAGTGACTCCTTTTACACATGGTTAGATTTATGGTAGAATAAAAATAATACAGCCAAGTAAAGATGATATATTTAAATATTTGAATTTACAGATCATTCAAGAGTTTAGATTTGATGTCTTTAGACCATATATTTAATTTGTAAGTAAAATAAATAGAAAATAATACAGAGTTAATCTTTTCTAATAATTAATCTTTAAAGCCATTAGTGTGTTGATAGTACCATTTGAACAACACTAATGCAGAATTTGGAATTATTTGTCAGGCATGCAATAAAGTTTATCTTTTTACTGCTACTTACTAAACACTTAATCCTAAGTGTTGGACCTTAGTCAGCACCCTTATTTCCCTTTCCCTGGCCTTTCTACCATGTGCTTTGTAAGTTCTTCATAGACTAGTGAGCATTACCGAGTAGAGTCTCAATGTACATCTGACACCTTTATAATTTACATTTTCCAGGCTGAGTTGGACTCTTAATAATTTTTGACAAACTTTAACCTCTTCCTTGTAGCCTCTTTTCTCTTCCAAGTTATAGGTATATTATTATTATTCTTTTCAAGCACCCCTTTTACTACATCTCCCATACTCTCAAGAGAGAACTTAGCCACACACTTCATAGGAGATCTTTACATCCAAGCTCCCTCAATTTCTTTTATCTTTCTAGACCTTACTGTACCAGCGTACATTCATATTTTCTTCCCTCCTATCTCAGAAAGGCTTAATGCTCTCTAAGGCCAATCCTTCTACTTGTAAACTGAATTCTATTCTTTCCCTGCAACTAGGCTAGGATTTTATTTTATTTAAGTATACCAGTTCCTTAAACTGCTTCTATTCATATAAACATGATCCTTTCCCTGGCCTAAAAAATTTCACCACCAAAAACCCCACCTTTACACTACCTACTCCTCAAGAAAATGCACTGTCTCCTTACAGTGCATATTTATTATTTTGTTTGATCTTTTCCACCTTCCACTGGATTCATATAGTTGTGATAGTAATAGCCATGTTATGCTCTAATTTATTAACCTCTATAATCAATCCCTGGTACAGTTGATTCACCCAGGATTAGGCACTTAATTTAGGGAGGGCCAGAGTCCTTTTCTTTTTAAGAATTTTGAAACTGGAACTGGAAAAAAAATCAAATTCTGTCATTTTTGTGTGCTTGACTGTAAAATATGAGGCTCCAGAGCTCTTGATGGGTATGTTTCCATCCCATGTGGGGCAAAGAAGCAATGCAATTAGTCTGGAAAATGTAGAAGAAAAAATGAACCAAACCTACAGAGAGAAACAAGAAAAAGAATACTAATGATACCTGGTTTCACATGTTTGTGAGACCCAGCCATATTATTGACCTTGTATTCTAAGATACTACAGTATTCTTATAGTAAGCTCTTCTTTTAAACTAGTTCAAGTTGGGTTTCTGTCACTTGAAAACAAACAAACAAAAAAACCCTAACCAAAATGTACTTTTTCTTTTCTTTTGCCAGGAAATTTTTTAGAAAAATTGTCTATACTACCTATTTTACTCTTTACTTCCCACTCAGTCCTTAACCTACTACAGTCTTGCTTCCATTCCTGCTAATCTGTTGCCACACCCAGTGTTCTGTTTTCATTTTTTATTTTAATCTACTATAACATTTGACCTTGTTTACTAGAAATCGTCTAAATATCTCTTTATTTGACTCTAGAACACTGCTAGTCTTTCCAGATTCTCCTTTTACAAAGAGCTAACCTTTACATAATGCTTACCATATGCAAGGCAGTGGTATAAACACTTTACAAATATTAGTTTATTTAATCTTCAGAACAGCTCTGTGAGGAAATATCTCACAAGGAGGTCATGCAACACAGTGTTATAGTACCACATGACATAGATATAAAATAGTTTGTTGAGGAAAAGCTTAACAAGGAGGGTAGCAGTAGAGTATACATAATGACCTAAACTCCCATCCTACAGCTTAGATCAGTCATAGTCTACATGCATCATATCAAAGTTGAAGTAGAAAGGAACCTTGCCTTCGTAATATTCTAATATTTATTAGGTTGGGGTGAGGCAGGAAATATCTATGCAACTATGTACCAGTGGAAACTTCTTTGTAGGGTAAAAGAACTTATAAGAAAGGGGGAAATTTTTGTTCCTCTGTTGAGATAATTCAAAGTTGTTGATCTTTGCTAGTTAAAGTTTGAAAGAGAAGGGTATTGGGGACAGATAAGCCTCCAGTGCCATTGTGATTTGTCTCTCATCAGGCAAATACTGTTAATATATTGCTGTATTTTTACAGGAACAGGCACAGAAGGGTTAAGTAATTTTTCTCATGGTCATGTAGCTTTCTTTACAAGTATAACAGCTGGGAAATTTTTATTTCAGGAGTTTTGTGAATGAACTAGTTGAGGGTAGTTATGGGTGTGTCTCTATTTTTAAGTAGAAACAAGTTTTACTAGAATATTTTTAAAACAATCAAAACCTTGCATATGATTTTTTTTACAAAATGCTTATTTTTAAGTACATATATATGATTTTAAATAATGCATAAATCTGATCATATGTATATGTTTTTCCAATCAAGTTTTGTTTCTATTTTTCAATTACAGTTGACATTAAATGTTATTTTATATTAGTTTCAGATGTACAGCATAGTGGGTAGACAGTTATATAATTTACAAAGTGATCCTCCCAATAACTCTAGTATCCACCTATTACCATACAGTTATTACAATATTATTGATTCTGTTCCCTTTGCTGTACTTTACATCCTCATGTTTTTTTTGTAACTACTGATTTGTACTTCTTAATCCCTTTACATTTTTTACTCTGACCCCAGCCCCTCCCATCTAGCAACCATCAGTTCATTTTCTGTATCTATGAGTCAATTGCTGTTTTCTTTGTTTATTTTGTTCTTTCACTAATATGATTCCCCATATTAGTGAAATCATATGGTATTATCATTTTTTAAACTCTTGTTTGTTTTTTTTTTGCAGTTTTAGTTGGTTGTGTTTTGCTATCTTACGTTCCAAATTCCTGATTCTCTCTACTCCTTCGTCTAATCTGCTGTTAATTCCATTTAATGTACTATTCGTTTCAGTTATTATATTTTTCATTTCTGACTGATTCCTTTTTATGTTTTTTATCTCCTGCTTATGTTTCCAATTTCTATTGAAGTTCTCGCTGAGATCATCTATCCTCCTAAGTTCATCGAGCATCCTTATAACTAGTGTTTTGAACTCTGTATATGGTAGATTGATCACCTCTGTTTAGTTTAGTTTTCTTGTTTCTGGAGTTTTGTCCTGCTTTTTCACTGGGAACATGTTTGTTTTCTCATTTTGGCTGCTTCCCTGTTTTTGTTTCTATGTGTTAGGTAGATCCGCTATGTCTCTCAGCGCCAGAGTATAGTAGGTGTCCTGTGGGGTTCTGTGGCACAGTCTCCCTGTTTACCTGAGCCAGGTGCTCTGGGATGTCCCTTGTGTGGGTTGTGTATGCTGTCCTGTTGTAGTTGAGACTTGATTGCTGTTGGCACATCAGTAGGTGGGATTGCCCTCAAGCTGACTGGCTACGAGGGCTGGCCATGACTACAGCAGGCAAGTGGTTGTGCAGGGGCTGACCCCTACAGAAGAGATTTGCTTTAACAGGGCTCTGGTGCCTGCCAAGTTCATTCTTGGAGTGTGTCATTCATGATGCTAATTGGGTGGTGCTCTGGTGTGGTCTGAAGCCAGCCATCAGGCGTGTTGGTTCTAAGGCTTCTTGGCTGGGGCTTTGATGTAAGCTCAGTTGCTCCCTGTGCCCAGCCTAAGGCAATTGGCAGGAGCTACAAAGTGATCTGCAGTTGGTAGCTGCCTGTGTTGGGCTTAGAGGGGTCTGGGAGTGGTTATGCCATGAACTGAGACCAGCTACCACTAGTGTTGGTCTTTAGGCCACTTAGCAAGAGGTGCAGGACACTTCAAGGCCAGCTGCTGTTTGTTTAGGGTTTGTGGACCTGAGTTTGTAACACGGGCCCAGGCTAGCCACTTATATGGATTAGCCTCTGAAAGTAGTTTGGCATGTATATTGGGTAGAATGGGGCCTCAGAATTACCAAAGTGGCACAAGAGTGCTGTTGGACAAGTGCATGGAGACTCATATTTGGTGCCAGCCTGTGCCTGTCAACTAGGTTGTGGTAGGGCTGAACAAAGAAACAATGGCACCTGCTATCAAGAGTTGCACAGAGAGAGCTGCACCTCCAGCCCACTCCCTGAAGCCATACAATTCAGTTTCTTCCCCATATGTCCCTGCTGTTTTCAAGCTGCTATTCCTCCTCTGGTGCTTATGGTGTTTGTGAGCAAGTGGGTCTGCTTGGGACCTTTAAGAGGACTCATGGGTCTACAGCAGCCCTTTATTCTAACCCATACTGAGTCTCTGCTGATTTTCACAGCCAGCTGTTGTGAGCACTCTTCTTTTTGGCACTGGCTGGGGAGCCCTAGATTTCCATTGAGCTCTCCCTTCCAGTTCTTAACTTCCACACATGGGTGCATGACCAGCTCATTTTGTATCTCTGTCCCTCCTACCAGTCTCAAGGTAGCATCTTCTTCATATCTTAATTATAGGAATTCTGTTCAGCTAGTCTTCAGTTGGTTCTCAAGAGTGGTTGCTCTATAATTTAGTTGTAGTTTTGATGTGGTCATGGGAGGAAACAAACACAGTATTTACCTACTCTGCTATCTTGACTGGTAGTAAAGACCAGGTTGCTTTTATTAAAAAAAATTTTTAAAGACCAGGTTGGTTTGTTTTTAAGTAGAAGGCACAGTAGTACATAGGAACTGTCTTTTCTCAGATCTTCATGAACTCCTGCATTTTGTCAGAATAATCTGCAGGGACCTTGGTCATCTTGGCATAACATAAAGCTATTATACCTACCCATGCTATTGTATATCTAGTATATTGATTACATATTAATCAGGCTTGGCAAGCAAGAAATGAAAAGATACTCTTGATGTCCTAATAAGAGACATACTTGCCAGAGAATGGAAGATAAGTCCCTTTAATGATTCAGACACTTGCCACATAATTGGTATTTTCAAGGGTCCAGTGGCCTAGAGAATGATGGAACAACCCTTCTAAGGACAAGTTATTATACCTTATACTTCATAAAATTAAGAAGGTGGCACAACATTTGGTTGACCTATTTAGATTTTGGAAACAGTATATACTACTCCAAACCATTTATTGGAGAATTTAGAAGGCTGTCAGGTATGAGTGAGGATTTCTCTGATACAGGTTCAGGATGTTGTATAAATTGCCCCACTGCTCAGATCATACAATTTGGTAGGTCCCTTGGTATTAGAGGATCCATGGTTGATAAAAATAGTAAGAGGACTCTCTCACAAGTTCTAATAATAGAGCTTAGCACAAACCCCTGGGGTACTCATATCTCCTTCCAGCAGCAATGATTTGGAAGTCATCTAAAGGGAAAAAATGACTTGGTGGGTGCTTCAGGATCCAGGGAGGAGATTGTGAAACTCCAGTGGAGTCCAAGAGCTAAAAGGGCCTTTTTTAAAGGGGAGGCCTGCATCCAGCTGGCTAACTTGTCATCATGGTCCCAGCTACAGACCCACAAACAGCTCCTTTCCCCCATGGACTCAGCTACAGCCCAATTTGGCCGTAGTTCATCAACCAATACCACATGACAAGGGACATAGGAGGAGTTATATCTGCCTCTGCTTTGAGTAATAGGCCCACCGACCTTGATCCCAACTGTGGACCCTGAAGTGGCTCATGGCTTGGCTCCAGCCCTCATCAGCCACAGTCTAGGAGCTCCTGGAGGCAAGCCCAACCTCCACTCAATTACAGATCCTGAAATGGCTCTAAGTCAGCTTTAACCCCTCCTAGCCATAGTCTGCAAGCACTCCTATATTCCTATATGTGCCCCTGGAGATCCTGAAATGGCCCTATGAAAGCTCCAACCCCTCCTAATCATAGACCATGAGCAGTATTACCATCCCAGGGGCCTGGTGGGAGACCTAGCCATCTGTGCTTCTGGAGCCAGGATTTCAGAGCTTGGTCCTAGCTGTGGATGCTGAAGCATCTCTGGGACTTAGTTCAAGCCCCTTTCAGCCATATGTACAAGAAATGCTAAAGGAACTTCAAGTTGGAGCAAAAGTATGCTACTTAGTAACGTGAAACATGAAAACATAAAACTCACTGGAAAAGTAAATATATAGTCAAATTCAAAATAATCTAATACTGTTATCATAGTGCATAAATCACTTAACTATAGTATAAAAGTTTAAAGATAATAGTATTAAAATAACTAGCTATAGTAATTTGTTAATGGATAAACTATATAAAAATATGTAATGTGGGACATCAATAGTATAAAATGTGGGGGAAAAGTAAAAGTGTAACATTTTTATATGTGATTAAAAGTAAATTGTTATCACCTGAAAATAGACTGTTATGCTTTATGTTGCTAGTGACCACAAAGAAAAAAACAGTATGCACAGAAAACATAGATGCACAAAAAATGAAGAGAAAAAAATTAAACATACTAGTAAATAAATAACAAAGGAAGACAACCAGAGAGGAACAAAGTAACAAAAGAATGACAAAAACAGCCAGAAAACAATGAAGAAAACTGATACCTTAGTCTCCCCTTATCCCTGGTTTCACTTTCTGTGGTTTTAGTTACTCTCAGTCAACTGCAGTCTGAAAATATTAAATGGAAAATACCAGAGATAAATGATTCATAAGTTTTAAAGTGCATGATATTCTGAGTAGCATGATGAAATCTGATGCCAAGGACATTGATCATTCCTTTATCCATCAGATCCACACTATATATGCTGCCCACCCATCAGTCACTTAGCAGCTGTTTCGGTTATGGGATCCACTGCTGCAGTATTGTAGTGCTTGTGTTTAGGTAACCCATATTTACTTAGTAATGGCCCCAGAGCACAAGAATAGTAATGCTGGCAATTGAGATATGCCAAAGAAAAGTCATAAAGTAGGGTTTTGGAACATATACTCCACGGATAAATTGGGACTGTGGTACTTTTGTTGCCTTTGTTTTTGGTGTCAGTCCAAAAAAATCATTGCTAAGACCAGTGTCAAAGAGCTTTTCTCTATGTTTTCTCCTGGGAATTTTATGGTTTAGATCTTATGTTTAAGTCTTTAGTCCATTTTGAGTTGATATTTATGTTGGTGTAAGGTAGGGGTCCAATTTCATTATTTTGCATATGGCTACCCAGTTTCCTCAACACTTTTTATTAGAGACTATCTTTTCCATATTGTGTATTCTTAGTGCCTTTGTTAAAAATTAACTGACTGTACATGTATGGGTTTATTTCTGAGCTCACTATTCTGTTTCATTGATCTATGTGTCAGTTTTTATGCCAATCCCATACTATTTTCTTTACTATAGCTTTGTAATATTTGAAATCAGGAAGTGTAATGCCTTTAGTTCTGCTCTTCTTGCTCTAGATTGTTTTGGCTATTTGGGGTCTTTTGGGGTTCCATATGAATTTTGGGATTTTTTTTCTACTGTGAACAATGCCACTGGAATTTCAATAGATATTTCATTGAATCTATAGATCACTTTGAAGAGTATGGGCATTTTCACAATATTAATTCTTCTAATTCATGAACCTGTAATATCTATTTATTTGTGTCTTCTTCAATTTCTTTCATCAGTGTTTTGAAGTATACAGATGTGTACACTGAAGTGTAGAGATCTTTCAGCTCCTTGGTTAAATTTATTCTTAAGTATTTTATTCTTTTTGATGCTATTATAAATGAGTTGTCTTAATTTATTTTTCAGGTAGTTTGTTCTTATTGCCTGTTCCTTAAACTCCCCAATATAGTCTAGTCAAATGTCTGACCAGGCAGCAGCTGAAAAAGTCAGGATGTTAGATATGCTGTGTAGTCCTTATGAGGCAGAAACCATGAGTTGGTTGTATTGAGTTACCTAATCTGTGCTGAGCGAAAGGGAATAGTCATTAGGAGTGCTTGTGTGCTAATATAGAACCACCTGTCTCTGTGGTCCCAGAGAAATTGTGAATACTGAGCCCATCATCTCCCAGAGCTAGTTGATTTAAGAGCCATTTCCTCAGGAGGAAGCCATAGAATGTAGGCTGCTAGGTGTTTGTCCAAAACTCCTTTCTGGGAGACGCTATAGACTTGATTTTATCGCTGCTGGGCAGAAATGGGAAAAGAGGCACAGGAGGTCCCCACACAGCCATTCAGGCTCCCAGGTGACTACTAAGTATGTGCCTCATCAGCTTACAGGTGCAAGCTTATTAGAAGTACAACACTTAAGGAGAAGCTGGGAAAGTATGCAGTCAAACCCCTTCCAGGGAGAAACTGGGAGCCTCGTATTTTTGCCCTGTGTGTTGAGCCTATGGGATTAGCTGAGAAGTGTTTGCACTTTTGTATGACTGCCTATTTATTTAATGTAGTCCCGGGAAATTTGTGAATGCCAAGCCCTGTTGACTTTCAGAGCTAGGTATTTGGAAGTTAGTCCTTTGGGTAGTAAAAAAAAATCATAAAAGTTGGTGGACAAGCTCCTTTCAGGGAGAAGGTGGAGGTTCAGTTTAACTCTTGGAGCAAGCTCTGAGTAGAAATCAGGGGATGTGCCCAAAAGCTCTTCCAGGCTCCTGAAAGGAACCCAGTCCATTCTCAGATGCAATCTGATTAGAAATCAGACCCTTGGAGAGCACTTGGGAAAGTATGTAATTTAATTTTCCAGAGACAAACTAGATGCTGGATATTTTTGTGTGCTTCCTCTGAACTGAGTTTGTGGGAATATCTGTGTCAAAGAGGATTATTCTTGAGCTTTAAGATGTAAATGAATTTGCCTTGCTAGATTTTGGACTTTCTTGAGACCTGTGACCTCTTTTTTCTTTTCCCATTTCTTCTTTTTTGGAGTGGGAATTTCTATCCTATGCCTATCCCACCATTGTATTTTGGAAGCATATAACTTGTCTGATTTCACAGGTTCGCAGCTGGAGAGGAATTATGTCTCAGGATGTATCATACCTTGACACTCACATTTACCTGACTTAAGTGTTATTTAAATGAGACTTTGGAGTTAGAGTTGATGCTGGAATGAGTTAAGACTTTTAAGGCCATTGAGATGGTGTGAATGTATTTTGCATGCAAAAAGGACATGCAAAAAGTGGGAGAGGGCAGAATGTTATAGACTGAATTGTATTCTCCGAAAATTCATAAGTTGATGTCCTTACCCTCAATAAATCTATATTTGGATATAGGGCCTTTAAGGGAAGTAATTAAGGTTAAATTAGGTCACAGGAATGAGGCCCTAATTCAGTAGGACTGGTATCCTTATAAAACAAGGAAGTTATACCAGGAGTACATAAAAGTAGAAAAAAAACCACGTGAAGACAGAGCACAAAGGCAGTCATCTCTAAGCCAAGTAAAGAAGTCTCACCAGAAATTAACCCTGCCAGCACCTCCATCTTGAATGTCCAGCCTCCAGAACTGTGAGAAAATAAATTTCTGTTGTTTAAGCCGCCCAGCCTGTGGTATTTTTTTTTCATGATAAACCTTCGCTGACTAATACAAATGGAAATGGGGCATAACTGCTGTTAAGTACAGGCTTTCTTTTTGGAGTGATGAAAAAAGATTTAAAATTGGTGGTAATGGTTATTATCCCGTGAATGCTGTAAACCATTGAACTATATACTTTAAATGAGTGAATTTTATGGGATATGAACTATCTCAATAAAACTTTAAAATCTCTATAATTCATATTAACAAGGTAAAGAAAACATAATCATTAATAGATGCAGAAAAAACATTTGATAAAAATCCAACATATACTCCCGGTTAGAAAAAAAGACTCTGGGAGAAAATATTTGCAAATTATATATCTGATAAGTTATTAATATCCAGAATATATAGAGAACTATTAAAACTAAACAACAAGCAACAAAACAATGCAATTAAAAAATGAGCAAAGGGCTTGAATGGCTATTTCTCTAAAGAAGATATACAGATGGCCAATCAGCACATGAAAAGATGCTTACTAATCAGAGGAATGCAAATCAAAACCATAATGAGATACCAATTCACATCCATTAGGATGGCTATTACTTAAACAGGAAACAAAATAGCGATGAGAAGAAATTGGAACCCTAGTGCATTACTGATGAGAGTGTAAAATGGTTTAAACAAAATGTAGTATTTACTTACAATGGAACATTATTCAGTCTTAGGAAGGAAATTTTGATTCATGCTTCATTCTTGGATGAACCTAGAAATCATTAATGCTAAGTGAAATAAGCCAGATGCAAAAGGATAAGTATTCTATGATTCCACTTATATCAGTTACCTAGACTAGGCAAATTCATAAAGACAAAGTAGCATGATGGTTACCATGGGCCAGGAGAAAGAGGAAAATGGAGATTTATTGTTTAATAGGTATAGAATTTCAGTTTGGGATGATGAAAAAGTTCTGGAGATGAATCGTGATGAAGGTTGTACAACATTGTGAATCTACTTAATGTCACTGAACTGTATACTTAAAAATGACTAAATGGTCAAATGTTTATATCACACTGCAATAAAAAAAAAATTTCCCAGTAATATCTAGGAGTAGAAGAGTAACTTTCTTAATTTGATAAATGACATCTGTGAAAAACGTAAAGCTGATACCATACTTAATGGTGAAAGACTGAACGATATTCTCTTGAAATTAGAAACAAGGTAAGGATATCTACTTTCGCCATTTATTTTTGCCATTTAATGGAGGTTTAAGCAAGTGCAATAAGGGGGAAAAATAAAACAAAAGCCTGCTGGATTAGAAAGGATGATAATCGCAATTAAATCCCAGGAGAATTTTTTGATAGAAATTCTCAAACTTTGATTTCAAAACAAGGAAAACTAAAGAATATGGTGTTTAGGTAAACATGATAAAGCAAGAGAATGCTTAACATAAAAATCAGGATAGTGGTTATCTCAGAGTAGTGGGTGAATTCAGTTAGGGAGTAGCATATAGAAGGCTTCTGGGATGTAGGATAACTTAGATGGTGGGTAGACAGAATGTTCATTTTATTATTTTCTCAGCTGGATATAAAACTTCATATAGTTTTGCATTACAGCATGTATCCCATTATAAAAAGAAGTCAGATCCCTCAAGAGTTTTTAAATTAAAGGAGCATAAGGTAAACAGAATGTAAGGAGTCTTAAGATAAGGACACATGAACATGAAATAAACAGAAGGAAGAGAGATCAAGGATTTCCTGGAGGAAACAACATTATAAATTGAAATGAGGAAATTTTAAAGCCATAGCCTCTGTCCAAATTATATGGCATCCACCTTGACAAAACCACGAAAGGAAGTCTTCTAGGTAGTATTCCAGAACTGGGTGAAGTGGAGATATGCACAGGTTTGCACCAAGCTTATAGATTTGAATTCTAGGTTCTTCTCTCAAAGAGAATTGTTTGACTACAAGATAAGGGGTACCAATGTGAATTTGATTGCAGTGTTACCGGGACCCCAGTGTTTGAGTATGACATGGAATGAATAGATTCTCTGCTTAGGGTATTGTGAGGCCAAGTCCAGGTGCTGGTGAGGCTATAATCCTTTCTGGAGGCTTTGAAGAGATTATTTCCAGGCTAATTAAGGTTGTCAGAGTTCCGTTCCTTGTGGTTGTAGGACTGAATCTGTTTCCTTGACCTGTGTCTCCTTCCATCTTCAAACCAGCAAGAGTCAAATCCTCCTGATGCTTCAAAGTGACTTGTACCTTTTTTATTTCTTCTGCAGCATCTTGAAAATGTTCTCTGCTTTTAAAGGTTCATATAATTAGGTTAAGTCTACCTAGATGATCTTTCTTTTTTTATTTTTTTTCCTGTCTACCTCCTTTTCCCCCTGTCTCCCCTACCCTCTGGTAACCACTAGTCTGGTGTCCATGTCCATGAGTCTCTGATGTTTGTCCTGTTCTTTGTTGCTTTTAGATTTATATCCCACTTAGTTTATAAGTGATATCATGTGATTTTCAACTTATTCTCTCTGGCTTATTTCGCTTAGCATGATTATCTCATTGCCATGTTGTCGCAAATGGCAGTATTTCATTTCTTCTGATAGCTGGGTAATATTCCATTGTATATATGTACCACAGCTTCTTTATCCAGTCATTTATCATAGGGTACTTCAGTTGCTTCCATGTCCTGGCCACTGTGAATAATGCTGCTATGAACATTGGTGTGCAAATATCTTTATAGATAGGAGTTTTCAAGTCTTTGGGGTAAATACCCAGTAGAGGGATTGCTGGATCATAAGGTAGATCAATTCTTAGTTCTTTGAGGAACCTCCATACTGTTTTCTATAGTGGCTGTACCAATTTGCAGTCCCACCAGCAGTATCTGATGGTTCCTTTTTCTCCACATCCTCTCCAACATTTGTTATTACTTGTCCTGTTGATTATAGCTGTTCTAACAGGTGTGAGAATTCAACAGGTATTGAATTCTGGTTTTGATTTTCATTTCCCTAATAACTAGCGATGTTGAGCATCTTTTCATATATTCATTAGTTACTTGTATGTCTTCTAGGGAGAAGTGTCTGTTCAGGTCTTCTGCCCAGTTTTGATAGGATTATTTGTTTTTTTGTGGTTATATGAGTTGTATGAGTTCTTTGTAGATTCTGGATATTAGGCCCTGATTGGAAGTGTTGCTTGCAAATATATTTTCCCATTCAGATGGTTGTCTCTTTACCTTGTTGATGGTATCTTTTGCTAAGCAGAAGCTTTTTAGTTTGATGTAGTCCCATTCATTTATTTTTGCCTTTACGTCCCTTGCCTTTAAGGTCAAATTCATAAAATCTTATTTAAGTCCAAGGTCCTTGAGTTTAGTCCCTATGTTTTCTTCTGTGCATTTTATTTTTCAGGTCTTATGTTCAGGTCCTTATGTTAATCCATTTTGAGTTAATTTTGGTGTGTGGTGATAGACAACAGTCTAGTTTCATTCTTTTGCAGGTGGCTTTCCAGTTTTTCCAGCACCATTTATTAAAGAGGCATTCCTTTCTCTACTGTATATTTTTGGCTTTTTTTCTCAAAAATTATTTCCCATGTAAATATGAGTTTGCTTCTGGACTCTTGATTCTGTTCCACTGGTCCATGTGTCTGTTTTTCTGCCAGTGTCAGGCCGTTTTGATTACTGTCACTCTGTAATATAATTCCAAGTCACTCTGTAATATAATTCCACTCTGTAATATAATTCCTCCAGCCTCGTACTTTTTTCTCAGAATGCCTTTGGCAATTTTGGGTCTTTTGAGTTTCCATACAAAACTCATGATTTTTGGTTCTATTTCTTTAAAAAATGTTAATGGGATTTTGATGGGGATTGCATTAAATCTGTATAATGCTTTAGGTAATATGGTCATTTTAACTATGTGTACCATCAGTATAAAAGAAGTGGTTGTATAGAATGTTGCTTTGTGCAGAATTTGTTTAAAAATACTGCTTCAATTGTATCATCTGAGTTTAGCCAGTTCTTCAAAATTATTCTGTTCACATTCATTTAAAAAAAATCCAGATTATATGGGTTTATTCACTTGCCAGTATTGACAGTTAAAACATAACTTAACAGTTTTAAAAATAACTTTTCAATAAGTAAAATAATTTTCTGTTTTATGGCTTTAGTAAATTTAGGGGGAAGGAAGTTGAGAACTAGCCTCTTATTCAACATGCTAATTATCTCTTCTTTAAATGGACTAAATACAAATGTGCTACAATGATAGAATCCTTTTAACCTAATAATAAAATCAGCTAAATTTTTAGTGATTTAAATGTATTTCTCAATAATATTTTCAGCCTAGCCATAATTCCATTACTGTCACTAAGTTTGGATAGCCTCATGTATTGTGATTTTATTTGAGAAGTTAATAGCTTCAACGTTTTACAGCAAACATTCTGTCTAAAGTAGTTAGGAAATAGAAAGCTTTTAGTTTAAGTCATTTTCTCTTGAATAAAGAGCTCAATAAGCCATTTCCTCATGTTGAAATAAAAGCTGTTTAATGAGAATACAGATCCAGTTCTGTTACTAGAAAAGAGTGTGTGTGTGTGCGTGTAATGAGCCCATGCAAACAGTATCTGATATATCTAAATTCTAGTACAACAAAAGAATTTTGACAAGCTTCTAGAAATCATTTTGGCTATATTGTATTACTCTGACTGCTTATTTGCTTGTTTTTGAATGGTAGTTATTTTAACCTTTGAATTCATTGCACATTGGCTATTTTTTTAAATTTTAATTTAAAATTTTTAAGTTACAGTTGACATTCAGTATTATTTTATCTTAATTTCAAGTATACAGCATAGTGGTTAAATATATAATTTATGAAGCGATCTCCTCAATTAATATAGTACACAGTGAATTATACATGTTACAATATTATTGACTATATTCTCTGTGCTGTACATGCCTGTGACTATTTTGTATCTACCAAT
Organism: Cynopterus sphinx; assembly: GCA_030015415.1. Lineage (NCBI taxonomy): Eukaryota > Metazoa > Chordata > Mammalia > Chiroptera > Pteropodidae > Cynopterus > Cynopterus sphinx. Next base: position 66,061,502 of record CM057387.1, on the reverse strand, counting down.
TAGTACTTCTTAATTCCTTCACTTTTTCATTCAGCCCCCCAACCCTCCTCTTATCTGGCAACCATCATGTGTCTATGAGCCTGTTTCTGTTTTGATTGTTCACTTATTTTGTTCTTTAGATTCCACATATAAATAAAATCACATCATATTTGCCTTTCTCTATTTGACTTATTTCACTTCACATAATACCCTGTAGGTTCACCCATGTTGTCACAAATGGTAAGATTTCATTTTTTTTTTTATGGCTAAGTAATATTTCATAGTATATATGTACTACAACTCCTTTATTCAGTTGTCTATTGATGGGCACTTAGGTTGCTTTCATATCTTGGCTGTTGTAAATAGCACTACAGTGAACATAAGGGTGCATATATATTTTCGAATTAATGTTTTGGATTGCTTCAGTTAAATATCCAGCATAAAAGTGCTGGGTGATAGGTATTTCTGATTTTTTGAGGAAACTCCAAACTGTTTTCCATAGTGACTATAATAATTTGTAGTCTCACCTACAGTGCAAGAGGATTTCCTTTTCTCCACATCTTTGCCAATGCTTGTTTTTTGATTTATTAATGATTGTCATTCTAACAGGTGTGAGCTGATATCTCATTGTTTTAATTTGCATTTTTCCGATGATTAATGACATTGAGCATATTTCATCTTCATATTTCACAATAAATGTTGGTCATCTGTAATTCCTCTTTGGAAAAGTATCTATTCAGGTCCTCTACATACTTTTTAATTGGATTGTTTGGGTTTTGTTGTGTTTTGTTTTCTTTTTGGTATTATATGAGTTCTTTATAAATTTTAGATATTAAACCCTTATCAGATATATCATTGATGAATAGCCTCTGTCATTCAGTAGGTTGTATTTTTGTTTTGTTGATTATTTCCTTTGCTGTGAAAAAACTTTTTAGTGTGATATAGTCCCATTTATTCTTTTGTTTCCTTTGCTCAAAGAGATATATCAGGAAAAAATATTACTAAGAGCAGTATCAGAGAGTTTACTGCCTATGTTTTCTTTTAGGAGTTTTTGGTTTCAGGTCTTACATTTAAATCTTTAATTCATTATGTTTATTTTTGTATATATGGTATAAGAAGATGGTCTGCTTTTACTGTTTTGCATGTATCTGTCCAGTTTTCCAATTATTAAATAAATTGTATTTAACCCATTGTATATTCTTACCTCCTTTGTCATAGATTAAATTACCATATAGGCATGAGTTTATTTCTGGGCTCTCTATTCTGTTCCACTGATCTATGTATCTTTTTATGCTAATACAACACTGTTTTGATTACTATTTCTTGTAGTATAGTTTGATATCAGGTAGTATAGTACCTCCAACTTTGTTCTTCTTTCTCAAGATTGCTGTGGCTGTTCAGCATCTTTTATGGTTCTATGTAAATTTTAGGATTACTTGTTCTAGTTCTGTGAAAAAAGCCATTGGTATTTTGATAGGGATTGCATTGAATCTATAGATTGGTTTGGGTAGTACAGCCATTTTAATGATCTTAATTCTTTCTATCCATGAGCACAGTATATGTTTCCATTTATTTGTATCTTCTTCGGTTTCTTTCTTCAATGTCTTATAATTGTCTGAGTACCGATCTTTTACCTCCTTAGTTAAGTTTATTTCCAGGTATTTTATTTTTTATTTTTTGATGCAGTTCTAAATGGGATCATTTTCTTGATTCCTCTTTCTAATAGTTTGTTATTTGTGTATAAAAATAAAATTTATTTCTGAATGTTAATTTTGTATCCTGCTACTTTACTGAATTCATTTGTTCTAACAGTTTTTTGGTGGAATCTTTAGGGTTATTTATGTACAGTATCATGTCATCTATAAAAAAAATGACAGTTTTAATTCTTCGTTTCCAATTGGATGCCTTTTATTTCTTTTTCTTGTCTGATTGTTGTGGCTAGGACTTCCAATACTGTGTTGTTCCTGATCTTAAAGAAAACTCATTAAGCTTTTCATCATTGAGTATGATGTTAGCTGTGGACTTCTCATATATGGTCTTAATGTTGAGATATGTTCCCTCTATTCTGACATTGCTAAGAGTTTTTATCATAAACAAACACCAGATTTTGTCAAAAACATTTTTTGCGTCTATCGATATGATCATATAATTTTTATCCTTCATTTTGTGTATGTGGTATATCATGTTAATTGATTTGCCAATAATGAATAAGCCTTGCAACCCAGGAATAAATCCTACTTGATCATTGTGTATGATCTTTTTAATGTTTGCTGAATTAGTTTTGCTGATAATTTGTTGAGGATTTTTGCATCTATGTTCATCAGCAGTATCAGGCTATAATTTTCTTTTTTTGTAATGTCTTTGTCTGGTTTTGAAATTGATAATAGTGGCCTCATAAAATGAGGAGCCTTCCATCTTTTTGAATTTTTTTAGGATAGGTATTCAGTCTTCTCTGAATGTTTGGTAAAGTTCACTTGTGAAGCCTTCTAGTCCAGGACATTTATTTGTTGAATTTATTTTATTATTTCTGATATATTTTTGTTAGTAATAATCAATTTGTTCAGATTTTCTGTTTCTTCTTAATTCATTCTAAAGATTTTGTTTCCAGGAAATTTTCTATTTTCTTTAGATTGTTCAGTTTGTTGGCATATAATTGTTCATAGTATTTTCTTAAAATTCTTTGTATTTCTGTGGTGTCAGTTGTCACTTTTCCTCTTTCACTTTTTATTTGGGTCCTCTCTATTTTTTTCTTGATGAGTCTGCTTAAATGTTTATAAATTTTGTTTATTTTTTGGTTTCATTGAACTTTTTTACTGCCTTTTTAGACTCTGTTTTGTTTATTTCTGCTCTGATCTTTATTATTTTATTCCTTCTACTAAATTTTGGCTTTGTTTGTTTTCCTTTTCTAGTTCCTTTAGGTGTATAGTTAGATCATTTATCTGAGATTTTTCTTGTTTCTTGAATTATGCATTTATTGCTGTGAATTTTCCTCTTAGGACTGCTTTTGCTGTGTCTCAGATTTGGGGTCATTATGTTTTCATTTTCATTTGTCTCAAATTATCTTTTACTTTCTTCCTTGATCTTATTGTTAATCCTTCATTGTTTAATAGTATGTTATTTAGTGCACGTGCGTGTGTGTGTTTGGTAATTTATTTCATATCATTGCAGTCAGAGAAAACATTTGATTTGATTTCAGTCTTTTTAAATTTGTTGATACTTGTTTTGTGGCCTAAAATATGGTTTGTCCTAGAAAATGTTCTATGTGTACTTGAGAAAAATGCATATTCTGCTGCTTTGGGTGAAACATTTTGAAAATATCAATTAAATCCATTTGGTCTAGTGTGTCATTTAAACACCCTGTTTCCTTGTTGATTTTCTGTCCGGAAGATTAGTTCATTGGTTTCAATGGGATGTTAAAGTCTCCTACTATGAGCTTGTTATTGTCGATCTCTCCCCTTATGTCGGGCAATAATTGCTTTATATATTTAATGCAACTGTGTTAAGTGTGTATATCTTTACTATGATATGTCGTCATGTTGTATTGACCCCTTTATCATTATGTAATGCCTTTCTTAATCTCTTAGTACAGCCTTCGTTTTAAAGTCTATTTTGTATGATAAAAGTACTGCCACCCAGCTTTTTTAAATTTCCATTTGCATGAAATATCTTTTTCCATCCCTTTCAGTCTGCGTGTGTGTCATTTGACCCAAAGTGGGTCTCTTGTAGACAGCATATGTGTAGGTCTTGTTTTCTTATCCATTCAGCTACCCTAGGTATTTTGATTTGAGCATTTAATTTGTTTACATTTAAAGTGATCATTGATAGGTACATAGTTATTGCCATTTTATTAATTCATATTTATGTTCTTTCCTATTGACGCCCTTCTTCTTAAAGAAATCCCTTTAACATTTCTTGTAATATCATTTCGGTGGTTAACACCTTTAGCTTTTTCTTGTCTGGGAAAATCTTTGTCTCTCCTTAGATTTTAAATGATTGCCTTGCTGGGTAGAGTAATCTTAGTTGTGGGTTCTTGCTTTTCATTACTTTGAATATTTCATGCCAATCCCTTCTGGACTGTAATGTTTCTGTTGAGAAATCCACTGACAGTCTTATGAGAGCTCCCTTGTAGGTAACTAACTGCTTTTCTCTAGCTGCTTTTAAGATTCTCTTTGTCTTTAATCTTTGCTATTTTAATGATGATGTATCTTGGTGTGGGCCTCTTTGGGTTCATCTTGTTTGGTACTCTCTGAACTTCCTGGGGTTGTCTGTCTATTTCTTTCACCAGGTTAGGGAAATTTTCAGTTATTATTTTTTCACATGGATTCTCAATCCCTTGTTCTCTCTTTTTCTGGTGCCCCTTTAATGCAAATGTTGTTATACTTGATGTTGTCTGAGAAGTCCCTTAAACTATTCTTTTTTTTTATTATTCTTTTTCCTTTTTGCCATTCCGATTGTGTTTTCTGCTATCTTGTCTTCCAGCTCCTGATTTGATCCTTTGCTTCATCTAATCTGCTGTTGATTCCTTCTAGTATATTCTTCATTTCAGTTGTGTTCTTTATTTTTGACCTTCTAAAAAGATTTGTTGGCTTTTTTTTATGCTTATATTCTCTTTGTCGAAGTTTTCACTAAGTTCCTTGAGCACCCTTATAGCAAGTTTTTTGAACTCTGTATCTGATAGATTGTTTGTCTCCATTTTGTTTAGTTCCTTTTCTGGAGTTTTCCCCTGTCATTTAATTTGGGACATGTTTTTTTGTCTCCTAATTTGGGCTGCTGCTCTGTGTTTGTTTCTATGTATTAGGTAAATCTTCTATGTCTCCTAATTTTGTGCAGGTGGCCTTGTGTAGTAGGTGCCCTGTGGGTCCCAGTGGTACAATCTCCCTAATCACCTGTGACAGGTACTCCAGGAGTGTCCTTTGTATTGTTTGTGTGTGTCCTCCTTTTGTAGCTGAGCTTTGCTGTTGACAGATAAGTGGGTGGGATTGATGCTCAGGCTGACTGGCAGTGAGGATTAGCCACACCCACAGCATATGAGCTGCTGTGTAGGAGCTGACCCCCATAGAACAAGATTCTTAGCCAACTCCTGTGCCTGTTGAGACCACCCTTTGCACATGCCAATTGTGGGGCTAATCAGGTAGTGCTGTGTTGTGGATTGGTTAGGTTGGTTGGTTCTGAGGCCTCTTGCAAAGGACTTTCATGCAGATCAAGATTAGCTGCTGCCTGTGATCAGCCAGAAACTACCTGGCAGGAGCTACAGAGCTATCCATGCCTATGCTGTACCTGGAGGCATGTGAAAGAGGCCACAATGAACCATCAGTACTGGGCCTGGGGCAGCTCAACAAAAGGCCCAAGGTAGGGCTTGACATAGCCTGCTCAGTACTAAAAGATCCTCAGGTAATACTTGAGTTGAGTGGGGCAGGCTCCCAGGAGTCACCAGGGTGCAGTGACCAGATTTCTCTAGGTCAATGCAATTTCAGATTTGGCCTTCTTAGGGAAGGGCTTATACAGGGACAATGGTAGCTGTCCTTCCAGCCCTCACCCTGAAGCCACACAATTCAGTCTTTCCCTGAAAGTCTCTGGTACCTCCCAAGTCTCAGTCCCACTGCCAGAGACCAGGGTGAGCGCCTGTGGCAAGAGTTTAAATAAAGGCCCTTTAAGAGTATATCTAGGTTTCCAGCAGCCTTTTATCTCACCGCAATGGACAGAATCTCAGATGTTGTAGGGACTTCATTCCAGCACTGGAACCCTGAGATATGTAGCCCAGTGTGTGACTGGGGCCCCTTGCTCAAGGGTGATCTCTGCTGCTGCAATATCCCTCCCAAAGCTCAATCTCTACATGTGGATGTGGGGCCAGCTTGTTTCATATCTTCATACTAATCTCAACATAGCCTCTTTTTTTATATTTTTATTTATAGGAATTGTGTTCAGCTCTTCTTCAGATGGTTCTCACAGTTGATTATTCTATAATTTAGTTGTAATTTTAATGTGGTCATGGGAGGAAGCAAGCACAGTGTTTACCCAATCTGCTATCTTGTCCCCACTCCCCTGACCTTTTTGTGCACATTGGCTGGTTTTTAATGCACAGTCAACTTGACCTCTCTACCCTAATTTGACACTGTCCACTACCATGGCTTGATGTTCTCTCCACTCTGATCTTCTCAAATACTACTGTCTAAGATCCCTATAACTCTGATAATTTTTATCTTAGGGTCTCTCACTGCCTTAGATGTTCTCGGGCTTCTTTTTTTCTCTCTGGTGTGCTTATCTGCTGGCCTCATCTATTCTCATAGCTTCATTTATAGTCTTGACTTCCAAATGTTTCTTAACCCATTTCCCATTTAGAAAAAGAAAGTGCAGCTCACTGCCCGCATTAATTTAATTTTATATGAATGCGCTCTTTGAGGCTGAAACAAATCTGACTGGTTTTCAGTGTAAAAATAAAATATAAAAACTATTTTTAGAATTATTTCTAAATAGAACTTATCTCTAATTCTAATGGAACAGGAATGTATACATAAATTGGATTCATCAAGTGACTCTTCAGCTAACAAGCTGTTTGTGAACAATGTTAATGTCATGTGTAAGAAAGCTACCTTTTCTAGCAATTTTCAGCGATCAAAAATTACTATATTTTGTAAATGGAAATATCACTACTAAAAACAGAATGCTATAAAAAGGATGATGTCATTTGTTTCCAAAGACTATTGACGTACTAGAGTGATGTGAAAATAATAATAAAAGTGAGATATTTCATGGAAAACTTTGGGGGTAAGGTTGGGACTGTCATCTATGAATTATCTTGGGGTAAACATTGTAGCCGAAAGCACCACCGGTGAATATTCTTGGGGCAAACAGGAAATGGGTTCAATGCCAACGTGAACCTTGAATTTCAGACTTGTATTTTTAACTACATTCTGGACACCTCTAGTAGAATATAGAAAACACATTGTATTATTATTGTTGAGGAAAGAACGTCCAGCCTAAGAAAAAGTCTTATAAGAGTTTGAGTCAAACTGGCAACAGTTGCCAAGGAACAAATTCTCAGACTATTGAGAAAATGTTGTGGAGAATGGCAGTTTCACAGCTTATGTTATACATTAGGTTCAAAGGAGGAATGTAAGGAGGGGTAGCATGACATTCACTGGTGGTAGATTAGGGATGCATGAGAAAGCAAAGTGGGGACATTTCTGAGATTGGATAAAAAGTAAAGCAGAGGGTTACTTTTTTTACATTAGTAGAGGTGGTGTGTGGACAAGATAACAATGTCTTATGCTCTGGTACTTGCAGTTGTGCTTTCAAGGGGTCTGGAAAAGAAAATTACTCTGACATTTCAAAGATATGTTAAAGATTGACCTTGTCAAGGAAGCTACAGGCCTAGGACGCAATTTGCTTTTAGTTAGGAATTTTTACATTCAGACCACCCCGTGTGGTTATTTTGGTCCCTGGGTTTGTAAAACCTACCATGCAGGCCCGCCCTGAACTTGTCAGATTAGCATGTGGCCCCTTTTTTGTCTACATTATTTATTATCTACCTGGGTAAACAAAATACTGAAACACCGTGGTTCTCTGAATTCCTGTTTTTAGTTAATGATGTCACCATTCATCTGTTTTCCCAAGGTAGAAATCTCAGAATTATTCTCAATTCCTTCCTCTCATCCTTCTCATATTTAGTCACTAATATTGAATGTTCTCTTTCAGATATATCTTCAGTCTATCTCATCTTCATCCTGTCTGCATTACTAGTATTGGCTTGTATTATCTTTCACTTGGACGATCCAGACAGCCTCACAACTGGTCTTTCTTACTCTTACTGACCTCGTCTGTCCTCTACAGTACCAATAGTGTAATCTTTGAAATAATTCTGTCAACACTGCAGCTTGCTTTTACCTATCATATAATGCCCAAAGTCTTAGACTATCAAACAACATATGATGTGGTTACTTCAGGATCAGTTTGGATTGTTATAGCTGTATCAAACATACCTACTTTTTTAGTAATTTTACTACTAAAAACATAGTAAAAAATCAAAGTGAAGATTTTTTTTCAGTAGAGTAAGCAGCAAATTTACAAAAAATAACATCAAGCTCTGCTAAGAGCTACCTTAGCATAAATAAAAGGATAGTCTTTACATAGAAACTATAGAAAAGGACTTCTGGCTAAATAATAGAGTATATTCATTAATATGTAAATAGCAGTTAATTAGCATCATATTGACAGATTTGCAGGGTTAAATTTCCATGTGCAAATTCTCTAGAATTGGATGAAGATATTGAGAAATAAGCATGAGAAACTTGCCCTCAAAGGACTCATTGTTATTGTTTCTCTCACTGATACTTTATTTTGTCAAAGAGTTAGCTTATTTTTCATAATTTGATGTTACAGGCAAATATTTTATTTTCCCCAATTTTAAAATGTAGCTCTTCTGCCAGAGCACAATGAAAAAAGCCTCTATGTTAAGACATTAAAATGAGATGGGTTTCTGTTGTTTTCCTAAAAAGTTTAGTTTTTTTACCCCTCACTAAAGATCTTTTCCTTCTCACAAATGCGTTTTAAAATCCACTTACAGGGTGTCTAACTAGCCACTAGGGGGCTTCAATCACTTACCCAATGACTGAGTAACGAATGGTCCCTTCTCTGGAACTATTTCTAATCAGAAACGCCAAGTGTTCTTCGGAAAGGTCTTACTTAGTAAATATGTTTATAGTCTCCCTCCTTTGTGATTTGTAGTCCTATGCAAATGTGAAACCAGAGATAACTATGGCCACATTTATATTTCTCCCCATTGTAAAAAATAGTTTGTGTGATCATTACATGGCAAAATGACATGTCTTACATGTCTACAGTCTGTCTTAGCTGTTCTTTGCCTGCCCCTCTGTCATGGTGTTTGTTTGTTTGTTTGTTTGTTTGTTTGTTTGTTTGTTTGTTTTTGCAGCTGTGAAGTTTATCATATTCTTTTATTGCTCAATTGAATGACTGTAATTATATTAACTGACTTTAAAATGGTCAGATTTCTCTTCCCCCCTTTCTTTGTTTCTGTTTTTCTACTTTCTCTTTCTCTTTCCCTCATGTATTTCCAAGCATATTTTTCCACTTTATATTACTCTTTTAAAGTATTTTACTCCTAAAGCAATGTTATGAGAAGTGGGGAGACCATGTTATGCAAAACTCTAAGAGTAAAAAAACCTAGCATAGAAATCAAGTGGAGCCAGAATCTGCCTGTTTACCATTACCTTCCTTTAGGGCTGGCCTTTCACAGTAGGCACAGGGGAATGTGGTACTTATCAACTAGACAGAAAACAAATCTAGTCTTCCTAGAGGAGGAGAGTAAGCAAGACAGGTGATTCTGAAGCATTTGGGAATGTAGTTCACAATGCACAGTGTTAGCTGAACAAGACAAAATGTATTACTATTATAAAAAAAAGATCAAAAGAGTCTATAAACTAAAGCAAATGTGAGTTCCCACATTGGTGAGACCAAAAATCCATGTATATCATCTTTTGTACTTGAAATAATTTTACAAATTTTGTGGCATCCTCAAAATGTCCCTAAAGCATCTATTTATCTTTGTAATCCACTATAGCTTTTCATTTCTGAAGTATTTAAATCCGCTTGGGATTAGAAGCTCTTTGTGTTTATAGTTATTCATTTATTTTTAGAAAGCATTATTGTGCACTTACTTTGTGCCAGGCACGATTTTGTGTATGTCCTGAGACTATAAAGATGAAAAGACAGAATCCCTTCACCCTTAAAATGATTAACATAGTGGGAAAGATGGCCTTATAAAGTGTAAAGTAGTAATCTTGTCCTAAATTACCTTTTGCAAGGAGGTTTCCTTCCTCTAGTATTCTAGGATTTATTGAAAAAATTCAAGTAGACTTTATACCGTTTATAAACCAAAGTACTCTACAAATATATCACTTGTTATTAGGATGTTTTTAATGCATATCATACTTCCTTTTCTGATTTTTCCCTTCAATCACTCTTCAAACATTTTTTCAGTACTTTTGATATATCAGGCTCTATGCTAGGATACAAATATGAATATGACATTGCCTCTGGCTCTCCAAGTTATTTCATATCTCCTCTCTCTGTAAACCCCCAACACTTCATCTTCCCTTACTTTCAACTGGCGATCTCACTTTATGCTTCACTGATGGAACAGAAGCAATCAGGCAATAATTACTTCTTTTTCTCACCATCAAATCAGCTAATGTACCTGAGTACATGTACTCTCTCCTTTCATAATGAAGAACCATACCCTCTCCTGTCTAGGGCTTGGAATCCCTGGCCTGCCTAGTTGAGGATTTCACTCCTTCCATTATCTGCCCCTTTTCTACGTCATATTGTCCTTAAGTAAACTCTTCCTAGAGTCTGTATCTTAGCCAGCTTCTGCCCTTTATCTTGGCATCTTTTCAAGTTAAGACTAATGAACAATTGCCTATACTCGCTCTCTCCACTTTCTCTCTTTTTCTCTGTCCAGTTCACTCTAATCATATGTCCCTTGCTGAAATGATCTTCCTCAAATCTGCCACCAATGATTTTACCTTGCTAAATACAATGGCAATTCTCAGTCTTCTCTAATTTGACCTCTCTTCAGGATTTGGCAAAGATGACCATTTTTCTCCTATTTAAAAAACATTCTATTGTTGGCTTCATTAGGCTCTCAATTTTCCTCCTATATCATTGGAGACTCTTACGAATCACTTCTTCCTTATTCCGCCTCTAAATGTTAAAGTGCCCCAGATCTCTATATAGGATATCTTCCTTTCTGCACTTAAGTTTTCTCCATAGATAGTTATATCCAATTTCATTGCTTTAAATCCAGTCTACATCCCTAATGAATTACAAAGTTACATGTTCAACTCTGATGTCTCCATACTTGAATACTAAATTGCCTTCTTACATCTCAACTTGTTTCTCAGTTCAGTGCATCTCAAAAATAACAAGACCAATACAGAATTATTGGCTCCCCTCCAGAATTTTTTCCTACCCTAGTCTTCTTGATCTTTGGTAAAGCATCCCCATGCACCCAGGGATTTCTCTCATTACCCGCATCTAATCCACAAGCAAGTCTTGTTAGCCCTATCTACAAAGTGGAACCTGAATCAAACCTCGTCTTATCACCATGACTGCTACAACCTTGATCCAAGCCATCCTCATCTCTTGCCTGGATGACTGCACTGGCCATCTGACTGTTCTCCAGGTTTTTCTTCTTGCCTACCATTCAAGAAGTCAGAGAAACTTTTTAAAAGAAAAGCACATTACTGCCCTTCTTAAAACCCTCTGATAATTTCTCATCACCATTAGAATAAACCTACATAGCTTTCTTGTTTCATCTGCTAACCCTCTCATCTTGTTCACTCCGTTCTGACTACATTTAATGCCAAATGCATTTCTGTCTCAGGCCTTTGCTTTTTTTGTTCCCTATGCCTGCCTGGAATACTTTTTCCACAGACCACTTTTTGTGACTGATTCCTTGTCATTCATCATTCACTTCCCAGAGTTGTCGCTACAAATGTTGTCTCCTCAGAGAGATCAAGGACCATTTGGTGTGGACCCAATGTTTCCATGGATATTTAGGACAGGACCAAATTTCAAAGACCTTTCAGGGTGGACCAAATATCTCAGTGAATACCTTGGATAGGACCAAATGTCCTGCAAGGTTTATTTTGTCTTTCCATAGCAGCAACCCCTATTCTTCTAGGAATGCTTCCTAAAACTTTGATTCTCATAGAAGCTGCCATCCCCTAGGCACTGACTCCTTGAGCTCTGAACCCTCTTGGTTTCCTATCTTGGCTCTCCCTTTTCTTCCCACCACATTTGCACTTGGACACCAGACCTTACTGTCTATTTTATAACTGATTCAGAAATAACAGCTAGTTTTCTGAATGTTTACTGTGTGCCAGGAACTTTGCTAAACGTTTTAATACATTATCTCATTTAATTGTGAGAACCATAATGTAGTCACAAGGCAGTGACTGTTACTATTCACATGAGGAAACAGATGTTTAGAGATGTTTATGAAAGTCACGTGGCTAGTATGTGGTAGGGCCAGTTCCTTCCAAGCCTTTGCTCATTGTCATAGGACTACAGGTCTCAGAAGCCAAAACACCACTCCTAAGTCAGGAAACATCCAGTAGGGCCTTTGGTCTTTTGCCTCATAAATGGGGGGAGGGTTATTTAATGTCTTATTTTACCTCTACTATGCTTTAAGCTTTACCAGCATCATGGATTCTGTCAGTTTTGTTAAATACTGGGTAGTTTTCACTACGATTTTTAGTTCATTCAGCATTACCAGAATGCCATAGCCTGTTATTATAGTCTTTGAGGACCTTCATTATGACCTTATCTCTTTGAAAATAGACATGATGCATCTAATCTTAGCTGTCTGTGGTTTGGGGATTTGTTAGATTCCCCTGCTGTAGGTTTTTTTTCTGGGCTCTTATTGCTTTGTTACTTCTCTTTGGAGTTGCAACATTTTGTCGGTAAAACTAGGTTAATTTCTTTCATTTTGTTTAATCTTTTGGACGCTTCTCTTTTGTAGCTTAAGGTTTTGGGGACAGATCTGCTGAACTGTTATCCTGTCTAATATAATGTAATGGACTGAATGTTTAGGTCCCCTCCCTCAAGTTCATATGTTGAAATCCTACCCACTAAAATGATGGTATTAGGAGGTAGAGGGTTGGGGAGATGATGAGGTCATGAGGGCAGAGAATGGGAATGAATGGGAGTCAGGCCCTTAAAAGAAACACCCCTTGCTCCTTCTGCCATGTTAGGTTACAGGAAAAAGATGGTTGTCTATAGAAGCAGGCCTTCACCAGACACGGAATATTCCAATGCCTTGATCTTGGACTTCCCAGCCACCAGAACCATGAGAAATAAATTTATATTATTTATAAGCTGCACAGTTTATGGTGTTTTGTTATAGCAGCCCAAATAAACTGAGACATATACCTGGTGTTATTCAAACTCCAGGACATAACTCTATAGTGAATTGTGAAATCAGTTTGGTGTGTTATGACCAGCATTTTTAAAACAAAATAAAATTTAAAATGTTAGGATGTATCATACATATTAAGGATTAATATAGGGAGCATTTGAGATCTTGCTTCCTGGCAATTGTCGTTAGTTTTGGCTCATAAAAACTCATAAAAATCCTCTAAAAAAGGATTAATATAGTTTTGTGAAACTTGTTTCAATTATGTATGTGTTGAAAAGTAAAATGTATTTCTTATTTTCAATGACAGAAGTTTGAGAATGGCTATCCTAAAGGATCCTCCTATTTGGAATATACTAACTTTTATTCTTAAGGGAAAATCATTTTTTAATTCTTCTGTAGCTCAGCTAAATCACAAATGATGGCATTTACTAGATTTTAGAGTTGAGACAATTATCTAAGGAGTTGAAGGATAGCCTATAAGTATCCTAGATTTATAAGTATCCTAGATAAAAGAGTTTCATCTCAGAAAATTATTGACCAGCTTCTATAAAGTGCTTAGAACATTTCCTATCCTGAAAGATAGAACATTCCATTTTCACCTTGTCCTCAGAAATTCCCCTACCACCAATTCTGTATTCCTGGGAGAAGGAATCTGATGGGCCCAGCTTAGAGCAGCTATTAACCTGGGTCCAATCAATAATGGCAGAGGTGAAGTGAAGGTCATGTAATCTAGTGCCAATAAACAGGAACTATAGATAGAGTGGGCATTTAAAAATCGGCCTCTTAAATTTGGCATCTGAGTAACCTTTTTTCTAATGTTTTTGGGAATACCCTGATGATGTGTCATAAATTTGTTCATCAGTCCTGTTATTAGAACCATTCCAATAAAGCAACTTCTGAAGCTAAAAGGAATCATTCTATACTTGATTTAACTGTCTTTCAAGAGCCTGAGTGATTGGGGCTTATGCCAACTGTTCTGGTCCCACCTAGTCCCACAGGGGCAGATCTGAACATTTCTAAATAAAAGGACTAGAGATAGAGTAGCAAGGCCCGCTGGGAGCCAACCCTGGCACTCTGAAGCCCCAATACAGATTACCTCACTTGGGCCCTAACCTCTGTCCATAAACTTCATAAACCAAGGCTCATCCCGGCTTCCCATTGATTGTGTCTTAAATCTTTCTAAAAAGGATGTCTCCACCTTACCATTACCATCTGACCAAGCTCTTATGCATTTTATCTCATCTGTTCCTTTGGGTGCCAGGAATTGAGCTAGTTACTAAGGATATATTGGTAGATGAAGTAGACATAGTCCCTTTGCTGGTAAAGTTAACTCTTTTCATTTTGACCAGGACTGTCATTTAAGTTCTATTGATTTCATTCTCTATCTCAGTACTCACTCATAGGACTTTTGCCTCTTGCTGAAATCATGGTCCAGTTAGTCCTCAGCCATCCTGTGAACTCTGGGTCAAAGGTGAAGGGAAGAGTTGCTTTCTGTCTGTTTTGTTGCAGGGAACATTTTTCCTGCCTATCAAAATACCAAAAATGTTCTTAAGAGCAGCTAAGACAAATATCAAGCAATATTTTTTTTTTCTGGTAGGAAATCACTAGATTGGCCCATGTAATCTTATCTACAGAATTCTCTTCCTTAACCTATTAATTATCTCACTCAGTCCTTAATCTTTTTAGCAAGGTTCTAACAAGACGGAAATGTTTTGGATCCAACACTAGTAGCTAAGATAACAGTGTCACCAGCAATGGAAAATAGTGACTACACCAATGTTTTAGTGTATGGTAAAGATGCTTACCTATGAGATGTGTTATAACTAACTACTACCCATAACTAAACTACATATGTTTGAGAGTGATGTCCTAAGTAAATTAAAGTGGATTCAGGGTTATTCCTATAATCAAACCATTCAACATAAATATTTTTGAACATCTCTTAAATATATGCCAGGTATTATGCTAGGCACTGGGAACACTGCTCTGAACAGTCAGAAAATTGGAAGGGGTTGTATGTGTTCACCATTTCTAATTCTTCTCCTTCCAATCTCTTGTAAAGCTATACTAATAAAGCTTCACGTCCACTACCCCTCTGACACTGTTTTTGTCACAGTCACCTGTAACTGACCTTCCTTGTCAAATTCAATAGTCAGTCCTTAGTCTACCTGCCCTGCTGGCAGCATTTCACACAGCTAGCTGCTCACTCCCTCCTCGAAATGTTTTCTTCACTTTGCTTCAGAGAGGTCACACCCTCTTGTTTCTCTTCCCTAGATAGGGCAGGGGTGGCCTCCCTTCTGTCCCCTTAATTGCCCTAAGGCCACTAGGCTAGATCAAACAAGTACAGGCAAACCACTTGACTGAAGTGATGGATAACTTTAAGGGGAATTATGGAATCATTCCTTTTTATGCTTACAGTACTTTATTAAGGTATAACTTATAAACAGAAAAATTCGCAGGCATGATTTTTGGCAAGTGTCTACACCAGTGTAGCCAACACTCAGGTCACTGCTCTCCCCCATTGTACTTTATTATTAAAAGTCAACTTCCAGCCTAATCTACTATCTGATGGTGGGTGGGGCAGTGTCTAATTTGGCATCTGTATGCACCAGACACATTATCCATGTTTGTGCCAGGCCTGCTTCTTCCCCCATGGGGCAGCTGAGGACAGAGGCACAGAAAGCTGCTGGGACTTGACCAGGGTAACAGACAGTATGCAAGCACCATGATCATGAACGCTAGACTGTAAATTCCACAAGGGCAGGGCTCTTTGTGTTGTTCTCTGATATGTCCCATGTACCTGGAACAATATCTAGCACATAATCGGCACTGAATAAATAGCATATAGGAAAAGTAGCACTACCAATTCCAGGCCTCTAAGGAGAACTAACAGCCTCCATTTTGTGCTGTTGGGATTCTTAAACCACCATATATGAAGTCTGGCTACCCTGCTGCAAAGACCACATAGAAAGAAGCCATATAGAGAAGCCATGTAGAGAGAAAAAAGTCCTGAAATGACATGAAGAGAGAGAAACCCAGCTCAACTGTCCTAGTGTCCCAGCTGAGCCCATCATAGATTATGCAATCATGAGCAAATTAATGAGTTAACTAATTAGATAAAAAAGAAATAGCCAAATTTCTTCTGAAACACCCTAGCAAAGACCTTCTTATTTTAGGTATTGTTTTTCACAGTCTGGCCTGAAGACCACCTGTATCAGAATAACCTAGAGTGTTTTTTTGAAAGGGAAATATTTGATCCACCCTAAGAATCTCTTGGACAAGGCAGGGGCATCAGGATATTTAATGAGACTTACTCAGTTGATTCACTGGCACAATAAAGTTTGAGAATCTGTTTAAAGGCCCACTCCTACCTATTTTCCACGCTGCTCTACGTCTACCCTTCTCCACCGCCCCCCCAAGCCTACTGCTTTACTATTTAGAGTTTGATCCTACTGGTTGTTCAAATGCTGGACCAGAATTCTAGATCAAATGATTTTTCATGGTTGGTATTTTCTTTTCACCTACTCAACTCTGTTCTACCTGATTCATTCACTCTGAATCCACTTTGTCTTCAGGATTTCTCCTGGTCTTGGAGTGTTTCTTATAATTCAGCTGAAGAAACTCATACCTTTGAAGACCTGAAGTCCCTGGCTGTGCAGACTGGTTCTGGTTCTCACCTTATTTCTCAGGCTAGCACATCAGCTCTCTTCATCCTTGAAAAAAACAAATCATGATCAGAGCTTTTAAAACTGGATAAAGTTCAACTTAAGGACAAAAATATGTTACGGCTTTGTTAATTAGGAGTTAACATTTGTGAACTCAGTAAGATCAATTTCAGGGAGTGTGGTGAAGGCAAAAGCCAGGTTTTGCAGTAGATGAATGAATTAATGGGAGCTGAAAGTTTTTATCAAGATGAAAAAGAATAAGCATACTTGCAGGTGAAGGAGAAAGAACCACTAAGGAAGAAAAAAGTTGTTAACAAAATAATGAGTGTATTGAGAAGTAGAATGACCCAGAAGGATGAGAATTGATTATAAAATAAGGGATGGTGTTACAGTTTTCTATAGCCGCATAACAAATTATCCCAAACTTAACAATTGTATAATTATATCTCATGATTTTGGGGTCAAGGATTCGGGTAGGGCTCAGCTGAGCAATTCTTCTCTCCCACCTGACTTGCCAGATCTACCAGTAGATTGGTTAGTCTGGAAGGCTCAAGTTTGCTTCATTCATGTCTGATGCCTTGGAAGGAGTGACTGGAAGATAGGGCTCAGCTGAGAAAGTCAACCAGAGCACTTACAAGTGGCCTGTCCCAGGGAAGTCTCAGGGTGATTGGCCTTCTTACATGATGGCTCAGGCTTCCAAAGAGAATGTTCTAAATGTTCTGGACAGAAGCTGCAAGACTTCAAATGACCTAGTCTTTTTAGGTCCCAGAATGTCACTTATGGTGGATTCTGTTAAACAAGTCACTGGCCTTAATGGCTCAGCCCAGATAGAAGGGAAAGGAATAAGGACTCCAACTCTTAGTGAGAGGAGAGTCAAAGAATTTACAAATATTTTTAAACTACTACAAGAGAGGTGGGTGGATAAAATCAGAGAACATAAAAAAGAGTTGCCTTGGACATGAAGAGATGTCACCTCCATTGAACTTTTAAATGTTAGGAATATCCAGAACTGTGTCCTTAGTTCTCTCTAGATATACTGTCTCCCTAGGTCATCTCATCTCGTCCTCCTGTTGCTTCAAAGACATTCATATGCTGATGACTTTCAAGTTTGTATCTCTAGACCCAAACTCTCACTTGAGCTCCAGATTTGTATATCCAACTCCCCTCTCAACATATCCACTACGATATCTAGTAAGCATCTCAAATTTTAACACTGTCAAAACAAAGCTATTGATTTCTATCCTACCGTAAGTCTGCTTCCTCCAGCCATCCTGATTCTAGTAAATAAAGCCAACATCCACTAAATTGCTCAGGACACATACCTAGGAGCCTTACTTATTCAGTCCATTGATAAGTGTCTACTTCAAATTCAGATTTCTGTTGGCTCCAACTTCTTAAATATATCCCAAACCCAACCACTTATCTCCATCTCTGCTCATCTAAGTCAATGCCATTATTACCCCTCACCTCTCACTGGTCTCCTTGCTGCACTCTTGACCCCTCATTGCCCTTCCTCCATCCACAGCATCGAGAGTAATCTATATAAAGTATAAATCAAATAATATAAATTCTCTGCTTAAAACTGTCTAAAGACTTCCTAATGCAATCAGAACAACCTACAAACTTCTAATTAGTGTCTATGAAACCAAATCCTGCTCCATCTGCTTTTTCTGCTCTCCCCTCCCTCCACTCTTCTTCCCCTTGTTCACTGAGCCCTAACTACTTTGATTTTCTTTTAATCCCATGAACACACTAAGTTTGTTCCTGTCTCAGCTCGTCCCACCTATTGCTCATTCTGCTTAGAGAGCTCTTCCTTTCTTCATCTGGTTCTTCCTTTTTATCATGTAGGTGGTTAAAAAAAAAATGAGTCAAACGTCACTTTCACAGAGAGGCCTTCCCTGACCACTGCAGCTAAAGTAATACTACATCTTGCCCAATCACCTCATTTCAATGGTCTATGGTATTTTTTTCATAGCATTTATTAACACCTAAAGTTCTTATTCACTTTTTAAAATATGTTTATTCCCTGTCTTCCTTCACTAGGACATAAACAACTTGAGGGCACTCTTACTGTCTTATTCACAGCTGATTTCCCAGTACTTAGAATAATGTAGGCCACAAAATAGACATACAATAAATGTTCACTTAAATTGGCTATTTCTTTATTCTGCACATAAGTCGAGGAGAGGAAGGAAAACTCTTTCCTCTGTGAGATGAAACGTAAAGGTGTTTGGCTAAAAACAACAGGGCAGAGATTTCAGAAGAGTGTCTTGCATTAGGGGTTGTGCACCCTTCTAGACACTTCTCTCTGCAAAGGTTGTGTTTTTGTTTTTTAATCAGTAGATGAAAATTTTGTTTTGATTCTGACTAACATTTCTTAAAAAGTTATGAAAGAAATAATTTGATTTTTTCACCTTTTTAGATAGCATTAGCTTTCAAAAACAGCAGTTCCATATTGTTTTACAGTTCTGGCCTAGAATTAATTTCCCTTAATCCATTGATTTTATTTTGCTTTTGTTTCCATTTTTGTTTTCCTTTCTCTTTTTAAAGGATCTACTATATCTAGCCCTGACAATACAGGATCAAACTCAGGAAAGCACAAGTACCAATCAATGTTTTCTTTCATCATGGCTTTTCATTACAACCTTAAGTGAGTCTTTTTGTGGTTCCATAGCCACACTTCTCTGTTCTCATCAATAAAGTCTAGGTCCTTTGCAAGAATTAAATTCATGTTTTGATATCCATGCTTGTAACTCTCTTTTTCATCAGCAAAGTCTATGCCCTTTGCAAGAATTAAATAGGCATAATTTTTTCATGTTTGTCCTTTACTACATTTGAATAAAATGTTTTATTCAAGGTATATATTGGCTGCAAATTTTATTTTCTTATGCAACTTTTTATTGATGTTTTTTTTAAATGATTTTTATAACACCTTTTCATTTGTTCATTTTTACTGGTTCAAACATAGCTCTCCTCCAGAATGTTGATGTGAACTGGATGTGAATTTATGAATGTGATGAAAAGAGTAATTAAATAAAGAACTGCTTCTAACAGATGAAAGCACTGTTAATTATTTTTCCTTAGAGAAATGACATATATACATAGCACACAGCTTTGGGAAGCCAGATCAACCTGCTGGACATGCTGAACCTGTTCTTCTCTGTTCCAAAAATGGAAAGCAACATGTGTGTTTTATTTCTGAGACATTTCAGAAAGCTAAATGTGTTTCCATGTGATATAGCATATCGATAACTTTGTAAGGGCTTTTGACTTGCCTTTTTCAAAAACCTATGTGCTGTTTACAAGTGTGGCTAAAGAACCAGAATGGACATTTATATGCAACAGTAACTGGTCAGCAGCCAGGTAAACTCTGTAGGGACCTCATTTCTAACCCATACAAGGGCTGTTAAGACCAGAAAATTAAACATTACTCAAACTTCTTGTAGCATGTTTCTGATTTGGAATTTGGGAGCTTATTTTTAGAGTTTTCCATATTTGGTCAACCACACATTTGGAAGAAAGAATACAATATTACTCTGAATGTGTGACTGTGACTGTTCTCTCTTGTTGAGAAATAGTAGGGGCCTGAGAAAGCTTTCCTTGATCTATTTCCTCACCTCCAAGCAGATCTGGATGTAAACTATTTCTAAATATTGGTTTAATACTTATAAAACTCCAAAGAAGATTCCACAGCTCGCCTTAGGACGCAGCAATTCTCACTCTAACCCACCAAATGTAACCTTCATTTTCCCAGACCACACTTGGCGATTTTGAGTATGTGGATGACAAGATCATCCACAAGTATTTGGCTCTAAGTTCCCAATCTGATATCCGATAAGGACATGCAACTTCCCAAGTTTCTCTTATTCTCATAGGCCCCAAATAGTTTCATGGACCCTGGGAGTTTTTTTGGGTTTTTGTTTTTTGTTTTTTTTTTTTTTCCTGCTCCAGGTCAGCCTCCTGCCAGGACTCCAACCAGGACTCTGTATCAGTCTTTCCTATTCTTGTGAGGGCTCTTCTCAAAATGGGTAGAGGAGAAGGTAGGGATTCCTACCCCTTCCTTCTGGTGATTAGTACAGCTCTTTAGCTGTAAACCAGCCCTCAGGCTAACACAATTTAAGCCTCCAAGAAGCATCCTTTACCCTCCAAGTCCCCAGCTTCACTTTTATTTTCATTAAGAACTTAAAACAAGTTTCTTCAGAGATGAGGCCAGAGAAGCATTTTTTAGTTTCATAATAATGCATTCCTCACAGGCAGACAGCTACCTCTCTCTGTTTTCTGCTACCCTTACATGAATTTCCCAGGCAACCCATCTCTTTTCCTCAAAATTGTTAGAAAAGTCTCTTGTTTCTTATGTTATTTAGGAAATGTAACCATAGCATTCTAGGAGATGAACCATCAGTCCCAAATTCTTATATCATTTTTTTCCAAGAGGCTTTGAGACCCTCATGCAAATAATATCCTCTTACTCTCATATCTTAGACTTTCCAAAGCAAACTTGTAGATTATACATCTTTCTTTCTCCATATTTGACCAAGGTGGGTTTATGCAACATCTCCAATACTTTTTCTGAAATTCCCAAGGAGTTATAGTATGTGCCCCTGCCTTATTATGCACAGCAATATGGCATCAGACTCTTCCTTCCACTAAGTCTCAATTTACTCCAGTCTTTCCACCCTTCAATCAATTCCTATGCATTCCTAATTACAAAGCTCTAGAATATGAAGAACAGCCACCACCACCACCAGGCATGTTGTATGCTCACATGCACATACACTCGCAAATGCACACACACGTTTAGGGCCGTTGGATTTAAATTATCAAAGATGGGAAAATATGTACTTTGGATGCAAAATGGGCAACACTTTCAAGTCAATATTCTGAACTAATTTCTTATTTTATATTAATTGCAAGCAAAACAGGATTTTAGAGTTTGCCACCATCATAATCAAAGCCCCTATCATCTCTTGCCTTGACACCTAAAACAATTTTCCTACTTTTACTCTTCCCCACCTCTGACACATTCTCCACACAATATCCAGTATTCTTTTAAAAATAATATCATGTCACTTCCTTGTTTAAGTGTTTTTGATGGCTGCCCATTGACATAAAATGGAATCCAAACTTCATACTCTGGCCTCCAAGGCCCTGATCTGCCTACCTCTACAAACTCATCTCATGCACTCTCGCCTGCTGACTCTGCTATAGTTATGCCAGCCCTCTGTCAGTTGCTAGGACCTAATAAGCTATTTCCTGAATTAGGACCTTTGTACTTGTTGTTCCACTGCTTGAAAGGCTGTTTCTTGGCTCAGTCCATTGCTGACTCCTTCTCATTCTTCAGGTTTCAGATTAAATGTCACCTTCCCAGATGGGCCTTTCCTATCCACCCTATTGTAATAATGATAATTATTATATCACTACTACTTTTACAGTAATGGTAGTAGTACTATAATTCATAATAATAGATAAGAATGGAGTACCACTCCTGTTATTCTCTATCATCAAACTTTGTTATTTCCTTAATAACTTAGTTATATTCTGTTTATTTATTTGCTATCTGTCTTCTCAGCTTGAATGTTAGCTTCTTAACCATTTTAGCATTGTTTGTCTTGTTCACTGTTGGAGCCCTATCTCCTGGTATAGTGCTTGGCATGTATACTAAACAATTAGTAAATATTTGTTGAAGGAATAAAGTTTTAGGATTAGAAAGTATTAGGAGTTAATTAAAGTATCTTGTTCCTTACCCCAGTTCATGGCTTTATTTTTGGCCCTTTCTAATGTAGATGTTACTTGAAAAGTGGTATATGTCCTGGTGGAGAACAAAAAAGAAAAATAGGGAAGAGTTATTCCCTTTCTCTAATTGATTTTACCTTACTTGTTCTGACATCAGCTTTGTTTTTTACCACAAAGACAAATAGTCATATGAGTCATTTATTCTTAGCTAAGCAGTTAATCGCGTGGCCACTCCTTATGCGAGGGGGGGTGATGGAGGTAGGGGTTACAGTTGAGTGAATTCTAGATTAATGTTCATCTTTTTGTTCATAGAATCTTAAAGATTTTGTCTATTAAAATGTTTTTCCAAACCATGGGCTTTTGTTCATAAGTGAATAAAGAAATATATTTGTCATGTTCCAATCAGCATTTGAAAAATAGGTTAGAATGGATTGCACATAAGGTAAGTACTGTCTAGTGAAACTTTCATTCAATCATGTGTATGACTTTATGTGTGTATATTTTGTCTTGATGTAAAGCATATTATAGTATATTATTGTGGAAAATAAACATAACATCAAAAAGTCTGAAAGCCGCTGCCTAAATGAACATCGAGTGTCTTATAGTAGACAGGAGGCTGGCTTTCTGTTAGTCCTAAGATGGCATTTGTGTTTACCTCCTGGGACTTCTTTAGCAGAGCTCTGAGGGTGTTCAGGATTGAAGTGGATGAGAGTAATAATTCTGCCATACTTCTAAATGAAGACATTATCTACCATTTTGCCTAGAAACATTCTTAGAACAATCTGTTAGAAGCATGGGGACCACACCAGCTATTTGAAATAAACTCCAAATACATTATTATTTTCATTATCAGTTCTCCATTACTTTTCTTCTCCATGCCGATATCAGAATAACTTTGTCTTAATAGATTAGGGCCAAATGGCCAGGAGTCTGGTAAGAGTTGGCGAGGAGGGAAAATTAGTGAAGAGGTTTAGGAATTAGGCCACAAAAGTACATTTTGGGTTCTCTTTTTTGTGCTAGTTTTCTTCTCATGGCTTTTTTTTTTACAGCAAAATAGGAAGTAGGATCATCCACTAAAAATGAGAGTGGGGAGGAGGTGTTGAGGTTGGAGGAGAGAAGAAGGCATGAAGCAGTGCAAGAGTGAATGGATTAAAGAAATGCAGTATGACAGTGTGCAGCACAAGGGACATGTATTTAAAGTAGGTCCAGTGAGCATGGTACACATCCAGCATTGAGATGTAGGCATGCAGTAGAGAGTTGAATTTAACCACAGATGAAAGTTCTACTTAGGGAGAGTAAAGAGCATAAACAAAATCTGAGTGCCTGGAATTACATGATGTGTAAATATACTTAAAAAACCTTTTAGAAATCAGAAGCAATTCATTTGGCTCCAATGTCCACCGAAAAAGCTGAGAAACAACCTGGCATTCTTCTTTTGCAAGTGAAATGTGTAGCATACCACACTGAAATAAAGAGGTTCAATGTTAGCTGCTCCACTGGTCTTCTGACTGGGAGCTGTAGAATCCTGTCCACAAGAGTCATTTAGGTGTGTCTGACTCAGCCACCTTTGTTCCCATATGATAGTACCAGGAGGGCTTTTTAGAACAACAATGACTGGAAATAGCTGAAAAAAGCTGAGTCCCCATTATGGAGTGAGAACTCACTGGACAGTTAATTTCAGCAAAATTCCAGAATATACTAACACCATAATTAATATTCAGTGTAGGGAAGGGCATCTATATTTCTCCTCAATGAGAAACGAGAAAAGCTAGGGACTTATCTCTAGTCTAATCTGATGTCTTCTTTTCTTGCATTAATTAAATCTAGGTTCAATTAATCCCCTTCTGTGTAATCTGCTCTGTTTTTATTCAAGATGTTTCACCTTAAGATGTATACCATATTGAATCTTTATAAATAACTATAAAAATGCTCAGTCTCAGCAACTTTTCAGCTCCTTCTCCAGTCTCTGTCAGTTTCAGCTTCTCGCCTCCACTCCAGCCTCCACCATGCCATGAGGGTGACCCAGAAGACAAGGTGTCCACCTGTGGTCCTTGGGCCTTCAGCAGCCTCTTGTGCTAGAGTGCTCCTGGTGCCCTGTTGTTCCTTGGCCTCTTCCCAGTGGGTGGCTACTGGGCTGGTTTAGATATGAATCTGAGCAGGGGTTACAGTGAAGGCTGGGTATATGGGGAGGATCACAGCTGTCCAAGTAAACTAGAGCTTGCTGAGCCCCCTGAAACTGGATGTGGACCCCAACATCCAGGCCATGGGAACCCAGGAGAAGGAGCAGATCAAGACCCTCAACAAGAAGTTCGCTTCTTTTGTCGACAAGGTACAGAGACTGGAGCAGCAGAACAAGATTCTGGAGACAAAGTATAACCTTCTGTAGCAGCAGAAGACAACTTGCAGCAACACCAACAACATGTTCAAGAGCTACATCAACAACCTTCCGGGGCAGCTGGACACGCTGGCCCAGGAGAAACTGAGGCTGGAGGTGGAGTTTGACAACATGCAGGGGCTGGTGGAGGACTTGAAGAATAATTATGAGGATGAGATCAACAAGTGCATAGAGATGGAGGATGGATTTGTTATCAAGAAGGATATGGATGAAGTTTATATGAACAAGGTGGAGTTGGAGTACCGCCTGGAAGGGCTAATGGATGAGATCAACTTCCATAAGCAGCTGTATGAAGAGGAGATCCCTGAGCTTCAGGCCCAGATCTCCAACACTTCTGTGGTGCTGTCCATGGACAACTACTCCCTGGATCTGGGACAACATTATCACCCAGGTCAAGGCTCAGTACAAGGAGATTGCTAACTGCAGCCAGGGTGAGGCTGAGACCATGTACCAGATCAAGTATGAGAAGCCACAGACATTATCAGGGAAGCATGGGGATGACCTGCATCACATGAAGACAGAGATTTCTGAGATGAACTGGAACATCAGCCGACCCAGGCTGAGATCAAGGCCCTCAAAGGCCAGAAGGCTTTCCTGGAGGCCACCATCACTGGTGCCAAGCAGCATGGGAGCTGGCCCTTAAAGATACTCAGGCCAAGGAGGCTGAGCTGGAGGCTGCTCTGAGAAATGCCAACCAGGATGTGGCCTGGCAGCTGCACAAATACAAGGAGCTGATGAATACCAAGCTGGCCCTGGATGTGGAGATTGGCACCTACTGCAAACTGCCAGAGGGTGAGGAGAGCTGGCCAGAGTCTGGGATACAAATCATGAGTATCCATACCAAGACCATCAGTGGCTACCGGGTGGGCTGAGCCCAGCCTATTGGAACCTCACAAGCCCTGGCCTCAACTCCAGTCTGAGCTGACAGTCCAATTTTGGCTCCGGTGGGGGAGCATTCAACTCCACCAGCACCAGCTTCACCAAAACCATGGTTGTGAAGATTGAAATTCATGATGAGAAGCTGGTATCTGAGTCATCTGCCATCCTGCCCAAGTAAACAGCTACTTGTGGTCCCTTTTTACCTCTGAGCCTGTGGGAAAGGAGCTGCGCATGGGGAGTGTCAGGCACAGGAGACCTGCCTGAGGCTGAGCCCAAATCCTCAGCCCAACCTTGGGTGGGTAGTCTACTACGCCTCTTACCCATACCCCCAACTAAAAGTCAAATGTTTTTTTCCAAAATAAAGTCTCAGCTGACTGCCAACCTGGAGGGGGGAAAAAAGAAAGAAAAAAGCTTACTGTCAACTTTGTATTCATTTGCAATACTTTTTTCCTTTATTCAACATATCTTTATAAAATACTTGTCATATTATCAGTACCATACCTGGCCCCAGAGATGCAAAATAACCAAATAAAAATAGTTCCTGCCCTTACAGAGCCTACTCTCTTAAATAAGCAGTCACACTGGGTTGTGGTATGTGCTTGAAAAAAGGAAAGATACACTATAGGTAGAGCTGTCAGATAAAATCTGAATTTCAGATAAATTATAATGTACCAGTGTAAGTGTCTCATGCTATCAGCAGCACTAAGGCAGTTCAGATAAGGAGACTTTAACCTAGTCTAAGGAAATGAGAAAAGGCTTCCTGAGAGAAGGGACATTGAAACTTAAATTTTCCTTTATGTACCAAGTCCTTGTCAATGGTATTGCTAAGTTGGATTCAATTCTCTTTGGAAAATGCCTTCTGCCCATTCTTGGGATATGGCCATTCTCTCTCTCTCTCTCCAAAATGTTATTCCCATAGCATGAGGAGTGGAAGGTTTTTCACACACTTTTTTTTTATATATAAAAAAATAACTCTCCCATTAGAGTCTGAGTTGAAAATCCTTTATCTTTATTTGACAGAAAATGGCTGCCACATATCTTCCTATGTAATACTGCTAAGTATCTTTCTGGGTCATAGCCACTCAAGAATTTACCCCTTATGTCTATACTCTTTTAGGCTACACAACCTACTTATTGATGGTATAATTCTCAAAATGGATTGTTCATGTATGTTCTTCAAATAAAGTAGTTTTGGGATTTTATAAAAAAAGACTTTATTTTCATGTGCTAGAAATACTATCCCAGCCTTTTCCCTGCCTGAGTCTCCTCTGTCCTCCTCCTTCCAGTGCTATTTCTGACTAATGTGCATTGTAAGAATGTCAGATGTTTCTGGGGGAAAAAACAAACTAACAGACCCTTACTACTTCTCCATAAGTGATACTAAAAATACTAGAATACATTTCTATATTTTCCAGTGAATAGATTATTTCAATCAGCCTATTTATAAGCATTTAAACTGGTTACCACCAAATCAGTTGGGCAAGATATTAAGGTGGTGAAACCAATTCTCTTGAACACACTTGATCATCACTTGTAGGGAAAGATAACTGTTTATTTTCCTAAAGAATTCAGTCACAGACAAAAAAAAAAGTACACCAATAACTCTTTCAACTCTCTTACTCTGACGTTCAACCAAGATTAAGAGATATATCAAAAAGGTATGTCTGTGTAACTGTAGACAATCACATCCCTGGCAGCCCCTCAGCTCGTTTGCCTTCACCAAGGGAGGAGGATCATTCCTGCCAGGAGCCACAAGATCTATATAGCACTACCTTTGTGTGTTGGGCACATCCTGGAACATCTTGATGGTCTCTCACCCACAGCAGAATTGTGTACAACATACCTGGCCTCTGGCCATAGTGGTTTGACTGGAGACAGGCCACTGACTCAAACTGAGCAGATTCCCTTCCCAGGGAATTTGGAATGGAGATGGGGAATGAGAGAGAATGAGTCTTTCCATGTGTCTGGATCTGTAAAAGTAAATTTAGGAACTGTGACTGCCATCTGCTAACCACCATATGGAATGAATAACTGAGAAAGCCAGATGCTAAGGAAAACAGTGAAGTGAGAAATAGTGATGTCCCTGAGTTCCGCTGACCTTCCTGTTCCAATTCTGGTCCTTCTGATGCCTAGTTGCTTAAATTCCTGCCCATGGCTCAGTGAGACACCCTTACTTTCTTATAATTTCCCTTTTCTACTTAAAATAGTTTGAGATGGTGTCTCCTATTTGTAAGCAAACATCCTGATGAATCCTGAGGGCTAGATATTGTGTCCCACAAATGTGTCTTATGACACAGTTATTCTGCCAGAGTCATTCTGTAGTGCGCACACTGCACTTTCCTCAGCAATGTACTGCAACTCAGCAGTCCTGCTGGGCAAATCAAATGAGAAAAATGCCTGAAGCAGAGTGGGAAGAACTGGATAGAAATGAATTTGAACCTAACCACATCATTTATTTGCTTAATATCAAGTATTTGCTTAAACAAGTTCCTTAAGCTATCTGAACCTCCATTTGTTTATATATTAACACCTGCCTTGCAGGGTTGAGTAAATGAAATCATATTTATAAAAATTCTAGGCACATAATCTGATGGTTACACATAAAGCATGGAATGGTGATCTATAGAAACATTATGGTTCTTGGCCCAGTAGCTGTGGTGATATTGTGACTTCATACCCAGGGACATGTATAAGGTGCTCCTCTGCAATAAGCAATGAGATATTTAGATGGTTTTCAGTTTTTCTGTTAATGATGCTGTTCTGCAATGAGCATTCTTACAACTAAATCTTCATGCACATATTTTATTTTCTTAGGATAAATTCTTTTTAAGCCAAAGTGCTGGTATATCATCCTGGTTCTTAATGCATATTGCCAAAATTCCTTCCAAAAAACTAAACCTCCACCCCCCAGTGTATATCTATATATCAGTGTACGGACAACTAGTTGTCCCCCAAACCATTCCTTTTCCTGTAATAATTGAGTTTTAGCTTAGTACATGGCTGCCCACCCAAGCTGTCTACATTTCCCAGCTTCTTTTGCTACCAAGTGTGGACATAAAACTGAGTTCTCACCATTGAATCATGAAATTCGCAACTTGTACATCATTTACATAAAAGGAAACTACTTGCCCTCCAGTGCCTCTTTTTCTCCTTTCCCACAGGCTGGAACTCAAACCCAATTTGGACATGTAAATGAAAACAATACCCTATTGGATAGAAGAGGAAAAAGACTAAAGGACCTTGGGACCCTAACAACTTTATGGAGAAAAAATCCACTTTATCAGTAGACTGTAACACTCCAATCTGTTATATAAGTGTCTCTTTGCTACAGAATCTCAGCCTGTATCTTCCCCCACCCCTAACACACAATTTTGTTGAGAAATAATTGACATACATCACTGTATATGTTTAAGTTGTGCAGCATGATGGTTTGATTTACATATAGTGTGAAATGATTGCCACAATAGGTTTAGTTAACGTCCATCATCTCATATAGACACAATAAAAAGAAAAGAAAAAAAATCTCCTTGTGTTGGGAACTCTTAGGATCTACTCTCTGAACATCTTTTCTACATATCACACAGCAGTGTTAACTCTGTCATCATGTTGTATATTACATCCCCAGTGCATATTTATCTTCAACCATCTTTCTCCAATTCCCTCTTTCCTACACCCTGCCTCTGGTAACCACAAATCTGATCTCTTTTTCTATGAGTTTGGTGGAGGTTTTGTTTTGTTTTGTTTCCACATGTGAGATTATAAAATGCTTGTCTTTCTCTGACTTATTTTACTTAGCATAATGCCTTCAAAGTCCATCCATGTTGCAAATGGTAGGTTTTCCTTGTTTTGTTTTTTAATGTCTGAATAATATTTCATTGTATATACCACAATTTCTTTGTTCATTCACTTATTAATGGACACTTAGATTGTTTCCATGTTTTGTCAGCTGGTGTCTAACAGCACAGTGGAGTTAAAACGTTTTTTATTAGTAATAGTAAGACATTTTGGGAGTACTAATTTGTTTTATATAATTAATAGGGTATGTCTTGTATTATCCATAATAGCCAAAATGATCTATCATCCACTTACATGTTCCAGTATTTTATTTTAAATAAAAATATTTACATCTGCATTAAGAAAAAAATTCCTTCATTATAAAAGTGCAACAAGTTTTAGTGCCAATCACTCTCCCCTTCTTCTTTACAATGGTTCCTTCAGTGTTAACGTACAGCGTGTCTGTACATCATTTTAGGTATATAATTTCAGGTCTATAATTGACCTAAGTAGATTTAAACATATACTGTGGAGTTATTTATTTATTTCCACATATGAACTTACAGTTGGTCATCTGTAAATATTTTGTAGGACTACAGGTCAGATTTCTAGAAAGTTAAATTAGTGGGCTTTATTATGAAGACCATGGTCTAATTTTTATAAAAGTAACTCCCTTATTATTACAGTAGGCTCAATATTAACTAATTCTCTCCTATTGTAGTTTGTGGGAGCTTATGATACATTACACTGATGTGCTATCATAATAATACATTACTGTTAGACTACATATGAGAGCCTCTAGATTATATGTAGATGATACTAGAAATAAAGTGAACATTAAGAGAATTCATGCAAACCATTCCTGAATAGATGTTTAATATTTTCATTGCTCGTTAAGTAAATGTTAAATTGTCTTGAGTTTAACACCTTCTTTCTTTCCCTTCTCTCAAGTACCACAGTTATGTACTATCTACTGTCCAATGTCTGAAAACAGTTGCTTCATTTATTTTATCCAGTTTTGTGGTTATTATTGTGGGAAGGTAAATCCATTATACTGTCATGACCATACCGGAAGTCTCTGTGAAATATTTTTCTATGAAATTTTGAATCCTATTTTTTTCTACCTTAATGCCATATGCTAAGAGTTGTCATATTAAATAAACACTCAGGAATCAAGACAGCCCTAAGAACTTGGGCATAACATTGGCTCTTCTTCAGTGGCAGTTCATTGATCCTTCACCATGGAGACAACCACAAGTCTTTCCAATTCTCTTCCCTCATCTGCTGCTACCACAAACTCCCTCCACATCTTCTCTGCATACATACTGCAAATCTTCTAATTTTTCATAACTTTGGTTCACTGAAGGCTTATAATGGGCTCTCTCTATGAATCGTTTCAGCTTCGACATCAGCTCCTACAACCAACTAACTCACCCTCTGTATCTGAGGTTGGAACTTTTAGAGGCAATTTGATTGCTACTCCATCCCCCTCTGGGAGGAACTTTGGGGCCAAGACTTTTTTTCCTAGTCATGGCAGGGAAAGCAGGTGAAAAAAGGAAGTACGTTGGTCACTCTATGCAGAACATGGCCACACAAGGCTGCTCATTTATCAAGGGCCTTGGCCAGTTCTGTTAGGAGCAGTGGATATGGCAATCACTGAGATTGGCTTAATAACAGAGATTTATTTACAAATCTCTCTCCTTCTAAACGTGAGCTTTTGAGGTTAGAAGGCACATTTTAGGTATTCTTTCATGCTTAATGCCAAGCACATTGGTTGGCAAATAGTAGATACTCAATAAATTATACTAAACAAATGAATGAATTAAATGGCTTTCTTGGCTCCCCAACTAAACTGTTGGCTTTCTTGATTTCCCCCAGAGTTTAATATAGATCCTTAAAATTAACAAATTACAAGACTACCTTGGAGGTTATTTTAAGAAATACTATAAAAAAGTAATTGAAGTACTAATAAAAGTGTTCTGTGATTTTACTTTAATTATTTTAATTAGTATCCATATCAATTCTTAATCTGTATGTAATCATTCTGGAGTGACCTGGGATAAGCATTTGTCTCCTCATGCATCTTAAGTACTTCCCAATTAGAACTGTTAAAACACTAATTTATATTGATTTTTTTTAATTTTCCTGAATAATATTTAACAGAAGTTCTCTGGGTTATGAAAATCATTTTCTGGAGATAGTAGGTATGCATTTCAGTATTTGCTGACTTCCCTGTGAACTAGTGAGTCATTGACTCTGAAGTTGGAGTAGCGTTGGTTTGCACCATGGAGAACTAAATCATCCCCCTGGTAACATAGAGCCTTCTTGCTTTCTACTTCTTCCCACTTCTCTTTAATTAAAGAAGGAAATCATTATTTACTTCAGATTTGATATTCTGATATGTTTCAGAGCCAAATTTCTAACTCCTGCCATTATATGTATAAAACATTGCCATAGCAACAATAAAAATAGTAATTATAAATAATATCTTCTGAAATGAAAAATGATCTGACAATTCTATAGCCTTTTAGGATTTGAAAGTTTTGTTTTTTCTCAATTTTGTGTCACAATTATCATTCATTGGAATTAAAATATATATAACCGACTGGCTAACTGATGATTCTTATATATTTTTAAAAGGCAATCAAAGTAACATTATTTAATTTTAAACTACTTTGCTTATGAAAAAAGTAATTCCAGTTCATTGTAGTAAAGTTAGAAAATTATGACAGGCAAAAAGAACATTTAACATTTAGTAATCTCCCTTCTCTGTGGTTTATTGTTTTTCTAGTATCTTTTCAGTAAGTGTATATGTGGATATGGTATTAGTGGAGAGAGAGTGAGGGAGAGGACCATCCCCCAGTACATTTTGCTTTGTATTATAATCTTTTTTTTTTGTAACAGTATATTGTGAACATCTTTCCAAATACATTTACTACAATGTCATTTTTATTGGTTGAGTATCATGGATATTTTGTTGAATGAATTTATGATATTTAATTTAACCAGTCCCCTTTTTGCTGGACGTTTTAATTTTTTCAGTCTTTCACCAATATGAAACATAAGCCAAAAAGATAAAGATAGAAAGAAAAAGAGAAAGGGAGTAGGGTGAGAAAGGGAGCAAGGAAGAAAATGACAGTAAACATCTTGTGGTACACATCATTAATTATTTTCTTAGCATTATTTTGAAGTGGAATGGCTGGTTAAAAGTATGTATTTTTCAGAAATTTTGTCAACGAGCAGATGTAGTATCCTATCTAACACTGGATATTATCTTTTAAAATGATTCTTACCAAGTAGATAGGCTATGGTAGTATTTTAATATTGTTTTTAATTTGCAGTTTATATTACTGATGAAAATTTTAAAAAATTTATTGACCTTTTTAAAATTCCTTCTTTTTTGACTTGCCAAAAGAATTCCTTTGCCCATTTTTCTATTTGGCTGTTTATCTTTTTCTTACTGATTTATTCTTATCCCTTTGTCCCTTTTTTTCCCCTTCCAGTTTGGCATTTGTCCTTTAATTTTTTGGTGATTTTTTTTCTCCCTCCCATTTGGTGCTTGCCATTTAATTTTTGGTGATTTCTGAAACACTTTTTAGTTTTTTTTATGTATTTTAAAAATTAATCTTTGATTCACATTTCATGCAATATAATTCCCACTCCCAAGATTACATAAGGATTTCTCTATATTTTCTTTTAGTAATTTCACGACTTAATTTTAAACTCTTTAATCTACCAAAAGTTTATTTTGACATATGGTGTTGTTTTCTTTCCTCAAAACAATTTGCCAGTGGTTCCTTCGATTATTGTATGATTTATACTTTCCCTGCTGATCAGAAATGCCACTTTTATTGTCTATCTACTTGGGTCTGAATTACATTGAATTTTAATTTGAAAATGTAAACCTGCCTGACAAGTATAATCATTTTCCCTTCTAATCAGCAATTGTGTAGAAGATAAAGAGATCTCTGTTCAATGCCAGAAACATACTGAATGAAACCCTGACGTTTTTAAGATCAGAGAGTGTTATAAATATTTTATAACAATGCTATTGCTAATAGATTTATATTGTTAGATATTCTGCTCTAAACAGTCTATTGCTATGTATCTGGGCTGTAGTGACATTCTTTGATAATATTTTGCTCAATAAGCCAATAAAGTATTGTTAATGTATTATGTATGCATAAATGTATATATTAAAAATCATTATTCAGAAGCTAATTATTATTTATAAATTTGAAATGCTCAACAAATTTCATATACAAGAAAGAGTAACATTTTAAAATGAATTGTAGATCTTTAAAGTTAATGTATCAATTCATGTTTTTCCAATTCAATCACCATAATTACACCACAGAAATTGAAATCAACTTTGCTACCCTTTAAATTGAAGCTGCAAACACATAGAAAAAGCATCTATGTGAAAGAGATTTATCTTTGTGCTTTAGATGTCCCCTTCACTTAAACAACATAAAAAAAATCACAAAAATAGGTATGTCTGATTTAAACATTAAGCTTACATTTATTTTAGTAAAGATGACAGGTTTCATGATGAACACTGTAACCCGGAATTTTCTTAGGAACATTGACTTTTCTCAACCACTTTGCCTATAATTTAGCCACAATTAAGCTACTTACCATTAGGCACTCCTGAAAATACTATAATGCGTCAATTAATCCATGTAATAGCTCATTATGGTAAATGTTGGCCTTAACCATGACAATCATTTAGGTCAAATTACATAACCATGCTCATAAGGATAAATTTGCAGAATTTTATATTGTCATTAAGGATGGATATATATATATAATTCTAACCTTACATACATTCTTCTCTTACACTATAAGACACTTTTAGAGATACTTTTGTACATTGATAAATGTTAAAAATAATACTTGCTATCAAAGCACAAGATTAAATCCTGTGTATAAACATGAAAATAGCTACATAGTGGTTACCAAAATTAGGCAGAATCTCTAAAGCTTGTTCTTTTCCCAGTGCTCATTTACAATGAAGAAAACAAGCCAGGTGGTTGGGGAATTCAGCCTGAAAAAAGGTATATTTTACCCCTTGAAGGCAAATTTGATTTTATCTCTTGGCTCATATTACAAAGTGTGGCTGTTCCCCAAATCAACACTTGAGAATTATTTTCTCTTAATGTTTCTCACTTTCTTCTCTTTAATCATGCTTTCCACAGTATATTTGAGAATATCTACCACTCCATCTCCATAGGTGTCTCACAGATGGTTTCTCATTTCACCTACAAATGTCTTGTTCTATTACAAGAATCTGTTGATCAATTCCTTCCACTTTTCTTATAAAATCCAGACTTAGATGTTAGGCTTAAGAAAATCAGGCAATACCCTCTTTTGGGAGTTTTCCTAATTTCACTCCTATTCCTTGTCTTTCTCCCTTTACTTTTGACTGTTCTAGGCTTGTTTTCTTTCCTGTCCTCTTCACAATCATTGTTTTATTCCCATATGTCAGTCTTGGTATTCATAATCCAGGGTGAGGGAGGCAAATGTGTGGACCACACATTGCTATTTTTATTTTATGGCTCAATTCATTGAAAGATCCATGAGCACAGGAATTAGGTCTATCTTGTGTACCACTGTTACAGTGCCTGCCATGGTATGCTCAATAAGTTTTTATTGAATTAATAATAATGCTCAACATTTTATAAATCTACTTATCAAATTATAAGCATTGTGCCGTACACAAAAGGTATCGCCATTGTGTAAATGAAAAGACAAAAACTTGGAAAAATTAAGTAACTTTTTTGGTCACAAGGCTAGTTAATGTGGAAGAGCCAAAATATGACAATCGGGTATAGAAGGCCCAGTGCCCACACTCAATCTCCACATTAAGTGTACAGAGCCAGTAAACATAAAACTATGTAGAAGGGTGGTTCTGGAGCTAGGCAGCATGGGTTTAAATCTTGACTCTGTCACTTAAGAATTAATCTAAACTCTCTGGGCTTCAACTTAATCATCTATAAAACAGAGACCGCTTACAGAACAAATATCGATTGGTTCTCAGTCATTTCACCTCAGAGGTGTTCTCCAGTCTGCTCCATTGCATTTGCCTAGTTTGACACAATTGATGCTGATGATCACCAAGAGCTTAGACCTAGTAGGCAAAGTCTGCGGTCAGCTGTGCTATTAGCTGCAAGCAAGGAAACTTGGAATGGACAGTCATATTTACCTGTTATCACCTCATTAACAGTAGCAGGAATGAGTAGTCTACCTATACACTGTGGGAATGACGGGAGACTGAAAAATTACCCTACATTTTTTCCTTTTAAAGTAAGTATCACTGTTATCTTTCCTTTTTTTCTACAGCAACCATTGTCACCCTGGGCCCCGACAATCATTTATAGAGAATACTGTTAGTAATTATACTTACCATTTAGTTCTTCAATTGCAGGACCAAAAGGATCCACACCTAGATGACTGTGCCATAACTGGAAGAAAAATGAGTATTTTACACCCAGAGATCAGGACTATGAGAATAACCCCAAGATATTCCTTCTACCAGTTAGATGTACCTTTGGGCTCAGAAGAGGACAAGTGCAGGAGCTTTTGTAATAGAATGGCTGGATCAAATAGGCTGATTGCATTTTTGCCATTGTACGTGTGGGGAAAGGTGACTAAATAATAAAATACAACAAATACCTCTTAGTCCAGCCACTTAGCTCACAGAGACACCTCCCTCCCCAGCACAGGGATGGACAACAGCAAACATCCATACACATAACTTACAATCTAGTCATGGCTGAGTGATGTGGGAGGAGAAATGTGACCCATACAGCCAAACAGACTTGCTTTCCTAGCAAACCTAAATTTTGAACTGAGATGCAAATAGATGGAAGTTGCTTACCCCGCCACCAAAGGATAGTTTATGAGTTCCTACTACTGAACTTTCCTGGTTATACTATAATTCCCCAAATTCTGTAAGATACCCCCATATCCTTCTGGTAAAGTCAGCTTAACTAGCTAGAATTGTTATTTGCAATCAGAAGAACCTTGACTGCTGTATTTCCTTGAATAGCTTTCTCTCATGCTACTTCTTGTTTCTTTTCCCTCTGCCTTCCACCAAAACATTGCAGTTCACCAAAAATTCCATGTTCTGTCTCACGGAGCTTTTGTTGTTCCCCTGCATGAAATTCCTTTCCCCTTCTTCCTGAAAACTCAAGGATTATCTCCTCTGTGGCACTTAAGATTGTCACTCCATACTTACATACATGCTGTGTTAATTTGGAGGGTTTTCCATTGTATCCATAGGGCCTGTCATACCACAATTGTGGCACTTGCCATTCTGCAATGTAGTTCCTGACGTACGTGCCTTTCTTTCCTATTAGATGGTAAGCTCCACAACAGAAGGGGAAACTTCCCATTTAACTTTAATTTTCTAGTTTCTTGTTACAGTACTTAGCATTAAGTAAATGGGTAAATGAGTAAACAGTTTCTTCTTCATCATGAGAACACATTCAGGCTGACCTCCTGGAAGAATGTGAGACAATGGAAACAAGCCAAGGCCTTTATAGATCTGATGGCAGACAGCTGGTCTCCAATATGAGGGTTCAGCCAAAATTAGTAGAGCCACTTCCCCAACCCACAGCTGACTCAATGAGTAAACTCAGCTAATTCCAGAAGAGCTATTCAACTAACAACATATAGACTCCTAGGAAATAATAAAGGGTTATTGTTTTAATACATTGACCTTTTGAGGTGGCTTGTTAGGCAGGATTTACGTGACAATAAATAACTGTTACAATATCTACAAGTTAGGTTTCACCTATGAATCATGAACTTGAAAGCTCTGCTAGCTAAACAAAAGATTTAAAATCCAGCAAATGCCTTAATAAGTCCCAATGTGAATTTGAAGAATGGATATATTTATAAATCAGTAGAAAATAAAATTTGTCACTACTTGAATGTTTTAAGATTAGTATAACATTTTAAAAACCAGATTAATTTTTAAAAATTTTAAATATCTTTAAGAAAAAATCAAAAAGTAAAATCAAATCAATAATACTTGATATTTCTCTGTTCACTCTTTTGCCCTTCCTATTGTCATTCTCTAAAGATTTCCTTAGTCTGCTGCTCATCCTCTTTTACAACCACCGTCTATAATCACTCGCCTCTATTCTTGTCTTCAACCTCTTCTCTCTGTGAAGCATCCTCAGATCTGTGCACCTAATCCTGGTCACTCCATTTATGCTTTTTCAATCTCATCCACCCCCATTTCCTTAAGACTTTATTTTGCTTGCTTTTTTTTTTTCAATCTACCCTACCTTCGTTTCTTTTCCCCTGAACTACGTGTGTCCTCTAGCCTTCGCAGTTCTTCCTTGACCCTGCTTCTTCAATCTATTGTCTCATCGCTCCCTTTACTTTCACCACTAAACTTTTTGAGTGTATACTAAGTTCTTTGGCTCCAGTTCTTCCCCTCATTCCTCTCTTAACTGCTTGCATGTTGACTTCTGCTCTCTCCTATTGGCCTTTTACTTTAGGGACACTACTTCCAACAATGTCTCTTTGTGGCATCTTACATCTTGCAACTCTCCCCTCACGGTTTCCCTCTACACTATGCTTTCTTGGTTCCTATCAAGTATTCTCTTACACATTTTTTCCTTTTTGCTTTTTGTCTTTGGACTTCTTTTTTACTCTATCATTCTTAAAGGTCCTCATCCACTTCCAGAGTTAAATATTTATTATGTGCCTAACATGTGCCTGGAACTGTGCTGGCCCTGGCGATGTAGGGATGAACAAACCAGACCCTCACTACATCTTGTAGTACTTCTCCTACCACACTGCAGATGCAGTTAGGAACAAATCCTGGAAATTGTTTCCCAATGCTTCTATTACCTCATGACTTCTGCTGTCTCATGTTTGGCTCTCTTCTCTCTCACTGCTGTAAACAAAAATGCTTTCTTAAATTAAGGTGGTCTCCTTTCTATCCTTGAACAATTTCTGCCTGCACAACTTTATGTTGTAGTTACTTTGAACACAAATACTTTCTTCCTTTCTCTCCACCTGTCGAAAGCCTGTCTTTCAAGTCTCCATTACTTCTTCCCAACATTTCCAGAAGATTCATGAGTGATTACTGTGTGTTAAGTCTTCTTGCTGACCCAGGATGGACCCATAAAATGAGTAAGAAATATTTTGAGATTTGAGGGTTATTTGTTCATGCAACATAATCAGCCTATCCTGACTGATATACTGTCTTCAGGGAAGTAATTTAGCTTCTCCCAGCTTCACTTTCACTATCTGTAAAATGGAGATTAAAACAGTGTCTATCAAATAAGATTGCTCTGAGGATTAAATGTGATATAATACAGGTAAAAGTACTTAGGTAAAAGTATTTAGCACAGTGCTAATCACAAAAGAAGTATATAATAGTTATATACTATTTTAAATTTGTATTACCACCAACTAGCAATTGGTGTGTTAGTAATGACAAATGAGCATAAAGGACAATATTATTTGCTTTTTTAAATGTTAAGTTTCAAAGCACAAATTGTAGAGATTATTGTAATTTTAGCTGAAAACGTGGGCATCTATGAATTAACACATTTTAAGGTAGCTATTGTAAAGTTATCCTAATTCACTGTAAGAAACAGTTCTTTTCACGTCATTAATTTTGAGATACCATGAGAAAAATTATGTTTCATATATATGTACTGTCTCTAAGTCTTAAGGCTCATTAAGATGTTATCCTTGTTTTCCAAAGCCTATATATAATAGGGATATATTATACTGTAACTACTTAACTGTGGGATCCAGATTGGCTTATATCATGATATATCACACTACTATATTTAATTAAATTTTCTCTCAGCCACATCATGTATGGTTTATTAACAATTGAAGACTGCTCAGACCTGATAAAGATAATAAACACTAATATCTATATAATATTTCATAATGTTAAAAGTGCTTTTACACAGTCTCATTTGACTCTGAATCCTGAGTTATCATTCCTCTTCTAGTTGAAGAAAATGAGGCTTGGAGGGTGACCCATCTAAAGTTACAAAAAACTGGGATTGGAACATAGGTATCTTTACTACCCATTTCATGCTTATGCTACCACAGTACCCTGTAGTAACAAGCTATTACTGGAATGATAACATGAGTGCTCTTCAGATCTATATATATATCACAAGCCTACTGGTCTATAGCATATTATATTTAAAAAGCAAAATTATCACATTTTTTAAAGGAATGACAAGATTTGGGTCAGTGAAAATGTGGTAACTGGAAATATTTTCACTTGTTAGCTTTTCCAGACCGATAAACTTGGTAGGGCCACGATGAATTTGGACATCATGATAAGCTGACTTACAAACACTTCACAAAGAGCCAACAACTGAGTCAACAGTTTCACATTCCTATTTTGAGGAAAAATTTAAAATATTGTTTTGTCAAAGAAATTTTGGTTTAACTAAACTTAGTAGCATTGAAAACAAGCATCTGCACTTTAGAAATGAAAGAACCCACACGTGTACTGGAGAAAATGTTAAACGACAGTAATTAACCAAGGTCTCCTTGAGGTGCCACTTCTAAGAAAACAATTCAAACAGCCAGTTGCTGTCCAATGTATCCAGAATAATATATAACTAAAGTGACAAAATTTAAATGGTACCTGTTTACTTTTTAGAAATTGCTACACCTCACTAATTATAACATAGGCCCTTCGAAATGATAGTATGACAAAGATTTTTTTTAATATAATTTTTGCGAAGAATTTGCACATGTTGACATTCCTAGTCACCCTGGAGATAAGCAAAACTCAGAGTTGTTTAAGATACTTTAATGTATTTTCCCTCCCCACTTCAGAAGCCTTACACCGTGAAAAGCGGCTAGGTTGGAACCCCTTCACGTGGCTCATTGTACGCCACTCACTTCCATCACGCTGGATCTTGTTTCTGGCTTCCAGTTTAACCATTAATAATGACTGGGAGGGCAAGTCACTTGTTTGCATGTTTTCTCTCCTATAGAACGAGAAACGGGGTGGAAGGCCGCGGAGCCTTAATCCGAATAAAACGTCTACGGGATATGATCGGAGGCTTTCCGTGCAGACCGTGCAGGCAGGGCACCGGGCTCTGCCGTCCCCACAGCCCACTCCCGAGTCCAGGCCTCGCGGCTCTCCCTCTCAACCCCAGTTCCGGCTCTGTGAGCGACAGCGACGAGGGGGCTTCTTTGAACGACAGCCAGCGCTCCTTTGTCCCGGAACGTGGCTGGGAGAGGGCTTCGAGCCGTCAGCTGGTTGGGGGGGGGGCTCCACCCTCGCCGGCCCGCCCGCCCACCCAGCCCATCCCCGACTCTGGCGCCCAGTCTGGCGCCGCAGCCCCAGAGCGAGCGCGTGCTCGGGGTCCTCCGGTTCCACGAGGCACGCGACCGCCTGGCCGCGGCGCCCACAGCGGCGGGATGCCGGGGCGCGTGCCGGGGGCGCGGCGGGCAGGCGCGCGGAGCCGCCAGGGCGGGCGGCGCCCGCCGGCGCGCGTGGGGGAGGGGCGGCGGCAACACCCGGAACTCGGTCGGGGGAGGGGGGGGACGTGGGGCCGCGAGGCTTCCGGTAGCGCAAAGGGTGCCGGGAGAGGCTCCCGCGAACCGCTTCCCCGGCCTCTGGAGGGACCACCGTTGCCGCCGTGTGGGCTTCCACGATCTGCGTTCGGGCTGAACGGCTGCGGCGGCCGCCAGTGCCGCTTCCGTTGTGCCTGGCTCGTCTGCTTCGTCCTCGAGCGGCCGCCCGGGTTCCAGCAGCGACCGCGGCAGACATGTTGCGAGGCGGCGGCGTGGGTGTCTGAAGGATGGTTTGGCTGAGGCGGCAGCAACGGCTGCTGGCGGCGGCGGCGGCGGCGGCGGCGGAGACTCCGTCTCTGTAGAGCCAAGTCCGCGGGGTGTCCGCCCAGTCCCTTACCGAGTCCAGTGTCCCTGGACCTTGCCTCTGCTTTGGGGACTGCTTAGGAGACAACGCCCGCCCCTGCGAGGAGGCACGAAGGTGTTCCCCGGTGCTCAGATTTCCTGACCACCTTGCTCGCCCTGTGCAGAGCTGTTTGCAAGAGCCTCAGCCCCCCAGCTCTCCAGCCTCGCCCTGAATCACACGGGTGTGCCTTGCCGCCTTGTGCCAGCCCCCTCCTCCTTCCTTTTCTGCACCACCTCGTAGCGCCCCCGGCCTCTCTCCGAGGGCGGCCCTTGGAAGTCTCTTCGTGGGGGAGTGGACCAGCACTGGGGAGTTTTTCAAAGTCGGGGCGCGAGAGAGGAGGATACGATGGCTTCTTCATCTGGCAATGATGATGACCTCACTATACCCAGAGCTGCTATCAATAAGATGATCAAAGAGACTCTGCCCAACGTCCGGGTGGCCAACGATGCCCGGGAGCTGGTGGTGAACTGCTGCACTGAATTCATTCACCTTATATCTTCCGAAGCCAATGAGATTTGCAACAAATCGGAAAAGAAGACCATCTCCCCAGAGCATGTCATTCAAGGTAAGCGTTATGTGCGGGGTTTTGTTTAAAGGAGGGTCCGGGGACAGCTCACTAGTCGCGTGACCCGTCCATGTCAAAACCTTCATTTCTTTTTCCTGATCATTACTGGTAAATGAAAAAGCCACGCGGGCATAGAGGCAGAGGGTGCCTTAAGAAGACTCCTATGTGGTATTCTCTGGTACTTTTTCATCCAGCGAATACAAGGATTGCAAGCATTTGGGTCAGCTAACAGTCCCTAAAGGTAAAGTAGTAGTAGTCTCATTTCACAGCCAGATCAGCCACAGCAACAAGAATTTTGCCTGCCTAAAGTGGAACCTATACTATACATGACAACTGAGAAATTGCGTGCCTAAAATGAAACGTGGATCGCAACTGAGAAAGGCACTTAGGAGTGCTCCCTTGGAAAATGAGAATTCAAACTTAAAGCATGACTGGAAACAGCATCCCTTCCGCACCCGATTTTTGTCACCAGCGTAGCGAAAAAGATGAATTTTGTGAACACCTGAGTAAAAAAATTCTTAACATGAGTGTGTTCAACATTGTAAAGTTTATTGGTGTTGAATAAAGAAAACATATTTTCTGCTTTAAAAATGGCCCTACTGTTTATCAAGTTACTAAAGCATTCCAGTTCTATTCTGTAAGAAAAAGATGAAATGTTCTTTTTTCTTTTCTTTCCTTCCGTCCTCTTTTTCTTTCTCCTTTTTCTTGTATTTAGCTTGCTTTGTTCTATGGATATAAATTTTTAAAGCTTGCATTAAGAAATTGTAAGGTGTTTTTCATGGAACATTTTTCTGTTTCATCCTTCTCCCATTCCCATTTACATGTATACACTTAAGCTTTTATTGAACAACACTTCTGAAAGTTTCAACAGTTTCTTCTCTGTTATCCTGGAAAAGATTTAGTCCAGGAATAGGGATTTGGGAGATCGTATTCTGATGTTTTGTATTAGGACTATTTAGTAGTCATAATGTTTTGAGAAACATACACACTTTTATGAAAAAGTTGCATTCAATTTGAGGTAATAACTTGCCTCTTCTAATCCGATTAAAATTCTATCAATTTCTTGATTACTTCTGAAGTCAAAAGTCATGGTTAATTTTAGTTGTTTTGGTAGGCAAATGGTTGTCTACCATTTGATTTTTATAATTTAACTTTTTTAAAAGGTGACTTTCCTGTTATTCTGAAGTAGAGAATGCATCTGCTCATATTTACTATATCTAACATTTCACTGTCAGTATTAAATGATTCATCTTTGGTCCTCATGTGTGGAAGGTGGATATAAACTGCCATTTCCATTTTAGTATGTAAGGAGAAAAAAAATAAATCCCTAGGAAAAAGCATATTTAATTTTAAAGGTACTATGTTTTCCTACTTGTTTGGTATGCTCAATACCCTGGCAAGTAAAATGAAAGGCAAGTTGTCTGTTTTTCCTCTTGCATTTTTATTTTTACATTGTATGTGCGATTGTTGTCGTAAGTCTTTTGCAAGATTATCCAATACAGGTAATTATAATTCCTTTTACAACTTAGAGAAAAGAAAAAGGATTGTCTTTCAATATTGTGTTTCTAATGAAAATTGCAAAAGATTTCTGAAATATCTGCCTACACACTTGTTTACACCACAGGAATGGGTATTATTCCAAAAATCTAAAAACACATTACAATCTGTCTTCTTGGGTAGAGCTTATTCTTTTCTAGGATATATTTAGATTTCTGATTGACATGATGGGATAAAAGTGCAGCTGTAGCAAGTAGTGTGCTAAATGCCTCAACTTTGGAATATGCTAAATTCAGTTGGACATTGGAACATCTAAGTTCCGATGAAAGCATTTTCCTTTGTGTGTACTATGTATGATTTATTAATTTTAAAAAATCATGTATTAACCTGTTATAGTCTTACATTTATCTTTTTTTCTCATAACATTGGTATTAAATGGATAAGGACCTAACCATTTTTGCTTCAGATTCTCCCCATAAGGGGAATAGATTTTATACATTTATAATCCCATATTAGTCTCATATTACTTAATTACTTTAAAGATTATTTTTGTCTTGAGTGGTTAAATTTTTTTTAAATAAATTTTAAATGTGTGTATGTTAGGTATTTAAAGTGTGTTTTTACAGACTAACTATAAGCTAAATAAATTATGGTAGATATGACATTTTTTACACTTTGTGTCAACATTGTTTAGGAATGTAAGAATAATGTACATTTTTAAGTACCTTTCTCACATATCGAAGTTTGGAGTTTTAAGTAATAAGTTTAATAAACTATATTTTGCTTCAGGACATTTCAAGACTTGTACATTTGTCACTTTGTCAGACATAAAATTACTTTGTCAGATTGCTGTAAAAGTTATTTTTTTTTCTCCTAGCTTTATTGAGATATAATTGACATATAACATTGTGTAAGTTTTAAGTTGTACAATGTAATAATGGTTTGATGTATGTATATTTTGTGAAATAATTACCACAATAAGGTTAGTTAACACATTTTTCACCTCACATACAGTTTTGCGATGAAGGATCTAAAATGCTTACTTTGAATTTCTACATTTAGCTCAATCACAGACCATTATAAGCAATTCTAGCATAAGTTTGTGGACCACACTTTGAGTAGCTTTGTTCTAAAGCCTAAACCACAGTCTGTTTTGGAAAGTGGATGTGAAGTAGTTTTGAAATCAGAGGATCTGAGTGATTTCAGAAAAGTTGTGATAAGACTGAGAATGATATTGTATTGCCTAAATAATCATCCATATTGATATTTTTCCCAAAGACACACGTGTAATTTGCAT
This sequence comes from Cynopterus sphinx, assembly GCA_030015415.1. NCBI lineage: Eukaryota > Metazoa > Chordata > Mammalia > Chiroptera > Pteropodidae > Cynopterus > Cynopterus sphinx. The sequence continues at coordinate 66,016,852 of CM057387.1, read as the reverse complement.
TGCACAATTTATCACATAATTGATGCTTTTCAAGTTAGGATTTTATTATTTTCCTTAAAATTGATATCTTCTTTCTTCTCCCACCCAACAATTACATTTGAATACTACTATTTACTCGGCACTGTGCTAGATACTGCTAAGGATGTAAAAATGAATGATATTTGATCCCTACTGTACCTTCAGTCTCTCATTGTCCCAGATTCCCAAGAGTAGTGATATTGTAGAGCAGCAGTCCCCAACCCTTTTGGGCCCAGGGACCGGTTTCATGGAAGACAGTTTTTCCACAGACCGAGGAGGTGTGGGGGTGTGTGTGTGTGTGGGGGGGGAGGGAATGGTTTCTGGATGAGGGTTGGGGTGAGGGAGGGAATGGTTTCTGGATGATTCAAGCACATTACATTTATTGTGCACTTTATTATTATTACATTGTAATATATAATGAAATAATGGTACAACTCACCATAATGTAGAATCAGATGCCACCAGATACAGCTGTACAGTTGAACTCACTTGCCACTATAAAGCCAGCTACCAGATGCTGCTTATTTATCTTTTGCCCCTCACTTGATAGCGTTTTGATATGAGTCTGCAAGCAATTGACTTATGGTCTCTGTGCAGTCATATCTCTCTGCTAATGTTCATCTGTATTTGCAGCCACTCCCTAGTGCTAGCATCACTGCCTCAGCTCCATCTCAGATCATCAGGCATTAGATTGTCATAAGGAGTGTGCAACCTAGATCTCTCACAAGCACATTTTGCAGTAGGATTTGTGCTATGAGAATCTAATGCCTGATGATCTGAAGTGGAGCTGAGGTGATGATGCTTGCGTGGAGATTGGCTGAAAATATAGGTTGAATCTGCTTCGCGCCCTTGCTTCCTGCTTTGCAGCTCCGTTTTTAATAGGCCACGGACCGTATCAGTGGCCAGGGGTTTGGGAACCCCTGCCATAGAGGACATGATGTTTAGAATCTTCAGAAAACTCACCAGGCTAATGAGCCAAGATGTCACTTTGGCCTCCATCTTCTTAATGTATTTTAAATGAGCTACATTACCCCTTCCCTTCCTCTAACATACAAACAAAAGAAAATAAAGAATGCTAATATATATATATATACACACATATATATAAGTGAAAACATGCATTATATATTTGAAGTATAAAGTAGTTCAAATTCTTGTTATAATGAAACTTTTTAGGATTACATCACTTTTGTAAAATAAGGTAAGCCTGTATTAAAATTTTGGTGTTGGCAGGAATTTTTATTTTTATTTTTTTTAAGTATATCTTGTTAGCATCTGTCTCTCAAATTGAAAAGTGCTAAAGTATTTTTTTTCTTAACATACCATGCACTTTTCTGGGTATAGTTTTAAAATAAATGGCAGAAGGTAGCAGACAGACCTTTGAGAAGCATGTGATGTGTGTGTGTTACTCACAATTTAAAAAAAATTTTTTTTTTTGGCTTTTACTTTGAGATCCTTAGAGCCAGGGCCATTACCAGTTTATAATGTCCCTTTGTACAAATTAGAAAAAGGCACTCCTTCCTTAAAAATTTTTACTACCACCTGCCAGAAAAAATGCAGATTTTAATACAAGTTATGAATGGTCTTCCTGAGACATGGTACTGTTATGCACTGCAAACCATAAATAGTGGCCCTGCTTAGGAGCCATTTCCCTTATCCTTTAAGATTTTCCTTTCTATAAAATGGGAACGATCACTACTTCATGATAACAAATGATGTAAAATATCTCCTTGTTTAGGAGATATTATGCCCAGTTATTAATATGTTAGCCAAAATATGTTTAAAATTTGGATTAGAGTTGATGAATTTTTTGAAATGAAATTTATGGTCACTCCAGTTAAATCATTTTATTGAGAGTACAGTATTTGTATATGGCAGCTCATTGAATAGTATTAAATATTAACCTAGGATTTACTTGCAAATTTTTTTGAAAGCAGTGTTCTCAACCTTAGATATTTCTAAAGGTGAATTGTTTTTGTTAATTTTTAACCCAAACCCTCCATGGTTAAAGATAATTTGCAATGGATTTTTTTAATGTCTGGTCTAGTAATTCATGACATTTTAAAGAGTTGTGTCTCCATTGTGTTGATTTGTTAATTTTATAGATTTAATATTTCATATTATACATATACTTGTTCAGCTTGGATTTAGATGTGATAATGTATAACTGTACATTTATTTTGGTCCTGTATACTTATTAGGGTACTCTTAAAAGTAGGAGAATGAATGAAGAATAATACATAGGCCAAGTCAGTTAAGTGACTTTTATATAGTATACACTGTGTTAAATATTTTAAATGAATTACTTCCTGATTCCTACAGCCCTAAAACTAATACAGATATAATAATGAATATTTTATTTTGTTCCTTCTATGGACTAGCCTCTGTTCTTACTCTTTATTTCTATTAATTCATTTATTCTTCACAGCAGCCTGATTTGATGAGATGTAGATACTATTATTCTTGTTTTAGAGGCAGAGGGGTACACAGCTAATATGAGGCAGGACTGGGGCTCAGTCCCTGGCAGCCTTAGGGCCTGTGTGCTTAACTGTTGTACTGCTTCTGGTTGTAGGAAGATAGTATGAAATAAATGCTATTCCCATTTTAGAGATAGAAAACTGAAGCTTAGAGATTTTAAGCAGCATATCCAAAGTTATACAAATACAGTGACAATCAAGTTTCAAATTCTACATCTATCTTATTGCAAAAGGGAGATTATTTCTGTCTAGGAGGATCAGGCAAGCTTAATTTGAAGATGGAGTTTGATCTTGGCCTTAGTGCATTACTGTCAGCATAAATGTGGGAAACTGGTGCCTACTGGGAAACATTGAGCAGTCAGATTTTGTAGAAGAATGCAGGGACTTAATGGCAGAAATATAAAGCTGGAAAGGTAGGTTGGACTAGATCCTGGAGGGCTTTGGTATAGGTCTAAGGAAATAAGACTTTCTTTAGAATGTGGTAGAAATCATAAATCATTCACTTGGTTTCTTTTGGTATTGTCTCCAGCCAATATTGAAAATACACTACTATGCTTGTGCCTTTGAAAAAGAAAAAAAAAATTAAAATGTTGGCTTCTAGCATTGACACTTAAAAAATAACCAGGCAATTGAAGTAGAAAATTTAGGCTACCTAACCTTCACTAAGTTTTCCATTATACCCCAGGCTCCTTGAAGCCAAGAATTGTGTGGTGGTTAATTTTTTTTTCTAGTAAAAATCACAGTAGGTTTTATTTGGAGAATGATAAGCTGATTCTAACATTTATGTAAGGCCAAAAGTCCAGGAAAAGTCAAGGTGTCTCTAAAGGATAAATTGGATTAATTTGTCTTATTAAATGCTGTGTTAATATTAAAGTTATAATTATAAAATTATGAAAGGCTATGTTAATTAAAAGTAATAATTATGTCATTGTGTATAACATAAGACAAACATATTAATGGAATAGAATAGAATGCTAAAATAAAAACCTCCCATCCAGATATGGCACCCTGATTTATGTCAGCATTATAGGTCAGTAGGATAGTATGGCCTCTTCAATAAACTCTGCTGCCATAGGATTATTCCAATGGAAAAAAAGAATTGAACATGTATATCACACCCATATTAATAAATCCATTCTTAAATGATTATATAAGAAATGAAAAAGACAGATTTTCCAGAGACCGAAGAAGGTTATATAGTTAGATAGTTGATTTTTCTAAGGAATGTATTTTCAAGTTAAAGATCATTCTGTTATAGATGACCTTGGTGGTAGGAGGGGACATCCTCATTATACTCAGGAACCCAGAACAGCCAGTCCAGCTGGCTCTGGTTAACTCTTGCATATTGAGCAGTGCCTATGATGATGTGCATGGTAAGGAAATAACAAAGTTAAGCCCAAGACTGGAAGGAGATGGGGAAACCTTGGTCTTGGGCCTGGCACAACCCCACCTCAGTGATCTCTCAACACCAGACTTATACAGCTCAGGGTCCCCTCTCAAGATGTCATCTCTGTGGAAGAAGAGGTGGATGATTCCTTCCTGTTATCTCCAGAGCTGTAAAGCATCTTGGACATAGAGGGTACTTGGGATTCCCAGCAATCCCCAGTCAGCCAGATCATCAGGAGAACAGAATGAGTATTACGTCAGCTGAGCCATGCCCTAATGGACCAAATCCATATGGCCCCCTCCACCTGTGCTCACTTCCTGACTAAATATTCCTCCATCTGAGTTGAACAGCTGTAGCTGTTGATATCCATGGCATAGTGGATGTGCAGAATCAGGATCTGGGGTGAAGGAGGTTAGAGGAAGTGGTTAATGGAGAATGAGCTTGGGTCCTTCCTCATAAAGTGGTCCTCAGCATGGTGGCTTTCTCTCCTCTTGATGGTTTTCTTCCTGTTGCTGCCCTTGCAAACTGGTCTCCTGCTTCTATGATCACTAACTCACATGCTCTCCATGACTTTGAGTTGGTCTCTGGAGCTAGATTGACCTGGGTTTGAGTCCATGCTTCACTCACTTTGATATTTGGTCAAGGTAATAAACCCCTGTCAATCTCCTTGTCTGTCAGCGAGGGTGATAATAGGGTCTCTTAAATTAGGCGCTGTTTTAATGCTATGTGAGTGATGTATAAAGAGTGTAAAGAGTGTCTAGCTCAGTACCTGGCACAGAGAAGCATCGATTAGGTGGGTGCTATCATTACCTTCATTATATCTACCTTTAATGTAGTTGTCCTTTCAGAACCTGCCTATAAGCTTTTGAGATTGATACTTCTGCTATCAGTCACATCCTCATTCCTTAAACTAGCCTTTCTGCTCATTTGCATTTTAAAAACTTTAAAAATTTTTTTCAGTTACAGTTGACATTCAATATTAGTTTCATGTGTACAGCTTAGCGGTTAGACAGTACGAAGTGATCCCCACAATAAGTCTTGCACCCACCCAACATTGTATATAATTATTACAGTATTATTGACTATATTCTCTTAGCTGTACTTTACATCCCCATGACTGTTTTGTCACTGCCAATTTGTACTTCTTAATTCCTTCACCTTTTTTGTTCAGTCCCTCAATCCCAGTGGCAACCACCAGTGTTTTCTCTGTATCTCTGAGTTTTCCGTTCTGTTTGTTCATTAATTTGGTCTTTAGTTTCCACATATAAGTGAAATTGTATAGTATTTGTGTTTCACTTTCGACTTATTTCACTTAGCATCATACCCTCCAAGTCCATCTATGTCACAAGTGGTTAGATTTTATTATTTTTTATGGCCAAGTAATATTCTGTCGTATATGTGGACGACATCTCAACATCTTTATGCATTCATCTTTTGGTTAGAGCATTTAGTTCATTTATTTAAAGTAATAAGTATGTAGTTATTACCATTTTATTGTTTTCTTTATATCTCTTGTGATTTTTGGTTTGTAGTTGCCATGAGCTTCATGTATACCAAGCTACATTTATAGTAGTCTAAGTTGATGGTCAGTTAAGTTTGAACTCATTCTAAATCACTACCACTTTTATTCACCCCCAAATGTCATTAATTTTTACTTTGTGTGTATGTGTGTGTGTATCCCTTAATTTACTGTGTGATTACACATGATCTTACTACCTTTGCATTTTAACCTCCTTTGTACTAGCTTTAGTGTTAATTGATTCACTGCTTTTATTATTTGTTTAACTTTGTCAGTAAGATTTTTTTTTTTTGCAATATTTTCTCATTTATATTTTGGATTTTTTTTTTCTTCTTAAAGAAGTCTCTTTAACATTTCTTACAATACTGGTTTGGTGGTAATGAGCTACCTCAGCTTTTTCTTGTCCAGGGACACTCTGTATTTCTCCTTCTATTCCAAATTATAACCTTGCTGGGTAGAGTATTCTTGGTTGTAGTTCCTTGCTTTTCATCAGTTTGAATATTTCATGCCAACTCCTTCTGGCCTGCAAAGTTTCTGTTGAGAAATCAGCTGACAGTCTAATGGGAACTCCCTGGTAGGTAACTAACTGCATTTCTCTTGTTCCTTTTAAGATTCTCTCTTTGCCTTTAACCATTGCCATTTTAATCTTAATGTGTGTTGGTGTGGACCTCTTTGAGTTCATCTTGTTTGGGACACTCTGTGCTTCCTGGACCTGTCTATTTCCTTCACCAGGTTAGGGAAATTATCAGTCATTATTTCTTCAAATAGGTTTTCAATCCCTTGCTCTCTCTCTTTGCCTTCTGGTACCCCCCTATGAAGCAAATGTTATTACACTTGATGTTGTCCCAGAGCTTTTTGAAACTCTCCTCATTTTTTTTTTTTTTCATGAAATAAGGGAAATTTTTATTACTAGGTTTTTGTAAGTGAACTAGTTAAGGGTAGTTATGGATGTGTCTGTCTCTGTTTTTAAGTAGGAACAAATTTTCTAAGAATATTTTTAAGATAAAAACTTGCATTATGATTCTTTTTTTAATTTTACAAATTCCTTATTTTTAAGTACTATATACAATTTTAAATAATGCATAAATGTGATCATATGCCTTTGTAATCAAGTTTATAAAATTACAGTTGACATTAAATGTTATTTTATATTAGTTTCAGGTGTACAGCACAGTGGTTCCGACATTTTTATAATTTACAGATTGACTCCCCCTAAGTCTGGTACCTATATAGTACCAAACATAGTTGTTACAATGTCACTGATTATATTCTTTGTGCTGTACTTTACATTCCCGTGACTATTTTGTAACTCTCAGTTTGTGCTGCTTAATCCCTTCACCTGTTCAACCCGCCCCTCAATTCCGCCTCTCATCTGGCACACATCAGTTTGTTCTCTGTATCTATGAGTCTGTTTTCTTTGTTTATATTGTTCTTTAGATTTCACATATAGTGAAATCATATGATATTTGTTATCCTAATTTTTTTTTAATTCTTTTTTCTTTCTGCTGTTCTAGTTGGGTGTTTTTCGCTACCTGTCTTCCAAATTGTTGATTTGATCCTCTACTTCATCAAGCTGCTGTTTATTTCATCTTATGTATTCTTCATTTTAGTTATTGTATTCTTCATTTCTAACCACTTTTTGTTTTAAGTTTTCTTATCTTCTTTTTTGTTTCCTGTTTCTTTGTAGAAGTTCTCACTGAGTTTATCTATTCTTCCCCTAAGTTCATCCATCATCCTTATAACCAGTGTTTTGAACTCTGTTTGTGGTAGCTTGCTTGCCTCCATTTTGTTTAGTTCTTTTTTTGGAACTTTGTCTTGTTCTTTCATTGTGAACATGTTTGTCTCCCCATTTTGGTTGTCTACCTGTGTTTGTTTCTGTGTATTAGGTTGATCTACTATGTCTCCCAGTCTTGGCAGGCTGGCTTTTTGTAGTAGGTGTCCTGTGGCTTGTGGGGCTCTGTGACATGATCTCCATTTTCAACCGGGCCAGGTGCTCTGAAGGTGTCCCTTGTGTGGGTTGTGTGTGCTATCCTGTTGTTGAGCCTTGATTGCTGTTGGCACATCTTTGGGTAGGATTGATGCTCAGGCTGACTGGCTATGATGATTGGCTGTGCCTACAGCAGACCAGTGTTTGTGCCAGGGCTGACCCCAAGGAATGGAATTTGCTTTAGTGGGGCTTTGGTGCCTGCTGAGTTTACCCTTTGAGTATGTCATTTGTGGTGCTAATTGGGTGGTGCTCTAAAACCAGTCACCAGACGTGTTGGTTCTGGGGCTTCTTGGCTGGGGCTTCCATGCTGACCAAGGTCAGTAGCTGCATGTGCTGGGCTTGGAGGAGCTTGGGAGTTGTTATGCCATGAACTGAGGCCAGGTGCCACTATTGTTGGGCTTGAGGCCATTCATCAAGAGGTGCAGGGCACTTGAGGCCAACTGCTGCTTGTTTGGGGTTTGTGCACCTTTGAGAGATTTTAGGACAGTTTGCAGTACAGGCCCAGGCTAGCCACTCGTGTGGATTAGCCTCTGAAAGAAGTTTGGCTGAACACATGAATTGGGTGGGATGGGGTCTCTGAGAATTACCAGGGCAGTGCAAGAGCGCTGTTAGTCAAGTTGATGGAGACTCATTTTATACCTGCCTGTGCCTGACATCTGGTTAGGCGTAGGGGTTAATAAAGGACCAATGGCACCTGCCGGCAAGAGCTGCCCGGAAAGAGCTGCCCCTCCAGCTTTTACCCTGAAGCCCTACAATTCAGTTTTTCCCCATATGTCCCTGGTGATTATCAAGCTGCTATCCCTTCTCTGGAGCTTAGAGTGAATGTTTGTGAGGGAGTGAGTCTGTGCTTGGGCTCTTTAAGAGTATGTCTGGGTCAACAGCAGTTCTCTGTCTCACCCGGATGGAATCCCCACTGATTTTCACAGCCAAATGATATGGGGACTCCTCTTCCTGGCTCTAGTCCTCCAGGCTGGGAAGCCAGGTCTGGGACTTGGGGACCTCTGCAGCCAAGATATTATCTGCCACATTTGGGTGCGGGACCAGCCCTGTTTCAGGGCTCTGCCCCCCGCCACCAGTCGTCGTGTAGCTTCTTCTGTATATTCTTAGTTATAGTAGTTCTGTTCAGCTAGTCTTCAGGAGGTTCTCAAGGGTGGTTGTTCTGTAATTTAGTTGTCATTTCAATGCTGTTACGAGAGGAAGCAAGCACAGTGTGTACCTAGTTCACCATATTAATCAGAAGTCCGTACTGGTTAATTCGATATACAGAACTTTGAATAATGACTTACTGAAGTTTTTGGGGGTGCCAAGAGGGGTGAGTAAATTAACTTAATTACAATTCAGGTATTAGTACTCTGCTTTTTGGCATTAGATTATTTCTAAAGAAGATTGGTGAAACTAGTTTAACATTTGAAATAAAGTTGAAATCATTCAAAATGTCAACACATATAAAACTTTAAAATATAATTTTAAATACTATAAACCAAAAGGAAATTTTATCCCTTGTCTTTCTGGATTACAGAAAGCATTTAGAGGGTGCATTATTTTCTTGTAAAACATTCTTTAAAAATGTGATAAGGGAGAGAATTTTTTGTTAATGTTTCTTCTAAGAATTTTCCTTTATCCCAGTTTTTTGCTACATCACTTACAATGTTTTAATAGTGCTTCCTGTTAAGTTTTATTTTCAAAGGAAACTTGGTTGAATATAAATGCTGAATTTCATAAGTTATTTCCACCAGCATTTTTGAAATTTGGCAGTTTGACAGTCTTTGCTAAGAATAGTACCTGTTGGCATGTTGGACAAAAGAACTTATCTATTCTTTTCAACTATCTTACTGAAACTTAGAGCATGTGTTACCAGCTTATTTTTTTAAAGCCAAATGGTATAAAATATATTATTAACAAATATATTCCAAATATTTACTTTTTTTGTAGTCGTTGAGAAAGCGATTAACTTAATAATGTTTGATTTACTATGAGTGGTATAGGAAAAATGTTTTCTTACTAAAACCACATGTTCTTACATTGAACTTTTTTTTTTTCCTCACAGGAAGTGCTTTGTTTTTTTTTTTTTTAATTAGTCATAAAGGAAAAGTGAATGCCTGTGCCTTGAAATATTTCTTAAATTTTAACTAATTTGTAATCTAATATTTAACTAATTTGTAATCCTAGTATTTAGCCTTAGCCATCCAGAGAATTGCTACGCAACTATAAAATAGGTAAAATTATTAGAAAGGAACATTCCCCATCTCCAACACACTCACACACACCTTAAAGTTCCATATGTGGGGGAAAGCTGTGTTTTATCACTTTCACGTTTTCGTATTTTCATTTCCCTAGCACTAGAAAGTTTGGGCTTTGGCTCTTATATCAGTGAAGTAAAAGAAGTTTTACAAGAATGCAAGACTGTAGCATTAAAAAGAAGAAAGGCCAATTCTCGTTTGGAAAACCTTGGCATTCCTGAAGAAGAGTTATTGAGACAGCAACAGGAATTATTTGCAAAAGTAAGTAGTGCATTTTAAATTATTTTCATCTGAATCCTACCCTGTTTGCTAATAGAAATCAGACTAGTACCTGAAATCATTTCCTAAATCAACATACGCCAGAGGATTTTTCTCTGACCATTGAGTTTGATGTTTAGAGATGTTGCCAGTTATTCATCTCACATAAAAGTAAATATTTGCAGGAGCCTGTTTTCTAAGGAGAACTACTCCAAATAACTACTGACATTTTACTTTGATACTTTTTCAGGCAGAATAACTATTTAAAAGCACGAAACACCTAAACAGTCTTGAGATTTAAAATGATGCACTGTGTATCAAATTTTATAAGTAACATATAAGGAAAATCTGACTAACATGTGCTTTAGTTAAATTAGATCTAGTGTAATTAAATCTTTAATACACCTTTAAACTGCTAAAATCTTAAAATATTTTGATGGGCCAGTGGAGGAGGGAAAGAGAAAACTTTTTTCTTCTTTCTTACTTGTTACAGTTCTAGTACCCAGTCTGAAAGATTAGTACCTGAGTACTCATAGCCCTCTATTAAAAAAATTAAAAATTAAATAAAATTTAAAAAAGGAGGGGAGAAGTTGAGGCTGTTTTTTCCCTACTAAGATATGACCTCTCAACCAAGATTTGGCCTCTCATTTGAAATTATAAGCCAATTTTGGGTTGAATAGAAGTGAGATTTCCTATCAATTGCTGTAGTTAACATTAGAATTGGAAAGTATCATTTTAGGTAATCTCTTCCAGATTAGCACTATAGCTGATCTCTTTGTAGTCGTAACAACCAGTTCTGTTGACAACAAAAGCGTTTAAATTTTAAGTGTTATCAGGCACTGAACACCAGATAGCATTCAAACTAATAAAATAAAAGCTTACTGACATTTATTGAGTTGTCACATTAATCATGTTGCTAAGTAATTTACCTGTATTATTTCATTTAATCCTCACAACAACTATGAGATAAATACTAAAGAGGACAAGCCTTTGAGGCAGGTGTGAATACATGCAAATAGTGTTATAAATTCGTGTAAATATACAATAACATAGAAGTGATGATTAAAAGAAAAAATGTTAATGCTATCATTTATTGATTCTCCACTATTTCGTATCACCTAGAGGATACCAAATCAAATGTTTGATGAAAGGAAAAAGATGCTGTGCTAAGATACCTTACATACTTTGCAGAGTTTTTATGAATAATATAAATTTTATTATACCTCTTTACACATTAAGAAACAGACTGAAAGATACAGAAACTTGCATGGGATCTTTCGTTTGTTCTACAGATATTCACTGAAGTCTTCACTATTTACCAGACATAGTGTTAGGTGCTAGGCTTACAACAGTATCCAAAAGAGACATGGTTTCTATTATTACGGAGCTTAGTTTGCTGGGAAGGATTGAGTTAAACAGATAAAACTAGTAAGTTCTTACAGTTTGGAAGTACTGGAGTCTCAATTCAAGCTCATGTCTTCTGATTCTAAAACCTGCGCTTTTTTACAATACCATGCTAATGTTCTAGCCACCATTTTGTCTACTTAAATTTATTTTGGAACTTTCAAGTGGGATATGCTTTATCCTTTCCAGAGTCAAAAGATGAATGAAAGAAATAATTGACTATGTGCAAAATCTGTCTCACCTCTCTCTTCTTGTCATCTGTTTATTTCCTCTGCCTTATCACCCTTTTTTCTTGCCCTGACCTATGGGTGAGGATTTTTTGCTCTAGTGAGGAAAATCAGCAGAGAGGTAAAATTATAGCAGCTGCCTAGTACTTCTTCCCTAGAACACAAAATACTTAAGTCCTAAATATGAAAGGAACTAAGTAGCTATAACATCTTTTTCATCACTTTCATGTCACTTCATCTTTTAGACTTTATTTTAAATACTAACACAATAGCAGCCTCATTTGAAGCTTTCACTGCTAGCAGCCAATATTTGGAAAGGGAGAGACATTAAAAATCGAGATTAAAGTTAACTATAAGCTATAAATGAGTCATTTCAGTACATGGGAGTGAGAATCTTAAAACTTAATGAAAATTTCCAAAAGAAGAAATGAATTAGAAAGTATATGTCTACTTACCTCTCTTTCACACTCCCATTTTAGGAAGAAAATAGTAGGGATGGATTGGGTAAGAGACAAAAGGGCAAAAGGAAATTAGAATAAATATCACCGAAAATTTTAATTTGTGGGAATGAACACAAATAAAAATTATCAATAAATGATGACTTAAAAGGCTTAGGAATGCTTTTATATTCAAAGAGAAAAATATGGGAGCTAATATGGGGCTAATGGTACCTGTAAGTCAGTTAAATTTTAATATAACCAGTACATGTCTTTGCAGATCATTGAATACTTTGAGATCAAGCACTTTTGCGATAAAACCTGTGTAGACTTTAAATTATTTTAATTTTTTTCTGTGCCATGAAATTATACCTGTTTATAGTTAATTAGGCCACAGAGTAGGTATTCTTAAATTGGTAAATTCACATACTTGTTTTGCCCTACAATCTTCTTGTGAATTCTTAAAATGTTTTTCATGAAGCAGTCTTAGTCTATTTTGAACTCTGGGTATGCCTACCATAATTATAAATATACATGTGTGTTAGAATAACTGTTTTTCATATTTCTTTATAAAAATGAGTGAAAGTAGTTATTAGAGAGAATACCTGGTTTGTAATTTTCTAAACAAAAGGTTTGTAGGGGACGGTGTAATATAGGTACACCAGCAGCTGTAACAATGAGGCTGACTACTTTCATGAGGACAATATAAAGAGATCCCAAGTACAGAGACATCACATTCAGTTTTGCTAGTATAGGAGTATGCCAATTACTGAGCAATTTTCTCAGCATAGAAACCCACCTTTCTATGCTCTGCTTTGTGACAGGGCCTATAATTTTGCAAACCACATTTCTGCTAGTCTAGCTAACTCCTGTTAGACTCTATTGCCAGTAGGGGGTTCTAGAGGGAAATTGCCAGCTGGAGGAGGAAGGTGGCACTTGGGCTCCTATCTTTTACTTCCTGTTAATTTTGAGTTTCTTTGAGCAACCTAGCCGTGCTTTTTCATCCTTGCTGCATCGGTTTTTTTTCTGTAACAGTAAGTGAATCCAGTTTGCATTTTCTTTAATACTTACAGAACTGTCCTGAACATTTATCTTCTTCCTCAGAGTTGTGATTCTCAAACTTTGGAGCTCTCCTCCAAACTCAGAGATTTTAGTACCGTGGGTTGCCCCTCTAAACTTCTAAATTCAAAAAATTCCAGCCTTTCCCCTTGCCCCCCTAGTTTTAGGGTTGGTGGCTGCTTTCTGTAGTTGCCACTTGCGTGATACCTTAGTGTTTTTTCTTGCCTTTTTAGTTAGCTAGTAACCAACTTTATACTCGGTTAACAGTCCTTTATATTACATTCATTCTGTTCCTCTAACTAATGTGACTTCTGTCTGCTGATTAGACTCTGAATGTTACTGGCAGGAATCAGGAGGAAACTTGGTGGAAAAATAATATTTCAGTTTAACTTGAAAGAAGAGTGGAATTTCAGTAAGTGGAAATCAGGAAATTTCAAATAGAATGAATATCAGCATGAGAAAAGGTAGTGAAAATAGAAGGGATGGTGTATATTTGGGAAACACTTTATGTTCCATGTTTTTCTTTTGGGAGCACAAAGTAGATATTACCAAAAAGGTTAGAGAGCAGATTGGTGCAGGCAGCAATTTGGAGTACCTTGAACTCTAAAGGCTAAGAAATTTAGGGCTAAAATGGTAACAATTAAATTATTTTTTAAAAGTGTAACAATGATTTGATGAGAATTCTTCTCTAGAAATGTTTGAATGATAAATTCATGACAGGTTATGAAGAAAAGTTAGGAACATACATGGTAAAATCTTAATGTTAGAGGTTATGCTGAACATCACTGTTTTCTCACAAAACATTCATTCAGAAAATACTTGGGGCCTATGTGTTGGGAATCCAATAATGGTATGAAAACAGTTTCTAAAGTCCAATGGAGAAAAAAGATATGTACTCAGATAATTAGAGAACAAAGTAGATAGATATAGAAATGCATAGGGAATTTATGGCATATGAAACGGCACAAAATATGACCTCGAAGGGTCAAGAAAGACTGATTTGTGTTTTAAATGATGACTAGGGTCTATGGCCATGCCACCCTGAATAAGCCCAATCCCGTCTGATCTCAGAAGCTAAGCAGGGTTGAGCCTGGTTAGTACTTGGATGTGTGTGAGACCACATAGGAAAACCAGGTGCTGTAAGGCTGGTTTTGTAAGCTGACAAGGTCCTTGCAATCCGTGAAGTCAACCAAGGGTTACCTCACTTAAAAAAAAAAAACAAAAACGATGACTAGGAATTGAACATATGCAGATGAGGATGTGAGCCAGACTTAAAGAACAATTCTGAGAAAAAACAGAAAGGGAGAAACAGCATTATTTTGTAGAGATTAATGCAAAGTTATATGGTCTTTTCAAGGACAGATTTTTTTTTTCCCCTTAACGTGGTTTTTCTGCTAATGGATGAAATTAAATTGGGAAGGAGCCTTAGCTGTTGCAACAGTGCATGTAAATTGCGAAGGGGTCCCAGCTGTTACAGCAGTGCATGTAGTGTATTTGTATGCATCTTGGTTTCTCGAATCCTGTGGTTTTTATAGAGGATACATCAAATGAATAGATTTTAACTATTTTAACTATCCCACTTCAATTTAGTTCTTAGTGTCTTTTCACTAACGTGTATATGGGAAGGGTGTGTGTGTGTGTGTGTGTACATGTGTGTATTTATGGAAGGAAGGGAAAGGGACAGAAAAAGAGAGATGCATATATCACTAGCTGGGATAGACACTCCAAAAGAAATATAAAGGTAGCTACTGCATTCATGTATAATACTTTTCTCTAAGAGTTAGGAGTAGTATACTGGACAGCTTTTAAACTACAGAAACAATTTGTAGCTTGAAAAATGTTTATATCAAAATTGTAAGTTGAGAGGGAAGAATAATCAAGTGAAATAAAAAGAAAAGAGAAACTTAAAAAACCAAGAATGTGAATATTCTGTCAACTTTTTCAGCTTCTTCAATTGAACCAAAGTTCATAAATTGTGTGACATGCAAGGGGGCTATCTAGAGAGACCCAATCTTATAGAGTTCCTGTTCTCCAGATGTGCAGCAGTTATATAGTGGCTGGAAGATATCCAAGTTTGATAATGACTATATCTGCAATTTGCTCAATCTACATTTAACCAAAATGTGTATGTTGTGGGTTTTTAACAATTTATTATTTGTTTTTGTTTTTGATGTTTAGGCTAGACAGCAACAAGCAGAATTGGCCCAGCAGGAATGGCTTCAAATGCAGCAAGCTGCCCAACAAGCACAGCTTGCTGCTGCCTCAGCCAGTGCATCTAACCAGGCAGGATCTTCTCAGGATGAAGAAGATGATGACGATATCTGAAATTCACCAGTTGAGGTTCTATTTCCTCTATAAATGTTTTTCCCTGCAGAAGAAAGCAGTGAAAGAAATGCTTATCTGTAATTTTGTATGCATCTTGGTGGACTTGCCATTGGTATTCTAGGGATGTTTGCTGTTAAGTTTCATCTCTTGTGTGCTATTCATGTAAAAACTGTCTCTTTGAACTATTGAAAATTTAAGGTTCAGCATAATATCAATTTTGAATTTTTAATGGTGTTTATGAGGTTTTAGATAGCAGTGAGTCCTTTATTTGATCAATAAACAGTGTTACAGAAAACTCAAGTTTATAAATATACAGTGAGATTTATACAGAAACTCTACATCTGCATTTGCATTTCCTCTGCCCTTTTAACTAAACTAAAAATTGGGAATTTTAAATTATTGGGGGATGCTGTGTGATGCGGTTGACATTAGATCAGGTTGGTAAAAAAGCAAAGAGTTCAGTTCTCTAGTATCTGATTTTTTTGTCTTTTAAAATGAGTATATATACAGGCAATAAATATATATATATATATGCTCAGATAAATATACTTGTTTAAAAAATTTTCAAAATAAGACATTCAAAAATTAGGAAGGAATATGTTTAATAGAAGTTGTATAAATTTTGCGGGTTTTTGATTTTGTTTTATGTAGAGGTAAAAACTTTTATTATGGCATAATTCATCTTGAGCTACACTATTACATTTCAGACTGCCCAATTTTGAAGACTGTCATGATTCTTACTATTTCACTCCAAGAATTATTAATAGTATTACTTGCTTAGTCCATCCATGTTTATTGGAACTTCTGAAACAATTGCTTAGGTTCCTTTGGTTTAACTGAGGTTCATGAATATTCAAACCTTTGCTAGGGGAAAGAAATGAAAGTTAATGAGCATGCTTGCTGTAAAAGAGGGATTTTTTTTTTTTTTTTGTAATTTAACTTATAGTTATAGTTTACTTATTATTTGTTTTTAGCATTGCTTTTACATTTTCTTGACTAGATGGCCTAGAGAGTCCAATGCTTCCTTTTGAAATGGCATCATTGTCTCCATCATAATTGACTGATAGCTTTAAAAACTGATTTGTTTTGTTTAAAAAAGCATGTCATAACTGATCAACCCTATATGACACATAAAAAGTAGTTACAATCTGCTCATTAAAAGGGAGAAGGTCTAATTTGGTTCTAATAAAGTATGGCAGTGATTTTTATAGGAATCTACAGTGTTGAAGAAATGGCATCTTGTTCATGTTTTGGAAACAGAATGGAAAAGCTACTTAAGATAGTATGAAGTAATCTAAATTCTTATGTCAGTTGCCAAATCATTTAAATTTCTATATTCACCAAACCCAAGGATAGATTGTGGCTGCCAGGATTCCAGTTTAATTGGAGAGCTAAATAAGTAAAGTTTACAAGTATTAGATTTCTTAATGATCATCCAGTTGTAGAAAAAGTGAAATATTGTCATACATTTATTAAATACACTTCCCCATGCCACAAAAAGTTTAATCTTGCTAATGTTTTAAGTTGAAGTTGATATTGTATCTATAAAGTCTTTTGGACAAGATAGAAGATCCGGATTGCTTTTTTAAAAGTTTAAGTACCAAAGGTAGTCTAGTCTAAGAAACAATAAGTTCATAAGTGTTGGCTTTCCTAATTTGTACTGTAACATCCTTATACTTGCTATTTTAAGTATATCTGTTTCTTAAGTAAACAACTTAGATATTTTTCACACCTTTTTTTTCTGATGCAGAGTTCAGGTTAATTAATATTTTACTGCATCTGATGATGTATTATATGTTTGAAGCCTAGTGACTTGGCATTTTGACATTCTTGTGATTTCATATGCTGTATTCTTCAAGCAATAAAATTCTGATGTGTTTTATAAATTGTTTTTATGTGTAATGATCTATGTAGACCAATGACAGGAGGTTTCTGTTACTAATATTTTTACAAGTTTCAAGAATCTTAGACCCAAAAGACACTTGGATCATTTGATATGTAGTACGTGACCTTCTCCTTTGTTTACTGTTATTTTAGAAAATGCAGTTCTACTTGTATTTATTGTACTTTACAGTCCTAAAGTCCAGGTATAGCTGAGCTAATTAAGCAGTGTTTTACTTTTAGCTGGTATTATAGCATTTAAGAGTCACTATAACGTCTGTTGTTGATATTTTTTAAATCTTTTGGAGAGAGAAACAAATCTTTAGGGTTCTTGAGAAATAGTTATTGGTTAGTAAGTATTTCCTCACCTTTTTGAATATATGTCTCTTTCAGAAGGCTACCAGACTGATAAGTGTTGAAAAGGCACCAGTTTTTAAACCGCATATACTCTACATAAGAATACACAAATAAGGGTTTTCACAAATTAAGCATGCTCATGTCTCCAGCCCTCAGAACATGAGAGAGCATTATGAACACCCCAGAAGTCCTCCCCTTATCCCATTTTAATACTGTCTTCTTCCTCCCCAGAAGTAATTGCTACTCGGACTTCTAAAACTATAGATTAGTTTTGTCTATCTTTTACTTTATGTAAATACAATCATATATAATATACTTCTTTTTACTCATTTGTGAGTGTACTGGTGTTCTGAGACCACTGTAATGAATTGCCATAAACTTAGTGATTTTAAAACAACAGATTTCTTGTGGTTCTAGAGATCAAAAGTCCAAAGTCAGTTTCATTAGGGCATAGTTAGGGTATGAGATCAGAATCTGAAGGAAAATCTGTTTTCTTGCCTTTTTCAACTTCTAGTGGCTGCCTGTATTTTTTGGCGTGTGCCTCCTTCCTCCATGTTCAAAGCCTCTGCTTTCATAATCACATTTTCTCTTTAGCTGTAGTTAAATCTTCTTCTTCTTCTACGTTTAGGCCCCAGCTGGATAATCCAGGATAATCTGCTCATTTCAAAAACCTTAATTTGATCACCTTAGAGTCTCTTTTTGCCTTATGAGGTAACACTTGCATGTTCCAAGGTTTAGACTGTGGGTATCTTTGGAGGCCATTATTCAACCTTCCACAGTGAGATTCATTTCTGCTGTTACATGTATTTGTAGTTTATTCATTCTTTCTACTAAATAGTATTCTGTTGACTTATTCATTTTATTATATCCAGAATATTCATTCTACCATTGATGGTCATTTGAGGAAGTTCTAATTCTGAGCTATTATGAATAATACTGTGGAGAACATTCTTTAACATACCTTTTTTGGACATGGTTCCATAGTCTAACAGCACGTCTACTTTATACTCAGAAGGTCCTGGGATTGTGCCCCGGTAGAGCCACAGTCCACGGCCTACGGCCATGCTACCCTGAACAAGCCTGATGTCTGATCTCAGAAGCTAAGCAGGGTCGGGCCTGGTTAGTACTTGGATGGGCGATCACCTAGGAAGACCAGGTGCTGTAGGCATAAAAAAACAAAAAAATGCCTTTTGGTGAGTGTATATATACATTTCTTTTTAATATATACCTGGGAGTAGAATTACTGGGTGATGGGCTGTGCATATATATTTCCCAGTTTTCTGAAATGTTTATGAGTCATCATTTTAATGTGTACCGTAATAATGAATTACCCTAATGGTCTAATGACCTGAGAATGTAATGAATTTCTCAAAATACCTAGATTATATCAAATAATTTATACTTGATACAGCAGGTCTGTTGTTATTTAAATACAAGAGGAAAATAAAAGCAAAAGTATTTGTTCTTGTCACTGACATAGTGGTAGTATGCACTAATCAGGTTATTACTCCTCGAAGAAATGCAAGTTTTAGGAAATCATAAATAGTATGTTGAGTTTATAAATAGGATGCTTAGTTGTAGAAAATCCATGACTTAAATTTCTAATTGAATTAAATTTTTTTTATTATCTTATTTAAGTACATAGGTATTTCCTCATATTCAGTGGTCTCCATGAAGAATTATCCAATCCAGATAGCATAGGCACTGCCTTCCACTGGCTTTGCTTGGATTATTTGCTGGTTTCCTTCTCCTGTGTCCCTAATAGCTTGGCATAGAACATCATGGGTAGTATTGGCCAGGGTGTAGAGAATGGCAATATAAATAGCCTCCTCTCACCTACCCCCACTTGTCATCAAAGCATCACTACTGATCCTTATCCTATTTCCTCAAAAGACTTACCCTTAACACAAATGCTTAGTTTTGGCTTTTTCTACCAAGAGCAGGGAAGCAAACAAGGTAACTTTTAACTTAATATCAATTTCTACAGAAATCAAGCAACTTAGAACCTAGAACAGGATTTCTCAACCTCAGCGTTATTAGCATTTGGACCAGTTAATTATTTGTTGAGAGGCTATCCTGTGCATCGTGTGAAGTTTAGCAGCATCCCATCTTAAAGCTATTAGATGCCAGTAGCACCCCCCTCCCCACCTTGTGACAACCCAAAAATGTCTCCAGACATTGCCAAATGTCCCCTGAGAGGCAAAATCACCTTCTGTTGAGAACCGCTACGTTAGAGCATCTAGATTTTCACTTTTAGGATAGGGTACTGGGGGAAAGCCTAAAACTGAGTCTCTGTTGGAGTCAAAATGTGGTGTCAGTGGAAAAAGACAAACAGGGTAATTTGGAGAGAACAGGCCCAGGATTAAAATGTATTTTCCAGAAATTCAGATTCTAAAGGTATCTCTTGACCTTTATATCTGTTGATCCCTTCACCCACAGAGATCCCAGTCCAGTTCTTAAAAAACTACTTGCTCACTGTTTTTCACCCAGAGATCTTAGCCATATCCATTTAAAAATAGATCAGGTATATTATGTCATTACTATGTACATCTTTTAACAAGTATGCTATTATTAAAAAATTGTTTCTATAGTGGTTAAATATATAACATTTACCATTTCAAACATTTTTTAAGTGTTCTGTTCAGTCACATTAGGGACATTGATATTGTTGTGCCAGCCATCACCACTTTCTCCAGAACGTTTTTATCATCCCCAACTGAAACACTGTACCCATCAAACAACTCCCCATTCTTCTCTCCCGACTGCTCCTGGTAGCCAGTATTCTACTTTCTACTTCAGTGAATTCGACTACTCTAGGTACCTCTTATAAGTGGAATCATAAAGTATGTGTCCCTTTGCATCTGATTTATTTCACTTAGCATAATGCTTTCAAGGTTCATTCATGTTGTAGCATCTATCAGAACTTCATTCCTTTCAAAGGCTGAATAATATTCTATTGTATATGAGCCACGTTTTGTTTATTCATTTGTCCAGTGAGTTGCTTCCACATTATGGCTATTGTGAATAATGCTGCTCTGAGCAGGGGTGTACAAATACCTGTTTGGCCCCTAACAAGCATGTGCTTTTGAGTGTGTGGGTCTATATATTAAGAACTGAAACAAAGAAAGCAGTATAATACGAATGCACATATAAAAACAATATATAATATATAAATGTAACATGAACAAAGCAAACCAACACCATTGTACTAGATCTTTACATATGTTGTTTTCCCACCACTTCTGTGAGTTAGGTATTGATAGTCCAGGGTAGCAGACTGGTAACACACGTATATCATTGAAGATAATAGACATACAAGATGCAATATTTTATTTTATTTTATTTATGAAACTTCATGTCTTATGTATGATGCAATGAGTTGGAAAATAATATAACCCATGGCTGTTCCCTTTCAAGTTCATATTATCTAGTATGTTTCTTGCTTTTGTATACTTTATATGAATAGCACTTGTTTGTCACTGACATGGAGTTGGTTGTGTAGCTAGATTTGCCTGAAAATTCTTTTAGTGAGATTGAGAGGTTTTTATTGGGAATTGGGGGTGGAAAGAGAGAGGGTATCAGGAAGGATATATCTAGTGATGGAAGATGAAACTGCTGTTAAGGCAGCCAAAGATCCTCTGACTACTAGGGGAAAATATGGCAGGCTCCAAATTGTTTGGTTATTCACATATCTTTTAATAAGTTTGTTTCCTTTATTGTGCCTATAAAAGGTACCATTAACTTCATATTTATGTCATTGATAAACTTATAGGATCTGTAGTAGAGTGTAGTAGTATGGTTAAGATAAGGAGAGACAACCAAGGTAATTATTTCAGAAGCATTTATTTGATGTATTACACAGAACAGGGCATGTCTTATAAGCTTAATAGTGTCAGGTTTAGATTTGCAGTTGAAATATACATATAATAGTGGGTTCTACAAAATTTGGACTGTATTATAAACATTGTATAGATAAGGAAAAAAGTTAAAAATTAAGTAATACAACAGCAATTGGAGGCATCGGAATTTGAACCCTAATCTAAGTAGCTCTAAGGACTATGTTGTTTCCATTACATCATTCTGCTTTTCCCTTTCAAGTAGTCAGAAAATACTGGGATTAATCTTTATTCCTTGATTTGAAGGTCATTTTAAAAAATTATAAGCCTGTCTGAGAATAGCAAAATTGTGTGCTATTACAGGATAATTGTAGAGCTTACTCTAAGGAAGCAGAGGTAATGTCCGGTAATATTTTTAGCTTCCTATTTCTGCCCACTGTTGTCCAAATGTTTCACTCAGTGTTATACAGAATACAAACTATTGTTACAGAAGCTATTTTGAAAAGTTGATTTATTGTATAGGCTTTTTATATGACTTTTCTTTTGGCAAGAATATTAAACTTAGTTTTTTTAAAAATGTGACCTAGAATTAGGTTTTACGTTTTTCAAATGTTGCAGAATTTTGGAATTTTTTGTACCTATCCATGCTTCACATTGCTACCAGTGTTATTTTTCTAAAATACAAATGTGAATATGAGATTCCTCTGTTCCTCAGTGATTATAATATAAAGTCCAAGCTCCTAAGGATTACATAATGTATCTTTTACAGCAGTATTCAACTTTTCCTACACTTTGTTACCTTTGCATGTGATTCTTCCTCACTCTGGAATAACCTTTTTCCTTCTTTACCTGGCAAACTTCTAACATTATAGAGTGAGCCAGCTTAAATTTTAGCTCTATGTAAAGTTTTCCATGATGTTACATACTGCTATTTTTGAATCCATATTACCATATAATTATTTGTTTGCAGTCTATTTCTATCACAGTGGGAGCTCCTAGAAGACAGAAACCATATCATCATTATCTCAGTATCACTAGCAGCTAACATAGTAAAAGGTTTTTCAGTTGCACTTATAAGCATCTGCTTGTGGTCAGCCCTCACTTCACTTGATGTTCCATACCTTCTGCCCCTAGATCTGTAATACAATAGACAACTCAGTAAGTATTTGATAATAATAATGGAAAAAGAGAAAAAATTACATTTCATGTATATGTTGAGGAAGAAATGTCCATGTATAAATCATTTAAGAAAAACTTTCAAGGAACTAGTATTACAATACTGAAAGGGTTGTAATTATCAGAAAACCTTCCCCCACCCCTGTCTTTGGAGACTAGCTACCATGCTTGTCTTTGCACATGCTTCTTCTCTGCTCTAGAATGCTTTTTTTTTTTCCTGACAAATTTTGATTCATACTGCAAGATCCACTTTATACTTCAGCCTGCCTCTAGAGCCTTCTCTGATACCCCCAATGCATAGTCAGTAACCCCTCCCTCTGTATAGTGTATACCTGTGGTATGTATTTCTGGTTTTGTATCTACAGTTCTTTATTATAATTTATTTGCTTACATATTTTTCTGTGACCGTCTAGTGGAAATTAGGTTATCATCATGTCTGTATCTCTAGTATAATTTATAGTAAAGGTTTTTGCAGTTGAACTTATAAGTATCTCCTTGAGGCCAGTACAAATTTAGCCTGGTGTTTCATACCATCTGTTTCTAGAACTTCAATGTGGGACTTAAAACAAGAGAGATACTCAGTGAATATTCAGTGGTGATGATAATGGAAAAGGATCAGGGGGAATTGCATTTCAAGTACCCTGTTTAATAAGAAAGGACCACACATGAATCATTTAGTAACAATTTTCAGGAAAACTGATATTTTAATCCTGAAAGTTTTAAACTTATCTGGAAAAATCATTTTCTGAGCATAGCATATTCTATGATTGTAGGAATGCTAGATAAAATGTTATACCATATAATTAATCAGAAAAAATGGAAGTTACTTGAGGTATTTTAAGGAGGGATTAATACAAGAACTCAGATAATAATTGTTGGAAAGGCAAGAGGGACAAAATGAGGTAATGTTGCGCAGAGATGAGGAACTAACTATAGGAAGCTGCTTTTGCCCGTGGAGCCTGTGTTTGCAGAGTTCAACTCATGCAAGGACCCTTACTGCTCATGACTTAAAGGAATTGTGCTCTCTGCCTCCATGCACCTGATGCAGCCACTACAAGGAGGCCATATTTAGCTACCCAGATGTCACGGGAACCTACTGTTGAAAGAAGGTGCAAAAATCTGCTGGTGTCATCACTGACCAAGCTAGAAGAAGTTACTATTTTCCTTTCACTTCCAATCTCTTGCATATGCCCACAGCTGACAGAACCCTAAAAAGGAAGCTTGCTGGAAAGGAGGCCTGAGGAAATTTCTAGGTTTCCCATCTTTTGCAATATGGTAAGAGGGTGGGGAATGAATGATGCTGAATGTTTCACAATATCCATAACATGGCATTATAAACATATAGCTCACAAAAGAAATACAGTAATTATAGAGGCTGCCAAAGTTCTGCCTCGATGGGAATTTTAGGACAGTAGAGTTTCTGCCTCATACTTTTAAATATTTAATACAATAAATAAGAGCTTTTTAAAACCAATGTCTGGAATTGGTTCTGCTTTTGGAGTACTAGGTGATCTTATTTAAACTTTCAACCTTAGTTTTCTCACTAGTAAATTAGAAAAACTACCTGATTTCGCAGTCTTTCAAACAGAGATGTAGAAGGATCTTTCAGATTATTAGGGGAAAAAATTATGTGTACATAGAAATGTGTGTGTGTGTTACTGTATAGTATATTGTGCACCAAAAATACTATAGTTTGTGAAAATGGAATTTTCTTTTTTGGTGCCCACTGACTATTATTTTGGTAGTATATTGGCCAAAAGCTGAAATACAGCTCCACTAAACTTCATTGGGAATTGGCACTGTGCTGTGAACACAAAGATGCATATTATGCACCCAAATTCAGTAAATACTTGTTAAATGTCTATCAGGTACTGGGTCTACCAAGATGAATAAGGCCAGGTTTTTTCCTATGAGGTTCTCATAATTCATGAGGAAAGACTAATAAGCAAATGATTGCAAGTTTGTGGTGAGTATGTTGATAAGAAATTGGAAGTATAACTAAAAAATTGACTGATGAATTTTAAAATTTAGTTGACAGTGAGAAAGTTGGAGTTTACTTAAAATTAAGAGATGCCATGTCTAAGGGGAAAATACTGGCTCTAGAATGAAAAACATCTTAGGCAATTAGAATGAAAGGGTTTTGGTCTTTAAATGTGTGTAAAATGCTCACTTTGGGACATACCGAAAAGTATTTTTAAAAATTTTTTAATTTATTGGGGTAACATTGGTTAATACAATTATATAATTTTCAGATGTACATTATAATTTGACATCTATATATTCTATTGTGTAATTACTACCCAAAGTCCAGTTATTTTCAGCTACCATATATTTGATCTCCTTTACCCACTTCACCCTACCCTTATACCCCTATATTTCACTCCCTTTATCCCGTCTACCTATTCCCTCTTCCCCCACGCACTACCCTCTGGTAATCACTAGTCCATTGTCCATGTCCCTGAGTCTCTGTCCTGTTCATTTGTTGCTTTTAGGTTTATATCCCACATATAAGTGATATGTGATTTTCAACTTTTTCTGTCTGGCTTATTTCATTTAACTTGATTACCTTGAGGTCCATGCATGTTGTCGCAAATGGCAATAGCAGTATTTCATCTCTTCTTATGGTTGAGTAATATTCCATTGTATATATGTACCACAGCTTCTTTCGCAAATCATCTATCGTAGGACACTTCTGTTGCTTCCATGTCCTGGCCACTGTGAGTACTGCTGCTATGAACATCAGTGTGAAATATCTTTTCAGATATGAGTTTTCAAGTCTTTGGGGTAAATACCCAGTAGAGAGATTGCTGGGTCATACGGTAGATCAATTCTTAGTTTTTTGAGGCACCTCAATACTGTTTTCCATAGTGACTGTACCAATTTGCAGTCCCACCAGCAGTGTATGAGGGTTCCTTTTCTCCACATCCTCTCCAACATTTGTTATTACTTGTCCTGTTGATTACAGCTATTCTAACAGGTGTGAGATGGTATCTCATTGTGGTTTTTATTTGCATTTCCCTAATAGCTAGAAATATTGAGCATCTTTTCATATATTTGTTGGCCATTTGTATATCTTCTAGGGAGAAGTATTCATTCAGGTCCTCTGCCCATTTTTGATTGATCTATTTTGTTGTTTTTATTGAGTCATATGAGTTCTTTGTATAATCTGGATATTAGGCCCTTATCAGAGACATTGCTTGCAAATATATTTTCCCATTTGGATGGTTATCTCTTTACCTTGTTGATAATTTCTTTTGCTGAGCAGAAGCTTTTTAGTTTAATGTAGTCCCATTCCTTTATTTTAGTTTTTACTTCCCTTGCATTTGAGATCAAATTTATAAAATCTTTTTAGTCCGAAGTTCTTGAGTTTAGTCCCTATATTTTCATCCATGCATTTTATTTTTCAGGTCTTATATTCAGGTCCTTAATTGATTTTGAGTTAATTTTGGTGTGTGGTGATGACAACAGTCTAGTTCATTCTTTTGCAGGTGGCCTTCCAGTTTTCCTAGCACCGTTTATTGAAGAGGCTTTCCTTTCTCCACTGTCTGTTTTTGGCTTTTTTGTCTAAAATTATTTGCCCATATAAATATGGGTTTACTTCTGGACTCTCCATTCTGTTCCACTGGTTTATGTGTCTGTTTTCCTGCCGATACCATGCTGTTTTGATTACTGTCACTTTGTAGTATAATTTGAAGTCAGGCAGAGTGATGCTTCCAACCTTGTTCTTTTCTCTCAGGATAGCTTTGACAATTTGGAGTCTTTTATGCTTCCATACAAATCTGATGATTTTTTGTTCTATTTCTTTAAAAATTGCCGATGAGATTTTGATGGGGATTGTATTAAATCTTTATAATGCTTTAGGTAATATGGTCATTTTAACTATGTTGGTTCTTCCAATCCAAGAACATGGAATATCTTTCCATTTCTTTGTATCTTCTTCGATTTATTTTAATAGGGTCTCGTAGTTTTCATCATATAGGTCCTTCACATGTTTCATTAAATTTATTCCTAGGTATTGTATTCCTTTTGTTGCAATTGCAAAAGAAATTATTTTTTCCGTTTTTTTTTTTTTTTTTCTGACGCTTCATTATTAGAGTATAGGAACACTTTGGATTTTTGAACATTGATTTTGTATCCAGAGACTTTACTTTCTTTGTTTATTGTTTCTAGTAGTGTTCTTGTGGAGCCTTTAGGGTTTTCTACATAGAGAATCATGTTGTCTGTAAATAGTGACAGTTTGACTTATTTATTTTCTACTTGGATGCCTTTTATATTTTTCTCTTGCCTGATTGCACTCGCTAGGACCTCTGATGTTATATTGAATAAGAATGGCGATAGTGGACAGCTTTGCCTTGTTCCTGATCTTAGAGGAAAGGTTTTTAGTTTTTCACCATTAAGTATAATGTTGGCTGAGGGTTCGTTATATATGGCCTTTATTATGTTAAGGTACTTTCCTTCTACACCGATTTTGTGAAGCGTTTTGATCCTAAATGGATGCTGTATCTTGTCAGAGGCTTTTTCTTCATCTACTGATATGATCATATGATTCTTATTTTTTAATTTGTTTATGTGGTGTATCACATTAATCAATTTGCATATGTTGAACCATCACTGTGCCCCTGGAATGAAGACCACTTGATCATGGTGTATAATCTTTTTAATATGTTGCTGAATTCGGTTCGCTAGTATCTTATTTAGGACTTTTGTATCTGTGTTCATCAGAGATATTGGTCTGTAGTTTTCTTTTTTTGTGTTATCTTTACCAGGTTTTTGGTATCAGGGTAATGTTGGCCTCATAAATGAGTTGGGAAGTATTACCTCCACTTTGATTTTTTTTGGAAGAGTTTCAGAAGAATAGGTATTAAATCTTCTTTGAATGTTTGGTAGAATTCACTAGTGAAGCCATCTGGTCCTGGACTTTTACTTTTTGGTAGGGTTTTGATGATTGTTTCAATTTCCATACTGCTGATCAGTCTATTTAGATTTTCCAGATCTTCTTGATTCAGTCTAGAAAGATTGTATTTTTCTAAGTACTGGTCCATTTCTTCCATGTTATTAAATTTGTAATTATATTGTTTTTCATACAAGCATTCTTGTATGATCCTTTATGTTTCTGTGATATCAGTTGTAATTTTCCCTCTTTCATCCCTGATTTTGTTTAATTGTGTCCTTTCTCTTTTTTCTTTAGTAAGTCTAGCCAAGGGTTTGTCAATTTTATTAACCTCAAAGAAACAACTCTTTGTTACGTTTATTTTTTTTTTTTACTTATTTTATTTTTTTGGAGGGGGTTTTTCAATTTTATTTATTTCTGCTCTAATTTTTATTCTTTCCTTCTATTGATTTTAGGCCTCATTTGTTCTTCCTTTTATAGTTTTTTAAGATGAAGCATTAGGTTGTTTATTTGGACTTATTATTTTTGGAGATAGGCCTGTAATAATATGAACTTTCCTCTTATGACTGCTTTTGCTGTGTCCTAAAAGTTTTAATATATTGTACTATCATTATCATTCGTTTATATGTATCTCTTGATCTCTCTTTTTATTTCTTCTCTGACCCAGTTATTCTTCAGTAGTATCCTGTGTAATCTACATTTATTTGTGGTTCTTCCCACTTTCTTTTTACAGTTTATCTCTAGTTTCAAAGCATTATGATCAGAGAATATGGTTGGTATGATTTCAACCTTCTTAAATTTGTTGAGGCTATTTCTGTGTCCTAGTATGTGGCCGATCCTTGAGAATGTTCCATGTGCACTAGAGAAGAATGTATAAGCAGCTGTTTTGGCACGGAAGGCTCTCTATATGGCAATTACGTCCAGTTGGCCTAATGTGTCATTTAAGGATGTTATTTCCTTATAGATTTTCTGATGATGTATCCATATCTGACAGTGGGGTATTTAGGTCCCCTACTACGATAGTGTTTTGGTCTGTTTCTCCCTTTGGTTCTGTTAGTAATTGCTTTACATATTTCTGGGCTCCCGATTGGGAACATAGATATTAATAAGTGCTATGTCTTCTTGGTATATGATTTCCTTTATCATTATGAAGTGTCCCTCAGTGTCTTTCTTTATCTTTTTAATTTTGAAGTCTATTTCATCTAATGTTAGTACCGCTACTCCCACTTTTCTCTGAATGCCATTTGCTCGAAATGTCATTTTCCATCCTTTCACTTTGAGTCTATAGTTGTCTTTGGAGCTGAGATGTGTCTCCTGGTGGCAGCATATGGTTGGGTTTTGTTTTCTGATCCATTCTGCAACTCTGTGCCTTTTTATTGGTGAGTTCAGTCCATTTACTTTTAGAGTGATTATTGAAACATGAGGTCTTCTTATAGCCATTTTACCTTTTGCTTTCTAGTAGCTTGGTGTTTCCATTGCTTCCTTGTCCATGTGTTTCTTTTTTCTTTATATTGGTTGGCTTTTGTGCATTTTGTCTCTGTTTCTTCTCATTTTATATATTTCAGTTCTGAATCTTTGGCATGTGGTTACCACTAGGAATATGAAAATGGACAAATGTGTATGTGTGTGTGTGTGTGTGTGTGTGTGTGTGTGTGTGTGTGTGTATATTATATATACCTTATCTCCATTCCCTTTTGTGAATTTGGATCTTTGAATCCTCTCCTTTTTATTGTTGTCTCAATTTGTCCCTATGTATGCTGAATGTTCATTACTATCTTGCTATAGCAATTCTCTTATTATTTAAGCTTATAATACCCCGTACTTAGTAGGGTCGCACTCCTCTGCTTTTATTTGCCTGATAGTCCCTTCACTCCTAATTATGTATTTCTATTGTTGTTGTCATTTTGTTTTAGGTGAGTTGGCCCCTTTTGGTATTTCCTGTAGTGCAGGTCTCATAGTGGAGAATTCCCTCATTTTTGTATGTCCGGAAAGGTCTTGAATTCTCCTTCATGTCTAAAGGAGAGCTTAGCTGGATACATTATTCTAGGCTGGGAAATAGTTCCTTTCACTTAATAGTTTAAATATTTGATTTCATTCCTTTCTGGCTTTTAAGGTCTGTGCTGAGAAGTCTGATGATAATTTAATGGGTTTTCCTTTATAAGTTACTATTTTCTTCTCCCTGGCTGCCATAAGAATTCTATCTTTGTCTTTGATTCTTGATGATTTTAATATAGTGTGTTGGTGAAGGGCTTTTTGGGTTGAAATAATTGGATATTCTGTTGACTTTTTGAATTCCAAGCTCCAGCTCATTCCTTAGATTTGGGAAATTCTCGACAGCTATTTGTCTGAAAATGGTTTCTAAGTCCCTGTACCTTTCCTTGCCTTTGATAATGCCCATTATTCTTATGTTTCCTTTCCTGGTAGTATCAGTTAGTTCTTGTAT
Source organism: Cynopterus sphinx (assembly GCA_030015415.1). Taxonomy (NCBI): domain Eukaryota; kingdom Metazoa; phylum Chordata; class Mammalia; order Chiroptera; family Pteropodidae; genus Cynopterus; species Cynopterus sphinx. Next base: position 65,986,930 of record CM057387.1, on the reverse strand, counting down.
TTCTCTTTCATTCTTTTTCATTCTTCAGTTTCTCTCTTCTTCCTTCTCATTTATTTCTAGATTTCTGTCTTTGATATCACTGATCCTTTCCTCCATTTGGTCGACTCTATTTCCCAAGCTTGCTATTTCATTTTTCAGCTCTTGCAATGTGTTTTTCCATCTCCAGGAGACCTCTTCTGTTCTTCTTGAGGGTTTCAATCTCCTTGCTCTGCTCATCTAGTTGTGTTTTCAATTCCTGAAATTGTTGGTATGACTCATTTCAGAAGTACCATTTTGAATTCTCTGTCATTTAAGTCACATATTTCTATGTAAGCTTATTTCTGGAGATTTTTCTCCTACTTTCTGAGATGCCTTGGCACCTTGGTTGCCCATGGTGTTTAGTGGACTATTCTTTGCCTAGGCATTAATGGAAGTGTATTCTGCTGTTTTTCCAGAAAGATTTATTATATAAAGGTCTCTCTTTAGCTTCTATAAAGAAGGCACTTTTCTTTTGGTTTCCAGTAGGTGGTGGCTAAGCCCTTTGGATCCCTATTTATATAAGGCCTAAATAAATTTTTTAAAATTTTCTTGTAGATGTTTAATCACACTCACTATTCTCAGTTTCAGTTCCTTTCAGTGTTAGCAAACAGTTTTGGTAGCGCTTGCTCAGATTCCCCTGGGGTCCACGGTATTCAGTCTTGGAAGATGTGTGGGGAGGGGCCCTCTGGGTTGGGAGTTGGGGGCAACAGCTCAGCCTTGGTTTTGCAACCGGGGCCCATAAAAATCAACTGTTGTTTCTCTGCTATGCTGTCCCTGATTTCTGCTTTCTGCCCTGATGACTGGCCCTGCTATCGGTTGCTAGAAATCCCCGCACTTCCATGCAGGATTGTTCAGGGAAATTGCCGTACCTTTACCTCTCCCCCTCCTCCTGCTAGGAGCTCTGGTGGCTCTTTATTTCTTCCAGGCTACCACCCGACACCCAAGGTTCTGATCTGTAGTAGCTCTTATATGCAGATCCCACACTCAGACATGCTGGTGTGCAGTTTGGGTGTTTTTTGTTGAGTTTTAGATGTTCAACTTATTGATGTTTTTTAAGAGGAGAGATCTGAGGATGTCTCTCACTCCGCCATGTTTCCCAGAATCCATGAAAAGTATTTTTAAAAAATCATACATAGTCATATATAAAATCATATATAACCACAAAGGCAGTTGCTGGTAATATTTTGATGTATTCTTTGCTAATTCAAGGGCATTAAAAAAAAAAATAAAAATAAATCCCCAAAATAGAGGCATACAAGTATACAAGGCATGATAGATTGCATGTAAATTAGAAGGAGAGAGAGAGAGAGAGGTATTTTACCATCTAACTGGTCACTCAGTCAGAAACATCCAACTACTGTCTGTAATCATTCTAAAACAATTTATTTTTATCATTTCTTTGAAATCTTTTAAGTGCTCCCCATAAATTTTCGGATTGAATGTCATTTTCTTACTTTAACATACATAGGCCTTTACTATCTGCTCCCACTCACCTCACTAGCTTGACCTGCCTTCCTGCTACCCATACAATTCTTCACTCTAGCTACATTAAAACTTATAGTCCCACAAAGGTGTGGTGATGTTCGCCAAGCAACATTGTCTTTCTGTGTGCTCTTTTCTCTATTTCTCTGTTTAACTGCTTCTCAAGATGCTGCATCTGTTCTGTTTCCCCACTGCAGCATGCACAATATCTCTAATAGCATTTGCTGTCCTCAAATTATTGTTATATTTATCTCTTATTCAACTCAACCAAGTATTTCTTAAGAACAGAGACCATATCTTGATGATCTTGAGACTCCTGCTTCTATCACGATACCCAACATCTAATAGTTCTTTTAAATAATGGTTGAAGGAATTTATGTAAATTGGTAGATAAAAGGGCTGGTGAGTTTTTTTAAATTAGTATACTAAGGAAACACATTTAGGAATTGTAACATGTTTTTAGTTGCCTACCCAACTGCCATTTCTCCTTTTTTATTATCAAAAGTGAAGTTTCATTGTGGCAGCGTGCCCCAGGGCATGTATCTTGATAGATGTAAGGCAGTCGTAACATCCCCACTCCTCTTTGACAATAATATGTCTGGGCTGGGCATGATGGGGCATAGAGGGAAGTTGCAGAGGCTTCAGGGAAAGGTTTTTTTCCCTAAAAGGAGTGTCTCTTTCTCTTTTTGTCTCCCTTCTATGTTTACTCTTTTATAAGGGATGTGAAGCCTAGAGTTAGGGCAACAGTCCTATAACCATAAGGTAGCAAGCTTGAGAACGAAAGTAATGTGCTGAGAATTACCATGGTTTACCTGGGTGGGCCCCAAATCCAATAACAAGTGCCCTCATAGGAGTCACACACGGGAGAGATGCACAGGAAAGAGAAGAAAATGGGCACATGAGGAGAAGGCATTGTGAAGATGAAGGCATAGATCAGAATTATGCAGTGACAATCCAAGGAATCCCTGGAGCCACCAGAAGCTGGAAGAGGTAGAGAAGAATTCACCCTAGATCATCTGGAGGTTCGGAAAATGGCCCTACTGACACTTTGATTTGGGGCTTTTGTTAGGAATGAATTTCTTTGTTTCAAGCTACTTGATATGTGTTAATTTGTTATGACAGCTCAAGAAACAATATAAACTGAGAGCCAGTTCTCTGTTGGTTACAGCCAAAGATAATATGACACTGTGTGTGTGTGTGTGTGTGTGTGTGTGTGTGTGTGTGTGTGTGGTAACTATTAAGATCTACTTTCTTAACAACTTTCAAGTATAGTTGATCCTTGAACAACATGCAGCTTAGGGGCACTAACCCCTCATGCAGTTAAAAATGCGCATGCAACTTGATTTGATTCCTCAAAAACTTCCATGGGGGAATTCATCACAGGATTGGTTTCCCTGTAGCCCTGCAGATATCAAGATCCTTATGTGCTAAAGTCCCTCATATAAAATGGTGTGGAACAGTGCATATGGTCAGCCCTTCACATTGATGGATTCACATTCAAGGATCGAAATACTGTCTTTCATCCAAGGCTGGTTGAATCTGTGATTGAGAAAACTGTGAATAAGGAAGGCTGACTGTATACTTATTGAAATAAATATGCTTATGACACATGGAGTTCAAACCTGTGTTAAGGTTTAACTGTATATAATACAGTATCATTAATTATAGTCACCGTGCTGTTCATTAGATCCTAGAACTTATAACTGGAAATTTGTACTCTTTGGCCAGCATCTCCCATCGCCCCCATCCCTAGCCCCTGGCAACCGCCATTCTGCTCTAGTTCTTTGAGTTCAGCTTTATTAGATTCCACATATTAAGTGAGAACTCATACAATATTTGTCTTTTTCTGTATGATTTATTTCATTTAGCATAATGCCTTCAAGATTTATCTATGATTTTGCGAAAGCCAAGTGTTTTTTTCTTTCTTTTTATGGTTGAATAATATTCCATTGTATCTTTATACCACATTCTCTTATCCATTTATCCATCAATGGACACAGGTTGTTTCCATGTCTTATACTATGCCATCTTTTAAAAGTGGAAAATCAGTGTCAAAATTGTCTGTAATTTATTAAGAAACAAAAAGATGCAGAACAGAGTGTATGTCAATACCCTCTTTTTGTGAAAACAAAACCTAAAATTCATATACACACAGGATAAAAAGGTCAGGAAGGTCTAAAATTGTTAGCATCTCTAGGAAGTAGAAGTGCAAAGGAAGACATTTCTCTTTCTACATTTTTGTATTTGCATTTTGCTTTTTTTTTTTTTTTTTAATGTGCATTGCCTTTGTGATAAAGTAAAACCATAGAGTATCAATGCCTAGAATGTTGTGGTCTCCACATTAGGAAGGGCATTGGGGAAAAGCTGTAGAATTAAATCCTGGAGTAAAGCAATTAGGAGAACAATAGAACAAGAGAAATAGCTTTACAATAATTAGTTTAAGGGCACTTGTGCCTTCTCCCAGAACCCAAAATCAAAGTTATGAACATTGTGACCATAAATATCAAATTTACTGAAACTGAAAATATTGGAATTAGAGGGATACTTTTTAAAGGGAAAAACACAATAAAGGTTCTTTTGGGGAGTAATAATTGGCATAATGAAAAATGGACATGTAATTAATTCGGATCCAGTTGACAACAAATAGACCCAACAAAGGTTTTAGCAAGTGGATAAATGACAGGACCATCAATAACAACCAAGAAAGAATGCCATAGGCCTAATGTATAATATTGATTGTAAGAGCTAACTATGTGCTGGACATTATTTATGTAGTCCTCATAATTGTCTATAAAGTAAATGTTATCTCCACTTACGAGATGAAGAAACTGGTTAAGCTCAAGTTAAGTAACTTGTCCCAGGTCTTTTAGGTAGGAAGTGGTAGATTCGAGATTTAAGCATATCTCTGACTCCACTTCACTTTCTCCCACAACAGTCTCCCTCAGTGAATATTTGACTGATAGCAGAGATGAAAGTTATGCTCTCTTTAAGAACATTTTTTGATAACAATGTGTAAGCTTAGATTTACGTATGATCTAGCTTCATATGGGAATTTTTTTGGTCCTGTTTTTAAATATAACCAAGAGATTTGAGATAGCTTCAAAAATACATGTAATTTGAAACAAAAAATGTATAAACATTTAAAAATTGGAAAAATAATTTTAAAAGATGAGGAAGAAATTTGGAACATAACACTGAAATGGTAATAGCCAAGGCGTTATGGGAGGAATTACTGACATCCTTTGCTACAGTGTGGTGATAGCATTGTGGTCATGTAAAAAACATGACCTTTCTTTAAAAATGTATACCAAAGTGTGTGAGTATAAAATGATGTCTGAGATTTGCCTTAAAATACTTTAGCAATGAAAAAAATAAAAGGGACAGATGAGCTAAATGTAAAACAATAAATATTTAAATTGGTGATGGGTATGTGAGAGTTAATTATATACCTACAAATCTACCTCTGTGTGTGTGAAAATTTTTTGCAATAAAAGTATTTTCAATGTATGTATAAGTAATTAAAATATGTTAGGCTACCTAAAGTCATTGGATATACATTACTTCATTTTAGAGAATATCTGTCAAACATAGTCTTTCTAGTTTAAATATTTCACCTTACATTATTCTTCTAGAAATAGATTTAGCCTAAGCTGTTTTCACAGTAGGACAAACAGGATGGGATCTAGAAGCTACTTTGTATTACTCCTTTGGAATAGAGCCAATCAATCAGTGAACCGGACCAAATACATTTTACAGATGGTCCAGCAGGCCAGGGCTGCTATGTCCTCAACAACCTAGTGTCTAAGAAGCCCTCTACCCTGTGTAATTGATCCTCCCAGCATCTGTGGAGCCCTTCTTTATCTTAGCTGCAAACACAAACATACAGAAGATCTTGCCTACTTTCACACAAAAGGAAACAATACGAACCCAACGACTAAACCTTTTGGTCCTCCTTGCCTTTACTGACCCTCCTGGATTTTGACTCTGCCTTCCTAGACTTCTGTCGCTAATTTGTATGGATCTGTTGATAGACTATTCAGACACTTCTCCCAGGGTCAACAAGTCACTGAGCCTCAAAGTTTGCTTACCTAGATCAGGAATATCTACTCTGTCCAACTATTTCATTAGACTTTAAGGCTTGGCTCTTTTATATGCTCCACAAAACAACTTTGCACTGTTTTAAAATTATTTATATCTGTTATATTAATTTCTTGAGGAAAGACTATAGTAGACAAAAGCCTGACATCACTGTCTCAGGCAAAAAGAAGAATCAATTGTTTCATGAAACTAAATCACAAGGACAGGAGAGTAGTTAGCAACATGAATGGAAGGGACTAGGATTTGAAAAAATTTGTTATTTCTGGAATAAAGATCTGGGGATTAACAACCTAACTCACCTTTTGCTATAACATCAGGATCACCTCCTCCAATGCCTCTACATCACCCTTACTGGCAGCCCTGATTAAGTACAGTTCGTTCCATAAGCTGGTTTTGGAGACTAGATTTTCAAGTGAGCAACTGAGTTTAGCGGAATTCAATACTTCAGATTTTTATTTTGTGCCTATTACATGTCAGGCACTGTTAGGTTTTGGGGTGAGAATACAAAAAGGATGTGGTCTCTGTTTTCAGTGAGAAGCTTGGTGTTACTATCATCCTGGCTACCACTTTAAGGAGTCATTAAATTTAATCTCTTCTCAACAATCCCACTCCACTTTGGCTTTTTGTAAACTGGGAATCATAGTTATTTTAAATGTGTTTTGCAGGGCTTTAATTATTAAAGTTTGAAGGTTCCTAAAAATGTTCATTGCAAACTCTAAAGTGAACAGGTTTTCTAATTTTTGCAGGCATTGATTGTGTTTCTAGGCACTTAGCCAAATGTTGGAAAAAATTATTTTAAAGATTGTTGTTTTTAGACTTTCTTATTTTAAATACTTACTTTTCTTTCTTTCTTTCTTTCTTTCTTTTTTTTTTTTTTTAGTTAAAAAAAAGCTTTTTTCTGTTCATCTTTTTTTTGTTTGTTTCTGTAGTAGTCAGGATAAGCTAGATTTGCTACATTAACGTCATCAAAATTCTAGTGGCTTAAACTGTGAGTGTATTTCTCACTCATGCTACATGTTCATCTTGGATCCTCACGGGCTCTACTCCAAGGTGTTCTCACTAAAAGGTGCAGGTCGACAGAGCCTTCACTATAAAACTTCATTGGGAACCATGGCAAGGAAAGGGAGAAGAGCAAATTACGTAATGGCTCCAAAAGGCTTCCTCCTGGAAGTGATCCTTATCACTTATATTAAGTTTTATTGGCCAGAACAAATAACATGCCGACTTCTGACTTCAAGGGGGCAAGGAAGTATAGTTTTACCATGTCCTTAGAAGAAAGAAAATCAGAAATACTGGGGAATAGCAATATTTCCTTCTGCCCCTTTTGTCACCAAATATTCTTGCATGCAAAGTACACTCACCTCCTTCCCAAGCCAGACAAGCCAAAAGCTCTAGTCAGGGCATTCAGTTCAAAGCCCAGAATCTCTGAGTGATGTGTAGTAATTTCTATATGCGCTATAGATATGTCTTCTTTTGATCTAAAGAGCTATACCTGAAAAGACAAGTTATCTGTCCCCATGGATAGGATAACCACAGTAAAGATTCCCTTTCGGAAGGAGACATGTAGCGGAGACAGATGCTCGTCTGTGGCAGTTCTGAAATTCTGTTGGGCAGCTATTTTGAAGACCCTCTATCACCCTGGGGACTGGGGAATATTTCTTCATTAAGCCCTGACTCTGCTCCCTGAAAGTGACTACCTTATTCATTGTTCTTCATTGCTCTTGATTCTTTTATGGTTAATTTTTCCTTTTCCACTATTCTCCTTGGCCACATCTGGAATGGGTGTTGAGGTAGTCTGCCCTCTTTAGGGGCTGAGCTTTCTTAGTCTGCTCTCTGCCCACACACTGTTGGAGTTCTAAAGATGAATAGTCATGATCTCTTTCAGTCCAGTCTGGTAGTTATTTTTGAAGTGCAGCTCTCTCAAAAACTTATTTGGGGCTGAGTGGATGGGAACCAAACAAGTCGTTTATTTCAGTTCCATAAGCCAATAGCCACCTCCATACTTTTTTTCAAGACATAACATTCATTTGGTATAATTCTTTGTTTTCTATCCCCTGTTTATATTCTCACTGTGTCTCCTTCCCTCCCTCTCTTTTTCCCTCTCTATAGTGATTACATAGATGTATCAAGCTTTGATGGGAGAGTCACTTTCCCTTCGCCTCTTTTCCCTGAGCTATTGTGTCTAAACAGCATTAGTTGATTGGGCCTTCGATCTGGGACCTATTCCAAAAGTTCAGAGTTAAAAAAAAAAATTTGGTAAAACAGCCATTCTCTTAATTTGATGCATTGCTTCCAGACTGTTTTAATTATATCCTTTGCATGCCAAGCATTTTGCAATTTTATCTTTAACTCTTTGAGGTTGAGAAGTAGTAGACTATCTCAACTCTTCAAGTCCTCAAATTAGTGGACTGTTTATTTCCTTCTCTCTTGCTTGAAAACTGTTCTTTTTTCACCTCATCTCTTTTTGTAATATCTTGGCAAATGCAGCCAACAGCAATGAACATACAATATTAAGAAATTATACACCTAAAAGACATTATCAACAGAATAAAAAGGCAACCCACAAAATGGAAGAAAATATTCACAAATCACATATCTGATAAGGGAATAATATCTAGAATATATAGAAAACTCCTGAAACTCAACAGCAAAAAACAAGCAACTCTATTAAAAAATGGACAAAGGACTTAAATAAACATTTCTCCAAAGAAGATATCCAAAAACCAATAAGCACATGAAAAGATGTTCAACATCACTAATCATTAGAGAAATGCAAATCAAAAGTACAATGAGATGCCACTTCAGAAAATAACAAGTGTTGGAGAAGATGTAGAAAAATGGAACCACTGCTGCACTGTTGATGGTATGTAAAATGACACAACTGCTTTGGAAAACAATATAGTAATTTCTCAAAAAGTTAAACAGAATTACCATGTGATTCATCAATTTCACTTCCAGGTCTATACTCAAAAGATCCAAAAGCAGGGACTTAATCAGGTATATGTATACCCTGTTCATAGCATTATTCATTACCCATTATTCACAATAGCTAAAATGTGGGTGCAACCCAAGTGCCCATCTACAGATAAACAGAAAAGTGAAATGTGGTGTGTACGTACAACGGAACATTATTCAACTTTAATAAGGAAATTCTGACACATAATATTACATGAATGAAGCTGAAGGACATTATGCAAAGTGAAATTAAGCCAGTCACAAAAAGACAACTATTTCATGATTTCACTTATATGAAGTACTTGGAGTAATCAAAATCATAAAGAAAGCAGAATGATGATTCCCAGAATAAGGTGTGTGTGTGGGGGGGCAGGGAGGTCAAGATGGGGAGTTATTGTTTAATGGATATAGAGATTCAGTTATACAGAATGAAAGAGTTATAGAAATAGATGGTGATAATGATTGGACAACAGTGTTAATGTATTTAATACCACTGAACTGTACACTTAAAAATGGTTAAGATAATAAAATTTATAATTTATAATTTTGAAACCACAATTTAAAAAATTGTGGTAGGAGGGAATCTCCCACAAAGGAATTCTAAGCAAAGGGAATATTTTTACATACTAACTTCAATCTATTCTCTTGCAACCCTTATGAACACATTGGGCCCACTTGGATAATCCAGGATAACCTCTCTATCTCAAGATCTTTAATTTAATCACATACACGAAGTTTCTTTTGCCATATAGAATAACATAGTCACAGGCTCTGAATAGGATACGGGCACTTTGGTGGAGACTGTTATTCTGCCTACCACATGTGACCTTCAGACATCAGACAACAAGCAGTATGAAGGGAAAGAAAAATGAGATGAGCCCTGCAATGGCTTTAGTTACTGACTGGTGGGAGTTTCCAGGCCACAGGGAGCTAAAATAGGTCCTGATGGTCTCTCTGAGTAGAGGAAAAAGAGTTGAGAATTCAGGAAGGTAAGGCAGCCAGATTTCACATTGCAGAATACTGGTGAGGAGAGCACTTCATGGAAAAGAGTGCTACATAGAGCTTCAGATGTTTTCAGAGTTCCTCTTGGGTTCTTAGCTGAGTATTGATGAATGCCTAGGTGAAGAAAGTAATTAAGGCCAGGGAAAGAATCAACAGAATGGATCAGGGAGAACAATTCCTAGCACTTACACAGGGTTTCTCACCAGCCAGGTTGAAAAAGTCTCATAATACATGAGGTAGGATACTGAAAAGGGTATTGCCTCAGTAATAAGGCAAAGTTAGCTCTAAATTGGAAGCTACTCTTGTCCCCGCTAACAAAACTTGAAGGAAATCTCAAAAGCAGTGAATTATTTCTAAGTAACTTGCTGAGCCCAAGAATACCAAAAGGAATATCAAACTATCCAGCGCCAAATGGCATAAACTCACATCTAGCATCCAATGAAAAATCACCAGGTATATAAGAAAGCAGAAAAATATGACATAACAAGTAAAAAAATCAGTCAATAGAAATAGACCCCAGATTGTCATAGATTATCATGTTATTATAATTATATATGTTCAAGAAGGTAAAAGAGAGTATAAGCATGTTAAAGAAAAAAATTAAAGATGTAAAATGACAACTTCTAGAGATGAAAAATGCAATGCCTGAAATAAAAAAAAATACATTGGATAGAATTAATAGCAGATAGGATTAATAGTGGAAGAAAATAGTCTACAGCCAAGCCACCCTGAACGTGCCTGATCTCGTGTGCTCTCGGAAGCTAGGCAGTTTTGGGCTTGGTTAGTACTTGGATGGGAGACCACCTAGGAATACCAGGTGCTGTAGGTGTTTAATAATAATAATAATAATAATAATAATAATAAAATAATGGAAGAAAATATTAGTGAATGTAAAAACAGTAATAGAAACTAACCCCACCAAAACATACACACAAAAAGACCAAACTTTGAGACAAATTCAAGTGGCCTAATGTGTGTAAAACTGGAATCCTTGATAAAGAGGGGGTTAGGAAAAAAAATTGATAAATTAATAGATGAAAAATTTCCAAATATGCTAAAAACTGCAAACCCATAGAACAAAGAGGCTAAATGAAACCCACATACAAGAAGCAAGGGGGAAAAAAAAAACTACACCAAGGCACATGGTAATAAAATATATATTACAAATCCTAAAGCAACCACTAAAATATAAAACAATTATATCCAAGAGGCCAAAGACTGGAGGTAATATGAAATTATAAAAAATACTAAATTGATACAAAATAGTTTTAGAAAAAAAAAGAAGGAACAGAAAACAAATAGATAGAAAACAAAAATCAGATGGTAGATTTAAACCCTACCATTTGGTCGATCCTATTTCCCAAGCTTGCTGTTTCATTTTTCAGCTCTTGCAATGTGTTTTTCCATCTCCAGAAGATCTCTTCTGTTCTTCTTGAGGGTTTCAGTCTCCTTGCTCTGCTCATCTAGTTGTGTTTTCAATTCCTGAAATTCTGTTGATATGACTTGTTTCGGAACTCATTGAGTTTTTTCAGAAGTACCATTTTGAATTCTCACATATTTCTATGTCTGTAAGCTTATTTCTGGAGATTTTTCTCCTTTCTGAGATGCCTTGTCACCTTGGTTGTTCATGGTGTTAGTGGACTGTTTCTCTGCCTGGGCATTAAGAGAAGTGCATTCTGCTCCCCCCCACCACAGATTTATTATATAAAGATCTCTCTTTAGCCTATTGCAAAGAAGGCACTTTTATTCTGGTTTCCAGTAGGTGGTATCTAAGCCTCTTGGATCCCTGCTGTATGTAAAGCTTTAATAATGCCTTTTTCCCTATAGATGTTTAATCACACTCAGTACCCTCAGTCTCAGTCCCTGTCAGTGTTAGTGACAGTTTTGGTAGCATTTGCTCAGATTCCCCTGGGGTTCTGCAGTGTTCAGCCTCAGAAGATAGGGGGGAAGGAGCTCTCTAAGTTGGGGGTTGGGAGCTGCGGCTCAACCTCAGTGTTACACCCATGGCTGGTAGAAATCAACCATTGTTTCTCTACTGTCCTCACTTCTCTGCCCTCCCAACTTCTGTGCTTTCTGCCCTGATGGCTGGGCCCTGCTGCAGACCACATGGAGCTCACAGCTACCCCAGGCAGGGCATTATCAAAGGCAAGGAAAAGGAGCAGGGACTAGAAAGCATTTTCAAACAAATAGTTGAAGAGAATTCCCAAATCTAAGGAATGAGCTGGAGCTTGGAATTCAAGAAGTCAACAGAATATCCAATTATCTCAACCCCAAAAGCCCTTTTATACAAGACACATTGTATTAAAATCATCAACAATCAATGACAAAAATAGAATTCATAGGGCAGCCAGGGAGAAGAAAATAGTAACTTATAAAGGAAAACTCATTAGATTATCATTGGATTTCTCAGTACAGACCTTATAAGCCAGAAAGGAATGGAATCAAATATTTAAACTATTAAATGAAAGGACTACCAGCCTAGAATAATGTATCCAGCTAAGCTCTCCTTCAGATATGAAGGAGAAATTAAGACCTTTTCAGATATACAAAATTGAGGGAATTCTTCACACAAGGCCTGCACTACAGGAAATACTGAAAGGGGTCAGCTCACCTAAAACAAATTGACAAAAATACATAATTAGAAGTAAAATGACTATCAGGCAAATAGAAGCAGAGGAGTGCAACTCTTACTAAGAACAGGGTATTATAAGCTTAAATAACAAGAGAATTGCTATAGCAACATAGTAATGAGCGTTCAGCATACATAGGGACAAATTGAGATAATGACTGAAAAGGAGAGGATTCAAAGATCCAAATTCACAAAAGGGAATGGAGATAAGCCACGTGCAGAAGAAAAATATAACCATTCTTTACATATTCCTATTGGTAACTACACACCAAATATTCAGAACTGAAATATATAACATAAAAAAGAGAAGAAACAGAGGCAAAATACACAAAAGCCAATTAAAACAAAGAAAACAGAAACACATGGACAAGGAAGCAATGGGAACACCAAGCTACCAGAAAATAGAATGGCTATAAGAAGAACTCATGTTTCAATAATCACCTTAAATGTAAATGGACTAAACTCACCAATAAAAAGGCACAGAGTTGCAGAATGGATCAAAAAACAAAACCCAACCGTATGCTGCCACCAGGAGACACATCTCAGCTCCAAAGACAAATATAGACTCAAAGTGAAAGGATGGAAAATGACATTTCGAGCAAATGGCATTCAGAGAAAAGTGGGAGTAGCGGTACTAATATTAGATGAAATAGACTTCAAAATTAAAAAGATAAAGAAAGACACTGAGGGACACTTCATAATGGTAAAGGGAATCATGTGCCAAGAAGACGTAACACTTATTAATATCTATGTTCCCAATCGGGAGCCCAGAAATATGTAAAGCAATTACTAACAGAACCAAAGGGAGAAACAGACCAAAACACTATCATAGTAAGGGACCTAAATATTCCACTGTCAGATATGGACACATCATCCAAACAGTAAACCAATAAGGAAATAACATCCTTAAAGGACACATTAGGCCAACTGGACATAATTGACATATACAGAACCTTCCATGCAAAACAGCTGCTTATACATTCTTCTCTAGTGCACATGGAATATTCTCAAGAATCAACCACGTACTGGGACACAGAGACAGCTACAACAAATATAAAAGATGGTGTTATGGACTGGACAAAATATTTGCAAAACATATATCCAGGAAGGACTGGTATCTAAAATACATAAATAATTTATTCAGCTCAAAAATAAGAAGACAATTCAGTTTTCTAAATGGGCAAAATTTAAATGGTTACTTCACCAAAGAAGGTATATATGAATGGCAATAAATACATGACCTGATGCTGAACATCATTATTCATTAGAGAAATGCAAATTCAAACCCTGATGAGATACTACCATATAGTCAATAGAATGTTGAAAATGAAAAGACTGATAACACTAAGTACGGTGAGCATGTGAAGCAACTGGAACTCTCGTTCATTGCTAGTGGAAACATAAAATGGTGCATTCTCTTTTGAAAACAGTGTGAAGAATCTTAAAAAGCTGAACATAAACTTACTATGTAACCTACCCATTACATTCTATTACATAATTTCTATTGCTGCTTTAACAAATTATCACAGACCTATGACTTAAAACAACATAAATTTATTATCTTGCAGTTTTGGAAGTCTCGAGTCCAAAGATAAATCTCACTGGGTGTTGGCAGGGCTGGTTTCTTTTGGAGGCTCCAGGTGAGAATTTCTTTGCCCCTAGCTTCTTGAGGCTGCCCACATTCCTTGGCTCATGTGGTCCCGTCCTCCATCTTTAAAGCCAGTAGCATAGCATCGTCCAGTTTCTCTGTCCCTCTGCTCCATCATCACTTCATTTTCTGTCTAACTTTACTGCCTTCATCTTATAGGAATGCTTGTGATACATTGGGCCCACTTGGATAATTAGGATAATCTACCACATCTGCAAAGTCCATTTTGTCATATAAGGTAACATATTCACAGGTTCTGGGCATCTTTGGTGGGTCATTATTCAGTCTGGCAAACACTTTTAAATAATCATTCCCCCAAATGAAAGCATAGATTCACACAAATACTTTTATACATATGTTCATGGTAGCTTTATTTGTAATATTTTCAAGTAGTTTATCTGTAAAACAAAAATAACCTAAACGTCCATCAACAAGTGAATAACTAAACAAATTGTGCTATATCCACACAATGGAACGCTACCCAAGAATAAAAAGGAATTAACTCTTTATACAGCAACAGCAAAGATGATTTCAAATAATTCCACTGAGTAAAAAGAGCCAGATAATAAAGAGTACATACATCATGATTCCATTTATATAAAATTCTAGAGCACAGATTTATCTAGGATGAACAGAAGCAAATCAGTGACTGCCTAGGGGCAAAGCAGGATGGGGAGAGGAAGGTTTGAGTTACAAAGGGTCACATGACCACCTTTTGGGGTGACATATATTCATTATCTTGATTCTTGTGATGGTTTAATGAGTATATACTGGTTTACATACATACATTTTATTATGTCAATTATACCTCAATAAAGCTGTTAATACAAACAAAACTATTGGTTCTGTTAGGATTAAATGTAAAGGGTTGGGGCATTTTGCTGGAAGATGAAACCATATTCGTCCTGACTGCTTAATAATCAAACTGGTTGTAATAAAAAGTAGAGTGTTAGAAGAAATATAACCAAAGCTTCCTCTTTTTCAATTATCTCTCTCTCTCTTTTTATTTTCCATAGAAATTGTTGAAACCCACCAAAAATGTTGCTAGTTATCTTAAAACATTCTTCCAGTGGTTCTACCCAGGGAAATTCTTCTTTGTTTTCAAAAATATCTAGTCAATACCTGAGGCTCAAAAGTGCTTACTCTCACCTATAATTCTCACCTTGGATTTCTCTACCTTTCTCTTTTAGTTGTAGATTTCATCACAATACACATCCCTTCTAGGTTAGACTATAATAGCATGCTACAGAGACCCTGCTCTTAAAATACCACTAAAAATCTACAGTTCAAGTAGACTTCTTTAAGCAGGACATTAATTTAATGCTTTGTAGTAAGCACTGCTTATACTGTATTCAGGCACTGAATTACACAGACGAAGTCTATGTCTCATTTTAGATTTTTATGGTAACAAGAATTATATTGTTGTCTGATATTTGCTGTACTAAGTGGGCTATAATCTGTAAGAACTGGTCAAGAATGAATATCTTAATATTTACATCATGTCCTAATATTTTCATGTCCTAACATTACACTTAATATTTACATCACATTCAAATACTTACCTAATATTTGCAGATGATAAATTCTACAGAAAAGCAGTCCTGCAAAATGTAGCCAAAGTCAATGTTCTTTTTCTCACTGCAGAAAAGGTGGTTTGCGTCTGTAAATGTAGCATTCTTGCCATTAGATGGCAGTCAAAGCTAATGCAATGATTACGCTCCCTTACGTTTACTAATGGCTTGCATAGATGCCATTGTTATTCGTTAGACATGTTTCTGAAAGTTCTGTGCATATCGAAAGACATAAATGATCCAACATTCCTTTTGGAAAACAGAGTTATTTTACAAGATAAGTACCCTGAAGAGATTTTTTATTAAATACACTTTCTAAAAATTTAAGTATGACATACATACAAAATGGACAAATCTACCACCAGTTTGAAGTATCATTAAAAGTAAAAACATCTGTATCAGCCTCATCCAGATAAAATAAAAGAACATTACCAGTATCCCAGAAGACCCCTATTGTGCTCCATCCCAATCATTACCCTCTCCTTTCTCCCAAGAAATAAACATTATCCTTACTTCTAACATTGTAATTTAGGTTTTCCTGTTTTTAGAAATTTTATAAATGTAATTACGTATTTTTGTGTCTGACTTCTTTTGCTGAATATTTTTTGTTCTTTTGCCTGTAGTTATGTTTTATTCTTTTTTTTTAATGGTAACTTATTATATGAATGTACCTTTATTTATTCATTCTACTGCTGCAGGAAATTTGGGTTGTTTCCAGTATTTAGCTATTACAAGTAATTGTTGCTACAAATATCCCTTTAGATGCCTTTTGGTGTACATATGAATGTATTGCTTTTGAGTGTATATCTAGGAGTAGAATTCTTGGATCATATAGTGTGTGATGTTGCCAAATAGTTCTTCAAAGTTGTAGCAACTGACACCTCCACTAGCAACATGTGAGAATTTCCATTGTTCCATATTTTCACTAATGCTTGGTATTGTCAGTCTTTTAAATTTTAGCCACTGTGAGAGACATGTAGCAATATTTCATTGAGAGCTTTAATGTGCATTTCTCTGATATCTAATAAGGTTAAGTACTTTTCAATATATTTGTAGACTATATAAATGTTATGTAAAGTGCTAGTTCTTGTATTTTGCCAATTTTCTATCATGTTATCTATCTTATTGTTTTGTAGGAGTTCTTTACATATACTAGATATGAATCCTTTGTTGGATGTATGTATTGCTATATATTCTCCCATTCTGACCTTGTCTTTACATTCTTGTAAAAATATTTTTCGATAAACTTTAATGTCCTCTAATTTATCATTTTTCCTTTATGCTTATTGTATCTCGTTTAAAAATTTCTGCATCTAGCAGATAATGAAGATAATCTCATATGGTTTGTTCTAGAAGCTTCAATATATTAATTTTCACAGTTAGATCTAAAATCTACCTGGAATTAAATTTTGTGTATCATATGAGGTAGGGGTCAATTTTTTTTTTTCCATATGGGTATCTAGTTGATGCAGCACTATTTGTTAAAGAGGCTGCAGCTTTATTACTCTTCAGTACCGACATGGGTGTTTTATGTTCAGATATTTAATAGCTGTATAAGGTTTATGTAAATTAGAGCATATCCATATTTAGCAAAGTTCATCATTTGGTAGAACTTTTCTGGGGGAAAAAATGCCATTAAAAACTCCCATTAAAATCCTTTAATATGTAGACAGTTGCATAGTTTTGACAAAACTCGAACACATTTGATTATAATAGGGGATAATTTCTTCATTACCTAAAATGTATTGCATTTTCTGGGGAGTTTCAAACTCTCCTTTCTTGGGAGAATTTATGGTAAGGATAAACAATTTGCTTGAAGCAAAGCAGATTAATGGATTTAGACATGATCCTGCTGAAACTTTAAAATCAATTAATCAACTTCAAAGCTTGTATTAATCTGCCTTGTGACTGACCTAATCTAAACCTTTGAAGATGTTACCATCAAGCTGAGGAAACACGAACACAATCAACCTTTAGAAAACAAACAATAATATAAAACCAAGTGTTCTCATTCCCACCTCTTTATAGTTTGCTTGGTAAAAGGTGAAAAAAAACCCCCACAAAAAACATGCATCTTTGTCTTTAGATATTT
Source organism: Cynopterus sphinx (assembly GCA_030015415.1). Taxonomy (NCBI): domain Eukaryota; kingdom Metazoa; phylum Chordata; class Mammalia; order Chiroptera; family Pteropodidae; genus Cynopterus; species Cynopterus sphinx. Next base: position 65,969,435 of record CM057387.1, on the reverse strand, counting down.
AAAAAAGAAGATTTGTGATTTTAAACACCTAATTATGTTGTTTTAAACAAGAAGCGTTGTATTCTAAAATTATTTCTGTACTTTATAACTCCTATGTTTGAATGTAGATTAATGTGTTTATTATTTCTTGAAGTTTATGATTATATATTTTCACATATGGCCTTATCTGGCTATCTTTCTATGCAAGCCTTGCCAAATTATCTCTTGTACTTAAATACATTTAAATGTATTATTTTGATTAATTATATGTTTGCAAGTATAATTCTTTAGGAAAGCAATAGCAGAAAAAGATAACCTGTTTAGATTAGAAGTTTTGGAGTCAGAGTTGAATTGACTTTCTCCATACTTTAAAAAATCAGTCTTACGCATGCTTCCTTTTGGGGGATTATTCACTATTTAATAAGCACTTGACTCATCTTTGAAGATCTTTTACCAAGAATACGGAAGTCATGCTTGGTTTGGTCTTCCTGATTTCTTTTATTAATTTTTAAAGAGTTTCTTTTAACCTTGATTTCTGAACAATTTAAAAAATAGTAACTGAGGCCATTTTTTTTAACTGATGCCATTTTTATGTATAATTTCAAAAAATTAAGTTTGGGAGGATTTATTTATTTTTAAAAATCTACAAAAATTTCTGTGCATTTTACACAGCTAAAATAATTAGCTCTTGCTAATGCTTTTCCTGTACAAAAAAGAGTACTCTTAAGAACATTATTTCATAAATAACTTTCATTTTAAGATTTTTTTAATCATATTTAAATCTTGTTTATTGGTAATTTGAAAGCAAATAAATAAGAATGGGAAAGTAGGTTTTTGAGGTAAAAGAATCTGAAAATCAATCCCAGAAATATGACTTACCTACATCTATAGTTAAACACTTTAATGCTATGTAGAGTGTGAATTTTGATTTATTATTTGGAGAACTTTTGATATTCACTTATTAAATATTAATCGAGTACGTATTCTGTGCCAGGAATAGTCCTGTCCTCAAAGGAGACACACAAGTTAAAAGACTATTTGAATTATTATCTGCTCAGGGATAGGTACCAAGAATAATACTAAGAATGGACAAAGGAGCACCAAGTTCAAAGTCAGGAGAGGAAAGAAAGATTCATGGAAGATGTCTCAGACTCATGACATGTGAGAATGGGTAAGAGTTAACTGGCTGGAGAAGAACACACACAGAGATGTGACGGAGTACTCATGCAGTCATGAAACTAAGTGCAGTTGTGTACGGCTGGAGCGTAGTAACAATGGCAGGGAGTGGTAGGAGGTATGTAGAGAGTTTAGAGTCCATATTGTGCAGGTTCTTGAATATCAATATTCTAGAGAAAATACAAAATTCTCAGTTCTGTATTATTTCTTTTTTTTAAAGATACCAACTTAGGAATTTTAGGGTGACTATCCTGTATCCTTTTAACTAAGAAAATATTTAGCATTATCAAGAGAAATTTTAGACTACTGTCTTCAAAGAATAAATGAATTATCCATGATGGCCACAGAAATTACTCAATTTGGAGGCTGAGGAAGGATCTCTAAGAAAACCCTTAGGACTACTGTCAATAAAAGAATACCAGACACTACTTTTAGGGCACAGGTTCATAATAACATTCAGAGGTTTTTGTGAGTGAAATCAAATGCATTGCATAAGTTGGGGTGCAGTCATGTAATTTGTGGTATTCCTTTTCTTTGGACAAAATGGACCAGAAATAGAACACTAGGAAAAGGGAATAAAATTTTATTTTTTTCTTAGCTATATGTCTATGAAGAAATTCTTTCCTGCCAATTTTGCTGATATGAACAGAAGTACAGCTAAAGAAGAGATACTTTTTTCAGGTTGACTTCAGGAGAATGATGCAGGTAGTGCCCTAGCACACTCAGCTGGATGCATGTTTCCTCTTTGCAGGTTTAATGTTGAAGAATTGCAGTCATTCCTTGAACACTGAATGACATATGCTGGGTAGTGGGTAGGATGAGGTAAATTGTTAACAGGTGGGGCTGTCCCTTTGAACCAGGCTGGGCAAATTTCTATGTCAGGACATAATAAGAGTTGCTAGGAATGGCAGGCCCTTACTAAGCCTGGCCCCACCTACGAGAAGTGCAGAAAAGGCAGGTTAGTTAATAGAGGGAATAAGCAACTATGTATTCAATTAGTCCATACTGTAATCTAGTGACTAAAAACATTAATTAGGAGTTCACTCTCCTGAGGCTTCAACTTAAACATTGAGCAGTTTCTTGTTTCACTACCTCTGAATGTGGACTGGTATGACTCACCCCCTGTCAGTTCTATACAGAACTTTTCCAGTTGTGCTGAAGTGAGTTTTTCATTTTCTGGGTCTTCCCTGGGAAACACAGAGAACGGAATGTGTGTGAGTATGGAATGTGTGTATTTGGTTTTTTTTGTTTTTGTTTTTGTTTTTGTTTTTGACAAATGCCACAGAATAGTGAGTGATTTTGATGTATAATCAAAATACGTTGTGGAGTTAAAAAAAACAAAACCAAAAACTCAGAAACGTACACAAATATTATGGCCAAACACTAAAAATTTAGAAATTCTGACTTAAGAAGTCTACAGAGAGGCATAGGCACTGTTGTTTTTATATTTTTAAATAGATAAGATGTGGACAATGTGCTAAAATTAAAAGGTACAAAAGAGTAATCATGAAAAGTAAGACTTCTTCTTACCTCAGTCTTCTAGTTCCCGTCTCCGGAGGTAACCACTACTTCCAGTTCCTTGTATATCTTTCCAGAAGCATTCCGTGCATATAAATGTATAGTAAAAAGTTCCTCCCTCTATTAAACAAAAGTGATAGCATCACTGACCCACTGTCCTCAACTTTGTCAGGCACAAATTTTTAACAAGCTCTCTGAGAGATTTTCAAGCAAACTCTTCATTAAGAACCACTGATAAAAGCTATGTTTTTGTTCCCCAGAAAAAGCTACAAACTAATTAAAAATATTTTACATTTAATTTCAAGTGTTCACCAACTCCTTCAAACTCATGGTCTAAATTCATCTGGTTAAGAGTCCTTGACCTCAGGTGTTTAAAATCACACTGAGTACTTAGTGTTGCCAGATAAAATGCAGGATGCCCTTTTGAATTGGAATTTCAAATAGACAACAAAAATTTTTAATATAAGTATGTCCCATGTAATATTTTCAATATCTGAAATTCAAATTAACTGTGAGTCCTCTATTTTTATTTGCTAAATATGGCAACCACAAAGAAAATTTTGATCCATTGGAAGCTATTTAAATTAATTCTCTTTAGAATATCCTAATTTGAGATGATCTAGATTATAATTACAGGACCAGGCTCTTCAGGCTAAAGCTAAATAATAATTTAACCAGAGTTTAACCAGAAACTGGATATCTATTGGCTTATTTCAAAATAAGTGGCTTTAACTTACTTTATCTAATGGGCTATATTTCCTCTAATGTTACCATGAAGTGGTCACTGAAATAAAAAATAGCTTGAATTTATTTGTAGTAAATGATCTTACTTTCAAAAACTTAAAATATCTAAAGTCCGAGGTATTCAGTCTTTAAAATGAGCATTAAAATCTTAGTTAACTGAGTTTGGATAAGGATAAGAGAACCAGCCTAGAAGGAAGTTTTCATTTTGATTATTTAAATCATCTGTATTATTAAGAAAAATAGTGTTATGTATTGATTCTTAGGTAGTGTAAAATCTGTACATGGAGGATGCAAAATTGTGATACATGACTTTTTAAGTAAATCAGTAAGGCGTTATAATAAACATCCAGTGACAAAGACAAACATTGGAATCTAATGTTGACAGTAGAAAGAAGGATTGCCATAATGGGTAATTCTGTTACATAGGAAATGAAGAAAAAATTATGATCCTATGAGACCTTGAATATCCCAAATACATCTGAATGAATGCAATAAAATTAATTTTTATCATTTCATTTTGGAATTGTTCTTACTTAGCAGCTAAAGGTTTATTTTCATTTCCTTCGCTGTTAATCTGCATGGGATTTAGACGGTGCTGGTGTTTAACAATTAGTTGTCCAAGGGAAAAAACAACCCTGATCTGTAGCATTTATCAGGTTCCGTGGTAAAAAATACTTTCACCATGACTGATATAAAGCTAACAGTTTTAGCAACTTGTTTACAAAATTCTTGAAAATGTAACAATTGTCTCTTGTGAGCCTGTGGAAGCTGGTTTTATTTCTATAAGTGCATACGAAATCTGATTTAATTTCATAGAAACAAAGAACTATGTGTTCTTTCTGTTAATTGGTGCGCATATCCTGAAATATGTCAGCAGAGGCCAGAACTCCAGGATACAATCAAACAAAAAAAAGGAATACTTAAAGAATTTGAATGGGTTTGGGAAGGTGTAATAAACACCTGTAGAAATCTGTAACTTTTGTTTTACCAGATTTCCTGATTCTAAAGAGAATTTAACCTAAATGCCTAAATGCTTTTAAAATTGCATGGTTCTATGATAACCGGTGGGAAGGAACTCATCATCATAGAACAATGAAAATGAGTTACCCCTTTAAACAGATCTATTATATTCATACAGAATTTTCTTTTACTTTTGCCAAGTTTCATTAGAACAATTATTTAAAAATGCTTTAACTGGATGTAGTAACGGAGGAGAAGCCCCCAAAACAGAATGGTAGGTTTCCTTCCTTCCTTCCTTCCTTCCTTCCTTCCTTCCTTCCTTCCTTCCTTCCTTCCTTCCTTTTTTTTCTCTTTTCTTTCTTTTTCTTCAGTGAGCCACCTTTGACTATGCTCCTGAAATCTTGGATTTCTTCCAGTTCTTGGTAGGAAAACTGGCAGTGCAGAAAGTAGTAATGACTGTTAACTAGCCCGTGTCATTCTTCATTTGGCTGGCATGGATTAAGATTCTACCATCATTCTGTTTTAGGTGGGGTGCTCCATTAGAAGCATTAAAATGAAGAAGTCAATTGCATTGTTTTGATATTCTTAAAATTGTTTTAGCTTGATTGTTCTGGCCTACCTATGTAGATAATAATTCTATTTGTGGACACTGCTGTTATAGTTTTAATTTTAATAGTCCTAAAATAAATGAATGATAAGAAAGAAATTGCTCCTGTTTAGAGATTGTTTCCTTTCAGTAGTGGAAATTCTACATGATCGGTAACCATTTATGGATGAGATATTGATACATATTTGCTAAGAAAATCTTTCTATACTCAAATATTAAGTTCACATAAAGCTTTATTTTTTCTTTGAAAACACCTTTTTAAAAAGTGCTTAAGACATTATTAACTTTACATATGGAATAAATTTTTGCAAAAATTTAATTTTAAGAGATTGATTTATGGCTGGAGGTTGATGAATTGGACTACTAAATTATTCTACATTCCAGAATGCAGCAGCAAACAGCTATGTTTCACAATATGACTTAAAGGGAATTTATGCAGGGAAAAATTGAAACTGGAAAGGGCATTAGCTAAATGTTTGTAACATAAAACATTTGTAAAAGGGACTTATGTTTGAATTGATATACAATAAAAGTTAATACTGCAATGGCTTATCATAGAGCAGAGTTCAAACATATGCTTAAAGAGAAAATGCATTCAGTAAAAGTTTACTTTCCATAATTAATTAAAAGATAGTTTAATAATTTAAAAAATTGCTAACAAGCCTGTATACTTTGAGCTCTTTCAAGTTTACTCAGTAGAGTGCCTCCATTGTCAAAATGTAGAGAAAGCTAGAATAACATTATTTCCTCAATTTCTTCTTAGTGTTGATTACCCTATAAAATATGTAATATGAAATAGAAACTATGTGGTAATAAATTGCCAAAATAGGTCAAGTAACAAAAAGGTGTAAGATAATTGGTTTACAGAATTTTTTATCACTTAATCATGCAAAATATGATTGGGGTGGCATCTGGAATAAATTAATAATAGATTATTGCTGTACTAAAAAATTTTGCTTTCAATATGCTAATTTATGTTTTACCTTTTTTGGGAATAAAAATGATGTGTTTAAATTGCTCACAAAATGTCTTGTCAGGGTCCATAAAGAATACATCTTATATATAAAAATAATTTAATATCCAACAGATTCCGATTATGTAAAAAATCAGCAGCTTTGTAAACTGCCATGCTGATCATATATATTTGTGTGTGTGACTATATATGTGTGTATAAAACATTTCTGGATGTTTGTTAACCAAAATGCCCATATATTATTTTAGAGAATTTTTATAAGAAGGAATACTTTGAAATCTAATTAATCTTTATTATTTTTGTGACTGTGACAAAGTATAACACAAAATATTTCTTTTCGTAATAGTTTTCACTTTTTAATCATTTTTGCTTAAAGACTTCATTGAAGTAAATAGTGAATTTTAAAACCATGAAAGAAGTTTGTAAGTTACAAATAATGTCAGAGATTATCAATTTAAATCGGTTCATATGAATATTTAAATGTTATAATTATGTAGGATAACATAAATTTTATCTGAATTTGATGCCCCCAAACCTAACTTTTTGAAGAGAAATTAATTGTTCCATGTAAGGAGTTCTGTTCAGAAACTTTGGAAGAAGAAAATGTTCATCCAGGAGATAATCTTTAATATGAATCATAGATTATCTTACTTGTTTAAGGGGTCTAAATTATGCTCCATGTGGCTTAAATTTTATGACAATACTTAGATAAAATAAATTTTAGTGACAAGAAAAAAAATATCTGAGATGTCCTAAATTAAACTACAGCAAGCCAGAGAGTGGGAGGAAGATTCAGGAAAGTTAATGAGTTAGCAGCCTGCAGGCCAAAACTAACAAAAAACTGCCCATATTCCTGAATCTATGTTGAAACTCTGAATCAACTTTTAGGCAGTTATTTCACCACTTCTTTAGAAAGCATAGTGGACTACTAGCTGTCAAACTGCGTGTTTGACATGAATTTTCCAGACTGTTGCCCACAACTAATCCAGAAGCAACAAACGCTTCTTCCTTTTGGACTAGCCACCTATCCCAGAACTTTCCTGGCTTTACTGTTTCCCTTCGCCTTCTATCTCTAGCCACTGTACATTATTTCAAAACAATTTAACATCATTCTTTTCCAAACTTATTGTATGAAAAGACCCTGTCAATCTCAGAACTTCGGACATATTTGTCCTCTTCATTTAGTCCAGCTGCCAGTGATTTGTCTTCTCCATCTAGCATGCTGCAGGGCCTGGTCCTTTCTCTGGCTAGCCATATAGCTCAATGAACCCTCTTTCAGGAAAACTTGCGGTCTCCAAAGTTTTTGTTTAACATTAGTATTGGAATGGTTCTAAACAATGAGACATTCATTTAATAAATTTATTTTCCATTACTAGTAAATATTACTTGTAATTAAATTGCTAAATATATTTATGATGTCTAGGCAGTGAGAGGAAGGGAGAGGAGAGGTGGAAAGTAATAGAAATCACCTTACAGAAATTTTAGTTGAAATAGAAACAGTATATAAAAATATTGAAAAGAGAACGTGTTCAATCAGTGCTTCACAGCCTTTTCACTCCACAGCATACTCAAGCATTTATAATTTGGCCATTTGGAAGAAGGTGTTTGTATGCTCAAGCTGGACCCAGAGAAGGGCAGCAAAGGATTTAGCAAGAGTTATGACTGGACTGTCAGGAGGCCTCAGGCTATTTGTCTCAACTCCAAGAGAGAAAACAGCTTTGCAAGTACAAGGATTGAAGCAGAAGAGATTGGAGCACCTGAGTAGGACCTATAGGGGTGGAGTTTCAAATGCATTGGTTGGGAGAACTTATTTTTATTTTTATTATTTATTTTAATTTTTTATTTTTGAAAATTAAATTTATTGGGGTGACTGGTTAATAACATTATATTAAGTTTCAACTGTACAATTCTATAATACATCATCTGTATATTGCATTGTGTGTTCACCACCCAAAGTCTAGTCTCCCTCTGTCACTGTATATTTGACTCCTTTACTGTCTTCATCCTACCCTCACCCCCCTTTGCCTCTGGTAAGCAACCTTCCTACTGTTGTCCATGTATATAAATTAATTTTTGTTTATTGCTTTCTGTTTTATAACCAACATCTGAGTGAAATCATTTCTTGTCCTTTTCTGTCTTATTTACCTTAGCATGATATCCTCAGGATCCATCCAAGTTGTCTCAAATGGCAGTATTTCATCTTTCTTATGGCTGAACAGTATTCCATTGTACATATGTGCCACATCTTCTTTAATCATCCATCAAAGGTCACTTAGCTACAGTGACTAATGCAGTGAGGAATACATATAACTTTCTGAATAAAAGTTTTTAAAAGTTTCAGGTAGCTAACTTTAAGAAAGTTTGCTGGGTCATATGGTGACTCTATTCTTAATTTTTTGAGAGAAACCTTACTGTTTTCCACAGTGGCTCTACCGGTTTATATTCCCACCAGCAGTGTATGAGAGTTCCTTTTTTAGAGAGAATTGTTAAGACACTCAGCTGTCATGACACACGGAGGAGTACTCTACTAGTGATTAGATTGAGTGTGTGTGTGTGTGTGTGTGTGTGTGTGTGTGTGTGTGTGTAGAAGACAAGCAATTAAGGCTAAAGCATATGTCAGGGAGTCATTAAGTGTACTTTCTATCTAATAGCTGCAGCCAAACTTGCTGCCTGCAGTTAATGATTGCTCAGAAAGGCTGGGCAGTAACTCCACAGAGGAAAAAGGAAATGGTGGACCTCCCTCCAAGATTCCGACATCCTGAATGAGAGAGACTTGCAGTTCCGAATGAGTGCTTTGCACTATGGAGGAGGACTCTGGCTCCCCGTGCACCCCCTACACAAAGTGCCCATTCCCGATAAAGGGCAAGCTCCGTTCTCACTTCCCGCAGGTGATGGGACACGATTGTCCATGTCCTCCATCTCGTGTCATGGCACATCCCCGAACGAATGCTGCAAGCTCTGACTCCGTATAGCATTTCCCGACGAAAGTGATAACACTAAATGTTTCATTGACAACAGAATCAGGGGCAAGCTGCATCGCATTTGACATTCAACCTCTACACCTTTCAGTGACTGCCAAGACCACCTTAACCATCAAGACGTTTTTCCTATAAGTAAAACGCAACTCCCCACAATCTACAAGCAAGGATTTGAATGAGCTTTTTCCTTGTCAGGGGGCGAGGAGAAAGGGAGGGCCGCCTCACCGAGGGGGGCTAAGGGCAGAGAAGGGCGGTGGGCGACCCCTCCTTCCCCCCTTCCGCGTTGGGAGCAGAGAGGCGAGCGCGGGCGGCGACCGGACTGTCCGAGGCTGGAGGGGCGGGCGGCAGGAGACCCGGCGGCGAGCGGGGCGGGGTGGGAGACCCTCCTGTGAGGGTGGGCGTCCGGCTCGCGGGGGCTGGAGACGGCGAGTCCGCCCCGATCCCAGGGTGCACCGCGCCCCGCCCCCGCCCCGCCCCTCCGCGGGTCCCGCCTCCCCGCGCCCGGCCCCCTCCCTGCTGGCTCCGGGAGGCGGGGACGCGGCGGCGGCGGCGGGTCCAGGCGACTCGGTCTCGCTCTCCGGGGAGTCCTGAGGTGGCGGCGCCCTCGGCGGCAGGGCAGCGGAGCCGCGAGCCCGCCGCGAGCCAGCGGGAGGTGGCGCGGACGGCCGGCCGGACGCACGGACAGCGGGGCAGCCAGGCGGCCCGGGTCGCGTCGGGGTCCGCCATGAGCTGGGGCACGGAGCTGTGGGTGAGTGCGGGCGAGGGGCGCCCCGCGGGACCCCGGGGGCCGCGGGTGGGGCCGGCACCGCCGGCTGCCGGGGCGCGTCGGGCCGCCCTCGCCGCGGGCGGGGGTCCCGCTCCCCTTTGTGTGCGGCCGCTGTCGGCGCGGGGGGCAGGCTCCGCGTCCCCGCCGCCGCCGCCCTCACTTCCCGGCGCCTGGCTCCGAGCCGGGCCGCGCTCTCTCTGCCTTTGTGTCTCCCCGCCCGGAGGCGCGGGAGGGGGCCCCATTGTCCCGGAGGGGCGCCGTGCGCGGGCGTCGGGGTGGGGGCGGCCGCGGTGCGCCGCCGGCGCGCGGGTCCCCGGGGCCGGGGCGTCGCCGCGTCGGGGCTGCCCTGGGGTCCGCGAGGCGTCCCCCGCCCTCCTCGCTCCAGGTAGGGGGGGCCGGCGGCTTTGTTCGAGCCCGGCCCCCGCCAGCGGGCCCAGCCCACACGCGCGTCTCTGCCTGCCCCCGTGGCTCCGACCCGCCGAGCTCCGGGAGCGCCCGCCTGGCCACCCCGGCTGCCCCCTTGGGCCGCGGGGGTCGCCTTCGGGGATGAGTTAAATTGAGTGATGGATGGGGAAGCCGGCTCCCCCCAGAGCAGCAAGCGCTCGGCTCTGCACTTGCTTTACTTCCCCTTTCGTTCTTCACGCTCACTCGTTTTCCATCTTTTCCTTCTTTCTTCCTTGAAGCCTTTCTTGGGCGCTGGAGGCTCCAGACAATGCCCGGTGTCTGGCCAAGGTGGAGGTGTGGAGAGCAGAGATTTCTCCGGGGCCGCGGAGAGACGGGGGCGCTGTCCCCTCGTTCTCCCACCTGGGCATATTTTACGTACCTTTTGTTAACGAGGATCTCGTGGAATCACCGCAGAGAAAGGGGAGAAAAAGAACTTTTTGGTCTCCATGCTTGCAGTTAGAACGGGAATGAGGAGAGAGCGGTGAATTGAAGGGCAAAATGTTTTCTTTTTTTCTTTTTTCATATTTTACTCACAGATTGGGGATTTTAGAATTGAAAAGACTTTGGAGTTCATCTGGTTGCACATCTACGTAGCCAGCCCAGGAATCTCCTGTTACATTCCAGACAAGTGTTTCCTTAGTCTGTAAACATGCTACCCAAGAAGAAATACCTCAGGAGCCTCTCCATTTCGTTTCTTAGATAACATTAATTGTTCTTATATTGGGTAGGATTATGTAGTAAATGAATTATGTAAAATTTAACCTTTTACTTAGGTTAGATTCTCAGGCGTTAATCGTCTTTTCCCTTTGGTTTTGTACTTTCTATAGTTAATTATGTTAATTTGGTTTTGTAATTCTATAGTTGCCTGTAGCGTGTCATCAATGAAAGGAGATGAGTATAGTCTTATTTTCCGTTTTTATGTTTACATGCTTACATGACCCACGTTTCAGAGGAAGCAGAAAATGTAAGCAATACTTTTTAAGAGTACACATAAGAAAATCCTGGAGGAATATTATTTAGATTTAGCTTTTAACTTAGATTCAAAAACACTTTGTTCACACTATAGAAAAACAGTTTTAAGGAGGAACGATGTACTATTTTAAAGTTAAAAAAATTTTAATTTAAGAGTATTCTACATTCAGAAGTGAGACCAGTCCCCCACTGTATCCTGTAATATGGTTATTTACTTTCAGCATTTGAATAGTTTCTCAGCGATTTGAAAAGGTAAACTGTAGAAAAGATGAGAATTTCTGTTCTTACTAAAAGTTGTTTTGTGTCTTTTAGAAAATTTTGAAAAAGATTTTAAATTATTTTTCTTTCAAAATTTATTCTTCATGTTTTAAATTTTTTTAGTGGTTTGCGAGCTTGAGTGAAACATTTGTTAGGAACTAAATAATGTAGACATGACTAATATCAACTGGATGTTTAAACCTTAGATTAGTATAAGTTGGTGTGGAAGACTATTGTTAGGACCAGAAAAGACCTTACAAAAATTTCACTAGACTTCCTATTTTTACTGTTCCCAGTTTCGAAAAAGGATATTGTGCTTCCAGTGGATTGTAACAAACACCTGTACTGCTCTATAGCCATTGAGGAATTTGAGGTTGGGAAAATTATCTTAAAATTTTGAATTTAGAAACCAGTTCTCATATTTTTCTCACGTTTAGGGTCATATTACTGTCCCAAAGCTTTAATTATTGAGACCACATTGTTACAAAAAATGATAATTCGCAGTTATGCACTCAAGTTTATTTCTCACAATATTCTTTGGAATTGTGTTGCTGTCTTAACACTTAAGTCTCATGTTAAATTTGAGAACAAAGTAATAAATTAGAGAACAACTCTAATACTAATTCTGGGAGAGAGAACTAACAGTGATAGGCCAATTGGGTTGTCTGATGTGTAGTTTCACAGGATGGGATAGGAGGTAACTGGTAATAAATTTGAGCTGTTTTAAGGGATTTCTAGTGTTCCAAATGAGAATTTAAGTAAGGTAGTGCCAGAGACTTGATTCTTTGTTATGGGTGATATCAAAGAGTAGACAGAGTCTTTTAGTTTCTTCAAGGTGAAGTTCTAATTCTAATTCTAAAGTAGCATCTTAGGCATTGTTCATTATGTTGATTTTATTATCACAGGAAGAGTGGCTGAATCAAAAATTGTTCAAGTATGAATTGATTTCACAAAGCACAGATTTTATTAGCTCTTTTTCAAGGGAGGAAATTGGACCTTGTAGAAGTCCTGTGTTTAGTTAATAAGTTTTATTTATTAGGAGATAGCTTTTTAGTTTTTTGAGGAGCCAATTAAAGTTTAGTAGAAAAAAAAATTGTGTATGGGTTGTGAGTTTGTGTATAGACATGGAAAAAATATGGCTGAGCACATTGCATTCGTATCATGATTTATTCAAAAATTGGCTCCTCGTGGAAAATGAGACTAGGCTGGAAGTTAGAAGGTAGATTCAAATATCTGACTTTATTTATAGGGGATTATTAAACCTATTTTATGCCATAGTTTTCTGGTTTGTGTGATTTTTGGCTTTTAGTTTTAAGAGTGAAATATTTGTTATTTTTATCATATAATTAGCTAAGTGTGTTTGACAAAGCTTTTATCTTTTTGGAAGAAATTGAAAAAATGTATATTGGATGATAGATTCAGTGGATTCTTTATGTAACACCCCCCCAGTCTCAACCCTTTAATTCTTCCTTATCTTTGTTCTCATAGCACTATATGTAGCTATTTTAACACGTCTGTTTTAAGTGTGTACTAGATTTTTGAGTTCTTTAGTAGAGGGACTGGGTTAATTTTTTCATTGTTTTCACTGACTAAAACAATACCTGTAGGTGATAATGCATGTTTTGCCTGATTAATATAAATAGTTCATTGCATTACACAGAATGTTGGTTACTTATCAATAAGTGCATTCTGGAGGACATTTTTATGGTTCTGAGGGCCTTTATAGGTGATGGTAGATTAGGTGATCTGGATAACAGTTCAAGAAGGTATAAACAAGCTGAAACCAAAATGATAAAGTTAAATTTTAGTGCTTGGGTTAAAAATTTTTTACAGATTGTGGTTCTTTTGAATTTATCTGACTGATTGCTTGGTGACTGGACTGCTAAAATAGTTGGTGAAATGTCAGGCCACATTAATGTATTTGTGTAGAACAAAGGAATTTGGTCCCATTGTAGTCTATAATGATTAGACTATGTCTGTACTGTTGACTTCAGTATTATTTCAGATTTTTTAGAAGGCATTCTCTAGAGGAGGTTGACAAAGAAAACTCCTTTATCAATGTGAACTATATTGCTTTTTCAAAGGTCATGTAACTGCTGTAGGAATTTAGTTTAAAAATAAAATAATTATTGTAGCTGTTATAGGGAAGCAGGCACTGTGCAACGTATGGTGAGATGTATGAAAGCTTATAACAACCCTTTGTAATGAAACCAAGAGTCATTTTGAGGTAGTATTACCATCTTAACTCTAAATTCTGTGCTACATTGATATCAATGGCTAGAATGCCTTTTGTTGACTAGTTCCTATCAACCTCTTCTCTCAAGACTACACATGCTAGATACTATCTTTTTTTGTGGGACTACTATCTTATATTATAATTAGTTATTCCTTGTACATTCAAATCTTTGGAAAATAGTCACGGTATAATATTTATAGCTTACGTTCCCTTTTGTTGGTAGAAATCATTATATTGTTATTCATTTAGGAGGGCAAGAGTTAAGACATTTGTTCATTCCATCATTTTGTCATGACTATAATAAGGTGGGAGCTGGAAAGCTGCCTCTAACCAGTGTCTCCTCTGCATTGCCATTTCTTTAAGTCACTCGCTTCCATTTCCTTTCCCTGTCTTTATCTTAAAACACTCACTCTTTCTTCTTCCCCCGATCTATGTGGGTTTGACTGGAAACTGAAAAACCTATTTTATCTTTTTCCTATGAATCAACCCATGTTTGCAGGCAGAAAATAGGACAAGAGAATAGAAATGGCTTATAATTATGGAGCACTTTCTGTGTATACCTACAAGTGGCATCTTATTCAGTAATCTAGAGTCTTTAAACATTTTCAGCTTGATAGCAAAAAAGGAAAAATTCACTTTGGGGGAACATATTCATACCTGCAGGAGGAAAAGATGATATAAAGGCTTTGTTTTATAGGAACCAAACTCTCTTCCATATATTAGTTCAGGCTATGTACATTATATCAGACATACCAAAAAGATAGTTAGAATAAGGAGGGGTTTGCATATGGGGGTTCTTGAGCAGTTCCTAGAGGGCAGGGATCATGTCTTATTCATTGCTTATTCATGGTCTGATTCATTGCTATATCCTCAGATCAGTACACTGCCTTGCATGGAGCCTGACACTACCATGATATTTAGTAAATGTTTGCTGGACTGACCTGGGGGTAGTGGTTAGGTTTGGCTTGAATTTGAGTGTAGGATGCCTGAAAATGGTGATGAAAATGGTAGTACAGGCTAACAGGTTCGTCTGGCTAAAAGAATGATCAATTCAGATTCATGAATGTGTGTGTGTGTGTGTGTGTGTGTGTGTGTGTGTGTGTGTGTGTGTGTGTGAGAGAGAGAGAGAGAGAGAGAGAGAGAGAGAGAACACGAGCGAGCGCATAGTTATGCATTAGCATTTAACTCAATTTTTAGAGCATTTAAAATCCACAGATGGAAATCTTAGTTTGTGTCAGTGGAAGGGATTATCTCTTTCTTCTGAATCTTTTGATGGTGCTAGGAGGAACCCCTCTGGGTTTTAGAAGATGAAAGTTGTATTGATTTTATCACCTCTGCAAGAATATTTGAAGGATGTTGTTTCTTTTAATAATATGTTCTTGGTTCTGAAATCAGCTGTATTTTTTTTAAACATGTTATTCCTGTAATTTGTTTATATTGTTTTTCCCTCCCTTATTATCTATGACAATATTTTTACTTTTATATCTGTTTAGTTCTAGTGCTTTTTCTGAGCTTGAGAAGTGTTCATTGGAAAAATGCATAAGTTTTTATCTCCCCAGTTTTGCTTTAATTACTACCTTCATGAGCTGATTTATTAAGTTTCTCATAACAAAAATAAGTTAGAATATTTTGAGATATTCTTAATTAATGACAGAATGATAGATGCTTTAAAATGCCAAATTGTGCTTAAATAATAACCTGTTGTTATGGTTAATTTTAATATTGCTATATGTGCTTTTCAGCATTTCTCTTTTTCCTACAATAAGTAATGTTAATTCTGTGATTACTTATATAGAATTTTCATTGACTGGTTCATTGAAACCACTTTGTAAAATATCTGCCTGCTTTTTGTAATGTGAGATTCAGCATTTCGAATTTGTATGGAGCCTAAGAGAAGGAAGTCCAGAATAAGAATAAAGGTTTTTGTAAAATGTCCCTATTGAATTCAAATTAGTCATTAATAATTGAGACTTAGGAGCAATTTTTTCTTAAGTTTGTGATAGAGAACTAACCATCAGACTTTAACAACACCTCATGAAGTGTGTGAAATAGTACTATTATATATTTATAGTTTGAAAAAGCATAAATTTATGGAGTCGTTTTCCTATTTTTGGCACATCATTATTTTGTTTCTAGAGAGTGAAAGCCATCTGTTCCTGTTGTATCTCTAATTTGTAGAACAGGAATAGGAATATAATAAGCACTGAAATATTGGTTGAATGAGGGAATCAGTGGATTGCTATTACTATCATCAAATTGTTTTGAACACTAAAATTTTTTTCCCTCTGGTGTATATTTCTCATATCGTTGTTTTAATTTAGGGATCCTTTCTGTTATCTGGAAATAGAACTAGTTGTGTCTGTTCTTAAGAAATTTATTTCAGTTTATTCAGGTCTTGAATTCTCATTTCCCTGATTATTTTAGTACAAATGATTAGTGATATGGCCCTTTGAATTCTAAAATGAGAATAGTGAATGTTCTTTTGTTATATGCTTTGAGTATTAATGATGGTCATATGTAAGAATAATGTGAATTGTCTGAGTCTTAATGAATTGGGAAAATATAAAAGATTGATTTCAGAGAGTACAAGTGTTAAGGTGATTCTGAGAGATTTTTGACAAATATTAATGGTGGTTAGATAAGATTTTTTCAATATAAATTATAAAAAATAAGATAATTGAAACCACTATGGTAAATAGCTTTTCAATAAAAACAGAAACCATTATGTTTGAATCAACCTTCTGGATTTAAGACTGTTTGCCAAGGCTGATTATAAGTCATATATGTTAACTTTTTAATCTGAAAATTTCCTATTTTACCTTCATTTAAAAAAAGTTGCATTAAGATACTACATTCATATATTAAAGTGTTCAAATCTTACATTTATACAACTGTTAGAGGTTTTTTTTTTAATGAAATACATTCATGTAAGTCCCACCATGATCAAGATATAGGATCTCTTATGTTCCCAGTAAACCACCCCTCCTCCCCCAAAGTAATCACTGTTCTGACTTACATTAACAATGTTTATGTAGGTTTTTTTGTAACTTCACATCAATTGATATCACACTATATCCTCTTTTTCCTCTGACTTCCTTCATTTAACATGATATCTGTGAGAATCATCCTCTATGGTTAGTTTTTAGTATTCCATTGTATACTTAGGATTTGTATTTTCTTTTGCTATGTAACTGAGGTCACTCTTAGTCTGGGACCATATTAAACCAAGTTCAAAACTTGAAATTCCATTGTGTGCTTGTTGGATTTTGATTTCTTTCTCCATAACACTTGCTGTGTTATTAAAACAAAGATCTCATTTTCAGGATTGGCATACATCTCAGGGAAAAAGTAGCTTGTATGCCCTTTTTATTTTCTCGTTTCTAATTTTTACTTCATTTAAAACTTTTTAATTTCTAAGCTGTTTTTGTTTTCTGAAGGTGCTTTTATTTATTTTTTATTTGTTAACCATTTTCATCCAGCCCTCCAACCCTGCTCCCATGAATGAACTTTTAAAATAGCATTTTTCTGCTTGCGTCTTGGAGCAATCAATATCTTTAAAAAATTTTTATGTATATCAAAGATAGATTTTTTTTGTAGTGTTTATAGCTTTCTTATTCTTGCATGTTTGTTGCCTCTAAATTGCTTTTTTTTTTTTTTTTTTTTTTTTTTTTTGTGAATTTTCGTTCCTCTCTGTCTTTCATGTGAGAGACCTCTTTAAATGTTTTGTGATCCCTGGACTCTGAGAAGATGTCTGTGAAGATTAGGACCTACTGAGCTCTGATATGCCCTAAGTTTAGGGTTTGAGTGTTTGAAGTTTTTGATCCTCTTAAGGAATTTTGCTTGATAGTTTAACCTGGGATTGTTCAGATCATCTACCTCATTTCCAAGCCTACTGTGAAAGCCCAGGGGGTGTACATTTCTTTTTATTCTTTTTGAGGTGTATTACAGTCTTTCTTTTGAAGTTATATTTATCATGGCTGTTAATGGTGTTGGGAGCCACACTTGATTTTTTTAAAACAGGTACTTAAATATAGTTTATTCATTTTATATAATAAGAAATTTGGAGGTAGGTGTTCACTGGCTTGGGTTCATAAACTCAACACTGTCAGAGTTAGAATCTGTGCAGCTGTTTTAGACTTTCCCTCAGGGTTACAAGGTGGTGGTTGCAACTTCAATCATTATGTCTGTATTTAAGGCAAAAACAAACAAAAAAAAACGAGAGGGACATGTTTTTATAGTGTAGCGGTCTGCTTTACATGCAGAAGATCCTGGGTTCATGTCCAATGGAGCCACGGTACATGGTCTATGGCTATGCCACCATGAACAAGCCCGGTCTCATCTGATCTTAGAAGCTAAGCAGGGTCGGGCCTGGTTAGTACTTGGATGGGAGACCACCTAGGAAAACCAGGTGCTGTAGACATAGATAATAAAAATGAAACAAAACAAAACAAAACCCCGAGAGGAACAACATCAACTATATCTGCTGGTTTATCAGGAAGACAAAAGCTTCCTCAGATGTCTCACAACAGACTTCCCTTTAGGTCTCACTGTCCAAAGTTGGGCACATTGCCACTTGAACAAAATTAGGGTTCTATTAGAAAGGAAGAAAGGGGATAGGTATATGCACCCTAAAACATAGCATTTATGGTCTCTGTCCCCAGTGAGTTAATGTCGGCCTTGTACGGTGTGTGTATGTGTGTGTGTGCGTGCGCGCGCGTGAGTAAGAGAGAATGAATGAATGAATGAATGAATGAATATATCATAGCGCGGGAAGTAAGAAAAAGCAGTAATATAAATATGACAGCAAATATTTTAGAGATGTGGTCTTTAGGGGTCTAACACAAGCCATCGCCGTTTTAAGAGGCCTGGTGGTGAAAGGCTTATGTGTCTTAGCTGGAATCTGTGGGTTGCTTCTTGCTTACCACACCGTGCCATTGTAATATCACATGCCAGAACAGATGGGTGTTTTAAGCAAGTGTCTAGAATTGATAGGTTGTGGCATAGTTGACCTGATTCCAGACTGAGTGAAGGCACTGCCAGGACTGAGGAAAGGGTCCTGAAATAAGACCAGAAGTTTATTTTGTGTGTAGAAAGTTTTCCTGAATGTTGGAAACAATAAAGTTATCCTGTAATTAATTACCCTGGTCTCTTAGTCACCTAAATGTAATACTAAGATATAAAGTTGTCTCCAGAGAGTAAGAGGCCATCAGCACAAGGTTACTGGCATTTGGTCTTTTTTTCTTTAAATTGCTACATTAGATGGTACATTTGTTAAAATTAATGAACCAATATTGATACATTGTTACTAAGTAAAGTTTATAGTTTATTCAAGTTTCTTTAGTCTTTAATGTCTTTCTGTTTCACAGTACATTTAGTTGTCATGTTTCCTTAGGCACTTATTGTCTGTGCCATTTTCTCAGACTTTCCTTGTGTTTGATGACCTTGAGAGTTTAGAGGACTACTGGTCAGATATATGATGCCTCAATAATGGAATTTGTCTGTCTTTGTGATCAGACTTGGATTATGGATTTTTGGAAGAAAGAACATGTGTCATTTTCGTCAAATTTTAGGGTGCATATTATCAATACGATTTATCACTGTTATTAATCTTGGTTATCTGGCTGAAAAAGTGGTTTTTCAGGTTATTCCACTGTAAAGTCATTTTTTCCCTCTCCTTCCATACTCTTTCTGGAAGGAAGTCACTGTGTGCAACTCACAATTAGAGAGGTTATGTTTTATCTTTTAGGATAGAGTATCTACATAATTTATTTTGAATTCTTCTGCATGGGCTATTTGTCTCCCTATCCCATTTATTTATTTAATATTATATCAGTGTGAATTCAAGGATATTTATGGTTTAGGTTATAATTTAATACTATTTCTTATTTTGCTCAGATTCTTCAGCGTTGGCCATTGGACGCTCTTGCAGTTGGCTACTGTGCTTCTCTAACACATCTCCATCAAAATGACTTTTTAAGTACTTCCTTACTTTCTGGGGCAAGATGATTTAGACTCACCTTGCATATTTCCTGCCCCAGTCCTAGAAGCAGGAATTTTCCCCAAGAGACCTGGTTTATTTTATTGGGGAATGATATTAGAAACTAGAATACGGGTGCTGGATGTGCTTGTTGCAACTGGGATTTCATTTGTTTTAGTCTTTCTCAGCTGATAAAACAAAGAAATATATGTGTATATACTAACCTGAGTATATACACACATCTCTAAGTATTTCTGTGTGTAACCATCTATATTAAATGTGAGTTCTTACTGATGTCTCTAACTCAAATCCATTACTATGTGTATCCTTCTAGTCTCTTCAACTAGCCTATCAGTAAATTCCCATTTTAACAACTCCCTCCACCTGCCATCCTTTGCTTAATTGTTCTTTTCAGTATATAAATATAGAAATAAGAGTTGTTAACCTACAACCCTCTGGGAAACAACATTACCAACTAGGGTACAGTACTTATGTACAGTTCCTTTTCCCTTTAGTCTTACACATTCTTCATTTTCAAATTTACTTAGGTCAGCACCATTCTCTCCCATCCTCTTAAATGAGGTTTCATACATTTGTAATACAGTTAGATTTTCTTATCACAGTTTGCATTCTTTCATGGGACTCTTCAGACTTTGTCAGTGATTTTTTAAAAATTGTGTAAAGATTTATTCTTAGTGCTGTGAAGTACTGTAGGTTTTGACAAGCGAATAATGTCATGTATCCACTATTTCAAGTTCATGTAGAATAACTTCAACTCTTAAAAGTCTTCTGTGGCCTTATTTCACACCTGTTAGAATGTTACTATCAAAATAACAGAAAATAAATGTCAATGAGGATACGAAGAAATCAGAACCTTTTGGGCACTGTTGGTGGGAATGTAAAATGGTGCAATGAAAAACAGTATGGCAGTTCCTCAGAAATTAACTATAGGATTACCTGATGATTCAGCAATTCCAATTCTGAGTATATACCCAGAAGAATTGAAAGCAGGGTCTTGAAGAAATATTGATATATCACTGCTCATAACATTCACAGTAGCCAGAAGCTAGAAGGAACCCAGGTATTCATCAGTAGATAAATACATAAGCAAAATTGTGTTATAGATACAAAGGAATGTTATTAAGCCTTGAAAATCAAGGAAGGAAATACTGACATGTGCTACAAAACATGGATGAACTGTGAGGACATTATATTAAATGAAATTAAACCAGTCACAAAAAGACATACTCTATGATTACACTTATAGGAGGTACTTAGGGTAGTCAAATTTGTAGACACAGAAAGTAAAATGTTAATTGCTGAGGAAGGGGAAATGAGTTACTGTTTAATGAGTATAGGATTTCACTTTTGAAGATGAAAAGAATTCTGGTGACGGATGGTGGTGATGGTTGCACAACAGTATGGTTGTGCTTAGTATCACTGAATTGTGCACTTAAAATAGTTAAGATGGTAAATTTTGTGTTATGATTTTACTGCAATAAAAGAATTACTCCTCGCTAAAAAAAACCCCAAAAAACAACCCTCCGCCCCAAAACAAAAAAAACCTTGTGCGGTAATTGTTCACCACCCTAGCCCTGATTTTTTTTGCCCAACTGAGCAGAAGGTAGAGATTTCCTATATACCTCCTGCGGCCACATATGCATAGTCCCACCTTCCATTATCGACATTCTCCACCAGAGTGGTTCATTTATTACAATTAATGAACCTACATTGACACATCATAACCAACCGGAAGTCCATAGTTTACATTAGGGTTCACTCTCGGTGTTGAACGTTCCATAGCTTTAGACAGATGTATGACACGTAGCCACCATTATATCTTGCAGAGTAGCTTATCACTGCCGTAAAAATCTTCTGTGCTCTACCAATTCATCCTTCCTTCCTCCCTAACCCTTCTGGCCATTGATCTTTTTTCTGTGATTTTTTTTGCCCTAAAAAGAAAGCTAGTACCTATTAGGAGTCACTCTCTATTTCTCCCTCTCTCCCAGCCCTAGCCTTAGAAAATCACTAATTATTCTCTAAAGTTTGCTTATTCTGGACATTTCATATAAATGGGATCATGTAGTATGTGGTAATTTATGACAGGCATTTTTCAATAAGCATAATGTTTTCAAGGCTTATCCATGTTACAGCGTATCAGTACTTCATTCTTTTTTATTACTGAATACAACTTTATTGTATGCATATACTGCATTTTATTAACCCATGCATCAGTCAGTGGATATGTAGGTTGCTTCTGCCTATTGTGAGTAATGCTGCTGTGAACATTTATGGATAAGTTTTCGTGTGGACATAAGTTTTTATTTCTCTTGGGCATATATGTAAGTGTTGAATTGCTTATGAATTGAAATATGGTAACTATATTTAACTGTTTGAGGGACTCCCAAGCTGTTTTGCATTTTATATTCCCACTAGAAACATGAGGGTTTTGATTTCTTCATATCCTTGCCATAGTTGATATCATCTGACTTTTTGGTTATAGCCATTATAGTGGATGTAAAGTGGTATTTCATTGTGATTTTGATTTACATTTACTTATGACATATGATCTTGAGCATCTTGTTTTGTGTATTTGTATATCTTTGGAGAAATGTCTGATCACTAGAATCATCTCAGAAATTGAAAGGCAGTAACAAGACAAACTCCCAAGCCCTACTCTAACCTCCTGAATCAGAATCTCTGGCTCAGGAATTAGTATTTTTGAAAAATGCCCCCAGATGATTTTGATAATACCAAGGTTTGAGTACCATTGCTTTACATGTTCTAAAATCTCTACTTGTGTTCAGCCAGGACACTAGAAACTCTTTGTACTTGGAGTGCATCATATTCTCTTTCCACTCCCATTGAATTGCTTTTAGTAATATGATTAGGAGTAATCTTGCATACTTACTATATTTGAGGCAGTGTATGTTACTTTTGAAGGCTCAGAGAGGTTAAGAGTCTTGTCCAAAACTACTTCGTGGAAAGTGGTAGAACTAGGATATAAATTCAGGTCTTGCTGTATTCAGAGCCGTCATTCTTTACCATGAATGTTATACTACTTTATCGAATCGCTTTTGTTGAGAAGCCAGCCATTAGTATATGTGCAGAGAGGTTATTTTTTGAAGGTTCTAACAACTGGTCAGTTTACTGTAAGGACTTTGTTTAGAATGTCATCCACTGCATTATAGTGTAATCTTTGTGTGGCTCATGGGAGAAATTTTTTTTTAAGTATTTTTTATGTATAGAAACTGTTTGCTATGACTATTTGTATTTCCCAGTTTGAACTTGCTGCTAGAGAACTTGCAGTCAGATTTCTGGTTCACTATTAGCAGATGTTTAGGATTTTTTGTCTGCATTTTGTTTGCAGATTCATTCTTGGTATAATTTTATTTCCATTTCTTTTTTCATTTTCCTAATCTCTTTAAAAATTTATTTAATCTTTATATGTAATGAGTCGTTTTAAAGAAAAGTGTTAATTAGCAAATTATTTTGAGACATTTTATATAATTCTGGCCATTGTCTTTGAAAGAATAGAATTTGGGGAAGGAAGAATTTGGAATTTGTAATGTATCTGTGTGCCAAACATTCTGGTAGATGTTATTTTCATGGCAACTCAGTGAAGTGGTGATAGTTTCATTTTATAGAAGATGAAACTAATAAGACAAGTTAATTTGCCACACAGAGCTAAACTTGAACCAAGGTTTTTTCTTGCTCCAAACTTTTCTTTTTTGTAAGTGTCTCTAATGCAGGAATCCTCTGGGCCGTGGACCAGTACCAGTCCGTGGCCTGTTAGGAGCTGGGCTATGCAGCAGGTGGTGAGAGGCAGGCAAGGGAAACTTCATCTTTATTTGCAGCCACTCCCAAGCACTAGCATCATTGCCTCAGCTCTACCTCAGGCATTAAATTCTCATAGGAGCACCAGTCCCTGGTGCCAAAGGTTGGGGACTGCTGCTCTAATGGATCTAATTCACCCAACAATTTCTAAACTCTTCATTGGGGGTCATTCATATCCAACAAACATTTATGGATGACTTGCTTTGTAGGAGGGACTATGCCTTGTAGAAGTTGCTACACTCATGAGAAGGTCTTATCTTCAGTTTATCTTCTTTTCGAAGACATTGGATTAATCAGAGCTCTGGTAGGAAATAGCACACTTAGGTTAAATGAGGAGAGTTTAATAAAGATGTAATTTAGAAAGGTGATGCAGTCTACAGAGAAGTATAAATACAAGGTGGAGAATGATTCTGGAGGGGGAAACAGTAAGAAAAATGGGTGTAGTCTCTGCTCTGAAGAATACCATCCTGCTGTGAGGATAGACATTGAGCAAATTATTATGAGTGCCAAGTACAGTGTGCTGTGGAAATGTGTAATAGATGTACCTAGTCAGGAATCTGAGAAGGCAAAATAGATTTTTGGTCCCTTGCTCCAGAGATCTGATTCACTAGGTCTGGAGTGAGGTTAGGGGATATGTTTTTTGTTTTGTTTTGTTTTGTTTTTTAATCTTACTTAAGTGATTCTATCAATAATTTCTTAGACACCAGTATGCCTTGGGCTTAGAGATTATGGGGTCACAGTGGTGGTATGAGATGAAGCTAGACAGAGCCTTGTAGGCCATTCTTCAAGTTTTGAACCTTATTCTAAAATAGCAGGTAGACACTGGCTATTCCCCCCCCCCTCCCCGAGTTACCTTGCTAATGCAGAAATTCCAACTGGTAGTTGTATATATTAAAGTAACTGCTTTCTCTATAATAATTCTGCACCTTGCTATCCTAATGAATTCTAATTTTTTAAGTAGCTTTTTCAGTCATTTTCTTGAGTTTTTCAGGTATTGTGGGTATCAGATCTGCAAGTACTGATATTTTGCCTTCTCTTTTTGTAATGTTTCTGTCTAAATTCTTTCTTGTTTACTTTTATTAGTTTATTAGTGCATTAAAACACCACATGACATATTAGACCAACCGCCAACATTGCAATACTAATGCCAAATAGTATGTAACTTATTCTATGTTCACTTAAAGCATTTATTCAGATCTTAGTAAACTATGAGTTCTTAATGCAGGATTTACTTTTAATGCTTTGTATTTCCCACCTAGCCCAGTGTCATTTACTAGCCCCTAAACCTTGAGCCTTACTTTTCAAATTTGTAAAATAGGAATAATTACACCTACCATCAGATGAGATTAAATGAGATTACATTAAATGAGAAGACATATCAAGCATTCAGCACAGTGCACAACTGACAGTTACTAGTCATTCATTTAATTCAGTAAATGAGTGTTGAGCTAAGCACTAAGCAAAAACAAGCATAGTATAAAGGAGAGCACAAAACACAAGTAAGTGCTGTGAAGGAAAGGGATAAAATTCTTTAGGATGATATGAGCATAAAAACCAAGCCCACCACTAGGTTCAAGGAGGCTCTCCCTGTGGAAAGGATGATAACAGAAATCTGAATAATGATTAGGCAGGCAGTAATAGGCAAAAGGTATGTGTGAGAGGGCAGAAGGGTGAATTCAAATAGAGGATATATCATGTGCAAAGGCCCTCAAATGTTAGTGTGTGTGGCTCTTTCTTAAATGAGAAAGACAAAATAAAACAAAAAAACTAGTATGAATGGAACAATACACATACAGAAAAAGATGATAAAGATGTGTGGGTTGAGGTTGATGAGGCAGACCTCCAATCACAGAGCACTTCGTGAGATTATTTAATCCTTAAAACCACTCAACAAACGCCTCTTGACAGAACCATTTTACAGATGATGAAACTGAGGTTGAGAGGTTAAGTGGCATTTCCAAGGTGACACAGCTAATAAATGGCAGTCTAGATTTGAACCCAGGAAGTCTGGCTCCAGAATGAGTGCTCTTAATAATTGTACTGTATTTCCTGACATCACTTTTGCATTTTGAAAAATTCATTGTAGCTACAATGAAAAATGGATTAGAGGATGACTAGAAAGGAACAGACCAGTTAAGAAGCTACTACAGTGGTCTAAGAAAGGTTATTATAGCTTGAAGTGGTGATAGAGGAGAATACAGAGAAGTAGTTTGTTTTCTGTTATATAGGATGAGTCTGGCTAGGGTGAATAAATGAAAACGAATGAGTCTGAAACAGATGTATGGGTATGGTAATATGCTGTCTCACAATACAGTATTTGTAAGCCAACTGATGAATTATCTGTTGGAAAAAGCTGAGGTATATATAAACCCATTTAGATTTATTTATGTTTTGGCCCACCATGATTTTTATCTTAAATACATGATAGAAAAAAAAGATATTAACATACAAAATAATAGGTTGTATATGTTCATTCTACAGACTTCTTGCTGCACTTGATGAAATAGAGCTCTTCCAATTTTTAGGAGACCTTTAAATACTCTTTAACAAAAATAAATTATAGTACAAAGCTTCTCAGATATGGGAGTAAAGCAAAGGAGAAATGCTTTTTAAATATAAGTGAATTTAAAGGAAGTGATCATGCACTGCAAAACTGAGAATCATAGCCTTCCTGAGCAATAAAGGCAGATGGATGGAGAAATACTTCAGTTTTTCTTTTAATTTGAAAAATCCGTATTTCTATTTCAGATGTCTTACTGTAACTATATCCTACATTGATGTATTTGTGGTTAAAACATTTTTATTCTAGAAAGCCAAAGATGTAAGAAGGCATTAACATCTGTTTTTAATATTCTACCTTTTGTTTCTTTTATCAGTTCTAATCCTTCTTATAATTCTAAGTACCATTAATAGACACAGACTGCCTAATTATTTGTGATAAACTTAATTTTTAAAAACGTTTGGAACACAAACAAATTCACTTTAGTTCTAAAATAAGAAAACTATGAATTAAGAATCCTTTCAGTTAGGACATGGAAGTTGGGGGTTATAAAACAGTCTAAATGGCAGGATCTTTTCCTTCTCCCTTTTAAACAATGTAGATGACACTAAGCAAGGTTGGTTTCATCACAGGGTTGGAATCTGTGATGGTCTGGAGCAGAGTATCAGAACCTGAGTCTTGAGGGCTTGTGTGCAGGAGGGTGACCTGTAATGTTTAGTCAAAGCCTAAGTAGCTTGAGGACAGTCTCCACACGAGGGGATGTCATGCTCAGTGTACGGGATGTCAGACCTGAGTAGGATGAGGAAGATGGCTATGTGGAAGGGTGAGAAGAGTGGCAGCTATCTCACTGTAGTGTATTGAAGCCCGAGTGCATTGATGAGGCATGCATGCCATAAGGCAGCCAGGCTCCAGGTGGAGTGAAGGAAAATCCATGCAGATGGTTGAGCAGTGACAGCAGTCTAAGTAGTGTGAAAGCTGAGTGCAGCCAGGAAGGTACCTAGGTGGGGAGTAGAAATGGAAGATTGGTTGCATTTTGAGGATTGTTTGGATGAGTAAATAAATATATTAAGGCCAAAGGGAGCCAGGTTTTTACTTTGGAAAAAGGAATTAGAAATATCGAAAGGATTTTGGTGGTGTTAGATTAAAATTAGATACATTGGCGTGAACTCTTCTGGTTTTCAATATATACATATATGAAATAGAAGTAAATGTATAAGTCTGTCTTGTGTGTGTGTGTGTGTGTGTGTACATACATATACTCTGTATTTGTTCTTTAAGAGGGCCAGTAGTAGCAATACACCAATAGCAGTGATCATACCTAGTATCCAAATCTAGGCTTCTGAATATCTTTCTCCACTAAAAGGAAACAGAGTTCCTCAGAAATCGTTACTTTTAGGGCTGTGGCAATGAAAGTACAAGATGAGCCTGAAATATCTTGTTCCTTTATAAAGTAAGGTAGTGCTCACAGAATGATGAGAACATGTCAAAAACACCAGTGTAAAGGGGCTCCCACTAGCCAAATGTGAGATAATTTGAGCATAAAAATAAATAATGATAGTTATGAATGATAATCTATGGAATAAAATAGGAACCCATGAGTCCATACTGAGAGAAATAAATGAATAAGTGGAAAGTTTGATGAAGAAATATTTCATAGTTGACTACAAAGGGAAAAAGAATAACTTTACAGTTATCTTAAGTGATCGGTTAGCATCATTAGTAATGGGACTAATTGAAGCCATGTGCCACCTGATTGGATGTAATGAGAACAATGTTTCATTTCCTGCCAGAGATGCTAGAAATCATGCATCTGAATCATGAGAAAAGGATGAGACATTCAAATTGATGATCATGAATCTGAATCGGGAAAGATTAGACAAACTCAAATTGATGGTCATTCTATGAAACAACTGGCTTGAAGCCCTCAAATGTGTCAAAGTCATGAAAGACAAGGAAAGACTGAGGAACTGTTGTAGATTGAGGGAGACTAAAGAAATTTGACAGTATTTGTAGCATACACCTGATCTTGTTGTAAAGGTTATTGTTGGATCAATTGACTAAACTTGAATGGGGTCTGAAAATTAGAAGGTAGTGTTGTATCGTGTTAATTTCCCTATTTGGTGGTCGTTATTTAGGAGAATGTCATTGTAGAAAATAGATCCTAGAGCATTTGGAGGTAATAAAAGCGTAAATGGGAAGTATGAAAAGTAGAAACAGCTAGTACACAGAACTCTGGAGGAATTTGCTAAGAAAGGAAGCAGGGAAAAGGGCTAGATGGGGGCATGGAGTAAGGGACATTTTTGATTTTGTCTTTTAACATTGATGTTATTACAGTATGTATGTTTATGAATACAAAAGATCTAGAGGAAAGGGAAAACAACAGTACAGGAGAGGGTACAATTTTAGAAGCACTGTATTTAAGAGACAGCACAGGATCAGTGCACATATGAAGGAATTGATCTTAGGAACACGGACCAGTAGAACAGAGAAGTCAGAGTACAAGTTGATGGTTTAATAATGTAAAGATGTGGTAATTATCTATAAATTGCTTCAGTTTTCCCAGTGAATTAGAATCTAAATAAATAACTGAGAATGAGGAAAGATGGTGTTGGAGGTTTCATAAGAAAGAGGAAGTGGCAAATAGTCGTGAAGAGTAGAAGAGTGAATAGACTAGAAAAATGTAATAGGATTGAGGTGCAACCCTGAAGGGCCTCATAAGATTTGTGGTCAAAATTTAAAAGTGAGACCAAGCAGTATGAATGGCTGTTTTTATCCAGGCGCCTTCAGCTGACTAAATTATGGGCATGTAAAGGAAGGAGATATAGAAAACTGGATATAACCAGGGTTGGGATTTACCAGATGTACAGCAAACCAAAAGAAGGGCAGAGGAGTTGAAGTTGCTTCTAAGGGAATGATTATTATAGACTAAATGAGATTACTCAACACTGATTTTCTCACTCTTGATGTATCAGAAATTGGGACTTATTTCTAATTGCTTATTTTTATTTCTAAGACTCATGAAAAGAAGTAACTAGTTTGGCTCTTCCTAAGCAGTAACTAATCAGACTTCCTACAGAGTACAAACTGTATTAAGACTACTTTTATTCAGTACATTAAAGAATACCTAGGAAGCCAAAGAATTCTTTTTCTTATTAAAAAAATAATTAAATTTTAAAGACTATTGGTTTCAATCAATGAATCTTGAATTGGGCAGCATCCAGTGTAGCAGAGAGAAAGGAGCTCTAAGACAAAATGTGACATTTCTAAACAGAAGGGAGTAGGAACAAATAAATTATACTAAGCAAAAAAGCAGATTGGTTATTGCAAGGCTACTTTCTTTTAGGGACAGCTGTCATCTTTCAGGCAGATTATTTAATTAGTGCTAATCAGGCAATTTCTGATTGACTGGTTTAAGATTACATTTCTGGGAGAGCCGAAAGTCTCAGTTTGGTGACGTGGGGTTTAGCGTAAGCAACTCTATTTTGGGCCTATTGTCTTGTTTTTAACACCCCTCGTCCCCTAGCTTTTATCCTGAGGCAGAAACATTAAACATTATCTGGACATATTACAGTTTTGAAATGGTTAAATTCTCACATTTTATTTCCTTGTACCAAAAATAATGTTCATCATGGAGGTCAAGAGTCTCCCTCACTAATGGTTCTCAACATTCAATGCTCATTTCCAATTTGAAGTTTTGGCTGCTTCCATCCCTTTAGCATGTTACCCAGAATGTCATCACCCCCAATTTTCCATCCTTTAAAGTTTAACTTAAAATGCTCTTGTCTTCATCTTGACTATGTGTCTTATAAACCTGTGAGGGCTCTTGGAGGGCACTCTGCTTCTTTCACTGAAGTGCTCCCCACCCTCTTCCTTTCTCTCCCCACTCCAGTCAGTTCTTCAGAGCATTCCTGTCTAAGTGATTTTCAAATAATTTACGGGCTTCCAGTTTTGGGATTACCAGTGTGTCTTCTAGAGGAAGCATGGACCAGGATTTCTTAAGCCTTAGTTCTGCTGACATTTGGGCTAGTTCTTTGTTGAGGCAGAGGGAGAGCTGACCTGTGCTTGTAAAAGGTTTAGCAGCATCCCTGGCCTCTATCCACTAGATATCAGCAGTAGTCTCCACTCCCTCCCTAACTGTTGTGACATCCAAAAATGTCTCCAGACATTGCCCAGTGTTTCTCGGGTGGGAAGGGGTCAAAATCAACCCTGGTTGAGAACTATCTTGTAGACCAATTGTTTTTTAACTAGTGAGGGTTGTATATCTGTTTGTCAAGTCTGCCATATATCTATATGTATTTAAACAGATTTATCTTTAAATCTTCATGAAAGTTGGGTACAAGCTTAATTTTTGTAAACTTAAAAGCATTTAAAGTGATCTGAATACCTCTAATATATAGCAGGCCTTTGATAGATTTTTACTGAGTTAAAATGAATGAAGACAGCTTATTCTCAAGGAAATCTGCTAGTGAGTTCCTTAAAGCAATTAACTCCTCCATTTAGTTTTAGTAATTTTTAAAAAACTGAATTTCTTCAAAGAAAGTTGCATGGATGTACATATATAATGACTGAACAACAATATTTCTTAACTATCTGGAATGCATTTTTCTATGTTCAAATAAGCCAAAATAAGCCAAGGATTGTTCAGCATCTAGTATTAATTCATATTTGCTATTAGAAGATGAAATTTCTGTGTAGTCTATACTTAATTTTTATAGCTTCTATATTCTACCTTGACATTAGCAAGAACAAAAGTAAGAAATAGTATTCAATTTGCTCATAATTAAAAAATTTGACTATAGATTTAAATACTAGACTGCAAAGAGAAACTTCTGTTTTTTACAGGGACATTAAATTTAAAAAATCTGACATTTGTATAGCCACAAAAATCACAAAAATCTTTAAAATCACTGAATGATCTAATCTATAATCTGTATCTGTAATCTCAAGGAAGGACAGTCATTCCTTGAAAATTTGTATCATGCTGGCAACACAAAGCTCCTTTGAAAAGTTAAAAAGTCAGTAGGTTCTCAGGTAAAGAGCAGTCGAGGCTTTGCATTTTTGGCATATCCAATAAGAACATGTGCAGATGTTTAGTTAGGGCTCTGGCAGCTTGCTTTTCCTGCTATTAATCTCATCTGGTAGCATGTTTAAATTGACTTAAAAGTTGGGACACATGCCACCTTTGAAAAAAAGCTTTCAGAGTTTGTTTAAAAAAAGATCAGGATTATTGATGTATTGAATGTTTGCTATAACTTGTTATATCATTGTATGTATGATATCTTCATGAGAATTAGAAAAATATTCAGTTAAAAAAGTTAAAAGGTTCTGTAAACTACCATCAGTACTTAGTTATTCCAAATTAATAAAAGTAATTTATTAAACTTACCATATATGCTTTATACATATTCATTTACTTTTAATAAAAACCCTACAAGGTAGTAGTATTATTTCCTACTTTATAGATGAGGAAAATGGGACACAGATTAAGAAGTTTGGGCCAGGCTTAAGAGCCAGTGGGAGGTGGGATTGGGATTCAAACCCATATAGTCTGGTTTTGGGATCTGAAGTCTAGACTTCTATTCTGTATCCTATAGACATTCCTTGTGGCAAATGTTCAGTCTTTGATTATTCTTCATCTGCCATCCAGGTCTCTCAAAATGAACAGATGTAAAACAAAAAAATGCACATTAATATCGATATTAGCTGAGGGAAAACATTTGGAAAGTAAATCTATGAAAACAGTGTCACCTGTGTTCTAGAGTCAAATTTAGGGACTTAAAACCATACACAATACTGTTCTATAACTTGATAATGGAGAAAGAGCTGTTATCTAGTTTTGTTTTGAGTATTTCAACAAGGAAAAGTGATATTTTAAACCTCTTAACCCTATCCTATGTTCAATTGTGTACATTTCTTAGAACCTCAAAACATATTTCAAGGCTGGAAGAAAAATAGTTTTAAAAAATGTTTTGAAGTAAAAATTGATTCTGTTCACACATTCACCGAGCATTTACTGTGCACAAACACTGTGCTAAGCAGTTTCTTAGCTTATTCATATAGAACTTTAAAATCACAGGGCTTAAAATAAATCACATTCTCCCGACCTATGCTATGATAGTAAATCTTAAGTAATAATACTTTATATACTGTGGTGATCCCTGGTAAAAACTTAAGTTTTAGCTTTAGTTTCTTATTGGTTATCTTGCCTCTGGTAAATATTTTAATCCCTCTGGAAAACTGTGGCCTTAAGACTGCTTCCTAGTTCCTGCCAACACACCAGATCCTGTCATACTACTGTTCTTAGTACATTTCACCTATTGAGGTGTGAGATGTACCATTCTTAGCACATATGCAAAATAGTTAATCTGAATCCCAAGCACATATTGTGTATATTTTCTGAATATTCCTGATTTGAATTTTAGAGACTCTTCTGATTAATGTGCAGTACTTCTGCATCTGCCATATAAAAATTTACTTTAATACTAACATTAATTATAGTCTTTAATTCTAAATATTAAGACTTTCCAGCACCACTTAAGTAAACCATGAAACTTTGTACCACTTCTGCTTCTTCCAAAATATGATAGAGCTTATACAGATATAGTAAAATTATCTCAGTATTTAAAACATAATTACATGCTAAAAGTAGTATGAGGTCACTCTTGGGACTTATTCCCATGAAAATACCAACAACTAAGTATCTCTTCAGATTAGATTACAGCCAGGAAACCCATTTGCTCTCTTTAATAGGTACAGTCTGAGAGCATTTACTTAACTAAGTGAACTGATTTGAAGGTGCAAAACAGGAAAAACCAATTAAGACAGCTGGATCCTTGATTCAACTCTGTTACTTAGCTCTGTTACTTTAGGCAAATAGTTTAATCTCTAGACTTCAGTTTCCTCATCTGTACATAGGCTGATCTTTGAAGTCTTTTCTAGCCATAAAGGCCTATGATTAGATTTCATACTTAAACTTGTATTTATGGAGTAGATTGAGTCTAAAACAGGGGAAAAGGAAAGAGACTAGAGTATTTGGAAAAATGAGCTCGGGAGAAAAAAGCCAATAAATCAGACTACGTAAAGGGATGCTTTGCACTGTTTTAAATCATTTTCATGTTAAAACATGAATGCATATACATAAAGATTGGCTCTCTTCTTGACCCTCCTTTTTGCTAATAATGTTCTCTGGTCTCAGGACAAAGGATAAAATGTCAGCTCCGTGAATATGTATTGTGTTGTTGGTGTGAGGACAGAGGAACAGTGGTAGAATAGTAGGTAGCAAGGACAACGATGAGAGCAGATGACCAGGGAATCCGAGCCAGGGCAAAAGAGTATAACATAAAGAAAATTAGATTCAGGGTAGTTAACTGTAGTCCTGGCTTTACCCTTAAGTAACCACTGAATGACCCTGGGTTCAAGTTTTAGATTTGTCTGGTAGTATGTAAATTTATTTTAGATCAGTAAAATCATTTTAATTGTGCTAAGAATGTGTAATATTTTAAAGGACTCCTGCAGAGACAATCATCCTTTAATTTTTTTGTAACTACAACATTTGTATTTTGAGCTCCCTTGAAGACATAAAACCTGAATATTAATCCAGTTTCACATATATAAATCTGACAACTAAATTTGTTAATTCTCATTACTTAATATTATTCTGGGAGTACTAGCCAATGAAATTAAGCAGAAATTGTGATTATTTGATTAATACACGTTGTATCTCAAGTGTCAAGCTCAACATGCATTCACTTGTTGAATTAAATGAATGAATAGTAATAGCCACCAATGCTAATACACTGTGTTGAATGCTTTATTTAAATTTCACTTAATGTTCTCACTTTAGAATCCAGTTTTATAGCTGTGGAGCCTGAGGCTCAGAGATCAGGAGCTAGTAAATGATAGTGAGGTAGGTGTGGGATACAAAGAATTATAAATAGATCCTATACCTAAAGCTTTTAGTTTACTAAAAGCTGAATAGATGCTTTAAGTGAACACAGAAAACATTAACATACTATTTGTGCATAGTTGTTGTAGTATTGATGTTTGATCTGATATACCAAGTGCTATTTTAATGTATTGATGTTACCACTATTTTTATGGGTGTAATATAGTTAATTTGGAATTTTAGAAATCTGAATCATTTGCATCTTGAGATGTGCCCAGATTAGAATTTTAAACAAAGGTCACTGTTCTATAACCCCATACATTTCAAGAGGAAGAGACTATAGCTCTATAGTAAGAATAATTGTAATTTAATTCACAGACTTTCTGAATAAGTAGAATATGAACGTGAAAGTACTGAAAATGATATAGGTCACCGTGTTGGAACCTCCATCTCTCTACATGATGAAATTAAACTAGATAAAGACCAAACCAAAAATGCTAGTTTGAAGTAACAGCTATAGCTCTCTATCAGTAAAAAAGTTCCTGTTAAGAAAACAAAAGACTGTTAAAAGATTTTCTCAAAAATTTGCAAGAAATGAGATTACTTGAAGGCTAAATCGCCAGAGGATATGGAGTGTTATCTTGTAGCTTGTAGCTATGTCTTTACTGCTCTCTCAGAAAGTGTACAGCACATACTGGAAAACTTTGCAGGAGAATATACATAGTAAAAATG
This sequence comes from Cynopterus sphinx, assembly GCA_030015415.1. NCBI lineage: Eukaryota > Metazoa > Chordata > Mammalia > Chiroptera > Pteropodidae > Cynopterus > Cynopterus sphinx. The sequence continues at coordinate 65,934,893 of CM057387.1, read as the reverse complement.
ATCTATTGGCTTTTTCAGTGGAAGATTAAAAAAGGTCAAATGAAATTTTATTTTCAGGTTTTGTCATTAAATGGTCACCAGTGTATGTACAGTATAGTTCATTTTAAAATGTGTTACATGTTAGTTTCTGTTAAAATAACATGTTTCACATTCATATTTTATAAAATTATATTTGCCATTTTGTAACATATTTAACTTTTATTTATAAAATATATTTATAATCTCTATTTTAAATGCTTTGGTTTCTTTAAAGGAGTTACGGAATTCTGAATACGTTAAAGTACTGGCACTAAAACTAGTATTTCAATATTAAATGAAGTAAATGCCAAAATAAGTAATACTTGTATTAAAATTAGTATTTTAGTATTAAATAAATACAGAAAATATGTGGTTTCGTTAGTAGAAACTACATATTCATTACATACGCTCTTACAGGTTTGATATATTTTGCAATAAAAAGAAAATTATAATTTTAAAAAGCACCATATAAACTATGTTTTACATTTAAATATTCATAAAAAAGAACTTTAGTGAATTTAATTACTTTAGAAGCATACCGAATGAGTTTTAAAAATTTGTCGCCTTTCTGAAAGTATTTTATATCAAACTTTATACATGATCTGTTCCTTAGAAATTTTTAGCTTAAAAAAAACTTTCAAGTGTGACTTACTGAAGAACTACATAATGAAATTCAGAAATTAGCCTGATGGTTTTCTTTATAAAAGGATGGCCACATTTAAAAAAAGATAGTCTCTATATTGAACTTAGAAAGGCATTTTCCAAATAGAAGAGGATTTTATGCTGTTGCATCTCACAGGGTTTTATCACTAGTTAGTAATACACATCTTGCTCAGTAGAATTTGTAGATTGACAACACGCAGAGATTTCTTTATCTTGTGTATCATATGATTTGATTGGCTGACGAGGATAGAAAGAATTTGTGCTTTTTGATCTCGGCTGATTTTAACAGAAGTGTTAAAAAAAATTACTTTCTTTTCTCTCTTCCTGCTTTTGATTATGTAGTTCTTTCCTCTTGAAATGCATTTCTTCTAGGTGTCCATAATCTACCTATTTCTCAGGACCCAGTTTAAAATTTATCTACTTACCCATAGCTAACATATTTAGTGGTGAAAGATTAAAAGCTTTCCCTCTAAGAGCAATACAAGGATGCCTGCTTTTGCCACTTCTATTCAACATTGTGTTGGGAGTTCTAGCCAGAGCAGTTATGTGGAAAAAGATACCTAAACCTGAAAGTGTCTACTGAGCACAAAAGAGTCAGAAGATTTGGATAGAAATAAATGACACAGACTTATTTAAGGGTTGTTGAATTTATAAATCAAGATGGCACCTAGGCAATACCTAATACCTAGTATGTTCCAAGGAAGAAAGGAAAGCTGAAACTTTTTATAGTAAAAGTCAAATTCTTGAGAAGAAATCAATCCTGCATTCTAAACCCTTGGATTAGTTCAGAATGGTCATCAGCTAGATGTCACGCAGTCTGCATAAGGGGTGCCAGCTGGTGTGGCCACGTAAACATACTTTTCTAAGTTTTTCAGAGGACTATGAGAGAGTTATCTGTAAGATTAATATATCTATATATCTCCAGGCACAATTTAAAAATTAAAGTTTAAGTTCTTAGGTAAGAGCAAGAATTATTTTCTCATAGCTCATCCTACTTAATTTTAATAATTTAGCGGCTTGACCATAGTGACTCCATTTTATTTCTTCACTCTTTCCTCATGTGGAAGAAGTAAAAATTATCTCTGGTTGCAGGTGATGTGATCTTATAGATAAGAAATACTAAAGGTGCCACAAAAAACTTTTAGAACTAATACATTCATTGAAATTGTAAGGTACAAAATTAACATGCAGAAATCTATTGGATTTTTATACACTAACAATGAACAATCTGAGGAAATTAAGAAAACAATTCCATTTGTAATAGCATCAAAAAGAATAAAATATTTGGGAATAAATAATCAAGGAGGTGAAAGACTTATCCATCAAAAACTACAAAATGTTGCTGAAAGAAATTGAGACACAGACATCCATGTTCATTGGAGGACTTAATATTGTTAAGATTTTAATACTGCTCAAAGTGACCTACAGATTCAGTGTAATTTAAAACCACAATGAAATTTTTTGCAGAATAGAAAAATCAATTCCAAAATTGATATGGGTCCTTAGGGGAATAGCTAACCGAATAGCCAACAGAATCTTCAAAAAGAATACGCTTGAGGAGATCACTCTTCCTGATTTCAAACTTGTTACGGAGCAATAGTATAGTACACAACAGAAAGTCCAGAATAAACCTTCACATGTATGATCAAGTGACTTCCAGCAAAGGTACCAAGACCATTTAATGAGATCTTTTCAACTAATGGTTCTGGGAAAGCTGGAGAGTCATGTAAAAGAATGAAGATGAACCTTTACCTTCAACATGTAAAAAATTAACTCAGAATGAATAATGAATCAAAGATCTAAATGTGAAAGCTAAAATTATAAAATTCTTAGAAGAAAACATAGAGGAATGTTTCATGACATTAGATTTGGTAGTGATTTCTTGAATATGACACCAAAAGTACAGACCACAAAACAAAGATAAATTGGACTTCATCGAAATTTAAAACTTTCATGCATTAGAGAACAGTATGATGTAGTGAAAAAGCAACCCAAAGATTAGGAGAATATATTTGCAAATCATATATCTGAATAAGAATTAGCATTCAGAATATATAAATAATTCCTACAACTCAACAACAAAAAACCCTATTAAGAAGTGGGCAAAGGACTTGCAGAGACATTTATTTAAAGAAGATCTACAGATGGTCAGTAAGCACATGAAAAGATGTTCAAGATCACTAATCATTACAGAAATGCAAATCAAAACTACAATGAGACACCAGTTCACACGCATTACGATGGCTGTATCAGAAAATCAGAAAATAACAAGTGTTGGCAAGAATGTGGAGAAATTGGAACCCTTGTGCACTGTTGGTGGGAATGTAAAATGGTGCAGCCACTGTAAAACCAGTATGGCAATTCTTCAAAAATTAACCATAGAATTACTGTATGATTCAGCAATTCCACTTCTGGGTGTATACTCAAAAGAATTTAAAGTAGGGTTTTAACCCTTATCGTGTTTGCCACAAAAATACTTGCTGGTGGCACTTGTGGCTGCAGCATTTGCCCGAGAATAACTCACGGATCACAGTCCTAACTTTACTCTCAAAGTTGCCATGAAATACCTCACTTTTATTATTTTTGCATCGGTCTAGTATATTGATAGTCTTTGGAAACAAATGACATCATTCTGTTGATACCATTTCAGTAGTGTGATCTCTGAAAGTGTCAAATCCTAGAAAACGTAGCATTTCTATATGTGATATTAAATGAATGCTGCCGGCAAGCTGCACTTTTTTTTTTTTCTAAATGAGAAAAGAATTAGAGATATTTGTACATCTATGTTCACAGCATTTTTCATAATAGAAGGTAGAAGCAACCCAAGTGTCTATTGACAGATGAATTGGATAAGCAGAATGGTATGCACATACAACAGAATATTATTTAGCTTTAAAAAGGAAGGAAACTGACATATGCTACAGTATGGAAGAACCTTGCAGACATTATGCTAAGTGAAATAACTCAGTAACAAGACAAAATACTGTATGATTCCACTTACATATGAGACATCCAAAGTAGTCATGTGTCACACAATGTTTCAGTCAACTATGGACTACATTTTTAATGATTTTTTTGTAAGGTTATAATGGAGCTGAATTTCCTGTAAGAAATAAAGTATGTTCAGGAGGAATTTATTTTTTTATCTCTTGACAGTAGCACTATCTTTGGTGCTTGGGAATAGATTCCCCCTCACAGCACCTCAATTTTGAGTGCATAGATGACACCCCAATCAGCCACTGAACTGTTTCAGCACAGCAGAGCCTGTTTCCCTAGCATTACATATTTAGAGAGCACTACAGCCCTTCCAGATCTAGCTTGATGGTCTTCAGAGAACATTGCTGTAAATTCTTCATTGAGGACCTAAGGTCCTGTACAAGGGCACGGGTCCGTAGAAACTACATTAATGAGTATTATGTGCCACGGCCACTGTAGTAAAAGCTTTTCGTGGTAGTGTGGAACCTGTCTGTCCCTGTGGTTGGGAAATATTTTCAGGTTGTAGTGATATAAAACATAGATAAGTTTTATGTTTTCCATCAGTTTAATGCCAGAGAGAGCCCTTTCTGCTAGATACGGTCAGTGGAACCAAAAACAAATTTCCAGTCAGAATGCTTACTCTGCAGTTCTATACCCTCCCCATGTTAAACACCCTTTCTCTCTCTTTTTTTAACGGATACCACAAAGTTTCTTAATCTGATCGCTGCTCCAGCATGCAGTAGCCAAAACGACATTACTATGATAATCCCCTATGTCCATTATATCTCCATCTTTATTTCTCTTTCCTACTGATACTCAGGCTGACTTTCCCTCCTGATAGCCACTATTATGGTGATCTACACCAGTGGTCTCCAGCCTTCTTGGCACTAGGGACCGTGCTTCTATAAGAATCTAATCCCTGATGATCTGAGGTGGAGCTGAGGCAGTGATGCTATGGCACTGGGGAGCGGCTGCAAATACAGATGAAGCTTCACTTGCTGGCCTGCCACTTAATACTTGTTGATGGGCCTGGTTCCAACCACAGTTCCAGGTGTTGGGGACCCCTAATCTATACTTCACCCAGCGAGTTTCTACTCGATATTTTCAATCAGTCCATCCCACATTCCTGTTCATGGAGCAGCATTAACAGCTTCTGTGTTCTGTTTCTAACCCTGTTAGAAGGAAACAAGGGGGAGGGCTTGTGGGACAGTGTTTTTATAGTCTGCAACAGGGATCTCACTCATGGTTCAAGCTAAGCCCTTACAGTGGAAAATAAAGCACATGAGATCTGTTTTCTGACCTCCTCCACACCTCCATTTCAACTTCTGCTACTCTTTTCTCTGTTCATTCAGCTGTGAGCTTGCTTCTTCCTGGAATATGTCAAGCATACACAGGCTTAGGGTCTTAAACATTTTAACAACTAAACTTGAAATGCACTAGTTCTTCAAGTAAGCAGAAGCACTAGGTTTGTGGACAGTTTATCCAAAGCAATAGGCAGGAAAGCAGAATAAAAGCGTGTAGGTGTTGGTGGTAAAAATAGAGTTGGAGAGTGAGAAATTGTTTTCTGATTGCTTCTTTAGTGAAGGAGGAAAGTTAAGAGTACTGGCTGAGAGTGAGATGGATTGGAGGTGGTGTAAGTTTAAGCTGAAAGAACAGATGGGTGTTTTGAGCAAGTGTCTAGAATTGATAGGTTGTGGCATAGTTGACCTGACCCCGGAGTGAGTGAAGGCACAGCTGGGACTGAGGAAAGAGTCCTGAAATAAGGGATAGATAGCAAATAGGTTAGGCATTAAAGCTTATTAGGTTAATAGGCACAAACTTCAAAGTATGACCAGTCAATGTAGTTTGTCCATCTTCTGTCTTTCCTTCCTCCCACCCACCCTACCTCCATGCATTTTAATTAATTAATTATTTTTCTTTTCATCTTTCTTCAAAAGGGTGTGGGGTGAAGAATTGAATATAAAAGTAGGACTGAAATTTGTCAAAGCAGGAGGGGGCAAGGAGAGTGAGGCCATTTGCAAGAAGTGATTATAATGATGCCTTATGGAATTTAAGCCGTGTAAAATGGAAATGAAGACAGGAGAGGAGTGAGAGATAGTAATAATGTGTCAGGATCAGTGGATCGAGGTCTCTGTGGAGTCAAAAAAAAATTTTGGCTTTAGAGTACTAGAGTGAGTTGACAGGCAGGGCTAGTTATCTGAAAATGAGATTCTTGAAATTTATTGGGAGGAAGTGGGAGGTGTTCAGTTATTGCTAATGACAATGGGAATGACCATTGGAGCAAGTTGCTGAGGTAGAGCAGAGAAGAAAGTTATCGGAGGAGAAGTAAAAAAATACACAGTAGGGTATTGGAAGGATCATCTGGATAGATTTTGAAGTCACTAAGCTTAATTTAAAATTTACTTAAAATTTTTAATTAAAAACTAAAAGAAATCAGGTGAGTTTACTACATATTTAAGTTTGCATCTGTCTTTTAAAAACAAAACAATAAAACCACGAGGAAACAAATCCAAATAATTAAGTTGATTTTTTAAACTTAAAATATTCCTTAGCTAGCTTTGGGGGTAGATATTATTGACCCTGAATGTGAATTCATTCTTTAGATCCATGAGACTTCAACAACAACAAGTGTCTATAGTCCTATATGAATCAAAGAATGAGAAAAGTCATTTGTGTTAGGTCTTAAAAATGTTTTTGGCAGTACTTTGGTATTCAGAAGTGCTAGAGAAACTTTGGCAGAAAATCAGAGTCAAAGAGTAAGCCCAAACTAGGACAGCAAAGTCATTATTCTGCTTTTTAGAGAAGAAAGTCTTTTAAAACTATTGTGACCCTTGTGATTTACCAGAAGTACTTTATTGGGACTTCATTTGGATGCAAGTCTGTGTCAAAGTAATTAGAAAAACAAGAATTGAATATTAAATAGTGACTTCCAAAAAAATTATAACATTTTATGATATATAAAGTAGTTTTTAAAATTAGACTACTTTGAAGATGTCATTAAAGATAAAAATAAGAAGATCGAGTAAATATAGTATTTATTAACACATTATTGTATAGTAGACCCTTGGAGCAACATATAATTCATTTGATTAATACTGATTAGTGTGGAGTTAAGTTGGTGGTGTTGCCAGCTTTAATTTAAAATGTTTTCTTCATGTTCCCAAATGAATAAGGTAAGGTAACTCTAAACACTTTATAAGTTTAAAAAACATTTAAAGGAAGGAAACAAAATGAGAGCTTTCTTTAATTTAAATATGAAATGATAAAGTGGGAGATGCATTTCACAGAAAGTGTGATAAAAAATGAATAGGTTGGAAAACGAGGTGAGGGGATGGATAATTAAGGCAAATAAATGGAAGAAGTTAGACTGAGCTAGCAATCTAGAATAAATCCATAGAAATAAGAGCAGTGCTACAGTGCTACAGGTAGAATAGGGAAATGAAAATAAGTTTCCTATTTTGTGACTTAATCTCATTTATTTCTAACATAATTTTAGAATACTGCTTAGATTCTTTCACTTTAGTTTGTCTTGGGCCTTTTCTCAACATTTTTCATAGTCAAAGGTGGAATAGACTAGGGAGAAGTGTGATCTCAGGCTTTGAACCTAAAGAGATTGGAGGGTATTACCTTTGAAGACCCAAGGCTTTTATGATTTTGTTCTTATTTCTTAAATTAAGAACCTTCTACTTTATTTTGTGGTAGTAAAAACCATTTGTCAGTCTCCAGCCATCTTCTCTCATGCTTCTAGAGTTTATGTTTTGATCACTAATGGTATGGTCACTAAAGAAAGGCTGTGTGACTTGCCAAAACTGTTGTAAACCGAATTTATGTATTCAGTATGTGTTTGTATCAGGTAATTTCTGACTCTGAGATTTTTGATTTGTTCCTTTCATCAAAACTCCCCAATGACCGACAGTCTTTTTAGCCTTGTCTTTCTCTCCTGTTCGAAGAAGTATACCATTTTAAATAACTATTCACAACAGTTATAAAAATATAAAACTGACAGTGATTTTAAGGGAGACTATCTGGCCCCCATCCAGTTTCGGTTGCTAGCCAGCCATGGGCACATCATTTAAGCATTCTGGCTATCAACTTCCATATTTACAAAATGGAGGGTCTGGAACCATTATTTACTAATAAACATTAATTATTAAGCTTTTTTTAAAAACCAAATAATAGTGTATTGTAGTAGGAAAAAAATGAAGTTTGGAGTCAAAACATTGGTTGAATTTCTTAATTTCAGAAACTTGGTTTTCTCATTTGTAAAATGCCTAATCATTAGGGTTTTGTAGATGACATCTGCTAAGATACATGAAAATACTTGGTAAATATAGAAGTACTATACAAATAGAATGGTTATTCAGTCAACAAATAAGTGCCTTGTATTTGTTAAGCTGTGTGTTGAAATTTTAACATTTAAGTCATTGCATCCCATAAAAATATTAAAATCATGGTGAGCAAATGAGGGAAAGGTGTTTGAGTAATTGTTTGGATACAGGTATATAAAAATGGAAAACTTCTATTTTGTTGTCTAATGTTTCTTGGATTCAGAGTAGTAGGAACAAGACCAATTTTATGGTGAAGTTTTTTTGCAGTTTCAAAATTGATCTGTTTTTGTTGCGTTCTGCTTAGAGAAAAGTAAAATATCTAGTAAAATTACAGAATTAAAACATTTGTTCACTGAATATTTTAACATTTCAAATATGAATCTTGTTTGTATCTCTTACTATTTACTTTGCTTTATTTGTACAAATTCTGCTAAATTAGTTCCTGTGCTCACTTCTTTTCAATATTTAAATCACTCACTTTTGATTTTTACAGTGTTTTTTAATGTATTAATGTAATTTCTTAATGTAATATATTAATTTAATTAGTATGTCTAGTTGAAAACTGAAGTAATATTATTCAGTGGATTATACGTTAAAAAATATTTCTTCTGGCTTTCCTTGCCAGTAGCGCTCTCACAAACATGGTGAACGTTTCTAAAACCTGCTGAACTTTCTCTAAGTGTGGCAAACACCAACCCCACAAAGTGACACAGTACAAGAAGGGCAAAGATTTTTTTGTATGTGCAGGGAAAGTGGCGTTATGGCAGGAAGCAGAGTGGTTATGGTGGGCGGACTAAGCTGATTTTCTACAAAAAGGCTAAAATTACGAAGACTGTCTTGAAGCTTGAATGCATTTGAGCCCAGCTGCAGATCTTGCTATTAAGACATGCAAGCATTTTGAACTGGGAGGAGGTGAGAAAAAAAAGGGCCAAGTGTCATATTTTGTTTTATTATGAAGATGATAAAATCTTGAGGATATATTCACTTCAAAAAGTTTCCTTGGAATTTTAAATGTCATAACATTAAGTCTGTGCAACATAAATCCTTATTTGTAATTTTATTTGTGGATTTACCGTTTGAGGCAAAAATTAATTTTATAATATGGCTATATAAGATGATAGTATTTAAAGTTTTCTATTTTGAGATTTCTGTCTTTTAGAAGTACTTTTTTTCAAGTCAAATATTTTTTTCTCAAAATGGTTACAAAGCCAAGAACTTTGTTTCACTTGTAGTCTAATGTGTATATCTGCCATTAAATGCTGATCACTATATTTTTTAGTTGGCTTTTATTTGGGATCTGCTTATTTAAAAAGTGTATTCACACTGTAGTCAATTATAAATATCTCAATTATTGGGCTTCTCTAAGGTTTTCTGCTTGTACAGCTTCCATTGATATTTTTGAATATTTTAGAAATCAACATTAAAAATTAAGAATTGTATCCAAGGAGATGTTATAGTTTGTAACTTAACCTTCAGTAACTGAAAAATAAAATTTGACCATACTTTTTAAGTATTCTGATTAGCTGAGCTTTTATATATTTGTTATGGTGACCAACTCTGTACTTTTTGGAGAGTTCATATATAGATACAGTCTAAGGTTCTGTCCATTGAAATTATAGGATGAATAATTTTGAGTATTGGAGAATATAGGAATGATATTTAATTTCTTAAAATAGTCTGACACAGGTCTTGGATATCAAATTCTTTAGAAGATTTAATTGTTTTTGGGAATCCTGAAAGTGCTTGAAATAGACCAAAGGGCATATGTAAATTTGGAGGCATGTATTCTTACTTTACTTCAGAAGGCAATGAATTAAAATAGAAAACTGGAATTTTATATGGATGCAAGAGAAGGTAAAGATAACAAAACATAGCAAGAAAATATCAGTAGGCTAGGGAGGACTTAATATAGATCAGGTAAAGGATAACTCATAATTTAAAGCAGGATTCTTTAAAGTTAGAACACACAGGATGATCCACTGAGATAAGGAGAAAAGAGCCTAGAATTTCTATAAGTTATCTAAAAATAAGAAATGTGACACTACTAATCCCCAGCTGTGACAGCCACTAAAAGCTGAATGTCACAGTTTAAGAACCAGGGCCTTCAGATTGTTTTGTCTCTAAGTATTAACCAAGATCTTAGAAATAATGAAACATATAATGAAGCAGTCAAGTCATTGTACCCACTAAAATTGTTAATGTTTTAAAAAGTCATGGCTCAAAGGCTTTTGTTTGTTGAATAAGTAACTATTTTAAAATAATGCTATTTCATTTTCATTTCTTCTAAAATTTCTATTTTTGTGGATTTCATAATTACATAATTTAATAGTGTAGCATATATAATTTATAAATAAATATACATATATAGAGGTATGTGTTCAGATTTTTTACTCATGAGAGGGGTTTGTAATAAAAATTTGGAGATTTCATTTAGAAGATAAAGTATAATGTAAAATTTGATGAAGATGGAAGAAACTTGGAAAGTATTTTGGAAAAATGAAGGATGACTGTTTCAACTTCAGACCTTTTTTTCAAATATTTTATTGAAAGTTTTAATTTAAAAGAGAATTCCAATTTATATTGGAAAATAGTATCAATATTTCAGTTGTTTACTGAGTAGTTCATTCTCTTGCTATTTTCAAGTCTGCTTTGGAAGCCAAATGATGATGAAAAGTGCATGAAACAGTAGAATTAGAATAGTAATACCAAACCCGATGAAATTCTGTCTCTGTTGTTTGGAGAGAATTTGCCTTTACCAATAGAATTTTTAAATGACTTAAGAAAATATAGACAGGAAAAGATAAAAAGCAAATACTTGGAAATAATTCATTTATAAATAAAAATGTGATTGAACCAGGGGTTATTTAGGAAAGAAAAACAGCTAGAGATGTAGAAAGGGATATTTGAATATTTTGTCAGCATTATAGACTTTCCTTTATGGGAGAGGGAGAGAATACCAAATTATTAGTCAATTTGGAGATTACTTTTAAGGGATAGGGAATGAAGGTTTCTCAGGCAACAGGTAGAAGGGAATATTTTTTGAGGATTGAAAGAGGCTTGTGGGACAATGATACTTTATTATGTGTTAATATTGTGTTTACTGCATTGCGGGACACTTAATGACACCAACCTAATCTTAACTTGAGATGGTGATGGGACTCCCATTTTAAGAGGGGAGATGCTCAAAGAGCCTTGGTAACTTACTTGCCCACCGTCAGACATCTGGTTAATGCAGAACCCAGAATTTGAACCTATTTATGTTTTACTCTGTTCAGCTAAACAAATCTTCATTGAGTGCTTGCTGTGATGCCAGGCAGGATGCTTTTGTGCCTTGGGAGTTCAGAGCTGATTAATACATGGTTCTTGCCCTCACTGTAGTATTGTAAGTGAATAAGAGTAATTTTTAGGGAGCCTTGGGGACCCAGACAAAGACCCCTTACCCAATCTGAGAGTTTAGGGCCATTTTCTGGAAGACATAGTACTTCAGTTGAATCTAAAAGGTGGAATAAGAGTTAATTGTGAAAAGTTGACAGGGGAGGGCGTTGCAGCCAGGGGGAACCTCAGGTGTAATGGCATCCAGGCATATAGTAGTATGATTTATGCTGATTAACTTACTTCTATCTAGGTCTTAAAGGATGAGGTGGGTAGAGAACAGCAGAAGAGCATAGGTCTTTCCTTTTGTACCTCTTTGACTCTCTGGACAAATATCAGAAGCTGGTTAAAACATTTGTGGATAAAATTTTAGACTTTTCAGTGTGCTTTTATTTTCTTTTTCTAGGATCAGTTCGACAGCTTAGATAAGCATACCCAATGGGGAATTGACTTCTTGGAAAGATATGCCAAATTTGTTAAAGAGAGGATAGAAATTGAACAGAACTATGCGAAACAATTGAGGTAAGTTAAATTTTTTTTCAGTTCTCGGAAGTGAAATTACGCGAATAAAAAGTTGGATGTTAAGTAAATGTGCAATACCAGAGGCTAAATTCTGTTTTTCATCAGAATTAGATTGAATTATGTAACAAGCTTGTTTTAATAATCGATTTAATTAAATCGTTGCCTGGTACCACAAGGAATATTGGCTAACTAGATTACGAGTAGCTTTCATTCCAGAAAGATAATCAAAACCCTAAATTCAGAAAGCAAAATGCCAGGAAAAAGAAATAACCTGGATAGAAATTCTGTACTTCATGGTTTTTTGTTTTTTGTTTTTTGTTTTTGCTTTAGTAATCTTCCCAAAACTTTGAAGATTTCTTCAGTTTCTAAGACTTGGAAATTAAGTGTGCTGTGCTGAGTTTCTTTATGTTCAAAATCATATATATTATTGATGAAAAGTAATTTTGGAAAATGTGTTAGGAGATAAAAATTTTGAAGAGATGGTTTTAATCTTAAAATAAATGGAATTGATTTTAAGATTTTGTTTAAGCAGAAAATTATTGTTAGACCACAACTTGACAAGTAGTTTTGTTGAAATTATTCAATAAAAATGATACTTGGAGTCCAAAGACTATATACCAATATAAAGTTTTAACAGCAGGGGTTAGGATTCTTCATATTGCTCATGACGGAAAATCCAACCTGAACAGGCACACATAACTAAAACGTCTAGGCATATTTTGATTCTGGGGTCAGATGTGTCTAGCCATCCTTTCTGGGCTCTGTTTTCCCTTGTTGCCATTGTCCTTGGTTTCTATTCCGTACCATCCTTTCTGTTCCCCCTTAGGTCTATATTTTATATCTTTATACCCTCACATCCTGGGGAAGAATGATGGTCTTTCTGTTATGCATTTGGGGGAGGTGAGAGGAAAGGAAAAGGGGAAGAAATGAAGTAAAGGAAGGGAGAGGAAGGAGATAGAGGGAAAGTAGAGTTCAAGTTTGTACTAGCTTCCTTTCTCCAGAAATTACAGCAAAGGTCTCCTTTTGTCAGGCTGACCAAATGGGAATGACTTATATAGCTGATGATGGGGGAGGGATAGTTACACACAAAAAAATTAAGGTAGTGGCTCACAGAAGGAAGGGGATATTTGAGTTACTAAATCACACATGTCCATTCAATATAATATTGGAAGGCCTAGTGAGGGCAATCAGACAAGAGAAAGAAAAGGCATCCAAATAGGGAAAGAAGTCAAATTATCACTTTTTGCAGATGACATGATTCTCTCTATAAAAAGCCATAAAGACTCCACTAAAACACTTTTAGAAATAATAAAAAAAAATATAGTAAAGTTTCAAGATAAAAAAATCAGTGCTTAAAAATCCATAGCATTTTTTATTCTAATAATGAATTTTCAGAAAAATAAATGAAAAAATAATTCCTTTTGCAATTGCAACAAAGAGAATAAAATCCCTGGGAATAAACCTAACAAAATACATGAAGGACCTGTATACTGAAAACTATAAGACACTATTATAAGAAATTGAAGAAGATACAAAGAAATTGAAAGACCCTGAGTACCTAGAGCAATCCTGGGGGATGAGGGGATGTCTGGAGGTATGTGCTTGACTTCAAATTATACTAGCTCTAGATGGATACACCCAAAGTTATTTTATAGTGGTTACCTCCTGGGGAATAGGAGTGGGGAATGGTAAGGGAAAGAACTTTTTAACTTATATTTTGGAGTTATTGAAGTCTTTTCAACAATTGTGTATTATTTTATAGTTTAAAACACTGTTCTTAAGTAAAGAGGATGGTATGCTTCAAAAAATAATCTTACAACAAATTATGAAATAAAAATTGGTAATTTATAAGGTAATACTTCTGCAGTCTGGAATATTTAACTGTCCAGAATAACTCAGGGGTGGAGGATTTCAGGATTGCCGAGATTTTATTAGAATAATAGCAAATTAATCAAACAGCAAGACTTGTTTACCTTTGTTTTGTGACTAATAATAATCATTATAACTTCTACTTATTTTCAGAGATTTGAACACCACTTCGTTGAAGCAGGGGTGACAAGAACCCACAATTACATGATATAAAAATATAATTTTGTAGTGAGAGTTTATTATGTACAGATGCTCTAAATCAGTGATTTGCATCTTTTTTTTTTTCTGTCCCAACACACTAAAGAAATTTGACACATTTTCATTCTAACAATGGCTCTCATTTGCAGTGATTCTCAACATGAGCAGGGGTATTGGACTTCCAGTAAGGACTAGTTGGGAAGAGGAATCTTGAAACCACCTACTCCATCCCATCCCTCTACATTGAGATTTGCTTCTTTGAATGAAAACTTAGTAAATGATTTTATTATCAGCTGTTCTTTGTAGTATCTGTTTTATCCAAAGGGAAGAGGTTTCTCTGTTTAATTTCTCTGTTTAATTCCTTTTCTTTAATGGAAAAGTTTTTTTGGTTATGCTACTGCAGAGGACAATTTCTTTTATAGTAGGAAGCTATTTTTCCTCCTAAATAACTATATTCAGAATGTTAAACTTTGTATTTTAAATATATTGCAAGATTAAAATTTCTCAACTGTTGGTATTCCCAGTATATTTTCTTTCTCTTCTGTTTGTCTGTTTTGATAGCTTTGGTTTAATTTTGATTTTTGGTATTGGTTGATTTTTGGTTGTGATTTGGGGACGGAATAAATAGAAAATAAAGCAACTGATCATGTATGGAGACATAGTTAGAGACAATTGAATAATGTCTATTTTGATTGATGGTAAACAGTGACTTCAAATAACTTGGCACAGTGGCTTTTTTATTTGCAGACATAAAGTTGAAACCAGTCATTTTTTTTATATCTTACATTCTTTTAATAAATTTATACAGTTGTATTTGTATGGCAGAGATGAACTAAAATTTCTGTGTAAAAAAAATCTCTGTATTCATGATACATGTATCATTTTATTTTTTCTAGTAAAAATAATTACAGCATTAATTCTACCATAGAGACTGCTGTGTGAAATTGTATTACCTTTGTTGTTCTCCTAAGAGCTGTACCAAATATTTAGGGTAGTTTTGGATATACAGTAATCCATATAATACCAGCCTCTATTTTCTGTTTAGCATCAACTTTCTCATGCTGTTTTATTAGAATTTTGTTTCTATATCACTCGATTTAGTCTTAGAAGAACCCAGGGATTTCACCTTTGTACTGACTTTCTGAAATTGGAGATACTTTTGTTCTTTGGTTGGTCATGGTTTAACTCTCAACTGCTTTGGCATACTGAGTTTTTGATCAGCTGCTTAGTGTAGTAAACCCTAATAGTGGCATCTGGATACAAGCAGGAGAAACTGTTTCCCACATTTTGGGGTTTAGATTAATTTTCTTCATAGAATTGGATTCTATGGAAACTCTTTCATCCCTGTCAGTCCCTGTTATGTTGTTGTTACTGAGCCTGCCTGGGTACAAATCTGGGTGTCCAAATCAGGTGATTTATTGGCTAAATAATTTTTGCCTCTTAATTCTGGAATATAATCTTCCTACAAAAATGTAAGCTCCACAGAGGGAAGAGATTTTTGTTTGTTTTGTGTACAGCTTCTAGAACAGTGCCTGGCACAGAGCAAACACTTTGTGTGTGTGTGTGTGTGTATTTTATGTAGCATATAAAGTGTCAATACTTTTTTGAGTGCTTTTATACATATTAATGATTAATGCATTTCATTTTCATAAAAACCCAATGAGTTGTCAATATTTTATATATTAGGAAACTGACTTACAAAGAGTTTAAGAAAGGGCTAGCTAGATTCAAATCTGGCTGCAGAGTCTGGGTTCTTACTATTATATTATACTGCCTATCAGCATAGGGAAAATGAACAATTCTCTATTGAGGAGGATTTTTCCTAGTACCACAGACAAATCTTTGGGTCTCTAAAGTATTTTACTATAGGAAATAATAAATAATCTAAAAACTGCGTAACATACATACTCTTTAACACATCTGTTTGTAATATAACAATTATAGAAATTTGATTCAAATATAAATTTTGCGCTTCATGAATTTAGATCTAGTATGTTTTTCCATAAAGATTAAAACAGGTACAAAAAAGGTTAATACTTTAGAAGTTTTTCTTTTTAAGAAAATGTTTATCTCATTAGAGAAGGTAAAAAAGAACCTTTTAAGAAGCCCTGTTTATACGCATTTCCTTCTTAAGAGACATTAAGATGATTTCTGGGTGTTTGTAAAAACTCTTTTAGAAAGTGTTCTTTTTTTTAATTATGGAAATTTAAGATTAATATTTTTCTCTTATTATTTCTATAACCTGTTATAAATTGGAGTTAGGGATAGCGTAATGTTATTTTAGTTCCCTCTGATTCTTGCCTTTAATATTTGTCTTAACTCTGTTAGCTGTTTTCTCTTGATGATGTATCAGAGGAGAGGCGACATCATGGCAATTAGAGAACCTTTCTTAATGTCATATAACTATATTTTCATGATATGTTTGGATTGGGCTCCAGATGTATCAGAATATTTTAGCTCTTCGTTTTTTGATTATTTTGACATTCTTCTATTCCTGTGCTTTTCATGTGCTATAGAGCTCATATTTTTATCTCATTTCATTCTTTTACACCTAAAAAGATGCACCCACCCACCCCAACTTAATTATCCACTCCACTACTAACCTAACCTACATTTGCAACAACAGGGTTTTTTGAGTATTATTTCCAGTTTACATATGTTGCTGTCTAATTTAATCTTCACAAGAGTTTGATGATCTTTGCTGTTCTAAGACCTATAAAGTATATCACAAGTCCTGTAATAAGCATTAACAGATAACTTTTGTGGAATGATTCAGTGAACTCTACACTTTACTAGTAAAGATGCTCAGCCTCAACACCTTAAGAGTCACAAAGCCTATTCCTAATTTTTATCTTAACTTTTTTCTCAGATTAAATGATGAAACAGAACATAACAAGTAAAACATAACTCTTAATAATTTCTAACCAGTTGTCTTAAATATTTCCATAATGAGTTTTCCAGTGAAAAGGACTTAAAAGATCTGGTTTTTTAAACAACTAAAAAAAAATAATTTGGTTGTTAATGGTGCTGGCTATATTGATCACTTAGTTAATTTCTTAGTTCTTTCAATGGTTTTATTTCCAAATAATTTTTTGTAGCCATTTGAATTGTGTAGCAGTGACTAAACCAAGGTAAAATGTTTATTTCATCATCCTACATGTATACAATATAGGCAAATCAGGTTTAGCTGCTTACTTGAATTGAGGACTATGAAGGTATTATAATTTTTTTAAGAATCTAATATTTAGAAGGAAAACAGAAGTCATCAATTTGCAGAACAGAATTTCTTTGTTTTCTATCTTGAACATACCTGCAAATACTTCTCTGAAAGGTCTGCAGTTGCCTAGAAACCACAATGTTATGCTTGTCACATCCTAAATAGCAATGAATTGTTGCAAGATTCTTTGTGTATAGAACTCACGTTGTCCTATTTACATTTTAGGTACAGTGTATCTTTAACATGTTAAAGATAAAGCAAAACTAGGAACTGGCATTTAAAAAATGGGAATAGAGAAAATGAGAAATGAGAAAAAATGAGAGGGGGAGGGAAGCTTGTTTGGTTTTCTTTTCCTAGGTCTCTCAGGCATAAATAAATACTTAAGTTCTCTTATTCTTATTATCTACTTCAGCATCTGCCACTGGTAGAGGTCTAAAAATTGAGAATGAAGCATATCTCTTTAGAAATTAAATATAATATTCAGAATTGGTTCTAATATTACTTGTAGTAATCCCTGTTTTTACATTGTGATGAAATATACCTAAGGTTAAATTTACCTAAGATAATTTTTAAGTGTACATTTCAGTAGTGTTAAGTATATTCATACTGTTATGCAACCATCTCCAGAATTTATCTTGAAAAACTAAAACTCTTGTACCTATTAAATAGCCATCTTCATTTCCCCTCTTCCCCCAGCCCCAGGCAATTCTACTTTATGTTTCTATTAATTTACTCTACCTCATAAATGAAATCATATAGTATTTTTTTGTGTGATTGGCTATTTCACTTAGCATAATGTCGTTAAGTGTTCATCCATGTTGCGGCATGTGTCAGAATATCTTTTTTAAGGCTGGATATTCCATTGTATGTATATACCACATTTTGTTTGTCCATTTATCTGTTGATGGGCATTTGGGTTGTTTCTGCTTTTTGTCTGTTGTGAATAATGATATACTGTGAACATGGATGTACAAATATCTGACAGCCTGCTTTCAGTTTTCTGTGTATATACCTAGAAGAATTGCTTGACCAAATGATAATTCTATATTTAACTTTTGAACTGCCATACTGTTTTCTGCTGTCGTTGACACTCTCATCAGCAATGTACAAGGGTTTTAATTTTTCCACATGCCTGCCAACACCTGTTATTTTATTTATTTATTTATTTTAATAGTAGCCATCCTAATTGGGTATAAGAGATCTCATTGTGGCTCTCATTTGCATTTCCCTAGTGATTAGTGATATAGAGCATTTTTTCATATGCTTGCTGACCATTTGTTTATCTTTGGAGAAATGCTATCAAGTTCTTTGCCCATTTTTAAATAGGATTATTATTATTTTTTGTTATTGAGGTTTAAGTTTTTTTTATATATTTGGATTTTAACCCCTTACCAGGTATGTGATTTGCAAATTCTTGCACTCCATAGCTTGACTTTTCATTCTTGATTGTGGACTGTGCTGCACAGTTTTTTGAATTTTAATGTCCAGTTTATTTGTTCTTTGTTTCGTTGTCTATGCTTTTGGTGTCATATCTAAGAAATTGCCAAATCCAATGTCATGAAGCTTTTTTCTTATGCTTTATTTGAAGCATTTTATAGTATGAGCTCTTAATTTAGATTTTTAAACCATTTTAAGTTAATTATTTATTATATTATTATATTATTATTATTATTATTATTATTATTATTATTAGACATTGGTTAATGAAAGCCAGCGTTTCAGGTGTACAATTCAACAGTAAGGTGTGTGCGCGCGCGCACACACACACACACACACACACACACACACACACATTGTATTGTATGTTCACTGCCCATAGTTAGATTTCTTTCTGTCCCCACATATTTGACCGCTTTTACCCTATCTACTCCCCCTCATTCCTCTGCTACCTTCTGGTAACCACTAGTCTATTGTCTATGTCAATGAGTTTCTGTTTGTTTGTCCTGTTTACTTGTTGCTTTTAGGTTTATATCCCATATATAAATTATACCATGTGATTTTCAACTTTTTCTGTCTGGCTTATTTTGCTTAGCATGGTTATCTTGAGGTCCATTCATGTTGTCGCATATGGCAGGATATTTATCTCTTTTTATGGCTGAGTAATATTCCATTGTATATATGTACCACAGCTTCTTTAGCCAATCATCTATTGTAGGACAGTTCAGTTGCTTCCATGTCCTGGCCACTGTGAATAATGCTGCTATGAACATTGGTGTGTAAATGTCTTTTCGGTTATGGGTTTTCAAGTTTTGGGGGTAAATACCCAGTAGAGGGATTGCTGGATCATATGGTGGATCAATTCTTAGTTTTTTGAGGAACTTCCATATTGTTTTCCATAGTGACTGTACCAATTTTCAGTCCCACCAGCAGTGTATGAAGATTCTTTCTCTCAGCACCCTGTCCAACACTTGTTATTATTTGTCCTGTTGATAACAGCTATTCCACGGTGTGAGGTGGTATCATTTTGAGTTAATCTTTGAATGTGGTGTAAGGTAAATAAGGATACAGCTTTATTCTTTTGTATGTGGATATCTTTTACATTTTCCTCTGTATGAGAAAAGATTCGTGGCTGTTAAGTGATGAAAAACCCAGTTTGAGCTAATTTAAATATAATGGGAGAATTCATTGACAAGAGAAGTTTATTGATATTTTTATGAATTTGATATTTTTGAGTTCAAGAAGTTGAATAGTCAAGCTGCTGAAAGATCTGGGATGCAGCTAGGTTACAGGGGAAAAATAGTATTTGAAACATAGCCAGAGCCCTTTGTTGTCATGGTCTTTTTCTTTCTTTCTTTTCTTTTTTTTCTTTTCTTTTTCTTTTCTTTCTTCCTTTCTCTCTCTCTCTCTCTCTCTCTCTCTCTCTCTCTCTCTCTCTCTCTCTCTCTCTCTCTCTCTTCCTTTTTTCCTTTCTTTCCTTTTCTTTCCTTCCTCCCTTCCTCCCTCCATCTCCTTCCTTCCTTCCTTCCTTCCTTCCTTCCTTCCTTCCTCCCTTCCTCCCTCCCTCCCTCCCTCCCTCTCTCCTTCCTTCCTTCCTTCCTTCCTTCCTTCCTTCCTTCCTTCCTTCCTTCCTCTCTCTCCTTCCTTCCTTCCTTCCTTCCTTCCTTCCTTCCTTCCTTCCTTCCTTCCTTCCTTCCTTCCTTCCTTCCTTCCTTCCTTCCTTCCTTCCTCCCTCCTTCCTTCTTTCCTTCCTTCCTTCCTCCTCCTCCTCCTCCTCCTCCCTCCCTTCCTCCCTCCCTCTCCTTCCTTCCTTCCTTCCTTCCGTCCTCCCTCCCTCCCTCCCTCCCTCCCTCCCTCTCCTTCCTTCCTTCCTTCCTTCCTTCCTTCCTTCCTTCCTTCCTTCCTTCCTTCCTTCCTTCCTTCCTTCGTTTCTTCTGGTGGGTTGGTTGGTTGATTTGTTTATTTATTTTAGTATAGATTGGCTTTTGTTGCAGAAACAGTCATCAGCAGTGGCAGTTTTAGGTCATAGATTCAGCTCTCACTGGCTTCAAGGCTGTATCTGGTCCAAAGACTTAAAAATTCTAGGAAGATAACTCTTTGGTGCAGATAGATATAGTTTTCTATCTCTGGATCACTTAACTGAGGCTCACAAATAGGGCCATTTGTATTTATCTGGCAGTTTCTTTCTTTTTTCAATTTGAAACATGTACTGTTTAATAACTAACCAGACCATAAAAATAACCACCTTAGTTCATCCTTCTAATAAACCTCTTGATCTGGTCTTCCCTGTTGCCAGTGTCTCTACATTCTACAAAATGGGTGGTCTTTTTTTCATTCTACCTCATGGAGAAGACAACTTGAAGGGCCATAGAAAGTTGTTTGCTTCTTTGAAGCATTTTCCAACAGTGTAGATGTCATGATTCAGATCCTCCATGCAGATGATGCCATATTTACCATGAGAACTAGCAATCAGTGTGTTATGTAAGGGCAATTCATTTTTTATTGATTTTGCCGTGGTTGTAGATTAGTTCATTGACTGACTTCAGGTTTCGGTACCCCCACGCAATGTACAGCTTTACGAGTGTCAGCATGTTAATCAAAGCTTTGTTGAGCTTAACTAAAGTGCCATAAAAGGTCTGGCAAAGATGAAGAAGCCGCAGCCTTTTGGACTTTGGGGCTCACACCATTGATCCCTATGATCCTGATGTAAATGTGAATTTGGGTTCTGCAAGCACATAGAAGTTGCCAGCTTTTCTTGCCATTCTAGCAATCTGAGTCTCAGTTCTGTACATCTGCCTGTAGTCTTTGTGATAGTGCTTAGCTTTTTCACAGATGAGTTTTCTCCTTAATCTGGCAATTTCTAAGCATATTAACTGTTAGATAGAAGTAAGGCAGTTAAGAAAAGCGATACTAGTCAGTCTCATATCTTAACACTACCCTTCTGCCAGAAGAAATAGTATGATTTGTGTCATATTTTATGGATAAATATATTGATCACTTGTTAATAATTAGAACTCATATTCTCTCAAATGTTTAAGTTTTTGAGATATCTTATACTCTGTCATTTAATTGTAAAAATGTAGTTTTAATAAAAGTGAATTTAAGTTTTGAGAAATTCTTTGAATTATTTTATAATCTTTACTCAAACCAAAAATAAATATACACATGACAAAACTAGAATGGAAAAAATTTAAAATTAGTAATTTAAATGCAAATTAAGTAGTATGATATATTTCATATCACACTTACAACTAGTACATATATATATAGATAAAGATAGACTGCTGTAATCTTTGGAGAAGTCTATTAAATTTAGAAGCCTTCTTAGACCACTGAAGGAACATGTTAATATCTCTCTAGAGAGTGCATGATACTAAGGTACTGAGAAAACATGGATGAATACACACATCAAAATAAAGTACCACCATATCTACGACATCTATTATAATGTCTATAATATGTATTGCATGTTGGCTAAAACTTTGTGTTTCAATTAATTCCTGATTTCTAACACCCTATTCAAAAAACGTGTGTATAAACTGCTATCATAATTGGTTACTTGGAGAATCTGTGGACTTAAAATAGAAGAAAAGCATAGCCTAGGGGAACTGATACTAAGGGCATATTTCTTGAGAGAGATGAATTACCTAATATAATTTTAGTTTAGGAACAATTGAATGCTTTACACTTAAATATTTAAGACAAGCCAGTCTGAGATTTATTTGACCTAATAAGCATATTATGTTAAAAATGCAAAGCAGGGATTTGTGGAACTTACTAATCATTCAAACCTTTGTACGAATTTTTGCTGACTTAGACTGTTTTTCTTAGACGGCTGCACTGAGATCAGCTGCTTTGAGAGGATAAATTCTTTTTGTATGTTATTATCATTAATTAAAAAAAAAACAACCTACAAAAACAGCATCTGATCATTGTAGCACATTTAAATTCAAGTCCCTTCCCATATCCTCTCCCTAGAAATGTGTATTATTAATAATTTGTTGTGTCTTCTTTTAGAACATATATTTTCCTAGGATAGAAGTTTTGATTTGGTGGAATACAGTAACATTTTGGACCATGCTGTAATTTTTCTAGTGATGGGGTTGGCTTGGATGGTGTCTTTTAGTGGCTTGTATATGGTTTCTAAGGGCTCTGGAAATGGGGTTTAGGAAGAATTGCTTATAGACGGGTGACTTTTACACAAATGAGAGGCATGAGTGATTTTAAAAATTGCTGAGGACTAACCCTGCATACTTAAAAGTAAAGGTAAATTACTTTCTTTTTCTTCTTTCCCTCTTGTGATGTGATATATGTTCTTCTTCCCAGAAGCTAGAGTTGAAATAAGTGGTGTTTATACTGTGTTTAAGCTATTATAACTTTTGGTTAGCCTCTGTGGTAGTCATATTCTTTCAAGTGTCAGAAGCCCCACTCAGATTGGTTTAAGCAAAGAAAGACTTTGTGTGAAAAGTCTTATGTGAAAAGTTCAGGGATCCAGGTACTCAGAAAAGAATTTTTCTTCTCTTGGTTTTGCTTTCCTCTCAGTTCAATTCCTGAGTAGGCATTTCCCACATGGTGGCTCTAGGTTTATGTCCTAGCATTTTAACTTCATTAGAAAGAGGACATGTCTTCCCAAGAATTATAACACAAATTTTAGAATTGACTTTCATTGGCCTGGAATAATGGACCTGGATCAAATACATATTTCTGAACCTTAATATGTGGCCGGCTCTACCCACAATTACATAGATATGACAGTGGAAGAGCTACAGTTTAGGATATACTAGGTTGTACTAGAATAATACTCTCAAGTCTCAGGGGTCTTTATACTGCAAATGCTTGGTTTACCTCTAATCTTGTTTCTTGCTCATGCAAAGTCAGCTACAAGTCCAGATGATGACCCTCTAGAGTAGCCCATGTAGTAACTCAAGAATCCAAAATATCTCCATCTTCATCTCAACATGAAGCCTCTACAGTTCAGCAGAGAATGAGGGAACTCAGTTACAGATAAGCTCTAAATGCTTCAGAAGATAGTTAACACAGCCCATTTTACGGTATATGGTCCTGCCTAACTGCAGAGGGACTGGGGAATCTGCAAAATAACATGGTTTTTCTGATAAGCAGAAATGTGCCTGCCAGAAGCTGTTACAAAAGAAAAAAAGGTAGAGAGTTATGCAAGTGGATAAAACAGCAAATGTCCACTACAGCCTGGAACTCTGAACAATGTTTTAAATTGTTGATATACAAAAATAACTTTCAGAGTTTGAAGCTCCTTACTTTTTGAAATATTTTTTTTGTCCTTGTTTTTATTTAAAGTAATGCATGAATTCATGTGTGAAAACTATTGACAAATACTCAACTCTGCTGTTGTTCATCTCTGTTGTTATAGTGCAAAACCAGCCATAGACAATACATAGATGAACGGTATGGCATGTTCCCATAAAACTTTATTTACAAAAATAGGCCTCTAGGCTGGCCGTTGTTTGTTTTTCTCTCATCTATTAAAAATGTGTATTCCTAGATTATCTTTAGCCTGCCTTCTTATTTCACACTTTTTGGGTAACCTCATTCTCATTTATTATTTTAACTATCTCAGGTGTTGAAACCAGGGTTTAGGTAGGTTTTGGCTTTGTCCTTTACTAGCTATTTTACTGTGGGCAAGTTACTTAATGTGTCTGTGTCCTGTAAAATAGGGTTAATAATATCTGCTTGCAGGTTCATTTTAAGCATAAGATTACATATAAAGTGCTTAGCATAGAGATTGGCACGTAATATATGGTTAACAAATGGTACCGTCAACCAAATGTCATTGTTACCTATTCAACACCAGTAGGAATCCCCGATTTGGGATATGGTGAAGCGGGGGAGAGACTTTATTCTGTGTCAGCAACTCAGTTGTGAAGCAGCTTGGCTGTGGAACAGCTCAGGTGAGGCAGCCCTCGTATTAAGCTCTGCTCCACTCCAGTGAGATAGCTCTGAAGTTGCTGCTTCATCTGGAGGAAATATAGTCTTCACTGGAAACTGAAATTTGTGTTCCCTGTGCCAAAGGGGAGCTGATTTATATAGAGAGAATCTCTGCCCCTAGTCTCTGATTGGTCCACTTTTATGCACACGAAGACTCCAAATTCTCAGTTTGGTTTAAAAAGTGCTTCCCTAATTGGTTAGAATGGAGCCATTCTAAGTGATTGGTGAAGATGCCCTATTGAGGATATAGCTGCACAGCTTCAACTGGACAGGGAAAGTCTCTATCCTCTTGGTTGAAATGTGATTCTAGGAACACTTTTATAAGGGTTGGCTCAGATTATAGGAGCACAGTGCAGTCAGGCAATTCAGTGCAGGCTTCTCTCTGAAGCATGGCTTCCATGAGAGGCCCCTGTTTAGCAATGTCTTCTAGGCTCTGTTTTTAAATTTGAGCTCAGTCAGCCACCAGGAGCATTTCTTAACAGGTACATTCATTCTGAATTAAAAGTCACTTTTTTATTTTGTAATTGTCCTTACCCATGTTGACTCCCACATCTGTATCTTGATATCTTGATCCCAGCAGTTTCTTTTTAATTCCAGTTTTTGCTACACTTCTATATTGAATATTTTTATTTAGCTGTTCTATAGTGTCAGTTAAGGAGCATTCAGCTTCAAATAAGAATCCTCTCAGATAACAAAAAGTTTGGAAATAAGATTCTAGAGCTTAGTGATTGTCAGGGCATTCTTGTTAACTTCTTGGTCTTCCTGCTCATTAGCTTCGTTAGCTTCATTCATCCTGTTCTCACACATCTATATTTAAAGCAGTAAAAAAATGTAAAGAAGGGGCTGCTTCTTGTGTAATATTTTTCCTCTTTTTAATATAAAAATTGTCACCGAAAATTTTAAGAGTTAATTAGGAAATAGAATCTATATGACTTGAACACCTTAAGGTGGGAGAAACTTGATAAAATATAGAATGATTGCCAGACTTTTGTGAATGTGAGGGTAATTTTACTCACATGCTGTATATGTATAATTCTGGAAAACTGTTAGAAAGACAAGGGTAATGTTCTTTATTTTTTCTTTGACCCCAATGCAAGTGTTTATTTCTTTTAAGCAGGAAAAAAAAGATCACCTCTTTTCTTATTAGATAGTATAATCAACTAAATTGTTATGATTACATTCATATAAACACATAAATAACATTTTTACAGGTATCAGTATTTAAGAAGAAAATATAAGTAACAACATATGTTAATGATTGTGGATGATCATGTTACTGTCATTTTATATCATTAAATTAATGAATTAATGAAATTGGAAATAGAATATTTCATTTTCAACAGCAGTATTTTTAATAATTTTTTACAAATCTTTTTTTTATAGAAATCTGGTTAAGAAGTACTGTCCCAAACGTTCCTCCAAAGATGAAGAGCCAAGGTACAGTAAATATACTGTTAGTTTTTCTTAAAGATTTTTTAAAAGTTTATTTTAATAAAAAAATCAATGTTTATGAAAGAGGGAATTGTTGTTATAAGAATGAATACTTTATTATTCTAATTTGAAAATAGTTTTCTGGAGTAGTTGAATTGTGAGTTTCCAAGTAAGATGTGAATTAGGACTCCACTTGAGTGTTTTAGTTTCTAGAGCAAAGAGTATTTTTTCATACTTCAGTCTGTAGTTGTCAGCTTGTTAAGTTCTTGTTTTTAGTTTCATATGTAGTAAAATGATTTGGCTGGCTGGTTTAAAGGTATAAGGAAAAGAAGAGTAATTTTGGAATCTTGAATGTGTGAAAAGTTAGGAATTGCCTGTGAACTTTATGGCAGAAACAAAAAGAGACTCGACTTAAAAACAAACAACTTCGTGTATAATTGTCAGTTGTTAGGATTCTCAGATTTAGTGTTAATGCAGTCCTGAGTTGTCCACCTTCAATTGTATGTGTTCTGGCAGTATAGTAATTCAAAGTAGATCTGTACATTTTAATACAGTGATTCTCTTTGTTTCTCTCCTTCCCTCCACACACATTTTTTTACCCTTATTTTTGCTCCTTCTTACCCCCCTTTGGTGCCCACCGTAATGGTACTTCACTTCCATTCAGGATGTGGGCAGGCATACAGGCAGCTGTGTCCAGAGCTGATAGCAAAGTTGTTCTATAGATCAGCCATCGAGATGCATTTGAGTGGTATGATTGGCAGGTTCTGTCCTCGAGAACAAGCACATCATCTCTGCAACAGGTTCAGCTGCCAAGCCTAGGAATTCAACCAAGTCCATTCCCAAGCTCAGGCCAGTCAGTTGGCAACTTAAGAGATTCCAGTATGCCAAAAGAGCTTGCAGGTAGTATTCTTATTATTTTTTGACCTCAAATATCCCTTTGTTTATAATTAAGACTACTTGAAGATATACAGACATGTACAAGTTGAACTTAATGCAGGATTTTTTTCATAGAAAGTTAATTTAGAGCTTAGTAGCTAAGATTTAGGTTTCATAAGTTAAAATTTGTCAGGCTCAATCCATACCTCACAGAGAACATTTGTAATGAAAATAAAAGTAAACTTTACCATTTTTTTTTAATATGTTTTTGTCAGGTTTACCTCGTGTATAGCCTTTTTTAACATCCTTAATGAGTTAAATGACTATGCAGGCCAACGAGAAGTAGTAGCAGAAGAAATGGCACACCGAGTTTATGGTGAATTAATGAGATATTCCCATGATCTGAAAACTGAAAGAAAAATGGTAATTATCATTTTTATACAGTTATAATAGTATATGAAATATTTTCCAAATAAAGTAATTGCTTTGCTCTTTAAAATAATGTATATTCAGAATAAACTGGTTTTCTATTTCATTAAATTTATTCTAGCTAAAATTATCTCAAGATATTCTTGTTAATTAGTGATCCTTTTGGATTTAAGACTAAGGTTTGATTTAAAGTTTGGTAATCTATAGCCCATAGGTTAAATGTATCCTACTCCATTTTTTGTTTCCTAGTTCCCATGAGTTAAGAATGGTTTTTAAATTTTTTAGATAGTAGAGAAGAAAATAAAAAGAATAATATTTTATAACATACGAAATGCAAATTTCACATTTCAGCAACTCTAAAGTTTTTTTTTTGGAAAAGGCTCACACCTATTCCCTTATGTTTTGCCTGTGGCTGCTTTTGCATTATCAGTGGAGTTGAATTTGAATATTTGTTACAGAGACCATGTGGCTTGTAAAGCCTAAAATACTTATTCTATATAGAAAACACTTGTCAAACCCTATTCAAGATAGTCATGTATATTCTTGGAGATTGTATGTGTCTTAAATGTTATATTTAAAGTATTCAAATAATATCATATACTTAAAATGCCTTCTAGAATTTCACTTTACTAATAATATCTTCCTAAGGTTTGATAACATTACATAATTATTACCTGGAGAAAAGTAAAGTGAAAAATCTTTTTGAGATTTTAGACTTTATTTAGTATTTAAATGTAATTTTTGTTTTGTTTTGGTTATTATGATCTACAGCACCTTCAGGAGGGACGAAAAGCTCAACAGTACCTTGACATGTGCTGGAAACAGATGGATAATGTGAGTTATAATGTTTCATGGTTAACATAAAATGTTGTAGATTTGTTGACCCCTAAAGTCTCTTATGCTTCACATCTATTTGAGTTTAATATTTTTCAATGTATTATTCATAATTTGACATTGGTATAAATAGGGAATGAGATCATTTTGTCATTTCTATACAATTCTCTACTTATGCCAACTCTGATATTCAGATAATTGTAAACATTTAGGTTCTTTTTGATTTTGTAGTAGTTACTGTAAAATATCGATAGAGGATAGAAGTGATAGACAAATGGTGATATATCCTAGAAGAACATTTGACTGAGACTGAAGGGACGTAGATTCTAGTTCTGTATTTTACTTAGTACCTGATTTTTATTGACTTCATTTTAGCATGTGAAAAATGAAGAATGTACTATATTATATGAAATGTTTCTTCTAGTTCAGTGACTCTTTAATAACATAAATGTTCCTAAGTAGTTGTCTGCTTTCATAGACCATCCCATTGTAGGAAATAAAATATGTAATAGGGAGGGAAAATTATAAAAGCATAATAACTATTTAAAAACTTGTCAAGAGTGCTTGCAGAGAGAGAGAGAGAATTTAATGTTCTAGCATACAGTCATTTGAAAAAACAAGATGTTTACATGAAACATTGTTGTCTCCTTTACTTAAAATGCTCTACCAAATATTGCTCTGCAATACAAAATTAATAGTCTTTTTGTACCCTCAGGTTAGCAGTTTACTCTTTATCTGCATATTTTTATAACAGACACTGTATTCCTTGAAAATTATGCTGGAGGGAGTTTTTCATTTTAATTAATTTGGTTTGTGGTTGGAAAAGGGGCTTTTAAGTTTGAGGTTAAAAATAACTCATGTATATATGTGCATTGTTTTGAGCCTTTTCCTTCCTTTAAAAAATTTTTGCTATAAAATTTAAAATTTCTAAAAATTTCTATATAACTGTCATTGATGTAAGATTCTAATTGCCAGTGCTGATTGAGAATTCTTAGACATATTAATACTCTGTTTTTGTTTTTGTTTTGATCTTTATAATTGGGTTTAGCAAGACTTTTAGGGAGTGTTTACATTTATTAAATTTTATATTGCCTTAACTAACATCCTTAGTATTTGCCACTTGATAAGTGTGTGTGTGCGTGTGCACACGTGCATGTTTTCATTTGTATAAAATAATAAACTCCTACACTTATGAGTTATTGGTTCCTTTAAAAACTGGTGTTGGCTCATATCACTTCTGTTAATATGTGCTGACTTGCATTTAGAACAGTTGGCAGTTATGAAGCAGAAGTTTCAGGGGCCATAAGAAAGAAGCATCAGAAAATGTAGGAGAGATTTTTTTTAAAGCATTAACAATACCATGAAATAAAAATGAGTTCTGCTCAGTTCATGTTTATTGAAGATATCTTTGACATGTACTGGATCTTGGAGGTATAACAGTATATGTGACATGGTTCTTGTTTTTGTGGACCTTGTAGTCTAGTAAAGAAGACAGACAAGTACAATTTCTGTGTATTATGTAGAAATAAGTGCAGGATCCCATTTCATAGTTCTGTGTCTTACTGTTTGATCAGGAAAATGGAATTGTGGAATTTCTAACACGTTTGAAATACTTGAGGAGATTTAAATAACTGGGAGAGACAAGATAAATTTGTGGCAGTGTTGAAATTAGAAAAAAATTTTAAATGGCAGTCATTAATCCCAGGATAAACAAAACAGATAGTACTGATGTTTAAGATAAAGGCAGAAGAGATTAGTATATGAAGACCTTGAAGGAATGGTTGGAAATTAAGAAGATAGAAACATCAGAGATGCCAGGTCTATCAGTTTAGGCAGTTCTAAGTAACAGATTATACAAGTTTATAAGAGTTCCAGAGTTGGTCAGTGGCTCAGTGATACCACCAAGGCTGCTTCTCCTTTCTTTCTACTTGACCATTTTGGTCGTGTTGGCTTTTTTCCTCGGGCTTTCTTCTATGGTCAACAGTTGACTTAAGTAGCCATGTATCACATTCAGCTGCGTGCAGAAGCATGATAAAAGGAGCATACCTCTTCCAACTGTTCCTTTTTTATCAGAGAAGGAAAACTTTCCCGGAAAACCCCAGCGGACTTCCTCATGGGTGCCTTCGACAGGAATAGATTGCTTAATCATGCCCCATGTGTGGGGAGGCTGGTAAAGCAAAGCATCAGCTACTTTTAGCCTCTGTACTGGGAGGTGGGCTTTTCTAAGAAAGAATGGGAGAGTAGAAGTGACATTGATTAGTCTGTCATACAATGAATAAAGTATGGAGACTGTTTCCTGGGGTGTATGCCTATATTGTGTAAAGATACATCTTTCAGGGAAGTTTTTTTAGTGTTATGGTACTAGTGATTCTTCTGCTGTTGCCAGGAAATTATTAGGTAGTTTATTCACAAATAATAAAATACTTTATATAAAAATACTTTAGTTTATAAATAGTCTCTAATTGCATCAGAATTAGTAGCCTGTAGGTACTAAATTTGAAAACAACTCTGAACTGAGTTTTAGAGAATTGAATGTGGAAATTTAATCTTGTCACAGGAAAGTGACATTCTGTATATTCATATATTCATATATATTTATGTGCTTTGAATAAATTGCTTTTTGTTTGATGGCTCCTACTAATCAAAGTACATTCAAAGAGTTTTATAAAAAGTTTCTGAGCATATTTATGTGAATTAAGGTATGTCTGGTTTTATGTATCTAGTAAACTGAACTAACTCAGAAGCCTTTTGACTACAAAAGTCTAAAATATTTTGTATTGTATTTTAAGATCTTAGCAGAACCTCTATCTTATCTTGAACCTCTAACTGCTAGAAACTAAGGGAGAACTAAAAGCCAGAGCAATAGGTGTATGAAGTGATACTGTGGCCTTAGGGATTATGAAGTGATACTGTGGCCTTAGGGATGGTAGTTTATTGGACCTTGCTAAGGACTCGGATTTTAATAGTTACACAGGAATAGAGAGAGTAGGTTTTAGCTTTATATGTTGTGAAGAGTTGGCACTAAAACCCATGTGTAACATTTGAAACTTTGAAGACTTAAAACCCCTAGTGAAAAGTGGACTATAAGAACTCTGCCCACTGGCCAAGGGAGACATCAGACAAACTTGTTTGAAGGTCAAAGGAGGGCAGGTATCCTGTGAGAAATTCAAACCTTTTGACCTTGTAATGGAGGTTTGGAATACAAATTTGTATTTTCTATATGGTTTTGTAGTCCCTTGAAATTAACATTGCAAGTGGTTCTAATAAGGGGGTTAGGTAAATAGAAAATGTTGACATCCTCTGCATTCTTCTAGCCAATTCACAGAATATAGGTAGCAAGGCATATATTTTCTAGGCAGGAATTGGAACCATCTTCTCTGAGGGATCTAACCAGCTCGAGAAGAAAGAATTATAGATACTGATATGAAGGTTTCTCCCAGAAAGCTGCCTGGGCATATAACCCTAGAGGAAGAGACCATGATCCATAAACCCCACTTGTAGAACTTTCAGTTGGCTTTTTAAATAAGAGAACATAGACGACGATCCCCAAACATTAAAGAAGACAGCTAATGTAAACACCAGAGACTAAAACTAATATACAGATAAAAAAGCAACTTTGAAACAGTGACTATGAAAGGGAATGGGAATTAAACAAAAATAAATAAGCAAAATATTCAAAACTATTATTAATATTCCCAAAAGGAATAGAGATGATATTACATCCATGAACTAGGAACAAGATACTATTAAAAAAGGAACATATAAAGAAAAAATAACTTAGGAAAAACTCAATAGAAACAACGTAATTGAAGAAATCTCAGAAAGTAGAGCAAAATGACAGATTGAAAATATGAGAGAAGAAAATATAGGAAAATTAATTAGGCTCATCCTTTAGGTTCATTTTTAAAATAAGAAACATGTTTAAAAAGAGAAAATATAGCACATAGACAGATAAAACCAATTCCAGAAAATTTCCCCAGAACAGAAACACATGAGTTTCTGGATGAAAAGAATTTTTCAGGTTCCTAGCACAGTGGATTCACGGCAAGACATAACTTCATGAAGTTTTAGAACAGTTATGAGAGAGAGAAGATCCTACCAGCCTCCAGAGAGGAAAACCAAAACAAAATAAACGTGTTTTATGCAAAGGATAAGAAAGCTAGAAGACATTGGAGTCATACTTTACAGTTTTGAAGGAAGATAATTTCCTACTGAAGAGTTTAATAATACCCAGCCAGCCAAATTTTATCAGTTAAAAGTGATGGCACAGACATTTTTAGCCATGGACACTTAAAAAACTATCTCCCTCAGACCTTTTAGGAAACTACTGCTGAATGTGTTTCAGCAAAATAAAGATATGAACCAGAAAAGGGGGAAGGCTTAGAATTTGGAAATAGGAGATTCAAATCAAGGGAGAGGTGAAAGGAATCCCCAAGGATAATGGTGAAGGGAAATCCCAAGAAACAGCTGTGTGGTAGTTTGGTTACTAGTCCAAATTTCAGCAGGTCAAAAGCCTTTGGGAGAGATTTCATCAGAAAAATAATAGAATCTTGAATGTGTTTGAGTTAACTGAAGAGAGATTTAAAGAATTTTGGAAACTTTAGCATTGAATTAGAGAAAAGTGCATTGAAAACAAAGCAAATTAAAAAAAAAAAATTAAAAAAAGACATTAGCTCCAGGATACAAAAAGTATGCAGGAAATGAAATAGACTATATATTAAAATGGCTCAGTTGTAAATAGTTTATAGTAGTAGCTTACAAAGTCATAGTAGTTTGAATTAAGTAAAAAAAGTTTAAAAGGTTTGGGTTCTGGGCTGCTGGTGTTCCTAGGAAACCTGGAATAAGCAATATAAAGTCACTTTTGAAGGGCATTTCTACATCCCAAGCTACATTGGGATCCCACCAAAAAAAAAATAAAAGCAAACAAATGCTGGAACCAACCAGCTAATCAAATAAACATAACAAAATAAGCAAAAAACACCAAACAAACCTAAAAAGTCTTGCTGAAGATGAGCTTATAATAAAAAATGATAAAATACATGTGTTTTTTTTCTGAGAAGAGATGAGGTACATAATAAACATTGACTAAGTCATCCCTGTGATTTTTTTTCTTCACAGTTTATAATGTCTGATAACTAAGGCACCAGAAATGATTGTAATAGTAAAATTTCTTATTTAGAAAAGTTTTACTTTTAGTGTGCAATTCTACACAGTACAAAGTGGCAATGTTTTAAAGTTTTTTTAATGAGATAAATCTAATTTTATTTCTCATTGTGATATTTTAACAGAGCAAAAAGAAATTTGAAAGAGAATGTAGAGAGGCAGAAAAGGCACAACAGAGTTATGAAAGATTGGATAATGATACTAATGCAACCAAGGCAGATGTCGAAAAGGTAAGAAATAATCCAAACTGACTTTGGTTTCAAAATATTATTACTTGCATA
Organism: Cynopterus sphinx; assembly: GCA_030015415.1. Taxonomy (NCBI): domain Eukaryota; kingdom Metazoa; phylum Chordata; class Mammalia; order Chiroptera; family Pteropodidae; genus Cynopterus; species Cynopterus sphinx. The sequence continues at coordinate 65,901,318 of CM057387.1, read as the reverse complement.
TGGAAAGTAGTTGTAGTATTTGTATATCCAAGAGAGATACACTGTATCTAAATCTAAAATATACAAATATTTGTATGTTTTACCTTACACATATTGGTCTGAGAAAGTAATTAATATATGTTAATTTATTTACTATAATGTTTTAATTTCATTCAAAATGCATAGGAAAGACCTAGATAATGCTGAGAATGAGCTTTTCTGTCCTATTCCAAAATAGGATATAAAGGCTAAGTTGTGTTGATGGAGTATGCAAATGGAGGTTGGTTGTGCTTCCCCAACTTTACAGAAGAAAAATATGATAAAACTGTCAGATGTCATATTAGTTGTTTGTTTATTCATTCATTCATTAATTTTGGAAAACTGAACCCTCTTGTCACTTACAGATTTTGGGCCAGATATTCTACAACATAACACTTGGTAGGATCACCCCTATAACTTAGGCCGCTGCTTAATTAGCTTTTCCTTCTGCCCTGCCATATGCTCTTTATCTTGGAATATTTGATAAAGTGATACTGCTGAAATGTTGGATTTTTGAAATATAGATGACGCTTACTCTGCATTTTTGTATATATAAAGGCCCACCATTAGTGTATTTTCTCCTTAGGAATTTTAATTCTCTGTAGGAGCAGAACAAGAAAATGTAAGAAGGAGGAGAAGAATACAGTTGACCCTTGAACAGCTTGCATTTGGTGGAGCCAACTTCCACACAGTCAGAAGTCTGCTTATAATTTTTGCCATCCCCAAAATTTAGTTACTAAATAGCCTGCTGTTGACTGGAAGCTTACTGATAACATAAATTGTTGATTTTTGTATATTCTGTATGCCAATAAAGTAAGTTAGAGAAAAGGAAATGTGAAAGAAATCATTAGGAAAATACATTTACAGTATTTATTGAAAAAATATATAAGTGGACCTGTGTTCAAGAGATTACTGTAATGTATTTTCTGTCTTCCATATCTTTACATTAAAAACAATAGTAACCCTAAAATCATTTAAATTTCAGGTTACAATTAAAGCTCTTCTGGTATAACTTGTAATGTTTATATATTGTCTACCCTATTTTTAGTGACTTATGTCTCTATATGGTCTTCAGATAGTCTGTTCTTTTTTTTTTTTAATCAACTTTAACATTTCCATGTACTGACTCCATTCATCTTTGTGTTCAGTTTTAAGTTTCTTTCAGGTATCAGAAAAATATTAAATTTATTTTTTCTTATAATATATTTTTAGATATTTGTAGCATATTATATACTCCTAGATGAAACACTGTTTCTTCAACTATTCCACATATGAAATAGCTTCAAGTTATCTTTCATTATGACTACTTTCCTTTTGATGCCCTTTAATTCATAAATATCCCACTTAGACAATGTTAGCTCAAATTGAATATAATCCATGTACGATCTGATCAATCCTAAATGTGATTATCTCTCCTGTTTTGAACACTATATTTATGATAGTTATAGCCTAAATGTATATTAACATTTTGGACAACCACATTATTTGGATTAGCTCCTATTGAGTTAACGGTTAAATGAAATCTCCATGTCTTACCATATATCTTGTGGTATGAGAATGTGTGTCTGAGACAGAATTTGTACTGTTGTTATTTTAAATGCATATTTATAACTGTATCAATTATTAGATTTAATCCTGCTGTTAAGATTGTTAGATCCTGATTTTGGTCATCTATACTAATTTCATTTCTAATATTTCATCATACACATAATGTGTTATTACTTGATGAAAATGTGGACCACAATGAGGAATAAAACAAGAAAACAGCACTATTTTGTACATGGGAAGCTCCTTGCTGGTTGCCTTGGTTCCTAAAGAACTCCTTGACTTGTCAAACACTGGTTGGATACAAAATTTATGTTCTAGGCATAGTTTATTACTATGCAAGTTAACGTAATTCTAGCTGGACTATTATTTAACTTGTTTTTTCATTTTGTCAATAGGTTTCTTTAGAGACTAGTCAGATATCTTGAAATCTAGATATAACACCTTACTTATAGCTAGTGTAACCTAACTTGTTCAGAATTTTAACGTTTACAGCTTTCTTTTTATGTTTATTTGTTTACAACCCTTTTAGAAGAGAATTAGGGAGACTTTGAAGATTTGCTTTTAGGAATGGGAGAGTAGAGGAATTCTGTTGTAAGTAAGTAAGGAGAGAAGGGAAAATAGTTTCAAGCAACTACTCATAAAAGCTTAAAAAAAATGAAGAGGGAGCAGGTCAGTTACTAATTTTTCCTAAAGAAATGGAAGGCAGCTGCACAACAGTGTGAACATATATAATATTACTGATACAGTTTATATGTATTGTATTTATTACCACAACTAAAACATTTTAAATTTAATACATTATTTAAAGAAAGTAAAGGAAAGTAGTAAATGTGAAGCCCAGAATATGCCAGGGGAGGCTTCCATTATTTTAGCTTCTAGATTTATACTATATACCATGCTAGAACCTCTGCCCCAGGCTTTGAGAATCATAGCCAGTGACTTGGAACAATGGGAGTTTCTCCTGACAGAATCATTGTAGATAGGGAATCATTTGGAATCCTCTATTTCATCATAGTTTATAGTAGGAGAGAGAAAAGGGGAAGGAGTGAGTGTGTATTTAGGGGCCCAGGTTAGAACTTCAAATGTGCTTTTTCGTGGAAGTACTTGGGGCTATGGTGTTTAGTTTCCATAGTGTTTATAGTAAACTTCAAGTACACTATGGATTTTTGTGGGCTTATATGAGATCTTGGCTTCTTTGTATTTTCATAGGGCATATTCCTAAGTTCAGTGGAACTAATTTGTGGACCTATTGTTAGAAGGTCAGGAACATTTGCAGAACCTGGAATTGGAATAATGAAGTGTATTCACAATGTGCTTTATGATTTTCAGAGAACTCTCATATAACATGATTTAGTTTTTGGAACACTGAAAAACTGAGTTCAATTTTTATTTTGTTTTTTTTCCCTGTTACTTTAGAACAATTGAGAAATTTTTTAGATTCACCTCCAATAAGTCTAAAATTAACGATTTAAGTTTGTATTCTAATATGTTTACCAATGTAGATGATACTAATATGACTCATTTGAAAAGCATTTCCACAAGAGCTCGAGATGAACAGAACTGAATTCTAAATAAGCATTGCTCTTAAAGTACCTGTGGTTTTGTATAGAGATAAAAATCATTGTAGTAGGCTACCATGCATATGATGCCAACCACTAGCTGGGTGATGTAGATGCCAGTGATGGTCAGCACCCTTTTCTGGTAGAGCTCCTCCGCTACTAGAAAGGGATAAAAACAGATGTTCACCAAAGGCCCCTTTGACCTATCAGGACTTGCAACTTAGTAGTTGGCATGCTGCATGGCATTGTCCATGTGCATAAGAAAATAAATGCATGACAATTTACTATTTTTGGGGGGATACACTTAGCATACAGCAAATAATAATAATTGGGAAATAATAAACATTGACTATAAAATTTTTAAAATCACATTTTTATCTTTATTTGATTTTATAGTAGTTCTATGTTGGATATAAGTATCACACATAAGTGTTTTGCTACTAACTTTATAAGTGTTTAAAATATTTCTGATGTTGTTTTTCTATTCTGATTACAAGTGTACTGTTTCAAGGCATAATGCATTTATTTAATTTTTTGATTACAATAATTTGGAGATAATCTGCTTTTTGTGTTCTGGGACTTGCTCCTTTTTTTTGGATCTTGCTATGGAGCAGGAGCAGTTTTGCCATTTTGTGATGCTGGGAATAGTTCTTTTCTGAAATTGCAGATCTCAAATTAATTTGATAAGGAGAAACTTTATTTGAATGGACTATTGCAAGGGGAGGGAGGACTATTGTAATAAGAAAAAGGGAATATTGCGGTGCTAGCCATAAGATCTGCATACATATCCTTAAATTTTAAATGATATCAATAGTTAGAAAATGTCTAATTTTAGTATAACTTTTAGAAGAATGAATCAACTATGATTTCGTTTTTCTTGTTGGTAATGATTTGGACCAATTTGCCTCTAGGCTAAACTGCAGTTGAATCTACGTACTCATATGGCTGATGAAAATAAAAATGAATATGCTGCACAATTACAAAACTTTAATGGAGAACAACACAAACATTTCTACATAGTGATTCCTCAGATTTACAAGGTAAATTTAAAGATATAAAACTAATCAAATTTTAGAGTTGGAAGAGGTACTCTTTAAATGTAAAATTTAATTTTTATGCATCAATCAGAGTGTTTCTAAATTCGTTAGTCATCAAGATTAGTGCTAAGGAATTTCTTTGATTATAGATTTGAAAACTAAATTTTTCCTAACTTTGAAATCACATATTTACCTGCAGATTTATCATTAGTGTAATAAATAGTCCAGTATTTATGACATCTTCTAGATAAATTTTAATGCTCTATCATTAATTATTATGATGTAAAGGGAAGTTCATTGAAATTATATATTGTAATTGGCTCACCTAGAATTAGGATGTAGCTTTTTGACACTACCAGAATCGTTGGCATTAGTTCCCAGTGTTTTATATAAATCTTATAAAATGTATTTGCTCCCCCAGTTTTTTCCTTCTTGTCTTTCTAGCTGCCAAATCATAAATGTAATCCAGGGTATGAGCTTTCTTATAAATCTCATCCATCATCACTTGATGATGGCAAGTGCCAAAAACCTCAGGTAAAGACCCCAGAATTTCCATGAAGGTTATATTATCTTACTGCCTGTTGTAGAAAGAAGAGAAATTATACAAAAGAGATTTAGTGAAACAGTGTTGAAAGAAATTGTATCTGGGAGAGCAGAACAGATCTGGAAAGAGTATCAACCCCAAAATACTTTTTTTCCTTTGTAAGTCAAGTTAGTACAAAGGAAGCATAGTGAGAAATGGTGTACTGAAGTAGGTATCGAATTCTGGTATTTTAATCCAGGGTGTGTAGACTGTCACCCCTCACTCTGCTGCTTTTCTAGGCTTATTAGCTAAACCTTCATATTCTTGGGGGAACTTAACTTGGAGATCAGCTACTTTCTGTGTTCTGGGACTTGCTCCTTTTCTTTGGGTCTTGCTATGGAGCAGGAATCGTTTTGCCATTGTGTGATGCTGGGAAAAGTTCTTTTCTGAAATTGCAGGTGCCAAAATAAATTCCTGGGCTTTGGGAAATAATTAAAGATGAAAAAAGTGGTTTGAAAGCTATTGGAGTTTGGGTATTTGAGCAGTGTAGCTGCTTCCTAAGAGAAAGAAAGTTCAAGTGTTGGCAAATAGCAAGTGTCAAAGGTGTTTTTAAGGCTTCCTATGTGTTCCAGCATACTTCTTAGTGGCACATACCAATGAATTTTTGAATTGTGGGGACTCCATATGTGTATCACTTTGATCTTGTGGCTTTCTGTTTTTCCTCTTGTGGCCTAAACCCTCAGAGTGACTACAGTCTGAGCTGTAGACTGTGATAGGTCTGGATACCCATTGGTATGCAATCAACTATGGATTCTTAGTCCAGCTAGATCTTCCCAAAGTATTCTGAGCTAATTAAATGGGGTTTAGAAGTCTCAGACTTGTTTATGTTATAGGTTAATTGCTTAAAAAGAAAAAAAAATCATCAAAATTCTATCTTTAAATAGAATTGTTAATATTAATAGAATAAAATATTAATAGCAACAACTGCTCTGGCTGAAGAATGAAAGAAAGGTAGAGGTGGTATGAGGCAGGGAGTGGGAGCCTTTACAGGGTCCCTTTAGAAGGTTTGAAAACCAGTGTTAACCTGTTTTTTTTTTCTTTTGTTGTTTTATAGGCCTGTAAGTATTATAAGTCTATAGCACTTATTAAAAGGTTTTAATAATAGTGTAACTATTAGGGTAGAACTTGAATTTTTGTGGGGGGTTGCTTCAGAATTAAAAAAATTAGTTTTCCTTTTTTTAAAATTTCTAATTAGCAACTGCAAGAAATGGATGAACGAAGGACTATTAAACTCAGTGAGTGTTACAGAGGATTTGCAGACTCAGAACGCAAAGTTATTCCTATCATTTCAAAATGTTTGGAAGGAATGATTCTTGCAGCAAAATCTGTTGATGAAAGAAGAGTAAGTACTATATATTTGAATAAATGTATTTGGTTCAGATGTGCAGTTTAAGTTAGTGAAATGATTTAGAAAAGGGGTGAAGTAAATGATGAGTAGTTGATTCTAGATTATAGTCTATAAAAAAAGTCTGGTAATAGATTGGACTCCTTTGGGCTCTGAGGATCATTCTAAATATTAAATTCTAATTGTTTAAAAGAAAAGAGTTCTAACCCTTTCCTCACCCCATCTTAATTTTTCAGTCTACTCCAAGAGTATAACTAACCTGTGACCCATATGTTACAAACTCTATTATTCTGTTACTCTAAAGTTTAGGGAGGGAAATGGTCAGAGCTAGAGTTCTAAGAGTTGCTTTTAACACAAGAGTTGGCACTTGAATTGGATTTTGAAGCATGGTTAATATGTAGAATGAGAAAGAGGAAGGAGGATGGCATTATGAGTAGAAGGAACAACACAGCCCTGTTCCCTTTGAGGAAATATCTTTTATCACATTATGTCTTGATTAAGGTCTAGCAATCTGGTCATTGCTCAGTAAATGATGATTGAGTGACCAGAAAGGATACTTGGCAGAAACTAAAGATATGAGGGAAGAGCAAGAGAAGAGAACCAGTGTTTGGGGAGTGTCACATATGTACCACATATTTTAGTCTTCACAGAAACTTGGTATTATGTTAGTGAGGATCATTCCTATAACAAATAGAATTCTGACTTAAGTTTTTAAAAGAAAAGAGGATTTTGGAGTTCTTTAGTTGGGAACTCAAAGGTACATTTATATTTTTGTATGGCTGGGTCCAAAGTTACAAACATAGCTAGGTTCCTTCTCCTCTCCAACTTGTCTTACCCTTTAGCAAATGATCGGTAGAGGTGGCATTAGTGACAAAAGCAAGGTATCACTTGATCATGACTTTTGACTACATTTCGGGCAAAATGTTCTGTTAACAGAGATAGGGAATATAAGAGGAAGGGTGGTTAGAGGTGGGGAGGAGTTTATAGTGATGAGTATGAAAATTTTGTTTGAAACTAATGAGTTTAAGGTGTCATTAGAACATTCAGATAGAGTATATATGTTCAAAAAGATTATATCATACGTATATGAGTTTTAAAGTTTCAGGTGAATATATTGAACTTTATAGCTTCAAAGTTGCTTTTTGCACTCAGTACTTTTTTTGAGATCTTTCTCCATTGCTCCATTAACTTTCCCAAGTACGTATTTAATATGTTTCATTTTTCCTTTCCCCATTGGATGAATGAAAGACTCTCTACTTGTCTCTTAACTCATTTACGATTAGCTGTCCTTTCATCTGTTCCAAAGGTCAACTTCTTCATAGACATTCTATAAAACAAAAAGCCTTTCTCCTTTGAAACTTAGCATTTCTACTTGAGTATAACCACTTTCTATATTCCTTTTATCAGTCAGACCTTTCTTATCCACCAACTAGTCCTCCGATGAATTTCAGTGGGTTAAAGCAATGGAGTAACAACTTAATTCATGAGTATTACAAATTAATAAAGTGGTAATTTGTAAATTAGTGGTTTTTTTTTCTATTGGGATTAAAATAGAATTTTTACAAAGTCACAGGAAGAAATTATTCATTTTAACCCTTACATGATTACTATGCTATATTTTTAAAAATTTTTGTTCTCTTTCATTGATTAAAATTTTGAACATTAATGTGGTATTATAGGCAGATGGAATGGTTTTTAAAACATATTTCTTGCATGTAGGACTCTCAAATGGTAGTAGACTCCTTCAAGTCTGGATTTGAGCCTCCAGGAGACTTTCCATTTGAAGATTTCAGTCAGCATATTTATAGAACAGTTTCTGATGGGACTATCAGTGCATCCAAACAGGAAAGTGGGAAGGTGGATGCCAAAACCACAGTAGGAAAGGCCAAGGGCAAGTTGTGGCTCTTTGGAAAGAAACCAAAGGTAAGAGTAATAAAATTCCTGTGTGCTAATAATTTGTTTTAGTTTGTTATTTAAATCAGTATAGGTATTGAATGTATAATGTTTATTATTAGAGAGTATTTTGATTTGAATGATTGAGTGAACTTTTCACTTTTAGAAACAGAGTTTTATACCTTAATAGCAAAAATTATTACTAGATTTAACATTTGACCATTCCTTAATAATGAACAGAATAAGTTGTTAATATCTCTTAAATTACATGCTTTTGAAATTTCATTTGTATGTAGTTTCATTTAGAATTTCTAAGGAAACATCAAGATCTAACTATATGACTGCTAAAATTGCAATTCTCAGAATGAATGATTTGCCACAGCAGTAATAAATGTCACATTAGGTCTTATAGATTACACTAATGAAGTTATTTTTATCCATATGAGTAGTTATTGGGAAGGGTTCAATGTTTGTGGTTATTCGAAGTTCTAAAAATTTCTAGTTTACTAAGAAAATCTCACTCTTCTTGTTGGAACCTACCTTTTGATGTGCTGTTTATTTTAGATAAATCTAGCTTACCAGATGAGCAGATGAAATAGATGAGTGCTTAATCTTTTTTTATCAATTTAGTGATTATAATAGTTTATCAGTAGGAAAATAGATAAGAAATTTTAATCTGATATGCTCTATTAAAGCACACATGATCCTTTTAATTCATTTTTTCTGATCTTGACATGAATGTAGGTAAAACTTAGCTCAAATTATAATATACCTATATATTTAAATGCACAATTATAGTTAACTCAAGCTTTATTTATGCTTTTAAAAATATTGTCCAGTTGAGAAGCTGAGAGATGAGACTTTTTAAAGTTCAGATCAGAGTAACGAGGAGAGCTTAGAAAAACAAGGTATACTTAAATTAAAAATAAAAAGAAAACAAAAAAATGAGGTGCAATAAGGATGAAATAGAAACAGTCTGAGAGGAAAACCACAATGTAATGCAATTTTTTGTCTATTTGTGGTAATCAGTTTTAATAATTTATTTTCATAGATATTACCTATTTATATAACTTTAACTTTAGCTGCTGCCTTTATCTCTTGACAGGTAAAGGTTAGGTATAACTAGGTGGTGTTAGTTAATATTCTAGAAACCAGAAGAGAAATCAGAAGGTCATATTGCTCTCTCTAACATTATAATTTGTGTACTCTATATTTGTCAGTTTGTAAAAATGATCAAGTGATAAATGGTACATTATTAAGAGTAAGTTTGACTTTTTAAAATGACAGTGATGGCAAAACTATGTTAACTTTCTCATAATATTTTTATAGAAATTTTATTTGAGATATATTTTGTGAAAAGTATGTTGCCAAAAATAGAAATTTCATTTAGGAAAAAACTATGCACATTTGGCTTATTGATTCCTTTCTTTATTTCCATATTAGCCACAGTCCCCACCCTTAACCCCTACTAGTTTATTCACATCCAGTACTCCTAATGGGTCCCAGTTTCTCACATTCTCCATTGAGCCTGTGCATTATTGTATGAATGAAATAAAAACAGGGAAGCCCAGAATTCCTTCTTTCAGAAGCCTCAAAAGAGGGGTAAGTTTAAAAATGGGTTAAAATGCATGATGGCCTATTGTGTGTGTAGTGTGGCTTTCAATACTCTCCACCCTCATTATAAGGCTCTCCTATAAATATGTAGTCTAAAAACACCACAGAATTAAGTATAGCTGCCCTCAAGTTAAAATCAACTCCTCTTTATAACGTTTGAAATGCTCAACCATAAAAGAATGGTATTATAAAGAGGGTGCTGGGTACAATCATATTAGCTATTTTTTTTTTGTTTGTGGAATCATGTCTACCATTGTCTTGTAATGTATTTACATTTTTAAGACTTTCAGTAATTTGTCGCTGGAGTTACACATGTAATTGTCACTGATGATGACTTCTGCCAGTTTATAAAGTATTTTGTTGACAAAAAATTAAGTTCAATTTTAATTGCCCTACTTTTAGAAGCATAAAGTACAATTTTCAATAATTAAATACAAAATTAAAGATAGACATTAAATATCAAGATTGTAGATCAAACTAATAATAGATGATAGTTTGTAAATTGTAAAACCTATTAAAATACTAGATAGTATTGAATAATATTTACATGGAATTGTTTTTTTTTTTTTTTTGACTTAAACGTATGTTTTTCCTTTTTACAATTTACTTATAACTAAAGATACTCTGCAAATGAAAAAATCTAGAATGGTGAAAAGCCAATATTAAACTTAGCAACATCTTTTATACTACTGATAAATTAGCATTATTTCATTATATTAGTTAGGCTAATTTTTCTTGTTTATGTTTGGTTTTAAGAGAGTGTAATAGTTGTAGCTTGTAATTTAGATACATTTATGGAATTTGTTTGAAAATAGGAAAACCATAGGTATGATAACACATGGATAAGAACTCAAAATCTGTGTCATAGGAGGTCTAATCGTTAATAGTAATATACATAATTGGGTTCCCTCTTGATGGTGTGCTCTCGTTTCCCTCCTTCTCTGCCTTCTTCTTTCTCTTTCATTTCTTCTCTTTCCTTTTCTGCTTAGCCTCTTTTTCTTACTTTTCGTAGCCCTTCCTGTCTTCAAATTGCTTTAATTGAGCTTCTCTTTTGGCCACATGTAGAACAATATGTGTTAATTTAGAGCAAGATGACATTATCGGTATTCCCAGTAAAACAATATGATACCCTTAACTGATGTCAGTAATGGAGCAGAAATGTCTTCGTGTATTCTCTCTTTTTGGACTCCCTTTTTCCTATAATGACATGAATTTATTTGTGTCTACCTTACCTACTTCTGTATGTATATAATAATATACATGACATTTTGAAAAGTCTCTGTGAATGAGTGCGCATTATACTTATGGGCAATAGGTAATAGGAATCATATTTTGGAATCATATTTTGCTTGAGTTGGGGGTAAAATTAATTCCCATCTTTGTGTGATGATTGAAAGTGCATTAAGTATTATGTTATTAAGTAAATCTTGAGAAATTACTATTAATCTTATTTTTGTAATCATTTATATATCAATGCATTGAGTCTACTGGGCCCAGTTACAATATTCCACACAGTATATTTGTAAAGATATGAAGTAAGTGTAATTCTATGAAAAAAGATTTAAGCAGTTAGAACTATGGGCCCTGGAAAGAGAAACTTAAAAATGTGACATGTTCATTATTGAAAAAACTAAGAGGTAGAATTTTATTACTGTAGAACTTAAAAATATTTGCTCAGTCATCATTCGTCTTTATTTTCAGATATTGCTTTAATTTGAATATTAGTACGTTGGTTTTTTGGGGGTCCTACTTCTAGAAAGCCAGAATTTTCCCTTTAAAATTAGCTGTCATGTCAAAGAAAAAAGCAGTATACAAGATAGAAAATATGACAGAAAACCAAGTAGGGGTTTGGACTATAGAGTAAGTAGGAAAGTTTATTACAACCTTGGTATTGAAAAATTTCTTTCGTTTTGATTGGTATTTGGTAGTTTACTTGATAAATTTCAAAATTAACCCTTAGAGATGTTTTTCTTCCACTTAAGAATTTTCTCAAAATAGAAAAATCTGAAAAGAAGATGAACTTTAAGAATCAGGTTATGTGTTCTTACATGGATTTACATTTAAGTATATTAAGATATCAAAGTTAAGTCTTCAAGTTTCTTTTTCCCCCATTTCTATTGAGAAATAATTGATATACATCACTATTGAGAAATAATTGATATACATCACTATATAAGTTTAAGATGTACAGCATGATGGTTTGATTTGCATATATTGTGAAATTATTGCCACAATAGGTTTAGTTAACATCCATCATCTTATATAGATACAATAAAAAGAAAAAAGTTTTGTGATGAGAACTCTTAGGATCTACTCTCTTAACATCTTCCCTGTATACATACAGCAGAGAATTCATCACACTTTATACTAAATCACTTCTAGGCACTTTTTACATTTCCACTGAAATAGCCAGCCAAGTAAATTTCCCTGGTGGCGGGGGGAATTCAATCACCAGATATTTTTGTAAAAATAGAATATTTTCATAGTCATTTCTCCCAATTTTATTGAGAAATAATTGACATATATCACTGTATAAGTTTTAAGATGTATAGCAGAATAGGTCAGGTTATAATATATATTGTGAAATTATTAGTTTTAGCATTTCTTAAAGCTGATGAATGTCCCATTCAGATCAGAAACTATCTCTCTATTTGTTAAATCATTTTTCCTAAATACATGCTTTTTGGCTTTTCTAAAAATTGATAATTTTTTGAAAAGCAAACCTAGTGTATACAGTTCCCAGTATATTTAAGGATATGAGAAATGTTATATTGGACTAATGTTTTAATTTGACAGTGGTACCAGTAAGCCTTTTCTGAGGGATAAGGGTCTATAAATTCCTTCTGTGACATTAAGATTATCTGTTAATGAGTATTTGGTGCACACCCAAACTTAACTACTTAGTATAGAAATGAATAATTTTTATTCTTTAACTACTTTTACTGGGTATTCTTTTTTTTTTTTAAGAAGTAGCTTTATGTAGCAATAGTAAGTCCATGTTTTCTGTCTATGTTTTTCAGAATCTTATAGACTTCTAGAGTCATTTTTCTAAGGTTTTATCTGTCCAGAGTACAGTTTTTAGAATTTTTCCGTCTTTAAATGAGATATACTTAATAAAGTTAACATCCTAATTTCTTTTTTAGCTCCCTTGCATATTTATTAAGGTATAGTGAGTATGTGAAATTTTCTAGTTGTAAGTATAGGATAATTGCATATAATCGTAAGGTAGTTCTGTATTGAACATGAATTACTTAGAAAAAGATAAAACAATATATGTCTAATATTTTGAGAACTTTAGTGTTTTGTATCCCCAAATATGATGGTAATGAACCATAAATTTATTTTCTAATTGATAGTAAAATTTGATTAAAAACAAATAGCTGATACTTTAGTTATCATTATCTTAATGTTTTTTCTAAAACATTAATATAAAAACTAGAAAAATAATTTGTACTTAGAAATTTAGCTGGTAAAAATTATAAAAGATAAATTCAGATACCTTAGATATTTTGCTTCTTCACCTATGTATAATTTGTTTCAGTAACAAAGAAGACCATGCATAACTTTAAAATTTAAACCCTTTTATCTCATCAGGAATTTTGTCACAGCAAAATAAGTTGTGGTTTTTGTTCCCCAAAACTACTGACAGTCTAAAGAATGTTAAGCTTAATTTGGAAAGATAATGGATAGCATATGTCATCTTTTCCTATCATTATAACCATTAATATATATGACCAATTCATCAGAGATAAGGGGTAGATATTTTTGTTAGCTATTTATTGAAATTCATATTTTTATGTGAAATTCTACCTGACATTCCCCAAACTTTAAAACATTATGATTTGGAAAACAAGGAAAAAAAAATTTTAGAGGATGCTAATCAAATGAAGTGAATGCAAAGATTAACATTGTAAAGCTTTCCTGTATCTTCAGGATCATGAGGGAGGGAGGGAGGGAGGGGTGTGTGTGTGTGTGTGTGTGTGTGTGTGTGTGTGTGTGTGTGTGTGTGTACACGTACGTGTGCACGTGCATGCACAAGCACGTGTGTTACATGTTTAGTTGGGATGCTAGATAGATGCAATGCCAGATGTAGAACCCGGCTAACCCATAGAATGTGGGTTATGTATATACATTTATGAGTATATATAACTATATGAGAGTATTCTGGCTATGTCATTTTATTTTCAGAAAGCATAAATTTTAACTAGTTTTCTAAAAATTAAAATTATATTTTTTAGTGTTGCTTTTTGAGCATATGGATTTCAGAATAAAAAATGAAAAATAGAAGCTATATCTTCAAAGCAAAATTTAATCCATATACTTGTGTTTATTAGGAAGTACGTATGAGAAATTTGAATCTGGGTGACTCATTTCTTATTTTGATAATATGTCTATGTTTTTAAAAAGCACTTTTAAACTAGAGTAGAATGAGATTCTCACTTATCCATGATATATTTAAATTCAGAACAGTATTTTGAACTATAAAAATTTAGATAATAGTATTATGTTTAATGCATTGGGAAGAGCATTCCATTTTTTAATACTTCATGTGAGATTTCTTTTAAAATGCCTAATATTCAGTCTTTTATATTGGACTCTTCAAATATTAGCATTCTGAGAATGAAGAGCTATATAAGTGAAATCCACATGCATAAAAATTTGTTAAAGAAAAATAACATGATTACTGATAGAATTACTATTTACTTTTGAGTTTTATTTGCACCTAGAAAATATCTGCCCATTATCATCACTGTATGTTTATTTTATTTTTATTTTTTTGCAATAATTTGCTTTCAAAAACATGTACTTAAAATTGTCTTTCTGGCATAATTGTTTGGATTGTGAAATGTACATGAGTTATTTTAATACTGTGAAAATATATAGGTTATTGCATCTTCTGTATTAAAGGTTTCATGTGAATAATTTACCATTTCTTTCTGTTTTCATTGAACTATTCAGTGGTCGGTGAAGATGGTAAGCCTTATGTGCTGATTTATATACTGTGCCAACATTAAGTAATCTCAAAACATTGTTTTGTTTAAGTCAAAACAAGTGGTAAGGTACATCCCTACATTTCACCTTGTACATGTCTTTTTATAATTTAATTCATAGTCCAACATATGCCAGTACCTCTTAATGTCATAAAAATTCAAAAATAATTTGTTTAACCTGTAATCAACCCATTAAAATCTTAAATGTTATTGGGTGTAGTCCTTGTCATGTTACAGAGAATAAAATTATAGTTAAGCATTATTTTGAAAGTTACATGGTTGAACAAAGTTTATGTTTTTATAGAAGGAAAATTAAAAATGATTTTTAACGCCTTTAAAAAAGATTATATAAATTTGATTTGCAATTTATTATAAGAATCATTGAATTTTCCAAACACTAAGAATGAAAATTTTTCTACTGATTTCATTATAGAGTCTAGTGCTTTCTTCGGTACTGTGAACAGGTGTAAAAGCACAAATAACCTAAATATTGTGTGTATGTGTATGTATGCTTGTTGCTCCTTTATACATTTATTTCAGACAAGTTAATGGAAGTGCATTGTGAAGACCTAACCAAAAAATTATTGAATGCTTACATAGTTTCTCATTTTTAGAAAATAAACCACTCTTTTTCAGACTCTTGCAGTTTGGCCTTTTATGACTTTCCTTGTAGGAGAGGTGGTTAAATGCATCAGTGGTCTTCCTTATACCTACAGGAAATAGAGTGGGTTTAGTTCTCATATTCTATAAAAGAATAGGTTATATAGTCAGAATTGGGTACCAAGTGCCTAGGTACATACTGTTCATAAATTGACAAGGTTTGATTAGGCATAAGTGGAAATTTGGTGGATTTACTTACAAGTAGTTTCGAGTTTATTATAATATTACTAAATAAATCACGTTGGAATACGTTTCATCACTTCATTAGTTTTCCAGAATTTTAAGAAATATTTGAAAATATGTAGAGTAGTTTATAGACATGCTACCCTGAACAAACCCAAACCCGTCTGATCTCAGAAGCTAAGCAGGGTCGGGCCTGGTTAGACCAGGTGCTGCAGGCATAAAAAAAAAAAAAGGGATTGTAAGCTGACAAGGTCCTTGAGATCTGTGAGGTCATCCA
The DNA here is from genome assembly GCA_030015415.1 of Cynopterus sphinx. Taxonomy (NCBI): domain Eukaryota; kingdom Metazoa; phylum Chordata; class Mammalia; order Chiroptera; family Pteropodidae; genus Cynopterus; species Cynopterus sphinx. The sequence continues at coordinate 65,885,610 of CM057387.1, read as the reverse complement.
AGGGTTGCCTCTCCTAAAAATTAAAAATAAAAATAAAAATGTATAGATTAGAAAGTTTTAACTTTGGCACACACATAATGGTTTTTAAAACCTGTGCCATAAGTTAGAGTAAAACTGAAAACTTATATTGATAATTGACCGCTAAATTTAAAGGCATCTTAGGAAATTTTACCATTTATTTAGGTCAGATTTGGTTGATTGACAGATTTTTATGTGTGGTTACTGGTAGATTAAAAAACAAAAGCATCTTAGATACGATGTCCTACTTTATAAGTAAGCTTGTTGAATGTCCATAATGTGCAGGCCTCTTGGGAAAAATTCTAGATTCTGTTATTCATTAAATGTTACATATGATCATGGTTCATTCTAAAAGTGAGTTTTCTCTTTTTCAAAAGTACAGGAAGCATTCTTATAGATGGTGAAATAAATCTATTTAGCATATATGTTATAGGAATAAGTGGTCCAAAGAGCAAGGATGAATTTATTTTGGAAGCTCATTTCGACAACACTTTAAAAATTGAATTTGTGCATTCTTAACATTATCAACTTAAAAAGAAAAATGAAGAATGAGATAAGTGTCATCAGTTTTTGGACTATATAAAAACTCTGTGTAAATATGAGTTTATATGAAATAGAATCAATAGTTGCTAATATTGGCTGTGTTTTATAATCTCTAATATAAAGTTAAGAGTGACATGATTAACATTCATGAGGAAAAGACATCATTTGAATCAGATTTACATCTAAATACTAGCATTTTTTTCTTAAATGGTATAGTTGCTTGAATATCAAAGCAACTATATTAAATATTTAAAAAATGTAAACATTAAGTGTACTTCCACTTCCTAAAGAAGGATTATTTCTCTCTGGATCATATCATTCTTTCAGGAACAAAAGAGGTATGTTATTTGGTTATACAAAAGGATAATTGAAAATAGACTCCTTATTGGAATTTAATTTCTACTTAAACTTTACTCAGTGGATAGTTCTAGCTTTTGTTTTTTAATGATCAAATATGTTTTGTTTCTAAAGAATAAAATGGTCTAATAAATGTAATCATTCAAAGACTACATGCAATAGTAACATTTTATTAGATTGTCTTTATGAGGTAAGTTGCTTACTTCAGTTATATAAACTTCAGCTTTTCAATCTGAGCATTAGTATATTCTGTCATGGCAGTGAGTGTGATTTGGGAATGTAATATGTTATATATAAATAATAATTTGTATAGATGAGAAATGTTATGTGTTTTCATTTTGTTGTTGCTGTGAGAAGATTCGTATGTATTTTATCTGCCAAGATCTAGGAATAATGTTATATTGGTCATTACCAGTTATCTATATCTGGTGATATATTTATCATTCTCTTAAATGATTTTTATAAACTGATTGGAATTTGAACCATTTTATTAATATATTTATTTTAGTTAATACATATCTGTGTAGATTTTCTTTTTCTTAAAAGGGGTTGTCTGGGCTACTTTGAAATTAAAATTAACATGTATTTTTATTTTATAATGGGTATTTGTTAAAATAACATTTCTTGAAAATAACTTTTGTAATGATTTAGATTCTCTTTTCAGGGCCCAGCACTAGAAGATTTCAGTCATCTGCCACCAGAACAGAGGCGTAAAAAACTACAGCAGCGCATCGATGAACTTAACAGAGAACTACAAAAAGAATCAGACCAAAAGTATTTTTCCATTAACTCCTCTCTATCATTATTATTCGTTTCAGGGTCTACTCTGAATGATGTGTTTAAATGTGATGTATAAAAAGTTTAAAAATCATACATCCTAATTGAAATATCTTTTGAGGGGAAACAATACACTCCTAAACTTTGGAAAATTTTATAGTTGCCATATTGCAAGGGAAAATGAAATGTTAGAGAATTTCTTAGGTTGTAGATTACTTATTGGATGCTAACATATTTATGCCTTACATACATTTACACAATTGCTTGATGACTCATTATCAAGAGCAGTTGGGTAAATTTTGCTTTAGTATATAGATTGAGTTCAATAGAAACCTGAAGTAGTAATTATTTTGTTTGCATCAAAATATGTTGACAGTGCTTGATTATTTATGGCTTCAGATTCATTCACTCACAGCTTTAATTTTTAATTATATAAAGTTTTCTTCAGTTCTGTTTTAATAAACATAGACAGTTAAGATGAATGAAGGGTTATTCCATGGATTGTTGACATACTTTTTGCTTTTACATTGAAGATAAAACTGGAGCTTAAATTCTTAACATGAGCGATTAAAGTTTTGATGTTAAGAATTGTACATTAGCTGTGATTGGATGCTTAATCATAAATTAAATACAGCATTATAGTCAATTCTCATTATTTGTGGCAGTTATACTCTATAAAGCCACTATGAACACTTGAATTAGTGAATCCTGAAACAGAAAATATTAGGTTGGGTTCCAGTTAACTTCTGGCCACAATATTTTTATCAACTGATATGTACATAAACTTGTATTATGTGTGTTCCTTTTTAAAGACAACATTATTTAATATATATTGATTCATTAGCTTTGAACTCAGGGCCAGTTCAAAGCTGGTGTCTGAACAGACCTCATATAACATACATACATACATACATACATACATACATACATACATACATATGTATCAATCATGTATTTTCTGAATAAGGCACCTCAGCCTTCATGTACTTAGGAACACTTAAGCACTATTCTTAGGAGCTATTTAAACAAAAAATCACCAACAAAGCACAATAATGCAAAAAAAGAAAGACACCAGACCACAAAAAGGACATTGGTTCAGAGTATCAGAGCAGAAACAAGAAGTTAGAGCATCTCTTTGTTTGACTTCAGCTGAAAATGTACATGTGCATCAAATGACTCAAGTTTTTCACAACTTTGTGCATGTATAATGACTTTGAAAGTGCCATGAGTATTCCTTTTGGGATTACAAATACATTTTAGCAAGTGGGCAATTCATAAAAATCAATCTGTAAACATGAGGATCAAAATCAAATTTTTTTGTGGAATTCTGTAGGGATTGGAGAGTCACCGGAAGTTGAGAGAGGAGGTGATATTATTACCTCTGTACTCTAAGATAATTGAAAACTGAAGAGTAGATTGTATAGGAAAGAAGATTTTATAATCAAGTGAGAGATGCTGTGGGCCTAAAATAAGACATGTCTTGAGAATAGGAAGGAGTAGATGTGAGTCATTTCAAAGGCACAGTAGGTCAGTCTTTTCACTTGATTGGAAGTTGAAGAAGGGAAAAATGGAGGCATTAAAAAAAAACAGGCTTTGTAGCTCAGGATTACAGATAAAGAATTAAGTGAACCAGTAAGAAAAAATAAATTTGGAGCAACGATAGTGGTTTTGTTTATGTTGAGTTTTGAAACACGTTGAAAAATCCATCTGAAGGAATCTAGTTGGGTTTGGAAATTAAATCTAGAGCTTAAAGAGGACTGGTGATACATATTTGAGAGTCATCTGAAGATAGGTAATATTAACACAGTAAGAGTCAATGATATCTCAATGAAACTGGCGAAAAAACAAAACAGACCATTCTGAAGAAGGAGGAATGTATGATGAGATTAGAAGAAACCTATGTCATTTTATGTAACACACATTTCAAAGAAGAACAGAGAAAGAGAAGGAGCCAGTAAGGGAGATTATGAGACAGTAGAGGAGAGAAGGGGAAAAAAAGGTTATCTTCCAGGAGATCAAGATAAAAAGTATTAAGGAATGTTAGTCGATAATATCAGATTTAGAGTCAAGGAGAGCTATGAGGCATAGCCTATTATGATGCCTTAGTGAAGAGGAGGTGAATAACTGAATTTAAAGGGAGGGGTAAGTTAAAGATGGCATTCCTATTTTTAGCATAAATGAGTGGGCAGACAGTGATTCTGTGAACTGAGAAATGGTGGAATAATGTGTCTTTTTATAGTGAGTTTGAGTTTAGGAATATTGAGGAATATCTTCTAGCCTTTGGTTAAGTGTGTGTGTGTGTGTGTGTGTGTGTGTGTGTGTGTAATCTCACTTAGGAAGTAAGAAATGAGAAATGAAATTTATTTTGTTTTTGATATTCCAAATGTTTTAAAAGACTTTCTATAAATTACAGACTCTGTATACATTTTCAGCTTTATGCACATTATCTTTAATCAGATAATATTTGACTAGACTTAAATAGATATGACTCTTTTCAGATTAGGGTGCATGTGGGTCCCCCACATCAAATGAAACTTTTATCTGGGAACATATAGAGTGAATATTTAATTCTATGGGTTCCTTTTTGTTTTTAGAGAAGCACTCAACAAAATGAAAGATGTGTATGAGAAAAATCCACAAATGGGGGATCCAGGAAGTTTACAGCCTAAATTAGCAGAGACCATGAATAATATTGACCGTCTGCGAATGGAAATCCACAAGAATGAGGTAGATTTGTTATTTAGCAGTTATCTAAGATAAATTCATTTGTATAAACTTTATTATGATAGATTGGTTTTGCTAGAATTATCTTCAATTTTTTTTTTAATTTTAGGGTTCATAATTTAAAAGTAAGGTATTATGGTTTATAATGTTTAGTAGCCCACTGAAGTCTTTTTTAATTAAAACTTTGTATAAATATGAACTAAACATTTTGAATAGTTTTTATTAGCTATAAAGTTGACCACTGACCAAATTGGAATAAAGGTTTCTTTTATTTAAAAATTACATAATCATAAAAACTCAAAGCAGATTTTAAATGTAGGATTTCTTATAGGCTTTTAAAAATATTTATTCTCCGCTTTATTTTATTTTTTCCTAAGGCTTGGCTCTCTGAAGTTGAAGGCAAAACAGGTGGGAGAGGAGACAGAAGACATAGCAGTGACATAAATCATCTTGTAACACAGGGACGAGAAAGGTCATTTATTTTTTTTTGTATTGTATTTTTTTCTCTTCCCTCAAACTTTTCTTACATTTTTGTCTTAAATTTCATGAAATGTTTTTTTCTTTTTTCCCTCAATTAACAACTTTTCTTTTAATAACATTGTCAGTCTTTTGAACTAAAATAAATTTCTGTTTCTTTCCAACAGCTACAGGTAAAGTATAAAATTTCATATTTCTGCTCAGTTCTAGTTTGTCAAGTATCCAAAAACTGGTAGGAACATAGAAGATTCTTGGAGCTACAAACTGGAAAGATTCCCTTAAAGTTTAGATGGAGTTGGGTATTTAATACCAAAGAAAAATTTAACTGTCAACTTGCTCAAAGGTTTGTGAAGGGAAAAAAATGTATATTGTTAGTTCAGACCAGAGCTTCTAAAAGGCATTTTGCTAGTATCCTTTCATAATATTTGTGAGATTTCCTCCCCTCTGTATAACATGTTCTTTTGTTTTTATAATAAAGCCCAACAAATTAGGATTCACCTTAGAAAGAATTTGAGAAATCTTGGTTTACTGCTTAATTACAGTTTAATTTAAGCAAGTTCATTTTTAATGCTCTCTGAGTCTCAGTTTTCTAGAATACAAAATAGAGATTTAAATACCTATTATGCAGGGTTATTAATAATAAATGAAGTAATGTACATAAAGCACCTAGTAGTAAAATGTCTGGTAATAGGATGTTCTTGACAAATGTTAGTTCCTCCTTCTCTTCTGTTACCACTTTTTGAAAGTGTGCCTAGCTTTAGTATATCAAGAGATATCCAGAAATATTCTAGTTTTTGTTATTAGGTAAAACCTAGATTAAAATAATCTGATCTCTTAGCTCATGTTATTTAAGGACATGGCTTTCAGAAAGTGATGTTAATCTAATTTTGTAGATTTTTAAAATTCTAATCTTATTTATTTGATGCTTTAGAAAAATTAACTTTTTTCTCTGATTTAAAAAAATTTTTAAGAAAAAAGTACCTTTGGATTACCTACATTCTTTGGATTTCCTACATTTTTTGGATTTCCTAGTTACTAACTTCCTTGTTAACATGATTACTTGGAAATTGACTTTACTAGGGTCTTGGTTTTCATTGACAGAGTGATTTGCTCTACCCATAACGGCTTAAACTAAAAAGTGATTTTATTAGTTGGTTTCAGGGAGAGCTTGATCTAGGAGCTCAGATTATCCTCAGGACTCAATTTCTCTCCACCTCAAGTTCTGCCTTTCACTGTGTTGGCTTCATCATAAGGCTAAAAATGATGATCTTAAAATTTGGTGATCTTTCAAAGGTCTAGGCTCATTTCTCCAGGTTAAAGTCCAGTGGAAGAGGAAGGGAGCTTCTCTTTCAACAGTCTTAAGCTAAGGTCTCTCTGCATCTTTATATCCAGCTGGGTTACAGACCTACTCATGAACTCTTCACTCTGGCCATACAAGTGCTGTACTAAGATGGGCCCTCTGGAGCCAGGATAGAACAACTTCACCTGAAGCCTGTGAACTAAAAACATGGGTCTGGCTTGGCCCCCTAAGGAATTTTAGGGTTATCTTGCCAAAAGAGAGGGTAATGAATCCAGAATGATGAAAGACAAACATTCACTACATCTTTATATTTTCTCTCTGGACCTGGTGATAGAGATACATATTTACTGAATACATGTTATGTGTCTAGAACATTGTAGTCTTCTAATTTTTTAATTTCAGGAAATTCAACAAAGAAGCATTTTGTTTTAGAAGCAGTATATGTGTGTGTGTGTGTGTGTGTGTGTGTGTGTGTGTGTGTGTGTGTGTAAGTAATATATGTATGTGTGTAATATATGTATGTATGTCAGCATTTAAGAAAATAAAGGCCTAATTTGCAACTGTGTCATTGATATTTGATTCTTTGAATTGATCCTGAGATCAACTTGTAGATAATATAAAACGTTCCCATGTTTGTGATACTTGATCAGAGATCATTTTATGTTTTATAGCCCTGAAGGAAGTTATACTGATGATGCAAACCAAGAAGTTCGCGGGCCACCCCAACAGCATGGACACCACAATGAGTTTGATGATGAATTTGAAGATGACGACCCTTTGCCTGCTATTGGACACTGCAAAGCTATTTACCCTTTTGATGGTATGATTTTTCTAATATATTTGCTAAAATTGGTTCTTTAGAGTTTACATACAAGAGTCATGCACTTTAGAGTCCTCAGCTAAATAATACATTGTCAGAAAATTATAATCCTAGTTCTTTAGTCTGACTGATTTTGTTTAACTGTATTATAAATATAGAGATTTTCCTTTCATACATGAAATAGAAAGAAAATTACCTATGTTATCAGCATCCTAAAACAGATTGTTATTATCAACTTTGCTCAATATAGAATTTCCCCCAGAGGTCTAACTAATGCTACACATACTCATCAAAGTTGAAGCAGCTTGAGCATTTAATTTAGCCCAACCCAGGATGTAGAAGGCTGATAGATATCACTTAATGCTTTCCTTTGTAACTTGCTAACATTGGGAGACAGGAACAAGGCAAATGGCATATCTGAATGCCATCATCATATCCTGATGCTGTAGGCCACATTTTTAGGTGAGGGAAGGAGAAAATGTGGTAGCGTCTGACTGTGCCACCTTTTCCTCTGTGATTGTTGGATGACAAACTTTTTGAGGGGAAGAAATCATTGTGGCCCTCTCTTACTGATTTTTAGTTACCCTTCTCTCTCTTGAACTGTGAAAAATCCTTTTTTTCACAGAGGAACTCATAGAGGAACATCATAACACCTTTACAAATAAGTTGTAAGATGGTGTTTGATTTAACCTCCTTCCCTACACATTCATTGTATTAGTTTTAAAATTGAGTAAAATCTTTAGTTATCCTCATTCTAAGAAAATAATAGTATATAAGATATTGCTATACTGTAACCTAGAGAGTAATCTAAGGAAGGAATTCAGCATATGTTCAATGAAGATTCATTTGTGAAAAATTGTTAATGCTAAGCAGGTTGAGAGTGGTTGGGGATTGAGAAGAAAGAGAGCCCTAAGGCTAATGAGGTTTTGAAGGAAATTTGTGCTTTGTAGCTACCATCACCAGAGTTGAACTTGCGTTTTGCTCTCTGCTCTTTCTTCAAACTACATTCTTTCTGTCTGTCTCTTCACCCTCTCACTGCTCACTGTCTTCTTACTATTTTTCTAGTCCATATCTCTTGGATTTTTTAGATAACAGCACTAGTCAAATTTAGGAAAGGAGTTGGAATAGTGAAATAAGAGTTAAGAGTATCCTTTTAAATTATAAATGTCATTGTGGTTCAGATCTGTCATATTTTACATGGGGTACGGGGAGAATGTTAATGCTAGCCTCGCAGGGTTATTGTAGCTTAAGTGGGATAATGTATATGAAAGTATTGGGTAAACTACAAAGTGTCATCAAAATGTTGCTAACAAGAATCATTGGGCCCATAGTTCTAGGTGCATTGAAATCTAGTAGGGTTTCATGTTGTTTTGAGGGTTGTAATTGTAATTTTTACTTGAAATTATTGCTGTGCTTAATTATATTTGTACTATGAAAACTCTTATCTAGGACATAATGAAGGTACTCTGGCAATGAAAGAAGGTGAAGTTCTATACATTATTGAGGAGGACAAAGGTGATGGATGGACAAGAGCTCGGAGACAGAATGGTGAAGAAGGCTACGTTCCCACGTCATACATAGATGTAACTCTAGAGAAAAACAGTAAAGGTGCAGTAACTTACATCTGAACTAACCAGGCAGTTTTGTGATATGTATGACAGAAACGATAAAATAAAATGAAAACACATTCAGCGGGTAGGAAAACATAAAACTTAAAGGCCATTCAAGATTTATTGTTCACTGTGTGAGCTGAATGTAGGCTCGATCTTGGAGATGTGAATATTACCACAAGAAACTGCTCTCGTTGATGCTTTACCATTTGAGTGATGTTGGTGTGAAGCTTAATTGATGCCTTTTGCTTTATGTCCTGCTTAAATCTGTTTGAAGGATTTGTGTTTTCTGCCTTATAAATCATATAATTTGATCTATTAGGCAGGAATCCATAGATAAAAGCTCCTCAGCCCCCAACTCTCCACCCCCCCCCCACACACACACATACACTTGGTTTCAGAAAACATAGTGACTCTAGTGAATTCAAAGAAGCAAAACTGCTATGAGATGCTATAGAAAGCTGACTCCCAAAGGAGAGGTTTGGCATAGGAGTTTGAATCTAGTTTCTAGGAATAAAAGTAATAGCTGGCTAATTTGATACAGTAAGATTATAACCATTTTCATTTTTCTCCCTGTTCTTAACTGATTTTCCTAAAGGAAGAAAATAACTATGTAGCACAAAATCTATTTTAGTAGTAGGTAAATCAAGAGACTTGCAAAATAAATCAACCTGGTATCTCTTATGTGAATAATATGGCTTTCTTTTGAGACCCGAAAATATTTTCAGGCTTACTAGTAATTTTCACTAATGTACAGGCTTCCTTCCAAATTAATCTAATGTTTATATTTTTCATCCTGAAAATACTTTTGGGAATATCACTTTAGTGATTATTTATTATTTAGTGGTTGTACATATGAAAATAGGTTCTACATAAACTTAGAAAGGAAATCTTGAATGGAGGAGAAGTACTGGCACGTTTTACTTTGAAAAGAAAGACAACTTTTTTAACTAACTGAGATGGAAGAAGATATCTGTGCCACTATTTAGGGCATTGCCTCATTTTAGCTGAATCATCAATTATTAAAATAGATTTTTTTCCCCCAATTAAATTCAACAAGCATTTGCTAGATTGTGCAGTGCTAGTTATGTGAAGTGAAGTGAGGAAGTAGACCGATTTTTAGTTTTGCTCATGTTCCAAATTTTTCTGGTGTTTCAAAAGCTGACTATAAAATGATTTTAGAGACATTTGGGATGGACACTTTAAACTGAACACCCCTTTTGGTCTTACCAAAGGTCTTCAGTAATTGTTCTTTTCTTTTTCCTCCTGGACTGCAGGTTCCTGAAGAGGGTTTCAGAGGAAATGGGCAAGATGTTGAAGGAGGTTACATGCAGCTGCTTTTGGGGGGAGGGAATTAGAGTTGTCAGGCTCAAAGAGAGTGAGAGAAGCAAGTTGCATGAGTGCATGCAGATATTATTTTCTACTAACTTCATTAGTATTTCCATACATTATTTTAAAAAAATCATTGTAATGCCAGTTCTTAAATTTCTCAGTTACTTCACATGAAGGGGGAAAAGCCAACAATTGGCTCACTTTTTCCATTTATTTTACTGATTTCTAAATCAAAGCGCAGCACTGTCATTAAATTTTTCTTAAATTTGGCTGTCCCACCAGGACCATCTCCATCCCAGCTCTGTTTTAATTGGCTTTTAGACCCATTGTCTATTAGAACCCTTGCCATTTGTCAGTGTCTGCCTGCGCCACCTCTGCTTGCTTAACATCCTGTTGCATGTCTAGAGTGATCGAGCTAGATTTTTCAGGCATGTCTTTTTAATCCCTTGTTCTTGTCAAACCCTTTGTTGTTTTGTTTTACATTTATAGTGCACATCACTTTGTCAAACATCTCCAGCACTAATGTTTCCATCCTAGTGTTTGTGTATGCTGCTGTAACTTCCCCACTGCAAAACATTTCAGTTTTGGCATTATGAAGTAGTTTGAACCTGAAGTATTTATGATAAGAAAAAGAAAACATCTCTGCTCTAGCCTACAGCCCAGTTGAAAGAACTCTTTGAAACATGATACATCTTCAGCACCCCAGTCTGGGAAGAATCTATAGTCAGCACTGAAATCCTGGCATAATAAACACAGAAGATACTCACCACCTCAAGATAAAGGACTATTGTCAGAAGTCAGCCGCTTCCATTCAAATGCTGCCTTAAACTAGAGTGCCTAAATCTGTTGATTGCCAACACTACCACTACAGTATCCCACAAGGGCTTTATGTGTCAGCTCAGTGCGACCACCTCTAACTCGGCAGGGCTGCTGTAGCTGCCGATGTAGCCTCGGTAGGTGGCTTTTAGAGCTCTGCCATGTTTGATGGTGCATCTTCAAATTTCTGCATCAAACTGAAGACATGTTCGAGTCCATTTTACTTAGTGTTTTTATGAGAAGTTTTATGGATCTCCCCCCCATTGTCTTTTAATTGGGGTTACCATGTTCTTATTTTATTTTTACAATTATAATCTGTTTCCAAGTGAGGCTTTTGTTTGAACCAGATAGAATTTAGTGGAACTTTGTAATCTATGTGCACTTTTACTTGTAAAATGAAAATTTCTGTATGTTTATACTTGTAAATATATTTGTTGTTAGTGCCCTCTTGCTCATGTCGTCCTGCCTCGCATTTGTGGTTCTGTTAATGACTTGTATCTTAACTAATTTTTTAGTGGTGTTTAATAGGGAGACGGGTGGGGGCGGGGGGCTGTTTGTACCAATGGAAGCTTTATTTGGTTCTTTACTGTTTTGAGGGAAGAAAGAGAACGTGAAATGGTCTGTGTATTGTTGGATTTTAAGCAATATTTTAGAAGCTGTGTGACTGCTTTAATAATTTTTTCCCAGTGTTGTTTGAATTGTAGTACCAGTTATACTAAAGCTGAATGACAATTTTAAAGTTAATGCCTTCATAAGATCAAGTGTGTTCCTGTTACACAGCTGACATATATAGTGTATTACTTTTGAGGCTAGTAACTATAAAGTTTAGATTTTGAATCTCGTTACAGGGTTATTTATATAATGTGACATTATTCAATACTGACAGACTACATAAGGTAGTTTTAAATCCTAGTGCTATTTGTATTTTAAAGGTTAGCAATGAGGAGGAAATGTGATCTGGCTGTGTTTGTCTTCTGTACAAAGCCTGAAGTGCTTGTGTTTTTTTGGCTAGCAGCCACAGAGGGCAAAGTTTAAGGTTTTCTTGTAAGGACTAACTGTTCTTTTCAAGCTACTGTTTGTTTTTCTAAAAGCAGGATTTGCTTCCGTAGGAGGCAAGTTCCTTCATGTGGAATAGTGCAACCTATATATGGGTTATTACAATAGGAAAGACATTTGTACTTGCACAGTTTAAATCATTCTTAAATTTTGAACATGTGACTTGTCCAAAAAAAATCTTTAATTTTTCAGTAATTTTTACTCTTTTTGTGCACATGTTGATTTCTTAATGGTAAATGTTTTGTTTAAGATAGTGTTCTCTGTTGAGAATATTTTCACGGAATAAAACAATCTTTTCATGGTCAGTTAAGGTGTATAGTGTGTTATATTTCATTGCTATGTGAACTAGAGAAATGTAATGAGTTTGTTCTTGAATGTGCTAAATTCCAGATAATACTAAGTAGATGACAAGTTACATAAGTGGAAACATCTGTATTGGGCAACCTTTTTACAAAGCAGGTTTGAAAATTTTTTTCTAGTTTTAGTTTCATTCAAGCTTTCCTAAAGAAAAAAAGTTAACTTTTTCTTTGGAGTAAATTTGAATATAATAATTTGTATTTTTTATCTTTGTTCTATAATAATTGTGTTGCATAAAAGTCTTTCTTTTTACACTGTCTTATCCTCTGCATCCATGAGAACTGTCTATACCACACATAGCTCGATCTAGTCACACATTGCTCAGCATTTCCTGTGCTTCTGCTTGAATATCTGATCAGTCAGAAAAAGCACCCTTGTCTCCCTGGCATTTCAAATCATGGAAAGAGAATGTTTGCTGTAATTAGTGTCATATCTGTCATTTTAAGAAGTTTTAATTTCAGAACATTCATCTTTTTAAAAGGGCAAATATGAAGCTATGACTAGTTACTTCTGGAAACTCCAAAAGAGAATAAAACTTAGGGTTGATCTTGAACAATGAGGGATTGTAATTGTTGAGAATAAAATTTAGAGATCAATGCCAAGCTTGGAAATTGGGACACACACACAAAAAAATAGCAGGAAAAACAGTGTCAACAAGAACACTCAAAACAATGAAAAGGGCTTTTACTATCTGAACTAAGATCAGGGAAGTGAAATTCTACTTGCTAGGGAAAGATAACATCCTTATAACAATATTAACAAAGGAAAAGTATCTCCAGACTTATTGAAACATAGATTTTGTGAGGAAAGTATTAGTTTAGGTGAAAAATGCTAAAGAAACACCAAAGCTATTTCAATGAGCTCATATATCTGGGATCAAATATATCCCTGAGTATAGTCACTGTCAGTAATCTAGAAAACTACAGAAAATATGAGGTGCCCAAAGATTGGGAGATGGGAAGATAAAAATTTTCAAGATTGAAGTCTGGGAAGTTTGAAAACTCTTAAAAGTACTAGATAATTTTGTCAGCATTTAGGAGAAAATATAATGGGCAACTGACCTAGGTCCTAGGAATTTAAGTCACATCAAGTTAGCCTCATTCCTTTCTTTAGATACAAATGGGGAACTCTATAGGCATAATTCTTTTGATTTTAGCACAATTTTAGTATTTGACAAGATTTCTTGTTTTTATAAGATGGCAATAGCATTGTAGAGAATGGGAACTAGCAGCAAGTCGATTTGGTAAACCCTGGATGTCAACCCTGAGGAGAACTTACTGTGTTAAGAACCATAATAAATGTATCACCTAACTTAAGAAATAGAAAATTACTATCTCCTTCTCTTTCAAGGATAGCCATTAACCTGAATTTTATCTTTATTTTGCTTTTCTTAGTTTTACCATGTGAGTTTTTCTTAAACCTGATTAAAGTTACATTAAATATTTGAGCTCTGTAAAGATGGTCTTACACTCTGTTCTAGCAGGGCTTATATTCAGTTAGTGCAAACTGACATAGCCATGGTTAATACTAAATATTAGAAATATTTCCATAGTGGTGGTTAAAAAGAAATACTGAAAAGTTGTAAACTGGTCAGTAGTATAAGTTCGGGTAAAAATGTTCTCTCAGAAACCACACATGACTCCCTGTTTCTTGTTTGAGCACTGGAGACAAAGCTGAACATTATTATTTCAGGTGTTAGAGAATATTCTCTGGTTTCCTAAGTTCTTGAGTGGGAGAAGGACATGAGCAACCAAGCTGAGGAAAACCTCTGTTTAAAGAAATGCCTCATCCTGCTCAGACACATCTAAGCTCTGAGAGCAGCTGGGAAACTGGAAGGGAGTGTAGACTGGTGTTTGGGGACATAGCTCCTTGCAGCATGGTAATGGCCCTTTAGCTGGTTATTTAATGTTTGTTTTGCTGCTTATTTGGTGGTGGAGGAGACCTGCCTTGTGCATTAAAGAGGTGTGAGGAGAGGGACTCTACAAGGACCCAGAAGAATGTGCTTTCTAGCAAGTAATGGGACAACTCCTGCTTTGTTGTCTCCCATCTTCCCTTGGCTGGTCTCCAGATAGGAGTATCACATTTGTCCTCTCCACCTCCACAAGTCCATCTGTCCCCTCACTTGCCTGGGCAGACCAAGGTGCTCGTTCTCAGGACCAGCAGACAGAAGCCCTAGTAGACTTGACCAGGTCTTCTTTCTTTCCCATTATGTCTTTGTCCTACATTGTAACTGGCATTCATCTGGTCATTGGTTGTTTCCTGGTTGGCTGATGTGAGGGACACAATTTTGGATGTGGAATGAAAAAGACTTAAGCTTCCAGTTCCCAATTAGCTCCCCCCGCCCCACCCTCTTTCTACACTTTTTCCTCTAGGTGGGAGCTTCTACCACTGGCTCTTGGCATATAGCCAGCACCCAGATATCCTGTTTAGTGAGGTAAGATGGGGATCAGCTGCATGTCTCCTCTTTTCAGGTGCCAGACAGCATATTAGTAAATTAATGACTATCAGCAGAGTGGGGTAAGTCACTAGAAGACCGTGCAGTCCTATGGCAAATCATGAGGCCATCATTTAACTGGTGACAGCCATATTAAAAAATTATACCAAACCAACTATTTAAACAAATAATTTGGAAGTCATTAGTATTTGATGAATGATTTGCGCTTTCAGCACTTGATAGTTTTATGTAGTTTATTTAAAAGGGTTTTTTTGATTTGTATGTTAATTTACATATTAATTTAATAGTTCATATGTGATTTATATGTTAACATTAATGTTCTACTTGTTAAAAATTTTTAATATGTGGTATCTTCTGAGACTTGCTTTTTCACTCAACATTGTTCTAAGATTTATCCATGTTTATGTATAATTTATTTTACTGTGTTTAGGATTCCATTTTATAAATACATACAATTTATCCTCCTATTGGACATTTTAGTTATTTCCTGAATTTTGCTAGTATAGTTGATTCTTAAACGATGGGCATTAACTGCCTGGGTCCACTTATACTTGGATTATTTTCATTGACTATACTGGAAAATATTTGGAGATATGCTACAATTGGAAAAATTTGCAGATAAACTGCATAGTCTAGAACTATCAAAAGTTAAGAAAAAAGTGGGTCATAAATACATAAAATGTATGTAGATACTAGTCTATTTTATTATTACCATAAAATATACACAAATCTATTATAAAAAGTTAAAATTTATCAAAACATGCATGCAAATGCTGACTGCATGTCACCATGTGCAGTCAAGAGTAATGAAACATGTAAAGATATATTAAACCATAACTACATAAAATTAACTGCAGTACACATTATATACTACTATAATAATTTCATAGCCACCACTTTTGTGTGAGCTCCTGTGTATCTGCTTAGGATGCCATAAGACACTAATCCATCTCCACATGAGCAGTTCATCTTCAGGAAATTTTGTTTCTCAGTAAAAAATGATCTCTCTCTCTCTCTCTCTCTCTCTCTCTCTCTCTCTCTCTCTCTCTGTGTGTGTGTGTGTGTGTGTGTGTGTGAGAGAGAGAGAGAGAGAGAGAGAGAGAGAGAGAGATTTCATCATGTTTAATGCAATAATGTAAACCTTGACTAACAGCTCCATGAGACTTATATAAAGTGCTACTAGTGATACTGGAAGTCCTCCCAAAGAGCAGAAAAGTCATGACATTACAAGAAAAAGTTGAGTTGCTTGATATGTACTGTAAAGGTCTGCAGCCATGGTTGCCTGCCATTTCAGGATAGAGAGTCCAGCATTAGGACCATTGTAAAGAAAAAAGGAATCCATGAAGTCATCACTGCAGCTGCACCATCAGGAGTGAAAGCCTTGCACTTTTTACAAAATAGTTTATGTTATATTGAAAATGCAGCTTTTATGTGGGTACAGGATTGCTAAAAGAAAGGCATAGCTATAGACACTATATTAGGGAAAAAGTGAAATTGTATGACAACTTGAAGCTTAAAGAAGGTGATGGATCTAAGACTGGAGAATTTAATGCCAACAAAGGATGGTTTGATCATTTTGGAAAGAGGTTTGGCTTTAAAAATATCAAGATAACAGGAGAAACAACTTTTGTTGGTGAAGAGGCAGCAAAGTTCCCAGATGCCATTAAGAAAATCATTAAATAGAAAGAATAGCTGCCTGAACAGGTTTTTAATGCCAATGAAAGTGCCCTATTCAGGGGAGAAAAGCCACAAAGGACAGTTATTAGTAAGAGAAGCAAGCACCAGGATTTAAGAGCAGGAAGGGTTAGGCTAACTGATTTTGTTCAAATGCAGTTGGTTTATGATCAGGACTATCCTTATTTATAAACCTGGGAAACCCTGAATTTGGAAGGGGAAAGATAACCACCAGCTACCAGTCTTTTGATTGTACAAGAAGGCCTGGATGAGAACCCTTTTTTCTGAATTGGTTCCATCAATGCTTTGTCCCTAGCAAGGGACTGCCTTTTAAAGTTCTCTTGATGTTGGACAGTGCACCTGCCAATCAGAACTTTATGAATTCAACAGGTGTCAAAGTGGTCTACTGGCCCCTAAACAAAGTCTCTCTTCAGCCTATAGGTCAGGGAGTCAGAAGGACCTTTAAGGTTCATTTATACATGCTACTCTATGGAAAGGATTTTCAATGCTATGGAAGAGAACCCCAATAGAACATGAAAGTCTGGAAAGATTACACCTTTGACAATGTCAGTTACAGAGAAAGTTGTGAAAGCCATCAGGCCCAAAATCCCTCCTGGAGAAAACGGTCCAGATGTAGATGACCACAGGATTTACAACAGCCAAATAAGGAAACCATGAAAGAGATTGTAGATATGCCCCCCCTCAAAAGTGTGTGTGGGGGGGAGTTCAAGATAAGGATCTTGGCAAAATTCAAGAGCTAGTAGATAGCACAACAGAGAAATTATCAGAAGACGACGGGGATGAGTGCTTCCAGTTCAGTGCTGATGATGAGGAAGAAGGCATAGAAGCAGCAGTGCCAGAAAACTGACATGGACAGTCTGGCAGAAGGGTTCCTTCCAATTATTCAAGACTACTTTTGACTTACGACATGGACCCCTCCGTGACACGGGCACTGAAACTAAAACAAATGGTGGAAAAAGGATTGGTACCATTCAGAAACATTGCTAGAAAAATGAAAAGTCAAAAAATCAAATTACCATGTATTTCCGTAAAGTTACACCAAGTGTGCCTGCCTCTTCTGCTTCCTCTTCTATGTCCTCCACCTTTTCCCTTTGTACCCAAGACTGCAAGATCAATCCTTCCTTTCTTCTCCTCAGACTACTCAATGTGAAGACAGTAAGGATGAAGACCTTTATGATGACGCATTTCCACTCAATGAATAGTAAATAATTGTGTGGTACATTAATAAACTTCGTTGTGTGTGTTCATGTGAAAATCTAATAGCTACTGCCAGAAATGTATATGTTTTTGTCATCATCATTGCCCAAGTATTCCTCATGTAGAACATTGTGTGCAATATTTTTATGGAAATAGCTATCCTTAAGCATAAGGTGAGTGATATTTAATATAGAATTAATAATGTATTAGATTTCTTACTGTTTTATAAGTTTGCTTTCAAAGAATTACAGTATGATTCTCTCATAATTGGAGATACTGTGTATCAGCCTATCATCACAGATAAGTTTTTAAAATGTTTCTAATGCTGTATTATGAATATGACTAATACTATATACCATGAAAATTTTGTGATTCGTTCATTAGTGTATAGGCTAGGCTACTGTGAAGCAATAGTATTGATTACACTGGGCTACCATAAAGCAGTTATATTGCTGTTTCATTATCAGTACATGAATCTATATCCGTAAATATGAATTTTTCACATTTTTTTGTTATTGATGTCTAGTGTTAGTAATACATATAACATCTACAGTGTTTTCTATCATATAAGACTTAATTTAGGGACTGGTAGACAATTCATCTTGTAAACATGATGTTAACTTAGTTATCGATACAGTAAATGTATTTTGTTTTTCATAATTGCCTCTAGCTTATTTTAAGAATACAGTATAATGTGTATAACATACCAAATGTGTTAATCAAATATGTTATTGATAAGGCTTCTGGTCAACAGCAAGTTATTAGTAAAGTTTATGGGGAGTCAAATGCTATACTTGAGTTTTCAAGCTGCGGGGACATAGAGGTTTAGTGTCCCTTATTCTGCATCGTTCAAGGGTCAACTGTAGAAACAGTGCTGCTCTGTACAACCATGTTCATGTTTATGATTACAGAGTTTTGCTAGATCTCTACCTAGGAGTGGAATTGCTAGGTTGTGGGTTATGTTTCCCTTCAATCTAAAAAATAATGACATATTTTCCCTTCAAAGGGATTGTAACATTTTTCCATACCTACAAGTAGAATAGGGTTACTTAGGCTCCATATCTTGGCCAACACTTATGAGTGAAACCTTTCAGGTTTTGTCAATTCAGTGGATGTAAAGTAGTTATCGATACAGTACTGTAAGTATATTTTGTTTTTCATAATTGCCTCTAGCATTTCATTGTGTTCTTAATTTGCTTTTCCCTGATTATTGATGAAATTGAACATCTTTTCATGTACACCGTTTGTGTTTCCTCTTCTGTAAAAAGCCTGTATCTTTTGCTCATTTCTTTTCTTTAGTTGGTTTTTCCAGTTTATTCATGGATGTTCTTTATGTATTGAGGATGCTAATTGTATCCATTACCTCTTTCTGTGTAACATAGCTGGTGACTCTGACTCAGAGTTTCTCCAGAGGTTGTAATCAAGATGTTGGCCAAGGTTTCAGTTATCTCAAGGCTTTGACTAGAGCTGTAGAGTCCCCTTTCAAGGTCATTCACATGATTGTTGGAACACCTATTTCTTGTCATATGTACTTCATTGGGATGCTCTCACAACATTTTAGGGAAAGCTTATCAAGCTAGCTTGAAAAATCCTGTTGGATTTTGATTAGTACTTCATCAAGCTTATATATCATTTTAAGAACTAACATCTGTGATACTGAATTTCTAATCAATGAATATGGTGCCTACTTTTGTTTCCTTTTCTCCAATGTTTTTCAGACAGATTTTTAAAGTTTAAACATTTCTTTAAGTTCTTGTACATCTTTTGTTAGGGGTATTTTGTAGAATCACATTTAAAAAATGTTTTAGCTCTTTATTATAAAATGTACATTCAACATGTATAAAAATAATGTACAGGTTGTTTAAAAAATCCACATTTTCTATTCAGGAAATAAAGCATTACCAGCATCCCAGTAATTACCACATCCTCCTTACATAATATACACTGTACCCTCTTACATAATTATCCTGACCTTTTTAATAGATGTTCTATTTTTATGCGACTTTATGCTTTGTTTCCTGTAAACAGCAAAGGATTTTATTTTAAAACTAGTTGGCCATCTCTTTTAACTGGCAGGTTCAGTCTTTTTACATTTATAATGATTATTGCTAAATTTTGACTAATTTCTGCCATTTTTGTGCCTGCTATTCATCTTAATTTTCTCTTTATATTTAATAATTACATATTATACATTATAATATATATTTAATAATTTTAAAATTATAGTTGGCATATGATTAGTTTCAGATGTACAATATAGTGATTAGACATATATATAACTAACAAAGTAATCACACTGATAAATTATCCAGGTGACACTGTACATAGTTATTACAATATTATTGGCTACATTCTCTATTCTGTACTTTACATATCCATGACTATTTTTTAACTACCAATTTGTACTTCTTAAATCATTCCCCTTTTTCACCCATTCCTCTTACTCCCCTCCCTTCTGGCAACCATCAAAATGTTCTTTGTATCTATGAGTTTCTTTCTGTTTTGTTTATTTTGTTCTTTAGATTCCACATGTAAATAAAACCAATATGGCATTTGTCTTTTTCTGCCTGACTTACTCTACTCAGCACAATATGTTCTAGGTTCATCCATGGTGTTGCAGGTGGCAAGATTTCATTTTTTTATGGCTGAGTAATATTCTGTATGTATATACCACCTCTTCTTTATTCACATATCCATTAATGGACACCCAGGTAGCCTCCATATCTTGTCTATTGTAAATAATGCTGTAATGAACATATAGATGCACATGTTCCCTTTGAAGTAGTTTTTTTTTTTTTTTTGGTTTCTTTGAATAAATACCTAGAAGTGGGATAACTGAGTTCCTTTATGACTCTTGTTGTAGCCTTTGTTTTAAAGTCTATTTTGTATGTTATAAGCATTGCTACCCCAGCTTTTTGTTTTGTTTCCAAAACAAAAAAGATGAAAAATCTTTTTCCCTTCCTTTACTTTCAGTCTCTCTTTCAATCCTGAGTCTCTTGTCGGTAGCATATGTAAGGGTCTTGTTGTCTTATACATTCAGCCACCCCATCTTTTTATTGGAACATTTAACCCATTTAATTTAAAATAATAGATATGTAGGTAATCGCCATTTGATTATTCATATTTTTAATATTCTTAAAGAAGTCGCTGCAATGTTTCCTGTAATGCTGATTTGGTGTTGATTAATTTTTTTAGCTTGTCTGGGAAGATATTTATCTTCCCTTCAATTCTAAACTATAGCTTTGCTGGGTAGAGTAATCTTGGTTGTTGGTCCTTGTTTTCATCATTTAAATATTTCATGCCAACCCCTTCTGACCTGCAAAGTTTCTGTTGAGAAACTGGCTGACAGTCTTATGGAAGCTCCCTTGTAAGTAACTAATTGCTTTTCTCCTGCTGCTTTTAAGAGTCTCTCTTTGTCTTTAACATTTGACATTTTAATTATGTTATTATATCTTTGTATGGACCTGATTAGGTTCATCTTTGGAACTCTGTGCTTCCTGGGCTCGTATGTCTCTTCCCTTAGCCAGGTTAGGAGAAAGTTTTCTGACATTATTTCTTGAAATAGGTTTTCAATTCATTGCTCTTTTTCTTCTTGTGGCATCCCTTTATTGTGAATGTTGGTACACTCAGTGTTGTCCTAGAGTATCCTTAAACTATTCTCATTGTTTTTGATCCATTTTTCTTGTTGCTGGTCTGATTGGCGTTTTCTGCTACCTTATTTTCCAAGTCACTGATTCAATCCTCTCCTTCTTCTAATCTATCGATTCCTCCTAAGGTATTCTTCATTTGTTATTGTAGTCTTCATTTCTGGGTGGTTCTTTGTTTTCTCTCTCCATTTTCTTGTTTTTCATCTCTTTGTTAAAGTTCTCACCGAGGTCATCTACTCTTCCCTTAAGTTCATTGAGTACCCTTGTAACCAGTGTTTTGAACCCTGCATTTGGTAGATTGCTTGTTTCCATTTTGTTTATTTTTCTGGAGCCTTATTCTGTGTTTTGTTTTTGTGTGTTTTTTTTCCATTTGGGACTTGTTTCTTTGACTCCCCATTTTGGCTACCTGTTTATTTCTGTATATTAGGTAGAGCTGCTAGGTCTCCCCATCTTAGTGGCGTGGCCTTATGCAGTAAGTTTATTAAAACTTCAGTTGGATCTAGTTTTCTGTTTAATATTAGCATCCATTGAGGTTTTAGTTTCATTATTATACATTTCTAAAGGTTCTATTTAGTTTCTCTTAAAACCTAATTATTTTTTAATACTCATTTCCTGTTTGAGTTTTTTTCTCTATATACATCCATATATGATTTCTTTGCATTCAAAATACAATTCCAGTATCTAAAGGCATTGGGATTCTAAATTTTTTCCCCGCATTTATAATGGCATTGCCTCTGCTTGTGTTTATGTGTGTGTGTGTTATATGTATATATGTATGCATACACACATGCACATATATACTGTATATTGAGTTGAATATGTATGTATGTATGTGGGAATACTGGATGCTTTCCTTCTGAGAGAATGGGTTTCTGTCTGCCAAGTCCAAGAGATGCTACCACCCTGGACCATTGTAAATCAATTTCTTGGTTTCAGGTTTTGTAAATTTTACTCTAGACCTATTTGAAGACAGGCTTGTAGTTGCTAATCATTACCAAAGACAATCATTACAATTATTTTTCTTCTTTAGTTATGTGTTAAAGACAGGTCTGGTTCCTGGTGACCTCTCTTTGCTGGCAGATATTTTTCCAGCTTATTAACAGGGACCCTGTAAAGATCTCTACTAATGGAGGCAGTTCGTGTTTAGCTCCCCCAAGACACTGTCTCCCATTTTCTGGGTTGATGTCTGATTTACTTCTAAGGCCACACAGGCTTTTAAGTTCTCTTACAGAGTTGATTTAAATTTGCTGTTCCTCGGTGGGTGAAGTGGGAGGGGAGGATTGTTCTTTGGAGATTTCCCTTTCATTCTGTCAAGATTAACAGAGCATTAAAACTTATTGATTTAATTATAGTGAGAGGGCTTTCTAACGGCATCTAAACCCCATATTGCCAAAAGTAGAGTGTGCTTTTTTTTTTTCCCAGCAAATGAAAAATAACAGTGTAATTGTTGCCTTCTTTTAAAAAATAGGAGAGGGGGGCCTCATGATTCTAGACCACATGAATGAAAACAGAGTCTAGGATTTCAAACTAATATTTCCATTGACCACAATGAGAGGCTCATACTTAGATCTAGTAGGTAATTTAAGATGACCAATAACAGGGTGATGATTAAGTTACAGTGTAACTTCTGTAACCAATTAACTATTTTTTCAAAGGCTATTTAACAATGGAGACGTCTTCACAACTTGTTTAAGAAAAGTTGGATATAAAACTATTTTCTATGGTCCCCAAATTTTGAAGATAGAAAAAGCAAATTGGTAAGTGTTTGACAACTGGTGGCAGAATGATGTAAATTTTATTATTTTATTTTAAAATCTTGTATTCCAAATTTTCTACAACAGAAAAAAAACCAAGAGGGCTACTGATAAACTAGAAAGTATCCCATTAGTAAAGTCAAAAACTCATACTCATCAGCTAAAGGAAAAGATAGTAGTTAATTATTTTGAAATATGTGATGTCACGAACGATACTAACATCTGGGTGGTCACTTTGTACTGTGCACGAGACTTAATGAGGTTAACTTGTCCAAAGTCCTACAGCTTGACTTGAACCTAACTCTACTGGAGCCAGCTCTACTTTGTATCACTATTCACTCAGTCTCTTAAGACAGAAACCTTAAGTTTTCCATACCACTCTCCTCAATTTTTGTTTACCATCA
This sequence comes from Cynopterus sphinx, assembly GCA_030015415.1. Lineage (NCBI taxonomy): Eukaryota > Metazoa > Chordata > Mammalia > Chiroptera > Pteropodidae > Cynopterus > Cynopterus sphinx. Next base: position 65,862,271 of record CM057387.1, on the reverse strand, counting down.
GGACATAGCAGCTACAATAGAAGGAGCCCCAGGAACGTAGGAGGTAGAATTATTGCACTATCATGGTTGTTTAATAGTAAAGAGACTGGATGCAATCGTTTCACAAAAAGATGTATTTTCATATGACTATTTACATTTTTCATATAGTTAAAGAATATCATACAACTGATACCTTTTGAGATGTTTCATGCTTTTAAACTCTTCTATTTACACTTTTCTGACATGGAGTTAAAACTAAAATGGCCAAATACCTTGGTAATAGAAAGCAACCAGTCAACACAGCTAGGTCTTTTCTTAAATCTGCTGATCAATATTAGCAACAGTTACTTTAATAAATTATTCATTTAAAAATCAGTAGTAATTTTAAACAATTCATAAATATATGTGCTCTGTGCAATTTACATGTTTAATATCCTGTGGATACTAAAAGTTTGTATATTGTCAGATTCACACATTATTACTTTATCTAATAAGCTTTCCCAAAGAAACTGAAGAAGCTTGAAATAATACCCTAAGGTTCTCTGGAGAGAGATCAAAGCTCTGCCTGCTTCACAGGGGGAGGTTCCAGTTTACGGGAGAGGGCAGTTAAAATCTGGTTGAATTTCTTATATCTCTCTGTCTGATTGACTTGTGCACCTTTGCTGCCCCACAGCAACCGCATTTGAAATTCAGTCTTGAAGATTTCACTCATTTCTTCATCTGGTTGAAAACCTAATAGAAACAAAACAAAAAAGTGTTATTTCAGTTCTGCTTAAAACACAGTGTTGGAAATAGACTAAAAACTTGCTTGTTTCCAGTAGGATCAAAATAAAATTCATTTCTATCAATACTTAAAAAAAAAATGCCCCTGAGGGAAAATGTAGGATCTGCTCTATATAAGGAAGGGCAGAGTTCCACTCTCAAGGACCCGACCGAGCACCTTCAGAGAAGGAATTACAAGCTCACTGAAACATGATAGGATAAAATTTATGAGCATTAGCCACTGTGGGTTGTGGTGCTGTAAGGAGAGTTCAAAGTAACTTGGGTTCTTCTTTTTACACAACTTTATTGATATATGACTTACATGTCATGATTCACCCAGTTTAGCTGCACAGCTTGATTTATCATAGCAAATTTATAGCTGCGCAACATTCACCAGCAGTTTAGAACACTTCCGTCACCCCAGAAAGTTCTCTAGTATCCCTTTGTAGTCAGTCCCTTTCCTATCCCCGCCAACCATTTATCTGTTTTGCCTTTTCTAGAAATTCGAAATAAATGGAATTATATAATACGAACTATTTTGTGTCTGGCTTCTTTCACTTAGCATGTTTTACAGATTATTTCATATTGTTGCATGTTGTCAATAATTCCTTTTTATCACTGAATAGAATTCTGTTATATGGACATGTTTTTTTTTTTTCTCATTTTCTGGCTTTTATGAATGTGAACATTTGTGCATACGTCTTTGTGTGGACATGAATTTTCATTTTTTTAGGAATGGAATTACTGGACCAGGTAATTGTATGTTTAATTTTAAAGAAATTATACAACTTCTGAAATGGCTCAAACATTTTATGTTCTCATCAGTAATATATGAAGATTCTATTTTTTTCACATGCTGCTCAGTATTGTCATCCTAGGTAGTGTGTGGTAGTATCACATTGTGGCTTAAATTTACATTTTCATAATGACTAATATTTGAACATCATTCCACATAGTTATTTGTCATTTCTGTGTCTTCACTTGGGTGGAGCCTATTCAGATCTTCTCATTGAGTTCTAAGAGTTCTTTATACATTCAAGATAGAAGTCCTTCATCAGATATATATTTGCCAAATATTTTCTCTTAGCCTATGGCTTGTCTTTTCACTTTCTTAGCGATGTCTTTTGAAGAACAAAATTTTATCAATGTTTTCTGTCATGATTCATGCTTTCTGTTCTAAGAAATTTTCACCTAACCCAAGGGCACAAATCTCTCCTATGTTTTCTTATAGTAGATTTATACTTAGTTTATTCTTTTCTTTTGGTTCTGTGCTCCACTTGGGATTATTGTGTATGGTATGAGATTATTTTTTGCATACGATATTCAATAGTTCCAGCACCATTTACTTTATCCAATGAATTACCTTGACACTTGTCAAAAATCAACTGATGGCCATTTGTGTGGGCCTGCTTCTCAACTCTTGTATAAGAGAATATCTAGTCTACTTAAGGCAAAGGATGCTCTGTCAACTCTATTAAAGAGGGGGGTAACCTCTAGACAAAGAGTCATACAGGCATGTGGTTCTAACCTATAAGCAGGCACTCTAATAGCTGGTGAATTGAGTTAACTGCTTTTATTGTTTGAGTTCTACATTGCTAACCTTAGAGAACTTTCTGAGAAAAAAAATGAAACAGGTATGTGATGCTTGCCCCTACAGCAGATGCAGTGCACACTGTTTAATCCTAAATTCTGGTTCTGAAGCAACAGCTTTGCTTCAGGAGGAAATAATAGGTCTCTCCTGGTCCATATAGTTCTTAACCTTGTGGGTCAAACTGTGTGCTCTTGAAGAATTTTAAAAAATATTTTGTGAGGAAAACAGCCATTCCTGATAACTGTCATGGTAAAGTCCTCATTCTTCCACTTGCTTCCAAACTGGTCTTTTTGCCTACAAGCCTTCAGCCATCCACCCTTCCTCCACAGAGATGCCAGATTTAAAATATAAATCTGACCATGTGATGACACCCACTCATGTTTAAAACCCTTCACTGGCTCTCAGCCACAGTCCTACATGGCAAGGCCTCCCACATATATCCATCTCCTTCAGCTCGTTGGCTATTCCTTAAGACACACTAATCCAAAGTACTTGTGGTTTGTAATTTCCTCCAAGCTCTTTCAGTGCCTTTGCTTGTGTTGGACCCTTTGATGCTAAGAGCTCACTTCCCAGGGTGACTGGGAAGAAATAGGAATGCTGATAAAGTCAAATAGTACTTTAACTCCTCATGTTGGCCCATAATATTTTCTAATAGCGACGACTAGAAGTACTAATGGCAGACAAGCTGACTGATTCTTTCTTGACTCTTTCTCTGTTCTATACCAAGGACACAACAGAGGGCGAAACAGGATCCTTGAGTCATTCAGAAATTAAGAAGAAGTAATGCCAATTATAGGACATGAAATTCCCATTAATCTTTCCTATTTTGTCTTTTTCTAATTGAGAACATCCATGCTATTCCTTCATGCCAATTGCTATGTAGACAGCAGCTTTAAAAAAAACAGCTCTTACCTTCCAGGACCCTCTCAGCGTTCATCCGGTAACTGTCTGCAGACTCCGCCATGAGTCGGGCTTTTACCAAATGGTTCATCATAATCTCACAGCTTTCATCATTTTTTTCCCACATGTCAGTTCCTTCAAAAGTGACAGCCTGGCGCTCCATTAAAGTTACAAGAGGCATCAGCAATGGGACTGATATGTTGTTTGGGGGGATACACGTGGACTCTGAAAAACAAAGAGTAAAGTTTTCCATATGTTTTTTCAAAGTTAAGCACATACAGTTCCAGTTTGAGATGGCATTGTAGCAACATCCTAGGCTCACCTCCCTTGGGCACACTGAATCTGCAGCTAAATATGGAACAAATTCCTCTGAAAAACCGGAAAGCTGTCTCAGCAACTGCTATGCATTGGGCCAATGACAAGGCTCACATCAAAGCAGGTAGGTGAGGCTGAGATACAGTTTCACCATAAACTCTAGTCCCAGTGCAGCAACCCACAGTCTGGATGGAACTCAAAATCAAGAGCTTCTCCCTGAGGAGAAAAGGGTTCAAACTCCAACTTCTAAGACCTGTGCCTGAGAGACAAGCCCACAAAGCAACTAGCTTGAAAACCAATGAGGTTCAAGTCTGCAAGATCTTCAAGGCTATAATAATTAAGAAACAGCTCTTAAAGCATTCACATGCTTGGATTTACCTGCCCCAGAACTCAGTGAAGATTGATAGGTTCCCATACTTCATGTGAATGAGGCTCATATGCTAATCATAAAGTATTGGCCTGAGGGACAGTTATCTAATTTTGTCCCCATCTAGGAGCCTGCTAGTTAGCAAGCACCATTTTCACACACACACACACGCTCTCTCTCACTCTAGCTGGTGGATGCTATCATTTTATTGATGCTAGGCTTCCCAGTCCCTTTTTCTTTTTTCCTGTGGGCACCACCTATATACTCTTCCTCTGCCTTGTTCCAGCTCACTGGTATCTTCTAGAAAGGAGCTCAAGCCCTTGTCTGGCAACCCCAATTTTTGTGGTTGCTGACAGAGGACACTTTTACATTGCCTGGTAGCCAGTAGGGCTTATGCTCATGGATCCCACAGGACTGTAACCAATCGAGAAAGAGTTCTTAAATGGTTACCACCCCCCAGGACACAGCAAGAGGCAAACAGTTCCCTTTATTAGCTTATCATAACTGCAGCCTGAGAGGTAGGCTTCTAATTAAATACACATCTAAGTGCTGACTATAATCCTTTGCAGAGACCTCAAAGGGTGGGCACTACCTTTGTTCTCTCCCGCTGCTGTGGTCCAGAGGAAAGGATCAAGAAACCCAAGGACAGGGCAATGGAACTCACATAATCAGAGCAGTAAAAAGGAAAAAAATGAAGATAGTTTAAGGGACTTATGGGACAACACCAAGCAACTAGCATTTGCATCATAAGGGTCCCAGAAGAAAAAGAGCAAAAACTTTTTGAAAAAATAATGGCCAAAAACTTACATAACTTGGGGAAAGAAACATATTTTCAGATACAGGAAGCCTAGATACTTCCAAAAATGATGAATCCAAAAGACCACCAGGACACATAATTAAAATGTCATAAGTTAAAGACAGGAAAGAATCTTAAAAGCAGCAAGAGAAAAACAACATCTATATTTGCAACTAAAATAATATTGTATGTCAACTGTAATTGAAAATAAAAAAATAGAAGGTGGTAAAATGCAGAATAAATCTAACATTCTGAAAAAGAAAAGCTTATAGCATACAAGGGAACCCCCATAAGACTGCCAGCAGATTCTCAGCAGAAATTTGGCAGGCCAGAGGGAGTGGCACGATATATTCAAAGTGTTAAAAGAAAAAAACTTCCAGCCAAGAATACTCTATCCATCCAAGTTATTCAGAATTGGAAAGCCAGTTTTCTACAAACAAAAGCTTAAAAAATTCACTAAACTGACCTTACAATAAATGTTAGGAGAATTCTTTAAGCTGCAAAGAAAGGGCACTAGTTAGTAATAAGAAAACATAAAAGTATAAATCTCACTGATAAAGGTAAATATAAAGGCAGTGGGTTAATCGCTTTTGTAATGTGATTAATGAAGAAATAGAAAATCTGAACAGACCAATTACTAGTAAGGAGATTGAATCAGTAATCTAAAACCTCCCCATAACAACAGTGTAGGACCAGATGGCTTCACTGGTGAATTCTATCAACCATTCAAAGAAAAATTAATACCATTTTTTTTCAAACTCTTCTAAAAAAAAAAACAGAAGAGGAGGGAACACTTTCAAATACATTTTACGAGGCCAGGATTACCCTGATACCAAAACTAGACAAGGATGCCTCAAGAAAATAAAATTACAAGCTAATATCCCTGATAAACATAGATGCAAAAATTCTCAACAAATACGAGCAATCTAAATAATACATTAAAAAGATCCTTCACCATGATGAAGTGGGATTTATTCCAGAGGTGCAAGGTTGGTTTAGCACCTGTAAATCAATCAATATGATAAACCACATTAACAAAATGAAGAATAAATATGACTGTCTCAATAAATGTAAAAAATGCATTTGACAAAATTCAACATTTATTTATGATAAAAGCACGTGGGGTATAGTGGATAAGTACCTCAACATAATAAATGCCATACATGACAAGCCAACAACTTATTCAATGGTGAAAAGCTAAAAACTTTTTCTTTAAGATAAGGAAAACAAGATGCCCACTTTTGTCACTTTTATTCAACATAATATTGGAAGTCCTAGCCAGAACAATTAGCCAGAAAAAGAAACAAAATGTAGCCAAATTGGAAAAGATGAAGTATTTGCAGATGACATACTATATATAAAAAACCCTAGATACTCCACCAGTAAACTATTTGAACATATAAATGAATTCAGTAAAGTTGCAGGATATAAAATTAATATTCAGAAATTGGTTGCATTTTTATATATTAATAATGAACTGTCAGAAAGAGAAATTAAGTAATCCTACTTATAATTGACTCAAAAATAGTAAAATACCTAGGAATAAATTTAACCAAAGAGGTGAAAGACATGTACTCTGAAAACTATCTGACACTGATGAAAGAAACTGAAGACACAAGTAAATGGAAAAGATTACACGCTTATAGATTAGAATAAATAATATTGCTAAAATGTCCTTACAACTCAAAGTAAACTACATATTCAATGCAATCCTTATAAAATTCCCATTTGTGTTTTTTACAGAAATAGAACAGACAATCCTAAAATTTGTATGAAACCACAAAAAACCCCAGAGAGCCAAAGCACTCTTAAGAAAGAAGAACAAAGATGGAGGCATCACACTCCCTGATTTCAAACTATATTACAAGTTATAGTAATAATAATAAAAATGATAACAATAATATAAAAGTATGGCACTGACATTCAAAACAGGCACATAGATCAATGGAACAGAAAGAGAGCCCAGAAATTTAGGCATATATAATCAATTAATTTATGACAAATGAGCCAATATTTATGCAGTGGGAAAACGGCAGTCTTCAGCAATAGTGTTAGGAAAACTGGACAGCGACATATAAAAGAATGGAATGGAACCTCATACCATGCCATTCTTATACCATACACGAATTAATTCAAAATGGATTAAAGACTTGAATATAAGACCTGAAACCATAAAATTCCTAGAAAAAAACACAGGCAGTAAGCTCCTTGACGTTGGTCTTGGTGATGATTTTTTGGATATGACACGAAAAGCACAAGTGACAAAAGTAAAAATAAACAAGTGGGACTACAGCAAACTAAAAAGGTTCTGCACAGCAAAGGAAACAATGCAATGAAAAGTCAAGGTACTGAATGAGAGGAAGTATTTGCAAATCATATCTGACAAGGGGTTAATATCCAAAAAACACAAACAACTCACAGAACTCAATAGCAAAGAAAAACAATCTGATTTAAAAAAATGGGCAGAGGATGTGAAGAGACATTTTTCCAAAGAAGACATACAGATGACCATCAGGTACATGAAAAGATTCTCAAAATCAGTTAGTCCTTAAGGAAATGCTAGATAAAACCACAAGAGATATCACCTCACACCTGTTAAAATGGCTCTTATCAAAAAGATAAGAAATAACAAATGTCAGTGAAGATGTGGAGAAAATGGAACCTTTGTGCACTGCTGGTAGGAATGTGAATTGGCGCAGCCACTATAGAAAACAGTATGGGGGTTTCTTGAAAAACTAAAAATAAAACTACCATATGATCTAGCAATTCCACTTCTGGGTATTTATCCAAAGAAAACAAAAACGCTAGCTTGAAAAGACATATGCACCTCCATGTTCACTGCAGCCAAAACATGGAAACCACCTAAATAATGTCTATTGGTAGATGAATGGATAAAGATGTATGTATACACAATGGAAAATTATTCAACCATAAGAAAGAATGATATCTGCCATTTGTGACAACATGGACAGACCTTGAGGGCATTATGCTAAGTGAAACAAGTCAGACAGTCACGTATGCTTTCACTTACATGTGGAATCCAGAAAAACAAAATAAAACCCCTGAACTTGTGGATACAGAGAACAACAGACTGGTGGTTGTCTGAGGTGGGGGTGAAGGGGGATCAAAAGGTACCAATTTCCAGTTGAATAAATTCATTTCCAGTGAATAAATCATGGGATGTAATATACAGCATGGTGACTATAATATTTCTGTATTGCATTTTTGAAAGTAGCTAGGAGAGTGGATCTTGAAAGTCTCAATTTTTTTTTTGCAACTATGCATGGTGACTAATGTTAGCTGGACTTAACTGCAGTGATGTTTGCAATATACACAATTATCACATTGTACACTGTCCACCTGAAACTAATATAATATCAATTATACCTCGATGAAAAAAAAAGTTAACCATAGAATGAAGTGGCTGGTAGCTTGTGTCTTTTAGCGACTTCAGACCTCCTACAAGCGATGCTGTCATCTGATAAAAACCTTGATTGACCCAGCAACAATCCTACAGATAACTCAGGGCCTCATAATGTGCCCTGCTAAATGCTTTGATCAAACCAGAGCAGATACAACCTACTGGAACAGACACCAACAGGGCAATGACCAGGCTGGCTTTGCTGACCCTGCACTCACCTCTGCCTTCATGCAGGATTTTGCTGAATGGCTTTAGCTGTTTCTCGTAGAGGATGGCAGTTTGGGTGTACTGGTGCCGCAGGGCAGTCCACGTTTTTTCTAACCTTGAAATCTGGAAGAATTTTGGAAAAGGCTTGTGTTAAAACTACCTTTTTGCTTAAGTTTTGAAATAGATATTAGATGCACGTGGTAAAAAAACGTCAAAGCAATTGAAAGGAGCCTACAGAGAAAAGGCAGTCCCTCACCAGCACTTTATTCTACCTGTAGTGGCCCATCCAGGAACACACACACACAGACAGACACACACCCCTTGTAAATAAATGCATGTCATACGACACATGTTTTTCTGTTCCTTGCTTGGAAATCATTCTTAGATAGGTTCTTATAAAACAGGATAGAACAGCCTTATTTTATTAAACTTCTGAATAATATTCCACTTTATGCATAAACCATAGTTTAACCAGTCTTCTATAGATAAGAATGTTAGTCTATGGCCATGCCACCCTGAACAAGCCTGATCCTCTCTGATCTTGGAAGCTAAGCAGGGTCGGGCCTGGTTAGTATTTGAATGGGAGACAACCTAGGAAGACCAGGTGCTGTAGGCATAAAAAATTTTTTAAAAATGGATTGTAAGCTGACAAGGTCCTTGCAATCTGTGAGGTCAACCAAGGGTTGCTTGCCTAAAAAATAAAAATAAAATAGATAAGAATGTCACTCTTACTTTTTTATTCCAAAATTAGCTTGTAAAGATTTTGCAAATATGTACATGTGTGAAAATATCTGGAGAATAAATTTCCTCAGAAGTAGAACAAATGAGTCAAAGAGTACATGTATTAAGTTTTGAGAGGAGTTGTCAGCTGTCCTCCATGGAAGTTATTCTGACGAGAGGATGCAGGAATGTGAGCTATAACTTTTTAATCTTACTCTTCAGTAGTAATGTCTGAGACACACGGAAGATTGCCCAGGCCATATGACGCCACGACTCATTTCTTTACCTTTCTTTTGGAATACTTTAGTCAACACCAACATACACCCCTGACTCTGCCCCAAGATAAATGGTCCCCCAATCACACCATAAAACCAGCAAGCCTAAGTATCTGAGGTTTTCTACGTGAAACAAGGAAGGGAGGAGGGGCACTAAATGAGAGCCAACTCTGTGTCCGGTATTTGAAGAATTTCATTGAATCCTCACAGTGCCCTATGAGGTAGGTATTTTGGCCTCATTTTACAGAGTAGGAAACAGAATTGATGAGGTAACTTGCTCAAGTTTTCAGGGCTGGTAAATGGCAGAGCTGAGATTCATTTCATTGGCCTCTCAGAGCTCTCTGTGGATCCCAGAGAAAGGTGAGAAGGGACCAGCACCAGCAGATTCGCTGGGAAGGAAAGGCTGTGGGCTTGTCTCCCTCTGGCCACCCACCATGCCGCCCTCTCTTCTCACATTCCTCCTTCTTTTCTTCCCCTTCCCTGGAGCACCCACTTTTCTGAAAGAAGCCCTTTCTCTTGGCTAAGCCCATCTCCTGGCTGTTCTCTCTTGATACAAGAGATGAGACGCCGAGAAGAGAAAGCGGTATGTGTGGCTGTGGTGTACAGGCAGGTTTGGGTGGTGACACACAGAAATGACGTGACTCCTCAGGGGTTTTCCCTGGGTCTGCCACTTCCCTCCCTGAACAGTCGGAATGGCCTGGAGGACTATGTCCTCTCATCGCTGAGTCGGTCTAGAATGGAAGAGTCTGAAGCTACCGGAGGGGAAGGAGCTGCCTACAAGGACATGTTAACACATTTTGGGGTAAATCCCCAACCGCTGAGTTTGATGTCATGGACCGTAACCACAGAATGCCAGAAAACATCCCCTTTACCACTCTCAGAGGAAGCTGTGGGCTGGAGGCCTACACATACAACCTGGCTGCTTGACTCAGCCCTCAAAATTACAGGCAGTTTTGGATGAGAGGAAATAAATCTAACGCAAATTAAAAACACCTGAGTGAAAAATGATAACCCCTGGTATTGCAGAAGGCAGTACATCCATGAAAATATGACCGAATTCACTTATTTCAAATATTGGCCCTACTCAATTCCAGTGCATCTAAAGAATTTTGAAAACTCTTGGAATGTTGCAATTAGAATTGACCGCCCCCTCCCCAAATGTTCCCAACTGAAGGAACTAAGGTGCTCGGCCTCTTGTTTGTAAGGTGGCCTTGCTTTAATGCAAGAAAATTATGTTCCCAGCACCCTCTGACTTGCAGTACATGTGACTACTGCAGCTCTTTCCCAGTGGCAAGGTTGGATTTTCAGTGAGCACTCGGCAGGATTTCCGAGACAGTCTTTGGTTACGAAAAAGCCAAACTTGATGACGGGTGGTTCTGACATTACTGGTTACAGATCAGATTTGCAGAACTGTAATAAACACCGTCCCAGCACCTGCAGGCCAGCAGAACAGAAGCGGGAAAGCCACATCCGAGCAATGAAGCAAACAAGGCCACTTTCCTCTGTGAGGCCCATTTGATTTCAAGGACAGGTTTTCAGTGTTGACACTGAAAGTGGGAAAACAATCTGTCGAAGTGCCTGCCCGATTTTAGAAACTCTAATTGGGAGTTATATGGCTGATGCTTCAGAAATCTGAATTATCTGAATTTTTTTAAATAGGGGGGGTTGTTTTAGGTGACCCGAGGAACATTCTTTGAGATAAACCACTCTAGGAAGGCTCAGAAGTGAGCTTTCCAAATGGCTTGGTTTCCCAGCCATCACCCCAAACTGCCTGTACTCCTCCAACGGAAGCAGTGTCTCATACCACACACATATCATCCTGACTGACTGGTTCTTCGGGAACACTGTTTTGAGGATGACACTCACTGTACATTAAAGAGAAAGTGCGGGTTGCCAGCAATGACCCATTGTTTTTTAAAACGGGCAAAATACTTTGGATCCTTCTCTTGGTCGCCTGCTAAGGTCAACGCAGCTTTCACTAAGATTCAATTTACCTTTAGAGATCGACTGAGACAGTCCGTGCCTTTTGCTAAGCATAGGCACGCAGACCACTTTGCAGAGCATGAAGTGCACACAGGCCCACACCACTGCACAGAGTGGAAATTTACCTGTGGCATTTCCAGGGCTTTCATGATGGCTGAGAACGAATAGAGGTCCCCCATGGAGTCTTTCAGTTCTACTGCCACCTGGATGATCCTATTGAGGGTGGCCGCTCGGTCCTCCAAAGTGCCTGTGCAGCCCAGAATGTCCACTGCAATGCCGATGGCCATTGTGCTGTGTCTGAGAGAGAAGAGATCAGGGGTCAGGCCCAGGGCCGACAGGACGAGGAGGAAACGAAACCAAACCAGCCAGGGAAAGGACTGGCTTTGCCCCATTTGCTGCTCTTGCCCTGAGATGTGCTGGTAGATTAGTTTGGTTGCCATGTCAACGGAGAGACTACTCCGACCAGGCTAACTGCAGCAGGACCTGAGCAAGGCCCCAGCGAGTGCACTATGCAGAGTCAAAAATAATGATGTCCCAGGGCCGTGTGCAGCCCCGGACCTGGGGGCGTGAAGAGGGCCTCCTCAGAAGTGCATGTGGCTCCTTGCACCTTCCTTCCACCATGAGAGGTCCAAGCAGACACCAGGTCCCCCCAACACACGGGGAAATCCCTTCCCCAGAGAAGCCCTGGGCCGCCTACCCTTAGCCCCCTACACTAGGAATGGAAAGGACAGAAAAATGAAAGAATATGTTTGATCCAGGAAGATGACCAGGGAATCAGAACAAAGCAGGGAACGAGGAGCTAAGAATGGAGTGTCTGCAGCTCTGGTCAAGAGGCCAGAAAGTGAATGGAGACGTAAACAAAGACTGAACAGGCGACCGGCAGGATGTCCCTGCGAGGTCAGACTCTAGCAAAATGGAAACCTTGTGTCTGCCAACAAGTCTCCCTTTTCTCATCCTAAACTACATGGGTCAGCCTTGCAGACCCAGAACAGGAAACAGAGCGATCTTTTCTCTGCATGACAATGGGACTGATGTGAATGGGGTCGCAGAGCAGCCTCCTTCACTGGTGCAGGCAGCACAGACTGCGACCCCTTTCCTTCCCTCGGAATATCAGGTCTGCGGAGTGGGCTGCTTGGGGCCAGAATGGCCTGAACTGTGTTTCTTCCAGGCTGGGGTACGAGTGCTGGAGCTGCAGCCCTGGTTCGTAGTTACAGTTGCTAAAATACATGTCTTCGAAACTCTGAGGCCACCTTGTCCTGAAAGTTCTCAGCAAGAGATGTCACTCCGTGGCCACGCTTTTCTGTGTGCCCCCATGTCAGTCTCTCTCTCACTCTCCTTGGGCAAAGCGTGGCATGATTCGTCCAGTGCCTAGCATGACCCGTTTCTCTTGTTGTGGAAGAATGTCCAGCCTACGAAAAAGCCTTCTAAGTGTGTGAGCCAAACCGACTCCAATGGCTGGGAAGAAAAACATCTCAACAGATTGAGAAAATGCTGTAGAGAATGGCAGTTTTGCAGCTTAGGTTATACACTAGAATCAAAGCAGGGGACATAAAGGGGCTGGGTGGGTTACATGAAACTCATTGGTGGTAGATTAGGAAGGCGTGAGAAAGCAAAGTGGGAAAATTGCTGAGATTGGATAAAAAGCTAAACGGAGATGTGTACTTCTTTTTGTCGGTGGGTACAGGACAGTAAATATCACAGCACGTAGGGGTGGTCTCGTGCTCTGGTGCCAGCAGTGGTGCCTTGGAGGGGACAAGTGATTTTCAGTTACTCTGACATTTCAGAGGTATGTTATGTTAGATGCAGCCACAAAACAACAGACAATTTCAAAGGTAAAGACTGACTTTGTCAAGGAAGCTACAGGCCTGGGACGTGACTACTCACCATGGCCTGCTTTTAGGTAGGAATGTTTACGTTCAGACCACCCTGTGTGGTTACTTTTGGTCTCTGGGTTTGTAAGGCCCACCGCATGGGCCCCTCTGGAGATTAGCAGGTGTAGTATGTGGCCCCTTTTTCGCCCACACTCTAATGTTTGATAAATGAGTAATGAGCTCTGTTGTCTCTGAGTGTGTTTATACATATGTGCATGTGTGATCTCAGGCTGTTATCTGGCTGCTCTACTCGATTTCTTCATCTGAAAAATGGGAACAAGGGCAGTTGTGAGAAACAGAGACTGTGGTGGGTATAAAGATAACAAAGTGCCGGGCACTGGCAGACACCTAGCGAATAGCCGCTGCTACTAAAATTGTCTCTATGTGCACATTTCTCCCTGTGTATCTTGGTCCTTTCTGCCTCTTTGTCTCTTTGCCTTTCTCTTTATCTATCCCTTTTCTGATTTATCTTTCTTAATAAATCCTAAGATGTCACCTGTTGTTTATTGAAGAGTTTTGTTACCCACTGGCAAAGTGTTAGTTAAGGCTGAGCCGAACATTCAGATGTTTAACTAATAGTAGACTAACTTCTCGTGTTGCATTTGGCCTAATTTTTTTTGGCTAAAGAAAGGTCACGTATTTTATTATAATCCTTCTTCCTAGGTAAGTTATATTTTTTGCTATTTTACATTGCATTACTGAAATTAAGAGACATGAAGATGAATTTATCTTGTGTTATCATTCATAAAGATGAATGCAGTTTTAATGGCCCTTAATAAAAGACAGTTTCTATTTCTTTACGACTTTGAATTATATCAGTCATTAATTGGGCAATTCTAACCATTCATTCAACCAACATTTGCTTAAAACCCCCCGTGTACACTGAGTGGGACAGACAACTCGGCCTGGCATGTCTGTAGCAGGAGCTACAGTAGTTGGCAGCAGGAAGGCACTACATGTTACATGAAGGACATCTCTATTCAGCAGGCCTGGAATGGGTGAGGTGGTAAATTAAAATATAAAGGTTAGCTTTGTATCTGAGTCTCGAACACAGGACAATGGCGTCATTTGGCCTTGCAGGACCTCTATACCCTTGACCTTTATTTAATGAAGAAAACTTTATTTAATGAAGGCTCTGGCAGGTAGACCCACAGCTCAGTCCTGGACAGGAAACAAGACAAGGAGTGATATCCCAGGCAAGTGGCAATCAGGAAAAAGAGGAAATGGTTGTAGTCGAGAGTGGAAGTCGGAAAATCGCCTCGAGAGAACCCTGAGCCTGCCCACCTCAGCCTGTGTCACATGCCCAACGCACCTACGGACACTGGTAAAATAAGACCTGGAACTGGAGTAGTTTTCAGGCTGACATGTAGAACATGAGAAATGGGGAAGTTGGTGGCACAGCTCATCTCTGTTGATACAGTGACCACTGGGCCCAGACAATGAAAGAGGGGAAGTCAGTGAATCTGAGAAGCCAGGCCCCGGGGGCCTTGGAGAGGGAAGAGGCTACCTGGAGACAGGCTAGAATCGAGAAAAGCCTGATCAGGAAGAGTAGGAAAAGTCAGAAGTTAGACCTACCATTGCTCAAAGGCTTTAAACAGCCAGGATGCCTGACCAAGGTCAGCTCGGACTACATCCTAACTGCCTGCCCCCAGAAGTTTTCCACTCAGCATTCTGGTATTTTATGTGGGATGCGACAGTGGCATTGGAGTCATTTTATCTACTTTATAGACAGGTAACCTCGAAAGCAGTGATGTCGACCCCCCAGGCTACTTGAAAGGCAGTGTTTACTTCCTAGGGGCAGAAATCCGAGGATGGCACTGTCCACTGGCACGTGCGGCTATTTACAGTTAAAATAGTAAACAGTAAAATAAAACATTTCATCCCTCAACAGCCATGTGTGGCTAGTGGGTGCTGTTAATAAGGACATTTCAGCCATCATGGGAAGTTGCACTGGACGGTGCTATGACCAGAAAGCCACGGGCAGGGGATGAGGGCACTCAGGACCCCCGGACTGTGAAGCATGACTGCCGTCTTCTCATGAAAAGCCAGGGCCCTCGGCTGTCCATTCAAACCTACATGTGTGTCATGGCAACTGGGAAATTGGTTGGAAAAACAGAAAACTGAACAAGATAGTGTTGCCCAAATCAACTGTCTTCTGTGTGTGTCAGAAAGGCCAACTTCTACGGTAAAGACAGAATCAAGTCTAGCGATTTCTTAAAAACGTGTCTTGCTATTATTTGTCTTTCTAATTTCTAAACATCCCGCGTTCATGTGTATGGCTTTTAACAGACAGCCAGGGCGAGTGCCACCATCCTCTGACCTCTGAGCCTCCATTTGTCCACCCCTTACAGAAAATGTTCAGACTCCATTCTCCCTAAACTTTCCCACAAACTCCCACTTAATTTCCAAACAATCTTCAACTCTGAAAGACAAAGGAGCCACAGGGCAATGAGGCAAGGTTTTCTGTGGCAAGATGCTCTGGTGCTCTGCCTGCCTCCAGTCTCCCCGCCCCCCCTCCCCCGCTCTGACCCCAGGTGGGCAAGATTGGTGACTTCTGCTCGCACAGGCCAATCATCTATTCTTTCCTCCAGCCCCTTTCTGGAGCAGGGCAGGACTGTGTTCTCTGTTCCCTGACTTCCTCTGTGCTGTCTCTCTGTGCCTCTCCACAAATTCTCTGGCTAAGCCTTTTGGGAGCAAGTTGGCCCAGGGCCACACACCCTTGGGACAGTTGGTACTTTGCCTCTTTCTGCTGTGAACCCTGCTGCTCTGACAGCCTGGGAGGAGTTGAAAGGGCTGGACACTGCTCACCTTTCGATTATGTCCAGGCGCAGCTGGTGGCCATAAGGCAAGGTAATGAGTTCCAGCCCTGAGCTGACGCCCATGTTCTTCCTCATCTCTTCAGAGACTTCAAGTATCCTGGTGACCTGTCAAGAACACAAGTTGAAGTACGCTGGATCCGGAGGTGGGTTTGCTGTGGACGTGAATTTAGCATGTGAAAGGAAATACTCCGAACTGGCACAGCTTGGATGGGCTTTACTGGTTGCAGTTCTTTCTGAGCAGCAGCATCCAAACAAATCCAGTTTTTACATGATATTTGGAGGATTTTAATACACACACTGGAAAATAAAACCTGGGAGGAAAGCACCTAAACTGGTCTGCAGAATCTGCAGATTTGGTGTTCCCGCCCAGCCAGAGACCTACAGTTCCTTGAGCTTCTGTCTAACACGGGCTGGATCCTGCTGCAACGTTTTGCTGCCGACAGCAGGGCCTGCAGGAGAAAAGCCGACTTGTGTTCAAGCGCTCCCCTGATGCCGGCTTCACCATTCCCGCTCTCGCTTAATGGCAGGGCTGGCTGCTATCACCTCTAATTAGGCCTCTCTGGGGCTCAGTAAATGCACCATGTCTGGAAACCATTAGAAACGTGAATAGCGATTTGAAGCCCCAGGTCTCAAACACACCCACTTCTCCCCCAGAGGGCTTTCCCTTAAAGAAAATCTTTGTCCTAGCCAGCTCTCCTGGTGTGTGATCACAGTTTATTAGTTGACCATTCAGAGTTATTACATGTTACCTTGCAATGCTACAATGGAGTCAGCGCCTATTTAAAACGAGGCTAATGATGCCTCACAGCACACTGATGCGCTAACGGTGCCACCAGCGAACACGACGGGCCTCACCAAGCCTGGACATGGGGCCGGCACGGGACAGCTCTTCTCCTCAGCCTGTGGAGCTGTCCTCGACTACAATTATTCTGGGCATATGGACAGTCCAGATGTCTTCATAACAGGCCTCCAAAACATCTGGAAGCTGATATCATTACCCATGACCCTTAACTTCTGTGGTTGAGGAAGGACCTGCTGTCTGCCCTGGGGAAATGAGCCTGTGGAAATGAGCTATCCAGGAGCCAGACCACAGAATAGGATGCAGAATCCATACTGTGCCCTCTGGTCCTCAGTTTCCCCTTCTCTAACACAGCTGCTAAATTCACCTTTCTCTAGGGCTTTGCAAAGGATCAAAGGACCTTAAAATTCCAAAAAGCTATTTGAAAACACAAGTTGTGAATCAATGGCCATGTATAAGGGGGAAGAATTCTGACCTGATCTCCGGAAAGAAATTTATACCTAGCCCATGGTGAGGCAGCCCAGATGTGCACCACAGCCACACGTGCTTTGCTTGCTTGTTTAGACAGCTGCCCTATCAGAGGCTCCAAACCCTGCACATCTGTGGGGCACCCTCCAGTCCCTACACACTGTGTGTAACAAGACTCAAAGTCTTATCACGGATTCAGTTTTGTTCTGGAAGAACTAGCATCCAGAGTGAGCTCTGCTCTAAGAGAAAAGCCTCCAGTACGTTTTCCTTCAGTGTAAATGGGTTTTACACAAAGATGCTGACGCCTGCTTGCCCTAAAGGGCCAGGTGGTCCTAAGCTCACCTGCAGGGCCTGGGCTGGGTTCTCTGGGAACACCTGGGGCTGCACAGCTCACAGACACAGAGGAGGGACGAACAGTCCTAGAGCATTTACCGTGAGCTGGGCCTGGCAGGACAGGGTGACATCAGTGCCTCATGATGAGGCATTCTAGCCTCCCTCTGCTCTTCTAATCTTAGCTGTCCTGGCCCTGCAGGATCTCTAAACTCTGCCTGCTCCTCATCCTACTATTTCCGGAGCTGCTGCAGTGATGCGGGGGAGTCCTACTGGGGGTGGGGGGATGGGGGGGGCCTGGCCTGGCACTCCTCTAGCTGCCAAGGGATCTTCTAAACTGTGATGAGTCCCTGGGGATCCGCTCGCCACAGGATCTGCTGCTCTCAGCAAAGGATTCTGATCTGCACTATGTCCTTGTAGGCTTGTCTTCCTCACTGAGCTGCAAGCTGCTTTGAAGGCAGCAACCTAGCACGAGCCCAGAGGTAGAGGCTAAAAAATATCAGAGACCTGCAGGCCCCACCCTCACAGCCCACACAGAGTGAATCTTCCATAAGCCAACCCCTTCCCTCCATGGTTTTTGACATCTGAGTCTCTGCATGAGTGTGCTTTCTGCCACCTGGAAGATACTTTTTGCATTCTTCATCTGGCCAACTCCTATTCAGCCTTCAAAACTCATCTCAGACATTCCCACCCTGATTGCCTAGCTGCCCCAGGTTCAAGACCCTGCTTCAGAGGCCCCACAGCTCCTGTGCCTAACCCTACAGAGAGCATTTCCCACCCGGGCTGTGGTCTAAATTCCTGTATCACCGTCCCTCTCTGCCTCCCCACCACAAACTGGCCTGGCCAGGCCCTCGGTAGGTGCTCAATCAAGGCTGAATACATAATACTAATAAACATTTACTTAGCCTCACCCTGGGCCAGGCAGTGGTATAGAGGGCAGTTGGTATTATTTTCCTCCTTTTATAGGGAAAGACCAGGAGAGGCAAGTAGAGGTGGGGTTCGACTTAGGCGGGTCATCCCCAGAGGCCGCACTCTTAACTACTGGCCCTTACTCCTAGCCACTGTGAAGACAAGTGGGTGAGGGAGAAGCCACACTCTGGGTGAGGACAGGGTGGTGCCCATTTACAGGATGGGAATGCCTCAGTGGATGTCCACTTCAGCCCCGGCCCCCGGGACTAGAGCTGGGCACTGCTGGGCAGGTAACCTTGAGACAGACGCTCAGGACCACCCACCATTCTGATGGCCTTCGGGGCTCTGTGCACAGGGTGGCAGATGCTGCCCAGTGCCCGTTCCTAACTTTGGGGTGGCTCCGTCTGGCTGCCACTGTATTTCGAGTGGGTAACAACAGCCCTTGTTTTATTTCCCTCTCAAATTCACTGGTTGGGCCTGCTCTGTTGGCAAAGACCTGAAGTCAGTGGTTCCAGAAAGATAAGGAAATGGCAGTGGACTTGAGAGGGAGGAATAATAACAGCTCTGCCCTTTAGGGCCTGGGGGCAGGCAGAGGCCCGCTGGCTTCTGCTCCAGTCTTCGCCTTGGGGCCTCTGTCCAGCCCCTCTTCCAGGGGTGCCTAAAACCAAATGGGAATGGGGCCCCACAAGGAGGGCAAAATGCAGAGAGAAACAGAACAAGAAAGACGGCAGCCTGCATGCTCCTTCGGCTGAGAACAGACGCAGGCTCTAGTTTCATGGCTGCCAAGGCAGTGTGTGAAGGTTCCAGATCCTCCTGCAAAGAGTGCTCAGGCCTGTCACCTCCTACATTATCACCAAGCCTGGCCAGAGGCCACAAGGAAGAAGGGTTCATAGACCCTGGGGAACGAGGCTGTTCTGTGAATCCAGAGCCGTGTTTACACAAGGAGCTTCCTCTGCGGAGAACCCAGGTAGGTTTGTGCTAGGCTCCTGGCCGCTGGCATGGTTCTGCTCTCAGATCCAGGGCCCAGGATGAGTAACTCACTAGAACAGGAATCCTAAATCCTCTTACTGCCCAAACCAGTTTACCTGCGTTCAAGTGAGTAAGAATTTAACACAGCCAATCATCTGACCACTTGTGAGCACAGCCCAAGGACGCTCAGCCGGCCACGTGAACAGCCCTGCTCTTTCGACCAGTCCCCTTCCTGGCTGGCTGCCTGCCTAGCATCCCTCTCTGACACCCAAGGACAACTTTCTGTTCTATCAAGGAGGTCAACTGCGTGACCCCTCAGTCGTGTTTTCAGGGAGGGTCCCTCCCCCTCAGAACAGTCAACAATGACTAATGTTCCTTAAGGCTGTCTGGGAGGCTTCCCGCCCGCCATGTGAGCCCTCATCAACTGGAGAACTCCCTAGGGGGTGCTCAGAGACTAGATCTTCTACCATGATTCATGACCCAGGAAATTCATTTAGGAAAACCCAGTTCCTAAGTAAGCCCTGACCTTTGAAGCTAATTGACTTCACGGAGCTACCAATGAAAAAGGGCTTTAAACCTCACAAAGGCCTCCGCTGTGGCTGAACGCAAGGCTCTGCCTCTATGCTGAGGGGTGGGCTGGGCTTGCCCCGGCCTGAGAAACCTGCTTTTTAGAAATCTCTCTCTGAAGAATGAGGCTGCCTGGGGGCCACCTATGAACAGAAGCCACCCATAACTAAAGGAAACACTTCTTATCAAAAATGATGATGATATAAACATATATTTAGTCACATGAACATGATATGTTGTTTGATGACAGATTCAGGGTCTGAAACAGAATGTACAGATGGTGCCATTTCTGTGGTAAACAGATCTGCATGCAATAATTTACATGCCTCTACATGCACAGTAAATGTTAGCAATGGTGATTACCAGGAAACTCGGTTTTGTGTGATTTAACTTTTTTTGCCTTAATCTGTATTTTCTAAGTTTTCTAATTTATATTTTATGATTATAATTTTAAAATTATAATATTTTATAATTTCTCTAAATTGAGCCAGTAGTATAAAAAAATCAAGCTAATTTAAAAAGTGTTTATCTTAAATATGATTTCAATAATAATAAATATATGATGTGTATGTGTGTGTGTGTGTGTGCGTGTGTATATATATATATTATACACACGCACACACACATTACCGAGGCTCTGCTACTCCAGAAACTACATTTTCATCTACAATCTATTTCCTTTGGACTTGACTTTACCAGTTCTGACAGAGTTGAGGCCAGGGGAGAATTTTAAAATCAGCCACCACCTGGGAGGATTCTGCAGCAGGAGCGAGGTGGTGGGGAAGGAGGCATGGTTCTCGGCAGCACCCTGATGAACTTCACAAGCTTCCTGCTTGGGCAAAGGTCGTCCTGGCCTAGGGTTCCCACCCCTTAAATACACCTCCAAGCTTGAGCAAAGCACTCAAAGGTCAGGGCACAGTGAGGTGCAGACTGATGCCTCTCTTCCAAACCTCCGAAAGCCACAGCACAAAGCCCTACCCACCCAGGCACCTACCTTGCAGTCCACACTCAGCATGTGCTGGGCGATGACCCTGGGGTCATTGCTGGTGAAGAGTTCTTTTGCACGCTTTAGCATTGCTGTTTCCAGGGGCTTGTTCTCAGGAGGAAGGAACTTTGACTCAAAGTCATTGGGCCTGAATGCGGAGGTAGTCTCCAGGAGGGGCATCACAAATTTGACCTCGTCCTCCTGCCCCTTGTCCACCTGCACTGCTACCGGCGACTCCCAAGGCCTTGCCCTATCATCATCTTCAAGAATCAAATAGCTGGTGCCAGAGTTCCGGGGCCCTGGTGCCCTTTTCTGCTTGGCTGTCAGCAGCTCCACATAGCTGTCCTGGGCACAGATGGGCAGCCTTGCTCCCCTGTCACAGCCTGTGGCAAAGGCTGGGTTCAGTTCACAGTAGTTGGCCTCTGAGTTGAGACAGGTGGATGGATATGGCGGAGCCTTGAGGAGGGGTGCCTTGCAGGGCTTTGGGGGCGGCTTGGGGCACAGCTGGCTGTCTGAGCCCCTAAGTGCCTCCCCTGCCCTAGTGTCCGAGGAGACCCTCCGAACCACTGCTGGGCTCAGGGTGGGCTCACTGCCGGTCCTGAAAACGGGTGAGTTTGGGCAAGGGCCCGTGTCCGCGCCTGGGGATTGAGGGGGCAGCTTACAGCCTGTGGAGAATAAAGAAGGGTCAGAAAAAGCTCAGCTGAGTGGAGAACACAAAACAAGAAAAACTAGGCGACAGCACCCCAGCCCTTAACTCACGCCCTTGGGTTAAATTTTCATCCTCAAAAGATAATTTAGTGTGACTACCCTACGCCCAATCTAGAGCAGAAGAGAACATTTTGAAGGCTAAAATGGCCCCACCCCACAGTTCTGGGGGAATTTAAATTCCAGTGGCTTCTGACAGCTGAGTTGCAAGGTCATTTTATGGTCACAGAAGGTGAGGACAGTCAGAACAGGGGAATACACTGATTTTAAGGGCAGGGAGGAACCTAATCTCGCCATAAGAAACAGAAGTCTTTAGCCACATCACATAAAGGTCACCAAGTTACTCTCCAAGCCAGGGTAGATCCCAGCCAGCTTTAAGGAAGAGCTAGAGACACACTAGGGAGGGAGAGAAAGATGCTGAGATAATCCTCAGAGAAGTAGTTTAAGGGGCATCAGGACAATCACCTGGTAGTGCCGAGGAGGGTCAGCTATAAAAATAATAAAGAGCAATCCCACGGCAACCAACAGAATCGCCTACTTGCTTTCCCCATATCCCACAGGAGAAGGGAGAGGAAGAGTGGTCTCTGGACAGCTGTTCCACCGAGAGCTCAAGAATCCCCCCACCCACCCTCTGCCTTGGGAACAGACTATGGGGGTACGTTCATTTGTCATGAACATCACTAGTTAGTGAATGTGCTTAGAGTCAGAAAACCTGAGTTCAAATGCTGGCTTAGCTGCTTACCTGATAGATGACTCTGGACAAGTTACTTAACCTCTGTGCCTCAGTTTCCTCAGCCTCAAAAGAGAATAATCATGCCCATCTTGAAAGCTCATATGAGGCCTAAATCTAGCGTAAAGTACTCAGCTCAGAGATTCGCAATCTGGGTATAGTCCTACAAACCTGCACGCATGGAGCCTTATGTCGTTTCCAAATTAGGTGACCAGGACAAAGAGCCTGAAGGAAATCAGGGTCACGTTGTCCCCCCCCTCCCTGAGAACTCCCAAGGACCTACCAATCGGCAGGTAGCTCTCCGACTGGTGGGCTTTCAGGGATAAGGCTCTTCTGTCCTGCATGTGATCCAGGCAGGCAGGCTGGCTGCCACTCTTCTCTTTATTTCTGATGCAAAAGACAAATGGAGTAGAAATGTGTCATTAAATGATAAAATCTTTAGGCAGCGTCATGGAAAGTTTCTTTAAAAAAAAAAAGAAGAAGATTGCTCAAAATAAGTGCTACGGCATAACCAAACAGCTCAGGAATGTCTGCTAAAGGAAAAAATTGCTGATGGGGACGATTAGTACGTAATTGTGCCCTGGGCTCCATCCCCACATCCCCACGACCAATCCAGTTAGGTCCTAGGACGCCTCCTCTGAGCCTTTCCATCCCATTGAACAAAGCAGGGTAAAGGATTCATAATACTCTCAGGAAAATCTGATGAATTCGAGTGTGTACTTTTAACACAGCCTGAAATTACTTACAGACCCAGGAGGAATAACTGATTGAACTAACATGCGATTCCATCATGACATAACAGTATCATAGTTAGGAAGGAAGCTGTAGGGCAGTTTCTACTTCAGTGCAAATCTCCAGTCCTCCAAATAATCCACATGATCACCTAGGGAGGCTATCCTACCCATCCTCCTGAATGCATGGGGGGGGGGCAGGGGGGAGGGGACACCACAGCCAGCCTTGCTCCTGCTGAGTTGGGAAAAGGGAGGAGCCTGGTCACCTGGGGTCACTGTCTGGCAGCTGGAAGGCACAGAGCACAGCCACACAGCAAAGAGGTGGAACAGAACTTTCGACACAATTAGCTAGCATTCCTCTGTCCCTTGACCATTCAGACAGGGAATTTCTCTAATTAGCACTGAGAAACAAAATCTCTTTTGCTAGAAGAGAAAGCACCGTACCAGCCAAGCTGTAATAAACTTTAATCGGCCCTCCCACAAGCTTATGCTACAGAAATTGCAAAATTCTTTCCTACCTTTGCAAACACCAAAGGAAAAAAACAAACACTGTGCCCCCCTCAAAAACAAACAAACAACAAACAAACAAGAACAACAAGAAAACCAAACTCCCAGCAACAGAGAAATTCCAGGAACCCCTCAGAGATAAGGCAGGGGCAGAGGTCAAATTCCAAAAGGCATTGGCTTCTTTGAAGAGATATTTAAGCAATGATCACCCGGAGCGGTCAGACTCCACTGGGCAGAATGTGGACTTGGAATGCAACCTGGCTGAGAGCTCACACCTTTGCCGAGGTGGCTGCCTGCCAGCCAACCAGTGGGCCCCACGTCAGTGAAGGTGCAAGAGCTGCTGAAGGGGTGGGGGGCAGGGCGTTGAGCCATCTCTCCCCTTGATCCCACCCCACCCCCACAGTTAGACTTTTCTGGGCCTGTTGCCTGTGCCCCGAGGTGACAAAGCTTAGGCAGCTCTGCTTTCAAAGGGCAATCGGGAGAGTGGCTCTGTTAGGCCTATTTCTCTAACTTAGAGATGTTCTCAGCCTTTCTTTCATGACATATCTTAAAAAAATAGTTATATTTTAAATTCAGGTCTCTGAGGGCAGACCGGGGACGCCTTCTTCCCAGTACCATACTCGGCAGGGGTTCTGCCAAGGGGTTCTACACTGGCTCTGTCCACGACACTGAATCCCTGGTTTATCAGCTGAGCAGCCAACCCAACTCCCAAAAGAAACAGAAGGAAAGGGTACCCCCCCTTTCATATTTTAAGTGATTTCAAGTCCAATCTTATTACTATGTAAAGGAGAATTTCTAAATATCTTAAAGTTTTTCCTCCCTCCCTGCACTGCCCTAAGTCTTACATTCTGCTGCCCCCTAAAAAAGAATCATTGTTGTGATTATTAACACTAAGGAGCACTTATTAGGTGCTGGCACTGTTCTAAGTACTTTGCATATTGTAAATCATTTAACCCTCACAAGCCTGCTTTTCCAGATGAGGAAAATGAGGCCTGGAGCAGGCAAGTAGCTAGCCCAGGGCTGCCCAGGTAGACAGTGGGCTAGCATTGTGTCCAGGCGGGCGGGGCTCACAGCCAGACACTGATAAGCATCTCCCGGAACTTCCGAGTCGTGCGGCCTTAATTTGTACGACTCAGAGTCCTGTATCATGCTTCTGGATTTCTACAGTCTAGAAAGCACAGTTTAAGACATTTCCTCCTGGTCCAGAAAAAAAACCAGTAAGTGGAATAAAACATGTTGGCCTAAGTGTGTAAGCTTAGAGCCGGAGAAGGAAGCTGGGTAACTAGAGAGGCTGGGGGCTGGTCTCCGCCCACCATGCCTACCTCTTCACCGCTTTCCTTCTCTACCACAGTTTAGATGATGTGCACATGGACTCTTAGCTGCACAAGAGACATGTCCTACGTAAACACAGGCAAGCCACTGCTGGTTGACAGGAGGGTCTTGCCTTGGGGCCCAGTTCTCTGAACTCTCCCCCATTCCCCAAGGTCCAGACTGCAGACCCAGGCTCTTGTCACCAAGTCTTAAGAATCTCTTTTCTTCTGAGTCTACCACCCTTTCCACATGGACCAAGCCCTAATCTAAGCCTTCAGACCTAACTCCCCCACTGAACCCCAGAACTGTTGCTGAACACTGGGACTCAGCAAACGCACAATCATATCTCAGATGGAACAACCAGTTTTTCCTCCGAAGTCTACCTACTCGGGTCCCCCCTGTGGTACTCGGCTGCCCTTCTCCACTTTCCCCAAATGTACAAGAGGTTCCTGAACCTCTGCGACTCACTAAACTGGTCTTGCAGCTCCTCTCTCTCCTCGTCCCTCTTGCATATCATTGTCCAGTTCTATTCTTAGGACACCCCATTACCATGTTGAGTCTTTGAGGCTCCCCTGAACTCCGTAGCCTGGCATCAAGGCCTCTGTGACCTGGCCGGGGTCACCCGTAT
The DNA here is from genome assembly GCA_030015415.1 of Cynopterus sphinx. Taxonomy (NCBI): domain Eukaryota; kingdom Metazoa; phylum Chordata; class Mammalia; order Chiroptera; family Pteropodidae; genus Cynopterus; species Cynopterus sphinx. The sequence goes on along the minus strand of CM057387.1, from coordinate 65,836,626 downwards.
GCCTACTCCTGCCAGCCCCTAACGTGGAACCTTTGCTTCAGCCCCACTGTTTACTCACTCTAATCCACCCTTGCCCTTTTCTATCTCTACCCGCATGCTCAGGCTAAACCCCACCTGGGACACCTTCCTTTGCAGCATCTTTCCAAATTTCCCCTAGCCTTCAGACCAGCCAGAATCCTATCTCTTCACAAAATCTCTCCTGGCTAACCCCACCTTCCTCAGCAACTAAGTCGTTTATTTTTGGCACCAACTCGATCAGGAACAAATCATGCACAGCCTCGTGACAGCCTTCCCAGTAACACTTGGCTTCTTATTCACATCTTTTATTGTTCCTCTGTTCCAGAGTGGGCTCCTCCTCTGCCTAAGCACGGGTGCATCCAGAGTGCCCCCTCATGGCCCTGACACCACCTGAGGAGGCCCTGACCTACCTGAGGAGGTTTCCTCTGGCCAAGCTCGGCTCTCGGGCCTGGACACTGCCCATGGTGAGGCTCAGCCTCTTGGCCACGTCTGGCCTTCCCTCACCAAGGCTGCCTTTCTGGGCCCGGCCTGGAGAGGTGCCGTAGCGCTCCTCCAGACACCGCAGGGGCACCGTCCTGTTGATGGGCTGGAAGATGATGGCTCCGCTCTGCTGGGAGATGGGTCGGCGGTTGCCCACATAGCAGCGCACCAGGCCGGGGATGGAGTCGAAGCTCTCCATCTCAAACTGGTACTGCACGCGGCTGTAGGCCTCGCTGAGCCGCAGGACCGTCCGGCGGATCTTGAAGTGCTGAGCGAGGTTCTTCCACTGACAGGTCAGGACAAAGTTTCCAGGGCTGGACAGAGAGTCTCTAACCAGGAAGTCGCCATCTCGCTGCACAAGTTTTTCTGACACCTTGGGGACAAAATGGTGAGTGAGGAGTAGGAAAGGCAAGTGTACATTCCTTCCAAAAGCTGCATTTCTCCCCCACTTCTTTGGGCCAACAGAAGACTTTGCCATTACATCTCCTCTTCCTCAGCTGGCTCTTGATTTTTTTCAAATGTCAAGTTCTTAGAAGACCCGTTCATTCACTTAAGAACTACTTGCTGACCACTTACTTTGTGCCAAGCACTGCGGCAGGCACTGGGTTTATAGCAGTGAATAAAGCAGACTCCACTGTCCCTACTGTCCTGAGGCTTCTATTTTGAGTAGAGAGATTCTATTTTAGTGAGGATAAATAAGCAACTGGTATGGTATAGCAGATGTTATAAGTTAAGGAAAAGCAAACTGAGAAGGCAAAAAAGAAGTGCTGGGAGGGGAAGAGAGCTATCCTCTTAAACAGGTTGGTCAGAAGGGTGTCATGAGAAGATGACATGTATACATACCTGAAGGATATAAAGCGACAGAAAATAAGAAATAAGAAAATTAGTGTCTAGTGGGTCTGGTCTCCCCTGCCGACAATTCTGAGCACACTGATACTAGAGGACCTGGAACAAAGTTGGGCCTGGTCCCCCATCTCACAAAGTTGGTGGAGGGATTATACATTTGCATACATAACACATGTAAAGCACTGGTACAGCGCCTGGAATAAAAAAAAAATGCTAACTATGAAGATGCTGATGTTTATGGCAAAAGATGCAGCGTGGTCATTCCTGCAGCCAGACTGCCTGGGTTTGCACTCTGACTCTGCTGTGTGTCTTTGGACAAGTTACGAGCTCCCTCTGTGGTTCAGTTACGTGATCTGTAAAACAGGGATGACGTTCTCTATAGAACAGCTATACGATTTAAAGGCGTAAAACGTTAGCTTCACATTATTTTTGCTACCATGTTCACTGACGATGTGGAATAATGTACAGCTGACAACTTACACCCATGGCAAGTGGAAAACAGATTTTTTTTTTTATCACAATAAGGAGAAAAATGGTGGGGACTGTCACTGGTTCTACAAACTCTGACAATTTTTCCAGCCATTCCAACATTTGATCAGCAAGCTTAGAATAGCATGCTGCCATGGTTACTTTAAAATTGCACCTCTGCCTTAAAAATATTTTTCCACACGGAAATTCCATTTCTTGAAATCGAGCCTGAAGAAATAATTATAGTTATGAACATAGCAGTTATCTTAAAAGATGTTTGTCAGAGTGCCCAGTAAATAATGGTGCACGTGTACGATGGACATACATACAATGGAGAATGGTGTAGAAGAAAAGTTTATAGCTGGATAAAATTCCCAGGATATATCATTAAGTGGAGAAAGTGGGCTACCAAAAAGTATATGCAGTATGATCTCATCCTTAATTTAGACAAGTCTGGGAGGGTTTATATAAACTGTTCACAGTGGCTATCTCCAGGAGGGAGAATTATGGGTGAGAGTTTAATTTTCTTCTTTTTTTGTTCCCTGTGTTTTCTGCAATCAATTTTAAACTTAAAAAAAAAGAGAAAGATAGAATAAGGATTATTTCTCTTTTAGTGCTAAGAAATCTGCTACATTAAAAAAATAATTCACAACATGATGGCCTTCCTCCCACCCACCCCTTTCCTGTCATATTTTCCTGGGTGAATGACCAGCCAGAACAGGTTACAATAAAACCCCCCCAAAATTCTGTACCTCAATTCTGTACTTAATTTATTTTTAAATTTCTATACTCCTAAACAAAATAACGTTATTCATGGATATCACCCAAACAACAATCACACGAGGTACATTCTAGCCCACGAGTCTGTGGTCACTGGTATAATTCTCCTTCTTCCCCATCTCTGGACCAGGGGGTCGAGTAGGGGAGCGATGGAAAGTGAAGAATTGCCAGCCACTCTAGGGCACAGGAGGCCTCGTTGCTCAGCACCATCAGGCCCCACGATATCCTTCTTTTCCCCTGAAAGTAAGCCACTGCCTTAGAAAGGACACACACTCCAAAGGGCATGAGGGTGCAGGCGGCTGGCCGAGAGTTCAATCACCTGAACCACAGCCTGGCCTTGCACTTCTTAGGTACCGCAATGCGGCTGCTGCCTCCTGCCCACACTGTGCTTACCGCCCACAGAGATACCTGCTTTTCCGTCACTCACTCACTGGGTGTGTGGGATGCCCTTTGCTTTTCTGATCTTAGCTCTTCCTAAAGCATCCTTAGAGAGAGGCCTGAGCTAGTTACTAGGGCCACTTTGTAGTGTTTGTTTTTGGCTAAACTGGGTCTCACTCCCATGTGGCCCTGATGTGTGACCCCGCCAAGGTCATTGATCTGGGCGTTATCTGAGAACAGCTGTGCATGTGCTGGCGGGGAGGCGGCAGGTACCTGTCGGGGGATGCGGCCGTGGTACCAGGCGTGGCTGCGCAGGTCCTCACTGCTCAGGAGCAGCTCCTCCTCCAGCTCCTTCCTCAGCCTCTCTGGGGTTCCGTCCATGACGTGCCTCTCCTTGGAGAACTGTAACACAGAGTCGACAGTGACTTCCCACCATTCCCAGGCCGGCCAGGCCAGCTGATGACCACCCACCTTGCGGTTGGCCGCTTTGCCAATCAAACCAGAGTGTGCCCGAAGCCCAGCTCAGGTAGGGGAGCCTGGATAATGATTACAATTAGCTGTGACCTTTCATTTCTCTGGCTGTAAGTGTGTGGTAAAACTTTCACCTGCACAGGGAACTGTGATAAGGGAGTCAGCCAGGCCAGTCTACTCAGGTAGCAGCAAAAACATAGGGAGCTGGGCAGCGGTGCCAGAGAGAGGGAGAGATGTGTGGATATGAGGCACATCAAGGCCACAGGGGAGCTTCACCATTCTGTCAGAACTGCTCTGGGAACTGAAAACTGGGGAAAGACAACAATCCCTAACTAGACCACGGTCCTAGGCCAATAGTGGTGGCCTGAGGTCTCAGCAAACTCCAATTCAGGAACTGAACCAGGCTTTGGAGACTTTTAGAGCATTTGGATAGATTAATTTTGTGTCTCTTGAATCTGTTAATAGAAGTCTACGTTTATATTTTGTATGTCTTTAATTTCATTTTTCTAGTATTTCATTTTTATGACAGATTGGAAACCGAAACTTTAAATCCAAACAAACAACTGGTCCTTCACCTCAGAGAGTTTGAGAACCACTGATCTGGGTCATTGCACAGCAGCCAGGACAGGAGATCTGGGTGGGCAACACTGGCTCTTGGTTTGATTTGGAACCCACGCTCACTTACAGCATGTGAACTTGGACACCTGCCCAGGTCCCAGCAAAACCAGGCTCAGGGACAGCTGACTGAAGGTCATGGAAGCAGGAAAGGACCATGTCCTTGTGTTTTCCCAAGTTCCCCAGCTTGTCCTCAAAAGCCCTTTGGAACCACAAAGCTATCCTCACCACACTGCTCAGCACCTTAGCAGGGAAAGAACCTCAAATCCCTCTTCATCAAAGAAAAGGAAACCAGATTTGGGATTTTACAGGAGGATTCTTAACCTTGGGTCTTTCTGGGCATGTTGGCCCATCAAGGCCCTGGCAGCAGAATAACTCAGAGGCCACTTTCGAGGTGAGGCTCTGGCTTACTAACTGTTCCCTCTCCTGCTCTTCCCCACCATTGTTCTTCTCAGAGCAGGCAGGAGTGTCTGATAAGCTGAGTGCTATCACAGAGGCTGATGTCAGCTGCCCAAGATACCTGCAGGCAGTGATGTCTGACACTGTCTGCTTTGATCATTAATTATATATAGGTGCTTCTGAACACAGCTCACTGGAGAGACTTGAGTGTAGAATGCAGACTGTCAACCAGGCCACATTTACTGATAGTTTATTGTCTGTCTTGCCTCCCACTCAATTATCAGTTTCCCAAGAGCAGAAACCCACCTGCCGTCTTCCCAGCAGCCCTCAGGCAATGCCTAAATAGACTAGGCACTCTATTCACTGAATGAACAGAAATACCCCAAGATGCGGAACATCTATGGCTTTTTCTTAGTTATAGAGATTCACCTCTTTTCTGTCAAATTATTCGCAGCCCTATTTTATCTGGGCATGTTCCCACACAACTACAGCAGACCTCCCTTTCTCATGTGGCCAGGTGACTAAGTTCTGGCCAATGAAGGGTAAACCACAGTGTTGGTGAAACTTCTGAGCTGAGATGTGATGCCCGGAGCTGCAACGCTGTCCCGGACCTTGGGGAGGAAGCCATACCCTAGGAGTGGGGTGCAGAAGGCAAGAGCCAGCCCTGGTCCCTCACAGCTGTGGGGTCAATACGCCGGCCCCAGACTGCCTGCCTGCAGTTTTTCCACGTGATAGTCTGCCTTGGTTAAGCCTGTTATTTTGGGTGTTCCTGTCAGTGGCAGCTGAACTAAATCCCAAGGATACGGTGACCCTGGCCCTTATTTAGGTACTCCGATGGTCCGCATGCCCATCCTAAATCCTTGTGCTGCATCCCGGGCCCACCTCTTCTTGTTCTGAGCTCTGAAAATGTAGAGATCCACAGGACCTATCCTCTGTGAGCCTCCTCTGAAAGTGTACCCTCCTGCATTTCTCTCTGGATTCTCTTTTCTCCCCATGGCCACTTCCCCCCACCCCCACCCACTTTTGTTTTCTCAGCATCTCTCAAAAATATCAGCTGTTTTAGCATTTTATATGCAACCATCTTTCACTCCAGCTTTTGAGATATACTGTTTTATACTTGTTAACAAAAAATAAAATAAAATAAAATCAGCTGTCTTGTTACTTCGGTCCTAACTCCTTAGAGGAAAATCCACAACTATAGTTCTCCCCCTGGAGACTCTGGAGATAGGGTACTATAGGGAAGTATGTAGAGAGGAGAGAAAAGAAGCTTAGTAAGACTGACCCAAAAATTCTGGGGAAAGCATAGGAGAGAGGTTCGTACTCACACTATATCCACATGCATTATTTCACACACAGCCTAGAACTAAGCATGAGAGGGGACAGAATAAGGGGCAGGTCTCAGCACTCCAACAGCTTCCAATCTTGGGGAAATAAAGAGGACACAAGCATATTCTGCAAATCATGTCCAGTTCTTATAGCCTTTTCTTCTAGTTCGTGTTTTCCCACTCTTTCACCTGGTATCTGCAGACATCTTCTAAATTCGACATGTCCCAGAGACAGCATAATACAGCTATGCTCCCCCACAAAGTGTACACTGAAGAGAAATGAAGCACTCACTGGCCCTTTGGATTTTACATTTTTCAACTGTCAGAGACGGTCAGCAAGAAAACCCACGAATTATCGATCTTTTACAGAAATGCTACACGTGTTACTAATGACCGTATTATAATAATACTTTTTGTTCAAGCTCAAATTCTCCAACTAACTATCTGCCCCTAATTTTGAACATCATTCCCAGAAGGCAAGTTAGATTCCTTGTTTTGGAGCTTTGTATCTTGAGGGAGATGGTGGCGGCGATGGGGAGGCCAGAGACAGAGGTGACTTGCTGCCCAGGCCCTGGCCATCCTGAACTCTGCCCCCCACACCAGCTGGGGCGCAACCTCCGGAAGAAGGGAAGTTGCTAGGCTTTGGATCAAGGACATTCTGCCCACAGGTCTCGACGGGTTCATTCCAGGGACTGAATCCACCCACAGCCACCGTGTGAGCAAAATGAAGGTAAGACCCACATCTTCGACTCCAAGGCTTGTCTGACTTTGATCCACCAGAAATTTGAGAGCAGTTCTTTTGGGGTGGGGTGTAAGAAAAGATGCTATGTACATAAATTAAGTAATAAGCATACCTTGATCCGGAAAGAAAAAAAGGAATGGGGAGGGGAAGAGGGAGGGTGAGTAACTACTGTATCATGGTTACCCACTTACATGGTTCCCACTAGCTTTGGGGTCTGAGATGAGAGGTAGGTAAACTGATAACTAGGGCAAATGTCGGGGTAGATGAAGCCCACACCTGCCGCATCAAATTGAAGGTTAGTTAGGAAATTCATAAGTTACTACCATTGTTGCTTTCCATGGAAATCTGAGTTTGGCTGCATCTTTTCTATCGCCAGCATTTTAATAACCCTGATGGCAGCAGACGTAACAGCACAGCGTTTAAGAGTCTGGCCAGCCTGTCCTCTCCATCCACAGGCGACTGTGCCACTGGCCGGTTGAGTGACTTTGGACAGGTAACTTTACCTCTCTCTAGAGCATCACGCTCCCGGTCTGCAAAATGGGGATGATACGTGATGAAACGGACCACTATCTGCAAAACACTTGGACCATACCTTGGCACAGAGTCAGCATTAACTGTTAACTGTTAACCAGGCTGCTACGCATCTGGTCACATAAACAAACAGTTCACGTTTGAGGTGGCTAAGGTCTGATGCATGGCGGCATAGAGAGTCCTGTTTGGGAGGAAGCAGTTCAGGAAAGCAGCCTGGCACTCGTCTCAGTGCCTGCTGGCTGCCTCGAACAGGTTTGTTTCTTCCATCCTCTCGCCTGCCCCAGGCACCTCTGGTCCGGTTACAGGGCCAGGACTGGTCCTAGCTTGCTCAGGCCGGCTCAGAAAATCATGCATATCACTCTGGAAATGGAATGAACAGCTCTGCAGGCCCATGAGGCCCCCGGCAAGTCTGGTCTTGACAGGCTGAAATAGCCAGAGCCCAGGAGATGGCTGGGAAACACATTCTGGAGGCTGAAAGCCAGCTCCACGAACGTGCCGGGAACCTCGATCAACACGGAAGCCCACATTTCAACAGTTCTCCCGGGAAGGAAAGGCTATTTCTGCTGGGGAGGAATGGAGAGTGAGGTCTCATCTTGCAAGGGCTGCATGACATTAGAGCCTGCATTTGAAATCAGGCACAACAAGGGGACCTGAGGTTTGTGCTTCTCTGTGCTGGGATAAGGGAGGGTGTGCACACCAGCATCTGTGGGAAATCCCCGGAGGCGGCTTCGGACACTCATTTGCATGTAGGAGACAGTTGAGAGGATTAAAAAAAGATGGCATCTGCATTATAATTAATATTGATTTTACTCTGTCTCTTTAGTAAGAAAAGCTGCCCAGTTCCCACAGAATTTTAAATTGTGCAAATCACCAGCAAAGACCCAGTCCCCTGGCCAGGGGGCTGAGGGCGGAAAAAGAAAAGTCTGCAGAGGCGCCATTTCAGGGCCATCAAGAACCATGATTAAGCAATTTGCCACCTATCACGCTGCCAGCAGGGGATGACAGCCCTGGTCCCTGTCCTCACGAAGGGCACAGTCTGGGAAGACCACACACGGAGGAACGGTTTACCAATCCCTGAGCATCGGAAACACACCGCCCGGGTCTTACCCCTGCTCCTCCTGCTCTGTGTCCTGAGCAAGTCACTCTACCTCTCTGCCCTTTCGTTTTCTCCTGTGTCAGAATGAGAAAAGTCACCTTGGCCCCACGTGAGGTGTGGGGGAAGAAGGAGAGGATGGGAAATCAGGGTTGGCCCTTGAGGATAAAACTTGAGAACAGGAGAGGTATTTGAGGCATTTGAGCTAAGAGTAGTTGGGCTTGGGTGGATAAGAGTTGGGGAGGAGAGGGGTTGAAGCACACAGGAGTACAACAGCAGAAGTGTAATACGTGTGTGTGTGTGGGGGGGGGAGACAGACAGACATGTGTGTATCACCCTTCCTCCTGCCAGGGGAGTTCTGTTTTTTTCTCCAAGCCTATGGTTTAGACCCTACCTTCCTGGCCATTGCTGCTTGATCCAGGTAAGGGCCCCTGGACTCAGCTGGCCCAAACAGAGTTCTTTCTGGGATTTTTCTAAGTGGAACTGAGTGAAGAAGACACTCTACCCACTCTGCTGACAACATCATGCATGATACTCTGAAGTATGGAGGTTGCTTCACCTCGTGTTTCCTGCCAGGTAGATCAGGTGAGTGCACTGAGAATGAAACCAGCTTGCAAAGGGATGGAAGGTGTCCAGCGGCACACACAGCCCTAAGCCCCAGCTGATTACATCGACCCGTAAATTCCCCTTGTGACCTAAGTCCCGATCCAGGAAAACAGGGATTGGATGGAGGGGAGCCTGGCACTGCAGGCCGAGGAGCTACATGTTCACACTCCAGTTACTGAAGAGTACTGAAAATCTCTGCCCAGTTATTGGGATGATCACATCCTAAGTTGTATAGACATCTAATCACTCTGTGTTGTACACCTGAAACTAATATTGTATGTCATCTGTAATGGAAAAAAATTAAAATTAAAAATTTAAGAAAAATAAAATCTCTGTCCAGGAAGGCAGCAGGTAAAAAACAAAACAAAACACAAAAAACTACTTTTAGAGAGATCAATCTGGCTACAGTGAGCAGAATAGAACAGAGGGGGCTGGAGGCGCAAGGCTAGTCTCTTGAAATGCGCTGCTGATGAAATTTCAGTCTCCAGCTCTTAAGGCTGGTGCCAAGGTAGGATTTACCAGAATCTACTTCAGAGCTCAGATGTCACCAATACAGATGAATGGAACTCATCTTTTCTGTAAAGCATGGTCCTCCCCCTTTCCTGCTTATGGACACCACCTCTGCCATCATTACCCAAACTAGAACCCTCAGAATTCGCTTCCACTGATCAAGAAATTCATAATTCTACCTCTTACCAAAGCGCATTCTAATCTCCACTGAGGTTACTCTGTTCGATTATCCCTGAACTTCTGTAATCGCACCTTGACAATTTTCCTCACCTCTGTCTCTGGTCATATAACCTACCCACAACGTCACAGACTTAGTCTACCACTCCTGGCTCAGAGACTGTAGTCAAGGGCTGACAAAAGATCCAGAGTTTCTTCTAGACTCCCCCCACACAAAAAAATAATGGATGGGCTTCTATGCTTAGTTTCTACTCACCCAGAGCTCAGACCTGGTCCATGGGGGACACACCCCCCCCTCTTTCCCTATCCTCCCAGATCTCTGAGCTTTGAACATATTCCTTGTTATATACTGACCTTACATACAGGAATCCAGGTCTGAATTTGCTAGGGGGCCCAGATCAGGAGAAGGCTGTGGAAACCTAAGTGAAGCATTCTTGTGGACCCCCGGAAATAACCGGCAGATGCTTGATTGGTACGGAAGATGGGTAAGGGTACTGTCATTACGCAGTGGGGCCCATGAGTCATCAGATAGGGGGCTTTAAAGTTTTTAGATCTTTATTTGTGTCCATGGGTTGCTGAAGCCTGGGGAAGTATTTGTTATGTTCTGAAGGGCTCACAGTCACATACAAATGAAACCCAAAGCCTTCATAAGGCAGGTGATACCCTTCTCCATCTGGACCTGAGCACTCTTCCTTATACGCACCGATACAGGGGCCCTGGTGGCAGGGACCTTCTATGGCTCTCTGAATAGCCTGTCCCTTATGTTATGTTTCTCTTCCATGTTTCTGTCACATGTCCAGCAGACAGACACAACTGTAGAGGTGCCAACAGTACAGCCTTGTTGGAGCCCAGGCTGGGAAATGGGGAGAAGATAGAGGAGAGGATGAGGTGGGTAGGGGCCTTGAAGGCTGCACTAAATTAGTCTGATTTTATCTATGGGGTCAGGGAATACACCAACAGACCCTACACAGTGGGGCAATGCAGTCTGCTGGACACATGCTTTTTGGGGACAGAAGCCATGTCTTATTTGCCTTTGGCTCCCAGAGCCTAGCCCGGTGCCTGTCACACAGCAGGTAACCAGTAAATACTTATTGACCAGAACTAAGCTTGGCTTCTTGCCCTCCTTGTGGCAGCTTCTTCCTTGTCACTGGGTGGGGAGGAGAGAGTTTGGAAGTTGGTCAAAGTAGGCAACATTGACCACCCTTCTAGACTTCTCTTAACTTGTTTATGTAACCTTATGTCACAGGACTACCTGACCTAATGCAAAAGCTGGCTCTGGGCCCGACACACAGTAGGTGCTCACTTGGAACAATGTAGAATCTGAACCTCCTTTCTAGGATGACTTCCAGCCACAAGAATTAACTTAAGATTTTTTTTTAAAGATTATAAAATCCATCAAAAGGTTTAGGGATATCTTGCCCTGGAGAATTTAGTTCTGATGAAGTAAAAAGGCTAGAAGTTGGAACAACCAATTTCTGCTTAGGCATAGGTTTGTTTACTGTTTGAGTTCAAAGTCAATAGTTCTTGGGTTGTTAAAATGTTCCATCTGTGCAGAGTGACGCTGACCACCTGTGAGAAGGTACTTTCTCTTTGTGGCAAGTACTTTGCATGTATACATCTCAAAATTAACAAATAATGTAGTTATAGCTGGCTCCAGCTGGCTCACAGGTCTGTAGAACACAGGTGTCAGAGTGACTGTGCGAGTGCAAGGTTTTGTGGTTTGCACAAGGCTGAGAGAGGTCCTGGTACCTAGAGTATATATCTGTCATGGCCTTGGATGCTTATTGGTAAATTTTTTTTTGTTGAATTTTCAAAAAGATTTTTCTAGTCATTCAGTCTATGATCAAGGTTGGCAATTAACTTGCTTGAAATGGAAAAAAAAAAAGAGGAAGGGAATGTGTGCACGAAAACAGGGGAGAGGAGTGGAGAGAGAATGAAGGAGAGAGCAAGCTCCTGAACTATTCTCTTCTAGTTAGGAGTGTCAGGTCACAACACTCAGAATGCCACCAGCTTTCAAACAAAAGCTTCTTTCTTCTGCCCTGAGCAGGCTTATCAGTTGAGGGGGAGGTCAACAACAGTCAGGCCTCTCGTCAAGTTGTACCAAACAACAAACACCACAGGTCAGGTTTCTAGAAATCTCATCCAGAAATTATGATCAAAAAGTTATAAGTCTGACTTGCATTCTGGATCATCATGCAAAATTGGTCTAATTTCAGAGGGAAGACTCTGCCCTCCAATGAGCTGGTAGGAAACTCCTCAGGGTCGTGCTGTGAAATGTCACCAGGTGGCCCAAACGTCACCAGGTGGCCCAAACTCAGGCGATGCAAGAATCAAGAGACAGACCCTCATCTCAATTCACTGAACTCTGACAAGACCTGAGATGACACCAAGCCCAAGGCATTGGAGTCCCTAACAATTGTTGTAAACACATGAGGAGATTAAGATCTCCCCTCGGAGAAAAGCGCTTTTTCGAAAACCATCACACAAAGCATTCTGAAGCCTCGCTAAGGTTGCCACATCTAGGATTGTCTTGCAAGTAAATCTGCCTAAAAATGAGATTCTTTGGAGATTTCAGAAACTCGGCGCCTTTGAAGCCCTGCCTTGTGCTGAATTTCAAGCAGTGGACCAGTTTATAACCAAATTCCAAAGTATATCAAAAGCTTTGAGAGATACAATTGGTATTTTTACCACTGAAAACCTGCATAAATTGATCATGAACCCATGGAACGAATAAATTTCAACTACTTCTGCCACTCTTAACCCTGCCACTGGCCAAAAAATAAAAATCCAGTTCTTCATGAGTTTCAAGTACAGCAACTTCAAGTACAAGCTCTTGAATGTTTTAATCTGAAGTAGATGGAAAAGAAAGGGAAGGGAATGGCATTTTTGGCAATCCTAGGGCCTTGAAATAATTCATATATTGGATTCTGTTTCACCTTTTATTGACACTCTCTGGATTATGGTTTGCCTAAGGTATTTTATTACAATCCAAAGATAAATGAAGAAATGCTTGAATTTACCAATTCAACCTTTCTCACCATGGTACGAGGCTAGAAATACAGTTTCTCATGCTAAGAACTATGATTAAAGTCAAAGCCTTAAGTAAACAATTAACTTTGTAAATAAAAGTCCAAAGACAAAAAATATCAAATTCACATCTACCATCTCCTATTTGGTAAGCAAAAGCAAATGGTGGCCTGAGCAATTGGGCATTTCGGCCTGGCCCTGCCTAGTATGTTCACACTTGGTGACCTGGCCACTGGTTCCAGGATGTGTACAGCACAGTGGCACTACCTCTAAGGAGATATTTTTCATACAATAATCAATATACAAATTTTTGATGGCTAACAGTTGTCTGGCAGATGACAATAAAGTGTCTTGAGGAAAGAGTGCCTTATTCAAATTCCCACAAAGACACTCTATGGGCTAGCAGGGAGAGGCTTGGAGGGTGTCCCTGCCTTTTAGGTGTTTGTCCCTTGACAAATGGGGACCTCTGTCTCCCGTGAGCCTCTGGTCTCTGAGCCTGCTCCTTCCAATCATTGCCTTGAAGCAGCCTTTGCAGACAGCTTCCTAACCCACACTGACTGCATGCACCCTGTTGGCCAGAGTTCTGCAGAAACGATCAGGAGGTCAATTTTAATCAAGAGCTTGAGAGTCATGGGAACACTGTGCTTTCGATTAAACTCAAGGACTTAGCAGGAGCCCACTGTGCCATTTGGCCTCCTGTGCCAGATCTGAGGGGTGCAGGTGTGGGTAAGAGAGACTCGTGGCCTGACAAGGTGAAAGCCTCTTTGAGGAGACAAGACATCTAAAGAGAATGTACAGCAATCAGCCACGAGCGGTTTTGCTGGTGTTCTCAGCACTCTTTCTCCACCTTATCTGAGGTCAGAGAGGGATTCTGGCCCCTTTAGAGAAAGAAACCAGTAGCAAAGAGATTTCGCAAAATCCCAATGAGTTTCAGCTTTCTGAACCACTTCGATTAATTTGCTATTAATGTTTATGTACCTTAAGGACATAAATTTCTCTTTTCTAAATCCTCAAAAGAAGCTGTCTTCAGTGAAGATTCTGCAGATGGGTTCCTATGTCCTTCTACCACATGTTAATTAAACCTGTGTAATTTATCACATTTTATACCAGATTCTCACTTCAGTGCCACTAAAAACTGATTTGCAATTTGCTGCTAAGATTCTTCATTTTCCTACTACATGTGATTTTTCTTTTCATAGACAAATAATGATACAGGGGCCATTACACACTAGCACACAACGGGCAATGCCATCAAAATCACAGAGAGCCCAAATCCAAGAAATTTCATTTTATTCATTATCAAGCCTTATCAAAGGCTTATCAAAAGAGTCGCAGAGCCAATAAATAGGAACTATGAAGAGAATATCAGTGGAACACCTACTTATCAAGGTTCTGGGAAATTCCCATTAAAATTCTGTTTTCTGTGTGTGAAATGGAAAAGTCCAATTTAATTCGTGCAGAGAGTCTGAAAGAGTACATACACCCTCTAAGCAGGCGGCAGCAACTTAACTCTCCATCCCAGACTAATTACATTAGGATCACTCTGACTGGTCCCACGGCTCCCTTTGATGTTAAAATTCCCGTTGCCTTTTATCCCCAGTCATTCTCCAGGCAAGGTCTCCTCCACGCCTTCTCATCCCGTAGCATCTTGAAGCTATTGCCTTTGAAGCTCAGTTTTATTTAATGGAACACCAGGGGACTGAAAATTATTTTTCACTGGAGGAGACTGATTTTGGTCTGAAAACTGCAGGAGTAAGTTTGACAGGATGCAGCATACCCAGCACCAAAAATGGCTTCTTTCCTTCACAGAGGTTGCCTACATGTGAGGACCTTGCTCAGTGCATCAGTGATGCCAGATCTCCTTGGCCCCTGTAGATTTTCCCATCGTGTTTCTTACCCTCTTGACAAAGTATTAGTTACCCATGGGCTTACTCATTGCTCAGCCTCAAGGGGGTCTCACCTTTCCCTGGTAATAGATAAACTAAAACACAATGACATTTCCAACAGGCCATTTGCTAACATTGTGCCACACTGAAAGCTGAGGCAGGTGCCTTCCCCTCTAGATCAAATTTAGATGATGACCTTCCAGTAACAGCCCTCAGAGGAGCAGACATCCAAATCACCCCCATGAGGCAGCCCTGTATCCTGATTCCTCCCAGCGAGAAATTGGATGTGCCACACTTCAGACGAAGGCTGCAGGTCACTGGTCACTCTGAAAGGTTTACTGGGCCGGTGAGACAGAGGGCTCCAAGTAAAAGCTAAGTACAAGTCTGACCTATGAAAACCCCTTCTAAACTGTTTCTTTCCCTTTAACCATGTCCTTAAGTGCCTTCCAACAATACCTCTCCCTCACACAGGGTGGGCACACGGGCTAAACGAGACAATGCAAGTGAAATATTAATCACCGGGTCTGGCAGTAAGATTCTATTCAGCAATAGCAGTGCTTTGTTAACATCGATGGAGAATGAGAAAACACTGCCATGAGTAAGGCAGAGCCCAAGATGGGTTAGAACACCCACTGACCAAAGTTTACAATGTAAGGAGAACCAAACCAGCAGTCTTTATCATGGGTAATTTAACCTTATTAATTCTACATCTTAATTCAAATTATGAGTGATTTGATACTCAGTTATTCACCAAAATAGGTGCCCTACTTCCTCTTCAATAGGAACATCGGAAAATCAAAATCAACTTAATTCATCCTTTTTGTAATTCACCTTGACAAATGAGGCACTACTGAATAAACAAAATGCATGTGGTTGAAAGACAGTAGATGCAATTGGAAGGAAAAATGAGATACGCCAAACACAGAGGAAAATCCAAAGATTCAGAAGGCCTTCCAGCGTGGGGTGTGGAATAAATGACTTTCCAAATTCTCTCTCTCCAAAATAGTACTGTGACTAACAACTGTCTCAGAAATCTGCTCTGGGACAAAGTGCATCATACATCAGGGATAAGGACGTAGTAGGTTCTCAGTAAAAACAAACAAACAAACAAACAAACAAAAAACAACAACAAAAAAACAAATCAGAAGACGGGTTTTGGCTAAGCATCAACTCCACCACTTCCAACATATAACTCACACGTCACTTTAAAGGTATATTTCTCCCAGAGGAGTTCAAAGCTTTTGCACTCACATATCTCGTTTAACAAGCTTTTTAAAACCACAAATACCATGCTAGACGTCACAGGCAGAAACATGAAAACAGCGACCGGACAGGACACCTGACACAATATAAGTCACACTTCATGGATTCATACACTATCCCTGGAGTTAGATAGGTAGCAAGAATATTCATATCTCAAGAGAAAACAAGGCCCTAAATTTTCATGATTTTCTCAGACTTACGGAGTAAGGGATTGACTGAAATCTAGAATCCATCTCTCAAAGTATAAAAAAACTGGAAATGTTTACTTGGTACAGAAAAGACTTCAGGGGAATATGAGGACTGTGGTGAACTATCTGAAGGCTTGGGCTGTTATTGTCCCAAGACGACGGGTCAAGTATTCCTGGTTCAGCTCCTTAGGGAAACAAATACAGAATGCCCTCTGGTCTTATTTCTAGGTACCCACTCATATCAACTAATTTGAAAATAGACATGCTCACAAGAGAGAGGGGAAAATATGCATCTGAAGGGCTGTTACATCCTTTTAACTGCAGGATGAGGTAGACAATGCAGGTGCATAGATTTTGACTCAATACAAGGAGGGACCTTCTAGCAATGAGAGTTGTTCTAATGTGGAAATGTATTGCCATAAGGGCACAGTACACTCTACACCTTTAGAAATAGAAAAGTAATAAAATGACCTTTATCAAAGGCTGGAGGCAGGATAACTAATTAGGAAGCTACTAAAGAATTCCAAGCAAGAGTAGGTGAGGCCAGAATTAGTATAGTATTTGTGGTAGAGATAAGGGGAAAGAGGCAGATGAGAGAAACGTTTAGGACTAAAATCATGAATACTTGGTAACTGATTAGGCAAGGTGAAGATGCATAGGAACTCCTGGAAGATGACTGAGCCACCAACACTTGACACAGAAGCACAGGGGAAAGCAGGTTTGTGGAAGATGTAGGGCCTAAGGTGCCTGTGGGTCATCTGCATAAAGTGTCTTGCTGGGCCATAGAATCCAGGTGCAATGGAGAAGGGGTGGACAGGAGACACAGCTTGAGAATCCTCAGTGTAGAGGAGACATCCCATGTCAACAGTCACTTAGAACGTGGGTATAGAGGGTATAGGAGAAGAGGGCTAGGGTCTGCTGGGTTTTAAGAGGTAGGCTAGAAAGAGAAACTGAAGAATACAGGCATTCTTAATCCAGGGTCCCCAACCCCCAAGGCATGGCCGGTACCTATCAGTGGCCTGTTAGGAACTGGGTCATGCAGTGGGAGGTGAGTGTTGTGAGCAAAGGAAGCTTTGTCTGTATTTGCAGCTGTCCCCCAGCTAGCATTATTGCCTCATCTGTACCTCAGATCATTGGGCATTAGAGTCTCATAGGAGCACTGGTCTCTGGTGCCCAAAAGGTTGGGGACTGCTGTCTTAGTCCATTCAGGCTGCAATAACAAAAATACCATAGACTGAGTGGCTTAATCAACCATAATTTCTCACCATTCCAGAGGCTGGGGCTTTTACGATCAATGTGCTGGTGGATTCAGTGTCAGGTGAGAGCCTGCTTCCATGTTCATAGACAGATCTCTTCTTCCTGTGTCCTTACATAGCAGAAAGGGCCAGAGAGCATTCTGGGGTCTCATTAATGGGGGCACTAATCCCATTTGTGAGGGCTGCACCCTCACGACCTAATCACCTCCCAAAGGGCCCATCTCCTAATACCATCACATTGGAGGGTAGGGCTTCATCAGGAATTTTCGGAGGATGCAAACATTCTGTACCTAACAGCAGTGTAGGACTGGCCAGGAAAGATTCTGGAGAACAAACAGAGTATGGTGTCCTAGAGGATGAGAGAGCAGACTCTCAGGAAGGAATAGACAACAATGTCAAGTGCAGTACAGTTCCAATACAATCGGAACTGGACAGCACCCGCTGGGCTTGGCAAGGTCACTGGTGGGGTAAAGGAGGCTGATGGACACTGGGAAGTCAGTAGGCAGAGGCTGTTGTTAACCAGCTTTGTGGGGAGGCAGCCAGGGGCCAGGAAGGAAGACATGGAAATGAGGATTATTTTTAGAATAGGAAAGACTGGATCATGTTTGTATGTTAAGAGGAAAGTGTTACTGGAGAGGAACAGACTGGAGATCCCTGAGGAATCTTTGAGGAGGGGTGGTCACGGGCACCCGTGAGGGAGAGGGACACTTCATCCTTGGAGGCTGGAGGAAGGAAGTGAGGATCATGGATAAGGATATGGATATACTGTAGCTTGTGGGGCAGGGATGAAGATAGAAAAATATGCCTGATGGTCTTAACTGCTGCTGTGAAGTAGGAAACACGATCTTATTTATGAGTGTTAAAAAAAGGCTTAAAGAAAAAGTGGAGGGAGCAAAACAGGAGTGGGCTGAGCAACGGCAAGCCGAGCTGATGAGAGGCTTAAAGGACATGGCAAGAGTTAGGTGACATGCTATTTATGCTCCTCAAACTCATCCCACACACAAAGGGACCAACACTCAAACCCTCACCCCATGTCCCATCCGAACTCTTCTCTGCCCAGCACACAGCCCTGCATACCCCCAACCCCCTCTCTGGTCTCATCTTCCACTCCTCAACTTCAGCCCGAGGCCCTTTCTCTCCCCCACGCCTCTCCTACCTACATCTCTTTTAGTTGTTGCTCAGTGTTACTTCCTCCAGGAAGTTTCCTGGCCCAGGGCTGGGGTAAACACCTCTGCCTTGGTGCCTTGGGTCTCGCAACATGCTGTGTATTCTTCCTGCCTTTGCACCTACCACGTGCCTTGGATATTGCTGGTTGCTTGTCCATCACCCCCACTGGACACAGAATTGCTCCTTCAGGGCAGGAATTTTCACTGTTTCCCCAGCACCCAGTAGGCCCTTAGCACACGTGCTGGGGGTGGAGAATGAGCAGATGAATTCTGAGTGGGAGACTGGCTCAGTAGTCCCTCCATTCCCACCTTACTTAGAATCTAGGATTCTAACTTATTGATTCTTTGTGCATAACCGCTTTTGTAAAAGCACACATTTTAGAGTGGACACCAGGGAGAGTTGTTCTCCATACAAACCAGAAGATTGATCATAGCTCTTCCACAAGCCAGAAAAATAAGCTGTGACATTCTCACAGCCAGAGCCAGATTCCAACAGTTGCTCCCAGAGCTGTGGACATGCCCTGGAAACACAGATGAAGACAGAGATGCCACAGTGGTGTCCAACCCTACGGGGCACTCCTCTCCCTTTCTCCCCAGCCAGGACAGCCTGCATCTCTGCAGTCCTGGGGACATCCAAAATATGCCTCAACTGTCTGTCCTTCACAACATCTTTAAACCAGAGACAGAGGCCTGGGCTCTGTGTCCTGCTGACCTCTTCTCACATGGCAGTGCAGGAAAACCTCTATGGCCTGAGTGCCCCTATTCTCCAGTGTCCTCCGCAGTGTTTGGCATGGGCCCACCTCTCTGCAGCCCTGGAGGTGCTGAACCCACTAACAGAATTTTCCCAGGATCCCAGCCTCATCTCTGCTTCCCACCCACATGTCTCCAACAAAAACAGGGTCTTGGTCAGGGTCCAAACTCCCGGGTGTGTGGGGAGGGGGCACTGGGATACAACCCTGGTCCCTCCCCTGACGCTGAAACCAGATCCCCCGAAGCTCCCTGATGCCAATGGAATGCATTTAGGTCTCTAAAAAAATCTGTGCTGGGCCTTTGTTTAGGGGCAGGACAGATAGATGAGCAACTAGAAGCCACCAAGGGGAGGGGCTGAGTCACTTGGAAAGACATTTCCTGAGAGGGTTTTTTCCTACCTCGCATAGCTTGTGATGATGGTGCATCAGCCCCACTAACAAAGACAACTTAGGCCACTGTGTCACTAGTACCCAAGCTGTCACAATAGCAGAGGGACCAGCCGCAGGGAAGTGGGACCTTTGCTCCACCACGTTTGCTCCGACACAGAAAGGCAGTTTCCGATAAAGAGAAGTTTCAGGGACCCAACCCTCTGGAGATGGGCAGGTGGGACACCTCGGGCTGCCATCATATCCAAATATTTGGGGGGTTGGGGTGGGGCAAGGAAAATGACTCAAAGCTAAACAAAATACAACAGCAAAAGCATGATTTAAGTAAAAGCTCTTCCCAATATACAGCACTTTATGGCTGCAAAGGATGGTCAAATCTACACACAGGAAAGCAGGCGCTTCAAATTGGCAGCCTCCAACCCGTAACTTCTGGCTGACGAGACCACTGCCGCGGGACGTAGCGACTGGTTAGTCGAGACTCACTGACTCATTTGTCCACAGACTCCACACCCCAACCTCTCTGCTTATGTTCTTTCGGAAAAGTGGCTACTCTGCACCTCCCAGATAATGCATGCTCCTGAGGTTCCCCTGAATTTCCTGACATAATCACACTGACCTTTCTCAGGAGCAGCCATTGATAAGGAGGCAAATTTCAGCTTCTCCCCGCCTCCCCCTGCCCACAGAAGAAACATCAGAGACACGAGGAACCAGAAGAAGTGGGGCTTGTTCCTGTCGCTGGGTCCAGAAATGTCATCTGTTGTGCCTCTCACCAAATTCCCTCTGTAGTTCACTAGGAAGCTGATGGCGGTCCTGCCATGGCCTGAAGGAGGACTGCCGAGCCTGAGAAAACCCGAGTCCCACAGCTGCCCCCAAGTCTCACCTGAAGAAAGGTCCACACTTATCCTTTCCCGACAGAATTGCAACGAAAGTATTAACCTATCATCTCCTTTCAGGTTTCTACTGTCTTAATATGGAATCGTCGGGAGGACACGGCACGAGGCCAGAAAACCTAATTTCTACTCCTGGTTCCCCACTGAATGATCCTGGCCAGGTAGTTCCTCGGAGGCTCAGTTTCTCTTCTGTGGAAAGGGGTAAACGACTGCCCTGCCCAACCCAGAAAGCTTGTTTGGAGGCTCCCATGAGACAACTTGGGAAGAGACTCGTACATTGGAAAGCCTTTTGCGAATGTAACGACATGGCACTAGGACCTTCTGCTCTAGGGGTAAGTCCTTCGAAAGTAGGAACCACATTCAATTGTCATTTACACGTGGATGGAGCCACAGCATTTGACATTCTGGGACTTTCGAACTGGAATGTGCTCTGTTAATGCTACAGATCTGGAACATCTTCATTCCAAACTCTTTTCCATTGGACACGAGCACTATATCCTTTCCCTTTCTCACCCAAGACCCAGTGCTCTTTCGTGAAATGACTGCCTCCCATGAACCCCTCCCGGGGTGCTAATGTCACGCCCCTAGACGTGGCTGGAGCATCTCATCTCCGGCTCGACTCCATGAGGGCCAGCGACCCTTGCATGTGATGACCCTCCTCTCCATCCTTGGCTTCCCGTTTAATTCCTTTCTAGGGCCTTTGTACACACGTCCACATGAGGCCAAATCTCTGCAAATAAGATCTTGTTTCTGAAAGCGCCAGAGTAACTGGTCTCCTATGTAGCAAAGCAGCTTTTATATTTTTAGTTTTCTTCCCATACAACAAAAACTATTAATAACATTCGACTTTCTCCAGAGATGATATGGATTAGACCAAATGGAAAGTTACCATGGCTACTGCAGTGTTATTTTTGGTATGAGAAATTCATGCCAAGGGAAGCAGCATACATGGTCAAGACCTGGAGCTTTATTTTTGCTTTGCTGTCAGGCGATCATTCTCGATTTAGTTTTGAAATCCTAATTGCAACAGAAACTAATTATGAGCGGCAAGACCTGAAACCCCTAATTAAAGTGGAAGCCAATACAGAGATACAGAGATACAGTTGTCATTGGGGCAACACTGGGATGGAGTGTGAGAGGTCTAAGCAAGGTGGATTTTCTTTCTCAGGTAACTACCCATGCAAAACAAGATGGGGAGATCTATCTTGAGGGTCAGTAAAAAACCCATAGTTGGGTCTGAAGGCTTTAGTTTCTGGTGATGAAGTGGGTCAGGCGCTCTCTCTATGCTATGAAGATGCAACAAAGTGGGGGTCAACTAGGAACCCTAGGTGGGAAGGAGGGTGTTTCTGCCAACAGTCAGCCCCTGAGATTGGCTATGGTGGAGAGGCTGGGAAGAGCCAAACTGAAGGAGGCTTGTTCAGACTCAACCCGTACGTCACTGCCTTTCTGTGCAGGCCCTGGGGGACATGACCCCAACGAAGCTAGGGTATCCAAACAGAATCTCATCACTAAGACCCAGATATTTATGGACTGTTTCTACACATACCAGATGCTGAATCTCACTTTTCGGAATTAGCAGAAGTGGGTTTATGAAAGGACTTCTATTAGAATGAAAACCTACTGCCAACCCCTGAAGTGCATGCTTCCCTTTGGGACCTTCTGGTCTATCTTTGACAGCTTTAAAACACTGCTAATGTCATGACTTCATCTGTCCCACACTAGAACTATCCATATTTAGGCCAGAAACCACATGGTCCTCATATCACCCATACTGGGCTCCAAGAGAGAAGGGAAAAGGGTTCTTACATCAGAGAAGAAACACTTTTAACCAATGATCCCTCTTCCAAACTCCTTGACAAAGAGACACAAATGAACTTTACTAAATGGTTAGAAAACTGCTCTAAAAATACAACAGGGCAGTATAACCAGAAGAAGCTTATCTTTTTCTCATTCAGTACATATTTTTCCACAAAGGGGTCTTTCTCCCTTTTTTTTTTTTTTAAAGCATTATTGAAAAGAAAGAAGCATCATAACACTGCTGTAGTTTTTTCCATGGCACTGAAAAAGTCCCTCAGGAGAGAGAGTCCAGCTGTTGGGGTGCAAAGAATTCCTTGAGAGCTTTTGGACTCTTATTTTTCATGAATAAATGAGGTCTGCAGTTATGCTGGGGCCGACGGGATTTTTCCAAGGCAGACAAACTCCAGATCGATGAGAGCCTATATCAATCTTAATTCTTAGTGTTGTCACAAGCGGGCAACACAGAACACAGGCCTTGTCTTGAGTTACTTGAATAAAGTTCTCTGAATATTTTTGTTAAAATACATAGCGTATTGACATATGCAAAACTTTGACATTGGTCTTGTAACAAAGGTTCAAAATGGGAGTGGCGAAAAAAAGACAGCTCTTAATACTGAAATGTATTCAGACCACTGTGATCGGAAAGGAGATAGTTGGTGGTTTCTGTACATATATATGTTACTGGCACAACAGACCAGCAGGTTAAGTAGAGAGAGGGGCTCAGCCACCTCACATTTATTATGAATGAAGGAAGAGGGAGAGAGAGAGAGAGAGAGGGAGAGAGGGAGACACACACACACACACACACACACACACACACACACACACACACACACACAGAGACAGAAGAATAGTTCTGTCTTATTGAGCTATGTTGGTATAAAATTTCAGCCCAAGGGGACTGAAAATGACCTGAGAAAAACAGAGCTTCATCCCAAAACACAGATAAGGAGCCCCAGTCTGTGGGGCTGGATTCTACCCCCAGGGGAGACACTAGGGACTTACAAGGTCCATCAGTCAAAGAAAGTGCCTCTGTTTTTACAGTCAGCAGACCGCACACTTTGTCTAGTGCCTTTTAGAAAACTAATGCTTGCAAGGCCCCCCCAAAGAATTTTATATGTACCTTATCTCAAAACCACACCTACCTTGACTCCAAGGAAAGACTTGCGGTGATGGAAGCAGCACAGAGCTGCCGACATGGTGTGGAAAGCATTGCATTCCTTAGGCATGTTTCAGTCTTCAATTCCTGGGCACTTTCTTTAGGGTTCAAAGACGGGGGGCTCGGGGCGCTCAAGCCCTAGTCCCTCCGCAGCAGCTGCGCTGCTCCTGCAGTCCCGTGGCCCAGGGAGGGAGCCGGCTCCTTTTCCCAGGCCAGGCTGGGACTTTTCCCCTCCGCCGAAGCCAATACGATCCACTCGCTCGATTCTGGTAGGCTGGTGTCCAGCCGGCCATGCACACAGTGCCAGAAATTCTCATGTGACCGGACTTGCTCTCTGATGAAATTCTAACCTCTCCCAGAAGAGGCCTTGGGCTTTAGCTGTCCCCTCAACTTAGAGACCCTGTAGAAATCGTTATCCCCTCAGGCAGTCTTTCTTTCCCAGGGCTGAAGGCACCAGACAATCTGTTCCTAGAGGCTTTGTCTGTCTGCTTGTCACCCTAGAACCTAGGGGTTGAGGGAAGCACAAATCACACCACCTTGTATTGAGACAGAGGCTCCTGTGAGAAAAGGACCTAATGGTGACCAGGGTATGACTTTCCCTAGAAGTCCTAAGGAGCCCAGGCAAGATCCCTGTCCCCGCCCTCTCAAACCATCCTGGAACTGTTTATTTTTAATTAGGATGCTCCTGGCAGCCAGCTTGCTGCTGATAGCATTGGCACAGCCATCACTACTGGGAAAGCAATATTTCCTTTTGGTGTTTAATTAGCAAGTCTGTCAGCAAACACCCTGAGAGGCCCATGCCCACCCCACCTGGCCATGTAGTCTGTTTGGAGGATGAGGGACAGGCTGTGTAGCCTCCTCTGATCCTACTGTTTCTCACTCCCCTCCTTCGCTTTAAATACTTTACTCTAATTCCCATCTTCACTTTAATTACCCACTCTGCCTAACCCAGATTCAGCACACAAACCTTACGCCCAATGTAGCCAAGTGATTCTTTGGTGTTCAGAGGCCTTCATCCCTACCAAGAGCCTCCTAATGCCTTTAGGGGAAAATAATTGCTTTTCTTCTTTCATTCCAGTGAGAGTAGATGCACAACGATTGGGAGGGAGGGAGTGTGTGTGTGTGTGTGAGTGTGTGTGTGTGTGTGTGTTAATCAAACCCAGGTTTCTGCCTGTAGCTCTTCCTTTCCTACTCTTCCAAATATTAACTTTCTGTGTCTCTGGCCACTCAAAAATGGAATGTGTCCTGAAACTTGCTAAAACTT
Organism: Cynopterus sphinx; assembly: GCA_030015415.1. Lineage (NCBI taxonomy): Eukaryota > Metazoa > Chordata > Mammalia > Chiroptera > Pteropodidae > Cynopterus > Cynopterus sphinx. Next base: position 65,812,155 of record CM057387.1, on the reverse strand, counting down.
CGCACAGGCAGAAACTTGCATAAGGAAGAACAGAACCTATTCAGTCCAGGAAGGAACAACACCGGATGAGGCATGAGGGAAGTATGAGAAATATCCAATGGGATTAGTGTCAATCCTCAGTAGGCCTCGGCCTTTGGACTAGGTCAAGTCAGGCTGTAAAAATGGGAAATTGTTTGTTCAATGCCTGGTAAGCAGCTTCAGTGCTTGAGTGAGGGCTGTGGAGAGAGATAGGGCAGAGGCTCAGCCATAATAAACATATCCAACATGGGGCTAGACACACAAAGGCTCTGTCACCTCAGGAACCAGGGGCTGACTTCCTTTCTGCTCCATCAACTGGCTTCCTCCCTTACTCTTTCTCCTCCGTGGTTCTGGGGGTCAGATGTGCAGTTCTGAGAACTCCTGGGTCCTCGGAAGCCCACCTGAGAACCTGGAAGCAAGCACCAAAGGTGGCAGTACTCATGAATTTGGGGTTTGGGGGTTTTTATTGAGGTAGCGGGGCCCCTGGAGATAGTTCATCCAGTTGATGGGTCAATACTGTCCTCCAAGTTCCATGTACTGTATCCAGGAGCAAGGGTTTCTGTTTGCCCCCATTTCTATCAGATGGGGTTCAAAGGGTAAGTTCCCATGAGTAGCCAGGGCCCTGGGCCCCAGCAGTGTTGGGATGACTCATCCATCAGGCCATCAGCTACCAGGTAAGCGGGGTGGGGGTGGGGTGGGGGTGGGGTGGGGTGGGGTGGGGTAGGGTGGCGGGGTCAGTTGTCATTGGCGATGCCTCTTCTCCTCAGGCTAAGAAACTCTCCCAAAGGCTTAAAAAGCATCATCCCAGCCCCTGAAAAGGGAGAGAAGTAGCTCCTTAAATCCTGCAGAGATTCAGTGAGATTATTCAGCCAAAGCCTTTGCATTCAGATACCCTACCCCTGAAAGCATGAGTGAAGTACATTCCTGAAAGAAAATGTACAAATAACTCACATATAAATTACATAGAATTATGTAGTCCAGGGTGAGGGTAAAAGCAAAACCTAAGAAACTCAGGTCACAGTAGAAGCATAGCTCTTGTCACCTGAGGCTTTCCCTGTTTACTCTAAGAATTATCTACAAAATGCCCCCCAAATTGGTTCCATCAGAATTAAAGAATGGGCTAATCTTATTAGGCAGCTGTTTCCTAAACACTTTTTTTTGTTCTACACCAAAACCCATTTCTGAAGTAGTGCTCAAAGGTTTTAATTAATTTTCTGCAAAACTGGTCAAGGAGAGAGACTAAAATAAAGTGTTGTTATTGCAACTAAAGATGTCATTGCAACTAATTGCATGAATTTGCAAAGTGCTCTTCACTGATTTGTTATGCTTTTAAATGTCTCCCATCCACACTGATCAATCATTCCACATTCTCCCCACAACGATTATTCTATTCTAGTTACAAAGAAACAGAGGACCAGAACTGCATGTCACTCAACAGAGAACAGACAAAGGACCAGGAACTCCAGCCTATGATTGCAGAACTGGGTACCTGATCACATGGAAACACAGGTAAGAGATTTTTTAAGGTCTTATAATTAAACCTGTTATTCGCACAGCCCCATGAAAAGGCTGTGATTTGGTGCACTGAGATAGCAGGTCACTCTCTGATGATTTGGTACAGATGATTTAGGATCAAATTTGAATTCAGGGTTTTCTAAATACCATGCCCTTCTGGGGACAGGGTTCGCTGTCACTAACATGACCCCAGGGACTGATGGACAGAAGGGTTGGCCCGCAGCAGAGAGCCCTGAGAGCTCTGTGCTCTCCAGCGCCCTGCTCTGGACACCGGGGAGGCTTGCTTCTCTGCACCAAGGAAAACACCTGTGCAAATAGCTAGGGCTGGGCAGCCAGGTGGACCCTTGAAGGAAATCCCCATCATCTCAGGTCAAATGTTGCCCTTCCCACCTGGAAAGAAGGTTAAAGTAGGCCAGAAGAAATCCCCTGTGCAAACGTTGCCCTCAATGTCATTTCCTCCTTGGGTAGCCCTAACACTAACCTGCCCTAGTCAGTCACCATGGAAACAGGAGCTGCCTGCCAGCCATATTCCACAGATGCCGGCTTCCCATTGGCAGCATGAGAGAGAGGCTGAAAGCCTTTCCCAAAGTGCCACAGTCCCTACTAGAAAATCAGAGCAGTGAGACCTGCTCTCTGATATAATACCAGGGGAGAGGTCTGTGGGGAGAAAGATGTGCTGACCAGGTATTTACTTTTCCATGTTTCAGGGCAACCAGAAAAACAGTGCTGCCCATGTCCCCCATTCCCCTTCCCAAAGCCAGCCTGGAATTGAGGCATTACACCTTACGTGTACTGAGGTGCTCTTGGTCATTGTTGTGTCAGGCTGTGACTGGAGGGCACTGTTCTAAGGCTGCAAGGCCTGGCTTGTCCTTGGAACTCACTCAGACCATGAGTTATTCAGTCGTTGTGGTCAAAACAGCTCAATTTCCTGTGGTGACCACTGAGATGCTTCACCTCTCCAGAAAAATCAATCCTTCTTGGCTTTCTGTCTTCACTAAACCCCGGTGATCAGGCTCTCAGGGGACAAAGGCAGCTTTGATGAGATAGGAAGCAGAGAAATGTCACCTGGACAGGCCCAGTCCTGAATCTCTGAGAATGCCCTCTGCAGGCTTGGCACCTATCAGGGAAGACCTGGGCTAGAGAAGGAGCATGTTTATCAGCAACCGTGTTTCCCAAAGCTTCCCAGGTGTGACTCTGCACACAGTAAAACCAGGGGGTGAGGTGGTAGGGGATGAGCTCATGTATCTCAGAGCACACACCATCACATAACAAGCTAGAGGAATAGGGCTGGAAACCATGAGAACGAGGAGAGGCTGTTGGGGAAGAGGCCACCTCCTCACGCCAAACTCAGCAGCCACACAAGCTGTCAGACAGCTCAACACGTTTTCTTATATGCAAGTGTGATTTATTTCTTGCTCCATGATGGACTCAGAGGCGGGGAAGGTGGGAAATGCCAGCCCAGCTCTCTGGGCCACTGCATGCATTGCTGTTGACATGATCACTGGCACTGGCGAACACAGGGGTGCATTTATAAGCCTTTGCTGTACACATCTCAGTCTGACAGCTCCCCCAGATTCCTCAAGGGGGGGGGGGAAGAGTATGGCTGTTAAATGGTCTCTGTCCGGAAGCAGTATTGATCTGCTGAGCACATAAACAAAGACTGAGGACAGTGTTCCCAAACAGATTTCTCTCTACTGAGCCTTATGTCTTCCCACAAATTTCTGTCTCTCCAACTGGCTATTAAAATTGCATAACTGATTTTGTGAAGCAAAATCAGGTGAGCACCCAGTCCTGACTGCTTTCTTGTACTATCACACACAATTCCATTCCATATATCCCTCCACCACTATTTGCTGGTATCACCCCAGAAATCTTATATTATACAAGCTCGATTTTCTGTTTTTAGCATTAAGGTGAAATGAAAAAAAAAATGCATGGGGCATAATTCCAAACTCTCAAATAGTAGACTCGTTTGAGAGTTTGGAATTCCGGTAGTCTCGGTCTTCTTTGAGAGTCTCAGAAAAGCATGGACCCTCCTCCCAGAACAAAAGGCAAATACTTGTAATGTTTTACCTATAATATCGGGGATTCTGTGTCTCCTAAAGCCCATCCAAACACCCTTGGGAGTCTTACCCTCCCAAGATGATCTGCCTTCCAACTTCCATTCTAAACTCACTCTGCAGACATAACCTTGAGCAGACATTTGTTCCTCTTGTCATTATAATTCCTACGTTTCCTTTGCTTACATGTTTCTCTTTTCCCTTTCTTACACTTTTGGTAAGTGTGAGCTGTATAAGCAACTAATAACAGTGACCACAAAAGCTCTTCAGAGGTCTCTCTCATGCAGAGTGCTGCAAAAATGGTCTGAGGAACATATGCAAGGCAAGAATGACAAAGGCTCACCAGCCAGAACCAGCTGTACTGTCTCCCATCTCCACTGCCACTAGCTCTCTCATCTCACAAGCACTTCTGCAAAATGACATCTTCCAAAACTGAGCCGCAAGACACATTTGCATGTTTCAAAAGTGATGCTGGGAGGTAGCAGGGTAGAGGGAGGACCAGGGTTGGTTTGAGTCTTCATTGCACCACTAGCAAGCTGAGTGACCTTGGAAATATTTAAACCTCTCTAAGCCTCGGTTTCCTCCTCTAACTTACTAGGTTTTTATAAGAATCAAGTGAGATAACACGCAAAGGACCTAGTACCCAACCCATTCTAGGCACTTAGCAAATGTGAGCTTCCCTTCCCTTTCAAAGGAATAGACAAGCCCCATCTCCCGTCTTCCTTCTGCAGGGCATATACTCAACTGTACCCCAAATATCACCCAAATGCCAGGCCATAGGAGCCACAACCTAAAAGAAGAGTACAGACAGCCCCACCCTGAGCCACTGACCTGCCCCAGCTGGTACTGTAGTGACTCTTGAACTTTGAGAGCCAGGGAACAAACGAAGAATAGAAGTTTAAGAGTGTTTTGAGCCTAAAAATATTTTATAGGCTTTACATTTCAAGATCACATGTTAAAATTGCACATATGGTTTTAATCACACTTGTTCAGATGTTTCAGATGATTTTCTCCTCCAGAATCTTTGTCATTTGGGGAGCTGCTTGTTTTAATAGGCAGCATGTGTATCCATAGCATCTGCACACATGGCCCATACCCAGGGGTCTCCTGGGTGATTTGGTACACTGGGACATTCATAACTACTTGGGTCCATTCAAACTACAGAGCTCTTAATGTTCCGCCCCTGTCCCAGCTGGTCTGACTGGGGATCCTGTGCCCCACCCCAGGATCTGGGTTGCACCCCTCCCTTACCACTGCCCCCACACCAAGTTGGCTGCAGAGCTGGGCTTCTGCCCATGTCCTGCCTGGATGTCCTGTCTGATGGTCCTGCCATCTCACCCCTGACCCTTGCCTAGCCTTCTAGGTTCTTGCCCCAAACTAGATCTTCTACATGAATCTAGAGTCCCCAGAAGACCACCTCCCATGTGCCTGACTCCTTCATACTTCACCGGCCCATGTTATGTATACTGACACCAACCACTTCTAGAATTAGAATGGGTCCTCGTATAGCCCCTTTGATGCCATGCTGGCTCTGCCCAGCTACCCTCTCTAGACTTTCTGTGTCCTCCCAGATTCTGCCTTCCACCTGCACCTCCTCCTCTCTAGTCCCTAGTGGCAGGAATTGCCAGAGTTACAGTGCATTCTTCCAATGCCACTCCATGCCTATCACCCACCTAGAAAGGCTACCAAAAGTCTGAGTGGATGAAGCAGGCATCAAGGAATGCCTAAGAGAAGCAGGAATCCTGGGGCATGGGACAGGGCTGGCACCAGGGGAGAGGTGGAGTCAGGACGAACTCCACTTGTTTACTTAGGCTTTCAAGGCTTGCCTAAGTAAAACAGAAAAGGATCATATTAATCCTTTCTTCTCTGTTTTCAAGCAAATTACAGCCATCTGAGTGAGATATTTCAGTAGGAAAATATCCTTCTTTCATGGTCATGAATCAATCACGAGCATCATCATCTGAGCGACATACTAGTTAATTCTTCATTCGTCCAAATGACTATGAGAGTCAGTTCAGACGAGGAGTTTTTAACCTGGGGGTGTGACAGGGCTTCCATGAGCCAATGGAAATTACATACAAACTGTTGGATGAGGGGTCCATGGGTTTTATGCAGTTCTCAAAGAGTCATCAGACTGAAAAATCCCCACTGATGTAGAAAAACTTCCAGTGGCTCTTAAAGATGTAGTTTCTGACAGTTTTGCTAAATCTTCCTTCTAGCAGAGAGGTGAAGTCAGTTTCCTGGTTATCATGGACATGAGCCAAGGCAGATGAAGCTTCCTGGCTGCTTGGACATAGTCAGGTTAGCAGGGCTGTGGTTGGTAAAAGGAGATAGGGAGACAGGCTCTGAAGACAGCGGTGTCACTTTCTTTCCTGCTTTTGGAGTAGCTTTAAACACCTATGAGAGGAGGGGACCCCCCCTCTCCCTTACCCAGGTGGTAGAAGGGCCCTGTTTGCACACAATACCTAATATTACCACTAACTGAATAGCTACAAGTTTGACTCAGCAACCTCTCCCCGGCACATTCCCAGAAGACTGTGACGGTCACAGACACCTGTCCACCTTTCAGCTGGGGCTCCTCAAAGGAGCCCTCACTCACCCCACGTGAAAGGGCCACCAAGAGCCAGCATTTATAGAGAGCTTTTACCGTAGTGCCTTACTTAATACTCACATTAGGAGACAAGTATTATTATCTACATTTCACAGGTGAGATCAAGCAGTTAAGAGTTAATAATTAAAACAACCATGAATCAGAATGGCTGGATCTATTGATTGTGATAATGGAAGCGTGGACTCCACCTGGTTGCCTGGAATACCTTATCTTGTGCAAATCCAAAAGGAAGAACTGTGGCTGCTGCAACAACCCCCTCTCTCCAATCAAACGATGGATATTCTTGGCAACACAGACAGCAGGTCTCATCTGAAATATCCGCAGTCAGAGATTCTAGCAGCAAAGCCCCATAGCACGGGTGAGGGTTGGAGGGCAAAGGGATCAGCTTTGTTGTATATAGGGACATCAACTGGACTCTTCTCCACTGGAAAAGGCAGAGGGTATGTCACATGGGAATAATCATATTGATTACCACTCAGCTGCCAAGTACAATGCCACCTACAGAAGTGACATGTTGCGATGGACAACACTCCTAGTGTTGGCATAGACAATGGGTTCCTTTTGTCAGTGGTTCAAAGGACAATGTGATCCCTTGCAGTGTGTGCCCAGAGGAGTGGCAGGGCAGGGTAGAGGAAGGGAGTTACCAGCAGCAACTCACCTGGACTAATTTCTAGGCACTCCACACCAGCCTCAGGGTTGGGCTACTCGTGACAGACAACTGATGTGGAAATTTTTCCAAGGCCAAACTATAAGAGGAACTCACAGCCCCTCTGCCCTGCCACCTTACAACTTCTCTGTAACAATGTGGATCTGACAAACTGGGAGGCAATGGGAATCCAGCACATAAACAAACCACGAGGGAGATATACTAGAGAAAGATGAGTGTAGGACTTGGAAAGTTCAAAAACATCTCTGCCAAAGCTAGTATTCACATGCCAAACATTTTACAAATGCTCACTAAGTAGACAGAGACAACTAGAAAAATAGCCTAATATACTTCTGATCCCAAAAATTCAGGAGGGATAGAATTGTAATAGCAGATACTGGTTGTTACATTTAAGAGCTTTATCCCAATGTATGCATGTTCACATTTGCAATGAATGTGTGAACCAATCGGAATGCTGAACAAGAAAGGTCCAAGAGTAGACATGTGACCTAAGTGAGACTGGGGATTTTTCAACCCAGAGTAGAGGAAAAGATCCCTTTTTTTCTTGGACAATAAGCTTTAAAATAAGCTAGAATAGCCTATGGCCGTATGTTCCCAACACAGAGAAGCTGATCTGAGAGAATGCAGCCAACCTGCTGAGAGAGGAAGACCCAAGGATTGAGTCCAGAGATGTTTGCCTTCCCCAGAACAGTCATCCACCCAGGCGACTCCACCCCTGCCCTTCCCAGTCATAAATTTCCTCACTTACATCATCAGTTTGAGAGTTTATAGGTTCACCTTACCATTGTGAGATTAAGTAAAACTTGAGATCAAGATGTAATACATTGTTTGGGGCTCTCCTGGGGTTCACATGTATGTGTGATCCCTATATCTAAAACGCTAAAAAGAAGGCAACATAAACTGAGGTTATATGAAAACATGTATAATATAAACCTATTAACAATAGGGTTGTATATTCCTGTTTCAGTGACAGGTGGAAATTAATGATGTTTCACAGCCTACTCCAAGGACATTTCATTAAAGAACTGCATTGTCTCGAGTTTTCAAGGATAAAGCAGACATGAATATGCCTCTAGAAAAAGGGAGGATTCACGAAGTTGGAATGTTCTGTGCCACTGAATGTAGGTGTGAGTTTTGCTCCCACACCCAGTGCCCCTCCCAGGCGAGGGGAAGCCAGTGAGGAATGACTCCCTCAGTCCTGCTCATGTAGGCAACAGCACCATCTTAAGTTCCTGGAGGACAGGCTATTCTGTTTTGCAGAAAGACAGAGGGGAAACCCGATTCAGAGGTACTGACTGAGACATCCCCTTACAAGGCCAGGTGGATTTTACCAGGCACAATTAATAACCTGGGAGGGCAACTCTCATGACTTTTTTCTAGGTCAAAGGAAATGAAATTTGTATCATCCTCAAATTTCATTTGGATCTTCCCAAATTTGCTCCGATGTAGGTGGACACGGCTGGAAGTAGCCTCAGAGCCCTGATTCTCAGTCTCTACAGCCCGATGGGGCTTTCTTTGCCCATCGCTATTGCTCTATTTACCCCCGTAAGGAGCCTTAGCTCTAGGCATCTTCCAGCATCCAGCCATTGAAGCGCTCATCAAAGTGAGCTCTGTCCTTGCCTTTTGGCCTCAGGACCCATGTCTTATTCATCATCATCACTCCAATGGCCAGAATGATGCCTGAACAGGGCAGGGGCCAGTGAACGTTTGGAGACAGCAAAGGGATTCTCAACACTTGGAAGTAAGACACACAGTAAGTGTGCTTGCATATTTCTAGACAAAGTGTTCTTATTCACCACATTTGCAAAAGGACAGCACCTCCCACTCCTCAAAAAAAAAAAAAAAACCCACAGAGGCACGAGACATGACTTGCCACACGAGGGTCATGGTCCTCATCAGGTGATCTAGCCAGCCTTGCTATCCCTGTGGCTGGTTAAGGGCTGGCTCCCCCTTTAGCCCTCAGAAGCACCTCACGTTCTCAACTGTGAACTACCTGGGTTCCCAGATGGGAAGAGGCTTCCAGAACACAGTGATTCCCAGCCCCCACCAACTGTGCTCTGCACAAGCAATCCTCAAATGCTCTGCAAACCAGGGGATGCAAGGACATGACCCTGTTCTGCTGAGGCTCCTTCCAGTAAAAACCATGGGAAGACAGAGGGGAGGAGAATGGCCATAATGGACTCAGCTGGACCACTCAGACCCTTTGAAAAATACCCACCTGGGCCTGGGAAAAAATAAGAATCCAGTTGGAGACTGGTGGTCACAGGAAACAGTCCACCAGCTCTATCATTTCTTCTGTACAAAAAGCTCTTTTGAGAGTGTGAATGGGGGCTTTATGCAGTAAGTTCTCATCCACAGGCTAATAAATATGTGAAATGGCCTCTCAGACCAGGTTCCTGTGGCCTGGACACTGAGGTCATTCAAGAAACAATTAGATGCCATCTGGAGAGAGCTGGGACTCAAAAAGGAAATTGCCTCGAAGGGCCAAACAGCATGTTCTCCTTGTTCCCAGGGTCTGACACATCCTTATCTTCACTGACATAAAAGACCGGTGGAGCTCAGCCAGCTAATCCACTCTGGGAGTATGAATGGGCAAATGCAGTGGCAATTAATAAAAGCTTAAGGATCAGGAGAATGCTCATTTTCAGCCTGCCCCAAATAAATTCATCCCTCATCTGCACTTTCACATCCAAGCCTAGCATCTTTGCCATACACCAGGCCTTGGCCTCACCAAGCTTTGGGTTTTCATGGTTTAATATAAAGCAATTAGAAAAGAACAGCAAATGCCTCTGGCCCAGCTCTTCACAGCATATAGCGAGCAGAGACTGGATCATATGAAACAGGACTTAACGAGGGTTCACAACCCTATCAGTTATAAAGAGCAGGTCCAGAACTGAGGACCCTTATTACTAGGTTATATTCTCATTTTTTTCCCTTATATTTAAATGACAATTTAACGTCTCTTCTCTATTAATGATCAGTATCTTCAGATGTAAACATAATTGTTTAAGCTGGGTTAAAAAAAAAAAACTTAGCTAGAGAAAAAAAAAATTGGATTTAGATAACAGGAAGTGATGATTTGTGTTCTGTTTCCGCAGCTTTGTGACAACCCATAAGTATCAGGAGACCCTCTAGGATGGCAATGCTCAAAGTGGGTTGGTGGGCCCAACGGGGGCCTTTCAGGGGGTCTATAAGTTCAAAACTGTTTTCATAATAATGCTGAGCCATTTTTTTTTGTCTTTTTCACTGGGATGACATTTATGCTGATAGGGCAAAAACAATGACGGGCAAAACTGCTGGGAGCCTACCACCAAGCAAGGGAGAGGCACCGAAGTGGATAAGTAGTCACTGACTTTCTTGACCACCCTTTAAAATTAACTTTTTAAATATTTAAAAAAAATTAAAAAACACATTTCTTTATAAAGTAGCTGGTTCCACTTAAGAAGTCCTTGGTGAAGCAGTAAGAATTATTTTATTACATCTTGGCCCCCGAGTCCATGTCTCTTTAATATTCTATGTGATGAGACAGGAAGCACACGCAGCACTTCTGCATACCCAAGCACATGCTTTTCTTGAGGAAAAGCAACTGTACCACTAAATCATGAGCTAACTAGCTGCCTTTTCACGGAACACCACTTTTACTTCAAAGAATGTCTGACAGACTACGGTTATTCAGTCGTAGGTATTTATTTGGCAGACATTTCCTAAAAAATGAACAAAGTGAGCTTGTCTGTTCAAGGGAAACAACTGACAGCATTTGTTGCCAATGATAAATCTTGTGCTTAAAACTGAAAATTAGAATTTTGGGAAATGTATTCACTACCATGAGTTTGACAGCTTCTCAATAATGATTTTTCTGATAAATGGTGATATTAATAAATGTGAGTCTTTGATATTATATAGTGAACTTTTAACATCTGAAAGATCTGGATAACTCAGTAAAACAGTATTTTTCAAATGGCCAATGCACAATGGTACAAAATCACACATGGGTAAAAGATCCTTTCAAATTAGCAGATAGACCAAGGGGTTTTAAAGAAAAAGAGTTAAAAAAAAGTTCATTGATATGGTTTTAGATTTGATGTTACAATTAACGTTTATGAAACTACAACTTTTTAGCATAACATTAGAAAGAATATCTCTATCTGAATAGGCTATTAAAATCCTGTGGGGTGGTGAAATGGGTGAAGGAGGTTGAAAGGTATAAATTTCCAGTTATAAAATGAACATGTCATGGGGATGTTATGTGTAGTATGATGACTATAGTTAACAATATTGTATTGCATATTCGAAAGTAGGTAGGAAAGTTTTGCAATATATCAAATAGCATGTTCTGTCAATTATACCTCAATAAAAAAAATACTCTTCCCTTCTTGAACTACATATCTGTGCAAAGCCAGATATTTTTCAGACTCCAAACAAAACAACAAAGCCAACAGACTGAAGGCTAAAGTGGATATGAGAATCAAACTATGTTCAATTAGACCAGATGCTAAAGAGACTTACAAAAATGTAAAACAATGCCATTCTTCTCATTAAATTTTGTTTTTTAAATTACAAGTTTTTATAACATATGTTATTTACATTTATATGATGGGTTGCTATTTTTAAATGAATTAAGAAAATCCTTAAAAATTCCTATATTTCCATTTCTAATTCAATAAACGAATAGCTAAAACTCAAATAACAAAAGCTCTTTGAGGCCCTTAATAATTTTTAAGAGTGCAAAGAAATCTCAAGACCAAAGAATTTCAGGATTTTTGCTCTAATTCATCTAATCTACTTGTTTTGCAAAATTTCGATTGAGCCATAGTTCTTATCAGCATATCTATGGAGCAGACTAAGGTATACAAATAGAAGAGTGTTCTTCTTTTTATAAGTAACTACAGTGGACAAGGTGAACTCTGGCTTCACGGCCTTGCCCTTGCTATGTCTTCTCTTTAGACACCACACTTGACTTGCCTCTCCACTCAAAAGTCATCTTTTGGTAAGGCCTTTCCTTGGCCACCCTATTTAAATTTAATGCTCCCTTCCCCAAACATTTTTCCTGCTTAGCACTCATCACCACCTGACATGGTTTACCTGGTTGTCTTCCTTGTCTTCTTCCTCACTCCTCCACCCCTACACATAAGCTCCATAGAGGCAGGGACATTGTTTTGTTCACTGCTGTGTGCTCAGCCCCTAGAACAAGTGACCGGCAGATGGCAGATCCTCAATAAATATTTGTTAAATTACTATGACACACAAAACAAATACAACCATATTTGTTAAATAACTGCAAAACTGTTTGTAACTAGAAAACAGTTAAAATAACCCATATGTCAGTAGAAAATTGGTTCAATATAATTGTATTTTATACCAGGGGATTCAAAAGAAGGAGGCAGATCCATTCATTCAACATGGAATGATGTCCAATGAAAAAAATCAAGTTGCAAAGGAACATGTAGTTATATACTACTTTTTGCTTCGAACAATCAATACAATTTTCCCCTAACTCAGCTTTATTGATCTCTAAACAGTTTGACCATCTCAGATTTCCGAAGAACACTTGAAGCTTCCTCACTCTCTTCCCATTCAAGATATATGAGAATGTGTACTCTTTCCAGAAGACTCTTCCTGCTGCTCTGCCCCGCCTGTCGCCTGGGTGAACATGGTCCCACAGGCATGCATTCTTCCCCATCAATCTCTAATACATTGATATCTGTCTTCTGCCTCACCTAATACCAGCTTCCTTCCTGACAAGCTACCATTTTTTTTTTTCAGCTATCAAGTGACAATTGAAATATAATTATTTTCCAAGGAAACTTCTTGGTTACCAGAGGCAACACTTCAGATCAACGTCGATCTCCCTACAAAATTTTCAGTGTTGCAGCATCGTAGAACTTTCTGTCTAAGAATGTTAGATAATTAATTCTACTAATAAAGTAGCTTGACAATTTTACTGTCTTATATGAAGCCAATGAAAACCACTTGCCTTTTAATATACTTTAAACACAGTCCTTAGTTCAGAAGTTGTAAATATAACATATTTATATTTACAAAAATGTAAAACACACTTATGTCTTATAGTAAAAGCTCTCGAATGTTTAGAAACTGGTCAAATGCTGCACTGTTGTGATACTTGATTCCCACTAGAGGGCAGAGCTTAACAGCAGATGATTCGAGGGCTAAAAGGCCTGGCTTCCCATTTGGAAGAGTTACTGGGACCCCATGACAAGATGATGACAAGATCTCCAGAGGAATTCATAGATCTGAGCCATAGAGGTTGCCATAAGTACAGTTTTAAAAAGTGCATCTCTCTACCTAAATGCGTGTGTATTTACGGTGACAACAGTGACCCCACAGTTTTTATCCAATACTAGGTTGGCAAGAGAAGGCAGACTGAGGTTAGGTGTTGAGACCTCCCTGCTATCATGAAATAACTGAAGAATTTTGGGAAAACCTTTAGAGATGTAATACTTTCTCTTCTTTCAGTTTAAGCGCCCTTCACACCTGGTCGTATGTGGTCATCAGTCGGCCAGTCCATCACTAAATGTTTATTAGTTGGACAAGAAAATGTCCTTGCCCTCAGAACTCACATTCTAATGAGTTTTTTTTTTAAGTAAACAAATAGAATTTGGGGCAAGTGTTCTAATGATAATATACAGAGTAATGAGATAGTGAGTCGGGAGGCTGTTTTTAGCGGGGGGTGAGGAGTGGAGCTGGGAATGTCTCTCTGAGGCAATGAAATCTGAGTATAAGAATATGTATGGGTATATGAGTCAAGGTGGACCAGCCACATAGAGAACCAGAGTGATAATTACTAAACTAGTATTTATGGAGTGCTGCCTACATGCTAGGCCCTGTGCTAACAAGTGTATGTACGTTAACTCATTTCATCTCTACAGTCTATCATTTACTGTGAAGGAAATCAAGCTTCAGAAACTTGCTCAAAGTCACACAACCCAGAAATGGCTAAGATAGGGTTTTACATCTGTATTCGTTTCTAAGGGCTGCTGGTGGCTTTAAAGTAGAAGTTCATTCTCTCACAGTCCTAAAAGTTAGGAGTCCAAAATCAAGGTGTCGGCAAGGTCATGCTCACTCTGAAGGCTCCAGGGGAGGATACATCCTTGCTTCTTCCTAGCTGGTGGTGATCGCTGGCAATCTGCACCATTCCTCGGTTTGTGTATGCGTCAACCCTAATATCTGCCTCCGTTGTCACATGGCATTCTGTGTGTCTGTGTCTCTGTGTCCCAATTCTTCTCTTTTTAAAAGGACACTAGTCCTTATTAGGCGCACCCTAATCCACTAGGACCTCATCTTAATTCCATCATATCTGCAAAGAACTTATTTCCAAATAAGATCATATGCATAGATACTGAGGGGTTTAGGATTTCAACATATCTTTCTTGGGGGAACACAATTCAACCCACATCATCATCTCAGCACCCACTTCAAATCACTCAGCTGTTCTACCTCAAAAGAACCTTCCAGGATGAGAGAAAGGCAAAGACCCGGGGGCAACAGGAAAAGTCAGCATGGAGGAGTATAGTGACTAAGGTAGTTGGTAGGAGAGGAGGTTTTATGGGTAGACAGGCCACATTGTCGGGGGGTGGGGGATCTGAAGTCAAAGTATAAAGCTGAGTCTGGTCAGAAGCCATAGATTAAATTCTTGCTTGCATGTTAGTTTTCCAGTCTCTTCACCACCTTTCACACTATTTGGGACCTCAGAAGAATTCTCTTCCTTCAGCCAAGAATGAAGACTACAGCACAGATTACAAATGTGAATCTAGCCTCATTCCACTCATAGGGTAGAGCAGGCTCCATTGAGCACCTCCAGATGGCAGCTACAGGGTTTGACCTTGATTCAAACCATTAAGTTCAAGAGATCCAGGGAGAATTCGCTTTTGACACCAAGAAAACTCATCTCAGGCTGTACAAGCAGAACAATATCTGGCCTGAGGGGTTATTCAGACAAGCTCCAAGCAAGAGCAGTCAGGATTCAAACACCTGCATTGGCTCCAAACACTTGTTCAACCAGCAGAGCTGAAGATGCTAGACAAGACGGGTGCTGCAGAGAGATGCTACTCAGAGCAGACAGGTCTACTTCATGAGATCCTGAGATACATCCAGATGTGTTTCTGTAATTGTGCAAGATCTCACAGCTTGCACAAGGACTCACCGCTGTGTCATCAGGCAAGATAAAGGTGATATCAGTGATGCAAAGTTGTATCATGGAAATTTCATCATGAAAAGACAAAATTTTTGTGGAAAGCCTACTTCACCTTATTGGAAGGCAAAACAGGGACAGTGTATATGCATGCTGTCTAGTGCAGGATTTAGCAAATGTTTCCTGTAGTAAATATTTCAGGCTTGGCCACTATTCTGTTGTAACTACTCAACTCTACCATTATAGAGGTAATATGTAAATGAATGGGTGTGGCTGTGTTTCAAACTATATGTACACTGAAATTTGAATTTTATAATTTTCACAATCTTCTTTTGATTAAAAAAAATTTAAAAACATAAAATCCATTTTCAGCTTGTAGGCCATAAAATAATAGGCAGCAGGCCAGATTTGGTCTTAGGCCACAGTTTGTTGACTATTCCTCCTCCCCAGTCTAATAATATCCTCCAAATGCTCATGAATTAAGTTAATGTCATTGTGGTAACAAGGTCTCCAAATGGAAATCTCTTTTCCTCCCCTGAAATAGTTTACTGGCTTCTGGCAAGATGCCAGGCACTCCTGTGAACTCTGGAATTGCCCCAGCTTCCTCACCTCCTGCATTTAAGCCCAGCCAGAAACTGCCAACTCATCTAATAAAAGGCCTCCAGCACCTGCCCTGACTTTCCATTCCTACTGCCGCTATCTTAGGTTAGGCTCTTGGTCATCCTTTCCTACCTGCCTGACTCACGGATACATGGCATGGGTCGAGAACTCTGTTGGATGAGCCTACGCGGTAAAGTGCCCACAAACTCAGTGCTTTCTCAATCTAATCAGCGGTCTGATATGGCCCATCTCAAAATCAGAAATTTCCCTTACTGAGGAGGCAATACTTAAGAGCTAAAATATAATAAGATTTCAGCTTGCTTTTTAGATGTCAGGCTCACCGAGGTATAATTTGCATATAGCAAGAGTCACCCTTTTTAGCACAGTTCTATGAGCTCTGAAACAACTACAATCGAGATATTTCTATCATCTCAAAAAGTTCCCCATTTCCTTTTGCAGTCGACCTCTCTCCTTACTTCTTTTTAACCACTAATCTGTCTGTCACTGTAAGTTTTTGCATGTACCCTAGTCCATTCCAATAGTATGCCATTGTATATTTTTGGATGTACTACAATTTATCCATTCACCAGTTGAGGACATTTGAGTTATTCACAGTTTTTGTCAATTATAAACTTTTTATAAAAGGCCACATGTTCCTAGACCTGAGATAAGATTCCACTGATTTAGGGTCTCATTCAGTGAATGTCTCCACCCCTATTCCATCTTCCCACCCTGCCTCAGCAATTTTTTTAAAATTGTAGTAATAGTAAACCTTCCAAGAACATTTGCAGAGAATGTTTTTTGGGTGAAGTTCGTTCCTCTGAATGCAAGCCCCAGAGCAAGGCCAGGGCTGTTTCATATCCACCGCTGACAGCGTTTGATCTGGTCCCACAGGGGACGATGCTGGCTCTGTGGATGTGCATACTCAGGCAAAAACCTGCAGAGCCAGCCAATTGGGCCATTATTTGGTTCATATAACTTGCTTAAATCTCACGGAATGTACAGCGTGCTATTGTTTTTGTAAGTCCCTTTCATGACTTTGTTAGCTGGCTAATTCAGAGCAGACCGGCTGGCCTGTTTTCCTTGCTGGAAGAAAAGGCTTTCCTCAAAGACAGCTATTTAACCGTGACCATGGCTGTGGCTATCTTGAGTACAAAGGGGGAGCTGAAGTCATGCCGCCCCCTCTTCCACGGAGGTCTCCCACAACCAGGGCACTTATTCTTGGCACTGGAATTTGCATAATTACTCCTCTTTTAACGTGCTGGGTGACCTAATACAGCCCCAGTCGACTGCAGGAAGCAGCCTTGCTGAGATCTGAGTCCTGAGAAGTCTGTGTCTATAAGACCCTCTTAGAAAGAACGTTTGCAGTGTTAACCCCATAAAGCACTGATGTCTAAATGACCCTGGGCTCCTGAGCTGCTCGGGCACACTCGGGAGGAAGGAGATGTCGAAGGGTGCTGATTCCCACTGAGGATACTGGCTCCAGTCCTGTCCCTTTCCCTAACCTGAAAAGTAGCTCAGAAACTGCAATTCAGTTTTTAAAAGCTCACAAGCGGTAGTAGCAAGAATCCACCAAGGCTGATTACAAAAGAAAGGATATTCGTTCACTAGGAAGCTAGTGAGGAACAAAAGGCGGCATTCCATCTCACACATGCTAACTGCAGTCCCCTAGAGAGCAGGCCTTTGTCCACAGGTGGGCACTGTGCTGTTGACAGCCTGGCCATGAAAATGGGCTTGCCTACATCGTGGCTAATTTGAAAGAAGAGTCATTCCAGTTTCCTTTTCTATTTTGCAACATCTTCCAATTTATCTTTCTAAAAGGATGATTTATTTTAAAATGAAAAAATCTATAATAAACATTTCTTCTAGAAGAAAAATCACCAATCACCCTAGCTCTGCCTTAGTCAATCACCTCCCCCCCCAGAACATGTACTTTTAAACCACTCCCAGAAAATAGACTCTATTAAATGACTATAAGGCTTGCGTGTGAAGAAGCTATAAAGAATTAGAATTTCAGTCTAAGAGGAAGATAGCTATAAAGGTGAAGGAGACAGAAAATAATATAAATATATAAAATTTAGTTTAGTGTGGGGATGAGTGGAAGGACAATTCCTGAAGCTTAAAGTAGTAGTCCCAGGAAAACAGTAAGAAGAATGATAACCAGTGGAAATGAAAGTAGCTTTCACAGGTTCAGGAAGAGGTTACAGAAGTGAAAAGCATGATGATCACAATAGCAAATTTAGGCGTGTTGGGATAATCCTCCAGTCTTTTGAGGTAATATAATGGGTGGGCAATTATCTGTCTCATCTTTGGTCTTAATGTCAGACATAACATGAAATGCCACCCTTGTTCCACTCAATATGGCACTTTTATGATCAAGAGTGACAGATTAGGAATTCTGCTAAAAAGCCTTCCTCTCCAGCCTCTCACAGGCAGAGAGGATCTGAAAAATGTTAAACTAATAGGAACTTTGGCCCACTGCCTTGTTTCTAGCTGTGGAGAAGATAAAACCCATAGAGAGAAGGTGGTCAGTCCAAGGTCACACTGCTGTTAGAACAGAGCATGGACTGGGCTCCCCTCCCTGTGGATTCTTAGGGGTAGTGCAACTTTGAATCTCCTACTGAAATGCCATCTGGAAGGTGAACACACTGAGCTGGTACCATTTATTCACATTTCAGGACAATTATTTTAGCTAGTGTTCTAAGAAGTTACCTGACACAGGTCTAAGAAACTGGACACTGAGTAAATATATTTTCATGGGGGTAAAAATATGGCAAAAACCAAAACCAAACTGTGGGGGAGAGTAGTAAGCAGGTAAAGCAGCCCAGAAGATAAACTCTACCACAGTTGAAAAAAAAAAAAAAAAGTTGGTTTTATCTAGGATAAGGTATGCTAGGTACGCAGAGGAAAATTCCAGGGCTGCATACTGCTAACCAAAGTCACTAGCAACTAAAAGAGCAGGAAGAGGTGGAATCACTGTGGAGGTTTCTGCATTCCAACCTGGAAGAAGTAGTTTCTTCCAGATACAGTAAAAAGAATCAATTATATTTGGTTACAGAGAAGGACCTCACGATTATACAAAACTGCTAAAATCAGACCTTTGAGATGATCATGTTTTCAGCTACTGTGATTTTAAAAACGTGGAAAGAGCAGGCTAGGAAAACAAAAGAAAAAGTAGGTAAAGAACAAACAACTCCCTCTAACGGTCGGAATTAAAGAGAAATAATGAAGAATGTGATTTTTAAATCTCCAGCTACAGTGGACCCACTGTAATTTTCTGATCATATCCAAACATGGAATTCAGCCAGGAGGGTCTAAGTGCTGTTTTGAGGCCCCAGCAGTAGGTGAACCTGCCAGCTGAGGTGAAAAAAACCTCTAAACAGCCCTAGGGCTTCCTAGCCACGCACATTTCCCTTCATTCCACACACACAGGGCAGCTACTTGAAGCCTAGTTCGTAGCCTAGCAACCAGAGACGGGTCCTTTCACACGGTATTATGTGCTACAATACAAACTGCTCGAGTGCTGGGAGGACGCAGAATACAAACTGCGCGGAATTGAATTTTGGATTCATTCTCTACCCAGCTTTGTCCTGCCACAACCTGTGGCCCCATCACCCAACTTGTCACTTTGGAGTTAGCGCCTCCAGCTCTCCCAGACCCAAGGAGGTGGAGGCAATCCCAGACCTCTCTCTCTCTCTCCTGTCTGGGCACTAGGAAAACAAGGTGAAGACGGTTGGAAAGTCTCTGATGGAAAGGAGAGGGGCATCTAAAGACACAGAGTGCCAAACCTGGGATCAGAGCAACTGACAGGAGGGGAACGGCTGTCTGTTGGTCACACCTGGGTGCTTCACTGTAGAGAAGGGACTCACAATCAGACCATCCACCCTTCTGAGGTCACAGTGAGTCCCTAAAAATTTGGTATCTTGACCCTTGTCCATTTGGCTGATAAATCTGACTCCAACAGGTGGGCCCTACACAACAAATCATATTTTACATGGAATCTCTACTTCTCTCCATGCCCACAGGAGGCATTAAGAGCACAAGGGGACTGCAGAAAAGAAACAGCTCAGTCAGGAAGGCCAAACTGCATCCTACTGTACCTACAACTCTCTCGCTGTACTCCATTGTCTCACTAGGCACCAGCAGGCACATCTTATGAGATCTTTGCAGCATGGATTCCCAGCCACTAGGTTCAAGAGGGTAGCTCAGCCTGAGAAATGGTAAGATGGGCTTGTGCTGGCCCTAGAAGACTGACACGCGGATCCACTCAGGCCTTGAGGTCAAAGGCTTCTACAAATGTGCTCGCAGAGCTTTAGTGCCCACAGATGCAAATGGAAATACCCCACACTCACCCAACACATCCCTGAGCCACCCCTCCAACCAAGGACAAAGTTAGAAAGAAAGAAAGAAGTCGGTTGCATCGCGGAGGGATACGGACTTCATCTATCTGACCAGACTGAGACATGGTTAGGAGCAGAAAACAATCTTCAGAACATCTCAGCAAGTCCTGAAAAGGAGTGCCCCTTAAGCCACCAAGAGCAGATCCATCACATCTCACTGCTGGGGAAGGCAGGAAGAGCCCAGCTAGACAGAAGCCACTGGCAACCCTAATATCTCCTTCGTCAGCACGACCCAATTCACAAAGACCAACATTCATGAGTGAGATGCAGTAGCTTAGGTCACACGAAAACGGGTCACTATAAAAATCTACGTTTCGCTTTAGAATTCATCATCCAACTGTCTTAAAAGATGTGGACTTTTGAGAAAGAAAAAACTGAGTTACTGGAACGAGGGAGGGGCTGTGCGAGTGAGCCTGCAGTGGGAGACAGCCAATTTCTAAAACATGGCAGGGAGTGAGGTTTACAGGGCCGCTACGTTTTGCACACTGCCTAATTCTAGGGCATAGTTTTAATGTTATGATCAAGTCAAATCACAGTCTATGTGAATAGTGTTTCCTAATGCTTTGCTGTGCACAACCTGCACAGAAACACACGTGACGCATCCAGGATGTGGACACACCATTTGCAGAACCCTGACCAGATTCTGACATGGAGGCCCTGCTGGTTTAGGATTACACATTTGCTCCAGTGAAACTGGAGTTCAGACATAGCCGGAGTAGGAGAGAGAAAAAAATGCCCACCTCCATCTCAGCAAACTTTATGATAACTGCTTGAAGTGACTGAGTGGGCCTACCAGAGCTTTCTCCTACACCTACCATCCTCTGGTCTAAAGGAAAGACAGGCCGAAACCCTCGGGCAGGCATGGCCACACACTAAATAAAGCAGCAGGCCTGGATGTTGCCCCAGGAATGATGAAGACGGTATGTGGCTCCTCAGAAGCAAGCACTTTACATCCTAACTTAGGCCATGAGTTCTCCTGAAAATTAATGATATGTGTTGTCATAAATTCAAGAACCTAGGTGTGACCAAACATGATTCTCTTTCCTATGATACATACCAGATTTATAGTTGAAAAAAAAAATTAAAATAAAGCAAACATACACATCCGAAAAATGGTGTGTGTGGTAGTGGTGGGGAGTGGGTGGCAGAGGGAAGAAGTGAAAAGCATCTTTTCTTTCTGCTCAGAAGGAAAACACTGTTTAGAAGTGTTGACTATTCAGAAGCACTTTTCAGCCCCACTAGAGAGTAAAGTGCCACCACAGCGCGGGGTTCCAGATCAGCCACTGAACAAGGGGTGGTTGTTGGAAAGAAAAGGATGGCTCAGAAAACCTCAGGGAGTCTTCAGTTCTCCGCTGAAGATAAACACGGGGTCACAGTTCCTCATCCACCATTCCGAAATCCAAAACACTCTGAAAATCGTAATTTTTAAAATAACGCATTTGTCTGCAAAATAAACCTGATCTCATTTGGTGGCAAAACATGACTACATAAAATCATTTGTAGTCTATCACATTTAGGGTGAATATTCTTCTATGTCACTGCTGAAATAATGAGTTTAATTATGGGATGCTCACCTGAGGCCCCTCTGGAGGACACATACACGCACACACATTATGCTTTTAAACAATTCTGAATTTAAAACAGATCTGGCACAAGGGTTTCAGATAAGGGAAAAAAAAGACTGTAGAGCTATACTAGGTAGGATCCCTACAAAGTTTACTGAAGCCTAAAACAGCTGAATAACCTTTCGGTTGTTTCAATATGTCCAGCTTCCTACACAAGCCAGACTGTAGCATTATTTGGCAACATCGTGTTTAAAATGGGAATCCATTACACAGGGTCCTGATTACATGCTAAATGCCGGTTTCCTACCTTCACATATTCCAGAGCTGGGTCCAGAAGATGCTGATCCCTGAAAAGAGAAAATATAAATATGAGAACATTCTTGCATTGAGTAAAATGTATCCAACACTGTTTTGCCCTACTCATTCAAATTATTAAGATGGACCCGCCTCCCAGACAATACTCACAGCAGACAGATGAGGAAGTAAGAACAGACAGATTCCTTTCAGGGTGCGTGTTGCAAGGGGGGTGGGGGGTAGGAGGTGGGGGGTGGGAGGCGGAGGGATACTACCATGACCTCAGTCTAGAAGCTGAGTCCACATGCTTTCCTGTCACACTCAATTCTCCAAAATTAAGACTGTTTATATGTGCTAATTCTAGATTCACTTGAGCATAAAAATTGCCCTAAAAGTCTGAAGCAAAGAGCTGTGTAGAGGACAGAGGTGATGGTAAAGGAGGACTAGGTACCCAAACTTGCAGTACTTTGGGCCAGGCAGCTGTGTCACATTCACTTTGACAGAAGTAAATGGAGGCTCGGGTGGGCAGAGCACCTGCCCAAGGCCGCCCAGCAGAGTGAAAGGAAGTCTTGTTATCGCTGTCGGGGTTATCCACCCACTCCTGGTGTCAAGCTGAGCAATTCATTCTAATTTTCTTTGGTGCCTAAGTATTATTTCTCTCCCTATCTAATGTCTGCTCATGTCTATCATAACGACACCCTAGATTAACCAGACAATTAAAAGTAAACAGTAGCAGTGGAATTTAGGATGCTGACTTATTATGGAGAATGGAGGAGGATCTGATTAAGGCAAAGGAGAGGAAGGGGAGACATGAGAGTTAATGTTTTCAGTGCTTGCTGAGTTAGTTATAGTAAGGTGGCCCTCTCAGTAGAGGATGTGAAAAGACAGCTGCCTTCATAGACTTAAACCAAAAAATCCAATTCATCCCTGCACAGATGTGATCATTTTGAAAGGACAGAAAGGCTCTGAAGCCTGAGACTAGTCTTCTCAAGGGAAAGTCTTAGCATATCTACAGAAAGAATGCGCCATCAGAAGGCAGGGGACTCCCGTGACAAACAGCCACCTGTGGAAGGGTGACTCAACCCCGAAACCTGGGGTTTTGGACACCTCTGGGCTGTGCAGAGATCCCAGGAGACCTCAGCACTACTTCCCTGAATAGGAGCAGCAAAACCACAGCTTAGGGACATGATGATCTTCTGGTAGAAGTGGATCCAACCCCAAAAGCCATTCCTGGCCAGGTCTGACCGTCCAGTTAGGGCTGCACACATGGCACACATGCAGAAGCTCCTCTCTATGCAGACAGATTAGGCTCTGAAATGAGGCCCTTGGTAGAACCAGAGGTTCTGAGAACTTAAACTCACAGTCCTTGGGTGCATTCCCATTAAAAAGGGATGTAAGTCAGTCTTTCAAAGCCTTACAACTGGGTGCATTCTTTGCCTTCAAGTTGGTATTCCTTTAGCAGGCATCTTCTCCAAAGCAGCTGAGTCTGTCTGCTGTGCCTGGCCACCACCTCTCTGCTGCACATGTGACATCGCGTTGATGTCATCAGGCCTCACTTCTGTGAACCACCCATCACTGTCTAGTGACTAAAACTTGGTCAGCACTTTGGCTATGGTGTTCCCCTTTAAATTCTTGAACCCCTGGTTTTCTACTGAACTAACATTTTAGGCTTATAGGCATTCAGTCTTATGCTCATTATCTGGCCCAGTGGTCTGGCCCTGTGAGTGAAAGAAGACATTAGGACCACTGAAATGCTGCTTTTCATCTTCAAATTTCTATTTTTATGTATCTTAAAAATGTACATTGCATACACTCATATATACCTGTCCTAATGCATGGATAAGTGGTAGAGGTGGGTGCTGTTTAAGTCAATGGTTCTCCTTTGGACCTCAGAATCTTTTTACATTCTAAATTATTGAGGACTCCAAGGAGCTTTTGTTCTGGTAAATTATATCTACTGATAATTGATAATAGAAATTAAAACAGAACTTTTCAAATTTTAATTTATCAATTCATATTTTAATAAACCCATTATTTTATATTAAATAAATAAAATTTTTATAAAAATAGGTATGTCTTTCATAACAGAAATTCAGTGATGAGAGTGACAATCTTACATTTTTGCAAATCTTTTTCATGTCTGGCTTAGTAGACGATAGCTGAATTCTCATATCTACTTCTACATTCAATATGTCGTGCTATGTTGTGTTTGAAATAAATGAAGAAAATCCATCTTTACACAGATATATAATTGGAAAACGGAGGAGCATTATAATAGACTTTTTCAGATGATTATGAATATTCTTTGATACCATACCAAAACACGACACATGGCAGTTGCATAAAGGTGAGTTGTGATGTGGGATCTGAAGCCATCTCTCTCTTACTCTTTTGCATTGTCCTGCACTTTGAATGGACCTTTCATCCATGTGTGATTCTGTCACCACTATTCTAGCAAATACTGGCTCACTGAATTATGTAGATCTTCTAAATTTTGACCATTTCATTATAATACAAAAAAGGAATAACATTTGTTCATATTTTCATTGATCTCACCAGAGTAATTG
Source organism: Cynopterus sphinx (assembly GCA_030015415.1). Classification (NCBI taxonomy): domain Eukaryota; kingdom Metazoa; phylum Chordata; class Mammalia; order Chiroptera; family Pteropodidae; genus Cynopterus; species Cynopterus sphinx. The sequence goes on along the minus strand of CM057387.1, from coordinate 65,787,709 downwards.
AGTATTGGGAAGTGTCAAGCTCAGGGCAGAAGACTGAAGTTTTCCAAAATTCTAATTTTCACTTAGCTTGAGTTTTTCATTGGCAGCTAACACTGTAGAATATTTTCCTTGAGCTTCATTTTACTAAGTTTGGGGGGAAATATATGCCAAATACCAAGACCACATAGTCATGATTAGCAATTTCAACTTGTTTTAGGTGCTCAAATGTCATTCTTTCAGTAAATAAAATTCTTTTTAGAATTTTGTTCAGGATCTTTTCTTCTCACCAGAGTTGGCTGTAAAATCCTTTTCCTTCACACTTGAAAGCTGAAACGTCCCTCTCTCCCCTTCTCTAGAGATGTAGCTGAAAACTCTCTGAGCTACTTCTCCCAGACCAAGCCCCTCAAACTCTCTTGGAAGGGGGCTGGGATAACCGACATGGCCCAGGTGCAGGCGCTGTGCCTGGGTGGTTCCAGAGGCAGCACTGGCTGCTGTTAGCAGGGTCCCCACTCAGAGATGGGATCTCCTCAAGGCAGGTTGGCCTGTGCTCTCCCCACTACACCCTGCTCTCTTGTCTGGAGACTCCAATGCACCCAGGAGCCTGGGTGTTCTCTCAAATGCTCCCACCCTTGGATGAACTATCATGATCCTGTCTGATCCTCCACCCCACACTTCTCTTTGTAGAGAAGGAGGAAACCGGGAGGTGCTGGTTAGGCATAAATCTGAAGTCCCCTCTTGTCTCCTCCCCAAATGAACTCAGCTAAGGGAGCCTTCTTCATTCTGTTTTGGGGGCAGAGGGCAATCCAAATGCTTTAAAGTTCTATCTAGTTCAGGACTCCAAAAGTACCCTAGTGGATCCTCTATTCTTCCCCTCATCCTTTTTAGAGACGCGAGGGAGGGAATATTAGGAGAGTCAATAAAACTGAATGAATATATTACAAATCCTGAGACTTTGTGAATCATTGCCTTGAACCAAATTAAGATTATATTTAAATGCAGAGTGCTGTGTCTCCTTTCTCAGCCAGCTGCCCAAATGCAGCTAACCAGACATACATGAGCTAGAAAACACAGCAGTTGGCCCTGTAGCCCTGGCTTCTAATTTGAAATAGAATCTCCAATTATTCATACAAGACTGTGTAGTGAACACTCCTTGAACCACAGATTAACATTCTCCAACAGAAATCACTGGAAAACAGACAGAGGAACTTGGCAACATAAATGAAAAGTGTGTGTGTGTGTGTGTGTGTGTGTGTGTGTGTGTGTGTGTGTGTGTGTGTGTGTGAATCCCCACCACTGTGAACCTATGATGTTGTGTGCACCTCTCTTTACAACTGGAGTCTGGAAGGCGCCCACAGCCCCAATGTCAGGCTGCTGCCCCTCAGTACACAGTCCACAGACTGCAGGAAAGCAGCAGGGTGAAACCGGACTCTCCTGTTATTTTGTTCTGAAGTTTATTAAGTTTTAAATAACATCACTGTGTTTACCCCAGTTAAATCATTCTTTCCAGTACCCTACTTTCTTAAGTTACTGAGGGATGTCTAGCTGGAAGTCACGGAAATGACGTATTTTCTATTTTAGTTTGTTTCTCATCGGTAATCAGGTTAATAATTTCCTCTCTCAAAAGGACACTTGATCTATAAGAATTTGCTGTTTTGAACTAAGAGGTTCTTTACCTTGAATACATGAACAAAATTTCACTAACACAGATCTTCTCTTGCAAATAGTTGGAATACAGCTGGGGAAGGACATGTCCTATGTCTGTCTTAAATTACAGAATGTTTTGAATAAATGAATGTTTACTTCTTTAAATATTATACAATAAATTAATGGCTAACAGTGTTGCCAAACAAATGTCCTTTTGGATAAAACATAAAAAGGAATCACTGGTAATAAGGTGATTATTTTGTGCAATGGAGGAATGTGAGAAAAGAGATCCAATTATTCCAGACTGAGTATGATAAAGGATCCCCCTAAAACCCACACACACTAGGAATTCAGAGTTGGCACACCTCCTTTGTGCACGTGGCATGGTGTCTGCATTCCAGTTCATTGTATTGTGTATTTATTTATATATGATTTCTTCCTTTACAAGGTGAACTCCCCAAGAGTACTGACGTGTCTATTTCATGCCCAGTATCTCCCACAGTTCTTACATTCATCCCACAAACATCAACAAGCATCTTAATAAGCCATATACTAAGCCAGACAATGGAAACACAGGAACCCAAGACAAGGGCCCTGCTCCCAGAGAGGTTGCAGGCAAGTGAGGAAGGCAGAGCAAAAGATATAAATAACTCAAGCTGGTGGAAGAGTGTCAGTGGGAGGGATGCACTAGGGAGGGGCCTAAAATCTGAGCTAAATTTTGAGAGCTGAGTAGTGACTTGTCCCAGTGAAGATGCTGTGGGGTAGATGGTAATGATGACATAACAGGCAATGAATGAAGCATGGACATGAGATAATATGGTATATTTGGGGAACTGCAAGCGTTCAGGAGTTAACTCTGCTTTAGTCCAGGCCACCGTCATCTCTCACTTGGACCCCTGCAATACCTTCCCCAGCTCCACTCCAGTTCTGCAATCTCTACACAGCAGTCAGAGTGAATCCTTGCTCAGATCATCTCCCCACTCAAAATACTCTAATTTATCTAGAACAAAACCCTGAAGCCATTGCCACGGCCTTTGAGGCCCTGACTGGTGTGACCCCAGCCAGCTCTCCAACCTCATTGTTTAGGCAAAATTCTTAAAACTCCCCCTTCCAAGATTTCCATCCCCTGGCAAGACAATCAAACATTAATATAGGTACTGCTGTGCAGAGATTTTGTAGATGTCATCAAAGTCCAAAGGCAGCTGACATTACCATACAGCAATTATGCAGTGAACCTGAAGAGTGAAGGGGAAATTCAACATAAGAGATTCTGTTGCTGGTGTGATGTTATGAGAGGATCTGTGACAAGGCCCATGGCATGGAACTTCAAGAGGCTGTCAGGAAATGAGGACTTCAGTCCTATAACCACAAGGAACTCAATTCTGCCAACAACTTGAAGGAGCCCGGAAGTAGATTCTTCCCCAGGGCCTCAGAAATGAAAAACAGGCATAATCATAGATGCAAGAGAGCAATATGCTAATATGAACATCAGTGTGCAAATATCTTTTTGGATATGAGTTTTCAAGTCTTTGGGGTAAATACCCAGTAGAAGGATTACTAGATCTTATAGTAGATCAATTCTCAGTTTTTTGAGGCATCTCTATACTGTGTTCCATAATGGCTGTACCAATTTGCAGTCCCACCAGGAGTGTATGAGGGTTCCTATTTCTCCACATCCTCTCCAATATTTGTTATTGCTTGTCCTGTTGATTATAGTCATTCTTACAGGTGTGAGGTGGTATCTTATTGTGGTTTTGATTTGCATTTCTCTAATAGCTAGCGATGTTGAGCATCTTTTCATATATTTGTTGGCCATTGGTATGACCCCTGGGGAGAAGTGTCTGTTTACGTCCTCTGCCCATGTTTTGATTGGATCATTTGTTTTTCTGTTGTTATTGAATCGTATATTTTGGATATTAGGTCTTTATCACACCGATGTTCATAGCAGCATTATTCATGGTGACCAGGACATGGAAGCAACTGAAGTGTCCTACGATAGATGGTTGGCTAAAGAAGCTGTGGTACATATGTACAGTGGAATATTACTCAGCCATAAGAAGAGAAGAAATTCGGCCATTGCGATAACATGGATAGACCTTGAGATAACCATGCTAAGTAAAATAAGCCAGACAGAAAAAGTTGAAAATCACATGATATTACTTATATGTGGGATACAAACCTAAAAGCAATAAACGAACAGGACAAACAGAGACTCATGGACATGGACTATAGACTAGTGGTTACCAGAGGGGAGGGGGATGGGGAAGGGAAATGGGGTAAAAGAGGTCAAATATGTGGTGACAGAACAAAATCTAACAATGGGAGGTGACACACAGTGTAAATATACATATGTCTTACTGATAAAATGTATAGTTGAAACTTACTGGATTTCATTAACCAATGTCACCATAAAAAAAATAAATTAAAAAAAAAAAGGTATGGTGATTGTGACCAGTAGGCTGTTTGATTACCTGGACTAGTGGGCCAAGGAGGAAAAGAACAATGCAGCCTCAGGGTCTACTGGTTTACCATTCTTAACTAACCCATGCCCCAGGGCATGTCACACAATCAGGAAAGGAGAACCCAACAACCAGGAGAAAGTTTGCACAACCTTGTGGCTGCAGCCCTTAGTGCATGTGGACAGGCCTCGGAACCTATAGCCTGCATCCTTTGTTCTCCAGCATGAAGCTCCAACGTCTCAAAATATTTGCTGCGGAGAAGTGGGAATGAAGGGATGGGGGAAGGAAGAGACAGTGATCGGCTTTAAATCTGCTAGGAATTTGTGTCTACTGGACTATATTCCTTACTAGACTGTGTATTTTATAGGTAAGAGCAACACGTGGCACAGTCCGACACTGTCATTTTATGTTTTATTAGATGGTATTCATGGTTCCAAGGCCTTGCCCATTGCATCAGCTCCTTATCTCACTTTGTTCTTTTCACTCCAACAAACGCAAACTATTTGAAATTCCCTGAACCAAAAAACCTGGAATCCCTGTCTCCCCATTCATTCCCACCTTCTCTGACCATAATTTCCTCTGCATTGCCTCCCAATTTACAGAATATCATCTCACTGCTTCTATGTATTATAAAACTTTATAACAAAAAATAATTCAATACTCTATGTAAACTCCTGTCTATCTCCCATGCTGGACTATTAGCTCCCCGAGAACAGGGACCATATTTTATTTTATTCACCTTTGTATCCCCAGGGCACAGTTCAATAAATGTTGGTTTGAATGAATGAATGTGTGTGTGTTTGTGTGTGTCCTCTCCACTGTGTAGATGACCTAGACCCCAAACCTTCCCTCCTACCACACTCCATGGATTCACCAAGATAAGAATAATGGAAGGAGAGAGAGAAGAGAGAAATGTACTTCTTAGACTGATAGATTCTTTACTAAGGAGATAATTTAGCCACAGGTCTGTGACTGAACTGTGATGGCCTCAGACAGAACTCCTTACGAATGGAACATCACTGCTGTCAGGGCAGTGCCTGGCTCCCCATGGAGACCAGATGTTTTCAAAGTGGCACTGAGAAGCTGGCTGCTTCTGCCGAAAATGACTTTCTGGATATATTTGAAATGCCAGGGAGGAGGTTAATCATGGAGGGCAGAGAGAGTATACCACAAGGCCATGTCCATCTGTTTTTGAGAAAATGAGAAGAAATAGATGCTTTAAACAGATCTGGCCTGGTGAGCAGAGAGATGACATCTTTTGGAAAAGTTACCAGCTAGTGTGTGATTAGACGGACAGGTTCTTTACAGATATTTCTTGTCCTAGGTAGGGGCGTATTATGTGTATAGCCTTTGCTAATTTAAAAAGGAATGTAGCTTTAAAAACAAAACTGTAACACTTCTGAAAACATGTTTTGTACGCTGAAAACATGTTTTGTTTCATCACCTGCAAAATAGATAGGAAGAGATTCACTCTCCCATATCTCACAATGTATTTATTGACCCTATTTGTTAAAGCAGGCTTTACTCGCAGTTGCAGTAGTTAATTGGTGCTTATTTTATATTCTCCTTCCAGTGTTAACACATGACATGAGAAGTTTCTTTTCACTAACACAAAGAGCCTTAAGGATGTTTCTTAATGATTAAACCAACAAATCTATTTTCGAGCAGAGGAGTGGTCTAGACAGAAGCTCACTGCTCTGTACTAGGAGAATTCATCTTCCATTTCTGGTGTCTAGAGCTGAAAACAATTCACCAGATGTGATCTGGGCAGCCAAGTGTGACCACTTCCCTTGATCTCATTATTAAACTTCAATTAATGCTCCTAAAATCACATTAGCTTGTTCAACAACCGTAGCATACTGCTGACTCATTCTGAGGCTGCAGTGATCCAAATTCTGGAATATTTTTCACATGTTGCCATTAAGACAAACCCCATACTTTCATTGTTTTTGAGCTCTAGAGAAAGTCTCTTGTCTCTCCTTATGGTCTTCCCACTTAGATTTCATCTGTCGTTTCACAATGTCAAGATCTTTTTTGGATCTCCTATCTGTCATTTTGACATACTATTCTTCCAAGATTCATGTCCTCCACCAATGTGACATGTATGTCAATATTATTGTCTAAATAATTTTTTAAATTGGCTAGAATGGGGGTGAAGACACAGCCTACAGCATTCTTATTGTTGTGTAGATTAACTGCATCTCCCTAGTTCTTTTTTGAAAATTGAAACATCTATCCACCTCTTTCCTATAGCTCTCAGTATGACAATATTCCTCCAATGTCACAGTGCTGGTTTGATGGTCTCAATCTGAAGCTCTCTCAGTCTTCTTGGACCTTAGGGGTTCACTTCATTTGTCATGGCCTCATTCTCTTCCTTCACCTTTACCCTACCCTTTTCCAATCAGAAAAGTAATTTCCTTGATCAAAAAAAAAAAAAAAAAAAAGAGCTGAACAGAAGCTCAGCAGTTTGGTTTCTCGCACATCCCCCCTCTCTCTTTGGTCTTATTGTTCCAAACATAATTTCTGAAAGCACTTTTTGTTACCCTTAGCATTTTTCACAATCCTCTGCTCACTCTGCATTCTGCCTTTTATACAACCAGTGCCACCCTCTGATGTGCCAGGACAGCACAGAAGTAGTAGCAGCACAGAGGAGGCAGGCCCTAAGGGAAGGGTTATCTAGAGTGTCCAAAGTGCAATCACCTGGTCAATGAGGAAAAGTAACATGATACCTGGAAAGATGTTAAGGTCAAAAAAAGCAGAATTCTTATCAAACTAGTGGAGTGATACAAATGGCTGCACTGCAGATGGGACGTTAGGTCAGTAGCAAAGCTGAAGACAGGTGTTAGTGAGTTTGGATGGCTCAGAACAAGCATTCCCTTATCCTAGGGGCATGAACAAAGCCCTAGGCTTGTCTTTAAATTGCTAGCACCTAACACAAGCCTGGCACATGGTAGCGGTTCAATGTACTCATAAAGTCATCAGAACGTGCCTGGCTCATCACACCACACTGGGGGACCCTGCATACAAGTCAGTTCAGGCTGGAGACAGTCCTCCATGCATATCCTTAAAACACGGGGCGACCTTGATGGTCACTTACCTCTTCCTCCTTTGAACTGGTCAGCATGTTGTTTTTCTTCGTCCTGAACTGTGTTTCCCTTAAAGAGCCTCAGGCCTTGAGGTCATTTTTATCATTTATCTCAACTTGAATACTCTTTCTTCCTACAACCCAGGAGATCGAAGACGAAGACACATTTCCCTCCCTGGTTGTCAGAGATTCTGAGTCCTGGTAACTTCTTAAACTCCTGCTTCTTTCACTTCAACAACCAATTCCTGCTTCTATGAGTCAGTTTCTATCTCATCTGAAAATACAGCAGTGCCTGATTAATGTGTTCATGACATATATTAAAAGAATGGCAATTAAACTGCCTCCTCAGGCAGATTCCCTAATCATGTTAAAACAGGGCCATTCAAATATCCTATGTATTACACCATGGCGAGTCTCTATAAGAATTCAAGACTAATATAAAGTAGTACTGGTTGATAAAAACTTGATGTAGTCAGGGGTTAACCTGCGCTCAGCAGAATTCTAGCAGCAGCATTAAGCTAAAAGCCACTGTTGAAATCTTAACTTGGCAGCAGTCAGTCAAACTGAATAGAGTAAGAACAAGAAAAACCATATCAAGGCCAGTATGTCTTTTGGCAGGCACAGAGGGTCTGGCATCAGTGAATCATCAGGCTTCAGGCTGTCTAAGCCCAAACACAGCACTTTTGATAAAAGCAGATGCTTTGTTTAGCTGGTATCTCTTTGCCCTTCCTCCACTCCCACCAGTTCCATCCACTCCACCCCTACCCATTCCCCAGCCCCTTCTGAAGGAGTCTGTTTGTAAAGGTCTCTTCTCAGCTAATTCAAAGGCAGAACAAAAGTGCTATGGTTTTGAGATAATGTCCTCAAGGCCTCTATAGGAAAGATTTCACCCAGCCAAACAGATATAGGCACCCATCTTCAAGGTAGCTGTACACCAAAACCTTGAAAAGCAGCCGTCACCCCATTCAGGCAAAAACCTGAAAGCCAGCCACAGTTACCCATAACCTCTTCTGCCCATAATGTCATCAGGAACGTGTGGGAAGAAACCACAGGAGCATAATCACCATGCTGGTAACAAGCCCACAGGGAAGGTGGCCCTGGGGACGTGTCTGTTTTAATTAAATCAAAGGCGTTTTATAAAAAGAACCAAGTAATAAAAAAAATGTGCTTGATTACATGCTTAAAAGATTAGATCTTTTTCTTTTGAATTTTGTCTCTCGTCTAAAGAAAAAAAGGAAACGAAACCCTTCCTTTGAACACCAACCGTATGCAGCTCCTGCCTCTTTTCTCTGCTGCCCACCAAACCAAACGCTCAGCCTCTTCTGCTGACTCCCTGAAACAAGAGTGCCAGGACTCCTCAGGGCTGGGTCCTAGGATTCCTTCTTGTTTGTGCTTCATACAGATCTCTTCCACGGTGACAGCTTCAATTTCACTTCGATGCAGACTCCTAACTTTCTATCATTTAGGCCAGACCTCTCTCCAGAGCTCCAGGCTTATAATACCTGGTCGGTTAATGCCTCCACTTAAACCGGCAGTGTCTCAAACTCAGCACACCAAAAATGGAAGTCTTGATTCTCTGTGATCTACCATAACCCCCAAACCCAAGAAAGCATCTCAGTAAACAGCCGCACCCCATACACCCAGCTGCCTGAGCCAAGGTTGACTGCCCCTCTCCTTTGTCCCACCACATCCAGCCCTCAGTATGCCCAGTAGACTCTACCTGCAAAACAGATCTTGAACACACCCACTTTCACCTCCTCCACCACCATCCTGAAGCACACCGCCACCTGTTCCCTATACTTCTGCCCTCCCTCCAGCTCCTTTTCCCCCAACCGCTTCTCCACAGAGAGACCAAGTAATCTTCTAAAAATTGCAGCAAATCAGGCTATTTCCTTACAATACCTTTAAATAGTTCCCTTTGTCACAGGGAGAAAATCTAAACTCCTTACCGAGGTCTAGATCAGTGCTGTCCAATAGGAATACAATGTGAAAAACAGATGTAATTTAACATTTTTGTAGTAGCCAATAGAAGTAGGTGGAATTAACTTTAATATTTAACCTAATATTTCAAAAATATTATTTCAATACATAGTAACACAAAATATTAATGATTGTGCTACCTTATCTTTTTATATTAAATTGTCAAATGTTCCTTCACCCTGAGAGTCTTTTCCTCCATTGAATCCAAGGAACTCAGGGCTCTCTGATGCCTTCCACCATACCCCCCTCATTTTGTAGTTAGTGTTTGTTGATGTGTTTGTCTGTGTGCCCCCTAAACTGGTCACTCCCTAAGAATTGGGCCCACACCTACTTCATTCTCCATGGGTACTTGGTACCCAGAACAACGCCTGACACAAAATAAGCTCAATAAACATTCAAGAACAAACAGTGAAGACACTGACATTAAGTACAGGACAAGTGTACAAGGGCTGGGCCAGTCCACTGAAGACAGGCTCTGTTTTGTGTCTTCGCACAATGGTATGTTGATCTTTTAGCACAATGCAAGGTAATGCTATACCTGTAACTGTGAGCGGTGGCCAAGACTCAGTGCTATAGGGCAGCTTAGGAAAGGCCCAGATAGAGCATTCCTGCCAGACTCTGTCAACATGTGGGAAACTTTCTCCCACAGGAGCCACAGGCGCCACAGGCATTGAATGTGATCTCAGTTTACACATGAGGATTAGGATCCTCACAGCTTCAACTTTCCATGAGGAAGGAAGGATGAGAACCAACATCTGAGCCCTGACATGGGGTGATATTTGACCTTATAGCCACCCTTTGAGGATGTGGAGATTCAGAAAGATGTAACAACTTATGCGAGGTCACAAAGCTACCAGGACTGTTGCTGGAATCAGTGTCAAGGTCACTAGCGGCTTTCTTTGATAGCTGTGGCCACATCAATGTCCCAGCAAAGGTAACAGTGGCCTCCAGAGTCAGGTACCCACAGTCGAATTGGGGCAGGAGAAGCACAAACTGCCAGGGATTGGGTGGGAGCTGAAAGCAGGAACATGACCTGCCCCACCCAGACTGCCCCACACAGAAGGCCAAGTGTGACCGTCAGAGTGCTGGCATTAGACAGATCTTCATATTCAGTGACCAGTGAACCTTCGCAGCACTGCTTGGGGTAGGGGGTGGAGTATTTTCATCTATTTTTAATAGTTTAGAACTAGCCCTAGTTGGCACACCTAGTGAGAAAACAGACATAAGCTGAGGCCTCTGGGTTACATGTCTCGCATTTTCTCCTCCTCTGCAGCAGGAGTTATCCTACCTTTGGTTACTATGTTTGCCAGTGAATCTGGAGCCTTAAAACAAGAAGACCAGAAGTGCTTATCTTTGGGGCCTTTAAAAAGAGCTTGAAATTCTGCATCCAATCCAATAGCTAGTCTCTTGGTGACAACATTACAAAGCTGTGAACAAAAGGGTGGCCTTGGCCTGAGGGCTTATCAGCCCTGTGGCTCCAGTCCAGGTCCCAAGAAGGCCAGGTCTCCTTCCAATCGACAATAGCAACTACAGCTTCTCCAGCTTGCGTCTTCTGGCCAGGCCTGGATGGCTCCCAAAGCCACATGTGATAAGAGTACAAATAATTTGTAACTACACAGCACCTACTGTTTACATTTTAGCATACCCTGAGGGGTGCAAAAACTCTCATAGTTTCTGACTCTCAGAAGATTAAACAACCTGACCCTTCCCAAACAGCATGTAGGAGGCCTGAAAAAACATGATTTAAAGCAGGTCTGTCCAGGGTAGAGGGAGCAGAGATGTAGAGCAGCTCCATTCAGCAAGGACTACATTGTGTAATTCTCTGATCATTTGTTTGGTTGCGGTCTGCAATCAGTTAAAAAAAAAAAATCCTTTAGTTTTCCCCAGAAAAACAGCTGAGAATGCACAGATCCCAGGCTTTTCAAACCATCCCTGTCAGCAAAGGATTTAGGACTATTGTCAGGCAGCTGGTGGACCTACAGGCATTTCTCATTTTCTGGGCTTCCTCCACCCTGGGGCAAGCATGATGCCCAGCAGGGGCCATGGTCACCTCTGACCCAGCTGCTCCTGGCCTCAACACACCAGGGCCCACTGGGGCCTGGGCATGCCCCATTCCTCAGAACTCACTTGCCTATCCATAACAGCTGCATTCAAACACTAAGGAACATTTCAAATGTTAGTAAAACTCAACTTGAAATTTTAAAAATAAAAATTCAATGCATGGACTATTAATTCATAGAGACGGTCTTGGCTATTAAGCCATTGTCATTTTGCTAACTCAATAGTTGACCATCAAATAGAATCTTAAAATAGATCTTTTTCAACTCAAAACGCAACATTTCCTCTGTGCATGAAAAGCTGCCAATTTGCAGACAGCAGATGTGCCTACATGTAAATAAAATGTAGATGTTTGCATGTGGACCTTCACATTTATATCTTTCTGATCAACTTTGAGCTGAAGACTGATTTATTTGCATGTCTAGGGTAACATCTTGCTTTGTTAAGAAGAAAGCAGTAGTTATAGAACTTGATGGTTCTAAAGAGGATCAAATGAAACAATTTTTCAGATGAGGGCACTGATACAGCCTTGAGTGAGGTCTTTAAATCAGAGTTTAGAGAAAAGTCGACATGGATGTGGTAGCCTTGCATTTTTGCTTCAGCTCAGAAGAGCTGACACTGTGACATGGTAGGTTACTTACAGCCTGGGAAAGTATACCAAATTTTAACTTGGGATAATTTTGCAGACTTTCTGGCCCCTGTCAGTTAAAACACTTGTGACTAGTCAGTCAGCTCCATTCATGCAAACTAATGAAACATCACATTGTCTCACCACATGCTCCCATGGCACCAGGGGCAGAAAGAATTAGGCACTCAGCAGCTGGTCCCAGGAATGCGTGCCTCCACGTGCCCACAGGAAGGAAAAGGACTCAGAACGTCTCCGGGCGTTGATCTTCAGCTATCCCAGCAACACAGACATCCAACGACAGGAACCGGTCCCCTCTTAGCCCAAAGAAGGTCCCAGAGTCAAGTAAAAATTTATTCTTGAAGATAAGCGAATCAAAGGGACACCAGCCAAACAACGTGAATATAAAGAGGAAATCCTGTCTGCAGAACTGTCGGAGAAGGCCTGTCCTGCCTGCAGAAACAAAGGCTCCTTCTGTGACATCAAGCAGCAGATTTAAGAGCAAGCACCCTAGCTTTTCACTTTGGCCACCTTTCAAAACCACAAGAACATCCAAGGGCAGCCAAGACGACAACAAAGCCAAGAGATATTGTCTCTGAATGAGACCAATTTCCCCTTCCAGGCCTGCCTGCTGCCTGGTTCTTGGTGACCAAGGCTCTGCTCTCCCCCATGGTGGGGATGGAGGGTGGGGGCCGGAGGAGTGTTGGGGGTGGGTGTCTGAGGTGCTAGATTCAGACCATATAGACTGAAGCTTTCCATGCAAGAAGATAGCTCAGAGGATGCCAACATTTTGGGGAGGCTGTGGAGCACAGTGTCTGGGGACAGCCCCACAGTACTCTTGGGGGTTCTAATCTCAGTCATCACTACAGTCTGATTTTAGGTGCCTCGACATCTTCAACCCATTTTCTTAATTGTAAATGATGACAACGATGATGATGATGTGCACAGTGAAATCTGCTGAGTATCTCACACAGGATTATGATGTTCAAACAACTTATGAACATATTTTTAAAAGGACTTTAAAACTGTAAAACATAATGGATAATAATTCATGTAGATATGTTTATGTGACAGCTTAATGCAAACTTTTAGGTCAAACGGGACATTTCCTCTGCTTCATCCAAAGTCTCCCACAGGGTAGATATTGGATTAATATTCAATGATAATACAAGTGATTTTTTAATGATTAATAAGGTAAACGTATTTGTTGGGAAAATAGCAAACCTGCAACTTCTCAGAGCACGTCACAAGACAAGGAGATGCTATCTTGAATTTCCTGCCCCTGTCATGCCAGCACCAAATTGATGAAATGGGAGGTTTTCAGATTTGACATCCAGGCAAGTCAGAAAATTAACTTCTGTATTCACCATGGAAGGGACCAAATAAGGCCCAAAAAGTTTCCTGAAACAAGACCCCTGAAATATCAATAATCTTGTTAAAGGCAAACCTAACTAGTCTCAGGTTCCTGGAGACAAAGATCCAAAATTCTAACCTCAGACATGGCTCCCTGGTTTGAGGGGTGGGTGGCTGGTGTTTCACAGCCCCTGTCAGGCTGTGAGGAATGACTTAGGAATAGGACACAATTTCTCTCACGGTAGTCCCTTGTAGCACTTTTGAGAACCTCAGGTTCTTATTCTCCTCGTCACCAGCTTTTCATATGCACAAAATTCATTTTTTTGTCCTTAAAAGGAACTGAGGCAGCTAACTCAATCTTATTAGGACTACTTGAAAGGATTCAAAAAAAGAATATAAGGTACTTGGAGCTCCTCAAAATTGGGTACACGTCAGGAGATTTAAAAAAACGCGTCAGGTGAATACGACTGAGGAGCAGGGAAGAGGACTTTATGATCCTTTGACACACAACCATGTGACTTTTCACTCAGCATTATTTTAAAAGTTGTGTGTTTGTTACTTCCTCTGTTTGCCCTTAATAAGAAGATACTTTAAGGAAAAAAGATGTGGCTTTGGATGAATGTAGTTCTGAATCATAAACAAACTAAAGGCAGCAGTGCCTGTTAAGTCTTCCGCCACTTGGACTTCAGACTCAGAACCTGAGCCCTCCCCCTAATAAGATCTTTTACAGAGACCTGACCTCTGTTCCTGTCAGCTTTTAAATCAAAAAGCTTTGAACTCCTGGCCGGTTAAATGCTTGGACCTTGGGTGTTTATCAAGAACTTCCTCAAGATAGGAAGGGTGCCTCCATTACCACCCCAGGCACCTGGAGTTTCCCCTTGTGAGAGCTGGCACACAGCCTGGACCTTAGAACTTCAAAACGAGTTTGTGAATATTCTGCATGTGGTACATAGTAGATATCTCGCTCAATACAGTTTAAAATAAAAAATAAAAAAATGGCCACAAGAAGCCAGGTAGCAGTTGGTTCTGACCCGATGTCATGCAGCCTGGCATTAGTGCTCATTTATGGTTGACCAGAAGTTATTTTTCTTTGCTGCCTTATAGCCTGAGAGGGAGCAATGATTGCTCCCCTCTGCATCTCTCTAGTGAAGTATCAGTGATGCAATATGAACAACACGGTACATAGCTACACAGCTCCACATTTACCTGTTTCATCAGCTGGCCACTTGCTAGCTCTCTGAGCTGGGAGTTCCCCACCAAGATTTTTGGGAGCAGGTCTATGGCCTTCTCATGGACCTGACTCACCCTGGGGAAACCTGGCCTGATGTGAGAAACATTTCAGAGCTCTCTAATGCTTTATACAGAGACTATCTGGGCCTCCACTTATTTTCTTTCACTACTGTAATACTAAAACTGATTTTGAACTCTTGCCTGCCCGGCTCTCTTCCAACATCTATACCGTTCTCCTCTTAACTTGCTGAACCCCACCCATAGGCACACAAACTTCATTTGGAGTTTTTCAAACATGACAAACTTGTCTCCCAGCCACCTCCCCCAACATGCCCCCCCCCCCAGTTATTTGCACTTGCTCTCTCTAAGCCTGGAACAGCCTTCCACCCATCCTTCCATGGCTATCTTTTCTCATTGTGCAGGTCTTAGCTTACATGCCATCTCCTCAGAGACTTGTCCACCATATAAAAAAGATACAATCCAAATAAATCTCCAGCATATCATTCTATTTCTTCTATAACACTTACTGTAATCTTTACTTGTCCTCTTTATTTACTTGTATTTATTATCTGGGTCCTTTGCTAGAATATTAACTCTGGGAGGACACTGTTTCAGATGTTCCATAGCTATCCTGTTAGTTCACATACTTCCCCACCCTGTAAAAGGGCAAGAGCAGATTACTGGAATGATTTGGCTGTTAGAATGTCTTCAGTGTTGGACCAGACCTTCAGTTAAGATACCCAGAGAAAAAGGACAGAATTTTTCAGCCAAAGCACTAATGCTTATAAAATCAGTGTACTCTAAATAACGTATGTGCTCAATGTATAGATATTAAACAAATAAATGAGCCAGAATCAAAGTGGTTTTCTTTGCTGCAGGGTTGAACAAAGAGAGAGATAGCAGGAGATACAACAGAAGAAACCATCCCTGTGTTTGCCCGATAGCATCACAGGTTGCTGATCTTCCCAAACAGGAAAAGGAGTAAAGAGTTTCTAAACCAGCTCTAACAAGCACAGCCAGGCCATTACAAACCAGAGAAGAAACCTTTATAACCATGAAGCTTATTTACCCAGATTCCTGGTAGACATAGGAGAAATCTGTTTTTATTATATTCTGAAGCTGACCTGATGATGCAACCACACAATTTTATTTCCACACTTTACAACTAAATATAAGAATACAGGTCCTAATTTATAGGTATCTCTACAGAATTGGATGGGTGGAGAATCTGAGGTTATGGGGAAAAAAAATACTTGTGCTTCTTTTCGAGGGACTTAATGATATAGGAAGTTGGCTTTAATAATACTCTCAAATATTAGATAGCAAAAATGATTCATTCTTTTAGGTGTTACAGTTTTTTTATATTATGGTTATATATTTTTAATTAAGAGTCCTTATCTTTGAGAGACACGTTCCAAAATATTTACAGATAAAATAAAATGAGGTTGGAGATCTGCTTCAAAATAATTCCAGAGGAAGGAAAGTGGGTGGGAAAATGGATAAAGAACTGGCCATGCGTTGATAACTATTAAGGCTGGGTGATGGGTCCTTGGAAGTTAAACTCTTTGCTCTGCTTTGTAAATGTTTGATATTTTCCCCTACTAAAACAAGATTTTTTTAAAAAACCCTGCAAGACAAGTCATTTTCCCTCACGCAATGAAAAAGTTTACCTGAAGGTGAAGGGTTCTCTTTCCCAGTCTTGCAGTGGGTGCTCCTGGATGACATCCTGCGTCAGAGGTGAGCTCCGTAGTGGGGATTTGGAATGGGGAAGGGTACCCATGTGACTGAAGTTATCACAGGACCTGATGGGAGGAGGGCCCTTCTTCTTCCGTGGAAGGGTGCCGTGTATCGACACGTCTTGATAGGCATCTGCGCGATGATCGACGAGAGGTGACTTGCTGCTCAGAAGGTCCATGGACGAGGCCAGGGGGAACTGGTGATTCACTGGCATGTTTCTGGGAAGGCTTGCAAATTTTCCTGCAGCCATGATTCTCAACTCTAAAGGGGAATGAAAAGAGTGAAGGTAAAAGTCTAAGATAAGCACAGGGACTGACTTCCTCCTTACAGAAGGAAAGGTTCACGGAGCGTTAAAAGACAAACACTGAATGGCATCACTAGTGAAATTTAGTACGAACAGGAAGTTTACTGCTCTCCCTTCTCTGACCTTACCAAGGAATTCTCCTGGGTTGGCAGCAGATCCGCCAAAGGAAAAGTAGCACATTTCGGAGGCTTTAAAGGCACGTGAGCGATTTTATTATTTCAGGTGACTGAAGCGGACGGAAAAGCATGACTAACAAAAAAGATTACTGAGGAAGGACTCAAGGTTTCAGTAACAAGTGCCTTAGAGAAAATGTTATAAACTTAGGTAATTAGCTCACATACTTCTACACCCTGTAAATGATAAGAACAGGCAGAGATTATTAGAATTCCTGAGCTGCTAGAACGCCTCAGTGACAGACCAGCCTGCCACTTGTGCTACTCAGAGCAACTGGGCAGTTTTTCTGGCAAAGACCTGGTGCTTATAAATAAATCAACGTGCTCTAATTAACGAAGACAGGCCAGGGTCAGGGGTCGGGAGGTGGGTCACTTCCCTATACATCAGCAGGGCTCAGCTGCAGAGGAAGGCCACTGAGGTGGGGGCTCCATGTTTGCTGTCCCCCAGAGGGTCAGAAACTTGCCTGCTACCAGCAGAGTTAAGTAATGTGCATGGTGCCTGTACAGTCAGGGAAGAGGAAGAAGAAGAAAAGAAAAAAAAAAATGTGTGTGTGTGTGTGTGTGTGTGTGTGTGTGTGTGTGTGTGTGTGTGTGTGGTGGGGGTGTATGGAAAGAAAAAGAAAATAGTCATTGAGATTATGTGTAAAAGCAGCCCCAACAATTGTTCCCAGCTTTGACCACTGGTAGAAATGCTCACCCTGAGAACAGCCAGCCCCCTACCCCAAACCCCGTTACAAACTACGGTTTTGACATAAGCCAAATTATCTGACATTTTAAAGGCTAACATATGGAGGAAGAGAAATACAATCCTGGGTAAAAATTAAGGCTAGTCTCTGGAGACATAAGGGTACGGAATGTGTCCCACTAGTTCTGGTATCGGACTGGTCTGGACAACACAGCAGCATAGCTAAGCCCAGTGCACTGGCCTTCCCCAAGGTGAGTAAGGGGAACATCCCTCTTTGCTCTGTAGTTTGCTCTCAAATCCTGCAGCCCCCTTCTGCGCAGATCAGCCTTTCCACCACCAAGAGGAAAGCTCTGAGTGAAAATCTACACTTAATAGCACCACTCCAGAATCAGCTCCAGAACGGGGGACTTGGGACACGGCTTGAAGAAACAGAGAAAAAGACAGCCTTCAGATGCTTATAGTGCAAGAGGCAGAACTGGGATAAAGACAGCATAGTGTGCCAAGGATACAACTTACAACTGACAGCAAAAATGCCCAGGACCCACTGCCTCCACGTGCAACAGAGAGAACTACACAAGGGCTGGGGTCTGGGTGGAAGGAGACCCTTCACTCAAGGTATGTAACTCTAACCCTGTCCTCAGTTCTTTGCCAAACCTGGGAATTCTGGGACTTATCTGCTCCATGTCTAATTGGGACCACACAGAAGGCCTGGCTCATAGCGGGTACAGAACAATAGGACTCTGCTGGCCTTTCCCATGTGGGCCCCACCCGAGTCTGACCAGTACCTGGCACACGGTCAGCACTTGCTCAACGTTAATCATTGTTATTAAAAAAGAAACCAAACTCCCTAGCCCTCCCTGCCTGACCACTGGTGACGTAAGCTGACTAGGATTCCTCGCCCTACACACACACACCACAGCTGTGAACGCTCACCTGTTCCAGTTATCAGCACCTCCTTTCTTCATTGACAGGTCTGGATCATTTCAAAAAAACTCATAGGGAGGTCCAGAACACTACACAGGGGTTGTGTGCAAGAGGCCTTATGGTTGATCAACTCTATTTCCAGGCTAGTGTGATGAGCAAAAGTTACCTTGGCTCCAGTGTCTCCAGCAGCCCATTTCTTCTCTGCTTATCCAAGATCTATCTAGATTTGAAGATTGAGCCAAAGTGTTCAAGAATGCCTTTCATCAAGTTACCCACACCTCAGTTTATTCTGATATTGAGGGATGTTAACACCTGCCCTTTCTACCTTCAATTCAACAAATGTTTAAGTGTATACTCCATAAAAAATACACAGGGAAACAAAGATTCCTAAGCCCCAATCTGTGACTATGCACTCTGAGAGAATAATATGGGACCATCAACAGAGATTCATCAAGAGGGGCCTTTTAACATGATGAATAAAAGAACAACTGATTTTGACAAAAGGATTCAAAGGAGATCTCAAGAGAGCATCACTGGAAAGGAAAGATTTTGAAAGGTGGAAAATTGTTAGAAAAGGTCTTCAAAGAGGGTGCTCTAACAACAGACACGTACAAGCAGAGAGGCTCAGGAAACTTCCAGGTTGTGTGGTGTGGCTGGAGTGATGAGGTAGAGATGCATTTTCTGGAATTAGCACAGCTTAGGACTGGATCACAAGGTCTTGAAGGCTGTGTCAAGGTGTCTAGACTTGACTGTAAGTGTTGGGGAAGATCTGGAAGGGAGGGACAGATTCCAGTCTGTGCCCAGGTAGGTAACTCTGGTAATTCTGGAGGGGAGAGAAGGGAGGCAAAGAGGCCAGTTAGGCTGACAGCAACATGCCAGCTAAAATGACGAACATCTTGACCTAGGGCACTGGCTGCAGAAAGGGAAAGGAGGGACAGTGAAGAGCTAGGATCTTGAGTCTCTGGCTGACAGGCCAGAGGCCACAACCACGAGAAGATGGTGCGATGCTGTAACACACCAAGTAGTATAAAAAGGGGACCCCTGCAGGTAACAAGCTCATCACAGGAGCTATTGTGTGTGAGGTACCAATAGAACAGTTTGCTGTATGAGGTTAGATACTGGCATGTGCAGCTAGGAGCCAGGACATGATGTAGATTTTTAAGAGTCATCAACATAAAGGGAATATTTAAACTAGAGGGTAGATCCCTTAGCTTGCTATTATCAGATGTGATAACAGGTGTGAAAGTACCTCTTAAACTATCAGGAAACATACAATATCCATGAATTATATTCCTACTCTCACTGTGACCGCTTCAAACCTACAAGGACAAAAGCAAGGTATGAGTTCTGAAAACTTACACTGGTGGTTCTTGGCCTGCCTGCACATCAAGAAGCCTCTGGAAAGTTTTAAAGTCCCAACATCCAAGCCACCATCCTGACCAATGACATCAGAATCTCAGTGGGTAGGACCCTGGCAGTCTTTTTAAAATTCCCCGATATTGCTCAACATGGAGGCAGGGTTGAGAACTCCTGGATAAGCGAGTCTCTCTGGTACAAAGCAACTTACACTCAGATTTGTCTACCTGGGTAATGGAATAGAATGACAACGAAGAAATACCATTTAGTCAATAGAAGCATTCATCCATTCTTCTATTCAATACTCATTTAAGGAGGGCTTCCTGTGTGGCGGGCATTGTGCTGGGTGTGGGGACAGTGTCAAACAACCGTCCTCGTGAGGTCACTACTCTATGAAGGAAGTAGACAGTAAGTAATTACCATAATGTGGGTAATTCCCACAGAGTGGGGACCAGGGTCTAGATCAATCTAGTGGTCAAGAATGGCTCCTCTGAGGAAGGGATGCTGACCTGAAGGACATGAAGCAGAGTTTGATAACTAGAGGGAGAAGATCATCCAAGTTGAAGTTTTTAAAGAGTTCTCAGCTGCAGACAAATTGGAAATACGCAGGCCAGGCTCTCCACTACAACTGGCTGCCTCTAAATTGGAACTCTTCCCCTATTAAAATATGACTTTGTCCCGTGCCCAGTACTTGGAAAGACTGGCTCAACCCTGGGCCCTGTGTCAAGCTTGAATCAGGTCCAATGATGAGGGAGGTGGACCCAGTCTGGAGATATAACTTAAAAAAATAAAACAAACTAAAAGTGGGACAGGGGATGAGAAGGGGAACTACAGGTGGGAGGAGCTCATTTATAAGCTCTCGGGTAGCTCTATTTCCTACTTGAGCTTTATTTACTTTTGATTTTTCCAGACTCAAGGAGTCTGTGGGAAATCCAAGGGATAGAAGTGCATGGTATGTAGTCGGACTCTACGTTCAAGGTAAGTACTTTCCATTTTGACAGAAAAGCCACTTACCACATGTGACCACTAGGCAGAATCTCAGCATGTTATATGTAGATGAGATCTCACAGAATCAAGCCCCTTCATTTTCCAGATAAGGAAAATTAATGTTCATTCATTTAATATATATCCTCTGAGGTTTACAACATACCATGGCTGAGGATATAATAAACTATACAAGGTCCTGCTCTCACAGAATTGACACTATGGTGGGAGAGTCCAACCATCACAGACAAGGAAACAGATTAGGTCATATCCCAGTGGTAAGGATGCTAAAGAACACAAAACAGGATGAAATGCTAGAACATACTCGCTGGGGATGGAGGGCTATTTTAGATTACAGTGGTCTTGGAAGGCCTCTTTGAAGAGGTTATAATGACAATGTGAAAACAACAAAAAAAAGGGGAATCAATGAAGAAAAGATCAACATGGAGTTTCAGGCAGGGGATTCTACAAATGCAAGGGGCTTGGGGTGGGAACACGTGGTTAGAAGTACACTGTGGAGACTAAATCCAAGTCTCCAGTCTCTGGCTCCACTTGGAGATGTCTTGCTGTTCCTAGTATTTATGTACTGTTCCTTTATGTACTTAGGTATTTTTTTTTTAATCAAACATGGTTTGACTCAGAGCTTTGGCTTTGTAGTCAAACACTTAGAGGTTCAAATTCCTACTCTGTCATTGACTTACTAGCTGTATGGCCTGAAACAAGATATTCAACCTCTCTGGTAGTCAGTTTCTCATTTGTAAAACTAAATTAATAATACCTATTGCATAGGTGTACTGTGAAAAGTAAATCTGATCGTGTTTGGAAGAGCAAGAACTCAATAAATAGCAGGTCTCCTCTAAGCAGGGCAGGGACCATGTCTGTTTTGCTTGTCATTGTATCTCGATTACAATGAGAGTTCCCAAATGAAGTCACTGCTTCTGGGGAAGCCTGCAGCAGGAAAGAGTAGGGAAATGGTTTAACCTAAAGCAGTAGATGTAAACATACCACAACAAGTAGGATGTAGAGACAGACATACACACGGCACACCAAGTGAGTATGTATGTAGTCTTTAAAAGAAAAGCCCAGGTGAGACTTTGGCTAGCAGATTTCACCTCTCTCCACTGTGCACGTAAACAGAGTGTCCTGACTCAGTCTAGTGCCAGATCTTGAAATATAGTCATGAGCCACATAATGACATTTTGGTCAACAATGGACCATATATATAACAGTGATACTGTAAGATTATAATAGAGCTGAAAATTCCCATCACCTAGTGATGTCATTGCCATCATAACGCAAAGTGTTCACCAAGTGCCATCATAGCTATTATAACTCAAAGTGTTGTATGTTTGTGGTGGTGCTGGTGTAAACAAACCTACTGTGCTGCCAGTCGTTTAAAAGTATAGCGCATCAATTATGTACAGTACATACTTCTTGACAATGATAATAAATGACTATGTTACTGGTTTGTATATTTACTATACTGTAGTTTTTATCCTTATTTTAGAGCGCATTCTTTCTATTTACTAAAAAAAGATTTGCTGTAAGACTATATGGTGTGTTATACCAGCAGCAGACTCATACATCTTGTGTTGACCCCATCTCTTGATTGCATTATTTTTTCCATGTGCTTGATTTAATCTCATGTTGTTTTACAAGTTTAGAGTAGCCTGACTATAGTTTTTTTTTAAGGTCTACAGTAGTGTACAGTAACATCCTAATCCTTCACATTCACTCACCACTCACTCGCTGACTCACCCAGAGAAATTTCCAGCCCTATAAGCTTCCATTCATGGTAAGTGCCCCTTATGTGGGTGTACCATTTTTTTTTCTTTTATACTGTATTTTCACTGTAACTTTCCTGTGTTTAGATATGTTTAGATACATAAATCCTTACCATTGTTAAAATTGCCTATAATATTCAGTACAGTAACATGCTGTACAGGTTTGTAGCCTTGGAACAACAGGCTATATCATATATCCTAAGTGCGTAGTAGGCTATACCATCTAGGTTTGTGTGACTGCTCTATGTGGTATCCACACAATGACAAACTCAGCTAATGAGGCATGTCCCAGAATGCATCCCTGTGGGTAACTGGGGCATGACTGTACAAAGGTCAAAGACTCTATGTATTGATACGAAAATGAGACCCATGTGAACATTCAAAAAGCCGAAATCTCAATAGGCACAAGAGCAAGCCTAACAAGTTCCCCAAACCAAGCCAACTTCCTGACTCTGGTCAGTGGCTCTGCTTTGAAATAATTGTGAATAGCATCTGGACTCATTTGCTTTACCAAGATGTTTGACTGATCACATGGAAGGCAAGGCACAGGCCACTTGCTTAGATTTTTCCGATTCACTTCTTAAGTGAGATATGTTCAAGTCAAACTCATACATGGTCATATGATGTGGGCTTTAAGAACTTTCTATAACATTTTAAACTCTAGAAACATAACTGCCTCTGCGGCCCCATCATGACAACAGAGAATTTACAATTTAGATTTGTACTTTCGTATCTTCTCTTCAGAGTCAGCAAGAAAAAATGGCACATATAAAATTGGCTTCTCCACTTAGGATGAAGTTTTGCTTGGCCTTAAAAATTAAGAGCATCACTTTATTTTTGAAGTAACCGTATGAAGTCTAGCCAAATGATTGAAGTATGAATAATTCTACCATGGATTGTATTTTGAGCAACGCAGTACAGGATTTACATGATAAGGTTTTTAAGATTAGCATCCATTCGACAAGCTGTCCTTTCTATAAGAATAGAGAGCCATGGAGATCTTGGTTAGTCATCCTAGAAATGTCAGGCTTCTCGGCGGCAGTTTAGAGAAGGGTGGAGTGGGGGGGGGTGAGGGAACCCCTGGCATGGCGAGCTGTTCACGTTATACTCCATACGCCCCCTTGCACATCCGCGTCCAACCATTCGGCGTGTGGCTTTCCCATTAACTGGGCAGCCCCTTCCTCTCCAGATCCCACTCTACTGAGCCCCGCCCCCAGCCCCAAGACCTCCCTCCCTCTTCCTGCATCTCTCCCCTGGCCTTGGCAACACGCAGGGAGATCATCCGCTCTCAAACTGACCTTCCCTCCTCCAAAGTATTTTCCTTGGAGAGGTCTGCGGAGCCTTGGGAGATAAGAGTCAAGGTTTGAAAGAATCTCTGAATGCCTGGCTCTATTTTCTCCCTCAGTTGGCTTCAGGCGAAAGCAGACACCAAGTTAGGCAACCGGTCTGTCCCCTTCGCACCTTGCTTCGAGCGAATTAACAGCAAAAACAGAGTTTTCCACCACCACCCCATCCGCAGCCCCGCAAAATCCCAGCCACTACCCCCCGTGTACCCCACAGAACACGCCGCCTCGCCAGCTCCTGGGGAGCCCGCTGGATCCCTCCCCGACGAGCGTCTACACCTGATCAACCCTTTAAAGTCCCGGCAGCCGGAGCCGGCAGGTGAGGGAAGGCGGTCTGAGATCCGACCCTCCTCCTCGCCGCGCCCACCGTCCGTGCCCCCCCTGCCTTCGCCTCCCTTTCCTTCCCCTCTCGGACGCCGGGGGAGCGACACAACCAACTCTCCGTTCCCAACAAAGGAAGAGGGAGGAGACGTTGTCAGCAGGCGCACGGCCGGCTCCTTCGCTTTCTTTGCAAACTTTCCGAGATGAGTGAAGAAACTCTCCTCCTCCCAGCCGAGGGCTTCCAGCGGACCCCCGCCTCCCCCCGCCTCGGGCCGAGAGGGCAGGGACGGGGACGCACGGCCGGACGAGCCACCTGGACCCGCAGGGGTTCCGGGAGATGCCCCTCCGGAGCGAAGGGCAGAGATGCTCGCCGCGAGCCGCGGGCCGGGTCTGGGAAACCCCAGCCGGCGCAGAGGCCCCAGAGGGCGCAAGTCCGGGCGCCCCTCCGGCCACCTCCGTCCCCGGACGCCGGCTCTGCTTTCCCCGCAGCCCAGCTTTCTCCCAAACAACTTCCCGCTCGGTCCCCCAGGGCGGCGGGCGCCCCGCGCGGCGGAGACTCACCTCCCCGCGCGGCGCCGGGTGCGGGGGTCCCGGGCCGGGGCTCAGGGGCTCCGCGCCGCGGGCGCGGTGCTGAGGCTGCTGCGGGCGCGGGGGTCGCTCATGGCCCGCGGCTCCGGCCTCGGGTCCGGCCTCGGGTCCGCCTCCGGCCCCGGCAGCGGCAGGCGCAGCTCTGAGCCCGCGACTGGCGGGGCGAGGCTGGGCGGCCCCACCCCGGCGAGCCGATTCGCGCGGCCGGGCGGAGCCCCCCCACCCACCCCCGCC
Organism: Cynopterus sphinx; assembly: GCA_030015415.1. Taxonomy (NCBI): domain Eukaryota; kingdom Metazoa; phylum Chordata; class Mammalia; order Chiroptera; family Pteropodidae; genus Cynopterus; species Cynopterus sphinx. The sequence continues at coordinate 65,762,863 of CM057387.1, read as the reverse complement.
ACATTTGCATGCGCTGACCTCGCCTGGCTCGCCTCTTCTCAGATCGTAGACTTTGCCTCTCTCTCCGTATCTCTCTGGGAAGACGGTCCTCAAATGTCGAGCGACCACTGCTTCCTCACCGTACCCCTGGGGAGAGACAAGCCCTCCTAATCCACTCCGCCCCCGTCCCCGCGTTATTTGATTATCCAGCCGACCTGCTTGGCTCCACTGCAGACACCTGGCTAGCTCTCCGTGTCAAAGGCTTTGGTGGGACAAAGATGCAGGTAACCACAAATAACTAAGCCACGAGAACAGGCGAATCCATCACACCCACCTGGACATATTGAAAGCAAAGTGGGAAGTAAAAGTGGCACTTCAGTCCTAGATGGCTTGGTGAGATGAAAAATTGGAGCCAACTGAGGACTTCATACTGTCAGATATCCTATTATAAAGCTATAGAAATGGTAACTGGCGACAAGGATAGACAAACTGACCAAAAGAATAGAGTTCAGAAACAGATCTACATTATATGGTCCTCGATTTATGCCAAAGGTGTTGCTGTGATGCATTGGGAAGGATGGTCTGTCATTTCAGTTAACAATGCTGGATCAGCTGAACACCCACATGGAGAGAAAAGAACCTTGATCCCTACCTCATATACCAAAAAATCAATTCCAGACAGACTTTTAAATCTACGTGCAAAGGGTAAAACAATAAAACTATCCAAAGTGAATATCAAAAAATACCTTCATGGCCTTGAAGTAGGCAAAGCCTTCTTAAATACATATAGTACTAAGAATAAAGGAAAAAAGTGATCATTGGACAACATTAAAATTAAGAACTCGGTTCATCAAGACACTATTAGTGAAATGGCAAGCCACAGAGAAAAGATAGTTGCAACACATATATTCAAAAAAGGACTTATACACAGAATGTATAAAGAACACTTACAAATCAGCAAGAAAAAGGCAGAAAATTCAATTGAAAATAGGCAGATTATTTTAACAGGCATTTCTCCAAAAAAGCCCTCTTACCCCCCCCCAAAAAAAAAAACACATGGAAAAGTTCTCAATTACTAATCACCTCAGAATTGCAAATTGAAGTTGCAATGTGATCATACTTCACATCCACCAGAATGGCTAAAGTTAGAAAACCTGTGTAACACTTTAGAAACCTGTTTAGCATTATCTACTAAAGCTAAATTAGCAGATAGCCTGTGACCTGGTAATTTTATCCCTGGGTATACACCCAACAGAGATGTATGCATATATTCACCAAAAGACATGTTTGAAAATGTTTATAGCATCTCTCTTTATAACAGCCCCCCAGGACACAACCCAAATGTCCATCCACAAAAGAGAAATAAACTGTGTGGAATACAATCCATTACTAAGAATGAATGAACTACATCTGTACTCAACAAGATGCAAGATTTGCACAATATGATGTTGAATGAAAGAAGCTGGACACAAATAGATACATATCAACGATGTTAAAGGTGAAGATAGTGATTATCTTGAGGACTGAGTAGAGATGGAAAAGGAGACCAGAGGAGGGCTCTAAGAGCTGGGACTACAAGTGTATCTCAGAGATATTGCCAGTTTAGTTCTAGATCGCTGCAATAAAGTGACTATCGAAATAAAGTGGTTGCTGGTGGAAGGTCTTACCTTCAATTTGTAAAAACCACAACATCTGTGAAGCACAATAAAGCAAAGTGCAACAAAACGAGGTATGCCTGTGTTCTATTTCTTGATCCAGATGCTATTTACATAGATGTGTGTTATTTTATAAAAATTAACTGTCTCTCAATTTATCATTGTTGTTTGTGCACTGCTCTTCATGTAAGTTTTACTCCAACAAAATGTTTTTAAAATCATGCCATAGTGGGTATATTTTATATCCTTTTCATCCTTCTAAGAAAGAGCTGTTGACAAATCTGCAAGGTTATAAGCGCAGCATTCTTAAGAATGAGTTTTCATATTTTCCTCATGGCTGTTTTTGTGGGCTGGTTTTTATCTTCCCTACCTCACTAGAAGCACAAACTTTTGATTTTTGTTGGATTTTCCTGAGTGTTTAGGGTATTAAATGTCAAACAGACCAGCTGTTATATTTTCAAACTGAATGATCAGAAATGCATTCACTGACTTTCTGCTGTTCTGGAGGTCACTGAGAACAGTGATAAAACTTACATTGGTTTTCCATGATTTTGAAAATTCCCTGAGCACCTGCTATATGTGTTTTCTATTGTGTGGTGCATCATGGGGAGGTAGCAATAAAGAAAGACCAGAAGATAACTCACAGAGAGGCCTTGGGCAAGTCACTGTTCCTCTTAGTTTTTCCATTTCCTCATGAGTGAATGAGTGAATAAATGTGAGAAGTCAAGGAAATAATGAATGTAAAATGCCTATCATATATAGTAGTTATCATTAATTATTACTAGAATTGATGACACATTCTATCATTTGTCTTCACAATGCCTCTGTAAGAAGCATCTTTATGCCCATTTATACGGGAGGTAACAGACTTAGATTCAGTAACTTCAACCATAAAGTCATTTAACAAATATTTGTTGCATACCGACTATGTGCCATGAGTCATAGCTAGTGTGAAGCAATGTCAGAATTTAAATCAGGTATTTTAATCAAAGTTCAGTGAACTTTCCATCACACCACAACTATTTTCACATTTGTATCCCCAGTATACATAGTAGGTGCTCAATACATTAATGGATGAATAACAAGAATATTTTAATATAATCTTTTGATTAGGGAATATTTGCATGGTTCACAAATTGAAATGTAAATATAATGGTATACAGTGAAAAGCCTCCCTCTTAACTCTGCCTCCTATCTGCCTAGTCTCCCTCCCACCAAAGGTATCTACTGCTAGTAATATCTTGTATGCCTACCAGAGTTTAAGTGTATATGTATTATCCCCACCCTGCCACAAAAAGTAACACATTATACCTATAGTTCTACACTTTGCTTTTTTCCACTTAATATATCTTGGAGATTTTCCCATGTTAGTGCATGGTATTCCTTTGAAGAGGTGTACCATGATTTACTCAATCAGTGCCCTATTAATGGACATTTAGGTTGTTTCCAGTCCTTTCCTACTACAAACAATACTGCAATGAATAATATTGTACATACGTCATTGATATGTGCAAGTATATCTGCTGGATAAATTTCCAGAGTAAAGTTGCTGAGTCAAAGGATATATACTTTTATAATTTTGATAAGTAATGCCAAACTGCCATCTATAGAGATTGCACCAGTTCATACTCCCCAGCAATATAAGAAAATGCCTATTTCTCCATATCCTGGCCAGAATGTGTTATTAAACTTTTGAATTTGTTCAACCTGACAAGTATAAATTTAGTGAAATTTTAAATCACATTTCTCTTATAATAAGTGAGGCTGCTCATCTTTTCATGTTTAGTAGCCATTCATTTTTTCTTTTTTGGAATTTGTACTTCCACTTTTCTACCCACTTGTCGATTATTTTATTATAAATTTTCAAAGAAATCTTTCCATATTAGCAAACTCAGATCTTTGTGGTATGAACTGTAAATATTTTTTTCAATGACATCAAAAAAGAAAAAGAGGAAATATATGCAAAGCACTGTGTTTTAGGAAGCTCATTCTGGAAGCTGTGTAGAATGAACTAGAGACCGGAGAGCCAAAGCAGGACACTGATTGGGAGATGATGGCAAACGTCACACCACAAGGGCTTTGACTAGCTGGTAACAGTGAAAATGGAAGGACCAAAATGACCAAAGGTATTACCAAGGACTAATTGGTAAGAGTTAATAATTAGCAATGATAACAATGACAAAAACAGTAGCTACACTGGTTTAGGAGTAAGGACGAGGCACACACTATGCTAAGTGCTTTACAAGATTTAAGCCGTGAGCTGATAACATTATTGCCCCCACTGCACAAATGAAAAAAAGTTTTGGCAGTTAAGGAACTTACTCAAATTCACACTAGATGTGAGTAGCAGAACCAAGGCTCACCCTACTACTATCCGGCAGGTCCAGCTTCCTGGCAAGGAGAAGGAAAATGATCAAAGGTACGGTCTGCAGTTTAAGTGCCTGAGTAATGCCTGGCCTGATGACAGATGTAGAAGCCAGGGAACAGCTGCCTCTGGCTGGAGAGCAACACATTCACTTTTAGGTACATTGAGCATTTTTCAGAACCTTTCATGTACGTAATCACTCTTCCCACAATGTCTCTGTGAGTCTAAAGGGGTGGTATTATCTCCATTTTACCAATGAGAAAACTGAGGCACCATGAAAATAAATGACCAATTCCAGCTCAGAAGTCCTATTCTCTGGGAAACCTTCCCTGAAACCCAGCACAGGTCAGCTATCTCAGTTACATGTGCCTTATAGCTTCTTTTTTTTTCACAGTTTATAATTTGCCACAGTTTATAATTACACTTTTATTTCTGTTTAACATCTGTTGCTCTGTAGCCTCTAAGATCCATGTCTGGTTTTGCTTTTGTTTTGTTCCTATTTTGGGGTCTGACACATTATTGGCAGTCAATACATATTTATTGAATGAATAAGTGAATGAATGAATGAACTGCAGGATTTTAGACCCTTTGTTCTTCTATGTATTATTTCATATAGGTCCCTATATGCTAAATAATTATAATGCCATGGATGTCAGCTGTGCTATAAACAATTTTAGGATTCAAATTTCCTCAAGTCTATAGACAGCCTCCACAAGAATGTTTAAACAGCAAAACTCTGGGCCACTTCAGCCAAAGGGATCTATGCAAGGACAACATAATTGGTGACATGGAATTGATGACTTTTAGGCAGTGCAAGAGGCTTTGTTAGTGAGCACTCAACCTCAAGGTGGTCCCCTCCTGACACAGAGTAATTTGTTTAGTCCCTATAACATCACTAGTTATCAGGAAGCTGGGTAAAGTGCACTTTAAGGAAGAATACCTTTAAAAATTCCAGCTTTGCCCAGACCTAAATGTTAACAAGTAAGGAACACAGATGTTTAAGCTATAATCAATGAAGACCAAACAGAAAATCTGAACTTGAACAATTGCAGACAGAGAATTCCCTGAAGTTAATATTTAATAAACCACTTATACAAAGGGCTGGCAGCTCTTTAGGTGCCTGCCCTATGAAGAGCTAGCCATGGACTTGCTCATGAGAATCCCCAGTCCGCCAAGCAGGGAAGTCAGCTTCCAAAAGGCTTATACGGTGACGGAAAACTCACTGTCAGATGTGCTAGAGAAGTCATTACAAGGCTACACTTGGGTAGATTCTTAATAAATACCTATTAAGTTAATGAATGAGTGAATGAAAAAGAGAGCTCTTGACAACACAGGCTCACTTTCTACATAAGGTGCACCTCAACCTTATGGTCTATATTTGAACTACCCGCTTCAAGACTTGCTCCCCTCACCAAGCTCTGGACCCTTGTACCCCAGTTACTTTCTTCATCTGATGACCAGCTATGCATAATTAGCTTCTTTATTCAACAATTAAAAGAAAATGCTCCAAAATATCTCTGGATAATTATGGAATTCAGATGATTTTAGTTTTCCTTATTTACACAATTTTTTATTTACTTTTTTTCAGTAAGTATGTATCATTTATTATTAAAAATGTCACTTAAAAAAACAAATTCATCGAGGCCTTGTTATGGAAAGCATTGCTAGCTAGGATATAAGAAGGCAAATACATCATCAGGACCTTACATTCCTGTGGAGAACATAGTACAGATACGGAAGGACTGGCTGCAGCAGAGGTCCCCTGTGCTGTGAAAATGCAAAAGGAGGGATTAAAAGTATTGGGGGAAAGAATTTTGATGCTGGTGAAAGAAACGGAGGAGTCTTAAAAAAAATGCTTTACTGTGGAATTGAAGAGAGAACAAACAGATGTATGCAAAACTAGTGCAATGGCCACCTGGCTGCAATCTTGAATTTTGACAGGAAAGGGCTCAACGTAGATAGTGCAGGCTGCCAGGGTGGCAGGTGGCGGTGAGCCATGCCAGTGCCGTTCTAGTGTGGAAGAAGGAACCTGGGTAGTTGGAGGAAATGAAGGGAACATGAAGCCTACCAGCTCCCTTACACAGGAGGAGCCAGACTGACGGAAAACCCCGCTTGCGTGGATGTACTCAATCTTTGAGAGCAGTTTGCCTTCCAGACACGTAGACTTCAGCCTAATTGAATGGTTTGTGAGATGTGAGCAGGACTCACCCACTATCTTAAAATCTTCCTAGCAATGGTATCACTTAAATTGTCATCATTAACTGGTTATTCCTATTCCTTTGTGTTAGGCATTGGCCTCTCTCTATAGTCTTTTTTTTTTTTTGTAAAACATCGTTAATCCTTAATGGACAGCCTAATAGAACATTAGCTCCAAATGCGCTCTTTACCCAGGAACTCTACTTCAAGGAATTTGTCCAACAGAAAAGCTTGCTCACCTGTGCACACTAAGATATTAGTGACAGCATTGCTTGCACTGTTGATGTGCAGGGGAATGTCTGAGAGCACGTCTCTACTATGGCACACAGCACACAGCTGATAAGAATGAGGTAATTCTCTTGGTACTGACACAGAAAGGTATCTGTGAAATATTATTAAGTGAAGAAAGCAATTTAAAAAAGCAAGTTGCTCCACTGATGTAAAAATAACAAATATATATATTTGTGTGGGATTATATATCTACATGTACAAAATGTCTGAAAGAATTTCCTTCATTAAAACTGTTTGAGAGGTGAAACTGACAGGTGAGCATGAGAGGACTTCGCTTTTTTCTTCAAGTTATTCTAAAACTTTTCCCAATGAGCACCGATTGCTTTCATAAGGACAATTTACATAGTGCTTACAATGAGCTTTATGTATATTAACTCACTTAATTCCAACAATAATCTTATGAGGTGGCACTATTCTTATCCCCTTTGATAGATGAGGATAAGATCTCTGCCCAGGTTACACAATAATATGTAAAGGTGCTGAGCTTTGAACCCAGGCCATCTGGCTCAGACTTCATGCTCTTCTTAATCACAGTTACAGTGCCTCAAAAAGATTGCATAAATAAACAATAGCACTGCTTTTAGAATTGAACAATTTGCATTTGAATTCCAGGTTTTGCTGATTAGCCGTCTGACTCTTAACAAGCGGCTTACTTGTAAGTCAGTCGCCCTATCTGTGAAATAGGGGATGATGATAGTAACATATCTCCTAACACCGATGTGAGAACTACACAAAATATGTTTAGTGCCAGACACTTAGTGAGCACTTGATACCTATAGACTATTTCCTCTTTTGAGATTAAATCACCAGCCCTTTAGTGTGTACTAATTTAATTGGTTGTTTTCTTGCTTAGATGCCTGGCAGCCTCTGGTGCTTCAAAGGTAAGTGGAAGAGGGGGACTCAGGAATAAGAGGGAATTAATTGGCTTGGATGGAGAAAATGGAAAATGCTGAACTAACTTTACCTTATTCACAGTTTTGCCTAAAGCCAGTCCAATTAAGAAAATAAAATCTATAGTATTTGTATGAATTTTTAAATAATTCTGGGGTAAAATATCATCATCTCATTTTTAGAATGAGGGTACTGAGTTTCAGGGATTTGCCTAAGCTCATTAAATATCAGCCAAGACTAAAATTTAGATTTTCTAATTCTACAACCCACTCTTTCCATGACACCCTCTGCTGGAGTTGCGGTCAGAATATCCTTATTGGGTAGTGGTGACTGCAGCCTCTCAGAAGGAATGTGACTCAGAAGTGATAACAGTATGGTAGTAATAGTGCTACTAGGAGAAATAGTCCATCAATTCATATGCTGTTTCTGAGTGGGAAAAAAACGGCCTCCTCCAAACTTCAGAGCTAAACTAATTCACAGACAAGTGTGACCACCCCGCCCCCACGTGGGGCCTATACAGCCCAAGAACAATTGCTCTGTCCCTTTACCTCCGGCTGTTTGTGGGATCTATCTTTACAGCAGTCATCATTCTACAAAGCAGGACATGGTCATCCTGGAGGAGACAGGTGACTTGAGCAGGCAGGTGGCTGCAGGCAGGTGGTGGGAGGGTCCAGAATGGAGTCTTGCTCACTGCTCCCAACTCAGCAGCTGCCTACTTCTGTCTAATCTCTCCTCATTTTCAACTCAAGAACACTGGGGGTCAAGCTGGAACCAAGAAAGGATTGTCCATTTGTGTGGCTCTGACTGTGCCACCTACTTTTCAAGCTCAGTCATACCTGCCAAGTAGGGGTCATTACCATTCTCTAGAGAGAAGAGATAATAAGAAATAGATCAGAAAGAACTAGAGTTCTCAGCTTTTTTTCCAACAAGACATCAACGTTGTATGGCTTACTTCCATGTGAGTGCCAGGGCATGAGGTGTGATCCCACAACCTTTTCTTTCAGTCAAACAGCCTTTGATTGCTAAAATATAGATAATTGTTAAAGCTGGAGTTTGTTACACTTTTATGTCTACTTTGCTGTAGGCTTGAAAAATGTCATGATAAGTCAAAATAAAATTTTAAATATCCTTTTGGAGTGCAGATGCATGAAAGCGGTATTATAATAGACAATCTTGTGTCTGTTTAGTTTAAACTATTTAAACTAAACAAATTAGTTTATTTTAATAATAACTTATTTACAATCTGCGATACTCTGTTATCAATAACGAAGTACTTGCCACACACCTCAAACTCCGGCGCAAGGGCAGCCAGTCAGAGGGCTGGGCAAGGTCATCGATTTAGCCCTTTCCTCCCGCCCCAACACACACACACACACACACACACACGCACACACGCACACACGCACACACGCGCGCACGCACCCACGTGGTTGGTGTGGGGCATTTCTCTTGGGTGGTGACCATTTGGAACTCCTTTGAATAGCCCTGTTGACAGTACTGAGATTACCAGGTAGGAAGAACATAGTCAATTGCCCTTAGAATTGGGACAGGTGTTTACAATGAGGGGCAGAGCACCAGAGATTCTGGGGGAGGAAACACAGCCTCAATTTGAAAAACAGCTGTGGGTTGGGGACTACAGCATTGGACCAAGAGTTTTACACAGTGTCTCAGTTAATTTTCTTATAACCCAGAGAGGTGGAGGTTATTAAGCCCATTTTGTAGATGAAACAAACAGAGGCAGAGTAACCAGCCAAATTCACATAGCTACAATCTGGAGGCCCCTCGACTGAACCCCCTGATTCTATACCTACATCACCCCACAGTGTGAATCCTGTTTCTGAGTAAGCAGGAAAGTTTGGGTTGAATTGCTTGAGCATGACATGTGATAGCAAAATGACTTAAAAAAAGCAAGTTGGCTGGGTACCTCTGAGCCTGGCATTCAACAGATATTTGTGACCTGGACTTTTGAATGGACTTGGGGTGGGGGTGGGTAGGAGTCTTCAGTGGGTTGGGAACTACAGTCTGGGCCTCCAAATACGCTTGCACTTCCACCATGGCAGGAAACCACACAGGTACACAGGTGTGAGCCTCGATTCCAAGTCCCTCGTCCCTTGAGCTCTCCCTATCAAGAGTGGTCTGGGAGTGGCAGCCTTCCCATCCCTGGGGGCTTATTAGAAATGCCAAACCTGTTTCACCCCAAACTGACTGACTCAAAACCCACATTTTAACTAGTCTCCAGGTGACTCGCGTGAGAGGCCCTGCCCTGACTGGAACCTTCCTGCAGGGGGATGTGCCAGTATCATCCCCATCGTCCCTGGCCAGCCAGTAGGGAAAGAAATCCCCTTTTCCTGTTCTAGGTTTAGAAGGGCTAAAACCACGTGCTGCCCCAACCTCTTGATCGAAGGACCGAAGGACCATCTAAATGGGAGTGGGAGGCAGACGCTCAGTTGTCAGCATTTCCAGGAAGTTCAAACCCTTACGTGCTCCCCATGTGACCTCTTATGAACTTGAGGGTGTTAGGGGAGCTTTTCCTCACAGCGTGACCAGGTGGTGACAAACACACCATATGGAAGGAAATTAGTGAATAATCCTCGAATATTCTGAAGTGAGTCATATTGGCCTTTCTTGGAGACTGCTACAGATGATTAGACTTGTGGTTTCTGTTTCTTAATTCAGTGTACAGTTAATGAACACCTAGAGTATCCTCCAACGTGGAAGGTGCTGGGCCAGCAGATCCTGACCTTGAGGCACTTTATACAGAAATAATATTATACTGCTACCACCTTTCGTAACGAAGGTAAAATAAAGGTCAGGTAAAGTGCTTCTGTAAACATGGACTCTGGTGATTTGTTAAGTGTTGGGGATAGAAACTAGTCAACAGTAGCTCCAGGGACCTTCGCTGCCTATACTCTCCCTCCCCACTCCTTTATTGTCCCTCTTCCATTTGCTGTGGCTTTCAGTGACCAATGGTGACACGGCCGGCTGTAGTTCCAGTACCTGCTATTGGCACTCTGTGTGCTTTACCCATTTAATCCTCACAGCAGCACCCTGAGGCATTCTGCTTTACAGATGAAGAAATTGAGGCTCCATGAAGTTAAGTCGTCCAGAGTCCCGTGCCTAGAAAGAATCAGAGGGCTGGAATACAAATCTGCTAGGGCTTCTCCATTCAGATCTTTCCCTCCACACCTGGCTGCTTCAAACGCATTTGGCTCCTTGTGGAATTGTGGGTGAAGGACGTACTCAGATGATTGGGGAAGGGGGTGTTCTTGATGTTTCTAAGTCATATCACATTGGTGACCATAAACTCTTTATGTGTTTGCCTGGTGCCAGCTCCAGGATCCTGAGATGGTCTGTGTGAATCAGCAAGGGGTGAAAATATAGTAATGGGAGAATTATCTAAGCCCATAAAGTTTGGGGATGGTGTAAACTACTTCTGGTCAGCTTTCTCCTGGCCCTGTTTGGAAATAGAGATAAGGTAACGTGGTAAAGCACCTCTACGGTTTGAAACTGAGACAAGTACTAGCCATTTGCTCTTAGGACCCGCCAGAATGACAGCCAGACAATGAGGGCATAAAAAGATGAACAGGAAAAAGAAAAGCCAGTCAAAAGAAAGAGAGTTGATCCAAGTTTCAACTATCCTACTATTTAAAGGTCAGACACTCCTCAGAGGAGAGAGGATCCAAACTCAGATCCACAAATGATTCAACACTTAGTTGTTCCAGGGCACCAGAAATTGAGTCTCCTACAATTCTTCCATAGTAGAGCTCTCTGGGGGGAGGGGGGATGTTTTCTCAGTAACCCAGTGTTAGCCCTCTGGGCATGGAGTCTCACCTTCACCCCTCTCCACAGCCCTCTTCTTACCTGGCCCAACTCTCCCTGCTTCCCTCTCAGGCTGGTTTTCAAAACTTTCCTGTATCCATTCTTCTCTAAAGCTCCCTTCTCCACCCTCGGAAGATTACCCCTTCCTGATACCAATGTTCTCAAACTTGCCCGATCATAAGAATCACCTGGCGAACTTGATAGTGCAGATTCCGAGGCTCCTCTCCTATATGCTTAGATTGCAGAGACCCAGGTGCAGCCTGGAGACTCCCTCCCTGTCTAACAAGATCTCAAGTGTCCTTATGATAAAACACATTTGGGAAACCTTGGACTGTACCCACCCTCCCATTATTAGATGCTCCTAATTCGTCCTGCTTGTTACAGTCCTCAAAGCCACATACTCCTATCCTGTGACAACATTACTAATACCCCAGACTCAAAGTGCACTGACCTCCCAACTCCAGTGACTTGCACCTGTGCGCCACATCACCTGCCTGCTCTCTGCCCTGCAGGGAACTGAGCTTTCCCTGACACAGTACACGACCGTAGCCCCTTTCTGCCGACATCCGCCTTACCTCCCTGGCTTCTGCCCCCTGAGCACAGCCCTTTCATGCATCCACATCTTCCTGAGCTATCAGCCCCTCCTGAGCTTACTTCTTTCTCTGTCCATCTGGAACCCTGGTTGATCACATGAGCTAGTTCTTTGCCAGTCTGAACCCATATCTTTCTCCCATACTTACTCAGCAGACTTTAGATTAATTCACCCACCTTTTTCTTTCTCATACCGAGGGAGCTGGAATCTGAGATCTTTGGAAAAACCCCCACAATCTCACGATCTTCAGCTTCGGCTGAGCTCAACTTTAACTAGAAGCAAGGCCATCAGACTTCAGCTCCCCACCCTCTTTCCCTACAGTAGAATCGATATCACAGTCATCCTCTCCACCTGTCCCCACCCCACCACAGAGGATCAGGTCTTTCCTGTTGCTCACCATGAACCCACCCTGTATGTTCTTGACTCCATCTGCCCCGTTCCCTCTGTTACTCTACTGGTCACCCTCTTTCTCTTCTCTGTGTCTGTAACCTCTCTCTCCCAGCCTATTAAGCTGCTCCAGTTTCCCTCATCTGAAGCATCTTGCTAGACCTTATGCTCCCCTTTATCATCTGATCTCTCCTCTTCCTGTCTCCAGAGCATCTACAGTCCTTTGCAGATGCCTCTGGCTGGCCCCTCCACTGACATTGCTCGCCTTGAAGTTGATAACGACTTACCCAGTGTACATCCAGTGGACACGATTCAGACCTCGAGTTACTGACCTTTCTGCTGCATTTGACACTGGTGACCACTCCCTCCTGCTTAAATTTTTCTACTCATTTGACCTCTGAGACACCATTTTCCCCTGACCCTCTCTTACCTCTCCAAAAGTTTCTAGTCCATCCTCTTCATGGGTCCTCTTTTCAACAACCTTGAAAAGTGTATAGATCCAGGTCCTGAACTCACCCCATTCTCCCTGGTTATCACACACTTCCACAGTTTTAATGCAACCTGCTCTTGAGCTTTAGCTTTTATATTCAAATGGTTTTCTAAATGTTAATTTTGGCAGAGACAGTTCAAAATTAGCACATCCCAAACCTAACTCACCTTCTTCTCTTGTATCATATAACAGATGGCACCTCCATCTTGGGTCCCAGTCCTCTCCATCACTGCCCCCACAAAATTACGCACACAGCTAGCTTTTTACCAAGCCTCAGGGACCATTTGCCTAAATAGTCCTCAAATTTCTGTGCTCCTCTGTTCCCCCCACTACCTTTCCAGTAGAAATCCCCGTCCTCTCTTACCTGGACCCTTCATAGCCTCCCACCTGGTCTCCCCCTCTCCCACCCTGCCCTACTCCAATCAGTCTTCCACTAAACCACCTGAGTGATCTTTCTAAAACGCAAGGCTCATTACATCTCTTTATCACTTAAAGACCCTCAAGAGCTTCTTGACACCCACAAGTTGAAAACCAAACTCCTCAGGATGGCTCCCTAAACTCCCCACTTTTTTCCATGCCTCCTTGTTACTGCTCATAGTTTCTTCCCTCCTTTCTCTAAACAACTCCCTCCTCTTCCTCTTCTCTTGGCCCAGGCATCATCTTCCCACAATTTCTTTCCTGGCTCTACATGACTGGGGTAGTGCCCCGTGAAAGTGTTCCTGTAACACCCTACACTTACCAGGTTATAGTAGCAGCTGTCAACTGTGGAAAGAGAAAGTTTGAGGATTGTTTTATAGGTTTATAGCCTCTTCCCACCCATAGGTGTTACCACAGTGATGGACAGTTGGCTCTTCCTTATACCTAAGAATGTGTCTGAAGCCAAACCTCCCCTCCCTCTGCCTCTCAGGGTGAAACATGAGGACCACCCAGGGATCAGCCCACCTCTATCTCTGCTCTTCAAAGGGAGTGGCCTCTTTTTGGCAACTGGCAAACCTACCAGAAACTTGGCTTTGAACCATGTGTGTCTAACAGATGGTCCAGGTATTCCGGTAGAAACTGTGAGTTTAAAAAGGAGCAGATATGGAATCATGAAATGCCATGGTTTTGGACCACTCCAACCCCCAAAATCCAGGTAAGTGGAAAGGGAATACTGTATTTGTGGATGTCCTGGTGGGAGAGAGGACACTAATCCAAATTCCTTCCCCCTCAGGAATCCTGAGGTGTCAGAGCAGGCCTTCAGGGAGGTTGTTTACCAACCAACCTGCCAGCCCTTCTGGGAGGAAAACTGAAGAGGTTGAGACTAACGCCAGAGCCCACACAGTAGAGAAGACACTGCCTTTAGCCTCTGTAAGAGCTCCGTGGAAGAGCAGGGGATTCACACTGTTGTAGGAGATGGGATGACCTGGGCCCAGAGTGCTGAATAATGTCAGAGAGGATACTGTTGAATTGGACTCTAAGAAGCCCTTTAATGTTCTCTGACCCAGGCCTGGTGGGAATGTCACAAGCTCCTTCGAAGGTGGGGTTGGAAAAACTGACAGTGTCAGGCTGTCTTTTGTAACCTCTTAAAAGCTGGCCTTGCTATGGGAAGGGCTACAGTGGAGGCAGGAGCAGCAAGTTCAAGGGAGACAGTAGCAAAAGGAACATGGCCAATCCAGACCAATAAAGCAGAGAATAGAAAAGAGGCCTACCGTGTACAGTTGCGTAGGTTGTTCACTGCACGAAGTTGCTCAGCTGAAGGAGGAAATGGGGGCTGAAATCCAGCCTGGGCATCCATTTGCTAAGCTGTGTGTCCTGGTGCAGAACTACATTTTCTGGGGAAAGAGGTGCCTGTTTCTAATTTGCAAAAAAGGCACCATTTGGGATTACCATGACCTTGATAGAGAACATGGCAGCAGCAATGAGAAAGCTCAGGAGGATGCATAAGAAACCCAGGATCTGGCAGAAGATGGCAAGGGTTTGGGGAGCCCCAGGGCCCCTGGGTGTGGGCACAGAATATCAGTCTACAGAACTGCTGCCCACGCCCATGACTGAGCACTACTCCTCTGTCACCCCTTCGCCACCATCTCAATTCCTCCTAGCCCACCTCTAGCCAACCAAGGCTTCTGTCACCAGAGGAAAGAAGGCTACTTTACTCATGACTGTGGCCCCAGTCACCACCAAATCCCTGAAGACCCATTTCTGAATAGGGTGGGGGACACCTGATAAGGAGAGGCAGTCTCCCTAACCTATAACTACCACTATGCTCAGCTGTTAGCAGGGACCTTGGCTGTAGAGCTAGGTCACCAGTCTGTGGCTGAATGCCATATGAAAGGGGCTGTTGATTTCCCCCCCTTTACTCTTTTCCTATTTATAGCTCCACTTTAATAGCAACCGGTCCTGGCAACAGCTCACAGGTTCTAACCTGCAAGGGAACTTCTAGGAAGATTATAGCCTTTTCTGAAAGCTCCCATCACACAATGTAGGGGAACATGGGGAGTGCCTCCTGCCCTTTTGGCTGAAGGCAGAAGGTGGACAGGCAATTGGAAGACCCCCCCAGGCACAGATATAGACGGGAGGCCAGGGCGGTAGAACTAGCTTTTCTGAGCCCCTATTTTGTGCTGTATGTACCTGATCGGATTTAATTCTTCAAAAACCCTTGATATTTAATGATAATATCACTACCTTCATTTTACAGTTGAAGAAACAACCTCAGAGAGGAGAAATAACTCTGGCCAGCTAGTTAACTGTAAAGATCTAAAATGAATTTCCTGGTCTGTATGGCTCTGAAAAATGGTTTTATTTTTTTTTTATTTTTTGTTTTAAACAGAAATTTGTCACCTGCAAAGTATCTCCCTTGGGGAGAGAGAAACTTAAAGTAGTGAAAAGGAACAGAAAAAGCTCGAGGAGTTTTGCTTTAGTATCTGAAGTTAATCTCTCTACAATCTTCTCCCTTCCAGGACACTCCCAGGGGAAAATTATACTGCCTGCCTCCCTCAAGGATTTCTGTAGGTGAAATCACTGCATTAAAGCTATACCTTGTGAAGGGGAGGAGGGGTGGGTGGAAGAAACTCATGAGCTGATTATATATGATCCAGCAAGGAAGAATCTCCTTTTTCTCCAGCCAGCTCCTCAACCCACTGCTCAACTGAGACATTATCTCTTGGCGGGTGATTGCCAAGACCCACAGTTTAACTAATAAAATGTGAGAGCAGGAAGGGGCTGTAAACAATAATAGCGATGTTTATTGAGTGCTTGTTATGTGATAGCAAAGCACTGTTTCAGGGATGTTACATAGAGACCAGTTTAATCCTCACATGCATGCACACAAAGTACAAATGAAGAAACTAAATCCAGGGAGGTGACAGAACTTGCCCAAAGTCTCCCCTCTCTTGTGAAGTAGACTTGTAATCAAACTCACTCAGCCTGGCTTCTGGATGCTACCTGGACTCTTTAAAATCATCTCTCCTCACTGCCCACCTGCCTCATTTTACAGGTGAAGAAATAAGCCCAGAGAGGCAGGGGACCTGCCCGCCAGCCAGGCCCGATGTCAGGTCTACAGACTGGCACCTGGGGCTCTTACTCCATCCCAGGCACTCAGCACACCCACGATTCCAGGAGTGTACTAATGGCACTTCAATCAGCTCAGATTTCAGATCCCACTGAATGCTCTGAACTAGAAAATTCTTAAATACCTATTGCCATGTCTGACTCTGTACTGTGCTTGAGCATCCCTGATGGGCTCATGGAAGGTTAAATATCACTTCCATTAAATTCTTCACCTCTCTCCTCCTCAGCAGACGGGTCCAAACAGAAGCCAGGAGGAACGTGGCACCTCATACATCCAGCAGAGCTTGGCACGACTCTAAGTACTCCCTACAAGGCCGGCAAATATTTTGATAATCTTTCCCCTACAGGAATCTCCTGTGGAGAACAAATGGACACAGGAGTGATCTTTCAGCAGATTCCACAGGAAAAAACATTACATCAGTGGAAGGGATTTTGACTCTCAGACCTTTTGGGAAGGAAAGCAGATCTTGAGACAGGGCTGCCTAGACTGCTGCTGTGCCCCTGGCCTCCCAGTGTGGTCAGGGCTGTGGGGAGGCTGCGTTGAGAGGGAGACAGATGGCAGCAACCCCATGGGCAACCATTTCCCCACGCATGCCAGATAGGCTGGGCAACGAGAAAAGCCCCACAGATTTCTGGCATGGGTTGTTTCTTCACAAAGTCATAATATTTTTAAAAAGGTAAAGAAAAATTAATAAATGTTTATTTAAAAAAAAAGAAACAATATAAAGGACCGAGAAGATGTGGTACAGACAGAGCAGCATGGACGAGAGTGCAGCGGGCAGGGCTACAGGAGGCCTGTTTCACATGGTGGCCTTTTGTGCCCCCATCTCAAGCACACTTTTGGTCCTGCCTCCAGGGCTTCTTTCAAAAGATGAATTGCTTCTATTTTCAGTATCTACAGGCTCCACAGGATACAAGGATTGCCCTGGGGCCCAACATTCTCTGGGTGACTCACCAGTCGGGTAGTAAGTGCCGAGGCTGAAGAGCCACTTTCTGTGTCCCTGAGCCACTGGTTATCCAAATGATACCTGTCCTCCTGAGAGCAGTTGAGTCACCTTCAGGCACAGGGTGAAACCTGGCCCAGAGAAAGGGCTAGGTGAATGTTGCTGAAGAACCTAGGGTATGCGTGAACCTACGGTTTGGGGTGAAGACTGGACATACTGCTTTCTCTACAACCTACACTCTAGGAGAGAAATCTTCATGGTGGAAAGTCTTGGGGCCAAGACACATGGCACCCCCACCCCCGCCGCCACCTCATGCATATCCACACACTGAAGCAGATCCCTTCCTGAAGCAACACCTCCTGCTAATATTTCCTTTACATGGTCCAAGAATCCTGTTTGAGGTTATGCATGGGAAGGAAATGCAGGTCCAGGTGTAGGTGAGTAAGTGTGTATAGGAGTGGGGGTTTGAATGTAGGGAGGGAGAATATTGACAGGTCCAAGCACATGAACCAGGAAAAAGTGTTCAAAACAACCACAGACCAACTGTCTCCTTTCTGTGTCCCCAACTTATCAGCTCAAGCTCAGGGTCAGGGAAGGTCCATGGCCAGCTCTGTACAGCAAGCTGACCTGGTTCCCAGACCCGGCACTCAGCATTGAGCAATAGAATACGCTATCGTGGCCACCAGGCCCTGGAGTCCCTGGGCTTAGGCACAACAGGGCAACAACACGCCGGGTCCCTGATCTGACTCTGCAGCTCCAGTCACTGAGCTCTCTCAGAGGCAGACTCAGGCCAAAACACGTTTTTAAGACTGGAGGTCAGATAACAGCCCCTCCTTGGAAACCAGACACTAGCCAGTGGCACTGAACCACTAAACAGACCAGGTCCCAGCCCTCCCAGGAGCCCTGGAGCATCATATTTCAGCACACTTCTGCTTCAGCTACTCCCACAGGAAGGAGAGGGCTTGCTCCCACCTTGTTTTTAATTTCAAGAATTTGGCAATCCTCTTAGGAATACTCTTGTTTTCGTGACAGTCAGAGTGGCTGCTACCCAAGTACTTCAGAGGCTTCAGACCTGATCCCAGTCAGCCCAGAGCTATGGTCTCTGGAAAGCAGACAAACAGGCCTGGAGACCAGTGAAAGAATCCTGCCTCCCATGGTCCAGGGCTGGCATCGAGGGCCGGCGCCAGGCGGAAGCACTCCCAGGCTTGCCATGGAGCAGAGAGGGCTGCTCCCAAGTTACAGGATGTGGAATTTTGGTCAGGCCAAGCCCTCTTTTGTTGCCAAAGGGGAGGTAGATGATAATATATAATCATGCCATGAGGAATCTTATTTGGAGAAATGAAAAATGCATTTCTAAGATAGGAAAACTACATTTTAAAATTGCTCGTTTTTAGAGATCGGCTTTGTGTGTATGTGTGTGTGTGCGTGCACACATGCCCTAGGGATTTTCAAAAAGTGAAACAGCTAAGCAGGCTCTCCAATTATATATGTACATAATGATAATATATATTACATTTCAATAATGCATTATGGTTAACAAAGTACTTTATATGCTCACTCATTCATTCCTTCAACAAATCTTCATGAGCCCCTACAAAGATCCAGGCACATGGGGACACAGTGGTCAACAAGGCAGGTTAGACTCCCTGCTTCCATTAAGTTCACACACTCTAGTTGGGGAGAGTCATCATAAACAGCAGATAATTAATCAGCAAGAGAAGTTGGGGAGCAATAAGTGCCTCAAAACTGGAGGCAAATAAGGGGCTAGGGTTACACCGTCCAATATACAGTCATTGCCACACATGGTGATTTTAATTTTAAGTCTAAATTTAAGTCTACATTAATTTTCAAATTACATAAAATTAAACATTCAGTTCTTCAGTTCACACTAGCCGCATGTGGCTAGTGGCTAGTGGTATAGACACAGAACATTTCAATGAGCTAGAGAGTGACTTGGGGCTAATTTAGATTGGGTGGTCAGGGAGGGCCTCTCTGAGGAGGTGGTTTGAGTAGAAACCCCCAAATGAGAAGAAACCAACAGCTCACAGACCTGGGTGGGGCTGGGAAGAGTGGGCAGAGAATTCTATGCACCTTAGGGCAAAGGTTCAAATGCGAGCACAAGTGTGGCAGTTTTGAGGAACAGGAAAGAGGCTGGTGTGACTGGAGTGTAATGAGCTGGAGGGTGTGGAGAACGGAGAACGGCGGAGTCAAAAGTAAAAATAAAAACAGCTGGCAGCATTTGAGGGCTTGCTCTGTGCCAGGCATCTATGGGGTGGGTACCATTATCCTCCTTTTACAAATGAGAACACCGAGACGGAGAAGTAACACACAGAGCCAAAGTCACACTGAGGAGAATGAGCCAGGATTTCAACTGAGTAGTGTGGAGTGCAGCGCTCGGCCACTGTGCTGCACTGATGTTGGATGTGGTATCTGTGTGTTCCAGGTTCTTCTGTAAAAGACAGAATAAAGGCAAACTGAAGACCTCCCAGGGAGGAGTGCATGAGTGTTACTTCATATGAATCTTCTCTGAGCTCCTGCAAACCATTGCCTATAGAAAATACAACGTGTAACTGCCTCCATCATCAAATTCCATAACAATCTCCCTCATCAAATTTTTATTGTTTCTTCAGACCTTCCCCTCCTAGAAGTGATGGACAAGGGAAGTAAGATAGCTCAATTAGTGTTTCCTTTCCAGCTGCCTTCTGAGGCCCAGAGTGTGGTGGCCTGTTTTAAGGTAGAGGTTCCAGTCAAGGGTCACACCTGACACCCTTTCCCCTATGTCAGGTTATTTAACCTCTCCATGGCTCCTTTTCTTCATCACTAGAATAAGGATAATTATTAACTATTGTTCTACCTCACTGTGCCGTTGTGAGAATTAAATGAGTTAGAATTAAATAAGTAAAACAACAATTATCATCACTAGCTATGACATCACATTATGATTACTGAGAGGGGAAGAATAGAAAAGATGTGGGCCAAACCCAAACCTAGTCTCAAGGCTACGATGAGTAAGGATCCAGGATCACCCAGAAACAACTGCCCTGGAGCCTCCACAGCTTAGTCAGGGGATTTTCCTAAGCTCCAGTGTCCCAAAAGTCACTTCATAGGCTGAATCAACATCACCCCGCACCTCTAGCTGCAGTCTCCGCTGGCTCAGACTTGCCTGAGCTCTGGGGCACAATAGCAGTGGGCCAGGACGCTTCCTACCTTGCCTATCTCCCTCCTCCCAAGCCAGCCATGGTCAGATGCAGCAGCTCCTACAGAATGCAAAGGAAAGGCTTTCTTAGTTAGGTGTGAAGATCAAGGTAGCTCTGGGCAGGCTGGGTGGCTGGCTCTCTGTGGTTCTGCCACAGAGTAACCCAGGCCTCAGCCAGGTTGGACCTGGGTCTGTGGCTTCTCCTGAGATTGCCTTCCTGGGGCTGTGAGGCTAATACCACCTATCCCATCCAGGTGCGTCTTTGCCAGTTGTTTCAAGGCTGACTATTCTAAATAACAGTGACTTACAGGATAGCAGTCCCCTTTTAGGCCAAAGCAGTCTTCTGTAGATTAAGTTTTCCTCCCAGGTAAGAGAAGGTCTTTACTTTTCAGCATAGGCAGAGGGAGGCCAGCAAAGCATAGGTGATTAAGAGCACAGACCTAGAGCCAAACTCTCTGTGTTTGAATCTGGCTCTACCATTTACAAAATGGTGTGACCTTGGACAAGTTATTTAACCTTTCCTTGCCTCGTCTGCAAAATGGGATAGTAATAGTATTTACTTCATAGTGTTATTATGAAGGTTAAATGAGTTAATAATATCTATATAGAACTTAGAGCTATGCCTGGCATGTATTAAGTGCTTATGTGTTTGATAAATAAATATTCAATAATGGGAAGTGGTTTTATAAAACCTATATAATGGAATACTACACAGCCATTAAAATCTCTATTACAGAAGAATAATAATATGAAATATTTCCATGATCACTACTAAGCAAAACAATAGACTCTAAAACAAATTACAATATATCATTGTTATTGAAAGAAAGAAAATAAATCTATATACATTATAAAATATGATAAAAGTATATACACCAAGAGGGTGTTTTTCTTTCAAATTTTGTGTTCTGTGTTACTTTAATAATAAAAAGCAATAAGAAAACAATAAAAATTATTCATCAATAAAATACTATAACAATTATTCAAGTGTTATTGATCATGATTAAATGATCACTTTAAAATGATGATGATGATAATGATAATGATAGTAGTTCTGAGCCTAGACCATTCGAAGTTGAGGCTGAGAGGTGACCACACCACATATTTTAATGATAAGTCAAATATTATCATCGAAAAAATCACCTGTTTATATGGAAATGACATACTATTTTCCTTCTGGGAATAATCAAAAGCTAGCCACACCAACTCAGCCAGATTTAAACCTTACCTTAGCAACAAGTGACCCACATATGTGAAATAAACAAAGAAGCCAATGGCAGTGTGTAAAAGCAATGAATTGTGTGTGCTTTGCTGGGTGGTGAGTGAAAGGGGAGTCATGAAAGTAGCATGCATAGACAGGATGGGATGGGCTGGGGGAGCATTCCTCTAGCCACTGAGTCAGAGGTTTCAAGAAGGAAACGGAACTTCAGGGGCTGCTAAAATAAAGGAAGGAGATAAGCATCTTTTTTTTTACTGCTCACTTGTGTAGAACTTGAATGGAAAAAAGAAAAGGCAATTGTCCTCTGAACCACGACCTTCAGACTTCTCTACACTGTCAGTAAGCCACTTCTCACCCTGCTCCGGGGTCTTTTCAAACTCTAAACATGCTGCATCTGAGCTTGGATGGAAGGGACTGATGTTAAAGTAAACCCTTTGTGTGTCAAAGAACAGGCAGGATGAATCCAAAAACCCTCTTAATTTCACTTCCAAGGAGTTTCCTCTGGCTTTGTCTGGATTTACTGTCAGCACCCATAGTTTCACATAGCCCTTCCCTGAATGCAGCCAACGTGGTCCTTTGCAAGCTGTCAGGATCTTGTTCATCTCCACATTTTCAGTTCATAAATTCTCTCCCCAGCATCCTGTCTCCCTCAGAGATGTGAAGAGCTTCGAAAGAAAAAAAAAATACTAGTTGCAAATTTTGAAAATGTGCTGGCTGAATGAAACTTTTGACTGACAGAAACTGGTTTCAGTTCCTCCTTCGATCTTTTCAAATGCTACCACCATAAAGCCCCTGGTATAACTTACCCTATTCACAAACCACATTGGTATTCACATGGTAACAGTCATTGCAATAATTCCCTAAACACCCGGACTAGCTAGAACTGCTTCTTTCTTTCCAAAGAACCTTGGAGTCCTGGGGCTCCCTCGGCCCTTCCCACCAGGGCTGTGCCCAGCACCCAGGCAGGAGGAGGTTGGCAGACTGTTTTGCTTTTCTGCAAGAACTGGGAGTGATTAGGACGCCCAGATCCTTTCTATTGGAGCTCATGGGGGATAAGCTGAGAAGCTTCAGGCTTGTAAAAACAGGGATCACAAATTTAGTACCAGGAGGAGAACTGATTGCACATTCAAAGATAATGACTAGAACCACCAGAAGTGCCATAATAACCTGAAAAAAGTCCTCATTGTGTTTAGAGGAGGGAGGGCTAGGGAGCCCAGATGAAGTAAGAGCTTCTTTCCTTCCAAGAGCATCTGGTTCAAAGCCATGGAGGAGAAATGAACAAGGGGGTGTCCACGGCTTCGTGAGTGGGGTGCAACTCACTGCTCAAGCACATGTGACAACACCAGGCCTTCCTCGTGATGGGAAGGTCTCCCTCACCCTTTCAGCTGGACCCATTGTCTGACCCCAAGAGTTAGAGAAGTTACACTGATTTACAGCTGCATTTCTTTTCCCACCTTTCTGATCCTCCCAGTCTGTGGTCTGTTCAAAGCACACTCAGGGGAAAGAGAGGCCAATGAATCCGCCTAACTGGGAAGTGGTTTTGAACAAGTACCAACATTCTGACACAATCTCTGTCTTAAAATGGGTCTCTGCGCTTCACTGGAGCAGGGCTATGGTGTGTGCAGGTGTTTGCAGTGGTGCCTAGAGCCTTCTTTCTCTCTTAGTGTAGGAGACCCTGTACAAGCATGTCTTCAACTACCGACATCAGATTAGGATCGACAGTGGTGAGTGCTCAACAGGCAGCCCTCCTCTCCATTCTCCTTCGGAACAGCAAGAAGGAGGGAGGGGAATATCTCCCTGGACTAGAGATAGAAAGAGAAAAGAGAAATGCTGTTTAGCTGGAAAAGCTGTTATGCTTTTTAAAAATTCTATTTATCATTTACGGGTTTTAAATTGTTAGAAAAAATTCTTTGCCTGGCCAATATACCTGCTCCCCCGACCCTCTGCCACCCCATAAGGACTGACATTTTCCTCCTATAACATTACTTCAGCGAAGTCTATTTCCTTGATGGGACGTCAGGTAAGGCTTTCACATCTCTCTCTCAAATATATACATTTTTTAAAAAATAAGAAAAAGCGTTATCTTTCTATTATCAAGTCACATGATGAATAAGTGGGGTTTTTTGTTTTGTTTTGTTTTCCCTCAGCACAGCTCTTTTGGGGACTACCCACATCGTTCGACTCCTTTTCACTGGAGAAAAATGGTTAGGCCAGCTTGACCAAATCCACAACGGAATGATTAAGAGTCCAGGTGCCCCAGTAGTTTTTGAAACAGTATAAATATATTCCTGTGGGGCAGGGAGTAGAAGGGTGACAGGCTGAGAATCAACAGAAGCTGGCCAAGAAGTGGCCTCTTTCCCTGCACCTGTGCCCTTTGTTTCTCCCTTTGCACCTGCTGGAGGGGCTGGCCCTTGAAGCCTGTCAAGCATAGTTCCTCTCTGCCTGGCATAGCTGGGGCAGGAGAAGCCTTTCCCCTGCTGGGCCAGGTGTTTGCCACCTCTTCCTTTGCCTCTTGAAGGGTATTTTTGAGTGGGGAGAACTAAAACCCCAAAGCCACCGTTTGGAGAGACCTTAATCTCACAGGGCTAATCAGCCTAAGTTGCCCACGGAGCTCTGCCCCATGGGTAAGTACATCTCTAGAATTCAAACTGTGAATCTCACCACATCTCCCTGAAGGATGGCTGTTGATTGAGAAGAATTTCCTAAAGTTGGCAGCCCTTCCGCAAACCACAGGCAACCCGGAGTGATGGCTTGCGATTTACAGCCCAGCACCTGGAGGTCAGTTCAAATCCCGGAGCTGTGACTGCTTTCTAGCCCAGCGTTAGCTGATCTCCTAACCCGCTTATCTCCTTCTACTCTCACTCTGTTCATTTTCCATCCAAGTGACCACTCCATTCCTTGAACCTTTAACATACACCCTTTCAGGTCCAAGTTTTCAGGCATTTTGAACGGCATCTCTAAGAGCCTGTTACGCCCTCTTGTCACATCTGACTCTCTTTCGGCAGCCGCTTTGCAAACTCCCCAGGCTTTTCCGTGGCACCCACTCCCTCTTTCCTTCTCCTTCCTTGTTCCTCCTTTGCCTCCCGACACTACGCTTCTTTCTTTAGCCATCTTCCTTTTCCTTTGCTGCCTCGTCTTTCCTGCTGCTTTTCTCTTTTCCACACTTCCTTTGTTCTCTTCCTCCTCTGCTGCCCACCCATCATCCCCACATCACTGACACCCACGGTGTCTGGATGGGCATCCCAGGGAGATGAGGAGCAGCTCCCACTGAAGACAGCCAACCTGGTATCCAAAAGTTTTCCCAAATGTAGTAGTTACAATTTGTGAGTAAAGCCAGAGAAGGACACTACAGCTTGGAATTGTGTTGTCCTCATCTTCTCATTAGCTGAAGAATCTGGGCTTCCTTTACTAGCCCCCAATGCCAGCCCCCTAAAAATGTAGTTTCTTCTTGCTCCTAAAGGCACATCTCTTAGTAAGACCCACAAAGCCTCATCCATGGCTCTGATTCCCACTGACCTTCCAGCCTCACATGGTGCCGTGCCTGCTCTCTGAACTCCTGCCACGTTGCTCTTTCTTTAGTTCTCAAATGTGCTATATTTTCTTCTACTTTGGAATCTTTGGTCATGCTAGTCCCTCTCTCTGGAACATTCCACCTCCTCCCCCTGATTTATCTAGTTAAATCCTTTGGTTAGTTACCTGCTGCCAAATAACAAATTATTCCCAAAGCTACCAGCTTAAAACAACAAAATTTGTTATCTCTCAGTTTCTTTGAATCAGGAATTTTGGAGTGGCATGGTCAAAAGGTTCTGGATCACAGTCTCTCAAGGGGTTACATTCAAGCTGTCATCCTGTGCTTCAGTCATCCCGAAGCCTAAGGATCCCCTTCCCAGCTCATTCACTTGACAGTGGGTAGACCTCAGTGCCTCATGGGCTGGCTGTTGGTGGAGACCTGAGTTCCTAGCCACATGGCCTCCCCATGGGCTGCCTGAACCTCCTTAGGACATAGAAGGTGGCTTCTCCCTAACTAAATGGTCAGAAAGAGAAAAAGGAGCTCAAAACAGAAGCTGTAAGTCTTTTGTAACCTAATCTGCGAACTGACACAACATCCCATCTGTCATATGCTATGGTCAGGTAGACCAACGCTGGTACATTGAGGGAGGAGGCTACACATGGTGTGAATACCAGGAGGTGGGCGTCACTGGGGACCATCGCTGGCTCAGTTACCATTTCCTTTCTCTTAGTATATATTTGTGGAGTTTTGTGATTAAAGTTTGTCTCTTCCATTGGACTACAAGCTTCTTGAGAACAGGGATCTGTTTTGCTCATGTATTGATTAGCTTTAGCTGTGAAACGAACCAACTGAAAACTTGGTGGCTTAAAAAAGTACTCCTTTATTATTTTTCATGAGTCTCTGAGTCAGCTGGAGTTCTGCTGAACTGAACCAGGCTTGACCAATCTGGGCTTGCTCATATCTGGCTTCAGATATTGGGTTAGCGGAGGCCGATGGGTCTAAAATGGCCTCATTTACCTGCCTGCCAGGTGGCTGACTATCGGCTGGGCAATGAAAGTGAATGGGCTATGTGTCTCTCATCACTCAGGAAGCTAGGCTGGGTGTGTTTTCAGAGCAGCTGTGGGCTTTCAAGAGCAAGACTGGAAAAGTATGAGGCTCCTTGAAAGATTTGGAAAAGGTATAGCATCACTTCTATTTCTTTCTATTGGCCAAGAAAGCACACAGCCAGTCCAGACTCAAAATGTGGAGAAATAGATGATACAACCTCTTAATAGGAGAAGCTGTAAAGTCACACTGCAAAGGGCTATGAATAATAGAAGGGGGGAAATGCAGCCCTTTTTGTAAATAATTTACCACAGCACACCATAGCCTCCCCTGAGTCTAGCACAGTGCCTGGCATGCAGCAGATACTCAATAAAAAGACTATTTCTCAAACGAGCGAATTTGAACTTTTTAATGCAAAGCACCTTGAAGGCAGGAGCCCGTCTTATCCGTATCTGTGACCCTGTCTCATTGACATGGCAATGGACTCCAAAAGTGATGAGTACATGTAATCCCAACTCTTTTCAAACTCTCTCTGTACATATCTACCACTTTTCGCCCTCAGAGTGTAAAGGCTTCCACAGCAGACTTGAGTAGGCTTTGCAATCTGACAGACCAGGGCTGAAATCCTGGATCTGTCATTTGCCAGATGTGTGACCCTGGGCAAGTTCCTTCACCCAGGTTTCTTTTTCCTGAGCTGCAGTTTCTTTTTCCACAAAATGGGGATGCCTACCTCAGAACAGTTATAGGGTTTAAGGCAAAGGTGCTGAGCACAATGACAGGCACTGAAGAAACATCATCCCCTTCCCTTTACCCTGCTGCCTGCCATCACCTTGACATCTGGTCCCTCCAGCCTCAGCCCTGCTCACCTGCCTGTCCCAGGAAAGTCACCTCTGTTCCTCTCTCTGGATCCCCTGAACACAGTCATTGGCACAAACGTGAGTACAGCTAAACTTCAATTTGCAGTGCAATTCCTGCTGCCACAGATAGGTAAAGACTGTCCATCACAGGTAATTTTTGCTTCTGGTCTTCTCTAATCCTGAGACCGGAGGCTCTTCCTCTTGTCCCCCTCAGTGTTGTGGAGGTCTTGCGGCCTTCTGTTGCTCTGTCCTACTGACTGCCCTTTAGCCGCCATAAAATACTGCTCAGGATCATTTTTTAATCCTCTAGACATTGCTTCTTCTCAGGTCAGCTGTCTTATCTCTGTGTTCCCTCCTTTCCTTCTTTATGCCCCCTTCTCTCCTTCTCTCCCTCCTCACACACTTCACCCCATCTTTTCCCATATGTCAGGCAGCATGCTAAGCAATTTATGCTAATTATTTCATTGATTCTCATATCACCCCTATTACTACCACCATTTCCTTGAAGAGAAGACTGAGGCTCAGAGAGTTCCCATAACTTGCTCATGGCCATACACTTGGAGAGTGGTAGAACCAAGGTGAAACCCCAGTTCTGTACCCTCTTCCCCACTTTAAAACCCATTTCTTCTTGTTGACTAGTTGTCTATCCTGTGGCAATTTCCTGCTAGAATGTTCTCCTCTCCATATGGCTGGTCTAGATATTATTGGTGTTTTCTTCAAAATTACCACCTTCTTCCTCAACTCTTCACTTTCCTTTTTCCTAGGGTGGCACAGTTTAATAGAACTTTCTATGATGACAGTAACGTTCTCTGTGTTGTTCATTATGGTAGCTACCAGATGCTGTGGCTTTCGAACAGTTTTGATATGTTTAGTATGACTGAGAAATGGCATTTGAAAATTTATCTTATTTGAATTTATTTAAATGCAGTTCTAGGATTTATGCAGTTTGTCACTGGAGGGAGGTTGGGGAGTCAGGATGGGAAAGGGAGATGGGAGAAGAGGCCACCTGAGGAAGCCGCAGAACTATTTTTTCATGAATACTGACCTAAGACTAAGCTTCTCATAAGAAAAAATCACTTAATAGTGTCCAAATTCCAGGTCCAGGATTCCTTCCTGGATCTCTGCCTTCCAGTCACCAAATTCTTGGTGAAGTCATCAAGACTGCCTGGTCTTACCCATTATGTTGAGGCTCTCCAGTGGGACAGCTCTCTTGAGCAATATGAAGATTGAACTGTACTCATTCTAGTAGGGAGAGTGAAAAGTCACCAAAGTAAGAGTTCCTCCTTCAGTGTATGCTGCTGAAATCGGCATTCAGTCAACATGACCTTTGGCTTGCAGTTTGCCATTCTATAGCGCTTCCCACTCTATAGAATTCCTAGAAATGCAAATGAAAAAACTCATAAACAATGGTTCCAGAGACTAAAATGTGCCCCCCTTTTTTTTAATCAAGACAGTTTCCAGGGACTTGCACACAAGATTTCAGAAATGGTTACTTGACGAATTTGATTATCATGAACCTTCAAAGATTAACAAATTTCTAATAGAATAATCTGCCCAGTTCTAGAAGCAAAAAAAAAAAAAAATCCATTTTTGTACTCATTTATTCATCTAGTTATTTATCCATCCACTTTCTGAATTTATAGAAAGTTCTAAAATACAAGTGGGGAAGGAAGATTTAAAAAAATGAAAGAGACATAACTTTTATAGGTTTGACTTCTATTTAATTCCAAAAGTAAATAAGCAGGGTTCATGCTAGTAACTCCGAGGACATACAGCACTGAGTCTCTACTTTTAGGATCTCTTACCAGGTATCTTTCATTGTTTATTTATTTAGCAAATATTGTCAAATCCCTTTAATGCACAGACTGTCCATCTAGTTATTGTCACAAGAATCTTGAGGTTGTAAGCACTTTGATCATAGTTTTCATATGTAACTTACCTCAACAAACTGCAATTGATCTCTTCACCTATTTGCTTCTGTCTGTAGACTGGGGGTCCTTGAGGGCTAGGACCTCATATTGACTGCAGTGTCCTCATCCCTTAGAATACTGCCTGGCACAGAATGGGTGCTTACTAAATGATCCTTGAAGGAACATAAAACCACAGGCTGATCCATGATCCACCCAACCAGCAGTCGGTCTCCAACATGAGAATCAAATCCCAAAGGAATCTGAATCAACCTGTCCTGAGATCAGCCTCCTATGAATTCGCTGGATCCCTCCCTACCTTAGTTATATTTCAGCCTCTGGTGTCTTAAGGCAGCAGTCCCCAACCATTTTAACACCAGGGACCAGTGCTCCTATGAGAATCTAATACCTGATGATCTAGGGAGAGCTGAGGCAGTGATGCTAGCTCTGGGGAGCAGCTGCAAATCCAGATGAAGCTTTGCTTGCTCACCTTCTGCTGTGCGATCTGGTTCCTAAAACTCCATGGACCGGTTGGTACTGGTCCGCAGCCCAGGGGCTGGGAACCCCTGTCTTCAAGGATAAGAAATTTTCTAAGTGTACTGATCACAAATAAGATCTCATTTCTTTTTCTTTCTTTCTTTTTGTGCATATATCCTAAAGCCTCATCAAATTCCACAGTTTTCCTCTATTTACTTCCAGCAACACAATATTTGGTGAATATTTAAATATTATAATAGTCGTATCCATGACTTCCACAGTTTTATAAACTTCTTTCACATCATTTTTTGACTTGTGTCTTTACAGATCAGCATCTGTTCTGGAAAAAAGCCTTTTTTGAATATGAAAGCCATCACTTCTGCAAGTTTGTCATCTCTATATACTCTTCTCCGGGTGCCTTTCATGTGTCCAATGTCAAAAACTGTATAGACTGATCACTTATTTGAACACTCATTTGACAAATATTTATTATATGCCCACTCTGTGCCAGGCACTGCAATTCTGTATTCAGTTAACACTAAATTACAAACCGGAAATATCTTCTTGTTCATCCCTCCCCGCTAATCTCCCCTGCTTAATTTCTACAGCAAACATTATGCTTAGTGTTATGGGCTCATTTATGTTCCCTCCAAATTCAGATGTTGAAGCCCTAACTGCCTGTACCTCAGAACGTGACTATATTTGAGATAGGGCCTTTAAAGACATAATTAAGGTCCTTATGGAAGACCTTAATGAAGTCATATGGGTGAGCCCTAATCCAATATGATTTGTGTCCTTATAGGAGGAGATTAGGATACAATACAGAGGGAAGACCATATGAAGACACAGGAGGAAGATGGCCACATATAAAAATAAGGAGAGAGGCCTCTGAAGAAATCAACCTGGCTAACATCTGGATGTTGGACTTCCAGCCTCTAGAACTGTGAGGAAAATAAATTTCTATTGTTTAAGCCACTCAGTCTGAGGTACTTTGTTATAGCAGCCCTCAGTGGCCTTTGGTAATTCATCACCCTTGTGTATACATCTTTTTCTCTTTTCTCTTGCTTTTGTTTTGTTTTAAACTATTGATTATCTCTTACAAACTTTTAAAAAACTTTTTAGATGTGTGTCTTCTTTCCTTTGCTAGGTTGTAAGTTGCTCAAAGAGAAAATGAAGGAAACAAAGCACTTTCTTTGAGATTTTCACCTACCTCTGTGCAATATGCAGGACCATTATAAAGATGAAGAAACAGAGGCTCTAAAGAGATAACTAAGATGCCCAAGATCTCTCCGTTGGCCCGTGGGGCTGGAATTCCCAATACATCTGCCTGGTTCCAAAGCCATCAGACCTGTCACCTCACCGGTCTGCCTCCTTGAGTGCCTGACCTGGTGGTTCACAATTACGTGAACATCCAAAAGAGCTGAGCTCAAGACGGTCCACAGCAGATAATCAAAAACTATTTTTAGATTTGACTTGATTTAAATAAATGTGGGTGGTTTGGCTGATCCAGAGCAATTAACCTGACAGCATTTCTTCTCTCACATTATAGACAGATGGCAGCTCTTTGGGAGAAATTTAAAGACTTGGAGTGTTATGAGTCATTATCTCTTCACCTCCCAACTAACAGATAAAAGCTGCAGGCTTGGCCTTCACTATGTACTTCTCATTTCTGTCAGAACAAGCCACAAACCTTAATGCATTTGGGTAGCACTCAGCCAGCTTGCAATTATATGTGGTGACAGGGGGTGACGATGGCATCTGCCAAGGATGTTGACATCTGCCAACACTGCCAAGTTTCCTTGGGACCAAGAATGTCAGTGTCTTTCTCCAGCAATAGGACAAACTTTTCACCTCCAACAGAGAAACCTGCAGGCAGTGGGGACTGTGGAAGCCCCAGGGCAGGCTGCAGGAGTGGGAAGGGCAAGAAGCAGGTCAGGGGTGGCCTTAAGGAGTCAAGGGCTAGCTCTACTGTGGTTTAAAACAATCTA
Organism: Cynopterus sphinx; assembly: GCA_030015415.1. Taxonomy (NCBI): domain Eukaryota; kingdom Metazoa; phylum Chordata; class Mammalia; order Chiroptera; family Pteropodidae; genus Cynopterus; species Cynopterus sphinx. The sequence goes on along the minus strand of CM057387.1, from coordinate 65,731,509 downwards.
GAAACAATGACTATTTAAACACTCCTTCAGTGGTGAAATGGTTATAAAAATAGATCTGACCTTTGTGCTTTTCTAATTTTGCACCATACATATTTATCTATTGAAAATAAATGACTTAAAAAAAGAGGTCTACCTAGTCAAACATCCAAAGCCTGAAACAGTGTGGAAATGACTTCCAGACTCACTGGCCTGGAAGTCAGTAGAACTGGGTATTATTAGTTATTATGCTGCCATTAATTTTGTTTCTAAAACACAAATTTCTCCTGCTTTAAATCCTCAGAAGCTCAGTCACCTACAGAATAAATTCAAGCTCATTAGCTGGGCCTATCAGATCAGAAGTGAACTAACTTCTGCCTACCTTAGTGTAGGTTTCCCCAGAAACAGACAATCCTTAGATAAGGACGTGGGTACAAACAGTGCAAGATGGCTTGAGGGAGGTGATCCCCAGAGGATTGTAGGGTGGGGATGTGAGGGACAGAGAGGGGAGGGATGCCAGTAAGGGGTGCATTATGAGCTGGGTTCAAGCTTCTAGGGCTCCTCTCAGACACTGTGCAGACACTCCTTAGAATTATCTGACTGAGGGCAAGGAAGCCTGTGGATGTGACCATCGGCTCCACTCCTCAGTGGTGGAGGGGTGACCTGAGAGCATTAGCTCCTCCACCCTTCTGGTCTGCCTCATGCAAGAGCTGAGCAAAGAATATAAAATTCCTACCTGCCCTTTTTTTTCCCGGTTAAAAGATATCAGGGTCACTTTTGTTAAAATGAATGACAACACAAGGGAGAAAAAGAAGCGGACATTCTGAGAAGCAAAAGAAACACATCTCACCCAGTACCATGCCCATTAGGTCTGAGAGCCTGCCCTTTTGTTTTCCTTTGATTGTTTTCTCCCTTAGGAAAAGAAAAGAATGAAGAAATATGCTGGAACCCCAATGTTCTGTGCCTTTCTCTGGGCTCTTAGGTGCCCCCTGCCCCGCCATGTGCCTGCTGTTGGGGAAGCAGGGAGCTGGGTGGGGTAGGGGTAGCTGAGCGAACTCCATGGGCGTTGTTGGCTGAGGTGATGCCGACTCCTGGTAGCGGTGTGCGGACAGTGGCCACTATCAGTGGCTGACTTGGCAGCTATGGATGTCTTAGAAGTTCAGGGGTACCTCAGGCTGGAAAAATTTTGTAGGCATTTAGGTGGGGCAGGAAGGAAGGATAGGGAAGGCTCCTCTGAAGTCAGCACAGTAGGGGCCAGCAGTAAGGGGAGGGGAATGGTTACTCAGTTCCTGCCATATCCTGAAGACTGGAGCCCAGGGCCAGTGCCTCAGAATCCTCAGGAACATCTTGAGCCTGGTGGAATACAGCAAAAGTTTGCCCATGTTGTCCTCTCTGCCTAGAAGATCCAGATCCACTTCGTCTTCCTAGAGACTGCCAACTTCTTTAAGATCTGATTTGAATATCCCCTCCCCTGGGAAGCCCTCCTTGACTACACACAAGAAGCATTCCTCAATAAGAGCAGACATGACCTTGTATTATGTTTCTCTCTGTAATGATGCTGAACTATAGAGTTCCAGGGTCCAGTGGCCCAGGAATACCTACAGCAAATCCTCTATATGTGCTCCAAGAAGCAGAAACACCACTCACCAGGCCTTCTTCTAGCGGCCTCCACTGATGAAACGAATACATCTCCCCACAGATTCCAGTGAGAGCTATTCTTTTTCCATTCTTTTTAGCCTTTAAGTACTGCGACCACTCATCTCCTGAGAGGCTGTATGACAAAGTAAAGAGGGGCAACCCCTGAAGTAAGGATGTCTTGGGTTCAAATTCTAACCCTACCCACTGTGTGACTCTGGGCAGGTTAGAGGACAGCAAAAGTACCTACCGAGAGGACTTGTAGTGAGGACTGGAGGTACTGCATGCACGAGCACTTGAGAACAGTGTCTGGCACGTGACAAGCACTCAGTAGTGTCAGCTATCATTATTATTATTATTATTATTATTATTATTATTATTATTATTATTTTTAGCTCTATCTTCCCTGGGTCACAGAAGCACAACTTCAAACTATCTCAGGGACTATCGTGAATGTGCCCGGGGACAAAGAGTGTGCTGAGGACTGGCCATCACTGCTGTTCTCACAGGCTCAGGCCAGGTCCTGTGTGTGTGTGTGGGAGGAGGGGCAGGGAGTAGCCGCAGGCCAGTCTGTGTGGAAGGAAAGTCCTCTATAAGGGATGGGGAGTGAGGGGAGACCCGAGCCCCCAGTGCCTCATCTCATGCACTCATGAACCTCCTCAAAACTCTTCGCCCTGGTTTGGGGCCCCAAGTGAGGGCCTGCTTTCTGTTTTTTGGCCTCCTGGCCTTTGCTGCTGTCCTTGGGGACAGGCTATTTTAGGTAGCAGTCAAAATAAAACTGAGAATAACCCAGAATTCTTGGCAGTCAAACAATACCATAATTATGTGCTTTTTAACTTCAGAAATCAGGCAGCTGAAGCTGACCCGCTGGGGTCTGCGGGGTTCTTTGAGGCTAATGAGGCCTCCATCCTGTGCTGCGTCACCTTCGCACACCCTTGACGGCAAGCGGCCACCACAGAACTGTCAGGCTCTTGGGGGTGCTATCTCTTCTCCAGGAAGGGGCGTCATGTCGTCTGAACAACAATACAACTGCTTTCACACTAGACACTGGCAGGTTGGAAGGGTGACATTACTTTCTATATCATAAATTCTCACAGAAGTCCTGGTCCCTGCGGCTGGTGGCCGTGAGGGAACAGAGGAGGCCTCTGTTCCAGGGCTGGATTTTCAAGGCAGGAAATCGCCCAGAAGAATGTGTTTGTGCTTTGATTGCCGACAAGGGGCGCAGACCCCTTAGTTGGGCAAACAGGCCCCTTCCTCTTTGCTGGGAGCTGAGGAGAGGAGGGGAGGGAATTCGTCACACATAAGAGCACAGGGATTAGGACCCCAAGAGTAAAACCCTTCACTCTAACCCAGAAAGGGTAAAAAGAATGGGAGATTCAAATCAATGGGTGGGGGGAGGGGGTGTCGAGATGATGTCAGTAAAGGTCACTGCTGAAGAACAAAGAGGCAGCGTGACAAAGTGGAGCCTTGAGCAGATCTGTAAGACCTCAGAATGCCTGCCTGGGAGAAAGAAAGGAACCGACAGACTCCAGCGCCAGGGGCAGCCCCAGAGGTGTGGCTGGAAAAACACAACGTCCCCCCAAACACTGACTTGGCCCTGGGAACAATGAACTTCTGGAAACATGATGCTCCCAGCAGAGTGCTAGATATTAGCCAGGAAAGTTGACCTTGCAGAGAGACTGGAAATAGAAAAACACACCTTGCCGCCCGCCCTCTGGCTGAGCTGCCCTTTGACAGGGAGGCTAACAGATGCCTGGAATGGTAACAGGCCTCCAATCCTTTAGGGCAAGGCCACCCGGGTGTGAGCACCCTGCACAGCACGGTACTGACCTAGGGAACTGGTCCTTTGCTCCACCAGGAATGCAAATGGCTCCACTGTTGGCTGTAGGTAAGAGTTTTGTCCTTTCAAGCCTTCAGGAGCCCTTTTTTCCCCCCTTCCCAAGAGTCCTGAGATCTAGTCTTCCTGGCAGCTCTCCTGGGAGGTGCCCAGAGGTGGCTTGCATATTTTTAAGGACGGGTACTGACGTCCTGCTTCGTTTTACTTTGTTTGATTTTTATTTTTTGTCTCAAAAGTCTGAACTGTCTTTCTCTGCCACACGAACCACAAGGACAACAAACCTTGGGAGGTTGACACTGGGGACTGGACATACTCAGAAAAATGACCCTTGTCTCAGAGACAGGACCTTGAGTTTGGTCTAGTGGGGCAGGAAAAGGAACAAGAGACTGAGTGATAACCAGTGAAGGCAGCCAGGAGTTTTAAACATGTGGGACTGAATCTAAGTCCCCCAGTCACTCCGTCTGGTAAAGGATAATGGATTTTCACACTACAAAGGCTCCACTGCTTGTATTTTCTCATGGTCTCTAATTGCAAAGGGAAATTGCATTCCAGTGTGAAAGAGAAGCCTCTGGGGGTACCTTTGTCCCCACAGACCTGGAAGAAATGGACTGACCCTCTGTCCAGGACAGAAGGGCTGTAAATGAATAGGTTTGGGTGTCTATAAAGCTATTACTAAGAGCTGGGAACTGATCCCATTGAGCCTTAGCTAGTGCTTGGGAAGCTCTGCCAAAGTGATAAAAGGGCCTCCTAGAGTGAAGCAGAGGCCGGAGAGAAGATGCCGGCTGCTGGTGGCTGGCACTCGCACCCTGCCTCCTGGGCTGGGGACATTTGTAAAGAAGGAGCAGTACTCGTACCTGTCCATTGTAAGTGGCCTTTCTGAGGGCTGCGTCCCTCACTGGCCAGCGGTGCCTCGCAGGCTGCTCCCACCTGGGCAACTCTATTTCAGACCAACCTACCAACAGGGGCCTTTGTCTGTCGTTGCGTTGTTTAGGAACTCCCAGGAGATAGACCACCCCCCAGCCTGTGGAGTACAGATCACTGCTTTAAATGCTTTCTCGTGCAAAGGGGGCGCATCAAGTTATCGCATTCCAGAAAATGCTTGTTTCCCACCAGCACGGTGAGGCTGTGTCTACAAGTGTTACTGGTTTTCCAGTCTGAGCGACACCAGGTCCTTTCCTGCTACCCAACCTGGGTATCAGAGAATTTTCTCCACTAGAAGTCCTTCCTAGTGGGTCTTTTGAGAGGTGGGCCCCTTCTCTGCAATGGTGCAATGGGCCATAGAAGAGCATGGCAGGAGGGTGATAAAATGTCCTCTGGTACCCCACTGTAGTGCCTCTCTTACCCCTGACCTGCCATCTGTGTCTGAACATGATGGGGCTGGGGAGGTGTCCTCAAGAATTCCTCCCATGTCTCCCCACCTGCAACTATCTCTGAGAGCGGGGAGGTGTCCTCAAGAATTCCTCCCATGTCTCCCCACCTGCAACTATCTCTGAGAGCAGCATGCCCCCTAAATTGATACCCCAGGAAGCAATCTCCTGAAGGGACTGAGAGAACAGTGAGCGAGGGAGGCACTCTGAGTGACGCTGTGTTTAAACGCCTCCCTCAGAAAGAGCCTTCTGTCCTGCAACTCCCTTCTTAACCCTGCTCTACCCTTCCTCTTCACTCCACAGTGCTCATCGCCTTCTGTCACGCTGCTACACAGTTGCCTTCTTATACTATGTCTCACCAAATGTAAGCTACCAAGGGCAGAGACTTTCTCTTTTGGTGCATTCCCTGCACACAGAACATTTCCTGGCACCTGGTAGGTACTCACAAATATGTGTTGAATGAATAAAGTTTAGGCGGATATGAATGCACTATGATATGTGAAATATTATAAAATGAAGCCTCCACATATAAGCACAGGTAAGGCCTGCAATGGTCTTAAAATGGCCCAGCTTGACTGATACTGCCTTTGCTGATAAAACTGAGAATGTTTCCACATGTTTACCAGACATCTGTGTTTCTTTTCTTCCTTTCCTTTCCTTTCCTTTCCTTTCCTTTCCTTTCCTTTCCTTTCCTTTCCTTTCCTTTCCTTTCCTTTCCTTTCCTTTCCTTTCCTTTCCTTTCCTTTCCTTTCCTTTCCTTTCCTTTCCTTTCCTTTCCTTCCTTTCCTTTCCTTTCCTTTCCTTTCCTTTCCTTTCCTTTCCTTTCCTTCCCTTCCCTTCCCTTCCCTTCCCTTCCCTTCCCTTCCCTTCCCTTCCCTTCCCTTCCCTTCCCTTTCCTTTTTCTCCCTCCCTCTCTCCCTGTGGCTGGCTCTCTCTCTCTCTCTCTCTCTCTCTCTCTCTCTCTCTCTCTCTCTTTTCTTTTCCTGTGAAATGCCTCTTTATACCTCTTACTCATTTTCCCTCTTGGATTATCTTTCCCTTTTTGATTTGTAGAAATCCTTTATATAGTCTGAAAATCTATCCTGTACTGATTTTTTGTGTCTCTCCCAGATTGGGACTTGTCTTTTTTCTTTATGGTGTATTAATTTTAATGTAGTTTAATTTATCAATCTTTTCTTTGAAGATTAATGCTGTATCTTATTTAAAGATTCTTTTTCTATCCAGAGGTATAAATATACCCGCTACTATTTTTTCTAAAAGTTCTAAAGTTTTGACTTTCACATTTAATTTTTTAATCCATTAGGAATTGATTTTGGGGTATGAGGCAAGTAGGGATCCGATCGTTTTCCTTATTAATCACTAGGTATCTTACCATCACTTGTTGGCCAGTCCATCTTATCCCCAGAGAATGCAGCGTCACTTCTATCTTATTTCAAAGCTTCATATATTGGCAGGTCTGTTTCTTGACTTTCTATTCTGTTCCAACAGCCAGTTTTTCCATCCTGGCATCAATATATTTTGTCTTATTTATTACAGCATTATATTTTTATTTCATAGGGTAATTCCTTCTTCCTTATTTTTCTTTAAAGGTTCTTGGCTGTTTATGACACTGTATTCCATCTAAATTTTAGTATTATCTCATAAAATACCTGACATATCTGGTGGGATTATGATGGGAATTACATTGACTCATCAATCAATTTAGGAAAAATGGATATCTTTATAATATTGAATTTTCATTTTCATGAATATAGATTATCTCTTGTTTTGGGGGGAGTCTTCTTTAATATCTTTCAAAAAATTATAATTTTCTCCACATAGTTCTCTTTTGAACATCATCATCTTGCTATTATAATTGGCAGTCCTTGATCTTTTTTAGGATGTATAAAGTAATGGTACATCTTATCATTTATGGTATCTTAGATTCTGTGGAATATAGTACTTTTGTTGCTTTGCAAATGATATCGTTAAAAAAAAACCCACTAAATTATAACTGTCTGTATGTGGTGACTAGAAATACAACTGATTTTTATATAATAATTTTATATTCAGCAACCTTACCAAACTCTTATTTTTCTAATAATTTATAACCTATTGCTTGTTTCTTCTACTAACTCTTGTACATGGTAGTTTTGTTTTCTTTAGTGTTTGGTAACCTTTAACTGTGAGCTCATATTTGCTCCAACTTAATCTGTGGGACTCCTATGGGTCTAAACCAGAGGTGTTTTTCTTCGGAGATAATTTGCTTTTGCTTCCGTCTAGATTCAGAATGATGCTCTTACTCTGGGACCACTTAAGTCCCTGAAGAGATCTCTGGGTTCAATATGGCAACCTTACCTTGCAAAGTCCAAGGCTTATGCTCTCTGAGTGGCTCATACATGGGCACTTGTCCTCAGGTTGCCTTTTACTCTTGGTTGTTACTGTTATATCTTGTTTTGGTTTTATTTTCCATATTTTGGGAAGAAAAGAGTAGAAAAGAACTGAAGAGATTCACCATGCTTCCTGTAAGCCCAGAAATGTATTAAAAATTACACTTTGTTCAATAATTTGTAATAGGAGAGTTCTTTAGCATACCTATGGTCACTGCCAGTTGCCCTTCACTCAGAGGCAAGTACATTTAAACACAGATTGCACACTCTTGGTAAAATTACCAACTTAAAAAATTACTTACAAAAGTAATGCATATTTACTGTAGAAAATTTAGAATAAACAAAAAAGCATAAAGAAGAAAATTTAAATCACGTATAAATCCTACCCCCACTATGGGATATAATCTTTTAAATATTTTAGTGTATGTAGTGGCTTGAGTAGTAGTCCCCCAAGAGATATGTCCACCCAGAACCTGTAGATAATACCTTACGTGTGAAAAATGTCTTTGTAGATATGATTAAGTTAAGGATCTCAAGATGAGATCATCCTGGATAAGTGTGGACCCTAAATCCAATCACAAGTCCTTGTAAGAGATGAAAAAGTTAAACAGACATGAGGAGAAAGGCCTATGAAGAATGAGGTAAAGACCGAAATGATGTTTGCCACAAACCAAGGAACTTATGGAACCCCCATAAATGGAAGAGGCAAGAAAGGATTCTCTCCTAGAGACTTAGGAGGGGGTCTGGCCCTACTGACATTTAAATTTTGGACTTTCGGCCTCCAGAACTTAGAAAGAACAAATTTCTACTGTTTTAAGCCACCTAGCAGCCCTAGGAAACCAATACAGAATATATCTGCTATAGATAGGTCAAGATTCCCAGAAAATAGATTCTGAGACAGAGATTTGCATACAGGTAGTTTATTGGAAAGTGATCTTGGAAATGACACCTGTAAGGTTGTGAGAGAAGTGGGATTGGGCAGAGGGGGAAGCTAAACTGTGGAGCATTTGTAACAGACACCTCAGGCTATCCAGGAGCCTTGACACTGGAATGGCCTTTCAGAGTTATCTCAGGGAGCCAGGCCTTGGTACCTCTGTATCAACCAGTCATTGGATGTGGGCAGCCCCATGAGAAAGGGTATAACCTTCAGCTGGGCAGCTCTCTTTAGAGAAGAGCAATGCCTGGGGAGGTCTCCCTGTGAGCCCTTAGCAGCCACCATGTCCCGCATCTGGGGAAATGAGAGGCTCAGTCTTAAAATGGGGAACTGGGGACACATCAGCACACACTAACATATTCTTCAAGTCATTTCTAAACTTCTAATGCACATTTTCAGTTTTAGCCTTTAATTTCTGAAACACTTAAACTTTAGGTATGTAAATTTGGCACAATATTTAAAGCATGAATGAATACATTATTCAAATACTACTGAGTTTTATATGTTAAAGTCTACAGAACAAACTCATTTTAAGGAAGTAGAACTATTCCATATGACTAAATTGTCATGTGATTTTTCCAGGAAGCAGAGTTTTCTTTCTATATATACCTCTCCCTGTTCCAGACATACTGGCATTCTTTCAGTTCTTCCAGATGTCTTTCTTGACACTAGTTTGCTTTTGACACATTCTGTTCTCTCTGCCTGTTAAGCTTTTCTCCCTTGAGTCCTACCCCTTCCCCCCATACATCCAGCTCACTCCTGCTCATCCTTCACCTCTCAGCTGAAACCCCACTCACAGAAAGCCCTTCACTGGTGCCCTCTAAAGTAACACCACCAACAAGACCTTGAACTTTAATTTTTATTCCTATCACATTTGCAATTGCTGCTTCATCAGTTCCTAGCACTTGGCTGACAGTGGGAGTGCAGAGATGTTTCTTGACTTGCATGTAACCTTGCTCTGCAATGCCTAGAGTCTAGATTGTCTTATTTACCACTCTATGCCTTCAGCACCCAGAAGAGTGTGGTGCAGTCACGGACACTTGCTAAACGTTTTTGAATAACTCAGTATTTTTACATGGTGGTTTTATATATATCAATATCCATTCTTATATCTACCTATCTCCCACACTCTGCATGTCCAAACTGCTTCCTTAATACCCAGGAACTGAAAACTCTCAGGGTATGGCCTCATGAGATGCTTTCCTTGGGGTCTGTGGCACCGGCCCTGTAAAATGTGTGTTTCCAGCACTTCTAATAAGTGCTATTGGGAATTTCTGGCTTGCTTCAAAAACACCTTTGAGATCTTTCCTACAGAAGTTTCCTAATAATATATGTGATATTCTTTTTCTCCAGGAGGTGCAATGTAACACCCTTGAATGTGGGCCTGCTTCCTAAGAGAATAGCATAGAATGGGGGTGGGGACCCGGGGAAAGTCACCTTAAACAGGGAAATGCAATCACTCGGTCAAGTAATCCAGGTTAGCATTAATATTAAGTTGTACTGATAACATGGATCCTCGATATATTGTGATGAGAATGGTACTTCACCTCTGTGATCTTCCTCCCCAAAACTCATAGTCTTAGTCTAACCATGAGAAAAACATCAGACTAATGCAAATTGTGGGACATTCTACAAACTACCTGATTAGTACTCCTCAAAACTGCCAAGATCATCTCAACAAGGATAATCAGAAACTGTCACAGGGCAAAGGAGACCAAAGACAAGTAAATGCAATGTGCTATTCTGGAAGGGATCCTGAAACAGAAACGGACATTGGTGGGGAAACCAGTGAAATCTGAATAAAAGGTGGAGTTTAGTTAATAGTAATGTAGCATTGCTGGTGTCTTAGTGTGACAAATGATCCATGGTAATGTAAGATGTTAACAATAGGGGGAACCAGGTGAGGGGTCTTGGGGAATTTTGTACTGTCTTTGCAACTTTCCTGTAAAGATAAATCAATTCTACTTAAAAAAAATCTTGGAGAATCACACCAATTCTATGCCAGGGGAAAGCCACTGGGCCTGCTCAGCACTCTTATGGGCCTATTTTATTATGGTGGGTGGGGGGTAGGTTGGAAAGGAAGGAGGTGCAAGGTCAGGGGCTCAGCTATAAAAACATGTCCTAAATGGGATGAAAACATCGGTAGGAAGCCTGAGTCTTATATAAATAAATAGTAGATATTAAAATAAAAAATATATTTCAAATGCCACCTGAATCCAAGCAATTTTCTCTCTCTTTGCCACATTGCATAATTGAAAGATTCCAGAAGGAGGTTCAAAAGCCCACACTCCATTCCTTCTCTGGCTCAGGTCAAGTGTGGACAGCATTAACATCCATCACCTCCTCACATACAGTCCTATTCAGGAGTGAGTAATACCCCAGCCCCAGGGGAATAGAGGGTGGAGGCACCAGCCTATGTGTTTTGAGAGGCCTTAACCTTGACTGCCCCCACCTCATTTGGACAAAGAAGGTATCGAGGGCTCTGACACCTGAGGCTCCCCAGGGTGAGGCTCAGAAGTGGGCCTGGCGGGCAAAGTTGTGAAACAAGACTGGGGAGAGCAAGCCTCCTGGGCAGGTGATGTCTTCCTGGTGTAGCCTGTCAGGGAGTGATTCTACTCTCTAGGGAAAGTGAGAAAGAAAAAAGAAGAAAACTAATTAGCATATTTAGGGAAAAGAAAGAATTTCACAGGACCAGCTTCACAGTGTAGAGCCAAAATTAGCAGGTCTGGTGACATAAGACAGGACCCTGGGGGTAAAACCTGTTCCTAGACAACAAGCTCAATGCCAGAGGAAGCTTTGTAAGGCCAACAAAGCCAGGGGGACAGAAAACACAGCACTAAGAGGTGGGGGTGGGCAGAGCATGAAAGAGATTGAAGAAGAAAATCTAATTGGAAAGACCTGAGCTTTAAAAAATGCCTTCAGTGGTTGCCATGGAGTTCAAACAGTGTTTCCTAAGCTGCACCCTTGTGTTGGCAAGGCCGCTCCTTTACCCTCTGGGATCTTGACCAGTGGCTCCCCACTGCCTTCTCCTGCCCCTGAGGGGGCCACCACTGTCATTCAGCCACATCACCTGCTCCAAAACCCCAAATCCCAGAAAATATCTGCAAGGACATAACGAGGTCTCCCTTCCCCTCCAGGTCTCCCTTCCCCTCCGTCTGACTTCTCCCTGGGCAGCAACTCCAGAATCCTCCATGCTGACTCGACCCTGCCAAATGGGGTCCCTCCCCTTCACCACTTGCAGCAACAATCATTTCTAGACAAATATCAGCTACACGCAGAGAAAAGCTGAAGGAGAAGTGTTTGCCCTGCACCCCGAACCCTCTATTAGCGGGCTTGGTATCTGAGATCCCTACAAAGCAACACAAAATACAAAATTGAGACCATGCAGCAAGCATTTGCCCAGATTTTTGATGGAAAAAGAATTTGGGGATGTGGATCCTCATTAGGCTCTTGGTTCTAGGCTGTTTTTAAAAAGTCTCTGAAGAACTGGCAGAGCACAGAGGGATTTTAGGGCAGTGAAAAACTACTCTGTATGATACATGTCATTATACATTTATCTAAATCCATAGATTGCACAACACCAAGAGTGAACCCTAATGTAAACTATGAATTTTGGGTGATTATGAAGTGTCCATGTAGGTTCATCCATGGTAAAAAAAAAAAAAAAAAAAAGTACTATTCTAGTGAGTGATGTTGATAATGGGGGAGGCTATGCTTGTGTGGGAGCAGGGGAAATCTGCAACTTCCTCTCATTTTTGTTATGAAGAGAAACAGTTTCTAAGGAACACTGAAAACTCCAAATATTTCTTTTTTGACCCCTCCCCCACAGCAGTGGTGGCTCCTCCTCTGGCAGTTACAGGTGTCAGGACACACCCTCTTGGGGTAGAAACAGGAGTATGTTGGCTTGGGGAAAAAGCAGAGCTTAAAGCAGATCATCCCCCAGGACCCCACAGGGTAGCAGCCTTATAGGGTGTGGTGAGGACAATACACGGCGCCCTCCTTGCAAGGAGTTTTGAGCTACTTGCAGAAGGGCACAATGTAACAGATCAGCAATTCCCAAAGACTTCAGCACAGTAGTGTGTGTGTGTGTGTGTGTGTGTGTGTGTGTGTGTGTGTGTGCATGCACCCGTGTGCATTTGCTCCTCTCTAGATCTCATTTGCTCAGAAACCTTGACCCATTGGGTACAAGTATAGTTTAAATATTACTTAAAAATTTTTTCTTTCAAGTATTAAGGCTACGTAGGCAGTAGACAAGTTAATATGAAAAGTAGAACCTAAACCCAAAATCCAGTCTCTGAGGAGTAGAAACCAGAGGCTTTTCTCTTGGAAATGTGGCCTTCTGTCATTTCTACAAGGAGAAGTGAAACTGGGTCTTTGTTGGAGGAGAAAGTTTGAGGACACTGAGGGGAACAGTCTGGCTTTCTCCGTCAGCTGGCAGACAGGATGAAGACAAACAACAAAACACATTCGTAATCACATGGCATCTTCAGGTGGTGCTTTACAGACCTCACCTCTTTGATATTCACAACATTTGGGAGGTATGTAAGAAGTGGGCAATATAAACCCATTTCTGAGATGAGGAAGCTTGAGGCCCAGAAAAGTGAGGTGTTCTCTATACTCTAAGGTTACTTGTATCAAAGAGGGGTCTGCAAACCCTTGAGGGGTCCAACGAAGTGTTCTAGGGTTAACCACAAGTAAGAATTATTAATTTTTTATTCAATTTGATTCTAATCTAAAAAATACATATTTTACAACATATGGCTTACCACCTGACAACTGAGTACTGACATGGTTTCAAGGTACACATTTGTGTTTGTGTTTACAATTGCGTCATCTAGAAGTGCCTGCATTTATCTTTTCGTGGAGCATTCCTCAACCTGGGGTGCATGGATATATTTTTAGGGTTCATTAGATACCCCAGTTTGGGAAACACTGCTCTGTAACACATAGCATTCCTGTAGGATCTGCTACATGGTGTGGCTGAACCTTAGGAATGATCCAAAGGGAATTGGTGGGACGGAAATAGGGCAGTCACAGAGGCCAAAGGAGGATGGCACGCGAGGTGGCAATTTGGCCTGGGCTGACCTCTGAGAGGTCTGATGGTGTGGGTGGGGGTGTGGTGGTCCTGGGCAGTAGTAATGCCTGTAAACAGGTTGTGGCTGCCTTACAACTTTGCTGGGCCACCCAGGGGCCAGCCATCATGGCCAGAGACTGGGAGACCCAGTCAGGGCAGAATCCCAGCAAAATAAGCAGAGCTAGCTAGCTATAGTTCCAGCAAAATCAGGGCAAATCAGAAAAATAAGGCAGGGATTCAGGGCGACAGTGGGCCACTCTGGAGTGGCTTCAGAATAGTGGGGACATGGAAGACCATCTTGCATTTTGGCAAGCTCAAGAAGTCTCTCATGCAGATAATCCCATAGAGCCCACTCTGAGAAAGGCTGAGAGGATAAAATACAAAATCCTAACATGGCATTTAAGAATTCTTCCAATAGGAACCCTCAGATACTGCTGGTGGGACTGCAAATTGGTACAGCCACTATAGAAAACAGTATGGAGGTTCCTCAAAAAACTAAGAATTGATCCACCATATGATCCAGCAATCCCTCTACTGGGTATTTACCCCCAAAGACTTGAAAATTTATATCACAAAAGATATATGCACACCAGTGTTCATAGCAGCAGTACTCACAGTGGCCAGGACATGGAAGCAACCAAAGTGTCCTATGATAGATGACTGGCTAAAGAAGCTGTAGTACATATATACAATGGGATATTACTCAGCCATAAGAAGAGATGAAATTCGCCATTTGCAACAACATGGATGGACCTTGAGATAATCATGCTAAGCAAAATAAGCCAGACAGAAAAGGTTGAAAATCACTTATATGTGGGATATAAACCTAAAAGCAACATACGAATAGGACAAACAGAGATTCATGGACATGGACTATAGACTAGTAATTTCCAGAAGGTAGGGAATGGGGGAGGAGTGGGGAGGTAGATGGAGTAAAGAGGGTCAAATATGGGCGGGGGTATGGGGAAGGTGAAGTGAGTAAAGGGGATTAAATATATGGTAGCTGAAGGAAATTGGACTTTGGGGTAGTGAACACACAGTAGAATATACAGATGTCAAATGATAATATACACCTGAAAATTATATGATTGTGTAACCAATGTTACCCTAATAAACTTAATTAAAAAAATAAAAAAGAATTCTCCCAATCTGCCCAGTCAATCCTTAGTTTCCTGATACCAGGTTTAAGGAGCACAGGGGCTTCCTGTGTCAAATGTTTTCTACCTGGCAAACTCATACCCACCCTTCAGTTATCATACTAAATTCCAGTTCTTCTTGGAAGTCCTCCCTGGCCTTTAGACTAGATGAGCCTCTCTGCCGAACACTGGCAGCACCCTACACTTTCCTGGGGCCCTTCTTCTACTGGTGATAAGCCACTCGAGGTTCGTTTTTATAACTGGACTATAAGCTCCCTAAGGGCAAGGGCTGTGCCTGTCCTGTTCACTGCTGTATTCCCCAACACTAGCACAATGTTAGCCAAATGGCAGGGCTCGGTAAATAGTTGTTGATAGAATGAAAACAGTTTGAATTCCAGGCCCTCTGTACTGAGCCTCTGGTGCATCCTCTGGCTTGGTCAGAAGTAGGCTGGACTTGGTCTCACCGAGCCTGAGGCTGCACTGTCTGGTGCCAAAAGTTGAGAAACAACCTTCTATAGAAACATTCTCTCATACTCTTTCTTGTGCTGAACCTCATGCCAGAAGCCTGAACTGTAGCATAATTTTGCTGTCATCCCATGTGACTTCTCCCGATCTGACTATACAGATAAGGACTCTCTTCTCTCAAGTGCATGCTACTCAAAGCCGTGAGCTCTGCCAGATAATATGGGACCTTTCTGAGACTTTCATAAGTGTCAGGAGCTTTTGCTTTTGGAGAGCACATCCCACATCCTTAAAATGTTCTCTCATCTCACACGAAATATAACTTATTTAACCATGTAAGAGGTGAGCTCAGATGCAGTTGACTAGCTGGAGTCATTTAATTCAACATTTATCAATTTTGATTTCACAGTTTCCTTTTCTTATTTTGAAAAGTTTGTAGTTTCTAAAATGTTTTGTAGGCCCATGGAAAGTTTATTTATTCATATTAAATGGTCCTGGGTCCAAGGTAGCTATATTCCACACAGCCTATACCACCCAACAAGCTGCTAGCATCAGCTGGTAGGAGCCAACTTCCCTATGAGACTCGGACATATCCATTTGAAACACAGCATTTGACAGCCTCACTATGGATTCTGTAAGCAGAACAGAGAAAGATAATCCCTCCACCAGAATCCTAAATAAGGCATTTGGAATGCAAAATAGCCAGGCTAGTCATTGCACACTGACTGTGGTGATAAAACTTGGAGAATTTGGGAGAGACAAAACAGGTAATCATTGCATAGATTATAGTATCAAATAAAGGTTTTTTTTTATAGAATACTGAAAATCTGTGCCTCCCTTTAGAAACAGAAGACAAAGAGTACTTGTAGGAATTAGTGAGGTACCCATAAATTACAAAAGGAACTCCTGCTTGTCAGAGAAATGAAGGGAGGCAAGCATCCAGTGTTGGTTCAGTTAGATGACCTCTCAAGCCCCCATAATTCCTTGAGTCTGTGTAAAGAAAAAGACTGATGGTCCTGATGGTGAAAAAACTGGAGAAAACGGAGCAAGCAGAATCCCAGAGGGTTAACGGCTAGGTGGAAGGACAGCCTTCTAAGAGTAGAAAACTTGTCCTTGGAAGCATAAGGCAGGAAAAATGAGAGAATGAAAGACTGGGATGAAGGCGAGTGTGCACATGATAGAAAGGTATATCTGATGGTGTATAGTTTTCTTACCGAGAAAACCATGGTACTACCTCATGAGATATGGGAACTGCATTGGGATTTGGGTGAGAGGTCCTGGGGAACGAGAACAGAGCTATGACAGGACCTTATTGCCCTTTGAGCCAATGGTCAGTGAACTACAGTCACTTCCTGGGGACCTTGACCATTTAATACCAAAGATTCAGTTTATGCCTTGTGTTGTGACCACCTGAATTGGTATATCTGCTCTCTAAATGGGCAGTAGCAAAAATCTCTGAGTGTCATTAGGGCCCCAAACCAGTAGCCTCAACTATTTCTTGCTGTACAAGACCACAGTGAAAACTAAAACCCAGGGGACATAAGTGACTTGTCCAGGGCCATAGTGAGTTTTCATCATAGTCAAGAGCAGAAATATATCTTCTGTTTTTTTTCCCCTTGTGTCCTCCGCTTTAATTCATTGTGCACAGAGTATCAATAAGACAGTGTAGTCAGAAGAATAAAGCCATGGACTAGTCTAACTTTGGCCTTAGCCTTGGCTCTGCCACTGACCTTAGGATGACTCATTATTTCTAGGGCTTAGATTCCTTATTGGTAAAAATTTTCCAGTTTAATATCCTAGGTCTGAAAGAATGTGCAGCAGTTTCAATGACCAACTGAAGTCAAGTACCAAAGGCCCTGCCTACTTGGGATTTCATTAACTGGCTTCCAGCAATTAGAGGGTTATAAAAGGAAGAAATATTTATGTCCCAAGAAAGCATTAGTAACAAATTAACCACTTAAAAGATTAAGGGCCTCTCAAATATTCTTTTCTCCTGTCATTAGTGCCTTCTTCATGAGTCTAGTGAGATGAAAGAAGAGTGTCAAAGCAACGCAAGTCTTTTAAAAAGTGAAACTGTACATGATGCACAATATGCAAGATTTTATGAAGTCAATGAAAGTGATGTTGGAGCTCTGCTCAAAAATATATCAAAGACATTGCTGAAGGAGGAGTTGGCAGACCATTTAACAGTTCAAAAAGGGAAAATCAACAAGGATTGTGACATGATAGGGACTTCAAAAAGAAAGACATGCATTTCAAAGAATTGTGAGGGACCCTTGGGAAAATGCTGAAGCCTTCAAATGTTCTTGAATCTTTCATAAATTTGCCATATACTAACCGTACCACTCATTTGTGAAGATAATTATATAACCTTTCCAATCAACACTTTATTTATTTTTAGTTTGTTCTAAGAATTAGAACATAGTTGCAATTATAACTATGCAGTCATAAAATATTTGATTAAATGGAAGATTAAATAAGTTCATTTTTCTGAATCTTATTTCTCAAAATAAGTCTTGATTGACTCTTAAAAAAAAGAAAACAGGATGTGTAGTAAAAAGAGTTGGGAAGAAAGAAGAGGTAATTTAACAGTACAATTATTGAGTTTAAGAAAAAGCTCCCAAACATCAATTTTAAAATAATAGATTAAACAACCAATTTTATGGACTGAGGAGTGGCGATGAGTAGTTAAAGTACAAAATATGCCAGGCATTATATTACATCCTACAGAATGGCAGGTGACCCTAAGCAGTTCATGTATGTAGATAGAATATGTGGGATTACTTAGAAATATAATAGTGCAGAAAAAGAACACAAAGCAATAATTATGGGAAACAGGTCAGGAGGCAGTAATGAATGGAACCTGACAGAGCCCAGGAAGATCTCACAGAGACTATGGCTTCTTAACTGGACTTTGAAGGATGAAAGGAATTTTTCCAGGTGATTATAGGAGGAAACAAAATCCCAGGAAGAGGAGACAAATGAGCAAAGCTATATCAATAAAAAATAATAACGGTTAACTTTTCATTTAGTGCTTTCTAAGTGCCAGGTTCTCCTTTAAACACTTGACAGTAATTCTCCTCATTACACTTTTATGGTAAGGATATTATTCTACTTTATTTATGGCTGAAGAACTTAAGGCATGAAGGGTACGGTATTTTAAGAAACTGTGCAGTCAGGCTCCAGAGCCCTGCTCTTCATCTTCCTCATAGTGACTAATGCAGGTAACAAGAGGAGAGAGGAGAAGGGAGAGGTGAGGAGAGGAAGAGTCCACTTGACTGGATACAGGCCTCTTGGCCAGGACTAGGAAATTGGATGATAAGAATAGAAATTAGACCAGATTGGAGGATTATTATGCCAGGTTAGGATTTTGGATTTTATCCTATCGACCTTTCTCAGTGGAGTCTATGGATCAACTCCATGAGAACAGTCTCGAGCATGTGAAAATACAGGTCCCTGGGCCTGGCCCTAGATCTACTGAAGCAGAAGCGCTGGTAATGTGCATTTTAAAAGCTCTCCAGGTGTTTCTTTTGCATACTCAAGTTTGAGAACTACAATAGGCCATGTAGATATAAGACCATATTTAAGTTGGAGAGAAAGTGGTCAGATTCACTTTCCAGAAAGCAGTTTTGACCAGTGCATGCACTGGAGAGGGGAAAGTCCAAAGCAGATCAGCCAAAAGCCTCCTGTCCTCTCTAACCATGAGGAGAGCCCGGACTAGAGAAATAGCAGTAGTGAGAAGTATGTCAGTGGCAAAATGATAAAGAGCTAGAGATAAGGCTGGCTAGAGATTATGTACAATTAATTAATTATTCAAATGTTTCTGCTTGGGTGGCCAATGATGAAGCTAGGCAGTCATATAGAGGACAGACTTGGATTTAGAAGACTTAAGTTTGAATCCAAGCTCTGGCACATGCCAACAGTCATACAGTGATAGCTCAGTTTTCTCATCCTCAAAATAGGGATAATATTACCTACCTCATAGTATTGTTGTGAGGATTAAATGACATCCTACAAAGAAATTCCTGGCACTCAGTACTTTTCTCACTCATTTCCAAAAAGGAAAATTAAAAGTGAAATTAAATTGAGAGAAACCTGTCTAACAAGTATCCCTAGGCCATAGTCATAGTAGGAACCCCCACCGAGCCCCACCCTGCAGGTTGATGATGAAACTGTGCTTAACTCTTCCTTGCTGCAGATCTCAGAGCCAAGGATGAGCTGAGCAGGGAAGGAATGTGCTATGGTTGAGCAGACTTGGCCACAGGTCAGTGGTGAGCCTCTCCACCTGGCACCAGCATCTTTCACAGTGGGTAACAGCTCCTCTGATAGAACATCTGTGAAGTCCATCACCCTCAGAAGGTTGGACAGGCTGGGTGGACCAGCAGCCAAGTCCAAGGAAGCCTGCTAGGAGGTGCTGGAGGAGAAAGCATCGGGTCTGGGAGCATTAATAGCTGTGAAGAGGCTGTTCTGAGTCACATGAAGGGTATCCAGAGTTAGGACTAGGGTTGCTAGACAGAATACAGGACACCCAGTTACATTTGAATTTCAGGTCAACAATGAATAATGTTATAGCATAAGTATGTCCAATTTAACACTCATACTAAAATATTATTCATTGTTCACTTAAAATTCAAATTTAACTGAATGTCTTGTATTTTTATTTGCTAAATCCAGCCATCTTGGTTAAGACCCTTCAGGTCTACACAGGTTAACCTTGGAGCCAGAACAAAAGAATAGGAACCACAGGAAGACTGGTGTGTGTGTGTGTGTGTGTGTGTGTGTGTGTGTGTCCCCTCCTTCAGTTCTTTAAGGATGACACAGTTCCCTGACTCCATTCAGGATACTGTTGGGTCTGGCCCTGGCATTGCCTCTAACCTGGAATCCCAACCTTGACTTACCTGTCAAATTCTGAACTTTCTTCCTCCTTATTGTATGTGTTTGTCTTCCAGACCTGGTCCCTGAGTTTCCAGTTACACAACTGTGAGCTGAGCTTCCCTTCTCCTGGGAACTAGTCCCTTCTGATCAGCATGGCTATGTGTCTGTCACCTGGAAGCCTGCTCATTATGGCATAAAACAGTGACAACAGCTGCCAGTTTGGTATGTCAGGCCTAGGAAAGTCAGCATGTTCAATAAGATGCTCCTTCCCACAGACACAGGTGTAAATGGCACAATCCCAAGGGGCTGGCTGGGGGAGGGTGCCTTCCGGCCTCAACCACAAACTGGGCCATCCATTTTAATCCCACAAAGCACAGCCTCTAAATTCTCAGCCAGAATTCCCCCTATTCCCCATCTTCCAATCAGTGTTGGCACTGGCCCTCACCCAATGGATCAGGTCAGTGAGCCCTGGGTGGGCTTCGGACTTCCAACAAGGTTAGGGGGACCGTAAACCAGAGGGAGTGCTTGGGCTTGTCCCCTCTGCTCGCTCAGCATTCTTTTCCTTCTTTTGTCTTCCTCTCACCTCCCAACCCCCATCCCTTGTCCCCTTCCAGCCGGGAAAACCCTGATGCATCTGGATTCCCACAGGGTCAGTTGCTCCAAGGAGCAGAGGTCAGGGAGAGGATGGCCTTTCCCATCGTTTTTGTTCTAGTCCAGTGGCCGGGCCTAATATCTTTACTATCTTTCGTGATAGCATTAGGGACTGGCTGCCAAGCCCAGAAGCCGAAATTTCTACTGGGAAATTCAGCAGAGCAAACTTTTTGTTTATTTCTAATAGGAAGTTAGGAATTACCCAAGAGCACAGGCTGTGTTTCCAGCTGACAAACCCTTGAATTCAGCTTTGGATAAAAGTGCTCCTGCTGACTTCCACATCCTCTGCCATCAGCTTTATTGATAACAGCTGCAGATGACCCAGGGTGGAGCTTGGCTCTCTGTCTGCCTGTCTCTGCTCTAGAGTCCTTGCTTGGCTGACATCAAGTGACCAGGACCAAATTGGCCAGATGGCTTCAGAATATATGCTCATCAGAGTTGGATGTAATTTAAGATACTGGTACTTGGAGGAAGTTCTAAGACCATCAGTCAGGAGTGGAGGTTTGTGGTAGGGCCCCATATCCCCAAGACATCCCAGTGACAATGGAAGCAAGGCCCAGATGAGCATAGCAGTTTACAACTTGAGAAGAATATGCCAAATAAGTATAGCTGCTATTATTATTAATGCCTCATACCTCTATGGTATCATTACAGTGTGATATCTCTTTGGGAGAACAATTAGCTAATGATAAGACCGTAGCAGCAGAAGGAATTGAGGCGAGGGGCATCAGACTTGCTCCATTTACCCTTCCTGCTATCATCCAGTGAGCTCTTTAGAGTGACATTTTAGCAAGCAGAGTTGCTCCATATAACTACCAAAACCTGGTCTTTCATAGTCTCAGGAAAAAGGTAAAAGGCTACAGTTGAGGTTTAAAGCAAAGGCATTCTTAATATCTGTGGTTGACAAGTTGCTAATGGTTTTTAGTAATTTCCCAAATTTTCGTTGTTTGTCACATGGGCTGTGATGAAAAGCCCTGTTCCCAGGGGACCCTGGTAAGCTTCTCTCCATCTGCCAGGTTCCATTTTCTCTAATTGGCTTGAGCACCTGGGCCTGCTTAAATGAAATTTACACCTATTAAAAGCAGTTTCCCATATACATAGATTCCATCCTTGTCATCTACTTCTGGTGAAAGAAATTCTTCCCCAAACTGAATTAGACTGAGAATTAAAAACCTTGATACCAAAATCTCCTGTGTTTAAAAACACTGACAAAACCATCCTAGGTTTCTTGTGAAGTACATTATTTTACAAATTGAAACGGAGCTTTTTTTTTTTTTTTATAAACCTACTATTTAGAAAACAAACAAACAGTGGAACCCACATACAACTATTTCAGAAATGCTACCACATAGAAAAGAAATCCTCTTGCCAAAATGTCACCATATAAAGAAGGCAATTGAAGAAAAGGCCACTTGTTGAAATGCCACTAACATCATATTGACTAGAATTTGAAAAAAATATGAATATTCTGTTTAACTCCATAAACCTTTTTTCAAATCACTCCTTAATTTAAAAAAATGCAACCTATGATATTAAATCATATTTACTGAATAGTAGAATATCAACTTTCTTTATATAAGGATAATAAAAATTACCTGATCAGTTTTTAGTACCAGAAAAAATTTGGTTGCTAAATTAAAAATAGTCAAGAGATTACTGGGTTGGATAACAGAAGACCTGTATTCTTAACACAAGTGCTATGTTCCTTATTTATTATTTAATAACAAATTACCCCAAAATTTAGTGGCTTAAAAAAACAACCACTTACTGTCTCTCACAATTTCCATGAGTCAGGATTTGGTTCCAGTTTAGAAATTCTCATGAGATTGTGGCCATGTCCACCATGGCCAAGTTATCTGAAGGCTTAACTTGGGCTGCAAGATCAGCTCTCAAGGTGCCTCACTCACCTATCTAGGACGAGCTGGTCTTGGCTGTAGGCATGGGGCCTTAGTTCTTCTTCATATGGACTTCTCTAAGAATTGCTTGGGTGTCCTCATGCCTGGGGGCTACCTTCCCCCAGAGTAATACAAGAGATTAGACAAAACCCACGGAACCATTTGTGACCTCCACCGTGCCTTCCATCAGGCTCTGTTGTTCACACAAGCTGGTCATGATGCGGTGTGGGAGAAGACTAAACAGGAGCATGAATGCTAGGAGACAAAATCACGGAGGGTCACCTTCAAGGCTGGCTATTACAGGTGGCTCTAACACTAACCAGTTCCAAGAAGCCCTCTGTGATCTTCCAGCTGGTGCTAAGCATTCCTTTCTTATTTTCCTATAACACTCAATTTCATTCATTATATCACTAAAGGCTTTCAGTTATAGATGCATAGAAATTTAGAGCACTGTAGTAATCACCGATTTCAATTCCAAATGCCTCTTGAGATCATTTATTAAAATATGCTTATGTGTTCCTGTCCTCTACCAGACTGTAAGCTCCTTACAGACTGGGACCATGTCTTATTTTCATAGATTTCCAGAACCTACCATAAAGCCTGTAATAGAGAGGTGCCCCATGAATGCCAACTGTTTTACTTGCCTTGGGAGAACCATATTTGTTCTCTGGACCTCAGTTTTCTTGTTTGTATTAGACTAAGTGATTTTTAAGCCACTTGCCCTTTATCATGTGAAGAGACTTTTTTCCTAGTGGAATGTGGTTATGTGAAATGACAGCTGTTCACCGCTTCCTGGAAGGATCTCTTTGGTTTGGGGTAGAAAGAGTCTACTGGTTATTGTACTATGGAAGCAGACACCCTTGAAAAACAGTGATGGAATGAATTGCCATCTAAGGGTTCAGTTTTTGAGCTAAGATCAGTTCAAGAATACCTCCCAGCTATGTTGCGAGAAGGGGAAAAGGGGATGACAATTCCAGACAAAGAGACTACCTTACTCTGTAAATTCATCTGATCATTACTCCCCCGTTTGAAAACCCCTTTGGTTCCCTTCTTCCAACTCAAATTCAAATTCAGCAAAACTCAAATTCCTTAGTCTGCATCCAGAGCTGCAAACCCTCTTCCCCTTGTGGACCTCTTGCTGTAGGCATGCTGCATGCTGGCTGTAGCGTGTCCAGAGCTAAGTTTTCTTTATTCATCCATGGTAACCCTCTATGTATCTTCTGCCAAGCAAACTCTAGGAAGAACATGCCAAATAAGAATAGCTGATATTATTACCAATGCCTGATACCTCTATGGAGACATTACAGTGTGGTAATTAACACCCTGTAGACCACAGTCACCAAGAATGCCATTTGCTTTCAACATCAGCCTTCCACCTTTTTCCTGAGATGGAAAGATCCCTCAAACTGAGTGTAAGTTGTTTTGAAAATTGTATTCCCAAGAGACACTTGAAATTAAAGCTATACCAAGATGCATTTTTAAAAATTATGCTTTATAATTTTTCTTAAGACATTTCATCTAGTTCAAAGTAGAAAGTAGGCTATAAATTAATTATTTGTGCCTTTTCAGGGTTTATTTGATGTACCAAATCATGCTAGAGAGAAAATTAAGCCCCCAAAAAAGAAAGATCTGGAGGTGGCCCTTTTGTATCAGTGGGCTAGCAACCCACATGGAGACAAGTAGTACCGTCAACAGCACCAACTACTCCATAAATCTTACATATCACAGTTTCCGCTGCTCTGGAACACACAGCCTCTGCACTGGGAGCCTCATAAAAGACAAATTCACTTAAATTTATCCATTAAGCCTTTTTCACTGTAAGAGATGGCCCATAAAGGGGAACATGCTGATATGGCTTTTCCTTGAGGCGCTTGTCTAATGTGGTTTCAAGCAGGTGGTGTTTTCCCAGGTCCACTCCTCTGTTTGGAAAATGTGAGGACTTTGCTGAGAGCAGTCAATCACCCAGGAAGTACAGACAAGCCCATTCTTACCAGGTTACTCCTAAGTACACTGACCTCATTATTTGCCTGTAATGTGAACAGGTATTTATTTAATGTGTCTCTTTGCATAGAGATCATCAGTTGGTCTGTGCGCCTGTCATCTCTCTGTCTACATTATTGTTTTTTTCCTAAAAAGGGGGGTTACTGCTAATGGTGGCAACAGCACAGTATCACGTTAAAGGGGACTGGGGAAGGGCATGAAGATGTAAAGTGAAGGTGACCAAAGGTGCAGGGAAAGTCTGTGGGCCTAACCTAGCCAGGCCCAACTAACCTAGATCCTGACAGGCAGCAGGCTGGACACAACAGCAGCCCCTGCCGTCCAGACGATATGTTACAGTTACCCAGAACTTTCACTTCTGCGATCTCACTTGGCCCTTCCAATGGCCCTGTTAGGTAGGCATTATTATCCCCACTCTAATGATTAGAAGAGGCTTAGAGTGTGATGAGGGCCTTAGTCACATTAGAACTTAGTGGCAAAATTACTTATTCCCCATAGAGCTCAACTGCAGAGCCAGCTCTAGGTAAAGCATGAAGTTGGCAAAGTTGTCCCATCTGTCCCAGTCTTCCTCCCCAGGACACGTTTTAACAAGGCTAAATTTCTGTGAAAACTAGCCGACCTCAGGGTGAGGAACACTGAGAATCCCGCAGTTCTTCTCCAATTTTGGCATTAGACATGAGCAACAGATGAATATAGGAGAGAATGTGGGACCCTTCCTTGAATCTCTCAAACCATGGCACACAGGCCACCCACCTGCGGTGCACGCCAGAGAGGCTGGTCCTCTGAGCATAGGAAGCCAGGGTTTGAAAAGAGCCCCCACGAGAAACCAAGACATGCACTGAGGTTTCCCTTTAGGCTTGCTCTTGGGCACCTGTCATGAAACCTTCGTTTTCCCGCTTATACTGTTGATCATTAAGGGGGCCAAGCCTGAGGCAGATGGCTGACCTCCTGTTCCTACCTACACCCTTGTCCCACCTTCCCTGGCCTGGCTCTCTCAGACCTCCCTCACTGACATGATTTATTGCCTTTATTAAACAGGATGCTCAGGCAAATTCAATGAATTTGTTGTCTTCCCCACAAGGAAATCCCCTTAGGAAGTAAGCTGACATGGTGTCTGAAAGAAGAAAAGAACTGCGAATGAAAACCAGTTGCCCAAACCATGCAGTTTCTCTTTCCTCTTCCAACTTGACTTTGAGCTGAGCCAAGATCCAAAGGCATTTCTTTTTAATTTAATTATCTCCAAGGAACCATAGCTAGAAATCAGGCACACACATATCTGTTCTGCATGGCAGGTACACCCTTGTTAGGCAGCTGGGGCTTCAGGCGTCAGAGGTCTTATGGGTGACAGCAACCGTCTTTCCCACAAACAAATAGACCCTTTCTAAAAGCCAGTGATAAAAGGTCTCCTAGGTGGGGCCCACTACGTGGGGCAGAAGCGGACTCTCCACATTACAAGCTTCTTCCAGGCAGAAGGTTGTACATGGAGGAGGAGGAGGGATGTTGCCGGCCTGGCAGTGCCCACTGGGGTTGGCAGTTGGATTTAGCTACCTCCAAGGAGTTAGGCACTTTAACAACAGATTATTCCACCCTGCAGCAAATGAACAAAGCCTTTGTCAACAGCTTCTGTGGAGGAGCAGGGTGGCCCACTGTTCATTTGCTTCCAGAATTGCTTTGTCATAGGTTCTGCTGGTTATTCAGAAATTGCCATACATTGGCTTCTTGGGCTAAAATGTTTCATGCAAATTAAAGGTGGTGGGTGATAAAGATGTATTTCTTTCTCTCCCACCCACCATCTTTTTCCCCCGACTCTAAATATTCCATAGTCTCTTATTTGACCAGCAGAAAGAAAGGCTTCTGGACTCTCATGTTGTCTCTTCCAGATGGTCATTAGTGTGTACAGTGGTAGGGCATTCTTATCTTACTTGTTCATTGGTTTCCCCATCTGAAAAGTAAGGCTATTCACAGACTTTACTCCTCGGTGTATTTCTGGGGGCATATATAATAATTTAACAAAAGTGCTAAGAACACTTCAGAAGATAGAAGTTTTTATTCACTCATACATAATATTTGTAGAGTCTAGACTTAGTTTGAGGTCTTTGAATGACAGAAAAGGGCAACTTTAATGAATAATTCAACAGAAGCCTGATATTTTCCTTTAGCCAACTCCCTGGGGAGAGGCAGCTGACTATAGATCAGCTCTTGGATTTGTAAGCAAGTGAGGTAGGAGGATGCTGAGGGAATCCAACTTGCTGTCTCCCAGGACAGGCACAGAAAGACATGGTCAATGGTGACCACCAGCCTAGGTGCCAAAAAAGCCTGGGCTGGGTGCCATTCTTATCCAGACTGAGATACTACAAGGTTGTGCTTAATTCCAGTCTCCCCTCTCCACCCACTTACCCACTCCCCTCCACCCTTTCAGGATGCCTTTTGCAGTGAACATTTGCAAAGACTAAATGTAAAATTGAGACTTTGTATGTTCTTAATCTCTAAAGAAAGAGAGCTTCATGGGTAGTTTAAAATCTTAAAAAGAACATTAATGCTGTTTGAACAGAGAAACTTTCTCAAAGAAGCAAAAAGGGAGAGGCCATTACCAAATGGGTTCTCCCCATAGCCCATGGGCACCTTCAGGGAACACAGTGTTGGCCCAGCACGTACACCTATAAACATACACAAGGCGCTCCCAGCCCCCAAACCCATGTCCACACCCTCTTCCTTTGTGCCACTCTTTAGTTTCAGGCCACCCTTTTGCTTGTTCTTCCCTTTACAACCAACATTCTTGAAAGAGTAGTCTATAGACTCTCTGTCATCACTAACACAGCTCACACTCCTGAGCCCCTTATACTCTGGCTTTCAGTCCAACTTGCCCCTGAAAATGCTCTCCTTCAGGCTGTTGGCCACCTCTTAATTGTCCAGTCCAATGGATGTTCAGGCCATCTCAAAGGCCTCTGTTCTTGAAGCTTCTGCAACACTGCACCTTCTTGCTTTTCTGACTCTCCTTTAGCTTCTGGTTCTTCCTGCTTGACTTTTTTTTACTGACTATCCCTTAAAGACTGGCTTTCCCCGTGTTTCTGGTCTTGGTCTTTTTTGTTTTCCACATTCATCATATTTTTAGAGGACATTTGTTATTCTTCATGGCTGACCAGTCCCTCTGAACAGCCTTCTTTTAGACTTGAAGAGTTTTGGTGGGAAGTAGAGATAGTCTTGATACTCAGTTTCCCAGTTATTCTTGCAGCTAGGGTGCAGGCATGTGACCTGGCTCTGGAAAACAGATATACCAGGAACCCACCTCTAAATGGGAAACCAGGCTCAAAAAACATGCACTGGAAAGCTCCACTCTGGTGAAGACAGATCCTGCTATGTCCAGGCTCTAGAAGTACCATCCA
This sequence comes from Cynopterus sphinx, assembly GCA_030015415.1. NCBI lineage: Eukaryota > Metazoa > Chordata > Mammalia > Chiroptera > Pteropodidae > Cynopterus > Cynopterus sphinx. The sequence goes on along the minus strand of CM057387.1, from coordinate 65,703,917 downwards.
GTGTCCAGTGATACAAGCTGTGATGTCTGTACCCATTATTGTTCTGGTCAGTGTAGGAACCACATTTTTCTTTCCACAAAGACCCTTCTCTTGAGTCACAGCATCACATCATCACATTTGCAGGCCTTGCTGTCATCTTCACCCCATGTCAGTGATTGACTCTCTCAAATATCTCTTGATTTTGTCTCCCGTGTGCCAGCACCACTACGTTAGTTAGGATCTCATTAGCCCTTGCCTGCATTATTGAAACAGCCTCCTAAGGACTTTCCCTGCCTCTTGCTTCATCCCTTTCAATCTAATTTGCACTGCTGCCAGAGTTATCTTTCCCAAACATAAATTTGATTGCGTTGTTCCCATGCTTAAAATCTTCCAGTAGCGTCCCACTACTTTCAGGATAAAATATGAACCCTTTAGCATGGTACTCAGGTTTCACCTCCCATCACTGCCCCACATACACCATACTCTAGCCATACCTAACTGCTTGTGCTTCCTGTGTTCACACCAATTTACACCTCTGGGCCTTTGCTTACTCTGATTTTAGAGATCTCAGCCTGCTCCAGTCTCATCCACCTGCCAGCAGTAATAACTTATCAAGTATTTCTAGTGCTGACTGAGAGCCAAACTGGTGGTTCATTGAAAGGCCTTCGCCTTTAGAGAATAGAAATGCCTGCTTCCCCGAGTCCTATATCCAGTGTCCCTTGATAAACCTTAGGTGCCTCCTTTCTTTCCTCCCTTCCTAGCTCATTTATTTGTTTCTTCAGCACACATTCATTGAATTTCCACTGAATGTCAGGTACCGAGGTCGGTGTTAGGACTGAGCAGTAGACAGATAGCATTGCCATCTCAATGGAGTGCAGAGCCACTGAACTCTCCCTGTTTGAGGCCAGTCATTTAGCTTGGGCTTCTGCACTGTCTTCTGAATTCCATTTGAGTTTCCAGCTTGCCCCCCTCTCTCCTTGGCCAGCTCCCACCTCCTTCTTTACTCTCGTCTCACAGAGGGTGGCATCCTGTTTGTCATGTTATTTCCTCCATCTGTCTTGATGTCCTTGATCTCCAACTCTGTCATCTACCCATCTCCAAGAATAATTTTCTCCTAGAAGCTCTTTGTATTGTACCTGACTCTATCCCTTGGGTCAGATGCCTTGATCATTAATGCCAGTCCAGGCTGGATTTGAGTTGGCCACACTCAATGAATTTAACTTTTAGCTCTGCTGTAGAGGTAAGTAACCCCTTTGATCACAATCTCTCTCAGCCTCTCATCCATACACCACTGTTCACTTCCTCCCCCTCTCTCCTCTCCCCATTGGGTCACTGCAAGTCTCACTATTTATGATACTTCTCTCTTCCTCCATGATTTTCCATGTCTGGCAAGTGTTTACTCTTCCTTCAGACTGGGCAAAAGTCATCTCCTCTGGGAAGTCTCCATCCCATTTTTTCTGCACATTTTCTTTGGGATGTGCTTCTATCTTTACTGGCATTTATCCAATTCTATTGTAAGTCTGTCTTCCCAACTGGACTGTAAACTCCATGAGGCTGGGTCTGTGTCTTAAGGCATTATTGTATATCTTGTGCCTGGCCCCAATATATGACAGAGTAGAATATAATAGAAATAGAAATATAATAAACACCAGGAGAAAATTCAAATTTCACATTGAATTCATTACCTTAAAATTAGACAGCGTTTCCAATGTTCACATTTCTATTAAATGGCTCAAAGTATTTATGCAAGGGATGAGATAAACAAACAAAGCTATTTATCTAGACCTAGATTCTAAACCTAACCCATACCCCATTCCTTCTACCCTTTACTCAGTGGCACATGACTGGCTCTCTGGGAGAAAAGTCCTGTTTTGTAGAGTTTGCCAGTTTTTGTGGTGTAAATATTTTCACTGTGGTTGACTTCAAGCTACCAACATGATGGCACTGAAAATAGAGTTGGGAAAAGATGGGCACAGTGAATTTTGGGAGCCAATAAGACCTAGCTCCTGTGCACCACTGCCTTCACTCTTCACAGTCAGTTCCAGGTCTAGCTATTTCTCCCGAATTCTCAATATCCAACTCTTCTTTATCACTTCATGCCTCACCACATTTACCCTTCCTTCCATACCACACTTTTCCTCCAGAGGAATCTTTTCAATGGTATAGTTTTTCACTGCATTAGTTTCCTGTGGCTGCTGTAACCAACTGGCCCAGACTTGGTGGCTTATCACAACACAAATTACCATTCTCTCATGTTCCAGAGGTCTGAGGTCTGAAATCATTTTCATGGATCCAAAATCAAGGTTTTGGCAGGGCTGTGTTCCCTCTGGATCTGTTCCTTGCCTCCTCTAGCTTTTGGTGGTTGTTGTCAATCCTTAGCTTATGGCTGCATCACTACAATCACTGTCCCTGTGGTCACATTGCCTTCTCTTCTTATGTGTATGCCAAATCTCCCTCTACCTCTCCAATGGACACTGAGATTCCATTTAAAGCCCTCTCATAATGCCCATGATAATGTCCCCATCTCATGATTTTTAAAGATTACAAAGACCCTTTTCCTATAAGTAACATTGACAAGCTCCAGAGATTTTGGGAGGGGCCATTATTCAGTCTATTGCATTTGTTATTTTTAAAATGCTTATGTCTTCCCCAATTAGTTTTGCCCATAACACTGACTGAGCAAGAATGGAGAGTAATCACCATCTTGCTTTTTTAAATTAAGTTTAATGGGTAACATTGGTTAATAAAATTATATAATTTTCAGGTGTACATTATAATTTAACATCTGTATATTCTATTGTATGTTTACTACCCAAAGTCCAATTTCCTTCAGCTACCATATATTTGATCTCCTTTACTCACTTCATCCTCCCCCTACCCCATATATTTGACCCTCTTTACTCCATCTACCTCCCCACTCCTCCCCCATTCCCTACCCTCTAGAAACTACTAGTCTATAGTCCATGTCCATGAATCTCTGTTTGTCCTGTTCGTATGTTGCTTTTAGGTTTATATCCCACATATAAGTGATTTTCAACTTTTTCTGTCTGGCTTATTTTGCTTAGCACGATTATCTCAAGGTCCATCCATGTTGTTGCAAATGGCTGAATTTCATCTCTTCTTATGGCTGAGTAATAGTCCATTGTATGTATGTACCACAGCTCCTTTAGCCAGTCATCTATCGTAGGACACTTCGGTTGCTTTCATGTCCTGGCCACTGTGAATAATGCTGCTATGAACATTCATGTGCAAATATCTTTTCGGATATGGGTTTTCAAGTCTTTGGGAAATACCCAGTAGAGGGATTGCTGGATCATATGGTAGATCAATTCTTAGTTTTTTTGAGGAAACTCCATACTGTTTTCCATAGTGGCTGTACCAACTTGCAGTCCCACCAGCAGTGTATGAGGGTTCCTTTTTCTCCGCATCCTCTCCAACATTTGTTATTACTTATCCTGTTGATTATAGCCATTCTAACAGGTGTGAGATGGTATTTTATTGTGGTTTTGATTTGCATTTCTTTAATAGCTAGCGATGTTGAGCATCTTTTCATATGTTTGTTGGCCATTATAGTCACCATCTTTTGCTCCCTCAAGTATGCCTGGTGCATTATTTTGTGCTTTCCTCTGCTTGCCTGGCCTTTTCCAGTCTGTCTAGTTTACTCCTGGTGATTGCTCATCCATTAATAATACTAATTTCCCGATGATAATCTTTTGATTCAAAGTAAATAGCAAGTTTGTTTCCAAAGAAAAACAAACATGGAGTTATTTCAATCGTTACATAACACATTGGCTATTACTTACAAGAGTGCTATGCTTTAAATTGTGTGTGTGTGTGTGTGTGTGTGTGTGTGTGTGTGTGTGTCCTAACTATCAGAATAATTATATAGAATGTGGAGGGGATAAAGACATAGCAAGTCAGTCCCAAGGGAAGTTGATCATTAATAATAAATTATGTCAGGAACATATCTCTTTGGGGACTAGCTATAATGGTCCCACAGGATGCTCATGAACATCTACTTGTTCAGAACACATTTCTGCCCCAAAATTGTAAAAAAGTAGGGAAGTAAAGAAATAAAAAATAAAACAAACTTAACATAGCCTAACCTAACCTAACATGGCCACTACTAGCATGTTGGTGTCAATAAAGCTTTGATGACCATCTTTGTGCAATTTGTTTTATCATTTTAAATGTTATTTTTGTGTATCCATGAACTCCCAAAATGACCGAGTCCAATTGAATATTGTTAAAAATACTTCATATCACTCTGGCCTTCAATGATGTTGTACCATTTTCAGCTCAGAGATCAAGCCCTCTTGTAATCAGTCTACCTCTACCTATTCAACCTTCTACCACATTATTTCCTCATCAAAAGCATACACTACAACCCAGCTGGTTTCTTCCTGCCACCTGCATGATGTGTGTCAGTCCTTTAGCTCTAGTCTAGCTTCTCAGGTTCTTCTAATGCCCATTCTTGGCAGACTGCCCCTTCCCTGCCCTTCCTCAAGGCCCAATTCAAAGCACCTCTTGGGAAAACCTTCCCTTTAAAAGGCTGTCAAATCTGGGGTCAGTGTCATGCAGGGTAAAGAGTATCTGACATGGAGTCAAAATTTCTGTGTTCATGTCCATGAGATGCCTGAGATAAAAGTCACTCATCCTCTTTGGGCCTCGATTTCCTCATTCATAAAACAAGAGTTATGATCCTAGCTCAAGGCACTGCCAAGATATTGTCAGGAACAAATAAAATGAATGTGAAATGTTTTAAAAGCTTTGTATAAAATTAATATTAATTCTTATTTTACCATTTCTCTTTTTGCCTTTATTGTCTGTGCTTTATAATTAATAGCATTTGATGTATGACCTCTTTATTTTTCAATAGTGTCACAAGCCTGAAACTATAATCTTGCTTGATATAATGTTGTATAGGAAGCTGGCTTGTTCACTGTGGCACGTGTGTGTGTGTCCAGCCCTCCAGCTATATTGGGATACACCAGAGTAAGAATGGTGCCTTATTTTTTGTTCCCACAATACTCAGCACAATGCTGAACACAATGAAGGTACTGAACAAACACTTAACTGGGTACTCGTGTGGCTAAACCATCATACCATGCTAGCTTAACTTTCTTCTTAAAAAGTTTAAATTACCATTAAGTTTAGGGTTAAGAGATGATCTGCATTAGGTATAGAGCATTGTGTTCATTGCAAAGATATGTTACTATGTCCTTCAACAACAACAAAAAAGTGAAGAGGATGGTGGTGGGGATTTGTACTAATCTCTCACTATGGCTTTTGAAGCCCTGGAGAAGAACATGCTTGGATTTCAATTTTGATCAGTGTTCCCTCATAGTTCTCTTATTTATCGTATCACCCTTTAACAAGTATTTTTTAAAGTATAAATCATAAATAAAGTAAAAGGAAATAAACTAGGTCAATGCAATATTAAAATGGACATTTGAATAGATAGAAGACTAATATTTTCTAAAATCAAACTCTAACAGTAACTAGGAAACTATGTTGTCCACACTTTAAAAAAGATAACTTTTAAAAATCTAAATTTATAAAATTGAAATTAGGAAGTACATTTTCACAGTAGTCTTTCATAAGAAAATTCTTCATTCTTGTATCATTCTGAAGTCAAGTAAGACAGACTTAGCGTTAAAGTGTTTAATTTGCACTCACCAGATCAGGAACACAAGTATTGAGTAAAGTGAATTCCCCTACACAAATTTAGCAATGGTATACTCATAAAAATCTTTATTCTTGGTATTTACTTGCTCAGTGAGTCATTTGCTTAAAGGTGATCTTGATTTTTTGCTTTGGTTGAAATGTTTCAGCATAAAGATATGTGATAAATAAGGATTTCCTTATTTTAAGATGAAACACCAGAATTGGTCTCATTGAAGGAATTTGTACTCCAATTGAGCAAAGATTATTCTTTCAACTCTCCTTTTATAGTTGGCATTGAACCAAGGAATTCAGAATCCAGGTGTGGGCTAAGTGGAAGCAATTTAGTTTGCCCCAGGAAGTCACAGAAATTGTTGAAACAGTAGAGGTCTGGTCAATCTGCTCCCTTCACTAAAGCCAGCATTTCAGGACTTCCACCTTTTGCAAAGAATAAAAAACCACTGTGTTTTGGAGCTGAAGGGGACCAGAGAGGGCATTCTGTATAAATTCTTCATCCTGTCATTCAGAGGAATGAAGACACTGGCCTTCCTGAGCCTGTATTCACATCTGCAAAATGGGGTTAGATTACTTGGCTGCCTATCTCTCAAAGGTAATGTGAGGATTAAGTGAATGGTTTTAAATCAGGTGTACACATTCCTTAACACTCTTCCCATCCAGAAATGCCTTTCCTTTGAATAGGCAGATAACTTTAGAGATTTGCACGTAATCAAGAGAATGTAGCCAGCTTCTGAGGCCAGGTCAGAAAAAGCAATTCAGCTCCCACCTGGTTCTCTTGGGATAATTCACTCTGCAAGGAGCTTGGTACCATATTAGAAGTTCAACTACCCAGAGATTATACGTAGAGAAGCCACATGAAGAGGTTATGTGTAGGCCCTCTGGTTGGCAGTCCTAACCTACAAGTCCTTCCAAGGCCAGTCACCTGAATGTGAGTGAATGAATCTTCAGAAGACTCTAGCCCCAACCATCAAAACACACCAGATTTCGAACCTTCCCAGTCGATGTTCCAGATGTCAAGGAACAAAGACAAGCCATCCCCTGCTGTGCCCTTTCTGAATTTCTGACCCACAGAATCCATGAGCACAACAAAAGGGTTGTTTCTTTGCAACTGATTTGTGCTGTTATGTAGCGATGGTATAAAAAACAGCGATCCTGGGTAATGATCACAGTGACCACAGGAACAACACCAAGCACTGTACTTGTTGTGTAACAGTACAACAACAAACACTGCACTTATTTACCTTACTTTGTCCTGATCAGAAAGAACCCAGTGAGGAAGTCATGATTTTCCCATATCACAGCAAGGAAACTGATGTCAGAGGGGCTAATGATTTACTTGAGTTCCATGTGGACTAAGTGGCAGGACCAAGACTAACACCCAGTCTGGCCGGACTGCAAACCCCACCCCTAAACTACAGCCGAGTCCTCCCTCAGGTAGAGGGTGACAGCCTGGCTGTCAACACAAACCTTTGGATTTGCAGTCTAAGGGCCTTTCCTGCATGCCCGGACTATTTGGTTTTCTAACTCCTCTCTTTGACCACTCGCCACTTACAGTGCCCTTCTTTCAAGAGATGAAATGAAACCTCTTCTTTTTTCTAACCTGGTCACTTGGAGCTGTCCTGGTATCACCAAGGGGGGTTTCATACCCTGCAGCCTTTCTGCCTCTCCCTAAGGCTGTGTAGCCATGCAGCTTCGTCTCAGAAGCCCTGCTTTGCCTCATAGGCCAAACCCATCAGATCTAGCTTTTTTCCTGAGCTGTAGGGAGAAAATAACAATTCACAGAGTAACTCATTCAAACATCTTAAACTCAAAAACATACTATATGACCTATTTGTTCTTGGCCCCCAGAGCCAATAGTACACCTGTGACAAATTATCTAGAAGGTTCTCCACAGAGTGCTGCTCTCAGCCAGCTCTTATGAGCTGCCAGCCTCCCCCCTGCTCCTACACAGGATGTGTGGCCCAGACTGCTGTCCTGGCAAGGCCTTCCCCATCTAGAAGTGAAAATCCATTCCAGCTTTGGTCCTGGTACCCAGACTCTTCCTGAATCTGCAGCTCTACCCAAAGGACCCAGATGTCTTTGAATGTCTTTAGGAACAATGCTCAAAACGTACCTCTTTGCTGTGCACTTAAGTTCTACCTTGGCTTTTCACGGTTAGTTTTCTCTGAGCTGTACCACCTGCTTATTTGTCCAGCCCTCACCAAGCCCATACTTTTTGCTGGCAAGAAGCCACTCTCTTTAAAGGCAGACATGAAGGAAAGTAGGCACAAACTCTTCTACTTAAAACTGTCACTATGACAGAGTGTGAAGACAGCTGGCTTGTCTGTCCTAGAGAAATGAAATCTTTCATGACTCGTCCTCTGTCATGTGCAATGACTAACCAACTAGCACTCTTGGGCTTTGAATGACCCCAAGCCCAATTATGGAGATGTGGGAGGATTCTCCTCAGGCTACAGCCATGATTCAAGTCAGCATTGGTCTTCTACCATGTGCGGGGCACTAGAAATACAGATACATAGATAAATTCCTGCCCTCATTTGCAGATGAGGGTATGTGTTCTCAGTAATTTCAGGTATCCCATCAGGTGTCAATTGGTTGTGAGGTGTGTCACAAGTAATTTGTTATCAATAACAGGAAGTACCAAAGATTTGAAATACGAGAGGGTTCATGGTCATATGTACACTACTGTTCTCACTTGTTCTAACACAGGAAGAAGAGTTGGGAGGGGCAGTCTGATCTCTGGGAATGGCATGTGGTGTTACACTCTTGAGTATCTTCTGTCTTGTGCCTCAGTGGGGAAAAGCAGAGAACTGCTTGTGAGCCCACTGAGGGCTGGATGTGAACCTGCTATACTCAGAACTCTCTACTCCATTTAACTAACAAAGGAGCCTGCTCCACCCTTTCTCCTAGAAGAGGGACTAGGTGGCAGTACATTGTCTTTTAAAAAAGGAACAAACCTGAGGGACTCTTGTCTTTTGTATAGTGCTTTAAAGTTGGTTTAAAGAACATGGTTGGCTACTGGCTGGCATTTGGGTTCTTTTGCATGTAGACATAAGGGTACTTTACTGTGTCTTAAATCACAGAGGAGAGGGGTAAAAAACGCACACGCACATGCACACACACACATACAAGTGGGTGTACACACGCCCCTACTCTACATACCTAGATCAGGCATTGGCTGTGTGACTAAGATGTTCCGTCCAGGGAGTCACATTTGACAGGTAAAAATGTGGTGCCCCAACTGTGACATTGACTGCAGCTCCTTACGTGCCATTTAAAGCCAAGGACTTTTCATCCCTCAGTAAAAGTGTTTCTCAATTAAAGTGCTTATTGAACTTCAAACTGAATGGCCATTTAAAGGGTGATTGTAGCACGCCTACGGCAAAATAAATGAAACTTTAGACTTTGTTAATGCTGAATCTTGGCCTGAGGTTTGAAGGCTGGGTGGGATTCTGCCCTGTACTTGCAAACATTTGAAGAACCTCTCAGTCAGCCTTCAGGGAAAAACAAGCCTTCATCCTACTGTATCCTTCAGCTTTGGTCTTATCAACACAGTGATCACTGAGAGCCTAACTCTAAAGTTCAGCCTTCCTTTGTTCTCTGAACATGAAGGGCAAGATGTAGTAACCAGATCACAAATGATGAAATTATGGTTATTGAGATGCCTTCCATTTCTATAGCACTTCATCTTTGCGGAGGGCTCACATGATATCGTTTGACCCACATGACACATCTCAGAGGTGAAACTGAGTCAGAATCTTTACCACCATTATGTGCGTGAAGTGTCAGAAGTTTATAAATATTTACAGAGATTTGGGGTGAAAGAGTGTGTGTACATTTGCATGCTCAAAAAGAAGGAAACATTTAATCATTTCATATGGAATATTAAAGAAACATTTACAATTATACAAGATGACATCTAATGATGACCTTTTGTATCATTTTAATTTTTTTCTCACATTCCACAGTTACCTGGAGTCACACACTGACTCCAGGGTTCAGACGGAACAGAATGGGACTCCCCACTGACAGGAGCCAGCCTGCAGCTGTGGTTCAACAGCTCCTGACACATGAGAGAGGGGAGAACATGTCCTCTGTCATGTGGGCTGCATGGCTCTCCTATCTAGAGCCTCTACCAGTTTGAGTGGATTGTAGAGAACAAAATACATGGAACTGATAATCAGAATTTTAGAACTTGGTGCAACCTTAAAGGACCAAATTAAGCTACATGTCCAGAATTGCTCCCCTCTCTTCGTGTGTTAGTGCCCTTGGTGGCATATTGTCTCTCTTCTAGAAAATAATTGCTGGCCTAGAGCCATCAGAGCTGCTCTTGGAGTGCTCACTCATAACCTCTTCCCTCTACTCTGTCTCTGCAACACCAACTGCTGGTCTAATAATCGACCCTTCTGCCTCCAACTAGTACAGAGCCCTCCTTAACTACATGCTAGAAACTGGCCCAGCAGCCATCCTGGAGAGTCCATCACCAACCCCATGTTATACAAATCATTGTAAACTTTGCGTTCCACTTTTCTTACTCCCTGGGGGCTCTGGAGGTTGGGTAAAGAATCTAATGAAGCAAGTTAGCATCTTGAGCTTATTTTCCAACATCAATTGAAATTCTTATGCATTTTGAAAAAAACATTTTTAAATGAAAATATTAACAGAAACTAAAAGCTGCTCAGTTAATTCCAAGGGAACTAAGAGGGTATGTATTATTCGGACAGAAGTATGTCTGTGCCCATTGTCCCTCCACCATAAAGCATACCTTGGAGAATCCCAGGTGTGGCTTCTGGAAAGGACTGGAATGACTTTGGGCACCAATAGCACTCAGAGAGTCCCATGGCTTTTATAACTTTCCCTTTGCATTTCCATGGATGCTGTGCCAGGAGCTATGTACAAGTTAGCCTTCAATGCTGGGGGGCCTAGCCTAAATATTTACATTCTAAGCTTCTAGAGCTGCCTGGAATGGGTAAGGGAGAGATGCTGAGCTCTTTGGGGCTGGGTAGGGGAGGCAGGACTTGAAGATCTGAGACTAGCTGTGGCTCCAGCTCAGCCCACAGGTAAGCAAGCCATTGAGGGTGGTGTCTGTTCTGAATCTGATGGGCAGGTGAGTGTTTCTGCCTCTGGGTTCTGGGGAAACATTGCCTTTGAGTTCCTTGCAGGGTGCAAAAAGGAAGACCCTTACTCTTATCTCCTGTCACAGGCAGGAGATTTATGTTCAGACTGAAAATGTCTAGCAATCTTTCCAAAGGAGCACAAATCATGGGGCCTAGAGGATGAAGCCAGGCCGAAGACGTATGCCAGATCTCCCTTCCAGCCCCTCCACCCCCAAGAGGAGGGGGCCATACAGAAGCTTCTGCCAGTTTCTCTTTTCTCTCATCCCCACTTTTGCACTTGCCTTTCACTCTACTGAGACAGCCAGTGGTAGGTCTAACTGCATAATTTCCTAGGCTGACTTTCAATGGAGGGAAATAATGACTTTGTGAGGTAAGTCTGTCCAGGCAACGAGGAATAAAATTGTGTCTGCAGCATGTGCCTGGTCAACTGTTGAAAAAATAGCTGAAAGTATCTCCAGAAAGTATCTCCAGAAAGTATCATGATTCTTCTGCACTTCTCTTCCTCTTCTTTTTCTTTAACAGGGAGTAGACAATCCCTTACAGGCCGCAGAGAGCAAGGCACGTACCCTTCAGAGGTAACTGACCGCCCAACCTCTTAGACATAGAATCCCCTAACATTGCTACACCCACCACCCAGCCTTCCTGCTGGTATGAAGTACAGCCCACAGACTGCTCATGCGTGGAACTCAGCTGAAAGCCCTCCTATCCACTATCTTTAAGCGCTCTGGGTTGGTTCCGGGGAACAAACTTTGAAATGGAGATTTATATGCAAGTGGTTTACTGGGGAGTGCTCTTGGGAACTGCACTTGTAAGACAGTGAGAGACGAAGGCTTGGACTCAAGGCTGAGAAATGTAGAGTTGTAACAGAGACCTTGGCTGGTCCCATGGGGAGCTCTGAAGCTGAGTTGGCACTTCAAAGAGATCCTGAGTGGAAGCAAAGGGCCAAGAGCTTTGTACCTCTGCATTGTCCAGTCATTGGATGCAGTTGTTCCTGGAGTGTGGGCATAACCTTTGGCTGAGGCAATCCCTAGGGAAGGACCCAGCTGCTTCCCATCAGCAGACAACACTTTTGGCAGCCAGGAGAATGAGTGTCTCAGTTTTGAAGGGAGAACTGGGCAGCACATGCCTGCCAGGGACTAGAGAAAGAGGAGGATGAAGCTTTGGCCTCCAGTTCCCACTGCTCCAGATAACCCCTTGGTCTGTCCTGTTAGGAGACAGGACCAGGGGAGAAGAGAAGTGTTACCAGGGAGCTCCACCAGTGATTGGAAAAGAACGAGCATGAGCGTGATCATGAACATGGCCTGCAGAAGACAAACGGATGGCCATCTTGAGGATGGAGTCCAAATGATCTGCCTTAAGTTTAAGTGGAGAGTCCAACACAGCCAAATAATTTGTCTGGGAGAAATACATAACTGGGAGCTAGTTCTAGGATGGTCTAAACCAATGCTACTTCACTAGATTCTCAAAGGTTACTGTAACCCTACTTTGAGCTTCCTGGTGAATGCATGGGGATCCCAGGAGGAGAATATTTGAGAAGTGTTCTGAGAAATGCTGACCAAAGCTATGAGCAGTGTCTGCTTATCTTTTTACCGTATGTGTGTTCATCATTTCTCTATGAGTCTTGGGTCTCTGAGACATTTAATCAGGTCCGATTTGGTTCTCTGCTCTCTGCTCACCCCCTTGGCATCATTGCCACATCTTTATATTTCCATTATTTGGAAATTAGGGCAGTGGATAGTGGCCAAGAAGAGGCTGTGTGAGAAAAGATGAGAAAAAAGTCCTGCTCTCTGCCACTGCCAACGCTTCTGCAGGACGAATGAGAGAGTGATTGGTTGGTTGAATCGTAGAATGCTCTGGGCCTACATGTTCCAGCCAAGGGTACTCATCAATATATATGCTACACAGCCCACTATCTCCCCTACGTAGCTATGCAGAATTAGAAATAACATCAGCTCGTCTTTATCCCCCCAAATAACCTAACTGAGTATAGGCTGATGCAACCCGTGGCCTGTGACACAGCCAGCAATAGCACTTGAAGTGTGGCAAGGGTGAAATATTGGCCCCCAGTCAAAAATGGCTTTTGCTAGCAACAAAGAACCATTATGACAACAGGAAGGCACTAAAAGCCAGGAACAATGTAGACAGGAATGTCTCTCTCCCTCTCTGTCTCTGTCTCTGTCTCTGTCTCTCTCCTTTGTGAAAAAGAGAGAGAGATTTTAACCCTTCAGTGTTTGGCTAATATCCTCGGCAATGCTGGCCAGAGGTGATTGCAGTTCCATTCCCATCTGGAGAGCTGGAGCAGCTTTGGCTGGAAGGCAGCCTGCTGGGTCAGGTCAGGGGTGGTGCCTGATTGTGTCACCAAGTGGTCTCTGTAGGTGCTAGAAAAGCAGCATGTGAGCCCCAAGTGGCACAGGAGCTTTATGGGTAATTTTTGCTTGTTCAAGCCTACTGCTGTCTCTTCACTTTTCATTCCAGCTCTGTCAATTAAAAATTTAAATAATCAAATAACAAATGTTTATTGAAAACCCACTAACCCCAACACTCTTTGAAAAACCCTTGTTCTCTTCCTACACAGCTTCCATTACTCAGGTGTTCCTCCTTCTTTGCAGAGGTATACCTTGAAGACCCAGTCTGAGGTCTACTTCTTTCTTGAAGCCTTTCCTGGTCACTTCTGCCTGCTGCCATCTTCCCTTCATCTCTCCTTATCTCCTGCATCACATTCCTAGCCCTCTCCACTCCTCTTCAAGATCCCTCAGATCTATTCCCCTCTCTCCATCCTACAGCAGGCTCCCACCACCCCTCGTCTAATTACTGGTCTATTCTTGCTCTTTCTGCCTTTTGTTTTGCCTTCTTTAGTCAATACCCCATGCTGCAGGGTTCATTGTAAAAGGAAATATGATCATGTCATTTAACTATCCAAATGTTTTTATAATAGCTAACACTTACTGAATGTTTACTGCATGGCAGGCTCTATTCTAAGAGCTCTGCATGTAAAATTCATTTAAATCTCACAATAACCCTATGAAATAGTTATTTCTCTCATTCACAGATGAGGAAACCAAGGTCCAGAGAGATTAAGTAAACTGTCCAAGGTCACACAGCCAATAAGTGGCAGAGCCAGCATCTGAACCCAGGCAAACAGGCTTCCAATACCACCCTCTCAAGCAATGCACTATAACTATACTACTTTTCAATAGCTCTCCGTAGCTCTTAGGATAAATTCAAAACTCCTTAACACTCAAGGTCCCTCATTTTAGACTCATCCTTATTCACTTGGCCAACATAACTATGATTTCATTCTTTTATACTGCTAAGTAATAGTCCATTGTGTATATATACCACATCTTCTTTACCTATTTATCTATTGATGGGTACCTCAGTTACTCCCATACCTTAGCTATTATAAATAATGCTGCAGCAAACATGGGGTGCATATATCTTTTCAAGATAGTGTTTCTGTTTTCTTTGGCTTCATACCCAGAAATGGAATTAGTGGGTCATACGGCAGTTTTATTTTTAATTTTTTGAGGAATCTTCATACTGTTTTCCACAGTGGCTGTGCCAATTTACAATGTCACCAACAGTGCACCAGGGTTCCCTTTTTTCCATACCCTTGTCAGCACTTGTTTGTCGATTCATTGAGATTAGCCATTCTGACAAGTGTAAGGCGATATCTCATTGTGGTTTTGACTTGTATTTCCCTAATGATTAGTGACCTTGAACATCTTTTCATATGTCTGTTGGCCATCTGTATTTTTATTTTTCAAGATATGTCTGTTCAGGTCCTCTACTCATGTTCTAACTGGATTATTTGGTTTTTCGGTGTTAAGTGGTATGAATTCTTTATGTATCTCTGATATTGACCTTTATTGGGCACATCATTTGTAAATATCTTCCCCTATTCAAAGGTTATTTTGTTTTGTTTTGTTGATGGCTTCCTTGGCTATGCAAAACCTTTTTAGTTTTATATAGTCCTAATTGTTTATTCTTGTATTTTGAGAATTTTTATGAGTTTTTTAGCCAAACTGATGACACATGTGTTGGTGAGCAAGATCTCAAATGCTGCTTGTTTATTTTTATTTTTGTTTCCCTTGCCCAAGGAGACCTATCCAAAAAGATACTGCTAAGACCACCCAGTCAGCATCTTTAAATGCAGTGCCAGGTCACAGAGATATGTGGGGCAGCAGGCCAAACACAGAGAAATCTCTGGGGAGGTTCTGGCTTTATAGCTGAGCCATCAAACAGCACTGGTGACCCATCCAGACCTATCCAGAACCACATGAGTCAGTGAATTAAAAGCACTTCAGAGAAGTGAAGATTTGGAACAAATGTATTTGGTATCACTAAGAGCTTGGTGTGTGTGTGTGTGGCGGGGGGGTGACTGCCCTGGGCAGTCTCAGAGATGGTGCTGATAGTGACCAAGCTGCCAGCTGTCTTTCCATCCATGCTAAGAGACGAGAAAGCCCAGGGAGTAGGCAGCAGGACTCTCTAAACATTCATCCACTCAGATGAATTTTCTTTCTGACTAGCAATGTTGGTCACTCCTGCTACCTGGGCCACTGACTTCAGTCCAGAGAAAGTCCTGGCTTCAGGGCATACCCAGCCTGAGGCTGAGCATGTGTGCCTGACCACACTTTATTCCTGACTCCTTCTTAGAGTCTTCTTCAGGCTATTTAGAAAACCATAGGGTCTCCTTCATTTTGATGGTATCAGCTATAACCTTGTCTTGGTAAATTGGTTGTACTGGATCTTTTAAAGTACATCTGTTGAAAGCTTCCAGGGAATTTTTCTAGAGCTTATCTGATTAACGGGGGCCAATTTGCTAAGCTCCCGCATAATGAAATCTGCTTTAAGCTTCAAGACATTGAAACAAAGACACTTAGACAAAGATGGCTGAGATTAAAATTTATAGTGCAACAAAGGCTATATTATAGACAGAGAAAGAAAAGGACCTTGGGATAGAATTTATATAGGCACAAGGTGGAGGAGCAGCAGGTACCTTAATCCTAAAAGGCAAATATGTGACAGAGTGAAGGAGGCCTCCTTTTAAATTTAATGAGCCTGCATGAGTCATTGTTTTTAAAACAATTGACTCATTTAGAATCTGGTACAAGACTATAAAGATCTGAAAAGAACTAAGAAAGATCTATAGGAAATTAGCACGATGCCTACCCAGGCAGAGTGTTAACTGGACAGAATGGGGACAAAGCTGGTAGAAAGAATTTTTGCTGTATAAGAGTTGATGGTTTCTGGATTTCAAACCATGTTAATGTATTACTTTTTTCAAAAAATTAAATGAAAAAAAAATAAAAAATGAAAAAAAAGAAAATTTTATATAAAGTTTGATTTATCATGATATTTCAAAAAATAAATATAACATGCAATACATTTCAATTAGACTGAACTTCTGGAATTAGAGATTATAAAAGTACATATTTCTAGGTGTGGAGAACACCTTTCATTTAGGAGCTCTGAGTCCCTTTGTTTATGCCCTGCCTTAGTCTAGACCTCACAGGGACAGGGACATCATGGCGCTGGAGCCCTTCGGCTTTCCTGAGGTATGCTCAGTGAAAATCAATGTGACATGTAGGACTAAGTGGCAAGCAAGTGGCTACATGCAAGGCTGTAGTATCAGAGTCAACAACCGGGGCGGCGACTAATAACCTTGTTTGCAGAGAGCAGCCCTCCTTGAGAAGCCAAGTCATAAGGAGGGAGGCTGGCCCTGCCCAAAAGACTAAGTGAGATGGAAGAGACGTGAACAGCTTCCTAAATGCAGGTGTGCAGACAGGGAGGAAACCAACAATGGAATCCATGCCAAGGATGAGATAAGAAAGAAAATTGTACCCTGGTGGTTTTCAGCTGAAATGTGTGGTATAGAAAACTACATAGGCCATATGGGCAAATCAGAGAAGTGCTGGCCACTGAGAGCTGAGCTGGCAAAGTTATCTGTGGGAAGACACTTGGAAAACCACCATCACTCACCCGTTTGAAGAGGGGGATATGCTGAACCTTGGCAAAGTAGAGAAAGTAGAACTAGAGCTGAAAGTATGTTCTGGTTACCCAGAATGAGAACACATAAACAAAATAAGAAGGGACTGAGTAGCAGAGGAAAGTTTAAATTAAAAAGTCAGCAGCAATGACAGATTTAATTTCAGCTGTGCAGTCATCCCATGGCCCTGGGGGAAGTAAAGAGAGGGCATCCTTAAAGGAAGAAAGTCCGGAAGGGCTCTTTGGGGCCTCTCTTTTCATGGGGATAAGGTATCTGGGAGCCTCCAGAACAAGGGCTCTTCATGAGAGAGATGCAGGCTCCTAGGTTGCCCAAGGGGACTAAGCATTATAGATGAAGGCAATCCCTTTTAGCTCAAAGGCCATCTGTTCCAGCCCTACTCAAGAACAGCAGGCTGTCAGATCTGAGTGTCACCACACTGGTCCCCAAGGGCCTTCGAGTGCTGGCTCAGAAAGGCCCTGGAGTGTCCCAGGCTCTGTGGGGTAAAGGCAGCACACATACTCCCAAGACAAGCAGAGAGAGCCAGCTCTATAATTTCCTAACACTGAGGGAGGAGGCAGAACAAGCACAGACCATATAACAGCTGGCAAGCATACCCACACTGTGAGGTTGCAACTCCCTAAACTAATTAAAAGGCAGAGCAATGAGAATGTCTGGGTTGCTGCATAAGCATCTCTTAGGGAAAATATAGTTATGGTATTGCATACCCAGGGCTTCCTCTTCAATTCTGAGAGCCAAGTCGGACACAGGTGATTACTGTTTAGAACTAAATATGTGTGTAGGGATGTGTGAGTGTGTGTGTGATGGGGGTGAATAAGAAGTCAAGGAGAGAGAATTACACTACAATCAGCCAAGGCAGGCTACCATCTTCCCTCTGGTTCCCCTAAAGGACAGAACAATAGGCAAAGGGCTCGAACTGCACCATGAAGGAATTGGTGTGGCCATGGGGGAAAATAAAAAACAACCTCCAACTCCAGTGTTGGGTGTTTTTAACATTTCGGCTTCTGGGAAGTGTTGTTTTCTAAGTTTAAACAATTATTGTTTGAGTTTAACCCTGCTTGGAGCCAGAATGGGCCAAATCATCATTAAGAGTTTTTTCTGCTTTATGAATCTATAAAGAGGAAACTTTTTCTAATTCTCTCAGGTTTGAAGAATTCCCCCGGTGTAGGAAGTCTGAAACACTTCCGTATCTATGGATTGGGGGTCCCTCAGGGAGCCTAGCTGGCAGAGTTTCCTCGAAAACTCTGCCTACCTCTAGAGACACCAGGAGAGTTATCTGAGGAGGGTATTGGGAACGTAGCTGAGCTGCCAGATGCCAGATAAATTCTGGCACCAAGAAAGAGGACAGAGGCAGTATGCCTCTCACCTCTTCCCTGGGGAGAGCCCCGGTGGAACCTGGACTTCATCCTGAGTCAGTGATGAATCTCACTGTTCAGGCCTGTAAAAAAGGAAGGAAAAAGACTTTTGAGTCAAATAGCAGGAAAGAGGGAGGGGGAGTGTCTCAACTGTCCCTTGGTCCAGACTCCACTGGGAATCAATCCCGATCTTGACAAAAATTCTAAGTTGAAACAGCAAGAGAACCCTGGGAGGCATCTAACAGAAGAGCTGTGAGTGTGGTAGAGTAGAGCCTGTCCTGTTCCTGGTGGGGAGAGGCCAAGAGCAATTGCAACATCAGCAATGGCAAGAGGTAGTGACGGCCAATGCAGGCCACCTGGAGACAGAGTAGAGTGTGGCTCTGACCGCAGCCTCAGGAAAACTTGAATGTTTGCTAAAAACTGTGTGAGGCCCCTGGGCCTCTGTCAGGCAGAAGCTGGGCAATGCTTTCAGTGAGCCTGGAGTTCCAGTGACTCTATTGGGTGAGAGCTGAGAGCTGAAGACATGTTGCCCTTTCTGACTGTATCCCTTGGGCAGGAATCAGGTGGGGGAGGTGTTACACATAAAGAATGGCATGTAACATCCCTGTGAACACATCAGAGGATGAGAATTACCTGTCTTCAAAAGAAAAAGAAACTAATGGTTCAAAAGGTTATCCACAATTTAGCCAAATTCCATTTGGTATGAAGACTATCCATCCATAAGCAGGAAATTATGTGGGAGTGGGGAAGGACATGGGCTATGGGTGCAACCTCCATCCCACCTTCAGTTTCCTAGGAAACTAACAAATTGTTTCAGGAGCACCAACAGCAGAACATGAGCCCCATCTGGGTGCACACACCCCATCTCATTCTTCTCTGCCAATGGTTGTCATCTTACATTCCTTACAACCAGCCTAGGAATGGAAGCTCTCAAGAACTTCTGAGGCTGCGCAGAGAACTGCTGAAGACCACCTACACCTTTAGCACTGGAAGAGAAATCAGTTTTCTTTGTTCCCAAGTCCTGTCCTCATCCAGGACAGGGCCAATAACACTAGGTGCTATAAAGTATTTAAATACCCAGGTACTGTGCTTCCATTTTATCCTTACAACCCTATAAGGTTAATTTTTTTTATTATATTCATTTTATAGATGAGAAAACTGAGTCAGTCACAGAAAGATGAAGCACCTTGTCCGAGATCACAAGCTATCTAGTTTCAGAGCCCATCCCCATAGCCACTCAGCCATGATTGTGTTCTTGAACTTTTGATGTAGAGCGAAGGCAAAATGGTAAGAAACATGACACTTCATAGGACAACTTGGCTCCCTCCATAAGAGACTGGAAAATTCATCTGCTTTAATGCCTCACAATTGAGAGTTGTTTCCTATTACGATTCTGCCTTGTATTATTACCGTGAACACTAGGACAAATAATATAACTTCTCCATGATCCTATTTCCTTTCTCAGTGGAACAGTTAAGTGGACCAGGCATCCTGGTGGATTTGAAATAGGTAAAATACTCTCAAGCAGCTAAGGAAGAGAAGTCAGAAATGAGAATGTGTGTTTTCTGAATTGTGTAGTGTTGTGGCACAGATGAGAAAATCACAGACTTTTAGAGCTGCCAGGGACCTGTGGATCTTAGAATCCATGTCCTTCAGGAGTTTCAATATTATTGGGGTGAAAACCTTACCCAACACAAAAAGTCCTTCGAACCACATTCCTGAGATGGTGCTGGGGCCTACAGAGTCAGGGAGCTCTTTAGGTCCCCAGGAAGCCATCCCTTCTCTGCAAAGCATTCTTTTTCCACCAAATGTTCCTAAATACATGTCATCGTGTTCTCTAAAGTTGATTCTTAGATTGCACCATGTCCATCTTGCTTCCACCAGAGTCTAATTCTGCCCTCAGGAGAAGGTAGAGAAAATCATGTTTCACTCTCCTGTGGCAAACCTTACCATGAAAGTGACATATCGTGTCTGTCCTGATGCTCTCTTATCCAGGCTAAACTGTTTAGGCTTCTTTAGTTATTTGTCATCTAAGTTTGTTTCCATAGCCATCACCATCCTTAATCACTCTTCTCTGAATGTACCTGGGCTTGTCAATTGTTCCTCTAGCCTTCTGTTGATTCTATAGCTATTTACTGAGTGCCCACAGGAAGATAGCAGATGCTAAGAATGTACAGAAAAAAAAAAAACCCAAATCTCTGTCTTGAGAGTCTCATTGTCTTGGGATGGGGTGGGGAGTACTCTCAAGCGATTGCAACATGGTGTGGGAAGTGCTACAATAGGGGCAAGCCCAGGACGGCTCTGAAAGCCCAGAGGATGGAGAAGCTGACAGGTGAGGGGTGTGTGTGCATGTGTGTGTATGCGCACACATGTGTGTGTTGTAAATACACTCTAGAGGGGAGAGAAAAAAGAACCAGTTCTGGGAACTGTTTGTGTTTTGAAACTACTAAAGTCAGGGTTGTGGGTCTGTGGAGGACAAGAGATAGGCTGGAGAGGTCAACAGGGGCCAGATCATGAGGCACAATGTATGAGACTGTTCTGAGAGCAATAGGGAGCTATCAAAGGCTCATAAGCAGAAGAATAACACAATCAAATTTCAATTTTAAGAACAATACTATGATTGCAAGTTGGAGAGAAGACTGGAGGCAGGAGATACCATAGCCAGATGAGAGAAGAGCAAATTTGGACTCTAACCTTCCTCATTCTGGAAGCTGAGCATCTATCTATGCTGCCTGCAGTTTTGAGCTGTCCTGCCTGCCACAGTTAATTCTTAATTCATATTCAGGGGCAACTGAACCTTGTCTATAGGAATAGCGATGATAGCTCTCTCCCAGTTAAATTGGTTCTAACTTTAATTGTTTTCATTTTAATCATCTTTTAAATTTAATCGTGTCAGTTTCAGCCCCTCCTTTCACGTGATGGAAATCTTTGCGCATCTTGATTCAACCCCTTCAGTTTTACTTAAGGAGAAACACTGAAGGAGTTGTCCAAGGGTCCATGGGTAATCAGCGTGGAAGCAATGCCAAACCAGGCTTTCTGACTCCTAAACCAGGCACCTTGTTATTCTGCCTCTTTGGGAAACCGGTTTGTTCAAAAAGACTAGAATCAATATTGACTAGAAGCAGCTTACTTGGAAGAACAGGTCTTAGCTTACAGACCCCAAAGGCAGGAAAGGAGGATCCTACACCCCTTTCTAGTATTTCCTCCTGTTGACTGAAAAGACCCCTGAGTTTGAATCTACAATCAACAGGGATGGCATTACACATCCTCAGGCAGCTGAAGGTCACAGTTGTTCAAACCCAATCACTGAGACACTTGACAATGTCAGAAGGCTTTAGAGAATTTTCTAGGGTGAAAAAAAAAATCTTACAGGGTAATGAATGTTTAACAAAAGCTTCTCTATGGAACAGAACTAGTTCAGAATGTAAAAGCTGTTCAGGGAGACTGGACAGGTGATGGGAAATGGGACACCACTGCAGGTGGGGCAAGGGAGAGGAAGGGGAGAGGCATGCAAACAGAAAGCTTCCTTGCATAAATGTCCAGAGAATCAGGGTCTTTCTCAGTTGCGATCTAATTCCCTTGGTCTCTGGACAACATTATTTTTCACAGCCCCATGAAACCTGGTGACTGGTCTCCCCTGGGCCCTGCTCATGAAAATCTCTGACCCTTGGTCCTGACAATCAGTAGTAACTGTGTCTAGAATCCTGTGCCCAGGCTGACGAGCACTTCCTATGTCAGTTCATTCACCCACCTTAGTGTATCACGCCTCTATTAGCTCTTCTCTTCTTTTCTCATTTTCCCTTGATGTTAATTTTTTCTTTAGCAGAACAACCCTATACTTCTAACTAGCTCCTCCTGCACCTCCTCTGGTGAACTCATAGGACCTCCATCCTTTACCAAAATTCAACCCTTTCCCTACCACCCTCCACCTCACTCTTCAGTCAAATCCCAACCTCAAGTCCTACTAGTGCAATGCCTTTTTAGGACCCTCCATTCTAAAACCAAATACCACATGGAAACATCAGACTAGTCAGATAAATAAGAACTTTAT
This sequence comes from Cynopterus sphinx, assembly GCA_030015415.1. Classification (NCBI taxonomy): domain Eukaryota; kingdom Metazoa; phylum Chordata; class Mammalia; order Chiroptera; family Pteropodidae; genus Cynopterus; species Cynopterus sphinx. The sequence continues at coordinate 65,681,726 of CM057387.1, read as the reverse complement.
TCATTCCTTCGAAATAAGCATATGCCTGTCCTCTAACAACTTCACAAATTTCACAAAGGGAGTTAGAGTAATAGGGGGCACTCCAAAAGATTCTTTTCAGCGAGAGACTATGCAAATAAACTTCTATGTACTTTTGAAATAACAGGCACCCTAAGCATTTTTTAAAAGACGAGAAACAAGTCATGTGCATTTCACTCTGAGCCCTGATACTCACTGTCCAACCTGGAAAGAAAGCCCCACACAGCCTGGCCTAGGACGCTGACCATCTCTCGAACCCTTTCCCTGTGGTCTAATGAAACTCCCTTTAGTGAAGCCTCAGCCTGAACTTATTCAGTTCAGGAGATCAGGTGGCAAAAACTTCACTAAAGCTGTCAACTGGAGGATACTTTTTTAAAGAGCATTTTCTATAGTTTTCTATCTGCATTCTCACACATCTTCAATGACACCTGAAAAGCTTTGTTGAAGCGAAATTTATTTGTCGTGGTTACTCAAATTGCCTCTCTTCCTTGCCAGGAAATTCCCATTTCTGGCAAGAGATGCCCACATAAAGTCCCACACAGTGGAAAAGAAAAGCCTCGCTGACACAGAGGACTTCCAGGGAGTTAAACAAACCACGTACAGAAAAAGGAAAGGAAAGGAACGGAACGGAACGGAACGGAACGGAAAGGAACGGAAAGGAACGGAAAGGAACGGAAAGGAACGGAAAGGAAAGGAAAGGAAAGGAAAGGAAAGGAAAGGAAAGGAAAGGAAAGGAAAGGAAAGGAAAGGAAAGGAAAGGAAAGGAAAAAGGAAAGGAAAGGAAAGGAAAGGAAAGGAAAGGAAAGGAAAGGAAAGGAAAGGAAAGGAAAGGAAAGGAAAGGAAAGGAAAGGAAAGGAAAGGAAAGGAAAGGAAAGGAAAGGAAAGGAAAGGAAAGGAAAGGAAAGAGGGAGGGAGGGAGGGAGAGAGAGAGAGAGAGAGAGAGAGAGAGAGAGAGAGAGAGAGAGAGAAGGAGGGAGGGAGGGAGGGAGGAAGGAAGGAAGGAAGGAAGGAAGGAAGGAAGGAAGGAAGGAAGGAAGGAAGGAGAGAAATGAAAGAATAAACTAAAATAAAAGCTTACTCTGCTTGGCCTCTCAGCATGCCACCCTCAGAGTCAACCCTGGGCACCCAGCAGCTCTTGGCCAGCACAGGCACGGGCCCACATGAGCATCTTAAGTGTCCTCACTTTACACAAACCTCCAGCGGGTCGATTGCTGCATCCAGGTGAATCGAATTAAGTTTAACATCCCTCGGCCTCAGATGCCCTCAAAGCCAGAGAACTTACCTAATGACTCAAAGACGACCCTTCACCTCTCACGGGCTGGGGTCACACTCACAGGCCCCAGGAGCGCACCCGCCGCCCGCGGGACCCGGGAGCTGCGAGCCCGGCGGCTCCGCACCCGGTCGAGCCCCTGGCGGTCCGCGGCGGGGGAATCACCCAGGTCAGATGCAGGCCGTGTGCTCTGTGATTGCTTCATTCCTAGGGCGCTTCCTGCCCTGGGCTGCAAGAATGCAGGAGGGGTGTTCTTAAGAGGTACAGATTTTCAACAAAATTCCTTTTCCATGTGTGTACCATGAGGTGCGTTGCAACATTCTCTGAAAGAGGAAACAACCGGGGGGAAAATTGCTTGCCAATTGGGGACTTTAATAAATCATTTTATTTTCATGGAGCAAAATAAAAAGGAGGGAGGATCTGCATTTGTAGCTATGTAAGGTCTCTACCATATACTGCTGGGTAAAAAACAAACAAACAAACAAAAACAAACAAAAAAACCCAAAAGATAAGTTGCAGGTAGTATTTGTAGTAAATCCAAATCGTGTCTACTTTTGTATATGCTTTGAAAAATGTCTAGAGTCATTCACACACGCTTGGAACAATGGACTTTGGGGAGGAGAACTGGGGTGGGAGGAGGGTCTTACTTTTTTGGCAGTTTTTGGATTTTCTTTTTACCCTGTGTATGTAGATAGTACTTGTATAATAAACGGCATTTTTAAAATTCCTTTCTTGCCTAATGAAAAATATTTTTGTCAGCTAGCCAGGAGCTTCCAACAAACAAAATTTCTCCATCAGCAATCACACTGCAGTGAATACTTTTGAAAATAGAAACTCGATGTCCTACAAAAGTATATCCAATGGTAGATCTCAGGGAGTCTGGGGAGTGAGATGTCTTCAGAAGATGGATTCTGATACTGCCTCAAGTTGAGAAATATTCAATTAACATACTGCATTTTTACTTTTATCATTTTATATACTAGAAATTTTCAGCATAGAGAGAAGATAGTATAATGAACCCCCATGAACTTAACACCAAGCTGCATTAATTTACAAGGCTAATCCTGTTTCATACCTAACCCATCCCCCACTCTCCTCCCACCTTCCCAACATCAAGTCATTTTATCTGAGGATAAGTTAAAAAATCTCTTTTTAAAACACTACCACCACACCAAGATATGTTTTCAAATATTATCGATAATCTTTTTATATCATTAAATAGCTAGTAAGTATTCAAATTTCTGAATAAGATCTCTCCATTGGATTTGGTTGCTAGGTCTATTACACCCATTTTAATTTATAGGTTTCTCTCTCTCTGTTTTTCCCTTGCAAGCAAGTTCTTTGTTGAAGAAACCAACTCCTGCAGAATATTCCTCATTCTTGACTTTGCCAGTTACTTGTCTGTTTTGTTTTTAGCACGCTCTTCTGTCCCTTCTGTTTCTTGTAAACTGTAGTTAGATCTAAACTTAGTTTGATTTGGGTCTAACTCTTTGGCAATACTATGCAATGTCTAATTCCTTCCTGTGATACTAGCTGCCCTTGATGACTATCAGTGGTTGAATTGTGCCCCCCCACACCCATGGATACAATCAGGTTTAAATGAGGCCCACCCTAATTCAGCACTCTATAAGAGGAGGAATATTGAAACACAGACTCAGGAAGAAGATGACCATGTGACCACAGAGGCGGAGATTGGAGTGTTGCATCTATAAATCCAGGAATGCCAAGGATTGCCAGCAAATGCCAGAAGCTAGAAGAGGAAAGGAAGGATCCCCTACTAGAGCTTCAGGGGGACCATGGCCCTGCCAGCCCCTTGTGGTGCTTTGTTATAGCAGCCCCAGAAAACTTAATACCATCGTCATTGCCTAGAACCATTGTTTTTTTTTTTAAGGCTTTCAAAATTATGTTATTCCTTCTTAATAACTGGCTGGAATATTCCCATAAAAAGAAATATCCTCTATTTAGTTACCCTAAAGTTCAATTCATATAGCAAAGGTAAATCCTTTCTCTTTACTTGCCTGTTTTCAGAACAATGAGTTGGTTCCCCAGTATCATCCAAAGGTGAATGACAGTATTTCTTTTTTCCTTTTTGAGCATCGTTATGAACTTGTGAATTTTCCACATGATTCATGTGTCTCAATCCCTATCAGTTAATCTTTTTCATGTTTAGATTGTCTCATTTGTGGCCAGTGAACCAGAGCCTTGACAAGTTAACTTTTGAGTCCTTTTGACATGAATCCAAGAATTTTGGGTATGCTGTGATGTTCCAGATTTATCATGTATGTTTCCTTTCTCAGACAAGAATCATCCACTTTCCAAGGAGCCCCAGTCCCATTTAATGGAAAACAGTATGCAGAGGCTACAAACTAGTGCTAGTGGGATGCATAGCATTTGATTGGTCACTATTTCTAGGCCTTTTTAGTGGACAGAGCTGAAAAATAAATTTTTCAAAAATTTTCATCAATTTATACTAATATTTTCTATTCAAACGTGATATTATAGAATGTTTATTAAATTTTTAAATCTATATTTGCATCTCTGTTTCTTAGGATAAAATTTTTGATTTCTATTAACATTAATATAATTACTTATTTGCTTTATCCTATAATGTATAGCTAACTGTTTCAGAATAATAATGCCAATATTATTACTCACAACACAACAATCGAAAAGTTTAAAAATTTTTTTGGGTTCTTTTTGCCTTAGGACTGCTTCCACTAGGATGTACTGCAACTTCCTCTGTTGAAAGTCTCTTGAAAAAATTCCTCTCTATGTGGTTGACCACAAACTCAATAAATAGTTAGAAACACATTTTTGCTTCATTTTGTCTTGATTTTGATTTTAGGGAATTGCCTTTGTTTTTTAATTTTGATTTAATTTAGTTTATATTTTTATGTAAATTATTCTCATGAGTCCAAAATCAAACCTACCAAACAAGGTATATCTAAAGAATTCTAGCTTTTAACTATGTCTCTTTCTAATTTTCTTCATCCCTCTATAGATAGCCACTAAAAATATAATTTATTTTTCTATTGTCTTTTTTTGAAATAAGACAAAAACTACTGTTTTTATTGTTTAATGTCAACAAGTGCTTTATTGAGGTGACTTTATATGTAAGTGTATAGCTTGGTAAATTTTGACAAATATATATACCCATGTAACCAAATCAAGATAAAATATATTTCTACCACACTCAGAAAGTTACCTTGTCCCCAGTTGGAGGCAACTCCCATCCCAGAAGTAGCTATTCTTCTGATTTCTACACCAGAGATTAGTTTGGTTCATCCTTGACTTTTACAGAAATGAAGTCATACAGAGTAAACTCTTTTGTATCTGGTTCAATTAATGTAATGTGTTTGAGAGTTAACCATGCTGTTGTATTAGTAGTTCATTATCTTTTATTGCTGAGTAGTATTCCATTGTATCAATATACCACCATTTGTTTCTCTTTTCACTAGTTAACAGGCTTCTGGACTATTTCTAGTTTTTGTCTACAAGGAATAAAGCTGTAAAAACATTCTTATACTATTATTTTTGTAATGGAACAAATACCTTTTTAAAATAATGATTGCCTGGAAACTGCTTATGAGAACACAATCCAACAGACTTTGTGTGTGAAAGATTCCATGAAACCAAAAAAAAAAAAAATCAATGTCATGAAAAACAAAGAAAGTTAAAGAACCATATTATGATAAATGGACTAAAGAGACATGAAAACCAAATGCAAGGTATGTACCTTAATTACATTTTGGGTTAAAAAATGACTATAAAAGACATTTTAGGACAAGTACAAAATTTAAATATGAACTAAATATTAAATGACATATTTGAATTATTAATTTTCTGAGGTTGTGGCTATATCATGAAATATCTTCATACTTAGGTAATATATGCTGAAGATTTTAGGGCAAAGTGTCATCACAACTTACTGTCAACACAAATTACTCATCAAAAAAAATCTGAGTGAAAGTGTGTAGTGCAAATGTGATAACATATTAATAATTCTAGCTTTTAACTATGTCTCTTTCTAGTTTTCTCCATCCCTCTATAGATAGCCACTAAAAATATAATTTATTTTTCTATTGGCTTTTTTTTTTAAATGAGACAAAAACTACTGTTTTTATTGTTTAATGTGTTCATTGTATTTATAAACCTACAGGAAATCTTCAATTTTCTGTAGATTTAATTTTTATGTTAGAAAAGGTTCAGGGAAAAAAATAATGATAGTTACCATGGGATCCACAAATCACTGTAGTCATTATTATGAGCAGATCTCAGCCTAAATTAAAGCACAAAACAAAACCTTGGAGCCTAGCTGCTTTCGCAAAGTAGCAAGGCAGGTGGCCTGTAGCAGGAAAAAGTTCCAGTGGGCCAGCCTGCCTGGAATGAAGCAGGCTCTCTGGGTTTGGGGACCGAGGAAGGGGCTGAGTGTCTAGCGAGGGGATTGGGTTTATTAGTGGTGAAGAGTTGCATGGCTAAGAGAACAGCTACTTTTAGGAGCCTGCAGTTCATTCGCGTCTGTTGGACACCAACATGAGCTGGGCATTGTGCTACTATAGTTAGTACAAGAGTACAACATACAATGAGTGTCTACTCTGTGGCAGGCACTTTGCTAAGCATTCTGCCTGTATTGCCTCCTAAAGCTACCCTAGATGCTACTCTCTTGCACAAGAAGGAAACTGATCCTCAAACGGGCTAATTAACTTGCTCTAGCTGGACCCACTACTCTTACCTTCTGCTCAGTTACCAGCCAGTTCCTCCAACAGGCTCCACTCCTCTAGCCTTGGGGACTTGCCCTGATACATATTTTTACCCTGCCCTTTTTTGCTCAGCTAAATCCTACCCATCTTTCAGCTTAACACTCAGCTATCATTCCTCAAAGTAGGCCTTTCTGTTCTTGTTCTCATCATACAATTATATAATCATATGCTTAATTATCAATCCTCCCCAAACCTCTGGGATCTTGGGAAAAGGAGAGCATCTGACTGTCTTAGTTACTGAAATTCTCAAGCCTTGGTATGAGGTCATAGGAAGGTCCCAATTTTCTGACTCTACTCTCAGGTTCTAATACCTTGGCTGACATCAGAAAAAGCACTACTTTTTCTGAGGAAGGGCAAGATTGGAGGAGGGAGTGGTCAAAGCAAGCAGCTGAGTTCCTAGCAATTAGATATAACTGTATAAAACTCTGAGAAAGAGTGTGGGCATTGAATTTTAGGCAATTCACTTGTGTAATAGAAAGTATGGTGAAGAGAGACTACCCATTAAGGAGCAACAACTTCTATCTAGAGGTGATATCCAAGGGCCACATGAATGGCCCAAAAGTCTGTCTGCTCTATGCTGGGCACTGTTCTAGGCACTGCTGGGGCAGAGGGTAGAGAACCAAAGGAGGTCACTGACTTCACAGGGCTTACGTTCTACTGAGGCTGACAGTTAACTAATAAATGAATACAGAAGGTGTCAGGTAGACATAGTAGAATAAGGGAAAATAATTCAGGGTGAAATGATAGCAAGTGATGAGAAGGGTTGTTTTAGGTATAGGTGTCAGAGAAGGCCCATCTTTGACAGAAACCTGGGTGAAGTAGAAAGTGAGCCCCACAGATACCTGGGGAAGGGCATTCCAGGGCAGCATTTGTCATGTTGACAGAATGTCATTAGAAACCTGAGCCTCTTCCTTCAGTGTTTTTAAGTAACCGCTTAGTATTTAAGTTGTCTGGGAAATGAGAACAACTGGCCAATGCATGTACTCCTAGGTCCAGGCACTTTGCTAAAAGCATTTTACACAAAGGGAATGGCTTGTGGCAGCCACAATATCCACCTCCCACTCTCACAGTGGCATCAGGCTTCTCACACCCATCCCCACTCCCTCCTCCTCTGCCCCCAGGACAGAAACAACCCTACCCCAGTATTTCATTTAGAATTTGGGGCCAGCTAGTTCTAGGGTGACTCAGGTTCCTGTTGCCCTTGGACTCCACCTGAAATGCAACTGCCTCAGAACATGTCTTCATACCCTCAACCCTGAATTGTTCTCATCATCCTCTCACTAACCTCACACTCCTCCCTCCTAAAATTCACTACCACCCTTCTCTGTACATCCACTGGGGCCCCGCCTAAGATAAACAACACCCCTAACCTCAGCCTTTTCTCACAAGTGCTCCTCCATTCCTCTATGAGGGCCCGCTCCCCATCCCCACAGCAGCCTTCCTTTACCACCCTCTCCAAGGAATGCTGCTCATTCTCACACATCTTGTGGGGCCCCGGAGGAGACCAGCACTGTCCTCATTGCCCTCTCCTTTATAAAAAACATCCTTTGATTCTAGTCCCCACCTCTTCTCCCCTCTGCTTTTCCTCACTGATGCACCTGACAAAATGCTGGGCCTACTGTAACAGTTTTTGAAGAACTGGCTCATAGCCTTCCGTCTACTCTAGCACTTAACATCACACCTTGGGAAATGTCAAAATCTGGCTGATGATTCTCTTAAAACCCTGGCCTCACAATTCCTTGGCTTCTTTGAACATGATGACCTCTATCTGTTCTCTACTCAGCCGCCCACAGCAATCACGCTGTCCAAGGCATGAGCACAGAGACCGGAAAAGAAAATGGAGATGGATGAACAGAAAACTAAAAGTAAGCACACACACACAAAAATGGTGGGAGCCAAGATTTTTCTCTAGAAACAGGACCGGAAAGCTCAAAGCTCCATTTTGAGCACGTGGGTTACGTGCTTTACAGACAATTTCATTTGGTTTAAAAACGTATTTGGTCTAGTCAGAAACTAGAGCATTCTGGTCAATAAAACATTTTTTTTTTTAAAAGAAAATGACTATACACACATTACTAAACAGGAAAAAAAGGCATACATGGAAACTTTACTAAGTATCATTGACCCACTCTTTGCTGAATAATAAGATCCTTTGCATTTATAGAGCACTTCTGCACATTTCATTTCATTTAAATTTCCAAATAGTCCTGCCCTGGCTTCCTTACATAATTCTACCATGACTCAGCCTCCTTGTTTGGAAATCTAGACATAAATCATTGGTTCAAACAAGGCTGACTTGACCAAAATGTATTCCAGGGCCCCAGGGTGGGTTGGGAGGTGACAGTCAGAGAAAGGCAGCCAGCATGCCTAGAGCTATGGGGTGGAAGAGATAACCCAGTTCTGCAAGGTTCTGACTAAAGCATTTGCCCCTAGTCTTCTAGGTCTATGCCACAGGTCAGCAAACTTTCTATAAAGAGGTACGAAGTAAGACAATATAAAAGAAATAGCATGGCTATATTCTAGTAAAACTTTATTTAAAAGTAAAACTGAAATTAAATTTTATTTCATTTTCACATATGAAATATTGCTTTTCCTTTGATTTCTGTCAACTACTTACAAATGTAAAAACCATTCTTAGCTCGTGGGCCATACAAAAACAGCCAGTGAGCTGGATGTTGCCCAAGGCCACAGTTTGCTGACCCCTGGTCTGTGCCAGTACACTGATATAGGAACTTGGCTGGCTTTCTGTTCATGGACTAAAGGTGATAACAGCTGCCATTGCACTTACTCTGTGCCAAATACTACAAAAACACTTTATATATTTATTATCATTTAATCTTCATTTAATCATGTAAGTTATGCCATCTCTATTTTATAGATGATGAAAACAGGGCTCTGGGAGGATAATCCGTCTGAGATCACAGAACCAGTAAGGTTGAGAGATTCCTCACCTAAGATCGTGGCCTTAAATAGTGGGCTAGAATGTTCCCCATGCTCTCCACTGTATACACATCTGGGTCTCAAGTCCCCTCACTGTACCTATCCATCCTCCTGTATTTTTTTTGCTGTTTTGACTCTTGCTTTCACCTTCTCTTTGTTCCCCACTTTAAGATTTATCTTCTCCCTGGCCTTATAATTGTTCAGGTTAGTCACCAGGAAACCTCTATCTTTAATGTTATCCAAATCCATGGATTTGGGCATAAAGCTAGAAGCTCGAACCAGGATAAGGTGCTTTTCCTGGGGGCAAACCAGAGCTGGTGGAGTCCAAGGCCCTTAAAGGTGCTGAGTGTCAAAGCAGTATGAAGTCTGAGGGTAGGTGGGCCCAGGAGGAAGGGGCACCACAGGTTGGGACATGGGCAGAGCTAAAAGGGAAGGGAAAGGAAGCAAAATTAAGTCTGGGTTGGTTTCCCTGGGTCGAGCAGAGAGTTCCAAGGCTATCCTTCAACTGTGGTCAACTCTGAGGGGCACTGGGCAGTTAGGCCTGTATTGAAGGTGCACAGTTAAAGCAAATAGGTTCATTTTGGGGCTCCCCTATTGTTAGCAACAATATTCCTGGGCATCCCGTGACATCTTCATTTCTACCCCATTATTGATCTAGGTGCTAGGGGAGAGTGTCTCAGATGGGTCCAGGTGAAACTATCCCAAAGTGTAGAAAACTGGTGCTCAGTCCTGGCATGACGGATATCTAAGGAGTAGTTTCAGCAGTGCTGACACTGTGGGTGGGACACTGTGGTTCCAGAGAAGTCAGTTCCCAGTACCCAGATACAGAGTCCAGTCCTGGGTGGAGAGGGATACAGAGGTCATGGAAAGAGGCCAGTCTCAGCAGAGAAAGTGCAGTCCATCAGGAAATCAAGGCTGAAGGCCAGTACTCACAAGGACCAAGCAATCATGGCAGAAGAGGAAGAGGAGCAGCCACCTCTGGGGTCAGCAAGAGAAAGGCCAGGTCTCATCAACTAAAAAGGATGAGAGTCCAATAGGCTGCCAGGCTTAGGATAGAGTGAGAGCCTCAGGGCTGAACAGGCTTTCTTTAATAATGCCCCCAAATCACAAGCTGTAAATTAGGCTGGTATAAGATTGGTGAGCTTAACTATTTTAAAATTAAGAACTTCTATTCATCAAAGGAACTATGAAGAAGTGAGAAGACAAGCCACCAAATGGAGAGGGATATTTGCAACACATACAACCAACAAAGGATTAGTCTCCAGAATATATAAAAAACTCCTAGAAGTCAGTTCAATAATTAAAAAAAAAAATGGAGGGCAAAATGCATGAACATGCATTTCAAAGAGAAGAAAACATGAATTAGCAAAAATGAAGAAGACTGACAATATCAAGGGATGTGGAGCACTCCACCCAGGAGGAATATAAATTGATTGGAACACTTGGGAAACTATTTAGCATCATGTAGTAAACCTGAAACTATAAATACCCTATCACCTAGGGATTCTCTTACATGTATGCCTTAAGCTAAGGTTTCTCAATCTCACTGTGATTGACATCTTGGATGAGATAATTCCTTGTTGTCGGGGGCTGTCCTGTGCATTGTAAGATGTTTAGCAGCATCCCTGGCCTCTACCCATCAGGTGCCAGTATTCCCTTACCCTAGTCATGAAAACCAAAAATGTTTAGGACATTTGCTGAATGTTCCTGTCATTGTAAAAAAAATCAATGAGAACCAGTGCCCTAGCAGAGAATGTGGGTAGCAGTACTGCACAAAATAGCAAAAAGCATAAACACACAACAACAACAAAAAGAGGCTGGAAACAACATACGTACCCAACAAAGGAATGGACAACTATATTTTGGTAAATGACTGCAATAAAACACCCCATGGTTCTAGAAACAAATTAACTCCTTCCAACAGTATAAATGATTCTCATAAATGTCGGGGGGAAAAACATATTTAGTAACAGTGTTTCTATAAAGTCTAAGACATACAAAATTAAATAGCATTATTATCTAGGGGTGACTACATAGGTGGTATGGTAGATTATATTTCCCAAAAATGACTACAAAGATATTTCTGCTCCCACCTGCTCTTACAGATCTCATCATTCCCCCATCAAGAGGTGGAATCCATGTCTCCTCCCTTTGAACCCAGGTGACTGCTTCAACTAATAGATACTACAGTGACTTCTAAGGCTAAGTCACAAAAAGCGATACAGTATCCTCCTGGCTCTCTCTCTCAGGATGCTCACCCTTGGAACTTGGCCACCACATTGTGAGCAAGCCTAGGCACATGGAGAGGCCAAGTGGAAAGAACCAAGGCCCAGCTCCAACAGCCAGCAGGTAAGTCAGTCACCTTGAGAGGTGGATCCAATAGCTCTCAGTTGAGCTATCCCTCCCTATGATGCTATATGAAGCAGAGATAAATTTTCTTTACAGAATCCTGCACAAACTGCCAACTGTGAGGAGAAAAAGATTGCTAATGTTTTTCACCATTCTGTTGGGGTGGTTTGTTAAATAGCAATAGAAATATGGAATAGATGGTAAAAACAAACTATAATAAACAGCAAGGGATGATAACATAAAATATAGAACCACAGCTACTGATGGGGAGTTATTCACTGGTGGGGAGTGTGAATGATTAGGGGCAGGTGGGAAACCACCGGCCACAGAACATTCTAGCCTAAGGACTGAGCCTACTCCGGTTGATGAGTGAAACTGCAGACCTTTTTCTACTTCTAAGCTTCTGTTGTGCTGAGGATGAGCAGTTCTTTTCAGCGTTAGAGAACCAAAGAAAAACTCAAGCCCCAGAGGGAAAGGAAGTGCCCTGATCACATGGTACAGCCAGGCCTCACCTGCCTGCTGCCCATTCAGTGCAGGCTGGAGCTTTTCTGAAGGGCTAGATTTAGATTGTGCAGTGAATGCTCTCCTCGGGCAATGCTCTTCTGCCTGTTCAATCAACACGCACAGTTATCTGTTGACATTTTGGAAACAAAACCAAGAACCCTTGTAAGGACAAAGTGAGCATTGTGCCTCTGAGCCATTAAGAATATTCAGAACTGGTCCTGAGCAGTGGTGTGAACACTGGACATTTGTCTGCCAGTGAGGTCATTGTGTACAGACTTGGCTCTTAGTGACACTGTGGTGTTGAAAAACTCCGACATTGGTGCTCCTTGCATGAGCTTTGCTTACTCCTGTTGAAAATTCCATGTTCTGTGGGTCCAGCGTTCAGCAGGCAGTGAAGATGTGAACACAGGACCATAAGTAGAACCCCGCTCAATCGTGGGGACTCCAGAAGAGCTAGTCTGGGAGGGGTGGGGTTTGAACTAGGCGTGGAACTGAGCAGATGGAATCTATCACTCACTTCTGTTCTGCAAATGAGCGGAGGGATGCCTTTCAAACAAGAGATGGTGACTAGAGGATTTCTACCCCAGAGGTCGCTTTCTATAGAAAGTGCTTTGAAAACTCCCCCCAAAGTGTATCACTGTTATTTATTATTTTTCTATGGTAGAATCTGGGTCTATCTTTTCTAAAGCAAAAAGCCTCAAAGTCAATTGCTTGTAAGACGTAAAATATGAGTGAATAGGGAGTGGTGGGAACTGTGGCAAAGAGACTAAAGACAGGCCTTTACTAATGGGGCCACTACTACCCAGCTCCAGTCTATTGCTGAGATGAGGAAAGTCTGGCCTCGATGTATTCAATCTTCTGATTGTGAAGAGAAGCCAGAAATTCAGATACTTTTGTAAAAATTCATAATTTAAAAAATAATATGCCAGCTGAACAGAGCATATAAAATGAGTAGCTTTTGGATATGTAAAAGATAAAACTATCTCCAAGTGTTGTAAAGAGGATAAAATGCAATAGAATAGAACCTACAATAATTAGAGAGAATATATCAGAAAAATCTATAAACATAATACAAAATAGGTCAATCTATTGTTGACTGTATTTTCCAAAGATGGCTGAATAATATTTCCCATTCGACATGCTGTTTTTATCATGTAACCTTGACAGTTCAAGTGATGGGGTTACTTTTCCTCTCCTTGAACTGGTAAAGAACTTTATGACTTCCTGGAGTAATAGTTGTGGCAGAAATGACATCATGTGACTTCTGAAGCGAGGTCATAAAAACGCCATGCATTCCTGCCTTGCTCTCTTGGAGGAGCTCACTTCTGCAATCCAGCCTCCACCCTAGGGCGGAAGCCCAAGAGCCTGCAGAGAGGCCCATGTTGAGAGAAAATGAAGCACCCTGCCCACACACCCAGCTGGGTGCCTAGCAAATGACTAGCTCCAACTTGCTAGTGATGTGAGCAAGCCATCTCGAAAGTGGGTCCTCCAGGGCCTGTGTGAGCAGCCCCAGTTAAAAACATGCAGAGCATAGACAAACTGTCCCTGCTTAGGCCTGCCCAAACTGCAGAATCATATCCAAAATAAATTTGTATTGGTTTAAGTCACTAAGCTTTGGGTAGTTTTTACACAGCAATAGATAACAAGAAAAGGGTCAAAAATCAAACTTTGAGTTAGAGATACTCCTAGAAGGGTAAAGAAAGAGACCTAAGGTCAATTCAAGACTTTTTACAGCACAGAAGCAAAGCTTCTTAGGTTAAAGGAAAATATATATTTTTTTCTTCCAGATTTCCAAGTGAGACAGAAGCTACTGAGACAAGTATCAGAGGGCAATGCATAATCGAAGTCCTACTTTGGTCCCAGAATCTGGCTGGGCAAGGCCTTGTAACCCTTTCATACTGAGTGTGGTATCCACCCAAGTCCTTCTCAAGTTTGAAGACTGAGCATTTTTAGTTGCCATCCAGCCAGTGTTCCTCAAAGTGGGATTCTTACACTAACTCCTACAACCAGCTTTCAGAGAATGGGGTCTGGGAAACTGCATTTTCAACCACTTTCCAGATAATTCTTTTATGCCAATTTAGAAACATATGCTACCCACCACTCATGTAACCCTTGCAAACATTTTCTTGGAGTTTATTTCTTAAAAAAATGATCATGGTTTATCATTTAAGCAGCCCATGACTTTGTTAAGGGGAGAAGCTGGTGTCGTTCCTTAGCCAGCAGAAGCCCTGCATCCATGGCAACTGGATTTGCTGGGCTTGGCATCAACTTGAAGAGGTGGGGAAAGGGGCATCCCAGACAGATGGTGGGTGAAAACATTAAGTAAAATAAAGTCCGAGATATTTGTGCAGACAGGAGTCTCTTCTGGCTGGCAGAGACCTTTCCTATTCCCCTTACAAGCCCTCCTAGAACCTAGCTGTCCGGGCATACACCATCCTTGTTCTATGCCAAGTCACTTGCTCAACGCCAATCCTGCCCAAGACCCCACTGAGGCATGCCTCCCTTCAGTAATTAAAAAAATTTAGGCTAAAAGAACTTAAGATAAAAGTTAGAAAGTGTGTGATTTTAGTAAAAATGATAACTGAAAATGTTAAAATAGTTTTCCTTGACGCAAGAGGAAATGCTCACCAGCAAATTAAGACACCGAATCTAACATGTAAAAACCTATCATGTGCAGGGCGCTTTGCTAGGCACTCACTATAGGGGAAAGTAATTGGACACGTTGAATCAGACAAAAGCCATAAAATGTTAGTTTCAAGAGCATATAAATAGTATTATCCTGTTTCTACAAAAATTGTACATGTAGATATGTATTAGAATAATTTGAAAGAATAAACACCAAACTGATCATTGTGGTTGTAACTTGGGGTGAAATTATGATGAAATTTCACTTTCTAAAATAAATTTCTCTGAAAAGTATCTTTTTTTTTGTCAATGACAATGTATTAAGGAAATGTAAGAAAAATATTAACAAGAAATGTAATAAGAAAAAAGTGTAAGGATTATTTTAAAATACTGTATTTTTACTCTAAAAACTATCTTTATGGAAATGTAATTTGCATATAAAAATGTACCTACTTAAGTGTATATTTTCTTTTGGTGAGTTTTGATAAAAATATACAGCCTTACAGTCACCATTTCAATCAGGACATAGAACATTTACATCATCCAAAAAATACTTCTTGCACCTCACCCCTGCAACCATTAATCTGCTATCACTATAGATTATTTTTGCCTATTCTAGATTTCACATAAATTAGAATAATACATTATATTTGTTTGTGTCTAGCTTCTTTCAGCATGTTTCTGCGATTCATTCATGTTGTTATGGTATCAATAGGTTGTTCTCTTTTATTTATAAATAGTATTCTATTGTTAAATATGAACATTTGTTGATCCATTTATCAGTTGATGGACATTTGGGTCATTTCCAGTTTTGGACCTTTGTGCATAGAATAAAGTTGTTGTGAACATCTGTATACAAGTCTTTGTGTGGCAATATGTTTTCATTTTTCTTGGGTAAATAAATACCTAGGAGGAGAATTCCTGGACTCTTAGGTAAACATATGTTTAATTTTATTTTAAAAATAGGTTCTTCCATTTTGATGAAGCAATTCTTCTCACCATTTAGTCCAATAAATAATCATGTATGTATGTAAAGATTTAGCTACTTAGATTTTTAACACAACATTGTTTATATATTTGCTACAATATAAGTGCAGTCATGTTATGGAGTATCATGTGGCAATTGAAATGGCTATTTCAGGCTTCTAGCTCAGGTTAAGGATTTAGCATAGATATTTTTCTTCTGAGACACCAGAAGATTAAAATAACAATAAAGAGATTTAAATGGCATAAACCCGCAATAATGAAGAAAACAGAAAGGGCCAACAGCAGACAGAGATTTCAACAAATTTTGTGGAAATAAAAACAGTTAGGTGACTACTGACAAATACAGCAGGTGAACTAGGCTGCAGCCAATGAGGATTCAGTTCTGTTGATGGACAGGTTAAGAAATGCTTCAGCCTGGAAATGAAAAGGATCCCAGATAGCAGGCATGCAAATGGGGCTGAAAACCATTGAAGTTCTATACATGCAGCAGCTGACAACTCTGTTTGCCCAGGTTAGACAGGTGCCAATCACTTTCTCTAGGTCAAAGAGTGGAAGGCTCATTTCTAAAGAAATGGTATAGGCTGCCTGGGGAGAATTAAGGTTGTCAATATGGAGACTGGAAGTCCAGAGTAGATTCCTCTGCATTCCTGCCTTTAGGGACTTTTAAGAGCAAAACAAAATGAAAGAAAAGAAGGAAGGAAGGAAGGAAGGAAGGAAGGAAGGAAGGAAGGAAGGAAGGAAGGAAGGAAGGAAGGAAGGGAGTGAGGGAGGAAGGAAGGGAAGAAAAGAGAGAGAGAAGAAAGAAAGAAAGAAAGAAAGAAAGAAAGAAAGAAAGAAAGAAAGAAAGAAAGAAAGAAAAGAAAGAAAGAAAGAAAGAAAGAAAGAAAGAAAGAAAGAAAGAAAGAAAGAAAGAAAGAAAGAAAATCTAGCTTCCCACCAACTTTTCCTAGGGAGAAGCCTGAGAGTGAACAAGCTCTGCCTATGCTCTTTAAAGTTCCCATGTCTCCTTCCTGCCTCAATCTTAAAATGAAAATGAAAAACCAGAGCAAACAGATTGGGAGGAAAGTCAGCAATAGGAAAAAGTAAGAAAAGATAAACCGACAGGCTAATGTAGTTCTAGGGGAAATAGAGATAATTCATGGAACAGAAGAGGATAAACGAACAAACAAAAACTTTGAAAAATCTCAGAGACAACTGGGAAAACATATCGCACTAGTAAAACAAAAAAGGGATGCTATAAAAAAGAACCAATCAGAGACCAAAAAAGAGCTCTTTAAAAATAAAAATGTTTGTCAAAATAATAATAATAATGATAGCATTAGATGATGAAGTTTAAGAAATTGCCCAAATATAGAGTTTAAAAGATTTTAAAACAAATGCAAAATATGATAGAAAAGACAAAAAATATAAAGGGGTGATCTAGAGGTTTGAGATCCAAATAGAAATTCTAAAAAGAGAAAAAGTTAAATCAAAAGGAAGTTATAAGAGAAAAATAGTAACTAATTTTCTGAAATAGAAAAGGGCATATGTCTTTAATTGCTAGGGCTCAATAAATGCCCAGCACAATGAACAACAACAACAAAATATCTACACCTAGACATAATCACAGAAAACTTTCAGAACACCAAGAATAAAGAGTGAACACTAAAGAATTCCAGAGAGAGAAAAAAAAATGTTCTACTTTGAGGGATTTGATGTCTAACCTAGAATTTTATACACCACCAATGTATCAGTCAAGTGAAAAGGAAAATAAAAGCACTCATGATATAAAAGTACACTTAGTTTTACCTTTTGTACAGTTTATCCTAGGGAGTTACCTGAGAATATACTCAAATGGAGTGTAAACTATAAAAAGGAGGCTGTTGGGGTCTTGAGTGACTCTAATCATTGAAAGCAGAGAAAGGAAATTATAATATGGCAATTGTGCTGCAGATCCAGAAAAAAAAAACAAGAATAGAAAGATAAATAACTATAGAAGAGTTTCTTATTTTGTCTTGTTTTTGGAGAGAAGATGAAAAAAGTAAAAAAGAATCAATAGAAAAATAGCATAATTGAAAGCTTGGGAAACTTGATATGAGAATAAGATAAAGAAAATTGCTGAAATATTAAAAAAAGAAAATGTTAAACTTGTTCCAGAAATATTGTCCATTGGGTAGGTAGATTGGTCCCATAAAGAAATGTGATATGTAATCTTAAGTCCACAATTTTGACCTGCTATGAACTATATTCACAGAGCCAGAATCAAATAAACATTATTTTCTGGGCTTCAACTCTTAGAATCAACCTTAGACAAACATAAACAAACAGTGGTGATTTCAGCATGAACTGTAAAAGCACTTACAGAAGTTGGGAGGTGGAGAGGAGAAATGGAAGAGGGAAAAATGGGAGGGCCATGTCCTTACCCTACAAAGTGAGGAGTAAAGAGACACTATCTGCAGTTGCTGGAACAGGAAATGGAAGTTTAATTGTGTTCTTTGAAGTTGAAGAGGAGACTGAGAAAGTCCTGAGAACAGTGATTTAACTAACACATTTAGAAGAGCTGAGATAGGAGGTAGGGGTGAAATAGGAACTAACTCTATCACAGTAGGCAGTCAATAGAAGGCACTAAAGTTGCTAAAAAAATAAATAGCCTCTTATTTAGAAATATGGGCATAAGCACCAAATTTCTAAACAGAAATGCTTAAAATTTGTCTCATGGGAGCAGAACTACGGGCAGAGAGGGGTGGGGCAGGTGATTTGTTTTTCATTATAAGATCTTTGGTATTATTTGTTCTTAAACCATTTTCATACATAACTAATTAAAATCTTTCAGGAGAAATTTCTGAGATAAGACTGAAATATAATGCAAAAAATTAGAGGGATATAAATCAAATTGGTGTTAGAAGTCATCTCTGGGTCTTTGGATAACAGATTATTTCATTTCTTTTTTATAACTTTTACATATTCTATTCATTTTTACTTTTATAATTAAAAAAAAAAACTCTTAAAGAGTAATCCCTTAAGTTTCTCCTGGGCACAGGCAAACTGTTTTAAGGGGGAATGCTCAAGGTGGTTATGCCTGATTTGAAGTGCCCACCTAATTCCATATTTACCTCTGAAAGATTCAGACAAGCAACTGGCCCAGGACAGCCCCAACTGATGTCAGGGTCAAGATCCCTAGGACTTCTGCACAGCTTCAAAAAAATTTATAAAAATCTCACCTACCTACAGTAACATCCTTCTTATGCCAGTGCCGGTGGTGGTCGGTAGTCCCCCACAATCCTCCCCACAGGTGCCAGGACCCTCTACAACATGCCATCTAAGCCAGAAGAGTGTGCACTCATCTCCTGTGCCCAGAGAGAATCAGCTAGGGAGTTACTTGGCTCTGTACAAACATGAAAGTCTCTAATCATCTGTAATTAATGAAATACAGTGGGCATTTCACTACAACTTACTCCATATTAAGATAAAGATACATATAATAAAGCTGTACATTAGAGCTAAAATTCTCTTACCCAATTTGGGAATCGAAACTCAGATTTCCAGTCTTTTGTCTACACCAGAATTTTAAAAGGAAAATAATTAGCCCATCTCAAATAATTAGGTACTTTGGGTAATAGGTAATGATCTCAATTTTAAGCCAAAGGAAAAAATTATCAGAAAATTCCTGGAATCCAAGGGCAGGAGGTGATGCTGGTGTGGGACCAAAGCAGGGTAAAGAAAGCCAACAGGAGCACAGGCAGCTTCTCTTTCTCTGCCTCTCTGCAGCTGACTGGCAAACAAGGCTCCCAGGGTTGACCTCTGAGTGTGTGGGACAGTCCTCAGAGATGGGAGGATGGGTCCTGCTGGGAGGATGGGTCCTGCTGGACAGATAGATACAGAGCCTGAGCCAGCATAAACCCAAGGTTAGACACAATGATATTCAGAAAGAATGAGCAAGGGCGGGGCAAGAAAGGGAAGGGTGGGTGAAGTTCTGATCAGTGCAGAGTGCTTCTGGGCTATGCATCCTGCTGGGGTCAGGATTAGTAGTGTCCTCATGTTAAAGGCAAAGGACTGAGGCTCAGGGCAGTTAAGTAGCAGAGTTCATAACTGGGTCTCCTTCTTAGTGTAGGATTTTTTTCCTTTATGCCTCTCCTCTATTATGTGAAATCATCCTCTCGGCATCAGGGGCCCTGGAACAAACCTCACCTTTCCTGTTTGCCATTTTTGAGAAGAGCTACAGTTATGTGATGCTCAATCCTTGCTGCTCAAAGCTATTAGGCCCATGGGCTTCTATCTGGGTCCTTGGATCAGCTGAAAAGTGACTTCTTGCCTTAGTGGCTCCATTCATTTCCTGGCATTTGTTCTCCATCGAGGCGTGTGCTAGAGCCAGCTCATACTGCCTCCCAAGGACCAATAGTATAATTTTTGGAATTGTGCAAGCTGGTTGACCTCAAGTTGGTAGCTTGGAGTCAGCGATTGTGGGAGAATTTTAAAGCATGGAAAATGACAAATGCTACGAATCAGGGCTCTCCTCCACTCCCCGCCTATTGTAAAACATTTACCAGCCCATCACTGTCTCCATCTGCCCGCTTCCTGCCTGGAAGACTATTGAAGATGTTCATATGAAAGCTCACACTTAATTTTTAGTTCTACACATCCTTTAAATATATTTACTAGATTGTTTTTTACAAATAACTTTGCAAACTTGAATGCTTCATATCAATTTCAGTGCTAACTCTAGGTGAAAAGCCTAAGAGGACAAAGGGATTCTTTGTGTAATTCAACCCCCCACTTAACTACGATGCTTAAACTCCTTTAATTTTTAATACTCATTGTTATGCCCTTACCTCAGACCCTTATCTTCCATGGAGTCTACAGTCGGAGCGTCTTATCTGGTTTTCCTACCTCTCGGCTTCCCACTGTCCACCCTCCATATCTCTGTCTGGTCAATCTTTTGAAAACCCTGCCTCTGGTCATATCCTTCATCAGAGACTCCACACAGTCTCTCAACACAGTTCAAATTTCTGACTTGACTATCAGGCCTCCACTTGCAATTCTGTTATTAGGTAAGCTTTGTGCACAGCCATTCTGGCCAGCCCAGGGCAGAGGTCAGGGCTCCACAGTGGCTGAAGCCACTTTCACTAAGAAGCCTCTCCATGCCACCCATCCCCATGTGGGGCTGCCTAGAAGCAGGTGTGGCTACCAGAAGGTTCAACCCCTGGAGTACTAGGACAGCCTCTTTTTAAATCTTGGGGGTACTTTCTTATTTGGATATGATTCTAAAGTTACAGAAAAATTGCAAGTATAGCATAAAGAAATCCCATATACCTTTTACCCAGATTCACTCATTCTTTACATTTTGCTCCATCTCTTTCACTATGTGCATTATTCTGTTTTTATTCTGGACCATTTAAAAGCAAATTAGAGATACTGCGCCTCTTTACACCTAACTATTTCTAAGCAAAGGGATGTTCTCTTATATAAACACTGCACAATTATCAACTTTAGTACAAACTTCACATTGCTAGAATGTTATTTTCTAAACTACAGTTTAACCTTGTTTCATCAATTGTCCCAATAATATATCTTACATCTATTTTTTTCCCCAGCCCAGAATTCAATCAAATATTAGTCATGTACTGCATTTAGCTGGCATGTCCCTCAGTCTCCTTTAATTTGGAACAGTTCCTTGGCCTTTCTCTAAATTTTTGACCTTGATTCTTTAGACCAGTTATTTGGTAGAGTGTCCATGAACTTACATTCACCTGGTGTTGCAGGATTAGATTTAGGTAGGCATTTTGGGTGGTCAAGAAAATCACAGGAGATGACGTTATATTCTTCTCAGTGTATCTTACCAGGGGTTCCATGACGTCTGCCGGTCCCAGTGGCAGTAACCTAAGTTCTGAGCTCTGTAAAGTCAGTCAACAGCCTCTTTGTGAAAGGCTGCCCTCTACTGGCCATTTCCAACATTGCCGTTCTTATGCCTCTGCTCATAAGATTGACCACCGGCCCGAAGCCCAGAAATGCAGATGCTGATAATTTACTGGTTGTGAAAATTTGGGAAAGTTACTCAGTCTTATTGAACCACAATTTTCTCATCTTTAAGATGACCGTGGAAGTCTTTGCCCTGCTTCCCTCACAGAGTAGGTTGAGTGTGAAAGGGTCCTACAAATGTGGTCAGATGGTGTTATTTTAAACTAATACCTGTACCGGCTGCTATGACTCTTCAGTAGGCCCAGCCCTGGAGGTTCTTGAGTACCAAAGCTGCTCCTCAGGACTAATGTCTACCAGTGGGTCCTGTCTGTGGCCACCATAACAGAGTCGCCCCCTTACCTGAGACTTCTGTGAACAACAGGTTCCTGTGAGTTGTGTACTGAAGGAGCTCGGGAAGTAGATAGCCCGGCCTTTAGTGTTTCTGCCCTGTGGGTCCATCTGGGGGGTTAGCACATTCTGTGCATCAGCTGCTACACCTGCATCCCCTGGAATTGCTTCCATACTGCTGCTCCCAGGCTGGGGACACTGAACATGCCCCTTTCTCAGAGGCTAAGCATGCCCTCGGGCCCTCAGACACCCACCAAACCTGAGTAAACCTGTGCTTTCAGCATATTTAGGCCCTGGGCTTTCACCTACGCTACCCCCCAGGGAATGGTGCAAACTCTATTCTTATCCAGACCTAACCCCTCTCATTTTCTCTGCAACCTTTCCAGAAACTACCTGCCTGCCTGTCTTCTTTCTGACTTCCAATAAATATTTATTGAACACCAACAAAATGAGAGGTTTGCATTGTGAAATCAGGATACACACTTGCCCCACAGAGCTTGTAGTGTTTTGGGTGATAGAAACAAGCAGGGCAGCAAGTACGTTACAAATAAGATTCCTGTGCCTCCTGAAGCAGTCTTTTCATGTCCCCGCTAACTCAGCCACACTTATTACCTCCCATCTGGCCCAGAGCCTCCTCATTATGGCTTCAGATTTATTGAGTGCCCTTCCAGGATGCCACAAAGATAGACTTTTGTAGGCCCCAAGGCAAAGCTCAGAGAAGAATTATGAGAAGCAAAGATGTCTTTAGTAGTGAACTTGAGCCATTCTCTGGAGCATCTGTGGGGTCTTTATGTTTGGGGGATCTTGGGAGTCTTGAGAACCGGTCACTCAATGAATAGAATTCTGAGTTTGTTCAGAGGAAGGATGATCACACAGACATGCTGTGTGCCCAGTACACACTGACTTAGAAGTGCTCTTCACTTTGTAAAGCTGGTGCCCAGATTAGGCTGTGGGAAATCAGGTCAGAAGGCACTGGAAGGATGAGGGAGCAGCCCTAAGCCACAGTGAATGGCTAGCCTGCCCAGCTTCCTCTCATCTACATGACTGGAGCAAAGTGACTTCTCACCTATGTGAGAGATACCATTACCTAATTCATTGCCCTTGCAGGCTGCTTCTGAATGGAAAATGAAATAATACATGGAAAGGGCCTGTACCGTTTGTGTAGAGATGCCTTATAAACCAACAGATGTATAGGAAACATGTTTTGGCCATGAATAAGGAGTCATTTTATAATGTAATTTTACAGTGGTTTACTAGGGAGCAGCCATGCTTGTGTCCGACTGGTTAGATGCAGGTTAGACAATTAGCAGGCATAGTCAAGGCCTGGGTTGGGTTTACAATGGTTCAATTCACACTTCTCCTGCTTCCTCATTCACATGTACATTTCACCCACAAAGGATACTGGGGACTAACGTGAACAGGGCATTTATAAATTCATCATTACTTCTCATAGAGCAAGTGGGTAAATAATTAGGTTATCTTGCTATGCAAAGGGTTGAGTGCTATTTGGGAAAGTAGAATAAAAAATTCCACGAGGGTAATAAAGACTATGCTGTCTTGTTCACCACTTTACACTGAGTACCTAGTGCCACATAAAAAATTAGCTGCAGTGGAAACCCACCATGACATAGTTTATATCTGCTATTGTAGCATAACTTCTGCTAGGGAATTGACAGGAAAATAGAGTTTACATTTTCTTGTGACTACATCCCCCAAGCAATATTTTGAAATTATGCTGCAATTTCTAGCTTTGTTTTAATTGGTGAGTAATTCATAAAATCTTTTAGAAATTAAAACTCTATTTAAACAAGCTATTGATGGTAATATTGAAAGTATTTAAGCTGTTGCCCATTGAATTTTTGATTGACAATGTCAAAACAACCATCACAGCTAAATCCAAGATATTTAGGAATGCAACAAAATGAAGACAGAACAAAACAAAATCCCCTAAACTATCTTAGCTGTAATTATAAAAACAGGTACTAACTTGTATTTTGCTGAAGTCCCGAAACTGCTTTCGGGAGCAAGAGAGCAAACAGTACATTAAGAAACCAAAAAAAAAAGGGGGGGGGAGAAAGAGAGAGAGAGAGAGAGAGAGAGAGAGAGAGAGAGAGAGAGAGAGAGAGCGAGCGCAGCTATAATAATAGAACTAGTTTGTCCTGAGTCTAGGAGGACAATACCTTCCTAGATTGTTCCACAATATTTACTCTTTGGCCATCTGTTTCCCTAGTCCATCCACATCCTGTTAAACCAACATGGTCCTGGTAACAGGAATCCCTGCTGCGACTTTATGGTATTGCTTCAGCTTCCTGTCCTGTTTCTGCAGGAGTTTTATTTAGCTGTATATGTGAATATGCACTTGTGTATACGAGGGGAGGAATGAGTTCCAGGGCATCAAAGCAGGGGAAGAAAAAGGTTACCACTAGCGGAGGCCATCGTGGTCTGGACTTACTTTCTGGTTCTTGAGGCAGAAAGCCAAGCATTCCTAGAGTGTCTATTTCATGTTTTAAAAAATTTTTAAATTACAGTTGACATACAATATTAGTTTCAGGGGTACAACATAGTGATTAGAGATTTATATAACTTGCAAAGTTATATAAATAACGAGTTAATACCCCAGATAGATAAGGCACTCATACAACCTAACTCAAAAAAACCTCCAAGAAATCCAATTGAAAAATGGGCAGAGGACCTGAATAGACATTTCTCCAAAGAGGATATACAGATGGCCAGTGGAAATATGAAAAGATGTTCAACATCACTAATCGCCAGGAAAATGCAATTTAAAACCATAATGAGATACAACCTCATACCTGTCAGAATGGCTATCATCAATAAATCAACAAGTGTTGGTGAGGATGTGGGAAAAAGAGAACGCTTGTGCACTGTTGGTGGAATTGAAAATTGGTGCAGCCACATGGAAAACATAGCATGGAGTCTCCTCAAAAACTTATAAAGAAAACTACCAAATATCGAGCAATTCCACTTCTGAGTATTTATCCAAAGAAATCCAAAACACTACTTTGAAAAGATACAGTCACACCTATGTTCACTGCAGCATTCTTTACAATAGCCAAGATATGGAAGCAACCTAAGTGTCCATAGATAGACAAATAGATAAAGAAGAGGTGGCACATATATACAAAGGAATATTACTTAGACATAAGAAACGAATGAAATCTTGCCATTTGTGACAAAATGGATAGAACTAGAGGGTATTATGCTAAATGAAATAAGTCAGACATAGAAAGAAAAGTACCATATGATTCACTTATATGTGGAATCAAAAAAAAAAATAACAGAAACAAACTCATACAGAGAACAAGTTGATGGCTGCCAAATTGGGGGTGGGAGGCAAGCGGGTTTGGGAGGAGGTGTGAGAAAGATGAAGGGATTAAGAAATACAAATTGCCAGTTATAAAAAAACAGTCACAGAGATATAGAGTACAACATAGGGAATATAATCAATAATATTCCATGGTTTTTTAAAACTACCATTCATTGAGTACTATGCTAAGTGCTTTATACCTAGTGCTTTATCTCACTAGATTAACCTCACAGCTGCCTAGTGAAATGGGTTTTTCTTTCTTTGTATTTCTCTATCATTTTACAGGTGAAGAAATAAGTCTCAAGAAAGGTTGAGTGGCTTGGGCTTTCACATGATTCAGAAGTGGCAGAGGTGGAATTTGAATTCAGGCACACTCTAAAGCCTATGCCCTTAGCCATTATGTTCTTTAGCCTTTCCCTGGTCTCCTACATCCTCTCTGGCAGCTTTACCATTTTTATCCCTCTTTTATTTTCCTTCTCTGTCTCTGAGTTGCTTCCCAGTTCAAGGTAGACATCTGTCCATAGGTTCCATATTACTTTCTTCATTCTGGCTTTTAAAGCCCTCTACATCTTGAACCTATTTCACTCTTAAGCTCCATCCCCCAGCACTCTTAAGCCCAGGTGCTCTTCTGTAGCTAACCAGTTCTGTTTTCCCTGTATACTCCAGCCCAGCACCTCTACAGTGCTTGGTTTTGCAGCACTTTCTGGCTAAGTAGTTCTCCTGTTCCACCCTCCCATTTCATCACCCTACATGCTTGCCTTCCCCTAAACCTCCCGAGCCCTCTTGCTCTGTCTGAACTAATGCAGCCTTGCTTCCTCTGGGAAGCTGCTGGGTCCACCTTAGGCCTGAGACTCCTCCCTCCTTTAGGGTAAAGCACTGTTTCTCTGAGCTCTTGGTCTGAACATTAACCATGTGCCACTTTTGGATACCCTTAATACTATCAACTCTGCTAATTAATTCATGTGCTGCTGCTTTGCCTCCACAATTAGATTATAAACTCTTTGATTGCCAAATGTCTCTTTTTAAACTTTGTGATTTGTACACAAAAGGGGTTTGATAAATATCTGTTGGTTTCTATGTGATTATATTCATGCCAGGTTGATACCAGAACTCTTAGCTAGGGTCAAACTAAAGCACAAACATCAGAAAGCTGATGTTAAATCTTCAGTGCCTACCAACTCCTCTCCTGCCTACAAACTGAAGACCATGATCTACCCCTGTGACACAAGACCCTGAGTTTAGGCCTGATCTTGAGAAGTCATGCCTATGCTAACAGTCTACTGTTGTGCTACTTCCATGTCTCCGGAGCCAGATTGCCTGGGTTTTTATCCCAGTTCTGCTCCTTCCTGGCTGTGATCTGAGCAAGCTACTCAACCATTTGGAGACCTAGTTTCCTCATCTATAAAATGGGGATAATAGGACTATCAATCATTCATCAACTATTTATTGAAGGTCTGTTATATGTCAGGAATTGTTCTAGGTGCTGGGAATAAAACAAATCTTCACCATCAAGAAGCTTGCATTCTAGTGGAGTGACATGGACAAGTAGCTAAGTAAACATATAGGATATCAGAGTGATAAGCGCTGTGCAGGGGGAAGAAAGGGTGGATAAGAAACTGTGGTTTTAAATAACGTTGTAAGGTGAAATTGGAACACAGACCCATAAGACTCTGTGATGATTAAATGATCAAATGAATGTAAGCACTTAAAACAGTGTTTGATACATAATAAGTGCTGAATAATTGTTAAATATTAGATATTATCAATGTATGTGAGATTTCTTTTCTCAACAGAAAAATACTAATGTCTGTTATAATAATCTTTAATCAAAAAAGCACCAATCAAATTACTGTTACAATTATATGCTCCCTGAGTTGACTATATTGGATGACTCTGCTAACGGATTCATACTTTCAAAGCCAGAAACAGATTTTGAATTAAGACCAACATGTTGGCCCTAAGGTCGACCCTCTAATAGACAAAGGCTCAAGTCTGAGAGGGAGATAGTTTGGGGCAAGAAGCACCCTCCTAGGTCATTCCTCCTACTCTGTCACTATGGCCTAACCTGCTTTTAATTATTAAAATTTTGGACATGCAGTAATTTGCTTCTTACTCTTAGCTTTTTCTGCATTTCTTTTTGGTAGGAATAAGCTTACTACTCAAGGGTGGATGAAAACCCTAATCCTAAAATATAGCCTGCATTAAAAAAAATGGACATTTGCAACTTATAAAAGAAATTTAGGGAGAAGCTGAGCAGCTAGTCCTTTGAAACTATTTCCTGATGCTGGGTGTATCTTTTCACCCACCACAAACACTGTGACTTCACCAAGTCTTTAAAGAGTCAACCCCAAGCCCAGAGCACACTCACACAAATACAGCTAAAGATGACACTCAAGTACCCAGAGTCCAACAGGGTCTCTTCAGAAATCGATGAGACTACTGCTGCGCCTGACTGCACCTTCAAGTCATCATTTGCCTCTGGGAGGTTTTTCTCCAACACTGAGGAGCCTGAACTGAGTGACTCTGCCATTCTTCCCTGACACTCCCTCTGTGACCTTCCGAAGTTTGAATCCTTTGCATTTCAGAGATGAGAGGAGGGGATCTCCAGAGGGGGCCAGGAACAGAGCCCCACCTGATCTCATCTAGGAGATGACTGACAAGGGCAGGACCAGGAGAGAGCCCTGTGAAATTGTGGGTGGGTACCTTGAATTTCTCTTGAGAGACAGCCCTCAGGATGCAGTGTCAGAGAATGCCAGTAAAGGACCACATCTGCAGTACCCACCAAGCTGTCTGTCTGTCTGCCAGACAACCACCCCGAAGATGACAGGGCCTAGCTTTCAAGATGCAGATACTGGGTGGTGAAATGTTAAGGCGTTCTAAAAAGTGTTTGAATATTTCAGAATCACATTCAGCACATCTGCAGACAGATGCCCCTCCATAAGAGATCTAATAATAATCACCACCAAATAACAGGAATTAGCATTTACTGAGCACTTGTGATGGGCCACGTATTATGCTAAGCACTTACATACCTTATAATTCCCATGACAACCCAAAGAATTAAGTGCTATTATTGGACACCCCCCCTTTATTATTATTATTTTTTTAATCATTGTTTTGCCTACTTACAGAAGAAGAACAAGTCAGATCCCTCAGAGAGTTTAAATATCTCACCTGAGCTCACCTAGCTAGTGACAGAGCTGGAGTTTAAACTAGGCGGTCTGCTTTCAGAGCAATATGTGTTTAACTGCTGTTGTCTGCAAAGGAGCAGCTTCTAACTCAACTTAGAGGTGGGACAGAGGCAGGCTTTTAGAAATGCATGTACTTGAACAGGGAGGTAATGGAGGAAGAGTTGGCTGGGAGAACCAGTGGGGAAGGGCCAGGACATTATGGCCAAAGGCACTGAGACTTTAGAGAACAAAAAGTATCCTTGAAATGCTTTGGTATGGCTGGAAAAAGGCAGATGTGTATCGTTGACAAAGATGAGGCCAAAGGAACAGGCCAAGACCCGCTCATGAAGGGCTTTTGATGTCCTGCCACAGAGTTCGAGTTTTTTCCTAAAAGTGAGAGGAAGTCATCAGTAAAAGACACCTGTGATTGCCTACCCCTCGACCAGTCACCACTCACCCCTGCCTTCTTGACTAACAGAACCCCCTTCTTTTTCATATTAAATGTATTTGGGTGATATTAGTTAATAACATTATATAAATTTCAAGTGCTCAACTTCATATTACGACATCTGTATACTCGGTTGTGTCCTCATTACCCAAGGCTATCTCCCCTGTCATCATATATTTGACACCCTTTACCTTCTTTGTCCACCCCTCCCTCACCTCCCCTCTGATAACCACCATTCTGTTGCCTACATCTATGAGATTGTTGCTTTATGTTTTATATCCCATATATGAGTGAAATGATACGGTTCTTATCCTTTTCCATTTGCCGTATTTCACTTAGCATGATACTCTTAAGATTCATTCCAATTGTCACAAATGGCAGTATTTCATCTTTTTATGGTTATTTAGTATTCCACTGTTTATATACCACATCTTCTTTATCCAATCACCCATTGAGAGACACTTAGGTGTTTCTATGTCTTGGTTATTATGAGTAATAAATGTTTTCAAAATTTTCAGGTAGATATCCAGAAGGGAGATTGTTGGGTCATATGGTAGCTCTATTCTTAGTATTTTGAGAAGCCTCCATATGGTTTTCCATAGTGGCTGCACCAATTTACAGTCCCACCAGAAGTGTGTGAGGCAGATCCTCTTTGTTAATGAGGAAATCTACCCTCCACATGGTCCTGTGCTTCTCAAAGGATATGCCATTTCTTGCCAGTAATTTAGGAGGAGGCACCCACGAGTCCTGAGGACAAGTCCGCTGGGACCCACGGAAAGCGTTCCTCCCTGATATAGATACACAGGAGAAAGTGTCTCTTTTGGTGCTGGGTGCTACGGTATCCAGATGCAGTAACCATTGTGCATCCCGGAAACACTGTCCTGGGAATGGCAGAGCAAAAGGAAGTAAGAACTTGGGCTCCTGGTTCTGGAACCACTGAGTTTACCCACTGAGCTTTCCCTCCACCAGGTTTCTCATTAGGTAAGATGATAATAACTGTCTTTTTGGCTATGCCACCTGCGTCAGGGCTATTTCATAAGAGTCAAAAGCATCCTAACCAATTTATCATCAAAACTTTTAAAGCAGGGCATCACATGATGAGATTAGCATGTTATAAAGATTCCTCCAAGAGTGTATGAAGGTGTCTTAGAGGAAGATGCTGGTGGAATACCAGGTAAGACACAGTTGTCTCATCTTTGGAGGTGTCCACCTTTTCCGTTTCACCCTGAAAGGATTACTAATTTATTTGAAAATGTTGAAATAAAAAAATGCATAAAATGTGAAAAATCAAGTGAGTGTTGTTACCCAAAAGTATTGATTGTGTTTCTGCTCTGTATTGTTGCCATCAGCATTGAGAAGACCTGGTCCCAAGCAACATCATGTGGGCACACAGTGATGATGACCAATAAAAAAACAAGGAGTTTGTTTAACATACCTACAAAAGTGTCTTATTCTTCAGTCGTTCATTACCCCCATCTAGAATGTAAAGTAGAATCCGAGAGACAGAGACTTTGTCTTATTTGTTCTGTTCTAGCAAGCATTTAACAAATGTTTGTTAAATGAACAAATGAACCTTGGGCCGTCACCCCAGGCTCTACTCACATGGCCTGGCCCACTCCACTCTCTCCCTCCTACATACACGCTACCTAAGATGCCCATGTACTAGTCTTGTGAACTGTCCCTGATGGTATGTTTAGGGCTCCCAAAGATTAAAATGGTATGGACACAAATAACTTTTCTCTCTACATTTTTCCTCAGAAATTCCAATGTTACTGCCCCTCTGTGAAGTGATGCTGGGCAGCAATACATGCAGGTGAGTAGTATGGCCAGGAGGAGTAGGAGCTCATCTATGGCCGGTGGCAGGTAAAGGCTGACTCTACTAAGGGAGCCAGATGAATGTGCAGGGCCCATCTGAGAGAGCTGAGCCGTACTGGACAACTTCCAACATGGAGGCCAAGGGCATTATACTCTGCAGGCCTCTGATGACAACCCTTACTGTCAGGAGAAACACTGACCAGGAGCCTGGCAGCTCTTCTTTCCCCTGTTCTTAGCTACACCACGCCTCTGCCCTTTGTTCTTGCACCTCCTCCTGGCAAAGGTCCTCTTCCTTTCTTTGTGGCCCTTCTCTATTTCTTGGCTTTATCCCTCGCAGGCTTCTTGTCACACTAACCTCTTTGTCTCCTCTCCTTATTCCTCAAATGACATTTTGATGTTGTGTGTGTGTGTGTGTGTGTGTGTGTGTGCGTGCGCATGTGTGTGCATGCCCTCTGCAAGTCCAAAGCTGCCTGCTTTCCACCTCCTCACTTCTTCGATCTCATCAAAAAATGCACTTAATCCGGATTTAAAGTTTCCTCTGGGCACTTTGTTCTGTGTGCCCAGGTGTCCTGAGAGGCAATCCCTCCCCATTGGAAGACTCAGTCGTACTGAGGAAGATTCTATGACTGATGTAATTTTGTCAGGGTTGGCTGCAAGCCACACGCCTGGGTTTTGTTCCATGCCATACCTTTCCTCTGCCCTCTAGCAATCCGTCAAAACTCACACACACTGACTGAGACTCCTCTGTGGGTTTAGTCAGCTCTGGAATGGATTCCCTGGGTGACATACAAGTGGATGACATTTTCTCAACACCCAAGGTCAAGTCACACATATACAAAACCCCAATCAATAATACAAAATAAAATGCTTGAGTGATAAACAAGGCAATCTCAGGGCTATAGTCTCATTTCCAGGGCTGTCAACTCTGAGCCTCCACCTTAGCCAGTGGCTTCCCCAGGACCCACATAGCTTGCGTTGTACTTACCATGAGTGGCCTGGCCTTCAGAACTCATCCTGCCCCACTCTGCTTTGCTTTTAGGAGCTAGGTAGCAGCCTTCCTTGGCATATTTTCCCTCTTACTTATAGGGAGTCAGTGCAACAGCTCTTCTCCATTAGAGAAGAGTAACCAAGGCATTTGAAAGTTAAGGTCTCTTCAGAGAGAGAACCGGAGGTCACTCCAGCAGAAGACAGTAATTTTTCTTTTGTGGAAAGCAAACAAGTCATTCTCCCTGCTTTTCTGCATTCTCTGCCTGCCCCTTCTGGTGGGGATTAAAGATGCCCCTTCACCCTGAGCTCAGCCTCCTTCCCTCCCCAGGGCCAAAGTTTTCTAGTCAGTAACCACTGGATGAGCATTTCTGACAGCCCTCGGGCCACAGGGAGCAGAGGGGAGAGCATCATTTAAAGGGCATGCAACACAAGAGCGACTTGTTTTGTTCTTCTTTGCCCCATTTCTGTTCTGGGCAATTCAGCTAACTGAATTGCCCAGAACAATCCTCCTCCCCTCCCCCCAGGCAAATCCGTGCCTACTTCAGGATCCAGCCAGAGCCCATTTCTGTCATTGTTTGCCCACACGCCAGCCCTCCTCTGCTGTCCCACTGTAGTCTCAGTGCAGAGGAAACTTCTCTAGTATTTGGCTGGCTTTATCTTTCAATGCTTCAAAAAGAATAAGGAAATTCTTTCTCCAATTCTTGACACAGGGAAGGTGCCCAGTAAATACGAGTTGAATTAGGAGAATGAAATGAATGAAAGGAGGGGGGGGGGAGAGAGAGAGAGAGAGAGAGAGAGAGAGAGAGAGAGAGAGAGAGAGAGAGAGAAAAGGAGAGAGCGCGCACGCAAGAGAGAGAGGGAGGGAAAATTCTGCTCTCTGAAATGGCTTGCCATCTGATGACTCCAGATCCAGAACATCTGAAAGGTTTTAAGCAAGGTGTCTGGGGTGGTTTGGAGGGTAGGTTGGGAGGTGCAGAGCAGAAGTGGGGAGTTGGCAGGCACTCCAGTGAGAAGGAAGGCCAAGGGCTGGGGCTCACAGCTTCCTCTGTTGGCCCTGGATGCTCCATGTCGGCCCCTTTGAGCTTTTCCCCAGACCCTGGGAATGCCAGAAGGCCCCGCTGCTTGTCTTCACTCATGCTGTTTCTTCCACCAAAGCTGCTCTTTCCTCTCCTCTGTAATTTTCTTTTTGCTATTCCTTTATGACCAGGTACCCTTTTCCTTTTCCTGTTAGGCCTTTCCACCTATCCCATCCCTATCCTAGCAGCCAGGGGCTCTTTCCACTCCACCAGCCTTTGCTCACATTTCTGGTCTAGCACTTGACAGACTATGTTTGTTTATATGTCTCTCCCTCTGACAGCTTCATTCACCCATGCTTCATTCATGCTTCATTTGTTGAGGGCCTACTACATGCCAGGAACTAATCTGGCAGTAATCGAGAGAGGCCTGGTTTCTTGGTGCTGCCAGGTAGTTCACAGTCCTGAGGGAGAAGGATATTTAAGGAGTAGTTAGAAGATGGTGAATATCTTGAAAAGTAGTTAGGGTGCTATGGGAGTATATGAGGTAGGCGTGCTTTAATCTGTGGTTGGGGGTGAGACACTCAGGGAAGGTTTCCCTCAAAGCTGGAATATTTAAGCTGAAAACCTGAAGTATGAGGCCAGAGAGAAATAGGGGTGTGTGCGTTTGGGGGCGGGGTGGTGTATGAGTGAGAGTATGAGTATGGGGGAAGGGGTGGGCAAGGTAAGGGTCCCAGTTCAGGCTGAACATGTGCATATGCAAAACCTCCGCAGCAAAAGAGACCTTGTGCCAGGTGAGAGGAACCCAAGCAGAGACAAGTAGCCAGAAAAGATCATGGAACATCAAGAAGGCTATGTTCAGTGCCAGCTCCAGGAAGGGAGGGTCTGCAACTTATTTGTTTTTTTATTCCTGAGGCTCTGCAGAGTAACAGGTGCTCAAGAAATGTTTATTGAACAAATAAAGAAATGAAAACACATTAACCAGAGAAATAGAATCTAAACAGGACATGAGAATCTGAAAAATGAAACAAAACTGCCTCTCAAGGCCAGCTGTGCCACCAAGAGGAGCATTTCAACTTTAGCTGGGAGCCCAGGAAGCACCACATCCATCCGGCTGGCACAAGGACGTGTTTGAAATGAGCACATATGCCTTGATTTGTGTTGGTCAGATTTAGCAAGACAAGCATGCCATTTATCCAAAGCAGGCCTATCTGGAGTCAGTGGAGGGGAATCTAAGTGACATCTGCCAGGCTGGGACTTTATAAAGCAGGGGAGTCTGGCAGACAGAGACCCTGCCAGGGCCTGTCTTGATGCCACTCATCAGTGAGGTGATTTCTCTGCTACTCCCGCCATCCTGAAGACTTCAGAGAATCAAAGCATTTTAAAGCTAGGGAGGACCCTAGGGATCATGCAGCCAGTCCCCAGTTTTACAGATGAGCACACTGAATCCAGAGAAGTCGAATGACTTACTTTAAGTTGGTGGCAGGACAGGCCAGGTATCAGGTCTCTTGATTCAATGTTCATGTTCAGTCCTCTTATAAGAACATCTAAAGGGAAGAAAGGAAGGAGAGGAGAGAAAAAGAAAAGGGAGGGAGGAAGGGGAGAAACTACAGTGGGGCCATTTCACGGGAACTAAAACAGAGCAGAACTCCATAGCCAAGGGCAATTAAGAACCACCAGGCCTTGTAAAATACTAACTTGAGTTAAGGCAACAGCTGAAAGGCAAGGGTGCAAACACAATGTTCATCTTTCTCAGCTGAGGGCTCAGTCTCTGGGAGAAGAGTTTCTACCTCATAGCTCCAGGGTGCCATTGGCTGCAGTTGGGTCCACATATATTCCCACTTAAGGCTGTTCCATTCTTAACCAGTAGCTAGGAGCTGGGATCGGGGACAAAACAGCCAATGTCTGAGTCTTTGGGCTTGCCTTTTCTCCCAAGATCCCTTCTCACCTTCTTTTCAATAATAAAACTCCTGATTTTTAGCTGGCACGTGGCTGCCTGGAATAAAGATTACATTTCCCAGCTCCTGAGGCTTAGAGTTGCCTCTGTGACTAAATTCTGATCAATGGCATAAAGGGAGAGAAATCAAGTGCAGCCTCAGGAAGTCGACTACAAGCCGTTGTTTTCCATCTGTGGAGATTTGGCTCCCCAGTGACATCTGGCAACATTTGGGGACATTTTGTTTGAAGTTACACTGGCACCTAGTATGTAGAGCCCAAGGATACTGCCAAATATCTACAATGCACAGGACAGCCCCTACAATGATGATTTATCTGACCCAAAATGCTGAAAGCACCAAGACTGAGAAGCCCTGCCTTAAAGAGTGGGGACATGCTTATTTTGCTCCTTCCTCTATGCCAAGGGTCCCCAATGCCCAGGCTGCAGACCAATACCAGTCTGTGGCCTGCTAGGAACCAGAACGCACAGCAGGAGGTGAGCGGCAGGCAGTCCAGCAAGTGAAGCTTCATCTGTATTTGCAGCTGCTCCCCAGCACGAGCATCACAGCCTCAGCTCTACCCAGATCATTAGGCATTAGATTCTCAATGGAGCACCAGTCCCTGGTGCTCTATACACTGACTGGAGTGTGGATGTGAAGGCCAGAATCTGAGCTGCCACCTTTGACCGTGAGGTGGAAGCCACATGATGAGGATGGTAAAGCAATAAGACAGGAGGAGTCTGGATTCCTGATGATTGTGAAGCTGCCATATCAGCTCCGGACAACTCACTTCCAGACTTTGTTACCTGAAACAAAATAAAGTTCTAGCTCATTTCAGCTTTTGTTGCTTTGGGTTTGCTGTCATTTATAGCTGAACCTAGTGATACACCTTCCGCCCTCTTGCCCTTTCTCCATTTCCTTCAACTCCAGTGAGCCTCTGTCCTCTGCTCTTGCTCCTGGTTTCTCCTCCCTTTCTACCCCTTTGTTCTGAGGCTTCACCTCCAGATTTACTCAAGGACTATATTCACCCATTCTCAGTTTGATATACTTTGAATTCTGATACTGATCCAAGATCCATCTTGTAGCAGCCCTGAGACTACCAGGTCCCGTGCCTCGAGATTCCCAGCAAATCAGGCTCTAATTAGTCCTCAGAAGAGGCCATAGCAGTTGGGTTCTGAACATTTCTTGGTAACCAAGTTTGTGACATGGAGTCACTTTCTCCCAGACCAGTTGTTTTTTTTTTTTTACTTTTATACTGTTTAATGCAAGACAGTGTATAGCATGATGACAATGAAAATCCTTTTAAAACATCAGCCTAAAAAATTATGAACTCTTGTTTATCTACTAAAATGAACTAGTCTATGAATTACCAGTATAAAGGACATTTACTTAGGTTGGGTCTGACCCATCTGGTTCTCAGATAAAATGCCTTTCATGTGATTCCCCTTAAATTTCTTTGCTGACCCTGAGTCACTGAAGATGAATGATTTGTCCAGGTTGTCCCAATAGAGTCAATAGCAACCTTAAAAGCCTTCAGAATGGATCCTTTGGGACTCTAAATCTTGAAAATAAAGATGCATTGTTGAGTCTTTGTGGTTCTTTTGGGAGGCACTAAGGGACACAGTTTTCTTGTCTTTTTCGTCTTCTGGAAACTGTCCACATTACTTGGCTCAGGCACAGGTTTAGTCTCTAAAGCCAACAGTGGCCAACAGTGGCCTGCAGGTGTTATCTCTACACTGGTACTGTGTGGGTGCCGATTCAGCAGAGTGGAGACTGGACCAATGGGAATGGACTCTGGCTCTTAGTCCATACAGGTACTACCAGCTGGGAATCGGCCCTGATCCTACTGTAGCTGAAGAATTAATCCATCTATCCGTATATCTGTGCATTCACTCAGCACACGCATGAGTCATGTTCAGGTCTCTAGCATGGAATCTGCTATGACAACTCCCTGGAGGTCTTTCCATTTATCTTTATTGTCTACTAAAGGCTTAAAAATGACAAAATCTTGTCTACCAAGTAGAATTTCCCAGAGAAACAGAGGGGAAGGGCTCTCTTTATTTCTCTATGCCTTTCCATTGCTAGTGATAGAGAACTTGATATTAACTAGCCCTTTTCTTTCCGGGATTTTAAAGTCTGCTACTGGGAGCTAAGAAAAAAAGTCATGGTGACCCCACAACCACACAAATGACTTCACAGTTATACAATCACATTATCAGGGATCTAAAAGTAAATCATTTGTACTCGAGGGCAGATATTCCAGAATTATGAGGGGAATTTCAGCCAGCATATTTGCTACTACTTGAAATTGTCTATCTGACATCTTGAAGATTTAATAAAGATGGATCACTTCAAGGGGAAAGTGGGCAAGGGCCAAAGAACAGTAAAACAAGAAGCATCCCAGTCAACTTCCATGTCCTTCAGATGCACTGGGGTATATTCTGAATCTAGTCCCAATTTCTGGGTCATGATGTGAGGATGGAAGCTTCCAACTCAAGCAAAGTAATTAAGTGTGAGAACAAAGTTGGATACTTTCCATAGTCTTTCTTCACTTGTTGATTAAAGTGGAGGGGGAAGAGCATGGCTACTATATGAAAAGCGGGAAAGAACTAACATTATAGATTCTGTGGAAGCCAACCTCCAAATAAACCCCAACATTTCTCATCTGGTATTCACACCCTTGTGTAGTCCCCTCCCACGTTCTATTAGAATTGGTTTGTGTGACCAATAGAATACAGTAGAAGTGATGGTATAGGACTTCTGAAACTAGGCTGTAAAAGATATGTGACTGCTGCCTTGCTCTCTCTCTTAGATCATTCACTCTGGGGATGAAGTGCAGTCCTGTAGCAAGAAACTGAGAACTCCTGTCAAAAGCCAGGTGACCTTAGAAGCACATCCTCCAGCCCCAGTTAAACCCTCAGATAATTATAGCCCCAAACAACCTCATGAGAGACCCTGAGTATGAACCACTCAGCTAGGCTTCTTCCCAACCAACAAAAACTACGAGAGCATAAATTTTTATTGTTTTAAGCTGCTAAGGTCTACAGTAATTTGTTAACACAGCAATAACTATTATATCCCTTCCTATAATGTCAGTGTATGTCAGCAGCTCAGTTAATTCTCATGACGATCCTGTGAAATAGAAAGTATTTTCTCTCTTAGGGGTCTGAAAATAGGTGCAGAGGATGAAGTAATTTCCCAGGGTCATATGACTGCCTCCAAAACTCATTAAACCACTCTGGCCCACTCAGTCATGCCTCTCTGAGACCTCCCTCCTCCTCCAGTGATGTACAGAGCTGAGCCAGGCTGCCCTCCAGTGGTTTCAGGTTTAATGACAACATTATAAATATGGTGCTAGGGTGGAGAGTGGATGAGGGTTTGAAATTACCATTGCCTACAATTTTATTCTTACACACCCTGTAAAGCAGCTTTGAGAACTTGGTGGAGTTAACGTAAATGGCATTCTAAAGCAATGGCAAATAAATGGAAGAATTAAAAAATAGTCAGTGTTTCTAGTCAGAGTCAGAAAGCTGATGACAAATAACAAGACTTCCACTGAGACGATGGACTGTTTGTGTCATTTGCGGGTCTACAACAGACACACCATGAAGAAACAGCTTGGAGCCCAGGTATCAGCACCTGAGATTTTATGTCCCTTAGTCTGACTCAGAAGGTGGAAGGCAGCCTGGAGAAATTCTTCTGCCTGCTCTGGAATGGACTCGACCTAGGTTCTGTTGGACATCATTTACAATATAAATTTTCTTTCCCGGTTCTTCACACAGTGGAAGTAAAAGGGCATACTTTCCTCTGAGGTCATTTTTTTGGACCAATAAACGGAACTAATTCTGAGCTATTTGATGGAGCTTTGAGATATACTTCTTAAAGGCTTAAATTAATGCTAATAATAGAAACCCAAGTGGACTAATCAGAGTCTGGATACCTAAGGCCTAAATCAGTGCTTCTCAAACTTTAATGCAAATGAATGACCTGGGGGGATCTCATTAAAGTGTATATTCTGATTCAGCAGGTCTGGGGTGGGGCCTGAGATCCTGCATTTCTAACCAGCTCCCAGGTGATGTTAACACTCCTGGGGTATGGTCAGTACTTGAGTAAGAAAGGCAGGAATCAATGATTCTCAAACTTGGCTGCTTCTGAGAATCACCTGGGGAGTTCAAAATTACTGATGACAGGACTTCACTCCAAGAGATTCTGATTTAAGTGGCCTTGGGGGCATCTTGGGCATCAAGATCCTAGTACCTGGCAGAGTTTGAGGACCACTGATCTAACAAATCTGTTCCCAGTTCCTTACTGATTCTCTCCTGGTCTCTTTCCTGAAAAGAGGCAGTTGCAGTGCAGGGTAACTATGAACTTGGGGATGGGAGCCTGAAACAGTTGTGCTGCTCTCCTCATGGTTTGTCTTCCTAACTGGGGACAGGGGAAATGA
This sequence comes from Cynopterus sphinx, assembly GCA_030015415.1. NCBI lineage: Eukaryota > Metazoa > Chordata > Mammalia > Chiroptera > Pteropodidae > Cynopterus > Cynopterus sphinx. The sequence goes on along the minus strand of CM057387.1, from coordinate 65,642,851 downwards.
CTTTGCCTCCTTTATTAGAACATTATTATGAGGTTGAAGTGAGTTCACGTGTGCTATGCAAAGAACCCAGAATAGTGCCTGGCATAATGTGTTATTACTTCCTTATTATTATTCTCAACTACTAACGAATTAAGATCAGTTAAGCTTTACTAGATGGTTGTCCATTATGGGGCCCAGGAATGGGGGAACGCCTTGGTTCAGCGAGAACCGGGAAGGAAGAGATGTGTGTCTAGTGGGTGGAATTCAAGACCCACTCCCTGACACTGCATCACTGAAATCAGAATTAGGATACCAAAGATTAACTTCAACTTCCATAAAGCCATTAAGGCAACTTCTATGGAGTGGTCACTGTATACAGGGCATTATACTAAGCCTTGGGGAGAGCTGACTAGAACTAGAAAGCAAGGATATTTAGCTTTTAAGAGCATCTGGTCTAATGCAGAAGATAAGCTATGAAGTAGCTTCCTTCTTGCCTACTGGACTCAACTAACGTCTGAAGGAGCTTGTTGTGAGCTAGGCAGAAGAAGGCAGAGTTCCTTCTTGCCATGATGCTTATAGTCTGGGGAGGAGACGGAAACCCAAATAGAAAATTATAAACCTTCCAAGGTGCTTTGGAAAACCCAGAAGAAGAGCCCCTCTCTACTACCAGACTAGGTTGGCAGGGGCTGATTAATTCAGGACCCATAGCCTTGCATTCAAAGCGCTTGGGATCTTTGCCCCATTGACTCCCTCAGCTGTATCTCCTGACAAATGGAACCCATATCCTATATCCAGCCATGTTCTCCTGTCTTTGTTCAAGGCTACAAAGTACATGGATGCAAGGAAAGTGTCTGTCTTCTTTACCACAGAGAACTAGGGGAAAGCCTGATATTTATATGTGCTTGATGCTTAAATGAGTAGATGTGCTTCCTTCAAGCTCAAAGCCTGTTCTGTTTTGAAGACTCAGGCCAGGCTCAGCCTTGATACAGCCATCTTGACAGGAGATGGTGACTGCCACCTATGGGATGACTCTACATCCTTCCTGAGCTCTTATGAGACTTAGAAGCCTGGTCAGTAGCTCCAGTCTACCAGCCACGAAGTCTGAAATTGTTGGTGCCTCCTGCCTCAGACATGATATACCTGCTTCTGCTTCAGTTTCCCTTTGTGGCTAGACCCCTTCTCTGAATACTAGCCTACCAGTCTGAGATTTCAACCAGTTCATACCAAGCCTTTCCATTTGGGGGCTGGATCATGTGTTCTGTTTATCCTCTGCTATGACTTTTGTCCTCTTGTGAATAAGCTGATGGCACAGAACCATGAAACTGACCCAAGCCTGACTTTGTCACCAGTGCCTAAGTGACCTTCTCCACAGCACCACTGCAACCATGGTGAAGGTAGCTGGACCCTTTCAGAAACTGTGCATTGGACTGCTCAGCCTCTACCATTATCCTAGCCTCTCCTATTTTCTTCATATCCCCTAGTTTATGTGTTAACCTCTAATGGCATTCCTTTTGTGCAAGTTGGCCCTAGGTTTGAGAGCCCTTTCTCAATGTGGCCTTCCTCCTTAATTACCCATCTCAGGATGTGATCTCTCTCTCTCTCTCCTTGGAAGTTCCAAACCACTGCACCTACCTTACTTGGGGACCTTTTACCTGCATCAGTTATGTACCTGTCATCATTTCTATTAGGCTGTACCAGGCACATGTCTTTTTCTTTTGTATGTCAACTAGACCCTCAATCATTGCTTGCTGAAGAAATGAAGGCATAGGAAAACACCAAGTTAAAATTAAATGTGGTGTAGAGTCTCTCTGACCCTTGGCCCCCATTCCATTCAGCCTGTATGCCTTCCCCTAAATTAATTATTCTAAAGCACAACCATTGTCATTCCAAAAGAAACTGATGGCTCTCCATTTCCTATTGCATTAAATCCATTTTCCTCATCCTGAATGCAGCCTGCCACCACCCACTTTGCCACATCTGGCCTCAATCTTTCCTGCCCAACCTTATCTCCCTCATCCCCAGCTGTACTTCTATAAGGACCTACATGATGAAAAAGGCCATTATTTAAATACTGTGAGTAGTATTTGTCTGGCAAGAGATGGGTATTCATAAGTCCTTTAGGTATGGACTGCACCTTTGTTTTGGGGAACTATGTAGTTGGAGATAGATGAAAATAAGCATCCATCCAAAGTTCTTGGGGAGAGAACTGTGAAGAAATCATGAAGTTGAAAGTAAATGTTTTCAGTCTGGAAAGCCGAGTGTTCTGTTTGGTAGCACATATGATATCTATAATCCAGTAGGACTAGGTAGGGAGGTGGAGAATGTTTCTTGGGTTGCAACAAATTTAGCCAGTGCTGTAGCTGAATTTTGATTTGTTCCTGCAGGATGTGCGATTTCTTTATTAAGAAATGCTTGTTTGCTAATAATAACAGCAAAAAGTTGTTACACACTTACCATGTGCCAGGACTGAGATAAAACTTTGCAAGGATTAATTTCTATGATCCTCACAACAATTTTAGGATTTTTCAGATGAGGAAAAGAAGGCTCTGAGAAATTAAGGATCATGTATTACAAATGAAAGACAAAGCCAAGGTGTGAACACCAGGAGTTGACTCCAGAGCCTGTACTCCTTACTTTTACTTCCAGAGTCTGTGATTTTTTTTTTTTTTTTTAATCTCTGTAAGGTAAACGTGTGACACGCCGCCGACAGAAGTTTTAAAAGCAAGCATTTATTGGGAGAGCGCTCCCGGGCAAGGTTCTCTGGTCCAGAGAGGAGAGGGGCCAGAGAAGTCGCGCCCTGTGGTGGGAGGGCATGGATTTTATGGGTTACGTGGGGGTAGAGGTATAGGATGGGGAACATTAATCATTAATCGAATGTTAATTGAGCCTCCGGATTAGGGTGGTGACAGGGATTTAGGGTGGGCCCTATTCAGGTCTGGATTCCTGGTATCAAGCTGGGGAGTCTCCAGGCAGGCATCTGGCTGGCCCTTCCCCCGCCGACCTAACAATCTCATCCTTTTAAAATTTCTTTTGGAAGTATGTTTTATAATTAGTATAATAGTAAGTGCTTATTATTTGGGAGTGCCAATTCAAAAACATTTTACTGGTAGGGTTATCCAATCCTAGCACTTTTTCATATGCTAGCTTGCATTATTTGCTTATTGCTTCATATTCATAGGTCCTATTTCTCCCAAGGAATTTGAAGTTTCCTTGAATTGTGTCTTAAACTTCCACTCTACCTCCCACAGTAGGCTCAAGTGAATTGAATTAAACTGGTACTCCAACTACCTTCTCCCTCTGGAACAAAGCAAAGCTAGTGAAAATATGTAACAATACAATAGATTTCTAGACCTTCGTATGGGGAAGGCTGAAGCTGCTTCCAAGCACTGCAAATAGAAAAACACAATAACTTAAAAGCTAATTTCACTGTACAAACATGAAAAGTATTATTGCAACTCTCAGAGGTGTAGAATGGATTTGAACTTTAAAACACCAAAACAAAGTAGTGTTTCATTTAGGGTTTTGCTGTCCAGGGAACTCAAATTGCTGCAGGGTGGAGATCAGCTCACTCATTGGTGGTTATAGTTCATGCTTCGTCTCCCTCTTTTGGCAGGAAGTGGTAATTTTTCTACTTGCAGGAATTCTTGGTGCATGCTGTTTACTGTTTGCACTGACTGAGATTTAGCTATCAGATTTAACAAAGGCAAAGACAAAACCTACTAGCTCTTTCTCCTCAGGTGGAAGCTAAATACACGTGTTCACTCCTTTTACATGCTAACATTGTAGCCTCTGGAGCCAGACTCACTGTAAGCCACTTATTAACTGTCGGAGAACACATGCGGTCCTTGTTCTTGGGTAGCTTTCCCAATCTTCTAATTGTAGGGCGTAAAAAGTACAGCCTTGATTGCTCACAGGGTTTGTCACACAAGGCTGGTTTTCCCACACTGTCTGCTGACCCTATGTCTTGGTAATGTTTTCCATGACAGAGGCAAATGGTTTGGTCTCAACTAGTGATAGAAATCAAATACTTAAAATGCTTGGATTCATTAAGTGGAATTAAAGGCACACATATCTTTCCTTAGCACAAGGTTTCTTTCCCAGTTCCCCTTCCCAAAGCTTTTATGAGTTTGAATTGTTACTTATGTCAATGATTCATCACTGCAGAGTTGGCTCTAATGTCCCCAGGCAGAATTTCTCTTTATGGTGTTCCTACAGGGGCACTGAGCTCTCTTCCCCTGGTCTGCCACGTGCAATTTCAAAGACCAACGAAGACTCTAAGATGCCACCAGTGCCTGGCACATTGCAGAGTTCAACAAATTTGTTTAAATAAATATGATTCCGAGTCATATCCTAATTTAAGAGCTGATTTTGTATATGTGAGCATTCCGCCACGCATGTGAAGACATGAGTTTCATTTTCTTAATCTTAAAGGGAGCATAACAATGTTAAACATAAAATGCACGTCGCCAAGGAATTGTATACGATGGTGGAATGAAACACAGTCCTGGCAGCAGTCAGGACTCTGCCACTTACTGTTTGGGAGGCAACCCAGCGAGGGCCCCATCCATCCTTGCACATTCTTACAGTGCACAAGCTTGACAGCTGAGGGAATGTCTCCCTATGGGACAAAGAGCAGGCTTGCTTAGTGCCTGTGATAAAGCGGGGCGTTCCTCAGGCGTGGCATTTCCCACCTGTAATGCGACCCATTTTGTGTGCGAGCCTCCATCTGGACCCATCCGCTTCGTTCCTGTGAGAAGTGGGGTCCAGGGTACCAACGCAAACATGTCGCCACTCTGGCTCCTGCCTTTGTCGCGAGTCTTGGATCTGTGATCCCGTCGTCGTGCGTGTTCTTGTCGGCATTCTCGAACGTGTGAGAAGCTGACGCGTTAGCCTGCCGGGAGAGGAAAACCTCCGATTTTTCAGTTCTGGATGCTAGCTAGTCCCTACACGATGCATTTCACCTCCCTCAGCGGCGGCTACCCTCCCTGTACAGGGGAGATCGTACCTGCTCACAGCGTCGTTGCGGGTAAATTCAGTAACGGTGTAGACACCTCCCACACTGGAAGCGCCCTGGAAGCCCCTCTCCTTTCCCTCTCCAGAACACCGACAGGGGCCACTCGGCTCTGGTGCCTGACGACGCTGGGCGGACGGCAGGGCAGGGCCCGTGGCTGGGCGCCGACCCGCCTGAAGGACGCGCCCGGCGGGGCTCGCCGAGTGGAGCCGGAAGCGGGGTTGTGTCCTGCGGCAGTGGTCGCATAGCAACCACGCGGTTTTTCGTTTTTATTTTTAATTTAGATCGTCTATTCCATGGGCTGCGGGGTCGTGTGGGTGGGGATGACTGGGGCACTGAGGCACCCCCACCCCCAACACTCCCCGGATTCGTGGCGACCTCGCCCCGCCGAGCAGCCTGCGGCTCCGCGCGCCCCCGCCCTCCGCGGCCCACGCGCGCTCCCGGCGCCCCACGCGCGCGCGCCCGCCCTCCCCGCCGCAGCCCACGCGGCCGCGGGCTCCGGGCACGCGGGCTCCGGGCGGCTGCGCGGCGCCCGCGGAGGCGGCGCGCGGCGGCGGGACGAGCGCCCGGAGGATGCCGCGGCGCGGGGCGCGTCGCCCCCCTCAGCCCACCAGAGCCCGGATGCCTCAGAAATTCGGCTCTGGGTCTGCGGGGAGCGAAATGCAACCCAGAGCCCGTTCCCCCGAGCCCCGCGCAGATGCACACGCACAAGCACGCACACGGGCGTCGGCGCGGCCGCCGGGGAAGGGCCCGGACCCCCGAGGGGCCGCCGAGAGGGGCGACGTCACGGCGCAACGGCCGGCCTGGGGCCCGCACCGCCGCGGCCGGAGCCACCCGGTAGGCGGGGTGCGCGGGCGGGGGGGGAGGACGCCGGCGGGAGGGCGCGGGCGTGATTTGTCCTGCGAGGCCGGGACGGCGGCTTGGGCGGGCCGGAGCCCGGGCTGCGGCTGGCGGAGCCGCCGGGACGCGGCCCGCCCTCTTTTGCCGGGCTCGTCCCCCTGGCTGCGAGGCCGTCGTCGGGGAAAGGCCGGCGCCCGCGCGCGGCCCGGGTGTGGTGTCTGGGCCGGGACCATATGCCCCGGCCGCGGCGGTGCGGACGGCTGCAGGGGGCTGGGCAGGGCCCGAGGGGGCTGGGCAGGGCGCGGGGCCGTTGCCTCTGGCTTAATATAGCAGATGCGCCGGGACTCCAACAGGTGGCTCCGTGGCGCAATGGATAGCGCATTGGACTTCTAGAGGCTGAAGGCATTCAAAGGTTCCGGGTTCGAGTCCCGGCGGAGTCGCGGCTTTTTCTTAGGCGATTTAATTCCCAGCCAACCTTTTCCCCCTCGTTCCCCTTTTCCTAGATGGTCTTAACACGCTTCCCAGTCCCTCTCTCTCTTCCCGCCGCTTCCGGATCCTGCGGCCCTTTCTCCTGGAGATAAGCCCGAGTCCTCGCCCCGCCGCTCCATCTCCAATTGCCCGGGTTTGGGGGCGTAAAGCCTGGGCCCAGGCGACTGAGCACGTGATCCGGGAACTGCGAAGAGCGGCCTCGGGCGGCCGCGGAGCGAGGCCTCGCGCCTTGGGCTTAAGGGAGAGCGCGGCGAGGCCCGGGCCTGGGTAGGCTCCACAATCGTCACCAGCATCTCCAGGCAGTCAGGGCGGGGCCCAGGAATCTATATTTTGATAAGGATGCCCTCTCCTCTTGCCCAAGGTTCCCGTGCAGAGGTCCGAGGACCCACCCTGTCGGTCAGCTCTTCCAGGCAGAGATGACCATCCTGTACCTCTCCTGAGACCTCAAAGCTTTGCACAAGATTAAGGTTCCACCTCAGGAAACACGAATAAATGAATGAATGAATGGCATTTTACAAATTTATTGTAATAAATCTTAATTCGTGCAAAAAAACAAAATCAAAATCCCCCCCACCCCCAAAAAAAAGTATAGGGAAAAGTAAACCATCTTTCTTGTTCCTATGTCCCACTCAGCCTTACAGTTCTCTCCATAAGCCATTAGTGAAAATGATATCTGGAAGTGTTTTCAGATGTTATGCACACATGTAAGCATTTTTGTATCTTGCCGCGCAGGATATATGTTTATTGATGTTAGTGACATAGATACACAATTGGTAATATGTTACACTTGCTCCCTCACCTAAGGCAAGTAGAGCTGCCTTGTTCCATTGTGCATCTGTATCATGATTTAGCAGCACCCGGTAGTTGGACATTACAAACAATGCTCCAGTGAATATCCTTGTTCTTACATTATTGTACACAGATGCAAGTATATCTGTAGGATAGATTCCTAGGAAGTTGAATTGCGAGGTCAAAGGTTTGTGCATTCTTTGGTAGATATTGCCAATTGCTTTCGTGGAGATTCTGCCCATTTTACTCTCACTAGCAATGTGTGAGAGTGCCCATTTCCCCATAGCCTACATGTTATCAAACAGGTGAAAAAAGATTTCTAGTTGTAGTTTCAATTCATGTCTTTTATTAGTAGTGAAGGTGAGCATCGTTTCATATATATAAAATAATTTGTATTTCCTATTGTTATTTATTTGTTTTTGAGTTTTGCTATTTTTCTGTTGCATCATTGGTCATTTTTCTTACTGATTTGAATGAAATCCCTACATATTAAGGAAACCAGCCCTTTATGCTATGTTATAATTCTTTCCTGGGTTATTTTTCTTCTGATTTTGTTTATGGTGTTTTTTTTTTTGTCGTACAGAAATTCATATATTTGGATTTATGAATCTTTAATGGCTTGTAGGGTTGGGGTTATACTGCACTCGGATTGTTAAATAATTTCATTTTTTTTTAGTGCTTTTATGGTTTTATTTTTAGACTTAGTCTTTACTTCATCTGGAATGTATTTTTGTATAAGGGGTGAAGTGAGAGGTTTATTAAAAAATCACTGATAATGAACAGTCCTCCTTTTCTACACTAATTTGAAATGCCTTCTTAATCATTTTCTAAAATCTCATATGTATTTGGGTTTCTGGATCCTCTCTTCTATTCCACTAATCTGTGTGTCTTAATTCTGATTCATCAGAATATGTAGTAGGGCTAGTCCTCCCTCCTAACTCTTTTAAAAGATTTTTTTTACCACTTATTCTTGAATTATTTTTCCCATATAATATTAATAATTGGAACTTATTTAGCATTTGTTATATACTAGGTACTATTCCAAGTGCTTGATGTATTTTAATACATTTAATCTTCCAACAACTCTACCACATAGATATTATTCTTTCAGAAAGAGTTATCTGAGATACAGATAATTAAGTAATTTGTCCAAGCTAATAATAAGCGGCATACCATGATGGGAACCCAGAAAAGCTGATTCTGTGGTTAAAACCATTTTCTATATTCTCTTTGCACATGAGCTTTAGTTTCAGCTAGGCTGGCTCTAATCCTAGGAGGTATTTGTATTGTAGTCATGTTATTTATATATTAATATAGGAATAATTGGACTAATTATGATGTCAAGTCTTCCTATTTAAGATTAGTAGGGAAAAATATTTTTTTAAGTACACCAGCTCCTTTTCATTTGCTCATCTCTTTTTCTGTGCTTTTCAGGGGTGTGTTAAAGTTTTCTCTCTCTGTCTATCTCTCTGGCTCTCTCTGGCTCTGTCTCTCTGTCACTCCCCGTCCCCCATATCTCTCTCTCTCTCTCTCTCCCCCCATATGTGTGTGTGTGTGTGTGTAAGTATATATATACATATATATGTGTGTGTGTACACACACACACATATATATATATAACTTTATTACTAGTTTATTTTTTAAATTTGGTTCTTTTGTTCCATTTTATTTTCTATGTTGTTATGGTTTGTGTATATGAAGGCTTTTGATATTTTAAATAATTTTATATTTAACCATCTTATTGAACGATCTAACCATTTAAAATAGTTTTTGAGTTTAAAATCACAATGAGATTCTAATTCACACATTAGGATGGCTATAATAAAAAAAAACATGATAACAAGTGTTGGCAATGATATGGAGAAGTTAGAATCCTCATACATTGCCAGTGGGAATGTAAAATGGTACTGGAAAACAGTTTAGCAGTTCCTCAAAAAGTTAAAAATAGAGTACTGTATGACCCAGCGATTCCAGTCCTAGGGGTGTGTGTGGATACACACACATACACCCAAGAGAATTGAAAACGTATATCCACATTTGTACATGATTGTTCATAGCAGTATTATTCTTAATAGTCAGAAAGTAGAAACAATCTAAATATCTGCCAATTGATGAATGGAGAAACAAAATGTGAGCTATTCAAATAATGGAACATTATTGTATTAATTTAGCAATAAAAAGGAATGAAGTGCTATTCATGTTGCAACATGAGTAAACATTGAAAACATTATGCCAGTGTTCTTGGGAAAGGAACCAGTCACAAAAGACCACATATTGTATGATTCCTTTTATAGTTGACCCTTGAACAGTGCAGGGGTTAAGGGCACAGTTGAAAATCTGTGTATAACTTTTGACTCCCCCAAAATTTAAGGCGACCCCAAGCAGGACCAAAATTCGTGGATGCTCAAGTCTCCTATAAAAATAGAATAGATCAATGCATACAGTCAGCCCTCCACATCAGTAGATTCCCAACAGTCCAGGTATTTATTGAAAAAAAAAAAAGCCATGTATAAGTGGACCTGTGTAGTCTAAACCTGTGTTATTCAAGTTCAACTGTATATTAAATATCCAAAACAAGCAAATCTATAGACACAAAGTAAATTAGTGGTTGCCAGATGCTGGAGGTAAGGGGAATGTAGAGTGAAGACTAGTGGGTGTGGGTTTTTTCTGGGAGGTGATGAAAATATTCCAGAATTAGTGGTGATAATTGCATAACTCTGAATACTAAAAATTACCCACTGAATTGTACACTTTTTAAAAGGGTGATATGTTTGATATGTGAATTATATCTCAATTTTCAAAAAGGAAAGGCAGTTTTTCAATTCTTTGTTGTGTTTTCCGGAAAATTATCTTCAAGGGAGGCTGAATGGTCATTTTGCCTTCTCTTTTCTAATTTTTATGCTTTGTGTTGTTTCTCTTGTAGTAGCATCAGCTAGTATCTCTAGAAGATGTTCTTTATGAAAATGGTGATAGTAAACTAATTTCTCCCGTTCCTCACCATTAGGGGAATGCTTCTTCACTAAGTATCATGGTAACTTTGGGGGTGGGCACGTGCACATGTGCACACATACACGTATTAATCACATTAAGAAAATATCCCTGTTTATCAGCAATCTATGGAGATTTTTCTCCTTTGATCTATTAATACTGTGCAAAATGTTAATGTATTTTCTAATATCCAGCCTTCCTTATATTTTCGAAGTGAATCCCACTTGTTTATGATGTATATTTATTTTAATATTCTAATATTTTGCAATTTTTGCATGTTTTGGAAGCTTGATATTATTTACCATAAGTACAGCATTGTTTAGAATGGCCCCAAACTGGAAATAACTTAGACATCTGTCAATATGGATCTGTTTGAAGAGAGTGTGGCAGAGTCATATAATTAAGGATAATGTACACCTTTAAAAAATGAGAAAAATTTTTATATACTGCTGTGGAAAATGTCTAAGATTAATGAAAAAGCTAATATACAAATAAAATGATATTCCAATTGTGTTACATAATGCTAATAATAGTAATAACATCTATTACTATGATTGTGCATTGAAAAATTCTGGAAAGATATACAGTTAATAGTGTTGGGGTAAGAGGGGCAGTTGTATGAAGGGTGGGGGCCTCCTGTTTTACTGTATACCTCTTTATAATGTTTGAGTCTTTTTCATAATAAGCCTACCTTATCCTTGTAATAAAAAGTTAATTTTTAGAAAGTTAAAAGGAAAAAACCCTAATGCTAATGAAGAAGGAAAGTAAAAACATTTCATGCCTTTTCTTTGGTTACTTTCACATAGGCAGCCCTGACATTGCTTATCCATCCATTAAAGATTTTCCTAACTTGATCTAACAAACATTTATTGGCCCTTTACACTTTACTGTATGCTGGATCTCAGCCATAAATATACCCTTTGGTAGTTCCTCCTCCTGAGAGTGCAGAAGCATGTTAACAAGATATCTCTTTACAGAGTGATTCTGGCCGGCACTGTGTCCTGAAGGTCTTGTACACCTTGTTAAGGAGTGTGGACTTTACCCTAAAGGCAATGGAAAACCACTGAGTAGCTTTTAGGTGGAAAACAGTTTGATTAGATGCATCTTGTATTATCCCTCTGGCTGCAGTGTGGATCCCAAGCTGGAAAAGCACAAGACTGGCAGCCAGAGTACCAGTTCAGGACAGTTGGAGTAATCTAGGTAAGAAAATGAAGAGGGCTGGAACTAGGGAGGTGGTTTGGAAAGACAGATAATTGTACAAACTGGAGACATATCAAGGGAGTCTGAACTGATGAGACTTTATGAATTAAGGAACATATAGAGGAGAGGGAAGGAACAGTCAGAAAAGCCTCCTATTTCTAATTAATTAGGACAGTTGGGTGAATGCTAAAATATTCACTGAGACAATGAAGGAGAGAGAAGTGGGTTTTGGGGGAAAACTACAGATTTGCATGTAACTTTAAGGTCTCTGGAGTATCTGGAGATGTGCAGTTGGCAGTTGGATATGTAATGCCAAACACATAGCAAGCTCTCAATAAATATTGAATAGAATTGAAGGTAGGCATGTAGAAAGAGGGAGGGGGAAAGAAAAGGTCTGGAGCTCAGGAGACCAATGTAGGCTTGAGATTTGAAATTTATTATTCTACAAATGGGACTTAAAACTCTGTACATAGATCATGCAGGGAGAGTGTAGAGTGAGGAGAGATGATGGTTGAGGAAAGAAACTCAGAGCACAGACATTTGAAGGACTGGCAAAGAATGTCTTCAGAGAGACCACGTGGATGGCTAGAAAGGTAGGAAGAAAACAGGAAGTGTTACCTCCAAGAACCAAAGGAGCAGTTTTCTTCTAGGGAAGGGAGTCAAGGAAAAGATCTCACATTTTTTCTAAACATGTGCTTTATGACAGCAACTGTAACAGTTGCCATCTAATTATCTTCCAAATTCTGAGATGTATGAATTACCCTCATTTTATAGATAAGAAAATTATGATGCAAAGATGTTATGAGGGGGGAGTAAGGTGAAAGGATTAGTTTAGCAATGATGGAAAAATAACCTTTTTTGAGGCAGGTAGGAAGAAGGCAGAGATAAAAGCATGAAGGTGAAGAAGAGAAAATTGAAGGTGCTCATGGTCAAGGACTTATTTTCTTTGTGCTCTTTTACAGCTCTGCCTTATACACCCAGGATTCCAGGAAGGTATTGACAAGGTGGGAGCTGTCTCAAAGGGTGGAGATGTTCCCGTCTTATTGCTACTTATGGCCAATACAGACTCTAAAGAACAGTGTCCAGGAGTGGTTTCATTCCAGCTTCCTCCTGCTCTGAGTTTTTCAATATCTATCAGCATTTAAAAATATTTTATAACCTCATCCACCTTCAATTTGACACCTGCTTTTTGAGTACTGGCTTTGTGCAAGGAACCATGTTAGAAGGAAATACAAAGATGAGTGAGATCAATTGCATTTTCTTAAAGAGTTTATCCCAGTGAAAGACAGCCATAGATTGGTGGTTCTGTAAATTAGGATTAGTTTGGTTATGAGTGACAAGAAACTCAAAATAACAGCGGATTTGGCATATAGAGGTTTCTTTTTCTCACGTGGAAGTCCAGGGAATGGCAGCTACTTGATAATAAGGGATTCTGGCTCATTCTTTCTTCCTTATAATGCAGCTCCCATCTCATGTTCCAAGATGATTGCTTCTCTCTCTGCCATCAGGTCATTGGAGTTGGGCGGGGAGAAAAAAGGGGTAGAGCTCCGTTCCAAACGCACCCTGCTTTGAAGGACACCTTGCATAAGTTGCATATACCACTTTCATGCATATCCTATGGAAAGGTGGGACTCATGGCTTTCCCCCCAGCCCCCAGGTGGCCACATTGATTTGTAAAAAAGTTCAGCAGTTCCTCCTGGTGATGCTGAAACAGGTTTGCAGATAGCTAGAATACAAGGCTAAAATAAAAGTGTGACAAAAAGAGTATTTACTAGCTTTGTGACAGTAGGCAGGTTAACTTCTTTGTGCCTCAGTTTCTTCACTTATTAAATGAAGATAGTAGCAGCACCTACCTCATAGATTTTCCTAGTTGCCTAAATTATTGTGTGTATAAATATGTATTTCATGTGTACACACATAATGGTTATATAAAAAAGTTACTTGTAAGGTCTTAGAAGAGTGCCTGGTATTTAGTAAGTGATATAGATGTTTGTTAAATACAAATAAGCACAGTTAAATGGAAATTTCAAGGGGATACAAATCAGTGGAGAAAATCCCCAAAAAAGGTTTTATGAAGAAATGTAAACTGTCAGCTCTGTGATGCCCAAGAACAGCCTTATTCCTTCCCTGGGCATGCCCAGCAACTAGCACAGTGCCTCACACAAAGAGTAGATAGGTGCTCAAAATACTGATTTCTGAATAGGCTTGAAAGGTCAGTAGTAGTTTGTTAGGTAGGATGGAGGCAAGGAAAATCTATTAGGTGGAGTTAACCATATGAACAAAAGACATAAATGTTGAAAACTCACTGTATCTGGCACAGTAGCTGGTGTGCATAGAATTTGGTATATGCTGGTATATGTTGACTGACCAAATACTCAATGTCAACTAGTTTGGTTTGGCTGAAATGTATCAGTTGGGTCCAAGCAGAAAAACACATCACTCCAGAGAATTTAACTGAGGGAATTTTTACACAGGTGATGGAAATGCTGAAAGTATAGGCAACTCAGAGGTTGCAACAGTAGAAACCTCTATCACCCTAGTGCCAGAGGGACAATGAGGAGATGATGTTACCAAAACCCAGAAGGTTGGGCTACTGGGGGGGGGGCTACCTGGTGGGAGGTGGGAAATGGCAGAGCCACAATCCAACCCAAGAGAGGGAAATAACCTTCTCTTCTGCCCTCCAGTCTTAGGTCATTGTCTCACTAGGAAGGCAGTTGGCAAAGGACTCTGGGAAATGTAGTTATCTGCATTCCAGAGCAGAGAAACAAATAACCAGCACATATGAAGTTTGAGGCATGACCAGGGGAATGGTGAATATAAACCTGTGGTGTCATTTTTTAGAGAGTCTTGAGTGTCAGATCTTGAATGTAGGCGTTTTTGCATGTTTTAGTAGGCAGAGGTGGGCCATAGTAGGTAAAAATGCAGAAGAGCTTCATTAAAACTATTTTGGAAAGACTTCCCCAATGCAGGTAGGATGGAGAACAGGGAAATAGTAGCTTTTCTTTCAGTACTTGTTATGTGCCAGGTATAGTGCTAAGCACCTATTTAGCTATCTCAGTAAGATGATGTGTCTGTTTCTGGGTATGTTGCGTTTGAGATGACTTCATGACATGTGGATGGGTGTGCTGTATAGTTAATTGGAAATGTGCATCTGGAACAGATGTAGGGATGGAGATTGGGTCTTTTGTAGAGAGGTGAGGGAAAAAGCTGGAGAGGGAGGAAGATACTCAGAAGAGGGCAGGCATTATGGGAAACCTACTAAAACATGCAAAAACGCCTCTAAACAGCCAAGTATAGCCTCCCATCTTACATCCTTGTTATGGAGACCCATGTTCTCAGGTATTATAAGGATAATGGTGTTTCTCTAAAGTAGTTGTTTTTATCTTAATACTGAACACAGAACTGGTTTTTGTATTAGATGCTAGAAATTATGCTAGAAACAGTTTCAGAATTGTTTATTAACTTCAGTATGGCTTCAACTAATTTCTTCCATCCTCACTTTTTCCTTTCCCCAAATTCATCACTTAAACAAAAACGAGCTGTGTTGTAGGCATTTTTTTTAATAAGCTGTCTTAAAAACATTTTGGAACAAGATGGGCTATTTTAGAAGGCCTGTTTTCATCAGCTTTAACCCCAAAATTTTCTAGGTAGTCTTCACTATCTTTTAAGTCCTTTTTATAGCTTCATTTAGCTCTCTGGTCACATACTAACATACATTTGCTCTAAGAACACTTGTACCATTCTTTTAGTTTCAACTGTGACTTTTATATCAGCCGCAAGCAGATCCCTATATCTGTAGTTTCTGGATTTAAGTGTACAGCTCGTAAAAGGGCATTTTTCGTCTGTCATCTTCTCCCTACACACATGCTTCTACATCTTAACTGAAATACTGTTAATTACAATCGTTATATATATATCTTTGAACATTATTTTAAAGATTTTTAAATGTTAAACTTTACACTTTCTAAATGTCTTTTAATTCAATTTTCTTTAAATAATCAAGCATTGAAAACTTTATAAAAATGTTAATTATTTTTAATTGGTTTAGGTTCTTTTCCTTTCTTCCCTCAAAAGGTCTAAGCATGGGTGGGTCTTTTATAAACACAGCTATTTTTATTCCAAGGGGCACTTGATTCTTAAATCATCTTTTTCCAAATAGAGATCCCTATTTACAAATAGGGACCGTCTATTTTATGTGATCGTTAGTTTTCAAAAACATCTTTAGTAAATAAAGGGGAGATGTAAAATACTGTGGTTTGCTTTGTGAATCTTAATTGCGAAATTTCTTCTTCTTTCGAAACTTCTTTCCTGCTGCATTTACTGCTTTTTCAGCCATGATCTCTGAGTACTTCCTTCGGTTGTATCTAAAAAGAAAAACCAAACTTTTAAATTAAAAAATATGACATACCAGACATTAGAAGTTAATGTAACCTTTTGGTGAGGGGGAAGCCACTTCTAAATACCTTTTTATATTTGTATTTTAACCATCTATTCATCACATTTGTATTAAGTACCATGTGTGTAAGGAGCCACACTAGGAGCTGGAGATAGGAATGAACCAGACAGCCAAAGTCCCTGCCCACATAGAGCTTAATCTATTATGAAAAAATGGCAACTGTAGAGGGAAGCTCTTGAAAATCCTTCACTAGATACCCATGCCCTACAATCCAGCTACCAGAGAATATCAAATGCTTTAAATACTTTTGTGGAATAGAAATGTAAAATAAGGACTAAGGAGAACAAAAAGTTTACACTTATCTGAAAACACACAATGTATTTCTGAGAACTTTAAGAAATACACCGCAGACCAATGGTTTTCAAAGTATGGTTCAGAAATTAGACCCTTTCAAGGGGATCATTAGGTGAAAACTGTTTTACAAGACTATTTAAGACATTGTTGCCTTTTGCATGTTCGTTCTCTCTTGAGAAACACTGAAGGTTTCTAGGAGCTACACAATGTATGTTATCAAAGCAGACTGATGCAGAAGCAGATATGAGGCTCCAACTGTCTTTAAGCCAGACATTAAAGAGATTTGTACTAAATTATTTTTGTTTTGTTTATGAAACTATGTTAATATATGATGGGTTTATTATTTTTAAATGAATCAATATATCTAAAGTTTCTTAATTTTAATTTCCACCATGGTAAATATTGATAAATGTAACCCACGAAAGTTCTTTGGATCTTTAGTTATTTTTAAGTTCAAAGGCATCTTCATACCAGAGAACTACTATAGACTATACTTCCCTGGGCTTTGGGCTTTAGAAACACAATTTATTGCATAAAAATGATGTAGCAGCTAGAAGCTTCAATAAAGGGCTGTCGGTACAATTATGGAAAGTTAAAAAAGTCTCTCTCTAAAGAGTACAAAAATCTTTTGTTCTAAAGCACATTCATGTGTTACATAAATCTGTTATCATTACTAAAGTGAAGATAAGCTAAAAATCTCTTTAAAACAAACTATTTAAGCCATTTACAACTTTACAGCTCACTCAAACCTAAAACCACAACTTACACTTTCTAAGAAACCTAAAATTAGATTAAAAATAAACAGAACTAGAAACCGCATACAACACAAAAGCTAATTACTACTAATTACAACACATTACTACTAATGAACACCTGATGCACTAAATACAAATATTTGGTTAAGTTCCCTATCCCAAAGTGGTCAAAGGACAGAACACCTCTTGAGATGGTTGTAGAGAGGATTAAAACTTTCATGGAGAGATGGACTAGTAGAGTGTTTCACATATTGTGGCATGTAAATTTTGGTGATTAACAATATTAATTTAAAGTAATGTATTAATGTACATAGAAAAATATAACAGTATCTATAAAGTTTCCTTTTAAAGTAAGCAGTATACAGATAACGAAAACATTGTGAAAATCGTATTCAATGACTGAAGTACAGGAAACAATGAATTGACAAGACAACTTCTAACCTGTAATTTTATGACTTTCATTCTAAATTTCTAGTTTACTGTCTCAACTTTCTTATTCTAAGATTATTTTTTAGTGTTTCAACACTTACCATATATGGATAAAAACTGACCTACTGTAATCTTGATGATAATCTCAAGATCACAACAATGTTGATAGTGCTTATTTCTAAAATTTTTACCATTACCAAGACTCATTAAATAGCTTACATAACATACAGAATAAACTTTATTTACCTTGCCTACTATCTACATTATTTTTAAAACCCCTGATAAATATTTTCACTTTTGCTATTAAACCAATCTGGAATCTCAGCAAGAGGTTTCTGTATGAGACACGCTTTTAAACATCCCATAATGTAGCTGCTTCAAAGACATTTGAACATACTCAGATTGCTCCTGTTTTTAAAAAATCCTCTAATTTTGTATTTACTAGCCCTGCCTCTCCCTCCCCCTTCACAACTGAACTTCTTCAGTTGTGTTCTTCATTTTCAACTCGTTCTCCAGTCTGGTTTCCTCCCCATCACTCCTTTAAAACTCCTTCTGCCAAAGTTACTGGACTTCAATGTAACTAAATCCAAAGGAAGTTTTTAGTTGTTTCATTTGATGTCTCAGCAGCATTTATCCGTGTTAACTCCATCTGGCTTCTATCTGCTTAAAACATTCTCTTTCCTTGACTTCTACGATACTGTGCCCTCCTGGTTTTCTTAACATCCCTTGGCTATTCTTTCCCAATCTTCTTTGCAGGCTCATTCTTCTCTAGCCAGTCAAATATTTTCAAGCTTCCCTCTAAAGCAGTGGTTCTAAACTGGGAATGGTGGTGCCCTGCAGGGGACATTGGAAATGTCTGAAGACATTTCGTACTGTCTTGAATGGGGTAGGGGAGAGGGTGCTAGTGCCATATAATTGGTAGAGGCCAAGGATGCTGTTAAACATCCTACAATGCACCTGGAAGTCCCCCCCAATAAAGAATTATCCCATTCACAATGTAAATTGTGCTGCTGTTGAGAAACTGTGCTATAAAGCATTTAAAAATTATCTAAAATTTAAAGTTTATACATATTCTAAAGGAAAGCATACAATTATAAAGTAAAACATAAACTCCTTTACCTTCTGAACTCAGAATCAGCCAACAGTTCTTCCACAATTGTTTTCTTCCTTTGTTTTTTAGGAATTCGTGAATGGTAGAAGTCAGCTGGATTGTCAACAATGGTTCCAATCTAGGAACAAATGATTGATATAAGTCATGCAATACCTGAATACCACATTGCTTTCAAATTTCAGGGTATATCTAACAAAGTATATTTATAGAAAGGAATGAAAAACACAAGCTTACATTACACCAATATCAAAGTTAATTTTGCCATTTTTAAAAAGCAAAAATATATCACCTATTCAATTTGCATTAAGTCATACTAATATTTCTTTTCTAGAATTTGTCATAAATCCAAAATTCCTGTTATATATTTAGTGCTAGACAGTACATAAATTCTTGCTTAACAGTGTAACTAGAGGGAAAAAGTGGCACAGATATTAAAAACTTGTTTTAGCTTCCCAACTTAATGAAACTGACACATCAATTCTACTACATACCTATTTGATCTCCTAGGTTATCATCAATTCTGCCAGCTTAGAACTATTGACCACTTTGCCTTAGTTCATATATTCATCTGAATAAAATTTACCAAGCATCTACAATGTGTCAAGCACTGTTCTAGGTTTTAAGGAAACAAAGAATATCTGATCCCTGGCAGTGAGGAGCCCATAGTCTTAAGGAAGATCCATTAGGTAACTAAAAAATTAAAGCACAATATTATGCTGAACAAAACACTAAACAGGCTCTGAAAACTAAGTGACCAAACCTAAGGGAGGTAAAGATGGTTTCACAAGAGTGACATTTTAGCTTGAATTTAAATGGGTAAAATTTCACCAAGCAAACTGCAGAGCCAAGCACAGGCAAAGGCAGTACCAAAACCATTCTGTGCATATTCTGAGAAGACTGAGTAGTTGAATGTGTTCACACTTAAGAGGCTATATGACAAAGGAAGAGTTGGTGAACTGGTTTGAGTGCAGACTGTGAAGGGCTATATTAAGGGATATAGACTCTACCCTACATGTCACAAAGACTACAAAGGCTACACAGCGGAGGATGGATTAGAGAGAGAACAGACCTGGGGGGAAAGAATATTATACTAATCCAGATGAGTAACATGAAAGGTAGTCAAGAACAACAAAATGAACTTCAAAGAGCTACGAGAGGGTGACTCCACTCGACTTTCATCTGAAAACACTTTGAAAACCAACTTTTAACTTATTTTCAGAACTTTCCTTGAAAACAAGAGGAGCTTGGTGCAAATGATTCCCTTTTCCCCTCGATCCTGCAAGGATTCTTGCTCTTAGGCTAGTAGTGTTCACATATGGAACAGCCATCTTACAAGTTCTGTAACTTTTAGAGACCTGATCTAGGAACCCAGTTACCAGTTGCCAACACTGTCTCTATACGGAAAGCCATAACTAGCTGGTGGCTGTCTGAACTGAGATCTGGCCATTATTATATGCTGTGAGCAGATGCACATTGTAAATATTTGTCTATTTTAATAGTAAAGAGAAAGATTACACTATAGTGCTTTCCAAACTAAAATCCATAGATTATCATCAGTATTATTCTGTTTGCTTCATACCTGGAAGTACTTAGGGAAGCCATCCCTATCATTTTTCTTGTAAAACCTTTTTGGGTCCATGCTAGCCCTCATCTTCAGTGCTTTGAGATCATTTCTAAGTTCATCCGTCAATTCTGGAGCTTTCATACCAAACCAGCCATCACCTGCTGTTTTTTGTCGCTCTTTCTGAAATTGATTTCAAAAACAAAATTCTAATTTTAATAAACACTGTATAAATTATACCTCATTTCCCCCAAAATTCTATATACAGAAAATTTCATTAATTAAAAACAAATGAGGTTACTTTACAGAATACATTACTCTCCAGATTCATCTTTCATAAAAGAAATTATATAAAAAAAAATGATTTCTCTGGTAAATTATGTAAAGCATTTAGTTTCATAAATGAAGTCGCCTTAAAATTTAATTTTGTCTTTTAGTAAGAACTGCTGACTTGGTGGGAGAATAACACAGCTTTAATTTTTCTTATCTAAAACAGCCTACATGAGATAGTATACAAAAACATTTTCACTTCTGGAGCTTAAACGTAAACATTAACACTTTTATTCAGTCACCTACGTATCTCTAAGTCACTTCAACACTCAAGAAATTTCTATTTCTTCGGGCAAAAAAGTATTTTTTTTTGAAAACTAACAAGTGATATGCTTAATTTTATTTTGTTACATTCATACAACATATATTATGAAATATCTACTGCGTACCAAGGTGCTTCATAATAGTGACAAGCTATTACTGGAGTACCTTCCTAAAATGTCCTCCAAGTTCTATAACTTCTTTATGTTTATTAGTTGAAATGCCAAATGGATGCAATCCCTTATGTTATACTAAAGAAAATAGCAGATTAAGTAGACCAGGGTTTTTAGCTTACTACATCAAGTTCCCTACAACAGCCTATAACAGAGTTCCTAGCCTTTAATGAACAGTAAGTACCCAGAAGCCAAGAGGTTTGGACAGTTACCTTGTATGGTGGCTGTCTCTGTTTTTAATGGGGAAAAAAAGCTGCATCTATGTGTACCACCTGGTGCACTTTCACTTTGTGAAATTCCATATAAAATGTGTTTACGGGCCTTTAGATATCCATGAGTTTTTTTTGGATATACATACATACACGTGTGTGTATTTTTCACACTTTAGCCAACATCAAGTTTGCTTCATTTTAAAAAGGGATACCAGACAGGCAGCAACAGCATGCACAACAACACTGTGGTGATCTGGTGATTCATAACACAATTTCCAGTGTCCCAGTCACTCCATCCTTAGAACATGTGTGATCACAATAGATGAGACTGGATTGGCACAAACTACAATGATGCTTTTTAGCTGAACACATCCTGTCGAACACATCTATAAAGTCTAAGTAATGAGAGTCATACTTACCCTGCGTTTTTTTTGAAGTTGATACTTAGATTCACGGTATGGTGGAACACAATCCTTTTTTTCAAAATCAGGAGTAATGATAGCTTTCTGCAGAAACTATAATATTAAATTGGTTTTAAAGGAATGTCAGAATGTCACGTAACTTCAACATTTTTTCTCTCATAAAGGAAATACCTCTCAAACTGTGACGACTACTCCAAATATATTAATCTTCTTTATGCATATAGTACTGCAAGTTGTTCCTGTCCTTATATTTGTAAATTGTATCAATAATACTGTTTTAGGAGGCAAACTGCAGGCTTATTTTAGGAAATCTGCACACATCAGATTTACATAAATGTGTCCATTTGTATTTGTTGGTTTGCAACCACCCACCTGCACCAAACAAGTGGAATACAGACAATAGGAACAATGCCAGAATAGCTCTTGAAACCTCTGAAAAAAAACCTGACTAGTTTTTAAGTTCTTTAATAATGTTGGTGAAACAGCTTCTTGTGATCTGAAGAAATTGGACAGACTATTAAGTACAGTGATACATATTTCAATTAAAACACTTTTTATGCTATACCAATGATATCACCTATCTAGACAAATCTGTTTTTTGTAATTCAATGTATCTTGGATGATCTTTCAATGTCAATTCATACACAGATCAACAACTTATAAATACATTACAATTTTTCTTCTGGCATTTAGTTTAACAGTCCCTTTTTTTCCCATTAAACGTTGTAATCACCTCTGCATACTTGTGATTATTTCTATAGAATAGATTCTAAAAATGGGTTGTTAAATTTTTATATACTGCTCAATTGTCTTGCATTAAAACAATATAAACAGAGAATCAGTGCACTTTTCTTTACATTGCCACCAACAGTAGTGGTTATCTTTTTGTATATTGTCAGTGATTGATGCCTCTTGGCTATTTTCATTTGCTGATCATCTTTTTATGTATTTATTAGCTATGGTCACATAAACAGTATGACACTATTTAGTCATCCTAGGCAAGTAACAGCAACAACAAAAAAATGCAGAAGTCATTTAGTAAAAGATTAACAGATCTGACCACATAAAAATTTAAAACTTATGCAATTAAAAACACCTTTAAAAAGTAAAAGAACATAGGTTAATACCACTAAAATGCAAAATACATTTCCACAAATTAATAAGAACACCACCTTATTTAAAAATGAATATCTAAAAGAGTGCAGGCATTCCCATAGAAGAGAACTTATACAGGTAATTAGTCATGTCAGTGCAAAAACTAAAAATGACTGACTACTCTTTAACCCTCAAAATAGTTCACAGGAATACAGCAAATATTTAGTCAATGATATTTTATATTATCAACTCAGAAAATCAGATAGCCCTAATTCAGGTTCAGGCCTAGAAATTTCTGGACATAGATTAGCAGCCTAGACTTTCCCATCATTAAGAAAAAAAATGACATTTATTAAACAAGAGCTCGTGTGTCAAGTAGCATACTAGGCATTAGGAAACTGGTCCTCAGTCAGTAGAAATTGGCAACGTCTGAAGACATTTTTGGTGTGTTTGGGAGGTATGGATGCTACTCGCATCTAGTAGGTTAGAGAGGCCAGGGTTGCTGCTAAACATCTAACGATGCAGACATCCTCCCACAACAAAGAATTAGCCAGCCCAAACCAACAGTATTGCTGAGGTTGAGAAATCCTGATTTAGGAATACAAAGATAAAAGACAGTAAAATAACAATTAAATCATGATTAATAATGAATCTGATCAATACCAAGTATTGCAGCACAGAGGTTTGGGGAAGGACTAGTTTCAAAGAATGTTTCCCAAAAGCAATGATCTATGAACTCTGCATTGGACTGGGAAAGAGCAGGGTGTGTTAGGGAACTATAGCAATTTTTCCATGGCGAGGACACAGTGGTCAGAGCTGGAGAAACGCAAGTACCTTTAAGACCCAGGAATCACTGAAGGACTTAAGAGAAACAATGTAAGAAACATCTAGCCTAGGCTTAGTGATTGACTACAAAAAGGAAAGAGATTTAGGCAGTCATTAACCAGGATAGAGACAAAAGAGGAACTGGTTCAGGCAGGGAACAGAAGTAAGGCAATTAGTAAAAAGTGCCTGATCACAAATAAACAGGTAACAGCCATCTGAATTTAAAGACATGAAGAAAGACCTGAGAGGCACCAAGGCTAAAAAATACAGAAGTGGGAAGAAGTTGTGCAAAGTGGCAGCTAAAGCCAAGGGTTTAGATGAGGTTACTCACTCTATAATTTCCTTCTGAAATTAAATGTACAATTTTATGTCTGTGCACATGTGCACTTTTTTCTGGAGGGCTAGGGAGGCACACACAGCTCTCAGATCCTCAACAGGGTTCAGAAGTTAAGAATTAAAAGTACAGCCAGAAAAGAGAAAATGCAGCCCCTGGGGATCATAAGCGCTGGGTGTAGAAAGAGTAACACTGATCCTTTATTACTTTATTTTTCAAGTGCAGTCACCTCTTACCGCTAGGACTTTATAAAAAGAAAAAAAATGTCTCTTGCTAAGGACTAACCATTTCTACAAGTAACTGGCTAGTTCTACAAAAACCTATGAGACACTTCATGTAACTTACCTCATTTTTCTTTTTCTCCTGGATCTGTGTTAGGGTTTTCTTGTTTGAGTGTAGTTTGTCTGCATTAAAATTAATATACAAACCACCCAATTGCTTGATACTGAGACCAGGGTCTATGCTGCTGCTTGTCAATTTTAGACTGAAAGAAAAATGGTCACTTAAAGATCAATTAATTAAAATGGAAACAATTGAGACTATTTTTAAAACCATTTTTTTCTTCTCTCACATTTAACTGTCAACAAAAAAAAAATCTTATCTTTACAATGGAGTTCTGAAAAAGATGAACAAATACATATTTTAAATCTAATAAAGTCATTAAGAAAAGAATTTGGGGATGAATAATGAAACAAAAAATCTTTTGGGTATCGTATTCAAGTTTATTCTCCAGATTTTCTTTAAGAGGATTAAGACCACATAATATGCCAGCAGATTTCATAAAAGGATTTTTATAAAGAAAAGAGATGCATCTGGCAATTCAGCTCAACTTCATATATAGGTAGTGAGTTAATAAATGTACTTACCTCCATCTCAAAAACCATGAGAAAGACAGGTTTTTCTACTGTGAATTTCCAAGTTATATGAACTTAGTTCTGGATAACCAAAGGCATTTGGTAGTGCCTCTAAATCAAGTGAGTTTTAAACAGCAATGAGCAACTCTATTTCTCATTGGATCTTTTTAAATGTCATACTCGAGATAGCTACCAAACTAGAATCTTCTGCAGTTGGCCTGGGCTCCTGCTGTATTTATGAGAATTTCTACTTCATATTACTCAAAACTCCTTTTTATAAGTACACTTGGATGTATAGTCACTTTTTTCCTAATTATTCATGTAAACTAAGCAACCTCTACTGGAAAGTGAAATCCTTCTATTGTAGTGCCTTGGCAGTGATTCTGAATGTAAATTATAACTATTAGGTAGGACTGTGACCTTTAAAAAGTAAGCATTCTGGAGTCTAGCCTCAGAGACTGATTTCATTGGTTTAGAGTGAAGACTGGGCTGAAGACTGGGCTTCTGTTAATGCATAGTTCCTTACCAGGATGCCTGTATATTACCAGTGGATACACTGTTACCAAGGACTTGTGCTTGGGAAAAACAAATTTATAACGGAAAAAGTAACTAAATAGCCCCGAACATTAATACTTTTCAAAGGGGGATAAAAAGGATTATAGGTGATTATTTTTCTCAGGCTTCTATTTTTCAGTTTCTTTACAATCAACATATAGTACTAAAATAAGTTATTTTCCTTCCCTTTTATACTGCTCTTGACAATCATGCAGGAAAATTCCAACAGATGATTTCTAATACATCACCAAAAAGAACACTTTTAGCTATCACTGGTGGGAAATATGATTTAAAAAGGCATCCAGAGACAAGAAAAATGCTGGAAACAAGAGCGTTCCCATAAAGAACCTGAGGCAAAAATTTTCTCGATCCCCATGCTATTTTATTTTATGGTAAATTAGCCACTTGAAAAATGTTATCAAAAACTTTTTAAAAGAAAGTAAAACTTACAGTTTAGACTTTGTGCCATTAAGTAAGTCATCTTCATCACTAAACTCATCATCTTTATTTTTGTCATGGTCTGATGATTCTTCTTCACTTTTTTCATCTTCTTCCTCCTCTTCTTTCTCAATGGCAACCTCACTGGCTTTGTCTTCCTCATCCAAGTAAAAATTTTTATCACTGCTCAATCCAGGAGTTGTGTCAATTACAAACAATGCATTGTCACTTAACATATATTCTGAGTCTCCATTTAATGACTCATTTTGACCACTATTTTCAACAAAACACGCAGTGTCCTCTTCAATCTCACTGTTTTTGGACTGCTGGCTTTCATCACTGCTGCTAAGTAATAAAATAGGATCACCTGTATCCTGAGATTTGGTGAGCTCAGACTTGCACTCAAAATCTACATTCCTTTCTTTGTTCATGTTGTCACTGACAGTTATAACAGTGCACTCTTCATCACTACCATCATCATCACTAGATGTCAAGTCACTTGTTTTTATGGTGCTTTTTCTCTCTTCAGTCCATCTGTCAATTTCCACAACTGCAAATGTTTGAGCTAATGATTTCATTATAGCCTCACAGTTCAGATTTGAGGGCTTTGATGTGGTTTTGTTACTTTGGGGGGTTGAATACCTTTGAGAAACTAACTGCTGAAGGCTAGTGTCCTGAAGTTCAGAAAGACTTGTCAACTCAGAATTTTTCTCATTAATTTCTTTTCCCTCATCTATCACCATTTCAGCTTCTTCACTTAAATTCTTACAATTCGGCTTTATTTCTTTGAGAGGTGCAACACTGGCCTGTTTTTCCTCTTGGATATTAAAATGTTTGCCTTTATGCACTGTTATTTTTTTTCCTGAATTTCCATGGAAAGAATCATCATCAAAATCATTACAAATTTCGTTATTAGAGAAATCTGGCTCATTCATCTGAGAAAGAAATCTTGCTTGTATACAAGATGAAGTTTGTCTGGTATCTGAATTCATAGGTGTATTTATCATCAGCTTTTCATTTTCTGGTAAAATCTTAGTATACTCTTTCTCCTCTGCTACTGCTTGTAATTTCCTCTGCATACTCCTTGTTGTTCTCCTAGTTGCAAATCCAGAAAATGTAGAAATGTCTGAGCATGATGACTCAGCATCAGAAACAGCTTCTGCCTGTGGTTCTTGGCTTGAAGATGTTAGGGATTTAGCCTTAGCCTTGATTCTTCTGGTTCTTGTAGTTACTACTGTAGGAGACACAATTCTAGAAATACCTGAAACATGTGATTCTGCTTCGGAGAGTTCTTCTTCAGTATGAGACTCATTTATTGGAGTTATTTTTAGTTTTTTCCTAACACTGGACACTGGGGTGCATGCAACTAAGATTTTCCTTCTTCTAGTTATTCTTAAAATGGGATCTTGGAGCTCAGACACAGAACTACTGGACTCTGCTTCAGAGGTCTCTCCATCAGTAGATAGTTTATTCATTTTTGGTAATGAGCCTGCAGTTCTGTTCAACCTCTTTCCATTTTTAGGAGTTCTAGGGTTTGGACTTTGTTTCTTGGTGCTTTGTAATTCAGCAGTACTGGAGCCATCAGATGGAGATTCCTTCCTGCCTTTTAGATGTGCTTGAACTCTTTTAGCAGAATTCTGTAAGCCAGAGAAAACACACTATTAATTTAGGTAGGGCTGGGACAGAAGCAAAATGAATGAGACACTCCCCTCCAAAGCAAATTTTAACAGAGCACCAAAAAACTCAGTCAACAAGATGAACACAAACCCCACCACCACCACCACCCATGACTTTAAAAATAATCGAAATCTTAAAATACTGGATTTGACCCTGTACTTGCAGGGTCCTGGCTCATCACCACTGCCACCACCACCAGCCATGACTGGATTTGCCCCAGCATTTGCAGGGCCTTGCTTCACTTGCCTTACCCAAGTCTTGGTTGTGACTTTAGCGAGAAAAACAATTAAAAAAATTAAAAAATAGTAACTGAAAAGAGAAAATTTTCTCCACTTAATGTCAAATATGCTAGGTGGACCTACATCATACTACACACGCATGGGGAAGAGAGGAGGAGAATATTAACTGAGCAAAGATGTGGTGAGGCACTCACACTGACTGACAGAATCAGTCGCTCCCGTTACCTTTACATACATTAAGTGAATTAACGTTCCACCCCTCTTCATCAAAGAAATCAGAAGCAGTGGACGACCAGCGCCACCGAGAGGCACCAGAAGGCATCACCGCAGACCTTCCCAGGCCAAAAGGAGGTGCTATGGGGCCACCGCCGGTCTCACCACGTGAAAACGGTGCCCTTCCGTCCAAACCAACTAAGTTAGGCTCACGCTTGGTGGCCGGAATTAATCCTTTATACGGTGTGAACAGTAAAGTAAAAGGCTCGAGCTGGGTATGTGCATTACGGAGCTGAACTACCCAACACAAGTTACTTAACCTCTCTGTTCCACACTAGGGACCGCCTTAAAGGACTAGTGAGGACCGAAGAGCAAGCGACAGGCTTACGGCTGGATCTGGTGCTCAGCAGAGCGCGGCAAGCTCGGGCTCTTTTCGCCGCTCCTCACGCTCCGCGGAACCTTCGCACCGCCCTACAACCTCCCAGAGCACCGATCCGAGAAGCGTCGAAGAGGAATGAGGGAGCCTTGCTCTTTCCTACCTTCTGCCCAGAGCTTTCAGCCGACGGAGCTTGAACACTGGCCTGCGGCTGGGCCGACCGGGTGACCACCATCTTTCCGGCTTGCAGCCACCACGCCCTGACTCCCTTCCGGCGCCCAGGAAGTGCGTCAGAGACTGTCGGTCGCGCTCTCCGCGAGAACTCTGGAACTCGCGAGATTTTCCTACGTGCTTCCGCTCCTCTTACGTAGGCCCCGGGCATCCGACTAGGGTACCACCGAGCCTACGGCTTTGAGCGTTGGCTCCAGTGCGGTGGGAGACGCAGAGCAAACCTGTGCAGGGAAGGACGCTAGTGGAGGTGACGAGACTCGTAGGAACTGAGGGCCCTCGCCCTGTTTCACAGGAATTGGGAGTGGCATCGCAAACCCACTCCATCTTTGGCATTTCTGAAAGTCTCGATGTATAGCCAGCCAGGGGTGGGGTGGAAGGAGACGTTTGCATAATATATATATATATATATATATATTTTAAACATGTACTTTTGTATTACTTGGAAAGTTAAATATAAACACAATAAAATGTAAAGACAGGGTGTTATGTTAAATACCCCAGGAACTCAGTTAGGAATATGGTTAGGAAGCTTTATATAAATCTAAAGGTAAGGTGGTGGCTAAGAATTGGGAGTAAGCGGAAAAGAAGAAATGTTAAATTATGAAGGAAAAAGACTTTTTTTGCAGTGAGAACAAGTGATGAATCAAGATAACCTTTTGGTTTTAGGATGAACGGTAGAGAGCTGGGATGTTTGAGGGGAATGGAAAGGGATTGAAAGAATGGATAGATTAAAGAGATTTGCACACCGATGCTCATAGCAGCATTATTCACAGTGGCTAGGACATGGAAGCAACCACAGTGTCTTACGATAGATGATTGGCAAAGAAGCCATGGTACATAAGAAGAGATGAAATACTGCCATTTGCGACAGCATGGCGGGAACTCGAGATAATCATGCCAAGTGAAATAAGCCAGACAGAAAAAGTTGAAAATCCCATGATAGCACTTAAATGTGGGATATAAACCTAATAGCAACAAAGGATCAGGACAAACAGACTCATGGACATGGACTATAAACTAGTGGTTACCAGAGGGTAGGGGGATGGAGGAGGGGGAAGGTAAATGGAGTAAAGGTGGTCAAATATAGGGGTTTAAGGGGAGGGCGGGGTGGGTAAAGGGGATCAAATATATGGTAGCTGAAGGAAACAGGACTTTGGGTGGTAAACAATAGAATATACAGATGTTAAATTATAATGTACACCTGAAAATTATATAATTGTATTAACCAATAAACTTAATTTTAAAAAAAGTAGATGGATATTGCTGGGGGTGAGAGAGGATGAGTGCCTCACTACATGTTATTTATAGCAGAAAACCAAATTTTTTAGTCACACAGCACAGATTTTTTTTTTTTTGGTGGGCACACTGCCACCCAACTAAATAGCTTCTTTTATTGTTCCCCTGCAGCCAGATGATGCTAAATTTTAGTCAATTAGATATAAATTGAATGTTCTATAGTTCTTTAGAAGACATCTTCAAAGAGAGGAGGTCCTCCCTGCCTTCTTTAACTTCATTTTACTGCCTGGAAAGTTGTGCTCTCTGGCGTCATGAGGACGAGGGCCACACTTCAGGGATGGCAGAGGACTGAGAAAGAAAGAAAGAAAAAAGGGTCCCAGACAACTGTTGGAGCTGCTTTATTCAGTCCTAACTAGCCTACTTTTAGATTTATTTCACCTGAGAGAAACACCTGTCTTTTTTTAAGCCACTATTATTTGGGGACTTGCTTTTATTTTCTGCCAAACCTAATCCCAATTGAATATATATATATATATATATATATATATATATATATATATATATATATATATATATATATATATATATATATATATAACAAAAAGAGAGCTGGAGGGTTTAGCCACAGAAGAATGCTTCTTCATTTGAGGCTGGAGGGAAGAGCTGATATTTGAAGCAAAGAGGGGAATGTGAATGCAGGGATGTTAAAGTGCAAGAGGAGGGGATTTTTGGATAGGCGGCTTCAATCTTTCGTAAGAATGGTGAGGAGCAAAAAGAAGAAATTCTGGTAGGGCTAAGTAGCAGTGAGACTAAGGAAGAACAGAGAAAACAAGGCTAGATTTGAAGACAGGGCAGAATGGTATAGAGTAGGAGTCCCCAACCCCTGGGTTGCAGATTGATACTGGTCCGTAACCTGTTAGGAACCTGCCACATAGCAGGAGCCGAATGGCGAATGAGTAAATGAGTGAAGTTTCATCTGTATTTGCAGCTGCTCCCCAGCCTCACTGCCTCAGCTCCACCTCAGATAATCAGGCATTAGATTCTCATAGAAGCACCTGTCCCTGGTGCTGAAAAGGTTGGGGACCGCTGGTATAGAGGAAGGAAAGTGAACCTATTGGAGGTTAAAGCAACAGAGGATATCAGCATCACAGTAATAGTACTGAGCACTTTCCATATGCTTTACATGTTAACTCATTTAATCTCTACAAGAGCTTTAACATGAGCAAATGCATGAAAATAGAAATTAAGAACACAGAAGTGGGTTTAGTAAATTGGGTTTAGTAAATTGTGTATTATTCACTTGCAAGCATGGGCCCTTTAAAGTAAAACATACAAAAATCACAGTCTAAAAAGGTCAAGAAACAAACTTAAAATACCAAAACTAAAATGTCAGTGCACATTCATAATCTGAGAAGACTGAGCTAGTCTATCAGCAGGTCTACTAATTGTAGGCAAACCTGCAGTGTTTTTGTTTTATGTGGGCTTACCAGTTCTGTCCTGTTTCCCTATTTCTACCTTCTTTGCCTACCTTCTTTACCTTAAGTGGATTTACAGCAAATACAGTATGCCTACTTTTAGGTAAATAGAGTGTAAAAATAGTTATTATTCAAGTCTAAAGGGAGACTTTTTCTCGATAGTCTATATTTTACTAATTAAAATCTTAAGCTGATGGGTTGATCTCTCTCTGGAATTTTAGGCATTAACTAAAAGATGAGAGTTTAGTGCATGAGCCTTTAGTGCACTCTACATTATTACATATAAAGCATTACTTTTAAATTAAGTAACCTGTGAAAAG
This sequence comes from Cynopterus sphinx, assembly GCA_030015415.1. Taxonomy (NCBI): domain Eukaryota; kingdom Metazoa; phylum Chordata; class Mammalia; order Chiroptera; family Pteropodidae; genus Cynopterus; species Cynopterus sphinx. The sequence goes on along the minus strand of CM057387.1, from coordinate 65,611,683 downwards.
GTCCCCAATAATCCCATCTCCTGGTTTCAAGTCCTTGAGTGGGGCTGTACGTAGTGACTTAATTATAATGAAAAGAAACACAAAAGTGATGTCACTGTAAGATTAGGTTACAAAGAAGGCTGGCTTCAATCTTGCACTCTCTCACTTGTTCATCCCGTGGGAAGCTACCTGCATGTTATGAGCTGCCCTATGGAGAAGGCCACGTGGCAACAAAGTGAGAAAGGCTTCTGGCCTATAGCTAGTGAGGAACTAAATCCAGCCAACAACCACATGAGGGAGCATAGCAGACCAACCTCAAGCACACAGGGGAGACTAATCTCAGTTGACACTTTGTGATTGCAATCTTTTGAAGAGATTCGAGGTACTCAAGCAGCAAGAAAAGTCACTATCAAATAATTTTATCTTTTAAAATTTTATGTAAAAATAATATTACAACATGTACTTTTCATGTCTAGCTTCCTTCACTTAGCATGTTCCTGAGATTCGTCTGTTAACTGTATATACTGTAGTTCATTCTTTTAATTGCTGAGTAGTATTCCATTGTGATTACAACTCATTTATCCATTCAACTATCGATAGCATTTGCATTTCCAATTTTCAGCTATTGTGAGTAAAGTGCTATAAACATTCATATATGTCCTTTTTGGACATTTTTTATTTCTCTTGAGTAAATATGAATAAAATTGCTGGTCATGTGGTAAGTGTACATTTAATTTTATAAGAAATATATAAAGTTATTTTCCATAGTGGTCGTACCATTTTACATTTCTACCAGCTGCCCATGAGAGAGTTCTGCTTGCCCCATATCCTCACCAACATTTAGTATTGTAAATCTTTTAAAAATGTTAGCTATTTTAGTGGTAATTCATTGTAATTTTAAATTGTATTTCCTTGATGACTGATGATGTTGAGCATCTTTTAATGTTCTTATTGCCTATTCATTTATTATCTTTGGGAAAAAATCTGTTCTAACCTTTTGCTATTTTTTATTGAGTTTATTACTAAGTTGTGAGTCTTTTACACATTCTGGATACAAGATTCTTATTGGACATATGATTTATAAATATTTTCTCCCATTCTGTGAATTGTCTTTTCACTTCATAATGTCCTTTGAACTTCAATCTATATTTTTTATTATGGCCTGTTTATTTTTCGTCAGAAATATGGATTAGAAATATTTCCTCCCAGGTGATGGCTTGCAACTTCATTTTCTTGTTTTTTGAAGAACAGATTTAAATTTTGAATCTAGTTATCAGTGTTTTATGATTAAGTTTACTGTTATAAAACTTTGCTGCCAGTTTTAATTTTCCTACTTATAATTCTATACACGCAAAATAAGTTGAAATTTTCAACTAAAAGAAAAACAAGCAGAGAAAAAGACATTTCTAGGGAAGGAAATTCAGATTTTCACTAGCAAAAGTATGTATGCTGTAAGTCAATGGAATATTATCTTCAAATTGCTGATGCAAAGTATTTGGAAACTTAGAATTTTATAATGTCCAATGATCATTTAAGATTGAGAACAAAGTTAAAGTATTTTCAGACAGACAAGATCTAAAAGTTTACTGCCCAAAGACCTTTGGTAATTACTAAAGAAAGACATACTTAAGCAAGAAAAAAAGTGAAAATAAATGGAGTATGATGCAAGAATCAACAGTGAGTAAAGAAATGGGGAAAAACAGCTGAGTCAAAATAAGTAACACGTATTATATGAACCTTCTTAAAATAAGAGCCCAACACACCCATGCAAATTTATGACATTTTAAACATTTATTCATTGCTGAGGGATACATATTAAGGTTTTGACTTTTCTGGGAGTAAAATGAACAAAATGATATCCTGATATATTTAGGAGATTTGGGCAAGTTTTAGTCTTTTATAAAACAGGTCTTTTCCAACCTTACCTACTCCTGTCTCAACATTCCTACTAAAAATTTCTTGAAGTGTTTTCACTGAATTTCTAAAGTTATATATAAACTGTTAATCATTCAATAACAGCATATTTACAAATGAGGCAAACAAAGACCTCTGGACAGAATGCCCTCCAGACCTCCTCTTCTGATCCTACTTTAAGGCAAATTTCTTCAGGAGAGTTTTCTAAAATTAGGTAATTCCCAGCCCCACTTCCTCCCACATGTCCTTAATCCCTTTTAACCACTGCTGTCATTAATAGATGCAGCCTTTTATTGCTCTGGTCCATGTAGAGATCTCTCCCTCAACCTCCAAATATACTATATGCTCCTTGAAGATAGGTTTTTTATTTCATTTCTGTGTCTATCTTGCACAGTGCCTGTTACATAGTAGGCATTTGATAAATCTGTTGAATGAATGCATAAATAGCTTTATGGCTTGGATGCTTCAAAATTCATAATTTATTTTCAAATCATATTCAGTTTGAGTTAAATAGTTCAAAATTGATATAGTTTCAGAATGCTTCCAACCATTGAAAGGACTCAAATAAAAATAATACAACTTACACTTTAAATTCATAATGTAGAATTAAAAACTATTGCAACTATTAATAATGCTTTATGTTGTGCTGTATTTTACAGACCATTACAGACAGATAAAGGTAGAATTATGTGGTAGGGAAAAGTTACATATTTTTTCAGAAAAAAACGTGACATATCCCATCACCAACATTATGGGAAAACAACAGGTACAAGTTCTGGTACATTAGGAAGTTAACTTTAAAAAAATAGGTTTGGAATCATAAGTTGGTACAAAAACACAAATGGTTTAAATGTCATTAAAACAACTTCAGATTTCTCTAAATGTACAATTGGCAGAAAGATGAACTGTCAGTCAACTTGTAAGAAATATATCAGTCACTTATATTCCCAAATACTGAAAATGGTGGGCGGAAAAATTACAAGTAAATCTTTTCTGAAACAAGGTGTAATTAAATGAGCCTTAAACCTTTTATCACGGAAAAAAAATAGAGATTCTATTTCAGTTACTACTTGGCTCTGGTAGAGAAAAATCTAATCCATTCATTCAAAATACAAAAACTTTACTTTCCATTTCACATGTAGCTGTCTAGTGGTCTTTTTTGAGAATGGAAAAATTATTAGCTATATTTGTGATTCAAGTTCTAGCATGGGTCTTCCCTATGTGAATGCTAGCATACTGGCACAAGTGGTCTTCAGAATTTACACCATGTGAACATATTTTATAAGACACCTTGGTTCTTCTAGGACCACAGTTTTTTGGATGGGAATTCAAGATATATTTATCACAGAACAAACTCCAAGTTAGTTACAGTACATTGCTTTAAAGTAAGGCTCCAGTGTAGTTTGGAAATGTAATAATATGTTGCAGTTTCTTTTCATGTTTACTGAAAAAAACAAACAAACAAACATATAAATTCTTTCTATCTTGGGTCACTGGATACACAACTCCCCAGAAAACCTATCTGTTATGAACACTACTGATTACTTAGCTTTCAGCCTTAAACAATTATTTGGTACTATCACTGTTCTTTATTATGGCTCTTAAAACATTAAGTCCTTAAATATTTGCAAAGTATTTACTATTTTCTAATGGCTCACAAAAAAGATGTGAACATCAGCTTGGAAAATTATAAAGTTTTAAAAAATCTTAAAAAAAGGAACAGAAATTAAAGGTACAGAAGTGAAACAAATAAAATACTCATTAAAAAATTCCATACATGATCCCCTCCACAAAATGAATCTATAATCTTGCTTCTTTGTCAGGAGTGGTGGGGAGGGAATGCCTCTTAAGTCTGGGTACATTAGCAACCCAAGTTTTTTTTCCATTTTCAAAATAACCCTTCAATCTGGTTTTGTTAAGTCCAGGGTTTTAAACACAGTAAGTGTGATACTAAAATTCTCTCTTAAAATGCCTTGACCAACTCACTGGTTCGGCCTAAAGAAAAATAAGCATTTGTTTAAAGACATGAAGAATGTTGTACATTTCCAAATTAAAGTTCACTATGTACATTTAATAGCATTACATACAATTAATACAGACTACAAAAAGCTCCAAATCTAAAGTTTTAGCAGGTGAATCAGCTGATTTCACATTATAATTCTAATGCTCATGTTATCCAAGCACTAAACTATGAAACCTTATTCAAGATAGTTTAGTGTATTACTTTGAATATGGAACCACAGTTCTTTTCCATAATTTGAAAAATGTTGGGCAAATTAGTTTCATATATTAGTTTATATATGTAGTTTAGTTTTATAAACCATATACTCAAATACATAGTTTAAAAGTATTGGTTGAGAAACAAGATATTTTTGAAGAACTTTTCAAAATAGAATTAGGGAGATCTATAGTGTATATCAAAGATCACAATTTATTTGCTGTTTTCTGGTTCTTAAACAAATGCGGAATTATATCAAATAATCTGTAGTCTCTTCTAGCTCTAAAGTTTTATCATATCATTTTGCTTTTAAATAATTAAGACCATATTTCAAATAAAGTTGTCTAAATAGACAATGCTTGCCCTAAATTAAAGACTTTTTTCACCCCTTTCTGGCTTTTAGTCCCTTTCAGTTAGTTATTAGTGGGGAACAAATACCACATACTTAACTGATTCTTAATCCCTGTGCCCCTCCTCTCTCCAGTGCCCAGCACATGGTAAGTGCTCCATGCTCACTGGGTATTCTTGAATGAGTAGCAAAATATTAAGGATGGATTAAGAATTTAAAAGAATCTGGAGGTGATAATAGTTGTAAAACCCCCAAACAATAATTTCAAAGCTTCTAATCTGGTTTTTAGATTTACTTTGGTTTGTCTTTTTAAAGAACAGCAAGAGAAAATATGGCACAAGAATACAAAGTTATATCATTATAAGTAAATTACAAACAAGGTTATTAAGCAAACTTAAAGAAAAAAATTGTTTCTATGTATTGAAGAAATGAATTTTATTTACACTTCTAAGTAGATTCCAGATATTCTATTACTCTGAGATATAATCATCTTAACAGGAAAAATATCTTCCAGTATTTCAGTTTTAACAATTGTAATTAAGTTGCTTAGTTATACTATAGAGTAAGAAGCAATTAATGAATTTTTTGGAAATAAAAAATATGTATATACATTACCCTGATGCCTAGGCCAAAATATATCTAACAACAAAATTTCTTGATTTCTATCAGTCATAAAAATAAAGGAAAAATATATTGCAAGTATTTTCTTTATAGACAATTTCAATTAGAAAACAATAGCTTAATGAAAACAATACAGTGGTTCATGTGAGTGAGCTGATATGGAGGCAAGAAAAGTATTCAAAACTTGACAAATAACATATTGTGAAGTATAAGTAGAGAATATCTGCTTCAATGATACTGTGGTGATTAGATTTTTACATTTCTCAATTTTTAATCTTATTTTCAAGGAAAATACAATTCGGTAGGTTATGATCCTAAGTCATAGTTAAGAACCCCTTCTTTTAGCTTGTAAGATGTAGCCTTTTGATTTGATAATTCCTCTGCTTTTAACAATGACTGAGTATCGTAGTAGCCACAGTGGCACCCACTCATGTGCTTGAATGTCAGGGATGCTTTCCTGAAGAGCTTCTTGGAAACTTGCTTCAGAAAGTAGTTCTTAAAACAAACAAACAAACAAACAATAAATAAGAACCCAGGGTTAAATTAGAAAACAAAAGCATTTTACTATTTAAGAAAGCATGTAAACATAACAAAAGAAACACCTCAAAACAATATATAAAATATGCTTATCCTTAATGTGTGCTGTGAAACTGAACCACCCAAGCAGTTCTTCAGAAAGTATCTAAACCTGTACCCCAGTATGGATATTTGTAATTTTTTTTTGAAGATCTCCAGGTGATTCTTATGTACTGCTAGAGAAAATACAGAAAAGTACAAAGAAGAAAAAAAGTCACCCATTTATCCTATTGACCAGAGACAAACCATTTCCATTGCCATCTATCTCCTTCCAACTTTTTTCTTTTTCAATATTTCAAAAACTAGGAATCATACTGTAGTTATAGCCTAATTTACTTATTTTTCCCACTTATATTATGAATGTTTCCTATGTAAGTAAATATTCTGTGAAAGCATCACTTTTAATAATTACATTATATAGATATCATAATTTATCTGTTTATTTTTGGCTAAAAAAATCAGGTTTTTCCTAACATTTTACTAATAAAAATAATGCTATAATGAATATCCTTAAAATGCATGCTTGTCTATGCAATGACAAGGTCAAATTACAAGTACATTTTGAACACTTAATACATAGTATATTGACAGTATCTTTACAGAAAAGCTATTCTTTATGTTTCCACCAGCAGTTGATGTTACAGTGCCAATTTTACCATATCCTCAGGAACACTACCAATCGTTTAAAGAATCTTTGTCAATGGTTATCTTTTAATTTGCACATCTTTGATTAAATCATTATTTTCTAATTCCACATTCACATCTCAGCCCTCTGCTACTGCTCTGATGTACCACTCCCCTCAACACTTCTTCATCTTTAGCCACATTAGCCTCATAGCTCTATCTTGAAATCCTCAGGCACATTCACACCTTGGGGGCTTTGTGTCAGCTGCTCTCTCTTCCCCGAACACCCACATGGCTCTCTCCTTCTTGCAGGTCTCTGATTAATGTCACCTTAGCAAGGAGGCCTCCCAGACCTAGATAAAACACAATCCCTAACCTGGGCATCCTTTCCCTCTCAGCCAACTTTTCTCCATGGCATATACCACCATTTATCACATGTAATGTTTATATATTATTATTTGTCTTCTCCAATTAGAATATAAGTTCCATGAGGGTTGGGATTTGTCTGATTTGGTCCTGTATCTCTAGTATTTAGAAGCAATGCCTGGCACATAGTAGGTGTCTGTTGACTAAATCATACAATATAGAAAGATTCCACTGGGGTCTGAATCAACTACACAGATAAAGTGACCGTCTCTACAGTGTGATTTGGGAGTACTAAAGGGCCCATTTGCCCCAGATGAATTGCTGTGTTATTTAAATAGCATCAGTCGTAAACTCTTAGTAAATGTTAGCTATTATCATGTGTTAGGCACTTTTCTCAGTACTTTACATGTACTTACTCATTGAATCCACATGTTAACTCTATGAGATTGGTAATCTCCCTTATAGGAGGACAGTGAGGCAGAAAGGTTAGATAACTTGCCACAGCTAGTAAATGGTAGTTTTCATACACAGAATGCAAATGTCTCTTTGGAACGGTAATATTAACATGGATTTATTTATTAGGTAGTCTATCACAAAGACAACCTTAAGGGAATAAGGCATGATACAGATTAGATTTAATGGGAGTGGGGAGAGGGATAAAGCAAATAAAAAGGGGCAAGTTCTAAATCAGGATCACCTTCACAATTTTATCCTGACTATAGTTAACTGTTGCCACAACTTCTAGGGCAAAGAATAATGGAAAATAAACACTTTCTGAGGAATAAGTGTAGTTTTAGAACAGAGTTAGGCCTTTAGGGGACTTATAAACACAATTCTATTTTAGATGGAAAACAGAGTTAAATATTTTGCAACTTGATCGATTTTTAAAAACACTGGCACTGTGGTTGAAAAAGGGGTGTTGTAATAAATCTAACTGAAAGTAACCTCATTGGGTGATTTGATCATAAATTCCTAAATGGGTGGGTCATTCCTAATTGGGAAGTCACATCCCAGGCATAAAACCTCTTTAGAAGTTTTATCTTTGCTTTAAGCAAGCCCTGTCCATCGTTTTTGTGTATCTAGAGTAACACATCTTTAAATGCCTTTTTCAGACCCCTCAGAAGCCTGACCATCCCCAACAGAGCATATAATTTTGTCAACTATCTCGTAATCCAATCCTTGCCCTGCTTTATCCTTCTTCCTTACGTTCCCCTCAACGTAGAATAAAAGACCAACAAAACGGTCTTTCTCCTGAGCATCTGAGATCTTGCTTTTTGGCTCTGTTATCAGTTTGGCTCATATAAACTCATAAAAATTCTCTATAGCTTTGGAAGTTTCTTATGACAACAGTATAAAATCAGCAAACTATGCTATTTAATTACATATTTTTAATTCAACTATTAATTCCTTGGAATCAGTAAACACAACAAAGCTTTGTTTATAGATCAAAGTGTATGAAGATTCATTAATACAGGATCGGCCTATAATTTCTAATCAAAGGGTTTTAAATTAAAATTAAAAAATTTCCAAGTGTCAAATTATGTCAGTAAAACAAAAACATGTATAAAGGATTAAATTTCTCTTCTCATGTATATATCCAATATATTTTGCCCTAACAATGATATTTTAGCATATAATCCATATATCAACATTGATAAGATAAAACAAAATACTAGACACCTTAGTCTTTTCCTATTTCCTTCCTACTGGAAAAAGGATAGAATATTTTTCAAGTGGAGCTAGAACAGGATACAGGCCCAGCTACTGGTAACAACTGCTGCTGGTAATAATTACTGTTGAAAGAGTCCTTGACACAAAGTAAACATAAATTGACATATCTTCCAAAGTAAACATAAACTGATAAAAAGTTAAAATTTAAATGGTTAATATTACAGAATGAATCAGCAATAGCAATTCTTTGTTCAAACTTTGCCCTATGCCAGCTGGGTAACTTTGACTAGTTTCTTAAACACTGAGGCTCTATTTTCCTCATCAATAAAATGCCTAGTTTTGGCAGTTGTGGGGATTACAGATAATTTCTCTGAGGCATTTAGCATGATGTCTGGCATTTGATGAATAATAACTACTAAAACTCCTCTTCCTAAAAAACAGTGAAAATTAGAATAGGGAATACAGCTAGTATAAATAGTATAAAGTTTTAAGAGGTTATCCATAAGCATCTTGAAAATAAACTGAATCAAACCACCAATAAAATGCCATGGAAGTAAAAGCTGAATGTTTTCTCTCCTGGAATCATCTATAGAATATAATTTCCTCCAATATTTATTAAACTAGAACTTCAATAAAAATGTCATAAAGAAGGGAGATCTTGGCCACGTGGGGAAGGAAATGAACTGACACGTGAGTGAACAGCAGTGCAGTTCAAAAGTCACAGAGATTTACAACTTTCACAAGATACTTATCACTTATAACTATACCAAAATATTGTTTTATAGAGCCCATATATTTACTAAGTAAAATGCCTCCTCTGCTTCCTACGAAACATTGAAAAAATGAGTGGAGTAGACTGCTAATAAATAGTATGAAGTATAAAACATTCTCTTCTTAGCTTTTCTAGTTCTCTTATAAAATGTCGACAGAAAAATTATTCTACAGAAGGCAGACAAACCATTGTCATTAATCAAATAATGTTTCTGATTAGCACCAAACAAATGTCTTGATATTAATGATTAATAAAAATACCTAATCAATCACTCATTCTAAGATGCTTGTTTCAAGTTAAATTTTATCTGCCTCTTTTTCCAGATATTTATCCTCTTATATTAAGTGGCTCTTTGGTACAATCTTTGCTGTACTAGACAAGATTATATGTACTATTTAGAATATCTTAAAAGACGTTTTCTGTGTAGTTTAGTATTTATAAACCTCAACAGACTGATGTTCAGGAAATGATACGTTCACTTTTTTTCCTATTGGCACAAAGACAAAACTGAAGCTTTCTGAAACCAAAATAAAGGCATATATGTTTTGAACTAACAATTTAGAATAGTTCTAGGTAATAGCACTATACATTTTCATTGTACACAATTAGAAATTAAATTTTAACATGTAGCACTTGTAAGATAAAAGCTCATGATCAAATTCTGTAAATGAAAACCTGTCTCACCTTTTGGATCATTATGAGTCAATAGCTGTATGTCAAATTGTTTAGCAAATGCAGTCAAATCGGGTGGCATCACACAGCAGGAGGCAAGATTGACTTGATTACTATTTGGTTTTACCTAGAATAGAATTGAAAAAAAAATCATGACATCTCCACTAAATTAAGTACTACAAAAAGTTGAAAGCCATACAAGGACTCAATTTTAGAAAATACGAAGTATCACTTTCTATAGTGCTTAAAATTTATAAAATACTTTTACATGAATGTTTATTAATGTATGCTTTTCTAATTCATGTAAGTGGTAACAGGGAAAGGAAAAGAGCTCCAGGAGAGGAGAAAGCTATATAGTACTATACTATTAAAAAGTCTCCTGCTAGAACCTGCAATCAACTACGTCTGCTTTGGAAACAAACCTGATTCTAAGTTTGATGATTCTGAACACAGAAGGACTATGTCTTAAAGGCAGAGGATCAAATACAAATGATAAACACATTTAATGATAAAGTATAAAATATGGTAATCAGACAGTATTTTAAAAAGAGTTAGATAATTTTTAACAGTTCTTTTGCTTAAATTATAGGTACAATTGGATCACCCACATATCTTCAGCAGGATCTTAGCCACATTCTGGCTACCACCAAGTCAAAGGGAGAAAGGACGACATTTTCTTTATCTAGGGTCTTCCTGTCTATATGAAAATGAAAGCTCTAAAAAGGACAAGGCTGGGGATGAAGTAAATGGAATAAAGAAAACTACAGAGAGTAAGGGTAAAATACTAGTGAGCTACTTCCCTAACAATTTGTAAGTTATTAGGCCAGATGGTGGTGATTAATTTATGGTATCCATTCCATATCAAGTTGTATGAACTAGGTCTTATATGTCTTTAAATACCAGCAAAATATGTTATCTATGATATTCCCTTACTTGGAAAATTAGAACTATGGCCTAATAACACCTAAAGAAAAATATAGTATTTTAATCACATAAATAAAACTGAAGGAAACAGCCTTAATTCATGTTTGAACACACATATTCTAGTATTTTTGTCACTCTATTTAAATGAGATTAATTTCAGTCAGACATACATTTGAGAAAAAAAATCCAATGCTGTATATAAAGCCTGCTTAAAAACTCCCACATTTGGAAATCAGCCCACAGTGAGTGTCCATCACAGGCACGATGCTCAAGACTATACAGCAAAGACTGTAAAAGACAGGGCTCTCTGGAGTGCTCGTGATCGAGCTGTCCTTTACCTGGGCCCACTGATACAGCTGTTCCAACTGTGTTTTGTCTAGATCAGAGGTACCTATAGCAACAATCTTTTTACTCTGAACTAAGTTTTCTAATTCCTCCCAGTAAGGCTGTAAATGCTCCAAGGAGAGATTAACTCCATCTTCAATAGGTGGTGAAGCAATGATCACAGAATCCAGCTGTGCAACTCCAAGGACTGAACAGGCTGATGTGAAGAAAAACACAAAGAGGATAAATATTTGTTACATAATAAAGTATTTCTAATGTCTTTCAAGCATCCCGCTGAATTCTATACATATAGTTTACTAGTTTTCTATATAACATAATATTTCATTCAGTTTCATAACTTACCTATTATTTAGAATATTTACATTTTTTAATAAAGTATAAGTGGCCATTCATCTACTTGGTCTGTGTGGTCTTCTTTGATCTGCCTCTGGGGAACTCACAGCTACTACAGGCTCCTCTTTCTGGGGAAATAGGCCTCCCTGTTTCTTAGGCCCAAGGATTTTTTGGTAACTTATTTTCATAATATTTTCTCCCCTAATTCTACTATCTCATATGGATGATCACAAGAATTCTGACCCAGTATTCTATAATCGGTAGTCATAGCAAAGAATAAGTTTGAGACTCTGAAAAACTGAATCTATAGTCAATCTATAAAGGTAGATAATTTAATTTCTATAAAAATGATTTAATAGCTTATTTTTAATGATTATTGCTCACTCCACATTTATAATAAAAAGCTAATTATTTAACTGTTATATAAACACTGGAAAAATGTTTTCAAAGAAAAAATAATAAATAACTGTAACCTCACAATAACCTAAACCAGGTACTGAAAATAGATAAAAAATGCTTTGCTTTTTTATTGTTATTTTGATACTTCATTTATAGTATCAAAAAGACTAAGAATGTGATTAAGGAGAATTTCTAATTCCAAACATAGAGTTAACATTTAATTATGTTATATTTTTTAGATCCCTCTTATACATCAAAATATGACCCTATATAAGTTGATATGATTCAACAAAAATTATAAGAAGTCAAGCTAGAACTTTAAAAGGTAAAGATGGAATGAGCCCATTTTCTTAATTACATGGACCTAAACACAAAATATAATCAATACACCTACACCAATTTAAAGTCCACTATGAAGGAGGGAGTAGATGGAGTAAAAGGGGTCAAATATGTGGTGACATTAAAGAATTAAAAAATAAATAAAAATTTCACTACGAAGATAAAAAATTAAGTTTTGCTTACCCATGTCAACTGCATTTCTAGTTGATGACGAAGAGTTTGACCCTACAATGAACAGTTTTGCTGGGTAATAAAGAGAACAAAATTGATTATGGCATCCTACTACATAGTATTAACAATGGTAACAATACTAAGATGACAGTTAATCCTGAATAAATTATTTTTTCTTTCCTAGTCACATAATTTTACAGTTTTCATATTAAGACATAAAAGAATATTTCCATTGTAATTTTTAAATTATATAATAGTTGCCAATAAAGGTTTGTTCAAACAAAAAATCAAATATTAATTTCCCATTTGTTAGAAGGCAGATCAGATAAATATAGAAACAAATTATGCAAAATGTACATTTTTATGAATTAAATATTAATGGAGCATATTACTTTCTTAAATAAACAAAAATCTATATATAGGCTAAATTAAAATTGCTTGTAATGAGAATAGAAAAAAAAATCCACAATACCACCTTCCTAATAATTACAAAATTGTTTTAGATACTACCTTCCAGTTCTTGGTCATGTGAAAGAGAGCATAACATTTTTTCTACTTCGTTTGGCTTACCTTTAAGTAATAAATATATTTTTACATCTCTATGCAGTATTTAGTTATCTAAAAAATTTTTTCTTTTTTATCATAGTAGCAATGTATTCACTCTAGAAATAAGTACAACTTGTAAGAGCTCTAAGATGGATCTAAACTATGATGAACTACATACAATCAACCCTGTTGCTTTTACTTCCTTTTCAACACAAACAGCATTATGAAATTAACAGAAAGAAATGAGTTTTGGAGTCAGGTACATCTAGATGGTTCAAACACTTAATACCTCTATTATAGCTTTCAAGTTATTTAATGTCACTTGTACAATGAGGATAATTAACCTACCTTGTAGAATTGTTTTGATAATTACAAGGTATATAAGCAAAAAGTGCCAAGTACAGAGGCTGGGACAAAGCAAGACTCAACAAATGGTAGTTATTATTATTATAATCAAAAGACAATGCTTTATCTAATCGTTCATGTCCATCCCAATTAAAAATAACAGCCACAACACAACCACAAATGGTAATATATAGCTACCTAGCACTTTGTGTCAAGCACTTTAAGTGCTTCTTTTGTTACTTCATCTAACTTACAAAGAAGCCTGTGAAACAGATGCATCTCCATTTTTACAGATGAGGAAACTGAGGCTCAGAGAGACTAAATCACTTGTTAGCCCAAGATTATACCAGTCTGCACACCTGGGAATTTCAATCTCATCAAGTTCAAGCTTTTAATGACTGTGATATGCTGACTATAAATTGAGAGCAAGAACACTGCATCTTTTCATTTCTGGAGCTTAGTATAGTCTCTGGAAACTTGTCACTTGATACACTGTTGAATGAGTATAATATGTATTCTATTTCTCTTCATGCAACTTGTTGCCCAGACTTCTTTCTATACTTCCAGGTAATCTCAGCATTGTTTGACAGTGTCCCACCAGAGAGGGAGGACTTATGCCTGTTTTGGGTAGATACTGTTCTTAAGACTTCCCTTTATTCTTTCCATTTCCTCTACCTTACTCTACCTACTGCTCTGAAGTCTGACACATAAATTAATAAAACCATTGTGAAGAACAGCAAAGTGAAGTTCTATTCTGATTCCAGTGAAGTATTCAACACTGACTTCTTATAACTCTAAGAGTTGACATTAAAATTACATTACAAAAGAATCTTTATGTTCCCCCCACCTAGTGACTGAGTTGCTCATTACCAGAAGCAAAGAAAGGCTTACTCCTGTGCCTGACAAAACCTCACTGTCACTTCCACGGTATAACATAGAAATTGTAAAGGGTGGACTTTACCAGAAACTTTCATTTCTTCTCTTTCATCAGGATTTATCTTTTCTACTGCATGAGATACAGTACATTCCAAGACATCTGGAAACTCCTATAATAAACACATGTTTACAGTAGATATAAAATTAATGTTTCTGATTAGCTATATATATTTTCTATTGTCCAGAACGCCAGTTAGAAGTAGAGAACTCAAGGTAACAGGTTCTTTACCTAAGATCTGAATGGGCTTTATAAGGTTTGTAAAACCCTGAAATAAAAGTAAAACACTTGTGTGTGTGTCCATTTTCTGGGACAAAGTATTTCATTTTGATCAGTTCCTAGAGAGATGCATGATCAAAAAAACTCAACAAATGGGTGGTGAGAGGCATGTAAGGAGTGAGAACTATTAGTACAGTAGATAATTTTATTTAGAAAATAAACCAATGAAAAATAATATTATCCATTCTGGATACTGACATGATAAAAACTTTCTACATTAATCACAAACATTTCCAACTAAAACAATTTCTTTTCTGAGTGCAATAAAAAAAGGCCTTTCCAATGCATAATGAATTATTTATGAGGAAAATGATAGTGCTAGCACATACATATCAGAAACACATTAATGCATATTTACAAGATTAAAATAAAGCAAACAGTGAGGTCCTCACAATTCTCAAGCATATTACAATGTCTGGCTCATATAAAAGGTTCAGTAAGGGTTACTAAGTCATACAGAAATAGAGTAAGTGGTGATTTCAGAGAGAGACTGATAGTAGTTGTTAATAAAATGTCTACATAGTAGCTATCAAGTTATAAACTTACAGTATGCCCAAGAATGTCAAGTATATGACTTCTTCCATACTTTTAACATAGTTTATATAATTTGTTATGTGCCTTAGGTTGAGTTGGATCTCAAACAGGACAGAGAGGAGTTCTATATATTAACATTTATGATAACAGACATCTATTGACATTTAATGAAACATAGTCCCTTACTGTTTCACCAGAAACTGACATTTTAAAAATTATTTCTAGTGACTATATTATTGGTGTGATATTCTACCAAAGTAATCTATCAACCCAAACTGTCTGATAGATATTTCTTCACCGGACCAAATATAAACCAGAACAAAATACATTGTGAGAAAACTGGTGGGAATTAAGCAAAGAGAATCTTTGTATTTTGTCTAGTTGGAGATGACCACACAATCCAGATTTTCTATTTTATGCTTAAGCCCACTGAGTCAGACTGCCATCTCAGCATATCAGCCACAGGAAGTTTTATGCAAATTGCCTATTTGACTTCCCTATCCAAACTAAGGAAATTACCTTCCTGCTTACTTCTCTTCCTTTGTGGACCACGTAACTTCCTTACACACATTACTCACCCTGACCAGATCAGGGCTGATCTGGGAGCTCCACTCATTCAAGGTCTTCTGGATACAATCTCGAAGCTGCAAAAGAAATGCAGTTTGAACTATTAATCAAACTCTGTACATTTTTCTGAACTTCTATGACAAGAATGTATTATCTTAAGGTGGAAAAAGATGTCAATAGGAAATACCATACAAACCAAAATTAAACCAAAATTCTACAAGGTTTTTGTTTTCCTCAACAAAGATCAATTTAGATCTGTTTTTTACCCTACTCTTAATTTTCAAATGATGATGACCTACAGCAGTAATCTGCTTACTTTTAAAGTATTTTTGTACCAATAAAAATTTAACTTTTGAGATATAAAAGCATTCATAAACAAAAATCAATAATAAAGTTTATAAATAGAGAAACATGGCATCAAGCCCAGACAGCCTGACTAGAATTAATATTAACTCCAATGCTATATTCCTCAAAGATAAAGGATTCTCTAAACGTGGCAGAGGAACTCCTACATCAGATTCACCTATGGTGTTTATTAAATATTTAATTTCCTGAGTCCCATCCTAGACTTACTTATTCATTCTACAAGGGGGAACTTCTATTTTAACAAGCATCCCAAGTAATCAATATGTACTCTAAAATCTGAGAACCACCATAGTCGCATCTTACAAAGTCAACTTGTATAATGTCAGTCCATTATGTCATTTCCTAACACTTAGGTTCACCTCCAACCTGTCTTCGGTGTTCTTTTATGCAAACAAACAAAAAATTTTACACTAATTATAGAATGTTGTAAATTCATTAAAGTGTTTACTCATCTTTCATCTCTTATGTCAGTATATTTCAAACTTTTTTATGACAGTGGTCCAAATTAAGACATACATTCATACAGTGAGGACCTAAATACCTGTAACAAAAAATTTACAAAATGATATTTATGTTCACTACATGCCAGGCACTCTAATGGCTTCCATTCTATTAATTAGAAAAAAATACATACTGCTCCATGACTCACTAAACTGATTCAGGTCTACTAATGGGCACTACTAGAAGTTTGAAATACCGCCTTATAAATATCCAAAGGCAGGCACAGTGCTTTGCATTCTGTAAACAATCAATGAAAAAGAAAAAAAAAAAAGCAACTAGAAGCAAATCCCTGAATTGCAAAAGCACTTTCCTAATAGCACAACAGAGACTAAACTTCTGAACTATCTAATCTATGACTGTGCACGATAAAAACTGAAACAAGCACTTTAGTGCTTATTTCTTAGTACAGATAATTATAAGGGACAACTGGTTTATCAATTTAAGGGCTCAGGGTCACCTATGTTAAGATTTATAATCCATACAATAATTTATATGCTATCCACAATAACACACGTGAATTCAATTTACAAGGTCTATATCTTTACGAAAAACATATTTATAATAAAATTTAAGATAAAAAGTAGTTGATAATGATTCCAGACAGAATTACAAGTGAATATTCATTTAAAAATTGAGGCAGCAGGACCAACTGGTAATTAACAATTTAATCAGGAGTGCTTTGACTCAAATCATGAGAGAATATGAAGAAATCTTCTTCTGGAAAGATGGCTCATTTGTATATTTAAGCCTTTCCTGGTAAATTCTTCAATTTAGGAAGAGAAATATATTTGCAGAGTAGTTGCCCCCTTCTTGTAATCATTTCTTTAATTAATCTCAGATTATGAAAAATGTCAGGAAAAATCATAGAATGGTCCAATGCTATGAGAAATTCATTGACTATATCACAAACTAGTGTTTTGTTTTTTTTTTAACCTTTTATATGTTATCTGTACCACAACCTTGTACATTTTTGTTCTTGCTTCTCTTCACTCCTATCACGTACATATAATATCAATGAAGGTAAGTATCATAATATAGTGTATCATTAAATCTGGAATTGTATAAGAGTTTTAAAAATACTACATGATTCAACTGGTCCAATACCCATACAACAAAGAACTGGGAAAAACAGTCCTATAATAGCCCATTAAAAAAAAAATTTGATTTCATAAAATTCTAGTGAAACAACATACCTGGACAGAAATCATAGAAAAGTAAACAAACATTAGAAAATTGAATTCAACTCTCTACTAAATGTGTAAATTTTCTCAATGAGTGATTTATTCAGTTTCTTTACTCACACAACGAGGTTAAACTGTTTCAAGTAGCATGTCCCTATTCCCTGGTTGTTACAAAGTTCTTTTTTACATGGAAACGAAGCATACACCTCCTAGTCTACCTAAGAGGTCATATTTTCCCTATAATATGTTGCTATAACTTCAAGTGTTCCTCAAATGTTTTCTAATTGCTTTAGTTTTGTTCCCCTTTACTTTTGTCACCCAACATAAAACACACATAACAAAATTAGTCTTTTGAAAAAAGTGTTTCTAATTGTGGGGTGTGACTTATTCCTGCATTAAGAAACCAAGTATCAAAAAAATTTAAAATAGGATAGGTAAAGTCAGAAGATATAGTATATAGCAAGGGCTAATATATTTTCATGAAACCTTTGAAATATATAAAACTATGAACTGGATGGCAAGGTAAATTCATTTCTCACTGTGCAGTAAAAAATTTTAACTTTGAACACCGCAACTTTAGAGTGTGTTGTAGTGAGATAAGAAATTTCACCCAATATCAATATACATGCAAGATGGTGTACTGAACCAGTCGCACTGGAGGAGATTAAAGGTTTAGAGCTACAGAAATATTTATCTTTGGGAGAAACAATCCCAGTGGGGTGGCTTGAACAAAACAAGACCTACAGATTAAGCTAGAACCTGGACATAAAATATACTATAGATTCTGATTCCTATTAAAATTACATCCAAGAGTTCTCATCTCTTGTTGGGTGGTCACCCCCAACACCAGATCTGGGCAGAGGTCCAGCACGTACTCAGAGGGATACCACAGTATGCTGCACAGTATGTCACCATTTTACATAAAAAAGCAGAACCTGCCTAGGAACACAGCTGACAACATCATATTATGACACAGTTTAGGACATTTTTTCTTTTAACCAAGATTTGTTTTATCTTTCTGACTGAACTAGAAAATAGGTGAGATAAAATGCTTGTATGGTGAGCGTTTTCAATGTTATCTTTTAATGCTCACAACGACCTAATGAAGGTATTACTATGCAACTTTAAAGTTACAGACTCAGGGAGAGTAACTTTCTGAAAGTCACAGAGCTCCTAAACTCAAGTTTTTTTTTAATTTATTGTTATTTTTTTAAAATACTAAAATTGTCCCACCCTCTACCAATATGCCTCAGCCATTGATTGCGCAGAGTCCATGACTGACTGCTCAGGAATGACCAGCTACGTCGCAACAGATATGTAACAAGTGATTCCGGCTTCACCTCTGCCTCTTCAAGCTAGCGATTAGTCAGTCTCTAGGCAAATAAACTGAGGCAGAGGAAATCTTCGGCGAGAAAAAGATATACGTAATTCCAGAGAATTTAGACATTCGCTTCACAGCAATAAACTACTGTTCACACCCTAAAAGCAGAGTGGATCGTTATTGCTGCTCCCTCGGAATCCGCGGAAAACTAGTCTCTGAACTCTTTTTCACCTGGACGCGTGGGGGGAAGGGAGCGGGGCCGAGCGATGGGCGACGGGCCCCTGGGACTTCTGGTCAAGGAGACCGATCCGAGTCGTGCGGGAGGGTCTGGCCGGAGCCGGGAGCCCGGTGCAGGCGCCAGGCGCTGGGAAGTCGCACCTGCCGAGCTTCCTCTAAAGACCCGCGACCCCCGCAGCGCGCCCACGGCGGCAGCCCCCCCCCCGCCGGCGGGGCGCAGGTGCGCGGGCCCGGCCGGCCTCACCTCCTCGCTGTGCGTGGACGGGCACTTCTTCCGCAGCCGGCCCCAGTTCAGCAGGTTCCCCGTCTGCAGGTGCAGGGTGCGGGCCCGCGCCAGCAGCGCCCCGGCCGCGCGGCTGTCGGCGTCCATGGCCGCGGCCGCCCGCCCCGCACACCGGCCGCCGGCGCCGGGGGCCGAGCGCGAGGTGCCCGCGCCGCGCGGCGGGACCGCGGCCTGCGCCGGGCCCGGGGGTGCGGGGGGGGGGCTGGGGGCGGTGCGGCGGCTCCTGCGGCTCCTGCGGCTCCTGCGGCTCCCGCTTCTGCGGCCGCCGCGGGAGCGTCGACGGGCTCCCGGGCGCGAGGCCGCCGTTTCCTGGAGGACAATGACTAAGCAGAAAGCGCGGCGGGGAAAGTGCTTCGTAACCGTTATCGTCCCGCGGCGGGGCCGGGCGGGGCCGGCGGGGCGGGGCGGGGCCGTGCGGGGGACGAGCCCTCCGCCGGCCGCGGGCGGGGCGCGGGGCGGGGAGGCGGAGGAGGGGCGCGGGGGGCGGGGCGCGCAGGGCGAGGGGCGGGGCCGGCGCGCGGGGGCGGGGCGCGCAGGGCGAGGGGGCGGGGCCGGCGCGCGGCGGGGCGCCCCCTGCCGGCCGGTCCGAGCGCGGCGCGCGCGGCCGCGCCTCCTCCACCTAGGACCCCGACCGCGCTGGGTCTCGCTTCCCAGCCAAGGCGCGGTCGCGCTGGTGGTCTCCGTCCACACCTCTTCCAAAACAAAACAAAACAACACAACACAACAACAACAAAACCCAAAACACACAACACATACAGAAGCATTTACCAAGGCCGGTTTCCGTTCTCTGGAGCAGGTGCTAATGCATACGCGCCCCCTTCCTCTTTGTGACCTTAGTCTCTTTTCCTTCCCAAGGGCTTTCCAACCCCAAGCGGCCCATATTTCTTCCTGCCCGTTAATTGTCGATTTATACGACTTGTTACTGGGCGGTGTGTGAAGTCGAAGAGTAGGAATTCATCTTTGCCCTCGAGGAGCTTAAACTGCAGTTCCGGAGGCAAGGCGTGTGCCCATGAGACGGTGAGTAGCGGCCCCGAGTCCCGCCGAGGCGTTTAGAGAGAACTCGTAAACCCGAGAGACCAGAGATTTTATCATCATTCCCCTTAGAGGCGGTTGTGACTTTCTACTCCTGTTAGATATATGGAGGACTTGATATGCACCTCGAAATGAACATTTGTTGAGCTTCAGGAAACTTTTATTGAAAGAAATCAGATATGTTGAGGCAAACTGCTGTTAAAAAGGGAGATGAAGTGCACTTGGTAAGAATTAGGGGTGGAGTGGAAAAGAAGCTCCTTCTGGGAGGTTGGATGTCGAGCCTGATCTTGAGTACATACATATTTGTTGGCCGAATGAAAGTGAGGAAGAATTCATTGAGGAGAAGGGCAATCCCAGAAGCAGGGACAAACAGGCTATTTTAATTCATGTAAACATTTGTTTGTTGAATTTGCTGAATGTGCTGTGGCCTCAGTTCTTGTCTTTTCGCATATTCTCTGATACCATGCATGAATTCATGCAAATACTTCCTTGCTAGGCATTTATATAGCATGTTAGTAACTGATAAAAACCCGTTTGGCTTGAAACCTGACTTTACCAGGTACTGGCTGTTTTAACTTAGATCACTTAGTCTCTCTGTGTTTCACTTCCTCTGGGAAGATGATAGTTTAAGCCCTATGAAATCACTGATAACTGATCATTTCTGACCCACAGAAATGGCTAGTGCCCATGATTTTACCTAATATAGGATCTACCACATTGGGTATGTGCGAGGAGTTAATCAGAGAACTTAAGTCCTTAGTACAGTCCTTGGCCCATAGTAAATGCTCAGTAAGTGAGCGCTTCTGTTAGAAATGCCTCTGCTCTTTCCCCTTACAATACAATCCAGTTCTCATAATATTGACATATTTACAATGAATTCACAGCAACGTCGTGTGATGTTTTTAAAATTTACATTAGTAAACTCATCTACTCTTCACAGCACCTCAGATAAATAAATGTCCAAATTTTGTTGAAAAACTCACTATTAATAAGTTTGGGGGCCCCAATCATAAACCTAGATCCTTCATCTTCAAACGTCTTACTCTTTCATACTACAACTTACTCTATGACTCAAAAAGTGTATTTATTGCAGTGATTTGAATTCTTGAATGTGTGTGTGCATGATTTAAATGCTTTTCATGCCTGTACAGTTTTATTTTACTATATATTATAATTAATGATACCCTGGCCATGGCACCACAGTTTTGGGAGAGGGAAATTTAATCTAGATTTATTTGGCAACAAAAACAGGAAAGACAAAATTATAAGAAGTTAATTATGTACAGTTATTTTGAGTGAATCTTTTTTCTCCTATCTGTGGAAGAGGAGTAATATTGCTGACATTTCCATCCTTGAACAGTGGAAAATTTAATTTTAGATGCTTTAAAATTCTTCCGTAAATGTTTATGAATAAGAAGAGTCACTAACACCTACTGCTCTTTTTTTTCATTTTCCTTGACCTTTCTAGGATCTGATGCTACTGTCCATGCTTCCTTTTAAAAACACTCTCCTCACTTGGCTTGTTATATACTACATAAGAGTTAGCTCAAAATATTTGTTCACAGAACACTAAAATTATAATATACTGTTGGAAGTCCAAAGGGGCTAATGAGCTTGTAAGTTTAGATTAAAGCAGACAGCTAAAAATGGTCTCGTGGATGAATTAATCATTACAAGAAGTGGCCATATTTCATTCATAGTTTGTGTTTACTTTATACAAGAACAAACAAAATTTGAGAATTAAAAATTCATTTTACTTTATTAAGGGGCCATCTAATGCACTTTATTCTTAAGAGAAAATGGATTTAAATTCTCAAATTTTGGTTTAATTTCTGAAATTAGTGTAATTGCTATGTTTGTGTCACCATATTTAGAAGCCATTTAATTAGGTCATGGTTACTCTAGAAATGAAGATTTTTAAAAGAATTCATCCTAATATTTTATTCTAAAATCCAAATTCTTTGGAAATAATGCAGTTGTCACTATATTTCTTATATGATTTGGAGGAACAGAACTTAATTCGGAATATAACATGTGCAAATACAGAGGAGTGGAAATAACCACAACATTTTCTAAAGGTAGGAAAGAGGGGCACCTTCCTTGAAAGTGAAGAGAATGAGGGTGTGATTAATAAAGGACCGTTATCAACAAGTTGAGGCTTTTGGGTTTGGTTTAAGAAGCCTCTTTCTTGACTTTGAGTAAAGCAAAGCAGAGTATTGACTCTAAGCGATAAATAAGAAAAATCTATATATAAAAATAATATTTCTATATTCAGGAGACATTTCACATGTGTCTAATACTTGTCAGATGCTAGACTAGGCACCACAGATTCACAAGGAGCAAAGTGAAACTTTATTTCTATTTTCGTGTAATTTATAGTCCAGTAGAGGAGGCCAATTTGAATTGTATAATTACAAGTAAATATAAAATTCAATTGTAGTTGACACTATGAAAAGGGGTACAAATCTAATAAGTCTGCAGGTGGTACGTGAAATTACTGAGAGACCGGTGAGAAGACTGGTAGTCACCAAGATGTAGGTTAGAACCTGGTGACTCAAGGTTGTGAAGATGCATCAGAACAGAATACATGTGCCTTCATTTTGCCCTAATTAGTAGAAAAGGGAGAAATCAGGTTACCATGGTGGAGTTAGAAAAACTGGTAAGATTTACTCAGAGCAAGCAAAATAGAAAATAGGGTACAGAGAAAAAGTCAGGGAGCTAAAATACAGCACGCAACCTTTATTTTTCCACACTGGTAAGAGCACAGCAAAACTGGTGAAATCCTAGCACATTCTGCCCCTCATTTATCATATCCAGTTTTTAGGTGTGTGCAGTGGGCTGAAGGCACTTTATGAAAATTATCCATTACTTAGCAGATTGATGATTATAGGATGTATCCAAAGGAACGATCTATGTATTTATATAGACAGTATTCCTGGAAACACAAATCAAGTGGCTTGTGCTCAATACATATTTGTTGAATGAACGAATGAATGAATGAATGCTATTTCTGGTAGTTTGTTTCAGAGCAGGGATGAGTGTCTCTTCATTATTCTCTGAGGTCACAATCATCCAGATTAATCATCTTTACTCAGCCACTGCTAAACTATTGCTACAGCTGGAGCCTAGGGGGAGAAAAGGGCTCCAAGTAATGTTCTATTCCCCATCCTCCAACTATGGCCTCACCTCCTCCTGCCCCTTTACACTGTGGAATCTAGTCAGAGGAAGGGAAGTGAGAATACCCTTTCTAAGAAAGCAGGCAGTATGGACAATCCCAAATGGGTTATGCCTGCTAGAAAAAGGGAAGTGAAATTAATCATTCATAGGCCTTATCACACACAGGACCACAAAATCCCCAGAAAATAAATGATGTGAGTAGCATTTATTTAATCATTCAGGAAGTCTTATTGATATCTAATGTATCACCTAAGGACTGTCCTAAGAAATTTGAACTGGCTCTTAAAGACAGAGGTGTTTCTTTTAGTATGGAAGACATACAATAAATAAAACTTAAAAATGATTTTAGTGAATATTGGAGAGTATAAAGAAAATAAAAGAATAATGTGATCAAGTGTAGGAGAGTTTGGCAAGTTTTTATAATGCCTATAATCTGTTTATCACTATGCCCAGGCATTGTGTACTTGAGTTTCACCATTAACAGCCTCAACTCTTATGCTTTTCTATTATCGGGAAGAGAAGATCTAGCACTGAGTCACTTCTACAAAGGAAAGTGAGCAGATTTAAAATGAGGCTGTGTAGAGTTCTTTTTCAGAAGGCGACACTTTTCTTAGAGTCCCCCTGGCTCATCTTCATAAAGCAGAGTGGACCCATTTTCAAGATATGAAACAACCTGACAAAAATTCTGAGTATCAGGCTCTTGAAATTCTAATATTTCATCCTAAAACATATTTAATGGTACCAAGGTAAAATGACCAACCATTTTCTGGAAAATCCAACTGTGATGTTGTCTGATAATGGAGATTAAATGAAATTCTGGACTTAAGAGTTATTCAAAACAGTTTGAATTCCAGTTCTCTTTCTTCCCTGAGAAGTATAGACTCTGGATCCAGACTGCTGAGAGTTAAATAAGTTAAAATCCATAAAGCTCTTAGAACAGTGCCTGGCATATAGTAAATGTTCCATGAGTGTTAGTTATGTATTCATTTGTGTGTATGTTTGATATAAATGTAAGTATACTATTTATGCAATTTATTTTAAATTTAGTATATTATTTTTATAACAGAAAATATAGTACACAGATGTATATCTCACCCATATTAAAAACAGCCTAATACTCTATTATTTGCACATACTATAATTTATTCTCTATATTGATAGCCATGTAAGATATTTTCAGATTTTTGCTAGAATAAACAATGCAGTCATAACATTCTTAGTATTTGCCTCTTTACAGGAAGGAACATTTTTCTCAAATAGGTAACTAAGTGTAGTAACTGTCTTGAATGGTGTGAAAGTTTTCTACTTTAATATCTACCACTGAACCAATTTACACTCAAATCTAAATTGCAAAGGCTACATATGTTCTCCCATGATCACCAACACTAGGTATTACCTGTCTTTCCAGATTTTGTCAACCTGATGGGTATTCACTTGATAACTGGTAAGATTTTGTCATGTTATGATATGTTGCAATTGTACTCTATATAATTTTTTATCTTTATAAATTAATATTGTACACAAGCATTTTCCCGTGTTGTTATGCTAAATTATTTTATAGTCTCTATTAATACACAGATAAGAGCATTGCTAATTCTTATCATATTCTTTTGTCCTTAAAACATGTTTAATTATGGCACCTATCATATATCTATTGACAGTATGTAACCCCTAGAGACAAACAAGCTTTTAGCAAGGGATAATTCAGACGTGTTTAAAAAAAAATCACAAGCCAAGTTATTTCTCCCTCAGTCTCTGTTTCTGTAACAACTCCAATGGAGCATGTAAGACAACATTGCATGAAACACTGAAGACAGACTGCTGTCCAATTACTCAGTTGGTGGTTTGCAGTGGGACACAGACCACAGTGTCTCACAGCCATAGGAATTTGATGCTGTTATTTAATAATGTGCTTTGTGGTGGAAATCTTAAATTGGCACTCAGTCCCCAAATTCCTTCTAGAGGGTCTTCCTTTATGGCAGAGCCTGGAAACTAAAACACTGTAATTCTCAGAATTACAGCTCTCCTTCCAGGTACAAATTAGATTGCATCAATTCCATGTATTAGTTTTAGATTTCAAAGACACTATATCTTCCCATGTCTTTCAGCTGTTAAGTGTTGCTGCAGTGATGGTCCAATGTCCTGTCCCCATCTTTGCAGGTGTCAGGGGCCACTTACACCACTTTCTGATCCCTGGATCACAGAGATGGCAATAAGCTCTCAAACTAGCAGTTTCAATGGCAACCTCTTGATTGCTTACCCTTCTTATTATGGCACAGGAGCAGCTCTCCTGGAAGGACAGTTGGCAGCATTGTTTGGGGAGTTATTTCTAGAAGCCCAGTCCAGAGTTTGTTTGTCTAACCTTCAATTCCCTAAGCACTTAACTCCTTGTATTAAAAACCTTCTGCTTAAGATAGAGTGCTTTCTGTTTTCTGTAACTGAATCCATTTCTGTTCTTATAATCATATTTGAAACATACTACTACACTGAAAATAAAATATAAATTTTTTTCTCATCTCAGAACATCTGTAATTTTTAAATGTACATTGATACAAGTGTTTACAATTGGACAAAATGCTAACTTTAGTTTGCAATTTATGTACACAAAAGAGTATCTATAAGTATGATACACATATTTAAAATTTACTTTATTATAAAAATATTAAAAAGTTCTAGGAAGATTAAAATAGGGAAAATTCATAATTGTGGTGTACATTTTTGAAGATTACAGTTGTAGACAGATGAGTGATAGATGATAACTAGCCACAGAAACATTATAATAGAATGGTTAGAAGGCAAGAACATTGTGTCAGACAACCTTAGTTCAAACTCTGGCTCCAACACTTGTCAGCAGCATGTGTTTGGCTAAGCTTTTTATTCTTTCTCATTTTGCTCGTCTATAAAAGGGGGTAATCCTAGCACTTAGCTCATATAATTGTTATGTAAATGAAATAACATATGTAAAAATCTTAGCCCAATAAATGTTAGCTATCAAAGGAATAGATGTATAAAGATATATTAACTTTTGTGTATGATTTACTCAGGAAATACAAGACAAGTAGCACTATTTAAACTTTCTGGCAAGGAAACTATACTTACTGGTTTCTAGTTTTATTTATTTCATATCATCTATGGTATGTTGGCTGTTTTCCTCAGAGATTCATCCAAAATCCCTGAGGAAATACTAGGTGATCCGAAGTATCCAAAACTTGCTAATACTTGCTAATTCTTTATAAGTTATATTTAAAATCTGACTAGTATTGAGGCAACTTTGGGCTTTCATTAAGTTGCTGGATATTGGTTTGGGTACCTGTGGACATTAGGGCCAAGTCTAAGCTAAGCTGTCAGTGCACAGTGGAGCGTGCTAACCTAGATCCTGTCATCACTGTCCCTAATGATGACCCCATCCCAAAATGAACTCAGACTAAAGTCAGAATGGCATGTTTACTGTTAAATGAAGAATTATCGCTGGAAAACAGAAGGAGTTGGAGAAAACTTTGAGCTGTTGGGAAGTCAGGAGCCCTGGGGCAAGAACATGGGCAGGGACTCAGGCAGGAAGCAGCAAAGGGACCTCCTCAGGCGAGGTGGGAACTTTGGTGTCAGAATCTCTTTTGTGAAGTGAAGGAACTGAATTGTATGATGTTATTTCCTGGTGGCTGGCCCATTTGCCAAAAAGAAGGACTTTTGTGAATAACTGGCAACTGAGAAGGCAAAGCTTTATTATCATAAGGGTTGAAATTCAGAGATAACAAAAAGGGGACAATATTATAATATTTAGAGATATAATGAGAAATTTGTCCTTATTAGAAGACATTGAGTTGATGTGGGAGTGCTCTGTTGGTCTTCTGCCATCACTGTCCATCCTGCTGGCCAAAAAGGTGAGAAACACATGGATCAGGCTCAGACTCAATCTGACCTTAGTTGACCTGTACATTGTAAATGAGAACAAATGTTGCTTCATGCCTTTAAATTCTGGGGCTGTTTATTATTAATCATTTTTGTGGCCACCCTAGCCGCTTTTCTACTGCAGTGTTTTATTTTCTTGCTAATTGGTAAGAACTAAAGACATAATAGTCTTGCTAGTCTTATGTTGTTGTGCCCAGAGTTGCGAATCCCAGAAGACCACCAAGGAGCCAACACCGATGCAAACACATGAGGGCCTTTATTCATACTCGAGTCCGGACTCTCGACGGTCACTGATGCAGCAGTGTTGGAACGAGAGCCCTGAACTCCAGGGAAGTGCGTAGTTATATAGAGTAAGCGTGGGAAAAGGAGAAATTCTAGACTTGTCTCTACCTGATTGGTTGTATCTAGGGCGGTGCAAGGCTGGGTAGGGGTCGATTAGCTGCATCTAGGGTGGTGTGAGGCTGGGAAGGGACTGGACACATATGTCCGCGGGTCCTTTTTTTTTTTTTCAATTTAGGGTCAGCAAGCGGTTGCAGCAGCTTAAGAGGGCTGAAGGCATTAATTTTAAAATGGCAGCACTTATTTTATACTAAGGGAGGATTTGGAGGAAAGCTAAGGCCTGAAGAAAAAACTAAGTCCCTTTCAATGTCATCCCCCATTTGGCATTTTCTTTTTAGTTTTGGTTACCGTGTTTATTGATTTATAGAAGCTTTTTATTTCTTTATGGATGTTTCTGATACTCTTTTCCTTTATGGTGCCAGCTTGTGTTGTTATGCTTAGAAAGGCCTTCCTACCTCAGGATAACGTAAACATCTTCCTCCAATTTCTCCTAGAACTTTTATTATTCCAGTTTTGACACTAAATCTTTATTCCACTTTGAATTTATTTTGATACAGGATATGAAATAGGTGTCATCTAATTTGCATACCTACTTGGTTCTGTTTCCAGTCTTTTAATTCTCTTCCACTGTTCTGCCTTCTATCCAGTGGCACACTATCATGTTATTTTATTTTATATCATTTGTTGTATTCTCACAGTATGATTTTACTTATTTTGATATAATGCTCTGCCCTTTGAGATGCATATACAAGTGTTAAAAATAGAAAACAAAGAAAGAAAATAGTCACAAAATTCAGGAGAGTGGTCACTTCTGAGAGTAAGGGTTGGGTACTGAATTGGGAGGTGCACACAGCTGGCTTCTGGGGTGCTGCCAACATTTTATTTTTCTGATGATTCTGTAAATGGCATCAATACGTTTACTTATCTTTTCTGTAAAGATGACATGTCTCACTATTTAAGAATGTGTTTTAGAAGAATAGCCGGAGGGATGGATCCTTATACTTGAAAAGATTGGGTGCCATGGACAGAAATGTTATGCTGGAATGGTTCACAGTTCATGGAAGTAGAAGGTCTGTGAGGGTGTTTGTTTCAAACCTCCAAACCATCTCTTCCATTACACGTTCAGACTTTTAGGTCAGACCCCAGATGTCCTCCATGTTGTCCCTTCATCCCACTCCTCCCAGTTTGTGCATTTCAACTTAGATAGGTGCGGCCTCCACCCCTCTGCCCAGCCTCACCTCTGTAGATTTCTCTGATCTGTTTCGACCATCTTTAGGACCCATTTGAAATGCTGTGAATATCACTAAGTATCAAGTACCCAGTGTTTCTCATACATGGCTTCTGATCCGTAAGTCCTCTTATCAGCTACTTTCAGGGAGTTTCACCGCCTGTTGGGTAAAGTCCAAATTCTCTACAGGCCAGTGCCCCTGGCTCCAGGCAGCCTTTTGCCTGGCTTTTGCCTCCTGCACACGCCCACATTTAGGGCAATTAGACTTTGAGCCTTTTTTCCTCTGCATCATCTTTCCAGCCTCCCTGACTTTCCTCTCCGACCTCAACATCCCAGACAGCCCAGTCTTTAAGGCCTGTCTCACATACTGTCTTCTTCACAAAGCCACCTCTGCGTCTTTTCTGCTCCATTCTCCCACACCTTCATGGAGTATGATCAGCGAGCAGTCTTGTGTGGTTTACCCCCACTCCCACCTGTTTAATGCCCTATGTTCTTTTCTCCTTAGAGTCCCTTCTGGGAATGCCCATGACCTCAGTGATAATGCCCAGCAGGGTTTGGTGTCCTCAGAACTTCTCCAGTCCTGTCCCAGGTCACTCCCAAGTGTAAATCCTCTGCTCCAGTGAGAATCTCCTCTTCTCTGTGCCTTGTCACACTAGGTGGTAGCCATGTCGTGCCTTTAGGCCCTTCTCTCCTGCCATCCTTTTATTTGCTTTCTTTTTTTTTTGCTTGTTGAAACCCAGCTCGTCCTTTTACACTATGTTTGATGGTAACTTTTCTCTATGAAACCAGTCTTCGTTACTCAGGTTAAACTTTCTGTTTTCCTACCTCTGAACTTTTGTGACATTTAATTTCTTTTGACGTTCATCACAAATGCCCTTAAATTCTCACTTCTGTATTTACTTATCTAGCCAATTAATTATCAGTTCCTGGAGCTGATGTGCTCTTTCTTAGACGTCTTCTTTTTTAATGACTCCCATGGTTTTGAGTGTTGTGTCTCAGCACCATACGTTACTTGGTGAAGATGCTTTGACTGAATAACTACTTGTGTACCTAATTCAATTCTGAGTAAACGTAGGGTTCCCTGGCTTAGGCAGTTCTCTTTTACTGTCTTCATATTTCACATTTTCACTTGCAAAATGATGAATTTTATTCTGTGACAGAATGGAGCAAAGCTGAGTTAGGCATAAGCTCTATACTTTCTGATGTTAACGTATTTTTGCTATTGCTTAAAATAAATTCACTTCCTAATCAGGTATAACAGAGGAAGCCAGTGTCTCTGGGGTGTGACTGCATCTCCCCATCTAATTTGTGGTAAAAGGTGATAGGTTTTGGATTCTACTAGATAGCTTATGGGAAAAGAAAACATTTAACACACAATTTCAGTAAATTCTACTTCCTAAAGGCCATAAAAGCTGAGGGCTAAAGCAAGCTCTGTACCCACAGGGGAAATAGGCAGTGCCTTTTCCTTTAGAAGTTAAAGCTGAGAAATGACCCCAGACCTGTACCGTGTGCATCCTCAGACTCCTACCCTTGTCTCCCTGCTGGGCATCTCTATGTGGAGGCCACAGCTAAAGCTGGCTCCTCATTTCCCCTCCCAAATTTTTCTTTATCTCTCTTGGCAGCACTACCTTCCAGCAGTTCCCTGGGAACTGTGAAAGCCATAGTCCTCCTGTCCTCATTTATTGCTCCTTCTGAAAACCACCATTGTTTTCCATCTGTTCCCTCAGTCTCCTATGTTCAACCGTTCCAGAAGCCTCCTCTTGCTGTGGATTTCTACACCTCAGAAATTTTTCTAAACTGCAAATGAGGACCTTTCACCTCTGTTTAAAACCTGCTTCTGTTGTCTCTGAACGAGATGCCCCTCCTTCCCTGTCTGCTTGGTGACAAACTCATCCTTGGAAACTCCACATGGGTATCAGCACTGGACTGAGAGCACTGGCTCATTCACTTTTGTATTGCTGGATCCAGTGTGCTGCCCAGCATCTAATAGCAGATGCTCAGTTCATGTTTATTGACTCGTGTAATGTGCAAATAAACCATTGCAGGCTGGTGATTCAGCAGAAAGATGAGATATAGTGTCTTCTCATTTAAGTAGGCATCTTAGGGCACCCAAGCTGCTAGGAGTTACTGTGTGACTTTGCCCTGCGCTGTCCCTCTGTGTATTTGACAGGGTAATTCTCCTTTCATGTGCCATCTACTTCCCATCAGCCACGCCATCCACCTCAGTAAACGTATTTCCCCTTTTGTCCATGTGGTAAAAGGAGGGGTCACTGAGATTGGAGTAAGTAGACCTCTCAACTCATCTGGCTCGGCTAATGACTAGCTGTGTGACCTTGAACAAGTCAAGTATTTTTTCTCAGTCTTAGGTTTTCCTTCTGTACAATAGCAGAGGCAGTGGGTTAGACTAAAAATGAATAGTTTAGAAGTGCTCAGTGGTAGCGGGGGTAACAGCTGGAACTGGGGCCAGGATCCTGACTTTGACCAGAAAAGCTCTGTCTTGGTGCGTTTTGTTTACACTTCTTGGAAGTATTTCATTTGAATAATCAATCAAAACCTGTTTTAAAATCCCAGACTTTGATGAATTTTAAAATTCTTTTCTTACTCCTATTGTCTCAGGAACAACAGTCCCTCAGTTGTTAATAAGAATAGGCTTTGTGGGTCTCCTGAGAAGGATTATTACCTGCTGCCACAATTTCTCCCTTTATTTTTCTTAAAACTGAAATCTAATCACAGGTTCAACTGGTTCTCCAAACTTAGATGACTTATACAATCCTGGCTTGTTTGTATTTTTATTGTCTTTCTAACTTTCTCTCTCAGTACATGCTGAGATTTGCTATCTGGTTATAAAACACAGCTCTGCAGTGAGGTCATCTTGGAGATTAGCTCATTGACCCTACAAGATCAGAGGCAGGCCCAAACTTGTTTTCTGTAAATTCAGTGGGAAGAGAACCAGTGGACATTGTCAGGATTCATTTTAACACTCCCCGCTGGAAAAGCATTTGTTAAAAAATTTAGGATGCAAACTAAAATCCAGTGTATTTGAGTACAAAAGAAAAAAAGGCACCTGATGGGAAACTACCACATGCAGGGTGCTATGCTGGAGGTGGTGGGGGGGAGTCAAAACTAAGATCAACTATGTCTTGTCTTAGGGAGTCTGCAGATCAGAAATCCCTGAAGAAATAATGCAATTAACCTAAAAATTTGAGGTTCATAAATGTTTGTTTCCTACTGAAGATAGATAGAGAACTTGTGAGCAATTTTGACCCTGTTGGAATAATCTTCAAAGATGAATTTAGTTCAGGTTCATTCTTTGTGATCTGACTCTGAATTCTTTGTGGTTTGTAAAATAATGGGTCAATGAGTAGAAGGCACATTACAAATTCTGTAATAACTGTTAAGTGATGCACTTTTTGTTTTATTTTACTTTGCCTCTATCCCTTTCCATGTTTCTCTCCATCTGTCTGTCCTCACATCTTATTACCGTGATTAACTGATTCTTTAAGTCCCTGTTTACAGTGTGGTGTTTTTTGGGAAGCTCTCCAAAGTTTGATTTATGCACCCATCTTGTGTCCTCCTAAAACATCTTTTACTTACCCTTGCTCTACATTTTATTATATCAGTCTATTTCATTATCACTATAGTCTGTAATATTAACTTATATGTAGGACTGACTGGATATTAACTATAAAAACTCTTAACATATATGAATTCGCATAATCCTTTCATTGCTATGAGGTAGGTAGTTATTATTACCATTGTATACATGGAGAAACTAAAATACACAGAGTTAAGTGAATTGTCCAGGGTCACATAGCGAGCACATGGCAAAGCTGGAATTCTAATCTAGGCAATTTATCTCTATAGTCTATTCTCTTAAGCATGATACCTTTCTAATATGAGGACAGTCTTGCTCACAGGTGTATCCCAGGATCCACCAGTTTGATTGTCCTTAGAAGGCATTAAGACATACTTGTTGGAAGAGTGCACGAAGCATGACCCTCACCTCCAAGAACTTCCCCCATGGTGGCCTGGTCCCAGAGAGATATAACATGAGGTCAGAGACAGATTTCAGGAGAGGCATAGGCCCAGGGCTGAGGCCCTGAGGAGCGGGGAGAGACTCATGCTACCTGAGAGCTTGGAGCTGACTGTGTGGGTTCATCGTTCTTCCACAGGGAACTGAGGTCTCAACCAGACAGTTGCTGATTTCTCTGGTTGGGTCAAGACAACCTGGAACATTTCTTGCTGTGAACCTTGAATTAGTTACACAAGTGGCCTCAATTTTAAGAGAAACATTATGTATTTGATTTGTAAAAGTCTATTGAAAATAAAAACAGAAATTTTCTCTCAGTGCCAAAGAATGAGAAATTAAACTGCACAGAACCATCTGTGCAGTGGAATTTCCAAAGCACAGGAAAGAGCAACTTATTTTTAAAAGAATTTTGAGTCGAAAGAGCTCGTGTAGCAGAAGCTATCATGAACCACCCCCGTTTGCAATGCCCCCCATATGCAGAGGGGACAGAATGTCTGCAGATGTTGGCTGAGGAGAATTGCGTGGGAGGACACATCCCTGCCTGTCCTGGAGCTCTTTCATCCTGAGTCTTAGTGGAGGAGACATTCACAAGAGCTGCTAACATTAACAGTGTTTTAACAGCACTTATTTATATATGTTCAGGTAGGCTACAATTTACAGATTAGATACATTGAAGCATGGATATGAGAAAAATTTGCACAACAAAGTCTGTGCTCCCTCTTGTCCCTGCTTCCTGAACATGCCAGACTCCTTCCTAGCACATGGATCCTTTGCCTTTTCTCTCCCCAACCCCAGCCCCCTTCAAATCCTTCCCCTTTTTTTAATTGAGTCTTCTTCCCAGGTAACTCCAGTGGTCACTCATTCTCAATTTTTGGAAATACTACAACATTTGTAATTTGTAGTAAAAAGGTAAAGGCAGTATTATATGATATCCTTCCATATTGGGTTGTGGGGTTTAAGACTTGCTTCTGCCAGTTTCTTTATCATGCCAGTGGAGCTCTCTACGCCTTCACACCAATGACAGTTCCTGCATATGGGATTATTATGAGGATTAGTGAAAGAAATATACATAATGTGTTTGGCACAGTGTCTGGCATGCACCATGCCCTCACGGGCCCATCCCCTGCAATAGGGCCCCAGAAGCCTCCCCTTGTCTCTGGGTTCCCTCTATCCTAGTGGTATCCCAGAAGTGACTTGGGGCCAGAGAAGGTCTTGTTATGCACCACATATGGCAGACACAAACACAGGGAAGTTGGACAGGGACTAACATCACAAACTGCAGTGATAATGAAGCTGGTCGTCTAGTGTCTATGTCCCTCATAATGGGGAGGATCTCCTCTGGGCTGCAGAGTGGAATGTGCTAGAGGAGCTTCATCACTGGGTTATTTAGTAACCAAGTCAAGGAGGGTTTGGCTGAGGACCCTAACTTACATTTGAGCATTAGTCTTTATTCATCCTTTCTCCTGACTCATCTCGATCGTTTGGTTTTATTTAATACAAGGAACTGAAGATAACCCGGACAGAACAAAAGATTTATTGAACCAGAGCTGGCAGAGGCACCTGGGGGCCCGCCTCTCCGTTCCAGGTGCCATCCATTATCAAACATCCTGCCAGGTCTCCTACTTCCTGGTGCTTACTGCCCCATAAAATAGGCTGCAGGGGTTTTTCATGGGATTAAAAATTAACTATTCTGACGTCCCACTATGAGTAAGCAAAAGCTCACTAGGGCAGAGGCACTCCAGGCTGAAAGTCAGCGACTTGACTTTGGGCAGCCCCATCTCAGGGCTGTGCTGCCAGGGCAGAAAGAAACTGCAGATCTGAGCCATGGGGATTCCTGGGCTTTGGGTCTGCCACTGTGGTCAGGAGCAGGCTAGTCTTTGCATGGGGATTTTCATTTTCACATTTCTGAATTTTCAGTTCTTTAATTCAAAGTACCTGGAACTATGAGGTGGTGAGTGGGTGGCATGAAAAGACCTGAATTCTGGGATCTGGGATCAAGGTTTGGTCCTGACCATGATTCATGGGGAAATTCTTTAAAAAATACCAGCCCTGTTCCTCTGTGCCAGACATTACGAGGCTGTTAACAGTTGCTGACATTTGCTAAGTACTCTGTGCTTGACAGGCCCTCTGTTGTGTGTTTGACAGGTGTCGTTTGAGTTACTCTTCTTAATGACCCCTTGAGGTAGGCACTATAGTCCCAATCTGCAGATTCAAAGCTGAGATGCAGAAAGGCTGGAAACTGGCATGAAGTCCAATAATTAGAAAGCAGCATAACTGAGATTTGAACCCAAGTCTGCTCGATGTCCAAGCCTATGCTTCTAATGGAATAGAGGAAAAATATCGACAACTCTCTTCTTTCCACCTTAGCTCAGTGAAATCAGTGGGAATGCATATGTTCCCCTCTTCCTCGTAAGGTAGTGAGCAGCCTCCCAAATCCAGCACGTTGGAAAGGGGGTGAAGGTTTACCTCCAGAGTTGCCTCAGGGAGGGAGACTCAGGCTGGCGACGTAGACCAGCACTGTGGGGCCAGTTATTTCCCCGCCTAGATAGAAATAAAGTCAGCAGAACTCTCACTATGGCAAATGGAGTGTGAGGAGGCATGTGTCCTTCTTTTCAAAGGAAACGACGAGTCCAGCTTAGATTTACTTGTTTGTAAAAAGCACCAACTGCAAGGGCCTTGGATTAGATTTTTGCCCTGTGGCCCAGACTGAGAATGTTAGCTGCAGAGAAGTTTGTCTTAAGCAGGAGAATTTGGGTTGGGCTGTATCCAGGGCTGAGGTCAAGGTTGGGTAGAGCCCAACTAATGTGCTTTTCAGATTGGTTAGCTTCTCTCCTATCTGTCTCCTCTCTCAGGATCTTGGCCAGCATCTGACCCAGCTCTTTGTTTCACAGGCACCAGGACACAGGCCTGAGAGTTGAAGGGATTTGCCCAAAGTCACAGCAGTTTGGGGGTAGACTCAGAGCTAGAATTCCAGGCCCCTGGTGTGCTTTCCTTAGCCCTGCCAGGCCTTGTAACTCCATTTTGTTCCCAGTAAATTGACACTCTGAGAACTTTGTGTGGGAGGTCTGCAGTCCCAGTTACCCTGTTGGTGTTTAACTCCCTTTTGGCGTTGAAGTTTCTCTTCTGGGAAGAGACAATTTAGTAAGTGCAGTTATTTGTTGGGGTTTTGCTACCATCTTTCCTTCCCCCAGGAACTGTGAGGAGCTTACAAATGAGCCGTGAGGCCTGGCTTAAGGTTGCCTGAAGAGTTAGGCTGGGCCTGTAGGTTACTCATTCAGCAGATGTTTATGGAGCTTTATATCCAGAGCTGGAGGCTACTGTGGTAATACCATCACCCTTGCCAGCAAAAGAGCTACCAGTCTAGTGGGGGCCACACAGATAATCAGGCAGCCGTTCTCACGTGGGGTAAAGTTTCAGAGGGTCTTGCAGGGTGTTCCTGGAGCAGAACTGATGGTATCTCACCCAGGGAGGACTCTCTGCAGGGGGTAATCACACATCTGAGAATTGAAGAATGACCCAAGTGGCAGGTGAGGACAGATTCCAGGTTAGAGAGAGGGGACAATTAGGGGACCACACTTAGTTCAGTGCCTGGAGCAAGAGCTAGAAAGAAGAGAAATGAGGCTGGAAGGAAAGGCAAGGCCAGGCCTTGTGAATCATGATGAAAACATCTTTCACTGGAGTAGTAGAGCATCAGACTTCAGTTCTGTGTCTTGCTTGCAGTCTAAGCATGTGTGAGAGAAAAAGCCTTTGAACTTTGTGGTGACTGCCCACCAAAGAAGGTGTTATTCTGAGAACTCTGGAGGCAGAATAAGTCAGGACCTCCACATCAGGGATAATAACTAACCCTGGTGCTCCCTGCTGGTCACCAAAACAGATTTTGCCCTTGGACATGGTTTGGTTCCTAACGCCTGGGCCAGGAAAGCCCCCATGCATCTTGCTGCTCTGTGCTTTATTTCCTGCCACCAGTCACAACATACACTAGATGACGTTTTTGTGGCTCATGCTGCCACCACAATGCAGAGAAGAGCTCAATCTTTAAATGCCAAAAGCCCTATCTTATGTACTTTTTTTTCTAAATGAAACTATCTCCTAAGTTACTATGTTTCTACCATAAAGGTAATGTGTTTCTTATTTAAAAAAATTTAAATCCCATAAGTATATTCAATAGAAGGTGGAATTTTCTTCCTCCTTTTATAATCCTCTCTCCCTCAAGAAAACCATTATCATTCCAAAGTTTAAAAGAAATGCATATTTATGTATGCCCAGACATTTTCTATTGTAAAAACAAGTAAAAACAGACTCACAAGCCCCTCAAAATGTCCTCCAGTACTTTCTGGAAGTCCTCAAAAGGGTGCCTCACGTGTGTCTGCAAACCTGTCTGGTTGTGGCTCCATATGACAACTTCTGTGTTCCCTTTTTTCTATGCTTCTTTTGTATCCACTGCTCACAAAAGCTTGGAGAATTTCATAGAAGCCAAACACCAAAGTCCATGGCATGGGCGTTATCGCCAAAGTTTCTAATCTTTGGTTGGCAGAGTTTCCTGGGCATGTTGAATGTCAGGCAAAGAGTGATCTGCTCTCCATGTGCCAACCATCTTGGGTTGGCATGGGCCCCAACACTGCTCTGCTTAGATCTTGAGTCTTGAGACATCTCTGCTGAATGGTCTCATCAGCATCTATTGCTAATGCTTCTTGTAGGGACCTCAAATTCAGGATGAGGGTCAAGTGGAAGGAGAGATGCTCTTCTCTTTCTAATTGTTCTTTTTTGCATTTTTCTTTTGCCCCTGCCCATCCTCACAAAGAATATTTCTTCTCTCCTGTCCTTTGTCTTCAAAGAGTTTACATTAATTTGTAGTTTATATTAATTTATAGATTACCACTATTGTTTTATTTATCTATATTGAAAATATTTGTATCAGTTTATCTTTAATATTGTTAGTCGTAAAATGTTTTGAAATTTATTTAGTCAGATCTGCCTAATTTTTTCAATATTATTCCTTTGTTTTCTGTTCTGCTTATAAAGGATTCTCTGATCCCAAGATTACAATAGTATTCTTTTCTAGTAATGTAGAAGTTGAATATTTAAGTTAAATGCTTTCATCCGCCTAGAATTTGTTCTTGTCAATGTTGTGTGGTAAGTGGAATTTCTTCAACATTCCCCATAGTGTTGTATGTAGAAGCTAAATACTAAGAGAAGAGATGGACATAGCCACACAGCTGCCTCTTGAATGCCCCAGCTGGGGAAAGCTTGCTTGCTGAAAACAAGCTTGGAGTCCCATCTGCTTCCTGCTGAGAATGACTCTCAAACTTGTGTCTCTAGCACTGGCCTTTCCTGTGTGATTTTAGTCCAGGCTTCGAAGATTCTGAGACGTGTTCAGGGCTGTATTTTACTGTGTGGGGGCAATCCAAAGAATCACTGAGAATCGTGAGGATTGAGTTTCAGAGCGGACCGCTACTGTTCTCTCCACAAGGCCGGGCCCTACCCTGGTGGAGTGGGCAAAAAACCATGAGTTCTAAGCTTCCCTGAGACCCTAAGATCCTCAATGCCTCCTGGCCTAAATTCAATGACATCCATCCATTCACCTATCCATTCGTTCAGCAAATATTAGTTGAGTGCCTACTATGTGCCAGGCACTTTTCTAGGAGTATAAGAGTGTCATTTTCAATAGCAACCAATTCTTCAATTCTCTAATACCAACGGGGTATCCAACAATTCAACTCCATTCTGACACAGTCAGGAGTTAGCATAGACCCCAAAAGTTAAGGGATCAGTTCCACAAAACTGTCGCACTTCAGATGCCACCCATAAATGGGGTCCCACATTTCTGCCTGGCTGACTACAAAATTGGGGCCTCTCACAATGCCCCCACAGTTCAGATAATTCACAGAACTCAGGAACTTATACTTAGGATTACAGGTTATTATAAAGAACATAGATGAACCGCTAGATGAAGAGGTATGTAGGGCGAGGCCCAGAAAGTTCTCACGTGCAAGCGTTTCTGGCCCAGTGGGATCTGGATTCACCATGTTCCCAGCATGTGGATGAGTTCCACAAACTGGAAGCTCCCGAACCCCATTGTTTAGAGTTTTTATGTAAGGTTTCATCACATAGGAATAATTGATGAAATCATTGGCCATTGGTGATTGAACTTAATTTTTAGCCTTTCTCTCCTCCCAGTTGATTGAAGATGGGTCTAAAAATTCCAACTCCCTAATCACATGGCAACCATTCCCCACCCTGAAGCTCTTTGGGGACCCACTACTAGTCACTTCATTAGTATAAACTCAGCTATGGTCAAAAAGAGGTTCACTATGAATAACAAAAGTCACGTCTATCACTCAGGAAATTCTAAGAGTTTTAGGAGTTCTGTGCCAGGAACCAAAGTCAAAGACCAAATTTATATAATTTTATCGTACTACAATAAGATATCCACAATAAACCCATGTGGAGCATATAGTCCGGTGAGAGAATATCCCAATAAAAATAGACATGTTTTATATGTTGGAATGTGATAAATGCTACAGGAAAATAAAAGTAGAGCAGAGTAAGGGAGTTAGAAGTGGAGTAGGCAGGGTTGGCAAATATGCTACAATTTTAAATGTGTTTCAGGTGAGAACTAATTTAGTTTCAGACAAAAATTCAAGTATTGCAGTTGGTGCAGATAGAATCATGAAAAAGAGGGACCCGGAGAGCATAATACAAACATATGGTTGAAACAAATTGCCCTGGGTCACTATTCCTCTTTTTATAATGAGTCGAGTTCTATTTTGGTTGATTAGCAACAGGTGACAAGGGTAATGCCAGCACTAACTCTGAATCAGTTTTAGAGTTAATCTGAGGCAGGATTAAAGTATTGACCAAATCCAGCATAGTAAAGAGTCATTGCATTCATGTGGTCTGCTGAGTGAGTTGAGGACAACTAGAATATTAGATCAGTGTGGAAGAAGTTCCATTAGAATCACCATATTGATCTTTTCCCTTGCACATAGCAGTTGACATTCTTGAGACACTGCACTCATTCATTCCTTAGGAAGAAGCTTCAAACAACCCTGAGTCTCATCAAAACACATAAATTCCTCAGATAGCGGTTTTAAAATCTCCTTGAAGTGACTGTTATACCAACTATGTAAAGTGACTTAGAACTGAGGGTGGCTTTAGAAGGCATTTGGTCATCTACTTCAACTCCTCATTTTATAGATGAAGAAATTGCCCAAAACCAGTGCAGAGAGTTCATGGAATCAGGTCTCCCGACTTCTTATATGGTGTTTCCCCCATCATATTATTCTCTTAGGTTTAGAATTGAAGTTACTATGTATTTATTTTGTGAGTGACTATTTAGGAGTGACTTTTCTCTTTGCTAAGAACTCTGCAACCTCATGAGGTGAGTCCCAGAAGCCCTGTTTCTACCATGCTTCCAATATAATGGGTCATTTGGATGCATTCAGTTCCCTTTCTGGGATTTTGGACTTAGTTCTGGAGTTGGAAATTGAGTCATGTAAGCTGCCTAAGCTGCAAAAGGAAAGTCTTAAAATTCCCTTATTGAGGTCTCATATGCTTTCTTGTCCTAGTTCTTGAATGTCATCCTTCCAATAAAACCCTTGTTTTATTGGTGCTGACTCAGATTTCTTTCTGTTATTTGCAATTAAGGATGTCTTAATCGAGAAACTTAGAAGTTGAGAAAGACAAAGCACATCAGTTGCTTCCAGATTTGGGTTTTAGTTAAGACCTTGATTTAAAAGTTATGGTGTTTTTGATGAAGGTTATTAAATCATTATCATGTAGGCAACAGTTATGTATTAAAACCTGAAAGCTACTCAAAGACTCACTGTGAGGGGCTTGTCCTCAAGAAGCTCATATTCTATTATGTTCTGTTAAGAGTCTTGACTTGTTTATCAGTAATGGTAATATAAAACAGTGTGAAAAGTGCTTGAGCTGAGTGTTCCAGAGGACAAACCCTTTCAGAAGGAACCTCAGTTTCTTCATCTGTAAAGTAGGAATAATAGTACCATCATCATAATATGAGGGAGAGTAAATTATATTAATTTGAAACAAAACAGAATAAAATTAAAATGAGATAAAATAAAATGAGATAACATGTGGGTGTTAACTTAGAGTCTTGGGTTCAAATCCTACTCTGACTCTCATTAGCTCTTTGAGCTTGGCAAGTCACTCAATCTCCCAGAGCTTAGAAGGCCTTGTCTAAAAAGTGGGGGTAAAAAAACTACTTAACAGAATTATTTTGAAAGCTTCTGGCTTACAATGGGAACTTGACAAATAATAGTGTTCCTCCCATTTCTATTATGTCTCTTTAGCCTTCTTTGTCATGAATGGGTTATAGCATCACAGTCTTTGTCACATGATTATTACAGCTTGAGGAAGTCAGAGTTTATAAATTGAGATGACAATAGGAGAATGGGGAGGACTCAGCCCAACCCGTCTGAAATACAATCTCTGAGAAGAATCAGCCAGGTGCACATAAAGCTTTTTGTATGGCTAAGATGAAGTGCTGCTCAGCTAGGTGTGTGTGTGTGTGTGTGTGTGTGTGTGTGTGTGTGTGTGTGTGTAAATATTGATCTCCTGAAACTCACTTTGCCATTTGATGTCTGAAAACTAGTTGTGTGTTTCTGAGCTGTGTCTTCAAGGTGAGGGCACTTGCAAAGGTAGGAGTGTGGCAGTGGGGCTTCCTGATCTTTGGTTCTGGCTTTAATGCATTGGTATAAATGCTAGGAAACATCCTAGGTCAGTAGACCCCACAAGACCAATAAGTAGAGCTTTTGTTGTAATTTTTGTTTATGCTAGGTGAAAATTCTCATAAGTATGAGAAACAGCTGTTTCTTCTGGATGAGGCAGCTCATCCAGGTATCATAGGTAGGGTGTGGTAGAAAGAGAATGTCATGGAAAGACTTTGAGGATTGGGGCAGACAGATCCGGGTAAATCCCGACTCTACTATTTACCAGTTATATGATCTTGAATCTCTTGGAGCCCAAAGTTAATCCTCTTAATTAAAGTTGGGGTAATAATATCTAGAAATAAATGACATGAGAAGAATTTCATGTATATGGAAGTACCTGACATATGTGTCCTTACCTTTGAAAAAAATAGCTATAAAATGACATAAACTTGTTGAAGACTACTTAGAGGTCTATTTTTATTAAAACAAATCACTTCCTACATCTTAAAGTTTTCTTGAAATTTCAGGTATCATTTTCCTAGATAAGAATGGATGGTAACAGTGCTCCCCAGCTGGGTCAGTTCTAAGCCCCAGGCATCATGGAAAGCAGAGAGACAGTCATTCTTGGATCATCTTGACCTCTTGGCCTCTGTATGACGACAGTCAACCCATTCAACTTCTCGTGTTAATGAATTGTGGTGACTTTATGATTTTTGCTCTTTAGAGTAGAATAGCATCTTGATAGCCATCTCTTCAAGCCTTAATCATGGTATTGAAAGTTGATTACAAATGATCACTTCTCTAGGAACTCATTATTATAAATATTTTCAATGCCTATGTTGAAACTTACTGTTTGATGTTTCTTAAATTTTTTTAAGGTATTGACTACATACCCACACATGTCATTTGATCACATGCACACACAAATGACATTTAATCATCTATGGTCTGGAAACTGATGGACAAATTGACATAGAAATGCCAAAATGTTTGAGTAAGTTTCCTATAGCTGATTTAAATGGAATCATCTCTTAATGGCTGTTTAAAGCACCTGAACAGGACTATTTTTTCATTTTCTTCTCTGGTTCCTCAATGACATCTCACCAGAAAGTCAATGAGACTCAATGCTAGCAAATATCAGTCAGATTTTAGCTGGTGAAGAGGTAGTTCAGCTAAGCGTAAGCCAAAAAAAGTGATCTGAGTGGTGTTCAGAAAACAAATGCCCCAGGTTAGAGGCTGGTGTCTGTGTGGCTGCAGAGCTGAGTTTAGCTCTTTGGCTGGAGGCGGGGTTGAAAGTGAGGTTCAGCCCACCCATATGGAGGCCTTTTGCTTATTTCAGACCTACTCATCTGAGTGGCTGCTTGGAGCAGGGAGCCAGAAGAAAGGAAGCCAAGACATGGTTCTTGCCCTCTGAGAAGGTAGAATATGAAACAAAATGTAACTGATTATATTGTCATCCAACTTTGGAAGAGATGTGACTTTTGCTGTGGAAGAGGCGTGGGAAGAGGGGACAGGTCTGGGTTCTGAAGGCTTCTAGGGCCTGGGGTGGCATGGGTGGTGAGCATTGAGGAGCACTGAGGTAGCAGAAATCCAGCTCAGTCGATTAGGCACTCCTAAGAAATGAGTGGACGTGCTTTTGGTTGGAATGTCATTGTAGCCATCACAAAATATTTATTGATGTATTTACCACCGTTGACTGCAAGAAACTAGGTTACATTAATCAGAAAAGGTTCAGTTCTCTGAGATGATATAATTGGCATTTCAGGGGTAAAGAGCTGACAGGGCCTGCACCCAATTCCCCAGGGGTCTTTGTTATCCAAATGAGTGCAGGTTCTGTCCTGTCAGGAACTCCTATAGCCCTGACTAGGCTAGACATGGATCTGCTCCAGTTCCACCCTGAGGGAGCCTGTATCCTCCAGAATCTGGCATCCACCAGTGGACCTGGGCCCCCAAGACTTTCATGCTTTCACAATCTGCATACCTTGTGGTCCCGAGTTTTGACTACAAAGGTCCAAAGCAGGATAGTCCAGAAGCACTCAGGCATGAGCTTCCCAGCAGCTTCTCTTCTCGAGAGACTGTCTCTTTCAGAGCCAACTCTGAGCTTTGCAGTCCCTGGGCAACAGAAGGTTACTGGGGGATTATTGAAGGATTAGGGGCTTTGCTGAGTGAGCATGTACCGGGTACTTTCTGCCAGAGTGATTTTTCTGAAACAGATCTGATCATAACACTCCTCTAGGGCTCCAGCTATATTTGAAAAAGTGTCGCACAATCACCATTTGCATTAAACTCACCCAGTGAAGGGAGTGGTGATTAAAATACAAATTTCTGGGTCCACTCCTTGAGCTGTTGAATCTGAATTTCTGCACGGAGGGTTCAGGAACCTCCTGTTAAAACAAGCTCCCCCACTGCTTCTCATGTACACTAAACTTTGAGAACCAAAGTACATTACAGAATAAAGTCCAAACTATTTAGCCTGGAGTACACGACCCACCAGGCTGTGGATCTGCCCAGCTCTATCTTTTCATCCCCCTGGGAGCACCTCCCCACCCTGCACCCCTCCCTCAACTTCTAGCCAAG
Source organism: Cynopterus sphinx (assembly GCA_030015415.1). Classification (NCBI taxonomy): domain Eukaryota; kingdom Metazoa; phylum Chordata; class Mammalia; order Chiroptera; family Pteropodidae; genus Cynopterus; species Cynopterus sphinx. The sequence continues at coordinate 65,567,355 of CM057387.1, read as the reverse complement.
CCGATGCACCACACAGAATTAAGATCTCTGACTCTCACACTGCTTCCACTGCTAGGACACCCTCCCTCCCAGTCTCCCTTTCTCCTCTTCTCCTTGTTATTCTTTCATTTTTCATAACTATGAGCTCAGTCATCATCTCTTTTGGATGAAGCATCATGCCTCTTCTACTTACCTCTCAGTAGTATGCACACTGAGTCAAAACCAGTTGGGTACTTGTCTTTCTCCCCATTAGACTATGAGTATCATGAAAATTGGGACTGTGTCTTGTCCTTGGTTTACCAGTGTGTACTATGCTTCCTGGCCTTTCATAGAGGCTCCAAAACAGCTGGGAATTAATAAAATTCTCTAGTCAGAGCTACCAGAGCCTCAATCTACTTGGATTGAGTACATTTCCTTAACAAAACTCAAATAATGGCTGTGGTAATTGTTTTTAAATTCTGGCATCTCAAGGACAATAAAGAGATTAATAAAGAAGAAAGAAATCCAGGCTAGGAGATTAACCACGTACGCTTTATTAGAGATTGCTAAACAAATTGTAATTTGCAACAAATTTCAAGTGGAGGTACAACCACAAAGTGGACCTGTCTTAAATACAAAACCACACTCATGGGCCTAGAGTTAGGGAGCAGGGTGTTGGATGGGTGGGCTACAGCTGGGCATTGGGGAACCCAGGGGCTGAAACTAAGATAGAAGTTTTACCCCAGGACCTCCAGGGAGATAACAGTCAGAGGTCTGGGTTAGCCCTGGCAGGCACACCCCAAATCCTGAAGGCAGCCACTGGGTAGAGGCTATGAACACCACTATCATCAAAATTTAGGAGCTGGGCAAAAACAGCTAAGAACTGTGAAGGCTGGAAAAAGCAGGGCTAACACTACTCTCCAGGAGCTCTTGGGGTGATATGACAGGCATCCATGATCTTTTACAGTGAAGGCCTTGTTGCTGGTCATCCAGTAAAGGTTAGTGTAGGCTCTGGGTGTATGTTCATGGAGACAGGACACCTACAGGAAGGTAGACGTCTGGGCATGGTAGGCAGGAATGCCTTGATAAAATTCTTACCAGCCTCTGTTCTCTCTCCCTTTTAAAAGTGAACAGAAATTTATTTCTCACAGTTCTGGAAACTGGAAGTCTGAGATCCGAGTGTCAGCAAGATTGATTTCTGGGGAGGCTCTTTTCTGGGTTGCAAGACTGCTGACTTCTCATTGTCTTCTTACATGGCTAAGAATAAAGAGGAAGCAAGCTCTCTTGTTTCAGCCTTTCTCTTTGACTCTGCTACCGACCATGGCTTTTGTGGTTTTAAGAAGGCCACAATCATATGTGGGATATAAAACTGAAAGCAACAAACAAATATGACAAACAAACGGAGACTCATGGACACGGACTAGTGGATTACAGGTCATCAGAGGGAAGGGATTAGGAGAAACATGAATGGGGTCCAGGGGGTCAAGTATTTGATGATGGAAGGAAATTTAACTTTGGGTGGTGAACACACAATATACATATAATGGATGGTTGAATTGTACACTTGAAATTTGTTTGATTTTATTAACCAATGTTACCCCAATAATTTTAATAAAAAAGGCCACAATCTCTCTTTCTGCTCTGGCCAACTACAAGTGATGCCCTCTTAATCAACTACCCCCCAAAATGAAGTCAGATCAAGAAATAGTGAGTTATTAGTTGCCATGTTTGACACTTTAGTAATTCTTAAAGCTGTGAGCCTTTTTTCTTTTGCAGTTGACTCTGATGAAGATGCAGATTCTTAACCACCTACCATCTGTTTTACCTCTGCATGCCTTTTTCACTCTTGGCCTGGTAGGAAGCTTATGTCTGGCCTCCCTGCATTAACTGAATCTGTTCTTTGACCTCCAGAGGGTGTCGGGCCCAGAATATTTATTCCAAATGTCTCACCACTCCTGCTCTTTTAACTTTCTTAAAATTTTTTTTGTCTTTTTATTTCCAGTTAGGTCAGTATCTACAATTCTTTTCACCTCATCAAAAGGTTGAATGAAACTATATTTGTTCATTGGATTTCCCATAGACCCATGCTATTGGGGAGTATTGTGAGGCAAATGTACCTGCATCCCCCAGCCTCTGTCCTGGGCCCTGTATTCATGACCTCAAGTGCATGCCCACCTTCAGAGTGTAAGCCACCCACTCATCTCTATGCACACAGTTTCAGCTTCTTTTCAACCTCCTTCTCTTTCCTACATTGCAGTTCAAATCCCAAGGTGTATTTCTCATTAATATTTTAAGCCCTGCAATATATCCCATTCCTTCTTTCTAGCTCTTTGGCGGTAATTGTAGAAATACTGTGATTTTGAAAACACAGTCTGACAAGTATATACGTGCAGTTTTGGCTTTTGCTTAATACCAGTCTGTTTCTCTGTGGTTCTTTTTAATTAAAAGGGAGGAAGGTGTGAACGTGGGCTGAAGACAGGACCAGGGCCGTTGAGACGAGCCTGATCCTGGCTCTTACATCAAGTCTCTCTCTGGCCTAGGGGAAGTTCCTTAAATCTTCACTGTTTTACTGGCTCTAATGAAGAGTCCAGCCAGTTTCTTGAAGATTTGCTAAATATTATTGAAAATGTTAATTATAGAAAACATATTTTTCAGGTATCTCCTCAACTGTATATTTTGGCATATTCCATATCCTTTCTGCAAAGTCCAGGGTCAGAAATCCTAGTTCCCCTCTGCCTGAATACCTTCAGATAGCTGAACCATTTTTCATTGAAATGGAAATATCAGACACGGATATTCATTAATCGTAGCTATTTTTTTTTAAAAAACTAAACTCCTGAACAAATTCAAGTAGAATGTGGTTATAAAAGACAAGGCTTTTTGCCACAGAAAGATTCTGAGTGTGTGTGTGTGTGTGTGTGTGTGTGTGTGTGTGTGTGTCTCCCAGTTGTGGCTTTGTGTTATATAACACCTGATCCTTGATCCCTGGATGCTATTTGGTGAGTAGCTGGTTGGATTTGGGGGCTTAACATATTTTGGAAGATGTTTTTAGCCTTGCTGGGAACTAGATGACTATAGAGTTTTGATCCCGCTGACAAATAGTCTCTTCCCCTGGGCCATCTGACACAGCCCAGCCGGTTTTCAGGTCTAGTGATCTTGCTTACTCTGACTCCTAGAGAAAGAGTTCTGAATGGTCAGTAGGGAGCTGGTTCCTGAGCCCAGGACAGCTCATCCTAGGCTTGTAGGAAGGGTTTGTGGTATCCCTGAGGGCATCTGCACTTCTATGCAGGGCGTTCCAAATTTGCTCCATTGAGGAACTTTAACATCCTGAGCAGTTGCTTGAATTTATTTGGAGGAAGGATATGTGCTTTCACCTGGGATGGAGGGCTCAATCTACCTCCCTAAGCCAAGCCCCTTCTTTGGGGCTGGCCCAGGGCCCATCACTGTGACTAAGCAGGGCCTAGGAAATTTTTACATATTGGCTTCAGTCTACAGGGCTTAATTTTGGCTGTTGGGTGAAGCAAAAATGGTATTTCTGTCACAATACTTAAGTCAACCAAGCTAGGTGCTGTAACCAGAGGCATACACTAATTTGGCCGCCTACTGATCTAAGAGGGTGTGTGTATGCTGCGTTGCTGGCATCTCTGTCTCTCTCTCTCTGTCTCTGTCTCTCTGTTTCTCTCTCTATCTCTCTGTTTCTGTCTCTGTCTCTCTCTGTCTCTGTCTCTCTATGTCTCTCTCCTCCCCCCACACCCCGCTCTTTCTCTCTCTCTTGGATCCAGAGTCCTTCCATCTTGTACTTCTGCCAGCCTAGGCCCTTGAGGTTGTTTCCATGGTTAAAGCTGGGTTACCACAAAACTGAGTTCCAGCTGGCAGAGCCGGGTAAGAGAGTGTAGGAGGGGCACTGCTGCTCTGACATTGTATGCAATACTTCTACCTCTTCTGTCGTAGTGGACTTAGTAACAAGGATGCACCTCACTACAATGCCTGAAGGATGCACTCCTTACCTGGGCAACTATGCATCAAGCCATTACTCTGTTATTGTGAAAGAAAAGGAGAATGAATATTGGTACATAGCCATCAGCCTTTCCACATTCTACCTTTTTCAGTTATTCAGATACTTTATGAGTCCTGCATTTCAGCCTGCCCTCTGGACCAGCGTCATGAGTATGAGGCCTGTGCAGCTACACAAGATTCCACACTCACAGGGTCTTGCCATTGATTCAATGCTCTGTTTTTGCCATCTTGAAATGCTAAATATTTTAATGGCACCCACATTTTCATTTTGTATTGGGCCTTGAAAATTATGTAGCCAGTTCTGCCTTCCATTTCTCAAATTAACATTTTCATTCTACTCAATTCAGTATTTATTGAAAATCCTTTTTGTAGTAAGACAACGTAAAAGTCATGTGATGGGTGCAAAAGTAAAATTCAGTATCAGAGGTCTTATTCAGTAGGGAGATGAGAGAAGTGAAGTAAGTTTTTATCCAAAAGGATTGCCCACACAGTGCTGTGAATATTCATGGTAATGAAAGGCAGTCTCTGATGAGTGATGGTATTGGCAGGTGTTGGTTGGTGGTATAGCTCTGGGTATTTTAAATAAACTATTTCAGTCATATCGAAAATACAGAGTAATCTTACAAATCTCTATGTATCTACCACCTAGTTTTGTTATTTCTGGACATGTTGCCATGTTTCCTCCAGATATTTTAAATAAATTTTATTATTACACATACAGTTGAGCCTCCCTTGTGTCTCTCTTGGATATGATTCCCCTTTCTCCTCACCTAGAACAATCACTTCTTGAAATCAGTGTGTATAATCCCCATGCATATCATAGTATTCTTTACTGTGTATACATGTATCTATAAAAAATCTTTAGTACTTATACATGTTTGAAATTTTATTAAAATGGCATTATACTTTATTTATTCATTCAACAAACACTTATTGAGTAGCTACTCTGGCCAGGCAGTTTTAGGCACTGCAGGGAGGAGGTTATGCTGTCTAACTCCATGAGCTGGTGTGCTAGAGTCTGCCACCAAGTGTCTCAAGGTTGGAGATGCTCTCCCATCTCCACAAGGACGAGTCATGCCATTCCATAGCAGTACATGCCAGCCAGCTCTCCAGTCATCTGTGAGGGTGGTCAAATTACAGTAGCAATGTAGCAGGCTACCCCCATGCTACCCATGACCTGGACAAATCACCTCTAGACGCCTATTCAATCCAAGGACAACATATCATTTCTCCACTCAATCTTGCCAAAGGTAACCAGGTGGCAAGACAACATTCTTACTTTGCCATGGCGCATGATGGGACTAGATTTGCTGGCACTGACTCTAGCTCTCCGTGGGTGAAAGACTATTGGGCAAGTTTAGATGCATCTATTCAAACCACCCACAAACTTGCAAGTCCAAATAACTTAATTGGCTGTATAATCAGCTGCAAGGCACTAACACTAATTAATGAGATCTGCCAGATGTCCAGCACCCAGATCAAAATTGCCAATACAGTGGAAGACTCTTCTGATAGGCAGGTTACTATCACTGGTTCTGCTGCCAGTATTAGTCGGGCCCAGTAGCTAATCAATGTCTGGCTTTCCTTTGTGAAGGGTGTGGAGTGCAGCTGAAACAGTATAGGTTCACCGATAACCCCTTTCTGCTGTTTTTCCATGATCCAACTGTGTAATTTCTGGTCAGTTTATCCAAGTTTTAAATAATTTGTAAGTGCTCAGTTTCTACACAAATTTATCACCTACTAAGAATTTAAAATTACATTCTCTGTTTAGCTCTTACTGCTAGACTCCATACTTAGACTTTTTTTTTTTTTTAACACCTACAGCACCCAGTCTTCCTAGGTGGTCTCCCATCCAAGTACTAACCAGGCCTGACTCTGCTTAGCTTCCAAGATCAGAAGAGATCAGGCATGTTCAAGGTGGCATGGCCATAGACCATATTTAGTTTTATAAGCTTTTTTTCTGTATTTAGCTTTGTTCTTTTTATTTTTTTGTCATGAATTTTATTTCTATTTGTTGATAAGAAATGTAAGAGTGGAATGTTAATAAATTTCAATTTAGTTATGTAGTGTCAATAATTTAAAAATGAAAAAATGGATTGGTTAATAACAACAAGAAAAAGTAAAGAATTTAAAACAAAAATTTCTGCCCTCATAGAGTTTGTATTCTAGAGAGGCAGAGAGACAATAAGCAAGAAAAGTAAGTAAAAACATATAGTATGTTAGATAATAATTACTAAGAATATAAGACAAAACAGATAAGGGGGTATGATTTTAGGATAGGTTTGGGGCAGTTGAAATTTTAGATCTAGTGGCCAGGGAAGGCCTTGCTATCCCTATCCTTCCACCATTAGATATTTTTGCTAATTATTATGTTTTAAAACATATATTTCTAATTCATTTACTTTCATTGCTACATAACATCCATTGCATAAATAAGTCGCAATTCATTTTTCATTTTGTTGCTGAATATTCAGAGGATTTTCTTTCTTAAAAAATATTTTGTTATTAGAAACAAGGCTACAAGGAGCATATTTGAACATGTCCCTATGTGCACATGTGCAAATTTCTCTAAGACATGCTAGACAGGATAGACCACATGTTAGACCACAAAACAAATCTCAATAAATTTAAGAAGACTGAAATCATATCTCGTGTCTTCTCTGACCACAATGGAATGAAATTAGAAATCAACTGTGAGAAAAAAACTGGAAAATGTACAACACAAGGCTAAACAACATGCTAATAAAAATGAGTGGGTTAACAATAAGATCAAGGAAGAAATCAAAAAATATCTATAAACAAATGAAAATGAAAACATGACTCAAAACCTATGGGGCACAGAGAAAGCAGCCCCAAGGGGAAATTCATAGAAATACAGGCTTACCTCAACAAATAAGAAAAGTCTCAAATAAACACTCTAATTTTACACTTAAAAGAAATGGAAAAGAATAGCAAACAAAACCCAAAGAGAGTAGAAGGAAGGAATTAATGAAGATCAGAGTGAAAATTAATGAAATAGAGTCTAGAAAAACAATAGAAAAGTTTAATTAAACCAACAGCTGGTTCTTTGAAAAGATAAACCAAATTGAAAAACCTTTAACAAGACTCATCAAGACAAAAAGAGAGGATTCAAATAAAATCAGAAATGCAAAAGAAGAAGTAATTACAGACCTCACAGAAACACAAAGGATTATAAGAAAATACTATGAGCAATCTGGACAAAATAAATGCATTCCTAGAAACATATAATATCCCAAGACTGAGTCAAGAAGAAACAGAAAATCTGCACTGACCATTTACCACCAATGAAATCGAATCAGTAATCGAAAAACTCCCCCAAAAGAAAAGTCCTGGACCAGGTGGCTTAACAGGTAAATTTTACTGAACATTCAAATAAATAAATAAATAAATAAATAAATAAATAAATAAATAACACCTATTCTGCTCAAATTATTCTAGAGGAGGGAAAGCTTCCTAACTCTTCTAATGAGGCCACCATTGCCCTGATTCTAAAGTCAGGCAAATACTTTACAAAAGAAGAAAACTATAGGCCAATATTCCTGATGATCATTGATGAAAAATTCCTCAACAAAATATTAGCAAACTGAATTCAGCAATATGTTAAAAATATCACAAACCATGATCAAGTTGGATTTATTCCGTGGATGCAAAGTTGGTATATTGTCTGCAAATCAATTAATGTGATACACCACATTAACAAATTGAAAGGTAAAAATCATATGATCATATCAATAGATACAGAAAAAAGCATTCGACAAAATCCAGCATCCATTTATGATAAAAGGATCTTGTGTTAGAATTAGATTAGAATTGGAGATATTGATGTGAACTCATAACTGTCAATACATACATTATAGATATGTAGAAATAAATATATAGGTAAATGGATATATGTGTGCATGTGTGTATGTATGTATGTGTCATCTCTCTATCTGTCATCTATCTACCTACCTACTCACATACACATACATATATAAGCTCTGTCTACTGAGAGAGTCTAGATGTTGGCTTCTAAACAGCATATTCCCTAAAAGGAACCACGGCTCCTTGGGAAATGGTTGATTCCAGGTGAGAAGATGGCAAAATGAACCTGAAATGTCTTGTTCTGCCAGAAAACAAAGACATACTTAAAGAATGAAATAGAATGTGTAAAAAGGACACAGAAGCCAGCTTGATAGATTTTCATTGGCTAAATCAGGGGGAAAATGAGTATTACAATAAATAATATAATAAGGAATTAAATCCATTGAATAAATAAGAAACCATGAATTCATGCAGATGGAAAGAAATAAATAATTATATTAAACATTTGAGGAGGAATGGCATAATTTATGTAGCCTCAAAGATAGTCTCCACAAAATACCTATTAATTACAAAAGGAAACAGTAATTTTATAGTGGTGAAGCATGACAGTTGCCTCTGTGATGAAGAAATCAAAGTTAACTATATTAGTAATTGGTCAAATAAAAATCTTGTGCCATCTGACAAGATGCAAGGGGAAGAAAACAGCATCGGGAAGAAAATAGCATCATTTTTGAGATATTCCTGCCAAAGACACATACATAACCTGAATCTTATTATAAGGAAATATCAAAAAAGCTCACATTGAAGAAAATTACTACAAAATTACTGGCCTATAATTTCCCAAAGACTGAGGAGCTATTTCAAACTGAAGAACCAAAAGGACATGCCAACTAAATCTCACATGTGGTTTAGAACTGAATCCTTTTGTAATAAAGGACATTATTGTGATAGTTGTTGAGACTTGAGTGGAGTCTGAGGATTAGATGATGGGATGTATCCCTGTCAATTTACTGATGTTAATGGCTATATTGTGATAATCTAGAAAAATACACTTTTTTTGTAAGAAATATACAAACTTTTCAGGGATGTGAGGAATCATGTTGGCAGCTTTCTCTCAAATGATTCAAGAAAAATTTTTTTCTACTACACTTGTAACTTTTCTATAAAATCGTGATTGTTTTGAAATTTACAAATGATTAATTAAAATGGCTTTTCATTTTTTAAAAAAGAATAGTTCAATCCATTTCAAATTTATTTTTGTGTGTGGTATGAGACAGAGAACAAACTTCGCTTTTTCATGTTGATAATTCATTGTTAATGCTGAATACAAAATTTTAAAGTGAAATTTAGAAAGATATTCTAGGAAGGCAAATAAGAATGATTAAAGACAGGGAGAGAGGGAAGTGAAGGCCTTTTAGGAGTTTGGTTTAGCTAGCTTATAGTACATACATAGAAATTGATAAGAAATAAAGCTGAAAGGATAGATTGGGAACAAATAATTAAAGGTCTTTACTACCAGATGAGGATTTTGAATGTCATTTTGAGAGTTATGAGAATCATCGCAAATCTAAGTAAGTGAATGATCCTTTTTGAGAAGCTTTTTCTTCTCCCTCCTACTTCCTGCTTCTCAGGGTTCAGTGAGCTTATGTAATTTGTTCATTCATATTCTTTCTGTCTCCCTCTCTCTCCTTCTCTTTCCCTCTCCACTTTACCTTCGTCCATTCAAGCTGCTCTAATAGAATACTGTAGACAGGGTGGCTTGTAAACAACAAAAATTTATATCTCACAGTTGTGGAGGCTGAAGTCCAAGATCAAGATCAAGGTGCTAACAGGTTTGATGTCAAGTGAGAACCCACTTCCTGTTTTGCAGATGGCTGTCTTTTTGCTGTAACCACACATGGCAGAAGGGGTGAGAAAACACCCCAGGGTTCTTTTTTATGAGGGCATGGATGTTTGGAGTCAGGACCTCAGATACCTGCTGGTGTAGGTAAGAATTGATGCTATGCCCATAAGACATCTTGTTGCATGAGATGCAATGACTGCAAGAAAGGTAAAAACCCAGGCTCAACTTCCTATAGGTCGGCTGCTATCAGTCCTTTCTGCTAAGGATAATTTTGGACACTGGGGCTTCAGTCCAGAGAGGAGATGTGAAATGATAGTTCCCGAGCTTGAAAATTATCCCCATTCTCCATGCTCAGACTTATCTTTGAACCTCTGCTATCTTAGCTAAACTGGAGTACCTGTGAAACAGAGACATAAAAACAAGTATTGGGGTCTCATAAAAGCACCTGGATTGCTTTTGCTGCCTCTGTAACATGAACCTCTACTTACTCACTGGAAGAGGGGTAGGCTCAGTATGGTCTAGGAGCCAAATCCAGCCCCCTGAATCCATTGTATTATCTTCTACAGCTGCTTCCTTGTTACAAACCAGAGACTGTGTGACCTGCAAAGTGAACAATGTTTACTCTGCAGATATTTACAGAAAGTTTGTTGACCCCTGCATGAATATGTTAACACCATGAAGACAGAGGCTGAGTCTTGTTTGCTGTTTTATTCCCAGAACATGGAGCATTGAATGTGTTCTGTCCTTCTTCTGCCCTCAGTTTCCTCTCTTCCTTATCTTTTACCCCTTTCCTTCTCTAGTAGCCATAAAAGGAATAATTTGGTGGTCAGTATCATTCAAGACAAAGGAGATAGCTGAGCTCTGGTGGAAAATGAGACCAGCACCACTGCTCAGCTGCGTGCTTGGAATGCTGTCTGACCAGGTGCTGTCTGTGCAGTGCTTTGTAGATGAAATGCGCCCCCTGAAACGCACCATGACCCAGACTATGGGATGTGGCTCCAATAAGCTGTGGTCCCTTATGACATTTCCCAAAGCACAAAACCAAGAGAATAACTAGTTTGGGTAAAGCTTTACTCACAAAACGTACACATCTGAGCCTCAATGTCAGGTACCTGCTCAGAAAGCTGAGCGTGTGACATGGTGAGCTTTGAGAAAGCCTCTCAGGAGAGTACATATTGGGGGTCCTCATACCATCTATGTCTCAATTCTTACAGTAATAAATCAGACTAACAGACTGCTAAATAATCACCTGCATAATAAGCTAAATTCAAATTCTGACTACTTGGTTTCCTTGGGATTCTACATTGGACTGTGGTGGTACAGAACCGGCTGTCCCATGACTTACCCCTCTTTTCATGGTTTTCCAAAGTGCCTCGTGTGCCAAGTGTAGACCATGAGCCTGCATGACAGACCATTTTTAACCGAGAAAGAGGTTCACATAGGCCTCCAAAACAGGTTTTAGACCATCTGGGTAGGGAATTCCAGAGTTCTGAGTCTGGTGGGTGTGTCTCCTTGGACATGGGAGTGAAGTAATTGGAGGAGGACCAACCTGGGGGCTGCCAGGAATGCTGGAAGCCCAGCCAAGTCACTATATCTTTTTGGGACTCATTTTCCTTTTCCATTAAGACAACGCAAAGCAAAACAATTATATAAAGGATTAGTTATTTTTCTTTTTTTTTTTTTTTAAATCGAGTTATTTTCTACCTTTACAAGCTTGTGGTTCTGTGAACCTGACACTTCTAGTACCCCTCTTGACGACCACGTTGGACAAAATGTGGTAGCAACTCTGACTGTAAACATCAGGAGTCACAAATTGTTGATCTCAGAGGGACTGAATTATCACAATGAGGAAACCAAACCCAGATAACCTGGGCCCAGTGGGCTGGGTTCTTCTGGTGCCTGAAGCGGCTCTCCCACAGAGGTGATGCTGCCACATTTCTAGGGGAAAACTTCTTTTCTCCTTAGGCCCCACAGTCCTGATGGTGTAGAACTTCCTAATTGGTGGCCCAGGGTGTCACAGAGACCCTTTCTTCCAGGCCCAGAGCTTTGCAGACCTGGTGCCTGCACCACTTTCCCCTTCCTCTTTTTCTCCTAAGCCATAGTAGGAGGGACAAACGAAGCTCTCAATGTGCTTTTTACTCACAGTAAAAGAAAAGATTCTGTTTTTACCCAGTCATTCCAAAACCTTGAGCTCCCCAAAGAATAACTGAAAGTTTAGAAAATGTGGAAGCAAGTCATATTCTTGGAACATCAGGTTTGCCTTATTTTCTGAAATGACTCTCTCCATTTTCTCCTCTTCTTCTTTGTAAATCTTCCTTATTAAACCAGATTGGGAGGTCTTTCAGTGGCCTAGCATGTTGTCAAGAGATTTGTGCCAAGCTAGCAACTTGAACACTCCTCAAACCCAAGCAAACTGTAGGCATGCCTCCTCCTCAATTTTTTCCCTGCTTATGTTTTTTGACTAATATTTTTTAAAAGCATGGCATCTCTGTTGCTTTGCTTGTCCTTTGCTGCTGTCTTTAGCTTATTGGAGGAATCACTTATTTAGACCTACCTTATTTCTGTGCAATTTTTTGTTGTTTTCATAGTGTGCCGTTTGGCAAGTATTTGTTGAGTGTTTTTTTGTGTGTCAGGAGCTAGGGAAAATGATAAAAAAACAAAACAAAACAAAAAAAACATAGACCTTGCTGTTGGAGAGCTCAAGTGTAGTAGAGACAAACAACTAAACTAAACTTTCCTCCCCAAGGCTGGGTGAGATATTACCTATATCTGACTCTTTCTAGTTCATGGTGCCTTTCTAAAACCTCCACAACCCACCACAGATGACAGCTGGTCTCTGCTCTCCACTGAGTCTCCCCTGTGATTTTATAGTTGCTAGTTTAAATTATAAAACCAGCAAGCATGCAACAGCTTGATGCTGAGTTATCAACAGCACACTCTTGGGCTTTCCCAAACTCTAAGTAAAATAGTTTTATGGTTTTGGTCATTGGTAAATGTAAGAAAAAGTCGAAACCAGAGTAAGCTCTGAAGCCATCAGTTTTGTAATCTCTACAGTTATTTACAAAATGGCCAGCCAGTGGTTGTGCAGGATTTAAAGTTGTGTATAGCACTCTGCCCTCTGTCTGTCTCTGGAAAAGCACAGGACTTTCCTTGTTCAGGGAAAAATGTGACTATCTTGTGTTCACTTTCTTCCATGTTCCCTTCTCAGTAACAGTTGTTGGATCTCAGCATCTTTCTCTTCCTCTTCTTTCTCCTCCCCTTGCCCCTGTCCCCAGGTTCTGGAGCATAGCCATGGTGCTTTGAGAAGCATTGCTCTAGAAAGTGTTTAAACTAGGGAGCCCATCTGTGGGTAATGGAGAGGAGCCTGCCTTTGCAAAAAATTCTGTTTTATCTTCTTGTCCATAAGTCTTCTGAAATGGTTTGGTTCAAAACTGTTATTTTCTGATTTTTGGTGAGCTTTTATGTGAACCATTAGATATCCTGTGAACCTCTGCCTCCCAGCATCACTACAGAAGATGCACATGTCAGCACTGTGGAAATGGCATGGTATAAATGAGGCCTTGACATCTTTAAACAGTTACAAAGACATGTTGAATCTTATATTCAAAGATCCACTCTGTTGTCCTTGCCTTTTCTTCTTCTGTCTTAATTATACCTATGAGGTAGGCATTCACATAAACTGGATCAACAGACATGAAACCTACATTCAAATAATACCCACCTGACAATGGACAATGTTCATATGTTGGGTGTTTCCTTCAAATCTTATAAATCAGACTTGACGTGAAACATCAAAACTACTCCATTCACTTCCACCCCAGTGTTGCAGAATCTTGCCATGACTGGCATTCCTGGGGCAATAACTCTTTCAGAAGCTCATAAAATTACAAAAAACTGCACAGGTATCAAGAATATCTAAAACCAGATGGTGTGCATCAGTGAGATCAGTGAATTCAGAAAGTTTGTGATGAGTATGTTCGCATTTTATTTTCTCCTTAAAAATAAGACATACACACATACACACAGAGAAAAGCATATCCACTTGAAATGGGAGTGTTATTGAGGTCAAAGTTACTAGTAGGATGGACCAGGATATCTACTTCTTGGTCAGGATGAAAGGAGTTTTGTATCCTTTTGGCTGGGTCAATTTTGCCATCAGGCATCCTAGGTAAGCCAGTCAGTTTTGGTTTCTTTCTGAAAAACGTTGCTTTGGAGTTTTCTGTGTGCCCCACATATGTTTGTTTCTGCTGCGGAGACCTTACTTATGCTGTCTAGTCAGATCAGAAGACCACATGGCAAAAGCTCCTGCGCTTCCAGCTGCCTAGAGTTTTTTTTCCGGCTGCAGCAAATGACCAGGGTGGAAGGAGATCAGATCTGTGGAAGGAGAACAGATGGACGTGTCATCTCAGTTTTCTAAAGAGATAGTTCAACAGCTTTTAGATTTTAAAAGTTAAACAGCCATTAATCAATAGCTGAAGGAAGCTCATCCAAGGACATTGTGATTCTGTCAGCTCACCGAGGTTATGGGCTATGCTTGTTTCCTTAGCTGCAAAAAGTCCGGATCCCATGACTCCTCAGATCCGTCTGGCTCCATAGTGCGGATGTCATACAAACACACCCTCTGCATACAGACAGGCTTACATCTTAGAGGGAAGCTACACCTTCTGTGTGGTTTCCAAAGGCTGTCATGGTCTGTTTTGTTTTGTTTTGTTTTGTTTCTGTTTTGTTTTTCTTTTTTAGCCCAAGAAAGTTACCATGCTCTTCCTGTCTTAAAAGCCAAGAAGTCATAATTTAGGTCATCCTTGAGGTGCAGAATTTACTTTGCTACTTCTTAGAGAGGTGGCTTCAGGGAAGCATAAAACTTTGACTGGTAGATGAGAGAGTGGGGAGATATTGGAGCTGGTTTTGGGGACAGCAAGCTCCAGATCAAAGCTTGGGCACTGAGTCCAACTCTTGTCTTTGGTGAATACCAAGGTGACTTTTTCAGTTGGAAAGACATGGTCTACGTATGAGAAAGAGTGGCTGGAAAATCTTAGCAACACTAACTTTCCCTGGACAGATGCTTTTACTTAGGCATTTCTGGGTCCTCTAGAGAGGTAGGGGACAAAGTCAACTTTGCTGAGTAACCATTATGTGCAGGCTGAATTCCTAGCTTTGGGGGTGAGGGAATGTTAGCAAGGAAGGGATTGGATATAGGCTTACCCAGTCTAGACAAAATGTGGCATATCAATTATAGGGTTTTAAAAAATCACACATCCTTTTAAGAAGATGATTAATCTAGTATTTAGAACTAGAATGTGCTTTGAGATGGGGCAAGGATCAAGGCTGTAGGTACTTCTGAAACTAACCGATAAAGATAACTTATATGCAGAAACACCGTAACGTGTAAGAATAAGGATCATGAATTTATATGAGTTGTTCCTGATTTTGAAAAACACATGTGATAGTCACTCAATTATTAACTCAATTAGGAAGCTTCTAAATTGACTGATTATCTATCTACTGCCTAGTCATCTATCGAAACCCCGACTCTCCTGTTTTTATACAATAGATGGTGAGATTCCACAAAACCTCACTCCAAAAAGATATTTTCCAGGACTGAGTCCTTTAAGAATTTATAACATTCTTGATAAGGAGACACACTGATCTCTAGATAATGAAATGTTGATGTGGTCCTCGTTCTCAAATGGGGCGGTGAAGCCCCCAGCCTGCTGTACTTCCTGAAGCTGCACGCTCTCATTTGTTTAGAGGAAGTCATGAATGTCTTCTAGAACTCATTGAAATGAACTCTTTTTTTGTTTGTTTTTAGGATCCTTTAAGGAAAATTATTGTAAAGTTATTGTAAATGAGAATATAATTACTATTTGTTTTATGACATTTGTTTATATACAATGCTGTACAGAGGATTTTTATAAAACTTTGTAAAGATAGTATGCAATAAAGTCAGAGTTATGTTTTGAATCACAAATTTTCTATAAAAATATACCAATTTAATAAATGTGTTACAATTGGTTTTCTAATATTTGTATATTGAGATATGACAAACAAAATAGAAAATGGTCACATCCTAGAAAGGGAGAAAGTTTAGAATTAACTGCTGTGGATCATAGATCATCAGTACCCTCATCTGGTCCAGAGATGACCTTGTGTTAGCCCTTTTAGAGAGAATATGACAGGTGGGGGTGGAGAGACCACTAGTAGTTCTAGGTATTATTACTTAATTATTTATTCCGAGTAATGAAAAGGATTTATTAGTGCAAGTGTCTTTCAAAGAATAATTTTTTTACAGGTGTAAACAGCAAGTACAAGATCTATACATAATGAAATCTTAGCAAAACTAACTTTCCTTGGCTGGGTGCTTTTACTTATGTATTTCTGGGCCCTCTGGAAAGATGGGAGGCAAAGTCAACCTTGTCAAGTAACCAATAGGTCTCTCTGCTGGTTGAAAGAGAGGGGAAATATTCATCATAAGCACAGCTTTGGAGAGGAGTGTTTCAGTCACTAACAGTGGTTGTTTTTTCTCACAATTGAGAAGCCAATGGGAGGAATGAGAATTTTATGGGAAATGGGGTTTTGTACATACATCTTTCCTTATGAGAAAAATGCTTTGATTTTATTTGATTTACTTTCCAGGTAAGTCTGGAGAGAATAGATGAGTTAATTTATCCCTTTAAAATCCCAGGCTTAAGGAACTACAGAAAACCTCAAAAAAGCAATCTTGAGAAGTAACAAAGTTCAATGTATCATACTACCTGATATCAAACTATACTATGAGGTTATAGTATAAAGACAGACACATAGATCAATGAAACAGAATAGAGAGCCCAGAAATAACCCACACTTATATGGTCAATTAATCTATGGCAAAGGAGGCAAGAATATACAATGGGATAAAGACAGTCTCTTCAATAAATGGTGGTAGGAAAACTGGACAGATATGTGTGAAAAAATAAAGCGACCACTTTTTTATACTATGTATAAAAATAAACTCAAAATGGATTAAAGACTTAAATGTAAGGCCTGAAACCATAAAACCTCTAGAAGAAAACATAGACAGTAAACTCTCTGACACTGCTCTTAGTAATATTTTGTTTTGGACATGTCTCCTTGATCAAGGAAAACAAAAGAAAAAATGAACAAGTGGGACTATATCAAACTAAAAACTTTTTGCACAGCAAAGGAAATCAGCAACAAAACAAAAAGACAACCTATTGAATGAGGGAAAATGTTTGCCAATGATGCATCTAATAAGGGGTTAATATCCAAAATAATAAAGGACTCATACGACTTAACACCAAAAAGACAAGCAATCCCATTTGAAAATGGGCAGAGGACCTAAGTAGACATTTCTACAAAGAGGACATAAAATTGGCAAATAGACATATGAAAAAGGTGCTCAACATCACTAATCAAGAGAAAAATGCAAATTAAGACAATGAGATACCACCTCATACTAGTCAGAATGGCTATTGTTAAATCAACAAACAACAAATGTTGGCAAGGATGTGGGAAAAGGAAATGCTGGCGCGCTACTGGTGGGATTGCAAATTGGTGCAGCCAATATGGAAAACAGTATAAAGGTTCCTCAAAAAATTAAAAATAGAACTATCATATGACCCACCAATTCTACTTGGTATTTATCTGAAGAAATCCAAAACACTAATTTGAAAATATATATACATCCTTATGTTCACTGTAGCATTATTTTCAATAGCCAAGATGTGGAAGCAACCTAACTGATCATCAGTAGGATGACTGGATAAAGAGGAGGTGGGTGGTACATGTATATAATGAAATATTACTCAGCCATAAAAAAGAATAAAATCTTACCATTTGCAACAGTATGGATGGCTAGAGGGTATTATGCTAAGTGAAAGAAGTCAGACAGAGATTTAACTTATGATTTCACTTATACATGGAATCTAAAAAACAAAAAGGTGAACAAAATAGAAACATATTCACAGCTACAGAAAACAGACTGATGGTTGCAAGATGGTAGGGGCATTGCGGGGCTGGGTGAAAAGGTTGAAGGAAATTAAGAAGTACAAATTGGCAGTTATAAAATAGTCATGGGGATGTAAAGTACAGCATAGGGAATATAGTCAGTAATATTGTATTATCTATGTATACTGTCAGGTGAGTACTAGACTTATCAGGGGGATCACTTTGTAAATTATATAAATGTCTAACCACTATTCTGTACACCTGATACTAACATAATATTGAATGTCAACTATAATTTTAAAATTAAAAAACAAAAAGTAAAACTAAAAAAAAAATAAAATAAAATTCCAGGATTAAGCCAAGGCACCTGGAACCTGGTGCCTGCTCCAGTATATCGCCCCTACCCTCTCTCTCTCTCTCTTTGTCTCTCTCTCTTTTTAATTGACTTTGATTTAATCATCAGAAGCAAACTAAATGGAAAGCTTACAATGGAGAAGAATTACATGTCAGTGCCTTTTGCATACAGAGCTGGGACTGGGACGGCCCCTCAACTTGACCCCTTCCAAACAAAGATACTCAGTGTCCCTGGAAGCCCAGCTCAGGGAAGGGGGAGACTTTGTTGGCTGTGTGTTGAGGTCGCCTTGCCCAGCACTCGCTCCTGGCCAGCATCGGGGGCTGGCTCTGGTCTCTCTGTCTCTGTCTGTCCGCCTGCCTGCTTCTCTTTCTCTCTCGGGAACTGGGATGGGGTGGAACTGCTCCGTACATGGGGCTGGGGTGTATGCTGGGGGACCCTGGAAGCACCTGTCCCAAGAGTTATCACAGTCTAGGATATATACCTTCTATTGCTTCTTCCTTTATCAACTTAATATTTTTATAAACAACCAAGATAATAAAACAGATAGTATTTTATTGTAGATAATAATCCTTGCTCTAACTAAATGTGTCCACCATTGAAATGAAATGCCAGTTAATTACCTTTCTTTGAAACTCAAACATATGACCAGTCATGGATATCAAGTATCCCAACAATAAAGACCTTTTAATATTTTCTTCTATCTTCCCTGCTTCCTGTTTCCAAAATCCAAGGTTTGGTTTTTTTCACTTTAAGCAAAACACGTGGAAAAATTCTTTTCATAAAAGCTTTCTCACACCATCCAAATGATTTTCTGGTTATAAAAGGAACCCACACAACTACAAATTGAAAAGTCCTTTAGCACAGACCTGGAGGGGGTGGCAGGAATGGAGAGGGTGTGTAATCAGTGGGACTCTCTCCAGGAGACATGCGGGCCTTGGGAGCCCTCAGGCCCAGTGGACTAGTCCTTGCGCCTGGCATCTATCTGCCTGAAGCAGGGGACTGGGAATGAGTGGCAGGTACCTTGGCTTGTCGGCTGGCTCCAGCAGCTCGGGGGTGCAGAGGGAGGTCGTGAGTTTCAGTCTGCTGTTTAGCAAAGTTCACAAATACCTAGAGGGATGAAAAGAGCAAGAGTAGGTAGATGTTTCCAGAACAATGCTGCCTTCCACTCACCCACCCCCTTAGCTTTCTCTTTTCCACAGTTAATATACAGCCCTGCTGGAGCAGCTTGTTTCCTGCAGGAGGGGAGGTGGCCCAGCCAGGAGGCCTGGTCATCAGTGTCTTGGGCAGGGATTATGTCTTCAAATTTTGAGCTAAGCCAAAGAAATTCTGTGGGAGGATTCAGAGGGCTTGGGGCACCAGAGCTTAGGATATATAAGGCAAGGCGGATCTCAGCTAGCAGCATCCTCCTAGACCTCTGAAGGAGAAATAAAAACCAAAACAGGAGTCCTATCTCATCTCTCTCTGTTCTTTAGTAGATGTACAGTGTGGCCAGGACCCCTGCTCCTGTCTCCATCTGCTTACTGAGAAGAAGGTGCTGGTGAGCCAGCTGTTCAAAGGATAAATGGACACTTTTGCCTATTTAAAAATGGATACTATTTCCACTGCTTTATTGAACAGTCTTTAAGGATATTTATTTAAAACAAACACAAAACAACAAATGAATAACCCTCGGAAACAACTCAAAAGTCCAAATGGATGAATGGATAAATAAAGTGTGGTATATATATACAATGACATGTTACTCAGCCTTTAAGGAAGGATATTCTGGCATGTGCTACAACAAAATAAACCTTGAGGACATTATGTCAAGTGAAATAAGCTAGGGAAAAACAGGACAAAATACTGTATAATTTTACTTCTATGAGGTATGTGGAGTAGTCAACAGAAAGTGGAATAGTGGTTACCAGTGGCTGAGCTGGGAGTGGGGGTTGAGGGCTAGTATTTAATGGATATAGACTTTCACTTTGGGAAGATAATTTCTGGTAATGGTTGCACAACAATGTGAATGCTCTTAATGCCACTGAATTGTACACTTAAAATAAGTAATTATGATAAACATATATTTATTACAATAAAAATGTGATCACATTAAAAACCTGATGCACGACACATGGTGTTTATCAAAACTCTCCGAATTGTACACTTTAAGTGGATCTATTTTATTGTATGTAAATTAGCATCAGGAAAGTTGATCTGAAAAAGAAAAAGCCACCACAACACCAGGAAAGATTAAATAAGGTCATAGTTTAGTGGGGAGGGATGATATAAAGTCAGTGAAGTTTGCTGATGCTAAAATAGTATTAGAAAACAATTTCTGGGATACCGTGTTTTACCCTAACGAACGGACGGACTAAAGTGTTAAGACTTGGACATGTCATGCCTCCCTCTCATGTGGATTTCAGCCCAGGTCAGGAGGTCCGGCCCAGCCTTTGCACAGCCCTGCTCTGCAGGTAGCACCCCTTGGTGACTTGCCTGGTCCAGTGTGGTCTGTGTGACCGAGTACTCCTCAATGAGCAGACTGTCCTTGTGGGAGACGAGCAGCCGGAAGATCCTGGCCAGGGAGGAGGAGGAGACCTGGAACTGGAGCATGTTGTAGTGCCTCTCCCTCTGCACGCTGCCGGGGAAGTTCCCCTCGAAGAACTGCTCCACGGGATTCAGGTCAGGGAGCAAGTCGTCCTTTGGGGATTTGATTTTCATTGTGACGATGTAGCCATCTCCAAACCTAGGGGACACCCACAGTGGTGTGGTACAGACCTGTTAGTAGTTGGGTCAAAGGCAATCCCAAAATAAGGAATAGACTCATCAAAAATATTGGGGATCAAAGGATCATACGATAGACCTTCTGTGCATGTTTAAAACTAGGAGGACAAAAATCCACGGTAGTTTCTGGATAGTTCGATACGAGTTTTTAGAGGTCTAAATGTGTGTGTGGTGACGTGGATCACCAGACCTATGTCACAGCTTCCTGTGTCCAACTCCTGGAGGCATGGATGTTTCCTGCTTCTTTCCCTCTCATGTACTCACTGAATTCAAAGGTGGTTTTAGGCCCCTGCAGAGATCATAGGCCTGCCCACGAAGGCTCATGGGGCCAGTGCTCACTCAGTAGTAGAAAGGCTGCCTGGCCCTTTAAGGGACTGGCCAGGTGGGAATAAAGGTGTGGAAAGGGAGCACTTCCCTGTGGAAACATCCAGAATACATGGAGCTGCCTGGGCCATCTGTGCTCCCCTCCTCCACTTACAGGCGAGTGGGTCGATAGCATGGGGATAAAGAACGGTCCACCAGAGAGCGTGCACAGTCGGCTGGCTTCCCCACACCCTTATGTCCCAGTAAAACTATGTCAGTGACAACCCATTTCAATGTTATAACATGATCAAGGATTATTCCCCTCTATAATAAAATGCTTTTACTTTTCAGCTCCAGAACTCTCTCTCTCCACATGGGGAACAGTCCCCTCTCACCTGCTTTACCATAGGGATGTTGGGGAGTGAGAGGGAAAGGAGGACCCCACTAGGAGGGTAACAAAGGTGCCCTGCCATCTCCTTACTTGTACTTGAGGTGCTGAATTGTGCCCAGACACTGAAATGTGCCCTTCACCATGATGGCCAGCCGGGTACACAGGGCCTCACATTCTTCCATACTGTGGGGCAGGAGAGAAGAAGTGAGGTGTGGGGACGACTCTTCCTGCCCAATTGCCCATTCTAGCACCTGGGAATCGCTTGCCTGTGGGATGTGAGGACCACAGCCCTCCCTTCTCTAATGATGCTCATGATGGTGTTCCATAGCATGCGGCGTGCTTGGGGGTCCATGCCTGTGGTGGGCTCATCCTGTGGGGAGGCAGAGAGGGCAAGGCCAGGCTTAGAATTAGTCTTCCCTCCTTACTGCCCCACCCCTCCTCACCCTGGCTGACTTCCTCTGAGCACTGTGGTTGGTTGACAATGCATGAAGTCACTCCCCAGTGGGACAAAACCTGGGGTACCCAGACGCAGAATATGGAAGGCAGGCAGTGAACTAGGAGAGTAAAGATAGGCCATGCACACCTCTAGACTCATTTCATCCCAGGAATGGGTTAAGGTTGATGAAGGCAATGGTAGAATTACCTTAAAAACCAACAACAAAAAACGCCCCCCCAAACCTTATTCCTGTTTGCAAGGAGGCAGGGAGAGAGCCTAGGTGACTTTGCTCGCTTCCTTCAAGTCCTGCCCTCATAAACCACAGACTACATGGACATAAAGGCCTCAGGCCTGGGCCTGGTCCGGCTCTGGTGAGAGTCACATGAGCCTTTGATATATCTGCAAGGAGGCAGGGAGATAGCTTAGATGACTTTTCTGGTTCCCTCTGAGTCCTGTGACCCATGGCCTCATAAACCCCTGACCTCATGAGCACAGGGGCCTCGGGCTCCGAGTGAGAGTCACACGATCCTTTGACGCAGGCTAATGCTCCTATCCACTCTGGATCCCAAACAGACCTCCTCAGGCAGCAGTAATTTCTGAGCAGACACCGACATTCTGGCATTCCGCAGAGGGGCTGAGCTTCCCTGCTGTGAGCCTGTGGCCCCACAAGGGATATCCCAGAAACTCGAGTAAGAATGTGCTGTGACTCCAGCTTCCCCCAAGAGCTATGAACCAAACTCTGCGCTGATTTGCTCCAAATGAGAAGTATAGGGAGCAGTCGAGACAAAAACAGACTGCTACATTTTCTAAATCTGATGACCCAACCACACAGGTGTACCACTTGGTACCAGCCCTCAGGCCTGCCTGTCCCCATGGTGGCCCTCACCAGCAGCACCAGTGGCGGGCAGCCGATCAGGGCAATGGCTGTGGAGAGTTTCCGCTTGTTGCCCCCACTGTAGGTGCCTGCCAGGCAGTCCGCATAGAGAGAGAGGCCCAGGCTCTGAATACTCCAGTTTGTCACCTAGGGAAGAGAAAGAAATCTCATTTGGGAAAGACAAACAAGCAAACACTCCAAACTTGCAGCAATTCAAAGCCGTGAGCTTCCAGATCTCACACCTCTATGATGACAGCCGCTAGGCCAAAACAGTGCCACCTGCTGACTCATGTTCTCTGGCACATGCTTCAGT
The DNA here is from genome assembly GCA_030015415.1 of Cynopterus sphinx. Lineage (NCBI taxonomy): Eukaryota > Metazoa > Chordata > Mammalia > Chiroptera > Pteropodidae > Cynopterus > Cynopterus sphinx. Next base: position 65,544,336 of record CM057387.1, on the reverse strand, counting down.
GGCCAGGCATCTCCTTTCCACTCTGCGCCTTAGATTCCCGTGTGCCTTGGTCAGCTCACTGGCCCCTGAGGAATGAACTTTAGCCTTATTAAGAGCAAGACAGAGTTTCTTACCCAGTGTCCCAGATTATGGCAGGGAGGGAAAGAGGAAGAGTCTAGGGTCTGTCTGAGAAGATAATGGTCTGTTGATTCCACCTCTCAACTGGATCATACTTGAGGTCTTGTGCATCAGATGTATACTTACTGAGGACCCACTATGAGCCAAGCACAGTACTAGACCCTGGAGAAAAATAGTGAATACGGCCAGTGACCTTGTGTACTCACAGATGGGGTGGTGTGACTGTCAATTGAAATAAACAGAATAATGACAGATGATAACAATGCTTTGAGGGAATGAAATAGAGAAGTATGATAGAAAATAACAGGTTGTGTGTGTGTGTGTATGTGTGTGTGTGTGTGCATGTGCGTGCGTGCATGCATGAGTACTCACAGGACTGAAACTAAAGAAGTCACTGGAGAAAAACCCACCGTGCTTCTGCCTTTTGCACTTGTACAAAAAGATACCCTCCTAGAAATGTTATTCCCTCCCATTTCCCTTTCACCCAGTTTCCCTCTCGTCAGTGATCAAATTCATTGTTTTCTGGTTTATCCTTTCTATTTGTAAAGATAAGCAGACATACGTATGCTTTCTTGTTTTTCCAAGTTTCTTGCATGAAAAGCATTATGTGTGTGCTTTTTTACATTTTGCTTTTTTAACTAAAAGAAAAACCTCTTGGAAATAGCGACATATCAGTTCACAGAGATTTTCCTTGTTCTTTTTTCTCTCTCTTTTTTTTTACAGCTACACAAGACTTTATTGTATGTATGTACCATAAGTTATTCAACCAACATCTTATGCCTAAACATTTAGGTAATTTCTAATATTTTGCAACTGTAAATGCAATGAATAACTCTGTACATATGCATTTTGTATTGTGGAAGGCATATCTTCAGGGTAAATTTCCAGAAGTGAGATTGCTGAGTAGAAAGACAAAGACATACATTGTTTTGTTAGATCTGAGGACAGGGATATTTTTTATTGTTTTGTTCATTGCTTTACCCCTGTCTTTTAGAATAGTACTTGGCACACAGTAGACACTTCAGTAAGTGTTTGTTGAATGAATGGATGGGTAGCGTTCTACAGCTTTCTCATCTCTAAAAAATCTCACTCTCATGAAATATTCTTATGGTTAACCAAATTCCTGAGAGGTTACAACAAACCATTTTTTACCCTCTCGATTTCCTCTGCTGGTACACCTCGAAGCCGGGCATAAAGGTAAAGATGTTCTCGCCCCGTGAGCAGGTCATCAATTGCATCAAATTGAGGACAGTAGCCCATACTTTGATGAACTTCAGAAATATTGGTTAAAATACTGCAACAAGAAAAAGCAATTAGCAAGTTTTCTTCACAGAGGGGTGCCCAGAGAGCTGAACCTGGAGGAGCTTCTGCCAATAGGATAAGGAGGCTGCCTCTTCTCTTTTCCCACTTTGCTTCAGAAACATGCACAACACTGAGGAATCAAAGCAGGGGACCTTTGGTTAAAGAATGATAAATGTCAGGAGTTCTGAGCTTTGAGTCCAGTCAGATCCTCCCAAGTTTCTCTGTCTAGGAGAAACTGAATACCTGTTACCCAAGTTAGCTTTGGTTTTGGGTTGGAGCACCTAAAGTGTCAGTTTAAAAACAAAGGGAAACAGATTTAAGAAATTGACTAGTGTTTTTAATCCCTTTTGGGGAAGACGTTTGGAAAGTAGCTAGAGAATATACATGCCTCCCAGGAAAAGTAAATTTCTCCATTTGTATTTATTAGCAGAGATATAGTCAATGAAAGAGGAACTAAACAGATCACCACCCAGAGCAAAAGGCTGGCAGGAAGAAGAGATGAAGCAAACTGGGTTCTATCAAATCCCTTTGACTAATATGTTCTCCCCCATTAGAAAATACATCACCTGATGAAAAAATAAACTGTCCATGGACAGGTCTAATCTCTTCTCCCCTTACTTTATAGCTTAGGATCTATGAATAAAGGATGGGACAAAATGAGGCCACATGTAGTGCCCCATTATGACAAAAACAACTTCAGTTATGGCTGGGCCAATTAAAACCACCCAGGGAACTACGAGGGTACTTTGCCAAATTCACAGGAGCTACCAAACCAGAGAACCCCAGCCCTGTGTTTTAAAACTATAGTTTCTTTCTAGTTTCTGTCCGTCTTGGTTTTAACTTCTGGGCATCAGACTGTGTCTTAACTGGTCTGTAACTTGATGTCTCATGGCAAATCCTATTACATCCCTCTGCCCTCCACCCTATGCCCCCAAGACTTCTTTTGTTACTACTGTGAAGTCATTTGCTAGGTTGCAAGCTCAGCTGGATCTGCAGATAAGATAAACCTAGCCACGGCCTGGCTCTATCTCTGCCAATCCCTTTGCTCTAGACCCAACAGAGTGGCTGGGGAAGGAAGGGAAACCAAATTAATTTTGTCTGATCCCTTGAAGCATGCTCAGGACTCTCTGTGCCCAGTGGGCATTGAGCCATGTTGGGGATGGCTCTGAGGTGAAGGAAGGAGGTCCCAGTCAGGCAGATGCTGAGCCGACATGAGCAGCACCTAACTCCACTTATAAACCAGGGTGGATGGTTCCCTGGGCACAACAAATGTGTGTAAGCTCTGCTGTTCAAAAAGCAGCAAATGGATGGAGGCAAACAAGTGCATGTTCTTCATTCTGTGCCCATAGAGAAACAGTCTGTTTACTCACATCTTATTACAGAGAATAGCAAGTACCCCCTGGAATCCAAAGGCACGGGCAATTTCCCCTTTACAAAGGCTCCTTGACCTGGCTAAGCCAAGCATTAGCACAGAAATAACCAATGAAAATTATAGCTCCAATAGCCCCTGAACCTGCTCCCACCTAGAAACTCAACCCAGAGAAGGGATGCTTTACCACAGGGATTCTTAACCTGTAGGGTTACAAATGTGCTTCAAGGCTCAGTAAATTCCCTGAATGTGTACAGGCAGGTGATGGAGGACAATGGTACGTTTTTATAGAAAGAAGGTGCAGGTGTTTATCAGATGCTCAAAGGAATCCATGACCCCCCAAAAAGTAAGAACTACTGACACAGTGCTTCTCAGAACTTCCTGAGAATCCATGCTAACAGAGGAATTTCCTAATAATTACAATTCAGTTCAATTTTCCAGAGGGGCTATATCTTGGACTTTTTGGACTGTATTTGCTGGGAGGTCCACACCTCTGCACAGAGCATTCAGGCTCTCAGAGTCACCCTCAAATACAGGTTCTGATGCTCCCCCCTTTCTATGCTGGGACAGGGACATGGCCCAGGACCTGTGAGAGACACACTGAGCCAGGATGAGCAAGGGACTCACCTCTTGCCTGCTACAGTGGCATCACCTGATGTTACTGTGGTGTCCCCAGTGAGCATCTTGAAAGTGGTTGTTTTGCCAGCTCCGTTAACTCCCAGGAGGCCAAAGCACTGAGGGGAAACACAAAGAATTGACCTTACCTTAGAGCTCAGGAGAATCTGGAGTGTCAGGTCCTAGGGTAAGTGTGGGGGAAAGCATTTTAGATCTGTGCTGCCATTACGGAGGCCACTAGCTCCATGTGGCCCAGGGCAGCAGAATATGCCGTGGCAAATATGCCACTTTGGCATAAGCATAATTTTGAGCTGAAAGCAACTGAGAAGAAGCAAATATAAGAAAAGCTCTTTGGCCTCCCCCTATTTGCCTAAGAGCAGGACATACATTTACAAGGTGTTCCTCCTCTTCTCCCTACCAGGAAAGGCAGAAGTTAATCACTGGAGACAATTTTAGACCCTTATCAGCCTTGAGACTGCACCAGAGGAATCTACATAACAAATTTCACTAACTAACTTTTATTTACCATTACTTTCCCAGCTATTTGCCTCCCTACAACTTGCCACCTTAGAAACTCAAAGTCACTTTCCTTCGTCTTGACACCTCTCTAAAAATACATTGTTCCTTTGCTAAGATGCTATATAAGATGCAAGTTCTAATCAACACTGAGTCGTTTGTCTCCTCATGTATGTGTGATGCACATGCTAACAAACTTCTCTTTGTTTTTCTCTTGTCAATCTGTCTTGTCAACAATTTATAGAACCTGAAAACCTAGGAGGGTAGTAGGAAAGAGAAATTTTTCCTCCCCTACAGCAGCACTGGGCATTAAAAATGCATCTAGTCTGATTTACATGGGCTGTAAATGTCAAACACATACTGGATTTTGAAGACTTAGAACAAAATACAACAAAAGAACATAAAATATTTCATTAATAATGTTTTATATGAATTACATTTGAAGTGATAGTATTTCAGATATGTTGGATAAGTGATTAAGATTAATTGCACCTATTTTTACCTTTTTGATGTGGCTGCTAGAAAATTTAAAATGATCCATGGTTCCTTGCATTTTATTTCTATTTGATACCTCAGCTTTAAAAGGGAGGAGAGACATGCACAGGAGCAGATTTTCGAAAGCTCTTTCCAATGATCTGCAGAGTACCCACCTCTCCAGGACGAACTCCTACACACAGCCTGTCCACCGCGGGGCTGGAGGTGCCTGAATAGATCTGCGGGATCAGAGAAACTAAACTGAAGACTTAGAGTGAGAGCAGGGAGGACAAGAGAGAGCAAAGGAGGGTTTAGGCAAAAACTACCAAGACGAAAGGGTTAGAGATTAACATGGACACCCAGAGAGGTGCTGTAAGGACTGAGAAACCTCGAAGTTGACCCACTGTGCAGAATTGGACCAGAGAAAGATTAATGAGGTTGAGGTTCGGTAGTAGTACCTCTGGCTGAGGCCCTATGTCAGTACCCAAGATGAATACTAGGGAAAATACATTGGAATTCAAGGTTCTTGGAAGACATGTCAAATACAAAAATGGCAAACCCACAGAAAATTAGAAAATGAATTGCTTGTATAAGCATATTGCTTAGTCTAAAGAAGGCAAAATTACAACATTGTACCCTCTCTGAGTCCAACTGGCACTTCCAACTAACTCACCTACACCTATTCCCTTACCTTGGTTAGTTCATTTAGACTCAAAATATCAGTTTTTCTTCCTCCACTAATAATTCTTTGTCTTTCTTCAGCCACATCATCATCCTCATCAACGATGGGCTCCTTCATGGGCTCGGCATTCCTAGAGGAAGGAAAAGGGACAGGGCTGGGTTGGCGTACAGCATCCTCAGCACTGTCCCCTTCCTCTTCTTCCCATTCCCTCACTGCTTCCCCAGGCTGGCTTTCCATCCCCTAAGACTTGAATTCTCAAAAAGACTCCCAACAGGAGAGGCATCAGGCATTAGGCAAAGAGGCCAAGTTCCCGAGTTCAAAGTCAGTCCCAGGCTCCAGTCCCCATCTTCTCATCCACTCCTCACAACCCTGTGAGTAGGGAGGGGGACTCATATCCAGTAACTCAGTTCCCTGTGGACCGAAACTAAAAACAAGTCTTCTCAATCTTTATTTATAAGTAATCAGACTCAGCCTGAGAAGATGAAAAGATGAGACAAGCATTGTCTAGGAAAGCTTATTCTGAGGGCCCAGGGATTTGCAGTTCAGTCCCCTGGGCCGGGCCTACTAAAGTTCAGCCTGGATTGCAGTGGGACTGCCTTCTAGAAACCTGAGTGCCCACTCAGAATGAGGCAGGGTCTGGGGCAAGAGCCAGGGAAGAATGGAACTGCTAGGTGAGGTCATGGTTGGCAGCCACTTTCTCCCCACTGGGTGGTGGGGGCACAGTCACTGTCCTTCTTCCTCTATACTGCTCATGGCTCCACTCATCTCATGTCTCTCCCGTTATTACTCCCTTCCCTTGCCCAATCCCCACTCTCAAATCTCTAAGTAGCAAAGGAGCCTGCTTTGTCAGTTTTCTCATGAACGCACACAGCTATTTTCTAGTACTTTGGATCCCCCTTAACCATTATTGTTTGTAATGCTCTCATCCAATTTACAATGTGTATCTGCTAATTAAACCAGAGGTATTAAATAACAGTCATTGAAACTAATAACAGTATATTTTAAATACTTTAAAGTTTACATTTTTTTACAAATTCTTTAGTGCCTATTTTAATGTGATCTCTTGCTCGTTATTCAGAGCAAGCCAGGCTTTGAGAATGGAAAAACTATCATGGCATGGGGCTAATGAGGAAAAAGAAGCCAAGTCCCCAGACCTTGGCACCCCCGGGACAGTGGCATGGCATACCATTGGGTGAGGAAGAAGTGGTGCTGGGCGAGGAGGGTCAGAAGGAAGTATATCACCCCTTCTGCTGCCATGGCAACCAGGTTCTTCCCAATCAGGTCCCACTGGAATGGATTTGCAGAGTGTTCCTCACCTGGGGACGAAGGCCATCGGAGAGAGACAGGAATTAAGTCCACTTGGCTGCCTCAGCTTCCCTTAAAGCCCTAGTTACAACACAGCCCAGCTAGACAAGGGATTAAGCAAGAGTCAAATTCAAGTCTCATCTTGGCTCCTCAAGACAGAGTAGGAAAGCGTAAGGCTTGCCCTCGACTCTTCCTGTGGCTCCTCAGCCAAAGAAACAGGCATCCTGAGCCCCCTTCTAGATTGCAGGACAACCTAGACCAACAAGGAGCACCCCTCTCCCACCCCAGCCTGGGCTGCAGGTCTGGCCTAGGATCTCGAGCGGCAGCCCTCCTGGTCTCAGAAGATCCAGGGCCACACTTCACAGGTTTTGACTGCCACCCACCAAACCGAGCATAGACATCTGTCACAGCCTGGCTCAGCGCCAGGTCAATGAGGCCCCGGCCCAGGCAGAAGTGGGGGAAGATAATGAGCAGCTTTCTCAGCATGGCATTGAACCCGAGCAGCGTCTGAAACACAGAAAAGCAGGGTAGTCAAGCCTGGAGGTCAAACCCACCTGCCCCCTCCTAAGCAAAGTGGGGCCTGGATGCCCTCACTGGGCAGGACTAGGGAAAGGCCTTCTGACAGAGGAGGCTTAGCAGCCAGACTGGCCACAGGAGGGATTTGTCAAGCAGATAGGGAAGTTTTGAAATATTCACAGGAGGTGCCTCTGGCCAAGTGGCCCCTTGGGGAACTCTCCCAGGCAGACTCACTTTGAAATGACACAGGAGCCCTCCAAGGCATTTGTTACGAGGAGATGCAGCAGCTGTGGCCACAGTGGCCTGAGCTCTCTTTTCTTTGGTAAAGGTGTGAGCCATCAATGGGAACTGAAGCTCTTTTATGTGCTCTACCTTAGCCTACCTTACACCAAAGGGAAGAGGGGTCCTGAGCATCTATTGGCTCTGCTTCTCAGCATCCACAGGACAGCTACAGCTGTAGAGGGTAAAGACTCTGGTGTCTGTGTTCATTTGGGGGGACTTGTTTTCAGGTGATCAGACTCTGCTTGCTGCCTTAGCCTCAGAATGTCAGGCAGAGCCTCCCAAAGAAGGCAGAGGGGACACCGAGGGTGTGAGGCTGAAAAGGCCACTGCTGCCCACTTATCTGGCCCATCCCCACTGCAAAGCCTCCTCCCTGTCCAGCTCCAACACCTTTGCTTACATGACCTCATCTCTCTCTAATGATGTCCCATGGTCTCCCCCATCCCTCCTCCAGAAGCCACTCTTTTGCTTCTGGGCCTTTACACTTGCAGCTTCTGTTGACCAGAGCAGGAATGAATGAATGCCCTCTCACTTTCTGCTCTGACAGATTCCTGCCATTCTTTAGAAAACAGGCTCTAGTGGTCCCTGATGGGCACGGACTAGATCCTAATCATTTTGATGTCCTTCCTACATACCTTGTACAATGATTAGTTTATGGTAGGCACATCATTATTTATTAAATGAATTAAAAAAATTCTACTTATTCCAGGCCAGGCTTTCTTTCTGGCTCCTGAAGATTCTCCTGGCTCCTATAGCCCGGGTATTTGTACCCACTCTGTTCTGTAGTGTTTCATGTATCTTGCTTCTTTGCTGTTATGGCATATGAAGTGTCACCTACTGTGGTTTATACCGGGGGTCCCCAAACCCTTGGCTGTGGACTGGTTCTGGTCCGTGGCCTGTTAGGAACTGGGCCACACAGCAGGAAGTGAGTGGAGGACAAGCGAGCAAAACTTCATCTGTGTTTGCAGCCACTCCCCAGTGCTAGCATCACTGCCTCAGCTCCACCTCAGGTCATAAGGCATTAGATTCTCATAGGAGCATCGATCCTTGGTGCCAAAAAGGTTAGAGATCACTGGTTTGTATTAGTTCCTAATTTGATGTGCAGGTCATTTCCTGACTGGAATGGGAGGTCTAGGAAGGCAGGATGAATGGGTCACACTTATTGATATCAGCACATGCATCACGTGGTGCTCACCTAGTCAACACCTCGTAACTGAGTAGGGACAGCAGCTCCTGGGACCTGGGGAGCCATCTGTGGGGTACTGGGTATTTCTGCAGCAACTATCTGATCATTTATGTGAAAGCAACCAGCTTTTATGCAGGAGACGAGGGCGCACTCAGTAAATGTTGGCTAAATGAGTGTAGCCTGCAGGAGGGAGAACGTTTCGAGCTGCTTTAAGCCTACTTTTAATTATTCTGAAGTAACACATTCTCTTAAATCTTAGCAGGCTGTGAGCGTGTGAGCTTCTGACAAAAACAGCTCTAAAAAGCAGCATTTTTAGTCCACTAGGATGCTCTGGCCATCGGGAGGGTGGGGTGAGGGTCTGTGTTCTCATCCATCCCCCTTCTGGGGTCCGACTGTGACAATGGTAAATTTTTATCAGTCGCGGGACAGATTGGGTTTTGTTTCTTTCTTAGTGGCCAGAGAAAGCCTGATGAGGCCAGGGAAGAGTCCTTTTTAGGAGGCCATGGGACTGAGTGGTTAGTGTAAATTTGCCTTGGGTATTCCCAGCAGGTCCAGAAGCAGGACTGGGGACAGGGGCCACAGGACAGCAGTGCAGATGCACTGGCTGGTGTCCACCCTCTGAACTGTGAAGACCTAATGAGGGAGAGAAAGGATAGAGAGGTCACTGAGGACACAGGTGCATGTGTGAGACTGCTAGTCCTTAGGACAGCCATGGCCGGGGCTCAGACACAGCAGGCTGGAAGTAGGAGTGCATAGTGAAGTTGGCCCTGTAGCCACTGCCATTGTATTTAGGATTTGGTCTGGCCAGTTTTTCCTGGGAAAAGAGTAGACTGGGAGGTGTGGATGGGACAACTGGACACTGCTGCTCATAAAAGTGAGTCATTCAGCACCATAAATTCCTAACCCTGTCCTCAGGATTAATTGCCACATAGAACAGTATATGTTACTCTGTTACTACATGCATAAAAAATAGGAACAAAGAATGTGTCTGTATTTGCTTATATGTCTCCAGACTACATAAGAAACTCAAATGAGAGGTAGCCTCTGGAGAAAGGAACTAGGCACCTGAGAAACAGGTTGGAAGGAGATTTTTATTGTGTATGTTTTTGCTCATTTTAAATTTTGAAATCACATGAATGCACTACCTACGTGTGTGTGTAGAAAACCTAACACCCAAAGTCCCCAAAGAAACCTTCTTGGAGTAAGAAAATCTAAAAATTTAGGATGACAGAATGTCATTTATAGCTTACAGAATAAGCTCAGAAAACCATGACATACAGAGCACACACATGAACAAGTTGCTTAAAGAAAAAGAAAGGAAGGGAGGCAGGGAGGGAAGAAGCAACAGTTACATGTGCACTAAGCTCGTTCAGACACAGTGCTTGCCCGTCACTTGGCTCTGCTTGACTGTCACACACTCTCTGTTATCTTAGTAATCAAATAAGAAAGGCAAGAAAGTCGTGCTCACCCGATTATTCTCAAATAATTCTAAAATGAAGGTGATGGCACTGCTGTTGATGCCGATGAACAGATTAGCACAAGACAAGGCCACATAGGCAGTGCTGGGGACATCAAACAGGAAAGATGCTGGGTACATCATGGGAATGACTGCCCATCTGTGTGAAATGATACAACTCAGTGTGATACAGTGCCCATTCCCATTCCATCTGCTGTACCCTTAGATATAATACATTCCCCTCACATATGAGGTGACACATTTAAACTGGTGACAGTCCCAGGGGGACCAAGGAGGTATTCCATCCCTTGGTTTTTGTTCCTCATCTTTGAATGGAGATAATAATGCCTTTCCTGACTACCTCATGAGGGTTTTGAGAGTAGCAAATAAGATAGCAGCTATGAATGTACATTGTAAATTATAAAGCCTCATACAAAACACAAGATCAGACTCTATTCTGCTATGCTTTTCATTCTAAATGAGATCAGCAAAACTGAGGTGAGATCTCAACAAGCTCATCTTCATGTTTCACTGTCACAGTTCACTGCTTCCTGAATTCTCTATATTTTCAAGAGACACAAATGGAGACCATTGACTCTGCTGACTCTACTGGCCCACATAGGAAGAACCAGGTATCATTATCTCCATCTTACAGATGAGGAATCTAAGGCCTAGATGATGTGAACCACTTGTCCACCGTTACACAGGTAGGCCTGAACATAAAGTTGCCTGCTTTGCTCCATAATAGTACTAGATTTAATCTCTGTGACATCCTTTGGCCCTGACTCAGTAATAGCTTTTCAGCTAGAGTCTTCTGTATGCACATAACTCTTGGCTAGTTCAGATGGGGACACTGCAATGGACAGTTGGCCACAGATGAATGAGAATCACAGCTGAGTGAGGAACTAGGGAGAGACAGATTCCCAGACTTTGGTTAGGCATAGTTCAACTGAAAGAAGATTCAGGCCAGGTAGGGTGTCGTCAATGTCCCTGAGTAGATGGAGCCTCAGAAACACCTCTAGGGGTAGAGTCAGAAATAGAAGCCAGACAGAAACCTAGGCAGCAGCCACAGCCCCTGCCAGGGCCTGGAAGCTAACCTTGCCACCAGAAACCCCTGTTTTTCTGTCAGAAGAACATGCCCCACCCCTGGTTTCCCTTTTGGTGGCTTAGCTAATGGCTCAAACAACTCACCCATACAACATGAGCAGTGCAACAAGGGCAGGAAGATTGTCTGGAGAAGTGTAGGCTTTCTTCTGAAATCCAATGAAGATGCCCACCACCAGGGCAGCACTCACAGCATAATTCACCTTGAAGATAGAAGGCGAATGAAAAGCACTTTACCTCTCTGAACCTCTATTTCCTATTCTGTCAAATGAAGGCCTGGCCAGCCTCCTCCAGCACATATAGTCTGATTCTATTTGTCTAAACAGTTCTTGGTTAGCAAACATATGTTAAGTTATCCCTAATCCTCCTACCCCACCTGCCTGTGCAGGGGACCTTCAGGCTATATCTTTTTAAAAAATGAATTACAAAATCCCACCTAATCTTTTTAATTGGTCATGAAGTCTGGTTGATTCTACTTTCTAAGCATGTCTTCAGAATTCAAAAAAACTTAAGATATAGTCCTTGGCCTCCTGAAGCTCAAATAGATGAAATGCTATCATTGCTTTTTTCTCTTCTCTTCCCTTCCTACACAATCCAGTCCTAAAGCCATTAGGATGCACAGGGAAAGATAAGCAGCCACAGTGGGGATAGGGGAAGAGTGACAGTGGTCCTGAGCAGGAGGAGAACCTGAGAAGGTGAGAAGGGTACCTGCAGAGGGCAGGCTGGTGGGGTGACGAGAGTGTTGATTTGGCCCCAGGTATCAGAACTGAAGCAGGATATGGAGGGTGTCCACATGGGGGAAGAGATGGTGGGAGAGATGGGGGACTTATTATATCCAGGTGTATTGTTCAAGTAGGTCAGTGATAGAAGCCAGGTGTAATAGAAGCCATTTTCTCCCTCTTGGAGAGGGGAGTTACAAATGTGGAAAGACAGAGAGCCAGAATGAACCCATAGCATTGGGTTGGAATTAGGGGTTTTAGTGATCTCACAGTGTTTGGTAAAGGGGCAATGGTAGCTTCCATGTAGGGCTGGGTAGAGGTGGCGGGTGAGCTCGGAACATCTTACTGTGCCACAGAGGATGGAGGTGCTCAAGGAGGATGGGGAAATGAGTCAAGAGAAGACAGAAGACACCTTGAAGGAGCTCTCACTGGCCAGACTGGGGATAATTTGAGCATCAGGATAAATAATAATGGTATTATATTATAATTTTTTGTCTAACACAGGAAACATGATTCCATATAAATATAATAAACAAACAAACAAAAGAGCAAATAAAGAAATAAATGAATGAATGGAAGGTGTGACCAAAAGATATTTTCATTGCTTCAAAGTACCTCTTCCCCAAATTCTTATACATTGTAAAGAAGAAAAGAGTAACTTTGCAGTGGAGAAATTTGACAGACACCGTCTTAATCAAGTGACCAAAGTGACCAACATCAGTGATAAGATAAATTGGGAGCAGAAGCTACCTGATAGAATGCAGTGAGAACAGGGCATCCCTTTGTGATGCTGCTTCCATAACCTGAATCTAATCATGAGGAAACATGGGGAAAATTCAAACTGAAGGACATTCAGCAAAATAACTGGTGATTTTTCAAAAATGTCATGGTCATAGTGTCAAGAAAAGATCGAGGAACCATTTCTGGCTGAAGTTGAAGGGACAGAACAACTAAGCGCAGTGCATGATTCTGAGTTAGATGAAACTTGAGTGGGGTCTGAGGATTAGATGGAGGTAAAGCACCGATGCCGGTTTTCTGATGTTGACAGCTGTGTATTGTGGTTGCATGGGGTGCGTCTTTGTAGGAGGTACACACCAGAAGTGCTGGCGAAGGGGCATGTTATTGGAAAGTTATTCTCAAATGATTCTGAAAAAAACTTTTGAACTGTCCTTTTAACATTTCTGTAAGTTTGCGATTGTTTCAAAATTTTAAAAAAAGAATAGATGACATGTATTAAAATAATAAGAATTTGAGATCTATATGCTGACTAAATGGTATAAACAGGAAGTGTATGTTCATTAATTCAGTTACCACCCCCAGGCATGTGTCGTCTATTTGCCACTGACTAATTAGGGTGCTAAACTCCAATAATATAGATTCCAGAGTTCAAAGTCTAGGCCAGCCTTAAAATTCTAGAGCATCAGGAAGCCTGCTCACATCATACCCACCACTATCCCTCCCTTCATTGGACTCCCAAGGGTCTACCTTGCTAGTATCACCTGCCCTCCAAGACACTACTCTGTCCTTCTATCCACATATCTCTCCTTAGGCTCAGAGATCTCTGTCTGTAGCCAGGTACGTGCTTGGGTCAGCCCCCAAGATAAATTCTATTCCTCATCTTTTACAAAAAGTAGAGTGAAAAAACAACATATTAGCCAACATGGGCTCCTATAAGTGATGTTTTTAACCAAAATGAGGCTTGTAGACTCTGCCCTCCTCCTCATATGTTCATGAATGTTTTTTCATACAGTCAGAAAAGAGAGGGAAGAATTTAGTTGCTACCGATAATTTCTGGTTTGGAATTGTTAAGCAATGGTTGCTTAACAGGTCAGGTAAACTAAAATAAATCACGTCTTTGAGAATCTTAATAGTTATTATCATTGTTAAAAGCCACAGTGGAGAAGGTTGTTTGTGTTGGTTTCCATCACGATGTATCTTATCATCACAGGGCACGGGGACTCACGTTAGCCTTAGAATGCTGAGATGAAACAAAGGATCTTGTTACTCAAGACACCCAGAATGGACTGGAGTTGGTGTCATAGTGATTTCTGTTATATTATAAATAGGTCTTTGCTGCCAATTAATTTTGACACTTTGTCATGAAGTACTCCATCCTGACCCCTCCCTGCCTCTACCAATCCTGGTTGTGAGAGGCATAATAATCTGCTGTTGATTTGGCAAATAATTTTTCTTCATTTTTCCTAATGTGGTAGCTAACCCAATACAGGGAAAGTATGGTTACTTTGGCAAAGCAAAATAAAGTCTATAGGCAGGGTTGCCAAATTTAGGAAATAAAAATATAGGATGCCCAATTAAATTTGAATTTCAGAAAAATAACCAATTAATTTTTAGTATGTCACATGCAATATTTGGAAGTGGAACATATGCTAAAAATTATTCAGTGTTTATATGAAATTAAAATTTAACTGATTGTCCTATATATATCTGGTGACTGTCACAGGGGAAGTTCCATCCTTACTTCTTTGGGGATAGGGCAGGATCTAAGAAGAGGATGTGAAATGAAGGACTGCTTGATATTACCTCTTCAGCTCCAGATTATTCCCAGGAAGGCCAGGCTCAGACCTGCAGTGCAGTGATTACTTGGTGGGTCAGACGGCCCCTTTGGGCAAGGCATGCAGAGCCCTACTCAGCAGTTGTTAAGCTGAGCCCTATGTCCTTCCCCAGCTCAGGGTTCCTAGGTCTGTGCCTTTCTAAAAAGATGCCAGGAGATATAAGGCCCTCAATACAACACCTTCTAGCAGCCCTGGTGGTACAAGAGCCCCACCCTGCTGTGTCCCCTCAGTCAGAGCAGACACAGTGCCCATCCACCTTGGGACAGTGGAGGTGAGGGAGGCACCATGACTTGACACTTACAATGTCCCAGAGGAAGTTGGTCAGCCAGTAGGTGATGGGGCTCACTCCACTGACAAACTGGAGGTGCTTGGCTTTGTTCACTCTCTCCTGGATTAAATAAAGGACAAAGCTGGCTGGGACGAAGGACATGGCGAAAATCACACAGATGGCAACCACAGCATCCACCGAAGTTTTCAGCCTGCAGCAGGGCAGGAGACACAGGGAGAGAGAGGTGAAGGAGAAAGAACAGATGCAGGAAAAGAGCAAAGTCAGGTTCCAGGGAGGCCTCACCCAACACCAGATAACAGCTTTCATAATCCCCTTCCCTAACCTGACGTTTGTTGTTTCATTCAATAATCTTAAACTGGGTCAAAGTTAAGTGGGTATTTTTGGGTTTTCTGCTTCATATTAATGTTGAATATCGTTCCATGTTAATATGAAATCCAGATAAACTTTCTCTCTTTTTACATTTTGAAATTATTTGTTGATGGTATATAGAAATGAATTTTATATTGATCTCATATACTGTAATGCTCTTATCAGTTCTAATAATTTGTCTACAGATTCTCTTGAATTTTCTATGTAGACAGTCACTTATGGTCTGTGAAGCTTATTTTTTTGATGTTAAAAGAAGTAAATTACCATGTTAAAACATGTTTTAAAAAAACCACATCATAACATGGGGAAATGTTCTTAATGTAAGTTTAAGTGCGAAGAGAATGGGCCGGTTATATAGGCCTATTCCCCTTTTTCTGGATCAAGAAGAAGGCATCTGGCTAAGGGGGCAAGTGTGGGCGGAAAAATCCAAGCTGATCTCACACACAATCTATGATCTCTCATGTGGGATAGTGCCCACTTAGAAGAAGAAATACCTTTTACTAATTCCCACAAAGGCACCATATGTGCTAGTGTCTGTCCTGATAAAACTTACTATGTGTGTGACACACACACATAGTAAGAGTAGAACAAATGACTGGAAGGGAAACACACTAAAATATTTAGATGAAACACCCTAAACTGTTTAGGTTATAAATATAATAAGTTCTTAGAACTGTATTTTCTAAACTTTACTTAATGAACATCTACCATTTTGTAATGACAAAAGACTGCTATTTCATATTTCAGATTCAAAAGGCTTGGCAGGAGGTACAGAAACTTGGACTGAGTGAGAATAAGCCCAGGACAGACTATTTCTCCTCAGTCGAGGGTCCCAGAGTGTGTCCAGAGGAAGGCCTCAATGGGCCAGGGCCCAACTTGTAGCCAAAGGCACTTGAGATGTTCCGGGCCCAGGGTTGAGGGCACTCACAGTCTACTGAGGTAAACAAGGACTCTTCTGCGTACCAGAAGTTT
The DNA here is from genome assembly GCA_030015415.1 of Cynopterus sphinx. NCBI lineage: Eukaryota > Metazoa > Chordata > Mammalia > Chiroptera > Pteropodidae > Cynopterus > Cynopterus sphinx. The sequence continues at coordinate 65,528,493 of CM057387.1, read as the reverse complement.
GCACTAATGAAGGCATCCCCACTGAGTAGGCTACAAACGTATTACAACTTGCACAAGACCGATATTTCTACTGCCTGAAGCCACACGGTAAGAGCCTAAGCTTGCAGAAGGCAAGGATCTGTCGACATCTCCAAAGCCGGATCATCTGAGGGAAATTACTGGAATCTGAGATAATTACTGCTGGGGAGATGAAGGATTTACTGGACTTTTCTAGTTCCCAGCAGTCATTTTGCGTACTGGAAAGGAGAATATTTGTGTAAGCTCCAGGAGCAACTTCTTGTTGAAAGCCAAAAGGAAACAGAACCAACTGTATGTTTACTTTCCTAAGAAATATGAGGAGAAAGAATGGCCAAGTCGTTTGGAATACAAAGTACTGAAAGTCTTGTGTTCACATTTGACTGATTAAACAACGTTGCCATCCAGCCCAACAACTATTGTGAAAGAAAATCCTCTCAGGGTCTCCAAAGAGAAGAGAGGGTATTAAAAAACGCTGGGAGGTGGGGGGCTGTGGTGGCTTACACTGTAATCTCTGAGAGCTGCTCCTTGGTCAGGTTCAGGGGCTGGCTTATGACAGTGATGCCATACTCCTCGGGGTTCCTGTCCTGGGGCAGGCTGGCCCGTAAGATGGCATTGTGGGCCACGTTGAGAAAGCTGACCATGGCATGCCAGCCCTTGTTGTTAAACCACACCTAGAGGGTGGAGATAGGCTTCGTTAGGCTGTACTGGACAGGACACCAGAGGCAGCTGTTTAAAGAAAAAATGAACTGCAGGAAAAGGAATGTGAAGAGGAGGGAGGCTTTGGCAGCTGGAAGACATTCCATGCTAGATTTCAACAGGAGAAGGGGTGGAATTTAATTAAGCTGGGAAAATAAAAGTGAAGTAACCAGCTCACGTGAGTTTTTAGCTCTAGGGCAGATTTTGCAGGGCCAGTACCTTAATGTTGTCTTCAGTTTCTAGATGTTGGAGGAAAGCAGACATTTCTTCAGAGGCCTCTCTCGTAATCGGGCCCTAGAAAACCATATCAAACAGGCAAGAAGGTTTTTTTTAACCTGTTAGCACTCGTGATAATTTTTGTTTTATGGCATGTCGAGAGTCATACCCAAATCTCCAGGCTGTTTACATACCCCGCTAACATTCATTATCTGGCCAAGGTCGCTTAAAAATCCAACAAGTGCTTCCCCAGTGATGGGGAGAACTGGCAGCTTTCCTCCGATGGAAATTCCTCCGTACCTGACAAGGGAATAAGAAGTCCCCAGATCAGTGCCATGAACCATGTCTGTGATGTTCTGTGCTTGCCAGTAGCTCTCTAGTTTCTGTAGGAAAATGTGTACTTTTGGGGAAATTGCCTAGACTAGCGAGTGACATGACTCCACTTTATAAACCAACTTTTAATGTTTCCCCATTGTCTCTGGATGAAATCCTGATCCCTCTGAGCTTGATCTCTGCTTATCTCTCCAACCCCTCCTCATGTCTTTCCTTGGGTGGCATATTCTGGCTGTGTCCAACCACTTCCAGAACCTCCAGTGGTCTGGGTTACCTTCACAGGGCTGCTAGCTTCCTGGGATTGCCTTTCCCTTTCCTGAGGATCAGGCCAACTCTGACTGATCTATCATGTGTCACCTCTTTGAAGACTTCCTGACTCTCCCCCATCCTAACAATGATCCCTTTCGTGTGCCACTTCTGTACTTTATAGGTACTTCTGGTAGCACTGGACTCGCCTTAATCTAAACAGGACAGTCCTGCTGTGCCTGTCTCTCAGCGCCTCTCAGCTCCACCAGTGGCCCCTCACCATCTCCTGCCTTGAGTCAAGCTCTAGCTCCTTGACCGAGATCCCAGCCTTGAGCCTCTCCCACTCTAATCCATCTTCCACACTGCTGTGGAAGTCTCCAGAGACTGCTCAAACACAGATCTGGGCGTGTCACTCTCTGGCTTAAAATCCTTTAATGGCAGGATGAAAGCCAAACTCCTCTATAAAACAAAATTAATTTGCTAAACTTTATTTCTTAGGGACTTAGAAACAAGTTACCCCATTTCCCCAACTTTCTGCTCCAGTAGAGACCCCGTACTTCTCCCTAAGGAGCAATTCTAAAAGGTGGATTTCACTTTTATGGTCTAGAATCAAGTAACGTTAGCTCTGCATTCATTCTAGAGGCTCTATTCTTGAGGGAGACTGAGCCATTCTCCAAAACTCTGGAACCACTTGAGTCTCCATGAACTGGGTAAATCTGGGGCTGGGCCAGACCCCCTAAGAACTAAAAAGAATGGGTCACATATCCTCTCTTTAGCATCGTAAACTATTTTGCACTCTGAGCTTTAAGAACCTCCCTTGAGTGAGAATGATCTGGAATGTCTTCAGGGATACCACTTTCCCTCTCTGTACTCCAGGGAGACCTACTACTGAGCATCTTCTTGGTCCAGTGTTTTCCTAGCCACATAGCCTTCAGAATGTGTCTTGTGACTTCCTGAGCACATGCAGAAACATTCCATTTACAATGCTTTGAAGTGTGGCTTCTTTTATGCACAAGTATTTAAAATAGATCAGTTTGATGTTTTATAAAAATAGCTTCTTACCTCTGTTCATTGACCCAGAATTTGCTCTTTAAGCTGAAAGGGAAAACAAATCATACGATAAATACCACAAGGATGGTAGAGTTAACTTTCTTTCACAGACATTCGTTGAGGTGTCTCAGTCTTCTGGGGCATTTTTGTGTTTCCAAGCAATATGGAAACCTCCTAGCCCAGGAGCCAAGCCTGAACACATGCAGAAAAAAGACTGTTGTTTTCCACTGCTGGCTCTCCTAGTCACACCCCACATGCTGAGCCTTCTGTTGTCAGGTCATTTGTCAGACCATCTGAAACTAGACAACATGGCAACTATGATACCAGTGGGGAGTGGAGGGAGCAGCCTTCTCCTCTTCCATCTGCACAAATGAAGTTGTAATAATCACCTGCACACTTGGGTGAAGTTCTGACTTACTCCCCGCCCCAAATTCAAAGACTGACTTCCCGCCAATCAGGGATAAAATTACAAGATATAAGAAACCCAGACCTCATAGTTCGGGCCCACAATCTATCACTGTCATCAAGCACAAAAGCCAAAATTCCATACTGCAAATTTGCTGCTGAGGATGAAGTTCGGGATGGTTGTTGTTTACTGCATTATTGAACAAATTCCATGCACTCTGCTTTTATTTTTGTGCTTGGATGGCATTCTTCACTTTGCTAACTGCTGGGCTGGCACTGCCTTCTCGGCAGCTGCTCTCACCATCTGCAGTGTGTTCTAGCTAATTGAGTCCATTTATTCCTTGTGCATGGCTCTGGTAGGGGAAGCAACTAAAAGCGCTACTAAAATTAGACAGTTTGTTTTATTTTAAAGCCCCAGAGCACACGAGGCCTGGATCAGGGGTCCCTATGATGTTTTCCCTATAACGTACTATTTTCAAGCTGTTTGCTCTGATCGGGGCTGCTGAAACCAGTCCAACCCCAGCTGAGGCTTGTTAAGAACAGCTGCAGAGCTGAGAGAAGTAGACACTTACAGAGGAGTTCACTGGCATGTTCAAGGGTAGTGATACAGATGATAATTTACAGTTAGAGTATGACTGGTACAGCGAACCTGGCTGACCTGCGGGCTCACTCAGGCAGTATTCTATTGCCTCTATCCTAGCTTGGTCTAGTTTTTTCCTTCTAACTTTTCCTTTTTTTTTTTTTTTTCTCTAACTTTACCTCCTTACCATCCCACCTTCCTCCCAACTTTTTCTCTCTTAACTAGTTAAAATATGAGGTTGCATTATTAGATACATTCTATACTTTGTTATTAGACTTTTAATAGTTCATGGGTTAAACTTTAAGACTACTTGGCCAAACAAAACCAAAACCAAAACCAAAATTAATCCTAAGTTGCCTTTTACTTGTATATGTCTCAATGGCTTTTTCTGTTGGGTGAGGCCTGCGAATTAGGGAAAAGAAAAAAATTCTGCTGTCCCAATTGCTGAGAAATCATGAGAATAAATTATCTCTGACTAGTCAGTATTTTCTATAGGGAGTCAGGATGAAAAGCATAAAGGATCTCTTCTCACCTGCTGCGTATAAGAGCGGGATATGTTTTTACCAAGAAGTCGGAGATATTCCTGTCTGTAAGGTCTTGTAGAATTTCAGTGCTTCGCTGTATTCTCTGAGGCAATGAGACAATAGCATCAATTACTTTGGCATTTGAGGCTTTACAGTTTTTGAAACTGCTTGTTCTTCACCAAAAATTATTTATGGATTATCCGCTTGGAAATGAAGCTACTGAATGAAGCACTAGCATCTCTCTAGCTCCCACATCAATGATATGGGACTCATCCTTGATGCTTTTTCAATTTGTTGACAAGGTAGAATAGCTCCAGCTACAAATTAAATCTCTAATACATCTGCATCTCTCCATTTCCACTACCACCACCCTAGCCCAAGCCTCTATTTACACTGCATAGCGACTTCCAAACTGGTCTCCATGATTCTACCCTTGGCCTAACATAATCAATCCTCTACCCAGCAGCCAGATTGAGCTCTAAAAATGTAAATCAGAGACCTTGGTAACCTTGCTTACTATACTCCAGTAAACCCTAGTACCAGATCCTAATTCATTACCAAGTTTGATGCAGCCCCCGTGACCTGGCCCTGCCTTGCTCTCTGACCTCACCTGTTGCCACTCTCTTCCTCCTCCTCACTGACCTCACTTATTCTCTTTGTTTCTCAAATGTGCACCTCTCGTTCCTGAGGTGGCTTTGCACTTGGTGCTTCCCTCTGTCTGGAAAGCTCTGCCTGAACAACCTCATATGGCTAGCTCATCATCATTCAAGTCTCAGCCCAAATTTTATTCCTCAGAGAAGTATTTTCTATTTCTAGTCACTAGCATAACACACTGTTTATTATTTTCACATCTTCCTCTGAAATTTTTTTCTAATCGATCTGTTTATTTGTTTTTGTCTGTTATAACCATTTGACATAAATTCCGTGAGAGTCAGAACTTCCTCTGACTTATTAGCTATTGTGTTCCCAGCACCCAGAATAGTATTTGGCATATAGCTGAACCAATAAATTTGTGACATGAATGAAAGAGTTCAAATAGTGACTTACAATTTCAAATCACTTCAAAATATTTCTAGGAATGGAAGCTAGTTAATGGGTAACTTTGGAGAATTCAAAAGAGCATGAACTTGGCCACCAGGTGGCAATGCTACTTTAAATTTGGGAATAAATAGTGTTTGGTTTAGGGTTAATCAGAAACCGTAGGTATAAAGGTAATTTTTGGCAGTGGTAAAGCCGCCATCATGACACACCATTCTTATTATTTTTATTCACTTTCTGTCTCCACTTTCCCCTTTCCCATTTTCACTTCTTCAATTCGCTTTCTCTACATTGTCCTTCTCTCTCATGCTAGGAGGAGAACTAGAATCTACTGAATGCTTGCCATGTGCCAGGCACTGTGTTAGAGGTTCCACATACATTGTAGTATATCCCTTGACTCTCATACCCTTATAAAAGATAAATTATTACTTTAATTTACGGACAGAGAAAGTGAGGTTCAGGAAGGTTAGATAACTTGCACCATGTTGCAGAATCCGTAGGTGGTTGACCTAGGATTTGAATCTACGCCCGTCTGACTCCGTAGCCTTCACCCTTTTCACTCCATCACTCTGTTTTTCAAGCTGAAGATGGCACCCAGAGGAACTGCCAAGCTCCCCTAGTGAAATCTAGGCTAGAACAATTTCTGGTGCCTGGGAGGTATATGATAAATTGTTTTCTAAAAATTCTGTTAAATAACATATTCCTACAACTGTAACTCTATCTATTCTACAAGTCAGGGACAGAACACTTCCACCTCAGGACCTAATAGTACTCAAAGAATGCTATGACAAGAAGGACCCTAGAGAAGGCTGCATCCTCCACCCTGTTTTCCAGATGAGGACAATTCACTGTATCCAAACCAAGCCCATATCCTCTGGCCTAATTCCAGGCTGAATGGGAGAGTACGTTTGAGTGAGTGGGTATAAATATGAATGTGTGTGTGTGTGTGTGTGTGTGTGTGTGTGTGAGAGAGAGAGAGAGACAGAGACAGAGAGAGACAGAGAGACAGAGACAGAGACAGAAAAGAGGAAGAAGCAGCTCCTGTGCAGATGCGCGATGTTCAATTTTGCTCCCAAGAGAGGAACAAATGATAGTAAGGAAATACGGGAGTGAAATAAAATCATGGGAACTGGTTTGCCTTTTTTCAGGACTTTGGCTATAGTGGCCTGTTAATTTTTATTCTACAGGGACCAAGTACTAACCACTGAAAATAAGTTTCTGTCAGCTATATAGGCAGCCTTAAAGTTAGAATTCACTGAGGAAATGAATCTCCACGTAGCTACTCTTGGCCTTTCCTCCTTGCCTTAGCCAAGACCTCAATGTGCAGTGTCACAGCCTCTGTGGCCTGATGCGGGATGTATTAGAGTAGAAGCAGTCTTGGCAAACCCAACAGAAGTAAAGTTTCTTCTTAGGGCATAGAGAATTGGGACACACTCTCTGAGGTTCTTTTTTTGGAATCCCTGTGACATTGCAGTGGCTGAGTTATGATTTAAGGAAAAATATATTGCTCGAGAAAGATAAAGGTATATGCTTTTGGCATATAAAAAAAGGAAGATAGGATGCTCATAAACAACAGAATCATTTACAAGCCAGCAGCTGTGATTGACACTGTGGAAAAATTTAGTGGTCCCCTTACTTGCTCTGCTCTTCTACTATATGCCATAGTAATAGATGCATTATTGGGTACAAGGCCACTCAGAATAAAGACTATAGGCCCCGGTCTCTCTTGACTTTCAGTTCTGGTCAATGATGTATAAATGAAAGTGCCGTGTGGTAGCTTCTGGAAATCGTCCTTAAAAGACAGCATATTTGCACACTTTGCCCTCTCTTTTCCTTTATCTCTTCTTCCACTCTGTTTCTTGGCCAATGAGGTTGAGGCCTGTGAACCACAGAAAAGCGGCAAACAGAGCATAACAAACCACCTCCATGGGCTTTTACGTGAGAGGGAAACAAAACATGTTCTTACTTTCTCCGCTGTTTGTTTTGGGTTGTCACCATTGAGTCAAATCTAATTCTAAATAACACAGTTTCTTTACCCACATTATTTCATTGAATTCTCACAATAACGCTATGAAATAAATGATCATTATCCCCAATTTATAAGTGAGGAAATTAAGGTTCAGAAGGCCAAGTAACCAACCCATGACTCTCTGATGCCAATGCCTGTGCTCTTGCCACTATGTCACACTGCCTCTTTTGGAATCATTCATTCACTGGCAAATCATTAGAGATGGCCGCATAAAGACCCACTCTGTGCCAGTCAGCTGGGAGGACAGTTATTAACCCAAGACAAAGGGAGACTCCTCTGGCCCCTTCTGTCTCACTGAGATACATTCTAGAGTGAGTGCTGCTCAAAGCCGTGATAGTTGATGTCCCTACAAAACGTAGGCTGCTGGCCGTGTGTGTGTGTGTGGGTGTGTGTGTGTACATGCACATGTTAGTTTACAGCACGTGGCAAGCTTCTTAATTAAGATTGTATAAGTGTGCAAATACGTATGCATTTGAATGGACACTACAACATTGTTTATAATGGAGAAAAATTGAAAACCCACTGATCCAAGAATAAGAGATTAATTAAATAAATTAAAGCAAATCCAAACAGTGGGATAGCACGCAGGCACTACAAACAATGACATGGGTATATATTTACTGACATGGACATATGTTCATAATATGTTATTCATTGAAAATAGCAAGTTTCAAGACAGCATTTTGAATAAAATCCAGTTTGAATTTATAAAAACTAAATGTTATTGGTGGTATTCTCCATGTGGTAGGATAGTTTTTTTTCTTCTGATATCTGTATTTTCTAATTTTTTATAATGAGCATGTGTGATGTATAATTTTTTCAATGTTTAAAGATATTTTCTTACTAGATTCACTAGAGAGTGTTTGGAGGTGACTTCCTCCAAGTGGCTGGACAGGGCCCACCCTGCTGAGAGGCCTGAGAGACTCATTTAGTCTTTCATTCAGCTGTCAGTTTGAAGTGTTAGTTGGCTAGAAACTCAGGAGTCACGATACATGTTCCCCAAACCCTGCTGTCGCAGGCAGATTCAAGGCCCCGGGATTCCCATGAAGGATGGAGGTACCTGTGGGGGCGGGAGCCCCCCTGCACCCTCCGGGCACTCGGGGAGCATGGTCAGCTTCTCTCTGGTGCTGCACCTGCAGGAAGGCGATGGGTTCTCTGGCATCCACTTCTGCTTCTGGAACACGTGGCTGACGTTTGGGGAAACAGAGGGTGTCTTCCAGGGAGTGGAATTGCCACAGGGGTACTCCCTCATGGAAGACAAGAAAATGTTTCACAGTCAGCTCTAAAGTTGATAAAAAAATCCCTAGAAATGAGAAAAAGTGCCCAACCCTCTCCTTCATAGCCTTTTCTCAGACACACGCATTTTCTTCTGACATGCCTGAAGGTTAGTTTCTGCTCAAGAAAAATCAAGGCTAGGAATGTGTTGATTGACTCGGTCTGGGGCTGGGGAGCAATTATCTAGTGTGTGGCTGGTCAGTTTTATCTCTTTTTTCCTCTGGCTGCTCTAGCTGTTGAGAGAACAAATAAAAGAGGAATTTGAAATTAGTCTCTTTTTGCTCTAATCAAAGGCCTTGAAAAAGACTGAATAAGAGAATCAGATAGAATTATCCTGAACTTTTAGGATTCTTGGTAGATTTCAACTGTCCTCTTTAACTCCCTTCTCTGTACTTACAGCAATAATTGAAAGTTGGCCATATTTGTAATTAATGCCATTCCAGGTCCAGGTACACAATAGCACAACCCCACCACCCTCCTCCCCCTGTTCAGATTCCTTTTAATTAGGTTGTGGGAACCATATGTCAATACAGTATGGAACTTTTGAAACATAGAGCTGTCTGGTGATGCAGGGGCTTCATAAGAAGTAGTGAACACCCTAACACACAGATGTTGAAGGAGAGGCTGGGTGAACGCTGGCCAGGGAGATGGACTGAGATGAGGCCTATTCCTTCCCCGCCATCCCGGTACCCCATCATCTGGGTTTCCCAGGGCAGCTGCTGCTGTTAGGGCAGGGATGTGCAAGGACTTACGGAAGCCACTCTTCCTTTAGGCAGCGGTTGCCAAAGCCTGGCTTGTTCAGGAGGACGTCTGCAAGTGCTGCAAGCTGCTCACTGCCTGGCTGGTCCATGCTAGACAACGTGAGAGGGGCTTACTTAGTGGCCACGTGACTGAGAAAGAGGGGCAAAGCAGCCAATGTGCAACACAACAAACATTTATAGAATGGCAGCTGAGTGCTAGGTATGTACACAAGGCACAAAATGCTGTGTGGGGGTGGTCATAGGTCTCTTGGAAAAGAAGTAAGCCAGCCAGACACACACAGGGATCTGATGGCATGTCACGTCTGCACCTCACAAAGACAGTCCTTTGACCACTCACCTGACCTTTACTTTGTCTTTCTTTACTCCTGGTAGTCCTGGTTGTCCACTTGGGGTCACCTTTCCCAAGTGGCAGTTACATTAATTTCCTTTCTAAGGTCAGCCCAAGAACCCCTACCACATTGGTCACTGTCCAGAGAGTGGTAAGGTCAGGGCTCCACCCAGCAGTATGTGACTTAGAGTTTCACAATCCACAGAGGTGAATGATGACCTCTGGGGATGAGTCCACAAACCTGAAGAAGGTATACTGCTGCCCATACATCCAGGGGTGAAGGGTCAAAGCAGGATATTCACCAAATGGAGGGACGATGATGGAAAGCATCAGAGCCAGAAACACAAAAGTCGCTGGGAGCACGATCTGTGGGAAAATAAACATGGAGAATGGGCTGCGTGTCTGTGGTGTGTGAAGGACTCATCCATGCGTGCACACACACACACACACACACACACACACACACACACACACACACACGTTTATTCTTTTAAACATTTATCCTGAAGCCTCATAACCAGGCCCTGGTGGAAAGTCAGGTTTCTGGCCAGCATTACGGACAGCATGTGCAAAGGCAAGATGTGTAGGAGAAAGAAGAATTGACTATAGGCCAACACTGGGCACTGAAGCAGACCACTGTTTGGCTAGAGGTGAATCAGAGTTTCTTTTTCTGAATAAAGAACATGAAAAGAAAAAAAGAGGAGGAGGACCTTGATACTTAGGGTCATTGCAAAAATGAATAAAAACATGACTTTACCCTTCATTGTAAAAATAACAACAATATTAACGTGTTCATTATTATTCTATTTTCTCTGCTAACTGAGGTGGAATATTACAGAGAATCTTAGTGTCAACCAAGAACCAAAGGTCGGCAAGGAGAAAACAAAGCCTACAGAACTTCAAGAGAGTGCTCTTGGCTGTGTTTGAGCCCACGTTCACAGAAAAGCCTGGGAGAGGATGCAGAGGCCAGGAGCCACCACGTATAGGTGAAGCCCCTCGGGAATACCTGGGCCAGGAAGTCCTTGTGGCTGCGGAGAGCGTGGTGGAATCGCTTGACCAGCAGCGCCTGCACGTGCTGGAAGATGAGCCGGGCTCCCGTGTTCAGGCGGCCGCCCTGCTGCTTTGGCTCTGGGGAAGGCTGGCCCTGGGCGGGATCTGCAGAACAGCCGTTGGAACCCTGGGGAGCCTGGGTGGCCCCCTTACTAGGACCCAGGTAGGGGTTTCGTAGGCTGATGGTTTCTCTTTTCTGCTGAGTGCTGCCTGAGAGTGAATTAACAGTTTAGAAAAACACTCACAAGGTCTGAATCTCATACTCTGCTTTTTTCTTACTGTACTGGTTATCCCTCCTTTTAAGTCAGCAGCAAAATATCAGGCCAGGTAGGTAAATAAACTTGTAAATTTCTATTTTTTAGTGTAAATCATCTATAGATAGAATTGCCTGACGTAACTTAAAAATTCTCTATGGTAGTTAAAGAGAACAGGACAGATCTAAACACATCAATAGAAAGGCCTAAAACGTATAACTAAGTTAAAAAAAATAAAGTTGCAGAACAATATGTGTAATAAGATTATATTTATGTTAGAGAGCACTATATCATATACAAAGAAATGTGATATTTTATACATACGCAGACGTATGTAACTGCCACGCTCTGAAAGATTGCTCACCAACTCTTGACAGAGGTTAATACTGCAGGTCAGAGCTGGATAAGGCGTGGGGGATGAAGTGAGAAGGGTGATTTTAGCCTTCTTGGTATTATTTGAAGTGGTGGAAAGACTAATGACTAGAAGTTAGGAGACCTAGGTTTGAATAGACTCTTACTAGGTAAATTTGGCTGGTCCAACCTATCTGAATCTGAGTTTCCTCATCTGTTAACTTAATATGAAAATATTTTACAGGGTCATCATAAAGGTCAAATGAACGACACATGTGAATGTGTTTTATAAGCCATTCCAAGTTGTCAGTTATGTTGAAGCTATAGTTTATCATCACTGTTTAATGTTCATTTTCAGAACACGTTGTCGGACATAAAGGGAGAGCCTGGGGGACATCTGGTTGGCCCCCAGATGCTTTCTCAACCTCCTAAAGTACCCCAGGACAAGGCAGCTGCAAAGGGAGTGCCATCGTTTCAGTCATCCTTTCAGCCAGCATTCTCAGGCTACTCAGCTGGGGCGGGGGTGCGGGGCAGGGCCGAGAACTTCTCCAGGCTCATTGACTACAGGGTACCAGGTCCTAGTTCTCTGGTCTCTTTTCTCCTGATTTGGGCTCAGATTTGATGCCTGCTGTGGTTGGCCCTCCCTCTGGGCTCCTGCTGCCTCCTCATGCCTGTCCCTGATGCCCCATGCAGCCTCAAGACAGCTTTCCCAGCCAGAGTTAAAGGCAGAAGAATCCCAGTTTGTCGCTGGCTCTGCTGCCCTCTAGTGGTCACCGGCCGTGAGCCGCCTCCTTCAGAAGTGGCATTGACCCTCTTGGTACCAAGCAACGTGTGACCCCAATGGACAGCTGTAAGTTCCTCTAGACTTGGCAGACTAGATCAGAAAATTTCATCCTCTAAAACTGAGTCAACTCAAAACAAATTGTGGGTGAATTAAAGGTGGGGAGGCAAAACTAAAAACACATGCATTTAGCCATCTGAAAATGGGAGGCAGTGAGAGTTTGACATTGAGGGGCCTAGACTGGAAAACTAAAACCAGGGAACAAGACTTAGAAGGCTGTGTGACTTAAGGCAGGTCATCCAACCTGTGTGAGCTCAATTTCCCCAGGTAGGGCAAATCCCTGCCTTACCTGCCTCATGAGATGATAGTGGCAATCAAATAAAACGGTCGATGTTAAGTGCTTTCTAAATTACAGAGGGCTACACAAGTTTGAGGTAAGACGATGGTTTGTAAATATTGAGATTAGAAAGTTGGTAAATGTTAATCAGTAATCACACAGTGTTTTCAGACTTGGCATGTACTAACTCATTTAATTCTCTCCATAACTATAAAATGTTGATTCTATTATCATCTCATGTTGCAGATGAAGGAACTAAAGTACAAAGAGACTAAGTATTTACCCAAAGCCACTCTGTTAGCAAATTATAGAGCTCAGGTTTGATGTTCAGTCAGCCCCATTCTAGAGGCTATACTCTTAACCTCCACCCTTGACTCTCTCTTTGGAACATTCCATTCTATGCCAGTTGGGCAGTTTTGTGATGTGTAATTTATTCTCCCGAGAGGGCCTAACAACTAACAAGGAGGATTCTTTGCAGATAAAAGGCCCCAACTCTGGAATCTAGCATAGCTTCTAATATAAATCAGTGTACTTTCCTTCTGGTCTTGTTTAATGTAAGTCTTTGACCTTGGCTGAGCTGAGAGAATTCAATTTCTGCGTCTGAGAAGCTAGAAGGAAAACCTGGGGTCCTGTGGCGAGCTTCTCCCACCTTCTCTGGAGAACTGCCCTTCATCCTCCACTCTGCCAGGGTGGCCCCCTCCTCTGGCCACCACATGACATACCTCATCATGGAGCACATTTGGACTGGAATATTTGGCTATTGGAAATTCTAGGCATAGCTGATAAATAAGCATCTGGGAACAATAACAAAGCAAGATGAAAACCACATTATCTCAGGAGCTGGCCTCAGGGAAGAAAGAGTTTTTGCACAGGAAAACACTGTGATATGCCTCACTGGGTAGGAGGAGGTAACCAGTGGCAAGAGCCCAAAGCAGCAAAGGAGAATTGCCAAACAGCTTTGCAGGAAAGAGGAAAATGAAGCAGGAGAGAAGAGATAGGGAGAGGGGTTTATCAGTGTGGTGGGTGCCTAATGCTCTATCAGAAGTGGCCTGTGTTGTGACAGGTAAATTCTCCTGCATGTTTATCTCCCCATCCCCACCCTCCACAGTAGAATCTACTATACTCATGAATGCTTTGCGTGGCTCAGGGATTTCGGTAGAAATCATAGAAGGGGCTCACATATATAGAAGAGAGACCCTCAGAGGCCACAGGAATTATGACCCCTGCAGTTTCAAATTTCCTTAGGTTACTAAATGAGGGTTCACAATAATTTCATCTTGATCTCTAAGAGGTCAGGGAATCCCAGCTGGCATCTGGGTTGTATTTACTGTCACCATTATCTCTAAGGACTCTGTAGGCTATCACTCAGGCAGACAGGCGTAGATCAGAGGCCTGGTGGAGATAAGGAGATGAAGATGGTGACATGGCAAGAACAAGCAACCTGGAAGTGGGATGAGAAACTCTGCGATGAGAAGCTACCAGCCTGATCCATCCAGTGTTCCCACCCAGACCTAATTCCATTTGTTCTTTCTTTGTCTTTCAAAGGAACCAAGAATGCCAAATACCTGCTATTTGGAGGTCAGATAAGTACTATAGAGGAGTGTTTGTCTGTTCTGTTGTTTCATGAGTTTTACCTTAGATTTTCAGGATAGAGCTCAGGGGAGGGGTGTGGTGAAGGAACAAGCTACAAACTCCAGCACCATACCTGTAAACAGAGGTCCTGACTCAGAATCCTCTGTGACTTTCAGAAATATCTGTCAAGAAGGGAAAAAAAAAATGAAGAATTGGGTTTAGACATTCCTACTCTCAGAAAAATCTTAGCCAAGATCAATTTTCCCGGATATTGCTTCATTATTGGAAGAACATACTTTCTGACTCTTTATCTAAGAATATAGTCTTCTATAAATACAAAAGTGTATGCACATGGTGACCACAAGTGTGTAAAATATGTATGCAAATGGACGAAGGCAGGAGGAAGTAAGCCAAAAATGAAGATAGTTGCTATGCTTGGGTGGGGACTTATGGCTTTTTGCCTTTACAAAACTTCCCTTTAGAGTGAGACTTCTGCAAAGAATTCCCTCTTCTGGTACCTGGCAGAAACCAGCTGCAACCTCTGCCTTACCTCTTCCAGGGGAGTGTCAGAAATTCCAAAGCTGCTGAGCCCCAGTTCAGCCAGTGTCTCCTCCAGCTCTCTGAAAAGGTTGGCATATGCCCTTTGCTTGAAATTCTTATTGGGAAGGAGGAAGATCAGTTCCTGACCAATGCATTCTACCAGCTTTGCCTCTGGAACATGGTGATGAACCACATCCATCAGCTCATTCACATCCCCTAGGACAAAAAAAAAAAAAAAAAAAAAAAGGAATGAGGTCAACTCTGTTTTCTAGAACCTGGGAGACTGTGAGCTTCGCCGGTTCCCTACTTTCTTCCACCTCCCATTTGAGGAAGGGACATTTTGTTCCTCAGGATTGACTCTTTTGGAGGTCTGGTACTCTATAATGTCTATTTTTAGCTTAATGATCCCATGATGGGCACTGAGAGGAAAAGGGAGATGGAACAAAAGTGGCCCCTCCCCGTCCCCCTACTAACTAACTGTGCAACCTTGGGAAGTCATGCAATGTTCCGAGTCAGTTTTTGCCTTTGTTCAATGGAGTGTTCTGTTCCTTACAAGCTATGTAACATTGGGTATGTTATACCCTAGTCTCTTTATCTGTGAAAAGTGGAAATAATGGCATTGACTTAATTTCTATTTGTGAGGATTGGGTGAGTTAACATACACAAGACACTCAGAACGATGTGCTTGGTGCACTGATGAGTATCACCTGCTATTGTTAGCACGAAAGTCAACTCAAGTAAGAAAGTACTTGTCATTATTTATGCTCATTCTGATTCACCACAAGCCTGAGAGTTAAATCGAGTTGTTTTTATTTTCTTGGTCTGGCTCAAGCTATAGGGGACTTGCCCAGGATGCATACCTGCAACTGGCAACAAAGCTGAGTGAGAACTCCCCTTTCTAAATCGCACACCCACGCTGGTCACACTTTTTGGAGGACCATGCCAGTTCCCTTGGGATTGCACCTGCCTCCTCAAGCAAAACAAAACTTAAAACCCAGCTCTCAGGCAATGAAGAAGGGTATTTAAAAGATGTAGAGATGGACCAGGGGGATGGAGCATGGGGTACACAACATGGGGTGTGGGGAAGTGTCCAGTATCATGTACTGACCCAATATCCTCGTACAGTTGGAACTGAATTTTATGCATAAGCATGTGTTACTTTAAAATTAAAAATATAATTTTAAATTGTTTAAAGCATACACTTGAGGAAGTAATTCTCTAGCCCAATATCTTAGGAAGCAGGTCCAAGGGATTGGGAGGACGCAGAACTTAGCTCTCGTGTGCATTTTCACAAACAGTTGCTCACAGGTCAAGGTCACCCAGTGGGCTGTTCCCTCTTTTTGCTTTAGAAATGACACATGTGAATGGATTTCATGGTTGGCAACCCAAACTCTCCTGCCTACCTGGACCGGAAGGCATGTTTTATGTCAAACCCGCAAGTTGGACTTAATTGTCTTTTGGTTCAGGGACAGCTTCGCACAGAGGCTGGAGGGCTCCCTGCGTGAGGAAGCGGCTCTGCCCTAACAGCTCTCCAGGCGTCATGCTCATTGTTCTCAGGAAGGAAATCTAACCTGAAGCCACTGGATTCCCAGGAATTGTGTCTTAGGTGTGTGAGTAAGCCTTTCCAGAAGCTGTCCTTTAGGGCAGCAAGGAGGTCTGTGAGTGAGTGTGTGGTACTTGGGTGTGTACAGGGAAAAAGTCTCCCAAGGACTGAGCGGGGGATTAGAATGACATTCTTCTCTGATTTGGGATATAACCACTTATTGTGCTTCTCGCTATTCACAGCACCCCTATTCTACTCAAAGAAAATAAGCCTTTATTGAGAAATAGAGACGTATTTTTAAAATCACTTCAGCCAGCAGGCTCTGTTTCCAAATTGATTTTGGTGCACCTCAGTAATTAGTATTCATTTTCAAAAATTATCAATTTCTTGATCAAGATTCCTCCTGGGAATGAACATCAGAACTCAAGGAGGAACCTACAGCCAAGCGGGCTAGGAAAAAGGCACAGAAATGTCACTCTAAAAAACATGTTCAAGCTCACCACAGGTTCTGTCTGCACAAAAAAAGGGCAAGAGAGTAAACATGATGCAACTCTGTGCATTTTCTCTCAAATTTTAAGCATAGTACATAAGTATAGTTTAATTTTCTTATTTGATCAGATTTTAGTTTATAAATTCCTCAGATTTAGAAAAAACAATGTGCTAAGTAGAAAACGTTTTCCTTAGGTAAGCAGATACTTCCCCACTTGATCAACCTGGGTCAGTACATAGGTTTAGTTTTGCTCCAGTTAGGGATGTGAAGTGTGTGGTATTCCATTTACAGAGACAGCCAGGGGAGGGGTGGGAGGTGGCATTAACGGAGAATGGAAAGTTTCTCGCAGGCACTCTGGGTCCCTGAGGTCAGATCCTGTGGGGTGAATGCTTTTATAGTGACAGCCTCTCTTCTGCATCATTCTGGAGGCAGGGGCTTAATGCACCCCAGTTCAAGGGAGAATTGCTAGAAAATTGGTAAACTGAGGGGGAACGTTAGGAGTGTGACCAGGATGTGCAATATTTCAGACTTGGCATTCACACAGTGCCATCTCTCTGGAAAAGTTCACTGTGAGAGTTGTATAAATCACTGTGGCTCCACCAGAGGGCTCCATCTGGCAACTTTTGAAAGCCCGCTGTCTGGCCCCACAGGAATATGGCCTGAGCCAAGGCAGGAGGACCTCAGGAATAGGGGTTAAATTATGGACAAGTGCATGGAATGAACAAAGAGTGGATTTCTCATTAAAGGGGCAGAGCCCTTAGGCTCATGACTTTTAAAAACCTTTTGGAGATGCAGGAGGAGAAACTACCTCAAAGAAAAAGAGAAGCAGTTTCATGACATGGACTTGAAACACAGAGTGTTCTCTTTGGCTCCCATTAAAATGTACGACAACAGGAGACACACCCAACATCGAGAGATGATTGCTAGACAAGAACCGAGATATGACGTGCCCCAGTCCTCACCATCCAAGACTTGATCTGGAGTTATCTCATCTACATGGGCTGGACACCTGATGGAGAAATCCTTAGATGCACAGCTGCAGGTCCCCTACAACAGATGGACACGAATCACATCAATGATAGTATCTCCCTGATGTCAATTGCTGTCGCCACCATGCTTTACTTGTTTCTCACCACCAAGTGTGGTCAAAACATTTTTCTTCATGGATTTAATTTATTGCTTCATCGGAGCGTTTTGAAGGTGTGGCTATTTGATTTTATCCTGTAGTGTCTGAGTCAGGCACAGAGAGTAGTAGAACCTCCAAGGATCCTTTTGGCTTGCCATTACTTATGTGATAGCTGTGGGTCTGACTGTGCAAGACATTCTGCTCCTCCCTCCTTATGGATTCACGCCGGACTGTGGAAATCTACCCAGAGTTAGAAAACTCAGAAGCTGCCAGATACTTAAACTACAGGCCAGAGGCATAAATAATGCTACAATATAATAAGTGTGACAACCCGAAAGTTAGCAGTGTTTGTTCTCAAGGAGACCAGAGAACACTTATAATACTTTATCTCATTTATCTTCATCGCATGCCTCAGAAGCAGAAGGATTTTCTATGTGCGAAAACATAACAAAACAAAACAAACAAAAAAACAAAACAGTGATGACAGGGAATTAAGCCATTTGCCTAGGATGACACAGCTTGTCCACCTTGCCGCCCAGACCTGAACCTGGGTCTCCTGATGTGCCGGGGGGCTCTCTGTAGGTTGGTATTTTCTAGCTTTTTCCATTTTAGGTTATAGTCCCCAAAGAAGCCTTTTTTTAATCTTCATTTACCAGTGGAATTTGGGTTTAATTAGGGAACAGAAATGTTGGAATGAAAAAAAGGAAGCTTAAACAACTACTCTCCCTAGAACAGTGTAACCTTACAGAGTAAGACAAACAGTCTGTTTTGCACCACGTGCGTGTAGTTTAAGATTCTGCAGCACAATAATCTCAGGGCATTTAAAATTAGTTGTTTCATTTGGGGCAAAGTGTCTCTGTAGGAGGGTTCAGAATGTTAGTTTATCAAAATCTACATTTGATTCCAGGAACACAGAGGTCTATTTTGCCAGCTAGAGCCTGATCTGGGTAGAAATGTCTGGAAAGGAAGAACCACGCATGCATTCCTGCACACCCAGAACGGGCTCTTCCCTTAGGCAGACACATACCTCACAGCCTGTTTTCTGGCTCTGGATGTTTTTCATTTTGCGCACCAAGGTTAAGTAGAAGCCTGTGCCAAAGCAATTCTTCAAGAAGAGTGGGGTGCCCGCGCAGTAGAGCCTCCCCTGGGAAATTATGGCGATGCGGTCCCCAAGGAGGTCGGCCTCATCCATGTGATGAGTGGACATGATGATGGTCCTGCCTGCAAGGGCAGGAGTCAGAGGAGTCACTGGGCAGGCCCAGCCGGGCTGGATGGGAGAGGGTGTACGACAACCTCCCCATAAAATGGGTTCAAAACCCAGGAGTTAAGATATAAAAACGAGTATTCTGCAGCAAAGTTCAGAGTACTAGGATAATAAGGATGACAGCTAACATTGTATAGCATCCTGCAAGCGGTAAAGCAGTGTCACACACTGTAGTTTATCGTCAGGCACAGGCCCTGATCAAATAAGTCACCGTATATGAAATATATTTATTAGAGTCAGTCAGCACCTATGGAGTTGTATATGCACAGTCTCTGGATCACTAAGCACTGCACTTATAATCTTTGCAAAGCACACACGCAAGAATACATACATACGGACATGCCCAACATGTTCTTTACACCAGAATGGAAACGTCATGGAAAGAAAATGCTAGTGAGGATTCCAGGATGGCAAATGGACTACAAGCTTGAACTACACCATCACCTTTATGTGCACTCAGCTCTGTCTGCTGTCCCTTTTGGATCTGCACCCTCTGGTTGGATGGCACCATGAGAGGAAAGGAAATGTCCCATTTTGAGACATTTCTATCTGCAGCAGTCTTCTGGAGCACTGCATACTGGCACATCGCCCTCACACCTGGTCCTGAATGGTCATCTGACAGCTATGGAGCTTCTTGAGGTGTTTGCAGGTAGTTTAGTCAAAGGGGAATTGCACCTAGAGGTATACCCATTGTTCCAGGCAAAAGGGCTGCAAGTTGAGATAACTTTCTAAAAATGGGAAGTAGGCTGCTCCATTAGTGACACACTTCTTCTATTTGTGTACAAATCTCTGGGGGCTTCCACTAGAACTTAGATTCACTCAAGTCACTGATAAGCTCTGTTTGAGTGTAGTTATGGATGTTTCTATACCGACTTGCAAAATGCCAGGTGTGAGAAGGTAGGAACAACAGATAAAGCCTTAATGAGAACACAGGGCACTGAGCAGCGGCTGTTACCTGAGCGATACTTTAGGAGCAGATCCCAGATTGAGCGTCTTGAATAAGGGTCCACCCCAGAGGTAGGTTCATCCAAAACAACCACTTTGGCATCTCCCACGAAGGCAATGGCAACGGACAGCTTCCTCTGCATGCCACCTAGAAGTATGGGTGGGAGCAGGGGTCACAGGGGCTGTGGAGGACAGGATGAGAAAGGCCCAGGGCTGGCAGCATAAGTTGGAGGGTAGCTTAAGTCTGGCAGTGGTTTGATGCTGCCTACTTAGATGCTTATACAGCATTCAAACCCTGGTGGTGTACAGTCCTCTTTAAAATACAGACAGGGCAAGCCCTGCCTCCTAGGATTAGACTTTTTGAAGGCTGTTATTCTATTTTAGTTCATATATAAACATCAGAAACAAATACTGTCCAGGCTGCAATCCGATGTGGGAAATGACCAGAGGGATCTGCTCTTAGATGCTCAAAAGAACTTTATAAAAGTGTTCCAACTCTTAGGAGATCTCCTGTTATAAGCCTAAGAAAACACACACACACACACACACACACACACACACACACACACACACACTGTCCTACGCATTGAGAAACAATAGATGTGCCATCTGTAGCCCTGCCTTTTTCTAAGCACCTGATAGATCCTGAGCTTCTTCGTTCCTCTTGTGATGGAGGCCTGTGTCTTCCAACATGGCTTCCATCTCTAGCTGGGCCTCGTCCCAGGACTTCCCTTTCAGCTGGGCATAGAACAGGATGTGTTCAGCCACTGTGAGGCTATGCGGAGGGAGCAAAGAGAAAGACAATGGGACTCAGCAACTCCACCTCTAGCAATTTACCTCATGGAAAATAGCTAAGGATGAGCACAAAGATTTAGCAATCAAACTGTTTGTCATGGTGTCGTTTATAATACGAAAATAAAACAAACAAAAAAGACCCTGTTAAAATACCTAATAAGAGGGGACAGCTTAAATGGTACATTGACACAATGGCATAGTATATAAACATTAAAAAAGTACTTTATAGAACAACACGCAATGATATGAAAAATATGCGCCTGATAGGTGAACAAAGCAATCCCATTTTTTTAAAATGGCAGGTTATAAAATGATATGTAGGATTTTACTCTCCTTTATAATTTTAAAGTATATATGTATATCTACACATACATAGAAAAAGTTCTGAAAAATTATATACCAAGGTGTTAACAGAAATTACAGGTGACCTTTATTTTCTTCTTTTAAACTATATTTCCTTCCTTTCTTTCTTCAATCATTATGTACAACTTTTTAGACAAGAAATAAGAGTTTGGGGGAAAAGCAACTGAAAAGTCTCCTGAAAAGTTGGTTTTAATGCCTGGCTTAAGGAGGAAAAGAAACAAAGGTCTCTGCTTTTGGTCCCTGAGATGGAGTGCTTCAGGGCTGAGCAAGAGGCCCCAGGATCGGCCACACCATCAGAGAGAAGGGGCATTACTCTTCTGAGGGGGGAGACCTCAGTTCCTGTGAGTGTCACAGGCACAGTTCCATTGAGGGACACCTCGCCTTGCAAGGAGGACAAAGGACCTTGAACTTGAGGAAGACCAAACAAGAGTACTGCCTCCTGCTCACAGAGCTGGTGTCCCTGAGGTGGGCTCCCGTGAACATGTGTGTTGAGGGGGCAGGGTGAGGATAAGGCTTAGGGAAGGTGTCAAATCCCTTTCCACTTACTGGTGGAACAAGATGTTGTGCTGGGGACACAGGCCAAGGCTCTGCCGTATTGCATCCAGGCTGGTTTCAATGTCCTTTCCCCCAATGAGCACGGTCCCTGATGTTGGCGGCAACAGACCCGTCAGGATGGACCTGCCAAACACAGAAGTCAGTGGCAGAAAGGATGGCCTTTAGGAGTGTCTTCGGACGGCAGCCCCATCTCACAGTGGTTCCTGGCCAATCAAACCCAAACTATCACTAGCTGTGGAAACCAACAGTTTCTCACACAGAGCTTAGCACCACTGTGCACACCTAGGCCCTAGTGCAATGAATTCATCTCCCTTCCTTCTCTGCTTCTACTTATTTCTTCGTGCTCCCAGGTAAGTACCCAAGGGCTTCCAGGATTCCCTTCTGCAGAACATTCACTTACAGCTGAAGATCCGTCCCTAACTCAGCCATCACAATTCCTGGTGCTCTACAGACTCAATGAAAGGTGTTCAGTGCATGGGTCAATGCTTTGCCTGATGTCGCCATGACAAAGCATTGAGAAAGGGTCTTAACGAGAAGCCCAGGCTCTCAATATATACTTGTCAATTAATTGATTGAAGCCAGGCATGAGAATTACCAGCAACATAAGGAACAGAACATAAGGAACCCAGTAACTCTGTTGGTCTTCTTCTTCTTCTTCTTCTTTTTGTATAAAATGAGAAATAATAATTCTCACCTCATGGGGTTGTTGTGAGAATGAAATGAGTTTAATACTTAAGAAACAGCACAGTGCCAGCTTAAAGTAAGACTCAAAAATATTATTTTTATTAAACATTGTATTTCAGCCTCCTGGGGGAGTTGCATTTCAGCAGTCGATGAAGTAATGTGCTTGCCTTTGAGAAGCCCGGGGTCCTGGATGGAGCTTCAGGCCCTCTGACCATATTAGTTAAAAAGGAGAGAAATGAGATGGATCTAGTGCTGCTCCACCCAGCTCTGTCCCTGAGTTCAGATACAATCTCTCAGGCTCTCCGAATTTGCACTTAGAGGCTGAAATCTCTGTTGATGAACCACTAGAGGGAAACAGAACCAAACAGAATGGCGCCAGCCCCACATTCCATTCACACCCACCCGCCCGCAGAGAACATTCCAGCGCAGGGTGTGCACTGCCGTTCCTTCCTGAGGCTCTGAAAGCAGCCAAAGGACTCGAGCCTGCGTATCACACGGGTTCCCTTCTCCTCGAGAGGGCCGCCTCTGCTGCTCCTTAGAGAACCTTAGCCGTCTGCATTCTCCTTCTCAGCAGATGGAGCCCAAGTCCCTTAGAAAAGTAAGGGGGCTTCCTGAGCTGAGCCGTGTATGCCTTCATCTTCCCTGAACTTGGCCTGCAGTCACCAGGCTGTTAGCCCTCTAGAGACTGCACCCTTCTTACTTTCTCAAGAACTACCGCCAGCACTCATAGATAGGGAAAAGAAAGTTCTTTGAAAATAAGTAGAATTTTATAGACTGAGGGCATATGACAGTGATGACCAAGACTTTACCACCTCCATCAATGACAGTAATGCTGGAGAGGTGGGGGATGGGGGGATGGGCTCCCGATGTCAGAGACCAGAAACAATTGTGGGAGGACCTGCCTCTTGCTCCCACTAAACCGTTATGAGTTGGGGCCTCGGGAAGGTCACTTCAGCTCTCTGGATGTCCACTTCCCTGGCACACAAGGTGGGCAATAAATGTACTGCAGTTCCCTCTCTGGCTTCTTGTGAGGATCAAATGAAACAACATATGTGAGTAAGCACTGAATACTGCAGTGTGCTTTACTCATTCCTGAGACACAAATACAGAGCACATTTTTGTTACTACAATTCGGTGGGGAAGGTAGACTACAGCTAACAGAAAAAGGAAAGCGCCAGAAAAGGACAGAATGAAGTGGCAATGCATCCTCTTTTCCTGAAGACTCACAAGGTGGTGGTTTTCCCTGCTCCGTTGTGACCAAGGAAAGCGGTGATCTGGTTCTCATAGAAGGTAATGGTAAGACGGTCCACAGCTGGCCTGCCGTAGGGCTCAAAAACCTTTACCAGATTCTTCACGCACACCCCAGGAACCA
Organism: Cynopterus sphinx; assembly: GCA_030015415.1. Classification (NCBI taxonomy): domain Eukaryota; kingdom Metazoa; phylum Chordata; class Mammalia; order Chiroptera; family Pteropodidae; genus Cynopterus; species Cynopterus sphinx. Next base: position 65,504,972 of record CM057387.1, on the reverse strand, counting down.
GGCCTGGAAGCTCACGTTCAAAGAAGGAGTCTTGGAGGGAAAAAATGAACATGAGGTAAATATGATGTCTTAATGTGTAAGTTCTCCAAAATCCTTTCTTTAGATCCGGTGTTTTGCCTGTAATTTCACCTGCCCCCATAGCTTCTGCTATGACCTTCGTCCTGATGACTACAGGATAACAATGATAATAGCAATAGTACCTAATATCTGTTGAGGAGTTACTATGTGTTATGTGCTATTGTGGTGCTTTATACAGATTACCTCATTGCACCCTTTTAACAGCTCTATGGGGTAGATACTAGATACTATTATGCCTATTTCTATAGGTGAGGAAACCTAAGACGCAGAGATATCAAGTGTCCAATCAAGGTCATGAGGTTCATGAGTGGCAGAGCTGGAACATGAAGCCGGAGTTCATTCACTGTTTATAAGGAGAGCTGGCCCCAAGCTCGATCTTCAGACCCAGGACTCCATTTTCAATAGTCTGTGAGGCATTTCTTCATGGATTTCTGGTAGCCGTTCAGGCCCTTCATCTTCTTTCCCAAACACTTTTCTTAGACTCCCTCACGTCCATATGTGGAGCCATCATTCTTCTAGTCACTTTGGCTCAAATCTTTAAATCTGTTTCTCAAAATCCAGAGTTTCTCCAATTAAGTGGGTAGGACAGTTCACTCTTCCTCATCACTGTCCCTCAAACTCAACCCCTTTACTTTTCTGTCCCCACAGTCCCCTCCACTGCAGGCCCTCATTACAGCATGGTATCTACCTCTCCCTGTTCCCCACCTCTCCCTACTCTAGTTCTCCTACACAGCACTACTTAATTTGTTGTCTTAATACTGTAGTTCTGAGTATGCACTCCCTTGTGAAAAAAGAAAAAAAAATCCCAATGCTTCATTCTGTGCCTCCTGGCCTTGCCTATAAAGGAAATGGGACCAAACCCAGCCTTCTGATTTCGGCCTTGGAATTCCACACTGGGAGGGGAGTCCTCCTATAGACACTGCTGCCTGAAAACCACCTCTCTGCAGAGCTGCCAGTCACTGACCTCAGCTTTGTGAAATGGCGTTTAGAGTAGGCCGGAGTCACAGAGGCTGGACCCCCTCATGCAGCACTGGCAAAGTCCAGAGGCCAGGCTGCTTCTCCAAACCCAGGGTGAGGATAGCAAGAGCATCTTAGCATCCTCAGAGAAATGCATATGCTTCAGGAATAGAGAACATGGGGAGAAACTGATTCTAGAGAGAAGGTAAGGAAAGCAAGGCCAGAGAAACATTTGCAAACCTCGTTCCTCAGTTCAGGAATCAGTACATAAGCTCCACGGTCAGGAAAGGCTTTTGACGGCTTGAATGCATGGGCTTCTAGATTTGTAAGTCACAAGTGAAGTGAAGTCAGCAATACTATACCCTCTTTCCCCTGTACATAGAAGCATTTATTTTTGTCTTTCCTTATAGCTCACATCCTCCTTAAGTCCTAGTGACCCAAGTTATTGTTCTTGCTAAATCCTCGGAAGTCAGCACATTTGTACCACTCACTTGGGATTTGCCTAACAAGGTCACAAATGCATCATATACTTGGTATCTGCTTTCTCCAGGAAATATGCGTTAATGTCTGGCTGGACCATTCATTCTACACACGTGTAGCTGGACCCTAGAGAAACTATCAGGTTCAATTGCTGTCAACAGAGAGAGTCAGTTTCCTGGGTTCCATTTCACCCCAGTCCTGAGGCATTTTGCTCGGGCCCGTTGTAGCATCCTGAGCTTTTTCTCTGCCTCTGTGCTATTTACTGAGGTTTTTACCCTTTATTCCTTCTGGGTGTTCCGGGTCCTCCATTTCCTCTGTTACAGGTTCCGTCTTTTCCAGGGCCCTTTCTTGTCTGGTTGAACACCCTGCACCAATTAGAAGCCACTGTTACTCTCCTGGTGAGAACTGTGAATCAGTAAAGGCAGGAAAGGAGGGCAGAAAGTGGGCGGTAGGGTTTCCTACTGTAACTGGAAAACACAGTTCCCTCGAAAGGCCAAGTCAGCATTCCCAGGGATCAGCCTCAAGCACAACCCCTCCAACCTCTGACCTGTGGGTCTGTGAGGTTCCGAAAGTGGCCGGAGGTGCCCCCAGCAAGCCAGATTGTGTGACCTTTGCTGAGCCTGGAGGGAGTTTTGCAGTGGGAGTTTCAGTGCCAGGAGGAGGCCACAGTGTCAGAAATTGTGATTTTAAAAAATTTCACAAAACCAGGATTGAATTTGAAGTGGCTTAATTTCTTTTAGGTTTCCAATAGTACTTATCACATCAATCCCAAACATTTCAAAGTCCATTCAACATGATATATGGAGAGCCAGCTTAATTTACAGATCGAGAAATGATTTATCTGAGAAATCTACTTTTGTGAACATTCAAATATTTTGGGATTAACACCAGAGTTGAGCCTGGTTGAGGTCCAGGGTTGCACAAATTGTGAAGTATAGTATAAACACACACACACACATGTATGTCACACACGTATTTTCACACTCATGCATACTCTCACACACCACATCCACGCCTACACACAAACACACGTGTGCACACACACACATACACAGAGACATATTTTGGTAACCTTGGCATTTAGTTTAAAAGGACATCAGGACATCCTGGAAGAGGAAGAGAAGCAGGAGAGTAAGCCAGTCAGAGAGGACAGCAGGGGCAGGAGGAAATCACTGTCACCATGCATTTAAAGGCTCTGGTGTCAAGCGCACCCATTTGAGTAGGGTGAATCTTTAATGCAGGAGCCAGCCATGGCCTCTCTCTGTCTACACCACCCTTTATAGATTTGTAGGATGTGTGCTGGAGCAGAAAGTAACAAGCCTATTGGTCAGGGACCCATCACCTCCAGCACTTCAACTTATGCTTCCTGAAGGATTTTTAAATCTATTACCTACAAATTTTTTGATTACTTTATTAGCCATCATACTGCAATAAAGTGTAATAACATAGCAGGGAGAAAAATTCTTCTAAATAGTTTAGTCATTGAAGTGAGTTCCTTGTCAGGAAATGTGGGTCCCAGTTCCAGATTTCGTCCCATGTGACCAGTGGGAAATTGGTCAGACCCTGGGTGAATCTTGGGCTCCATTTCTTTGTCTGTGAAAGGGAAGTTAGGCAGAGAAATTCAGCTCTTTTCTGATTTTATAGAAATTTAGAAATCTATTTCAGTCTAGCCTGTGAGGCAGGTGAAAAATATTTGGCTTGTTGGCAAAAGTATGTGATTCATTTTTGAAGGAAAACATTTAAGATTTTTTTTTGAGAGGCAGAGTATCTTCTGAGATTATACAGGGGAAAAATGCCCACAAGGAACATACTGTGTTGAAAATTCCCATTTATGATGGATTATAACTTTATTATAGTAGAATTCAAAGTTTATAAATACACATGACAAACCAACTTAATGGAAAAGTACTAAGCTGTTTAAGTGCTATTTGTTTAAATCATTAAAAAGAAAGAAAGAAAGAAAAGGAAAAACAAATCCACCCAAGCCTGTTGAAGGCTCTAGGTTAATCCCATAGAGAAAACAAACATCTATCTTCATGCTTAAAGGATAAATCGTGGCCCCAGCCCAATGATACAAAGAAAAAAGCAGGTAGACAAGGAACGAACAGATTGGAAAGTATTTCCTTTGTTGCCTGAACCTCCCAGCTTCAGGAGAGTCCCCAGGTCTCAGGTCAAGAATTTCTCTGCCTTCTTACACTTCAAAAAATAATCTGTGGTTTTCCCCCACTTATAAACTCTCTCTCAGCCTCTTATCCTGTTTAGTAGGAAAGGTAAATTTTATCTAAGATACATTCTGGACAAATGAATGCCCTTTTAGCTCTCTTCCCCGACCACCATACAGCTCAAAGCTAGGAGAGCCTGGGAGAATTTGCCGTGAAGATCACAGTTCTGCCCCAGCCTCTGGCTGGGTCCTTACCTTCAGAGAATAAGTTAGTTTATATTTTGAAAAGGTGGAGAGGAATAAAAAAAACAGAAAGGGGAGCCAGGAGATAAACGCAAAGATTCCTTTAGGATTCTGTGTGTCTCTTTGCTTTAAATTGAGAAGCTGCAAAAGTCATTCGAATCCTGAAGTGGCTTGGCTTCCTTTTACTAGGAGCATTTAATCCACTGAGCAAAAGCTGTACAGGACACAGGGGTTAACAATGCTCAGACACTTGCCCTGGCCCAGCTACTCACAAAATGCGAGTTCCTGGAGACTGTATGGTGGCCGAGCTCCCAAGAGGCAGAGGAATAATCAGACGTAAGAGCCAGATCTGTAGCCCACACAAATCCCATGCGTAGCCAAAGAAGCTAGTTTTAAACATTAAAGTTTGGGGAATTTAAAAAATGTTTTAATTTTTAAAAACTTACCTTCACCACCAAGCCAATAGGACTCTTGGAGTAGGAAAAACCAAGGAAGTGGGGTTCCATAGTCCCCTAAAAAATAAACAGAAAAATAAGCAGAAAAAGCCTAAGTTATTCTGCCTTATCCCAGTTCTATGATATCTAGAATTTACCTATCTGAACCTTAAACTGTCACTATAGATATTTATAGTTCAGAAGCCATTAAACAGTACGCATGGGATACCATAAAGACTATTCTTTCCATTATGTTTTAATCCAAAAGGTCATGTTTTTCAGGTGGAACCAGCAATACTACGACTGATGATCTTGTCTGACATTAGTTTTCTAAGAAAACATTTTATTAAAGAATTTAATCATGCCTTTTTCAACAATGACCAGATATTAATAATGATGATAATCACTAACATTTGTTAGATGCGTTTTTTGTGTATTACTGTGCTTTCCATGTATCAAACACTTTAATCTTCAAAACAACTCTAGAAGATAGATAGTGGTAGTATCCATGTGGATAAGGAAAGTGAGACAATTTGAGTATGAATCATCTGCCCAAAGTAACAGCTAATTAAACAGAGGTGCCCGAATTCTAACACAGGTAATCTGATTCTAACGCCACTGATCTAACAACTACCCCACCTGCTGGAACCCTCCGGGTTTCAAGGAAAAGACTCCCAAATTTCTAGTTCAGTTCTCTTAGCCAGCTTTTCGACCTGTAAAATGTTGATTTTGTGAGAACACTGTCTTTGCTTATTTAATAGTTAGCCTGTGTTTCATGGCCACTGTTAGACTGTAAGCTCTGTGAGGGCAGCCCTGGGTCTGTCTTTCTCTCCCCTCTTTTGCCAGAACTTGGTGTTGAGCCTAGCACATAAGTGCTGCTCAGTAAATAGTTGTTGAACAAATCAAAGCTCTAGTTTGGCTAACGTAAAGCTCTTGAATTGTGTTGTGTACAAATTTCATTCTCAATTCAACTAATTTTCACTTTTATATCTCCATCTAATGGCTTAGTAAGATAGAAAAAACTGAGGCTGAGAAAGGTCAAATGTATTGTTCAAAGTCACTGTTAGGGGTTGAAATGTGTTCACCGCAACCCCCCCCTCCCCCCCCCGCCAAATGACATGTTGAGGTCTGTGGTAGAATACAAAATATACTTAGTCTTTGTCCTCAGTTTCAGGCACAGAGCTTCTAAAAATCTTGAACTTTGCTGGGCAGGTACTGCACCTGGGGAGGGTAGGGACGTTCCCGGACTGTGTCCAATGCATCTCTTCCATTTGGTTGTTCTTGAGTAGTATTCCTTATTATAAAGTGGTAATTATAAGTAGACCACTTTCCCAAGTTCTGTGAGTTGTTCGAGTAAATTATTGAACCTGAGGGGTGTTGTGAGAACCACTGAATTTTCAGTCAGCCAAATAAAAGTGTGAGTAGGCTGAACACCACGTTTGCAGCCAGCATCTAAGGTGAGAGTAGTCTTGTGGGACTGAACTTGTGGGGTTCGCACTAGTTCTGAGTAGTCACTGTCAGAATTTAGTTGAATCATTGATTACCAGTTGATATGGGAGAATTGGTTGGTGTTGGAAAAAAATAATACATTTAGTGTGAAAAAAAAAAAAAGACAATGGTGTCCTAACCCCAGGGACCTCTGAATTTTAGCCTTATTTGGAAATAGAGTCATTGCAGATGTGATTAGTTGAGATTAAGTCACACCAGAGTAGAATGGGCCCCTCCCTAACCCAGTATGACTGGTGTTCTAACAAGACGACCACGTGAAGACGGCCAGACATAGGGAGAATGCCACGTGAAGATGAAAGATTGGAGTGACATATATAATCTAAGGAACACCAAAGATTACTGAAAAACCACCAGAAGCTAGGCAGAGGCAAGGAAAGATCCTTTCCCTACAGGTTTTAGAGGGAGCCTGGCCCTGCCAACACCTTGACTTTGGACTCCTAGCCTCTGGAACTGTGAGATAACGTCTATTGTTTTAAACCACATGGTTTGTGGTTCTTGGTTATGGCAGTCCTAGGAAGCTGATATAGTCGCACAGCTACAATTGAAACCCAGGCTTTTTGACTCATCCCTGTGATCTTTTTCCTGTTCCAAGCTTGCTGCCTATATATTTCTGCCAGCAAAGGCTGCCCTGAGATGAGCTGAGAGCTGTGAGTTCATCACTTCCCAGGGACCAAGGCCAGCCTTATACTCCCCTGGCCACAGCATCGAGAGCAAAGCTGTGGATGCCGTAGCACACAGTGGCTGTTGGTTCAATTGGAGACCACTCGAATGGAGGTGAAACTTCTCCAGTGGCCAGAAAAGACTAATCTGAAAGAAAATCTGGTTTCTACAAACTGAATACAAAAGTGTGCAAGCAGCTGATTTTTATTCAAGAGTTGATGTTTTTGTGCTGCAGATTAACCAGATATTTATCCACCAAAAGTAAGGCACTCTTTTGGGTACTGAGACTATAACAATGAACAAAACAGACCATGAGCCTGATCTTATGGGCCCAGATTTTACAAGGCATAGAGAATCAATAAACAAATACATAAAGAAATATCATATCAGATGGAGATTTAAAAAAATAAAATAGAATGAAGGATAGGAACACTAAAAGAATGTTATTTATATAAGAATAGATATTTAGATATTTTCAGTCTGGAAAAATCCCAGCAACAGGATGACATATAAATAGAGATCTGAACTAAGTGAGAGAACAAGCCTGTGATGTGTATGTGTGTATTTGTGTGTGTCTATGTGTAGGAATATGCTCCAGTCAGTGAGAACAGCTGGTGCAAAGGTCCTGGGGAAATGAACTGTAAGTAAGGAGGCTGGTATGACTGGAGCAGAGAAACATTGGGAGACAGGAGATGAAAAAGATAATTGGAGGCCATTAATGAGGAATTCTTTAGGCCAGGATTGGGGAATGGATTTTATTCTGAACAAGAGGAAAAGCTACTGGAGGGACTTGAATAGAAGTTTGACACTGTCTGAGCTAGATTCTGAAAGGACCTCTGAATAAGTGGGGAGAACAGACTGGTAGGAGGTGATAGTGAAAGAAGGAGGCTTGGATTAAAAAGGCTGTGTAAAGGTGGTGACAAGGGATCAGATTCTAGATCTATTTCTAGATCTAGTCTAGATCTATTCAACCAACTGAATTCATTGAAAGATTTTTGACTCCTGAATTTCAGTTTGAAATCCACAGATTGAAATAGCTTAGAAAGCAATTATGAGATTTAAACTAAATGAAAGAGAGAGGGCTGGGAATCAGGAACCCAAATACCTCTACCCTATGAAGATGGACACTTACCTGGAAACACCTGGTCAAGGTACCAGGCAAGAAAGCCATACAGAGCAGCATCGAGAAGCATCATCTTCATGGACATCAGGAAACTGAATTCATCCCCTTCCATGGGACTATTCCCAATATTGCTCCACTGCAGCCCCAGGCCTTGCTCCTCAAAGCGAGCCAGGTACTCAGTGCCAAACCCAAATGCCACAGGAGACAGTAGGCTCTGCAGTGGGGCAAAGAGTGTGCAAAAGATGAGCAGAGGGTTCCTTCCCCAACTCAACACCACCTAGATGCTCAGGAGATGAGGGCCAAAAGAGGGTCCACATTATATTCAGGTGTAAAGCCACCCCAGGGAGGAATTACAGCAGTCCTCCCATAGTACAAGAATTCTAGAAATGCCTCTCAGGTCTCAGAGACCCTTGCCCACCACCCAGGGAGCCACCCCTCAACCTGTTGAATGAAATAAGTTCTGTAATGAAGAAGACAAATACAACACAGCATAACGCACTGAAGGACCAAAGGTCCTCATGTTCGCCCTCTTTCCCACTTTCTTCCTATCTCTTTATCAAGATCACATAGTAGAACACAAAAGCTAACTTGATCTGTTTTGTGAGAATCCCTTTAGAAAGGTCTACAAAGCCATTAGTTTCCTAGGGCAGGCTAGAGGGCCAGGCAGAGGATTGTCTCATGACCCTCTGAGTCTGTCAAAGAGGCCAGAAGAACCTCAGATTACATCAACTGTCACCTTTTCTCATCTCCAGACTGGGGTCCATCATTTTCTTAGGTTCCCTGTAGAGAACGCAAGTCAACTGAAAAGATAGTGTACAGAAGGATGTCTGAAAGGGAAGTTCCCCAGCCAAGTCCTCATGGGTGGCCCCTGACCTGACAGGAAGAACATAAGCACAAACAGGGATGAGCTGTACCCATTTCCTCTGCTCAAAGGCCTTCCCATAGTCTGGTGGACCCAAGGTGGGGTTCAGAGTGTCTCTCTACGAAAAGAAGGGATTCTTTGGCTACATATTCACGAAAACCATTTAAGAAATCTCAGTCCAGCCCTGGACCACAGGTTGTCAGAATGATAGCTTCCTGATGGATCTACACACTCAAAGCACTGACCATCTGCCCAGATACCAAGAGTGTCCAGCTGTGCCCCCAGAATGATTCAGAGGATTTCTTGCTACTAGACCATAGTGATCATTTTAGGAAATTGAATGCTGTCAATAGCAACAATTAGTTTATTGTTTAACATGAGAAATAAAAGACAGATGCCCTGGCAGCTCTGGAGCCAAATAAGTTTGAATTATAAGAACAACTTAGACCTCAGATCTTTCCCCAATGAGAAGCAGGTGGTAGTCCTCTCTCGACTTCACCACACAGAGAACTATGGGCAGATTCTGGAGAACAAGAAAAACTGCAGGGCCCAGAAGCTCTTTAGCCTGGTTAATGAGAGGGTAGAATGGTCTATCTGAAAACAATTAGAAAAAAAGATGGTGATGTTTGGGAATCATAAACCAAGAAATGTCTCAGGCAATCAAATGTCAATTTCTGGACACCTCTCCAGACAAGGGGCCTGACTCTGGACTGACTCATTTCTGCACCCCTTTCTGTGTGCACTGGTTGAGCATGTTAAAGACATTTGCAGAGCTGCTCCAGCTCAAGTTCTTTTGGAGAGAAACAAAAACTTTTAATTCGTGGAAACATCTTTCTGGACAGAATAGTGAGCAGGGCAAGCTCCCTTCTTCCTGAGTGTTCTCAAATACTAGGAAAAGAAAACTGAGCGAAATGTTTTCCTCTTGGGAATACACAAAGGGGCCTATGAGCTGAACTGGTGCTCGATGACTTCCTAGGGCAGACTAATCAAGCTGGTTTGGTGAAGAGGAACTGTCAGGTCACTTCACTTTTGCCCCTATGCCTTTAAACTTCATGTCCCTTTGAGCCAAAAGGAGTCCCTTGGAGGGTGGGTCAGTCCTCAGAGGAATTGTATCAGGCACCAGGGGTGAGCCCACGGTCCCTCACCACGGCCATCTTGAGATCGGCCGTCATTCGGTCTTGCCAGGCGAAGCAGAGGATGTGAGGCAGGTAAAGGGTGAAGTAGATGACACCACTGCAGGCTGCTGCCAGGCTGGCTCTCGAGAAGAAGGTGCTGAGCAGGAAGCATTGCATGATCGTAGCGGTGGAGAAAGCCAACAGGAACAGGAAGAGGATGAATGGGTTGCTATAATGTAGGATCCTCCCATGCTGAAATCAAAGAGGAGACTTGAGTCAATAATTTCCACTCACATCCAGGACACCATCCCTCTAAGGGGGTGACCTCTGTGCAGTGATTCTGGGGCCCTCAGAAGACTCTGCTCCAGAGAGATCTCTCCCACCAGTCTGTTTTTGGTGCCTTAATTTCCATATTTAAATTTATGAATGTCATTTTCTCTAGGATAGTAATGCATTATTAGTACCAAGTAATTTATGTAAGCACATCCTTGGTGGGACTTGAGCAGAGGAGAAAAATCTGCATAGCAGGTCTTAGAGAATCAACATCTCTGGGATATACTGAATAGATGAGCAACAAAAAAGAGAGATGAGAGACCACCCAATAAGCTAGGGCCTGGCCTGCTGACCCAATCATTTGTGCTTGTCTTCTGAGATTTGCCACTCACGTAAGTGAGAATATCAGTAATTAATCCATACCACTTTGAAGCAGATTAATCCCCTCATCTATGATATCATACAAATACATTTCGTAGAGTCCAGTAATACTCAGTGTCTTTCACATTAACTCATGATTTAATCACTTTGGCCATGTAGAAAATAGGACCAGACTAGTTTTTTTTTTTGTTTGTTTTGTTTTTTAAAGAGCTGCTGCCAAATGACATTATAGAATAAATTAAGATGTTCGACTTGATTAGACCTTCTTGGTTCTCCTTTGCTAAGGCATCCTATGAGGATTTTTACCCTTTGCACATAACTCCAGATACATATAGGTCACCTTTTCTTGAAAACATAAAGCTACAAATAAGGTTCATCTCTTGAATTGTTTTGAATTAATTAGTAGTGGTGCCCTGCAGCACTCGGTTCTTAGTCAAAAAGGAAGACCAATTATTAGCACTATCTGTCCTGGGTGCTTTTGAGTTGAGTAGAACAAATGTGCTACTTATCTGCTATTGCTACCATTTTTCTTCCATTCATGCTCTCATGTCAGCTGAGCACTGATAGAACAGATTAAAAAATAGAATGAAACAAATGGCGATGAGAAGTGGAAGGGAGCCATGCTTCACTAGAACCAAACTTTGAAAAAATTGAAATAAACATTAGGACTCAGAACTTCTGATTTTGTGCAAAGAGGTCTCCACATCACCCTGGAAAGCTCATTTCTTTTCCTTAATCACACACAACTCAATAAAAGCAAGTCCACAACTGAACCTGTGACTTTTGGCTAGAAGAATTTAAAGATGGTTGTTGCTATTCTCAGAAGAATAAAATTAATTTCTAATCTCAGCTCAAAGCAAAGTCCTACAAACCTCTAGGGGTGTATAAGTTCTCATTGACTTAAAGCAGAGATGAAATCCACTTGGCAGACCCAACAATTTCAGTGTCCTTGGCTATCTCTAAGGACCACTTTTCTTTTTTGTTCTCAATAGCTTAAATAACAAGGGAACCTTCCCATTGTATCAGCTTCCAGCTTCTTTCCTGCACAGTTGAGGTGGGAAGGAAGGACAAGGAAAAATGGGAGCGTCATTCAAAGGAAAATCCTATTTTGGTGTGGAAAGCTCTGTTTCCGTCATTACTAGAACAATGTTCTGGTTCCCACAAGGAGAAATGCTTTTGTACAAGAAATTTTTTGGTGAACATTCTTTACCTCACGTCCTAAATGCTTTGAAGTCCTAATGCTCATTCTTAGGAAAGGAGATATCAATGTGATTTATCAGCAACAGGTGTCATGGCCATTGCAAAATGTTGTGCATGTTTATGCATTTTGTATAACTTGGATGCTTATGCATTTTGATTCCTTTAGTTCTGAGGACACAAATGTCTCAATAGTAGGAAAGTATCGGACTGAAGAATGGGAAGGAACGAGAAACTCTTAGAAGAAGACAAGGTACTCAGCTTCTCCCCTCATCTCTGTGGAGCTCTGGGACACTTAGCATATTTAAAGCTGCATCTGGGTTGGGTCAGGTTGAGCAGAATGACCTCCACATCATCATTGGTTTTGAAAGGGTCTAGCACTGGATCACAGTGCAACACTAAAATCAAAACCCTTCAGACTTAGTACATTTTACTGCAAAGAGAAGGGGAACGATTTGGTTTAAACAGATACATGTTAGTTGGACAGGATATGTGATGGACCATTCCTGGGCCAGATACGCACTAGAGATGGTCCTACATGGATGGCACATACTTAACCAGAAACTCTGGGTCAGCCTAGTACAAGGGGTCACTTGATATGATGATGGTAAAGAGACAGAACAAGCTTGGTGACACTGTATCAAGAGTTGTAAAACCTGAAGTCTAAAACTTATGCCAAATCTCATCAACTAAATATAAAAATTACCTAAATTTATGTCCTTATCATTTAACAAGAACAAAAAGTCAACTACTGTCGAGGAACTAAAAATGAAGGATAGCAGTGTAAAATCTGAGTAACTGTGAAATAACGAAATAATGTCTACATCAAGTCTAGCTTGTGAGGAAGCTGTAAGTTTGCAGAGGATCGGCCTGTGTGTGCTGTCTGAGGCTATAAAACTCCCATCACTGAGAAAAGACAGACTCCAAATTCCATCCTTGGAAACAGAGAGGTCTTGGAGATTCTTCAGGCAGCAGAATGTTCAGTGGTCAAGCCATGAGTAGTGAGACAATGAATGTAATTAATAAACAGTCCTGGTATCCTCTCCCAATACACTGAAGAGGCTCTCCACATTCTCACCCCAGCTGTTGTGTGGAACAGTAATCCCAAGAAGATATTCGTTTCTTCTATGTCTGGAATGAAAGCACCGTTTGCACATACAATCACCCTATGCTGGGTACTGCGAATAGCAGCCTCTCCAGAGGGTTCACAGAAAGGAGCTGGATAATCTATGTAGACTGTGGTTTCTTGGGCAGGAAGTGGGAACAGAGAAGATGCTATGATACAGCAACACCTTGGGGAAGATTTTGTCTCTCTGAGTATCTCCCACCTTGGCTGAAATGGCTGGGCAGCTACATGTCATGCTATCCTTAGTGGCCAGACTACTAATCCAGGCACAAGTTCATTAACAGAAGGAAAGGTAAGAGGAACAAAACTATTCAAGATTTTCTGGGCTTTCTCCATCTGGCTTACCATGATGAATATTGTCAGGAGGAAGATGCTCATTGACATGGTAGAGAAGCTGTCCAGGAACCAAGTGCACCAAATCACTATGTTGGAGACACCCTGATTTTTCAAGGTCTCCTTCAGTCTCAACTCCTTCTCTAAGACGATGCTCTTTACAGTCATGGAGACTGAGTAGATCCAGGCCAGCACCATGAAGATAGGGAAACAGCGGTTCAGGATGATCATAAAACTGAAGTAAGAGGAGAGAAGCAGAAAGGTAGTATGCCCTGTACCTGGTAGGTGTGGAGTAAATGTTTATTGAATGAACGTGTAGAGAACAAAGCTAAGGCAAAGAAAAAGGCAGAAAAACATCCACTAGGCATCTAATGGGCTTGAATCTTTTAATACATTGCACTTTGCCCTGAAGGACTACTTTTCACTTCGAACAAGATGGTAGCTTTTTGGTTATCCCAGATGAATGCTCTATGAGTAAAATGCTAAATAAAATCATACTATGTATGCTATACAATATATACCTATTTGTAATTTCTCTCAGGAAAGGACAACAGACTTGATGTGGCATGTGACTGGAGTAGGTAAACATATGTTAACTGAAATTCAAAAAGATAGACCACAAGGGAAACTGGTGGTGGTGAGATCAATAATTGGGCTCCCCGAGGGGGCAGCCAGTGTAGCACCCTGGAGGACCAACCCCAGTTATGCTGGATGAGGCAAAAAATAACTAACCAGTGTAGTACTTTCTGAAAGCCATCAGTATATCAATCAGTGATCCAATAGCCACTAATTCCATTCACCATCCGTGTACCTGTGGAGTAAATCCATGGATGCCCATTCCAGCAAGGGGGACAGATTGTATCATCTGGAATTATTTTACTGGGAACTTTATACGTGTTTACCAGTTTGATGTGCTGGTAAAGCCCTTGGAATTATCATCTATTAAAAACTGCTGGGTGTCACAGGAAGAGCCCAATTATAGTGTGGGAGGGTTTCAGTCAAGATAGCCCTAGGGAAAGAACCATGAATTCAGAAGGCCTGCACCCTGGGACCTGACACCAGAAACCTCTCACACACTGAATAGCCAGAGTTCCCTCTGCTGCTCCTCACCGTTGAGTCCAGTTCCCTGCCAGCCACTCCTGTTCTGATCCTAAAAGTGGAACTGGGCTTTGGCCCCTGGCTTCTCTTTCCATCTGTGCCTACTGTCCAAACCCAAACTGACTGCAGAACAGCCACTGCTATCTCTATCGTTTCCTGTAGAGCCCAGGAAGGAGAACCAATTGGATGAGGATGTTAAAAGAGGGTTTCCTGTGTCCATACTGGGCTTTATTTTACTGTTCTGCCAGCTGGCAATTTGATCATTCCTTTCTTCAGGCTGTGCATGTTTTTCTCCTCCCTGAACCCCGCAAACAGACATGTACACTGTGGTGAACTTCCCAGTTTTTTTCTAGGAGTTGAATCCCTAAGCCATTCTAGGTTTCTGCCGCACTCCTGGGAGCCCTTCTGCCCCCATCACCCATGGTAAATGAGCCTTCCCAGCCCGCTCTGCCTCTCTGTCCCTCTCTCTACCACCCTCCAAATGAACACGCAGAATATAGTAGACTACTTGCTTAGCTTGCTACTGGTCAATAAATGTTTAGGCCTGGGGATGGGAGTGGATAGGGAAGGAGGTCCTGAGCTCATCCAACACATTCCTCTACCTTTTCATTAAGCATACATCCTGGGAATGTTAATTAGGGAATGAGCTGCCTTATTCTGAGGCTCCCAGGAACTGGGCCTACTTGTGATGCAGAGTCCTCATTTCTGATTTGGCAATCGTTGGGCAAACACTCTGACTAGAACCTTTCCACATACCAAACACACTACGTAGTGGAAATTTAAAAAGCCTTTGTCCCCTCCCCTAACTACACTCCCCTTGCTTTAATTTTCACCTTCCCTTTTCTACCCACAGCACCAGCTCCATTCTCCCTGCCACTTTGCTTGCTCATCTGGCCGTGCCTAGAGCACAGGAGAAACAGACTTCTCAGTCAGAGCTCCATTTTCCCCAAGCTGGTCCCAATCCCTGGGTTTCTCTCCAAAGAGACTGAAGCCTGGGGAGCACCCCTCCTCACATCGCCACCCAGTTAGCTTGTCAAGGGGCAGGATTGGGAGTTTCGCACTCACGAGTCATCCACGAAGCAGGGGTAAGGCATCTGCTGGAGGTAGATTCCAACTGGAACCTCAGCCCCGACCTGACTCTTCGTGATCCCCTGTTCAACCATGTCCTGCAGATAAGCAAACCCTCCCCATATGTATCGGAAATCTTCCACGGGATCAGCTCGGGGACCAGAATCCCAGTACCTAAGAAAAAACCGGAGGGAGGGACAGAGATGTGAATGGGAATGGACAGCTTACGCACACTTCACAAGCACGAGGTGACTCAGAACTCATTCTCTTGAAACTTTTAATCTTTTCCAAGCTTTCCGACTCTATTTTCTAGTTCACAGTTTAAATTTTAGTTATGAATACTAGCCACAATGTGACTTGTAGTTGCTTTCATTCAAGGATTCTACTTTGAGCTTTACACAATTTCTTATTCCGTCTTTTTTAATTTCACTGATATAGAGGCTGAATCAGTCTCAAACCATTACTCGGTCCCAAACGTAATTTCTCTGTGTCTTTGAAGAAACACTATTTGCAGAATCTCCATGTGAAGATAATTTAGTCCCTGGAGGTTTCTATCTCCAAGATGCACAAAGACCAGTCCGGGACAAGTGTTGAGTTGAGGGTGTGATGACAAAGCAGCTGAGCTCTCCCGGTCTCACCAGCTGGCTACCAAAGTGTTTCTATGCCTTTCTAAATGACTTTCCTGCCCTAGGAGGAGATGGGTGGCCCCTCTCCTTGCCTCATATGTCCCCAGGGATGCCCAGAGCCTTCTGAGATTGCTTGAAACATCACCTGTCTTTGATCTTGTTGGTTTTCTCCACAACATCTATGTCCATTCGGATCTTGTACTTCACGTGCGGTGGTAGGGAGCTGGTCCAGGGGTACATGTCAGGGAATACCACACCAGCCCAGAACCTGTTTTCCTCCAGCAGAGACAGGGCTCGTTGTGTGAGCTGGATTTCATCATCATAGCTTTCAAACTTGTCCAGGATCAAGCACTGCAGATAATCACAAAGGTTGAGAGAGTTTGAGAAATACCAACTGCAAAGACTCAACTGCAGTAAAGGGAAGAGGATAGGTAAGGGCTGTTGCCCCAGGAATGGGTCAAATGCAAGAGGACCTATAAACTTACCGTTTGCTTCACTTGGGAGTCTGGTGTCAATTTTTCAATGTGTCTAGATTTACGGGTGAAAGGGGACTAGGAAATGCTGACTTGCTTTTTAAATCCTGCAGATTTAGTGAGGCTCATACTATCAGGCTGTCCAAGGCCGTTCAAATATGCAAGTCGTCAAAATGACAAAAATACTCACAGTTCTCACTCCCCAGCACAGAGTCAAGGGAGTGGGGTCACACTGAACACAGGCTGCTTTGAAGATCAGAAAGCCTGCTGATAAAAGAGTTTTAAAGACAGAGAGCAACAGTGAATCTTCCTGCCTCTCTGCAAACATACAAAGATGGCCAGCTGAGGGAAGAACAAGGAGGAAGAAAGAAAACAATAGAGGGCCAAAATGAATTAGTCAGAGAATCATTTCCAATCATAACTTTATGACAGGTAAAGGAGGAATTCTTAATTTATCTTTTTTTCCTCTCCCCTGGAAGAGAAAAAAAAAAAAATCACTACCAACAAAAGAACAAAACTAAGAATTTCTTGTAATTTGAGTATTAGGGGTTGTCCACTTTTATAAATTTGTTAAAGTATTATATTGTATTTGGATCTGTTCTTGTTCCAATAATCCACTAAGGTTATTGTGTTGACATTTCTTTCTTGGAATGTAACTCGCAAGAGGTTGGATGGCCTTGTCCCAATTAATTTGTTCACCGAATACTTACTGAGATCCTGAAATGTGCCACAGCCTGCTTGGCTCCAGAGTTACAAGGAGGAAAGATAAAAAAAATCTCTTCCTGAAGGAAATTCAAGATCTAGCAACGGAGAGTGTTGGAGTAAACCAAAAATCATGATACAGAATGACAGAGTTCTGATGAAAGCAAGCCCAGGGTAGTCTGGGTCCCCAGTGGAGAAATGTAGCTAAGTCTGCCTGCAGGGTTGCTGAATGACTGCCTGGAGGAAGAGACTCCTGAGTAGGATGAAGATGAGTGGGAATTAGCCTTTGAGAGGAGAGCAGGAAAAAGGTCTGCTCAGGCGCAGCAGGACAGCAGGTGGAGTGTCTGGAGATCTGCAAAAATAGAGCAGTGGTTCTGGTCCTTGACTGTACTTCAGAGCCACTGAGAGCGTTAAAAAGGCACCCGCAGTCAGGCCCCACTCCAAAGAAAACAGATGCTCAAGTGGCAGGGCCAACACATCAGCATTTTATCGAAGGTTTCTCAGAGAAGCTCACCGGTAAACAAAGCTGAGTGGTGAGAGATGAGTACTAGGAAGGTGGGTGGGGACCAAAACAGCTGCTCTGCTGGATTTTGTAGTGTGACCAACTAACGTGTTTCCTGGGACATGGGGCTTTCCATGCTCAAATCAAGAGTGTTCCAGATAAACCCTAAAAAGCCCTGAAAAGCCACTGTCGCGTTATAAGCAGGGATATGACATAATGCGATCAGATCGGCTTTCCAAAAGATCACTTGTAAGGGGAAGGGGGAAGCAGGAGGAGTGGTTAGAAGGTTGGTGACATAATGCCGTCTTAGGTGAACAAATTCACTCTTGCGGAGGCTGAGTTACCTGGAATCCCCATTTTACTGAAAAGGAAACTGAACACGAGGACACTTGCAAGAAGTCAGGTAGCTAGAAAGTGGTAGACCCTGGGTTCCCATCCCACTTCCTAACTTCAGGCCCAGACTTCTTCCCCACATCAGGAGCCACAGGTAGAGTCAGGTCAGCAGGTCTTCCACATGCTCACGACTGTCTCATAAAGTAGGAGAGTACAGTTTTATTTATCCTCACTTTGTAGTCACGGACACTTAGGCTCAAAGAAGCTGAGTAACCTCCCCAAAGTGGTAGAGCAGGTGTCAAACCCCAGTTCCACTGGACCCACAACAATTACCAGGAGAAATGAAGAAGTGACAGTGGTGCACTGATCATAATGACCCGACTAAAGACCCAGACTCCTATCGAGCTGCTGAGAAGCAAGCAAACCCACCCCATTCACTAAAAACCCCTCACTGCTGAAGCCCGTTGGGGCATCAGAGGGTGAACCAGACCTCTTTTTACTCAGGAGCTGAATTTAAACAAGGTGTTGCAAACCCACCCTTCTTGGGCCTCAGGCACTAAATGTCCTGCCTCAGGCTCTATACCTGGGGAGTAGGTTACCAGTCCTATTCTCAAGTCTTCTAGATAAAAAGAAAAAAAAAAGAGGAAGTTGTTCGTTTTCCAGCTGATATGGGAAAGAAGAATACAGGTACAAGAGAAACTCTAGAAGGCCAAGGCCTAAGGGACATCATACTAAAAGATAGTTATTTTAAAAGGAAATAGAATTGGTATATCTTTAAGAAATACCAGTAAGTGTAGTCACACATCAGAGAGTTAAAGGATATGGTAATTTTCTTTACTCAGTTATTCTTTTGCAAACAAGCATTGCCCAACCTGTCACTGACCAGTCCTTAAATGAGATGAAGGACTTAAGTACTGAAGGTCCTCAATTAATGTCCATTTTTTTCTAGACAGAAATAATGTAGGGTTTACTACATTTTATTTGTTTGCTTGTTTGTTTCTGGTGGGGAATCTCATATGTAGACTTGCACCATAGTCCAAGACCATGTTCCCAGTGTTTGTGAGCACTCGACAGAAACTTGGCAATTGGCTGCTTGGGCAGGAAAGCATAAAAAGGTACTGCGAGAATATATTTAAACACATATGCACACACATTTAAGTTTTTCTAGGGAGAACGTGACATTCTGCAAAGACGAGTAATAAAGTAATCTCATTTTAAAGTCAGTTTAGCAAGTTTAGTCTTGTATATATAGGATTTTAGAATTGAAAATTCGAAGGAGTCTGAAATTAAATCTTTAAAATGAAAACCAAAATTATCTGGGGCAATGAAAATTTTCTTTGTGGTCTCTTTTAGTTGTGGCATGTTTACACACACACACACACACACACACACACACACACACACACACACATCCTGTCAATTCACTCACAGCATCACAGAGCATTTGGACAGAAAGAGTTGTCAAAATCTTATGGTCTGATGTCTCTGCTTTACCTGTGAGGAAACTGGCATCAGAGGATCAAGGGCAAAAGTCAATGTAGGCCAGAAGCAGAATCTGAATTTATGTCTTCAAGTGTCAAGCCTGAGGGTGGTACTGTTCACAACAAGTTGCTCTATTAAGAAGCCACACTTAAACAACAAAAGCCAGGACAACATAATGAAGAAGAGCTTTCCCTAAAGCAGCACTGTCTAGTAGAACTTTCTAGAATGTGAAAGTGTCCTATATCTGCCCTATCTGATACAGTAGCCAGTAACCACGTCTGGCTATTGAGCACTTGAAATGTGGCTAGTGAATCTGAGGCACTGAATTTTCCACTTCAATTAATTTAAATTTATAAAGCTGCATATGGCAGCTGGTTACTGTGTGGGTCAGCACAGCTCTAGGTACAGTGAATTCCTTGAGGCCAGAGGACACATCTTGTTCATAGTATTTTCTCATGAAAGGGACTCAGTGAGTGTTTACTGAATTGACTAGATTTAAATTTAGAAGTCCTGAACGCTACTTTAATACTGTGCGCTTTGAATGTAATCCTGTGCACCTCAGATTCAGATGATAAACTAGGAGAAATTAGTGAAAAGTGAATTTTTGTTAAGATGCTAATGACTCTCATTGATGTGAAAAAGTTAATAAAAACAAATATATTTTCATAATGTGACTTTCTGAGTTGGCTAGCCCATTCTCTTTGAACTCCCCTTTCTCCCCTTTCATGTCTTAAAGGGAAATCTATACAGAATATGCAGCTGATGTTTTCAGTGACATTGTTGAGTCCCGTGGTGACGTGGGCTCCATCCTGGCTGTTTTATCAGGCAGCTGATTCACAGTCATGTTTCCTGCTGCATCCCCCTAGATTGATACCCTGATACTCTCTGGAAAAACAAAACTTAAAAGGTTTGTAAACACTCATTTCTACCCTGAAACATCTGACCTGGTTTCAAAGTTGGAGAGAGGTAAAGTGTAGTGTTTAAGAGACAAACAGCCCCAAAGTCCATTGGCACGCTGTTGTTTCCTACCTGTGTGGCCTCTGTTTCCTTCTCTGTAGGAACAGATACAAAATGACCTATTAAATTTGCAATTTGTGGTTCTTGGTGTTGAGGTCCATAGGACAAGCTAGGAGATGGCCCTACCTCAAAAATATGTTCTCAGGATCTCATGACAGCCTTTGTGAAGGGCTAGCCAGTGTCTCCTGGTAAGGATAAAAGCGGATGGTTATTGAAGGCTTACTATGTGCCCCAAACTGGTCAAAGGGTTTTACTTATATTAATCCTTTGAATCCTCACAACCTCCTTAGGAAGTCAGTTACAATGACCACTCCAAGCTCACTTAGGAGGCACAACGCGCCACAGTGAACTTCCTCTGGATGGGGCCTGTGTTTTAACCATGTAGTTAAACTGTCTCAATAATTACAATTTTTATTACTGTTTTTGTAAAATATCTTGTAAGTCAACAGAGTCTTGTGGCTTTTAAGGCCCTGTCAAGTTACCTTTCATTTATGACAACTGTTTATTCCTGGAGGGAGGCAGTTATTTTCTTTAAATAATACATCAGGGAACACAACCCATCTTGATCTGACCTGCAGCGCCTCATCTGGTTACAACAGTGCTATGTACAGAAACTAAAGCCCCACACCCTACATGAGCAGTGGGGGAGGGCAGAGGGCAATTCCAAACCCACTGGTGTTCACTAGCTTCTCTCTGGCCATTAGGTGCAAGTCAGACACCTCTATTCAGAGGAAGGTCTAATGAAGCTTATCCAGAACATCATCCTCATCAAATCTCCCTGAGGTCAAGGCTGAGCATCCATGGAAGCTGCTTTGGGCACAAGTCAGAAGTCCCTGGGTTGTTCTCTCAGGTGTAACTCATGATATACCCTTGCCTTCTCATGAGGAGGCCACCTGCCTCTCAGCAAATGGCCTCATTCCCTATTGGTGCTTGCTCTGGTCCCTGAAGTTCAAATCTTGGCTAATCAGCATGTCTATTCATGTGTGTACATGAGTGTATTTGGGAGGCAAAGATGAATGATTAAACCCTTAGCCAAGGTCACTGATTCTGACACACATATTTGGCTTAGTCTGATTAGCTTATGGCCTCAGAGGCAGATTTAGGGCAAATTCTGCAATTAGAATTTAGCGTCTCAAAGAGTACCCTATGATGCCTGATGATAGCCAAAGGTAGTCTGTCAAGCAAAGGGTTTCCTTGTCTCCTTCAGTCTCCAACTGCTCTAGCAAAGTTAGGTGGCAGCATTTGAAGTCCACACAAGCCCTACATTTCTTTGTCAATTGTTTTGCTGAAACTCACCAGGAAGCAGAGTTCACCCTGGCAGAAGAGGTTAGGGCTCTCTCCAGGGCAAGCAGCTGTGTTCAAGACCTCTGGAGAATGCGGTTATTTGTTTGCACAGCTAAATCAAACAGCACCTTGGGAGGAGAAGCCACAGTAGCAGCAGGCTTTCTTCTTCAACTGTGACCTCTCTGACTCTAATTCAAACACATTAAGTAATAGATAAATTAAATTATCTATGAAGTGGGAAATGTTGTTGTCCAGTGAAAGCAAAGAAAGAAAGAAAATTTTTCTTTTTGTTTGAACTTGATAATCAAAGGGGATTGGCACCTCATGCTGACATATTTTGACCAATACATCCAGGACATGTCGGGGTGAGTCTTCAGGGACAAGGGAGGCTCTGTACTCACCCTTAGAGATGTTGGCTCTATAATCCTGCCTCTTATATCTTTAACTTCCAAATGCAGGTGGAGCACAAAGTGGCTCCTAGATGCCAATGGGGGCCTGAAGTGGTCCTGCTGGTGTCAATGCAGACACTGGGGCTCCTTTTCAAAAATGCCAGCGGGTGTGGGCAAACATCCCAGAATGAATTTCCTGGCACGTGTGGACTGTGACACTCAAGATTCATTTCCCACCACATGGAAAATGCCACTGGATAAAATAGCTTTGAGCTGTTTGAGTTGGTTGTGATGGTGAGATAGAGGCCCAAGGCAGTGCAATAAATTGTCTAACACACTGGGCCCCAGGAACGGACATCTAAAACATTCAATCACAAAGAGTGAGGAAATGCACCATGACTGGGAAACAAAGGGACAGGAAATGCACAGCTGCTAAAAAACGTCTGTTTCTAAAATAAATAAATACGATAATGAAACAATTAAAAAGGCCAGATTGGAGCACAGCCTCACACTAAGGCAAACCACTAGGTAATGCTTGCTGTCTAGTTGTGTACAAGACAGAATAACCTGGCTGAAAACTGCAGACTTTAGCTCTCAGAGCTTTCATGTTTAATCATTAATCATTCTGGGAGGTAGATGTTACTATTCTCAAAATATGTAATAGTCAGCAGAGCTGGGCACTGACCTATCGGAGCATGTTCTAGTCATGAACACTTGCTTCGCCCACCCCAGTGAACACCCTGGCCCTGCAGCTTTAGTTTCACCATTTTTCAGTCAGCGGAACAGCAATGTTGCCCCAAATCGCAGAGCCCGTAAGTGTGAGAGATGATGTCCTATCACCTACAGGATGAAACTACTCACAGGTCAAGCCAGCTGACCTTTTTAGTTCATCTCTGGACACTGCTGCTCCTCCCCACACCCACCCACTCCCTTGGCATACGGCCACACCCCTACCCAGGCTATCGGCTTCACTTGAACTTGTCTTGCAGATTCACTATGCATTTTGCTGATGCTCTTCCTTCTGCCTGAAATTGTCTTTCTGCCTTGCTTAGCAAGCAAATTCAAACTTTAAGGCCTAGCATAAATGTATTCTCAATTTTAATTTGGCATTTATGGATGTCTACTTTACGCCACTGCAGCTCCACTAAGGTAAACTGGGAAATCAAAAGAAGAATAACACAGTTTGGACTCTTAAGGGGTTATGGTCTATGGTGGTGGGGAGGCGTTTGAACAAATAATTATCAAGGGCTACGATAGAGGGAGTATGGGGCACAGAAAGCCTGAAACATAGGAGTTGAGTCCTAAAGGGGAGCAAAGGAAGAAAGGAGTCAGCTAGTCAGGTGAGAGGCCCAGAGCTGCATGCCATGTCATATAATGTAGAAGAGTTGTGAAGGGGCTAGACTGGGATGGATTTCACCATTATAGCAACGAGGGACCACCACAGAGTGGGCAGGAAGGCTATGAAGAGACTGGGGTTTTAGAAAGATCTCACTGGAGACACTGAGAAGTTTCTCACTGGAAAGTGTGAGAGACTGGAGGCTCAGAGACCAACTAGGAGAAATGATACTGGCCAGAGGGAGAGGAAAGAGGAATTTAAGAGATCGTTTGGAGAAAGTATTGACAATCCTTAGAGGATCTGACATTTTTTGCAACCTGTTTCTATTTCATCAGATTGAATTATTGTTCTAGCCATCCTTGGAGACACCCCTACTATCGTGCTATTTCATTGTGTGCTTATCTCTCCTCATAGGCTGTGAGTTTCTAGGGGACAGGGATTTGTTGTGTTTACTCGGACGTAGGTAGTCAGTACATGCAAATATGAAAGACTGAATGAGGTCAAATCATTTTGGTTTTCTCCTACAAAGTTATTTTCAAGCAGAAAAGACCCAATCAGAATAATGTCTGCTATTCCTGATATTATAAAATAATTGGTGCCTCTCCTAACTCATTATATAATTTATCCAAACAATTCTTACTGAGCCCCTGCTAATATGCCCCTCACATTACAAAAGAAAGAACATCCTCATCGGAACCAGACAGGTCTGAATTAGAATTCTGAAACCCCTGCTCATCTGCTGTGGTACGTTGGGCACATCAGTTTTTAATTCTATAAAATGACAACAATCATGTCTACCGGGCAGGTAGTTAGGAGAGTTGCATGAGATGACATGCAAAAGTGCCCAACATAATTGCTGGCTCATAGAAAGCTCAAGTACAAGCCCCTTCCTTCCATCCTTTGCCCCACTTACCCTCTACCTGTGTTCCTTCTCAGCCCCGTGTCTGAAAAACGGATGGGGTATTAGATAAGATCACTGCCCATGAGTTGCTTATGATCTAGTTCATAGCTCTTGTAATAATATTGCTCTCATGGTGTACCTTTCCTACCTCACCTCCAGCTTGTCCTTAGCCTCCCAATACACATTTGGAGTCAAGAAATCAATAGAAGAAAGCATTAAGACAGATATTCTATAAATATCTATACATTTGACTCTGAAGCACATTACATGATCAGTAGCTTTATCTTCCTCATCCTATTTTTCTTAGGCTAGCCTGAAAAATATGCTCCCTGAATACACTCTGGTTGGGTGGTAATGGCATGTGGCCAGGAGCATGCAAGGTACAGAGGAAAAGTAGTCCAGAAAATTCTGCCACTGATAATTCATCAACAAGATAGTCACCATGTAGATCATACAGAGTTATGCACCTATTCTGACTGTCGACAGCACATGAAAAAACGGTTAATAATGTTCTTTCAGGCCTTAAGGAAAGGTAACTGTGCCTGGCGAAAGTACAATTTCATGCCTTGATCAGAGGTATTTTCATATTAAAGTTTGGCAGAATTCAGCTTCCTCATGTGAAATACAAGATCTGAAATTCAAATATATTATGAAATTAAAATACATATGAACTTTAAATAGTGTTTTATGTGTGCCAGCTCTAAACTTTCCCTAAACAAAGAAATTGAAGGGGAGGGGTATGTATGCCTGATTTAATTAAAGGATAATCAGAAGAATTAATTATTAATTTTTCTAATTGCACTTTTCTCCAGAAGAAAAATGTGTGAATAATACATGTAAATTGTTACTGTAAAAGTATACACATACTAGCTTAAGATATTTACCTACATAAAGACTCCTTTGCCTTCCATCTCCTTAGATGTGGAGAAGAGGATGGTCAGGAGGCCTGTAGAAATGAATCTCTCCACATGCTAGAGATGTGAGGCTCTCAAAGCGTCACTGTCACTCCTTTCCCTGGTCCACTTTCTGAACAGGAGGTCTGCCTTTCATTAATTTCTTTATTTTGCCCTTCCTAAGAGCTGGGCATCAGGGGATTGACAGAGAATGGTTATGGGATGAATGAGGTTGTAGAAGCCCCTTACGGAGGAGGTGCTCCAAGGACAAGCAAAGTTCCAGAGCTACTGGACCATCACCTACAGAAGTGGCAGAATGAGGCCCAAAGCCAATCTGCTGGGCCTGCAGGAATGGTCTGACATTCCTGATTCTAAGCCAATTCACTGAGGTTAATATAAAGAGTAGCTTCACAGTCCCTGGTTAATGTTTACACAAAGTTTGGAATCTGAGAAAAAGGTACATTCCTTACTTGGTCTGTGGTTCAGACACAGACATCCCTGTGGTTCATCGTAAGGGCTGCCATGCATCAAATGTCTCTACTATGTCCCCAGCTCCCTCCCATTTCATCTTCACAGCCACCTGGATGGGAGGGTATCATCACCCCACCCAACAGATCAGAACTTGAAGGCAGAGAATACACACTCTTGCCTATCAGTTAGATGGCATGTGTGTGTTGGGTGCTCTGGACACTTCTCTCATTTTGTCAGCAACAACCACAACCCTATAAGGTCTTTTGTGTTACTAACTGGATTTTACCGGTGAGAGAATTGAGCCTTAGAAGGTAAAGCGACTTTTTAAGGGTGACTTATCTCATAAGAAGCAGAGACCCAGGCCCATTTGTTCCCAATGGGCGGGTGAGAAATTTCCACAAGCAGCAGCCTAACGTCGCATACAAGTGACCCAGCAAGGTGGCTCCTGGGGAATGGGACAGGCTCCATACCACTCAGTGGGATGTCTAATAAGGAAGGACTCACCCCAAGCAGAGAGGCAAGGGATCTAGATCTTCTATTAGTTGAAGAGAAAATCTATTGAATCACTTTTTTTTCCTGTAATGAAGAAAGGCTTAAATATCTTTGATCTTAATTCTCAGAGCTTTTGTTACTGTTCTATATCACAACTGAGCACACATTGACCTAGAATGACATAATTTACACTTTAAAGATTACTTTTTGCTTAATTTTCTTTAGAGAATTTTTTTTTCTATTTTGGAGTAGGCAAGGAAGTAAGCACGAAGGCTAGCCCAGCAAGTTGTCACTGCTCTATAGTACAGGTCATATTACTAAAAAGGGGAGCCCCAGTCAAGCTGTCCTTGAAGGAACACACTTGCTGCCCTGTCCGGGAAAGACCATTATAGCCACCAAGGAGGAGCTTTCATACTATATTTGCTCCTGGACAGTCCTCAAAGTGGAAGCTGGGGGATCCTTATGACTCCCCCAGACTTCCCCAAACACAAAAACAACAGCAGAAAAATCCAGGACCAATTGCAATGATTACTTCTTCCTCACTGCACCTTTCCTACCTTCTCCTTTCAGTTCATCCCCCTTCTTGCTCTCTCCTCCTCCCTTCCCCCAAGAGCAGGAAGATCAGAAACCTCATCATAATCACCCACTGAGATTTTGCCACCATCAAAATCCCTTTTAAGAACCCCTGGGGGAGGCCATTGACCTGTGTTCACCTGGCCTTTGCTCAGGAGCACTTCACTCTGCTAATGAGATTGCAAAGCCCTTGGGAAGTGGTGGAAGTTGAGGCTGGATGTGATAAGCAGCTTTGTAATCGCTAGAGGAGGATCAGGAGTGGCTCAGTGGCTGGCCCTGACTGCACTAATGCCATTTTCCTCCTCCTAAGCAATATTTTTTGTTTGTTTGTATTTTGTTTCAAAGTTTATATTTATTAAGTGCTTACTGTGTGCACTTGGAACTGTTCCAAGAGGTTGGCATGAATTAACTCAGTTCTCATAATAAGCCTATTTAGTAAAAACTATACCCCCATTTTACAGATGGGGAAACTGAGGCACAACTAATAGGGATTTGAACCCTGGAAGTCTGACTCCAGAGACTGAATTCTTAACTATTTAAGCAGTTAATATATATTAAGTATCAATCTGCTGGGTGCCTGGTGCTACATTGAGCACAAGCTACACAGAAAAATAATCCTTCAAGAAAACAAGACCTTTATGTCACCATGCAAATGTCAAGTCAAATGAAGGACAAAAAATGTTTTTTATTACTGATAGTATCTTACAAAGACGTTGTGAGAACTACTGAACTTCGTTCTATAAGAATAAAATAGAGCCCTTCTCCTCTTCATGCTGCTTTCAAGAGCTCTGCCTGTTTTATAACCACAGCAGTGGGGTGGTGAGCGTGGCCAGGGATAGGGACTTAGCAGGTAAAGGTACTGTGAGAGGAGGGCAACGTCAATTGAGTAATTGTATGAGGGGATTTGAAGGCCCCTTAACAGGTATGCAAAAATACAGATTATTAGGCCTCGTCCCTGGAAAGTCCAAGTCAGTCAGTCTTGTTTAGTGTCCGGGAATCTGTTTTGTAAAAAGCACCCAGTGTCGTTCTTACCTTCAGACCAGTTGGGAATCACTTTGTAGTGACCTGAACTTTGATGCTGCAGCTGCCACACCCGGCCCCTTCTGAAAGGACACCTAGGGAGCCTGTGCTGCCCCTTCATAGGTTCCAGGGGGAAGGCCCCACACTCTGGGGAAGTTCTGGTAGCACCAGGGGCAGTAGGGAGTTCTTAAGAGCACTGTGGGGACAGATGGAACCAGGCTTTTTCTCACTAGTTATCCTCAGAAACTGGGAGTCTGAGGGAGAGGGCTTGCTCTTGGGGGCCCTCGCTTTATTCTTCTATTCTATTGCCCAGGGCATCTTCTACTTTCTAAGGATTCCAGGTGACATGAGGCCCAGACCTGGCCCTGACCTGGCCCATTGGCAGTTATGATAAGCCGCTAGATGGATAGGTTCCCTAGTAGTTTGAGGTCAAGAATTTGAAAATAACTAGAATGTGCTGCTCTCTGACCCCAAGTAACTCCAATTTTGCTATTCGGCCAGAGGTGGACACAGTTAACAGATAGTTTGAATCTAAGAGAGGTATGAAGAGAGGGCCAGGGAAGCACAGAAGAGTGAATAGCTAAACCTATATGGAAGCACAAGTGATACTGAGAGCTGAGCCTTGAAAAAATGAATAAAGTGACAGATGGGGATGGAAAAGTCATTTCAGGCTTTTCTGTCTTATGTTTCTTCTTTGGGGGAAACATCCTCTCCTACCTCACAGTAATCCTGCTTAGTCCCTGAAATTCAAGTGATGCTAACTCTGTTTTTCTTTTCTTGTGGAATATGGTGGGTATGTGACCCAGACGGCCATCCACAGGACCCAATCCCCTGAGTGACTCCAGGACAGATAGAATAGACAGACAGGTCAATCAGAGAACTGTCTAGGAGTCATGATTATGCACTGGGAAAGCCACTCCCACTTCCTGAGGAATTGTTGGTGCAAAGATGACCACAGAGGGCTATGAGTTGCTGACACATCACCAAATAAAGGGGGCCTGGCCGAGATGGAAGAGGGTGGAGGCAAGCGTCAAGTTTGAGATGGAGGATCTCATGGTAGCATTCGGTTCCTAGATCCTCTGAACTTCTAAGTTATGGCAACCATTAAATTCTGTTCTTTGTTTGTTTAAGCAAAAAAGCTCTAACTGCATTTGCCAAGGGTGGAATCAAGAAAAGTCAAGGTATGCCTGAGGGTAGTGACAGAGTAGAGACAGAGTAGAGCCCAGATGTGTGAGTGAGCAGTGGCTGGGAAGGTGGGAAGGTGGGCTGGGTGGGTTCGGAAGGACTTGTATTCCTTGCAGACTGAGTCACTAAGATTTTAAGTGTGAAAGTGATGCTGGAAGATTTGTGTTTGGAATGTAGCTTTGGTGTCAATGTGGAGAAATGCCTGAGCCAACAAGGACAGGACCCCGGAATCTAGGAGAAAGCAATTAGAACAGGGTGGAGGACAAATGACAATGCCTCTGGGCCTCAGAGAGCCTGGAAAGCAAGAGGTAGAGCTGAGAGATATTTGAGAGATCGAATAGACAAAGTTCAGTGTGATACTGTGATTTATAATAAGAAATAATATTTGTCTTTCATCCCTGTTTCTGGCCCACAGCTCATAAAATCCTTAGAACTTCCTGTGCAATGAGCACCAGGAAGGTGTCTTTGTTATGTTAATTGTGACTTTTGGAAACCCCCCCTAAAATGGGGGCTGGTTGCCAAGAGAACCAGGTGATTAGAGGGTTGGAACTTTCAGTCCCCCACCCCAGCCCACACCCCCAACCCCTGCCACCCCTCCCCTGCACCACCCTCCTGGGAGGGGAGGGATTTGAAGATTCAGTTCAATCACCAGAGCCCGGTGATTTAATCAATCATGCCTCTGTAATGAACCTCTATAAATCCCCAAAATATGTGGTTCTGGGAGCTTCCAGGTTGGTGAACACATGGTGATGTGGGGACAGTGGCTTCAGAAAGGGCTTGGAAACTGCACTCTTTTCCCATATCTTGCTGTGTGTATGTATCTCTTCCATTTGGCTGTTCCTGAGTCATACCCTTTTACAGTAAGCTGGTAATGTATTAAGTAGATTGTTTCTCTGAGTCCCATTAGCTGCTTTAACAAATGAATCAAACCCATAAAGCGGGTCATGGAAATGCGGATCTGTAGCCAGTTGGACAACCTGGATTAGTGACTGGTGTTATGGGACTGAGCCCTTATCCTGTGGAATGTGATACAATCTCTAGGTAGATAGTGTTAGAACTGAGATGAATTGTTGGACACCTAGCTGGTGTTGGAGAATTGCTTGGTGGTGCAGGAAAAACCCTGGGCTCTGAACCGGGTACAGAATTATCCCCAGTGACTGGACAGGACAGAGCCAGTAGTGGGGTCAGTGGGCAGGCTCTAAATTCAGGCACCCCCAGATCTCGATCTGAGATGGGATCATATTTAACTTCTTTAAACCTCAGCTTCTGCATCTGTAAAATGGGAATAATAATGGTGCACACTGCAAAGAGCTGTTGTGAAGATTAAATCAGCTAATGTATGTGGGAACCCAAGAAGAAAGATCTATTTGATGTAAACTCTGAGAAGGAATTGAGCCGCTGAGCCAAGTGATATTTGCCAACAGGGGCTTCTTACATGCTCTACAGAGCACACCAGGAACACCCTTGGACTGAACCCTCAGCTTTTCATTCTATGGCCAGCACTCAACTATTACAAAGAGTTCCTGGTGTCTTCTTTCAACCAATGGACTAAGACCTGCTCCATCCAATCAGAACTGCTCCATAACAACCAAGCAGGACACATAAGGCCAAACAGTCAGGACTGAGAGATTTGGGCCAATCAGGAGTGTACAAATTTGGATTCCTCATTTACATAAAAGGACCTACTTGGGAACACAGGCAGGAACTTTTGCTTTTAAAGAAAGCCTCCCTTTTCCTCCTTGGAGGACAAGTAAGATAGTTACCTGATCTGTGTTTCCTGGGCTGCTTCTCCTATTGCCCAAATAAATGCTTTTTAGAAATTTTTTATTACAATTTAAAATTAATTTATATGTGTAAAGTCACTTAGCCCAGTGCTTGGCACAAAGTATAAATTATAGCTGTTGTGTGTAAGGGGAAGAAGAAAGACAAGTAAGGGTGACTCTAAAATCTCTAGCTTGAGAATTTGGAAAAATGCTGAGGACAGTAATCAGGATAGGAAATGCCAGAGGAAGATAAGTTTTATGGGAAGGGAGAACACACGTTTTGGGGTATATTGAGTCTAATGTGCCTATAAAATCTGGGGGTGGGAAAGTCCAGTAGGCAGTGGGACCTCAGACTCGAGGTTTAGTGGAAACTGGCTCATGATGGCCACTGAAGCAATGGCAGACAGGAAAGGGTTGAGGGCAGACACAGCCTGAAAGGAAGGAGGAGTCAGCAAGGTGTTAGGAGGCAGCAGATAGATGTACAGAGGGAACTGCTAAGGTGTGGAGGAACTGTCAGAAGACAGGATCCATCTCTGTTTTGGGAGCTGTGGAAATTCTTGTTTTTTTCATCAGAGAAAATAAGAGTTGAAACCCAAGACTACTTGACTTGCTAAGAAATCTCTGGTCCCACTCACAGAGCTGTCTTCAAGGGTATGACCCTCAAGTGGCTTGCTGCCTCTTACCTCTAGGAATCGATTAGCCAGGCGTAGGGCACGATCGGTGAAGTTAAATATGTCTCTCCAGTCGAAGTTGGCCATGTCGTCAGCTTGGCTCTCTCGAGGACCCTTATACAGGAAGTTCAGCACAGCTTCGGCAGTGATACCTTCTTCACCAAACTGCTTATTCAAAAAGCCTTTCACTATGGGGTTTGCCAGAGTGTCCTTAAGAAGCAACACAGTTGCAGCATTTAGGTATTCCACAGAATCTTTGGCCC
Organism: Cynopterus sphinx; assembly: GCA_030015415.1. NCBI lineage: Eukaryota > Metazoa > Chordata > Mammalia > Chiroptera > Pteropodidae > Cynopterus > Cynopterus sphinx. Next base: position 65,473,498 of record CM057387.1, on the reverse strand, counting down.
TGTTCTTGGGCCATTCCAATTTTTAACGACTAAGGATAGAGACTCTAAGGCTCCCTACAAAGTCAGTGCATTTTCTTCCATCATAAGATATACCTATTTACATCCCATTTCCCCTAAATACACAAGTCTCTATCAAGAAGGGAAGACATGTATGTTGGGGGCGGGGCAGGAAAAATGGTATACAGAAGGCCTTTTCTTATCCATCTTTTTGCTCTCTTAATTATTCCAGCTTTAGGACTCTTGTCTCCTGGCTTTGCACAGCTGGAAATGAGTGCAGAGAGACATACTCAAGCATCTTTGTGGTTACAGAGCTGGGCCCTTGGGGAAATGCCCCTTTGAATCTGAGTCCTTCGAGTGAATTGATAAAAGCAAGAAACCTTAGGAAGCCACTGGTCTTGTGGCAGTTTTTACAGTTCCCCCAGAATTCAAGAAATGTATTTCCCACCCAAAGTTAGTGACTCCATATGGCGACAGCTTCTAGAACTAGTGCCTTTGGGCCTTGCTTATTATATTTTGAGCTAACTCCAGTAGCGATTAACCCTTTACTAGGAAAAGGAAATTCCTTGGCCCTCCTCCTCCCCTCTCTGTGCCATCCGTACTCGGATCATGGTCATCTGTGTGCTGTTGTCAAAGAAGTACCAAATCTGGGGGCCCACTTCTTCCCAGGCTTTGACCAACTTTCTAACACGCTCCAGCTCTTCAAAAGTTGAGTTGGCCTAAAACCAGACAGTGATAGACAGAGAAAAGAATGGAGAAAACAAAAGTGAGAGAGAACCTTTCATTGTATTTTTCCTACTCATGTCGCAAACCCTCAATGTTTAGAAAGGCTTTTCAAGAACGCATCTTAGTTTTCTCAGTCTATTGATATTTTCTGGAAAAATCTGCTATTTCCTAGCCTCCCCAGTTGACAGAATCTGATTGCATAGTATCTCAGAGTTACATGTAATATCGACGATGCTATTATCTCAGAACCTCTCTAAAGCTAGATTTGGACTCTGTATGAGCAAATGCTATTTTTTCCTTTCTCCCTATTTGTCTATTTCAGGTAGGTAGGATTCAGAGAATGTGCACCCTTCCATTAGGGATATAATTCAGGGTCTGGGAAAGAAAAAGTCATTGTAGGCTATGTGGAAAGGGGAGGACCTAGGCAGCTAGCTCTCTCTCCCTCTCTCCCTTTCTCCTTCTCCCCCCCACCCCCCACCCCGCTCCTGGGTGGCCCAAGAAAGAAGGGACAAGACCAGCTGAGACCTTACGTTTTTCAGTATACTGCGTGCTGCTGGGGAATCCGGAGTAAAGAGGATTTTTCCCATTAGCAGAGGCTTTGCTGCCCTCCATGCTATTTTGGTTAGAGGGTTGGACTCCAGGCTCTGGATCAATGCATTACAAAAGGTCGCTGCCAGAAAAGAAGGGACAGATTTTATTGAAACTCCTGTTGCTCAGAATTAAACATGGTCATTAGTGTGTACAAATCACATGTCTTATTCAACTCTATGCTGGAGGATTTGACAAATCACCTAAATTAATAGGCCGTACTCCACCAATAACAAGCTCATCATTAGTAACAAAATGCCACAGTTCATCTCAACAAGAGCCTCATCAGAGAAACAAAGGATGGGGCTTGCCCTGTGGTTTATTCTGCTTTAGAAGAGGGAGGCTGAGAAGCCTGCTTGTGATTATAGCAAGGAACAGAGGGCATTCTGAGATGAAAGGGATTGAGAGACCATACGAGGCCTCTCCTTGGAATCTCAGCTTTAGTCTCAACGATTTCCCTTAATTAGCTGCTTGACTTTGGTTGTATGTGGCTATCTCCGGGCCCAAGGACTTTTGGTGGGTGTCTTGCTGCCTCTTTAATATTTACCTAGAGGGCCAACCAGTTGTATTTCTTCCCCATCCCACTCTCCTTTACCCCGCAGGAGCCCCCCCTCCCCATAAAATAGTGAAAGGTAGGGAAGAAGACTTGCCAGGGACTCGCACTTGGAATGTAATTCAGTACTACACACAGACTTTCAGTGCATTGTGTTTGTAAAAACATCCCACAGCCATGTTTACTTGCCAAGGCCCTTCTGACCTAAGCTTGGCTTGCAACTCCAGGCTGCCTCCTCATTTATCTTCCTTTTCTTCCTCTATAACGTAACCCCAGTTCAATCAGATCAGTGGGAAATGTCCTCTATGTTCCCTTTCCAAGTGTGTCTCAGTTCGTTTCATGGCTCACATCCAGAACTCTTTATGCAAACCACTCCCTTTCTATGAGGGGGAATAGATCCTCTGAGAGGAGAAGACTCTGCCCAAGGCCCCTCAACAAGACAAAGGGAGTGTCAACCCCGGGACTGGTTTCACCTAAAAGTGTTGGGCCATCAGCTTAACTGACATCAGAGCCAGATTTATATACAGGACTCAGGAAACTTACTTGTTCTTTTGTCATAAGAATAGACAGGATCTTTCCTCATGGAGTCAATCCCCAGGAAGGCCTTATAGTTATTGTCTTCATACCAGTTGAAGGAGAACACCCGAGAGCCTCCTCCTTCTGGGTAGCCACATAAGAGGTCAGACAGGATGCCTGCCAGCTGTGTGAAGGTTTCTGGACCGCCAGTCTGCGTGAAGGGCCTGGTCACCCACAGCAAGTCTTGAACACTGGGTCGATGGATGAACTAGGGCAAGGCAAAGGCTTTGGGTTACTTTAGGCAGTCAGAGTCATAATCCACTGTGAAGCCAAAGCTCCACAGTATGGGGAGACGTCCACATCTGTGTTCGACTTCCGCACTTAAAAGAACACATCCATATTTTCAGCAATCTTTAAGTTAGCTGTGAAATAAAACCCACTGCCATCCACTTAGGGCCAAAGGGGAAACTAGGATGAGCCTTAAAGGATGTAAAAGAGTAAACCCCAAAGCATTTAAATATCACTTCTCTCTTCTAGTCCCCTTTACTTAAATTCCTTGGGAATATGTCTTTGGGAACATGTCGTGAATATTTCTCTGTTCTTGAGTTCTGTTATTTCATCAAGATGAGGACACTGGGAAAAACTGAAAAATAAAATGATAAAGGAATGTCTCTGTCCTAGAAAGGCAAAGTCATTGCAAATTTCGTTGGCCAAATAGTTTAGAATTTAGTTTGTTAGGTTTAAAAAATTATCCTCTTATTAGCTTGATTCTACCATCTATAAACTCTTCCATTTTCCTTTAATGTGTGTATGGTTTGGGTTTCTCTCTTTGTCTATGCATGTTTGTGTGCACGCACACATGTGTGTGTACATGCATGTGTGTGTGTGTGTGTGCATGTTTTAAGATCCAAGCAAATATAGAACAGATGAAGTCTCTATACTTGGAAAAACATTTTGTTGTTTTGGAAAAACACTTTTAAAATTCCACACCCAACTAAGAAGAGGCTGATGTCTCTTCTGCATATGGGCACCCATAGTACTCACTGGCCTAATCATTTGAAGGTAGATCTATAATGCTGAGAACTAAAGTTGAAGGCTGCCAGAGTTGCCAGGGTCTCAACTCCCATAATGCCATCTGGCTTTGCTTTAGGGGAAAATATAAATAAAAACAATGCTGCTTTTATTCCCCATTTTGTATTACTCATTTTGAAGGCACTTTTGAATTTAAAAAACCACTAGGATTCAGTCAGGTGAGACTAAAACAGTTCCTTTACTGCAATAAGTGATGTTTACCTGTCCTCCCCTCTCTCTGTCCTCATGCCAACACTTGCCCTCTGAAACTATCGAGCACTGTGTAGAATCTACAGAGTGAGTCATGCCTATAATCACAGCCTAGGCTTCAATAATAAAGTTGAACTCTCAAATTGCTTCAGCTACAGTAAGTCTTATGACAGTCTTGTAAGGGATTATTATTATGTTGTTCATTAAATCAAAGCACTCAGAGATGAAGGAGCTGTTCCAGGGTCAAATGGTCTAGTTTCAGTTAATATAAACTAGGCCATCTGCTTCAACCTGGCTCACAAGTGCTCAGACTTACTATCTAGGCAGGCAAGAAACCTTCTGGAACTCCCACATGGAATTATGCTTTGGAAATTTTTTTGTACTTTCTCAATTCAAACCTATTATATTGACACGCATTTTTTAAATGCTTATGAAGAATGGTAAACAGAGACTCCCACTGCAGCAGGTGGCCGTCAGTACAATGGGTGCTTCTCTAACTTTCCCTGCATAGCATTCTGTCCTAACTTTTTGCTCACACTCTGCTTAGGTTGAACTTAGTTTTATGAAAGCAGATCGCAACTATGCAGTTTTCCAGGTTGGCTCAGCCCAAGTCAGCTGACAATACTGGAGGTGCAAAATATTTGGGGAAAATTATTTTCACCTTTTGCCTTCCTTTATAACACTCATCACACTTGAAGGTAATCGTTTATATCTCTTTACCTCACGGGACTGTATGTTTCACAAGGGCAGTGACTGTATCTGTCTATTCATCATTATGTTCCCAGCATGTCTCATCCATTGAGTGGAAAATCAATTTCTATATAGGCAAAGTCTTGTGCAACCGGATGTTAATTAAAACATGAACATCTTTCACAAAACAGCACAAAAGAGCAAGTTATTTTTTTGTGATGAAATGAATCTATATATGTATGATACTAAGTGCTGTAAACACTCAATGAATTGTGCTACTACTATCGTCTTACAGATTTATGTGAATTTTAAGAGCAAGATATAATAATAGACCCCATCTGTACCAGAAAGACTTAGATTCAGAAGTCGGTCTAGTGACAATCTGTGTCACACTAGACAAGGTGGCATTTCTTCCTAGGCATGAAATCAGAAGGTTGGTTTCCTCCTATGTGCCTCTGACTCAGGAACACAGATATTTTAGGAAATAAACAGGTGCTTTGAAATAGATAGAAAGATTAAATGTCTTTCTCCATGAACAGGTTCAAGGTACAATTAAATTGTTTAACATAATAAATTTGGTAAAATAGTAGAAAGATAAATTGAAATTCTAATTAACTATCATCAGGCCACTTACCTCTTGAATTCTTGGTGACAGATCAGAAAATATTCTTCCCCAGGATCTCAGATTGATACCTTGGGAACTGCTGTCTAGGAGAGTAGGAAGCTGTAATTGATAGGAAAAAATATTAAAAAAAAAAAAAAAAATATATATATATATATATATATATATACAGTTATACATACACACATATCTGATCTCCTGTATGCTTGAAAAACATATTCCTTCTTCCTGATAACAGGGCCTTTTCTGTAAAATTGCTTTCAGAAACAAACTTCTTTTATCTGATTTAGAAAGTCAAAGGCTCTTATCTAAGTCACCCTGCTGAGCTAGTCAGTCACAAATAGTTTCATGGTGACATTAAATACGCCACAGTGATTCTGATTACTGGTTTAGTGACACCAAACAAGACTCCTGGAGGAAGGAAAACAGAGTGTAAAGGAAGGCTGCCTGCGGTGGTGCCCATCTGTTCACCTCTGGCTTTGTATATATTCTCAGGCTTCCTCATCATTGTTCACATCTTTGCTCTCTTTGTATCCTTTAATGCAGGTTGTGTTCCTTCCTCTGCTCAACACTACTTTCTTTTGTAAGAGATTCAACCAGTTACATCACCTTTCTTTTAAAGCTGCTGCTGGCTGCTTTAGAGAGAAATTCCCTTGCAGATTCTCCAGTAGGCAGCAGTTTTCTGGTGACTCCTGGCCCATGGGACAACACGGAACAGTTCATTCATTTCCCACAGTGGTGGGGAAGGTGGAAGTCCACTTGCTGGCTCCAAGGCCCAGGGCCTATTTTGGACACCTTGTTTTCCAGAAACCAAGTTCAAGTCTTGAATGAATGACTTCATTTTTCATAATTTCAAAACTGATCAAATCACTGATCCTGTGTCTTTCAGGACTAAACATTGGTTTTCAAACTCAGGCGTGCATTTTGAGTAAACCCAGAGGGGAAAATGTATTTTAACAAGCGCAGCATGTAATTCTCATTTCAGTATTTGTGGACTGCAAGCCACAACTTCAGTTTTTATTTGCCAGTGCAGTTCTCCTGCATGCTGGGTGGATGGAACCAGTTGAAGCAGGTGGAGTTAGGATTTAACCAGCCTTGCCTCCCATTTCTAGATATGCATCCTGGTCCCCCTTTGCCCTGCTGTAGGTGCAGGGGTCCTCGCATTCTCTCTGACCCTGAAACCGAATAATAAATGTAGCATTTCAGGTGTATTTTCTAACTGTAAGATGAACGTTTTTGTTATGCATGAGAGCTACACAGTAGATAGGAGAAGAATTTTCCAGAGGAAGAACTAACGAGCAAAGCCACCAATGAAACTATACCACTGAGATGTATCTTCTCTCCTTTACCTTAACACTCGGCCTGGCCATTGGTCTTTCCACGACTTATTTCAAACTCTTTGAAAATATCTTCAGAGTATTCTGGGCAAAGCACTCTAATTCCTGTTTTCTTTTTTCCCATAGGAGGGTGGGACTGAGAAGAGTAGGTAGAAAAGGAGGAAGCAAGTCTCTCCAGCCTTCTCTCTTGCTTTTCCTTCAATAGCCAGGGCTTCTTTCTACATTCCCCAACCTGTCAGTCTCTTTCTCATGCCTCCTACTTCTCCTACTTCTCTGCACACCATTCCCCCTGCTGTTCTCTCCCTGAAAAACTTCTCATCCTTCAAGTCTCATTCCTAACATAACTATTTATGTGAAAACCAGTTGTCCCCATGGTGGATTTAGACAATACTCTCTTCTCTATGCTCCTTTGCTCACCCTTGTCCTGTTGTATTCTTTTAGGGCACACTGTTTCTTTCCTTCCTCGTAATTTTCACCACTGGTAATTTTGCTATTGTTGACTTGTCATCTGTTTCTCTTGTTAGATGCTATGTACCATGTAGACAGGAACCATGTCTGTGTTTGTGTATATATATATATAAAATTTGATGAATAAATGAATGACTCTTATAACAACAAGCATATCAACTATATATATAACACTTCATGAAATGATATGTTCGTTTAGGGCAGTATATTTGGGTTTTCCAAAGAAACAACTCCAATAAGATGTATATTTTTATTTATTATATATAGTTTATGTATATCTATATATTATATACAGCAAGTCCTTGAATAACATTTGTTCAACATTGTTTTGTTATAATATTGATAAGATGTAACAGGAATTGAACTCTTGTTCATATCAGCCTATGATAAAATTGGTTTTGTTAAATGTTGTTTTGCTTAAAGTTGCAGAACCTATTGACGATGTTAAGGACTTACTGTATATAATATATATCCATATATTATGTGTGTGTGTGTGTGTGTGTGTGTGTGTGTGTGTGTGTGTGTGGAGAGAGAGAGAGAGAGAAAGAGAGAGAGACAGAGAGAGAGTAATTACAAAGAGTTGGCTTATGCAATTACAGAGCCTGCCAAATCTCAAGATCTGCAGGGTGAGGAGGCAGGCCGGAGACTCAGGAATAGCTAATGTTTCAGTTTGAGTCTGAAGGCAGAAAAAAAGCCACTATTCCAGTTTGAAGGCCATCAGGCAGAAAGAATTTTCTCTTACTTGGGGGAGAGTCAGTCCTTTTGTTCTGTTCAGGCCTTCAAGTGATTAAATCAGGCCCTCTCACATTAGGGAGGGCAATCTGTTTTGCTCAGTCTATTCATTTACATGTTAATCTCAGCCAAAAGCATCCTCACAGAAACACCCAGGCTAACATTTGTCTAAATATCTGGGCAGTCCATTATCCAGTTAGGTTGACGCAAAATGAACCATCACAGGCAGGGAGTCTATCTTTTTACTTTGTATCACTCACACTTTTTATCCATTGCATTTTTTATAGTCACTCAGGAAAACTTTGTGAATCATAACACTGGGCAATGGAATGAAGTTTGCCTTAGAGGCTATGACTCATCTATGTCCACTTAGAAAGGCTCTGCAAGATAAGTCTACTTTTCAGTTACCTTTTAATAAAAGAGCAAATAAGTTTTGGTCTTTTCATCTTGAAGTCAAATTCCCTTATATTGAAGTCCTGTTAGAAGTGGATGCAATAGAGAAGTGATAAATTAATAACTTCCTGAAAATTCACAATTATTGGCTAGGTAGTTCTGAATCATACAACAGACTTTTTAAGAGATAAAAGTAACAACTCCTTACTTACACGAAGTACATACAAGGTAAGGTCTCCCTGCAATCTGCATCTTCTCTCCAAGGGTAATCATGACTAACAATTAATTATGTGTCTCTCCAGAAGCACCAGCCTTGAAACTTTATTTTTACATCTTCTCTGGTTGACGGTTCCACAGACCTCTGCATTTTGGCCACAGCTTTTAGTTCAATTGCATTAGTTAATATGGCAGGGCTTGCAGAACACTCTCTCCTAAGTGAGGTTTTTGCTTTCTCTAAAGACTAAGGGTTTCCTCCAAGAATATGAGACAAGCACCGCCAAAATCTACATTTTCATCATCCTGTTGTTGGAAAGAGTCCTGATAAATCGAAAACATTCCATAAATATCGACTAGCACTGAATTTATGTGCTAGACATGAAAGATACAAAAATGAGCAGATCTCTGTCCCCATCAAGAAAATTGACATCAGTGGTCATAGTCAACCTCACATTTCCATTCCTTGCCTGCAAACTGAGCTATATCACACCCACCCTCAGAAGCTACAGCGTCTCCTCTGTTTGAAAACAATCTCTGCGCATAGGCTCTTGATCCTTTCCCTTACACTTCTGCTGTGAGTTGACTCTCACTGTGGCAGAGTTTGCTGTCTGTCTACCCAATTTTGCTAAAGGTGATAATACCTGGCTAAAAAACAAAAACAAAAACAAAACAAAACAAAAAAACCATTTCTCAGCCTCCCTGTATATGGGGTATTCCCATGATACAATTTTGACCAATAAGATTTCAGGAGGAGTCATGGGGTGGGGCATTTGAGAAAGGTCTTTTAAAAAAGTATCCTCTGCCCTTCCCCTGGTCTGAAACACTGATGTTCTGGGGAGGTAGGACAGAAATCTGGAGATCACCACATGACAAGCACGTGCCAGAGATGCATGAGGGAAAAGGAGAAAATTTGGGTTCTTGAGGAAATCTGTGGAATGACCCACCAAAGGACTCTGCTTTGGGAGCAAAATGAAACCCACTATTTTTCAGCATTCTGTCACTTCCAATTGCAGCTTCTAAAAGACATCGTTACACATTTGACAAATGTTTGTTGAGTATCTGCTCTGTGCCAGCTGCTGGGGGTATAGCAACGAGCAAATCAAGTCCTTCCTTAATGAAGTTTACCTTCAAAAATCTCCCTGAAGAATCATCAGCTTTCCCATCATTATTACTGTGTATATGTGCTCAAGATGCTCACATATGAAAGAAAGAACTTTAGGGACTTTACTTCATCTCCATGTTTTCTATTTTCACCATGCTACTAAGAAGCTTTAACTAGAATCCCCAGCTTCTTCCTCGTTTTTAAGTATAATGAATACTTTGGGTTCTTGTTTTTCTTGACACTTTTGATCATGTCCTTTGCCTCCCTTGATGGCTGTGGAACTGTTCTCACCTGGTTTGCTCCACTCCTTCTCCGTCTTTCTCACGAACTCTGCCTCCACTTTCTTCTTCAGTGCTGAGGTTCTCAAGGCCCCTCATACCCTACTCCTCTTCCTCTGCATGCTCTCCCTGGGTACTTTCATTTCCTTTATCATTTAATCTGCTACCTTGTTGTTGGTGACTTCTTAGAATGCATCTCCAACCCAGACCTCTCCCCTGAGCTCAAGACTTATACATCCAACTGCATGCTGGACATTTGTCCAGATTCAACTTATCCTAAACTGATCACGTCATCTTCCCCCAACCAGCTTCTGCTTCTGTATGCCTCCTTCTGCCCAGTGACCAAAAACAGAAGCCTGAGAGTCATCACCGATCTTATCCTATTTTAGTCCCGTTGTCAACATCCCCAGCCTGAAAATCTAGAAACCAGGCTGGGTCTCAGAGTGCAGCAGGATGAGCTCTCTGATTACAGAGAAAGTAGCCAAGGGATATCTAAAAGATGGCTCTAGGAGGAAGCTGGAACCAAGGACTAGGGTCCAAAGAAGCTGTGCGGAGAAAAAACAACCAGGTCCTAGATGACAAGGAGGTAACTAATAAGGGGCTAGGAGCCCAGAGGCATAGAAAATAAGGAATTACCACATCAATGCATCCAGAGAGGTTGGACATCAAATAATCAGTCTTCAGCTCCTGTCACTTTTAATCACTTCCCCTTCTTTGTGAACCTGTTGTCTGTTTTTCTTGCTTTATTGCGGGCTGGACATTATCTGTGGCTGTGTTTTGCCCAAGAGAACATCTTTTGTTCACTCCCTTTACTTTACCTCCATGGGCTCTAGGCATACTGGTTTTAAAACCCCATTCCGCACTAATTCAACACATTGAAAAACAACTGTTCTCTATCATTACCTATATTTATCAATATCTACCAATATAAATAGATAGCTGTATTATATATATTTTTAAAGACTCTTAATTTCCTTTTGAGATTATTTGGCCTTGAGTAATTCATTTAATGAATGATCTGGTATGATTTCCCTGCAATCATTGCAAATACTTGGGACTGTTTGTAAAGTGGGAAAACCTGAATTGGTTTTTGAATTTCAAATTTTATAAATACTAAATTTAACAATGAAGTTTAATATACCTTTCTTAAACATTCCATTTAATGTTTATTCATTTTAAATCTAAAGAGTTCTTTGTATTTCATAGCCATAATTTCTTTTATTTTCCAGACTCAAACATTTTTATAGGCCTCTGCAAATTTTTCAGCTCTTAGGTACTATGCCTATCACTTTAGGGCCTAATAGATTAAATACCAACCCACCCAATTTTACCCCATCCTCATGCTGCCCTGAGTAGCCAGAGTCAACTAATCTAAAGCCACCTAATTTTTCTCTAAAAGGTCTTTCCCTTAATACCATGTGTTTTCTGTCTTTCTTCCCCCTGGGTCAGGTGTTCCTCCTAGCTGCTCTTAGAATTCTCAGTGCATTCATTTATCACTTTTATATTGGGTTATTATTATTTTTAATGCATCTATCTCTCTACCACACTGTAAACCCACTAGGCATAGAAATAGGCTTTATTTTTGTTTTTGTGTCCTCAGGGCATGCTACAGAGTAGATGCTCAATAAATGTGTTGTATTAATTAATGAATAAATTAACTATAATCTAGTGGAAAAGAGACAGAGTCTATTAAGGTTTTGGGCCCCATGAGGTATGCCTCTACAGGTATGATGGTGACTTATAGGAAGGAAGCAGTCAGCTCTACCTGGGGACAGGGAAGGTGACACTTGAGCTGATATTTGAAAGAAGACCAATTAACAATAGTGAGGATGAGAGCAGTGTTTGTACATGGAAGGGGAGGGCAGTAATTTCAGGTGGAGGAAGAAATGTGAGGAGAGTCAGCAAGGAAGAGTGATGGCCAGATAAGAACAAGAGCAAGACTAGGAATTCGGGGGAGAGGGAACCAGAGGAACAACAGCTTGAGATGCATTTTTGCATCTGGTTAACACTGTCTTTTTTCAATCTCGTTATTAATTTAATAATATTAATTATTCAAATATTTACTCCAGCTGTGTGCCTAGTGCTATAGCTGTAATTTCTTTCCTAGCTTTTTCCTGTGAAGACGATAAATAATGAGAGTCTTGTACTTACACCTTTTTTTAGATACCACTTACATCTTACAACATTGCCTGGCTGCCCTAGGCAGCCCTCCACGCAAATCTGGTCACCAGTTATCTGAATGATGTTGCCATTAATTATAAAATAACTTCCCCCAAATTGCCCTCAGTTCCCTTCACCATTATCTAGTCAAATTATCATGTATTATTCTTGCCAAAAGAACCAGAAGAGAATGTTAAGTTTATGTGAATGGAAATTTGAAAATATTTCTGGAAAAAAAGGTCATAGACCAAATGGCAAATCTCTCTCTCACTCTCTCTCTCTCTCCTACTCTCCTCCTGCCACACACACATACATACCACTATTTCCTATTCCAAACAAATCCTCTTAATTTCCCAAATAACAAGTAACACTTTCACATCACAACTGTTCAGCACAAGTTCGAGGTCTGGTTAGACCTAAGGAGGCTGAATATACAAATGGGGCTATGGAAAGGGCACGTCTCTCTTATCTCCATCAGTCTTGGTTGGTTTGAGAGGATCCCTGGGCCTTAATCCTAAACCTAAGAGATGAAAACGGGGCCCTAGCCAGTAGCCAAGAAGATTCTGATTACTCAAGGTCTGTTTGGATTCTCAGAAGGCAAGAAACATGTTATCCTTTGGGACTGGGTAATATATATTTTTTTTTTCTGAAGGTAGAATAAAACGTATTAGCTACTAAAAAAAAAAAAAATCTTGTTTGAGTAGTATTTGCTGATGCTTTGGATTTACTGGATTGGTTAAACAGATGCTATGCTGTCAGCACACAAAAAGATGTTTTTTGAGTTGTTTTACTTTCTCTGATTTAAAGAAGGTCTGGAAAATAGTATTGATTTCTAAGTTAAGGATCTACTTGACACAAGGATAACTAGGTAGCCTTAGGTTAAAAGTCTCTTTCCAGGGATGACATGGCCTCTGGGAGCTGGTGGAAGGTTCTAGAGTGAAGGATGTGCTGCTGTCTTGAAGGAACCCAGACAGAGGTAAATAGCAGATGAACTGGTGAACAGACAGTGTGACCCACTGTGCTGAGTCCTAGGCTACTGTTACAGGAAATCCAGATTTATCCTGGAGGGAAGTTGTTGCTAGGAAACTGGGAGACTGTGGATTTAAAGCATGTTTGTTGCAACCCGACAGTTGTTAAGCATCAGATGAAAAGAGAGGAAGCTGGCTTCAGTGGTGAGGGGGCAACCAGAGGGGACACCCTGAGTACCAGGAAATGCGTCATGAGCGGAGAATTGAGACTAAATCACTCAGAGGTGAGGGGGAAATGCCAAACTGTCTCTAATAGGAGAGGTCACAGAGACATGCTGTCTCCCAGGCCTGGAAGAGACAGAAAGTCTAATGACAGGGTGGGCTCTAGGGTATGTGAACAGACAAGTTATGGGACTTTCTTTGGTTCAACAGAAACTAGACCTTTTTCTCTCTATTGTGACTTCAGTCCCAGTATTTGTGGTTGATGAAAACAAAACTGAGTTTGGAATTTAGGAGGAGTCAAAAGGTCACTCTATGAGACAAAAACTTTTTGCTAGTCTGAGGGGTCTGAAGAAGAATGTCCCGCCTAAGTGTTTGAGGAGAACATTTCTGAGAATGGAATAATAATTGGGGGACAGTGGGGCCCTCTGCAAAGTGACTGTATTCTTGTTCTGGCAAGAACAAAAATGCTTTTTGTTTCAAAGTGCTTTTCCATCTCTTCTCTAATGTGAATGTCACTACCATCCCATGAGATATGAAACACAGGTCTTGTTATCTTGATCTTATAGATAGGGAGGCTGAGATCCTTTTAAGTGACAGCAAGTTAGGAAGTTAGGGGCCAACCCAGAGCCAGGACCAGTCTCCTGGCCACCAAGGGATCTTCATGTGCTAAAGCAGGCTGCCCATTCTCTGGTCCTCTTACTATTGGGTTCCACACTCAAGGGAGAAAGTGATGACTTCACAAGGAGAGTTAAGGAAGAATTTGTGGCTACACTGAGACGCTTCAGAAAAGAACATATTAATGGAAGCAGGAAAGAAACTTTAATGGAAAAGCTCTTCACTTGGCATCTGCCTTCATAGGTTCCACGAGGCACACTTCTTATGTGTTTATCTGAACTTATATTTCTCTAGGGAAAAGGTTTAGAGCTGTTGTCAGATTCTCAAAGGTAGTCCTAACCCCCCAAAAGGTTAAGAACTACTGTTACATAGAGATAAGAAATATGAGGTTAAAATCTTTCTTAAAACCCGTTTACCATGGAGAGAACCTGATGCCTACCTAATAAGCTGGTGCTCAATCTATATCTACTAAATAAAGGCCAGGACCCCAGGACCCATTATGCTAAGAGCAGCCTTCACATGGCCTGCTAGTGACCTGAGTGACTTCAGTTTTGATCTCTCAGTACTTGTTTCTTTTTAAATTCATAAAAACAACATATATAATCTGTCATGAAAATAAGCCCTGACCTACTGTATGCCTGGAGCCTAAAAGAAGTCAAGGTAGGCCCAAGACAGTCAAGCCCATAGCTAATGTGCATTTAATGTATGTTAATATTCCTTTCTCTTATTGCCTTTTTACTTCTTTATTGAAATCTGTTGACCCAGGGGAGATTTTGATTGTAATAGACACAGTTTTGTAGAAGTAGGCAGAAATAAATACTAATGCTGTAAATCAAATATGCTTGCTGCGGCGTAATAATTTTTTTTTAAATATTATTTTCTGACTGTGTTTTTGCCTAATGGCCCTCCCCTTGACCTGAGTCTTCCCTCCCACCCCCGCATCTCCCCCCTCACATGCTGCTGGCACTGGGCATCGCTCCTTTCTCTTCCTCCCTCCCAAAACCATGACTCGAAGTGGGAGAAAGTTGACAGACCAAGGATTTAGAAATCGGGAGGGAAAGGAAATCATAAAGTTAAGTCATGAATGAAACGTCAGTGTAAAGTCCTGGAAATGTGGGCTTTTCCAGAGAATTTTGACACAGCATTATCATTAGAAAATTGAAACACAGAGTTGATACTTAACAACAAACTCCAATGATCACAGAGAGCAGAAACCACGGCCAGCTCACCCTGGCAGCGTGGAGTCCACCCACATTTATTCCCCATGATTCAGGAATTTAAGACGCAGAGCCAAGAACAAAGCAGGACATTGAAAGGAGCATGGAGTCAGGACCCCCAAGACTGGGTCCTTTCTTCCCCGGGACGCAGTGTTCAGCCACTCCATCGTCAAAAAGACACGGGCAAAATGAAGTCAGAAAATTAAAAACTGTGACAGTAATAGTTGAGGGGAAGGAAAGAAAGGTGAATCATGCCGCCCTGGAAGCAGCTGCAAAGGGGAAAACCATGGGCCAGAATGCTGGGGAAGCCAGATTTCCTCTATCAACAACCATCGAGAGGGAGGACGGGAGGAAAAGTCAGATTTCCCAGCAGTGTGGCAGGTCTTGGCAACCGCCTCAGTTCCCCGCCGAACTTCCACAAATAAACATCAGAGCAGAAGGGACAGATCTGCTTCTCAGCAAGATTTCAAAGCTGTGCACCAGAGTCGAGAGAAAACAGGAAGGATCTAGAGGGAGGAGAAGGAGGAGGAGGGGCATGTTTACCTCCAGGCAAGTCAGATGGGAAACATCCCAGCCCCTCACCCGAAACTGACATATCGTTTTCTAGGAGGTGTGAAACCCTTGTAGGCAGCGTTGGCAGTCCTGGCACTGTGGGCCCAGGTCTCAGTTCCTGGGTTACAAGCTTGGGGTGGTAAGCCCAAAAGACCACAGGTGAAGACCAGCCTGTTCAACTTTCAACTGAGGTAAAGCCTCGAGGGGCTAAATTCCCTTGGAGGAAAGCCAGCCACCTGGCTGCTGGCTGCTCCTTCCTTTCCCAGCCCACCTAGGTCACTGGGCATCCACCATGCATGTGTGCGCGTTCACGTGTGTGCGTGCGCTCGTGTGCTTGAGTGTCCTTATGGGGATAGGTGGGGTGGAGTAAGGCCATGGTCTTGCATTTGGATGTTTTGAAAATGACAGCACTTAAATCTGACTCCAAGGGGCCGAGGAAAAACACAGCTGGCCCCAGTTGGTGCTAACCCCCAAACCTCTCTCCTATTCTCTCAGCTCCCTGATTCCTGGGGCTGGAAGTTGTGCTGTCATTGGCCACACACACACACACACACACACACACACACACACACACACACAGCTCCTTACACAACAGGGGTAGGTAGCGTCACAGTAGTTTGCTGGGACTGGCCTCTCCTTTGTTAATGAGCACTGACTTGGCATCTACTAAAACCTTATTGATACACTGGCCTACGTGCTATGAGAAGCAGCGCAGCAGAACAGAAGGCCCAGCATCCCCAGCGTGGCTGCCTGCCAACCAGCTGCAATAACAGTCTTGTCCCAGGGAGGCCCCGCCCCTGGCCTCGAAGCAGCCCCTGCCTCCCTGATGCCCCTCTCAGAGGTGGGGGCGGATTGGGCTCTGCCCTGAGCATTTCTGTGCTGCCTCAAGGTTGTTCTAAAAACACTACTGGGAGCAATAAAGGGAGCAATAAAAGCAAAAATCCTGCCTTCATGCTGTAATTTCTTCTAGGTTTCCTTATCAGTCATTTTTTTTTTAAATGTTTAGCTACTTCATCCATTTGTCGAATGGAAAAGCCCATTTGAAGAGCACCAATCAAGGTGTTTGTCCTCTTTGTTTGGGTCCCCTGTGTCCTGTTTTGTCCAGCCTTTCCCTGTAGAGATGAGCAAGAGCAAGAAGATAGCAGGTAGTGGGTGTCCTCCAGGCTCTGCTCCCACTGGTTTCTTTACTAGCCAGCCTCTGGAGCCACTCACCAACTTCATAAAGAAAATGGAAGAGATGATGTATCTCCACAGCACCCTGGTCTTATGGGGGATCAAATGAAAGTGCTTCAAGGCCTCAGAGGCACTTGGGATAATATTATTATTATCCTTGCTCTACAGAGATTGATTAAGACTATAAATCAAACTCCTGTGATGTAGGTCAGTAATTCTCAGCCCTGGCTGGACAGTGGAATGATCTTGGGAAGCTTTGAAAAATACTAAAGGCCAACAGAGTCAGAATCACAGGGGGTGGGAGCAGGGCATTCACAGTGCTTAGAAGCGCCCAGGTGATTCAGTGTGCATCTCCACTGGGAATCATTGGTCTGGGGCCCCAGAGTTGTTGGCATTTCTAAGCTGCGCTGCTGTGACATGGTCTGTTTCCTGGTCTGGGCTAACTGAGAGTTCAGTGAAGGCAGGAGGGACATGCCTGGTGCCTTGGCCTCAGCACATGCCTGGAGGCTTGTAGGCACCCAGTTCAAGTTTAAGTGTATGGACACGTTTACAGGGATGGTGAGCAAGCATGCAGGACCTGTCTCAGGTCAGTGAGGGCGATTGGTCAAAGTTCTCCTCTGGTTTCTGAACTCTAGCGTGAAAGACACTCTGGTCTTTCTTTTCTGATAAATATTCTGAAGCCGGTGGCCTGAGTTTGGGTCTAGTCCCTAACGAATAGTTTACCCAGGTCCCCCTTTATCCTGCTACTTCTAGAACTGTCGCCCCAGAATTGCTGGTCATGCCCCACAAGTGCATTTACCTATACTCTCAGCCAGGGTCCTTCAAAAATGACACAAGACTCTGCTCCTTCTCCAGCGACCAGCGGATCACACAACCCCGGTGCCCAAGGAACCTCCAACAGCTCTGCAAACACAGGCACTGTTCTCCCAGCCGTGCTATCATGGGGGTCTTTATCGCCTTACTCACCCTTCTGTCTGATTTTGAAAACAAACCAAGGAGTGTGTCTAAAATCATGTTTTTTTAAACTTTGGTCAGAGAAGTTTGAACCACATGGCTTTTTATTCTCCCTACAGCATGGGGAGCCGAGAGACCTTTTCTGTGGTGCTGGGTTCTCAGTGGTGGTGGCTTCCATAGGTGCCAATCCCTCTTACCACTGTGGAGCCCCATCCTGATGAGCTGGGAACACCGTCGAGTAACATTAAGAGAAAGTCAAACTTTGAAAGAGTCGAAGTGTGAACTCTTCCAGAAACTGAGGAGTCTCGTTTTATTTTGTTTCATTTTTAAAAGCCTTCAGCTTGCTTTTTAAAACAAGCTGAGAGTAGGTTTCCCGTGACTTGAGAGAGAGAGCATGAAAAAGCAAAACACAAATTTCTCAACCAAGCTCTCAGTGACTGACATTCCCCATAACGCAGTTCTAGAAACTAAAACGTAGGCACAAGAAAAAAAAAGACGGTTTAATGCTAGAAGCGTTGTATATGTCACTCTTCCTGAAGGATTCTAATTTTGAGTGTTTCTTAAAGCATGCCCTATAACGACCGACATCAGAATCACCTGAATTAGTCTCTGGGGATGAAAATTTGGAATTTACATATTTTCCCAGCTTCTCCGATGATTTTTGTATACTCTGAGGTATGAGAACAGCTGCTCTGCTCCTTTTACATAATTCCCTCTCATGTTGTCCTCTAGCAAAAGAGATTTCAGGCCCCAAAAAAGTATGTCTGGGATGCAACACAGGATTGAACTAGATCCAGATTTTTGAGACTATGAAATTTTCTTTGTTATTTTTTTTCTACCCAGAAACAACAAACTTTGAGGTCTAGAGCAGACCCAGAGGAAGGAGAGTGAAGCTCTTATTTATTAAATGCTTTGCATATATTTTTTTCATGTATCTTTTTCTACTACTCCATAAGGAGCTATATTTGTTTTATAGGTGAGTGATGGAGCCACGGGCCATATCTTGCCCATGACCACCTAGCTAAAAAATGGTAGGTCAGGGAGTCAAACCAGGCCTCCTTTTCCTTTGAAGATGCTATCAGTCAAGATTTTTTGGGCCTTTGGAGCTTTGTTCAAGAATTGACTTGAACACCAAGCTTACTATCTCCCAACGCTCAATTCACAGGTCCCTGATGGCCTGGAACCAGGCCCTGCTGCCTCAGGAATTACCTTCCAAGGGGCAAGCAATTCAGGTCCTCGCTTACCACACGGAAGAGCTTGAAGAAGTCCACGTTGGCATACAGAGTGTCTTCCATCCACTGTAAGGTGCCCTGGGAGAGGGAGCACATGGCATCACGCACTGTCTGTGCTCCACGTCTCTGGCTGAAGATGATGAAGCGCTCCAGGAGGGCCTCACTGCAGGCGATGTCCTTCAGCACCAGGTCTGGGACTCCATGGGCAAACTGCAAGAAGGAGAAGCGACACTGGAAGCCTGCCTGTCACCGGAGGATACTGATCCCCCAAAGATGTCCACATCCTCACCCACAGTACCTGTAAATGCATTATGTTGCATGGCAAGGGGGCTTAAGGTTACAGATGAGAACAAGGTTGCTAATCAGCTGACTTTAAAATAAGGACATCATTTTGGATTATCTGGGTGGGCCCAATGTAATCGCAAGCGTCTTTTAATTGTGGAAGAGGGAGGCAGAAGAAACAATGTCAAGAGTAATGTGGTGTGGGGAAGATATAACTAGCCACAGCTGGTCTTGAAAATAAAAAGAAGCCAAAGGATGTGGACGGTATTTGAAAACTGGAAAATGGATTTCCCTCTAAACTTTGCCCCACCGCCCCCAGTAAGGAACACAGCCTTGGCAACACCTTGACTTTCAGACTTCTGACCTCTAGAACCAGAAGATAATAAATTTTTGTTTTTTTAAGCCACTAAATTTATGGTAATTTGTTACAGTATAGCAGCAACAGGAAACTACTCTCAAGCTTCATTTTATTAGAGAGCCATTTAAAATTTGAGAGATTCCCTTCTCCGTACACAATGCTAAGGTGTTATCAGTACCTACTCCCTGAAGCTGATGAGGGGGTGAGGCTAGAATGCATTTGGAGTGATGGAGAATGACCAGCCTCCTCCTTTCTCACCAGATTTAGCAAGTAAAAACACTGGACACTCAGTTAAAATTAAATTTCAGACAAATAATGAACAATTTTTAGTATAAGTATGTCCCAAATAGTCCAAATGAGACATACATATGTTAAAAATTATTTGTTCATTTGAAATTCAAATTAAACTAGGCATTCTGTATTTTATCTGATGACCTAACCCTTGGATCCCCCACATCCTACAGTTCCTGTGGAGCTCATGGACAGTGACTCTTTAACCATGATCTCTACAATGGCCTCCAGAGGTTAAGGAGGTCTCAATACTGGCCAAGTATCCTTGATCAGCCTGCATAGTAACTGACCTCTTGGAGTTCTGAACACCTAGCAGAGGGCAAGACCCTGAGTACCGCGAACAGGTTTATGAGCTTCCCTGGCTTCTGCAATCTCCCCATGGCTTGCAATCACACAGCCTTCTGGGTGGGAAAGCATAGTAGGCCAAGGCTCTGATACCCGCTGCATAGAGACTGTCCGGGCCACAGATGGAAGCCTGGTTCTTAAACAAGGCACTAGTGTCCATGCTGGGTTGGTGCGACTCCATCAATCTCAGGGAATCATTACTAGGTGCATATTCCAGCAGAGCCTTCCTGTTTTCCCCACATTTTACTTCCTATTGCCAAGCAAAATCCTACTCCCACCCTAATTCCAGAGTCCGAAACATTTTGAGGTTAAGGGAACTAATGAGCTAATTTTGTCCAAACCTCTAATATGTCCAGGGAGAAAAGTGATGGAGAAGGGGTTAGGTGACTTGGGAAGGTTACACAACAGGCTATGGAGAAAGCGGGGACGCCACAAAGGTCCCTAGCTCATTCTTTCACTCAGCTGGTCATGCATTCAGTGCTCACTCACTGAGTTCCCATTCTGCAGGGACTAGGATAGTTGTTGGGAATACAGAGAGAAAAAAGTGAGTTTTCTGCTTTCCAGAGAGCTCCCTGGCTAACTGGAAATGCAGGCATATAAGTAACAGTAAATTCCAGATTGAGCATAGTGAAACCAGAGCATAGAAGAGTGGGGGGTAAGAATTGCTAGTAAAAATAGCTAGTGTTTATTGAGTGTTTACTGTGTGCCAGGCACTTTTTCAAGTGCTTTACATATATTAATTCTTTTAAACCCCACAACAACCATATATGGTAGGCATTTTTTTTTTTAATCTCCACTTTACAAATGGAAACAGAGGCTCAGGGTGGTGAATTAACTTGCTGGAGGTCACACAGTTAACTTTGCTGAGATTTGAACCTACAGTTCATGCTTAACCATTACCCGTTAGCTCTGTCTAGCAGGCCAGAGGGAGGGGTTAGGACAAAGAAAGGAGGATTTAGAAATATTTAACAGAGGAGGTGACGTTTGAGCTGAGCTTTGAAGCACATCCAGGAGTCTACAGGCTTGGGGTTGGTGGCAGGTGGGATTAGGAATGGACCAGAAAACTTCCATCGTACTGCTTCCATCGTCTAATTATTCCCTAGACTTTGAAAGAGGCGGGGTGATGTAATTCCCTTCTGAGCTGTGGTCAGACACCAAGCAGAAAGGACCAGGAGGGGTATCTAGTCCTCATGGCAAAGAACAAAATTCTATGTTTGTTGAAGATGATCAATTAGAGAGCTGTAAGCCACATGTGGCTGGCTATTTAAATTTAAAGTAATTAAATTACATTTAAAATTTAATTCTTCAGCTGCTCTAGCCCTATTTCAAATGCCTACCTGCCACATATGGCTAGCGGCTATGGTGTTAGACAGCACAGACAGGGAACATCACCATCGTAGAGGGTGGTTCTAGTGGATGGTGCTGTTAAGGAGCCTTGGAATTTGATAGAGACTGATAACCCAGATTGAGAGACAGACAGAGAGACACACACACACCCAAAGACAAAGAGAAACACACACACACACAGAAACAGAGAGATGAGAGAGAGAGAGAGAGAGAGAGAGAGGAAGAGAGAGAGGGCACACAAGGCAACCAGGCTGCGAAGGAGGGCACGGGGCACAGAGGGAGCTGGGTCAACACGAATGACCTCTGCAAGTGTGGAAGCTCTAGGCTCCCTGTTAAGATCTGAGGTTTGCTGGTCAGGGAAACATCAGCTAATCACTAAATAAAGTCTCAACTGGGTAATCCTGGCCCCTTCTCTCCACATGGAAGGCCTCAGCCCTGATGCCAGTAGCACAGCAACTAGAGAATCAAATATTATGTCACTGAGGAACTGGAAAGAAATTTCCCCTAAATTCCTGTCCTTATCTCCATCTCCTTGTTATTACCAACTGGAAGTCATCACAGGCATTTCCAGGACTTGAGTTTTATGAGCTGAAGAGAAAGCAGAGGAGAAAATGAGCAATTGATGCTGCTGCCACCACACCCCTCCGGTGGGGGTAGGAGGGGAAGTGGAGCAAAGCAGCCAGGCCTGACTCCAAGGGCCCCACCAGGAGCCCCCTGCAACCAAGGCCTGGGTACTGCGGGGGCCATGCTCCAAGGGCCCTGGCATACCGCCTGGGGCTGACCCTCAGTTCCTCTCCTCCAGTTTCTGTGAAAACCTCAGGGTCTGAGAAGCCAGAAAAGCAGGTATGGGCTTCTTCACTCCTGTACTTGAAAACCCCCTTCACCAGAGCCAGTTCCAACCAGGCACGTGGGACGCCCCTCCCTCCTCTGGGATCAGGGGCACCCTGTGCAGACGTTTATCTCAGGACTGACGACAGGCCCTGAAATTCTGTTTATGTCTCGTCTCCCCTGGAGCCTGGGGGAGGTGCAGACCTGGCCAGGAGAGGTGGGAGGGCATCTGCGCTCTAAGCCGCTGCTCACCCTACATTCTCACTGGCTTCATCCCACTAGGAGCCCACACACCTAGGATGTTGGGCCAGGAGCCTGTAAGGCGCCAACCCAGAGCAGTGGTTCTCACCCCTGAGCCTGTCAGAATCACCTGGAGGGCTGCTTAACACACAGAGATTGCTGGCCGGTCTGGAGTGGGGCCTGAGAATTTGCATTGCGAATCGGTTCCCAGTCTTGCTGGTCTGGAACTCGGGAAAACCCTGAACTGGATGTAAGGAATGAGAAGACCTGGATTCCACTGTGGTGCTGACAACATTTAGCTCTGTAGCCTCCCGCAAATCACTCAGTCACCGGGCACCTCAGTTTCTCCCATCTGTTAGACCCATCTCAGGCTTCACAGCTAACAGATGTGAAAGTCACGTGTGAGTGCTAAAAATGCTCTGAACAAATATAAGAGTGTGAAATGTGGATGAAATAGAGATGGAGGGGTGGGTTTTAGGTCAGAATGTGCAAGGGGAGTAGAGGAAGGAGTTTGCCTGCCATGGAGAGGAAATAGTGCAAGAAATCCAAGGTTTGCTCCACCTGCTGCCGTTACAAGGTTCTGTAACTGGGAGCAGTAACCTCAGCACATGCAGACTCTGCGCTGCTGGTTTCCCACCCGGGAACTCTCCTCACAGTTATTTCCGTGGCCACCTTCTCTTCAGTCGGTTCTGTTCAAATACCACCTCCACCCCTGCCATCACCCCGGGAAGGCCTCCTTGACCATCTCATTTAAAATTGACCCCATCACAAGCCCCCCAGTTCCTCCTAAACTCCTGATCCTGCTAGATTTCCCTCAGAGTCCCATCTCAACTTAGAAATGCATGGTATCCTTTTCTTCCTTGACAACTACCTGTCACCCCACTGGACCTACGATCCTGGAGTTAGGGACTTGCCAGTACTGCATTCTAGTACTTAAAATGTCCCAAATATTTACTGAATACAAGAAAAAAAACCAGTTTCCTCAACTAGAAGAGGAGGTTGAGCCACGTGATCTCTAAGGGCCCTTCCGGTCCCCCAAATCTGAGATGTTGTAGTGCTGCCAAGATTTGTACCTTAGAATCCTGTACGGAGTATGTGGATCATCTCAAGTGACCCCTACGTATTTTTCTGAATATGTGGCATGAATCATGGGTTCTGAATGTGAAAGCAAGAAGGGAAAAAAGCCAAGGCGTTTCTAACCTTTCTCGGGCTCGTGCTCACCCCTCCCCTCTAGCGACCACTGACCAAGGACATATACCTACCTGCTCCGGTCGGACCTGGGAGTTGACCAGAAGGTGGACAACTGAGTCAGACAGGCCAATGTTTTTCATGAGAAACAGTGTCAGTGTTTCTTCATCTTTTAGAATATCCAGGATTCGTATTCCTTTTCCTATATATGAATGAAAAAAAAGCTCAGGGTGCCGAAGGTGAGGCAGGTCCAAAGGAGATGACGTCTAAGATTGATTGGAAACATTTCTAACTTGACTCTCAGAGGAAGGCTCTGTTCTTGGGTTCCCTGGGTGTCCCTGGAGTTCAGGGGCCCTGCCAGTAGGCTGTCACCAACACAGTCACATTTACTGCTGAAGCAGTTGAGCAAAATTTAATGAGAAGGCACAGGAGGTAAGAAAAGTTAGCTTGGGGTCAGGGGTGGGATTGTCAGATGTTTGGTAGGATTGGTCAAGACAGTTGCTTTTGGCATGATGGGGGTAAAGAGCGGAAGCAGGGAAATTTTGTGTCCCTGGGAATATTTGGCAATGGCTGGAGATATTTTTTGCTTGTCACACCTGGGGAGGTGCTAGTGAGTAGAGAACAGGGATGCTGCTACATATCCCACAGTGCACAGGACAATCCTTTCCCTCCAAAACAAAGAACTGTCTGGTCCAAAATGCCAACAGTGCTAAGACTGAGAATTGCTAGGATTGGAAGAGACACGTAGTCTGTCCACACCACAGTTGTCATGGGGTAGAGAATCTTTCTTGGCATTTCTGTCATCTCAGGTAAGGCTCTAAGCTCAGGGTATTGACATGGACAAAGAGATGGGGCCGTTTTGGACAAGAAGATGTTCAAGTGGGAAAGGGAACAGCCTATTGCTGGGCTTGCAATTTTATGCCCTGATCATCCCAGCCACACTCTCTCCAGCTGCACTCAAAACCTGCAAGAAGAAGAAACTTCCTCATGGAGAGGCACGCAGGACTGCTCACAGTTCAGGTCGCTGTGGGGCACGTGACTGAACCTCTCTGTGTAAACACTTAACACATCTACCTCTTAGGGTCGGGGTGACAAGGGACAAGGAATGCAAAGTGCTTAGCTGTCAGGCCTGAAAATAGTGAACACTCAACAAATACTTGTTCTGACTGCATTCATATTATTCTGACCCCTCCCAGGGAGTCACACCCAGGGCGCCCACTTCCTCCGCCTGCTGGCAGGTCCAACGCTGTTACAGTTCATGAGGAGCTGGCCAGAGAAGAAGATCACAGGTCCAGATATTTATGAAATCATTTCAACATTAAGAGAAAGCGTTTGGGTTGCATGAAATGCCCATGTCTACACACCAGCTTCTCTGGGAGCCTGTTTGACTGCTTATCAGTTGGCTTTTCTTTAACTAAATTTAATCATCAAATCCCTCTGCAGCTTCCAGGTCCTAACACCACAGAGCCCACCTCCTCCCTTCCAAAATTCTTCCTTCACGAGGTGGCCAAGAGGCCCAGGCCCTGAGTGCTTGTCAGGCTTCTGCTCATTTTTTTAGGCTGTGACTCTCCCGGTACTGTGCCTTGTCCAGGCTGATGTCACTGCTGCTTTCTTCTTGAAATGGGATGGGTCAGTCATAGGCTAGAACAGGGCGACTGTCCTGAGGTGTCACGCACTGACACATCTCTCTCCAGGATGGGCACCCTTTAGAGTTGTACTGCCAGGGAGCCCAGTATCACTATCCTTTGCACAGGAGGAGCCCAGAGGCTTTAGGGGAATCTGACACAGGAGTGAGTCCCAGGGAAGAGGTGGGTTCTGAAAGGGGCTTGCCTTCTCTCCTTTTCAATACTGTAAGTCTGTCATCTTCTAAATTCAGCCCCTGTTTCCTCTCTTCCTTTGTCTGGGGCATCAGCTCAGTTTGTTCCCCAATCATGTCTTTACTACATACAGCATTATATTATATACTCCGGCCTCCAGCATCACCCCCACCTCTCTCTCTCTCTCTCTCTCTCTCTCTCTCTCTCTCTCTCTCTCTCATGAGTAGGGGGTTATGGATTCCACTTTTATTAATATCCCTCTTCATGCCTAGCAATGCTGGACACACAGATGTAAGCCTTTGAAGTCACCTCTCTCTGACACCCAGCATTAGAGCCTGACATGGAATCGGGGCCTCCATAAATGGAATGGGAAGAGGCACCCAATAAATACCTGTTATTTTGACCTGAGAGTCAGGGACCCATTTGACTGTTTATCTCTTTGTTATTCTTTAACTCCCTTACCTGACCTTACATAAAAATACCTTGCTGGGGAAAGGGACAAATTGAGGGAGATAGGGAGTGGTTTTACCCTGGTGTTGCACAGTGTCCTGCCCAGGCGACTGGGCTGCTGTGGCCCATAGGGAGGAGGGGGTAGGAGCTGGGAGTGTGGGGGCCACCCTGTAGGGAAAGTGGGCCCCAAAATGTAAGAGGTGGCCGAAACCAGACAGAGGCTTCACTAGACTCCTGAGGGAGAAATGTGAGCTGGGGGGCCTGAGGAAAGAAAAATAAATTTCGTTTAAAATGTGGTTCTTCTTGTTCTCTTCCCCCAGGAAGATTAGAGGCTGGGGGAGGGGGCTGCTGAGGCCCACGGAGCTGAGGGGAGCTAAGGTGGGAGGGAAGCCAGGAGAATTGGTGAGGCTCCTGGGAAGAAGATGTTTAAAGATAATTGAGAGACCTGCAGAGCTTGCTCGAGGGCAAGAGGGGAGGGGGCTTCATGTCTGTCTTTTGCCATTAATCCTCCCCTGTTGAGAATGCTGTACTACAGGTTTGCTAGAAAGGAAAATGCTGCCTGGTCAACCATCAGCATACTTTCCCAGGTGACCGGGGAACTAACGGGCAAAAGCACAAACCAGCGACAGCCGCCCACCTCACTTTCAAAGACTCAACCCTCCACTGCGGCTTTGCTTTGGGCTGAGGCTTCAGTGTTCACAGCAAGCAGTGTCCCCAGCGAGCAATGTCCCCAGGTGACTCCGGGACCGACTTTGAAATAGTCTGCAGTACTGACTGTGGACTTCAGTCACCAGCCTGGATTTCTTTCAGAGACTGTGTCCCACATTTTACTCGGGGATGGCCAGTTTAGGTCATGGGTTCTGAGCAGACTCAGTTCCCAGCCCCAAATTTCCTTTGGGAGCTTTGGCTGGCCTTCCCTGACCTGACCCAGACCCCCAAAGCTGCTGTCATTTAGGGATTTTCCCCCAAAGCCTGAGGGCCTGCAGATGGAGCCACCTGTGCACCAATTCACAACTCATCCTGCGGTGGGGTTAGAAACTAGTGACTTTGGTTCTCACGTGCACAGTGTGAAGACCACAGAGAAACTGTGATTTGAAACGACTTCCTTATGCTTCCTCCCAGCTGGACTCATCTGATGACTGAACAGCAAAACGAAAAGTCTGCGGGGTGAGCGGGGTAGGCAGCCACTCTAGGGCTTGGATGGCCTCGTTCTCTTCTGTTGTTCAACCTTAGAAAAAAATGCTTTGTGGTGGGTGTCCCCTACCTTTTCTTCCCCCTTATGATTAAAAGCTCCAGCTGAGTAAACTCTTCTCCCCAAAGCAGCAAAGAACACAGCGTTCGTAATTTGGTTTCACCACATAAAGTATACGCTTTTCTGTTTTTGAAACGTAACGAAGCAATCTTACTGTCCCATTGGAAGCACTGTGGGGAGAGAGGGCAGAGGGTGGCCACTGGGAGGGGATCGGCACATTCCCCTCCTTGACTGCCCTGAGCTCTGGAAGCTCTGTCGGCTGTCCCCTCCACTCAGCGCGGTCATCTTCACTCAGTCCTTCCACTTCTGCCTGGGAGAGGGCGGGCACGCAGTCCGTCCCCAGGGACCAGCACAGGACCTGGCTCGCTAGATGCTCACCAAACATCTGCTGAGTGTTGACTCAGCTGTCCAGGTGAGGCTCCCCGGGCTGATTCGTACCATTCTCCCACTTTTCTTGTTTGGAACCCTAAGTAGGAGCTGCTCTATTCAGCCCCTTCAGTTCCCTTTGTAGACCCCTTCTTGATACCTGTCATCTGATAAGTTCAACACTGAGTCACTGCCTCCCCGACCCCGCATCCCTATCCCCCGAGCAGAAGTCTCCCAGATCCAACTGGCTTCCTTCATAGACTCTGAGCCCCACCCCCTGAATCGTCTTCCCCATCCCAGCAGCCTCTTCTCCAGCCCTGGACTGCCGCGACCCCTGGGTTCCTGGCAGAACTTGCTTCCTCTCAGCTATTCATCTGCCCCTCCCAGGGATGGGTTCCAGCTGGTGTCCAGGTTTGTGCCACGTCCGGTCCCTCCAGCCACTTACAGAGGACCCTACTGCGGATACACCTTGTGCTTTAAGAAGAGATGTCAGAGTGGTTACTGGGGTTGTTTCTTGTTTTTCCCCTGGGGAGGAGAGACATAGAAGAGGGGGTACCCCAACGTTTCCTCTTCACTGTTCCTGACTTCAGCGACTCTCTTACCTGCACAACCTCAATGTCCTTGTGACCCATCTAGCCTGGTTTCTCATTTCCTTCACCCCCTCATCAACTAAACCCTTACCTCTGCTCCACTTCAACCACCATGGCCACACTTTGGGGCTTGTTCTCGCCTCTCCTGTCTGCCTTTAAAATCTTGAATTCACTGTACTTCACTTTCTGACTATATCCATTAATCCATCCATCCTGCTCATTTCCTTAGTCACCTGCTCATTTCCTCAGTCCTTAGACAGGCAAACCCCCAAGGCTTCTATTTCCTTGCCCTTCCATTTTCCCCTGGACAGTTTTAATACTCCTGGCTTTTTGTCTGTCCTTATGTATCCTGGACCTGACATGTGTAGTCCAATCACCTCTCTCAACCCCCTTGCCTCCTGGATTTTAGTGGCACTTCCTACATGTCCCCCGCCCCATATCCTCTCACTCTGCACCTGCTCTGCCTCAGGGCCTAGGATGTCAAATATTACTGGAAGAAATCAGAAGATTGTATGTATTTATGTCATGATAAACAAACTCTCATTGATCTCTCTGAGCCCTTAATGCTACTTGGCATTGCTTGTGCATATTCCTATGTAGCTCGCTCTCTGGGACTCTATGAAAGCTGACCCATACCTTCACTTTACTCTGCAAATTCCTCTTTCCTGCTTCCAACACTTAACCGAGCCTCGTAACTTTCCAGAGCACAAGCTCTCCTGACATTTTCCTTTCTGTCCCTGGACTCACCTATGATAAGACCCCACCTGTCCTCCTTCCCAACTTCCTACCTTCCAGGCTGGCGGGAAGAGGAGTCCTCATCAAGGTGACCCTCATGCCACTCTGTATCCCACCCCTTCCTGCCTCCTCCACTATCTTTTTCAGCAAATATCTTTACTCTTTCCTGTGTCTTCAGTCTCTCTGATATATGGAGCAAGTGAGAGGCAAGTGAAAACTAAGAACACTGAAGCCCACCTTACCTGCAATTCTCTTAGGGTGAGTCCGGAGGGTGTCCATGAATTGAGACAAGGTGCGGAGCTCTGTCCAAGCATGGCCAAGGTGCTGGCTCTCTGGTGCATCCATGAAGAGTTCCTGAAAATCTCGATATACTCTTGCCAAGCTGGAAGAAAGACAGCACCTCATCAATAATGACAGAACTGTCATTTTCATAAAAATAATACCACCTCATGCAACTTTTTAAGATACCACCTGCCATGACCTAGCTACCACATTACGTATATTTACAATACTGCCAAGGCAAAAGGAGAAAGATTATTCTTTCCTTGTACATATAAAATAATGGACAAGAGTAGTAAGCAATTTGTTCAGTATTCCAACTTTGGTAGGGCCAAGTCACCTCTCACCCCCATTCTCTATGCATCTTCTGTTAGAGAAACCTTAAATAGGTTGGTATTAGTAGATATTACTGGAAGTTCTTCCTAGCCATCACCTACTTCACTGAGGCCTGCCCTTCCAGCTGTTCACAGGGGTAGGTTCTGATAGTCATGCTTAACCCACAAGTTCCTCCTTGCACTTGTGCACACACACATCTCTGCCAAAAAGAATGAAGCCAGGCAAACAAGATGCATTCCCAGGAATTTAAATGATGTTCAAGGATGCTCTTCGATTGCCCAAGCCAAGGTGCTGTGAACTGGGCAACCAGCACCAGATTGGATACTGAGAAGCAGGGGACACTGATCCATGGAGAGAAGCAAATGAAGTGGGTGTCTATAGAGAGGCAGAGAGGATGGACCTTCAGGGCAAAAAGGCAGAGAGCAACAACTGACAACTCTCCCATTCTCGTCCAGCCACCACCCTTCTTTCCCCTGAGACCTGCCTTGCCGCCCTCGGCTTTGTGAGGTCTACTTTCCAAATCAGACATTTCCCTATGGGGCTTAAGCTTGTTTAAAAGGGTTTCTGTGCTTTGCAAACAAAAACTCCTTGAATAAACCAGTATTTCATCTGTAATATGTGTGTGTGAAATGTGAAACCCAGATTTTTGGGTTCAAATGCTGAGTACAACTGGAGTCTGAAACCCCCCTCCCCCAACTCTCATCCATCAATCTATAGACACAACCAGTGCTGGTCCCACCAAAACCCCACGCAGCCTCCACTGAGGGGTCTCCAGGGCTCCCTGAGTCTCACAGTGTGACCCATAGGATCCCTCTAGATGGGTAGTTGTTTCCTCTCAGCCACCTCAAGAGACTCAAGCTGAAAGTGTAGGTTGTCAATGAAAGCCTTCAGACAATATTTACAGCCATGGGAATCTCTCTGACAGGTGTTTCCTCTTCTACCTTCTTACAATCCAGGGGCCAGCAAAGAGTTACGTAGTACAGGCTCATGGGCCATGTAGGCTCTATCATTATTACTCAACTCTGCCATCGCAGGGCAAAGGCAGCAGGTTTGTTACCAGTGGAGAAAGCTTCCTCTGAGCATTAGGCTGACCTACCAAATGTGCTTTCCCTCTCTCTGTCTCTCTCTGTCTCTCTCTGTCTCTGTCTCTCTGCCTCTGTCTCTCCCTCTCTCTGCCTCCCTCTCTCTCTTTCTCTCTTTTAGCCAAAATGCAATTTTGTCCTGGAGGAATTATATCCAGAGCTCCTCTAAGAAAAAACTGGAATAATTAAATATTTCAGTCTTCATTTGATTTGCTATTTATGCAAGTAGGGTGAAGACTGCTATCCAATAAGCCCTTGTTGGTGACCCTTGGGTTTAAGCTTCACAAGCTGCAGGTCAAGTTCCACCCAGCAGGTGAAGGACAACACTGTCCCCATCCATGAGCCTTTGTCTGTAGGACATGCTTATACCATGTTCTTGCACCTCCTCCTCTGAAAGAAAATCTCAAAGGTAGACTCTCTCCTTATGAGATTGGATTTGAAATCTGACTCCAGACCAGAGGGCATTAACTTGGACTCCACGAGTTCCCTGATATTGATGTAACGTGTGTGTGTGTGTGTGTGTGTGTGTGTGTGTGTGTGTGCGCGCGCGCAGTTTTTTTGGGAGAGGGGACATCAATTTCATCAGCTCTGTGAATGGTCTTCAGCCAAACAGGGTAAGAACTGTTGCTCTCCAATGTGTACTAAGATTTTGTTGCCCAAGGGAAATGATGGCATCCACAAGAGAGTATTTGGAATTTGTTGTTTTCTCCCAGGAAGCAAATTTCTCCTCCCAAATTCAATTTCATTCACCCTTGAAATATTCCCTGAGTATTTTCTTAGCCTTTAGATGTCCAAGAAGGCTTTTAAAGGAAAGGAGATCTGTTAGGGTTGACCTGGGTAGAGCCATGTAAGACAACAGAAAGTGAACTGGGTTTTTCTCTTTCAGTGACTCCACCCGAGCAGGTGGACGACCTGGAGGCAGTGGACATATCTCAGCAGGGTGCTGCCATCAGACTTCAGGTCACAACTTGGAAATATAAGGAACAAGAAATCATGTTATATGGTATTCGTTTGAAGCTTTCTCCCAATGTCCCTGACAGCTAATAGAATGCTCCATAGAGGAAACATGCCCTGCTCCTGTGAGGGTTTAAGGGTTCAGGAGGCCACAAAAACATTCATTCAGCATTACATACTCTGTGTGTGTGCACGTGTGCGCTCTGGGATATGACAAGAATAAAGGGGTGTACAACTTCCTTCCCCTTCTGGTGGGAATCTCAACACTTACATGGAGTTGTTGTAGTTTGACACAATTCCAGGAGATTCCCCCGGGGTGGGACTCTGAAAACAAGGGTTGTTCACATTGCAAAAAATTCCCTGGAGCCATGGCAGCATTCCTGCTGAGGGCATCGCCTTGTTGGGAAAATGGCCTTTAAGACAGGAAATGAAGACAAGGAGTTAGTCATCAAGAACAAGCAAGACTCAAGCCCTAGGAGCTGAGGCCTCTGCAGGAAGAAGCCTGTTTCCTCTGGTGCTTTCCTTCATTCATTCACATTTAAGAAGCAGGAGCATCTAATATATGCCAGGCCCTGCTCTGGGTGCCAGAGACAGGGTCTCTTCTCTCAAGTTCCCAGTGTAGTGGGGGAGGGGCAGACCAGTTTTCTAATAGAGGCCTAGAGGAAAGTACAGAGGGCGAACAGAGGAGGAGCACAATATTGAATGGTGGGAGATGCAAAGGGATGTTAGCTCAAGAAGCCTCCATGAGTTGCTGATGCTTGCCTTAGTCCTTCAGCAACTATTCCAATGAAGACCTATCCTGAGTGGGCAAGATTGTAGGTTACTGGCTCCTGGGGTCGGGGGAAGGGAAAGAAGCAACAGCACAATGGACAGGAAGCTGATTTGGAACTTGTGGTCTGGAACTCATGAATGAGAAGGTGAGGAGCAAGAATAGGAGGCTGAACAGCTTTGCATAACTCCTGAGGTCTGCCTATCAGCTGCCTGGAGGGAGAGGAGGTTGTCCTGCCCAGAAGCCAGATGAAGGTTTTTTCCATGGTATAAAAGAGGCACTCACAGCTCACACTAAGTCCCAGGAGACATCTATCTCCCAAGACATGACATTTTATTAAGTGTGATTGTATAGCATCCCTTCTTCTATTTTCTCTAGCACCATGCATTACATATCCCTAAATTGGTTTCCGAAATATTTTAAAGAACTCATCTATACTCTGTTCACTTTAAAACTAGTAATAGTTTAGGTACAGAGAAGAAAAACAAAAATAAAAAAAAATAATCACGCAATTCTTCAGTGACCACATACAAGTATTTGCATAGGATGTGAAAGAATAAAAGGTTAGTTTGCATAATACTGATAAATCTCTGTTTTCTGCATTGTAGGCATGAAATGATGATAAGAAAATCCAGTGCTGGGACCTTTAGCCCCCCAAATTTTTCTAAACAAAAGGACAAGACTTCCAGGTCTGCCAAGGGTCCGCTGTTGTGCTTACATTCATGTTTGCTGTAGAGTGGGTTGACATTCCTTAACCAGATCAGGACCAGAAATAAAGATAAAGGCCACATGAGTTCCACCACAAAGCGAATCTAAAAAACAGAAAGAAAGATCAGTGATGTTAAGAGATTGTAGGAAACATAACCAGAGCAGGCACAACTTATCTCAGCACCTACCTATGCAGTAAGACTTTGGTTGTGGGAATTTCCTAAAGGACTTCTTCATTTTATTTCCTCTCCCGCACTACCTATACTCTGACATGTGAGACCAGCAAGACTTGGTGTCCATCTGAGCTCCCCTCTGCTACTGTTTTAGAAAACTGGAGGAGCACAGACCTTTCATCAAGGATCATCAGGATATGTGCTTCAGTGTTTTTTGGATGTTGCTGTACATGAATGCAGATTCTCCATGGCCACCCCAGATCTTGCCTGACTAACAAGCTCCCAGGGAATGTTGATGCGTTGTTGTAACCTCTCCTGTGGATGACGAAACAGAGGGCCAGGGAGGGCAGGTGACCTGTGCAGTGTCACATTTGCAGTGGTAACATTAGAACCAAAATCCAGCCTCCTGTCTCCAAAGTCAATGCCCTGCCCCTCCCCACTGCCCTGCCTCCTAGCACATGCTACACTATGCATGGTCACTAATGAATGAATGAACACACAAATGATTCTGTGAAGTTCTGTGATTCATAGCAAAGTCAAGAAAAATTCGTGTTTACCAACAGTTTTCTTTCAACAATTTCTTGTTGTTTAAAGAAGCAAAGCAAGGCATACGTCCATGGGTTTTTACAATACTGAAAGAGCTTGTTGAGAACAACATGTGGTTGAAAGTTGGTGTTTTTTAATTTAGGTTCAATTTAGAGTTTAAGGACTCTTAGCTGCAAAGGAAGAAGAACCAGTGAGTTGTTGCAGCCCATACTGTGGGGCATTGCATATGAGGGTGCAGGTTGGAGGTATGGGATTATGAGTCATAGGAGGGAGAGGAGGGAAAGCAAATTGAAGGATGTAATAGCTCTTTTATCCAACCCTCACTCCAGAGATCTTAGGAGGAAAACTCAAACATTTAAAGGAGAATTTCAGCAGGTGGCTAAGAATAGAGACTTAAGTATACATAGATCTGCCAGGGGCTATTTGCCTGGTTTTTAATCATTGTTGTTCCTTCCAAAAAATGTACTTAAACTCTCAGCAAAAGTGTGGACACCACAGGAGGTGCTCAACAGATGTTTGTTCCTTTCCTGCTGGTAAGGTCTGCTGGCAACTGAATTATTACAATCATAACCTGAATCCATGAAGACAAAAGGATAATGCATTGGAGAAAAAGCAAAAACTGTTCAGGGCAGGTGGTGATTATGCAGTTGCAACTTATTACAAAATGTTTTCCTTAAAATATGTGTGGGGAGGATGTGTTAGAGGAAATACACAAATATTATGGGAAGAAGAAAGAATAGAAGATTTTCCCTAGGGCACTCATTTTTCAGGGCTCCCCCTACACATTCTCCCACAAGACGGTCAAACACCAATATTTGGACAATTTCCACCCAGTGTTAAAGGGACTGACCTCAAGCACATTTGACAGACACTGGAATGCGGCAGTCCTTCCCTGGCACGCAAGTCAAGGGAGAAGGGGCTGAGCCTCTTCCCCAGCTCCCCGGTCCCTTGTTAACTCCCGGCCCTTATCAGGCCAGCACGACAGTTCCCACGGCTGCCCACACTTACCCTGTCCTATCACTCAGCCAATGTCAGGGTCATTAGTCCTTCATGTAAGTGGACCCCTCACTGGCTGTAAGCTTCCTGAGGTCAAGGACCACGTCTGTCCCCATCACCACTGCGACTCTAGAACCCAACACAGGGACCGGCTCGTAATAGGTGCCTGATAAATTGGAATGCGTGAGCCTCTGTCAAGACTAGTTTAGAAGGCTCCTCCAGGAAAGCTGGAGGTGACACAGAGGCTCAGGTCACCAACAATTTTCAGATTTCACACACCATGCTGGCTTCACACCTTCCATCCCGGGTCCTCCAATGAGTAAAGTTGGGGAGCAAGTCTGGCAAGACTGCGATGTGAGCGATGGATGCAAAGAGTGAAACCAGAAGTCTTTCCTGGTGTCTTGACCAAGGAAATGAGACAGCCAGTCCAGATTCTGCACGTTTGCCTCTTCCTTAAGACAACTGCTTACAGCCTTGGCTTCCTACCAAGTAAGTCAAACTCCTTCCACGTAGCAAGTCTACCTGGGGGCAGTCTGGTATATTAGACATTAACATTGGTTTGGGAATGGGAAGGTCTGAGTTAAGAATCACTCTGGGGCTTGGTTGACCTCTGAGTCTCAGTTTTCTCATGTGTGGAGCAGGACTGTTTTGTCCTACAGTGTACACCAGGGGTTAAGGGGATTTCAGCACTGAGGTTTTGTACTTGGCTCTGCTCCATATTAGCTGTGTGACCTTGAGTAACCCATTCAACCTCTGCATGCCTCAGGCTCTCAACTGTAAAATGGGGATGATGCCAAGACCTACCTCCCAGAGCAATGTGAGAATGAAGTGAGTTCACACTGTAAAACCCCTAAAGCAGAATCTGGCACTAGGTAACAGTTAATAAACAAGGGCTATTTATTATTGACTCTCACATCTCACACATAGCTCGGGGACACTGTGGGTAACTGCACATTGTAAAAGCTAAAGAGTCATGAGATAAAATTAAGATTATCTGCAAGCTCTTAGGCCTGCCCTCCACTCACATTCATTTCTTCCCTTTTTTTCTTTCCGAATTCAGAACAGGTCGTTTGCCAGTTTGGAAATGTGGGCCACCCGGAGAAACTAACAAATATGCTGTCTCCCGCTCCACACCTTAGAGTGGCTGGGACCAGGGGTAGGATCAGCCAGCCTGGCCTACATGTCCCATGAATAAAATTCCCAGACTCAAACCCGTACACCTCATTCCTCTTTGCAATGTTAGTCACACACTCTCTCATCTACTCACTCAGTCACTGAGTCACTGAGTCACTGGGTCACTCAGTCCTTACATTTTGGCAGTACCTGGTCTTTGCGAGCATTGTCATTTCAAGTCATCCCATCCGTGGGGGGTGGGCAAATCAGAATTCTTTCCTCCTTCACTCATTGCCTAGCCCTAGAGCAAGTGTGGCTTTGCAGGTGTTCCTCTTTACCATCTCTCTAAATTAGGGCTGCTGTTTCTCCCCCCCGCACCCCTCGTAATCCTTGCCCCTCACGTGATTCCCTTCGTTGACCTAGGTCTGCAGTTCTCATGTGCTGGAATCATGTGGGAGCTTAGGGCATGCCCCAGATCAGCTACATTAGTGCCTCTGATCTTGGGACATCGTTTTGTTTTGTTTTTAACACTTCTCAGGTAATTCCAAACGTGCAGCTGGGCCTGAAAACCACTGGCATCCATAGTGGTTGTAATCTCTGAAAAACATTTGTTGAGGTCAGTGTTATTGTTTTAACTCCGTGAACGTTTGTTTTGGAGGGACTGCATTTCACACTTCACTCCCTGCACAAAGACCACGAGCAATCCTTTTCCAGCCTGGCAGGTCCTCACAACAACCCCTTCTCCCTCCCCCAGAATCGTGCTCAGTACCCGCACCCCAGAGCGGCATCCTTGTCCTTGATGCTCAACTGCGCAGGGCATACCCCAGGGAGAAATTCCACAGTGTAATTAAAAACATGTTTTCAGAGCAGCTCTGACTACCCCCACCCCTTCCCTTTAAACATGTCTGTAACTTTAATTAAGCCCAGCCAAACTCAGAAGGGGTCGGTGGAAATTTTTTTTCCGAACTGGTATTTCCTTGTTCTCTTTTTTGCTTCCCCTCCCCCTCTCTTTACCATGTGGGAGGACAGTCTATGGGAAGGACAGAGTTGTGCTTGTTGTTCTAAATCATGGCCAGTTAGACAGCCCCCCACACTCTACTCTGTTTTCAATTTAAAAGAGGGTAGCCAAGGCTTGACATGAACTGTGCGATTCTCCCTTCTGCACCCAGAGCCCAGACAGAATTCTTCGCCTGAACAAATATGACCCCGGACCTGGGCACACTTGGAGCTGGCTGCCCAGCCTCCCTCCATCTTCCAGGGATTCTGGGACCCGGGGATGAAACCAAGGGCAGGGGTTGTGTCTAACTCACCTGGCCATACGGGATGTGCAGGGTCCAGTGTTCGTTTACATTTGTTGTCCTGGTGTAATTGTTAAAGTGCCCCCTCACTTTTGTAACTGCCCTGGTTTGGATGAAAAATTAGATGGGCACCCTATCATTGTGGTCTTCATGGTCAGCTTATTAGATAAGGCTTGATACATGGGGGCAGTACGGGGTAATGGCCGTGTTTGCCAGTCTGGAGTTTTAGGTCCAGCCCCACCAGCCACTAACCTCTGAAGTCTCAGTGATCTCATCATTACCCATGGGGATAATAGTGGTATCTGTCTCATGCAAGTGAGGTGAGGGTTAAATGAGGTGACAGTACAGTGCCAGGTACTTAGTAATACTTGATAAATGTTAATGGGGGCGGGGAGGGGGTGGAAAGGAGGGAAGAACATCTGAAGATTTTCATCTTACGCCCTTAGGGATTGGGAGAGGAGGAATGGGGAAACTTGGTATCTGTTTTTGCTCTTGCTCATAATAGTAAACACCCCAAACCATGGAAGTTTGAGAAATTAAAAACATAGGAACTGAGTTTATGGGCTGAGCATGTTGCACTTTTTTTTTTTTTTTTTTACCTTAGAGTCACCATTTGTGCAGGCAGAAGCTTCTAGAAGAATCAAAAACTTAGGGAAAGAACCACAGACCCCTCTCAGAGCTCCTAAGGGCTGTGGAGTATGCCTCTATCTTTACCCAAACCTCCTCGAAATTCCTGGAATGTGGTAGCTGTGGGCAAGCGGGCTGGAGGTATACCAGATTAGAGATCTCAATTTCCAGGCCATCAGGATGGCATCAAAAGAATATCAACCAGACCAGGTGCATCCTGGTAGATTCCCCCAGCTAAGGTCCTTAGCATGAATTGCCCCATCTCACCCTAGAGGGGCTGGCCACGTGGAAAAGACAGTTCCTGGACAGGGGATGCCCACTGATGCCAGGGAAAGGCAACAGACTGTGAGGAGCTTGGAGACAAGGCCTGTCTTTAAAAAGTAGGTTGGTCTCTGTAACTGCGACAAGCTTGCCACAGGAATAGAGTCGCGTCAGGCGAGGTATATTCCCTGATGGCTGTAGAGAGCACGTTGAGAGTAAAAGTAAGTGAGAGTCTTAGTTTCTTAGGGAAGAGGAGGCTAAGGAGGGAAGATAGTTGCGAATTGGCTTTTCTTCATTGTTCCACAGACTGGGAAGCAGTCAGGGACCGTGATTGTCTTGTTTGCCATTATATGCCCAGCACCTGGCACAGCTCCTGGTGGTTATCAAGTATTTGTTGACAAAGGGAACAAATGAATAAATAAATAAAGTTAATAATGAGTCTTGTTTAAGTTTTGTCGGTATTCATCCTATTCATCCTAGAATGGAAGCTCCTGGAAACAAGGGATTGAGTCTCTGACTACTGTTTGCACTTGGCTCCTGGGAGCAACAAAAAATTTTCACACCAACTTGAAAAATTATACCAGCATTGACAAAAAAAAAAAAAAAAAAAAAAAGCTTTCTGATGTCAGCGGTGTTTCCCACAGATGAGGAAGTTCAAGTTTGGCTTCCCTCTCCCACCTCCCTAAGTCCTGTCCAAGCCACACACAGGAACGAACCATCTGCACACAGGGTTGAATCGCATCCCTCATTCCCTTGTGTGCTAGTTATTAAGCAGTTGTCCCTCAGCCCAAACCCCCCGCCACCCAGGGCTCCCTCCTCTTGGGTCTGAAACTGAGACCCCAGCAGCAGCCTCATTTCACCCCTCCCTCACAGGTCTGAGTCTCAGCTCCACTGACCTCTCCTCTGTGTTTCCAAGTCTTACTAATTCCAGTTTCTTCTCTTGGTTCACTCTGCTCTGGGGCTGGTCACCGTGTCCTGCCATAGCTACTTCCATGCCACCTTGGAGTTCTCTCTTACCCTTTCAGCTACCAGTTTTTTACTTAGAGAACACCTTCTCATGTTAAATTCTCTCTGACTGAGACATTCAACTGTAAGTCTTCAAATGTTGTACCAGTTGGTCCACTTTTTTTCTGTCCCATCCCTTCCAGCACCCAGGAAAACCCTGTCCTGCCTACAGAAATCCCTCCAGAATCAAGGCTTTGAACAAATCTCTTCTTCCCCACAGCAGATCTTCCTCCCTGTCCACCTTCCAAACTCTCCTTTCCTTGCCTGGATCCTGTCTTTCTAAGCTCAGCCCTGCCCTCTTTTCACCTCCTTCTCCTTCCTCTTTCAGCTCCTATAGTCATTTCATAGTCATATGGCATTTGTACAACTCTGCAAGCCTGCAGTCAAGTGCACATTTCCTTAGTTACATATTTACCTGTTTCCTGTTTCCAGAAACAATTTAGAAGTAGGTTGGCATTTACATGTACACCCTTGGGTGCTTTGATTTCTTGGGGTTCTTGCCTGTACTTTCCTGGCATTTGGCCTACGCTACTTTTATTGCTTTTGGTCTCAAAACATACCTCGGGGTTTCCCAGCCTGACTAGAAGTGAGTCCAGGGTGGAATCTGCATCTTGTTCTGTCAGTCCCCGGTCCAGCCCAGCCCTGTATCTGCTCACTGAAAAGGCTCAGTGAATGTCTGTGATGATCGATAAGGTGTGTTCTACCTCACTGGATCTAAGACACCATCAATTGCAAGATGCACTGTTGTTTTTGCACGCTGAAGAAGTAACAAGTGTGTCCTGTTAAACTGTCACTTGATTGTGAGCTGCATTCCAACTTCAGAAATGTGAAAATGTGAAAAACCAACGTGCCTCGTAGAATTGATAAAAGTACAGTATCACGCTGGGAAGCTCTTGGAGAGCATTATCTTCCACTGATCCTGTTCTTCAGAGCTTAGGTTCTTCCCACTACACAGGAAGGGTGCTCAAGGTTGTGTGGACTGGACTGACAAGTTTAAAAACCAGGATACGGAAATGGGTGGGCAATAGATTCATAGGCAAGGCAGGCAAAAGAAGACTTGGATGTGGCCACGGTGGGCTACAGGTGGAAAGTGCCCATCTCAGGATAGAGAAGTATGTCTTCCTGTGAAGGACACTTGCCAGAGAGGCTCACGGAGCATCCAGGCAGTCAAGTGCTGCTTGAGTGCTAAGTGGCAACCAGCCCACCCACTGCTCACCCTCCTCGCCCCGCCCCACCCCACCTCCTCGCTGCTCTGATTTTCTTGCTCTGCACTTCACTTTGAGACCACAGACTGAACCTGTTACCTTTTGCCTTTTCCGCAGGGTCCAGTTCTTCCAGAGCAAAAGCTGGATTTGTCTCGCGAAGCCCATGATGGCGACCACAGGAGACCCATAAATCACTCGGAGCCCTTCTTCTATGGCTGAGGTTCACGGGCAGCAGTGGACATAAGTGCCCCAGAGCACCTCCTGCTCAGTCTGCTTTGTCCTTCTCTGGGTGATTAAAGGTTCATTTTCCCCTTCAAAGCATAATCCCTTTTAATTACACATAAGCCCTTCGTAGAAAAAGCAGGCCTACACGTTGCTGTCTCCCTTTAAGGCAGTGAAAGAGAAACCTAAAGACAAGTGACTGGGCACTAAGCAAGTTGAGGAGGCATTTAATAGGAACCCCAGATCCTTAGCCTCCTACTTCCATCAAAGATGTTCCTGGGATTCCTGAAAGGGAAGCTTTTGGGAATCTATGACCTTGGAAATTTGAGTCAAAATCTTTTTGCATAATTACAGGCTGGGTTTTGCTCTCCTCCGTAGCCTGCCCTGAGCCAGTGTCCAGGTTTGATTGCACCTGTAAGCCCCACTTGCCAGATCTAACGTGATCTCTCCCCCTTTTTTTTAGCTGTTTAATTTGGTCTGTAGTGACCTTAGACCAGCTATTTAGGGGCATCTCTGAGTTTAGTGAATGGTAAATCATTTTTTTAAATTATTTTTTAAAATCTCTTGTGCTAAAATTCATCTACAAGTCGTGGGTGTCTGGAGCTGTGCTGAAAAGTCACTGAAACCCTCCAGGCCCAGAGGGACAGAGCCCATGATTGACCAGCCCTGTCTGATGCTGGCTGGGCTTGAGGAGAGGGAGCTGGTGAGCCAGCTGTCGTTCCAGCTTGCAGTCGGGTGTTGGTAGATGACTGCATCCTCTGGAGATGGATCTATGATCCAAGGGGCACCACAAGCAAAAGACTCCCTGTTGTTTCACCACTGGGAACTTTTAGTCTCTACCTCCTCAAATCAGAAGTTGCATCTCTTTGAAAGGTCCCCTTGAGACCTATGTAGTGTGGAGGGAGAGCCACAGAGTAGAAATAGATGCTGACTTCACAGGGTTTGTAATCTGGTTGTAAACATGGAACACGAACTTGGATAAATTAAAGGAGTATGTGAGGGAAGCCATGAGGGAATATGGTCTATCTAAGAGAAGGGGGATGATTTCTACTTAGGATATCAAAAAGGCTTCTTGCAGGTGGTGGCATTAAAAATAAGTTTTGATGAATTACAAAATTATACTTTATGGCTTACAAATTGCTTTTGCATATGATATCTCATTTTACCTTCACTATAATTTTGTGAGGTAGATATTCACTCTATTTTATATACAAGGAGCATGAAGCCTACTGGGATTAAATACTTTGCTCAGGGTCACACACGACAATGCTGGGTTCCCATCATATAAACCCTCTACAAAGAGAAAGAGGCAGAAATAGCTTATCCTGCCCAAAGAAAGCACAAGAAGGGAAGCACGGCTGGAATGGAGGCTATGGATGGAGGAGTGCTGAGAGAAGGGGCTAGAAGGGGAAATAGAGACCAGACTCAAGAGCAGATGATTACTATTGACTTGACTGAGATTTCCAGAGCTTCTGCAAAGAGACCTCTGGGTGACCCACAGGTACAGAGCACCCTCAAACAGAGGCAAACTCTGCGTAGAATCATTCAGATCTTTTTGCATGCTAGAGTGTAGGTTTTATCATGCAAGAGACTATGGCATATTTTTTCCTAATGGCTGCCAAGAGTATTAAGTTCACACTGGTAACAGTGTGGGTGGATGGGGAAACAGAGAGCCTGGGCAGAGGCAGTAACAGGAGAGGAATTAAAATGATAGAAGGAAGGAAATACAGTGGCTTATTGGAATTGGGTGATGAAAAAAAGGAAGAAGATGAAGAAGGATTGGGGTTGAGGATGTGGTTGGCTGGGTAGTGAGTTGGAGATGCCAGAGAAGGAGTAAGGAGAAAGCAGGAGAGAGGACAGGCTTACATTTGATATATTGGCTTTGAGGTCCCTATGATGACATCTGAGTAGAGATATTCAGTAGGCAGTTCTGGGATGGAGACACAGATTTGGGATGATCAGCATATAGATAAAGCCCTGGAAGTGATTAAGCAGAGTCTCCAGAGATGATAAACTTAGAGAGTTTGTGGGGTCACTGTGGGACAACTACAGTTGATGAAGGAATATGCTTCATTCCAAATTCCCAAAGGGAAAAATCGTTGTAGTCAGCAGATATCAACTATATAAATTGTGTTCTGTTATAGTTTTTAAATAATCCATTTTTCATTGAGTTACAAAAGAAAAACTTGAAATATGAGCACTTCGCTATAATTTAATTGATGATACTCCAATAGCATTATTCCTATTGAACTGATGTTCTTGCCTGAACAAATGTTTGTTGATGTTGACATTTTTTTACTGTCATAAAATACACATAACATAAAATTTACCACTTTAACCACTTTAAAGTGTATAGTTCAGTAGTGTTAAGTATATTCACGCTGTTGTCCACCCATCACCACTATTCGCCCCCAGGAATTTTTTCACCTTGCAAGACTGAAACTATATGCCCATTAAAAATAGTTCTCCATTTACTATTGCCCCCTCTGCTCCTGGCAAAGACCATTTTACTTTCTGTCTGTATAAAATTTAGCTACACTATCTACCTACACAAATCAAATATATTTGTCCTTTTGTATCTCTGGCTTATTTAATTTAGCATAATCTTGTCTATGGCCATGCCACCCTGAACAAGCCCGATCCCGTCTGCTCTTGGAAGCTAAGCAGAGTTGGGCCTGGTTAGTACTGGGATGGGAGATCATGTAAAAAGACCAGGTTTTGTAGGCATAAAAAATAAAAAAATAAGGGATTATAAACTGACAAGGTCCTTGCAATCTGTGAGATCAACCAAGGGTTGACTTGCCTAAAAAAACAAAAAACAAAAAACATAATTTTCAAGTTTCATCCATGTCATGGCAAGTGTCAGATTTTTTTCCTTTTCAAGTCCAAATAATATTTTATTATATGTATATACCATGTTTTGTTGACCCATTCATTGATTTATAGTCATTTGGGCTGTTTCCACCTTTTTGCTAATGCAGCTATAAAAATGGGTGCACAGATATCTGTTCAAATCTCTGCTTTCAATTTTTGGGATTATATATCCAAAAGTGGAATGCTGGATCAAATGGTGATTCTATATTTAACTTTTTTAGGAACTACCATACTGTTTTTTTATAACCAGCTATATCATTTTACATTTCCATCTGTAGTGTATGAAGTTTCCAATTTCTCCACATCCTCACCAATACTTTTTATTTTCTCTTTTTGTTTTGTTTTGTTTTACTTTACAATAGGCATCTTAATGGGTGTAAGATGGTATCTCATTATGATTTTGATTTCCATTTCCCTAATGATTAGTGATGTTAAGGATACTTACTCTTTAAATATTATAGCTCTATTCAGGTGTGCATTTTTTTCCGCGTAGATAATTACAGTTGTTTAAAAAGAATGTCAGAATAAAAGCCTGTGTTCTCAGTTATCTCAAATATTTCTGAGAATATGCCTAGTTAATCAAGAATGGTGCTGATAACTGATATTTCATTTTCACAGTTATCACCAGTAACTCTTTTGATTAGGGTAAATCTGGAATTGATGTAAAGGTAGAGAATGCAGTGTTCTCAGACTAGAACACTACTCATGGATTGAGAATTGTGAAGTTAAGTGATGAACCATTTTAACCCATGTTAATCATCAGAAATACAAAGAAGTCAAGACAAA
Organism: Cynopterus sphinx; assembly: GCA_030015415.1. Lineage (NCBI taxonomy): Eukaryota > Metazoa > Chordata > Mammalia > Chiroptera > Pteropodidae > Cynopterus > Cynopterus sphinx. Next base: position 65,429,583 of record CM057387.1, on the reverse strand, counting down.
TGGTGAATTTTTTCAGATTTCGTCATTCTAATTTCTGAAGTTTGAAATGCAGTGTTATCAAAGAAGTGACATTTTATTTCTTGTACCAGTTATTCTACTGACAAAAATTTAGTAATAAAAAAAAATTATAATTAAAAAAAATCTATTTGAAGAAAAGCTCTGGAAAATGTATAAATTAAATGAACTAGAAAAACTTTAGTTTTGGAGTAAAGATAAATTTGATAATGAAACTAATACCAATAGTTAGCCATCAGTTCACTTGAAACAAGCTGAACTGTTCACTTGAAACAAGCTGAGGAAAATAGAACATCCTCCAAACACATCACTGAACATATTATACTTCTTTGGAAACAGTAATTATAAATGATGTAAGAAGCATTATAAATCTATATTGTAAGCATAAAGATAGGTTTGAGACGTCAAAACTGTAAGATAAAGAAAAATATTTTGATTTCTCAATTTGGGTTTATTCTTACCAAATTCAAAACTGAATCATTGGGTGATTAAAACCTGAAAGTCCTTCAATCATGAGTAACAAATTACTTCTTCAGCTCATTCAATAATATTTGATAAGGTAATGCTGCAATGAATAAATAAACATCAGTTTATAAAAATTATTCAGAAAAAAAAAACCAAAAAACAAGAGGAGGTGGAAGCTGCTGGCAGGTCATCTACCTGGCTCACAAAAATTTGTCCTCCTCTGAGGGTGACCCCAGAGCCAAGGGAAGGTCTACAGTAGACATGTGGATGCTGTCGGTCCCTGTACCCTGGCTGTAGCTGATTGGTCATGTGTGGTTACGTGACCTTAGGTAGGCCATTCAGAGCCTCGTCACAGAATTTTTGACTGTGGACCTGAGAAAAGCATGAGTTCATCTTTACAAAAGTTCAGAAGCTATGAGAAATTAGAGGCCAGGCTCGGTCGCAAGGTTCAGTTTGTACAAAGGTGCAAAGGTGTCCAAGTGAAGAGTGGAATTTGGGCTGAAATCTCACTTGCTTTTGCTGACCAACCATGGGCCGTGATATAATAGGGCTGCATCCAAGAGAAAGAAGTGGCTTTTTCTTTTTCAGAAAGGGGCCTTCTGCTCACCAAACTATGCAACTGGGAGGCTGCCTCTACCCAAAAGGAGTGCCTTTTCTAATTTGCAGGAAAGTGCCATACAGGCTAGCTGTGGCCCTGAGGCTGTGTACCTTACCACATGGAGATCTCTGGTCTGCAGTAAGAGGGAGTGAAGGGAATGTGCAGAGAGGCGGAGGCAGACAGCATCCGTCTCAGCTGCAGCTGTGGCTGTTGCCGGCTGTCCTTGAGACACAGCTGCTCCCCTGATTTTCTTTTAGGCAGTTTAACTGTAAAACACCCCAATCCTTCCAGTAAAATCTCCTCTTGCCTAACTTAGCTCAAGTTTGCTTCTATTAATTGCAACAGAAAGACTCTAGACTAACGTGAGTTGTATTAATCTAGGAGAGGATATGTCCTGGACCAACTGACATAAGGCAAAAAAAGAAAAAAATATATAATTTGCAGCCTATTGGAATGTACCTGAATAAAGTTCTTGGGTAGGTACATGATTGCAATATTAATATAAGCAGAAAACTCAGTAGAGTTGCAGCAAAGTTTAAAGGAGAAGAAGAGCTATACTGTTGTAGTTTTTAAGAAAGTAAAGGAACTCCAAACTGTTCGATATTGTCAATTCCTATATCTATTAGGGAAGGGCTGACAATTTTTAAAAACATGCTAAGCAATGTGAAAGTGTAGCAAGTAGGATGATCTTTGGCAGATTCAAAACACATCAGTTATTGTACATATAAGCTGGGACTGACGCACTTTCAAAATTTATCAGAACATTATAAAAATTATATCAATTGATTCTTAAAATACAGTGGTGGTCAATGAATCAAGTGAGATGTTTATAATAGTTTTTGATTTTGAACCAACTTTTTGTTTAAAAATTACTTACTATTCACTAAGCGTTATAAGAATTCCTTCTAAAGAGTCTCAAAGTGAAACTGTAAACACATTTTTCCTTTGTTTTTAAAACTAGAAGCAATACCACATAGTTTATCATCAGAGAGAAATGATGAGTGTTTCAAAACTATTTGGCACAGAGTAGAAGGGATTTCCTTAGAAAATAATCTCTAATGGTCCCATATTTAAAAATATCTTTGAAGGAGGAAAAATTAAAAATGAAAAGAATTTTCAGAGAGCATTTTTCCTACCTCCACAGGATGATATAAAACAAGTATCTATTACTATGGATTACTAACTACATCACTATATTTAAATTTACCTTTTTTTCTGAGGATGATTATACCAAAATAAAAATAATTTATGAATTAAGTAAAGCAATATCAAAATATGTAAAAAAAAATCAACTAGTATAATCTTAGAACTTTGCTTTTACTTAAAATAGTTATAGCTTAATTTAACTAATTTAACTAATCTCGGCTCTTACTTGAGACCTGATCTCATTGAGCCTTGTGGCTTAGAGCTATTATTGATTTGATTTGGCTGGTCACTGCAGAGAGAATGGCATGACTCCTTTTCAACTTGGGTAGGAATATTAACACTGTCATAAAGAGGTCCATGCCCATCACTAATTATTGTGGAGTAGAAAATAGTGACTAAACGAATAGAATTTAAGCATGCAGTGGTACTGTGGAATCACTGGCCCCATACACTGAGAAATATATTTTACAAATCAAATCTCTCTTATGAGAATCTTGCACATTAGCTGGCACTAATTTAATCTTTCCTGTAAGAATTTCATCCTTCGGTTTGTTATTGTTAGGTTAATGTGCAGACATTAATTTTTAGCTGATGGAAATAGTACTGTTTGAAAAACTATTCACCTGAAACGTTACCACGAGCTTCATTCTTACTTAGTAAGAGGAGACATTGTTCCCATGGCTAAGCAAGTATTGCCCATCTGCTCCCCAAATATTCCAGAGCTGCTCTGGGGGACTATGTGGAGGGGGAGGTCTAGAATGAAAATCTAGGCAGTTCGCCATTTGAAAAGCAAGCATACTAGTCTTTTATCACACAACACCTTCTAGTAGCAAAACCTAGAAACTTGCCATATGCCCATTACAGAAGCATGGATAAATGAATTGTGGTGTATTCTGCTAATCAAAGCTCATCCAGTGATGGGCATGAACAAAGTCCACCTACAAAAATATGGATAATTCTCCGATCCAGAGTGCTGAGCAAAAGAAGCCTGACACAAAGCATTCGTAGCCCACATTTACCTGAAGTTCAAGGGCAGGCAAAACCTGTCGCTGATGTTTAAAGTCAGGCTGATAGCTACTGTTTGCAGGGTACAGGGTGGATGGAAGAGAGTTTCTGGGGTTGCTGGAAACAGTCTGTCTTTTGATTTGGGTGCCAGTCACTCAGGTATGTTCAGTTTGTGAAAATTATCAGCCTGTGAACATGTGATTTATATGCTTCTCTGTATGTACATTGTATTTCAATAATAATCTTCCTTTTATTTATTTATTTTTTTTTAAAAGCCAGTGAAGGGATAGAATATCCAGTGAAAGAGCCAAAGTGGAATGAACTAGAAATTATGGGGAAACATCTGGAAAGAGGGGTGCCTTGGAAGTGACAGAAAGGGGATATTTCAAGAAGGAGAAATTGATCTGCAGTATCAAATGGTTCAAGAAGGGCGAGTCAGATAAAGACTGAAAGCGGTCCATTGGACTTGATGACTGACCTCTGAGAGGACAGTTTTAATGGGAGGCAGAAGCCAGATAGCAGAGGGCTGAAGAGTGAGACGGGAAGAGTGCAGCTGGTCTTTCAAGTAGCTTGACAGTGCAGGGAAAGAGTGACAGAGACAGTAGCTACGGGGAACATCAGGTCCAGCAGGTCTTCTTTTCCTTGAAGATGAGAGATTCGACCACATTAAAATGTGGGAAAGAACCAGTTGAAAAAAAGATACTAAAGGTCATGAAGGATGATTGATGGGGTCCCAAAGAAGGGGAGGAGGTAGAATTAGCCTTGGGCAGGGAGAGGGGCACTTTGCATTCCAGGGACACTGTGATGGGGGTGGGGGGCGGGGGCCAGGAAGATGCAGGTGCAGATTCACTTAAGGAGCCAAAGCCAGGAGTTGAGGGTGTTCACCCTGGCTGCTCCTATGTTAAAGGTGGCACAGGGAAAGTAACAAGATTAAGTGAGATGACGTGAAAATACCTGGTGAATTATAAATTAGTAACAAACATGCAGATCTATAGTATCGTCTCTTCTTTGCCCTCCTTTGAAGCAAAGTACGTGTTTAGTCTGCTGTCTTAAATGGGAGAGGAATTTATATACAGTTTGTAAATCTTAGGGGTGAAATCCCCCTCCCACCATATGCCACACACACACACACACACACACACACAATTATATTCATCTAATTAGTTGGTAAATTATAGGTATTCTTGTTATTCAATTCATGTTGACAGTTTAAACCCATAATGTTTTCTGGAGTTTTTTTTTCTCATTTCCAGTTATATGTGCTCCAGGAGAACTGGACCATTTCAAAGGTCTGCTGTCTCTTGGAAAACACGGTCCTACTGTGTGGGTCTCATCATCCACCTCAACCTACATGGCACCCTCCAGGCCCCTGTTGGTTCCCCTGCTCTGTCTCCTGGATACCCAGCTCCAGTCGTATCTCTGGAGTTGGTCCAACTTTTTTCTTCTTCTTCAGACTGCATGATACATCTACTGGCATGCCCACCTTCATCAAAGACAGATCAATTTGGGGAAATTATTCATATTGAAAATAAAGATCTGGAAATGTATCCATTTATCTTTGAAAACTCCTTGTGGACTTTGGGAGGTGGGAAAGGGATAGTCCATACGCCCGAGCATGAAGAACTCGGCTCTAGCAGAATAAAAGTAAATCAAGCTGTTATCAAAAGAGAAGAGGCAGGTTGCTTTACAAGCACATTTTTATACACTCACTTCAAAAGCTGTTTAGAGTTTTGCTGACTTAACATTCAGAAAACCCACCAGAGCCCAGAGATTTTACATTTTCTGGGTATTAAGTGCAAAATACTTGGACAGATAACAGAGTTTCATGGGATACCAAGGAGTGTTTCATAGCAGGCCATTAGTCTAGGCTGTTATCACATGAGCCTCAGCAGGAGTTTTGAGCTGCTGGCTGTGTATGGCGTATGATAACACCTGAGTGACCCACTCCTGGGCCAGACTTTTCACTCCATGATGGGCATCGTCAGCTCGCCTTTACGAGTTAGACATTCCCTAGGGCTCTGGCCAGAGTCAAGCAAGGGACAAACTTAAAAAACAAGGAAAAGAGACATTCCAGTGCCAAAAATAATTTTTGAGAATCAGGGATCTGGAGTGATTCAGAACAACTTCTCTGTGGTGATATTTTTAATAAGATGAATAATAGCAGTGCTTTGAGTACCTGTGCAGAAGGTGCATGACTCCTTACAATGCTGGGGAAGACTTGGCACCTGCCTTCAGAAATTTACCATCAGAAAGTTGGCAAGTAAAATTTCCCCAGCTCCTGGCCGTGTGTGTTCATCTACACGATTTTCAGCAATAGGTACAGAGCCCGCATCCTGGTGCCACCTTGAAACCATTCACCTGCCAAGTGGCAAGGCCACATAATGACCAAAAATGATGTCAATTCTCCAGTGACTGTTTGGCCTTGAGCTTGGGGAGAACAGGAAAGTGGAAACCACTTAGGCAGCATTCTGTGAGATGGGAGAAGTGGTGGGAAAATATTTTACGTGTTTCTTGGCTGCTTGGCCTGATAAAACTTGTGGTTTGTTGTCAGATTCCTTCAGCTAAATTTGTCAAAGGGACAAAAACTTCTCTTGGGTGAAGGAAATCTCTTTCTTCATACAGCTCCTTATCACCCCCTTCCTTAATGACTCAGCATCCTGACCCTCTGCTCCTTTGGAGCTAGAGAAGTTGAAACCTGGAAGAGGTCTGTTTGCTTAGGTACAAATAGTGTGTCAGCCTTTGTCCCTGCCCTGGGCTCATCTCTATCTCAGCCCCAGTGGGAACATTGCTCAGTCATTTTAGTAGAGCACAGATGGCCTTGGGAACACTGGGGGCCAAGCAGTCTCTCTTCAGTCATCTGAAAGCCCCATGTGTGGTATGCAAGCAGCTTCTGTCTCCAATGGGTAATCAAATTCTGATTCTCTTTACTCCTTAATGAAATTAAATTATTTTTAAAATACTGTTTCTTGATATCAATCAATAAAGATTTGGGAGTGAGTGCTGTGGTATTATGAAAAAGCATAGTCTTTGAAACCAGACATAACTAGGTGCAGATCTCACATCTGCCCCTTAGCTGTCTTTTTCAAAAAGGAAAAAAACCCAGGATATTACTATTAAAATGATGAGAGAAAATGTCTGCATTAAATCAGGAGATTCTCAAGAAAATACATGAAGAGGTTTTTTTTTTTTGGTTTTGTTTTTAGTAAATGATGCTTCTTTATTTTTCTCTCAACAGTTATTTAAGTTTATTAGATTATATTTGGAGAAAGATTGGACATGGTTCATTCAAATCCCTTAATACAGAAGACTGTTGCTTTTTAAAGAAGTCATATCAGGTCAATATTGGTTTCTTGGCAAGATCTGGAGAAGCCATCTTAAGTAAAAGTCTGTCATCAAGGACAAAACAAACCTTGCAGTAAAATAGTTATCACTGGCTTTAAACCTTTGGTAATTAAATTGCAGCTAGAGAGTGACAAACACTCAGGGCCTAAACCAAGGAATGAAGCCCAGCAGAGCTATTACAACTGTTTTCCTTAGGACTTCGACTTTTTCTCTGAAAGATGCTGGATCAAGACTTTCAAGATATCAAAAATAAATTCTCACTTTTCAAACTAGAGACTCATGCCTTGTGTAGAAGGTGTATTCATGGTTTGTATCTTGTGTGTAATGCAGCAAAAAAGCATATTTCTTAGAGACTGAATAAAACAATTATTTAACTCAAGTTGCCTTTCTTATGGGGTGAGTGCATTCACCCTGAATAGGGTAGGTGGGAGGCTGATGAGCTTTGGAGAGAATGTCAAAAGAACATTTACTGTTATTATTTCTACTGATGAAGACATGAAGAAATCACTAGAGAACAGTCAGCGATAGCCGCGACAAGCTCCTCTGAGATGTCTGTTTTCAAATAGATCAAGCTTTTGTCAATTGCCTTTTACTTTTACCATGTTTGCCAGATCCATGTGACACCTGCTTTATTATAGTTAATTAATTTGGCTCACTGTTTATACTTAGCTGAATCCTTAACAATAATTTGGAAAGTCACAGGGTTTTTGTTATATTTTTCAAGGGTACTTTAGAGCTCAGAACCAATAAAATATGTTGTTCATGGAACTCTTAAAACAATCTTGTGCCTCACCAGTAGACGCACCATAATTTGAAAGGCACTCCTTTAGATGATCAAATATATCATGAAAGGACTGTTAAAGGCAAAGGATTGATGGTTATTTTCTTTTTCTATACTAATCAAGCATTCTCCCAACCTCTTTCTGGTAAAAGAAACTCTTAAATATCTAAAATTGCTTTCATGTACACCATCCTACTTGATCCTCACAACTCCCTGTGAGGTGGGCTGGGTAAAGATTATGACCTCCACTCATGGAGAAAATTAAAGATCAGAGTTTAAATTACTTACTCGAAGACACATAACCAGTCCTTATTAAGGCACGAATAAAAACTTAAGCTTTTTATTCTTTGTCAGTCAGTAACATCACACTTCTCCTTAGTGAACTCATGGTCGACAGAGGCCAGATGTGTGTATGTGTGTTTAAGCTACTCTCATCATCAAGTACCTATTTCAAAGGCTTAAGAGGGATTTAAGTCAAGGTCCACTTGTCACAGAGACAAGACTTCCATTCCAATTCAATGGAAAATAGTGTGGCTTCTATTCTCTTCAAGATTTTGGTGGTTAAGGACACATGCTTTAGAGTCAGATACACTTGGGTTTGAAACTCTAGTGCACTGCTTATCAGATATATGACTCCAGGAATGTTTTAAAATGTTTAATTTTGATCAGTTTCATCATCTGAAAAGTGAGAATAATAATTTTAATATCTGTTGCATAGGGTAGTTGTTGATCAACTGAAATGGTATGAAAAGTTTATCACTGTGCTCAGTCTAAAGGGAGCATTAAATGATGGCTATTATCACTTTGATAAGAAATGTCTACTGTTGATGCATTTGCTATGTAATATTTTGAAATCAATGATAATATGATTAAACTTTTTAAATGGTGGTTCAATTCATCATTATACATATAAAAATATACCTGTGATAATAAATTCAGTCCATTGAAATGTTTACTATATCCTCTCTAAATGCCAAACAGTACAGTTTCCTCTCTTGCCTCATTCCTGTGGCCCAATAACCATCACCATCCCTCCAAATACCTACACCACTTCAAAGATACACTACATTTTTATAGGGCTTAAAATGTACATTAACTCAGGTCTACTAACTCACCTTCACAACTGCCTCGTGATGCAGATATTATCCTCATTTCACAGATGAGAAAACACTCTCAAAAGATTGGATGACCTTGCAAGGTCACATAAATAGAAACATGTATAAATAGAAAAGTTGGGAAGGACTTACAGGCCTTCTCATTCTTTCCTACCACGAGTCTCTGACAAAGCAGGAAATAAACACATGGTTGAATCTTCCTTTGACTTAACTTCTCCTCTTCCTGGTACATAATGTCATGCAAAGAGTTACCCAGTGCATCAAAGAGCGGGAAGCATCCCCGTTTCAAATGACACTAGTGCAGGAAGCAGTTGTTAAGTTTACATCCTAGACTTCCATTGGTCAGTCATGCTTTTATCCCTTTAGTTACAACAGGGAAATCAAGCTGCTGGAATTGAGCATTTTCTAAAAAGGAAAACTGAGTCATTTGTTTTTCGCTGATTTCCATTCAAACCTCCTTCTGTGCTGATTGATGGCAAATAGCTCGCAGACCTTTCGGTGACTCAGCCACATATTGGCAGCTTGTCTGGGTTCCAATACAGTTTTAGGATACTAACTTCCTATTTCCGTTCCATTTCAGAAATCATCACAATAGACTTTCATTACCACTGTGAACATCCAAGGAAAGAAAAGGTGGGTTGGCTTTACCCAATTATGCCCCTTCCATTCTAAAGATGAGATCTTTGACAGAGATCCTGAAAGTAAATAAATATATCACCCAGCCATCTTTTAAAGGGTCAAATAAAGTGCTCTGGGTCTCAGACTTCACTCACCCTTCTGAGAAAAAGAAAGGGAAAGCAAAAATGGAAAGCAAAGAAGGGAGGAGGAAACAGACTAGAAAAATTGAGAGCAAACAAGGAAAGTTGCCGACCTCAGGTCACTCTCAGGAAAATTTGGTCCCAAGTCGAGAAAACCCATTGGTGCTGAAGCAGCCGGAAGAGTTGCTAGTGTTCCTTTTCCTCTCTCCTCTTCTCCCACAGAGGCTTTACAGCCTGAAGCACCATTTTAACTAAACTTTTGCTACGTTATGTGGTTTATTAACAGCTCCCCTCTGCAGAGAAATGATATTGTGTCAGGTTACTTAGTAGTATTTCTCCTGATTAGATTAGGAGTTATATTTGAAGTTGTTTTAGTGGCCTGTATTCTGTTTTTAAAAGGGTAGGTTTTGTAAAACACTACCAACAGCTTCAGTAAAACAGTTCAATTCATTGGGTTTGTAAACACTGACACGGAGACTGAACTTCAACCAGCAATAAACGTTTCTAAAAGCATATAAGTTTCTCTAGTGCACAAATACGTTTGTCAAAAATACATCTGTTAAAAAAAAGTAGCATGGGAAAACTCGCTCGATAAACTCAGCTGTCGAGCCCTTGCATAGGTTTCATTCAGCTACTTACTGGAGGTGAAAAAACAAAGCACAATTTAGAGTCCCTTTCTGCGAGTCCCATACCCACTGCATCAGAAGTAACCTGGAACGGCTGGAGGCCGAGGTACTCAATCAGGATCTCTGGGAGTGAGGACCCGATATCTGTATGTTTAACAAGCTTTCCAGGTGATTCTGATGCACCTAGCTAGCATTTGAGAAGCAACCCAGAGATTAGAAAAACAGGCCAGTGTTCCACTGGGACGCCAGGGTTTGCCTTCAGGCTCAGTCATCCAAGTCCAGTTAATTCTCACAGCTTTAAGACTGTTACAAACCGTTTGCTATCACAGGAGCCACCAGGACTAGAACTGCTTTATACTAAGAAAATGTAACTCTGACTTCCATTATGTTACCTGCAAATCTTTGGGCATTTCAAAACATTGAACCATCTAACTCAGCTCCGGGACCTTTTATGTGAAGTTCTTATTGGAATGCATGGTTATTTATCTATTTTTAATTAAAAAAAAAAAAAAAGGACTCCATACATATACAGAATATTTGATGAAAACAAAGGTATATTCTTTCTGTAGTCTTAGGCTGTTAGCAACCAGAATCTCTTTACCAAAACAAATTTTTTTTAATTACTAAAGAGGTTGAGATTGTCCAGGTTAAATCTATAATTTGGTAGACTCAAATGATACAACTCAAGCAAGTGCAGCTGTGGCTTTGTCAACATTTTATTTACTTAGAATCACTAGACTTACCTGAAGTAATGATTTCCAAAGACCCCTTAAATGAAGCTTGATCTCAAACCAGTTCACCAATTTTGTAAACCATTTTTGAGGGTTGTCTATGTGGATAGAATTAGGCATAATTTTATAAAGAGTGCCTCTCAACTCTCCACTGTGTATCAGAATTAACCATAAAGCTTTGTAAAACATGTTGAAGTTTGAATCCATCCAAAATCTACTAAGTTGAAACCTTTAGGAGCAATATTAATGCAATTGAATGTACAAACCTCCCCAGGTGGTATCAATCCAGAACTAGGGAGCAGACCGCAGTGTTAAAAGTTCTATCTACTGAGAATTTTTAATCTACAATAGATGATATTGACATAAATACGTCTTCCAAAGAACTTGTAGTAAGAACACATTTTAGTATACAATAGTGGTAAATAGCACCAGATCCTACACAGAAACAAATATATAGATGGAAGGATAAACTCAAAATTGGCAGAGTTTAGAGAAAGCACAGAGAATTTTCTGGGCAGATTCTATTGCATCTGAATCTTGAGGAGTAATAGACTCTGCATTTGTTATTTTGGAACTTCAAATTAAAGGCTTATAGTTAGAAAAGCTGGTTCCAGTTCAAAAGGCAATGCTTTAACTTTTCATAATTCTGATGTATTTGAAGTTATACAAAAATTATACAATGAAAGTATCTAGAGTGCATACAATTTGTATTAAAATTATATGACCTCTAATTTTTATTTTAGGGTAGAGCTAGAAACAACTAAGTTCTACATAAGACCGATATGCTGTCCAGGAAAAATGAAAGACAAAATTAATATCCTGTGAACATGTATGAACATACGTTACATGAATGTTTAAATAAATTCTTGGCAGTCTTATATCAACTGAAAAGAAATCAAAGGTTTGCAGTCTGGCTAATGAGAGGTTCTCTGAAGGGCATTCTGTGGAATGTATTTCTTTGGCAGTTGCTCTAGTGGACTCAATTAAGTTCTAAGCAGATTTCTTTAATCCTTAGCTCTAACTGGGTCACCATCATCTGATTTTAAGTATTATTACAGGAGGCATAGGCAAAATGATTATCGAAATAGGTCCAACAAACTTGCCTAGAAAAGTTGTGTGTGTGTTTTTTTTTTTTTTTAATGCTTGAAGATCCTATTCACATAAATTGAAAAATCTCTAATAGGACTACCACTACTCTGGAGAGGGAGCAAACCAAAGTGGCCCTCAGATGACAAACAAGCCAAAAATTCCATTAAGTTTTTTTTTTTTTTAATAGGCTGCTTAGGAAAAAATGCTTAATTAGTTTACCATATTCTCTGTATTGGTTCAGGAAGATTCTGTTGGGTGATTTGAGGACACAGACTTGAAGAGAATTTTCAGAACCGGAAAGATAAACATATTATTTTTAAATCAGAAAACCTAAACAAAACAGTCAATTGTGTGGCTACCTCTTTCCAGAGACAATTATCACAGGTGGGTCAGTGATACTTTTTCAAGATAGCTATTAGGTGCTACTCGTTAATTTAAGATGCTTTCCCTAAAATTTCCCATTATCTTACCAAGTTCCCTTACCGTTTGTTGTTTGTTAGTGATTCTCTTTGAGATTTTGTGTTTACAATCATATTTCATCTAGAGCGATCATTTTATCTTGTCCTTTCCAAGTTTTATACATCGACATCCTTTCTGTTGCTTAACTACATTGGCCAATATTTCCAGTACAATGTTAAATAGTAGCAGTGACAGGCATTCTTGTTACATGTCCCTATATCAGAATGTTCCTAGTGTTGTTCATCCATGAAGTGTGTTGCAGACTTTTTAGATCACTACCCTGGCTCCATCCTCAGATAAAATTACATTAATAGGTTTTATGTTACAGGACCATAGAGGCATACCTAGAAGAAACTCAGGAGTTTACAAATGTCAGAGGCACTATACTGGCTGGACCTACGGAAGCCATAGTACCATTTCTCAAGTAAATGAATTAAGGAAGAGAGGATCTTACTCCATTTGCTTTTGAGACCACTCGTTTAAAAATTCATCGCAGGAAACATACTTTATACATCCATTTCTGTATTCATAAATATTCATTGCTCAAATGTACACTATAAGAAACGTATCAAATGCCCTCCCATCTTTGTAATCAAGTCTCCCTATCATAAAGCCATATTACTTAGAGGAGTTCTCCAACCCCTCAGACACTGTCTTTCACACACCCCCACAGTACACCAGCCACGGGTCTTCTGGTAGGCAGTGGGTTTATAAACTCTGTGTTATTATCCTTTTTCATCAGTCAGATCTCTGCCTGTTTGTAATAAGTCACCTGCCGGACTAGGGATTTCCATAATAAGTATAGCAGCGTCTTTTCTTGTATAATGGCCTTCAGAAGCTGTCATGTGTCTACATGCTGAGGATTATAAGTAGGATGAGATGCCAGAGACCCCAAAGGCAGGATTTCCCACCTCATCCCAGAGTATGTAGATTGGGGAAATGTTGGGGAAGGAGAAAGGGAGACTAGCCAAGAAGAAAGGAATGAAAGCAAAGAATGAAACTTTCATTGAGATTTGCCAGTGAGGACATCAGTTTATTGAAGACATCGGTTTACCAGGTAATTCCATTATATTCTCTGGTTTGGTCGTCTTGACATGTTAAAAGATACGTGAAGGTATTTTAAACTGCACAAACACTAACATCTATTATTTAACAGCAAGGTTAAGAGCCCTGGTTTGTAATCTGACAATTCTAAGTGTGAGTCCTGGCTCTGTCAATTACTGGTTGTGTGACCTTGGGCAAGAGAATGTGTGTAGAATACCTAGCAGTGCCTGGCACATAGTGAAGGCTCATAAATGTTAGCTCTCATTATTTTCTTTTTCGGTTTCCATAAGCAATATGATTCTTCTATATTTTACACAGTGAGGACCAAAAACAAGGCAAACAAGGGCAAACAGGGTGAGCTATTCATTTCCCTCTAGTTCTTAGTGCCATTTAGAACTATAATACAACCTCCCATGAAATGTACTTCATCTCACAACTAAGAGAAATGTAATTCAAAATGTTGAAAATCAAACAAAGAGTATGGTTCACAGACCTCAAAAAAGTCTAAAGAGACCATGATTTCAGAGGAGCGACGAGTCCTTGAAATAGGTTGCAAAAATTGAGTTTATGTATCAGTATATTTCACAGCTATAATAAGGTCATACAAAACATGTACTATACAGATAAATACAACATGCAGATACTAATGTGGACCCTTAGGGTATTTTGGCTCGTCTTATTTTAGATTCATTAGTCAAAACCCAGAAGAGAGAATTCCTGTATGTAAAACAGACTCTTATTGGAATAGCAAGAGAAATATTTAACTCACAATCTGACTCATTCATCAAATCCAGGGGTCAGCAAATTTTTTTCTATAAATGAACAGATAGTAAATATTTTAGGTTTTTCAGGCTGCAGGGTCTGTGTTCCAACTACTCAACTGTAACACTGCAGCAGGAAAGCAGGCACAGACACTATGTAAATGACTGGGCATGATGTGTTCCACTACAACTTATTTACAAAAACAGATGGTGGGTCATATATAGTCCGTGGGACATCGCTTGCTGCCCCTGCTCTAAACATACATCATACTCTAAATAACATGACTCACTCAACTATTCCGAAATAAGCTTAAATTAGTCTGATCTTTGTACTAGTTAAGGCTTTGTGCACTATTCACATATGACAATATATAATTATATATATTTACATACAATTGATATATGTAAACATTTAACAAAGTTTTATATATTTTACATAATAGTGAAAACGTTAAAACTATTTTATTTTATATTCATATTTTAGTTGTTGAGTTGTATAATGTTTCCTTTTTATAATGAAAAAATAAAGTTGGTCTTTAAATTGTGAGATTCAGAGAAGTCATATTTTTGAAATAGGGTTTGATGGCTTTAAAATACTAATAGTTCATCCATCTCCCAATATTTCTGCTTTGTTGTATGCACATTTAAAGTGTTTAATATTATATTAGTTTTTATTAGTTTTATATTAGTTTCAGTGTATAATGTAGTGATTCAACATTTATATGCCTTACAAATTGGTCACCACAATAAGTCTAGTAACTGTCACTATAAATAGTTATTATCATTTTATCGACTCTAATCCCTCTGCTGTACATTATATCCCTGTGACTTATTTTGTAACTGGAAATTTGTACCTGTTAATTCCTTCCCCTGTTCCGCCCAATTCCCCACCCTCCTCCATTCTGGCAACCATATTTGTTTTCTGCATCCAAGAGTTTGTTTCTGTTTCATTCTGTTTGTTTGTTTTGGTTTTTAGATGCCACACACATATAAGCAAAGACATTTTGTTTATTTTTTTAAATCTCTAATCCAGTTCTGAACTTTTTTTAGTATTACAGAAAATATTAAAGTTATCAACATTGAATTTGATCGGAAATTTAAAATTTACATATGCCAAAGATCAAGTGTTGAAAGACAAACTATCAACATATTTTTAAATCCAAGTAATGAGATTCAATAGAACCACGATTCAGAAAGAGGCTTAAGTGTATCTTTTTTTGTGCAATCTAAATGATTGTCACTAATAAAACCTAAAATTCTGATATGAAAAAATACAACTATATTTGCTAGACTTTGGCTATTACAGAAAAATATTAGAAAATGAAGCTATCAGTTGTCATTTGGAATATAAAAACTTACGTTTAACAGAACACAACTGTTAAAAAAAATCCTGTCATCTCTTTTTAGAACTACCTAATTTATCCTGGAGAGTTCTTTTAATTTAAGGATTGCAGTCAGAAAATTATTTTTACAATCAAACACTTGGTTCCACCCTAGAAAATGAAATTGCTTCTTACTGAATTTATCATCTTGACAATTGTACTTTATTGAAGATAGATTGAGAGAGACCATTTAACAGGAGCCAAAAAGTTAGTGGAGCTTTAAAATTTTTAAATCAGTTTATCATGCTTTGTAAGTTTCTAAAAACAAAATGTATTATGTGTGTATTGCTCAGAAGTCGCTCAGGAGGCTTATAGAATGTCACTGCACGTCTGGGCTGCAATGTTCTTGGTGCTCTGAAATAAATTCAAGAATTTGAAACAGAGCAAGATGTAGATATTTATTAATTTGTCTTTTAGAACATCTTGGTCCAAGGCTAGAAACCTAATGGTTTTTAAGAAAAAGAATGAATGTCAATTATTTTTTTACAAATTAAACTTGAAGGGCATTTAATTAATAGCCCAGTTTGACTGAGTTCATAGATGTATAACCTTATAAATCAATAGAGAGCTCACTAAAGTTTGTTGAGTGAGAGAGAAATGCAAAGTGCTTAGAACAATGCCTGACATAACAAAATCTCAATATATGTAGCTATTTTATTTTGATCAACATTTCTTATAATGTACACCACATCATGGGATAGTAGAACCACCACAGGCTTAGAAGTCAGACTGGTCTAGGTTCATAACCTGACAAAACTAAATTACTCAACCTCCCTTGCATAGTTTCAGCATGAGCAAATGATATCCTAGACTCTGTAAAAGAACAATTCCAAACGTCTTAATTTACCTTTCTTGTTTCTGCCATTTCTCTCATGAGGAGATCTTGCAAGAAGTCTACAGGCAGAGTTATAGACCTAGTCAGGTTTTAGACAAAATTGATTAGGAGTTTTTCAGACATTTTTTATTTTGAAGAAGTGATGTTTTGAGCTCTTGTATATAATGTCAAGAGCTGGTATATAATAATAAGAAGAAGAAGGAGAAGGAGAAGGAGAAGGAGAAGGAGAAGGAGGAGAAGGAGAAGGAGGAGGAGAAGGAGGAGAAGGAGAAGGGGAAGGGGAAGGGAAAGGAGGAGGAGGAGGAGGAGGAGGAGGAGGAGGAGGAGGAAGAGGAGGAGGAGGAGAAGGAGGAGGAGAAGGAGGAGAAGGAGAAGAAGGAGGAGGAGGAGGAGGAGGAGGAGAAGGAGAAGAAGAAGGAGGAGGAGGAGGAGGAGGAGGAGGAAGAAGAAGAGGAGGAGGAGGAGGAGAAGAAGAAGAAGAAGAGGAGGAGAGGAGGAGGGGGGGTGGGGAATGGTAAGGGGAAGGGGAAGGTGAAGAGGAAGAGGAAGAGGAAGAGGAAGAAAAGAAAGAAAAGGAGAAAAGAGAAAAGGGTTGTCACTTTCTATATCTATATCAAACTTGTGTGCCACTTGATTAAAAAGCTTGAGTTGACAGACTGACTTTCAGAGCAAAGAAATTATCTAATTTTATTAAACAAGTTATTCTCAGTCTAAAAGATACATAGGAGTTAGTGAATTTTTCTTCCTGCTTAGCAGACAAAAATTGTTACTTAATTGATAGAAATACCTACCCCTAAAGTTATATCAAAGGATTAAAGGTACACTTTGAATAAAATTATATATATGTGTGTGTTAAAATTAATGTAATAAACAACGACAAAATACTTAGTTTTTTTTTTAAAAACTGCTTCTGTGAAATTCTTTTTATGAAAATTTCAGCAAGTATTTCCATAAGATGTATTCATAGAAGTAAAATTGCTGGGTCAAAGGGTTATTATGATTTCTAGAGGCAGACATTGGTAAATTAACCTCCGAAACGTTAGACCAGTTTCATGCCAACCAATCATAGGCATGACCTTTAATCACATTTTGCCAACTCATTTAATCAGCTTTTCAGTTATACTCAATCCACAGTGAGAGTGTATCATGTGAAATGCCTTAGATGTTCGTCATATCTGATCAACGAATAAACCATACCATTCAACCTGCCCAATTAATTATAGTAGTTCATTTGTCTTTTCTATGTACAGAATAGATTATCAGCAAACACACGAACCTTGCTTCTTCCATTTCAATCATTATGCCTTTTGTTTCTTTTTCTTGCCTTGCTGTATGACTAGAATCTCTAGTACAATGTCGAATAGAAGTAGTGATTGTAGGTATCATTGTGCCATTCCTGATCTCATGGAGGAAACGTCAATATTTTACAACAGAATATGTCAGCTGTAGTTACATCTCTATCAGTTTAGGGAAGTTTACTAAGAGCTTTTATTATAAATGACTATTAAATTTCATCAAATCCTTTTTTCAGTTTGCATCTATTAAGATAACTATATATTTCTCCATTTAAAAAAGCAATATGGTAAATTTGTCGATTTTTCAAATGTTAAACTATATTTGCCTACATAGAAAACTAACTTCACTTGGTAGTAATACATTATACTTGTTTCTCTTTCATGTATTGTAACATTCTTGTCCAATTTTGGTATCAAGCTTAGGATAAATTTAGAGAATTTGGAAGTATTCCTTTTTCTATGTATTGGAAAAATTTGTATCAAGTTAGGGTAAGTTCTTCCTTAAATGATTAAAAGAATTCACTAGTAAGGCCTTACTTACATTTTCTTTGTAAAAAACCTTTTAAAAACTGATTCAATATACACTAATAGATGAATACTCTCCAGATTAGTCAGTTTAAATTTTTAAGAAAAAATTTTCAAATTGATTTTAAGTTGTTCATTAAATCATCTCAACAACACATCTTTTCAATGTTTATAGAATCTCTAATATTTTCTTTTTCATTCTTAATGTTATTTTTTATTAATTTTCTTGGGGGTTATCAATTTTCTTAATCTTTTCAAAGAATAAGCTTTTTAGTTTTACTGTTTTTCTTTAGCTTTGTTTTCTATTTCGCTGATATTTAATATTTATTGTTTCCTTCTTTCTACATTCTTTGGGTTTGATTTACTATTCTCTTGGCTCTTGAGATGACATTTAATTGATTTTAGCCTTTCTACTTTTATAGTAAATGTAGTTAAGGTTATAAATTTCTCTCTAAGCGTCGCTTTAGCTGTAGCCCATGATTTTTGATATGGCACATCTTCACTATTAGTCAGTTTACAATATTTTCTAATGTCTGTTGTTATTCTTTGATCCATGGATATTTAGATGTGTGTTCTGTTTAACTACCAGGTACTTGAGGATTTTCTAGTTATATTTGTTACTCATTTCTAGCATAATTTTCATGAGGTCAAAGAGCATATTTCGAATTTTTTCAATCCTCTATAATATTTTGAGGTTTTATGACCTGGTTATTGTCAGTTTTGGTAAATTTTAAATATGGGTTTAAATAAAATATGGATTTTGTCATTGTCGATAGTGTTCTCTATCTAAATTAGGTCAAGTTTAACTGTTCTGCAGATCCACAATTTTAATACTCTTGTCTGTTCAGAGGTATGTTGAAATAATGCTTATGATTGTGGATTTGTCTGTTTTTCCTTTGTCTATTTTGCCTTATGCATTTGAAAGAATGTTATTTGTAATCGTGAAACCTTCCTTATAGATTAACTTATTATTACAGAATATCCCTTTTTATCTCTAGTAATGCTTCTTGACTTAAAACTTTTATATGATTAGTATAACTACATTAATTGTTTTCATTAGTAATTGTATGGCTTATCTTTTTCCATCGTAATTTGTGTGACTTCGTTTAAGATGTGTCTCTTGTAAACAGGATTTAGCTAGGTTTCACTTTCTTCCCTACTCTGACATTAGTTTATTACTTGGAGTATTTAGTACTTTTTAATTTAATGCAATTACTGATGTAGATGATTTTATATTTCCTATCCAACTATTTATTTTCTATTTTACTTTTTCCTTCTGTCCTGTCTTTCGGATTACTCAAATATTTCATTTTTCTCTCCTTTTAATTTATTTTTTTGGACATTAACATGTATCTTAAAATTAACACATTTACCACTTCCTTCATAATGCCAAAATTTCATAATACTTCCATTTTTTTTGCCTTTTCTATTACTGTTGCCGTTTCAACTCTACATAAATTTTATACTACACATTACTATTACTTTATAACAGTCAATATTCATTTATAGTTACCTTTCTACAGGTCTTCAGTCTTTTCTGCATTTCTGTATTCCCATCTGGAATCATTTTCCATCTGCCTATAGACCTGTCTACAGAATTGTGATTAATGTGGGCCTGCTGTGCACTTATTCTCTTTTTTGTTTGTCAAAAACATCTATAGTTCACTTCTCTTCTGAAGGATATTTTTACTCTATAGAATTTTTGGGTTGACATGTTCCCCACCCCCCAGCACTTCAAAGATGTTGTCTAGGTAATGAGGTTTAAATGCTTCTTGGCTGACATTAATAAGTGATGAAACGAAAACAGTGAAATTGCTTAATGTGATGACTTTAGGATTTCCAGCACCTAAAAACATCTCAATCACTTTAAATTGAAGGTCATAGTATCAAGTTTGAGAATCTGAAAAGTCTTTACAGATCATCTAGCCCATTTCCTTCCTAATAATAATCCTTATAGGTGGTTATATCTTTTTTTACCTTGAACACTTCCAGTTTTTGAAAGCTCACCAAATTGCAAGAAAATACATTCCACTCGAAAACAGTTATCATAAAATGCTTTCTTAGAGAGTACTAATACAAAATCTGCCTCTGTTTAACTCTCACTCATGGGACTTCATTCTGCCTAAAGGAGCAAACAAGATGTTTAACTTGAATTCTTTCTTTTCACATCCGGTATTTGAAGAAAGCTATTACTTCCCATTTCCAGGTTAAGCATTCCTTTCTCTACCCTGCTCAACTCCACCCTCAAACTTCACCAACTCCACATTTATCATGGGTCACTAATCCCTGTCAATTATGTTCCTAAAATTAAACTGGAATTTAGGTCATCATCCCCAGAGACAGTGGCTTAATTTAGGGCCTATTTCTCACCTGGATTACTGCCTAAATTTTTCTCATTATGAGTAGAAGCTAAGAGATCTCTCTCTATAAACCTTATTCTATCTCGCTATGCTTAAAATCTTCAACAACTCACAATTACAGCTTTGTTTTCTCAATTGTTCTGGGATAGAGTGTGTAAAGTTGTTTATTCTGTCACCTGCTCTGTCGTCCTCTCATTATTAGCAAAGTTTAACCTACAAAACGAACTGTAACCCAGAAAAACTTTGGCAGTTTTAGATGCAATGGTTTCAACTAAACAAATAAGCTTTAATACACACATGCTAAAAATGATCTTGGAGTTGGGATATGATAACCCTAAACGTCAGTATCCCAGCAACTAGAAAAAAATATGTAGCCTTAAAGTATATGATTTATGACAGCCCATCTTAAAAAAGTAAAGATAAAATAACTTAGACAGACTTTATAAACAGAATCTAAAGACAAAATTTATAGTAAAGACATGCGGGTTCAAGTCCTAGCATCCTTTAACTATATAACTTATAAGTTATTTAATCTCTTTGAAGTCTACTTGCTCATCTGAAAAAAGCAGTTAAAAATACCTGACTTGGTAAAGATTAAATGAGATGACAATCACAAAGCAGGTTTGTTTTAAAAAGAAAAAAAATGAAGGGAAGAGAAAGAATTAAGTTTTCAATGCAGCATTGTTCAGTGACAAAAAACCCCCCAAAAGTGGAAGCAACCAAAATGTCTATTAACAGTGGGTTGAGTAACGAATTGTAGTATATTTACCACAGGAATACTTCACAGTATTTAAAAAGCCAGGGAATGATCAACATACAGTTCAAGGTAGTGGTTACAGCTGGTGCTGAGAAAGGCAGACTCGTGATCAGAAAGAGGCACTCTGGTGGCTCCTTAACATTGTATTAAGGGAATTGGGAGCAACCCCCTATCATTTATTCTTTAAATGATACATATACATTTACACACTTCTGCATTTATGATCTAATGTAAAATAAAAATCATTTAAAACTCTAATTGAATCTGAATTATTAAATATGTACCTGCATTTGTATGTGGAGAATTCATAGATTCACTTCTTTGCCCTGAGTGGAATCATGACACATTCTGATCTGACTGACAAGTGTAAAGAAAATAGTTGGATACAGGAAAGTTTTGATTTTGTTAGAAGTAGATCCCAAATAGTGAATTTATGATGTAAAATGAAATAACAGGTAATTAATTTGCCAGACAGCAACTGTTATATACTTATAATTGTAAATAAAATCTTATCATACTTAGTCAATCTTCTGATTTTTAAAATTTGGGGTCACATTCACTTATTAGCACTCCCACAGTCTATTCACACTGTTACACCATCTTTTCTTTCCAATTCTTTCAACATTAGAAGGAAGGTGTAAAATATCCTGTAATGAGTGGGCAGGGCCATACCTGACAAACTGAGACGTTTTCATGTGATGTAAGGCTATTGTTTATTTACTTAAAAGCCAACAACACACCCAAATATAACTTTAACTCAGAAACATGGATAATTAGTGTCTTTACTTTCTGAAAGTGTGCTAATTTTATGTATGCAGAAACATAAAAATGAGTCTCCTTATTCTATTTTCTGGAAAATATGCTAATCTTATGTATGAAGAGTAATTAAACTGGTTGATTGTAAAGACATTAAAAAGCAGCATAATCTGTAATATAGTTATTATAGGAAATACTAATACTGCCTAAAAATATATGCAAGTATTAGAGCTGAGACAAAAAAAATGGCAAATAATGTACAAGTTTGTATAATCTCATAAATATATCCACTTGTTTAAACATTTCTTATAAATATGTATAACCATTTAAAACTTTTTCCTAGTAAATTCAATAAACAAGTATTTAATAGCTGCTCATTATTCAAAGATCATAAATTTGTCCCTTCCTTCCCTTCCTTTGGGGTCAAGAATTTAGCCAGATGACCAGGGCCTAAGATTTAAGTGACTTGATTAGGACTGAAATCCCTGGGGTTAAGGGTTCAGCTGATGTGGTCCTCGTGGGTAGCATTTCAACTGCCATTTTAGGAATCAGGAGCAGTGCAGCAATAGCTGAGTACTTACTTGGTATATTTGGGGCTATGTGGGGCCAAGACAACAGCTTGCATTGTCAGGTGAGGACATAAAGAGTGAGCAAATAACGTATTTAGAATCATAGGAGCCAGGTTTCTCACTATGAAAGAAAGGAGTTACAGTATGTGAAGACTAGATTAAGTCTTGAAGTATTGAACTAGCATTGAAAGTATCAATGTGACCTAAAGGTTTTTAATATGTATGTACACAGAACATATAAAATCTGTGTATTCATACATGCATTTCTTTGATCTGTGTACCAATAGGGCTTAAAACCAATGACTTATAAATAGCAATGAGCTCTTCTCAGTTCGTTTTCCATATACCTTTTTCCTTTTAAAGAACCGGGGCTCCTTGGAAAAATGGCTGGGGCAGGGAAAAGTCCCAAATAAGCTTGGAACACCTTGATGTGCCAAAAAATAAGAGCTCAAAAAGTCAAAAGGACATAAAAGTGAGCTCGATGAGATTCTCGTAGACCAAACCTGGCAAAAGTTCAGTATCAAAATAAATGACAGTATTATAACTTACTGAATAAAGTAGGAATCCATGAGTCCATGATGATATAAATGAATAATGACATGAACAAATGGAGAAGAAACAGTTCTTTCTTAACTGTACAGTAATCAGTCAAAGTGTAAGTAACAATGGACTCACCATTTGGCAACCAGAATAGTATTATCTGTGTCAAGTGTTAATGGACTCAAACTAACTGGAGACCATTTGATGACAAACAGGAATCTCCCCCACAAAGTTCTTTTTATTAACTTTATAGTGGAGAACCTTGATATTATCCTAACCAAGAGATCAAAGTTAACATTACTAGGAATGGGACAATGACATTGTATACCTCCTGGTGTGGTACAGTGAGAATACAACATCATTCCTGTGATATATCTGACAAAAATGTCTATCTTGACTCTAACCATGAGGAAACATTAGATAAACCCAAACTGAGGAACATTCTACAAAGTACTTGGCTTATACTCTTCATGTCAAGGTCATGAAAGAAAAGATTGAAAAACTGCTCCAGACTGAAAAAGACAAAGGAGAGGACCACTAGATGCACCGAATAATCCTGAACTGGGATGCTGGAACAGAGAGAAACATTATTGGGGTAATCTTTGAATCTGAATGTGGTCTGTGGATTAGGTATCATGTGTCATTGTTACTTTCCTGACTTTGATGGTCATATTATGGTTATGTAGGAGTGTTCTTGTTTTAAGAAAATATCACTACAGCATTTAGGGGTAATGGGGCATACTATCTGCAACTTACTCTCAAATGGTTCAAAAGTTACATTGGATAGGACTACACTGAATCTATACATAAAGTAAATGAATGTCTTTATAGTATTGAGGCTTTCAATCCATGTACATCATGGAGCACTCCATTTATTTTATGTATTTCCTTAAATACCTCTTGATATAGTTTAAAATTTTCTCCATGAAGATCATGAAATATTTCAAAAGTTTTATGCTATTAAGACATCTTTCTAAAAACTTTCATTTTCTGTTAGTTGGTGATATAAAGGAATACAACTGACTTTTGTATATTGTGAACATAGCAACTTTGCTCAACTGTAGATGTTAATGAATTGTCTACATAATCATATCAACACATCAAAACTTCCTTCTTTCCTCTGGGAAAGATAAATCTAGAAAATTACACTGACTATAATTTGTCAAAAAATATACAAATGGTTGCCATTTTAAAGAGATTTTTATAGTTGTATGAAAACAGTAAGTAACACAATGTTAGTTGGGGTAGTGTAGACATAGTACCATATTTAAATTAAATCATCCAAGGAAGCGAGGAATGATTCTATTTGCCTCTGAGACCTCTCTTTAGGCAACAAGTCCCTCATAGGGATCTTATCTCCACCTCTGTTATCAAAAGAAATACACTGCCTACGATGCATTCAAAGTAATTTTAAAAACTCGAACATGATTTCTGCAAGGCTTCCTGGTGGTCTGGCAGCTCTAAAAGGACTCCCCATTGTTGCTCTTTCCCTTGGCTCACATTTTTTCCATGCATCGTAAAACAACTTCCTGGTGAACGACTGCCACGTGACAGGGTATCAGGGCACAGGGTGTACTGTGGGTACTCTAGAAATAGCATCATCTTCTTAGGAGATACTTGTTCCATCTACACACTGGCAGCTTAAGCTGGACAAGATGCCGGAGCCCTAAAGGCAGAAAAAACCCAAAAGTGGAACTCTCACTTGTGAGGTTTAACAGGCAGGGGAGACAGGGCAGTTGATTATATAACATTCTTTCACAGGTTATCTTAATACAGTAAAATAAAACTGAAGACGTTTAAAAGTACATTTTCTAATTTTCACTATGGGATGATGAGAAAGTTCTAGAGATGGGTAATGTAAATGAACAATGTGCATATATTTAATGCCACTGAACTGTACACTTAAAAATGGCTAAATTGGCAAATTTTGTCATATATATTTTACAATAAAAATTTTTTAAAGGTGAATATTCTATTGTTAAACACTACCTGAAATTACTCTGATATTACATGGTAATTAACAGCACTGACCAGCAGAATCTGATGACCCTGTGTTTGAGACCTGACCTCAACTGTTACACCCGTGGAGCCTAGAACAAATCATTTAACTAAGCCTCAGTTTCCTTATCTGTAACACAGGAATAATAAAATACTTACCTACTCATTACAGGCTGCTGTGAACTAGAAATAATTTATGTAGGAACCTAACAGAGTTCATGGTTCATTGAAAGGGCTCAATAAATGTTGACTCTTATTTTCTTTTTAGGTTTTTGTAGCAATACAATTCTTTTATATTTTGTACAATGAGGACTAAAATGAAGGCTCACGCACAAAAGTGTTATTCATATCTCCCTAGTCCTTAATGTCATATCAAACTATCTAGCTTCCCATGAAATGTATTCCATGTTGTAGTGAGAACGTATGAGCCGAGTGTTGACCACTAAGCCGATGGTTAATAAATCTTAGTTTCATACCCTAGGGGTAACAATTTCAGAGAAGCAACAAAAACTGGAAATAATTCAACAGGTTAATATACATAGATATAATTTTTATCAAGTATAACATGGTCATACAAAAACATTCACTACAAATAGAATTCACGCATATAACAAGAGGCTGTTTTATTTTTTGTCCCTTTTACATCCTATTTTAGGCAAAATGACAAAACCCAGAAACTAACAGAACTGTACTAGTTCTAAGAACTGGGAATTTTATAAATGAAATATGTCCAGTCATCTATACCTCCTCTCAAATTCCAAACAATGAGGCTTATTGAACTATACTTTGAATCGATTTAAATAAATTTTTGCACCATTCAGATGAAATATACATCATCAATGGTTAAAAGTCTAGGTAGAAAAAAATATATAAAATTACTCATAAGTAAAACCATCTCATAGTATAGAAATGTTTTGTTTTTTTTTTAAACCTAGACAATATCAAGAGGAAATGCGTTGAATTTTAAAACATTTTTTGGACCATTATATGAAATACGAAAAGGTTCAGAACTGTTGAACCAAAGTTTATGTAGAACAAAGGCAAGAGGTGAAAAACTATTAAATGTATTATAACCATCAAAAGCCAAACAAGATAAAACTGAACTACATAATTTAGAAACAGGTTTAAGTGCATTTTGGGGGGGTATGATTTAACTGACTACCACATGTAAAATATGGCAATTAAATACATATTTGTAAGCCTTCTGGCCATTATGTAAATATTAAAAAGTTAATTGCCAATTAAAAAATAAAAGGTTACATACATACCATAAAAGCACAATAGTCAAAGATGCACTATAAAATTGTGTGAAAAAAACACATACTAAACAAAGATCTTTCAGGCACCTGCATTCAGAAACATTCCTTTTATAAATAAGCATAGTTTCATGTCAAAAAATAAAGCTGATTTTTCCCAATTGCACCTATTGAAAACTAAATCATATATTAGGGATGCATTTAAATGGACCATTTTATGGGGAAAATCAATGAACTTTTAAAAAATACGAGTCCACCTACTTATTCACAACTTCAGAAATAGATTATTCCAGTGAGGCACAGATGTGGCCCTATCAAAACATTTTACCACTCACTATAACTAGCAGAGAATAACACAATACACTGACAAAAAGCAAACTCCACAATTTGGCAATCCTATACAAAAGGGGCCCTGTCAAAAATTCTTCCACAAAACAAACACAATACCACAAAATGACTAACAAAGAAAAGCTGAATTTTGACAACCCTACACAAACTGCGGGACTTCATCTTCAAGGTCTTCAAATTGTTGCATTCGTTTAAGCCTTGGTCTCTGACATGTTGGATGCACACCAGGCAAGTCACGTTCCTCAGAGTTCTCTTTGGGCTTACTACTAACTGGCTGCATGGGACAAACTGGTGCGTTTTCTGAGTCTGGAATTGATTTCAGCACATGCCCCTGAGGAGCACGATCTGTGCCAGGAGGCAATACTGGGGAGGGTGCTGGTTTCTCTTCAACCCCTCTCACACTACTAGCGGGAACCCGTGGTTTATAAAACGTTGTCCAGTGCTGGGGCTGCAGTGTTCTGGGTGCTCTGGCAGGAGCAGCAGGGCATGAGTCAGAGGACCGTCTCTCTGACACCTGTCTTGCTGGTTCTATGTATGGCTTACTGGGCTGGGTGGCACTGAGTAGCTGGTCCCCACCAATCTTGATGCCCATCATCACTCCTCCTTCTTGGAGTGCACTGGGCATAATCGTTGTGGTCTTTGCAGTTAGGTCATTTTGTTCATTTTGATCAAAGCCATCAAATTTGCAAGAAACAACAGGGGTGTCTTTTCTATTAACTCCTTCAAAGGTAGGACTCTTGAAAAACTTGTCTGAATTTACATTCCCCAAATTTCTGCCATTTCTCTCATGAGGAGGGCTTGCAAGAAGCAGCAGTCTATCTACAGGCAAACTTGCAGGTCTAGTCTTGGTCCTTGGGGTATATCTCTCAATAACACTGTTTGTCTCCCTTCCGGATTTCAGAATAAGTGGCTTGGAGGATTTACAAACATCTTCTATCTTTTGTGATGTTGATTCAAGCTCTGGGTCTACAGGCAAATGGACTCTGTTGTCTGAAAAAAAGAGAAGATTTATTTAAAAACCAAACTTTATGGCACATAGCTAACAACAGTTTGAATGAATATGCTCTGAAAACAACAAGGGTCTTACATATTTTTTCCAAGTTATTCTCAGTTATCTATGCAGAGGAATTTAAAGGTGAATCCTGAATAAAATGTTAGAATTCTATATTTATTTAAATCAATATAATAACTAGCAACAAAATTCACTGCAGTTTAGAAAAAACTAAAAAAGAAATCATGCTGAAGTAACTTTTTATGTGTGATGCAGCATGAACAAGTAACCTTTTGCTAGGTCAAAAGGTTATCATCATGATTTCAGTAGGCAGGGACACTAGTAAATTAACCTCAGAAAAGTTACACCAATTTACTCATCAACAAAATGTAGCCGTGCACTTGAATCCCAAGGCTTTTGCCAACTCACCTAATCTGCTTTTCAGTTACCTCAACCCACAGTGAGAATATATCATGTGAAATGCCTTAGGTGCCCTTCATATATGGTCAACTAATAAATGGACTGTAACATTCATCCTGTCCAACTAGGGTTGAATACTTTTAAGAAAAAAATGCCCATTCACCCATTTACTATTTACACCCAGACTTACTTTCTTCTCTTCCCTATCAAGTCTGAACTCATGCCCCATATTTTCTCAAAATAGAACCCTGAGCTCCTTTAAATCTTGTACATTTTTGCTGCATCTCCCCTAAAAAATTCCTATTTCTGGAAAATTCCAACCCTCTGCTCATACTCCTCTTTTGGCCAGCCTTCTACTGACAGGTGCCAGGTGCCCATCAGAATCACTGCCAAGAGTCATCTCATCTCACCTTCCTCCTTACCTTAGACTGCTGACCTCTCTTTCTCAGGCTTCCAAAGCAACACTCTCTTGTTTTATTTTCCCAGTTCCCAACCCACATGTACAGACCACTCTAAGGCACCTGACTCAATGTGGTAGGGCTGTATTCACCCACCAAAGTATACTCTTCAGTTCTGAGGGGAAAACTTATAGCCTAATGAATAGAGTGCAGGTTCTGAAGCCCAGCTGCTTGGTTTAGCTCAGCTCTACTATTTCTGCACTGAGCAAGGCAATCTCACTGACCCTTGTGTCTTCATCTGTCCAAAGGGCATCACGATTGTATCTGTGTTGATGTATGGCCTAAATGATCTAATTATGAAAAGTGCTTAGAATTCTATGGTATATAATAAGCACTCAAAAATAACATTTATTATTATAACTATTCCAATTGGGAGCCCTAGATCAGGGGGTAGTGAAATAAGCAGATATGTAGGTTCAAATACTGACTGAACAATTTATTAGGGGCATGACTTCTGGCTTGATTTCACCACTCTCAGACTATTAGGCTACAGACTGAATGGGGCTAATACTACAACTGTTATGAAGATCAAATCCAATAAACAGAATCAAACAATAAGCACAGTGCTTAGCCCAGAGCAGATACTTAATAAATGTTAGCCCCCTTACTTTTTTCTTTTAAGACTCAGTCAGGCTATTTAATTATGCATCAAATTAAAAAAAAAATGGAATTCAGCTCTAGAATGTATAGAATTACAGTAATAAATGGAAGCCTTTCCACCAGTTTGATAGCTACAAATCACTGCAACTAAAATAACCATAGAGTGAATAAAATGACTGCAGTCAAGGAAATAAAGACAAACACACACGTGTGCTTAATGTGTAAAAGGCAGGTGTTAAGTAAAAAAAATTTGAAAAAAAATTTAGGAGTTTTAGGAGTCTGATTTTTTTTAATTTTAGGAGTCGAGTTGACTTCTTATAAGCAGTTAGACCAATACAATGATCTTCAGTAACAGAGATGCTAATGAACTATTATACTACTCAACACATTTCTGCCACATCTTTAATTTATGGTAAAAATGAAGACAAAAAATTTTAAGAAAGAGCACCAAAAATATCCATAAACTCCAAGATGTCTTTTTATAAGAAAGACTATTACATAGAATGACATTGAAATGCGAAGTATACTAAAAGGCAACTTTCTTAATGGCTAGTAAAGATCCATTTTCTAAAGAAGCTTCTTTCTCAGACTAGTCTCAACTGCACTACCCTGGCTTTTAATCATGGTTTATTGACAAAGTTTTAAGTCAGCAAAGATGTATTTTACACGGCCACTCACCAATGAGACACGCATCATATTTTTCTAATGCATTCTGCTTTCGTTCTGATTCCTCAAATGATGTAGCTGGTTCAAAAATTTTGCTTTCATTATCTGCTTTATGGATATCCTATTGATGGAAAAGAATTTTTAAACTTTAAGAAGCAACACATCTCAAAATAAAACAATTCAAAGATTTTTACCTTAACATAAACATTATAAAGTTCCAACACAATTCCATAAAGGTCAAAACTTACTTCCTTTGAAGAGAAAAATAATGGCTTCATGGAATGTTCTGGGTCTCTTCCTTCTGGTGATAACAGAGGCTTTGGAAGACGGCCTTGATCAGCCTGAGGTGCAACACCACTTGTACTACATACAACTGCATCTTGTGGCTGTAGAGACCCATCAAAGATCTTCTGGGAGTAAGTAATGAGGAACTCAACCAACTGAGCTTGATTGGAGTATTCCGCAAGAAAGGAGATGGTGATTGGAGCAGTTGTGGGCCTTGGCCTAATGAGGCTTGGTCCAAATATTACTCCCAGGTTTTTGGAGTTCATCTTGTTTTCTTCTGCATGATCTACGACCCTGAAGAGTAGAATACACACAGCTATATGGGATTTGCCTGTTAAGATTTTCCTAACAGTAGTTTACTACAGGTTGGAAAGGGTGAAGGAAAAATAGGCTGCAAAAGTCTAAGAAAAGGATATATTTATTTGATAAAATATTGACCATATACCAAGTTAGGTTTCACAGTATCAGGATGAAAAGTAAGTGGAAGGAACTACTAGAGTTTTACCAGCAGAAACTAAAAATACCCCTAAAAGCTGCAGGTCCCTGTGATGGAAACTTAAGCATCATTGTCAAATTCTGATGGCCCAGGACTAGTCTTCTGGCCTAGTTGATTCTCCATTCTAAAGATCTCTCTTTCGGTTCTGTTGCCACTCCCTCTGCTCTGGCTTACTTCAAGCTCTCAACACACTTTAATTCCATGACAATCCATGGAGATCTGAAGTACAGTAAAGGCTTCTCCTTCAAACCATTCCACATATTGCTGCCAGAAAGATCTAAGAGGCAAATCTGAGTGAGTGTGTTCAATACCTGGCTCAAAATTCCTTAGTGGGTATAGAAGGAACATAGTCAACTTATCTGCCAAGTATGTAAAACTTTATTTACCAGGCCACTATCTAGCTCACTCCTGCTACTGCTTGCTATATCTTAGCCTAACCAAATTATTTGTACTTCTCTAATGCAAAATGATTCTTATGTCTCTATATCTGTTACTGCTGCCTGGAATGCTCTTCTGCACATTCTCTGCCACCAAACTTAGTTCTTCAAGTTTGGCTCAGGACTACCTCCTCTGATTCATGGTCCCCCTCCCCCTTCTTCCTGTGCATGTTATGCATAGCTCCATTAGAATTAACATGATGCTGCATTGTACATGTCTGCAGGTCTATTCCCAAGCTGATAAGCACAACAGATGACAGAAACCTTATGTTTTCATTCTTGTTTCACCAGCCAGAGCCTGGCACACAAGGGGCATCTGAGGGAAAGACGTTGGTTCCCTTTCCCTAACACATTAGAAATGAAATGCTCATTTTAAGAACAAAAGCACAACACTGTGAATACTACTGAGCTATACACTTTTAAATGATTAAGATGATAAATCTGTGATGTGTATTTTACCACAATTTTTTAATAAACAAAAACAGTTAAACTGATCAGTTACCCATCCACTAACGGATGCTTGTCGTATATGAAGTTCTTACCGCTTAAGATGTACTATGAGGTAATGAAGACTGTTAAAATTTGATGCTGGCAATTGTCTTAGAAGGTCTTTGCTTTTTATAAGAATTCGGTTTATTTCTATACACGTACTCGGCCATTTTTTGTCCTCGGGGGTATCCTTTTTTGTCTCTTGTTCTTCATTTACACGTCGGATCTCTTTGGCAAGGTCTATAAATTCCTTGTACAATCGGAATAAAATAAATGGTTCTGGAAGCTAAAGAAATAAAATTACATTAGAAATATCACTCTGTTCTTTTTTCCCCTGTTGATATCTACTAAATAGCTACTGAATGGTTTGGCACGTCCTTTTAGATGAACAAGACTTAAGGTCAATTCATGTTTAGAAATGTACATATTTTTACTACAGATGTGATCTATAAGGACAATATGACACAATCACCATAAAGCATATCTATAGTAAAAATGAGTTGACTGGTAATCAGTAAAATTCTAAATCTTACATTCATAACTCCCTCAAAGTGAGTGTGATCTTCAACTGTTTTACTGAAACAAACCCAGGATGATACACAAAATAAGTCAAATTAATTAGAAGTTTAATTAATTAAAGTTTATGTTCTGAATTTTATTGGTAAAGAGAAACAGAGAACAAAATCCTTTAGGGTCCTTATGTTTTACTTATATCAGATTAAAGAAGCATTACAGAATATGGCTTATAAGAAGGAAGCTCAATATTTTATTTATCTAACTTTTAAAAACAACTTGAATCAGCAGAAGTCAACAGAAAAAGTTCCTCAAACTATCAAAGAGTATGACACCTTGATCTGTCTAACTAGCATAACTTATTTCAATATTTCTACTGCTCAGTGGTAGAAAAGAGCACACCTCTGGCTGGCCAAAGTACTAGACTATCTACTTATCCAGTTTCCCCTGCTGGTCCCAGAGAGGAGAAGCTCCGAGATCAGTTCCTGCCTCTACCACTCTGAGATCTGAAGAAGGCAACTTAGCCTCTTGGAGCTTCAAATTTCCCACATGGTACCTGAGTAAAATGAAGGCTACTCTCTAATACTATAGAATCAAGCATGTCTTCCCACACTAAAGTCTTGGTCCCATAGTATTCCAGACACAATGAGAACTGAAAGTAGTGGCCCCATTCATTTCCTTTCTGTGACTGGCTAGAAGAGATAAAGGATGATTGACTGTGAGGTTACAGTCAATCAAAGGTACTCTCCATCTCTCAGCTGGGAATCCTGTGCAATGTGATTAAAGAGATATCAATAGTTTCCCGGGCTAACATGGCAGGTCTAACATTTGTACCTAATTTCTTTTCCTCTGCAACTCCATGAAATACAGTTAAGTACATAGAACCAACAGAAAAGGAATAAAGACAAAAGCAACATTTCACAAGCTGAAGAGCAGAATGAACAACTACTGACTTAGCAGGCCTGAGAAAGGTGCAATTCCAAACTGAGACACAGTATGGCTTACAAGATCCTAAGGAGACTGAGGGGCTGTCAGCACAAGGTCCTCTAAATCCTGGGGGAGGGTGGGCTACCCTTCAAGAAGAGTTAGACCTCTAGATCCTTGTTTCTACTCCATGCTCTTCCTCTGAAGCCTGAAGATTCCTCTTCCTGGCAGTGTTAAACTGAAGGTTCTCTGGGTGAGCAATGAGAAGCACAAGAAATGGGTGGACAACTACCTGATACCCCAGAGAATAGTCTTTCGCTGCCTAGAGTTGTGGTGCCAGAAATCTGGGAGCTAAGCAGAGTAAGAAGGCTCTAGGATCTCTGCATTTAGCATGCATACTGGGCTATCAGACCAGCCCAAGAGAAGAGACCTAGAGATGCAGACATCAGGTGTTTCTTAAACAGCCCACCTAGATCACACTATAGTAAATAAAGTTTAAAGTCTTCAAAGCTTTCATGTATTCAAGAGCTTCCAAAGACATTTCAATTCCTAACTCTTTCATTTTAAGCAAACAACTACAGAGCACAAATGAAAAAATATAGGAAAAGAACCAACTTGAAGGTAGTCTAGAACTGTGCGGCTACCCAAGCACTGGATATGTGGCTAGTCAAAAGTAACATGTGCTTTAAATGAAAATTACCAGATTTTAAAGATTCCACGACAACAATAACTAAAAAGTAAAATATTTCATTAATAATTAAATATTGATTAGATGTTCAAATAATTTCAGTATATTAAAAAAATATTAAAATGAACTTTACTGTTTTTTCTCTTTACGTGGGTACTAGAAAATTTAACACTATATATGGAGCTCACATAATATTTCTATTAGATAGGACTAGAAACTAAGCAGAGAAAAGAACCCTTTTTAAAAAAGTTATGACTATCCTCATGTAGATAAGATACTGCATTCACTAAAAAAAGGAAGAATGCTATAAAAGGAAAAGAGAACCAGAGTTCTTAGAAATTAAAACATGACCTCAGAAATGAAACGGTTTACAGTAGGATTGGAAGATAAGCTGAGAAAATCTCTTAGAAAGTGTTAAAAGAAAAAAAAATGAATAAAAGAGAAAGAACTACAGAACCAATACAAGTTGACAGTATCCAAATATAAGCTCGAGGAAAAAAATGGAGTGGAGGAAATGAGCAGTGAAATGAACATTCAAAGAACTAAAGGACAGGTATCCAGAATGATAGAGCTCATGGAATACTTGAAATAGTAGATGAAACTATACCCACATCAAGGCATAACATGAAATTTTAGGGTAATTTTAGGGAAAAAGAAGATTCTACAAGCTTTCAGAGAGAAAATACATACAAAGAATCAGGAACGAGAAAGATCTTAGGTTTCAAAGAGAACAACAGAAAAAATACTTGCAAAACTCTGAAGAAAAATAATTTCCAGCCTAGAATACTATAACCTTCCCTACTATTCACTCTTCCACTCCCATTCAAGAAAGTAGAATAAACATAGATAAATAAGTTTCAAATACTCTTATTCCACATTGCTCAAAAGATAAGCATGACCAAAATAGCAGAATAAACCAACATAGGAACACAGGTGTTCCCTCACAAAGCAGAAGAAGCTGGAGAAGAGTGACCCTAGGATGACAGCTATGTGCCATGTTAAAAAGGACGCAGAGGGAGAAAAGAACTCCCGAGATCCACATGTTAAGAATCATTGTCACTATGCAATCTGTAACAGTCTCTTCTTCACCACAGACGAGAAGGCAGCTGGGCCCAAATCATTTTTTAAACTTGGCTCAGCATGACAGTGTGCTGACTGTTCCTGTACTCCTTCATAAGCTGCTGCCTGAATCCTCTGAGGCCACTTATTTCATCCCACAAAAGTGTATTCCTTGTACCTAGTCCTGAAACCTACAGGTACGACACTGAGCATAGAAAGAGAAAACACAGAGAAGCCCACTCCCCGATATTCCTGCTGAACTCGCAGTACCCAGTTTATAGGGCAGTTCTGCCTGATATCCCAAATATGGTGAATTTCCAGGATGCATCCAGGACCATGCCCACTGACCTCCCACAAAAGCTATTTGAAAATATCAATGAAAGTAAAGGTGGACTATGACCCAGACATTGTTCTACTTACCGTATCTTTCATATAATATTTTGAATATTAGCCTTTCTTCATATAGCTAGATTTATGCTTCCTACTCAGTTTTCTAAAACTTAATGATACACTGTTTAGGAATATATGACAGGTATTAAAACTTTTAAGAGAAGAGAGGGAGTAATTAACATGGTTAGGAAAGACCCCTGGGGTGGGGTTGCAGGCTACAACTGGACAGGGGCACACAGGGCTCTTCTAAAAAGTAAGGTAAGACTCTATTTTGTTAAGCTAGGTGATGAAAAGTTTTTATTAATATTGGTCTGTACACTATAGATATATTTTATATAGTTTCATTTATACAATAAGTAGAAAGGTATTAATATGGTCCATGTCAATGAAAGTATACGTTACCAGCAAAATACAAATCACATTTTTGCCCTTTTCTATTTAATGGTAGTTTTCAAAAGTAAAACTTTACCTGTCGAAGGTATAACTTCAAGACGTCACAGATGTCATGCGAACTAAACTCTGAAATGTCTACCAAGTGCATTCCATTTTCCAAAGCTTGACAAAGTTTTTCAGTTTTTATTTTGTTTCCACATACACGATAAATTCCCTTGAGAAGAAAGGGGAAATTTTTTGAAAAATTCCTGCTTTAGTACAAATGGCTAAATGTGGACATCTAAATATATCTGATGTATCTGTTTCAATGTTTACTAATATTTTAGAAAAAACTTGGGCCAACTAAGGTAATATTTTCCAAATAAATCTGAATAAAATCAGTTACTTCTTAAATATTAAGAGTACTGTTTTCTTTTCCTTTCTTTTCTTTTTTTTAGGCGAGGCAACTCTTTGTTAACCTCACAGATTGCAAGGACCTTGTCAGTTTAAAATCCCGTATTTTAAAAAATTTTTATTTATTTTTTTAAGCCTACAGCACGTGGCTTTCCTACGTGCTCGCCCATCCAAGTACTAACGAGGCCTGACCCTGCTTAGCTTCCGAGATCAGACGGGTCAGGTATTGTTCAGGGTGGCATAGTTGTAGATAAGCACTGTTTTCTTTTAAAGTCTCCTTATCATGAGAGAGTTACGACATACCTGTAGACACAAGGCTCTGTTTTCAATCTCTGTGGCACACATTTTGAGTATAAAAGGGATGCCATCTGGTTCCTTTTTTGCAACTTGTGTGAATTCTGCTCCAAATAAGTGTATTTTCCCCAGAAGTTTCTGATGACCACAAATGATAACTAAATTTTCCAAACACTTTCGGTGACAAACAAGGAGACACTGTAAGAAAATGACAGTTTAAAACTGGTTAACTTACCTTAAAACTATTCACAACAACCTATAGGTAGTGTAACACACCGAAAGCAAGTTTAGAAGGTATTACTTGTGGAATTTAAACTACATATAATAGCAAAATAAAATATAATATTATTAAAGATACATTATGGTTCAATTTATTAAAATTATATTTGCAAAACAGCCTAGTCAGTAAAATTAATAACAAAAACATAAAGCAAAAACATAAAGGAGATAATGTAATTCCAAAAAGATTTTACCTCTTCACATTCGACACCTTGGAATACTACAATGCCTTCACAATCTCTACATTTTGTGGGGGATCTCAGTTTGTGAAACTTGTGAGTGAGAGCCGCCTTTGACAGCAATGTTTTCTTATATGTTCCAAGGGAATTGGGTCCTTGCAACAGAAATAGATTACTATGTAAAACTTATAAGATGACAAAAATTATACCATACGATAGTATATTTTGAAAAATCTTTAGACTTTACAATCATTCCTATATTATGTAACATCAAAATAAGCATCTAATTTAGAGATCTCTCACAAGGCACACATTTATCAAACACTTTAGTGATGAGTAAAAATTACCACCAAACCAATAAGATACTTCTAAAATAGCATGGCATGTTTTCAGAATTATAAAATTTATACTGTTATTAATACGCCCTTTATAGAGACAGAGAGGGTATTACATAGGTGGCATTACATTCTTAGAAAATGCCCCTATAAAAGCTTCAAAGAAAACTTGTTGTACAAAGTTAGTGTGTCAGCATTATTTGCATTAAGGATAAACCTATTCTTAAATTATGATAAAATTACAGATAGTACTAGCTAGTTATACATCAATATCCTACTGGAGATTAAATTATTTTAGAAAGTGATTCCAAAATAGGTAACTGCAGGTTTCAAATACACAAAACTAATTTGTAAGAGTCTAAGTTAAGTCACTAAGGTAAAAGACTTCTCTTTTATATCCTTCAACATCCACAATTTTCCTTATCCTCAAGAAATATACTTATTTACTTTTCCTGCTGAGCTGCTTATACTATTTCTCTTGAAGAGGCTTGTTTTCTCATGCACTGCAACACTTTTGATAGCTAAGTTATTATATTAAGTTTGCAAAGATCAAAATATCTAGCCTATTTTAGCACCATGCTAATGCATTTTAGATCTAGTAGTTTTGCTGCTTGTTGTAATATTTGTATTGGTAACATCTGGTTAATATATTGTCAACCTATACTTGTTCATAATTAGTTGGGATATATTTAAGTCTTTATAATACATTGTATTTCTTTAAGTTATACTATTTTTCTAATATCATGCAGAACCACTGAGTCAACTGGTTTAGTGAGAACTTGATTCAGTGAGTGTCATTACCAGATTCTGAAGGGGAAGGTGGCTCTCTTTCATCTAGATCATCTGCAGAAGACATTGTTCCACTGGACGGTGTTCGTGGAAGTTTTCGATTAAAGTCTCCTATAAGAAAATTATGGATATAATTACCTGATCATGCAATTTAGAACTTTATAAATAGATAACGACAACATTTTTTGAATAGCGCAGTCATACTACTTTATTAGTGACCATGTCAAATATTTGCTTCCATTCTCAGACTTTAGATACAGGGAAGTCTGATACTTATTTCTGGGAGCAAAAATGAATTGAACCGAAACTGACTTTTCCAAATAAAATACAAAATTGAAGATTATATATCCCAGTGAGACCTTATCTGCAACTTGTGACAGTGTCAGAGACTGTAAGCTCTAGAGGACAGGGGGTATTTTCTATTCGTGTCTTACATCTAACATCTGACAAGAGTGGCTAGCACAATACTAAAGTTGTCCTTTCATGCTTCTAGAATAAAATTATAAAAAAATGCATACAATATACTCCAAACTTTGTAAAGTATAAAAAAAACTTTAAATATAGTAATACCATAGGGATATCACATTTATGTTACCAGTAAGACAGGAGAATGGGAACCAGGAAAATGATTCTTGACAGAGAGCTGAGAGCACAGGATGTAAACTATACCAGCAAAGGATTCTGCCATGTGTATCAAAGCATGTTTAGAAGCAGACCAACTAGATAATAAAATTTATTTGCTCCCTGCTGATATTACAAACATGGCTATAGCTAAGTGGAAGAATTCACTTAACTCAAGGCTTTAATAGTCTAAGGTTCTACAAAGGGCTTTACAAATGATTTAAACCAGCAACCTCACCCTCAAAAGATTCCTCTGCATAATAAGCTTAAAAGGTAGTCGTAGGTAGTCAACTAGTTTTTGTTTTAAATGTGTTCCAAACAACTAAGAAATTATGAGGTCACATGTTCCATTTTAGAACTATTCTAATTGTAAAATGGCTTCCTTATATTATCAAGAAGAAATCTGCCTTACTATAAATCCTAGTCTTAGGTCATAATTCTCCCTAAAGGAGCAAACAAAAACACTCTAATCTCTTTACATTTCCAGTATTTGAAGACAGCTGTCATGTCCTCAAGTTTCCTCTTTCCCAGGCCAGGCAACCCTGGGTCTTCATCCATTTAGCACATAACCAGTTTCCAAATCCTTATCACAGGCAGTCTTATAGAATGCTAAATAATTTAGGGCTTTCTCTAGCATAGATCTAAATTTTGGGGACTAGGTGGAACCACACCGCCTTTACAAAGCTAATAATAAATACTCAGTTAAATATTTAGGCTTACATCTCCAGAGTGTCCCTTGAACAGAGCTAATTTTAAAGGAAGACACAAAGTAAGCCTATTAACCTCAGTGCTACATGGAAGCATTTCTAACTTTAAATTCAAGAGATTTATTTAAAGTTAAATTTCCGTAATATGTTGAATACTAAAAAAAAAAAAAAAAAGACCTTGGACTTTGTGGTTAAATCCTATAATGTCATCTCCCACAGTGCCAAGAACCTAGGAGGAAGGAATGTAGCTAGCAAGAACAGGATTGGAGCAGTCTTTGGTCAAGGAGTGGAGGAAAATGAATGTCAAAGTAAGAATCTTATGGGTTCAAGTGCTACCTTCTTCTGCTAGCTGTGTAACACATGGCAAGTTATCCTACTTGAAGTCATCAAGGGAGAGTTCAAAACACTGCCTCTTTAAGGAACAACGAGATTATCAAAGCACCTTACAGTACATTTGTAAAAAGTTAATACATAATCATAGACCCCAAAACTGGTGTTAATTATGGTGTTCATTCTAGCAATTATCTACAAAACAATCCAAAAGATTGAGAGTAATAATGTTCACAGAACAGAACAGTATATAGAGTATAGTATAAAATAAAGATGGCTACTCTAACAGTATGGATCTCAAGCAAAAAAATGCATGAAAGAAGTCACAAAGAATGTAGAATGTTCTGAAGAGGGCAAAGCTTAAATAGATATAGGTACTAAAACATTTAACATAGAAAGGAAGTGATTAACAAAATTCAGGATGATGGCTTATTCTGGTAGGATATGGTAATGCTACCAAGAAGGTACACACAGGGGCTTTCTAAAATACTGATAATGCTCTACATTTCTTAGGCTGGGTGGTGAACATGTATGGAATTATTATTTTT
Source organism: Cynopterus sphinx (assembly GCA_030015415.1). NCBI lineage: Eukaryota > Metazoa > Chordata > Mammalia > Chiroptera > Pteropodidae > Cynopterus > Cynopterus sphinx. The sequence continues at coordinate 65,389,743 of CM057387.1, read as the reverse complement.
CTTTTAACTGCACATATATATGTACATACTCCGCTCTAAGAGGTAGTTCACTATAAATACAAGGTATTTAAAAAATATTCCCCAAAAGGAATACTTCAATTGTTCACTGAATTTTCACCTCTAAACTTAAATATTTATATACCTGGACTTATAGATTCTGAATCTAGAGATCTAGATTCACTGCTTCCTCCAGTGCTCTCAGAGTCACTGAACATCCCAAATGTCCATGGCCTTGTACAAGAAGGACCTTTAAGAAAAGAAGATTTGAAGTTAAACTTGGCTACAGATAGATAGGCAAAATAATGACATATAAATGAGATGAGTCAAGTTTCTTTGTGATCAACAATCCACTTTAAGACAGGCACAGTGCTTACAACTGTGAATAAGCCTCAGAAAGTTAAAATTCAAGGCCTAGTTTTTAAATTCCAGAGTTTCAACTCATTTAATAATCACATTCAAACAATTTGGTCTTTCATGAATTAGTGCTATCTTTAACGTGAAAAACTACCTGTCGTATCTGCGCTGTTAGAGCATCTGTCCTCTTCCATTTTATTACAACTGTCAGGAAGGCGTGCAACGTCCTCTAAAGAGTCAGCAGGTCCATATCCAGACGTGCGGGGACTGTTTGTCAACTGTTTATTTACATTCCTAAGAAAAGCCCAAATAAAACTCAACCTCAGAAAAATGACTAATAATCCACCTATTTACTCTAATTTCAGAAAAATTTGTTAATGAATGTACACCAATTTAACTAAATATTAAGAACAGACCATATTATATAGCTTGACTTCTTAAAGGAGATGTGTATAAAACTTATTAATCATTTGTACTCACTACAGATGAAATATAGAAAAGAATGGCAAAAGTCAAGTCAATTATTCATGTCAGTTAAACTTTTCTATTATAACCTCTGTGGAAAATGTAGGTTAAATCTTTGCACTATACATTCAAAATAGATATGACCATTATTTGCCAATCTCGAAGGATTTTTAAATCTCAAAGAAATGAGCTCTTGTGTCAAAATGGAAAGCTTTTTACTCTTGAGTTACATCTTAAATAATATAAAAAATTCCAGAAAATTTTAAAGTCAAATCTGGCAATGTTAGAAAAGATACAACTTTATACCAGAGAGAAACTTAGAAGAGATATTTAATCGTTTAAAAAAACTTCATCTACATATTAATTCTCACCCGTCAACTTTTTCTTCTTCAGTTGAATTTGTGGCCTTGACAAACTCGCTATACTCTTGGCCTGGGTCATACAGCTTGGCATTATCACAGAGAGACTGCAGATTGTTTGCGAGGGAGGCAGTCTGTAGTTGTTGCATCTGGAAGAGGTTAACTGTAACCTATGTTCACATAGATAAAAGGCAAAATAATTCATGATATACAGAATGCTATGCAAATATACATTTATTTCAAGTGACAGCACCGAGAAAGGTCACACAGTGAAGCACACAGCACTGAATATCATTGTGAGCATACTCTATCGCCTGACTTTGTGCACGGTCTAGATCAAGGGAAAAAAAAAGTTTTAATCCAATATCTGGGAGTGATCACTTCCAGCAAAACTGGCTTTAAACTGAAAAGTTCAAAAATATAATCCCATGTCTCTACTGGTTCACAATTTTAGAAAATAAGAGTACTTTTGAGAATCCCCAGCTCTGTACTCTGATGGTCTGACCACACTGTCTAAACTCTTAAGTAAAAAACGTGAAGGGAAAAATTCCAATCAGAACACTATTACTTAGACTTTTGTTTTTCAATCTTATAAAAATATAAATGCTTTATATGTATAATGTATCTTATAGTACTCAATTTTTATAATTAGGTATGCATTGAATCTATTAAAAATATATTATTCCACCGAATTTCTACAAATGCCTAAACATACTCTCACTGTTACTACTACTTACAGTAACAACAACAATAATAGTGGCTGAGGGGTGTTTACAATATACCAAATGCATTCTGAAACTTTATATGAATTAACTAACGTTCACAAAAACCTAGGCTTTGGTTATGCTATGGTAAACAAACTGGTGAGATTCCAGTCCTCATTGAGTTTATGTTCTCCTGAGAGTGGCACTGAAGAGAGAACAAAGTAAATAAGATAATTTCTGGTACTGAAAACTGCTAATACTACTATATGATTGTCCAGTTATGGAATATGGCCAGGTATGTGCTTGTAGAAGGGTATTTGTGACATGGTAGGTTAATGAAGGCCTCAGCATTAGAACTGAGACCTGATATAAGAGTAAGCCAATGCAAAGTTTCAAGAAGAAGACCAACCCAGACAAAAGACTCTAGGACATGAGTGACTGGAAAAGAGCTTGCTGTGCTTGAGAAACAGATGAAAGTCAATATGGTTGAAGCACAATGAAAGAGGTGGAGCGAGAAAGGGAAGCAGTCATCTAAATCACATTAAGGAGTCTGGATTTAGGTAGAAAAGAAAGTCAGTGGGGAGTTTTAAAGTATTAAAAGCTATAACATGATCTGATTTATTTTTTAAAATGCCAGTGGCTCCTGTGCTGAGAATGTGAATGAATGCCAAATTTGACTAGCTTAGTGTTATTTCAAACACTGCCATGTTTCCTCTTCATCTCTCTTGATATACCAGATGATATGCTGAATTTACGATTAGCCTCTGAGTCCTTTCCAAGGTAAACAAGCATTCCTCTAGGATAACTAAAACTCAGCACAAATAGTATTTGAAAAGTGCACCAACAGAATAGCTTATTTGTGTCCTAATTCCTTCAAGGAATAAAAGAAATTCAAACTGCAGATAGTAAAACTTAAATCTAGCAACTAGCTATGATCAGGGAATACTTCACTTAATGGTAAACTGAACTTACTCTCCTGATCCTAAAGTTTAACTACTTATTTGTAATACCTTTTAATAAATTATGTAAATCTAGTTAAAAACACCAATAATTTGAAAAGCCAAATGAATAGCAATAGGCATAATAAATTCATCTGCTGAATGTTTGTCTCTGGGTATTTATTAATAATAAAAGACATAAACAATAATATATACAGGTAGCCCCATCTTAAAATCTCTTTTCTCTAAATCATTCAGTCTTCTTGCTCACTTAACAGAAATGCTAACAAGTAAGGCCTCCATGAGGTAGATCCTGCAGGAGTTGCTGGGCATCTTAACTGGGGGGTGGCTCACAGGTACCTAAAAAATCATGATGTTTCTAGACCCTTTTGTCCTTCAACCTGATTTCTGAGTCAGGGGCTTAGTCTTTTTCTTCTACATATTCAATGTGTAGCACCGTGTCCCAAATACGTCATGAATGGGAAATGACCAAATGAATAGTAGCAGAAAATATTATTAGTCAAGGTCATACTGCAATCTGCACATTTTCTGGTATAGCTAACTCAACACACAGGACTTCCAAGTCTATGGCCAGCTTTTATCGCTAACATCTAATTTTTAGTTAGTACATTGACACCTAGATTAGCGTAAATTTTTCTGACAGCTAGTGAAAGTTTTTTACAATTTCAAATCAACAGGAAAAGTTTCTCCCAAAAGAGAACTTAAAATCATGTTATATGAAGAAAAGTAATCAGATTTGAGGGTGTTTAATGTGGAGGAAAAACCTAGGGAAGGAAGATAATAATTATCTTTAAATATTTGAAATGTAGTCTTGTAGAAGAGAAGTTATATTAGTACAGTATGACTTGAGAGGTACACAGGGAAACAGACTAATTTTGGAGTTGTTCAAACCCAGTCTGAATAATCATTAAGCAAGAGGCACAGTATTTAAGAGCAAAGGCTCTAAAGTCATTCAACCAGGTTCTTATCCCAGCTTTACAATTTATATGCTGGGCAACCTTGATAAGTAACTTATAACTTCCCTAAACAAGTGTTTCAAAATGTTAATGTGCCAATGAATCACATAGGGGATCTTATTCAAAACACAGATTCTGATTCTAAAAGGGAGAGGTCTATCCCTAGTGCAACCATTAAAACAAAAACATACAGAGGTATAGTTAAAAAACTAGTAGATAAATTAAAATGTAAATAAGCATTTTAGATAAATGAAACTATAATTTTGATAAATAAAAATCGATTAGATTAAATTAAATCTATACTAGATAAATTAACTAGATAAAATATAATTCTAAAAATTTATCAATTTATCCAAAATAAGGCAGCTAAAGGCAAACAGATGAAGGGCAAAAGAAGCTACAAAAGAAAACCAGTAATGAAATAGTAGCCCTAAATTTGAACAATTTTCATATCAAATATAAATGGTCTAAATAGTTCACTTAAAAGATACAGACTGTCAAAATAGATTTTTAAAAAATCAAGACAACAATATGCTACATAAAAAATTCACTTTAAATATAATGAGAAAGTTAAAAGAGAATGAAAAGAGATATACTATGTTAAAAATAATCAAAAGAAAACTGAAATAACTATATCAATATTAAGGTACACTAAAATGCAAGGAAAATTACCAAGATAAGGGGACATTTCATTGGATAAAAGGATCAATTCACCAAGAATACACAACAATCATTAACGTATAAGCATCTGACAGAGTTTCAAAACACATAAAGCAAAAACTGATAGAACTAAATATATACAATATGTTGAAGACTTCAAAACTCCTTTCTCAGTAATGAACAGTAAAAAGTAAATCATCAAGGATATAGAAGAAATAACACAAACTGATGGGAACTATCTGACATTTACAGAACACTCTGGCCAACAATAGCGGAAAACACATTCAAGTGCATATATGGAATATTCACCAAGACAGACCATATCCTGGGTCATAAAATGAATCATAACAGATTTAAGAGAATCAAAATCATACAAAGTATTTCTCTTGGCATAAAAGAATTAAACTAGAAATCATATCAGGAAGATATCCAGAAAATCCTCAAATACTTGGAAATTAAGCAACAAACTTCCACATTATCTAAAGGTCAAAGACAAAGCCTCAAAGGAAATTAGAAAATATTTTGAACTGTTCAAAAAATGGAAATATATAATTTAAAATTTGTGGGATGCAGATAAGCAGTGCTTAGAGGAACAATTAAATAATATTTATATTTTAAAAAGCAGGGAGATCTTGACAATTAAAGCTTCCACCTTTAAGTAACTAAAAACAAAAGCAAAATAAACCCAAAGGAAGCATGAATATTTTTTTTAAAAAAAGAGGAAAACCTATAAAATCAAAAGCTGCTTTTTTTGAAAATATCAATGAAATTTATAAACCTCTAGCCAGGTTAATGAGAGAGGGGGTGACGGGAGGCAAATTACCAACATCAGGAATGAAAGAGACCACATCATTCTAGCCCACTGCGACGTTGAAAGGATAAGGGAATATTATTAACAACTCCATGCACATGAATTTGACAACTTAGATGAATGGGAGCAATTTCATGAAAGCCACAAACTACCAAAAATTCACCCCATAAGAAATACTTAACTCAATTAGACCTATATCAAAGAAATGAAATATATAGTAAAAAATCTTCTGAAAAACAAAAACTCTAAGTTCAACTGCTTTCACCAGGAAATGTCACCAAACATTTAAAGAAATAACACCCATCCTATATAATTTCTTCCAGAAAATAGAATAGGAAGAAACACTTCCTAATTCAATTTATGAGGCCAGAATCACTGATACCAACATATAAAAGGAGCAAGGCATCGCAACTGAGAGGCTTATGCCAGGAATGAAAGCTAAATCAACACTCAAATATCTACATAATCTAAAATATAAATGCACTGAAAAAGAAAAACTACATGATCACATCAACCAAATGATATAAAAATCATTTGACAAAATTCAACAACTGTATTATAAATCCTCAGCAAACCAGAAAAATGGGGGGAAATTCCTTAACCTGACAAAGGACGTCTTCAAAAAACCTACAGCTATCATCATATTTAATGCGGAAAGACTAAGTGCTTTCCCCATAAGATCAAGAATAAGGCAAGGATGTCTTTTCTCATGACTCCTATTCCATAATCAACTGGAAGTCCAAGCCAGTGCAGTCAGAAAAAGAGATAAAAGAAATACCAATTGGAAAGGAAGAAATACAACTGTTCCTATTTGTAGATAACACAATTTCCTATGTAGAAAACCCCAATGACAACAAAACAGCTCATAGACTGATAAATGAGTTTAGCAAGGTTGCAAGATCAACATACAAAAATTAATTGTATTTCTAAATACTAACAATGAACAACTGGACTTTGAAATTAAATAAATATATGTGTATGTGTATATAGATACATGCACACATAAATTATATGTGTATAATCTCTTGTTTTATTTCATTTTAATTATATGTGTATGTATCTATATCACTAGTAAACAATTGATCACATTCACAATAGATCCCTAAATAAACACACATACATATAAATTTAAATCTAACAAAACATGTAAAGATTTACATGTTGAAAACTATAAAAGGCTGATAAAAATATATCAAAAACCTAAATAAATGGGGAGACATACTATGTTCATGGATTAAACAACTCTCTATAGGGTTAAAATGCTACATATATAGTCAATTCTCCCCAATCTGAGCTAAGATTTAATATACTCCCAATCGAAACGTTAGCAGGTTTTTGTAGACACAGACAAACTGATCCTAACATTCTTATGGCAAGTCAAAGGATTTTAAATACTCAAAACAATTCTTAAAAAAATAAAGTTGAAAAACTCATGCAACCTGAGTTTTTTTAAGATTTGCTTTAAAGCAAGAGTAATCAACACAGTACAGTTTTGGCAAAAGGATAAACACATTTATCCATGGAACAAAACAGAGACTGTAGAAATAAGACCTACAAAAATGTGGTCAATTGATTTTTGACAAAGATAAAAAGGCAATTCAATGGAGATGACACAATATTTTTGGCAAATTGTATTAGAACAAGTGGGTACCTCTATTAATTATGTTTTTTTATTTTCTGAATTTTATGTTTTGACATTTTAAAAAGCTTGCTAGCACTCCCAGGGCTAGCCAACTCTTAGCTGGGGAGCACATCTTTCCTATGGAACTCCAACCACCTCATTATCTAAGTTTCACACACCAAACCAATATTTTCTATATATCATCCCAGGTACCAAGCAACTAGAGACCATCCCTATACCCTAAAGCCCACTGGAATTATTCAAAATAGCTAATCCTATATTGGTTATCTTGCCCTATCTTGCCTTTTCTTTGGAAACCCCAATAAAGGCTCTATACTAGCTTTCCCCTTACTCCTACTCTCCTTGACCAAACCTGTGGCCCTGTGTAGCATAGGCTTGTACCTGTCTCTCGGGAAATGTAAGTAACTCATCTTTCAATAGCACTGACTTCTCTCAAAGTCAGCATTCGGTCATCTCCATAAATTAAAATCCAGTGGGTATAATTTTAATATAACATCTAGATGCAAAGAATAAACCTTGACCTATTCTTCACCCTTATATAAAAAATAACTCAAAATGGATCATATATCAATGTCAAACTATAAAATTTTTAGTAGAAAACCTAAAAATCTTTATGATTTTGGATTAGGTAAAGCACTCTTAGATATAATACCAAAGCATAATACATAAAAGGAGAAATTGGTTAGACCCCATCAAAATTAAAATCTTTTGCTCTGTGAAAGACACTGCCAAAAGAATAAAAAGAAACTTTAGACTGGAAGCCAATGCACGTAAGCTCAACAATAAGAAAACAAACAACCATTTTTAAAAATAGGCAAAAGACAGATTGCATAAAAGCCCCTGAGAAGATGCTCACTATCATTAGTCATTCTAGAAACCCAAATTAAGACCACTATCATTACCTACCTATTAGAAAAGCTAAAAACCCACAAACAGCAGCAGACATGTGCTGACAAGGTAGCAGAATAACTGGAACTTTCATACATTGCTGGTGAAAAATGTTATGGCAACTATGGAAAACAGTTTGGCAATTTCTTATAAAGGTAAATAGACATTTATCATACCACCCAGTAATCTCACTCCTAGGTATTTACACTAAAAATACGAAAACTTATGTTCACATCAAAACCTGTAAACAAATATTCACAATCACTCAAAACTGAAAACAATGCAAATGTCCATCTCATCTGGTGAATGGATAAACATCAAGGTACACTGATATAATGAATTACTACTCAGCAATAAGAAGAAATAAACTATTGATTCATACATAACACTGAGAAATCTCAAAGGCATTAATGCTGAGTAAAGCCAGTCTCCAAAAATTACATACATACTATTGTGATTTCACTGCTATGACACTCTGGAAAACACCAAACTATAAAGGTGGAGAACACATCAAAACTTGCCAGGGTTAGGGGAGGGTGGAGAGTTTGACTACAAACGGGCAGAACAAAGAAACTTTTTTGGAGTAATAGAATTGTTCTGAATCCTGATTGTGGTGGTGGTTACACAAATTTATACATATGTTAAAACTCATGAAATGTATACCTAAAAAGGGAAAATTTTTTGTAAATTTTTTACAAAAACTATTTTAAAGAGACAAATCCAAACACTTGAGGGAAGAATTGTTTTGTCTTCAAATAAATTGCTGGGTTCAATTTTAATATTTAGTTTACTCAAATTTTGAAGAACATATCTCATAGTGCTGATAGAAGTTTAAGGGGTCAAATCCATTTTGTCAACCAATAGCTTACAGGCAATTTCAAAGTGTCAGACTTCAGTTAATCAAACAAATCATCCAACCACAGGATGTGTTTGTGTGTGGGGGGAGGGACCAGATAAAAAACGTAACTCGAACCATATAACACTATTAAAAACTGAAAGTCAATTTTCAAACTCTAAATGCTCCATTAACCTCAGAAATTAAATCTCATAAGAATGATGACTCATTGAACATCCCTATCCCTTTTGCAGATATGCAGAATCTTTTCTTCCCCCCTTTCAAAACACTGAAGAAAGTACTTACAGCTTTAAGGGTAAGATCACACTGGAAAACAAGTTTCCGGAGTTGTGCTAAAATTTCTCTTTTAGTATTTTCCAGATCATTTCGTCTTTCTTCAACATTTGTCACACAAACTTTGTAGAGTTCATTTGCTTCTTCTACCTTCAGGAATATCACACAAAAATTAACACTAGTCACTAGAAGCTATAATTTAAAACAAATAATTAAAAAGATCTAATGCACAAAAATTCTGAAATATTCTACATTTTAAGTAGAATATTTCTAAAGATAACAATTTTAGTCAGTGACTCAAAAGTACTTGATTTTCATGGATACTCAAGTACCACTTAGAATTAATATATTGTTTGTCTATTAAATATTCACTTCTATTTAACAGCATTTTATATTTACATTTACTATTTTTATATAACCATCTTACCAATTTGTTTATCAAATTATATTTCATAGATAATATAAAATTTGAGCCCAGCCTTGCTTTCACATCTACACACAGGTACCTAAAAGTGTGAACTTTCTAAACAATGAAGTCAAAAATATTGACTTCTCTAAGATACTTCTTTCACTCTTTAGAGAAATGCCAAAATTCAAAAGATAAGCAAAAATCTCATTGCACAGTGGTTCTCAAAGTGTGGATCCCTACCACTAGTGGCAGCAGCTTCACCTGGGAACTTATTAGCATTGCAAGTTGTCTACCGCTAACCCTAGACTTACGTATCAGAAAATCTAGAGGTAGGGCCCGCCCAGCAGTTTGTTTCAACAAGCGTTCCAGTGATCCTGATGCATGCTAAAGCTGAGAACCAAAGCCTTCCCAGATTACTGCTAATTAACCTGCAAATAACAAAGAAAAATAATTACTTTTTGAAGAGCCTCCTCTTCCAGCCTTCGCTTTTTTTCTAGCTGCTTGTTGACATTTTTTACTAATCCACTACTTGAGCACAGATGCTCCTCTTCTGCACGAAATGTGGAAGATTTTGCTTTTTCATATTCATCTTGACGTTGTGTGCATAACAGTTTTGCCTTCTTAAGAGCAGTCTCTGTTTCGAGCTATGCAGAAAAAAAGTATTATTAGATACATAATAAATACATTACTTTAGCATAAATATTCAGCAAGATAGTTAACATAACATTTTAGAAAAACTACAGAGTAAGGTATGCATCTTCTCAGGGTAGGTGCTTATATACTACAGATGATTTTAGGTATCCATAAACAGTAGATAAAACTTGATTATAATACTAACCATTTTATTTTGCTCCTGTTTCCAAAGTTCCTTTATTTCCTTCCTTTGTTTTTCCATTTCATTTTTCCTCCCAAGTAGAGGCTATTAAGGATATTTTTTAAAAAGAAAAAAAAAAGCTGATTTCTAAAGGTATGCAATGCAGTTGTTTAAGAAATGTGTCTTATACATATACAATTTTACCTGCACAAATTTGTTGGCTTGGAGAGCTGTAATTGTTTGCTGTAAAAGGTGACTGCTCTCTATGTCATTAAGAAGAGCACTGGTAAATAGAGACTGCAGTGGCATAAACTCCTGGAATTTAAAATTGAAAAGTAAATTTTCCAATAGAATGGCACTAGAGTTCTAGACTCTTCAATTATTCTTCAAAAAGAGAAATTTTAAGTTTCTAAATTTTTTAAAGAAAAAATAACTAGTTATAAATATGACTGTGAAAAATATTGAAAAAATTATAATTATAAAACTAGCAAAATTAGTAGCTAACAAGATTATCAGCATTCATATAAAATTGTGAATTTCCTTGTGTTTTTCATAATAAGCATCCAGGTAAATTCAAAAGTATTTTATTTTGTGAATAAAAAGTTTGGCACTTAAATTATTTTCTATATAACTGTGAAATGTTTTGATTTTGCAGGGCGCAATCAGGAGCTCATCTTAGTATAGAACGCTAGGAGTTCACTGAACACTTACCTGTAGTCCAATGCTAGTTCTAGTTGCCTCTGCCAACTTGACAATATTTCTAGTGGACTCCAATTCTGAAAAGGTCAAAGAAGGCATTAGAAGATACAATTAACTTATTTTCCTCCTCGATACTCTAAAATTATTTGTAATTCCCCCATTAAAAAGTGATCACAAATACTAGCCCACATTGTGGTATGCTATGATTCCTCATCAGAAGTATTTGTCAAAATTAAATGGGAAACTTTCAAAATACACTTGCTTAGACCTCACCTCTCTAGGTCTGTGCTTTGTCTTTTTCATAAGGCTATTTTCAGGTGAACCTGATGGGCATTCCCTATTAGTAGCAAATAACGTAGTAGAAAGACAGGCTTTGGGTAAATTCGATAATCTTCCAGTTACTGCTATGTGATTTTAGGCAAACCTGAGATCTGACTTTAAGCACATCACCTATCCTGTTTGCCTCAGCTGTAAAATGGGGTTAATAATTCTTGTCCTGCCTACGTACAAGAGTTGGTAGAATTAAATGAGATAGTGGATGTGAAAGCATTTTGTCAACTGTAAACACTGGGAAGACATTAGCTATTAAGAAAGCTCATACATCTATTGTTTTTAAGTCCTTTTACCATATCATCTAATTATATTTCTTTTCACCCACTAGACTTTCTTTAAAGGCAAAGACATTATACTATTTGTTGGTTGCCTTACAGTAATGTTCAGTAAGTACATTCTCTGTAAGAAGAGTCTTTCCTATTTCGAGAAGAGAAAATAAACAATTTTATTCACTACAATGAAACAGCTACTAACTTGGAATCATATTACTCATTGTCTATAGAAAATTAATTGTAAGAACTAACCATTTAGTTCTTATACTCCAAAGTTAATCAGATGCCCCGAAGGGCTACTTACCCAAGCTAAGCTTTTTTTCAACCCATGACACTATATTTTTGGTGTATTTTGACCATGTTTTAGCATATGACAAAGCCAGTTCTATAGAGTCAGTGTTCTTTAACAGCATGCTGTCTAGTTCTATAGGAGAAAAATTTCCTGAAAATAAAAATATTAAGGCAAGTATAGATTAAACATGATCACATATCTCAAAACCAAGAAGCATTCGAATCCTAAGATGCTCTTCAATGAAAACGGGTTTAAAAAATATAAGTAACAAATTTAGAATTAAAGGGTCACAATTTAAACTTAAAATGGTTTCAAATTATATTTTTTATCTTAATGTGTATTTCTATTATTTATGAAGTTACAGCCCTATTCAATTCTTGAGCAATCTCTATCATCACATTATCTGCTCTAGCAGGTTTTCTTCCTTAAGTTTTTTTATGAAAAACTTTATATATCAGTTTACGTTAAAATGAATTATTAGTTTACTAAGCAAGAAGAGATCCAAAACATTTATCAAAATTCAAGACATTTATCAAAAATAACTGCAAAAATTTTGACAAGTTTTAAGTACCTTTTTCATTGGATGAGTCCACTGATTCCACAGAAACATTTTCAAAAGACTTGCAACATAGAAGATAACAAATTTTAAGATTAGAACATAAGGTAACAGATCTTTGCTTCAGATATTTTTTACCCTAATTTGTTACTCTGACATAATTCCTGCTAAAGAATTTCAAGTATTTAGAACTCAAAGAGCCTGAGAACTGTGTTTAAATCCAGAACATTTTATAAGAATTATATAGCTTTTTACAACAGCAGTTCTCAAGGTCCAAGAATAAATAACCTCATTGTTTACTAACAGCATTAGTTAAAATTAATAAATCCATTTAAAACTTTAAATTCTGAAGATCTCAAAAATATCAGCCAGGAAGTTATAGAAGCAATCTAAATAGATTGCTATCTAAAAAGAAGACAAATACTTATATTTCTTCCAGCCATCTTTTACCATTTTATTAAGTGACAAGCATTTTCTCTGAAAGTCTATTAGAGAGCATAGCACAGAACTGTCTATGATGATGGAAATGTTCTATATTTGCACTGTCCAATAAGGTAGCTAACTAGCTACATGCAGCTATTTGAGCATTTGAAAAATGGCTAATGTAACTAAAAAGTAAATTTTTAATCTTATTTATTATAATTAATTTAAATTTAAAGAGCTCCACGTGACAAGAGATACCTTATCAGACAGTGCAGAAAAACATTATCTACCAAAACTGTAAAATCTCAGACAAATTTCATCTATTTAATTGGGCAATACAGAGTATGCAGGGATTTAATGCAAGATGAATCAAAGAGTCCTGGGTTTCAAGTCCCAGTCTACCACTTATTAGCTGTATGAAACTGCAGTGCTATATATTTAAGTTCACTTAACTTTGGTTTGCCCTTCTGTAAAATGGGAAAAATAACACCACTTTCACAAGGCTATTTTAAGGACTGAGATGATATAGGCTTTGCAAAGTACACAGTAATAATAAGCACTGTTAATAAATGGCAACTATTATATTAGAAGATATTTTTCAAAACTCTTCATCAAACAAAATAATTTTATTTCATTACTAGTATTATCTCATCAACTTTATTTCAATCTCTAGGGTAAGTTAAAAATTGCACAAAAGAAAACAAGGTACAAAAGAAAAAAAAGGAAAAAGTATTTTCCTTAAGTATAATATGTGTGTACAATAGAGGCACAGGAATAGAAAACATGATTCACACCTAAATTTTAAATTGTTTAGAGCCCTGTCATAAAGATATAATTTTTATTACATCTTCTGAATTCACAGCAAATCTGAAAAGATATCTTTGAGGAAAAATCATGAATGATAGCAAAATATTTAAAGACTTAAATTCTTCACCATTCTGATATGGTTTACACACTATCTTCCATGATTCATCAATGGATGACTTCAGAAAGTTAAATTTTTTTCTCAACATCATAGTATATGTAACAAATGCCTTAAGGAGTCATTCATATTATGTATTGTTTTGAGAAAGACCTCAAGTTTTTATATCATTTTGATATAATACAAGTACTTGGCACATTTCCAAATCTTTGTTGAAATCCTTTTTTAGATTTTATCATCTTTAACAGCAAATGATCAACATATGTTCCTAATGCAATTTGTTTAAATATCTTGTATCTGGTGAAAAAAATTTATTTAAATGAAAATATTACCATTGTTATATATCTTTAAAGAAATATTCTACATGTTCCTCATGTTCTATCATTTCATAAAACTTTTCTTCCAATTAGGAATCAAAACCCCAATCCCCTCACATATTAATAGGGATGCTCTTATGGATAATTAAGACCTACATGCCTGTTATTAAGTGTTCTATGGTAACAAACTATAGAATGTGTGAGAAGATTAAAACCCTCTTTGCTTCTTGCATTATTTTTCTAGGTTTCCACCAGTCTTTAAGACCTGTGACTATGTCAGGAGGGAAAATGGTTAAGAATTACTAAAGTTTTGGACCATGTGACACATGACATCTAGTTTCATTATATAAGGCACTATAAAATTATCAGATATGTTCTTTTAAGTGATAGCTCCTCTAAAAAATTAAATTTTTTTCTAGAAACTGACCATAAATTATCATATTCGAAATAAACTGATCTGTTTTTCTCGCTGAACTCAAATCTAGTAAAGAGTAATGCTGAGATTAAGATTAGGAAATTATTGAAATATTAAGTTAAAAATATTAAAGTCTTTGTTTTCATACTTGGCCTACCTTATTTTCTCGAGAAACAGGAAGTCGCAATAACGAATCACCACCTACATCTCCCATAAGGAAGTTTGTCAGGCTATCCAGGGAGGTTAGAAAGGAAAAAGAAACAATAAAAAAGACAAGTCACCATACTGCTCTGTCATGGGCTTTACATTCAACATGTCATCTCAAACAAATTTTTTTCAGTAAGACTGTTAGAAAAAAATTCCTAGGAGTCTATTCACATAAATCACAGTCACTTGCAAATAAATGTTACTTCTTAACAGCTATTAAGACTCCTTCAATATAGTAATCAACAACACAGAATGTAGCTTTTCTGAAGTTGTGAAAATATTTTATATTGGTTAATATTTTACTTAACTGAATTCTGTAACATACTCTCATGAGAAACCTAGGCCCAAATTTCTTTTAATGACAGTCCTCTACTTACATATTCCCAAAGGTAAAAGCCAAAGTTTCAATGGAAGAAAACACTTCTCTGAAGAGATCGTTTTTGTTTTCTTCATTAACTTCTGTGAAGTTCACAGCTATAGGGAAAAGTTTGTTACAATAAATGAGGGAGAAATATTTTAAACTAGATTTATATAAAGTCATTTAATTTTTAAAAACTCCACCATTATTTACAGAAGCAACAGAAGATTCAGAAACTGAACAGCTTAATACAAAATGGATATGATGTTCAAGTTCTTCATTAAAAAATTATATAAAAGAATCAGCTTTTGTACAAGTGGCTAGCATTCCAAACTGACGAATACATGCATTACGTAATCTAACACAACTAAGAAGTGACTCAATGTGAAATCAATCAGTCTTGCAGTCACAGAGTCCGTGTTACACCAGACCTCTCTCATTAAGAGTGTTCTGTACTATTTTCTCTTGCTTATTTGCTTTATGACATTTTTTTAAAAAACAGCTAAACATACTAACTTAAGTACATTTTCACTACAAATTACCAATAATCGAAGTCATATATACATATATAACATCATCTAAAACCTATATCCAAACCATATCACACAAAATATACCCAATGCTTTAAAAAAATTTAAATTCCTATTTTTTATAGCCTTATTTCTTATAGGCTCTTGCCTATAAAGGTCCACATTTACCATAAGAATATTCTAACGTTTTGCATTTTGTTAAAGCAAATTATGAAAATAACTAAAAAAGTTTTCCTATTGCAATTTCTCTGTATACAACTGTGTTAAATATCCAGTACAATTCACCAAGACGAAATCTGAAGGTAGAATTGGCCATTTTGAAAAAGTAACCTGATTCTACTCAGGTTGAATTTAAGAAGCAACTGGTTCCCTGTGTTCCACCACCCTCCCTCAGATCCTTGCTAACAAAGGGAAGGTATAGAAATCAAGCAGAGAGGAAGCCATTCTTTGCCTTAAAATAGAGTTGTTCTTAAGCTTAGCTACACATTAGAATTACCTAAGGAGATTTAGAAACAAAGTCTAGACCCCACCACTGAAGGCTGAGATTTCACAGGTCTGGGTAAAGCACAGATATTTGTTAAAAAGCTCACCCAGATGATTGTAATTTGCAACTAGGGTTGAGAATGCTTTCTGGAAAGCAAGGATTCCTAAACAGGGATGAATTAAACCTTCAGCCTGTAAACCTGATGAAATGACAATCAAGATTTTAGATGAATAAGCCTTTGTAGACATGAGGGGCAAAGGTCCATACCTTCCATCAGATTCTTCTAAGTATTCCTGATGCAAACAAAAAGAAAAACTTAAGAACTACCATAACTAATTTTAAAAGTATTTTTGCATTTCTGCTCTGGTCAAGAGAGAAAAACAGTCTTATACTTCTTTCTCAAACAACTAAAAGAAACCCATACAAAATATATGAAACAACAGTTTCAAGACAATGCCTATTAGCAAAAAGAGCAGGAATCCTGACAGATAAGAAACAAACATGGGAAGCTCCACAAATGCCCCCAGCTTATGGCCTAATATCACACAAAATAGATTTCTGAGCAAGGGAAACTATCAGGAACAGAGGTCATTTCATAATGATAAAGGAGTCAATTTATCAAGATATAACAATCTATTTATGAACCTAGCAAGAACTTAATGCATGAAGAAAAAACGAAGAACTGCAATGAGAGACAAATTCAGTGACAACAGAGTTTTCAATAACTCTCAAAAATGGACACAACACATAGAGGGAAAATGGGTAAAGACATGGAAGACTTTCACAACACATCAGCTGTCTTGACCAGATGGATAATTACAGAACAGCAAAACAACATGTTCTTCTCAAGTGACAACTAAATATTTACCATATTATGGGCCATAATACACATCTCAATGGGTTTGAAAGGACTCAAAATATGTTCTGTGACTAGAAGGAATTAAATGAGAAGTAACAGAAAGATCTCTGGAGAACTCCTAAATATTAAAAAATTAAAAAACACACTTCTAAATCACTTATGGATCAAAGAGAAAAAAGGGAAATTAGAAAATATTTTGAACAGAATGAAAGTAAAAACACAACTTACCAAAATTAGTGAAAGCAGGCTATAGGGAGGCACCGAAGGTAGGGATTACAAAAGGATACCCATTATATGGATTGTGATGGTTTCATAAGAACACACATGTGAAAACTGATTAAACTGTACCCTTTACATGTATGCAGTTATGTCGATTATACTTCAATAAAGCTGGTTTGTAAATCTCATTGGAAAGTACTGTAAACAGCGATTTATGATGCAATACCAGCAAAAATGTAAAGCCTACTCATATTTCCAAACTTTAGACTTCAAAGAAAAAAGTACTTTATAACACTGTCCAAAATCCTATTATTATTATTCTTTACTTCCTATGAATATACTTTCTCGTAGCACTAAACATGACTAGGAGATTAAAAAAAAAATTGTGAGCAGTGAGAAGACAATTATTCGAACCATCTTCTTACCTTAACTTCATCCCTACCTGAATGAGGTTACAGCCATCTAATAGAAATTCCTATTACTGCCCTTGCTTTCACTTCAAAACAGCGCTATATTTCTAAAATCTCCCCCATCCCACTTTTTTTTTGTTCTTGCTTAGTGTTAAAAAGAAAAGTCTGGCTCTTTTTCAATAATAAATCTTTCCATTCTCTCCTGCATTTGTCACTAGTTCCCATTCCATTGACTTTTTTTTTTTTTCCATTACTAACATTCGCAAATCTTTCTCAATTGAAAAATTTTTCATTTTATCATATTTCTTCTTAAAACTACCACCCAATCTACTTTAACATTTCTTTACTGCCAAACCTCTATAAGTAAGTCATGACTGAATTTACCCGGATTTAGCTTTTCATCTAGTTAATGATTATCAGGGTTGGAAAACTTTTTCTGTAAAGGGCTAAATAGTAAATATTTTAGACTTTTCAGACCATCTAGTCTATTCCAACTATTAAACTCTGTGTAAAGGAGCCATACATAAACAAATGAGATATAATGATATACAAACAAATAAAGAGTGGCTGTGTTCCAATAAACCTATTTACAAAAATGGTCAGCAGGCCAGATTTAGCACACAAGTGGTAGTTTGCTGACCCCTGGTTACAGAATAAGTTCCAAGGCCAGTCTGCCTTGGTTAAATCCTAACTCTGTCTCTTATTAGATTAGGTAACTTAACCTTCTTTGCCTCAGTTTCCTCATTGATAAAATGGGAATAATATGTATTTTGAAAACCGCTGTGAAGACTGAATGAACTCTGAACAGAGCCTGTTACATAGAAAATTCTCAATAAATGTTAATTATTATTTTCATTCAATACCACTGGTAACACTGTCAACAATAACTTCCTATTAATCAACCTTGAAAGCCTTCTTTTCTTCTAAGTTTTCATCCTACTTGACCATTCTGCAACTCTCAACATCTCTATCATTTACTACTTATGCAACCTTGGACAAACTTCTCTGTTTCAGCTCTATTATCTTGCAAATGGGAGCGGATATAATAGTATTGATCTCAAAAATTTACTGTGAGGACTAGTGGAATAATCCATGTAGAGCTTACTGGTTTCTGGCATACAGTAAGTATATTCTCAATAATGTCAGCTATTATTACTTTAAATTTTAACTACTTCCTTCCATCTTTAAGTATTCTGCTCACTTAGAAGCAATGTGTTATAGTAATTAAAAGAAGAAAAGCTTCAGAGTTTCAGACTTGAGCTCAAAACTGTGACCTCTA
Source organism: Cynopterus sphinx (assembly GCA_030015415.1). Taxonomy (NCBI): domain Eukaryota; kingdom Metazoa; phylum Chordata; class Mammalia; order Chiroptera; family Pteropodidae; genus Cynopterus; species Cynopterus sphinx. The sequence goes on along the minus strand of CM057387.1, from coordinate 65,371,018 downwards.
CCACTTCCTGTGATACTCTGGATATATCACCTAATTTCAATTTCTTCACGGGTACAATGACATATTATTGAAAAGAACAACTGAGAAATTGTAAAGCATCTAGACTACAGTGTTTGGTAATTGGCAAACATGAGCATCCTCATGTTCTCTATCTATCTATAGACCATTTGTACTTCATACAGTCATTCCCACTCAGCTTGCATTTCTCATCTTGGCTTTCTTCTCTATTCATTATCCCCACAGAATCTCATCCACTTTTGTACCTTTAAGGGAATGAATCCTTAAACCATCTGTCTAGTTTTAAGCTCTGAGCTCCAAACTCACATTTCCATTGGTCTGTTTGATATATTCCTTCCACTCCTTCCCAGTCTCTATCAACTAGCACTGCAATCTCAACACATACTAAACTGAATATCTTCCCTTCTACTCTGTCCCTCAAGCCTACTTGTTTCCATGCATTCCTTAGCTCATGAACTTAACTTTCAAAATGCCTCCAAAATACTTTTTTCTTCCTTTCCATGCCTACTACCATTGCCTTAGTTCAAAAGGCCACATTGTATCTCTAGTCGGGACTATTTAACAACCTGCTAATCTGGTGTCTCCCTGTCTTTACTCTCTCCCATCTATTAGCCATCTTCAAAATCTCAACAAAATTTTGTTCACGGTTCAAATAATTGTCTCCCTTGGGTTCCCTGTTAAATAATTACAATAAGCACCAAGACACAGTACCTCTTTAAGAAGTCACATGAACAGCTTTCATACACATAACCTATTATAATAGTAACTTTCAAACATTTTTACTACAACTTTCAGTAAGAAATACATATTACATCATGACCAAGTATACCAAACACATATAACAGTTATCAGTTATATAACACTTATAAAGTTTTTTGAGACATCCTTCCATCTTATAAAATAAGTACTGCTTTCTGGGTTTTTTTTTCTATTCTTTTTCATATTTTAAAAATGTTGATCACAGTCTATGGCCATGCCACCCTGAACACGCCCAATCTCATCTGGTTTTGGAAGCTAAGCAGGGTCAGGTCTAGTTAGTACTTGCATGGGAGACCACCTAGGTAGATGAGGTGCTGTAGGCGTAAAATAAATAAATGAATGAATGAATGAATAAATAAATAGATAAATTTAATTAAAAATTTTTTTAAAAGTGTTGGTCACAGTCCACTAACTTAGTGCCATCAGTCAGGTTTGATTGTTTGAAAACCACTGAATTAAAAGATATAATGGAAGAAAATTCTATTTGCACAGGAAAAAAAAATGCTTAGGGAAAAGAAAAAAACAAGAAAAGCTACAAGATTTACAAAAGGAAAACTTTAAGTTGCTTCTGAGAAACACAAAAGACAACTTAAAATACATATTATATTCTCAGATAGAAATGTTAAGAATATAAATTCTCCTTAATTTAATTTTAAATTTAACTCAAAATGCCAAGATATTTGTTGGAACTAGATATGCTAACTTAAAAATCTTGATAAAAAAATAAATCATGAACAAAAAAAGTAATGGAAAGAAGAGTTACCTTCACAGATACTAAAACATACCATAAAACACTGTACAATAAGAACAGTGTGGTATTGGCATATGACTAAACAAATCAATGGGACAGAATAAGGTCCAGAAATAGATATAAATATATATGACAATTTAGTGTTTTTATGATAAAGATGGCATCACAAATTAAAGAAAAATGAATTATTCGATAAATTAGCTAGACACACATTCTAGAACATATCAAAGGCTTATTTAATAAATGACACTATGAATACATTAAAAGAAAAGTACTAGCAAATGCTATTATAATCTCAGAGAAGTCCTTCCTAATTCCGGAAACCCAAAAATCATACAAGACATTGATAAATTTAAAAGCAAAAATTAAAATACCATATGTAAATTGAAAGATAAAGAAAATATGCACCTTATATTGAAATTAAGGGCTGATTTCACTTATACAAAAAAATCAATATAAAAAAACAATTATCAAGAAAAATGAATAAAGGGTAAATTCACATAAAAAGATGCACAAATGGCTCTAAAACATAAGACACTCGACTACACTCAAAATGAGGGAAATACAAATCAAATGTATTCTGAGATAACAATTTTTAGTTAGTAAAGCCTGGTAACCAGGTCTGTTGGCAAAGGTTCAAGAAACCACCAGCCTTTCAGCACTATTATTGGAAGGGCAAACCTATGCAAAGGGCATTTAGCAATATCCAAAAAATAAATGCACATGCTCTCTGATCCAGTAACTATCCACCTAAGAAAATACATGGGCATGCATTGAAGCATTGTTTGTAACAGAAAAAAAATCAAACAGCTATTAGTGGTGAACTGGTTAAATAAATTATAATACATCAAATAATGGATTACCATACAGCTTTGAAAAACAAAACAAAACAAATAAAACAAAAGAATAAAGAAACTCTTTATGTGCAGATAACTCAGAACAATAAGCAAGGAGCAGAATGCTACCATCTGAGTAAAAAAGGTCAAAAAAGAAAACATGTATTTGTTTGTATATGTGCAGTGTCTCTGAAAAATACACAAAAACCAGTAAGAGTTGTTGCTTATCTAGGGAAAAAAAATGTGCTAAGTGTCTGAGGTAGAAAAGACACTTCACTGAAAAGACACTTCTCATTTGAATACTCTTTCATCATTTCCATTATGAATTGTGTAAATAAATTACCTATTAAAAATTAAGTTTTCAAAATACGGAAAATGTAAGGCTTCTATAATTTTGGATATGTACTTAAAACTTGTTTTTCTTTTCATTTGCCAATTTTTAAATATAGGGCAAACACTGATCATGAAAACCTAAATAAATGGTCCTTTTAATTTATATTACAAATAAGATTGACAAAAATAATTGTAATACTAATGAAAATCCAAATACTAAGTACACAATAAATTCCTTCATACTGAAGATTTCTTTATTTCAAAAATAGGCTCTATCTCTCTAACCATATTGCAAATATTTTGTCAGACTAAACTTCCTGCTTGGAAACAGGAGGAGACACAGGAAATACGAATGAATGGGGGAGAGCTAAGGATTTTTCTTTTCAAGTTATTAAAAAGTAAATTCCAATTTTTCACTCATGCATAGAAGTGAATAGGTTTCATGAATTAAATCTGTAGTAGAACAAACAAGATTATACCTCTCTGATGCTAAAGTTATTCCGTATTTATTTATTTATTTTTATGGTTTGGTATAACACTTGCAAAATGCATTTGACAGCAGACCTCCAAAGCAAGTCAGGTCACTGTTGTTTTCTAAATGTAATCAAGGGTCGAGACAAGATAATCTCTACATTCTTGACAGTTTTCTGATCCTAATATAGAGTAGTTTTTCTTCCTGTTTTCCTCTTTAAAACAAATAAAAATGTAGTTTTGCAAGTATTTTTGAAAATATTAGACAGCTTAAGCAAAACACTTAGATTGCCACAAAATAGACATTTAAAAATAGTTTCTACCTCCCTTATGTCTTTCCAGGGTTTGTAAATGAAATAATTATCATTAAATGCAAAAATTAAAAAAGATCTGATTCGATCTCAATTTTTTAGGTCACTGAATATTTTTCATTTGGGGTATTAATGATATTTTTAGATGACCTCAAGAACAGAGTAGGGGAAGGTTTTATTTAAAAAATACAACTTCCACCAAAGAAAACACAGTTTTTAAAGGCTTCTAATCTTTAGTCTCATATGGTCCTAATGAAAAATAAGTTTCCCTACAAAGTAACCTTTTAAATTTCATCCAACACAAAAGAAAAATCCTAGTAATAAACCCAAGGGTGAAGGCAGTCATAGTGAGAAATAATATTCAAAAGATTGCATTACCTCAAAGAAAAAAAGATCTTTAATGCAGTTGAGAGGCTACTTTCTTCAAGTCTTTTTCTGGAATGTGGATACCAACTAAACACAGGCACACTCCTTCCCCAGGACATCCTGACTGCACACAATAGCTACTGACAACAATTGAATGAACTGTGGTCCTATTTCCAAGCATGGAAATTTTACTATCTATAGACACAAATTTCCCTATCTTAAGTTAAGTGTCACTTATAAACAGTCTATTTAAAAACAAATTTGGTTACTAAGCACATTTTAAAAAGTTGCAATAGCAGTTATCCATTTTCTTATTAAAAGCTATCTCCATTTTTTTCACTACTTGAAATACAGAAAAAAGAGAACCACATTTATATGATAAATCTATGTCAAAAGTAGAAGAGGAAGTTCTTAAGTAAATAGACTATATTTTATCGAAAGATTTTTTTTCTTTTCCTGCCTCATCCCTTGACACTTGCTCTTTGCCCTCTCTAGATATGAGTATGTTCACCAGTCACAACATGTTCTTCCACATCCAGAGTTCTTGTACAAGCCCTTCTATTACAGTCCCTTAAACTCTCTTTAGCCTAGTTGATGCCTCCTCGAACTTGGAGACAGGTAACCAGTCCCTCTCCCCAGTGGTGCCTTTCCTTTCCTTACTAAACAATGGGAGTCACTTTTTCAAGTAGTTACATTATTTGAATTCATTCTACCTATCAGTGACATTTAACACTAGCGATTAATTCTCAGGGGCACTTTTTAAATTCCATAACATCTTTCTCCAAATCATCTCCTTATTTCTTAGATGTTTCTTAGGTTCCTCTATCTTCTCTGTCCCTGGGATCTCGTACCCAGTCCTCTATTTGCCCTGCACACCCCGAGTTGGTGTCGTCTTCCTTCATCACCACCTATATATATATGGAAAACTCTCAAGTCCTTATCTTCAATTCAAAACTTCAACTTAACCCCTAACACATAACCAATGGTATGTTTCATCAAGTTAATATCCATCCCCTCTTCTGTAACAACCACATTCCATCTCTACTACATCCCAGCTTCTGCCTTGGATCAGACTGTCAACCCTCACCTAGCCCATTATTTCTAACAACCTCCTCATCGAACTCAGTGCCTCCAGTCTCATCTCTTCTCAGATACTCTCTTTACCCTCTGGCCTTCTCATATACTGTGGCCCAGAATAACAGATTCTAACATCTTTGGGTGGCAAGTCATTTCATCGGAGGATACTGTCTCAATTCATGATTTTTTAAGACATGTTTTATATACACACACATACACACATAAATATGATAAATTGTTTTACAATTTGTTTCATTTTTTTTTCATATTTCAAATAAGATTCCAATTAAATCTTCTTTTTCTTCATTTGGTTCCTTCCTTTAAGTGGAGTCATTACAAACGACCATTTTCTAGCACCAATTGTCCTCATATAACAAAGACATTTTATACCCTAATAACTTACTTCAAAAGAGCATGGACTCTCAAAAAACAAAAACTTTAAACATCAGTAGTTTACTTTACTTCAGTTAGTATTTTTAGAGTGTTTCCTGACAAAGTTTTAACTTTTCAAAGGAAGAGCGCTTTAGGTGTGACGGTGAGAATATTAAATATTGAAGTGTACATAATATGCGTCACACAAATGCCATAGAGGAGATGGCTCTGAGATCATTACAAAAGAAAACGTTATCACTCAGATCTTTTTTGTCCACACCAACCCACTTTCCTGTCTCCTTACCTTTCACTTTCGCAGTAAGCATTTCTGCAGCATTTTGAAGATCAACTGAATTGAGGTTCTGATGTTTATTCATTACAGACTTTAAAACTATGAGAAGTTCGTCCAGACGTATATGAATGACTTCTTTAAAACAGTCTTAAAAAAGAGAAAAAAAATTAACATATTTCTAAAATCAAGTTTTAGGTATCGAAACTATCAAAGATTATTTTAAAGCACATTTCAATTTTTGCCTACTATATGTTCACTTCTATTTTCATCATTGCAATTATATACAATTTATATGTACAGCCTTCAAAAAATCTTTAATCATTTTAAATCATCAAGGATTTCAAAGGCTCTCCCTGTCACAGTCAACTTAGCACTATCTTTTTCAGTTTTCTCAGTCTAAATATGCTCTCTAGATTTCCCTGGCAGCAACTTTATAAGAAGTTTTCCTGTCTTACAGTTTTTATCCTAATATCCTTTTTAATACATATAGTAACAGTTAAAGCCTTACAATCTGATATATTAATCAATATTTAAGAAAATAACATGTTAACTTTTCATGTTAGAATTGATTCTTTGCATAAAGTTAATTCTAAGATACTAGAAATCAGCAACTCATAGGCATATAAGTATATAAAGAACACCATTTGACCTGACCTTTTAAAAAATCGTTATATAATTAACATGATAAATAGCATAGAGCTTTATATAATTCTATGAATTTGTGTGCTTTTTAGAGCAACTGAATTAGTAGCCAATAATGAAAAAATAAGAGGATCATTACAAAAATTCCAGATTTCTGTCTACTCTTAAAAATTAAAATCTGGTTATACCAGGCCCACATCCTCAAGCATCTAGAACAGAGCAGCACTACTCTCATAGATGTGCCTTCTTTCCTCGACCCCATTGTCTAACCCCAGCCTGCTTCACTCATTTACACCAACTCTGGTCAGCAGGATGTGAACAGCGTTTTATAACCTCCGGAAATAAGGTGACCATATAATTTATCATTCAAACTAGAACACTCTAGCCAGTGAAAAGGGGGAGCTACTAATAATCATGAGGGCACTTACAGGCATAGTCCTGGATCATCATCCTAGGGAAACCGGAAAGCAAAATAACTCTAACCTTTAAAACCTCTGTAATCCTCAAAAGTTTAAAAAGACAACCATCTTAAATACGATATTCCAAAGTAATTTTCCTTTCTGTAACCTTACACAGCACTAGTGTTTTATGACAGGTCATTTATTCAGTGTCCCCATGTGCTTTTAGTACCTAAAAGTAAAGGATAGTATCTCATTTAACTTTCACATCAATCCTATTACACAGATAATTTTAAAATCTCCATTGTACAGATGAGAAAACTGAGGCACACCTAAGTTCACCAAGTTACTAAACTGTGAAGCTAAAATTTAAACCCAGGGAGTATAATTCTAGAAGCCATGCTCTTAATGTTATACTGCCTCTCTATTGAAATATCTTTAAAAGCAAACAAAAAAAACATTTTTAAATAGTGTCATCTATAATAATACAATTATTTTTTTCAGAAATGTTAAAAGACAATTGTTAGAAAAACTGTCTATAGAATAAAAAACAAAAACAAGAAATTATACCATCGTGCATCAACTATTCCATTCATAACCAACATTATCAAGAGAAAAAAATATGTAGGATAAGAGGAACAGGCAAGGTTAAGAGTTGTGCATCTATAATGGGCAATGAGTATTCCAAGAAGAGGCAGAGAAAAATAGTTTAGGTAGTCAGGGAAGCAGAGAATAGAGTGCTTTCAGGAGAAAATCTAACTCATTCAACCAACAAATTTTAATAACAGGAAAAATATACAAGGGACTAGGTGCTCGCCTAAGTAGCCTTGGAAATAAGTGGAGTCTATAACGCTAAAAGCAAAGAAAATGCACATAAATACTGTACTCTGGTTCATAAAGTGTTTTCCATGAAGGTTCAGGTTAACAGTTCTGTGCATGTATACTGGAACTGAGCAATTGAGTAAATGGATGGGGGATGGTAGGAGTCAAGGTATTTCACTGTTGGGAGTGGAAATTTACTACTAAGCAGGGGGAGGAAGCTATAATGGTACATGTGGTGATGAATTAGTGTTGATACTTCAGTCAGAATTCATGTTTGGCTTAATAGAGATATAGGTGGCTACATATAGAAATATTTATAGGTATGTGTGTATACACAGGTTAGTAGACACACATATGTTTCTTTGCTATGTCAGCTGAGAGGGCCTCAAAGAAATGACACCCCTGTAGCAATGAGCACATCTAGCATGCTGATCTTGGTTTCTAATACCACTCTTCAATGAAAAGAACCAGGAGTCCTTAGATAAACGACAGATTCTAGGATTGGGGCAGGAAATATACAAGATGAGTTAGGAGCATCTGATAGTGCCAGAAAGAGCTAAAAACAAAACAAAACAAAACAAAAAACCCACAAAAACAACAACAAAAAACCCCACAAAAGCCTCACATTGAAGAGAGCATGCCAAGGGTAGACAAGAGCCAAATGAAAGGGCTCCCAATGGCCAAAGGTGTAACAATTTGAGCAACAAATAATTCAAAGTATAAAGTAAGCATTCATGAGTCCATACTGATACAAATGAATGACAATAAATAAATGGAGAAGAGACAATCTCTTGTATAGAAGAATTCCAAATAATTTATATAAATATAAACTGTCACCTCAAGGAGGTAAAGTATGTGCATAATGACTTCCTTTTAACGGAAGGGGGGACAAAAAGTAACTTTACAGGAGAGAAACCTGACTACTACGTGAAAACAGGTGATCAAGGTCAACATCAACAGTGATAAATCATGTTCACATTAAGTACTGCTGATATAATAACAAAATGGCACTTTACATCTGTTACCTTCCTTCCAATATCCCATAACTACAATCTAAAGAGAAAAACAGATGAATTCTAATCAAGGTGCATTCTACAAAATAACCAGCAAATACTCTTTAAAACTGTCAAGGTCAGTAAAATGAGCAAAGTTTGAGAAACTGTCACAACCAAAGAGGGCCTAAGGAGAACATGACAATTAAATGTACTATGATAGGATCCTGGAGAAGAAAAAGGATATTAAGGACCATTTAGGGAAATCCGAATAAACTACGTACTTTGATTAATATTGTTCATTAACAGATGTACCATACCAATATAAGATGTTAATAAATAGGGAAAACTGGGTATAGGTGTATAAGGGAACTCTCTGTACTACGTTCTCAATTTTTCTGTAAATCCATAACTATTCTAAAAATAAAGCTTAGGAAGTGAAATACAAATAGACAAAGATTTTAGGAATTTTACGTACTATTAAAATTTTTCCCATAAATATAGATTACTTTTTATTTCATAGGGAAATGTAAATATGCAGTTATCTATGTAATAATTAAGTTGTTAATTATCTTAAATTAGTTGAGGCAATACAGCTTAGTAATTGGTTGAAAACAGCCTCTACAGCCTGATTGCCTGAATTTGAATTCCAACTCCATGGCTGAGAGACACTGGGCAAGTTACTTACCCTCTCTGTGCCTCTCAGTTTCCTCACCTTTAAAAAGATAATGACAGATACTTCATAAGGTTGTTGAAAAAAATGAGTTATAACACGTAAAATACTTAGAAGGGTGGCTACAACATAGTAAGACTTCCATAAATATTTGCAGCTGTTCTTATTAGTTTATGCAGGAGCAGAAACAGGTTAATAATATAGATTAGGTCTAAAACGAAACCTAGAAGCTTTGAAATAATAAAACAAAAACTTCTAAAAATAATTTTATTAGTTGTAAGAAATAACACTTATATTTTCCCCCAGTTTTGTGCTGCAAAGTCTACTCTTTGTTTGGCCTATAGCTAAATAAAGATAGTTTATGGTAATACTGCTTACTTATCAAAACCAAGGTTGAACGAGTACTATCAGAGAGTTCTACTATACTCTTTGAAACCTATCATAGTCTTAGAAGAGAAAGGAAAGCTGGTCATTTCTACCCCCCTTCTCTGATGTTTCACAATAAAATCTACAAATATTAATATACTTAGGGAATTCTGTATGAATACTTTGCCTTATTTTGAGGTCTCAGGCTACAAGAGATTTTTGAGTGTTGACAACAACCATCAGTGTTCAAAATTAGTGCTAGGTATTCAGCAAGAACTATGAAATATTAATGGCTTAAATGCCTAAATAAACCGAGGTAATAAATTCTGTTTTTCTCAAAGTCAAGGAAATTAATAAATGAATATTTTCAAAACTATTAAATGTTTTTCAATTTCCTTAGTTTTAACTTCTAATAGTAAACAGTAATAGATAAAGCCCACAAAACCAAAAACTCTTTGGGATCCTCAATAATTTTTAATAATAATATAAATAAGAGGTCCTGAGAATCCCTGCTACGATCTTTCTAAAAAATCACAGCAAAGCATTCTAATAGCTATCAATATAAATATTTTACCAACTTGAAATTCTTTTTTTTCCTACAGGGAAACCCTTTTATAAAGACAAATTAAAGTAGTTTCAAGTCAAAATACTGAAAAACAGTAACTTAGCAAGAAAAAGTTATTTTGCAAGAAATTTCAGAAGTACCTCAAATTATCCTATACTTCCAATTTCCTGTGATTGAATATACTTTGGAAGCTTCTAAATCAACAGAAATGAACATAACAACTAAATTTTAAAATGTTAATTACAGTCAACTCCTAGCACATCGCTATATCCTGATAATACTTCTGCTGGAACTTTATAAATTTCAGCAAGCCCTTAACTATGTTTTAAAAGTGCTAAAAAAAAAATCCATTTTTAATGAATGTTCTTTTCCCTTATAAAAGAATAATGCTACCCCAAATTCTTTCATGCAGTAAAAAGCCTCCTATGAAAGGAACTTGAGTTTAAGAAGCTCCATCACCAACACAAAATATTCCCCCCACAAACATACATACACAGTAGCAGCATTGAGCAAAACACATGAGGCTTTAACTATTCTTTCCTAGTCCAGAATAAAGGTTAGTGGCTGACTGGTGTGGAAGAAAATAGATTTAAATCAAGAAAGCTGGGTTCCAATGCTTGATTTTCCACATTCCTTGAACTCTTAGGTTCTCTGATCTCAGATTCATCATCAGGAAAACAGAATTAAGAACATCTATCCTAGCCACCTTAAACTGTTGTTGTGAATATAAAATAAATTAAAAGAAACAATTGCTTTGTAGTCTTAATACATAAATTTATTATTACTATTAAATCTGTAAGCTATTCAAACTAAATACCTTTGAAAACAGATTTGTCTCATACAGAATTACGTTCAATAACAAATATACTTATAGCAGGGTACCACAATAATTTGGCTAATGAAAAAGAAACACTAAAGTTTTGATTTCATTTTATATATAAAATCTAAATTAGTAAATTACTTGGTAATAAAATCATAATTAAAGATATGCTTTATAAAAACACTTCTACACATGAGTTAAATTACAGTATTTAATTTAGTAATATAACTAAATACAAAATAATTTTTCAATTTTATAGTGGCCACATTATAAATGTAATGAAATTTTATACTAAAGATATTAAATATGTGCATATACTAATGTTCAACCAAAATGTTAACACTAGTTATCTAGAACAGTAGAACTCCTATATCTCAATGTCTATCTGTTTATCTACCATACCAGTAATATAGTAATCTGAATTTTAATTTATTGTTTCACTCATCTGTGCCATTTATTTTGTTTAATTTAGCTTATCAAGTGAAAACAGATTAGCCAGCTCTACTTTTTGGTTCTCATGCATTAACACAATACTGCAGTGTTTATATTGCAAACACTTCATGGAAATGCTTAAGTAAATAAATGAAAAATCCATGGTGTTTTCCTGGATTTGGAAAAAAAAAAAAAAAAAAACACCTGACAATAATTTTTAAAATCAGTCTTGTAATTCAGCTTAACCTCTCTGGGAAAGCAATGAAACAAGGAGGAAAAAAGGTTTTAGAACTTATCACTAGGAAACTATCCCCCCCAACCCCCACCCCTGCTTTTTTTTGCTGTAATGAAAGCCTGAACAGCAGCTTTCCTTATCCAGCCACTTGAGGGGTGTAAAAATAATAGCTGACATTTGAAAACACTTATTCTAAGAGCTTTACATTTATGAACTTGCTTAATCTTCACAATAACCCAATGATGTAGGTACTATTAACTCCTTTTAACAGGTGTGGAAACTGAGGCACAGAGAAGATAAGTACCTTGGCTCAGTGGCAGAATGAGGATTCCACCTTAGGCGTTCTAACACTATAATTTGTGCTCTTAATCAATATGCTATATCAACATGGTTAAAGAGGAAATAGTTTAATGGCAGTACTCTACAATTTGTGATTTAATAGGCTGTAACTTCAAACGCCAGTTACTATTTTAAGCGGTGTTAAGTTATGTAAACCATTCTAGGCAAGTACAGAAGAGGAAAGTAATCTAAGAGCTGGCACATGTAATAAATGAGCTAGTTGTATTTCACACTTCATTCCTCAAAGATTCATTTTTTTACCTTCTAGGCACTAAGGCACAACCTATTAACACTCACATTAACCTCTCCTAAGTGATATCCATTAGAAATCACTTGTAGAGAGGTTTACTTCCAAAAGAACACAGCAGTCATCAGGAGAGTCACTGTCTAGAAAAAAAAGAAAGCAAAGAAAAAGAAAAAAAGAAAAGAACACAGCAGGAGGGCATATCTGAAACTAACAATTTAAGGTTTCTAATATTCCACAAAATTCCTGGCACACTATAAAGGCTGAAAGTTAAGTTAGATTCATTAATAGTCAATGAATAGTCAAATTAACACATTAAAATTTGTCTGAAATAAATTTATACATCTTCCTGTATATTCACCCTGGAAAAAGATTGGGTCAATCAGTAAGACAGGATTTCAATTAAATCTTTGAAAATGTATACAGATCTTCCTGCTCTCATACTGTAACATATTACTTAATGTCATTAAACTTTTTATTTAACTCCTTCTGTTCAATAAAATTTGCTTTAAAAAGTTAATTTACTTCTGTCAAATTTAGGACCTAGAATTCATCGGAAGCTATTACTTATGAAATCAGTTATGTTTTCACAAAATAAGTGATACACCCTTAAATTAGAAAACACTTTTAAAAAGGAGAGAACTTATCTACTTTAGCTGAAACTGATAATGTCTTATCTTTCTTTCTAGCCTGTTTAAAAAAGAAAGCAGAAAATCAAGACACCATTGTCACATTAGTAAACTTTTATTAAAGTGCACTTAAAAAACAGTGTCATGTAATCAACAAGCTACAAGAAGCATTAGACTGATTTTCCTTCAAATATGGCAATGTTCTCTTCCAAGAATTGAATACCAAAAAAATATTAAGTACTTGCACTACTCTTTCTAGCTGAATTAAAAAGCCTTACACTTTTCAAATTCCCAAATTTTGAACTTCCTTTAGTGGTGTTCTACCTGGGAATGGGAAGGTATATGACAAAGACAGAGTTTAAGATTACTGTAAAAACAAGAACATTTATGAATCTGTTTGTTGGAATTGAGAAGACATTACTTTTCAGGGACAACCATAAATCTGAATTGGTATTTACACTGCACATATATTAATCTGTGGTGTTAAATTTAAACACAGAGAATGCACGTATAACTAAGCACCTTTAGCATTTTAATATAAGATGCAATATTTTTTCTTGTAATTACTCATAATGCACCTTAATAACACTGAATAGAGATCTAAACTTCAAATTTCCCATCTGCTACTTATATAAAACTCCAGGGTAACCTTCTCCTGGAAATAAGTGGTAGACAGAATTAACAAACTCTATCATTTACCCTATCAAAGCAAGTATTTTCACAGTCTAATCTCCCACATTAAGCTCTCTATTTTTATTTATAAATAAGGTAAATTGCATAGGTATCTTAATTCTGTTAAGGGGTATAGAGCTCTTTGGCAGAAATTTATTCTTTCTAGTCAATTCCTCAACAACTACTGCAATATGAGCTTTATTTTCTCACCTGGGAAATTTTCATAAATACCACATTTAAGATAATTATCATAAAACTTACATTTAAAAATCCTATAGAGTGGTGGAAGGGAGGTGGGTATCCTCTAAAATGCATTATGGAGTTTGAAAACAAACAGCTGTCTTCTTCAGCTCTGAACTAATATTCAGAACAGTGTAGAACTTCCAACTTCAATCAAATTATAAATCAAAGAATTATAAAAGTGATAGCATCATTCTTAACAAATTATTAAATGACTTAAGCCATATTCCAAAATTAGTTTGTAGCAGACCTAGGCCTAGAACCTAGATCATGTGATTCTCTTTTCAGAACTTTTTCTGCCACCTCTTACTACCAATTTAACCAAACTGTATAACCTGGCTGGAAGTTGATCTGCTTGTTCAAATCAAAGAAGGGCATGAAAGCTACATATTCCAAAGGCAACTTTAGGAAGGGAAGTCCAAAGAGACCCCAACAGTTTTCATTTCTAGGTAAAAATGTTCTTAAATTTGCTCCCATATCAACTTTTTCTAGGATTTTTTTTAATGCTGTAGAAATAAAAAATATTTATAGCTCAAGAATTCATCTTATGATTGAGAAAGGCCAAATGTCTATACCGGCACTGTCCAATAGAAATTTCTTCACTGATAGAAATTTTTATATCTTCACATAGCCACTAGCCACATGTGGCTTATAAGCCTTTGAAATGTGGTTACTGTGACTGAGAAGCTAAATTTTTAATTTCAATTGAATTTAAATTGCCACATGTCTAGAGGCTACCATACTAGGTAGTGTAGATCTAGATAATCTCCAGTGAAAACACAATTGGATACCAACATCATGAGAACTGAGCAGTGTTTTTAGATACCTACCATATGAAACAGGTGAAATAGCATGGAAAGAACACATCATTCTGTACTCATGACCTCTGGGTTCCAAATGAAACCATTATTTATCAGAAAGAGGGGTTGAAATCACATAATCTAACTTATACATACAGCTCACTTGTAAAATGGGACTAAAAGTACCTGCCTTTGTGGAGACCGTGTGATTTAATACTGTTTGTATGTCAAAGTACTCCAGAAAATATAAAGCCTAGCCTTGACAATATGGTTGAACATCTGAAGCAATAGTCAAGTAACTTCGTACATTGTCGCCTGATGAGAGGTAAAGTATATAAAGAAAATGTTATTTGAATTACACCAAAAGCTGATTTCGTTTTATACCTACATTCTATATTCTTAAAAGCTAACTGTTTAGCTTTTTAACAGACAACCGAGATAAATTTAAAAACTGTAAACAATGCCAAAAATTAGGCATCCTTCCTCTTAAAGAGGCAAAAGACAATACTGGCAAGGCCACTGACAAAATATTGACAAGGCTCCCTCACTGCAAAAGGAAAACAGTGAAACAGCTCTTTGCTGTCTGGCCAAAGTTTATGACGACGGTGGTATTAAAGAACAGCAGAAATCCAGGGATATTTCACAATATCCAGAAGACAAAAAACGTGGCCTATGTCTAGTCTATAGAATTTTAAACTTTTTACTGAAGCTTATATCTCATGTGATTCTTGTAATAATTCTATTAAGTAAATAAGAACTAGTCTGACATTCTAGCAAGCTGAAAATCATGATCAATATTAAATACAAGTGTATTTTTTATCATTTATAATGAGGTTAATTTATGTTAATACATACTCTCTTGTTTAAGTAAAATAAACAAAAAAGGTTCTGTCACCTCAAATAAACTAAAGAGTACATATGCAGATTTTTATAACAACAATCCAAATACAAAGAAAACAAATTCTTAAAATCCAAGATTTATTCTGAGATGGCATTAATATATCCTTTTAATTCTGATTGAAGAATCAAGCATTAAAATCAATCCAAAGATGAATAATGAAAATTCTACAGCCACTGCTCTCTAATGAGAGTTGGTTATCCAAAAGATGGTTTTTACATTTTTAAAAAATTAATTTAAGAGCCATAAATGGCAAGCTTTTTATTATTAGAAATATAATCAAGTATTTAAATTTTGTAGTACTAGTTTCCTTATTAAAAGGGTAACATCCTAACAGGTTTTAAACGTTAACGGTCCATGAAAAATATATTTCCATACACATAACTTTTTTTTTTTTTTTTACCTCAAGTAGTAGTCTTCACTGGCTATCTAATACATATAACCATTTTTCTCTTTTTTCACTTAGGATGAGTTTTCAATCCTCTTCCTTCCTAATCTCTCAATTGTCTACTCATAAATTAAAAGTCATAAACACACACACATACACACACACATAGTCTCAAAAGAATGGCTTATGTGACTGTCACTGTAAGGACAATTTAAATACTAAATTTTGAGGCTACAATTTAAATCATTACAGTTAGGCTAGAATGAACTCTTAAAAGCATCATTTAATACAAGATATGGTTTTAGTTTCTGTTTTTCAGAATATATATCAGAAAATGAATACTTAACATATACATAGGAAATATTAGACTCTTTGAACTCTAGGTCTCCTATCAATAACACAAGATATCTTCATTTCCTATATCCAGACATACCTTTATGAATATAAAAATAAAATGTTACTTGTCACAAAAGAATAGGAACTATATTTTTTATATCATTGCCATCAAATCTGGATATAAAGGAGTTATGTATGCATAAAAAGTTGAAAGGCTTAGGTACTAACAGCAAGTCAGGGAGAACAGATGTACTCTTTACCTCAGAAGAATCAAGTCTCGTGCTCCATTATCCATATCTAACTAAATAGATGTGCTTATCTCTTAACTGAAGAAGCAAATTGAAGAACATCAAAACATTAAGTTTGATTTTTGAGAAAAAAAATACATTCAAATGCAGTGCTTTTACATTAGGTTTTAGGAACAATACAGAAAACAGAATTCCAGCAGCAGTATTAACAACTTAAATGACAAACATCAGTCTGCTTGTTAAAGACCAATAAGCGAACTATGGTTTACAAGAAGGTTAAAATAAAATGCCAATGACTGAAAATTTTACTCTGTCAATGGGCTCAACTGCTAAGAACCAAAGACTGATTTTTATTTTTGTTTCTTATATTCTTGTTCCCTCACACCAAGTTTCTGTAATGTTTTTACTATACCTGATTATGAAACAGGTAAACATCAATCATATGGGGGAAAAAGTCATAAAATAACTACAAGAGAATATCCTGTCCTTAACACTGTGTACACACTTCTCTGTAACGAGGCTGGCATTTAAAATTTTACAAACTATCCAGTAAGAATGCTAAGAGAAGGTAGTTGACAAACCTGAAAGAATAGCTTCTTTCAAATATAACAGCATATGGGAGAACTTCCTTATATCATTCACCAACTCCTTGATGTAATCCGGATCAAAAAGAGAATTGGAACTTAAAGACTTGAGCCCCATTTCAGAAGTTGTAACATCAGTAGAGAGCTGGCCTGATGACAAAACACGTTTTTTCTTTGTCTTTTTCTGTTTGTGAGCAATCATCCTCTCATATAACAGTCAGAAAAACTGAAATCCTTAAGGGGAGTAGGGGGAGAAAAAAAAAAGAAACAAAAATACTCCATCAACCAGGGGAAACATTCTACTAGGTTTTCACAAATAGCCCGTAGCCCACCTCAGTATTGCATTAAGAACAATCACAACAACTAACACTGTACTGTATTACTACTAATAGTAGGAGCTTCTATTTACTAAGTGCCACTAATATTGACAACTCTATGATACGCAGACTACTGTTCTCTTCATTTCACTAATTAAAAGAACCTGAGGTTTGGAGGTTAAATAATCTATCTAAACTCTTAGCTGATAAATGATGAACTGGTAGTTAAACCCAGATCCGCCTTGTCACCAAAATCCATGGGCAATAATTCCTAGAGTAGATTTTTTAAAATTTGTAAATGTTTTCCTGAACTGTCACTTAGTGAAAGGACATATTCTTCCTCTATGACATCACCTTCAAAAATAAGGATGAAATATGAACTTTGAAAAAAAAGTTGTTTTCAAAATCCCCCTTCATCACTTACTGTGTGTGACCTCACAAGCTGTTAATGAACTCTTTAGATTGGTGTGTTCATTAATAAAATGGGAATAACATCCTGACAGCACCTACCTCATGGGATGATTGTAAGCATTAAAAGAGACAATGGTACAGAAGTGTCCATTTAACATATAAAAGAAGTTCATTTATAATAATAATAATGCATGCACATACATTCATATACAAGTACACATACACAGAGACATAATATGGATTATCAAAATTCAACAAGAATATCTATCTCTTTGTTGAAAACAAGTTCCAAGGGTGTCCACTAATTAATTTAACATACACTAATTGGTTGAACAAATAAATGTATGATTATTGGGGCAATATTTCTGGGCATTTCAGGATGGTATAGTAAAAATACAATCATTTGGAATGAGAAAGATTTAGATTTGAATCCTGGCTGAATACTTATAAATGTGTGACACAATTTGCTAACTGGCTGTGTGAGGACTAAAAAACACAAAATTAAAAGACTTCATATATAATATTTAAAAGGAAACACAAAGTTAAGGCTCCTTATGTTAAAACACCTAATCTTGGTACATAGTTGAAACGCACACAAAAAATTTATTTTGTTTCTGCTTCATCCTTACATTTTACCTTTTTAGAATAAAAAGTCCTAATTTTGTTTGTATATATTGGAATCAAAAAGGAAATGACTGGTGGAATTAAATTAGCTCAAGCATCATCAATAACACATTTAAAAATATTTTATACTGATAATTTGGGTACTTTCAAAATGTTTGAAGGACTAAAGGTTTCTGTGAAGTTCACAGTAGAAGTCTCATGTAATATTCATTTCCAGGTCATGTGTAAGACATATTACTGTACCATTTACTCCTTTCTATACTTGACCCAACTCTAGAGATTTTTTTCTTCTTAATCTATAGCTCTCTATCCACTTCTATCTTACTATCACTCTAGGTGAATTACTACCATTTTGGTCTTAGCTACTGTTACTAATTTTCTGATGATCTCTCCACATCCCATTCCAAATGTAGTGAGTACACTTTCAAAACATGAATCTCATCGTGTCATTTCTCTGCTCAAAACTCTTCCAAAGGACAAGTGAGACATTATTATGCACTATAAGGCTCAACATGAAATCTGGCTTGTACCTACCTCTGCAATATCACCTGGAGACATGATTCCTACTCAACACTCCTGCCACACACCTTCATCTCATTCTTCCAACAATATTTATTTATTATGACCCACAGTAGGAAACAATTTTACATCATGGGCCAGTATACATGTCAAATATGTTATGTTTGTATATGATGGTACGTGTAGGAATGCATAAAACAGAAAACAGATTCTGGATAAGCAGCCAGGTAATGTACTCAGATGATTTCTATTCTATCCTGTTTTATATTTTAAAATGCTGGTTGCAACCCACCAAATTAGTTTCAACTCATAATTGGTCCATGACCCCTACCACTTGAAAAACACCAACTGTTCAACTCAAGGTCCTATCTCTACATAGTCCAATTTGCCTGGACGACTCCTTCCCCTTTGTTTATTCATTTTAATCTCAGTTCAAAGATCACTTCCTCAAAGAAGTCTTCCTGGACCATTTCTTACCCCATAACCACCACCACCACCACCAAAATAGAGCAATCTCCTGTGAGATGCTTTAGAGTCTTATCTTTTTCATCAATGCATTTATCCAAGTTCAAGTAGATGATTCATGTCTTCCTATCTAGACTATAAACTCAAGGAAATCAAGACCATGTCTGTTTGCTACATATGTTCTCTGTTCACAGCATTGAGTATGGCATATGAGGGATGAACTACTCAAAACTATCTGCAGCATGAATGAGCTTATAAACTTATAGCTAAAATTAATGTTTATAAAAACCAAAATGGTTAACTTTGGATTGTTGCAGTATTTTGAATGGAAAATACAAATGACTTTTTAAAATATTTCTCTAAAATAGTGTCTTTCAAAACACACACACACAAAAACAGAAAAAAAGCATATAAAGTTGAGTAAAGGCAAGATTACATAAAACTGAAATCAAAGTTGGATTTCTATTGTCTCTACCTCTGATTATTAAATAAAGTGTCCTAATGCTTCTCTGATAGCTTTTACAGTTTCTTTATTCAATAGTCTTATTAATCTCAAATTATTTCTGAGAATGTAATTTCTATATTTAAACTAGCTTCAAACTTATCTAACATTAATACTTAAATATGTAGATAATTTCTAAAATGAACTCAGGACAACTTTTTAAGTGCTGTGTTTGGGTAGCACTTTTACAAATCACTACCTGAGAACACAATTAACCTAACACTTTTGCAACTTACTTAATAAAAGTCATTCTGATTAATTTTGATGGCTTTTAGTTTAATAAATTAGAAAATCGTTCACTGTCACTGATAAAAAAGATGGTTTTAAAAATTAAAGACATATATTACATGTTCCAAATAGAATTCACTTATCTAAGCAAAAAAGAATTTACTTTAAAAAGTGTCAAATTAGTAACCCAAAGCAAGTAAAAAGTGCTTCAAAAAATGCTTAAACATTTTTAGCCAAGACTAAGAATAATCTGTAAACAAAAAACAAAAATGGTGGGGAAAAAGAACTATTCTACCTCTAGTCAGCCTTATGGTGGGTAATATCCTAATTTTGTTATACATACTTTACCACTTTTCATTTTTAAAACAAACAAAAAGAATATTAACAGTTGGAAAAAATTTAAATAACAAAGTTAAGTCAAACTTCCATAAAACTGAACTATGATAATGAGGAAGTCTGGAGGATATACACTTTCCAAGACCATCTACACTACGTTCCCATGTCTCAAAATGAACAACCTCCAGTCTGTGGTAACATAAAATGTAGTAACAGACTGCAACTGGCAATTTAATTAAATGAGGCAATAATCTGGAAAGTTCTTAGCATCATGCCTGGTTCAAAATGAAGACCCAATAACTGTTAACCATTATTACTAGCAGTGTTTTATGGCAGATTACTTTTTAACATAAGTCATGAACAAGATACGGCTTCACTACGACCTATCTGCAGAGTGTGAGCAAGAAATACAGGACTAGAAACAATTTCAGAAACTTTACTGACTTCGTGGAAACCTACTAAATCACTTCCAAGTGAAGTTTGAACTGTGCAAACAGAATGCTGAGCAAAATACTTGCGAAACTCTCCTAATTCTCATGCATCTCTTCAAACTCTAAATCATCCACATTAAAAATATGTTTAATCCATTTCTCCAAGAATTTTGTTGCAAATAGAAAATTGCTGTGAAAAACTTTCTCCATATGTTCTAAATTCTAAGTAATATGTGCATTAGAAATGTGAACACTAACTTCCTTG
This sequence comes from Cynopterus sphinx, assembly GCA_030015415.1. Classification (NCBI taxonomy): domain Eukaryota; kingdom Metazoa; phylum Chordata; class Mammalia; order Chiroptera; family Pteropodidae; genus Cynopterus; species Cynopterus sphinx. The sequence goes on along the minus strand of CM057387.1, from coordinate 65,350,011 downwards.
TACCCTGGAATGTAGCTTTTCCAAGACTTGCAATAGCCCATGTTAATGTACTCTGCCCTATGTACTTCCTTTCCAAATGTATCACTATAGAAGTATTTTCGTTTTAGGCATTGGGCTGTCTAACTGAAGTGTAAAACTGCACCCAAATATCTGTGCTTAATAGTTCCCATCTTACTATTTCTACCTCTGGAAAAAACTGCCAGACATTTCAGAAATCTGCTATTTCAGCATAATTTCCGATTTGGTGAGACTCTATTTAAAAATGCCAACCAAATCAGGGGGAAAAAAAACTATTTTGGAGTTCTTTAACTGTATTTTTAAAAAACACTCTCCACAAATAGGAGCATGTTAAAAAGTTTTATCGACAGTGTGTAAATAACTGTAATTTCTAAAGAAAGGTTTGCAATACACATATACTTCATTCCTGTTCAGTTAGAATCCAGCACGTTTTAAAAAGCTGCCCAACCTCCCACTCCTCCAAAATGTCTAGCATTCCTGGCAAGCAGGGCTCTCCCCTGACCAGCCCAAACTACCCAATGCCAAAAGCACGTTCTCTACCCCAGTATTTGAAAACAGAGTGGGAAAATCAAGCAAAAAGGGCGGCGAACGTTGATAGTGAGGACCGAGATGTCGCCACGGAGACGGCTGGAGAAAGGTGTAGGGGCGCTAACGTCCCTCCTACAGCAGTTAACAGTCCTGCTCTCTGAAAAGGTAGGAGGCCAATTTCTTCTTGGGAAAAAGAGTAAAAAAGGGTTCACATGGATACATGAGGTTCGTCGGTCTCTAGTGCTCCAGAATGTAATCTCTCGCACTTGACCTCATCCGACAAAAAGAAGAATTTAAAAACAGGAAAAAAACACCATCAAAGCCTCAAACACCCACAACGGAGCCGGGAAAACCACTGACAGAACGAAACACCCCTCCTCGGCCTAAAAGACAGGAGAAGAGGAGAACAATGCACCACGGAAATCCTAAAACATCTCAGGAATGAGAGAGACCCTGCTGAAGAGATGACTGCTGTCAGGGCAGGTGGGCGCGAGAAGGGGTCAGAAGCAAAACCAAACGCTAGTGGTCAAAAGCACGGATTCTGGAGAAAACTGCCTTGGTGTGAATCCACACTCTGCCAAGTGCCAGCCGGTGTACTCCGACAGGTTTTTAACCCCGGTTTCCCCACGGAAAAACAAAACAAACAAAAGAAACCGAGTGAAATAATCTCGGACATGTGAGGATTAAAGAAGTGGGAAGCGGAGAGCTGTCGGAGCAGGATGCGGACGGAGAGACGGTCTGTGGGTCTGTGGGTCTGCCTGCTGTCAGTACCACCGTCCTCCGCTGCTCAGGGCCCCGCTCGCCCACACCGGACCCCTTCCGAAAGGGCCAGGAGCCCCAGAGACCCCGGCCCCACTCCCGGCGCGGACTGCGGCCGCCTCTGCCCGGGGCCGCGCGGACCCTGGACCACACTCGCCGGCGGCCGCTGGCGGTGACCCCAGCCTCCGAGCCGCGTCCGCCGCTTCCCACTCACCGCGGCGCTCCATGCTGCGTCCGGGCGCGGACGCCCGCCCGCCCGTCCGCCGCTCACAGCCGCCGCGGCCGCGGGCTGGAGCTCTCCGACCCCATCCCCCACGGCCCGCGGACGCCCGGCCCAGCCGCCGCCGCCGCAGCCTGAGCCGCGGCCAAGCCTGCCCCGGCCGCCCCGCCCCGCCCCCTGGGGCCCAGCCCATTGGCCCTCACGCCCGGGGGCGGGCCCGGCCTCTGCAGCACGCGGGGAGGCCGCCGGCTCGCGCCACGCGAAGGCTGTCAGCGGCCCCGAGCGCACAGGTCGTCCCCAGCACGGCGGGACGTGGTAACAGCCCGTGAGCCTCGCGGCAGGGTAGGCGGAGCGAACCTTCGGGACAAGTCACCTGGTGACTGTATCTGGCTAACAGGAGTTTCTCAGGTAAGCAATCTACATTTCTTATGACGAACATCTTTTGGCAACCCTGTTCCTCCCTCTCCAACTCCTTTAAGGAAACGAAAACAGGACCCTACACACATAAAGTGTAACAGAGGCCTGGCTCAACTCCTTTTCAGAAGAATGAACTCCCTCAAAACCAGTCAACTACTTGGCCTTGTGCAGAGGGGGATACTTTCCACTTAGACCAATATTATGTTACTTTCTTCAACAGCACTCTCAGATTCGCTCAGAATGAGAAAAATTCTAAGATGAAATAATTAAAGAAGCAGGGGCCGAAAGCACATAGGCTTGCAATCACACTACTCACTGGAACAAGCAATGTCATTTACCTCTGAATGAGGGAGGAGCAGAGGGCACATGGGGAGAGTGCTATTTACCCACTATTCCCCTTAATAAAGAGAATTGTGTTCTTTATTAAAGTAGAACTCGCAATGTCACTGACAACGTCTTGAATAAGCTCCTAATGGGAAGAGAGTATGTGGAGTGGAGGTAGCGGTTTGACAAGAGACAGAAAAGAGCATACAGGAGGGAAGGAAAGAAGCAATGAAAGAGAGACAAAGAAAGATGTGAAAAACAATTGTGGAGAGGTGAAAAGGGGTTGGGGGGGGGGAAGACCAAGAAAGATGCACAGAGAAGTGGTGGCAGATAATGAGAAAATAAGATGAAGACAGAATAACAAAGACAGGGAAGACAAATAGAGATGATAAAGAGAGAAGGAGATAGAGCTTACCCACTGACGAAGAAAGGGAAAAGGGACGCCTCTGACTCACAGTTCTAGGGATATGAAGCAAATTAGGTCCCTAGGTTGATATGTGAAAAATAAATAAATAAATATGGGAACTCCAGGCTCCTTTATTACCTGGGTTCTACAGTTATTTTGCAGAATTAATTTTTAAAAACTTACCCATTAAGCCTTAAACCTAACTGTATGAAGATTAAAAGCACTAGAAATGCTAGAGATACCTAACATCCAAATGTTTCTGTCTGGAGGAGAATGATGTGTCATGCACACTCACCATGGAAACCACTGATGGCTAAACTGAAGGACACTAATGAGGAGAGAGAGGGAAGGATTCTGAAGGCCAAGGAGGGTAGTAGCAGGGCAACTCTCAGGAAGCTCAATGGAGGAAAGTCTGACCCTCGAAACTATTCTGGGTTAATCTTAAGACCCTTCCAACCAGATATACCTCTAAACCATCTCAAAACAGCCAACTACTACACATAAGACTGACACAGAATGAGTCTTCCATGAATATTAGTTAAATTACAAGTAAGGTTATCTAAAGGAAATTTTAACAAGTCTCTCAACCTCAATCCTCCTCTTAAACCTTTTAAAAATATGATAATTATCTGTCATCTTCTCTACGTTTCTTCCTTAGTAAGGACGACAATGACATTTGGAAACATTAGAAAAAAACGGTGGTTCACTTTTATATTAAAAGGATTATATTAATCCTCCACTCACATTTTGCTTAATGTTATATTAGATATATGTTTCAAGTAAGAAAAGTACACTATTGCAATACCTTTTTGCAAGTTTAAAATTCTTGTTTTATAATTTTGTAAAGTGTTACAAATTTTTTAAAAGTAAAATTTTCTATATATCCATTATAGAAGTCCGACATCTTAAAATGTTCAAATTACAGAAAAACATTTAATGAAGAAATATATAATTGAATAGAAACTACTTATGTCTTTGCCATTTTACATTATTAATGTCTAGTATTTTTTCTTTCCCAAAAAGAAATTCATATTCTCTATAATGATGCCCTTGAGTCAGCCATTCTGTGAAGGTTTCACTTACATTTTGTTAAAACCATCTTTTTTGTGTGTTCTCCTCAGTATTAACATAATATTGTTATTTTTGCTAGGTAGATGTCTTCAAGTTCCTGAAGTTGATTCTGTAGTTTAGTTAGCCTACTTTTCATAACAGAACACGGATATAAAAACATCTTACAATGTCTAGAGATTTTTTTTGGTTGTCATCCTGGGGAGGAGGTTGTACTGACATCTAGTGGGTAGATGCCAGGGATGCTGCTAAATATTCTACTTTCACAAGAGAGTAGCCCCCAACCCTCCCACTTCTATCCCTAACAAAGAATTATCTGGACCAAAATGGTCAAAGCATCAAAGCTGAGAAACCATGCTCTAGATCCAATTATCATTCTATAAGCAATATAAAAGATAAGAGGAGCATCTTAAATTACATCACAGAATGTATCCAGCGAATCTAGACTGTGGGTCATTTTTTAGAGCAAACAACACAATTACTTAAACAAATAAATTGCAAGGATAAGATGAGAAGAAAATCTATAGATTAAAAAAGTCTTAAAATGTTATATATGTCAAGTGAAGAATAAACAAGACCAGACTTATCCTTCTACTACTATCCTTCTTAAGACATTGTACTATAGACAGCACAGAACTGTGATCCTTAAGAGATCACAAACGAATGAGATAAACCTTACAATCACACCAACTTTCTGCCTGGAGGCACATTTTAGACCATGGCACAGGAAGGGGGAAGCCAAGCAGGGCATGGTACTCGAGTTGCGGAGACAGGGATTGTAGTTCAGGGACACTGGGAGAGGATGGAATGTTTAAGGCAGAGCACCAGGGAGGAAGGAGGAAGACTCCAGAAATCTGCATAGGCAATTTCTTAACACTCTTGCTGAATATAAAGCTGCACATGTGTAGGCCGAAACTCCACAGGATGGGAGAATTTTCAGGGAGCAGTAGCATGACATTCCCCTGAGTTTTCATCAGCCAGAGTAGAGAGACCTGCTGAACTCAAGGAGAGATCCCAGAAAGTCATGTGTTAATAGTATATCAAACCCAGCCATAATAATATTGCTTCTTGGCCTTTTGGGCTAAGATCAAGTGTCTAACCCACCCCTAATAAAAAATGGAATTCTAGACTCACCCCAAGGAAACTTCAAAACAATGCTCATTTTATAAATTTCTTTATAAAAGTTTTTGAATTTAAAAACAAAAGTAGTAACAATGTGTTGCGGCATTTCCAATATATACAGAAGTAAAATATATGACAATAGCACAAAGTAAGGGAGGAAAATGAAAGTATATAATAAGGTTCTTACATTATATGTGAAGTAGCATAGTATCATTTGAAAGTATAAGTAAAAAATTTGTATTAAAGTCTTCCAAAGTACAGCTAGTAAGCCAAGAGTGGACATAAATGGAATTCCAAAAAATTAATCAATCCAAAAGAAAGCAGGACAAGAAGAAAAAGAAACAAAAACAGATGAGACAAATTAAAAACAAACAGCAAGATGACAGACTTAAACCCAATCATATCAAAAATTATATAAAATATAAATACTCTAAAAACATCTATGAAAAAGCAGAAATTGTCCAATTGGATAAAAAGACTCAACTACATACTTTCTGTAAGAAACAGACTTGGAATACAAAGACACATATTGAGAGTAAAACGACAGAAAAAACACAACCATTCAAATATTAATCATAAAAAAGTAGAAACAGGTCTACTATATCAGACAAGAAGTTTTACCAAGGATAAAGAGTGACATTTTGTAGTGATAAAAGAGTCAATTCATTATAAAGATATAATCCTAAAAGTATTTGTACCTAAAAATAGAGTTCCAGAATAGAAGAGGCAAAACTGACAGAAATGTGAGGAAAAACAAACAAATCTCAATTCCTGTTAAAATTTCAATAATTCTTTCTCATTAATTCATAGAATAACAGAAAAATCTGTAGGGATATAGATGATTTGAACAATATTGTAATCCAACTTGACCTGACAGACATTTATAGAAAATTCTACCCAACAACAGCAGAATACACATTCTTTTCAAATACACATAAAATATTCACCAAGATAGAATATATATGGGACCATACAACAAATCTCAATAAATTTAAAGGACTGAAATCAGACTGTGTATGTTCTCTGACCCAAACAAAATTAAATTTGGAATAATGGTAAAGTAATTGGGAAATCCCTAAATATGTGTAAATTACAAAATATACTTTTAAATAATCAATAAATCATTTCCGAAAGGGAAATTTGAAAATATTTTTAACTGAATGAAGGAAAATTAATTTCAAAATGCATAAGTTATGCTGTAAAAGCAATGGTTAGATAAATATATAGCTTCTTTATTAAAAAGAAAGAAGGGTCTAAAATCAACGCACTGAGCTTCAACTTTAGGAAGCTAGAAAATGAAGAATAAAAAGTAAGTAAAAGGAAGGAAATGTAAGAGTAGAAATCAATGATAGAGGAAACAAACAACAGAGAAAAATCAATGTAACTAATAGCTGGTTCTTTGAAAAGATAAATATCTAGCTAGAAAGATCAAAATGTAAACAAAGAACACAAATTACTACTATCATGAATGAAAGAAGGGACATCTGTACAGACCCTACAGATATTAAAAGAGTAACAAGGCAATGTTACAAACAACTTTGCCAATAAATTTGCCAGATGAAATGGAAAATTTTCTTAAAAGACACAAATGACCAAACCTAACATAAGAAATAGAAAATCTGAATAGCCTTATACACACACACAACGGCAGACCAGATGGTGTCACTTATGAAATTTATTGAACCAGGTAAAATAATCCTACAAAAACATTTAGAAAATAGAGGGGACAGGAACACTCTCCCAACTCATTTTATGTGGTCAACATTACCGATGCTGAAACCAAAGAAAGACATTACCAGAAAACATGCCAAATGCCTTAACACGGTGTCAGCATGTCAAATCCAACAATATATAAAAAGAATAATACATTATCCAAGAAGAGTTTGTCCTGGGAATGCAAGCTTAGTTTAATATTCAACAGGAAAAAAAAATGTGATTATCATAGTAGATGCAGAAAAAGCATGTGACAAAATTCTGCACCCATTCATGACTAAAGCAGTCAGCAAAGGAAGTAAAGAATTTCTTCAACCTGATAAAAGGCATCTACAAAAAATCTACAGCTAACAACATAGTTAATGATGAAAGACAATGTTTTCCCCTTAAGATCAGGACCAATATTGTTACCGCAGATCTTAGCCAGTATAATAGAAGAAAAGAAATAAAACACATTCAAATACAAAAAAAGAATAAAACACTTTATTCCAAGTGGATATGTTTGTGTACCTAGAAAATCCTAAGGAACCTATAAAAAAGCTTGTCACAACTGACATCTGAATGACATATAACTAAATATAGCACGGTCACAGACTACAAGGCCAATATACTATAATTAATTTTATTTCTATATACTAGCAACAAACAATTGGACAATAAAATTTTAGTAACTAATACCATTTACAATAAATTCAAAAGAAAATATTTTTAGGAATGTATTTAACAAAACATGTATAAGATCCTAAATTTAAAACTACAAAACAATGAGTTCAAGAACTGAATAAACCAACAAGCATACCAGATTCATTGATTGGATGACTCAATACTGTTAAGATTTTCTCTCAAATTCATCTATAATTTCAAGCAATCACAAACAAATTCCTCATGAACTTTTTGTAGAAAATGACAGGCTGAGTCTAAAATGCACATAAATATGTAAAAGTTATCAAACAGCCAAAACAACTTTGAAAAAGAACAAAGTTGAAGGACTTTCACTGCCTGATTTCAAGACTTGGTATAGAGATACAGGTAGTCAACACAGTTTGATCGGGTATAAAGAGAGACTTAAATCAACAGACTAGAATAGACTTCAGAAACAGACCCACAAATATACAGTGAATTAATTTCCTAGAGGTGCCAAAGTAATTCAGTGGGAGAAAAGGTAGTCAGATATCTTAATATCCATGTGAGGAAAAGTAATATCCTCGAACCTTACTTCACAGCATATCCTAAAATTAGCTCAACATGTATCATAGACCTAAACATATAACTTAAAACCATCAGTCTTTTAACTTCAGGAGTCAGAGCGGGCAGCTACCAGTTTTTATAAATAAAAGCCTTGGGGGATGTTCTATGTATTTTCAATATCTACTTTTTAGCTACAACAGCAGAGTTGAGTAGTTGAGTTGCTATATCTTTTAAAAAATACTTACAATATGGTCCAGTAATAAAAAAAATTGAGGATACTTCTAAAAGAAAGCATGGGAGAAAATCTAGGGAAGAATTTCTCAAACACAAAAAGCAGGAACCATAAAGAAAACACTTGTAAGCTGAACTTCATCAAAATTTTAAACTTATGCTTTTAGAAAGACAACTATTAAGAAATGAAATATAAGCCATAAATTGAGAAAAAATATCTGACAAAGGACTTGTATCCAAATTAATCAAAACCTCTTACAACTGGATAAGAAAACAACAACCACCCAATAAATTAATGAGTAAAAGAGAACGAACAGATACACTGCAAAAGAAGATACATAACTGGACAATAAGCACATAAAATAATACTTAATACCATTAATATCAGGGAAATGCAAATTTAACCACAATGAGATAGCACTAAATATCTACTAGAATTCTTAATTTTAGCTAAATACCAAATTTTGGGCAGGATGCTGTAACTAAAATTCTCAGACAGCAATTCTGGCCCGAAGGGCCCTCTGCCTTCTGTGCTTATTAAATCATTTACTGAACTGCAATCTCATACAAAACACTACCTCTTCAAAGAAGCCTTTTCATTCTCTCCACTGAAAATAAATCATCCCTCTACTTTCCCACAGGACACTCAACATACATTTCATGGGTAACCCCAGATATTATGTCTTGGGCCCCATTTATTCAGAATTGTCTACTCATATGCAATAGACGGAAGGTTCCACATAACCTAATATAGAATGAGATCATATTAAATTGTGAGTGAATTCTAAAATAAAGCACCATAGGGAATACAAATCCTTCCACGGTGCCTTCTGGGCATGAGCTTAGTTCAACATACTAGTAACCCCTGAGGCCAACAGCAGTGGTTGCAGAAGGCCACGTTCCTAGATCAAGGACCTTTACAACTGAGAAGTGAAGGTGCTGATAATTTAGGTGGATGTTCTATTTTAGGGAAGTGGGCAAAGCAAAAACTGACCAGCCACCACAGATTCCCTGAACAGTGCTTTCTTCATTTCAGCCAAAGTTCTACTTCTTGCCAATTTGAGAACGAAAACATTTTCTACTCAGGCCTATCTTATTTTCCTTCAAGTTCACTATTAAATTCTTCTCAGAATTGGAAGTCTGGAGCTATTTGTACCATAAAAGCTAATGAAGCTTCAGCATCAGGGTTGCTCATTTGTACAGCTCCTCAAGTCAGGAAGCATTTCTAAGCATGCATTTCTGGCAAACTGCCTAACGAAATCTCTGAAGAAAGAGATATAAATCTCCAAGACTTGTAATTTGTTGTGATTTCTTTACTCATTCTAAAAATTCACTTTCATATCTAATTTAAAATTCTTTTCCATGAAGAGGAAACCCTCTCCAAACTGAACAGGAGGTGAAGTTAATTTCCACAAAAAGAAGAGGAAAGGAAAAAGAAATATGGAACAAAAAAAAAGTATCATGGCTATTTCGGCCTCCCTGTGGGTCTTGGAACTTTCGCAAAACACCCCATCCCCTAACACCCCCAAAAGATCCATTCTTAGAAGGCAGAGGTCCAAAAGACCCAATGTGGGGGTAGTGGTGGTGGTAAAGAAACCGCACCTTTGTCTTTAGAGAGGCATGGTGGTGAAAAGCAAGACAGACGTGCCAGAAGGGCTCAAAAACAAGGACAGTCCCTGGTTACTCTTCCAGCCACAGCAAACCTGTCCTGAGCAGGAGGTTTCGATCATGAGGGCCTGGGACATCCAGGGAAACAAACCCACAGGGATATGCTCTCCTCCACCTCCTAGTAGCTGCAATCCCTCCCCTGTCAATTCCTATTTTGCAAAATACAGGACTTGCTCTCTTGGGCCACGCTGTGAAAAGGTGGCGAGAAGCCGAGGAAGGAGGGACGGGGGGGGGGGGGGGACGGAGGGGGGGACTCGTGGAGTTAGTGAAGGGACAGCCACAGGAGGAAGAAGACTGAAGGGAAGAATGGTGGAAGGGGAGAGGTGTGGAAAGAATACCAGGGATGCACCAGAGGGGGGCACTCGGGCAGAGAGGGGAAAAGGGTGTTTTTCGACCTTTAGTGGGCACCCCAACCCCGCAAATGAGACAGATTCTGGGCTTCTGTGAGGCGCGACGTGACAAGGTGGATGTGGAACACGAGCTGTCTGTGACTTTATCTCAGACTCTGTCATCGTCAGGCTGAAATTTCAAAAAAACGCCACCGAATGTCCAAAAGGACCCCAAATGAAGAGGGCGCCTGAAAAGCGATGGTGGAAAAGGGGAAGCGAGCTCCCGCATTCTGCACGGCGGCGGACCGGGGCATGAGGCCAGGGAAGGAAGGGGAGCTTCGGGAAACGAGAGGGGAGCTGGCCGGTGCCTTCCCGCGACAGCTCGTCCCGCGCTGCCGACCTCGGGGCACCCACCGGTCCGCAGAGTCTGCGCCGCGACTGCCCGCTCCCTCCCCACGGCTCTGCTCCCGCCGCGCCCCGCATCGGACCCCCGACCGGGAGCCCCGAGGACCCGGCATGTCCCCCAGGCAGCCCGCGGCCGCCTCCGCCCGGGCCACCGCGTGGGCCGCCGGACCCCGGACCGCACCTCGCCGGCGGCGGTCGTGGCGGACTCCCGCCCCAAGTCGCGTCCGCCGCTTCCCACTCACCGCCGCGCTCCATCCCGCGTCCGTTCAACGCTCACGGCCGCCGCCGCCGCCGCCGCCGCCGCGAGCTGGAGCTCGCCGCCCCCATCCCCCACGGCCCGCGGACGCCGGGCCAAACCGCCGCCGCCGCTGCCCCTGCAGCTGCCGCGCGCCCCGCGCCGCCGCCGCCGCACCGCCCCCGGCCCCGCCCCTCCCACCGGGCCCCGCCCCGGCCTCGCCCCTGCCCCCGGGCCCCGCCCCGCGCACGTGAGCCCCGGCCCATTGGCCCTCAGGCTCGGGGGCGGGGCCCGGCGCCCGGCAGCAGGCGGGGAGGCTTCTGGCTCGTGCGCGCGACGCGGTGGTCAGTCTCCGTCCGCGGACCTCAGCGTCGCAGGACGTCATTTGCCACCCTGTGCGGATGGCCGTAGGACAGACAGGTGGAGCGGACCTTCGGAACAAGTCACCCTTTGCACCCCAGCAGTGAGCAGGTCCTCTGTGCTTGCTGATGTGCACATTTCTCCGTGGACACCTTGAATTCCTTCCAGGCAGGGACCTGGTCTTCAGCTTATTTTGCCTGCCTTCTTCCCACACCCTTAGGGAACAAATATGTGTTCCGTTCTTGACTTTAAAACTGACCTTTTTTTCTGTCTTATACTGGTTGTCTTTTCCAGAAAACTAAATTACTCAAAATAGCAACTATTGTGTACAGTATCTGGCTCATAGAAGTTGATCAATAAATACTAGCTGAATGCATGTTCCCCTAACTATGCTATTTGCGTCTTACCGTTAAATGTTCCTTGAGTAATTGGACCCGTCAACATTGTAGGGGAAATGAACAACCCAAATTAAAGCATTTTTAGAGGTTGGATCACACATCATACGTGAAAAAAAGTACAGCGTTTCTCTTGAATAGTGAGCGTGTTGTATATCTTCGTAACACGACCACTCCACCAAGAACACCTTTCCTGTTGTCTTTCTGAGACATAGCAGACATTCCAAGAGTTTTAGCTAAATAAATGGATAAAATTATGGGAGGGGCATTTGGGGAAGTTCTTCAATCTCATCCTCCCCTTAACTTAAAAAAATATATTAAACATCTGCCATATTCTCCATTCTTTTAGTCAGAATATGATATTTGAAAACAGAAAGATGGCAATTCAATTTTGAAAATGAATGCAATTATTAACAGAGAGAATGAACAAAAATCTATTATCTGGTACAAGTAGCTCATTGTTCAGTAAGGAAAAGAAGGAATAAAGAGTAATACCTCCCCCAAATCCTATAAAACTGTGCCAGGACATAACCTTCTACACCAACTTATTTTTACATATAAATATTTCTTTGTTAAAGATGCTCAGGATCATGGCTTTGGAGGACAATCACAGAAAAAATTCAGAGGCATAATGGATGCTATATTAATAATTAAACATATAAGACAAATAGTATAGTATTGCTATTTTATAATTACAGTATTTGTTAATAACATAACCATGCTGCCTATTGAAATGTTCTTCATTATTTCCATGATAGAATACCACCTCTGCTGAAGCCTTCCTGTTCTCACTGCAAATCAATCATCTCATTTGAAATTATATGGTACATAGAATCCTGTAATTGTGGCACTTGTGATCCTTATACAGTATTTTATTTGTTAGTATTTATTTATACTAATTAGATTGTGAAGGTCTACAGTATTACATTACCTAAATCTGTGTTTGGTATAGAAGAGACTAAGTATTTTCTGGAAGAATGTTGAGGAAATGACTAGTGAGCCCAGGAATAAAAATCCTTCCAAGAAGTTTTTTCATTTGTTTTTGTTTTTTTTTTTACCATAAGCTCTGCTCAACTCGTAACTAATGAAACCAAGCGCAATGGCTACAAAACCACAAGCCTAAAGCGAAGTGTATCCCAGGTATGCTATGCCCTGAGGTGAAGGGACTGATAATGAAGGCAGATGCTCCACATGAGCAGTGGAGATGGGAAACCAACCCCACAGGAGAGTACAGTGGACAAGTGCTTTTCTTGTCAGCCACACTTCAGTGACAGTCTGTTTAGGAGAGCACCAGACCTATCTTATTTTATTAATTGCACAAACATTAATTGAGTACCACCAATGTTCCAGACATTATTCTAAGCACTGGTGTTATACTAGTGAACTTTAAATGTGCTTTTAGACTCTCCTCAAACATCATTAAATGTTTGAGAGAGGAGGTAAAATAATGGAAGCAGGCACAGGTAGCCTAAACACAGGCAGTTTCCCTATAACTGCCATTGTCCTTGCTTCTTGCTGCTGGAGCATTTAGAAAAAATCACGGAAAGCTCAGACAGGCCACACTGACTACAAAGGCACCAGATTTCAAAGTGGACAAAACTCACCAAGCAGGTTATTAATCTTGATTTCATGATGGTTGTAATTGAGAAACAACGAATCAATTCAGACCACATACTGGAAATGAATGTGAAAGACATTGCAAACATCCAAGAATTCTGTGTTGTCATGAGGAAAGAAAACTAAGACTGAAAAAATAAAAACTCAAGTGAGTGTATGAATATGATATCATACTAATTTTATTTCTAGATTAACAATGTTTCAAAACCCAGTTTTTAAAATGTTATTTTAAGCTATATGTAGGCATTTGCTAACATGAGCACCTTTGCTTGAGTCACTATGTACCATGCATGACCCTACTTAATGTCTTAACAACATGTTTAAGGAAACTATCCCATAAATTAATAGTTGTTGCAAAATAATACCATTGGCCTAAAATCCAATTGATACTGTTGTGAATAAAGAGATGATGATGATAATGATGATGATGATGATGATGATGATAGTAATAAAAACTAGCCTTCCATGGTTTACTCTGTGTTAGACACTGTCTTAATTATTCTTTATATTTAGTGGTTCATGTAGTACTCACAATAACCTTATGAGGTACTATTATCATGCCTATTTTACCAACGAAGAATTGAGGAACAGAACAAAAGTTCAATAAAGAGTTTTTGTTGGACTTAATGAAAATTGATGTTAAGATGAAGATAAGTTTGATTATACTTTTCTTAGAAGAATATCGTAGAGAATGTCTCCTCTTATTCTTCTGCCTCTCTGGCCTTCTTGCTGTTCCCCATGTATCCCAAGTTCTCTTCTTGCATCAGGGTTTTTGCCTTTGTTGTTTCCTCTGCCTGTAATGGCCTCCCTCCATATATCTATGTGACTTGCTCTTTACTCCCATCCAGTCTCTTTTCATATGTTCTATACCATTGGCATGTTCCCTGGCCACTTCATAGAACAGCATTCCCTATCTTTGCTTCTCCCTCTCTTCCTAACTCTGCTTTAAATGTTGCCATAGCACTTACCCTTCTATTGGTTTGGTATAGTTTAGTTTATTTGTACATATGTTTTTTTTTTAATTTTCTTTCACTTGTGTGGGAATATTAGCTCTGTGATGGAAGAGACTTTGCCTATTTTGTTTACCTTTGTATCCCCAGCCCCTGGAAAAGTACTTGGAATTAATCAATAAATGAAAACATTTAAAGAAAATAACAATACATATGCTGAAATACTAGGTTTATCTTTTGAAAAGATTAGCCTATATTTTTAAAGTTTTAATCAGATAAGAGGAACATATTGTTTTGTTTGACAAAGATTTTACATTAGCTGCTAATAACCAACATAATAATGCATGCCAAGTTTAATTTCTTCACCCAATCTTTATCTGAAAAAAAAAAAACATAAATAACTCTAGAATCTTAAATTATTTCCTTCCTTCTTTAAGTGGAGGGGTAAACATTTTCTGCTATTGTTTTGCTTTCATTTATTCCACCAAGTGCTGACTTAGATAAGAAAGCAAATATAGCCACCTCTCACCTGTGTATTTTATTTGATGGATGACACTATGCTGTGGAGTAAATCATGTCATTTGGTCCTCACAAAAACTTTATGAGATGGAAAGATGAGATTTGTTTTTTTTTCCAAGAAAATATAATTTTCAGAGTCAGAGGGCTGTTAGAGCTCATCTACTCCACTCTTCTTTATTTTATAAAGAAAGCCCAGCTTTTCCAGAAATTATAGTTAGTCATGGACTAATTAGATTGGAACCAAGACCAGGGGCTTGCTACACTAACTGATAGATTAAGATTTTCAAAAGTTTGTAAGTCTATGAAATTAGGTCAGTGCACCTGATCATTCTCAGTTTAATGTGTAAATATTTAAGCTACACTAACATATTTAAATATGAAATTTGTACTACAAATTTACTCTTATTATTTTACAGGTATGACTCACTAAGTTACTGAAAAATAATGGCCCTAAAAAAATATGGGTGGCTTAACATAGAACCAATGAAGCTTATGGTTTGCTCTTAAAGTAGAAAGTCGTCCTGAGGCATTCTGGAGCACTTGCCAAGAGCACTGCCTTTCTCTTAGGGAGAAGGCTGGCTGGCCTTAGGGAGGAGCAAAGCCCAATGGAAACATTGCTAATCTCTTTCTTTATCTACCCAATGAACAAATATTGCTGAACCCTGAGAAACAATGCTACCACTAGGGACTTTAATGAGTGTTTATCTTTCTAACTGCGTATTTGTATAGGGGTGGCTGCCAGAGGATTGGGAAGTGACTGCTTGTAAAAGTTGAATAATATTTAGTTTTAAAAATCTGTTTCAGCTAAGTCTCTTCTTAAATTCATTCAACAGGACATTGCATTCCACAGCATCAGAACTATTATTATCCAATTATTTAGATACCTGGGTTTAAACAATTTTATTCTGAAATTATCTTAATAACTGACAATGTGGGGCTTAAGTTAGAAGAAATAAAATACAAAAAAAGATAGTATTATGAGTTAATAATTCTATAATATTGGTGCCCCAAAATGTCTATAAACTTTGGCTTCAAAGACCTTGAAAAATATTGAATAATTGTCATTGATGGATTGATATCCTTTGCCAGAATGGATTTGACAACCTTATTATGCTTGATGACATATTTAGTTTAAGATGTTCATCAGTATAATTAAATTTTGTCTGGGAGCTGCATGATATTAGAGTATATGAGGTCACAAACATAACTATTTATACTACTAGCCAAAAAAAAAAATTATGAAATACCTGTTGTGTAACATCACTGAAACCATCGGCTTAGTATATGCAGGGTGGAGAACAGATGGACTGGCAAACAAGTCATCGAGACAGTAAGTTGTCTTGCTTACAAGTTAGCTTGAGTTGGGCTGCAAAATGAAGCATGCTTTAGATCTCTCCCGTGAATAAAGACAATACTTTTGGAATGAACAAGATCAAGACAGCTTCTAATGACTTCCTTCTGGGTAATGACCAACAACTAAGAGAGGGGAAAAAAAGTGCTCCATTCTGGAAATATGACTAAAAGGTAAAACAAGCTTACCAAGAAGCCAGAATCTAAGGAAATACGTAGACTGGTTTTGCTATAGACCTTGGAATTACTTAGGGACTAAAAAAGTGGAACAGTGGATTCTAGAAGGACTCTTTGAAGATGTTGCACAGAGAAATGGTATTTTAATCTACATAAGCTTTTCTTGAACATCAACAAGTCAGTGACATGTAGCTGCTGATGCCAATAGCAATGTTGTATTTGTGAATCAGTGTTTGAAATGCTATGAAAACTGAAGGGGCTATGTGGTTTTGGTAGTGGGGGCAGGGCAGGACTATGGGGAGGAGGAAAAAAAAAGGATGCACAGATCACAGGGAAATTTGCTTGAGAACAAAACAGATCACTGATTTATCAGTGTTATGAGCTGAATTGTGTTTCTTCAAAATTAATGTGTTGAAGTCCTGACCCCCAGTACCACAGAACGTGACAGTATTTGGAGACAGAGTCTTTAAAGAGGTATTAAGTTGAAATGAGGACATAGTGTGGGCTCTAAACCAATATTAATGGTGTCCTTATAAGAAGGGAAGATTAGGACACAGATCATGTGAAGACAGAGGGAGAAGAAATCCATCTATATGCTAAGAGAATCTTCAGAAGAAATCAAACATGTCAATGCCTTGATAGGATAGATACAATCTGTATAATAAATATCAAAGCTTTTTATTACCTAGAATATTTGATGAATACAGAAAATGTCATTCCTTGATCAAAGTGGATAATTTGAAACTTACAGTGTGAAATACGACTATTTAGAGCTGGCGGGTATATTGGAAAGAGTCATGCTTGAAGAGACAAGTGACATTGCTTTAAGTTCAATCTCTGCTATTAACTTACTGTGTGACTTTGGACAAATAGCTTACTCTTATTGAGATACAGTTTTATCCGAAATCTAAATACGAATAACAATGATTCATATTTCACAGATACGTTTTGAAGATAAATTGAAATAATATATGTGATAGAGCTTAGTACACTGTGAAATTCTATAGACCCCAAAATAAAATAAAAATAAATTAATGCTTATTAGGCTCTTATTATGAACCAAGAACTGTGATGGAATTACTATTATTAAGTAGCCACCAATATTGCAGTGGCAGCAATACTATCCTTAAAATTGATAATCTAACTCTTTCCCTGTTGGGTATCAATGAAGAGACTAGGGCAGAAACCAATCAGAAACCAATCAGCCTCCTCCCACTGAAACACTCACAGAACACCAAGCTTGTAAACACCCTGCCTTCTGATTTTAATGACAATATTACAATGGATATGATGCTGCATCCTGGCCCACACCCCAGAGTAGGAGTGATACTGACTCATTGCAACTTGTGAATATTATGAAGAAGAAATGCTCCACTTAAAGAGCCAAATAATGGCAACTTTTGAGCAGATTTGGACTTAATTAATAGTTTGATGGGGTAGGAGAAGGAAATGATCTTGGGTCCAACCAGACCCCATTACTGGTATTATTATCTGATTCTTAAAACTTAAGTGGTTTTTTGTGTGTTAGCTTGCTGCCATAACAAAGTACCACTCACTGGATGGTTTAACAGAAATTTATTTTCTCAAAATAATTCAGTCTTATGGAAGCTAAAAGTCTGACATGTTCGATTTCTTCTGAAGATTCTCTTAACTTGTAGATGGCTTTCTTCTCCCTCTGTCTTCACATGATCTATGTCCTAGTATTCTCTTCTTATAAGGACGGACAACAGTAATATTGGTTTAGAGCCCACACTAATGGCCTCATTTTAACTTAATACCTCTTTAGTTCTGCGGTACTGGAGGTCAGGACTTCAACATATTAATTTTGAGAGAACACAATTCAGTTCATAACACCTAGGCTGATAAAATCAGTGATCTGTTTTGTTCTCAAGCAATTTTCCCTGTGATCTCTACATCCTTTATTTTATGTGAGTGGCGTGGGATCACAACGACATCATTTCTGTAGGAATATGCTTTTCAATTCTTTATCCTGGACTTACAAGCAAACTATTGAAACACAATCCATTCATTGGATGGAGGCTCCTTGAAAATTAAGTATTTTCAAAGGATTTATTTATGTTTCTCTCAAACCAATCATTTTATGATACAGAAAACATTTTTAGAATCTTGGAATGTCTCTAAATGATTATTGTGACACACGTGACATAGCCCAATGATGTATGCCCTGTAGATGCAGAGAAGGACTGATTAATGACACCGGATAATGACAAAGTGTTAATGACATTGTATAAGTGTTGCCATGCTTTTGGAAATTCTATCAGAATCTCTGATAGCACAGAATGAAATTCAGCAAATGTACTAATTGATGACTCACTCCACACTCTTTCCTTTTTAAAGAAAGAAGATGATAGAAAACCGGGTCACAGATGTGGGCTTCTGCTGATAAAGGGTCAATTATTAAGTGTGATACACAAAGGTAAAATGGAGGTTGAAAACTCAAAACCCTAGAAGTAGGGGCAAACAGAAAGCCAGACTTCTGACAGGAGAATTTGTTCTTACATAGCTCCAGACCACTGAAGTAGGATGACAAATCACATAACTTCATTTGCCTCAGGCAGTTTCAGTTAATGCCTGTTGTTCAGGCATAATTATTAACAGAGCCCCCTCTCACTCTCAAAAGTGTATCAATTTATACAATACAGTTTAAGGACACACAACTGGTCATAGAAAAGTTTAGGCATAGTATTGCCTGGTGTTCAGATTTTTCAAACCAGAAACTTGGGTTTTGAAGAACTGCATTGAATTTTTAAATGTAGCCAAGAAATTCCAAATTTTAAAAAATTTTGTCCAGGTCAGGTATATCTCATAAGGAACAGACTCTGGCCCTAGAGCTGCCAATTTGCAATCTCTAGGTTAAAACCTCTAGCTTAGATGAGAGCATTCTTAGATTTACCTCTTGGGAGAACTTGTCTCTCATGAAACTAGTAACAGAGTATCTCCCACAGGGAAAAGCCTTCTTGCTCTAGGAAATTCCACTAGAAATCAGTGTGGAGTCCAGAAAATGAGCAGCTTAAGCCAGTTGTTCTAGGCCTTGGTAATAGTTATAGCTAGAACTTTCCATGTACTAAATGCATTATATAGATTATCTAATTTACTCTTCACAATAGCTCTGTACTATCTTTATTGTTCTAATGAGGAAACTGAGACTGAAGGGACTAACTAGTTTGAACAAGATTACCCAGCAAGTAAGTAGTGAAACCAGGATCTGAACTCATATCAAACTTGACTCCAAAGCCCATGCTTTTATCCTCTGGGCCTGCTGCTTTTCCAGGTAGAAAGATCAACTTTTTCTTTTCCTTGGGATATTTTTCATTTGAGTGAATCCTTTATGACCTCTTGCCACTATGAAAAATGATAGTCTAGACTCTGGGTCTGTAAAACGACATATTCTTGCTTTTGTTCAGGGCTTCAGGCCAGAGGCCTCATGTTTCAGCTCAGATCTTTAAGAATAGGGGACTCCATGGCAGTTTAGAGCCAAAGTCCCAGTTAGTCATAAGCAGTGTTTTTTTACCAGGTATCCCTGCTACTAAGATCCTTTGAGAGCCTATGGTGGCGTTAAGCAGGTGGTCAAAGATAATTCCAGGCATCTCTGTGTCCAATATCCACTTCAGAGATACAAGTAACAAATAGACCCCATTCAATGGAACCTAAGTAAAGCATAAGATTTTCTTTCCATGATTAATTTCACAAAAGATTAGGAAATGTTTAATATGTTGTACTGGGTTGACTAATGTCCCCCCAAAATTCATATCTGCCTGGAATTTCAGAATGTGACTTTATTTGGACATAGGGTCTTTACAGACATGATTAGTTAAAACGAGGTCATATGGCTTAGGGTGGGCCCTAATTTTATCAATGGAATCCTTATGAGAAGAGAAAGAGAAACACAGAGACCTACAGCGAAGGAAGATGGCCATATAAAGATAAGTAGAAATCAGAGCAGTACAGCTATAAGCCAAGGAACATCAAGGGTTGCTGGTAACCACCAGAAGCTAGGAAGAGGCAAGGAAGGATTTTTCTCTAAAGGATTCAGAGGGACCTGTCAATGCCTTGATTTTAGACTTTTAGCCTCCAGAACTGTGAGAAAATAAATTTTGGTTTTCATTTTAAACCATCCAAGTTTGTGGTAATTTGTTGCAGTAACACAGGAAACTAACACCTATGTTAAAAAAAAAAAAAAAAAAAAGATTTGAACACTGTAATGCCCTTTCAGGATGGACTGGAGGAATCTGTGTTGAATGTTTGAAATCAGAATTCCCAAGTCAAAAGTTCATGAAGTATTTCCTGACCCACTGTCAACTAAAGAATAAACTCTTCAGAGAGGAAAAGTTTCCTCCCTACATAATGCAAAAGCATCTGTGGAATTTCTACAGAGGACAAGAGGCACCCAGTGTGTTGGTTCTGAGCTAATCTTGACCAAGACTTATTGTGATAGGAAGTCCATCTACCAATCTACCCTTATTAGTCACATTTTCCCAAGCCTGAAATCTGACATGGCTGGGGTGAGCCATGAGTATGCCAATGTGAATTATGTGGCAGTCTTTTACCATGTGTGCCCTGTCTATCTGATTGGCATCTGACTCAGTTTCCTTCCTGAGATGATGATTCTGATAACCTCCTAGCTTTTATTTATCTAAGGGCATAGCTCTGCTTTATTCTAACCTCTGGCTGGAATCTGCCTCAAATTGGGTGGATTCTGCATTAAAGAGAAATCTCTTCTACTCTCAATTTCTAGAATGCCCATTGCTCCATCTGAAGAAAGCTGGCCACAGTTCCTACCTTCTGGCCTTAGATGATTCTACCAAATTTGGATGTCTCCCCCAAAGGTGGCACATCTATAGGCCTATCGGTGTTCTGTAATCTAGCAAGTGAGCTCTATCTCATGAGGAAAAAGGTAAGCAACAGCACTAATAAGACCTATGTTGGAGAAATCTTCTAAATAGAAGGCCTTTTGGAGAGCCCCTGCTATTGGTAGTAGAGGCAGGTATTGGAAAGAAACACAGAGAAAAAAAAACACACACACACAGAAAGCAGAAATTATGAGGGTACCAGATGCCGTTAGTGGCAGAAACCATAAGACAAAAGATAAATGCAGGAAGTTGACAGTAAGTGGCAGGAACCGTAAAAACAAAGACCAAGAGTAGCTGCATCATTGTAAAAATGACAGAACTTTGGAGTCAACCTGATGGGTGCCCAGGAGCCCACAGGATAACCTAAGCTGCTTTAAATTCTAGAGCAGCTTCTAGTTCTTAAATGTTATGGTCTCTTTGAGATACAGCTGTATAGCTATTAACAGTGGTCCTTGACTTTTTTACATTCTATATCCCTATAATATCATCTTATTATTCTCTGCCATTAACTAAGTTAAATGTCATCTCCAATCTTGAAATATTAAAAAACAGGCCATGAAACCACTATTTGTCAATTCTGAATTTCATCAGATTAGAATTCTTGGACACTGTCACAGTGATCTGAGTACCCAGTCCCATATTAGACATTAACACTTGAACTGTTCATTACTATAGCTTGGTTAGTCCTTCTTACCCCCAGCTCTTTCCCAATTCCTTGCTGCAGAAGCTCTGGCATGTCTTATAAATCAAGGCACTTGGGTTATGATAACACTGATTCAATTAAATGATGAAGTAATAAACATTGGTGTTTGTTTCGGCAAGCCTGGGTCTCATTTGGTTTTACTGTGTTATGCATATGGGTCAGGTATAGCTACATTCCAACAGAATTAAAAATTTCAGTAATTTAGAAATAAAAAATTGGGTGTCTTGTGTGTCTGGTCTATTGGTAATCAGAAATAGTGGTGTTCTAAAGATGTTAGAATCCTTTAAAACATGTGCACATGTACAATTTTGAGGCACAATTATAAGGGTCACATAAGGAAGCAAAACACCTCGATGTAATGAATTCCACCCCATTTCCTAATTCCCTTTAGGTGTTAAACAATATGTTAATAATAATACAGACTCATTTTAGAAAATTGATAAAGTTTTTTAAGAAATCTATAATATCCCTATCTAGGATACTGATTATTAACACCTCAGTATTCTTTCTTTCAATCTTCTTTTCTGTATATATTTAAATTTTGTCACAAAATTGAAATTATTCTATATGTGCCACTTTCTTTTTCTGTTTGCTTTATTTTGTTTTGACTTGATTTTGCTTTTTCCACTCATTTCTTTAAAGTAAATCCCTAGAAGTAGAAGTTTTTGGCCAAAAGCTAAGCGTATTTTTATGGATCTTTCTACATAACGCCAAATTGGTCCCCAGAGAGAATATTTCTATTCACACACAGTCTTGGCAGCAGCATATCAGAATGGCCATCTTACCACAGCAGCCTTTGATTTCTTTCTCCTATGCGTTAGCATAAGTTCCACTGAGCCTCAGGAGTTCTTGCTGGTTCCTGTCTGAGTCTTTCTTTGTTAGATTCTATACTGACCCTCATTTCATCTTTACTGTTTGTTATTAGTACTGTACCACTTCCATCTCAAGCCTGAGAAGACTGGTTGGAAAGAACATTAACGGTCCTTCCCTACTAGTCAATGAAGGTCTCCAAACTGTTTCAGTGACTGGGCAGTGGTTCTCTCTGAATGTCCCTGGATATCCTCTATGGCTTAATTCCACTTGATTCTTTTGGACTTTTGAGTTCACTTACTCAGGGGAGTCTCACCCTGTACCCCACCATCAAGCTGGTATCTGCTTTTCCTGTATCACCCTTGCCTGTCCCATTACCTGTGCTGGACCATCTCTTGCTCTTCTCCACTTTCTACTGTGTAGACTTTCCTGGAAGATTTAGCTTTACTTATCACAATTGTCCATTCTAACAATCCTTCATTCCACCCCCACTTCTGGGCTCTGCCAGAGGCTATTTCCTTAAACTATTCTGTGAAAGTCATCTATTCGACCTTGGCAGCTATGAAATGGGGCAGTATTTTCTAAACCTTCTTTTGTCTTGATTTTTCATTGCCAGCCTTTCCTCTGGGTTGCCGCCTCTGCCCTAGCTTTGCCTCTGGCTCTTTCAAGTCCCTCCCACTTTGGCTAAGGGCCTCTTCTTTGTTCCGTGTTGCAGCACATGTTGCCATGGCTTATGTGCTGCAAGTCCAGTGAGAAAGTGATACTTCGAGGATATTAAGTGAGTGTACTAAAGGTTCACCAAATGGCTGTGGCAGTTTGCCAGTTTTATCTTAATAAACTATATTCTACTCCCAAGACTTATCCTCTTTCTACCCAACTTCCATTTGGTCCTTCTGGCCTCTCATTTGTTTAAGCTTCATCTCCAGTATTCATACTCTGATTTACCTTCCCTCTGGCCTCTGACCCACCATATAATATCCCCATTCACCACTTCCTTCCTGCCTTGGCATTTCTGGCCTGGTCTGGCTTCCCTATGAGCTGAATCCATAAGCTGACCTGGCAGGGACGACTTGGCATTTTTAGGGCCCTGCCTCCTTTTGGCTCTGGCCCTGCTCCAGAAGCTGTGTGAATAGGATATTTTAACCCCTCCAATTTCAGTTTTCTCCTGAGAAGGTAAGGCCTAATACTCAAGTTCAAGCTCAGACCATCCCTTTCCAGTATACCTTTTCCATGGACATGCCTTGGAAAGGAATGTGGAGACTAGAGGCAGATACTCAGAGCTGAAGAAATGCTAAGAAACATCAATTATTCCTTAGGATCCTTCGATCACCCCTCTATGGGATGTTCTTACCCAACTTCACATCATCCATTTATTGGGAGCTATCGTGCTGCTTTCTTCCCACAGTTGGGATCTCCCTTCCTTATTACTGCTGCCTGCTCCCTAATTCCCAGTGACTTTTCCTTAAAGCTGATTGTGTGGATCCGCCTGCTTTAAGGGTGGGGGTGGCTATTTGCCTTAATGAGTCCTACAGGGGCAGGGGCTTTTTTACCTGGGGATGACAGGGACACCAAAACCGAGAGTGTGAGGAGGTATCTCATGCTTGGTCCAAAGTCTAAAAACCCAAGAGAGTTTGTGTTCCTCCACTCTAGCAGCTTTCACAAACTTGCCACCAGGAATGTGAGTGTAGAGAGACTGAGGAGAAACACTGCTCTTGTTTCTGGCCTTTTTTATGAGCCAGCAGGAAGGCACATGGTGGTCTTCTTTCACTTAAGCTGCTTTCGATTTAAAGAAATTGAAACCTATTTAGAGTGCAGGTAATTAGAATGAAAGGAAGGACTGGCCTTCCTAAGGTAAAGCTAGCAAGGAAGTATGGACGACAGGCAAAGTGACCAGCGAGTCAGCCAGGCTCAAACTCCAGACACTAAATAGATACTGGTAACTGTCATTAAGGTCCTGCTGTGACATGCTTATTCCTGGGCCACAAAGAGAAGGAACTTCTAAAACCCATGCTTCTCCAGAAACTTCTCTCAACAAAGTCACTATTCTCTCACCTCCAAACTATGTTGGGAAATTAACAGAGCTTTGAATGGGAGTCTGAGTCACATTCCCTTCCTGAGAGAAATGGGTTGACTTTTCCTGAATATTGTGCTTACCGCACCAAACTAAGGGCTAGAAGTATCTCCTTGCCTCGCTTCTTTTTTTTCCCCTCCACTCTTCTCACCACTTCATGAGCTGGGCCCCTTAGTGTTTCTTTTCATCTGCATTGTAGTGGGACTCAGGGTACAGAACACAGAGAGAGGCTGGGAGAACCAACGCATTTCCATACTGCTGGTTCTAAAGGGGACGCTTCAGGTTCATTGGAGGACCTGCTAGCTAATCATTACTAAATTCATGTTAACTTACTTAGTATTCATAGCTTCCCAGCACAGGAGTTTCCCACTCTAAACTTCCTGAATCAAATGTTCTGGTTCCAGGGACACATATACAAATAAATTATTTGTGACAACCAATCATTAGTCCCTGGAGGAAGCACACCCACTGTCATTCTTTAAGCTTTACAGTGTTGGGCATCGTGTGTATGAGGAAACCAAGGCTCATAGAGGGGAAGTGACTTGCTGGAGATCACATGAGTTAATGGTAGAGCCAGGACAAGAACTCAGATCTATGCTCAATCCAGCAATCTTTTCATGACCCTATCATGCCTTCCTCAGAGCTTTGTTCATCTTTCATTTATGTAACACTATATCCTGAGTCAAAATTACTTTCATAGCTTAGAAATAGGCCAATTGCCTGTACAGCATTTTCTTTCTGACTTTTTGCATTGGAGTCTCAAAATAATATGGTCTGCTAAAGTATTGAACTGGAACATCATGGGACTATCTTAGATCTTCAACAGGTGTGTTAATAATTCCAGAGCCAGAAAAGTGTTTGTTAGTGTGTTCTCACTTGAGATATAGTTGCATAGCCTTGGTTTCCAAAGGCTATAGTGTCACAAGGTTTGAATGTGGATTATGGCCATAACATTCTTGAGTATCCCTTTCTTAAGTTCTGGGACCAAGTTAAAATGCAATGTGATTGTCGAATCTTATTTACATTTCTCCTCTGCTCTTGTGAAGATTTACCTCACCTACATAGGCACAGATGTAATAATAAAATGTAGTGGAGAGGCAATAGAGCTTAAAGTGTGAGATGGTGGGTTTGATGTCAGACAAATCTGGGATCACATTGCTAATTGTGTGATCTTGGGTAAATAA
Source organism: Cynopterus sphinx (assembly GCA_030015415.1). Taxonomy (NCBI): domain Eukaryota; kingdom Metazoa; phylum Chordata; class Mammalia; order Chiroptera; family Pteropodidae; genus Cynopterus; species Cynopterus sphinx. The sequence goes on along the minus strand of CM057387.1, from coordinate 65,324,373 downwards.
CATAAGCTCTCCAAGATTCAGTTTTCTTGTTTATAGCATGAATATTATTTGAAACAATTACATGAAATAATCCATGAAAAAGACAACCCTGGTTGTGGTCAATAGCAAATGCCACCTAAATAATGATTTATTGTTGTTCCATTGCTTTGAACTGCTTCAGTCTTCACTGTATAGTAGGAGACCTAGAATACTCAAGCTACCAGATGAAATAACTGCATTTCTTTGGCATATTGACAATGTTAATATTTGTTCTGTTACCTTTTTTTATAGCCCTCAATTATTTTTACACTGCATAGGCTTCAGTGAAACATAGGCTTCTTCTGACCAACAGAAAAGAATAATTAGTAAATTTCATTAATTATAGCTGTTTAATACTTTGATTTTAAAAATAATATCTGTCTTATTCAGATATTCATTTTAATTATAACCACTTAAACTCTTAGTTTAATTAAAATATTTGTATTATATGGTAATACCTATAGATATTTGATACGATCATTTCAAAAATATTAACTTTACTAATTCTTTCCCTTTCTTTAAGTTTTTATTTAAATTTCACCTTCTTAATGGGCTTACTCTAATCATCCCATTTAATTATGTAAACTTATACCTTCCCCAACTCCTAACACTCTTTCTCCCCATCCATACACATACCGGCACACTTTAGAACTGCTTAACTTGCTATTTTTTTTAACCATAGCTCTTAAGATCATCTAACATACTATGTAATTTTATTATGTTTATTTTATGTTTTCCATGGACAGAGTCTCTCTCTCTCTCCCTCTCCCTCTCCCTCTCTCCTTCTCATATAACCCAAGTGCCTAGAATAATGCCTGGGACATTGCAGATATGCACTAAATATTGTATGTATTAGTTGAATGCTTGTTAAATGAATTCACTGGCATATCTAATTAAAGTAAGTCTATTTAAACTAGCAAATGACTATCTTCCATAGGAGAAATACAAACTCCTGAACCATTAACTTCTATTTGTCTTTTTGTATTTTACTGCTAAGCCAAACTATACTTTAGTGTTGACCCTTTATAAAAGTGTGCATGTGTATATATGTATACACACATAATATTCACATAAATGCACATGCATACATGTATGTAAGAATAGATTTTTTCATAGTTCCATAACTTTTAAGTCTGTCAACAGAGTATGATCATTTTTCCTTTTTCTATTTTGAGACAATGTTTATTTCTAAAGACACAGCTATTTCATCACATATCCCACAGAGCAATGAATGTCCTGAGGTGAAAGTCCAGAAAAAGTTTCTTTTCAAAACTCCCAGAGTTAAGTCTAGTTCTGGCCCAGATCCAGTTAGACAACAGAATCATTTCCCACATTGGTGCTTGAATATGGAGCATCACTTTAGAGTGAAGCTCAGAAAGAATCTGTTTTTATCTAAATTAACTTTTTTTTTTTTTTTGCTGCTTATTTCCCATCTTCTGGCAGGCTGAGTTGATTTATTTATTCATGAACATTCATTTAATTAACTTATTCATTTCCCACTCTTTGTCAGGCATTGTGATAGTTCTTGTTTATAGAATATGAAAGGAAGAAGTTTCTTTCTTTAAAGAACCTAACCTAGGGGAAGTAATAGACAAGTCAAAGGGTAATTATAACACAGTACAAATGCCCCTTTACAATTGACAACAGGATACTAAAGGAACACAAGAGGTTAAGATATATTCATGGTCTCTAAATAATTTAGATCATTGCTAAATTCGCCCTTAGACAATTGATTTTTGAGAGTAGATTCCCCTTTTGCCTGCTCTGAGATAGCAACTTCTCATGTCCAGGAACAGAGGAAGCAAAATTTATTGTTATTACTGTAACTATCATATTTTTAATAACAATGATGACGATGAGGAAAAGGCAGTTTACAGGACAAGAAATACAATGTTACTCATAACTAAAGCAATATAAATTAAAATAATAATGCAGTTGATTTACTCAGTCATTGAGCACCAACTGTGTGCCAAGCACCATTGAAGATGCTGGAGATACAGCCGAGACTAAAACCTACAAAGCTGTGGCTCTCAAAGAGTTGGGGAGACACAAACTAAACAAATGAATAAATAATAGTAGGTTCATGAGCTTATAATTAGAGTCCAGGCTCAAGCTCAGTTTACAGTGGGTCCATAGGACCCATGATCCAAATGGGGTTATTTCCTTTGTTCTCAAGTGTAAAATTGAGACTGACAAACACGGAACTTAGAGATGGAGAAAGTAAAGAGGATAAAACACAAATTACAGTTTTGCTCCGAGATTATGCTAACTACCACACTTGTCATAATATAGTCCAAAAGAAGAGCAGTGGATAGCCCTGAGAACATAATTACATTGATAACATCATGATGAGGAGGAAAAAGAAAAAGATCAGGAGGTGATTCACATGCTGGCGACTTTGGTAAGATACATGCACTTCAAAAGATGGAAAATAAGCCCTATAAAGATGTAGGGATCTGCCACATTAATAGAGTTAATAGGGTTGGGCTGGGATATGCCTCCGAGGCAAGGGACACATTATTGCATCTTAAATTCTCTGCGACAAAGAAGGAAGCAGGTTCAATACAAGAAACCAGGCTGCTTAGGCCAAAAGTTCCAGCAGACCTATGTTGGTCAAGTCGTCAGTGGGAGAATTACAATACAGACCCCCGAAGTCCTCCTGAGCATGGTCATGCCATCTGCACTAAACATCATGCACCTTTTGAGAAATAGCTCTTGATATGTTATTGAGCCCTAGTAGACATGGAATGCTTGACCATGGGGCACTAAGTACCCAAAATTACCCATTTTTGAGTTGGATTATTTTGGGCCCACTGAGTCATAAAGTCAGACAGATCCAGCAATAGTCTAATAAAAGTTGGAACCTGATACATTTGGGTTTGAAATCAAGCAGTATCAGAAAACACAAGCAAACTTCAGAAGTAAATAGTTCAGACTCCCATGTCACCAGTATTTATTTATTCCTTACCTTGCACCTACCTATGCCATATGGTGGGTCCCTGTGTGACTAGCTTAAACAGAAGGAAAATGCTTAAGCTGGAGTTATGAATGGGTTGGCTTTGCATATGGAGCAAGCCAAGAATGGACAGCAGCTACATTACAGCCACTCTCAGAGATGCACTTGAAAGGGGTGAAGAAAATGTTCCTAATGGGCAGAGCTGAAAGCAGCATGCCTGAATAGTTACTTTGTGAGGAAGAAGTGGCCCAAGATAAAAATCTATGTTTGTTATCTATTGTTACATTAGAAATCACCTTAAAACTTAGCAGCTTAAAACAACACATATCTCACAGTTTCTATGGGTTAGAAATCCAGGTGCAGTTTGGCTAGCTCCTCTAGCTCAGCTTCTCTTATAAGGCTGCAACCGAGATGTCAGCCAAGCTGGACTCATCTTCAGGCTCCACTTAGGGAGGATCTGCGACCAAGCTCATTCACATGGTTGTTCACAGGACTCAGTTCCTCACAGGATGTTAGCCTGAGAGCCTCAGGTCCTTGTTGCCTGTTTGCCAGAGACCAATCTCAGTTCCTTGCCACATTGGCCTCTATATACCATGGCTTCCACGAACATGAGCAAGCAAGAGAACAAGAGAGGGTAGATGAGACAGAAGTCAATCTTTTTGTAACTAATCTCTAAAGTGATATCTCATTGCTTTTGCTGTGTCTATTTGTTAGAAGTAAGTCATTAGGTTCAGCTGACACTCAAGGGGAGGGGATTACATAAGAACATGAATACCAGTAGGTAGAGACCACTTGGAGCCATCTCAGAAACTGCCTCCTACTATAGATTCCTTGTCAATGGCAAGTAGCAGTGGCCCATTAGAGCATTCAAATGGATGACTAAAGGTACAGTTGAAGTACTAATTTGGTAGCCATATCCTATAAGATGGAGTGGCATCCTTCAGGACTTAGAACTTTTTAGAGACCTCTCTATGAAACTATTTCCCCTCTAAGAAGAATACAAAGGGTAGAAACACAAGTGGTATCATTTACCATTACTCCCAGTGACATCCCAGTAATAGTGGGCTCTACAGGATTAGTGGTACTGGTCCTCAAAAAAAAGTGCCTTCTCACCAGGAGACAGAGCAAGGAGTCCCATTGAATTATAAGATACAGCTTCCACCTGGACACTTTGGAACTCTTGTGTCCAGAGACCAACAGATAAAAAGTAAAATCAGGAATAGCTGTCCCTGCTCAGCAAGAGAGATGCTTTCACACAATGGAAACTCAGATTATTCAATTACTAAAAACCACACTGTGATCCAACTTTTAGAGTACAGATTTGTACATTAGTAAACACTATGATTTCTCATTGCTATGGGCAACTAGACCCAGTGCCCAAGCAGGTGACCCCTCAGATGAGCCCTGGAAGGAGTCAAGATAAGAGTTGCTTACTGCTGTAAATTCCTGTAGGGCAGAGTCTTGGTATATGCCAAGGCTTTGGAAATCTAGAATACTAAAGAAAGAACTGAAATCCATTTACGCTCCATGATCAGAAAGAGAAACTAATAAATAAGATGTTGAGAGCTGTCCTCCTTTGCGTGAGCTACAATCCACTCTGCAGGATATCTGCCTGATTAAAGGACTTAGGCAATTTATTTTAACAAGAGTGGTCAGTAGACTTTCCCGGAATTAGAGCTACAAGTTAAGCAAGAGATGCCTTTGGAGATTCTTGGCTTGGTCTCTTATCTATCATTCAGACCTTTTTTGCTTAAAATTTTTTTTTTGAAATATTTAGTGCTCCATTCCAGCCTCCACATTGTTTCAAGAAATTTAATAGAGGTGCTATGAGTGTTTGGTTTTAGAGACAACGAAGTAATATGTAAGACAGATTCCAAATTAGGGGATAAATGTTATGTGAAGTCAAACTTCACTTCTCTGTATTATGATTGACACTTGTGCAAAATAAATATCTCATATTAAAGCATCCTCATACAACACTCAGAAATCTTGCCTTGGATTTTTTTTTTTATAGAATTAAAGAATTTTTTAGGGTCTTTGTTCTGAGGAGCTAAGTAATTTATCATCAAAAAGGGGTTGAACCCAAAGTTCTTTGAAATGACGACAGCGTCTCTATCAAAGCTAGAGAACGTTCTGACTTTATTAATTTTTTTAAACAGATGAGGAATAGAAGAAAAAGGGAAAAAGGAACATAAGCGAATTTTTAAAAGTTCTAAAACTAACAGCTAATACTTACTGCACACCTACTATGTACAGGTTTATAAAGATTATCCCGTTTATTCCTAACAAAAATCCTGTGGAATGGAACACCATTATTATCTCCACTATCCAGAAGAGGAAACTGAGATTTAGAGTGGCTAAGCTATGTGTCCAATGTCACACAGTTGGCTCTACAAGGTTCTAGGGCAGTAGTAGGCAAACCCTGTAAAGGGCCAGATTGTAAATATTTCTGGCTTTGTGGGCCGTACACTCTCTGTTTCATTGTTGCAACTACTCAGCTCTGCTGTTTTATTTTGGAAACAGCCAGAAATTATTAAAATAAATAAATGGGAGTTACTGTGTTCCAATAAGACTTCATTTACAAAGACAAGGCCATCCAAATTTGGCAGATAGGACTTACCTTTGTGAATGTTGTTTTTTAGTAGGACAGTGTTTTAAACTGTAAAGTGCATATGTTGCTTTTCAAAATCAATGTATTTAGAATCTTGCAAAGAAAATTCTAACCAAGTTGGAACTATCTAAAATACACACTCCTCAGTCTTTCAGCAAATACTGAGTGCATACTGCTGGGATGTTGGGAATACACTGATAATAGATACTTTAGATGGAATTTACAGTGGAAAAAAGATGTAAATAAACAATTATTGATTTAATACACTGTGACATGTGTTATATGGTAGGCTCAGTGATTAGGGTCCCAAGGAAACATATAAGAAGGACAATAAATTGGGCCTGGGGAATCAGGGGGCTTCTGGCCAAAAGAGACAATGATCCAGCGACAACTCTGTGCTCCTACCAATGAGCTCCATTCTTCAGGAGCAGAGGTTATTTGAATAACAACAGCTGGAAGATGGCTTTAACTTGCTGTACAGTCTTCATTGATTTTAAGCACAGGCTATTTACAGTGTAAATGTCTTATGCACCAGGGCCTGACACTGTCACCTGGAGGTCTGTTCAAAGAAATCACCAGTTTACTTTTAATGATCTTAGTTTCTCTAAATATGCCTTCAAACCTGACCCTCTCTAAGAAGTCATTCTCAAGGGGCATCTGCTCCTCCAAAAGACAGCATGTAGAGCAAATGGGTAACTGTGGATTGGCCTATCAGTGGTTCTGAAATATGACTGTCTATGAGATACTTACATAAAATAGAGTCCTAGGGTCCTGATTCTAGAGATTGTGATGTAGAAGGTCTTGGTTAAGCGTTTGACAATCCAGCTTTTTAACAAGCACCATGAATGATTCTGATATGCTTGGGAACTGCTGGTGTGGAGGATTTTTAAAGTTGCATTTAACCTTTCCAGCCAGCTATTCTGTGTTTATTACTATGACTACATTTACCAACATCCTACTAGGAAAGACGGGAAAATCTAACTGGTTTTAGGGGTGTTTACCACAGTTTCTACCTTCCCATTTCCACAATGTAGGAACAATGATTTGTGTGATAGGCTGAGATGCAGGAGTCAACATCATTGCCCTAATATGCTGAGGAATCATCAGGAGCTTCACTTTGTTAGGTAACGTAACAAAAATGTGAATCTTGCATGGATCATGCCTGCATGCTTACTTCAGACATGCTTTTACGTGGCAAAAGAGCAGCGCCTGTGTGTAAATCAAGCCTAGCAAAGTACAGGCAAGATCCTTCTTGCCTCCCGGTTCTGTACAGGCAGGGTTTGGTAGGCTTCTTAGCCAATGTGTTGATTTAAACTAATGTCCAGTAGAGTCATTGAATGCCAGGTGGCAAGCGATATAAGTGGGAGAAAGAAAGTGGGGAAAGAAAAGAAAAGGAATATTTAAGAGAAGGACTGTTAGAAGGCAATGATAAAGAAATGTTGGGGCAGCAGGAAATCAGTCTCCTGTTTCCTGATTATACTTTAACAATTAGTTTATTAGATTTGGGGTTCTCTGGTACTCCAAAGACCTGGGATTCTCAGCCTCTATTCCAAATTTGAACATTTGAGTAGAGGCAGAACCACACAAGCTCAGCAAGGTTTTCAACCTAAAAAAGAAACTCTGGAAGACATCCTGGATATTAAATTATTTCATTTGTCTCTTCAGAGGGTATAAGGTTGGGGCACATTTTGTTAGATTTCAGAAATATGAATACTATCTTATAGGGACAATACTATAAAGGTATATTTATACATAGAGTTTATTTTTAGAGATTTAAAAAAAATAATAATGTAGGTATTAGAACTTTCTCATTGAGTACCAATTCTCCATCATCACTGTAGTTCCTGTTATTGATATATAGGAAAAAATACACATCTTGTATGTTTTTCAGTTTCTTTTTGCAGTATTTGTCACCCTGTCCTTGAGCATCGTAAAGAGTCACCTAACTTTAGTGAATAATTATGACTTAAGAGTCTTAGCATTAACCAGCAAGTGAGTTTAACTACCATGGCTATGACCCCAAAATTGTTACTGGGGCCTTTATGAATAGTAAAAGTGAAAACAGGCATGCTTTCAATGGATTTTGACACAGCAGGAACTTTCCCAAACAGTCAACTCCTAATTTTCAATGCTTTTGAACAGAGTGAACTTTTTCATCATACTTGGTAATGTGTCTCTAACATTTGAATATGGATGTTTTTAGAATCCTGGGATTTCAATGGACTTTAAATAAAATAATGTTGCCATTCTGGGAAGATCCAGCTTCGAAGAAATTGGAGAGCAGGCCAGCTTCTCGTTCTTAAAGATGAGTTAAAAATGCAGGGGGAGGGAATAATGTCACAAAGAATCTGAAAGGCAAATTTGTCATGGATTTAGATAATCAACATTTGGCTGCAATGAGTGAGACAGTTCAGACCATGTATTTCTTTAGGTCATGCTTCCCAAATTACTATTCAAGGTGAAAGCAAAAGCTCACTTTGACTAGGATTTTAAATAAATTATAAAGCAGTTTTTTTTTAAATGCCAATCATTTTTGTAAGCACTAGGCTATCAGTCAACATTTTATTCTTATGCGTGTGTGTGTGTGTGTGTGTGGTTTGTGTCAGCATGGAAGAGGAAAAAATAGATATTCTATAACCCAGGACTATCTGGGAAGAAGAGCTGTTCAATTGCAGCAGTAGATAAAAAATAGTTCATTTAAAAATTTTTCACCTTCTACTTCTCTAAAGTTCTCTCATTCTTCCCTCATCAAGGTAAATTTCCCACAGTGTGATCTGCCTGACGTGGTGGTAAGAGAAAGACAGGAGAAAAGAGAGGCTGGTCAATTGCTTTTCCCTAAGATGCCTACTGGAGGGAGGCAGGTTGGTTAGAGCTAATCTTACCCATCAATTGCTGGTGGGTCCTCCAAGGTATAGCTTCTGGGGGGAAACAATTCAAATCTTTAGGAGCAGAGGAGATAAGTAGTTTAAAAAAATAGATTCATCTTGATAACTCCAGATTTTCTCCAAATTTTATTTGTACATCAGCCAGTTAATAAAATAGTTCAAAGAATTTTTCTGAACACCTATAACACACTTAATTCTAATTCTACTATTTGCACACAGCCACCTGATTGAGATTTATTTAAACATGTATGTGTGTGTATGTGCGCGTGCATGTACACACTCAACACAATATATTTTGTGCAGCTTTGTACACTCTGCATCCCTAAAGAGAAAGTGCTGAGATGAGCTATTCAAACTATTGCCTTTATAAAATGTAAGAACTGGAGGCACCTTTGAAAACTTTGTCCAAGCTTTTTCTTTTATAGATAAGGAAAAAGCAGCCTAGAGAGATTAGTGATTTTTGCCAGGTTGAGCAGCTACTACCTGTCAAATCAGACTAAAATCCATACCTCGTGCATGCGCGTGCATGTGTGTGTTTCTCAGCACATCTAGGGAAGAAATGTCCTGAGAGACATTCTGAAACTCATTAAAAAATTAACCTAATGGAGGCTGAAATTACGGGTGTCTTAATTAGTAATTAAGTTTATTAAACCAAACTCTTTGTTGAGGACCCTCAGGGCATGATCACATTAAAATATTTTAAGCCATATAAAAGCCTCACTTTAATTAATAAGTAGATACGCCAGCCTAGAAAAATGAGTCTGAAACCAGCTCAACGGTCAGTAAACAAGAACAAATGCTCAACATCTGCCTAGCATTAGGCCACCCTCCTGGTAGAACTGTTGCTCCTCTGGTTTAGCGCAGGCCTCAAAAGAAGTGGAGTGATGAGGGCTGTATTCAGGCTTCTTGGGTAAAGTGCACAAATGTGACCATCAGGAAAAATGCTAACTTCTGATGTGTAGAAGAAAAAGATAGTAATAATATTGATCAATTTACATTTGTAAGGAATCGAAGTAGACTAATTACAAAGTACATTTGTAAGGAATCAAGTTGACTAACAACTTGTCATTAATCCAAACAGTCATATGAGGGTTGCACGGCAGTGTCCTACTTTCTGGCTCTTTTGATCGTTTTTGGCCAGGTTTGCTATTTCTCATGGTTTCCTTTTGTCCGCTAACACAGTGGATCTCAAAGAGCAGCTGTGAGGGTCCTCCAGATGGTTAATCTCCAGCAGTCTTGGTATTTCTGTGTAGATTAGTGGGCAGCTGCTAAGAGTATGAAGCAATGTTTTACTTGCTGTGAAATTTCATGCCCCTTTTTGTCTGTGCTGTACCTCTCCGAGAAGGCCCTGCGCCTGTTCTCTGACGGACAAGCTTCTGCATTGTACTTCAAAGACTAGGGTTACATATCATCTGTCTAGAAGGTTTTTTCTGACGCTGGAGTGGTGGCACTAATCTCTCCCATGATACACCATTTCATGTATCACATAACCTCTTTTATAGGACAAAAGGAAACTTTTCACAGCATATAAAAATCATTAATTTACTTTCCTATCTTTCAAAGTCAAATGAAGGCCACAGATATGGTTACTTTCTTATGTAGATCTGTGGCCACAGAGATGGACTGAGTAGGCCTTTAGTCCATACTTATCAAATGCATGGTGTTGCTTCACTGTTTTATGACTCACTAAACAAGAGTGTTTATAGAATCTCTTCTCTGGTCTAAATTTCTGTCTTAATTCTCAGGCCTCGCTTCTACCCCATTCTCTTGCCAGTGTCCTGAGAGGCCTCCTAAAAGCAGGATTGACTTAGATTTTCACTCTATCTATAGTCTTTCCTTCATGTTCTTTCTTTCATTTCATTTTGATGTGAATTTGGTTATTATTGCCTTTCTGGGTGAAGGTTTCCCTAATCTGATTCTCATGTTGTCTCTATCATCTGGATACTACCTTCCACTATACATCTTGACCACATCCAGCTACTACATGCCATTCATCAAAGTTCTCTTACATTTTCACAGTTCCTGGTCTCTGCTCAGACTTGGCCTTCATTTATTTATTCATTCAATAAATAAGAGTTGAGTACTTACTGTATGTCAAACACTGTTCATTACTCTGTTCTACCAGGATCATCCTTCTCCTCCTTTAGAAATTCTATTTAGTTCCTGATGTCCCCTAGTTAGACTTAATTCTCTCTTCTCCTTCCACCTTCTAGAGCTTTTTTTTTTTAATTGTATTTTTTATGATGACTATTTTTTTTAGTCTGACTTTTTTCTCCAGTAGATGAGGAGCTCTTAAAGGATAGGAAATGTGTTTCCCACCCAACCTGGCATAGCCTTTTACAGGTTACCTTCCCACAGTAAAAGTTCTTTGATCTGAAAAATGAGTAAACCATTAAGAAAACTGTAGAGGAAGGTGAAAAGATTGAAGGTTCCATGGTTCTCACTTATACACTCTTGTTAATCTCTCCCACAGCCACATATGCTATCTATAACAAGCATGGTGGACTCATGGAATTCACAAGTACAGAAATTTAACTAAATGTATACAGTTTAATTCAATTGTATACAGCTGACCCTTGAACAATGTGGTTTTAAACTGTGCAGGTCCATTTATATGCAGAATTTTTTCAATAAATACTGTAAATGTATTTTCTCTTACAGTTTTTTCAACATTTTCTTTTCTCTAGATTACTTTATCATAAAGATACAGTATGTAATACATATAACATACAAAATAAATATTAATTGAAAGTTTCTGTTATCAGTGAGGCTTCTAGTCAACAGTAGGCTGTTGATTAGAATTAAGTTTGGAGGGAGTTAAGAAGAAATACTCAGATTTTTGACTGAATGGGGGTCACTGTCCCTAAACCCCATGTTGTTCAAGGGTTAACTATACTTACAAATGGTCAAAATGTTAAGTATTATGTTATTTATATTTTATCCTAATATTTTGCCCTGGAATTAGGAAAATAAAAAATAAAAGTTGACAAACAACTTGGGAGCACTATCAGGAAGGAGAGTTGTTTTGGGAAGGAGAGAAAAAAATCCCTAGAGTTTATTGATTTTTTTCTGCAAACTTCAATCCACTTTCATAACTGGGAGATTGGAATGGATTTATCAAATTATCTTATAGCCAGAATAATGGTGGGGATAAGCAGAGAAGACTGATGCCTCCATTCCAATCTCCTCTGCCTTATCCTCCATCAGTCCTGAAATTCTAGGAATCACTTCCCAAATTTGAATAATGACTTCTAATGACAGAAACATTTCAGGTATTTCAAGGATTAATTATATTTCCACAAGTGATAACTGTGCTCTTTTATGATTACTAGATATAGAAATGGCCATAATAATGCTGTTACAAAAATCACAGAAAATTTGAGTTTTATTGTATTTTGGTGTACACATGTACTGCAAGAGTACACATATCACACATATCCACACATGCATTTATATGGCTAAATGTATATGCACATTTAGCTGTATAAATGTACATCTAAATGTGCATACCCATTTAAACTCACTTTCTAAAATAAGCACCTGTAATTTTTCTAAAATTTTCTAAATCATTACATTTTCCAACAAGACAGCATGATAGGGAAGGAATTAGGCCCTTGTGCTGTCATATCTCACTGGGCAAGCACTAGACAGGAGGTGTGCTAGAAGCTGCTCTTTCTGGAAACAGCCCAGCACTTAAAGCTAACCCTGAGATCAACACCATCAGTGAGACATGTTACAGGACTTCATAGCAGTGCATCACAGAAATTCAGGAATGTATCAAAGCATTTGTTATTCTGGTGGCAAGAAATAAGCGGAAAGAATTTAGAGAATTGCAATCACACATAATAGTGTTATCATTGGGAACTGTAAAATTTGAATTCTGTGCATACAGATTTCTCTTTTTAAAACAGCTCCTCTGGCAGGTACTGCTTATAAGCATTCAAAGGAAAGGGGGTTCTGGATAAAATCAACTAGAGATCAGCTAGCTACCTGAAGTTAGACAGATGCTATACAGTGTAAACAGGATGGGAGTGCTACAGTGAGTGAAAATCAATTCTGAGCAATACATGCAGCTTAGGAGCACTACTAGGGAATTTTTTCCCCTAGGGGATGTGATGGCTAGAACTCCCATGTTGATGGACATGCAGTCACTGAGCTGCTGCACAGAACATTGTCTGGTGCATATGTTTGCGCTCCTCGACAGTGTGGGGTATCTGTGAGAAGTGAAAAGTGCAGAAGGGTGGGTGCTTGGGGGTGGGGGTGGGGTGCTAAGATTCTGACCAGATCTTTCCAATTGCCAAATGATCCAAGCCTCAGGTATAGTTCTTTTACTAAAGGGACAGAACATAGTAGCCCATAGTTTAAAAATCTTCTCAATACTTCCCAAAGTTTGCAGATAATCAAAATCACCAAGGAACTGTTAAAAAACAAAAACAAAAACAAAAACAAAAATAAACAAAAATTACAGATTCCAAGGCCCTACCACCCTGAGTCTTCGGAAGTTCTGGGGTGGAGCCCTTTCCTTTTCAGAAGTTAAATCAGAAGATATGTAATATATTTTAAAGTCTCATTTGGGAATGCCATTAATTGCGTAATTATTTTAAATCATGTTTGATAGGTCACATGGTTTCCAATTTTTAAAAGAACTCGAATTAATTACCTCATGAAAAGAATTTTCAACTCTATATATGTAGATTTAGTCATTCTAGGAAGAATAATGAAAAAATGGTAAACTATTATTCTACTTATTTTAATGGATGAATCTAGAATCAATTTTACCTGCATTCATGTAACTTAACCTATATACCAAGTCAGACAACCATGCACTTTCCTCTGTTATTATTATGGTAGAAAATGGAGTATAAATTAACCAATAAATAAGAAGCTTTTAAAAATTATCACCAAAATGTTAGCTATAAACTTAGAAAATTAGTGGTTACTGTGAAATGACAACATCAAATCCCAATTCCATTTCCAAAGAGCTTTATCTGCACCAAGAAATCCCTTGGATAGGGAACTATGCTAGTTTCCAATGATATGAAAAGATCCGAGATATGGCCCTGTCACAGTTGCTGATATTCTTATTTAGAAAACAGATCTTAAACATGAAAAAGTGAATAATTAATCATAAAATTTTTACCCTACCTATTTCTTCACAGATGACCTTAATTCTGTCAGGAATCATCTTGATGGAAAAAACATCAAGCCACTATTAGAAACACAGTTCAGATAGTGTAAGTGAGATCTTCAAATAAAAAAATACAAAAGAAGAGAACTAATTCACTTCATACTGAAATTCTTGGAGAGCTTTACTTACAGTAATTCCTTAAGCTGAATGTCAGGATTTTTAAACTTTTAAACTGAAATAACTACCATTTCCTGATAGACTTCAATGTATCAAACACTTTATAAATATTATTTTGTATCCTCACCTCAGTCTTCAGTGCAGAGATGATGATGATGATGATGATGATGATGATGATGATGACGACGACGACGACGACGACAACGATTTTTCAAATCATTAAACAGGGACTTGAACATGTGAACAGGTTAGGACACATAGTATAGTAGACTATATAACTGTTCACACTTACTTGCCGTTTTCTGTGTTAATCCAGATGTGGTCATATGACTTGCTTTAACTAATGAAATGTGATCAAAAGTGATGTGTGTCATTCCTAGGAGAGCTTTAAGAGACAGTATATGGTTCATCGTGCTTTCTCTGCATGAAACCAGCAATGTTCCAGATGATGGCAGCCTGGATCCTGGAGTAAAGACTATGTACAGTTGAGCCATAGTCAGTATATGGTGGACACATAGCATGAATGAGAAACAAAACTAGGATGTGATAAGCCACTGATATTTTAGGATTGTTTGTTTCTGTAGCAAAACCTAGTTTATCCTGACTAGTATACATAGTAAGTAAAAAAACTAGGGTCTGAACCTAAGTCTGTTTAACATCCAAGACCTAGGCAGAGAAGAAAGGTACAGGTACAAAGTAGGTACTCCAGAAATATTTGTTGAAGAAAGGAATGCATAATTGTTGCCCAGAATAGAACTCAATACTTCAGATGTGATCTGATTCACATAAGAATCATTAGGAGTTCAAACATTCTTTTTACACTGCATACCTATTAATGAAGCTTAGTTTTTTTGTTTTTGGGGTTTTTTTTTTTTTTTTGGTCAACCTTACTTACTTCTTTAATGAAAATGTACTGTATACCTAACATGTGCAAAGTGCAGAGTGATATGTCATGAATGATACAAAAAGTTAAAAAAATTTCTTCTAGCTATTTATAATTTCATGAGTGAAAGTCACACATTCATAACCAGCTTTGTCACAAAAGCAATGCATAAAGAGTTGGAGATAGTATGTTATTGAACGAAGATGGAGTGTGGAACTAGGTAGCCATGAGTTTCAGTCATTTATTCTACAAATGTGTAATGAGTATCGACAATGGTTTGAGTGTCATATAAACCTCTACTGGTATAGATTTTAAAAATACCAGCCCCTGGTCTCAAAGATCTCATAAACTAGTAGGAGAGACTGATTAATTAAAAGGGAATTACAATAAGAGCTGTGATAAAGTTGAGCTTGGGAAGCTATGGATATATAGAGAAGAAATATGAAATCTGTCTGGAAGAACCAAGGAAGGGCTTCTGGAGGAAATGATCCTTAAGTTGATTCCTGACTGATGTATCAGTATTTGCAAGATAAAATAGGGAGGAGGATATACTGGTAGAGAGGAGAATTGTATGTAAGCCCCAGTGAACACTGGGTGAGAAAGCCAGGCAGGTCACATAGACAAGATAGTCCCAAAGAGCATGGCTTGTTTTATGAGACAACAAGTAGCACACTGTCTTAGTTCTAGCTGCCATAACGAAATAACATAGACTAGGAAGCTTAAACAATAGTAATTTATTTTCGCACAGTCACACTGGGGGGTAGGGTTTTAACGTATTAATTTGAAGGGACACAAACATTTAGTCTAAAGCATACACCGTGGCTGGAAAATAATATACAATTTGAGGAATAGTGGAGAAAGAAAATTGAGCAGTAAGAAGTAGAGAGTATAGTGGATACTCCTTAGATATACTGTCAGCTCACAACGATTCCCCGTGCTCTAAGAGTGCCCTCTACACAGAAGGGAGTCCCCGATGGTCACACCTGTGCCATTTGTGTCTCCCATGACTCTAAAGATTAATCAATCTATCCAAGCTGGACATTATTTCTGGGAATTTTAAATGTAGAAGTAAGGGACACAGAGCTTGGGAATCTGTAAATTGAGTCATATTAATGAAACCTCATAGAGAGAAGGATCACCACAAACAGTGTAGATCAGCACAATTATGAATGGTAGCCCTGGTTAAGGTTTTTGGACTTCTGCTGCTGACATCCTCAGAGCTATTATGGTCCAGGTTCTTTCTGGCACTTAGTTGTTCAATTCCTCCAATTCCATCAGTTTCTCCAATATCTTTCCAATAAACTACACACTCTCTCTCTCTCTCTCTCTCTCTCTCTCTCTCTTCTTGAGTTAACTGGAAACTGTTTTTTTGTCCTTTGAAACCTAAGGAATTTTCACTATTCGAGCTTGTTATATCATGCTAGCAGGTCTCAATTTTACCCTCAAGACAATGGAAAGTTATTAGAGGATTTTAAGAAGGAAAATAACATGATAGGACTTTTGTTTTGTAATGGTAATTCTTTTGGTGGTATGGAAGATGTGTAAATTAGAATTATAGAGATTGGTTAGAAGGTTCTTATAACATTCTAAGCAAGAGATAATGAGGTCAGGAGAAATAGAGGGAGTGAATAGATGTCAGAACTATTGAGAAAAAAAATAGAGTTAACAAGGGCTTGGTAGTCAAATGAATGAGTAAAAATTGGTGCATTAGCAGTCAGGGACATCTGCAGACAATTGGGTTCCAACGACAGGAAAGATACAAAATGGTGCCATTCAATAAAGGAGAACTTGAGTAGATCGTAATGTGATGAGAAATATTAATAATTTAATTTGTAACATATGATTTCTGGGCACTGGCTAGAGACAGAGTAAAAAACCTCAGCAATTAGATATGCTGATTTTGAACTTAGAAGCAAAAAATTGATCTTTAGACTTAGGGACCATAGGTTGTTCATGCTAGTGACCATTGACAGTGGATAAGAATACTTAGAGAGATGAAAAGAGCTTTAAGTGAGAAGAGAAAAGGGAAAAGGATGAAACCCTGGGGAAATGTCAACATTTAAGAGATAAAATGAAGGCTGGAGATAATATTGTCCTAGAATGAAAGAGAAAAGAGAGTTTCAAGAAGGAAATTGACAATGTCAAATGTCTTGAGACACCAAATAAGACAAAGGCTGAAAGTTCGATTACATTGAGAAATTGGTAATTTACTGCTAACCATAGCAAAAGCAACTCCAGTGGACAGTGTGAGACTGAAAGAGACGGACATAAATAAAGATGAGAAAAGAGGTGAGAAAAGTAAAAGGGCAAGTGCGAATCTATCTTTTTAGTTTAGGAAGGTTTGAAATTATATTGTTAAGGGGAAAGAGGAAATGTTGACTAGGAATACCTAGGATGGCTGGAGGCACGGCTGGAGATCTTAAAGAAGAGTGACACCAATATGTACAAATGCTTGCTCCTCTATATTAGCTTAGATATGGGATTGAGAAGGAGGATAGTTGGATTGACCCAGGATTGAGATTTTTCCAGGTGGGTAGGTAGAAGAATAAGGAGAAGGTGAATTGAGAGTATTGTCCTAGAATGCAAGAGAAGAGAACAATTGGGAAAATGCCTTTGGTTTTAAACTGCCTAGAGAAAGAAATGAGAATAAGATGAGACTGAGAAATCTGAGGTGGAATGGAGGAGTCAAGGTACTTAGTTTTTCTGATGCAATTTAAAAAGTCTGCATTGATAAGATTAAGAGATTGTGCTTTGATATTGGAGTTTAAGATTTCAGAGATAGAACAATTCTAATTCATGACAAAATCTGGGATGTGATCAAGAGTCTACAATAGAAAAAATAGATAACAGGTAAAGATTAAGTATCTGTAAGGTTAGGATACTTGAGCATGTTTATATGTTGATAAAGAAGAATCCATTAGAGAGTGTGTGTCAGTCAGTGTGAAACAGATGAAATACTTAGATCAGGATAATTTGAGGGAGAAACTAATTACAGTGGTGTAGTTACAATACAGGGAATTGACAGGGGATTGTAGAGAACCCTCAGGTGGGAAACAGTGAAATAATTACCTTAGATTTAAAGGGAGGAGGGAAGGGAGCAAATACCAGAACCCGGAAGGAGAGGGTTGAAAGAACAATGACTTTGATCAAAAGAAACAGCCTATTCGAGAAGACTTTGAGGGATAGAAGTCAGAGACATAAATAATTCTATCTTATATTTCTCAGGTCTCTTGCTGGCTCTTCCCATTGGTCAATCCCACCAGAGAATAGAGGGCAAAGAAGCCTACTGATACAATTCATGCAGACTCCAGCCTTACCCAGTACAAGCAAGGTAGAAAAGGATAAAAATGGCTCTGAAGAGGCCAACAGAGCTATTCAGCAGAGATTAGAGATATAAGGGAAAAGTGCCAATTTCTAACAAGATGGGAGGGGATGAGATTCAAGTCTTGATGAATGGGACTTAAATAGGAAACATGACTTCTTTATTATGAGAAGAGAGGACCGATAAAAGATAAGGTATGTTAGCAGATTGTTTTCACTTTGTCTATGAAGCAAAGGTCATCAGCTGAGGTAGAGTTGGGGGAGAGATGAGAATGATGAAAGGTTTGGTGTTATCATTAGGGAATATAAGTGGAAGCCAACCAGAGAATTGCAGCAGTGTTTCTAAACCACTCTGAGAGCCCATCTGAGGTATGACCGTAAACTTAGGGTGAAATCTATCTGCAATTTGTGTGATTTTCTTTAGTGTTTTCAAATTATTCATATTTAAGTATGGAGAGAGAGTTAGTAAGGCTCCATGGATTGATTTTTTATTTTTATTTTTTATTTTTTATTTTTTGCCAAATGGAGGCAAGGGAGTATTTGAAATGGCAAGCCATAAATCTAAGTTGCAAAGGGAGGAAAATGAAGGCAGGGGTGACTAATGCATACGGGAAAAGTGGAGGAGAAGATAGAGGACTGGGTGCCCTGATAAGGTATACTTGAACAAACTAGCGAGAAAGATGACAAGTTGTGGGAAAGAGCAGAATGCTTCAACTTGTGATTTTGAAGGTTGTATAGGTCTGCACCCTTTCACTTATGAGTAATAGAAACTGAACTCAAACTAGCTTAAAATATAAAATAATTTATTGGCTTATATAACTGGGAGTTCCAAGGGAAGAGCTGATTTCAGACATATCTGGATGCATGGGTCTGGAAGACACTATCAGGACTCTCTTTCTTCATCTCTTAAGGTTTCTTAGAGATTTCTATTCTTTATTCTCTCTTGCAACAGACTTTCTCCACATGGCTTCACATGGAAAAACAGCTACTGGCATCTCATGATCTTTAGGAAGAGACTTTTCCAGTGTTCATAGACCAAATTTTCTGGAAGGACTGAGAATGACATTTCTTGGGTCTCAGCCCATTTTTTTTTTTTTTTTTTGAGCACTATGTGCACCAGGCCGTATGTAAACTGTCTTGCGTTCACAATATTATTTAATCTTTATGACAACTTCTGTGAAGTACTGAAGTAGATGGTATTAGTTACTTCTCCACCATTCATTTTTCTTCCCCTTTCCTATGGTGTTCAATTTTTCTTAGCAAAATTGCAAAGAGTGACAGTTTCCACTCTTAGATGAAGGTATAGTTCCTGACTGGTTTAAGTTAATCAGAGTCACCCACCTTCCTAGTCTTTCGTGGAATTTATTAGTGCATATCTCTTTTTAACTCAAGTACATATACTTCAGAAAACTCTATACTACATAAGTAAAAAGAAATAAAAATATCTTTAATATAACATGTATTTATTTTTTTCTATTATAAAATTATGTCCAATGTAGAAAATATAAATGGTTTATATCATTTACAGTTGGACTAAGTGTTTATGGTCATTTCTATAAAGTTTGAGCATCAGGACTTTGGCTAGAAGAAAAATTCCTCATTATTTATTGTTCTATAAAAAATTCACCTTGACTGATCATTTTCAACTTATATTACCTAATTTAGGAGCATCAATCAAGATGAAAATGAGAATTGCTTGAGTAAAGCAGTGTCTCAATCTCTCTTTCTGTTTCTTTCTTATATTGTCTCCTTAGATTTGTGTTGATAGCATTTTATACAAAATTTTGTTCCTGTTTTTGTTTATTTATTTATTTATTTATTTATTTATTTATTTATTTTACTTTTTGCCTACAATGTATTCATAAAAACATTCACCGAGGAACAGTGGGATAAATCTCTGTCCCTATAGTCAAGAACCTATGATGCTGTTTGCCACAAAGATAGAAAGATGGAGGAGTAGAAGAGTAAAAAAGTATATAATGAGTTCATTTATATGATTTTACATGTTTAATCTTGCAAATCCAACCCACGACAATAAATTTATGAAAACAAACCAAATAAAACCCAACCTGAAAAAACCTTAGAAAGTAATAATAAACCATAAACACAATGCTGCTGAAACTAAGCTCCACCACAGTCTCAGCTCTGGTTTGGATGTAGCACAAGTATTTCAAATTGCACTGGGTGGAGGCCCTGGCAGGAAGGAAGCATCGGATATTGCTGGAACATATCTTTGTTTGAGCAACAGCTAATAAGAAAGGTCACCATTATGCTTTGCTTTAAAACACTGTTTGGAAATTAGTAACAAACATTTCATCACAGATTCTGGTTTATAATCATTGAGGTACACAATTCTCTAGTATTAACCTTTTCTCTCCTCAATGGAGAATAAAAAACAAGACTTATGTTTTCACCAGTGTTTTGATTAGAATATGTCAGTAAAAGATAAAATGACTTGTTATTTATTGGCTCAGAGTATCTGGTTTTTCACAAAACCTCAATAGTGAATTTATAGAAAATTCAGCCTTTGAGATTTTTTTCTTGCAGTTTTAGAGTCATTTGTACTCTTGTTAAACTCATTGCCAGTGTTTGAGATGTGAGGCTCTCTGGATTTTGTTTCCTAACATTTAATTTCATTCGTTTAGTGGATTGAGTCAGTGGAACTGAAATCCTAAGAAAGAGCTTAACCTCTTTCTGTGCAAAGTGTTTGCTGACAAATGCAATAAACTTCAGGAGGCCTCCTCTCAGGAAGGGCTGACTTATAGCAAAAACAGTAAAAGCAGCAAAGCAGACATTTCTGCCACAATTTTGGTAGAGAGAGGAATCTATTAAATCTCTTCGTTTATATTTTTGGTTTTCCCTGTTGGCTAGGCTGTTGTATTCCCATGTCCACAGCACGTTCCACTGTGGGAGCCTGGAACTCCCAGAATAAACTTTGGGAAAGGCTGGGTCCACCCTCTGGGGATAAGGGAGCCAGAGGGAGGAAGGGGGGGGGTAAAGGAAAAAGGAAGGGGACTGCTGTCTTCCTGTGTTTGGATGACCTTTCCTTATGTTTATCTGGAAGAACTGGGCAACTACTCTGTGTTTGGTGTCAATCTGCCATGTTGCCCCACGTGATCTCTTTCTTAGCTTAATATGGGTAAAGGAGCTTTGCTTTTGCTGGGAGGATTCGAGTTAAATCTCTGAGTGTACTGGTCTGCTAGGGGTGAGTGCCTTGAGAAAGAAGCCTTAGCAAATATACACATATGTTTGTGCCTAATGGATTCCCTAAGGGAAGGACCTGGGTCTCTCTTTAAACTACATAAAGAAGGGCCCAACTGTGCTTCTGCTCTCCTGCTGAGAACTAGACTAGAGCTTTTCTTCCTTTTCCTGAATCCTCATCATTTGGCATAATGCTCCTAATTCTGGGTATTCCATAAATATTTCTTGAATGACTAAATAAATGAATGAACGAATGAGCCGAGTCACTGAGAGGGGACCAGGCAACAGGTGGTAGGGTCCCTATAATACCTCATTTATTTGCCAGTCTTTGCTATAAGGGCCCTGTGGAGCTCTACTTCAAAGAGACCAGTTTCAACCCTCCATGTCTCACATTCCTAACGGGTGAATCACTTGTTTCTTCTGGGTGGGTGAGACAAACTCCTCTGGTTTCCACCTTTCCTTTTCATTTCAGTGTTGATCACTCATCCTGACTTGGCCTTAGCTTATGTGTTATTTCCCTAGAGAGCTATCCTTTAATGCCCTCTTAGCCTCCTTCTAAATTAGATTCCTTCAGTATACCTCTTATGGAACTCCATTTTCTTTATAACGCTTAACACAATTTATAATCATATTCATTTATGTAATAATCCAAACAGCATACTTAATAATTGGTGAAATGGTAAATGATATGTTTTGTATATTTGGTCACAATAAAACATTGATGTAAGGATTAAATGAGACAACAGGAATAAATATTAATCATAATTATTCTCAAACAACCCTTGGAACAAGGTACTATTTACATTTTTATCTCTGATTGAATAGACTTGGAGGTTAAGTATCTAGTCTAAGCCCACCAGCCAGAAAGTGGCAGAGCCAGACTCAAAGCCAATACTTGACCCTTGATCCCCTGCTATTTCCCGTTATTCCATGTTTCTTTCCAGTACACTGCTTGCTAGCTACTATTGCTTAATTAATATTTTTAAATGCTGCTTTAGTTATGTCACCTCCTCTTAACAAAACTTTAAGAGTTCTAAAGTCTAAATGCCTCCTCCTGGCACAATTCTCTTTGCAGTCTTAATTACTTTTCTTCCTCATCTCAAGGTCAAGTCTTAATTACTTTTCTTCCTCATCTCAAGGTCAAGGTCATCTATGTCCATAGCGTATACTGATTCTCCCATTAGGACAATGTTGAAACTGCCCACTTTTCAATGCTTAGCTCAAGATCCAGCTCCTCCAGAAAGCCTCACCTACTAAAAGAGAGACATGGTCCCTTAGCTGCCATGCCATAGTGTTTATTATTTGATAGCAACACACAACGTACTGCTTTGGTAAAAGTTATTTCTTCAGTTGTTCATGTCTTATCTCCATAGCAGGCTCTCAGCTCACAGACAGCAAGAATTGTGTTGATTATGTCTTTAAATTTCTCAAAACCAGTTTAGTGTTTTGCACTGACTAGCAACTTGATAATAATTTTTAATGATGCTGATGCAGGAAATATGATTAAAGATGACTAGTTCACACAACCATTACCTGAATTAAGGAAAAGCATGTATTATTTTCTTTCCTGTTAGAGAAGACACTGGAACTTTTCTTTGTACTTTTAGGTCAGTTCAGGACATAATGTTTCCTACTCAGAATGGAAATAAAAAGATTGAGCCTGGTTTAAAAGAACTGATCTGCTGGTGGGCCTTTGTGAGAAGTAGATGTCTCTTGCTGATTAAATTCTGAGAAACAGAAGCAGTCAAAACTATTTATGAAGCAACCAGAGATGAGGCAGTGGTTTTTTTTTGAGAATATCTCAAAAAATATAAAAGGTCATTTGAGGTCCTGCAAACAGTGCCTGTTGTGCAAATACTTCAGCCTCTGCACAGGTACTGGAAATATTAATCATGATGTCTTCAAGTCCACAAACCTTTCTAAATGACACTGTCCCTTAACGCCAGCCCCTGCTTAAAGGCTAGTCTTCTGTAGACCTCACGAAAGATCGGTGGAAGTTCCCCAGGAAGAGAATCAAGGTCAAGGTGCTGGAAAGAGCAGCCAGAGCTGATATTCGGCAGAATGCCCAAATTGTGAAGTTCTGAATGGTCATAGGGCTCATTCTGATTGGTGGGTTTCTGTTCTTCAAATATTTTAAATTTCTCCTGGGCAAAGGGAACAGCATTGGAAGTGCAGGCAGTTCTGTGTGGTAACAGCATTGAGCACCAATGAAAAATTGACAGAAGATGAGAAAGTAAACATAAGAAACAGAACTTAAAGGAATTTAGGTTGACCATTTGGACAGATAAACCATAGAAAATCATTAAGGAGAGAAGTGCTATGAGTAGATGTACATTTTCAAACGGTGAGAGAAATGAGTTAATTTGCTTTTATAATGGATTAGGTGAGCATTGACGAAAACTTGAAACAAGAACTTTTGGCAGCACCAATGGATAGGAGTGGATGAATGTAAGAAACATTTTAGGTAAAATTGATTGTGTTTATGGTCAGTTGTGGATAGTGAATGTCAAGAAAAGTCAGAATCTGAAATATGAATTTTCTAATTGGTGGTATGTGCCACAAATACAATGATGTTCATGTTTATTTCAACTGTCTTCCTCAGACTTCAGGGAATAAATTGCAGTTGATCATATATGAGATACAGAAGCAGATCAGTTGAATATGAGGTTGTGGACAACTATTAAAAAATGCAGTCACCCCATTTGACCACATGTTGGTTTAGTAAGAGTTTAGACTGAAATTAGTTGTTACTCATTTAAAATCACATAACTCCAGTTTGCCATGACTGAAGAAGATATGGAGAATGTTCTGAAGGTTGATAAGAAATAGGAAAATGGCCACCAAATGCCTTTGGATGAGGCCAATTCCTAACCAATATACAGGGCATCATGTCTTTTCTGCAGCTGAGCCCGCAGGTGTCATTGAGATTGCTATAGTTTCTTTGGGTGTTTTCTCACCTACAAGGCAGTCAGGCTGAAGGAGCTGTGGTGGGAATGGGGAGCATTCTAAGAGTCTGGGAAGCCCCAGAAGAGAGACTCTGAGTTATTTTCCCAGGAATGAACCGAGAATTTCCCTTGAAGCCTGGGCTCACAGAGAGGGAAAATGTAAAAAAGGTTAGTTTATGATATTAATGGTCATATCCATCATGTCCACTGTCACATTCATGGTCATAACACTGAGGACCACCTTCTTTAATAGTGCTTTAATTTTGCTTGTCTAAGTAAAGCCAACAAGCAATTTGAAGCAGTAGACTTTCATTTTTCATTTGGATTTTAGGTCTTTAATTTTCTAACTCAGGATTTTATTTGAATGATATTTCTTCAAAGATACAAGCAATTTCTCCTCACAGTGAGGATCAAGACCATGGTATCCTTACGGTTATATAAAATAAACTGTTCTTTGGACCTGCAAAGAAATATTCAGATGTCATAACCTGAAAATAACCTCAGAATTTTCCCACACTCTAACAAATCCCTAAACTGACAAATGGATGTGTACCAACATTTTCATATCCCCCTGGGAACATATTTGAGGATGCTTAGTACCAAAGAAAATGTTAGAAAAATACATACACACTCAAAAAATAGGAGTTTACATCAAAAGTGCTCTACTATCACAAGGATCTCAAGTAGAACATGACATATATAGAGATAAATATAGATATAGGTATATAATTTATAGAATACAAACATCAGTTGTAATTTAGCTTTCTTCCCCACAAGTTAACATTTTTATTTTATTAAGATGTTTAAAACAACAACACAACAAAAATGTTGGACCTCTTTTTATTCACAAATATACTATTTGGTGAAAAGGAAACAATTATTTCTATTCTATCTTTACTGAAAAGAAGTCAAAAAAGTAAAAATGTTTTCAGTGTTTTCTTCTCTGTTCCTCTGTTATGCTCATCTCAGCCACACCCAATCCCAGAGTGAGCCCAACCAAACCATTCTTCATACCCGCTCCTGAGCAGCTGAACACTGATGAAAAAAATCACCCAAACGCAGATAGATGCTATTATATATTTTTGATTGCCTCCTCATCTGCAGAACAATCTCATAAGCTAGCTCTTCTGCTTTCCATAATAATTACTTCATACCTCCAGATTCCTCAAAACCTGATCTTTTCCTGCATGCCTTATTGTAAATGGATGACTTTGGATAATATTTCATATACAAAATACAAGCAAATTATGACCAAAAACCCTAAAGGGATTTTGAAACATAAAATGATTATAAAGGTTGTTCATGCAAGTAAATATATAAGAATAACCAAGACAATGAGAAAAACAAAACAACGGTTATTAACAAACTATAAAGCTACCATAATTAAATAATGTAGAATTGTTGCTGGAATAAATAACACCTCAATGGCACAGACAAGAGACTATGTAGAAGAATATAAAATAAAATAAAGCACTCTACGGCCATGCTACCCTGAACAAGCCCAATCCCACCTGATCTTGGAAGCTAAGCAGGGTCAGGCCTGGTTAGTACTTGGATAGGAGACTACTTAGGAAGACCAGGTGGCTGTAGGTGTAAAAAATAAAAAAATAAGGGATTGTAAGCTGACAAAGTCCTTGCAATCTGTGAGGTCAACCAAGGGTTGCTTCGCCTAAAAAATAAAAATCAATAAAATAAATAAAGGTGGCATTTCAAAACACTCACAAATGGTAAAATATTTAACAAATGGTGTTGGAAAAATCGGCTACTCATTTGGAAAAAAAAAAGTTTTATGTCTACTTCTCACCAATTAAAAAACCTGGATAAATTTTAAAAGCTATATGTTAAATACAAAACAAAATTGTAAAATTTTGTAAATGGAAATATGGGAGATTGTTTATAATTTTCATAATGGGAAAGGCTTTACAAAGCAGGACTTAAAACCAAGAAATAAACAACAAAAAAATTTGACAAGAATGACTATCCTTTGGCATACGTATTGACTTAGTCTTTAAGGAAGTCAGTCTGTTAATATATATCAAAATATTCCTGTCTATTCATTTCCAAGATTCTTTTCCTTTAAAATATTCATGAATTACACAGATGTTCACTGTAGCAGAGTTTAAAAGGTTAAAAATTAGAAACAATCTCACTGTCTTACAGTCGAGGAATGTGTTAAATAAATTCTGCCACATTCATACAGTAAAAAGCTCCAGACCCTTTTACAACTGTGTGTGTACATATATATGTAAATGCATAGAAAATGCTTTAAAAAGATACACATCAAATTCTTAATTCCCAATACTCCTCTGATTTGGTAAATGGGATTTGGAAAGATGGTAGGTATACAGGAGGAATTTTAGCTTTTACTTACCTCTGCTCTTTTGAGTGTCTTACATTGAACAAATAATCTAGTACACTTTCATAATTTAATTAAAAATGAAATAAATAAAATAGAAATTATCAGATTCCATTGCACATAGCAAAGGCAAATGTTGCTTCATTAAACTATTGTTTTCTAAACCGTTTGTTTCAACTGTATGTGTATAGAATCACAGTGTAAAATATCTCTTACTGGGAATTGCATTTTTTAAAGAAAATGATTTAAGTAATTTTGCCACTGTGAATTCTTTTCATCAGCTTCCAAACAAGCTCTAGGACCTTTCATCTCTGAAAGTTATCCCTGAGCTTCACATGCCTATCTATCCATCCAGCTCTTGTCTTCTTGACTCAGGTTTGTGAATGAAGTGGTCTACATTTGAAGATTCTACCAATGTATTTCCCAGCTACTTCCCAACTGACTTCGCTCTGGTTCTGACCCATCTTCTACTACAGCTCCATTATTATGGTCATCAGAACATCCATGTGGAGAAATCTTTTGCAGCCCCTCACTGTATCTAATGTCTCACAATACTCCACATTAAGGGCGAGCTACTCCCTCCTTCCTCATGCACTTTCTGGGCTTCTACGAGAAAGCACTCTCTCCTGGTTTTCCTTCTGCCTCTCCGCTTACTCCTTCTCAGTATCTCTTGATGGCCTCTCACTTGTGAGCCATCTGACACCTAAATATTTGAGTCTTGGGGCTGCTCCTGAGTTCTCTTCCCTCCTCACTCTCTACTTCCTCCGTAGGTAATCTAAACCATTTTCACGAGGACTTTGATGATCTGTGTTTTTCCTTTCTCTATACCCACCCAGCTCCCAACACAGTGCCTGGCATACAGTTGGTGCTTAATAAGCAATTATCAAGTTAATGAATAAATGAGCAAGAGAAATGACTTAAAGGGTAAGTCATGATCATATTCAGTAGTTCTTGCTGCCATGGAATCTTATACATGTGTACTTAATTGTTTTACAATCAGTTTGAAGGGAAAAGTGCTCCTGAATTTAGAAGTGTAATTTCAAATAACTTCTAAGGTAAAAGCACATGAAGGAGAATTGGTAGCCTTTCCTCCCATTAAACAAGTGATAGATTTGGGGAATTAGAGAAAGATGCAGTAAGTTGTCTAATTATTTCAATTGTTTTGACTGCTGGGCAATATATACATATTTTCAACATTTGCAAGATGCTTGTTTCTGAACAGTTCCATCTAGCAAAGCAATGACGCTGCTACCTTTTTTTCCCTATAGTTAATAGTATACAAGAATAAACATTACTCTTTAAGTCACTTCTCTTTACGTACCTTTGAATCTTTAGTGGATTATAGAGGGCCTGGAACAAAGTATGTGTTCCAGGTTTATTGGTTTGCCTTGATTGAATTATTTTTATTACGATAGAACATTTTAGAAAACTAGACTTTGGTAATCAATGCTTAATAATATCCAAATGATAACAATTCTTCCTAGTTTACAAAATATTTTCACATAGATTAGTTGATGAATTTCTTTTCCAACCTGCCCTCCTCCACCCCCCCGCACACACACAAAATAACCGCTAGAATGTAGGGAGGAAAGATAGTAGGAGTAGGAGTTGCAGTACCAATTCACCCCACAACCTCTGCCCCTGCTTCACCAGAGAAATTAAGCAGTTTGCCCAAAGTCTTGGTCTGGGTCTCTTCCAATTAGGTCATGCTATCTCTAATTATAATTTGGTACAAAAGCCAATGGGACATTTGTAGACTATATTTCTTAGTTCCACAGAAACACTTAGTGTCTGAAAAAAAAATAGGATAAAACTAATTTTTAAGATCTACCCTCTTTTTCTGCAAAGAGATGGCGTGTAATACCTGCTATAAAGCTGGAAGCCAGGTCTTACCACCATTTTTTTTTTTCATTATTGTCACATAAGGTTGTATCTTGTGCACCATTTCAAATCTCCTGATACCATCTCTTACTCTAGCCACTGCTGTAGGAACCCATTTTGAGTAAATTTCAAAGGTCCAATCTGATCTGGCCTTTCCTCATCCTGAATCTTTTACCTTTCACTTCCTCATTGGGGTCTACTTATCACTCAGGTGCGTGCACCCCTGAAGAGAGAGGTAGTCAATGCCTATGGTCTACCTTTGATCAATAAAGATAGGAATTTGGGGATAAATGCTTCCCTGTTTTATCCCCTCAAGGGAGAGTTCTGAGATGCATTTTGCAAGGCTCCTCAGAAGGTCACATGAGATCAAACACCAAGTCACTGGCAGTTTTGATCAATTTAGTAACATATCCTTGCACTTGCCTTCCCTCCCTCCCTATTTCACTCTTCCATTTTCCCAGTCCTGCTCCCCAGGATTCATATGGACAACAGGGGTGTCATGCATGCAAACCTTTGGCTCAGGTTTTGATTTGGGAGGAGTCCTGACTTAGACTGGGTTAACCCACCTCCTTTTCTCTTAAATGAAGTGGAGAAACATTACTGTAAAATGATATTTTTTGACATTTCACTCTTAGTTTTCCTATTTTATTGTCATGTTATGACATAACAAACTTATGAGAGATATCACTACTTCCATTTGATAGATGAGGACACTGAGGCTCAAAGAAATTATATAAGTTGACCGGGGTCACATCAGCTAGAGAATGGTAAAAGCAGGATTGAGTAAAGGTCCTGTAAGGGAAGATCAGGGCCCGCTTTGCTGTAACACAGCTGCCTCCTATCACAATATTTGCAGAGGGCTTTGATCTCAGAGCCTACGCTCTGGAAAGTGCTCTTTCTCGCTTATCAGCTCTCTGCCATGACACTCACAGCTGTTCCAAACATGTCCACACTTTTTCCAGCTTCAGATACACCAGGCATAGATGATTTTTTCCCCCAAGGAATTTTGTTGTGAAGAAATATAAAGGAATAGAGCAGTAGCTGGAAAGAGGAATCAAGGAAAGGGTTTGAAAGTAAGAAATATTTGAATAGATGCATGCGCTGAAAGGAATCACCTAGTAGAGAGAGAGAAGATATGAATGGTTTTAGAAGAGAGGGAGAATAGGTGAGAGGTGATGAGTCCCAAAGTGGAAATAAAGAGACTAGCTTTTAAAAGGATAAGAGTTAATTCCTCTGTTAAAACTAGGAGAGAAAAAGAAATTACCATATCAGTTCAAGTCTCTTGGTAAGTTGAGATCTCCCTTGTCCAAATATACAAACCAAAAGAATCTTTTTCTGATTCCATGTTGCACACTCCATGCCCTGTTTGTCCCAGTACCGACCTTTTAGAAGGTTCTCAATAAACATTCGTGGTCACTGAATAAATATAAATTATACAGTTCCTTCCCTTTAGTACCAAAAACTAATATTACATGGTCAAGAAACTGGAAAAAATGTTATTAAGTAAGAATTTAATAAAAGCTGAAATGATCCACAAATAAATCACTCCTCAACCCTTGCTATTTAATCAGGGAAAATAGACACATGTGGTAAAATGAAACAAACAAAAAAAACTAATTGCCCAGGTAAAGGGTGGCAGAGCCCTCCCTCACTAGCAGCACCTGAACAAAAAAGACACAGGGTTGTAGTAGACAGAGAGTTCAAGGTGACTGAGCAGGGAGAGAAAAATGGGTCCACAGCTTCCTGTACCAGCTAAGGGAGACTAAGGCCAGGGGAGATGGTCCCTGCCTACTTCTGTTGGATTAAACCTTGTAGTGGTCTCCAAGTGCCACCCCTTCAAAGAAACGAGCTGGAGCATCCTCAGTAGAAAGCAACCAGGCTGTTTATAAATAAACATGAAACATTTTCATGTGAGGACCAATGAAGTAACTAGGTATGTTTAAGCCTAGCGAAAAGACTTAAGAGAACCATAATAGTGATTTTCAAATATGTGAAGAGCTGTGACCTTTCTAGCACAGTTCCTCTAAAAGCTCAAATTCAGCCTTCTTTTCCCTTACTTGAACTTCCAATTGATTGGTTCTACCTCCTTGTTACTATCACACTTCCCTTTCTGGCTAGCTCCAATTTCATAGGCAACACAGTGATCAATTCCTTATTTATACTCTCATTTATACTCATTCCCCATCACCTCTCCGGTGCTTGTTTCAGGGCTGAAGGAAAGTTCAAATCCCAGGCATGGGACCAGGCATCCTCTCATGGTCCAACACCTTTCAATTCACAACTATCAAGAGGGAAACTTGCTCCCCCACACCTGTTCCAATTAACATAAGATACAGTCCTCTTCCCCCCACCCCCAACAATCACCCCAAGCTTAATTTTTCTTCATAGCCCTTCTTACCACCTGATATTACCCTTTTTGTTTTATTTTCTAAAGTATATCTCCCCACTAAAAGTAAGTTTATGAGGGCGGAGCATTTGAACATTTTCTTTACTGCTCTCAAACCTTGCACTTAAAACAGTGCCTAGTATGCAGTAGGCAGTCTGTCTAAGAATGAATTCCTAAGGAGCCAACGTTATTCAAAAGTGTGATGAACAGCTGCCTCAGAACTGCTCAGCAGTGTCACTGGAGTGGGCAAGCAGTGTGAGCATCTGGAGAGTTTGCTGGGTGTTAACTGAACCCAAGACTATATGATTCTGTGAAATTATACTCCCTGGGGTCATTGGTATCTCCCTGAACACCAAACCCAGCGGTCCTTGTCAGTTATTATCCTTACAGATGAAGTTTCCTCTCCCTTCTGTCAGTTTAGGAGGTAGCACTGAGCTGGCTGGGTCCTCCATCCCTTCTCTGACCTCCGCGTGTACCCCTTCACCCCTTCGCTGGCTTCTCTTCCTCCTGCTGGACCTTACATGTAGGTGTTACCTAACACTGTTTTTGACCGTCTTCTTTTATAACACTTTCTCTAAACTTCTGTCAATCAGTCTCTTTAGATTATATCAATAGTATGAGAAAGATTGGCAAAAGGGCCAGAAGGAATTTTTAAAAAGCAAAATACATTTGCTTTGCATTTTAATGAAGGTCCTGATTTTACTTCTGAAGATTTAGCTTTGAGCCCAGCCCAGCCACTCACCAGTTTTGTGTGTAGGTCTCCTAACTTCTCTGCGATTCCAGGTCTGCATTTATAAAATGGAGATCATAATGTCTTACATCTTCATGTACAAAGTTTGTATGATATATGTGTGGAAAGCTTTTATAAACTATAACTTGATCTAAAAACATAGATTATATCTTGGCAGACCATAAAAAGGGGTCACTAAACCACTGTCCATAGGGAATAATAATTGATATTGGACTTGTTTTTTAATTTTTATGTATTTGTAAGGAGAAAGTTATACCAGTAGGTGCAAGATTGCCTTTTAGGCTTTACTTTAAGACCCAATCAAATCAATAATGCACTGTAATTATCTATAGACCTAGGAATAAATTTGCAAATTATTAAAAAATATGCAGCTCACAAAATTGAACTGAAATGATTCCTTTGCCCAACACAACCAGGGCTAACTTTAGGAATGAAATGAATCCTTGACTCTTTATTCACACCAGCCCTGCCTGTTTGCTGATAGTAATTGGAATCTAGCTGAAGCATCTTCCTCAGTAAAGGGGGATCATTTGGGGTTTCAGGCAGTCACGTCCACACATTCCTATGTAAGACAGAGGGAGTTTCAACAAAGACCAGGCTGAGTTTTCCTTTGAGTTGCAGATTAGACAAGGAACACACCTTAGTTTTTAATTTTGTTTGTTTGTTGTTGCTGTTTTTGTTTTGTTTTCTCCCTGGGACATAAAAGTGTGCACTTTGAGGGGAAAAAAAATTCTACTTGCTTTATGGTTGGTTCCATGAGAAGCCCAGCTATTTTTTAAAAGTAGGAAATATTTTAAGCTGCTCAGCTGAGATTTTAACAGCTCTTGTCTAATTGTTAACCTATAGACCTCCCTAACCAGAACATTTGTGAGGGATGACTTCTTAACAAGATCTAAAATCAACCCTTTCCCAAAAGACCTGTTAAAAATTACACATTTGGAATTTTGTCCCAGCCTGACTCAGCTGCTGAATTTCTTTTTGATATTTCCCAGAGGGATGGGAGAGAGATTAACAGCTTCATGCCATTTAATCTAGAACATTTTTAAAAATCTGGTATCAGATTTGAGTACTTGCTGAAGGGAGGATGATCAGTTGTCCCAGTTTGCTTGGGAATGAGGACGTTCCTAAAACACAGGTTCAGCTGATCATCCAAGAAAGGAAATCCAGGTTCAAATCACTCAAAAGACAGATGTGAAAACTGGGGAACAGCAAAATGAAAGGATTTGTCCCGATATCATAAAAGTAGCTAATACTTACTGCATTGCTGGCACCAGAACCCAGATATCCTAAGTCCTAGATCAGGGTTCCACTGATCCACTATCCTTGCCTTTGGCAGTGAAAGATGGGGTCAACCACGTGGAAGAATTTAAGGTTAATTACTGGCTTATGGGCATTTGCTCACTTTATTTAATTCACATGTGAGCAAAGGCAAGCAATAATCCAAGTACATTCTAATAAGTGATCACGGGGATGCAAATGTTCTAAAGCAACATAAAAATAATGATCACTCCTATATCCAGCATTATTCACAATAGCTAAAACATAGAAGCAGCCAAAGTGCCCGTTGACAGAAGAATGGATAATCAAAATATGGCACATACATACAATGAAATGTTATTAGGCATTAAACAGGAAGGAAATTTTAGCACATGCTACAACATGGATAAACCTTGAGGACATCATGCTAAGTAAAGCCATTTACAAAAAGACAGATACTATATGATTCCACTTATATGAGGTCCCCTAATAAGTGGATACTCATAGATCTAAGATACAAATACTCTTTGAATATTTGACTCCTCTAAGTAGTCAAAATCATAGAGATAGAAGGAAGAATGGCCGTTGTCAGGGACTTTGGGGATAGAGAAATGGGCAATTAGTATATAATGGGTACAGAGTTTCAGTTTTGCAAGATAAAATGAGTTCTAGAGATGGATCATGGCGTGGCAATGATTGTAAAACAATAGGTATGTTCTTAATGGAACAGCATTGTACACTTAAAAATGGCCAAGATAGCAAATTTTAAGTTACATGTATTTCACCACAAACTTTTTAAATGGAAATAAACTTAAAAATAATGACTGCAAATAGTTCATCTATTCCATTGGTGCAATGTTTCTGTTAAGGAGGTCTGAAAAGTGTTTTGCAGCCATTTATTAGCTTTGAGATGTTTTGCCAAATCAAAGCACATTCTTTAGATAAGGAGTTTGGTTTGCTTTGATACTTAATGACCTTCCCTTTAACCAGAGCATAGAATTCCTAACACCTAGTGGAGCTCACGGCCTTGCCGGTAGTAAGTGCTCCATAAACATTTTTCAAATAAAAAAATAACTACGTCTATTATGAACATTTATTCAGAGGTGAGTTTATTTCGAAGCTGATGAAGCTTAAGCTTCAGGACCTCTCACTTTAACAAGACCTTCACAGGCTGTGGGAGGTGCCTTAGAGTCATACATTCACGTAAACTTACAAAAGTAAGATTTGTCTTCTTTTTATTAAGGAGGGCCCCCTCATTTCTATAATTTTCAGGTCCCACAAAATCTGGATCCACTGCTGTCCTTACTGCCTTCCCAAGGACTCTGTGGACAGCTTTCCATGGCTGCCTCTTGTAATCCTCACAACAACCTAGTGAGCAGGTGTTATTGTGATGGCCACTGCTCAGATGAGGAAACTGGATAGCTTGACCACAGTTCCCCCACTAGGGAGTGAGAAGCAAAGATTTGCAAAATGTGAATCTAGCTTATATTAAATTAGGTGTGAGCTTGGTAAAACTATCATTTCACCTGATGTAACTGAATAACAAGGATGAAGGCTGGTCTTTTTAAACAATTTATGATGAGGAAAAATATTCATTATACAGTCCCTTCCTAGCCCCACCTCTTGTTTAGTAGAAAGGAAATTTAGGAAGGAGGGGAAAATGCAGAGACCAAGGATGAAGAGGGGAGTGAAAGAAACAGAGATGTAACACTAAGGAGTATTCTCTGCACTGCCTCTCTTCCTCCCCCGATCCTCCCAGCCTTTTATCCTTTCTTTTTGAGAGATGTGCAGTGGTGCTTGATCTCTGAGCAGGTTCCAGTTTGGATCTCTACTATTTGGATCTGCTCTGTCTCCCAGGACTTCTAGTCTAAAAGTTCTACAGCTCAGAAGGCGGAAAGGAATCTTCCCTGTAAACATCCTCTGGGCCACCCGGAAAAGGTAACCAGCAACCACTGCTTCCTGTCTTTATTCAGATTCTTGCAGCAAATCGTACAATTTTCTATTCCGCTAAGATTTCTTAGGGCCCATGGGACAACAGAATTAAAAATGTTACAGAAGTGAAAATATCCTCCTATTGAGGACACTGCTTTGTCAGACTCAGGTTCTCTGGCTCAGAAACCTCATTCATGCTCCTGGCTTCCAAGGAGATGCTGGGCCTGATGCTGGCCTGGCGCTTAGGAAATGTTGCAGACCGAGTTTCTGCTACCCAGACGAAACTCACCACTAAAGTTTTCTGTCCTGATTTCCCTATTCCTCACTGAGGTGCAATTATCACCCAGCTTGCTAAACCTAGGGCCAACTCTGCTGGTCTCTCCCTCCCTCTCTCTCAAATACAGTTGACCCTTGAGCAACACAGATTTGAACCACATGAGTTCATTAATAATACAGATTTTTGTTCTATAAATACTATAAATGTATTTTCTCTTCCTTATGATTTTCTTAATAACATTTCCTTTTTTAAAAAATTTACTTTATTCTAAGAATGTAGTATATAATACATATAACATAAAAAATACATGTGAATTGACTGTTTATGTTATCAATAAGAGTTCTACTCAACAGTGGGCTCTCAGTAGTCAAGTTTTGGGGGAGTCAAAAGTTGTACCCAGGTTTTCAACTTCATTGGGAGTTGACATCACTAACCCTCATGATATTCAAGGCTCAATGGTAATCAAGCACAGTGGGTTCGCCTTCCTATTAATGCCCAGAGTTCCCCACGTTCCATTTCTTTGTTAATACTTTGCTCTCAGCCCTCCTCTTCTAGGGCCTGGGATATTACAACCACTTTCTGACTGGGTTCTCTGCCTTTAGAGTCGCCCTCTCCCAGAGGTGAATTTATCATTTAGTATTAAGTCCTCAACTCTAGGATGCCTTGCTTGCATCAACAGACTGCTTTTAAGTGCTTCTACTTGATTTTGTATTTGTAACTATATTCTTTTTCTTAAAGAAAACTCCCAAAACTACATATGCTTCAGAACTCTCAAAATAGGGTCTTCCCCACTCCTATCCATTTTGCATTCAGCTGCCAGATTAATCTTTTTGGTTTTTTAATAGACTTTATTTTCTAGAGTATTTTAGGTTCACAGAAAAAGTTGAGCGTAAAATACAGAAAGTTTTTTTATACTTTCTGCTCCTGCATAGGCATGGCCTTCTCCACTATGGAGACCCCACACAAGAGGGGTACATTTGTTATAATTGATGAACATATAGTGACACATTTTATTTTAATTTACATTTAAGATTACATTTAAGATTAATTTAATTTACATTTAAGATTAATCTTTTAAAAAAATAACACTTCTTCATGTTACTGTTCCACTTTAAAGCTTCTCATTAAAATTTTGCCTGTTTGCCTACAGTTTATCTCCTTACTTGAATCACGGAGGGAGGAGACTCCAAGCAGGCCATCCCCAATGTCACCTCACAGTTTTGTTCACATCACCTCCACACAGAGTACAGTTAAATTTAAGTCGACAGAGATATGCTGAGACTTAATATAGGACATCCATCTGCATCCAGTCTGACCATCAAAATCATAACCAGTTTATCCCATTTTGTCAATGAACCCTCCCTGCTCCTCCTACTGACCATCCTGTTTGCTGAAACCCTGCTTGCCCTAATAGCAGTAGTTTTCAGTTTGGGGCATTTAATGGACCAGTACAACTTTTTAAAATAATAATAACAAGCCTAATATAGGATGTTAACTTTTCTGCCAAAATAAAGACTTAAAATTTTAAAAAGTCATCATAATTATCTTATTAAAGATTTTTATCACTCAAAAAAAATAAAAGGCATAAGCTCAAAATAACAGTTTTTTTTTTTCAAAATAGTACACTCAACTTTAGAAAAATTCACTACATTTTCTTTACTGTGTGAATGACTCAGTTCTGAAAACTACTCAGACTGGCATTGGGGAGTGACTCTAACACTTCTGGTCTCCACCACCTGTGTAGCTCTTACTCATAAACTGCTTTGGGCTATACTTTGTGTTGTTGACTCTTTATTTAACTTCTTGTGCACATATGTCATTTCCTCAACTAGAAGATAAACTTTATAAAGAAACTGTATAAGAATTGTAACTTTAACTCCCCAGCAAGACCATGCACCTAGAAAATGTTCAATAAATAGTTATCAAATGAATGAATCAGCCTTGAGTAGGCTTTCTAAGCCTAAGTAACCAATAAATCTCTTCTTAATGGAGTATGAGCACCCCATCCTGAGGCAATTTCTTTCAATAGACTTCTTAAAAAAGAGTTAATCTATACAAATTGCTTTGCTTTTGAGTGAAACCAGAAAAAAAAATCTGATATAAAAAAGTAAACAGTTTCTTCCTCAGGGCAGTAGCAAGCCCCAGCAAAGAGAATCAAAACACAAACACACCTTTTGTAACCTGTTATTTAATGTATCCCAGTTATTTTGGGCTTTGTTGGTAGGCATGCACGCAGTGTGTGTGCCTCTCCAACTTGACCTGACTTGATAGTGTTGTTGGCTTTCCTTCTGTGTCTCTCGTCCATATACCCAAAGCCTCCATAACACCTAAATTGTTTCTTTTTTTACCTGGGTGATTTAAAAAGAGAAGGAAAGAAGTTTAACATCTTCCTGGACGAGTTTTGGGTTAGATCCAGGAGTCCAGAGCAATATAGTAAAGTATCTTTCATTCAACATCCGGAATTATCTTTCAAAATACAAGTGAGGTAAGGTCACATCCCTGATTAAAGTATTCATTGCCTTTCAATTTAATTCCATTCGACAGTGATCAGTTGGGTAACTGCCACCTGCTAGGCCCTGTTCTACATGTTGTGGATATATCAGCAAATAAATCAGACATGAATTCCTGCCTTCCTCAAGCTAATGGGAGGGAATAAGAGTAAGGCAAACAAGAAACATAATAATAAATAAATAATGTATTATACTATGTTAGGTGAGAGATAC
Organism: Cynopterus sphinx; assembly: GCA_030015415.1. Classification (NCBI taxonomy): domain Eukaryota; kingdom Metazoa; phylum Chordata; class Mammalia; order Chiroptera; family Pteropodidae; genus Cynopterus; species Cynopterus sphinx. The sequence goes on along the minus strand of CM057387.1, from coordinate 65,286,685 downwards.
AAACTAATTGGAGCAAAGGGGTTGTTATAGTTTAGATGGGAATGCCAGTATAAATCTAATTGAGAAGATGGCTGGAGTGAAGACTTGGAGGAGGTGAAGGGTGTGGGCCACATGTCTTTCTGGGGTCTCTTCTGAGAGAAGAGGAAATGCCTTCCTGCAGGATGGCCTCACCTGGTACCTTTCTTCCTCATCTCATCCACACTGGCCCTCTTTCACTGCTCTCCAGCCATCCTGGCCATCTTTTTCTCACCTCAGGCTTCACACAAACTGTTCCATCAGCTCAGCATACTCCTTCCTCGTCCTTGGTCCCTGGACAAATTCCTCATCCTTCAGGTCTCAATCTAAATGCCATTTCCTCAGGTGGGCTTGCTTTACTCCCTCAATCTATTGTAACTCAGGTACCCTTCCATAATTATTTTTATAGCCCTCCCTTCCAAAAAGGAACGTGTTTGCATAAGTAAACAAACAAAAAGAGCTAAAAAGGGATAATTTCCTTGAGAACAGGGATTCTGGTTTATCCTCAGTTCTAGGCACATTGTTGAATATATTTAATACACTTTCTCTTCATAAATAAGTTTCATTATCATGTAGATATGAGTATCATATATCATTATTTCAATAGATATAAAGATCAAGTTGTGGTTTGCTTAAATTTAAGCATGACCACCATCATCATCATCATCATCATCATCATCATCATCATCAATAAAGAAGATAAAAAAGAAGTATGACACATTAAGTTGCATATGAGGAATGAATTCCCTTCCTGCTTCACTGTTTCAGCAGAGAAACCCTTCCTCTCAGATGAAGTAGGTCTTGGATTCAGATCTGAGCCCAGATGGGCCCTTTCAGAATCCTCTCCCACCCGGTGAAGGGTCAGATGGTACCTTCTTAACTTCTTGTGAGTCTTGGTTTTCTCAGCAGGAGAGTCCTTACACAACGGAGAATTTTGCTTCCTCTTCTTCCTTGAGTCTCAGTTCAGTAGTTCTTCAGTTTACTCTGTGCCTCACATTAATTTAACATTGCTTTCATTGTACAGAAAATTCTCAGTTACCTGGGGGTAATTAAAACAACCTTAAATTTTTTGCCATAATCAATCACACTTTTGGGGGCAAATCCAGGGTATTTTCTTGTTGTTGTTTGCTCAGAAATACTATAAGAAGTATAAATGTATCCATTCATTTCTTGCCTCATTTCAAAATGCATCTTAGGTGACTTGTAAAAATCATGCAATATGATCGAAACAAAAGAGAGAAATCACAGGAAGGAGAAAACAACAGTAAAGTGATGCTAAAATTAAGCCACTACACAAAAATTCTAACCCTAGGTATTGAAGTAGAAGGACCACAAATGTGGCTCCGAGAAATGAAGGAAACAGACCAGTCATAAGATTCGCATGTTTTGTAAGGTACATACCAAGGGCTCAGGAGATTTGAAAGTTGAAAGACCTTTCTCCCAGGCATCCTCAAAAGGGGCACTGATGCCATGAATAACATTTAAAAAAAGTGAGTTTCCAAAAGCTGTTTTTTATAGTTTCATGGAGCCTTAAATTAGATCTCATTTGTGAAGTCAAGTCTTCAAAAACTCAGTTCTTTGAGGGAACAAATGATGTAGTTCAAATATGGAGTTTTTTAATTATCTGATTTGATCCAGGAATTAAGTTTAAAGCATCTAAAACAAACTAGGAGCTGCATTCTTCCACAAAACTTATTATTTTTTTTCCCCCAATCAAGCAGCAAAGAAGTCAAGAATGGATTGTCTGGCAGGGACCTAACATGTTGAAACTCTGTATTTCTGATTAGATACAGGTCTACACCTAGGAGCTTGGCATCCGTTTGTAAAAACGAGGGTTCCTAACCAGGCCAGGTGCCTGCATGGACCTACGTCTTGGGCCTACGTCTCTGTAAAGAGTCAAACCAAGTGTACCATTGTCAAGAATCAGATTTTCTTCAGAGAACAGTTCCCGTTTGCTTTAACATACAAAGAACTAATGGACAGTCAAAGCTTCATGGAATGTGACCATTATGTGACATAAATAACAACCCTCCCACAAACATATCACACATTCCACAGTTAAATATAAATTTAGTTTTCTATTATCCTGTTTTGGTTTATTCATCCTATACCTCCCCACCCATTAGAGTAGATAGTTGGGAAGTGACTGCTAAAACCAAAAACAACCTGCAGAGAAAAAGTCATTTTGGATTAATGGCTGGGCCTTAGGCTATTGGCTCAGTGTTTGATTTGGCTCTTTCCCAAACCAGTCCTGTGTAGGAGATGGGTCACCTCATATAGCGTTCTCCACCAGCAGCATGATTTTGTTTGTTAGAAAATATGTACTCTTGGTAGGCTGTCAAAGTGAGTTGTACTTAAGGTATTCATTATTCAGAGGTAGAAAATTTTTTCAGCACTGCTGAAATATTTATTCTTGATAACACATTAAGAATTGGACACTAATTTTATTGTTTTAGCTGTTGATTTTGCCATTACTCATGCAACTTTACTGGGGCAGAGTGGGGAGAACTGATGATTCCCCGCCCCCACTATGTTTAGCGTGTGTGAATTTTTTTAACTTTTGGTTTGGGATGAATGCGCCTAATGATTCACCATCTGGTGTCCAAATATTTTTACAGACATGAATCCAAATACCACAAAGTCATTGCCACGGCTCAGGTTACGTGGGTCTTTTTCTCAGGCAGACTTTTTATTAAATGTGATTATTCCTGAACTATGAGAATCTCAGCCAGAAGCCCTAAGATTTTGCCTTGGGAAGAAAACTTGCTGTGTTGACCAATAAAAAAAAAAAGATGGAAGTGAGAACTCCCCCTGGACCTAATTTCAAAAAAAAAAAAAAAAAAAAGGACTTTGATTTTTGTTATCATACTCAGCAGTATGCAAACTGAATCAAAGTGACGACTTCAGCTGCATTCCTGCTGTAATCATCACTGGTGGAAGCAGATAAGGTGAGAGTAAGCTCTGTGGGAATCAAATTTCAGCCCTGTCAGAGGTAATCAGAACTGCGGTCTTAAAACAAAGGCTCCACTCCACCTCCCCAGTCAGAGGACAGTTCATTTCCCCATCCCCCAGGCACTAAGGAAAAAGGAGCATGTTTGCAAGAGCAAAATAAAACCAAACAAAACAAGAAAGGTAAGCTTGAGTGGTGTTTTCCCCTGTAGAGATCAATCTGTCTACATTTAATACTTGGCTTCCTCCTCCAATATAATAATGGCAATAGATCTTTAGAGAACATGGAATGCAGTTTTAAAAACTTAAGATTCTCCTCTTAACCCTGTGTAAAGAAAATCAGTTAGTGAGTCTCTGCATTATCATGGAGCTCCGAGGTCAACCCCATGTTGCGAAGACACAAGGGTTAAAAAGCACACTTTTCCTAAAAGAAAAAAGTATATTTACTCAAAATGTTACCCAAACTTTTAAGAGCACAGAGAAAATTTCATCTAATTTGTGCCACATGAAAAAAAAATTAGAATTCAAAATGCTGGATTCCTTCACAAACTTAAAAATCAGAACACAAACAGAACCAAAAAGGATGACGTAGCCTTGAAGCTTCCAGCTTTGCTAGTGAAACTAATTGGGACATCCATTAAAATAATCACAGAACTCAGCTTGTCCATTGCCCGTTACTGGTAAGACTGTATTAGAATGACTAGAATTTGATGCAGCTGCCTTGGAAAGAAAGAGAAAGATAACACTCCCATTTTAGCTATCGGCACACTAAAGTACAGTGGAAATTAAGCAGTAGTGCCAGGCTCCCCGAAAGTCCGTGAGCTGAAGATAGGTCAGAAAGAGTGGAGGAAGTGTAGACACTGGTGATAAGGCAATAACTGGAGGAAATTAAAACCCAGCAGTGTGGGGAAAAGAACAATTAGCCAAGACAGAGGAGCAGGAAGGAATACAGAATGAATTACAATCAGAGGAAACTAGCCAGAAACAAAAGAGGACTGGCCGGGTGGGGCCAGAGAGGAATCAGGAGAAGTGACTTAGGAATGCAGGTTTTCTTTTGGGTCCTTTCTGGGCCTTATTGTTGGGCTGCTGCAGCTCAAAATTTAACCCCTTTATACCTTGGAGTCAAATTCCAAGCAGGTATCTTTATTCTGTAGCTCTTTGAGATTGTTACATGAATATTATGAATTTCTGATAAGAATCACTTTATGATTAGTTTAGAAAAACCTGCCTCCCCGCCCTCCCCCCCAAAAAAGCAAAAGTTAAAGCTTGGATCAGTCAGCAAAATATTTCCTTTAGAAACTATAAAAAACATCTACAGCATAAAGTACCAAGTAGCGAGTGTAGATAGTTTAAGAACATATTCATAAAAATGAAAAATTTTAAAAGAAAATATATAAACCTATTTAAAAGTAATTCATAGGGTTATCCAAATTACCTAAGGGGATGAAATTTCTATAAGTAGTAGAAGGTTATAGAAAAAAGGATGATGATTTTATGAAAAAAAAATTTGCTTATTCTTTCAATCAGTGTGTTTATCACATATGATTATTGGCACAAGAGAAAAGATTTACTGTGAATCCAAAATAAAATTGTTGGCTCATTCCTAAAAATCGATTGGCAGAAAGCTAAGAGGAAGCTCAACTTTAATCAGCCAAGATGTTAAAATCATGGGAGAAAGGCCAGCAGAAGGATGAACCACAGCAGCTAGAGTTATTGTAAAGAAAGGGGAGAGTTGATTATAAAGTAGATGAGGATGCTAAACAGGATTAGAAGAACCAGGTACTATTACTAATGGCTGATTGAGGAGGTAAAGTGGATAATAAGGCGAATTAAGGATTCTTAGAAATCCTCTGTGACCAGGAAATGAATTAACTGCTCAAACTACTAAATGAATAAGGATGAATAAGGATGTCCACAAGTTACCAGGAAAAAACAGAAGGCTCTTGATTTATACGACCACCACACTTAAAAAGACTTTTTTAAAAGGAGGGGGGAGGGGCCTTTGAAACAATACTGAGAGGGTGTAAAAGCGTACTGAGAAAATCTAAAGTCGACAGTGATGGAAAGCTGGCCTTCGGAAAGGCCTCAGCAAAAAAGGATTCTTAAATAGTTTAAAATGACTACGAGTGAGAGGTAACATTCTGGAATTTGAAAAAATGAACTAGGTTTTATTTTATATTACTGTAGTTTTTTGGTCTTGTCTTCTTGAGGCCAATAAAATGTATCAGAAATGAAAAGTGTCAGAAGAGTGATAAATCAAATTAGGAATTTCCCTCCAATAAATTAACATGACTTCAGAAGAGACACTCCTCAGGAGGAAGAAAAAGCTGCAGAGATTAATACTGCCTTAATGCAGTGTTTGGATGGCTCCTTGGAAAGACAGATGCCTGAGGAAATCAGAGCCAAATAATTCCAGCACGTTTCTAGGTGTGGACCAGGCAGGACACCAAAAATTGCTTCTAGGCAATTGAACAACTTAAAAGTGCAAATAAAGCATTGCAATGAAATTACCAAATGCTTAGACATACCTGAATTTAGAAAACAATCTAATTTTAAGAAAAGTTACCTCAATTAAAATCTTGTAGTGGATTTTGGAAATTAATATTTGTACAGAAGGCTGTACAATAAATAAACATTTATTGACAGTCAGCATATTCTTCAAATATTATTTATTAACTAACATCATAGAGTCTGGTAAGGAAGAATTAAGAGTAGATTAAACAACTCCCCACTTTGAGATTCTAAGACTCTTAAGGAGCTGACATCATTGTAGACACAAAATTTCCCACAAGCTTGGGCATCCAATAATAGGAAAGCACATGCATTATACAGTGTATGCATGAGCAAGAGAATCTCAATCTCAGATTCATCTAAAGAGAGAAGACATCACAGAAAAAGATTCACATAAAGAAATACTTGAAGAGAGATGATGGAACGAATGTCTTGGCAGACGGGGAAGAAAAGAAAGGGTATTTCAGATATAGGAAGAGCCTCTGAGAAGGCCCAGAGCCAAGAGTGGGAAATTTGACCAAGGAACCCAGAGCAGAGCTTGATAAGCGCTTAAGTTTAGTGAGGAGTGATGGAAAAGGTAAGATATTCTAGAACAGGCCTTCTAGAGTGAGACAAGCTGGGTTTGAAATCCAGCTCCCTAGTAAACTTCTCTGTGCTCGAAAATGGAATTTTACTAGAAACTATCTTAAGGATTATTCTAAAAGTCAAGTGAGAAAATATGTGAAAAATAAGAAACCCAATAGTAACTATGGCTATGAATAAATTGTAGTCAATCTGAGGATGGGAACACACACCTTGACTTCCTCATGTCATCTCTAGCTAACTCTCTGTTGTCTTTCAAACTGTTTACAGGCTCTAAAGACAACAGCCCCACTTAGCTCTCCAAGAGATGGTGAAAAGGCTTATTTTACCTTCAATTTCCCTTTTTTTCCAACTAAAAACTTATTCCATTTCTTCTCCATATGACCTCCCCTCCTGCTTTTGAGGACACAGAGCTCCCACTCCTTTCCAAAGCTAACCTCTCTTGTCCCCTGTGTTCGTTTCTGAAAGGGTCCTGTAGGATGAGCCCATCCCCCTTTTGCAGTTATAGTAACCCCTCCATTGTTCTTTCCCTTCAGTCTCTAGTCATGCTCAAGTTTTCTCTGGCTGTGTACACCTTTCCTCCGAAGGGCTTGGTTAGCACTGCATACTTCTTTCCTTCCCTGCATAAGCTAAACTCCCCTCTATTTGAGCTTTGGCCCTTACTCTGCTAAAATAGCTGGTTTGATGGCCACCAAAGCAGAACCTAACAGGTTTTACCACACCTTATTCTATTCGAGCTTTTTGTGATTCTGAGTTTACTTTCTTAGAAGCAGATTCACTCAGACTGAAAGGAGGAGGTGACGAGAGCTGATATTCCTGCTACACAAAGACAGGCATTTCCTCTCTTTCCTGACTGCTCCTCTCAGTCTTCTTTTCTCCGGCTGTTCATGTTCACACCCTCAAGGATTCTAGACACAGTTCCCCACTCAATATTTCCTCTAGACAACCTCGTTCAAGCTCATGACTTACATTTCTTTGCAGGTCATTCCTTCACTACCGTCCTGAGGTTGGAATTTCCAATTGTCTTTTGAAAATCTCATGTCACCTTTTTCATTCATTTATTCATCCACTCAACAAATATTTATTGAGTGCCACTGAAACATGTCTAGAACCATCTCATTACTTCTCTTTATCCCCAGCCCCACCTGCATTTTGATCTGTATTTTTTCTGGAGAAATGACACCTTGATTATTTCACCAGAATGAGGATGTTAGAAGTCATCTTCAACCTCCTCACCTACACAGCTACTGAGTCACGTGGCAGTATATACTGGCTACTCTTACATATGACCACTGTTCTTTCAAGATGCTAGAGGCTAGCTTATTTCTTAGGGGCAAAAGCTACTTCTATTTCTCTTTGCAATCTCCCAAAGTGAGTTAATATAGTTTCTAGGACTGAGTGGAACTCTATAAATATTGTTAAATTATACCAAGTTGAAATCATTCATGAAGTGACGGACAGTTATGGTAAGGATCTTAAAAGACATTTAATTCTTTGGAAAAAATGCAAATTCACTTAGTTATCAATTAATACCTGCAATTAAAGATTCCAAAATTCTATAGAAATGATCAGAAAAATTATGTAAGAAAATATTAATTTTGAAGATGGAAGAGGACTTGTTCAGAGAGAAGATTATTCTTTGTTTAGCGAAAAAATCTTGGACGTGAAAGATGCAATCACTAAGGTTAAATTGCCTTGTATATAAAAGTATCAAGAATTGAAGACCGAAAACCAAAAGGGAAGAGAGCAGAGGAAGAAAAAGAGGAGCTTAGAGAAGTGACGTGAGCCAACGATGTTATCAAGGACCTCCACAAATAGAGCCAGAACAAGGTTAAGAATGGCTGAGTGAGTTTTACACAGAGGGGTGTCCAGTATATGATTTAACATTATTGGCTGTTCTGTGCTGTAATTTGATATAACTTTCATTGTTCTTTCCTATATTTTATTTATTTAATTTTTTAAATTGAAGAAATGATTTAAAAATTTTTCCCCCATCTACCTCCTCTCTCCCTCCTCTCCTCTGGTAACCACTAGTCCATTGTCCATGTCCATGAGTCTCTGTCCTGTTCATTTGTTGCTTTTAGGTTTCTATCCCACATATAAGTGATATCATGTGATTTTCAATCTTTTCTGTCTGGCTTATTTTGCTTAGCATGATTCTCTCGAGTTCCATCCATGTTGTTGCAAATGGCAGTGTTTCATCTCTTCCTACGGCTGAATAATATTCCACTGTATATATGTACCACAGCTTCTTTATTCAGTCATCTGTTGTAGGGCACTTCAGTTGCTTCCATGTCCTGGCCACTGTGAATAGTGCTGCTATGAACATCGGTGTGCAGATATCTTTTCAGATATGAGTTTTCAAGTCTTTTGGGTAAATACCCAGTAGAGGGATTGCGGGATCATATGGTACATCCATTCTTAGTTTTTTGAGGAAACTCCGTACTGTTTTCCACAGTGGCTGTACCAATTTGCAGTCCCACAAGCAGTGTATGAGGGTTCCTATTTCTCTACACTCTTTCCTATCTTTTAGAACCTCAATAAAATTCTGCTATGTGGCACCCTAAGTCAGTGGGTATGACAGCCATGGAATAGGCCACTCAGATCTCTCGTGAGGAGAACTGTGCAGATGCAAACAGTGCAGATATGTCAGCCTCCAGCTGTTGCACGTTTGGGACCCTCTGCAGTGTTTACTATCTCCACGGGTTGCACCAGCTAATGAGTGAACACAAAAAGGAACTATCATTGGTCCATTTCTGTTCAATGCAGGACTCCTCCAGTGTCTGATTTTTGCTCTAGATCTCCCCCATCTGCCTGCTCAGGACTTTCTCAGCTGGGCTGTGGCTTGAGGCAATTCCTTCCTTCTCTTTCTCTCTTCACATGTATCAGACTTGCATCATGGTTTAAGGTCCCCCACCTACTCTTGCTCTACCTCTCTCTCCCCTTTATCCTTAACAAGCATTTTCCTCAAGGAATCTTTTGCAGCTCTAATTCTGTCTTGATGACTGAATCTCAGGGTACCTGAACTGACAGAATGGGTCTCTCTCTCTCTCTCTCTTTTTTTTTTTTGGATAGTGTGTGGGGAAGTGCAGGAAATGGAGCAGTCTCCAGGATGGCGTGACACCGTGTGGAAAAGGGACAGCACACACAGGAGAAGAGACAGTGAGTAAGGATTGAGAATTTGGTAGAAGTGAGAAGTGACTAGAAGAATAACCTTCTGAGAATCTCTAGGAATTTGGAGAGAGGTGCTAGGTTTCCCATTTCATTTTAATCTTAAAGGATAAGGTAACTTCAGCTGCTGAAAGACTTTCTGGGATATACAGGCATCTTGTGTGTGGACAAGTCAAAGCAAGAAACTCATAGTATACTTCATGAAGGGAGACCTGCAAATTGAGGGGAGTGGAGAGTGCTAAGAGTGTTCCTAGAGCTTGTCATTGTATCTGCAGCACCTACCACAGGGCTTGGCAAGGAGGAAGCTGGTGAGACTTGTCAAAACCTCTACGTGAGCACAGATTTCCTGATCTGGGCGGATTACATTAAGGACACTCAATGAACTTGTGAATGATGTCACCAAATCACAGTTAGTAATCATTCAGAAATTTGGAAAAAGGAAAAATGTTATGAACTAGGCATTGAACAATGTCCGTGTGGTGTTCCAAACAAACCAGGATGATATGCTTTGTTAGCTCAGAGTATGAACACATTATTTTTACTTTTACATTTTAATGTACTTTCTTGACTCTTCAAGGTGGTCTGTATCTCTTTCCATTAAGGCTACCTCTTCCCCTGATTGTGCACCAACCCCGAGACTCACTTGGTGTAAAGGAGGGAAGCGAGGAGTGCTAATATTATTGGCTACTCTTAAGTGCTGCTCTCCATGCATTTTATCAAGCTCTGTTTACATGACTGAGAGAGTCAGCTAAGGAACTTCTGCAGAGAAAGTCTGCTCTTTGTTCTGGTATAAACATCTCTCCGACACCCTATTACCCAACAATGCCACGTGGATTCTACTAACTAATGACCAGTTATTTCATGAGAGATTCAAGAAGATTCTATAATAGATTATAAAGGCAGTTACAATAGCCTGTCACATGACGAATAATCGAAGAACCGCCAGTGTTTCACTGAGGATATATGGCCCTGCACGGCCACAGGATGTTTAAAGGAGAGCACCTATACAAATTTACTATTTATGGTCTTAGTTCTGAACTGCTTTTCTGGACCTGTCCCTCTTACTGTTTCTCCTCTACTTGTGACTCTCTGAGCTAACCCATGTCTTGTTTGATGTCTTTCTTCTGTTCTCTGTCGAAACTTTGAACTTGATTTTCACCCAGTTTCCAGTCTTGATATGACCTTGGCTCCTTCCAGCAAAGACTCTGGTCCTCCCCTCTATAAGGCTGCATTTAGTTAGTTCAGGTAAACACCGCTCCTAGGTAAAATGTAAAATCTTTCAATTGGTGCTCCACTTCTGGGGATGAGACACCTTGTAATTTTGATACGGGAACTGGATACTGGGGAAGGCATGAGCTGACATTGTGTGCCTTCAAATATTTAGAAGAGGCATTTTTCCTATTGTGGTCCCAAAGGATAGAAATAGTGGGACATGAGAAGGACAGAGTACAGCTTAAAAGCAAAACAAAAAGGTATTTGACAGCAGTTAGAGTAGCCACAGCTGTCATTTTCTTGTTGCTGGAAGGTGCTGAAGGAAAGGCTGGTTAGTGATCAAGTGAAAACGTTTGTAAATGGAGTCTTGCATCCTCTGGATCATTTCACTAAAGGTCTCCTGGTTCTGTCAGTGCTGAGGTTCTCAGAATCAAAACTTTCATGATCCTTTGAGTTAAAAAAAAAAAAAAGTCAGGTGCCTGACTGAAGGTAACAGCATAGAGGGTCCCTCGCAAATGGCTGCCACCACGAAGGAAAGCAAACATTGAGATGAGAAGCAGCAGAGTATGAACCTAGATTGGGAAATAGGAATCATATCCTCAGAAAGGTCTGGCAAATTATGTTTTCCTGTGCCAAATGGAGTGGCTTAGACCTAAAGAATGTCTGCAGTTTTCACCTTCCCACATGGCTACTCTAATAATTAGTTTTACTACTTTTTTCACAAGCTACTGCTTTAATTATTTTAATTAGATTGTTCATGCACCCGAGTTGTTTATAAGTACTTTTTATAGCACATCGATAAACAGTAGAGGGAAACTACCACCTTGGAGGGAGCCAGGGTTTTCACTAAGTAAGCCATGGCCCAGAGCATGGAGATAGCATCTTCTATTCTGAACTAGCAACACACAGAATCCTGGGACATCCTTAGAGAGAATGTGAGTCCCCTCCCTTGGGCAGAGCCCAAGTCTTTCTGTGTTATCTGTGGTCATCGTCCCTTCAGTCAAAGCAAGAGAGAGCAAATAACTTGTTTTCTGTATGTTCCTCTGACAACCACCACCACAAACACTGAAGGTTACAGATGGTTAGTCGCTCAACTTTTATTAAAATTCCACATACTTGGCATTTCTTAGCTATCTGTTTTGACTCCTGGTTCCATTCCTTACTACGTCGTGTGAAAAATAACTTCTCAAATTCTCAGTTTGCCTATCTGTCAAAGGAAAGTAAGAACATCAAACTGTTTGAGTTTGGAGGATTAAGTGAGTTAGCATCGGCTGCGCGCTAAGACAGTGCAGCGCAGAGGCACAAAGTGGTCATTTGATCATTATCTCCTCCTTTTGCTTTCTTTTCTCAGCCTCCTCCCTCTCTTCCCTCAAGGCAATTTTGACATGCCAAAATTGGGATTCCTTGGTTCCCGATTTCAGGGCTCTCTTTTGCTGCGTTATTATTCTTGAGCCATTTTTTTTATATTAGTAAGAAAGACAGAAAATGAAATAAGTTGAGATAACAATTTTTAAGGAATTATTACTATCCAAGTTGTCCTATTGAAATACTTGAAAGACCGCAAGTCCCTTTTCTCCCTGGCTGTTACATCAGACTCTCTAAAACGATGCACACTTGCTATTTGGAGCATGTGTCCCTCGGCTGTGTTCTCCACCTCTTAGGGCTGACGAGGCGTTGGGAACGTGCTGCTGCAGGTGCATGCAGCTCCTCAGGCTCTGCCCAGGGCTTCAGAGGATTATTTCCTCAACCCCCACCCTGCCACCTCCAGTCAGGGACAAGGACATGGGGTTTTGCTAGCCCAGGACCCTGCATGTCTGTCCAAAATTATATTTTGAGATTTTCTTTGAACAAAGCCTAGGACTTCTGAAAGCCCTGCTGCTGTGCTGCCACTGCGAGAATTGCCTCTCCTTTGCTCCTGTGGAAACTTCTAAAGGAAAAGAAACCGGGAGTCACCAAAGCAGCGCTTCTTCACAACACTCCGTCAAAACAGGAAACTGGGACTCTTTTTAGTGCATGCCAAGAACCCCATCCTTTCTATGCTGTGGGGCTGTGAAATCACCACCAGGGCAGTATGATTTAAAAAATGTTTTCACTAAAACTAATATATTAACAGAAACAAAAATTTCTCTACAGGTTCTTCTATAACTGGTATCTAGAACAGGGGAAAACATTTTTGGGTTATGTTGAACTGAAATGTTTGCACTTGGCCTCAAGTGTTGTATTGTTCCAATTAAATACCATAACCACATGTTATTTTTATTAAAACCACCACCAAAGGAAGAACTGGTCACTTAGGTTTTCAAAAAGAATCTTTTGGCTCCATCTTGTGATTCTTTTTGGTATAAGTCTCTTTTCTTTAAACAAAACCGAAGCGGCTCACTTGTTTTCAAAAGGAGGTTTCCGGCACCCTCTTGTGGCATGTCGCAGAACTGAGAAAAATGACAGCTACAGAGGTTAATACCCTGTCCCAGGAAGTGTGCAGGCATTTGCTCACTCGCTTTCATAACTGTAAGCGATGCCCTGAAGAATCATAGAGTAGTCGGCTTATTTATTTGTTTTTGTAAATTTGAAGCTCAAGGTAAGGAATTTTGATAAAGTCTCATTTTAACCTCAAAAAATGGAAATTGTGGCGGAAGTGGGCAGCAGAAACTTTCAAAATTATCCTGACTTGAGAACCTCTGAGACAGCACACTATGAAATCATTGAGACAAATGGAGAAAATAAAAGCATCATTATAGCCGGTGTAACTTAATTTTCCCAAATTGTCCTGAGACAGGGGGAGAAGAGTGGAAACAATGAAAAAATGCCATTGGCCTGGCTGCAAGATCAACCCCTAGAAAAATGGCACCAAACTATCAATAAGGGAAGTTGAAGGAGAATTCAACTGAGAAACACATATTCAAAATAACACATGTGCATAATTTTTGAGTATTTTATCATAGCCAGGGAGAAAAGAAACTGGGGGAGGCCGTAAATTTTATACCCCCTGCAGCCTGAGAATGTACCACCCCACCGATGCTGAGTCCTGTGAGTATGTAAGATTTTCATGATTGCAATGTGTGATTGCATCATAACATGTCATTGTTATGTTTACAGAAAATCTAGAAAAGACTCTCATGACTTGCTGACATTTGGGCTCCCTATGGGTTCTGGCTTTCAACTTCATCTACTATTATGTCTTTTTTTTTTTTCCTGCGCCATTCTTCTTGAGCTGACTCGATTAACGATTTTAATTCCTCTTCGTATTTGGTATTAGCTTAAAGATTTAGATCTCCTTCCACATATAGAATCTTCTAATGGTTTCCTCATCTCTTCTACTATTTTCTACGAATGTCTCAATGTCCTAATTTAAATATTTCAAAATGTCACACTTTTCTGCTATCATTTTTAACCTCTGATTTCTTTCTATTATCAATATTTTGTTCATTCATTCATCATTTAGTTGATAATTACCTCTTATATTCCAGGCAGTGTTAAAATCTGGAGATATATAAGCATTAACCTGGACCCTAAAGAGCCCACTGCAGTCTAGTACTAAAGAAAGAACAGAGAAATTATAATATATTATGCATAACAAGTAATGGAATGCAGGTGTCAATGAAGGGCTACAGGAGCCAAGAAGAAGACATAATTGTTCTTCAAGGTAGTCCAAGAAGGTTTCACAGAGGAGCTGGCAATTAATTGGGTGCAAAGGATGCATAGGAATTTGCCAGGCAAAGAGCACTCCAGGCAGAATGAATAACATGCAAAGACAGATCTGTGAATGAGTCTGATTCGTTTCTATTCTTGCTTCTCAGATACTCTTCTTCAAAGATGGCAGCCTTTTTCCTTCCTCTTCTTGTGGATATGCTCCATACCAAATGGGTAGTCACCATGTCACTGAATTCATTTCTCTACCCACACTAGTACTCCTGCTCCAGGCTTTGCCACTCTCTCACTCATCACTTCTTTGTGTGACTTTACTTTCCCTTTCTGCTTACATCTAGTTGCCAGAACCTGTCACTTCTCCCTCTGTCATCTCAGTTCATCCATCCCTCATCTCTTGGCCTATGACCATGACTGCTATTCAGACACAACTTACTTCTGGAATCTGGCAAAAACCTCCTGACTGGCTCGTGGCTTTCAGTCTCTCCCCTTTCCAATCTGTCTGACCATCAGCTACAACTTATGGAAACATAGTTGGGATGTTGGATCACTTGCTCATGGCCCAGCTGCAGGGCAAGCAGGAAAAGCAAGTGTCCTTTCATGGAAAATAAGTTCTGTGGTAATGAATACATGGAGATGGCAGTAACATAGGAACCAACAAAGTGGCCACCACAGCCTAAAATTTATGCCCTTGACCCTAGAAGACCTGGTTGATTTCCTCCTTAGATTCCTTCCTCACAGTCTTTGCTATGGCCTATCAGGCCCCACATACTCTACCCTCAATCCTGTTGTTCTTCAGGTATGACAAACACTCTCCCACCTCACGCCCTCTGTGCTTACTTAGTGCTCTCCCTGCATTCTTTACTCTCTCCACTACATGGTTCCCTTTCTTATTTCCTCTAAATTCCTTCTCAAATGTCACTTTCCTGAGAGGTCTCCCCAGCAACCTCCTGTAGAATAGCAGTGCCCCTTCCCTCACATGCCCTGATCCTTCCTGAAAATTCTTACTGGACCCGGCTTATTTATGTTTGTTTACGTTCTGTCCCAACTCCATGACAGCAGGGACTTGGTCCACTTTGTTCCCTGCTGTATTCCTGGGGTGCAGAAGAGTGTGTGGCACATAGTCAGTACTGAGTAAACACCAGCTGAATATAAAATGGAAGAGTCAAGTTTTCTTACCTCTATTTTTAGCAAGGTCTGTATTTTTCCAGCCATGGGATGGGTGAGATTTTCCTCCCTGTAAATGCTGGGGTAGAATGGAAAGGGAGGCTTTGGTTGCTCTGAAAGCTTTGTCTTCTGGACACGAGTCATTGGCTCAGACATAGGCACCTCCCCAAACCCAAGTCAAACAAAGCAGAAAGTGGTTGGTTCAGGGCTAGAAAGGTGGTCCAAGTTGTGTGACCCAGCTAAAGTGCCCTTGGCTCAGTGGTTAGGGAAAGGGGAACTCTATTCTCTGGGTGGGCAAGACTTGTCCTGGTAAGAATGGAATGGCTGCAGGTACATTCTATCAAGAGAAACTCTAGCCTGAGGACCAGGTCTGCAGCTGAGCAGAGGGCATCACGGACAAGTAGAGCCAGAGACCCTACCACAATGTGAACCTCTCCTCTAACTCTGCTGGATCTTACAACTGCTGGAGTAAACTAATGAATTGTGTTATTAAGTCAGCTCGAGGTCACTTTTTCTTTTTTATGTAACCTAAAACATCCTGATACACTTCCCTTAGATGTTACAATGCCCTGGGTGATGTTTTAAGAAGGACATTGATAAATTAGAATATTTATTATTGAGTGAATGAATTCATTCACCAGGTATTGATGGAGCATCACACAACTACTTTAGAGAGTGAAGTAAATAATAAAAGATATAAAACCTACCTCATTTGAGGGAAAATGACAAGAAATAGGAAGTGTTTAGCCTCAAAGATAGAAGACTTAGAAGGGTTATGATGGTACGATGGACGTCTTCATGACAGATGACATCTGACATATATAGTTGAAGGGGGTAACATATTTAGACATGAGTTGAGCTAGGGCATGCTGGAGTACAAGATTATCTTGATTCTGCTCTAGATGCCAATCTTGTCTTCTAAGGAGAAATATATTCACAGAGAGCATAGCAAAGAAGGCAAGACTTTGCAATTAGCTCAGACTTCAGTGCCAGAATGGCACTGAAGAAGGTTGACCTGGAGGAGTTCTTTCCCTTGTGCTCCTTGAGCCCTTCCTTCTCCATCTACCATCACCTTAGCTGCTCATACTACAGATGATAGATGAACCTTCCATGCTCCCTACAGTCCACAGACACCTGGCATTGCAATGGCCTCCTCAAAAGTTGGTTCAAAAAATTTCCGACTCTACTTTTCTCAGCTTCTCCTGATTTATGCACTTTGGTAAAGTTGTTTGATCATTGAACGCAGTTGTGCACAGAAAGAGATCATTTCTCCTTGGCTTTCTGACTAATGATCATGACAAAAAGGTGGGAGGTAAGATAGACTTATTTTGAAAATTTGAAATTCCTCCCTACCATTCCTGGGCATAGTATGTCTATCTCTTCCCTAAAGTGACCTCAGGCCAGTGTGGTTAGTACACCCTCCAGATGGCAGCTCATCCAAAACAAGGCCTGGAAGATTCAAACTTAATTCTGGTTCTGCTGCCTGGATTCTCAAATTGGATTTGATTGAGGGTAAGGGTAATTGCCGTTTGATTGAGCACACAGTCACCAAATTCCCCTGCAGTGACACACAACAGCCAATGTGCGGGCCAAAATAGGTCTCTATGATTTCCATAAAAATGTCCAAGTCATTCTTGCATCTTTTATTTTTTTGAATAAAAGTTCTGGATGTGCTTAGGAGATGACTGCAAAAAGGTGAAATTATGGATACTGAATTGAATGCACCAATTTTGAAGCAATAGAAGGCAGTCAATAATAATAATACCTAGAGGGAGCACTTCAGAGTCTAAGGGACACAGGGGATGAAAGGGTTTTGAATGATGTTTGTTTTTCAAAACCACCCCTAGAGCCTTTCTTATGAAGGAAAAAAAAAACAAAAAACAAACAAACAAACAAACAAACCCAAAAAAACCCTGGTGAGATGCTTGCAAGTGCCCTAGAGTTAATTGATTGTTTTTCCTCTGACAGTTGGCTCTGACTATAGTTTGACCATCGGTTTCCCTAACCTTACTGAGAAGTCAGTCAGGAACAGCAGGGAACAGCTCTGGCTTCTGTATATCCCATAATCTTCTTCACCCTTATTCTCAGAACTATCACCAAGTCATTTACCCAGATGGACAAATACCACCCAGTTGGTGGTATGGACAAAAAGGACAGATTGGACTGACTGAACTCAGACACTCCTTCTAAAAACAAAGACTGAATTCAACTATTTAAACTGACGTGGAAATTTGCAGGTTTACCTGGTGAAGAGGTTATATTGAAGGCACTGTCAACATTTCCCTCTCAATTATATAGGTCCTACATAGGAACCCCCAACAATTGTCAACAATACTTTTCTTCCCCTGGGTATGATGCACACTCTTGTGACTGTACTTCTTTCATGGAACCCAGACATTTTCCTTCTTGCCTTCTGAAAACACAGTGAATTGCAACTTATCAGTGATCATAAGAAATTTTCAAGTGGTCAAAGAAGCATCACTGGCAGATCATGTTGCCCTCGGAATTGAAGAGAGAGCTCCGAAAAGAAGCTACTTTTGGTTACTTAGGAGAGATTCCCAGATAGATAACTGATCTGTACCTTTTATGTGCAGTTTTACATATTCAAGAGTCATCAAATAGAAAAAGGGTTCAGAATTCGTTCCTGACTTTAGTTGAAGTGATCGACTCTACTACCTCATCCTTGGGAAAGCATTCAGGTTTGCCAAAACTCACAGCTTGGGGTGGTTATGTTGAGAGAACTACCCTAGACTTTCTCTTTGAGGCCCAAGATAGAGTTTGTGAAATCACTGATACATCTGCTGGACCTAGACTTAATGTCTCAGGCCAAGTGGAAAGATCAATATAGAAACTTAAAAAGCAAAATCCCCTGACAGTCTAAGGTAGAACCTGATGACATACGGGATTTATTTAGCTGCCTGGGTCTGGAATCCTGAAAGGCATGATTAAGGTCAATACTTCAGGTTGACCTCATCCTCCTGATTGGAGTCCTGTTAATAACAGCTTAATTAAATGCTGTTTGAGACAAACTGAACAGATTTGGTCTCTCTATTAGTCAGGTTAATCAGAGTGGCTAATGGAATGGTATACTCATGGGAAAATTTTCCACAATGCAAGTCAGTGTAGATAAGAATGCTTATTGTCTAGTATAATAAAGATAATGTTTTCTTTTGCAACAAAGAGCAGACAGGCTTACTTTATAAAATATTTGGGTTCCTTAAGCTTGAGATTTCCCTCCTGTGATGGAACCTGTTAATGGTATGTGCAAGGGTCACCTGGTCCTTTTTGCATTACCTTCTGGGATCTGGGACTAGGATAACCAAAACAAATGCTCATACTTTGGCTACTGCTATTGCTATAAGTAATAAAGTCCTTTGTCTTTGACCCAGGAGTCTCCAGTCTTCTGCCAGCCTCCATGAAACTGCGGCTTTCAAGTAGGGAAAAATGTGAGACCCTTCACAGTTCTTGACATCAACACATCTTGTTTAAAATACTCCTAATGGGTTAAAGTGTTTCACCAAGCATGCTTAAGATAATCCTGTTCCCCTAATAAGGGACTAAGGTGACATTTGGTGTCCTTTGCAGCTTTCTCCCCATTTGTAACCTTGGCTGTGCTCTTTAAATAGCCATCTCCCCAGAGGTAAAATTGCCTCAATGGATCTCTCCAGATTCTGCCTCTTGTGTTCTCTTGTGCCATCCTTTCTCACCCCTGCAGCCTGTTTTTGCTGTTTGTCCACCCTATTGTAGTTGTCACTGTTGGTTGGCCATCCAGTATCCATTCTTTACTATTCTCCTATCCCCATCAGGATGAGCTCCTGACAGAACCCAAATACCATTCAGATATTCGCTTATTTCTAAGTAGCCAGAGGAAGCTGACTCCACCTCCAGCTTTAGAGATGGAATGGATTGGTCAAAGAGTAACTCATTCATTCCCTTTGCCAACAGATCAATTCTGGCCAACGCATTAGAAATCTGAGGAGGAACTTCTCTGGAATGTTATCTTTTTTTCTTAAAAGTACAGAGGAGTGAGGAGGAGAGAGGTAGATAGGATAAAAGGGGTCAAATACACCATGATAAAAAGAAATCTAACTATGGGCAGTAAACACACAATGAAATATATATATATATATATATATATATATATATATATATATATATGCCTTATTGTTGAATTGTACACCTGAAACCCTGGATTTCATTAGCCATTGTCACCATAATAAAAATAAATGTTTTTTAAAAAGTTAAAAAAAAATAAATTTAATTTAATTAATAAAAAATAAAGTGATTATTGATAGGTTAAAAAAAAAAGAAGCTCACAGAAAGAAACACATTCTATTTCTAGATGTAATGTTTGGAGTTTCTGTAGCCATTTGTTACCAGCTTGAAAATAAAACCAGTTCAAGATGGCAGAATGGAGGTGATGACAACGTTGTGCTGATTATGTTGTCATAAGAAACTTGATGCCCAAAGCTTATATTGTCATAAGAAACTTCTGCCTCTAGCAAAACCTTATACATTCTTCTGTTAATTTTAATCACCTGACAAACAACATAATTACTCACATTATATGACATGGGAGCAGGAGGGGACAGACAAAATTAACAAACAGTATCAATCCCTGCCCTCTGTCCTTGGAAGTTTCTTCCTCTCTCCTCATTGAGAGTTCTTGGCAGCAGGGAAGGATGCATGAGAGGATCCAGGCTTTGCATTTGGATGCTTCTGCAATTCATCTTCCCTGCCAATCTCACCACTTCCCAACACCACTCTTTAATTTTCACAATTATTTTAAAAAATCAAAGAAACTAGGAGCAAGGTAAAATGCATGCTAAGTACAGGGGCAGAAGTAAATTAAGAGGTGGTTCTGTTTGGTTAATTGAGGAGCACACTATTGCTTAATCCTGGGGAAACACTCTTTCAAATGCTAATCTTACTGAAATGATCTCATAAAATCTGCAATAGAAGTGTTTAGCAACTCATTTCTAGGTTTTTTGTTTTTTGGGTTTTTTTTTTGGAACTAGAAGGTGTGTTATCTTGAAACAAATAGAAATAGAAAGGTTTCACATTTGAGGGATTCTAAAATGTTAATTGGATCCCTTTATATCTAAACATGGGGGACTTGTTTTTTTTCCCCTAAAATCTTTATTAAACATGACAATTATAAACATCTGAAGTTTCTTTCTTAAAGCATCCTAAATGAAGCAGATGGTTCAATTTGATCTGAATTTAGAGCCAAGAAAAACCTTTTAGGTAGGTCTCTTTTGTAACCCACACTGGGCTTGGAGGACAAAGGTCAGAGCTTTGAGAAATCTGTTTGTTTTTCTTTTTTCTTTTTTCTTTTTTTGTATAGAGAGCTAAAGAAGAGGGAGCTCAAAGAGGGTGGGGATTTTTCTTTGTGTGCAGTATAGAAGAAATTATCTATTTATTTTACATTTTAAAAATTCAAGTATTCTTTTCTCTAGACAGAAAAAAAGAGAAAAATACTAATAGGTATTAGGGAAAAATGGAGGAGCTACAATTATGAAAGGCTTATATATTCTATTGGAATGCTTTGTTATTGGAGAGTCCTCCTGGTTTCTTAGCAGAGTAAGTACAAAGCCAAGGAGATGGTCAGAGTGATGTGTTTATCTTTGGAATAAAGCACCAATCCTCACTTTAGAGAAGAAGTTGTTATTTAGTTATTCTGAGTGATTTAAAGGGATTGACTCTTCAGCAAGGTCCCAGCCCTGTCCCTGCACAAGTGAATTCAAGGTGCTCGTGAACTCTCTTCTAGATAGTGAGGGTCTATTTGCATTGTTCACAAATGATTTTCTGATACAACTCTTGCTGAGTAAGAGAAAAATAACTAGATTTCTTCTGATCCCAACACCAACAATTAATGGCCAGGTACTATTTTTTTAAAGTTATATCATATTTTAAATCAAAACATTTGTTACTCTTGGGTCACAGTCACTGGAAGGGGAAAAAGAAAACTTCTGTTTCTTGACCTAAGTGCTGGTTCCATTCACGTGTTCAGTTTGTGGAAGTTCAGTATATACCACTCAACCCCCTAAACAACTTTATGAACCTAAATGTCCATTGAGAATTGAATGATAAATACATTGTTGAATATTTACACAATATACAGGGTGTTGGATTTTGTCAAATGTTTTTTTTTCCAGCATTTATTGACATGATCAGATGATTTTTCTTCTTTAGCCTATTAATGTGATAAATTATATTCATTGATTTTTCAATGTCAAATCAGCCTAGCATCCCTGGAATAAATCCTACTTTGTCATGGTGTATAACTCTTTGCTGAATTCAATTTGCTTAGATTTTGTTAAAGTTTTCACATTTATATTCATAGCAGATATTGGTCTTGAGCTTTTCTTTTTTGTACAGTCTTTATTTGGTTTTGGTATCAGGACAATATTAGCTCTCTAAAATAAATTAGAAAAAAATCCTGCCTCTTCTATTTTCTGGAAGTGATTGTATAGATTTGGCATTAATTTTCTCTTGGTTTAATTCTACAGTGAAACTGTATGGAGATTATTTTTGAGAGTTGTAAGATTACAAATACAAATTCCTTACACTTTATAATACTATTCAAATAATTTATTTTATATTGACTAATTTGTGGTAGTTTGTGTTTTTTAAGAAATTCATCTGTTTCATCTAGGTTGTCAATTTTATGTGTGTAGAGTTGTTTATAGTATTCCTATATTACCCTTTTGATGTCTGTAGGATCTGTAATAATATCTACTATTTCATTTTTGATATTGGTAATTTATGCCTTTTATTTTTTTCTTTGATAGTCTTGCTAGAGGTTTGCAAATTTCACTAATCTCTTCAAAAAACCAGCTTTTTGTTTCATTAATTTTCTTTGTTGTTCTACTGTTTTCAATGTCATTGATTTCTGCTTTTATCTTTATTATTTTTTTTCTGCTTGCTTTAGGTTTATTTTGCTTTTTTTAGGTTCTTGATGTAAAAGTCTAGATAACAGATTTGAGATTTTTCCTTTATTCTAATAGATGCATTTGGCACTATACATTTCCTTTTCAGCACTGTTTGAGTTATGTATCAGATTTTAATATGTTGTATTTTCCTTTCATTCAGTGCAATTAATGTATATCTGGTTTGTTTCTCTAAGACTTCTTTGACCCATGAATTATGTAGATGTTTATTTTTCAAGTGTTAATAGATTTTTTTGGTTAACTTTTTGTTATTAATTTCTTATTTGAGCCCATTGTTTTTGGAGAACATACTTTTGTGTTTTGGGGAGGTTTTACATTACTAATTCTATTTCATTTGTGGTAATCAGTTGGTTCAAATTTTCTGTTTCTTCTTGACTCAGGAGATTGTACGTTTCTAGGAATGTGTCCATTTCTACCAGATTGTCCAATTTGGTGGCATATTATTGCTCGTAGTATTTTCTTATGATCCATTGTATTTCTGTAGAGTCCGTTGTTATTTCTCCTCTTTCATTTCTGATTTTATTTATTTGAGTCCTCTCTCTTTTTTCTGGCTAAGGATCTGTGAATTTTATTTAGCCTTTCAAAGAACCAGCACTTGGTTTCATTAATCTTCTGTATTGTTTTTCTAGACTCTATTTCATTTATTTCCACTCTGTTATTTATTATTTCCTTCCTTCTATTCTCTATGGGCTTTGTTTGCTGCTCTTTTCCTAGTCCTTTTAAGTATGAGGTTGCTTGTTTGAGCTTTTTCTTGTTTCTTAAGATAGGCCTATATTGCTATGAATTTCCCTCTTAGGATTGCTTTTGCTGTGTCCCATAGCTTTTGAGTCGTGTTTTCATTTTCTTTTGTCTCTAGATACCTTTTGATTTCTTCCTTTATAACCCATTCATTGTTTAGTAGCATGTTATGAGCTTCCACGTGTTTATGTATTTTCTAGTTTTTTTTTTCTTGTAGTTGTTTCTAGTTTCATACCATTGTGATTAAAGAAGATGGTTGATATGATTTTAATCTTCTTAAATTTATTGAGCTTTGTTTTGTTTTCTAACATATGGTCTTTCCTGGAAAATATTTCATGTGCACTTGAGTAGAATGTATATTTCGCTGCTTTAGGGTAAAATGCTCTGAAAATATCTATTAAATCCATCTGGTCTAGTGTACCTTTTAGGTCCATTGTTTCCTTGTTGATTCTTTGCCTGGAAGATCTATCCTTTAGTGTCAATGGGGTGTTAAAGTTTCCTACTATGAGTGTATTACTGTTGATTTCTCCTTCTGTCAATAATTGCTTTATGTATGTAGGTGCTCCTCTGTTGGGTGCATACATGTTTACTAGGGTTATGTCCTCGTGATAGATCAATTCTTTTATCATTATGTTATGCTGTTTTTTGTCTCTTACTGTAGCCTTTGTTTTAAAGTCTATTTTATCTGATATAAGTATTGCTACCCCAGCTTTTTTTTCATTTCCATTTGTGTGAAATATCTTTTTCCAACCCTTTACTTTCAGTCTGTGTGTCATTTGATCTGAAGTGGGTCTCTTGTAGACAGTATATGCATGGGTCTTGTTTTCTTATCCGTTTGGCTACTCTATGTCTTTTGATTGGTACATCTAATCTGTTTCCATGTAAAGTGATTACTGACAGGTATGTAGTTACTGACAATTTATTATTAGTATTTATTACTTTCTTTTTTACACTTTCCCTTCTTACAGAAGTCCCTTTAACATTTCTTGTAATACTGGCTTGCTGGTGATGAATTCCTTAAGCTTTTTTCCTGTCTGGGAGGCTCTTCATCTCACCTTCCATTTTAATTGAAAGCCTTGCCGGGTGGAGTATTTATGGTTGTAGATTCTTGTTTTTCATAACTTTGAATATTTCTTGCCATCCCCTTCTAGTCTGCAAAGTTTCCATTGAGAAGTCAGCAGACATTCTTATGGGGGTACCCTTGTAAGTAACTAGCTTCCTTTCTTTTGCTGCTTTTAAGATTCTCTCTTTGTCTTTGACCTTTGGCATTTTGATTGCGATGTGTCTTGGTGTGGGTCTGTTTGAATTCCTCGTTTGGGACTCTGTGTTTCCTGAACTTGTATGTCTAATTCCTTTACCAGATTAGGAAAGTTTTCTGTCTTTATTTCTTCAAATAGATTCTCAATCCCTTGCTCTTTCTCTTCCTCTTCAGGCACTCCTCAGTTTTGCTGCAACTTCTGTCCCTGGGTGTTCCCACTGTAGTCACAGAACACACTGAGACCAGTTGTGTCTGGGGTGGTCCCACAGACCCCTGCGCTCCCCAGACACAATACTGCAAACTCTGCCTGCTACTGATTACTGTGCAGTGGCCACCCTGTGCCAGCCAAAGTTTGTTTTCTGTATGGATTGGGAGACAGGGCTGTTGAGTGTGGGGGAATATCACTGTAAATGGGATGCCTGGGGAAACTTGTGGGTGGGGTGGGGCAGGTCTCAGGGAGAAAATGGCAGTCAGATCAGTACAGTCTCAATCTTGCTGCAACTTTGGTAACTTTTCCCACATTCCCGCAGAAGTCCCAGATTACAGCAAGGCAAGCTGCTGTCTGGGACTGGCCCATGGATCCCCAAGATCCACCCAAATTCATGTTGGCAGCAGTTATCTGCTTGACCCTGTCTCAGAAATGCACACTCACAGCACCGGCTGCCAGCTGAGAATACTAGGCCCTGAATAGATGCATGGCATGGCAGCCATCCAGCAACCAAATCCCAAACTGTAGGTTGGGCAGAGTGGGCTGACCTTCTCAGGCCAGCACTTCCTTACGGCCCTGTGAGAGGAGTCTGCACAGTCAAGCTGGTGTGGTCTATAGATGGCCTGGTAGGGGGGCTGTACTAAGGCACAATGGAGGCTGCTCTTCTAGCCCCCTGTTTTGGTGCCAGGTAATGCAGACTTTCTCAGTATGAATCCTGTGTGAGCCTCTGATCCATTGCTGGTGTCCAGAGTCAGTGTCTGGAGGTCAGAAAGTCTATGCGCGGGTCCTTCAAAGGGACGTCTAGGGTTTCAGTCTCCTTCCGTCTTACCCACATGGCTGGAATTCCCTCTGGTTTTTACAGTCAGAGTTATTGCAATATCCTCTTCCCTAGGCTGGGGCCCTGGGCGAGGGACTCCCCTCTCCTTCTGGGGAGCCACGGCAGCCTCACTCTCCCATCTGGTGATCCTCCACCCCGCGAATGCAGGTCCAGCCCAATTTGTGACTTTGATGTGGCTCCTTTATACTATCAGAAGTATGAGTTATGATCAGCTGGACTTCAGGTGATTCTCCACATTGATTATTTTATAATTTGGTTGTAATTTCAATGTGGAACTGAGAAGAAGAGAACCCTGCTTTTACCTAGTCTACCATTTTCCTCTCTAGGCTAATTTTTAACTGGTCAAATTGTCTTCACCTACTCAGACCTCAGCATAAAGACTCACACAGGAGATAAAACAGTGAAAAGATGGATTGTTTCTGGATGACATTGATAAATGATTCAATAAAATATAAAGTGAGAAAACAATCCAATCCACACTACATTAAAAAGAAATACTTTTCTTTAAATAGCCAGTGTTTTTTTTAATGTGCTTAAAATGTCATTTAATTTTTTAAAAAGTTTAGTGTATTACACGTTTCTGGGAAAACATCTTTTCAGTTTCTAAAACACTTTTAATTGGCTGTATGCAATGGCTGAGTGTCCTGAGTAGCAGGCTGGGGGAAGCTGTTTGGTCACTGCATGCCTTACTGTTTCACAGGTGTTATGCATAGTACATGATCTCTCTGTATAAAATGACTGGTTAAGCAGGAACTTACATAACACTCTCCTTCAAAGCTAATCCTGACCCCACCCTTTTATATCTTGGCTTTTGCAACCCATGGTTTATTTAAATCTTTCACTTTTTGTAGGGCTCAAAGCCAGAGCCATGAATAGGTTCTCTCCCAATCCAAGCTATGAGGATTTCCTCATCCTTAGATGGACAAAATTTGGTTACCTGTATCTCTCACTTAAAAACATAGGGGCAGCAGAGTATAATGGTTAAGACTTCAGGCTCTATACACAGCCCTCTGGATTCAAATTCACAACTTATTGGTCAAGTTCTTTAATCTATCTCAGCTTCTGTTTCTTCATCTGAAAATGGGGAAAATATCATAAGCTAATACTTAATAAAGTGCTTAGAAAAACCCAAATGGAATGAACAAACAAAATGTCACAATTACATACAATGGAATATGATTCAATCCTAAAAATAAACACAGCTCTGATAGATGATATAATGTGGATGAACTTTGAGACATTATGCCAAATGAAATAAGCCAGTCACAAAAAGACAAATATTGTATGATTCCATTTATATGAGGTACCTAGAATAGTAAAATACATACAGACAGAAAGTAGAGCAATGGTTGCTATGGGTTGGGAGAAGAAGAGAATAGAGAGTTATTGCTTATTGGGTACAGAGTTTTAGTTTGAGATGATGCAAAAGGTGGATAGTGGTGATAATTGCACAGTAATGTGAACGTAGTTAATGTCATTAGACTGTACACTTAAAATTTGAAGTGGTAATTTTTTGTTATAAATATATCATATCATAGAAAATGTAAAAAAGTGTATTATACTGCAATAATTTTTTTTTTTAAGGAACAGGGTCTGGTACATAGTAAATTCTGTGCAAGTGTTGTCATATTGCTTTCATTGTTCCTACTGTTGTTTTTTATGCCTTGAATTTTTATTTTTATTCAGTACTCAGTTTGATGTGCCTGCCAATGTACCTTGTATACAGTGAAACCCTGTAAATCATCGACTTATTATGACAGATTCTAAATCATCTGTTGTTTAATAGTAGTGTGGATCATGTTTTTAGCTAGTGGAGTGGATTTCGATGTTTTCTCTTTGGGAGGCTCTTAAACTAAGAGCCAGGAATTTGGAATCAGTTAGACCTGGATTTGAGTGTCAGTTTCACCATTTACCAACTGTGCACTTTTGGGAAAGCCAGTCTTCTCAGCTTCCGCTTACCTGTGATTAGGATAATATCTATTTTCCCATGGTTTTTTTTTTTTTTTTTTTTTTTTGTGGTGATGAAATAACATATGTTGAGAACATGGCCAATTCTGAGGACTCAATAAATGGTAGTTAACACAAACATTTTCTATCCTAAGCAATATTGCTGCCTTAACTCTATTGCTATCAGTCAGTTTCTGAAACTGACCTTTTGTTTAAAGCAGATGCCAATCCCTGCACTACTGTGGGCCTTTCTGCAATGAAGGACGGTGTCTGAAGACCATAACTGCTCAGGAGGATTGTAGGGTTTACTCAGCTCCTCAGGCCCAGCAGTCTCAGATGTACCAAGAAGATTCAAAAAGCCCAGCAGAGTGAAAGAAGAAGCTTTCTCAACTCAGAAGAACCTCCCACTTAATGCAGACTACTTTTAATTGTGAGCGACCACTCAGAGACCTTAAAGGAGGCAATGCTGAGTGAAATTAGAACCAAAATCCTGAGCCTCTCTCTAAAGTTCACAATAGACAGAGAGAGGGGAGTAGAGGAGCTATTGGTCTTAAAAAGCAGTGAACATTGCTCAGAGGCTGAGATTTGTTAAAAAAATTTTTTTGAATGGACACCATTGTGGATAACATGTGGATAAATTTGAAGACAGCCAAGAACAGGAAGTGTAGCTGCAACCATAACGATGAAACTCTGAGAGCTGAGTTTTTTTTCTGTAGCAAGAACCAGATGTAGACAGATTACATCTTGTTCTCCTTGAAACATCTCAGAGGGATTATTCCAGAGTGGAGTGTTGGGGAATACTCTTATCCCAGGAAAAGGGCAAGTAGTCATACTTCAAGGTGAGTGTTGGAAAACAATGGAGAGTCTCTTGGAACTAGCATTCCAGGAAGTCTAGAAGATGTCTTAAACAAATAAAATATAATTGTGGACTGGAATAACACCTTTGATTTCATAGTACCTGAGGTGACTTTTGCATACAAAACAAAGAGAGAAAGAGAGCAAACTGAGAAGAACAAAATGGAGTAAACATGTCAAGAAAACATACATACCTGAAGTGGAGGAGTTAAGAAGAGGGCCCAAAACTGTAAACACGCTCTTATATAAAGTAGTTAGCATCTGATGGGTTGTTACTGTCACCCATCCCCTGCCACCTATTAACATTCCTTTTAGTGCTACATCCTTGATGATACAAAGATACTCTGTATGTATCAGTCACTGTCTCAAACATGGACAAATTCTATTTCTCTGACCATGCGAAATATTTGCAACTAATTTTCCAAAGAACTTCACATTTCAGAGCCCCTACGTCTAAATTAGGAATCTTCTATCAATCATGACCTACAACTTGTGAATGTCACCTTAATCCAACTTCAGGAGAGGTTCTTCTATGTCACTAAGAACATGTCTTGTAATTTTCACGAACAGTGAGGAAATACACATACACACACACAACACCCCAACAGAATGTATATTATGTAATTGTAACTATGGAAAAAAGTTCAGGGGAAAAAAAGACTGAAAAAGTATTTACCAAAATGTTTACAGATGTTATATTCATTTTCAAATTTTTTGAAGTAAATAGGTTAATTTTATAATCACATTCTCTCTCTCTTTTTCTCTCTTGCTAATAGATCCACTTCTCCCTTCTAAGCAAAACACCTGTCTCTAGGCCAGGTAGTGTGGGTAGAAGTCTTTGTGGGATTAGCAAATTATTACTTAAATGGTGACCTTGAAAACCTGAAGCAATGAGTTCCTTAGAAGAGAGATGTAATATTAATTTAGATAATCCTAAATTATATTTTAATTTCATAAAAGTCTAAGAGTTTCATAAACATATTCTCACCTTTTCAAAGCAAATGTAAAATTACTAAGATATTTTAGGTTTTATTTTTTTCTGTTACATGTGATTAGTATTGGGAAGACTGTCAATTCAATTCAGCACATTTTCATCACTTACTATGTACAGGCAGTTTAAAGAAATGCAAATTTGCACTTTAATCCAGAAAGACAATAGACAAGTACATGAATAACAGTATCACAGGTCAGAATACGATCAATTCGGCAAAGAAAGTCAAAATGCAGTAGGATGTCCACTATAACTTCAAACTGCATAAGCTCTTTGTACTTTTTTTATAATCTATCGTGGTGCAGAAGAAAGAACAAGAAGCTTGAAGTTAAAAACACTGCGTTCAAGGCCTCTTTCTGCCACTGGAGCAAATCACATAGTTCTTCAAGGCCTGTTTCTCCATCTGTAAAATAGAGACAATATCTATCTCACATGGTTATTATATAGATTAAGTAATACAGATATAAATTGTATAATGGCATAAAAAGTGGCCTGGCTTTTAAGTTATCTGCTCATAGAAATGGCTGATTTTTCTATCCCTGTAGATGGTTAAAGGGGAATAGTCCATAATAGATATATTCTTTCATCATGGAAGTATCACTCTGACTGTTTTTAGAGTTAAATATTTTTGTTGTATATTTAATTTTTAATCTGAACCACCCATTATATATAATTTTATTTAATCATTTCTAAGTCTATGAAGTATGTATTATCCCCTATGTTTATTAGAAATCAGTATTTATTTCCACCTCCTTTTCTGCTTTTCTCTGAATTAAAGGAACTGGAAACTCAGAAACTACATTTCTGGATACAAATTAAACTGCAAATAAGTTACGCTTAACATATTTGGAAAAGGGAGGAGAAGTAAAGGGAATTCTTCCAGAAGAGGTGGAGGCAGGCTTGGCAGTTTTGGCAGATGTGAGTTTTTGTAGGTCTGGCCAGATTTGATGTAGCACAGCAGGACCCAGCCTTGAGGCTATTTTTTCTCACTAGCTCTAGATAGATAAAATTTGGAGAAGCACTCTACTTGTCCTATTTTGTGTTCCTTATCCATCCTGAGCAACTACTTTGTCCAAGGAAACAAAATTCTCTGAGAATACAGCAGCACCCATTTAGAGCACATGGCCAAAGATGACAGAAGCATTTTTCCTCCAAAATAAATAGATAACACAGACAAGCCACTGAGGGATTGTCCGAGCCTGAGTCTCACCAAAAGCAGTCTTACATGGATGCAGTTTATTTAAGGAGTGATCCTATGGAGCAGCAGTTGAGGGTGAGGGTCTAGAGGAAAAAAACAAAGAAGGAAAATCCCCGCAAATTCCATGATGCATTATTAATTGACTGGTTATCGTGGGTAGCTGGTGCTAGTCCTGCCAAGACCTTCTGAGGATCTTCATGAAATGAATCTTGAAACACTCCTTCTTGGGGAAGGAAGGAGAAAGCCATCCATCTCATTTGCTGAAGGTCTGTGAGAAGCTGGTTGTGCTCTAATGGACTGACACTGGCATGGACATCCTATACTCCTTCTGGTAAGGTACCATATCGGAAGTTAATAAGAGAACATAAAAACATAATGTGAGAACTAACTAAATATATATAATTGAGCTTATTAAATATTCCACAAAAAATGGCATAGATACAAAACTGATAGGATTAAAATACATCTTGGAGCAGCGATGATGCTGGTCACATTTTCTTCAGACCTCGTGTAGCCTGGAGTTAGAACATAACACAAGAGTCAAGGGGAAGCCCCTGGGTAAACAGAGGTGTTCAATTGAGTTTTTAAAAGTTTGATTAATGAAAAAAATAAATGACTCTGAGAAATGGACTTTCAAAGCTTTTCATTGAAATTATAGTCATGGTTGCCTTGTCTCCACCATAGCACTTCTAGAAGGCTGTCACCCTGAATAAGCCCTCCAACCTATGGTAACTCCCAACCCAATGTCTATGTTTGTAAACAGGTAAGTAGCTGTGAAGAAAATTTAGTGAATTTAGAATTCTGTGTCTATAGCAAAGTCTTCTTACTTAAAATCTAGATTCAAGAAGAAAAACACTATTTGTATTTTAACTGAAAGCATTCAGGACTGAGGAATTTTCTGCCGGTGCCAGCCGGCTAGATGAGTTCTGGAAACAAGAGAGACACGGTGAGGAAAAATAGACAAGAGACAAAAGCATGGGATCGAGAGGATCGGTCCGAAGAGCCGATGTGGAACTTTATTTCAGACAGCTTATATACAGGCTTATGTTTATGATTGAGTTGTCATAGTTATTCTCTTGCAAACAGTATTAATCTTATTATACAAGGTATGATGACACTGTGTAAAGGTCACATTTGTATTGATACGATACTGTTACCAGGGAATGAGGTCCTGGCGGTCCTCCAGTAGCCCAATGTACAGAGATCTTACTTCAGGGCTAGCTGAATATTCGAGAACAGTGAGCTCAGGGAGCTATTGTCTGTAAACAGACACCATGGGTGCAATGGCAGCTCCTTGGCTACCGTTAGTGCTATGGCAGCTCCCTCGCCAGTCCTAGAATCTAACCAGATTCAACGGGACGGCTCTCCACAATTTTCCCCAAATCATTCTTTTCAATAATTAATTACACTGCAAGCAGTTTAAGAAAAGCTACTTGGACTTAACTGTTTTAGGAACATTTATGCCCTAAAAGAATCCAGTATTGTGGTACCATCTCAGGGAATTTCCTGGTGAGAAGAAATAAATTCCTTACTGTGTGACACCAGAGTAGGGCTTACTCAGGTAGTTAAATTCTTTGCATGGAGTAGGAGTGGAGTGAGATAACTTTTCAAGTCATGGAATGTGGACCAAAGAAGAAAATCAAGGAGGTATTTGGGACAATGATGGATCTAGGAACCAAAGGAAAAGACCTAAATGTTAACGTATAATAAGGGAGTAATCCTGACTATGGGAAAGGAGGAAGCTTCTAAGGGCACCAGTATGATTGGGCCAGAAAAGCCAGAAGTGCTTAATTTGTTTTTCATTACTAACTAAATATTGTTACCTTTTTCTTTTAGTGAAAGCAATTTAAGAGGAAATCAGTCACAATATTCAATCACTGACATCTGCAAATGGTGATGTGTTCAAGGATAATGATCAGAATTAGCTTTGTAATTTTGCATGTTTTTATAATATATTTTTATGCATTTCTCACTATTGACAAACATAGAACTTATTTCCTCACTAAATCTCTCAAAGTGCTGATTTTTCAGTAAACAACACAATGCCTATTACTGTTTTACAGTCATATGAGTAAACATCTTCCATAATCTAGAATTCTGTGACAATGTTCTGGTTTGCTTTTAGGTTAAAATTAACCCCATTTGTAAAAATTTTAACAGATTCACTGCTTGACATTAATTTGCTTACATGTTATAAAGTGTGCCTTGACTTTGGAGCTGATAGACCATGATATTCTGCTCTTACTCATAAGGTATGTATGTTTGATCTCTATAAAATAATTTTAAATTGACAGAAGAATACTATTTATCTTAGAGAGTTATTATGAGTCTTCAATGAGGTGAATTCTGATTAATGAGCACTTATTAAACACCTATTCTGTGCTCAGATCATTTTACTGGGTACTAGGGACAGATTAAAGGAGACATTTTGTAAGAGATAGCTCATGTTCCTTAACACAGGAATTTAGGACCCTTGCACCTCACATGGCGAAGAATTTTAGAGCTCAGAGGAAATGAAGAGACCATCGCGGTCAATATCTTCACTTCTCAGATAAGTAAACAAGGCTAAGGGAGAGTAAATAAGTTGAACACAGTCACAGCCAGGTGAGCTTTAAAGTCAGAACTAACGTTGGTCTCCTTGTTCCTGGTCCTGTTTGTTCTGCTGTACCTGTAACACTATGTACTCTCCTTGGGGGCAGCGAATAGATGTATTTCTAGAAATAAAGCCAGAACTTGAAAACATTTACTCCACACTTCCTTTCCTATTCTCAAATGGAATAGCATTTTATTATTGACCATAACTTATTTATTTTACATTTAAAATTTTTTAAAAATGGTAGTTTTAAAATTTGTCAATATACAGCCACTCTAATATTTTATCTATTTCTTTTCTCCTTGACTATAGATACATGTATCAATATAAATCCAATTTTATGTATTGATCTTTTCACTTAATAAACATAAAGATCTTCTCTGTGTTACTACAGTTTCATAAATATACTTTAAACAATTTAGTTTGTTGGTGCTTTCCATTATAAAAGGTGCTACTTGGTCACTCTAGAAAATTTATAATTCAGAAAAGTCAAAACTTAGAGGGAAATAAAACACTTATAATTTTGCCACATATATATTCGCCACTATCTGTATCTTAGAATCTTATTATAATATTTAATAATTTAAAGTTTTTTATCTTGACAAATATATTTTTCATTATAACATTTCAGTGATTGGGAGTTTTGGAGGAAATTAAGGATTAAATGGGTTGGAAGAATTTGTCTATAATGGTAAGTAATGCTGCTCAACAATATCTCTGTTTCTCCTTCAAAGGATAGGGCAGATTTATACCTCTCCAGCCCCTTGCAGTGAACCTTGGCTTTAACCAATGGCATGTGAGTAGAAATGATATGTGTTAGCTCCAAGCCACTGCAAGATATGCTATGTCTCTTTCCTCCTGCCATGGTGACTTGCAAAGTACCAGGTGGTGGAATTTCCATTATCCTGAGTCCTTGTGTAAGGATGGTGCAGAACAATGTCTACGGCAGGTCAACAAAAATATAGGACTCGAGCGAGAAATTACATTTATTGTCTTAAGCCAGTGAGATTTGGGAGTTGTTTATTACTGCAGCGTAACCCTTGTCTATCCTGTCTGATGTTTTGCTTTAAGTTTTGAAGCCATCTAGCCATCTCTCATTGAAATGACTGCTGGTTGTAGGATGATCTGACTTTGACATCTGCCATCTCCTCAGTCACCAAAGGCAATGTGATTTTAGCTTCTCTCTATTTGCATTCTACATATATCCTCTCCAAAAACAAAAGTTCAATGGAAGAAGATTGTCTTCTCAGAGAAAAGAGGATGATTTTTAATCAAAGTGATAAAAACAACTACACTCTTTTAAAATCTGAAAGCAAAACAAATTTGTTTTTTATAGAGATTTGTGTGCTTTTTTGAGAAGTCTGTCTGGAAAAGCCCTGTTATAGATTGTTTTAATAATGCCTGTATAAAGGACTCAAAGCGTAGATGTTTAGCACAATCTCTGGCATATAAGAGATGTTAAATATACACTTATTCAGAAGGAGGAAGAGTAAAATGGAAGAGAAAGAAAGGAAGAAGAAAAGATAGGGAGAAGGAGAAGAAGAACAGTGAGAAGGAAGTTGAAGAGAAACATATATATGTTATTTCTGCCAGGATAAAAAAATTTCTGAATCATTAAATATTATAATAATGATTCTAAAATGCAGATAGTGTTTGAATATATATTTATACATATTCATAAAATATAGATGGTGGCTGAATATACACACACACATACATATTTTCAATTGGAATAATTTAATTTGCAGAGAAACAGGTATATCCAGGTTGGCATTACTTTAAGCAACCAAGAAACTGCTTATAGGGTCTATGTCTGACAGAGATATTTCCAACACATTGGGCCTAGTAAGTCACAAGTCTCAAGTGGCAGGATAATTTATGCTACAGCTTAAAACTAATTCAGAGTCTTTTCTTGTTCTGGATACATCTCAAAACTGGATGCCTCATGTGTTACTTGCTAAAACGGTCAGAGAAGTATGCTCAAATTTGGTGCAGGTGATGGGAGATGCTAGGTACAGCAATTTCTTTGCAACTTTTAGAGAGGCTATCTTAACATGACTCAGACCACAGGAGCCACAGAAACTCACTGGTGTGCCAGACGCCTGAACTTTCTCAGAATTTATTTTCCACTTTTTAGTATAAACATCTTTTACTAAGGCATCTAGGGTACTTGCTTCTTCCTCTTCAGCAGGTACAACTAGCATAATGCATTCAATGTAATGGGCCTGTAAGGTAAACGCGTGACACGCCTAGAGAAGTTTTAAAAGCAAGCGTTTATTGGGAGAGTGCTCCAGGGCGAGGTTCTCTGGTCCAGAGAAGTCACACCCTGGGGTGGGAGGGCGTGGCTTTTATGGGTTATGTGGGGGTAGGGGTATAGGGTGGGGAAAGTTAATCGTTAATCGAATGCTAATTGAGCCTCCGAATTAGGGTGGTAACAGGGCTTTAGGGTGGGCCCTATTCAGAAGGTCTGGATTCCCGGTATCAAGCTGGGGAGTCTCCAGGCAGGCATCTGGCTGGCCCTTCCCCCGCAGACCTAACAGGGCCAATGTGTTAATCTGTGAGATATTAACAAATCAAAATTTTCCCTCTGGATTCTATTATGACAAGGAATAGGAGAGTGACATAACCTTGAAATAAGAAAGTGATGGTATATTGTGCTCCCTGCCGTGTAAAGGTAAGCTACTCTGATTGTGATGATGTGCCCCTAGAAAGATGCAAGAAGGAGTTAAGACTAGAAGCCTCTATGCCAACCGCCACAGCAGCCATATTTCCTGATTGAATACCTGGCAATTACATCGGTAGGCTATTGTTTAACTCTGTTCCCACAAGAAAGAGGAGGGGGAATTTATGGGAAACATGGTATGGGAATCTGACCTTTTCACGTTCCGCTTTCTGCTTCTGTGCCCCCCGCTTACGCATCATATCAGACCACCATTTGGTGATGGGTCATGAATAGATGATGTATAGATCCATTGTGATTGGGATATAGTGATTAATGGATTTTGGGTATAAACCTGTGGACCTGAAATGGGTCGAGGCTGCTCCTTTGGAAGGACAGCCGCCGGCTAATAAACTGCCTCTAACATCAAAGCACTCAGGTTGAGTCTGGTTATTCCGGTCACAACATTTGGAGGACCCAGCGAGATCTTCTCGTGGTTGGGACTGTTGATCTGTGCACCCGGACGGCAAGCCACTCGCGGTCGGGGAGGCCTCTCGGGCTCTGGCCCTAGCCCGCCGCTGTGGTTTCTCGCCTCGTGGTGCCTGATCCTGGGAGAGTGCTGAGGCAGTCCTGGTGCGAGCTCGAGTGACCGTGCAGACATCGGACGCGACAAAAGTCGGCGGTTGGCTGAGACTGTGACGACAGAATTCTCAGTCCTGGTTCCTGGTTCTGGTCTGTTAGTCTGTGTCTGTCTGCTGTGTGTGCTTCATTGTGGAACTGTGGGTCAATCGCAAGGGAGGCTTACGCCGCTTCAGTGTGTGCTCAATCATTTTACAGATTTTTGCCGCAGGGCGAAGGCTTACGGCGCTTCTGTAACCTCTTTCGATTTGCAGCGTTTCTGTCAGCTCGATTGGCCGACCTTCGGGGTTGGGTGGCCCTCCGAAGGAACATTTGACTTGCAGACTGCATTTAGGGTTCGGAGTGTTGTTTATGGGAACTCTGGGCATCCAGACCAGGTGCCTTATGTTGATGTGTGGACTGATACTGTTTCTGATGCCTCTAGGTACTTACAGAATTGCAGTCAAGCTCCTGTCACTGTAGTGGCAGCTATTCCGCAGGGTCCTAAAAGCCACCACCGGTGTTGCAGAGACCTCCCTCCAAGGACGACTGGAGGCCACCACCCTATGACAATGGGGGAGGTGGGAACCCTCCTCGGGATGAGCCAGACCCTCCTGTAACTCGGTCTAGGGCCCGTGGGCCACCTTCCCCCGATTCTCCCTTACCAGGGGAGCCGGTCCCTGTACAGGCTCCTTTGAAAGCAATACCTGGGGGAAGTGGAGGCGAGCCGGCTGTCATCTACTCGCCATTCAGTACCAGTGATTTATGTAATTGGAAATTGCAAACGCCATTCTTTTCAGAGAAGCCGCAGGGCTTAACCTCCCTCTTGGAATCTATCTTTACCTATCAGCCCACTTGGGATGATTGTCAGCAGCTTTTACAGGTTCTGTTTACAACAGAGGAGAAGGAAAAAATTTTACGGGAAGCTGCTAAGGGGGTGATGGATCCGAATGGGCAGCCCACCACTGACCCAGTTCGGTTGCAGGCCGTGTTCCCCACCCAGCGACCTGAGTGGGACCCTAACTCTGATCGAGGTAAGGAGGCTCTCCTAAGGTATCGCCAGTTTCTGCTACAGGGACTCCGGGCCGCTGCACGTAGACCAATAAATCTGTCCAAGGTAAGAGAAGTAATTCAAACTAAGGACGAGTCACCTGCAGCATTTTTGGAAAGGCTGCTAGAGTCTTATGCTTGTATACACCTATTGACCCGGAGGAACCTAATAATAGAAGAGCCTTTGTTAGCCAGTTGGCTCCTGACATCAGAAAGAAATTACAGAGATTGGAAAAATTTGAGGGAGAGAATTTATCCAAATTGTTAGAGATAGCTCAGAAGGTTTTTAATAATAGGGATGATGTGCAGAAAGTAATGTTTGTAGGAAAAGGCTATCCTTCAGACAAAGGCCGTGGCAGAGGAAGAAGACCCGGATCTGCAGGACCACCCGGACCAGGGAACAAGAAGGGTTCGCTGAAATTGCTAAGCCCCTGTATGACTGTACAGCAGGAAAAGGAGAGACTATAGAATGGGCAGTAGAACAGCAGCGAGCCTTTGAAACACTAAAGAAAGCCTTAATGTCGGCCCCGGCAGTGGCTTTGCCAAACTTGGAAAAGCCTTTCCAACTGTTTGTGACTGAAGTAAGGGGAATTGTGAAAGGGGTATTGACTCAGACTTTGGGCCCATGGAAAAGACCGGTTGCTTACCTGTCCAAGAGGCTTGATTTCGTGGCTGCCGGATGGTCCGGCTGCCTGCGAGCTGTCGCAGCCACAGCGATACTAGTGAAAGAAGCCCAAAAGCTGACGCTTGGACAACCTGTGACAGTGATTGGACCCCACTTCGTGGAGCGACTCCTAAAGGGACCACCCGAGCAATGGATATCGAACGCTCGAATCACCCAGTACCAGGGACTCTTGTTGAACCCTCCACAGGTTCAATTTGCCAGGCTGACAGTGCTGAACCCAGAGACTCTGCTTCCAGATGATGACCCTCAGGAGCCACCACACGATTGCAGTGACCTACTGGAAAGTTTGACCGGGGTAAGGCCTGACCTACGGGATGAGCCTTGGCCCAATCCCAACGCCACCCTATACACAGATGGAAGTAGTTTTGTCACTGAAGGCGTCAGGTATGCGGGAACAGCCGTAGTTAATGATGATGCTGTCATTTGGGTTCAGGCCCTCGGACATGGGACATCGGCCCAGAAGGCTAAACTCATTTCCCTGACTGAGGCTCTGAGGCACAAGGGAAGACTGTTAACATCTATACTAATAGCCGGTATGCCTTTGCCACAGCGCATGTGCATGGGGCTTTATACAAGGAGAGAGGCCTGTTGACATCAGGAGGGAAAGAAATTAAGAACAAAGAGGAAAGTTTAGCTCTCTTAGAAGCTATCTGGCTACCTAAGAAAGGGGGCTATTATCCGCTGCCCTGGCCATCAAAAGGGCGACAGTGCGGTAGAAAAAGGAAACCACCTGGCAGATAAAACAGCCAAGGAAGTAGCCAGAAAACCAGTGGGGAAGGACGTTGTGATCAGTCCTTGGCTCGTGCCTCCTCTAGTCCAGGCTCCAGAATATAGTCCCCAGGACTTGGAGTTAGGAAAGCAGCTCCATGGAAAGTTCAAGCACGGATGGCTCTGGATTCCAGACAGAAGGCCAGTCATCCCTGCTGCTCTTGGCAGCTCCCTAGTTCGTCAGATGCACAATGCCACCCACCTAGGGGGAACTAAGTTAATTGAGCTGCTGAAGAGGAACTATTACATCCCCGGCTTGAACTCTAAGGTCCGAGATGTGAGTGCACGATGTCATATATGTGCACAAGTCAATGCCTGCTCAACACCCACAGGGGGCATTGAGACCCGACTCAGAGGACAAGCACCTGGATAACATTGGGAAGTAGACTTCACAGAAGTTGCACCAGGCACTTTCGGCTTTAAGTATTTGTTAGTGTTTATTGACACCTATTCTGGTTGGACTGAAGCCTTCCCTACTAAGAAGGAAACTGCACAAGTAGTAGCCAAAAGGCTAATATCAGAAATAGTACCCCGATTTGGCTTGCCCTTATCATTAGGGTCCGACAATGGCCTGGCATTTATTGCTCAGACTAACCAAATGTTGGCTAAAGTATTAGGGATCAATTGGAAATTACATTGTAGTTATAGGCCCAGAGTTCGGGGCAGGTAGAAAGGATGAATAGAACACTGAAAGAGACATTGACTAAATTTAAATTGGAAACTGGGGAGAATTGGGTGAGTCTTCTTCCTTTTGCTCTTTTGCGAGCCCGTTGTACCCCATACATTTCTGGAATAACCCCTTATGAAATTATGTTTGGGAGACCGCCCCCTTTACTCCCTAAAATTGGTATTGATAAGGTTGAAATGAGTAATAATACTAGTCTCCTTAAGTCCTTATAGGCCTTACAACAAGTCCAACAGCAAGTGAAGGGCTTGATTAAGGCCACCAGATCAGACCCGAAGGTAACGATGCCTCACTCACATAACCCTGGAGATTGGGTGTGGGTG
This sequence comes from Cynopterus sphinx, assembly GCA_030015415.1. NCBI lineage: Eukaryota > Metazoa > Chordata > Mammalia > Chiroptera > Pteropodidae > Cynopterus > Cynopterus sphinx. The sequence continues at coordinate 65,247,066 of CM057387.1, read as the reverse complement.
AAGAAGATTCAACCAGCGACCCTTGAGCCCTGCTAGGACGGTCTATTTCCAGTCATCCTGATGACACCAACAGCCATCAAAGAGACATTGGATTCATCACACACACATTCAGACAGCATGACCTCCCCCGGAGACAGAGAAATAGAAGGCAACACCCACAAGAGACCCTCTCAAGATAAGACTTTCTCGGGGTTAATTATAATTGGGTTAATTGTTATTAATAATATGAGAGGGAACCCTCATCAACCTCTTGCAATACTGTTTAACACCTTGTATTAATCTGAATTATTAGAAAGAAAATGCTGGATTTTGTATATTAGTGCATATAATCCCACAAGTGTATCTAATGAATGGTCCAGAAGGAAAACAAGCAATTGATTTGTGGGGAGGGTATGAATATCCTCGACAGAAAAGAGCAGTCCCAGTGCTAGTGCCACTGCTAGAAGGCCTAGGATTTGCGGGATTGACAGCAGTCGGTACTGCCGCTTTAGTTACAGGACATCAGGGTATAACTTGGCTTACTAAACAAATTAATGAAGATTTGAGTACACTGGAGAAGTCGATTAATCACCTGGAAACCTCTCTGAATCCCCTAGCTGAAGTAGTTCTGCAGAATAGACGAGGATTAGATCTCCTATTTTTGAAGCAAGGAGGTCTATGTGTAGCCTTGGGTGAGAATTGTTGTTTCTATGCTAACCACTCTGGTGTTTTTAGAGAAAGTTTAGCACTTATTAGAAAGGAATGAAAGACTAAGACAAGGCGGTAATTGGTATAAATCCTGGTTCAATAACAACTCCTGGCTGACCACGTTATTGTCAGCCATAGTGGGACCGATCATCATAATAGTCCTTCTGTTAACGATTGGACCATGCTTAGTGAAATGGCTTAGAAGTGTTATGCAGTCACACACAACTGGGGCGAAGATTCTAATTTTAGGAGCATCAGCCCCTAACCACTGGCCACGTGTGCCAACATCTGACTCGAAGATTGAGTCACTGTAAAGAAAACCAGTGGGGAATGTGATTATGTGCCCCTAGAAAGAGGCAAGAAGGAGTTAAGACTAGAAGCCTCTATGCCAACCGCCACAGCAGCCACATTTCCTGATTGAATACCTGGCAATTACATCGGTAGGCTATTGTTTAACTCTGTTCCCACAAGAAAGAGGAGGAGGAATTTATGGGAAACATGGTATGGGAATCTGACCTTTTCACGTTCCGCTTTCTGCTTCTGTGCCCCCGCTTACGCATCTTATCAGACCACCATTTGGTGATGGGTCATGAATAGATGATGTATAGATCCATTGTGATTGGGATATAGTGATTAATGGATTTTGGGTATAAACCTGTGGACCTGAAATGGGTCGAGGCTGCTCCTTTGGAAGGACAGCCGCCGGCTAATAAACTGCCTCTAACATCAAAGCACTCAGGTTGAGTCTGGTTATTCTGGTCACAACACTGATTACCTTTGCTAATTGGAGCTAAATAGAAGCATTCAGTTGCTAGACTGCTAATGACATCATTACCCAATTAAGCAAAAATCACATTCATCCTCCAAGACCGCGCTGTCCATTTTGCCAAATACTTGAGTTAAATGAGAAGGTAAATCCATTGGTAGGTTTTTATTCAGGGAGAATCTGGTTTCCTCAAAACAGGAGGAAAAGCTATGCATCTGCTGGCAAGGAAGGTTCAGGAGATATGGGATTCAAAGTTCCCAGCACCATCTCCTCTGCTCCAATGTCTCTACCACATGCCTAAGTTTCCTACTCCCTTCCTATCATGTCTTAGCACAAAAGCCTTAATGATGTTATACATTTATCTGACACTGCAACCCTGCAATTTTTATAATCAGGCTCGATGTTTAATTCTCGGTCACATCTGCCCTGGACCTGCAGGAATTCTTTAAAAAATGTGGTAGATACTTTCTGATTATCCACCCATGCATTCAGTATTTCAAATTTGTCCTTTTTCTAAATGTGCTCTCCAGGGTTATAACATAAGGCCACCCCAAGCTACACAATCTTTGTTTCTACTATTATTGCTGTAGCCAATAAGTATCATGGACACTTGATCTTCCAGTGGCTTGCTTTTGATTTTCTTTCCATCCCATACCACGAGTAATCTGTGCCCCAATATTTTCTTTAGGAAGGTTATTTACATGTTTTGTTTACTGAAGCTATCCCACTTCCCTTGTAATTGTCCTATAAGTCAGAGACCTGGCAGAAAAGACATAGAACCTTCAAATGGGGTATTAAAGAAAGTTTGATGAAATTAACTATTTACAAAGGTGTGACAAGATATAGGGAAACGGTAAGAAATGGTGGAGTATCACAAGGCTAGCAACAGCAAGAAGCCATTAGCATCTCTAAACTGGGAAGGGCAAGGGGAACTGAAACCAGTGAGAGTTACAGCCAGGTATGAGAGGTCTCAGCAGGAACTGTGCCCTTTTGTATGGAAATAGCATAAACTCTCACCTAACTAGGAGGCAATCAAAGAAATAAATCCAACAGCCTTTTTCTGTCCTCTCATTTTCCAGTCTCCTGCCAGTGATTTCGATTGTCCAAACCCAACAGGAAACCTAGTTAGTGCTGTTGATAAAGATCCGGGTGTTGGGGCACAGAGCAGAGGGTGAAAGCTGGCAAATGGATCTGAAAGAGCTTAATTAAAGACTCTGCCCCCCAGTCAACTCCCTCTCTTTTCCCCATTAGCATCTACTGTAGCAGCCTGACCCAGCCTGACCATTTCCTGCTCCAATGAATTAGTTCCTGACTGAACCATCTACTTCCCAGGACTCTCCAGCTGATGTGGCAATCCGAAAACCTGCTTAAACGATTGAGCCAGTTTCTTTATAGTTTGGCAGTCAATCAATGTTCTCCTTATGTTCTCCTTCCTCACATGGAATATCTATAGCTGTGTAGGAATTCGAAAGTACAAGATTGTATAAAACTGCCTGCCATATTCCAGTCAGGGCTAAGCCTTTGGACAAGTTTCCCTGGAGCTGGTGCTGGCATCAATAAACGCTGCTTCCTGCTTATAGCCTGGATGTCCCAACTCTCCGTTCAAGAATCCTGCAACACTACCACTATTCTTCTTCTTTTTTTTTTAATGGGATGAAAAACTCATTTCTCTAAAATTCTATGCACACACAAATTCCCATCAGCTAGTATAGTATTCTTGAGTGTATCAATTATTCATAGTCTCATCTGAAACCTAAGATGTCGGCCACCAAAAGTGCTTTCCTTATAAAACTGTAGGTCTTTAAAAAAAGAAGAGAAACAATCAATCAACCTAAAACACTGCTGCTGTTGTCTAAGATGGCTAATAGCCAGCTCAGTAGTATATTCCTCTGCCTCCTTGGCATCTATGTGACTCATAACTGATGTGCTCTGACTATGAGGCAATGGAGTTCTTTAGAGCAAAATGGTTATCAGGTGGAAATGAGGCTGAGAAAGAATTACACACCAAGACAGCAGGAGCAGAAGGACAAACCTGGATATTCTGAAATGTGTCATCTTTAGTATCAAGATCCAGTTTCAGAGATATCAGTCCTGATCAGCATGCTCTAGCCCATTTTTAGAAAAAAGTAGAATCTAGACCCAGAGAAGAGACCTAGTAAAAAGTACGCTGAGAGGGTGGTAAGATCTCCAACCTGTTAGGTTAGTATCCAGGGTTGGGTACGAATTCTATCTGGTAACATTACAGAAGGACAAGTAGGGCAGTCTCTTCCAGCAGTGATTAGATAGACAGGGAGCAGCCCAATGTGGCACCCTGATAATCAACAAATATAGAACATTATTATGTGCCAAGTATTGTCCTGAAAACTGGAGATACGGACCTTAGGTAAAGTGAGGAAGGCAGAGTTCAGATAAATCATTCAAATGTCTAATTAATCATTATAGTAAAACATGCTGTGGGGAACTATGGGATGATATCAGAACACACAGCAGGGGACCCTACCAAATATAGAGTCAGGAATTACTTCTTAAAGTGGAAAATTTTTCTCAGAAACACTAGCTGGCAGATGTGAGGGGATGCTTTGTCTCCATTGCTTTCTTTAAATAAGGAAACCAATGCCAGCAGCCATTAAAAGTGAATCTCAGGGACTTGAGACAGATGCTAAACTGTCTCACATTATTCCTGCCTATCCTTTCTTTCTCTTCTTGGTTCCCGTGTTTGCTCAGCTTTGAATTCTTTTTGTGTCATGGCTAAAATCTCAAACTCTGAGGTCTTATAGCCCTAGGATCCAATTCTATCTTCCCTAGTTACCAGCTGTGTGACTTAGGGCTTATTCCGTAATGTCCCTTATTTTGGTTTCCATAGTTATAAAAGAACAATAATGATAACACTACCTCACAGGGCTAGTGTGAGAATAGAATAAGGTATGTCCACTACAAGTGGAAGCTTTAGTTATTGTTCAGTTTTTCCATTTTCATCCCTCATACTTCACAACAAAATCTTGATACTGAACTTTTACCGTCCATTCTCCACTAGGACACTGACTGCAGTTACTCTTAGGTGCTTCTCACTCCAGGTAGCTTCCAATAAACACCTCATCCAACCTTGTTCTCTAGGACAGGGGTCCCCACCCCACCCCAGGCTGTGGACAGGTACCTGTCTGTAGCCTGTTAGGAACCAGGGCGCATAGAAGAGGTGAGCAGCAGGTTCAATGAGCAAAGCTTCATCTGTATTTGCAGCCGCTCCCCGGCACTAGCATCACCATCTCAGCTCTACCTCAGGTCATCAGGCATCAGATTCTTATAGGAGCACCGGTCTCTGGTGCCAAAAATTTTGGAGACCACTGCTCCAGGACACTGAGAGAGGGTTAGCCATGAAATCAGCACCCTCTTGGGGGTATCAATAAGCTCCTCCTCATCTCCCTCTCTTTCATTCCATAAACTTTCTAATGGGAATAGAAGTTTTTTTGTGCTTTTCATATTTATGGAACAATTTTAAGTAAACTCTTCTTACTTTTAAAGTCACATGAATATAATGTCACTCATTTCTATCTCTGAGAAAAACAAAACAAAACAAAACAAAAAACTAACAACTGAAATGGCATTAAGTTGCATTGTACTAATGCTTATGCTTTTCTATGGTCTCTGCGTCTGGATGGGAATGTAATGGTTCTCCAGCCTTGAACTATATGATCTCTTGAGGTTCCTTGAGAGCTACGAAAAGCAAGCTAATGACAAAATAATGAGTTTTGGCTTTACATGTTGTGCAAGGTATGTGCCCAGTCTTTGCTGGCTGGTTTTCTAAGAAAAAAGACTGGAATCATCTGTATTTCTCTAAATTAAAAAAAAAATTATTTATACTAGTTTTTTAATTGATTTCTGGATTCTACAATAAGACTATTGATTAGACATACATTTTTTTTATTGTGATACCAAATGCATTTTATCATAACTTGTTCTAAAATTTTTATTTTGAAACAATTTAGATTTACAGATAAGTTACCAAGATATTACAAAGGTAAGTTATAAAAATGGTAGACAGTTCTTGTATACCTTTCACCCAACTTCCCCTAATATTATTTTAGTGAATATTACATTTATCAAACCTAAGAAATAAACATTGCTATAGCATTATTAACCAAACTTAAACCGACTTTATTTTAATTTTACCAGTTTTACCTCACGCTTTCTTTTTGCTCGGGGACTTAGTAAGCTACCACATTATGTTTAGTCATCATATCTCTTTAGTCTCGTCCCATCTGTGACAGTCCTTCAGTCTTTCCTTGTTTTTCATGAACTTGGCACTTCTGAAGAGCACTGTCCAGATACATTGTAGAATGTCATCCCTCAATTTGGGTTTGTCTGTTTTCTCATGATTAGACTGGCATTACAGATTTTTTAGAATGCCCCCCAAATGAAGTGCCCTTTTCATTGCATCTTATCAGGGATACATGATATCAACATATACTAATGAATTTATTACTGGCAATGGTAAGCTTGATCACTTGGTTAAAGTGTTATCTGACAGGTTTCTCCACGGTCAAATTTTTATTTTTTCTCTTTTCATACTTTATTCACTAGAAGCAAGTTACTAAGTTTAGTTCATAATATTCAATGGCTGCGGAAATAAATTACACCTCCTGTAGGGAACAGTATCAAAGAATTTGTGGACATATATTAAAACCACCAAAGCATTTAATAAAGATTTTGAAAGAGATACTTTGAGGTGATACAACTGTTCTGTTTCTCCTTAATTTCAGCATTCCTCCCTGAATCTTGCCCACAATAACTATTGCTGTGATGTTCAAAGAGTAATTTTTCTATTGCCCTCATTCTTTCTACATTTATTATTTGGAATTTTGGAATTTTTCTGTAAGAAAGATTTTTCCCTTCTCTCCCATTTATTCAATCATTTATTTATATCAGTGTGAACTAATAGATACTTATTTAATTCTTTGGTTATTGTTTTTAATTTTGTTGCTCAAATTGTTTCAAGTTGGACCAATTAAAGCTCTTTTTATTTCTGTATTATTTATCTCTCTCTATATCTACATGAGTTTATACTGATACCTTTGACTCATCCAATTCCTCAGTAGTCATTAAAGCCTTCCCTTCTTTACTTATTTGTAACTCACTTTCTCTGATAGTGAGAAATAGCGCTACCATTATCTACAATTTATGTACTTATTTGTTCAACCATAGTATATATGTAAAGCAACATCAGAAATGCTAACCTGTACTCTTGTATGAAACACAGTTACCAAATAGAATACAGAGTTTTTGTCAGTTCATTTTGTTTTTAGTGTTAAAACTGTAAAAGCAGTTTCCCCAAATTACCTAGGTCAGCTCTTCCCCCCGTCCCCATGCAGTATGTTTTTTTATATACATTTTTTTATACAATTAGATTTATTTGTTATATTCTGCATTCCATTTTGGGATCCCCAATATCCTGATTTATTTTTTAAATATTGCATGCAATAAGGTTTTCTCTTTGTGGTATGCAGTTCAGTGGGCTTTACTAAATGCAGAGAGTCACGTGTTCACCACCACAGTACCAAATAGAGCAGTTTCATCTCCATAGAATTCCCTTGTGTGGTCTTTTCCCCCAGCCTAACATGCTGGGGAGACATTTTCGATAATAAACATTTTTAAGTAATAAAGTACTTTGGAATCAACTCATCCAAAACTTTTCTATTTTGTCACTTTTGGTTATTTTAAAAATGTATAAAAGTAATGTTTACACATTTTTGTTTAATGGTAAAGAAAGGTATAATATGAAAAACAATTCTCTTGCAGTTGTTTGCATGTGTGACTATGTGAAGGCTTTCTCCTTCTGTGGTTTTATAAAATCTCCATTTGTATGTCCTTGTCTGGCTCAGTCTTGGGCCTTCAAATCTAGAAGTCTCTCCAAGTAGCTAATGATTCCAAGCCCCATTCTCCAAGGTAACTAGCATTGACCCTTTTATTTCACATGTAAGAAAGTTGAGAATCAGAAATTAAGGTCACATTTATGAAAAACTTGAGGTGGAACTCAGCCTCAAGACTCCTAGCCCATTGTTCTTTCTGCTTTCTTGTGTTTTTGTTCCAAGGCATGTGCTCTGACCAATCCGCAACCCAAATATGGGTGAGTATGAAATGGATAACTTGTAAAACACCCACGAGGTGGAAAGTGAACTGTTTTGACCTCAGCTGCTATAGCTGTAGCTAAAGCCTCATTGGTGTGTTGCTGGGAGGATCTTAATCCAGATGATTTTTTTTTTCCTTGCTATGTCATGAAAGTCTGTATAAAAGCTTTCCTTTCTGGCTATAGCCGGGTTATAGTAGGGGTTTGAGGAGAAGCATGCAGGCAGAAGGCATCAGCAAAGATTTTCTTATGGAAGTCCCTGTTTTGAATAGATTTGAACAGTAGCAATTAGAAGCACAACATTCTAGAACAATAAAAGAATCAGTGATAAAATCTGTGCCCTTGAAACTGAGCTTTGAGGACCTGAAGAGAAAGAGAAAATCCAGAATTCATATACTAGCTGTGCTAAGAGGAAGCGACCCCCCCCCCCCCGACTGAACCAGTGCAGTACTCTGAAGGAAAAGAGTTCGAGGAAAGAACTCATGGTGCATCCTGACTAAAGACAGAGACCTGCCACAGGATCAGAACAGGACATCACTCTCCTACCTCCTGGCTGAAACCTTCACCAGTATCTGGAGGATAGGAGCTCCTGCAACTCTAAAACTATATATTGATTACAGCTGTGAGTATTTGAAATATGACACAAATGTTTAAACTTACATTATTTTCATTGTGCAATTTAGTTTTTCTGAACTAATCCTTTTATTGCTTGAATATAATGAATCCCATATACTGTTAAAGACAGATGCCTGAACTATAGTCATAGCCTTGGTCAGTGCCTAGCGTAGAAGAGACATAGATGACATGTCCAGTACATAATGGTGTCCAAGCAGGCCCCAATTCTCCAGATGTGTCACTCTACATTTTTTGAAACCCCTAAGCAGTGAAATTTAGAAATCCTTTTAATTATAGCAATATATACATCTTTCTAGATTATAAACTGGATAGTCATGTTTTGACATTAACTGTACATCTCACAGGCATTCTTAAATATTCTAAAGAAATTTTGAGGGAAAGTTAAGATAAATTATTTCCCTTCCATATTTTCAGATATCTTAGGTCTTCTTAAGATAAATTAATTTTCTTTTACATTTTTAGATACTCCAGGTCTTTCTCAGGACACGATGGTATTAACACTGGAATAAATTCTAGGATGTTTAAGTGAGTTTTAAACCTGAATTTATTTTAAGAACTCTTCCTTTAAAAAAATTAATTACCTTGTTTGTTTCTTTGTTCATTCACTCATTTATTCAGTTGAAATTATAATTTTCATACTATAAAAGGTGCAGATCTTAAGTGTTCAGTTTGATTTGTTTTGATATTAGAAAATACCCATGAAGCCACCACTTCAAAAAAATATTTAGAATATTTAATCACCCCAAAAAGTTACCTCATGCTATCTTCCAACTGATTTTACCCCATTTCTAAATGCAGTCACTTTCTGACTTCTGTCATAAATTTATTTTGCTTGTTCTTATACTTTATATTCATTGAATCAAGTATTACATTTGTGTGTGCACACACATGTATCTTTCAATGTTTCTGAGATTCATCCATATCGCTGTACTTAGTAGTTCTTTTTTATTGCTGAGTAGTATTCCATCATATGGATATACCACAATCTTTTTACTTACTCTTTTGTTGATAGATACTGACTGGGGTTTCCAGTTTTAGGCTGTTTTGAATAAGGTTGTTATGGCTATTCCTAAATCAGTCTTTAATTTTTCTCTTTTTAAAAACTTCTTATTTTGAAATAATTTCAAATTTACAGATATTTACAAAAATTAAAATAGCACAAAATACCCATAAACGCTTTATCCAGATTTATCTATTGTAAATGTTTAACTTCGCTTTATCATTTATGTGTATGCTCTTTTCATATATGTTTGTGTGTTTTCTCTGAACCATTTGAAGTCCCTTTATTTCAAAATTATGGTCTTTTACTCCTAACTGTTCAGTGTATATGTCTTAGAATACAGATATTCTCTAATATAATCATAGTATAATGATCAATTTCAGTGAATTTAACATCAATATAATAGTCTAACCATCATATTCCAGTTTTGTCAGTTATTTACCCAGTAATGTCTTTAACAAAGCCTTCTATTTCCCCCCAATACAAAAATCCAGTTCAGGGTTATCTATTGTTTTTAATGGTCACCTCTCTTTAGCCACCTTTAATCTGGAATATTTCTAAAGCCTTTCTTTGTCTTTACCAGACTGACATTTTTGACAAATAGTACCCCTTCTCTTTTTTTAAAAATGTTCCTTATTTTAGGTTGTTCTGATATTTCCTCATAATTAGATACATGTTATGCCTTCTAAACCAGAATACTGTATGAGTTGTATTCTTCTCAGAGTAGCTCATTCAGATGCATGAGATGACATCTGTCCCACATTGGTAATGTTCATTTGATAGCACAGTCAAAATGTCCATTTTATTCACTGTAAAATTACTATTTTTTTTTCTGTTGTAACTAATAGGTAGTCTATGCGGAGATAGGATTATGAAAATATCTTGTTTCTTATCAAAATTTTCTCCTAGATTTAACATCCATTGGTGATTCCTGCCTGATTCAGTCTTTACTATGATTGCTGCAAAATGATCATTTTCTACTTGTGTATTCATTCAATATAATCAGTTGGCTGTCACCATTCAGCTTTAATTGAAAGCTCTCTCCTTTGCATATTTATTTATTTATTTATTTATTTATTTATTTTTTATTTACTATAGGTTTAAACTCATTAATTTATATTTCTTCAGTGGCTTATAATTAATTACTGTACTTATTATAGTGCACAAATTATCCCAAAATTGGCCAAAAAAGAGTCTCTTCTAGATGGCTCTTGTGTTCTTGTGACATGTCCCCATATTTTTAAAAATCATTTTCTTATTTTCTGGCATAACTAGATGTTCCAGCCACCTCTTATATTTACTCTGCTCCATCATGGAATTAGCCTTTTTTTTTTTTTTTTTTGATGAGTCTTGGTTTGTCTTAGTGAGGAATGGTATTAAAGACCAAGATCTAGGTACTAGGTGTGATCATTGCTATCAGAGTATTTTTGCTTCTTGGCCCTTTCAGGGGTCAGATTTAAGAAATATATAAATTATTACCCATATATACAAATGTACACTTGTGTGAGAGTTCAGAATGAGTCATCCCAAGATGTACCTCTGTGGTATAAGGATTATTTTGAGTTAAAGGCAACCAAGACTCTTAAGGCTCAAAAGACATTCCTATCTACCTACAAGAATTGAAATTAGGAGCCCTGCCCATTATAAAAGATGATCAGAGATAAACTTTTGATCTATCTATATGGCAGGGAAAACTACTAATTACTGAACATCTGCTCTTCTTATTGTACTGCAAATGACCTTTTTTCCCCATAAAGTTCCAAAGTGCATTACCTCATCCTTAGTTCAGGATGTCATATATATCTCATTTTTTCTTTTGGTCTCTGAACCTTTGATGTATATGGGGTCTCTGACTCTCATGTATGTGGGGTTCCCATACATGCATATGTAATTAAATTTGATTATTTCCTCTTATTAATCTGTCTCATGTAGATTTAATTATTAGACCAGTCAAAAGAACCTTAAAGGATAAGGAGAGTATGTCACCAATTTCATTATTATTGTTTTCTTTGTTGTTGTTGTTGTTTTTTTTAAAGATAAGCAAACAGAGAAAGAAAAATATGGTGTAGATGATATAGGCTCTGTTCATCCCTCTGGTGATCACATCAAAGTTGTGACAGAAACAAGGAGCAGCAGCAAAAAAAAAAAAAAAATAGCCTGGGATCTAGATGAACAAGCCATACAAGAAATCACCCTGCAATGGCAGAAGGTAGGATGGGCAAGGACACGGGGCTGCCTGATCTCGAACAGCTAAATAAGACGCAGACCACTGTAATGGCAGTGGCAGATGCCTCTTAAAGGTGCCGTGTCTGTAAGTGGATGTTCCTGATGATGAACCAGCTCGCTCTGAGCACCAGTGCCTATTTGGCTGCGCACAGAGGGCATCAGAGACTTACAGGAAGACATTGTCGGAGTGAGGGCTGAGGTGAGACTTCCTTGGTACAGAAGTACTGGCAGTATCCATTGTTCCCTGTTGAGCCCTTTCTCACTACCAGGGCACCAGACACAGCACTGCCATATATCATCAAACTGGATAACGAAGGTTGCTCTGCCCAGAAGATTTCCTGAAACCCTGCCTCCCACAACTCAGCCCCACCCAAGCCACATTCAGGTGTATTCTCAGCGAGTCAGGTGCTCCTTGCTGAGACTCACACTGGAGGCAGCTGCCATCAGTTTCTGGTGTGCCCTTTTGAGGCAACTATAAGCACAGCATCTGTGGATTGCTTGCTGAATCTTAACAGGTGGCCCATAGTGATAGAGGCTTGGGCTAAATTTGGCCTGCAGCTGAACTCTTCTCAGGACTGTGCCACTGGACACCTACTTCACAAATCCACACTAATAAGACTAGGAGACTTAGGAGCTTTGCTTAGCACATAGAAACAGACATGGAAAAGCAGCCAGAATGGGAAGATAAAGAAGCAGAAACTATATGAGAGAACAGAACAGATATCCAGATATAATGGAGTGGAGTAATCTAACAGATGCAGAGTTCAAAACACTGGTTATAAAGATGCTCAATAAACTTTTGGGAACTCCAACAAAGAGATAAAGATGGAAATGGAAATTATAAAAGGGAATCAGTCTGAAATGGAGAACACATTATCTGAGATGAGAAATATATTAAATGGAATAAACAAAGGAGTAATAGTGAATAAAGAAGAGGATCACATGTCCTATCTAGCAAATAAAAAAGACAATCAGAATGTTCAAGCAGAATGGCAAGAAAAAAGATGCCAAGATTATAAAAATAATTTAAAGAGGATGTGGGATGCTATTAAGGCTCCAAATATTCATCTGATCAGAGTAACTAAGAAAATCAAGATGTTGAATAGCTGTTTGAAGAAATAATGATGGAAAACTCCTGTAACTTGGTGAAAGAAATGCACATAAAGCTCAGAAAGGAAGCTCAGAGAATTCCAAATATCAGGGACCCAAAGAGGCCCACACCAAGACACATCATAATTAAAATGTTAAAGGTTAAATACAAAGAAAGAATATTAAAAGCAGCAAGAGAAAATAAATAATTACTTATAAGGGAACACCCAAACGACTGGCAGTTGATTTCTCAAAAGAAACTATGTAGGACAGAGGGCTTGACAAAAAATATTCCACAGGATGAAAACCCAGGATCTATTACCAAGAATAATTTGTACAGCAAAGTTATCATTTAGAGTTGAAGGACAGATAAAGAGCTTCCCAGACAAAAATAAACTAAAGGAATTTATCATCACCAAGCCAGAATTACAGGAACTGTTGGAAGGACTTCTTTAAGAAGAAAAAACATGTATCAAAAGCAGAAATAAAGAATGGTAACAACTGCATTCCTATCAATAAGTACCTTAAATGAAAAAGAATGAAGTGCTCCAACCAAAAGACAGGGTGGCTAAAAGAATATGAAAACAAGGCCCTTACATATGAAAAAGAAGGAAATGGAAAAAAAATATTGCTTTGATGAACCTAGAAGGTATTACAGTCAAACAGAGAAAGATAAACACTATATGATTTCACTCATATGCGGAATTTAAGGAATAAAAACAACAAATTAATCAGAAACAGACTCACAAATATAGTGGACAATTTGGTAACAGGCAAAGGCGAGGGAGGTTTGGGGGACTTGGAGAATGGGGTGAAGGGGTAAAGAAGTACAAATTAGTAGCTGATGGATGTCACACAGATGGGGAGCATAGCATAGGAAATGCAATTAGCATTAATACATTGGCTAGGTGGAGGGCCAGGGGAGGGAGGGAGCAATTGAGGAGGATAATTTTACTAACTATATAGATTTCTATCCAATGTACTGTATACTTGAAACTAATTAAACTTAAATAAATAAATAAATAAATAAATAAATAAATAAATAAATAAAATAAAAGGTAAACACACATATGTATATGTCCTTATTTTTCCTTCTTTTGTATGTAAAAGGTAGCATTCAGTATAAGCTCTTCTGCCTTTTTTAACTTAATGGTTCCACCCAAAATCACTTCATTTCATTTCATAGAAATTATTATTTTTTTACAGCTGCATAGAATTCATGTGTGCTTGTACCAAAGACTTTTATCACTGTCCTATGGTTGAATATTTGATTAGTTTCCATGACTTTGCAATTTCAAATAATGCTGCATGAGTAATCTTACATTAAATTGTTTAATGAATCTCATTATTATTTATCTATATTGTCATTTTTAATTTAATTTCAAATCATCCTGTTTTGATTATTAAAGCCTCAAGTTAACAACATTAAACAGAAATATCTGAGTACGAACATTGATTACATTACTACTCTGAATGAATCTGTCTTTCCATAACTATATTATAGAGGAGGGAAATAGGAAAGTATAGAAACAAATGGTGGAATGGGACCAACAATTCTGTAACTAATTCTGCCACTAATTAGTCACGAAACATTGGCCAAGTCACTTCACTTCTCCCTCAGTTTCTTCATCTTAAATAAGACCATCAGTCTAGATATAAAAATTCGTTGTAGCTTTAAAATCTTCTTGTGCTTGTCTTATTTTAGCTTCTCCCCTCATAGTTATCATTATGATTTAAACAATCATCTTTTTACAACAGTTTCACAAAATAAAAACAAAATAAATGTAAGAATAGATACCAAGGTATTAATAATGTAAGTGAAGTAAACTAAGCCAGTTGAATAAAGTACAATACTTAAATAATGGTGGTATTTTTTCTTATCATTGCTAATTTTTAGGCTTTAAAAATTGTTCCACACACTCAAAGATCATGAGCAGGTAGGTACTCAAGCAAATTCTTGTACATGTTCACAGCAGTACTATTCACAATAACCAAGAGGTAGAAACAACCAAAATGTCTATTAGCTGACAAGTGGTTAAATAAAACATGGTCTATCCGTACAATGTAATATTATTCAGCCATAAAAAGAGTTGAGTACTGATGAATGCTACAATGTAGATGAACCTTGAGAACATTGTGCTACATAAAAGAAGACAGAGATAAAATGTCACATATTGTATGATTACATTTATATGAACAATCTGGGATAGATAAATCCACAGAGACAGAAAGCAGATCAGAGGTTGCAAGGGGCTGGGGAAAGGTTGACAGTGGTGGGTAACTGCTTCATGGGTACAGGGTTTTCTTCTGAGTTCTTGAAAATATTTTAGCTCTAGATAAACATGGTAGTTGAACAACACTTTCAATGTACTAAATACCACTAAATTGCAGACTTTAAAATAGTTAATTTTATGTTATGTGAATTTTACCTCATTTAAAAATGTTCTTAAATATAATAGATGATATATTCACATGGTCAAAAACTTAAAAAATACACATTTGTTCAGTGCAGTTTTCTTCCTGCCTTTTACCCCTATTTACTTAGTTACCCTGCTGGTAGTTAGTCAATATTATCAATTTATTAAGTATCCTTTCAAAGATATTATATTCATCGATAAGCAAGTAAAAGGTAGCATTCAGTATAAGCTCTTCTGCCTTTTTTAACTTAATGGTTCCACCCAAAATCACTTCATTTCATTTCATAGAAATTATTATTTTTTTACAGCTGCATAGAATTCATGTGTGCTTGTACCAAAGACTTTTATCACTGTCCTATGGTTGAATATTTGATTAGTTTCCATGACTTTGCAATTTCAAATAATGCTGCATGAGTAATCTTACATTTCCCTACAGTTTTCATTCTGCTCTGTTTACCATGTTTTTTGTTACTCCTCTCTCTACTATTTTATGAATAGTAACACACTTTACATATTATTCTGTTCTGGCTTTTTTTCTGCTTAATATTTTATTTGGAGATCATTCTGTATTAGTATATTTAAAATTGCTTCATTCTTTTAATGCATATATAATATTCCATTACATTTAGTTAACCAGTGTTTCAATAATGGGAATTAATAAATGTTCCCAATTCTTTATTTTTACAAATAAAGATGCATTATATCTTTGACATTTCACTTACATGAGAAAAATACATCTATAGAATCAATCTCCTAAAGTGAATTACTGGTTCAGAGGTTATGTGAATTTGTAAATACTTTTAAACTGTTGACCAATTTTCTGCAGTTTGTACTGATATGCCTGCCTCTCAGAAATATTAATGAAATATTACATATTATATTATTAAAGTTTGAGATTTTTGTCAATCTGGTAAGTAAAAATTGTATTTTAGTGTAGTTTTATCTTGTATCTCTTATATCATGTGATGAAAATATCACCTTTTCCTATGTTTGAATTATTTTAATTTTTTATTTTATGAATTATATTTTATATTTTCAACCAATTTTTCTATTCAGTTTATGAACTACTTTTTTACTAATTTGAAGTTACTCTTAGGAAAATAAATCTCTTGTCTCTGAAATGCAGTGCTTTTTTTCCCTACAGTTTTCATTCTGCTCTGTTTACCATGTTTTTTGTTATGAAGAAATTATTTTTAATTAGCCAGACATCCATTTTTTTTCATCAGTTTCTGGTGTGCCCTTTTGAGGCACCTATAAGCACAACATCTGTGGATTGCTTGCTGAATGGCTTCTGGATTTTAGTATTTGTAAAAAGGTCTTCTTCCTACTAAGATTATTAGGTAATTATTTCATAAAGAATTCTTTCATGTTTTCTTCTAATAGTTTTAGGGTTTCTTTAAATTTCATTTTCTTTTTATTCATTTTTTGAGCAATTTAGAAATTATTTTCTTTATTCTGTTTGGAATATGGGGTAGGAATACCGTTCTCCACCACCCCTCCCCTCCTTTCCCCTCTCTCTTCCCCTCCCCCCTTCTTCTTCTAGATGATGCAGAATAAAAGAAAAATAAGACTTGGATCCTTCCCTTGTCATGATTACTGCCACTTAAACAAATAGCAATCACAGAAGCTGTGACAGAAATCTGAACAGGGTGCATTGGGGACACCAAGAAGAGTAAAAGGGAGTTCAGAAAAGGCTTCACAAAAGAATATGTCTCCAATATTTACTGATAATCTGAATTCACATTCCTATACTCTTCTGGAAACTCTCTTCCATTTTGATCTCTATGATCTTCATGCCTCCAGGTTCCCATTGTATCTTTTTAATTATTCTCACTGTCCCAGCTCCTTCCTCCATCCTTCAAATGTGGGTGTTTCATAGAATTTTATCCCACTTTTTAACAGTGTATTATTTTTAATTCTTTTTCAGTTCTAAAGAGTCATCTATTTTTATATTAAAAAGACCTCTAAAGTACACACACACACACACACACACACACACATATACATATATATATTCTCTAAATGTATATTTGAAGCTTATTATATTGGAATTTTTATTCGATTATTTAATTAATAACTGTTCTCCTACAACACCTCTGTGGGTGAGGACTGTTTTTGTTTTCCCTCCACTGGCCCTAGTTCCTGGCACAGAATTATTAAAATTATTTTTATATGAATAAATGTGTAGTGTTAATTTTTTTTCTAAGAACTAGATCTTATTTTTCTGATTAAGTACTTGGCATTTTCATTGGGCATTCCTCTTAGAACCTCAAACAAATTTGTTTAGTTTAACAAACATCTACTGAGTGCTTGCTGTGTGCTAACATGGTACAGGGACTGAAGATATACCTACTCTAAAGAAATAAAGCACAGTGTATGTGCATATGTTTTTAATTAGTAGTACCTGCTCATCTGGGGTAAAAGTCACATATTTCATATTTATTTTTCCAATTACTTGCCCAGTTTAGGTTCTTATTGGGAACCCAGTATCTTATTTTAAGCCTGCTTCTCTCACATAATTTACCAAAACTATAGGAGCTCACTCAGCACAAAGAGGTTGTTAGACTTATTTGCAGATAAGATAGGGAACTCAAGCTTTCTATTAGTTTGTTGGCTAGACTTTTGACTACTAAAAACCTTTGACTGCTAGCTGGTATTGCAAGTTGGCTTCCTTCAAGTCCCAAGCATGGTTGTAGAGTGGCTGAAGCGTGGACTTTCAACGTTTCTCTATTCTTACACATTGTTCCAAAAGAATATGGGTAGTTTCCAGGAGACTGAATTGGGATGGCCTTCATGGCTTAGTCATGTACTCTGCTGGAACCAGTTCTGTTTGTGGCCATGAGGCTCTGTTGTTGAACTAGTTTATCAGCCCAGACTTCTTGTTTCACCTGAAGAATGAAACAGAACTTTCTCAGTTAATAAGAGAGTTTCTAATAGTGTTGAACCACGAAAGAGGTTGAGACCTTGATCTTTTTTCCCTAGGAGGTTCTCCTAGGTAAACTTTCTTAGTACTGGTTTGGACTAAGGCTATTTGGAGGAGTGGTCTCATCAGGATGTCCTAACTCTCCTTCCGTATCAGTAAGAGATGTTTTCAAGAGACTCTTTCCTATGCGAAGATGATCTATTTGTTCCTGATGACTTGAAGTATTTACCTTGTCAGAGAAATAACTGGCAGTTTTTCTTTAAAAGAAGTTTTAAGACCTGCCTCGCCAGACACCCCACTATATGTAACAGAACTATATATGAAACAGTAAGACAAAGGAGGAAGTGATTAACTTGGCAGGAGAGATGTAGGGGGAAGTGGTCAGAGAAGACAATTTGGAGAAGGAGTCCATTAATGCCACTTTTTAAAGGATGAACTGATTGGAGTGAGAATGTTACGGAAGGAAGGAATTGGTATATCAGTTAGAAGAAATAGCATATTCAAGGGAAAACAGAAGAGGTGAATATCAGTGTATTCTTATCTCCTGAGGCAGAGGAAGAATGCATCTATTGAAGGAGAAGAGTGGCAAGATAGGAATTCAAAGAGGTAAGCAGAGCTTATATCTGGTAAATATCATCATCCTTTCAGGCACTCAAACAGGAAATATCAAAGTCAATTGAAAATTTTTCTTCCTATTAAATAACAAAGTCACCCAATCATCCAATTTGAATCTCAAGTCTTTTCCTTCGCAGTTTTCTCTGCACTGCCCTGACTCATTATTTCAAGGTGTTCATACTGTTCTTTCCACCTGATGTTCCCTCCTAGCCATCCTACACATGGCTATTAGCATGGTCTTTCTTAAATAAAAGCCAAAGTTATTACCCATTCTCAAACCTGTAATACTCCTTCTTTCATGCAGAATAAAATCCCACCTGGTTAATTTGGTGTTTTAGATCTTTCACAAGTTGACCTTCATGAAACATTTCAACCTTTTCTCTCATTTCACACCCTTCCTTGAACCTCTATCCACACCAGACTTAATCATCTTCCTGAATCCTCTTTGTATCTTCTTGTTTCTGTATCTTTGCTCCTATTATATCTTCTCCTATCCCCCCTTTTTTTCTATTTTTAAGTCATGGCCCAAATTATATCAGCTGTGTAAAAAATTATCCCCCCAAATAATGGCTTAAAGCAATGAAAAACATTTATTATCTTCCACAGTTTCTGAGAGTGAGGAATTTATGAGTATCTTGGCTGAGTGGGCTGGCTCAAGATTGCTCTCGGGGATGTAGTCTGCGGCTTGACTTGTGATGGAAGAGCTGCTTCCAAGGCTGGCAAACCAGTGCTCGCTCTTGGTGGAAGTCCTCATTTCTTCTCTGTGGCAGCT
Organism: Cynopterus sphinx; assembly: GCA_030015415.1. Taxonomy (NCBI): domain Eukaryota; kingdom Metazoa; phylum Chordata; class Mammalia; order Chiroptera; family Pteropodidae; genus Cynopterus; species Cynopterus sphinx. The sequence goes on along the minus strand of CM057387.1, from coordinate 65,227,814 downwards.
GGCCTCCCAAGAGACCAAATCAAAAGTGACGAGGCCGTTGATAATTTGGTCTCAGAAGTCACACAACATCATCTTTACCATACTACTCTTTTGGTCACACAGACTAGCTCTGATGTGAGGAAGACTAAATAAGGCATAAATGCCAGGAAGCAAGAATCACCAGGGACAGTATTGGAGGTTGACTAACACAATACCTCTTCAAGAGGTTTTCTAGATTCCCTAACTCCATATGCCCTTCTCCTCGTTCTCAATAGCTCAAATTCTTTAAAAATCAGAGCTCCTGGAGATCTCTCAATAAAATTACATTTTTTTCTTAAGTATTTACTATAAAAATGTGTAAACCTCAAAATTGCTTTGGTTAATTATCAAAGGACATAGTGCTGAGAAACCGTGTTGTCAGAAATCCTAGGTTTTTGGAAAAATGGTTGTTTGGAGTTTATATTAGTGAGAATAGAAACTTCCTTTCTTGCCTAGGGGATGTAGACTATCCAAGTCACTTTGACTTAGAGAAGCAGCCTTAATTTATAGTGTAGAGTTTCAGATGAGTAGCTTGGGGCCATAATATTCTCCATTAATCTTAAACTTGTGCTTCCAAGAAAACAGAGCCCTGAGTCTGCTTCTCAACTCAGGTCTTAACTCCTTTACATATAGATCTGTTGTGCTCTATTAAGTACTGTTTCATTTAGATTCTATCTAAACTCTTTCCTTTTCATAATTCTATAATGACTCTCATTTCTTCCCTTTTTGGAGACATGCCCACAGTTTCTTTGCTGGGTGGTGTCCTTTGCTGCAGCAAGTTTAATAAACCTAACTTTGTTAGGTTACAGGTCTGTACATGGTAGTCTTTATCTGATGGGCTTTATGAATAGCTAAAATTATTTGAGCTCATATTCACTAATTTCATTTTTTTTTGCAATCCTCTATGCTTCTTGAACAAGGATATCTTTTAGAATATCTTTCCTCTGAAATATATTTCCTAAATAGACTTCATTTTGGACTAACCTTGCATTGTATTCCTTCACTGCTACTCCAAGATGATTCACTCACTTTCTCCCAAGGCTCCTTACACTTTTACATTACTATGCAATTTATTAGTGAATTAGTAATTTTCCCTCTTGCCCTCCTGAGCGACTTATCTGGTCCTCTAGGATTCAGCTACAAAATCATCTGTGTCAAGCCTTAATTTAAAGCTCAGGATAAAACTCAGCAGTTTCTTACCTTGTTCATATCTCTAAAATGGGACTTACCACGTTTATAAACTTACCCATTTTTTTTTTTTAAGTTTTTACCAGCCTCTGGAGAAGAGAGATTATATTCTGTTCATATTTGTAGACTCTGTGACAGGCATACCTAAATGACCCAATTAATTGTTCAGTGACGTAATGACATGGCAAATAGAAAAATCAGTAGAAGTTCCATTTTAGCAAAATTAAACTGTTGAAGACTCCTACACACATGTTACTATATCTGGTCCTTGTGATTCTTGTCCTCTGTATTAGGCAACTACCAATTTATAATGAAAAAAAAAAAAAAAACCACCTAGGAAACCACCATTTTGTAGACTTTACCGTGGGCTCCCTCAGCACACAGGCTACTTAGTGTGTATATTATGCAAGGTCTTATGTTGACACACTTTTCTCCAGCTTCCTCCACTGAAGAAAGGGACTCACTCAGTCACTGTGCACATACCAGTCTAGATGCTAGGGAAAACGATTTCTGCGGCATTAGGGCTAGATAGGAAAGGAATGATTCATCTGTAATGCCCTTCAGGTTCTGGGAGTGAGGCCAGCGTAAATACAATGCACGACTGTTGTTTCTGAAGGTCCCTTTGCAAAGTACAGATGCCCAAACTTTTTGTTTGATCAGATCCACAAAAATACATTTTTGTATCCCTCCTCGAGACACACGGACACAGACATCTGGAAGGACTATTTCCAAACGACTCACCCTCATTTGATCTATGGTGTTCCACATTAAAAAACAAAGAAAGTGGTGGTCTTGACCCCTCAAACGAATTTCATAACCCCCTAGAAAGTATAATTCACGGTTTGGGAAAACACTGGTGTGGAAAAAGGTTTCAGCTTTGTAGTCCCTACTTCCCCTTCGGAGTTGCCTAAGGTCGCTTTCGTCTGAAGGACTCCAGAGCCCAGTTTTAGGTAAACACTCCGTGACAGGGCCGTTCCCCTTCTTCCTGGATGCCTTTGAGAGGGTGGCCACGGCCCACCGCGGCGGGCGGAATGGCAGGTCCCGCTCGCTCCCCCGTGCAGGCCAGGCCCGCTTTTCCAGTTCTCGTGAGAACCGGGGTGTGTGTGTGCGTGTGTGTGTGTGTGTGTGTGTGTGTTCATGTGATTGCGCGCGCGCGCAGGGGGAGTAGGGGCAGGGCAGGGGCAGCGTGCGGGACCCCAGGACCAGGAGGGGGTCGGTGCAGGACCCCGCGCCCGCGCTCCCGGCGACCCCGCAGGGTCCGCGCGTGCGCAGAGAGCGCCCGGGCCTGCGCCGGCCTCCGAGGCGCGCGCCCGCGCGGCCAACGACCGAGGGGGCCCCGGCGCCGCCCCGCCCCCGCCCCGCCCCCGCCCGGCGCGCTCCTCTGCTCCCAGCCGCCCCCGCGCTCCCTGCGCGAAGACAGCCGAGCCGCGTCGCCGCCGGGTCCCCGCTCGCCCGCTCGCTCGCTCGCGCAGGCAGGCGGTGCCATGGCGGCCTTCAGCAAGTACTTGACGGCGCGCAACTCCTCGCTGGCGGGCGCCGCGGCGCTCCTGCTGCTCGGCCTGCTGCGTAAGCGGCGCCGCGCCCTCGGCCTGCACGGGTAAGGAGGACGTGGCCGCGCCGCCTGCCCGCGCCCGGCGCCGGGCCGACGGGTGCCTTTGCCCCGTGGGGTCACCGGGAGGGAGCGTGGCCTCGGCCTGTGCCTCGGCCGGGCGCCCGTGTCGCGGCGTCCCGTGTGCCCGAGGCGCCCGCGTTCCCTCCCGCTTCCTGCGCCCCCGCCGGCCGCACCGGCCCCTCTCTTGGCCCAGGGGGTGCAGGTCTTTTCTCCTGTGACCACCGGCGCACGCGCCCCTCTCCCCGAGGCTGTCTCCCCCGAAGCACCTCCTCTCTGTATCAACTTTTCGGGGGTGTTCGGGTGTGCCACCTCATCTCCTCGCAGACCTCGTACCTGTCTGCTTCGTGGGCGAGTCTGTGTGGATTGAGGATGGAGACTGGATTTCCCTGGCTGGAGGCTGTGGTCTCAGTCAGTGGGACGAGGTCTGGCACGGTGCCCCGGTGCTCGGAGTCGCCAGGGTGGTTCGTGTGAACTGCCCAGGATCCACTCGGCACAGTGGCTTTCCGAGGTGGTGTCCGCTTGGCGTTGGTCAGCGAACGCCCTGGCGTTTCGTCTCAGAGGCAGAATCGATTTCCTGACTCTCGGAGAGCAGGGCTCCCTTCCCTTCCTTGGCAGGTGGAAGGTCTAAGTGTGTTTTAGGTGAGGATCAAGATCCTTTTAAATTACACTCCACTGCTCTCCCCTCGAGAGAACTTTAGTGTTTCAGTTTAACTTTGAGAGATTGTAAGATCAGAGGAAGGAAGGGAGAGAATTGAGTTACTGTTGCAGGATGACAGACAGAACAGGTTTATTTGCTGGAAGACACTTGATTTCAGCAAACGATTGAGGTTACTCACTTTCCAAGCATTCTTGCCAGTTATTGGATTTTTCGTATGAACTTGGCATGTGCTTTCATGCATTTTACTTCATTCATCTCTCTGGCCAGATAACTGTTGCCCTCTGTTTCTGATTGGCCGGAAATATCTGATTAGTCGTAGACTTTGGACAAGTGGCCTGACTTTCCTCGACAAGTGGCCTGACTTTCCTCGGAGTTCTTACTAACCTTTTCGTAGCTTCTACATCTTACTAGAAAGTCTGAAGCGATCGTCTTTCTCTTCCTTCCTAAATCTTTTTAACAGTTGAAAATGATTTGCATCTTTGTCTGAACAGTACAGTACCTGTTCACTTCTATTTAATTTGCCTTTAAAATGATTAATTCTGGATAATACAGCATTTTTTTCTTTTGGTTCTATGCTTTCTGAGCCGCCAGTTGCAAGTGGACGTTGTCTGAGAATATGCCAACAGAAAATGTTAAATGCTGTAAAATAACTTTGAATTACATTTTTGCAGAGAAGTATTTCAGTGCATAGAACAGGTGTTTTAGTATGGGGGAGGGAAACTTGAGCCCTAAAAGCTCTGGCTTACTTTTAAGATTTAAAAAAAAAAACAACCAAAAACAAAAAACTGCTTTAATGGAGTATTACTTATATAGAAAAGTGTACGTAACACAGTAGAGCTTGAAGAATTTTAACAAATAGAACTCAGCCATGTTGTCAGCACTCAGATCTGCACCCAGATAAGAACATTATCAGGATCCCAGAAACGCTTCATGTCCCATTTTGTCACAGCTTAGGAAGAAGGCACTGGTTTTCAAGACCATAGATTATTGATGATAGGAAAGTTTTAAGCGTAATCTATTGGGAAATAATAACAATAATAGCAAAGCAGTATAATGAAATCTAATAATAATTTTAAGTATTATTGTAAAACACTTTAAAATCTTTTTGATAACTTTTGTGGGAGAATGCCAATTATGAGAATAAGCATAAAGTTTAAATTACTGAGATGAAATAATTGAATTATTTGAAAACTTAAGAATTATTTAAAAACTTTAAGAATGGTATTCAGTTTGTCTTTGTACATGTTATACTTCCAGATCTTATGAATAACTTTATAGTCACTATCTCTGGCTTCACAGTTTGAAGATTAAACAATTCTGACTTTATGTTTTATTGGCTTTTGGGGTGTCTGGTTACAGCTAATTAATTTTACTATCTGGTGCTTAATTAGGAACGTGTGGCTGCCCTGCCTTTTTTTGTCTATGCTGTTAACAGTAGGTTTGTCTTAGAAGATATTAGATATTAGGTAATAGAGCTAATAAAACCACTTTAAAAGTTACAATGTCACATTATTTCATGCATCAAGAGAATGAGTAATTTAATGTTCTGAATTACTTTTTATTAGTTAATGCAATTTTTTCACCCAGTTTGACTAATATATATGACTTTTTATTATCAAAATTACACATATGCAAAGTAAGCTGAATGATATAATGAATTCCCTATACACTTTACCCAAGAAGTACCATCAGCATTCTGCTAGTCTTGTTTTACTTACAGCTCCTTGCTCCCCACCCTTTATTTTTACAGGTTTTTAGGTAAAATTTGGAGGTGTTGAACTATACAAATCTTAAGTTATATTTATTTTAAATAAATGTGTACAGCAGCATAGCACACCCTTGTCATAAATTGGAACATTTTCATCTTCCCAGAAAGTTCCCTTTTATTCATTTCCTGCCATCACTGTACTTTTTTCACCTTAGTTTTGCCCGATCATATATCTTATTTTGTTCCTTACTTATGGGGAATAGTGGAATCTTTTTACTCATGGATAAAGGAGACTGTGTGTTCAGTTCAAAGGAAGTACCCGTTTAGAATGTTGTATTACTGTGCTAGGTGCTTTGGGGTGAGGAGGTTTTGTGTGTGTGTGTGTGTGTGTGTGTGTGTGTGTGTGTGTGTGTGTGTGTGTGTTGCATATTCAATAAATATATGACTTCTTTTTTCAGGGTGCTTACATACTTGTTAGAAAAAATTTAAATGTAAATTACTTAAAATGTAAGGTGATGGCAGAATGCAATGTATAGACAGATATGGCTTGGTTCTGAAAAAGGAAAGAATAATATGCGGAGAGTTATGGAAGACTTTATGAAGGGTGTGAACTGAGCCTATAAAAAGGGTGGGAATGGATAAGTGAAGATAAATTGAATGTTATAGCAGCCTTTGGATTTTTGTTGCATTTTCTGATAAGAAGAAAAGAAGTTTTGTTATGCCTTTTTAATCCATTATTTTTACTACTTCCAGAGCACTTTTTAAAGAAATACAAATACTTTAATTTTATTTCTTCATTAAAATCTTCCAGCTATTCTGAAATACAAATTTCTTAGTATGAGAGGATGGTGTTCATGATCTGGTCCTTTACTATTACTTCTCCTACTCACCCAGTTCTGTGGAATTTTCTGAGTATGACAGGCTCTGTCCTGTCTGATGGTAATCACTGTCATCCTCAGCTCTTCTCTCCACCCTTTGATGTTTATTTTCCTTTAAGACACAGCTCAGTCAACACTTTCTTTTAGGTGTTTTATGTCTTTTCCTGGTTTCCAAACTGATGTTGTCCTCAGCTCTCATACAGTAAGCATTCTTCTACTCTAGTAGTTACCACTCTGTATTGTGCTAGTTTATTTTCTTGGCTTCTGCCTACCTCATACTCTGAGTTACTTGAGGGCATGGTCTGAGTCATCTTTAAATTCCTCGTTTGCACATGTCTTGAGATAGACACTCAGTAAGTGTTTATAGGGTGGACAAATGATGTGATAGTTGAAGAACTTGAAAGGGTAATTGCCTTACAGGCAGTTTGAGATGTGGGACCAGTACAAACATGAGTAAAGACATTATCTTCATAGAAGTAATAGTTATATCTATAAGAGTAAGGATATATGACATGAGCTGGATATTGGGAAATCTGTGGGCCAGTTTTAGAGTCAGGGAAAAGGACCATTCTGCCTGCCAAAGTACTTTATGATTGGGAAACAACAATGACGACGACGACAACAACAACAACAACAACAACAACAACAACAACAACAACAACAACAAAAACCTCAAAGCAAAAACAGAATAAAGCAGTTTCTTTCCCTTCCTGTGAATGCTTGTCAGAGTTCAGATTTCTCTTCCTGGATTTCAGAGCTTTCCTCCATCTGGTCTCACCTTACCTGGCTAATCTTATATGCAATTGCCTGCCAGCAAGTACTCTCTGTTCCAAATAGGCTAGTTTCTGCACTGTTCTCTGAACAGACCACACTCATTCTTGGTTTGAGAGCTTTATTTATGAGTCATTCATGGAATATCTATCTCTGTATCCTCTGTTCTTCAATTCTTATCCTTTAAGGGTTAGGCCAGGGTCACCCTTCCATGAAATATTATTTAACAAATCTTGATGATCTAAATGATGATCACCTCTTTTTTAACCTTCTGAAGCATAAGTTTAGGTACCTCCTTTGTTTTATTTATTAATTGCTTGACTGGGTGTGATCTAGCTCTAGTCAGCCTTCAAGATGTGTTTAAGTCCACCAGCTCATGGGGTGATCCTTCATTCTTTTCAAAGCCCCAAACTGTAGATGATGGGAACGCAGTTTCCTCCCCCAAATATTTCGGAGGAGTTCAGGGAGCTTGGGTTTCTCTTAGACACTCCTTATTTCACTTATTTGCTCCTGCTCTATTTTCGATCCTACTTAACATCTTGTCTGTTGAGCCTGCCTTTTTAGTATCTGCCTTAATTCCTCCGAAGCATCAGTCTCAAAGCAGATTTTGTAGTAGAGTTTTATTGAAAATTTGGGAAAAGTGGCAGGGATTAGATCTCAGCATAGTGAACAGCTTAAAATGGAGACTTTTTTTATTTACAAGTTCTTTAGATATGCCTTTTGTTGGAATTTGTTGACTATTTTTCCCTGAGTCTCAGCCTTGCAGCCTTTTGCAGGGTCTCTTCTGTACTCCTTGGATGTTCTCATATCTCTAGCTTTACTCCCTGCATTTTCTCCCCACTAACCTTTCTACAACTTCACTGCATGCTTTTTCTTCCTGAGATCTGCTTCTTTAAAATCAAGGTCCAGAGGGAGCTGGTTTCACTTTTCTCAGTTTCACAGGCCCACTGGATGTTTTGCAAAGCACAGGTATGAGTCTGGTGAGGAAGTTGGAGCTACATGAGACCCTTAGAATGAACCATGAGAAGGTCTATCAGGGGCTGACCTTGGCCCATTTGGATCCTCAGAGTAAAAGGAGATGCTTAAGCAACCATAGATGAAGAAAGCCTTAAAGGATTTGCTAGGAAAAGCAGCTGTGTGTGTACTGGAATCAACTGATGTAGGTCAGGTCCAGAAGCAGTGTTCTCAGAACTCTGTAGCTGTGATCTACTGGTGTAGGGAACTGGGTACAGACTGTTTAATTAATCACACTTCTCAGTTTTGACACATTAGCTTTATTGGCCAGGCAGGCATTGTGTTTCAGGGATTTTGCACCTGCTATTCTACCAGATAGCAACACTACTTATTCCCTCCCCTTTTACAATCTTTTACCAGACATCTCATAGTGAGAACTTCCATTGCCACTCAGTTTAAAAATAACATCCTCTCTACCACATGTGCTCTGCCCACTTTCCTCATTTTACTTTTTCCTTAACACTTTTCATTATTAAATGTGATATTTATTTTTTCATATTTATCTTATTCTGTGTCTCTGCTACTAGAATGTAAGTTTCATGAGGGCAGGAATTTTTGTCTTTTTGTTCATTGTTATAGCCCTAGTAGCTACAACTGTGGCTGGCATATAGTAGACTCTCAAAAAATGTTGAATGACTCAACTATGAGATGTTCCATTCTTAGGGCCGTGGTTACTGTTTTAAGTAACAGACTTTTCTTGCTATAAATGTAACTGTTGTCTCCTTAAGTGTATTATGAGTTCTTTTAAGAGTTGGGCCCCTTTTATATTCATGGGTAAAACAAGTCTTAGAAATTTATAAAAATGGTATCATTATTTTTAACCTGCTTTTGACGGTTAACAATAGAGTGGAAAACATTAAAGACAATTTAAAAAAATTAAAAGTCATTCATCATATCATTACCATAACACATATTATTTTTATTACCTTTTATTCATTATTTATATGCATGCATTTTACATAGTTGTAATGTATATGTTTTGCGATTTTCACTTAAAACAGAAATCTCTAGGTTTCTACATGAACTTCATAAGTATTCCTTTAAAGAAATACACAAATATTTCTTTGTGTGACTATATCATAATTTTAATCTTTAAATGTTGAAAATCTAGATTGCTTCCATAATTTCCCCCCCCCTTTTTAATTCTCCGTCCATCACTTCTATCCATGATCCATGGATATTGCTGTTTCCTCTTAAGAATTGGATCTCTGAAGGTGGGGCATCCCTGCCCACATGCTCACTGATGCATCCTGCGTATGTTCCGTGGCTCCACACCTGGGGTGTGAACCCAGGACCTCCTTTTTATGCAAAGCAGATGTGCTGACCACTACACTATGGAGCCACCTCTGCTTCTATAATTTTTATAGATAATACTATATATGTTTGTGAATGAACATTTCTGTCTGCTGAATTATTTCCTTGGAGTAAATTTCCAGAAATAGTAGTAATAAATCGAAGGTTATGAACTTCTCTTGTTTGTGGAAAGTGTGAACATTCTGAGCTATACAAATTGCACATATTACTTTTTAAGGGTTGTGACACAGAATACTGTGAATGAATGCTAATTTAATTCTCTAATCATTTTTATGGGGTGTTTTAGCTTTTGGGACTGCTTCAGAGGTATAAAATGTTGCAAGATTATTTTAATTTTAAAAATGCACGTTTTTATATACAGCATTTTGGTTTTCATTATGGAAGCATCTTGGAATCGTATAAAACATAGTCTTTAGAGTCAATTGTGGGTTTAAGTTTTTTTCAGTTATTTGCTAGATCTGTGACCTTGGTTAATTAATCTCTTTGAGCCTCAGTTTTCTTATCTATAGAACAGGGATAATAGCATGTACTTAATTCAGTAGTTATGAAGATTTAAAGGGAAAATAACTCAGTAGCTTGACCAATAAATGAAAGATAACTTTAGATCTCTCTGTGCTTGCTAAAGGAAAACTAAAAGGACAGCAAAATCCCATTGTTAGATTTTCAAAAACTATTGAGTCTTCCTAAAAATTTCCTGAAGTATGACCGTGAAAATCTCCCTAAAGAAGCCTTTTTTGAATTGACAGAATCATTTACTTTCAGAGTTAGATAGTATTTAAGGTGCTTTTATATGGCGTGGTTTCAGGCCTCTCTGTTTTTTCAGTTGTTGCTTCTTGAATATTATGCTCTTTATTTCTCCACCTTTTAAGTATGGTCTGACTGACACAGTGGAATATGCTTTTGTAAATCCTAAGCTTCTGTTAGCACAGATGAAGTTCCATTCATTTTTATGACAATATTTTCACTCATTTTTAGCTTACATAATTGTTCTCCCTTCCTTTCCCCCTCCTCAACTTGTGTTGATTTTTTTTTTTTAAACCTGGGGTACAGTTATTTACACTTATCTTTGGGCCCATTACTTCCTCGAAATCTTTTTTGATCCTGTACCTTTAATTAGTATTCCTTCTGTTTGTTTTTCTAATAAGTTATGTTACTGGACAAGACTAGTATAGAAAATTGCAATTGCATCACTATAACTTTTCTATTAACAGACATCTCTTGAGTGTTGTGTTGGTTCTCATCTTTAACTTTCTTAACACCTTTCCTTCTTAATGACCTGGCATTCTGACAATAGGGCGAGGCATCTGATCCATATTGAGCTAGTGGGAATCCTCCTTTGGCTTGTTTTTACTGTAATCTATAAGGAAGGATCTTTTCTTTTGGGCCATGAACTGGGGGACCCTAGAGCTGTATGTGGCATTCGTCTCTTTTACATGGCCCCGATTGGGCCATCAAATACTTTGTAGCGTAATAAACTACGTTTACAGAATTTTCATGATTCCTTCAGAGAAGAGAATGAGTTTGGTCTGACATGACTTTATGGTGAACTCATGCTTGCTCCTAGAATTTACCACTTTCTTCTAAGCACCTGTGCCATACTATCAGTTTAGAAAAATAAGTTGTAATTTTTTCTAAGATTAACATCAAACTTATTCATGACCTGATGAATGAAATCTAAGCTGTTGCAATGAAATAGAAGTTAGAATTATAACGAAGATAGACTTTTTGTGATTTTTCTTTAGAATTATATATGACAAATTAAATTTTATGCAAACTGAGTATTGTATTTCTCTATTGTTATTTCTTTTGGAATGATTTTTATGAAATGTTAGAGCTGCTTAAAAATGGAATTTGTAGTCATTTTCATAAAGATTAGGCACCAGAAAGGAAGAAAAGGTAGAATCAAGAACTTTTTTCTCATTGCAGAACAAGGACTTGAGGGAGCAGGTTGGCCTGGGAATCATGAAACTACTCAAGGATAGGAACCCAAAGATCATGCTCTAACTCAGAAAATGTTGAGTTCCTGCTCTGTGTCAGATGCTGGGTTTTAAAATGTTCACTATAGAAGTGAGTAAGAGGTCTTATTCTCAAGAATTGCAGGATACGAAACAAGTTTGTTCTTTACCTCAACATTTAGTGCTAGGTGCTGGAAACACAATGATAAGTAAAATAGGTCTCTTTCATAGTTGGATCTTAGAGTGGGAGAAGATATAAAACCTACTTCATGCTTGTTTAGGAAGATTAAAAATTAAGTTAGATTTTTAAGAAACTCATAGACTAGAGAGAGAATCTTGTATCTTGACATTTCACACCAAATTTCTGATTTAAAAAAATCTGGTAATATTTTGTTTACAGCATTGTTCTCCATTAACGTATGTATACAGTTTTGTTACATCGGGAAATTAGATTCAAGGAGTTTTCAACTACAGTATTAATTTACTTTTCCCTCCCAGTAACACTGTAGATGTGCTACTTAGTAAAGAAGTGAATGGAATCTATGACCATGCCACCCTGAACAAGCCCGATCCTGTCTGATCGCAGAAGCTAAGCAGAAGCAGAGTCGGGCCTGTTTAGTACTTGGATGGGAGACCACCTAGGAAGACCAGGTTCTGTAGGTGTAAAAAAAAAAAAAAGTGACTGGAGTGGAGGCAGTAAGTATCAGGCAGAATACAAGGTGTGATTCCATTAGTAAGTATCAGATAATTCCCATTTTAACAATTGATGGGTGAATACATTTCTGTATGTATTTTAACACTGATTCAACAAAATAGCTCCTTCTCCTTCCTCTATTAGAGAAAATAAGAAATGTGATAGGAAACATGACATTGATCCAGTAGATTCTGTTGAAAGTTTGTTGTGTCAGTAGGCTAGGCATTCAGATACCAAATTGAATGAACATTGTTTCTAACTCAAGTCATGTGGAAATACAAATACTTAGAAAATTTATATAACTCAGTATGACTAGACCTGTTGTGGTAGGAACAAAAATCTGTAGGAGGGGAGGGAGCACTGATTTGGGAGTGTTTAATTCTTCAGGTTATCCAGGGAGGTTTCACGTTTGTACCTGACCTTAAGGGATACGTAGTGTTTTGCTAAGGAATAGAAGGCATAGATGGGGAAAACAGCATGAGCAAAGGCATGGAGTTGATGGAGTTATGATTTGAGAAGAAGGGATTGCAAGGACAGGAAGCTGGAGACAATACTATTAACTGTTTGTTGAGTACTTAATTTTAGGCATTGTTCTAAATAGTTTATTCCTCAACAGTTTATTTGAGATAGTAGTTTTATTATCTTCATTTTACATGTGAGTAATCAGAAAGGTAAAAATAGTACCTGATTCTAAGAGATCTTAAGTTTGAATTAGCCATGTGGAAGGTAATAGACAGAATAAAGCATTTCTATTAAATCTTTCAGATGGACTTAGATTCGAAAAACAGCCAAGAATTTTTCAGGGATTAAAAAGTCTTATGTTAAATTCAAAGTGAAGTTAATTTGAAAATTTTATTACAGTGTATTAATATTAAAATATAGTCATGGTGAAATGCTCTACAGTTTTTTAAACTTTTCAGTTTTATATCACAAACAAGAAAACTGCATACAGCATGTATATAACTTAATGACTTTTTTTGAAAAACAAACAAAATACTTTTGTAACTACCACCCAGGCCAAGAAATAAATCTTTGCCATCCAGTCTAGAAACCTTACACAGGCCCCTTCTCAATCATAGCCCCTTCCCTCTCTCCTACTGATAACTGCTATCCTAACTTCTACCGTAATTGTATCTTTTCAATTCTTTATCATTTTGTAACCCAAATATTCATTAATTAGTGCTGCAATTTAGCTATGTTTGTGTTTATTTCTCATTCTATATGACCCAATGCCCTCTCCCCACCCTCCTTTTTTTTTTTTTGATAGTTTATTTGTTGAAGCAACCAGATATTTTAATTCCATAATCTGGATTATGTTATTGCATAATTTTTCTTCATTCCGTGTATTTCCTGTCAATTGATAGTTGGATCTAAACACTTGATCAAGTTCGGATTTTGTGTTTAGATTTTGGACAAGAATACTTCGTGGTTGTTGATGTGGTCAAACCTCTAAGGAGTATATAGTGTCTGGTTCCTCTTTTTGTGATCTTAGCAGCCACTGATGTTTGATGCCTAGATCAATGAATTTATTAGGGTTTGTAAAATGGTGATATTTGATTACTGTTATTTCTTCACTTATAAAATGGATAGCTTCCATTAAAAGAAACTTTTCTTCATCTACTCTTTGGTTCCCCAGTGGTACAGTTCAGATAGGAAAGGCAGGATAGATACTTGCTTCTTTAGTTCTCTGTTTTTTTTTTTTCTGATGGTGATCAGTCTGTTTTTCTTAAATGTCATTCTGAACCTATAGATTTATTACAAGTAAATAAATATTTAATGCTAACTATTTCATAGATGCTTTGGAGGAACCCTACTTTGCGAATGCAATGAATCTTATAAACAAAATATGAAAGTGCCTCAGTTATCATCTCTTGCATTGGTATCTTTTCTATATAAATTTTAGAATCAGTGTACTGAGATTTTGATGAGGATCATTTCTAATCTCTATATCAATTTCTAACATTGGTTATATTGCCTTTTTATTTTAGTCAGGTTTAGTATGAGTTTGTAAAATGTGTTAATTTTGTCAAAAATCTTACTTAGTTTTGCTTTTACCTCTGTCAATTTTTTATTTCATTATTTGTTTGCTTTTATGTGTATTCTTTAATTTTTTATACTTCAGTTAATTTTGTTGCTTTTTCTAATGTTCTGTGATTACAAATTTTCAGCATTTTTCTAATGTATAAAGTTCTCTCTACGCACTGCTTTAGTTGTATGCCTCAGGTTTTTTGATATGTAAATCTTATTTTGCAAACACACAGTTGATGTATCATTCATTTCAAAATATTTCTTGATATCTTTGACCTATGACTGACTTTTCATAAGCATAGCTTTCTATTTTTGTCAGTTACGTATAGTTGCATAACACACTACCCCAAGACTTAGTGGCTTAAAATAGCTATTTTCCTCCTTAATCTATGGGTGTTTCGGCAATTCCTCTGCTGGTTTTGCCTGGGTTCTCTTGTTAGGATGCATCTACCAGAGGATTGGCTGCACTGGAACGGTCATATATGGTAGTTGATGCTAGCTAGAGGCTGGGGTTCCTTTGTTCTTATCTAAGTGACTTTTTATCATCCAGCAGACTAGACCAGTACCTCACATGGTAGTCTCAGGTCAACATTTCAAGAGGCAAAGCATGAACACTTTCACCACATTCTGTTGATTAGAACAAGTTTCAGCTTGGCCCAGATTCAAGAATGGGAAAAATAGGCTGCTCCTTTTTAGGAAGAACACAAAGAATTTGTCTCCATATTTAGTCTACCACAATTTCCAAACATTTGGAAATTTTTCCTGTGTTTTTTCCTTTTTGTTGTGGTTATGGAGTCTAGTTTCCTGTGTGTTTGATTATTTTCGATTATGGTCTGGACATTTTATTTAAAATTATTTGTAGGAATAATTTTGAGGCTTATAGTAAACATACTTTATTTTTAAAAGGAAAGTTTGCTTCTTAAGATGCCTGGGAGCAATATCAATCAGGAAACAAATGAAGTTCTTTAAGAGTACATTATAAAATTTTTAGTATAACATCTTAATAAACAGATACAAGACTCACATTTTGTATTTTTGTTCCCCAAAGGAGTTATATCATGATATATCCACATCATTGTCTTTCACATCAACATCTTTACTCTTGAACTTCAAATCTAAATAATTTCAAAATCATCTTCTGGATAGCCCCCTGTAGTTATCTTACTGGGACTTGAGATTTAACACTTTCACAATGAGTACAAATATAATTTCCTTGAATTCTTCTTCTACCTTTATTTATTATGGTTAATGGAATTACTGTCCTCTGGTCACTCAGGGTACAAACTGTGAGACCTGAGGAAAAAAATATTTTGTCTTTCAGGGCATCAGTTTGGAGCTGAAGGTTTCTTATACCTCCTCTATCTTTATGTAGTTCTTTAAGTTTTTGCTCCTCTCTTCTCATTTCCATGTTCAGTTAGTTCCAGCTCTTACATGTTTTCTCACCCTGTAATTTTCTAGCAATTTGCCTGTGTCTTTCTTTCAATTTCTATACCCAGTATCTTTGTGCAAGTCTACATCATCTCTGGGACCTGATTGATATTGGTTTGTGCATTCCAGGCCCACTCAGTCAAAACCATGATACCAACTATTAGCTGTTTGCTAATGACTCCCTCAATCTCTAGTTCCCCCTTTTTTCCTGAGCTCTTGACGGAAATATCTGTTTTGTTTTGTGTATAAGGTATTTGGATCTGGATCTACTGAAGCCAATTTAAACTGGACATGTCTTCATCTGAATTTACCTTTCTACCTCAAATCTATTTTTCCAATAGATTTGGAAACATGGGCCCTAACTCAGTGAATGTATCTCTAGGGCCTAGAGATAATGGATCTAAAGATGCATTCTTTAAAGGTCCTAAAGTTTTATGAGAATTTTTTAATTTTATGTTTTCATTTTGGTGATAAATTATAAATAAGTTATAAGCACATCCTAGGTCATCTGAATGACTACCATACTATTGACGATTTTTGTGCCTATATTTGTGTTTGGATTGTTGTTAAGTGATCATCTAAAGAGCTACATGTATGGAAAACTAGTCTGCTGCTTTAAGAACCTACATGAGGTTTAAGTGTAGTAACCTAAAACTATGAAGGTTTCTAATACCTCTTCTATCTTTACACAGTTATGTTTTTGCTCCTCTCCTCTCATTTCCATATTCAGTTAGTTCCAACTCTTATATGCTTTCTTGCCCTGTCATTTTCTAGCAGTTTTAACTTTAGTACTCATACTAAATTATTTTGTCATTAATTTTTTTTGTAGTGATAATTACAGGTGAAAGGTGTTTCTTAGAAATAGCATCTCTAAGAAACTGAAATAAGGAAGCTTTGGTTTGAAATCATGAAAATGACAGAGCAACAGAAATATACCACTTTAATTGTCACAGTCTGGGAAAAGAATATAAGGCTTACATGTAGATTATGAGTTCAGGCCAAATGAAGTCCTTATAAGATGTCATGGTACACTCCGAACAGGGTATTTCTTGGAAACTTAAAGAGAGGAAATTGGTGGGAGAGCTGACTGATTATGTGGCCCATTTTGTGTGTATGTGTGTGTGTGTGTGTGTGTGTGTGTGTGTGTGTAGAGGGGGCTGTGTATGTATTTATCTTTGCAGTGTATATATATGTAGCAAACAAAATAGTTATTTTTGTGAGTAGTTGCAGTATGTGGATCTCCATTTGTCTATAAATATCAGCTTGTAACATTTATTAATAGTAAGTGCTATGCATTTTCATAGAATATTTTAATTTTTAGGATTATGTTTTTAGATGTACTAACAAATTAGCCCATCGACATTAATAAAGCAGTGATTTAAAGCCAGTTTATTGTTTACAAAAGAAAATAATGAAGATTATAAAAAATTTGTGGACATCAACTGGAACGTATAACACATAAATAATTCTTTTGGCTCTTACCCCAGCACTGGTGATTAGTTGTAGTAGTGTTATCTTGCCTATCACTTTAAATAAATGTTGATTCTAATTTTATTGACTTTAAATTTTTCATCTGTTTTGAAATGATAAATTTTATTTTGCAGAGTAGAAAAGCTATAAACAAAAATATTGTATTCTTAATATTATACTATACATATTTAAGGAAGCACCAGTTTAATTTAAGGCAACACTGGGCTCTGTAAGAATTTTTTTCTCCCCTTCAGAATAGGTTCATACCGAGTCTTAGAAATACTGGCCTAGAAAAATGAACCAAAATGACTGTTCTGGTTAACTGAATTCTGATTAAAGTTTTCAGAATTGTGTTCTTTTTTACTTTGTCTGAAAGCTCTAAAAATATGTATATTTTAATCTTTGGCAATTTTTTATTCAGTTGTAAGAGTTTTTTATGTATTAATAGAAGTTTTTTTCTTGGATATGTGTTTTGCAGATAATTTTTCTCCTAGTTGATGGCTTATCTTATAATTTTCTTAATTGTATCTTTCAGAAGCAGACATTTTAAGTTTTGATGAAGTTCAGTTTATTGATTTTTTCCCCCTAGTTTGTCCTATTTTATAAATCTTTGTTTAACTCAGAATTATTGAGATTTTCTCCTGTTCTAGAAATTTTATAGTTTTAGCTTTCATTTAGGTGTATGTTCCACTTCTAATTAATTTTTGTATATGGTTTGTAATAAGGGTCAAGGTTCATTTTTTTGCTTATGGCTATCCATTTAATTCAACACCATTTGTTGAAAGAATATCCTTTCCACATTGAATTACATTAACATCTTTGTTGTAAATCTATGGCTTTGTGTATGTGAGTCTATTTTTGGACTTTTTTTTTAATCTATATTTGTACTTTAATATCAAACTATTACTATAGCTTTATGATAAGCTTTGAAATCAAGTACAATTCCTCCAACTTTGTTCTTTTTCAGTTTAATTAATAAATTCAGTTGAATAGAATTTTTAAAATTTATTGATTATTGTAGTTCCTTTGCATTTACATATGGATTTTAGAATCTGCATGTCACTCTCAACAAAAAAAGCCCTATAGGATTTTGATTGGGATTGTATTAAATTTCTAAATCAATTCGAAGATAATTGATGTCATGATATTGAGTCTTCTAATCCATGAGCATAATATATCTCTGTCATATCTTTGATTTCTCTGCAGTGTGTTATAGTTTTCAGCATGCAGGTCTTGCACATCTTACGCCCCCCAAGTTTATCCTTAAATATTTAATATTTTGATACTTTTGTAAAAGGTATGTTTAAAATGTCAATTTCCAATTTTTTTTTTGCTCTTATATAGAAATCCAGTTGATATTTATGTATAGATGTTGTATCCTGGAACCTGGTTGAACTACTTAGCTTTTTATAAGATTCCTTAGGATTTTGTATGTAGATGTTTATAGAGTATGCGATAAAGATAGTTTTATTTCTTTCTTGCCATTCTTTGTGCCTTTTATTTCTTTTTCTTATCTTATTGCACTGTATATGTCCTCCAGTAACAATATTGAAGTGTCAAGAGTTGGCATCTTTGCCATGTTCTAGATCTTAGAGTCTCAGTCTTTCATTAATAGCTATGATGGTAGTTGTAGGGTTTTTTTTTTTTTTTTGATGTCCTTTATCAGATTGAGGACCTTCCTTTTTATTCCTAATTTGATGAGAGTTTTTATGGTGAATAAATATTGGATTTTTGTCAAAGGCCTTTTCTGTATCTATTGATAAGATCATCTAGTTTTTCTTTTTCAAAAGGACTGTTAATATGATGAATTACATTTGATTGATTTTTCAAATGTTAACCTGACCTTCCATTTCTTGGGTAAAACTCTACTATAAATTTTATAAATCGTTCGTTATTGGTCTTGTCTTTCTTTTTTTGTAATGTCTTTGCCAAAGAAAAATAAGCTTGCACAAAGTACTTCTTGCAGCATACCAAAATGCAGCCTACCAGAGTACAAAGATTGTCTTGAAGGAAAGCAGTTGTGTCATTGCTTGAGTTGTGAACTGAACTCACCACTTTTTTTTTTTTTTGGTGGAACGTCATTTTTACTTGAAAGAATGACTGAATAACTGTGGTTATTCAGCTTTGAATATTGCAGGCATTTTCTTGTAATGCCTTCAAGGAAAAGCAGCTGGCAACGTTTGTTGCTAATGTTAACAATTTAAACTTTCAAGTAAATTAAAATTTGGAAAACTTGTCTCTGCCACTATGAACTTGATAGTTCCCACTGCTTAAGACTATTTTGATGAGATTGGTGGCCTTATTAACCCATGTAATTTTATAAAATATTGTATAATATATTACATTTGGAAGGTCTACTGCATAACTCTGAACCAGTATTTTTCAAATGACTAATAATGCATGATGTTACAAAATTTTGCATGGGTAAAAGATCAATTTGAAAATGTAATATAGACCAATGGATTTAATTATATAAGACTACGAAAGTTCATTGATGTGGTTTCAGACTGCATTGCACCAGTTTAGTATCACAGAAAAATATCCACAGTTACTAAAATACACTTGTTTTACAACTACTTATCTATACTGCAACAGATAGAATGCCCCAGAATCTTTTGAGAATCCAGTTGTCTTCCATTAAGCCAGACGTTAATGAGCTTTATTAAAATATGAAAACAATGCTATTTTTCATACTAAATTGTTTTTGGGAAAATATCACTACTTTTATAAAATTTTATTTAATGGGTAATGTGTTTTTAATTGTCTTTAAATGAATAAATATTTTAAAAAGTTTCTGAGGTTGAATTTTCACATGATAATAAATATCCATAGATATAATACAATAAATAAAAGGTTTTTGGGATCCTGAGACCACAGGTTTGAAAAATACTGATGTAGAATAGAGCCTAGTATATAGTAAGCTATTAGTAAAAGTTTGAATGATTCTTTACCATGTCACTTTTATAATTTATCTATTTCTTTAGTAATACATGTATTGATGTGTATCTTTTCTTTGTACCTTTCTTTCATACTCTAGTAATGAAGTTGTTCTTCCTATCTTGTCCTGGTACTGTGATTCTCTTTTCCATGCCCTCTGCTCAGGCAGTGCCATTGGACAGACAGTAAAAAGGATTGATGCGGGGACCGCTGTCATATTTTGGAAAGCCTGGCGATTTATTGAGCAAGAAAAAAATAAATGAGCAGCTCCTGACAAAGCATGACATTGCTATTTGTAGAGATCGGTTATATAAGTGGCCATGATTTACATAGTCACAAAATTAGATTTAAAAATAGTTTCAATTGGTTATACCCTGAAATGTAACAATACAACTGATAATTAGTGACTGTTGTAGATATTACAGATACCTTGCCATTAGTGTATATGTCAGTAACATATTTTGAACATGTGGAATACCTTTATTTTAATGTAATTAAATTGATCTTTTGGTAATCAAAAGGAATACGCAGAAGTGGAAGACATATCTGTTTGTCGTGGAACCTTTTCAGTTTCATAGGATAAAAATCAAGAAAAGGAATATATTGAATTTTTGTTAGACTTGAGTCTGCCTACTAGTAGATCATGTTTCTGATATTAACTTCTCTCCAGTCTTTAGCATGACATTTCAAGTGAAAAAAAATATATAATCCATTAAATGGAATTCTAGCATACTGCTCTTTTTTGTCCTAAGCAAGCTCTATATGTTTATATAGCTAATATCTTCAAAATTGAAAACATCTGTAGAAAACATTTACAGAATTCTTTAAAAAGAATTTTAGAATGCCTTTTAAAGAGGGGCTCATAATTAACTGGGCATACATGAACATATATAAAAGGCATTTTCTGAAACAGTTTCGCAATCTTATAAAAATTTAAAAACAGATAAATCTGTAATACAATTGAGATTAGAAACAATAATGAATCTAGGCACTTTGAAAATAAGAGCATCAACTGTAACTGAACTGTAGTTAAGTTTGGCTTTCTAGCCTTATTTAGCATCTTAGTATTTTATTACTGAAATGTTCATTTTACAGATTGTGGAGCTAAATTAAGTGAACATAAAAAGTTGAATATTATATTACCCCTATAGTAGATATGGAGATATGCTACCTGGATTCCCCTCAAAAGAAGAGTTAGTTTGGCCCTGAGGAATACAGATCTGGTAACACATTCTGACCACACTTCAGGATATGCTTTATCTGCAGAGCCACCTCCCTGACTTTGGAACAGCAGGCATTTGTAGACTGAGCAAAGAAGACATATAAAGACCTGATCATTTCAGCCCAAGCATTCTGATGGACAGTACTTGCTTCATAGCGTCCCACCTAATTGGCTGAAATTTTGGGCCTGTAATAGTTTTAAGTTCTACCCAAACTTGCTTTTGTCACCTTTCTTTCTCAGGATTGATTCCTAATAAATGTATCGTATCCCAGACACCACTTTACCTGTACTTTCAGGGAGCTGCCTGCAATAGCTTCTGATATTGTTGAACTAATTTTTTGGGAGGGAATATATGTTAAACAAGAGATTTAAAATGTGATCATAACATAGGGTGCTGTCTAGTATGTTATAAAAAGAACCTAAGCCTGGTCATTATACCATTCAGGGTGGTAGGCTGAATCAGTAATCAAAACTGGGCTCAAGTGCTAGTTTAACTACTTGGAGTGGTGTGAACCCTGAGTGTGCTACTTCTTCTTTTCCAAGTTAGTTTTTTCATTTGTAACACAGGAATAACACAATGTCTCTCATCCATTAGGCAACTAACCTG
Organism: Cynopterus sphinx; assembly: GCA_030015415.1. Taxonomy (NCBI): domain Eukaryota; kingdom Metazoa; phylum Chordata; class Mammalia; order Chiroptera; family Pteropodidae; genus Cynopterus; species Cynopterus sphinx. The sequence continues at coordinate 65,206,312 of CM057387.1, read as the reverse complement.
GGATTGCTCACATGGCTGGGAAAAGATTCGCATTATCAGGAGAGAGGATCCAATGTACAGACGTTTTCAAGCCCATGTCTGTGTCAATTTGCTAATGTCTCTTGGCCAAAGCAATTCATATGGCCAAGCCTTGATTCAAGGATGGAGAAAAAAATTCCATCTCTCCATGGGAGAATTTGAAAAATAAGTGTTTGTGTGTGTAAAAATTACCAACATAATGTCTGATGATGCATGATAGTAGTTAATATTTATCTAGCTCTTTCTGTAAATTGTACTTAGTAAGAGGCAGCTGGACTATGGTGTCTCTGTATGATCTGTAAACGAAGAAATGTTTGGCGAATTTGGTCCATTTTGATATCTCAAAACAAATTTTATGATCGGAACAGTTTGCAAATAAAGCTCTTTTTTGTCTTTTTCCTGCAGTAAGAAAAGTGGAAAACCACCATTACAGAACAATGAGGTAAAATTTTAAATCATCTACTCTGGGATTTCATGCATTTATTTTAAGTTATTTCATTATGTAATTTTGAATTGGGGTAAAATAGAATTTTAGAATCAGAAGAAAAGTGAAATTTCATCTCCAATCTACTACATATTATAAGAATTCTTCCTGAAATAGGAATCCTTGGAAGGTGTATTTTAGGATTTACTTGAAAATCTCTGTTCATTTGATGGAGAGTAAGTACTATCTACCAGGTAGCTGTAACTGTATCAGTTCTAGTCCATGATGAGATTAATTTTCACCCTTTAACAACTTAGTGATTAATTCTATTTTGTCTTTTGTAGCCATACTACTAAAACTAGAAGATAGTTATATTTTCTGAGTTTTTTTCCCATGCTAAGCAACCCTCATTTTTTCCCGAGTGTTTCTCCTGTGGCATGGTTTCTGATCCCTTTTCAATTCTTTATAAATTCCTCTGGACTTATCCTACTCATTAGTTTCTCTAGATATTGTACTTAGAATAGAATGTAGTTGTCCAAAAGTGGTCTGACTAGCATGAAATATATCAGCATTATTGCTAAAATTCAGGCTCAAATTGCTTTTACTTATTTAACCATAACTGCTGTATACTTTGAGTTTAAGGTAAATTATAACCTTTAGGTATTTTTCTGATGAACTAGTCAGTTGACAAATTCTCTACACCTGTATCATCATCGATTTTTCTTTTTTTTTTTTTTAACAGGTTTATTGAGACATTATTTATATACCATAAAATCCACCCATTCAAATGTATGATTCAGTAATTTTAGTATATTTAGAGAGTGTGCGGCCATCACCACCTTCTATTTTTAGAAGATTTTCTTCTTGCCAAAGAAATCCTGTATTCATTAGGAGTTGCTCCTCATTCTCTCTCCTCCTGTGTCCTGGCAACCACTAACCTACTGTTTCTACTGATTTGCCTGTTTTGGACGTTTCATATAAATGGAATCATGTAATATGTGGCATTTTGTGACTTAGCTTGATGTTTTCAAGATTCATGTGTGTTGTTGCATGTATCAGTATTTCTTTTTTTTTTTATTGCCAGATAATATTCCATTTTGTAGATATACCACATTTTATTCATTTATCAGTTGAGGGAAATTTAGGATATTTTCATTTTTTGGCTATTATGAATAATGCTACTATAAACATTTCATGTGTAAGTTTTTATGTGGCCATAGGTTTTTATTTCTCTCAGGTATATACCTAGGAGAGAATTGCTGGGTCATTTGGTAACTCAGTTGATTTTAAGTAAACATTAACTTATCTCTGTGAATGTTAGCTTATTGGGTCTATACTATTAGTATATTCCGTAGTATGTCTGTACTATCCAACTGTAGCAAAACCTGGTCTTTATTTCTCTATTAAGGCTACAATAAGTTTATAAGAAACATCAAATTCTTTGATTAATTTATAAGTTCATTTATTAGTCATTCTTTCAACACATGTTAATTGAGCCTTTCATATGTGGTTCTTAGGTCTGGGTACATAGTCGTTATAAAAATAAGTCCCTACTCTTGTGGAGCTGACATTGTATATGTCAGCTAATATACTAGTATAATCTCCTTAATAAAGAAGAAAATTAGAATTTGACATGACTTATTCTTAGTACACTAATGCTGGCTTTTAGTAAGTAGGGTCTCTTAAGTATTCCCAAATCCTCCATATTAATGTCTATTCTCTAACTCTCCTGGAGATTGACATCAAAATTGCTGTTCTTTAGTTTCCATAATCTTTTTTCCAGCCTTTGAAATATGGGACAATATATGTTTTTCTATAGTTGGCATATCTCCATTTTCTCAATATTTCATTTCTAAATGAGATCTGAGCAATCAAACCTTAGTTATTTATATCTCTTGTCTGCATATTGTTATCTACAAGTGCTAGATCATTGAAACTAGTTAGTACAGCTAACTTCATTCACTCATTTTTTTAATTTAATTTTTTTTTTTTACAAAATTTTTAACATATACATATTTTCTGGTTGTATAGTATGAGCAAGATAAATTTAGGTTAATTTAATGGTTGGCAAAAAAAGATACAAGACAGTATGTACACTGATACCACATTTGTAAAATTTATTGGAACGTACACATATACGTATATGCTTAAATGAAATCCGGTACTATATGTGCCAAATATTAATAGTTGATATCTCTTAACTGGTAGGTATAGGCTTTTTATTTTTGCTAATCAGAATTTTCTAATTTTTTTCATTGACTACATTACTTAGAGAAAGCAATTGAAAAGGGAATTTTTTTCATTGAAATATTTTATAATCTTTGGTGGGTTGGGATAGGATGAGACAGTTTTCATAAGACATGAGATTAAAGAAGAAAAAGATACAGTTAGTAAATAGTATAAAGAGACTATGGACTTGATTTTAAAATATTCATTTAATTTTTGATGTAATATACATGGTATAAAATTTAAAATACATAAAGGTAAACACTGTGTTGGGTTTGATATTAAGCATTCCATTACATATTTTTATACTTTTGAGGTGTATGTATGTATATCTCCATAAACAATGTAGTGGGAATTATTTTGCATATTGACAATTTTCACAAATTGAATCATTGTGTATATTATACTTTTTTTCGGCATGTTTTTTAGGTCTATGTTGGTAACTGTAGATCATTAATTTAATAGTATTCTGTTGTATGAATGTGAGTTGTTTCCTTTTTTACAATTGTGTAGAATTTTTATTGCATAAATTTACCATAATTTAGGTAATACTATTGATGTGCATATAGGTTTTTAATTTTATGGTTTTATAAACAGTGTGCTACGGCCATTCCACCCTGAATGTGCCTGATCTCGTCTGATCTCGGAAGCTAAGCAGGGTTGGGCCTGGTTAGTACTTGGATGGGAGACCACCTAGGAATTAAAGGTGCTGTAGATATATATGTATATATATAAAAAAACTGTGCAAGTTTTTTTTTTAATTTATGTGTTTAAGCATATGTACAGAAATACCTAGAGAATGAGTTCATAAAAGTAAGTTTGGTGGGCTATTTTATATTTTATAGTCAGTATACATTTTATATTTTGATAGATGCTATATAATAGGTGTAACAGTTTACAGTTTTCATCAGCAACATAAAGGAATGCTTATGTTCTTGTCAGCACTATATGGCCTTTTATTTTATTTGCTATTTTAAACATTTTTTTTTAAGTCAATTCTAGTTCGTCTCACCTAAGTGATTGACACATCAGTAGGAACTTTTCAGTGCCCTTTGACGTTGTTGCCTCCTGAATATTAGGTAGATTTTTTTTCTGGTTTTATTATTACTTTAACTTCTTAAATGGTCTTTAAGGGTTTGTTTGCTTTTTCTGTAATTTACATGTTAAATTTATATCATGAAAGTTTTCTGTATTTTAGAAAATTACTCAAAAGAGGCAAGGAAAGTCAGTTGTGAATTTAAAAAAAGTTCTTAAGTGAAGCTAGTAGGATTTACTTCTTAGCAGAAACCCTCTAATGACTTTAGGAAGTATATATAGTTCCCCGGATTGAAATACAATGAAAATCAAGTCAGGCTTTCAGACAGCTTAAGAAATAAGAGCAGTAACAACATGAGCAGAAAAATAAAGTAATTATATAACAGGTAGCTGCTAATATTTTAAAATGCCTTAATGTTACTATTTTATAACTTTTTTATTTTTTATTTTTAACTTTCTTATTGGTAGCCCTAGATCATTTCTGGAGCCCAGGTAGAAATAGGTAGTCCTCTTTTTAAGTCGTAATTCACCTTGGAATTATTGTATCTAAGGTTCAAACTAGGAATAGAGAACTGGTTATTGATTACAGGTAGGATGAGGGGATGTAGGGGTGCAGTGACAGGAAGAAAAAAGTTTAATTTTTTTGTTAAAGGTAGTTGGTAGTTACCTTCTCTTTATTCTTAATATATTTTCTCGGTTTGGGGAAGTAAAATGGGAGATTTAGGTTGAAGTTTAAGGTTTGGCTTGAGAATAGGCTTGCTGAGTCAGTAGACTGTGAGTAGGGCTTTTTGTCTGTTTTGTTTACTAGCATGTTCGCATCATTTACAGCAGTGCTTGGACCAAGTTACTATTAAGTGAGTAAGTGCATTTATGTGTAAATGAAGTAGATGGGGCCTGTAATTCAGTAGGTTGAGGTGTGTGATTTCAAATCTTAAGATTTGAAAGATCTGAACTCTTATCAGTTACAGAGTAGGCTTATTCTTTATCCTACTCTATCTTCCTCTAACTCTACAGACTAAAGACTTCTCTTGGTCTACAATTCTGTACTACGTGCCTTGTCAGTTAGGATTATATGTCTGTCTATAAAGCACTTAGTGCAGTGTCTGACATTTGCTTATTATTAATCTAATTCAATACAAAATCTGTTTCCTTTAGAGCGTCATGTTAGATACTAATTTAATTAAGGCATATTTATACTAAAGTTTGTCTAAATAATAGAATTCACTGTATTGTTGGTATTCGTTTATCAAGAGCATAGTAGTTAAATAATTGAGCTGTGATTAGGGGAGTTGGGAGAAGGGTTTAGGTAGGGGGTGGGTTTCTTCTGAAGTGTCTTACTTATTCCAAGACGTTCCTCCTGCCTGTTCTTTCAGACATTCCAAGGGTAATAAAGTAAATAGCCTCCACTTTACCCAAATCATCACTTTTTTCTTATTCTTGAAAACCAGTCAAAATTAAGAAATGTCTGAGGGCGAATAAGTTAGTTACTACTCTTAAATATCTTTATTGGTGTCTCTCTACACTGATAATAAACTCTAAATCCTTACTATGGATTTAAGGCACTGTCCTCTATAGGCCCTTGCCTATCTCTTCAGCCTCTTTCATTTTTGTTCCCTTTGCATTAGCAATACTGTCATCTTGCTCCAGTTTTGTCCCTGCCACTGGTTTTTCTGGTTGGCGTTCTCTGGGCGTCACTATCTTTATCCTTTCAAGATTATCACATAGCTTCACTTTATGCCTCAGCTTAAATGTCACCTACCCAAAAAGACATTTCTTCTTATTCTGTTTGAATTCTTCTTCTTTTTTTCATGACCTTGCCTAATCTACTTTAACAGTTTATTGGTTTATTTTTATCTATGTTTCCCCTGCTAGAAGATGAGCTGTGAGTGAAGAAACCTTGTCTGTATTTGAATTTATGAGGAAGAGAGTGATTTGGCAGATTGCATATTGGAAATACTAAAAGATAAATTTAGGAACTCAGAAGTTTCCTAAATTGATTCAGGGAAATTTATGTTCAAGATTACGAAAAAAAAAACAACAAAACAATAAACAACTTACTCCGTTTTTGGTGGTATCTTAATTTTTTGAAAGCCTGTTTGACTATGAAGAGCAGTACAAGTTTGTTTTCTAAATGTGGTATCATCTTGATAATTGTTTTTATTGACTTAGAAGATACATGGTTCTTTAATCTTTTTTTATTGTAGATTTGTTACAGCTATATCAAAATGCTTCTTTTTTTTTTAATGTAGAAAGAGGGAAAAAAGGAGCGAGCTATGGTGGACAAGGTGTTTTTTTCAAGGCTCACACGGATTCTGAAAATCATGGTCCCTAGAACATTTTGTAAAGAGGTAAGTCATATGAAATTATGTTAAGTGTTCAACTTTAAAGGTTACATGAAATCAGAACAATAAAATTATAAAGCTTTTCTTATACAACAGGTCAAATGTTTTCTATATAGGTAATGAAGACTAAATTTTTATCTTTAAATCATTGCTTATTTTGCAAGTACTCTTGCTGTTCAGTGCCAGTTTTTACATAGTTTTCTTTTGTTTATGAAATTTTATTATATTTTATGTGATACACTAGAGTACTTCAGCACAACTACCCTAAGTGGTGTGGCTTTATTATAGTATAATGAAGACAAGATTAAATTTAGGAAGACAAATTTTATTACGACATTAACAAGTCACATTAATATGGAATAGGCTTGGGGGTTGCTTCATCATATTTGACTAAATGCATTTTTAAGATACCAAAATGATATCTAAAGACTTCAAGTATTTTCAGGAAGCGAGCTGGCTGTAGTAATAAAATTTTATTATCCCTTTGCCCTTTTATCAATATTATCTATTTGATAAGTATTTTTAATAATAAAATAAAATAATGCTGTGTTTTCCATCTTTTATCATGTCAGTATTCTCCTTTAATACAACTGAAAGTATAACCTTTGACTCTTCTCCCCATACCTCATCCTTTTAGTCACTGGAATCTGACAATTTTCCCTTCTAAATATCCTTACCTGAATATTATTGTGTTCTTTAATTAGTCTCACTTCAAAGAATCTCCCCTTTTTAATATTTTCTGCCAGATTTATTTTCTTAAAGCATAATGCTTCTCTTGTTCAAATTTTAAAAGCATTACTGATATAATATTTTAATAGTAAGAAAAGGATAAGATGTTTTTAAAACACTGTAATTCCCAAGGAGAATGAACATTCCTCTACTACACTGGACTTGCTCTCTTTCCCCCTTATGTCAGCATCACGTGGTGGTGATTCCACCCTTAAGAAACTCTAAAAAATAATTTAGTAACATTTGTTTATTCATAATTAGAGATAATATTTGTCCTGTAAAAATTAGAAAATGCAGGTGTCTTTTTCTTCTTGTTTCTTATTAGCCTCTCATTCAGAGAATGTTTGTCATTATTTTGGTGTTTAGTCTTCTGTGTGTGAGCACAGATTTTAATAAAAATGAGATCACATTGCAACTTTTTAAAGCTTGTTCCTTCCCTTAGGTTTTAAATGTTTTTTTTTACAATTATCCTGAGTTTCTCTTAAATTAGTCACTCCCTTTTCATTTCTACTGTTCTTACTATACCCACCCTGGATTATTATAATCTCTTAATTCATCTTTTTGCTCTTTCTTTTCTAACTAATCTTTCTTAAAATCTAATAAGAACACTTGGCTTCTTTTTTCTTATAGGTAAATCACAACCTGACTTTGCCCTTCCTATCACTATTATCTGCTTAGAACATTCTTTGCTGTCAGGTGTGTCCTCTGATGCTCTCATGTTTGTGACAACCCACACCCAACAACAAAAATAAATATGTTTGAAATAGCTTAATGTTCATTATTTTTTTTGTGAATGTTTCCCATGACTGTTCAGCCATAATTAATTGTTTTCTCATTCTACAGTGTACCTAACTTTTGAGAATACTTATTTAAGATAGAGGCTTCTCTAGGAAGATTCATATATTACTTGCCTTATCACTTAACAGCATAATGCTCATTTAAGTGTTTACCAGGGGTTTGCTGACTGTAAAATGAATGTGAGATATTAACTAGATTTCTGGGAGTTAGTAAGGAGGTAGAAAGGCTTAACTTGGCAAACCTCCTAGTTTTGTCTAGGTGTAGACATGCCACAGAATCATTTTATGAACCATCTTTGAGGGATGTAGAAATATTTTAACCCTGGTTCAAGAAAATAAACTGTGGAAATCACAGAAGATTGGAGGTAGAGATAGATTAATTGATTTATAAAATATAGAAATGAGAATACTGCACATGAATATATGGAAATTCATACATATCATAGGTGGGCATATGCCTAAATCAGTACAGATCTTTAGCTTTCGTTATTGTCTACAAACCCATTAATAATAGGAGCAGTAGTATTCTAAAGACATCCTATATTTAAGGTCTGAATTAAAAGTCAGCACTACAATTAAAGTGACATTTATTGTTAGCATTTATTAAAATCAGTAGGTTCTTCTATTATCAGTTAAATACCTGACTTTGAGCAAACACTGGGGTAGCAGCCATCACAGCTCAATTACACAGACTTTCTTTGACACTTTTTTCTTATGGTTTCATTTATTACTTCTATGTTTATGACTCCCTGCCTTTACTTTGACTTATAAAGAGGTATATTTTCAGTACCTTCACCTTTTAAAAAAACAATATTTGTTTTGCAAAAATTATACAAGTGTTAGATGGAGTTGCCCCTCAGTTCTATAACTGGAATTTTCTTTGTTTTACTTGGTCTAGTTTATTCCAGATGTTTACTCCTCTTTTGCTACCCTAGACCTTCCTATCCTGCTACTTAGCTCATAAAGTGATGCAAATATACTTACCTACATTGGCCTGTTTTCTTATTTTTTATGTGTAAATTTTGCCTTAATAACTCAATTGAAAGCCCTGTGAGAGCAGGAGCACTGTTAGAGATTTTCTAGCACACTAAACCAAATTTATTCTACTTAGGCACAATTTTAGGCTTCAGTATTTGTTGTTTAATTGTATATTGACAGTTTTTGTCATTTTTCTATATTAAAATCACATATTAAAACTATAAGACAATCAATATACAGCCATTCAGGTAATCTAAGTTATACTGCTAGTGTTTATCATTAACTAATTGTATGAAGACAAGTCATTTGACCTGCCTGGGATTCACTTTTGAATTCTAGGTGAGAAAGTTATATTAAATGATCTATAAGACCTTTTCTATTTATATTTTTAAATTCTTTAAAAATTGTATTTTAAAATTGCTAATAGGTAAAATATCAGCCAGCTGAATTAAAGCTAGAATAAAGCTTTGAATTTAGAAACCAAAAATCTTTAACAAGGTAATGTTTCTTTTAACTTTCTAAAATGCATTTATTTAATTTACTATACCTGGTTTATTTTAGACAGGTTACTTGATACTTATTGCTGTTATGCTGGTGTCTCGAACATATTGTGATGTTTGGATGATTCAAAATGGGACACTCATTGAAAGGTACTTTTCCATTCACTTTCCTCCCATGTGTTTGAAATACTAATTTATCTCATGTTCAAGCAATATCTTAGTAAACAAGAAACAGATTATAAATTAGATATACTTAAGTCAAATTATATCTTTGTTCACTTAACATATTTATTGAGTGCCTCCCATGTGCTAGGCACTGTGCTACTGTCTGATAGGGATGTTCTGGTGAACAGGAGAGACCCTGTATTAAGCCCTGCAGGGCTGACGGTTTATAGAGGGTTAGAGACAAGGAAGCAGAAAATTAAAATGCAGTATAATAAATGCTGTAGGAGGCATTTGAAAAAGTCACCAAGTTGGATGTCTGAAATTAATGAGATAATTTGGAGGAAAATATTAAAGCATTTAAGGAATCAACATTGAGAATGTTTATTAAAAGGAAAAAAAATCTTAGACATTTCCTTTAGTTACTGAAGTTGGTACTTAATAAATGTTTTCATAATAGTCTTTCTATGTATTATTAATTACTGCAATTGAAAATTTTGAATTTTAAAACAAATAACAATTGGAATGTTAACATGTATCTGTTAATAAATTTATTTTGACATGAAGAGTTAATTCTCCTCTCATATTCTTGATTTGCTTCTTAGAGAATTTGTAGGAATAGGAAGAATACTTTATGCACCTGTTTTTTTGCCTCATCTGTCTAGGAGAATAAAGGTTATCTGCATAGGATTAAAACCCTAACTATACACCTGTGATTATGTGTGAACTGTGTAGGCCTTCCATATCCTGCATACGTCTCTATGAAATCTGAGTCAGTACTGGGCTTTTTTATTTTAATCAAAGTATATAAATAGCTTAAAAGTAATATGTGATCATAGCTTAATGTTAGATAGTCTTGCAGGACTTAATCAGAAACATATCAGTCATGCACCATTTATTTCTCTCACAACTGTCATTCCTGGAGCCATTTTCTATTTTTTTTTTTTTTTTACTGTTTCATCTCTTATTTTATTTCTGCCTTTCAATGTAACATAATGTGTTAACTGTTCCTAGATTTTTCAGTTTTAGAAAGTATGTATTTCTTTCTTTGGAAGATGAGAATTAGCTCTTTTGACACTCTTACCCATGCCCTGGCTCATCCTCATAGTGTTGTTATATCGCAGTATTTTATTAAATCAGAATTTGTTTACATGATTGACTGTTTAGTCTTTCCTGGCATTTATAAATTGCAACGTTTCTTGTGTTCCAGGTTTTTGCTGTCTTCTTACTAGTTCAACTCAGTCTTATTGAACTAGTAAGAAGCACTGTAAAATTTTTTCAGTATTGTAATATGGTCATACACACCATGTCATCTATCATTTTTTCTCTATCACCTCCCCACCCTGTGCCTCTTATTAGTTTCCTGTCTTCTAATGAAGACCGATTGTATTTTAGACCCACTAAATAGCAGTCATGTTTGAATTTACTTTTATCATGACCTTGGGAATTTCCTTCGTTTCTCTCCTGCATTAACCTATTTTCTGAATCTTTTGTTTTCTTCTTCCTCAGTTTACTTTCTCATTTTGGCAAATGCAGTCTTTTTCTGAGAAAAGGGTACAAGGAAAGTAATTTTTGAGATCTTGTAGATCTGATAAAGTCTTCTCTTACTTGAGTGATAATATAGCTGTATTTATACATTCCAAGTTGAAAATCACTTTTTACCAGAATTTGGAAAACATCACCCAGTTATCTTCTATTGCGATCACTGGTTTTTAGACTGGGCTGCAGGATCATTAGAATCATCTGGGGAATTTTGACTGATGCCTGGGCTCATCCCCTAGAAATTCTGATTCAGTTAATCATTACTTTTCGACAGATCCTGGGTTATTCTAATGTGTAGCGAAGGCTAAAAACTCCATGTTGTTATCGCTTCCACATGAGTGTTGAGGCCCCTTCTCTTGCTGATTGCCCTTTCTCAGCAGCAGATCTGTTTTCCCCCAAGCTTTTATGATTGTTTGTTATTGATGTGATATTGCTGGTATTTGGGGATTTTACTGAATATTGGTGTGAACTTTTTGTTCCCTGTATTTTTCTGGAATCCTTATTTGTTCAGTGTTGGACTCCTCTGGATGATCATCTGATTATCTTGTTTCTATACTATTTTCATTTCTGATATTCTGTGTTCTAGAAACTTTAAAAAATTTTATCATCCAGTGAATTTTTGTTATAATTTTATTTCTAAGAGTTACTTTTTTGCATGGTTTATCATTTTTGTAGCAATCATTCTTTCAAGTCTGCAATTTTTTTGCAGAGGAGGGCTTCTTACATTTTTTGTTTCCTTCATGGTCTTTTGTGTATTGTTCTGATCTTCCTCATTCATGTTACAGGCTTTCCTCAAGCAATTTGTCACTCTTGGCTGTGTATTCATATTTAAAAGTGAAAGCCTAAAAATCTTGTTAGAAGCCAACTTGAGGGCTTGTTGGTGGTCTAGTCTCCCAGGTTTGTAGGTGTTTGTAGGGTGTTTGTGGGAGAGTCTGCTCAATTTTGTGACCCTTGTAAGGACTCCCCTAACAAATTCTAAGTTCCGCATAAACATAATTGAAATGTACATTGCTGTTAGCATATTGGCTTTTGGAGGATCGATTTTATTACTGTTGTTTTTATGCTATGTGTACAAGTAATTTGAGATCTTTGTATAATTAATCTAGAGAAGACCTTTATTCTTTTTTACATGATAAGTTTTATACTTTTTCCTTGATGACTTTATTATTTAAATGCCATATCTGTTAATAAAAATACAGACTTCACAACTATAGCATTGTTAATTACCTGTGGCAAAATTATACAGGTTATATCAACTGTGAGCAACATTATATTAAATATCTGTGTAGAATCAGTCACATTACATACAAAAAACTGCACAATCATCGTATAGTAAAGATTAGTTTATTTTTAGAAATTTTTTTCCTTTTATTTGAATTTTGTGATTTCAGGTTTTTGTAATGCAAAAGAATATATTTACTCTTCTAAACTAGGGATTTCCAACTTTCATTGAATAGATGCTAATAAACATTTTCTCCAAGACTTAATGCCCTGGAGAAAATGCATTGCTAAGAGTAGGTGGTGCATTAATTTAACTGGAGATGATGGACAAGAGGAGAGTTTTTATGTGGCATGAACCAACTTGTAATTCTACTGCAGTAAACAACTTGTTGGGTAGTCAGTTTTAAATTTTAGTTATGAGATATAGAAAAAATAAAAAGCAAAAAATTTAAGACTTTATAGAAACTTATTTTGATACAATTTAAAGTTATAAAAATGTTGTAAGAATAGCACAAGGAACTTCCTTATTATACTCTTATTGTTATCTTTCCCCTTAATAAATATTTTTGATCTGTTATATATGAAATTGTACATTGTACATTGATTTTTCTGTCATTTCTTTTTTGCCTTTTCCGAAGTAGGTTTAGATTCATGTATTTCTGTTAAAACAGAGTATAAAAGAGACTTGTATGGTCCTTAGTGTACTTCATTTTAATATCCTTTACATCTTTTAAGCTTATTTGTTAGCAGTGGTAATGACTTTAGAGTATGGGCAAATTGTAATAAGATAGACCCATTCTTTAAGGGGAAACTGGTAATTTTGTGATGTGAAGGAGAATCTACCTTGTTGCTGCTACCCATATGCTGTTGATGTATGTATGTAATTGTCAAGATACATTTTTTCACCCATTTGGCTACAAGCAGCATTTTAAAATTATGAAACTGTCTTTTATAAAGATTCTGATATATATTGAAAGTTATAATGACTGATCTACTGTAAAATTAATTAATTTATTTTTTTGCAGTGGAATAATAAGCAGAAATAAGTTTTTATTTAAGAAACCATTTTTTAAATTTATAGCTGCTATTCCCATGGTAAACCTTGAATGATGGCATGTGTTTTACCAGAGTTTTATAATCTTGTGTGTTTCACAGCTTGGACAGCACTAAGGCACTTTGGTTTTATGTAAAGATTGGTTCATACAATTTTAATTTAAACCTCTAAACTTTTTGTACTGTCTTGTTTTTGTCTCTAATATTCTTACTGCTATAAACAGTATTTTTTTTGTTGTATTTTAACTTTTAGTTCAACTTAAAAAAGTTACTTTTCAGCTGTTATATAAAATTGGACTATTAACTTTTCTATCACTCTAAAGTTACATTTCTCAAAATATGTCATGTGGAATCCTAGTTATGACAGAGGAAATGCCATATGCTACAGAGCCCTTTCAGTGAGTTAGTGCCCATACTATACAGAAGAGCTTTGAGGTCTTTGGTAGAGACATTTGTTAGCTTTGTTAAAACTGGTTTTCCCCAAATTCCTATGATGATAGAATGTTCTTTTTTTTGTTTTTTGTTTTTTGTTTTTTGTTTTTTTTTTTTGCTTTAGAAGACCAGCTAACATTACTTGGCATCATTTTTCTACTCCCTCATGGAAAGCAAATGATTTCTCTATATCAGTATACCTGTCAATTTTTTGTTCAGTATGGAGTTAGGTTTAAATCATTTACTGCAGTATTTTTCAAAAAGTCTTTTGATTACACTTGGGAGTATTAATGTTATTTTAAAAAAGAGTGCATGATCAAGTAAATTATATTTTTTTGCTAGGTCATAGACATATGGTACTTAAAAATTCTTACATAGTGTAATAGTTTTCAAACTTTCGAAAAAAGTAAGGGAAGTTTTATTTTCAGAGTACCTAATGGATATTTTAAAAACAAATATGTAAAGTAGATTAAAAACAGTTTAAGAGAAGCTGGTTTAATTGAAGTGTGTTAACAGGCCTTGAGGTTCTGAGGAACCCCACTGACATAATCCCTGAGTTATTTGTCTCAGGGTCAGCAAAGGAGACCCGCAGGTCAAATCCTTATACCATCTGTTTTGGTAAAATTTTACTAGGACACAGCCAGTCTCATACTTGGATACTTTATTTTTATTTATTTATTTTTATTATTATGCTTACAGCACCTGGTCTTCGTAGGTGGTTTCCCATCCAAGTATTAACCAGGCCTGTCCCTGCTTAGCTTCTGAGATCAGACATTGGGCTTGTTCAGGGTGGCATGACCATAGACCATGGACCGTGGTATGAATCCAGGACCTTCTGCGTGTAAAGCAGAAGTGCTAACCGCTACACTATGGGACCGTGTCCTCAGACTTGGCTATTTTAGCTCTGCAATAGCATAATTGAGTAGTTGCAACAGAGACCTATGGCCCACAAAGCTTAAAGTACTTGTTCTTGTTTTTTTTTTAATAAGAGTGTGCTAATCTCTCATTAGTCTCTCCTCTAGAAATCTACAAATGTGTTCAAACAAATGAGAATAAGAATGTTAAAAAAAAAGGAATACTATAGTTTGTTTTATTCATAGTAACCCATTCCTGGGTTTATAGAGTTAAGTGTTTTGCTATCTAAACCCCTTTAATGGCAACCTAAGCCTTTTTAAAATTACTATTTTTACTAAGGAAAGAATTAGTTGTCATTTTAATTTAGTTTTGCTATTTATAGAGGGATTTCAACAAGCTGTTTAAAAGAGTAAAATTTCAAAAACTGGAAACATTTTTGTAAGAAAATGTTTTTTTAGCATTGTTTTTTCTTATTGATTTTTTTGATTCAATAAAAATTTTCAAGAGTAATTTTAGAGCTTTACAGAAATTTTCTTACTGTTAAATATTGCTTCTTTTGCAACTAATACATTGCATGTGGTGGTTTGCAGTGGTATCATTGGTCGTAGCAGAAAAGATTTCAAGAGATACTTATTCAACTTCATTGCTGCCATGCCTCTCGTAAGTGGAATTCTTTAAAAATCTTTATACAGGGAAAAAATTGTATTTTACTAAAATCTTTAAGGATGTTTCTATTAAGTTATTTAAAGATTTATGATATTAAGTTCCTATTTTGAATTTAGTTTTGTACCTTATAGCAGAATGTTTCAATGTAAACCTTTACACTCAATAGAAAAATTAAAAGGAATTATCTTTGGTTTAATTATACATATGTGGATGAATTCTTTTTAACCTTTAGGCCAGGGTTTCTTTAATGTTTAGTGGCATCCCACAAAATGGCAGTAGTATCCTTTCCTCAATGTGACAACCAAAAGTGATTCTAAACATTGCCAAATGTTCAGTAGGAGCTGAGTTTGGGGGAATGAGGTATGGCAGCAAATTCACCCTGATTGAGATTTATTACTTTAGGCCATAATATTATAGTAACTTGACCTACTAATATAACTTAAGTGAAATTGGAATTTATTATCTGAATTTATTAACAATAAACGTAAGTGGTTTAATAAGTAATTTTCTTAGCTTGATTCCTCTATTTTATTGGCACTCTAAGAATTTTAGTACTTTAAATGTAGTAGTAAAAATGAGGAACTTGATTATAAAATCTAATTAATTAGATTATATGTCAGAGATTTAATAAAGCTTGAAGATGGACATGCATGATTTTAGACCGTAACAAAATTGAGATAAGTAGCTTAGATAGCAGACAAGAATTGAGATTCAACAGAAGACAGTGTTTTCTTGAGAACAACTTTATGTAAATGTGACTTTGGACCTATGGAAGAATTAGTTTTAATATAATGGTGGAAAAGAGTAATACATATGACTGTAGAAATAATCTGAAAAATTAGTTGGTCTAAGACTTATACTACTTTTTTAAATAAATACAAATGCAGTGTGTTTAGAATTCATTGTCTAGGATAATAGCGCTGGTAGTAGGAAACTAAAAATATAAACACAAATGTCAGTATGCTTAAAAGCAAGTCCTTTACATTAGATAGAAAGGTGACAGGTTTGGCTTTTATTTTTGTTTACCAAAAAAGGTAGCAAGATACTTCTCATATTTAATGATATTAATGTATTCTAAAATTAGTTTTGAAGTAAAGTTTAACAAATTAGGATAATGTAGCCAATTGCATTTGGTTTAGCATATTCTTTTTGTATCTTTGTAAATTTTAAATAAAACAGAACTGAATTATATAAATTTGGACTATTTTAAAAAATCATAGGATTTGAGGACATAGCCAGTGACAGAGAAATAAATTGTCATTTAGTAAGTAGAAATGAAATAAAAACCAATAATATGTTTGTTTGTTTTAGATCTCTTTGGTTAATAACTTCTTGAAGTTTGGGTTAAATGAACTCAAACTGTGCTTCCGAGTAAGGCTAACTAAATACCTCTATGAGGAGTATCTACAGTAAGTGATATCCTATTTTTATATTAAAAATACTTAAATTGAATAGTAGTACTTATGATATTAAGATGTAGAAGTTTTTCTTTTTTCTTGGTTATTCTTTTCAAGAAAATTGTTCTTAGAAACATACATGGAAAGACTTGAGTATTTGGAATCAAATCCTGGCTCTTCCATTAACTGGCAAGTTGTCCTTCTCTGGACTTACATCCTCTGTTTCAAAATGATATAGAAGAATCTTTGGGACCTCTTCCACCTCCAAACTTTTCTGTTTCTATTCATTTGAACTATGTAGTATTATGTGAATTTTTTAAAAAATCATTTGTTTTAAAGTCATTTTCTTATTGCTATTTTAGAGGTTTCACGTATTATAAAATGGGAAATCTGGACAACAGAATAGCTAACCCAGACCAGCTGCTTACACAAGATGTAGAAAAATTTTGTAACAGTGTAGTTGATCTGTATTCAAATCTTAGTAAGGTAAGTTTCTCTCTCTCTTTTTTTTTTTTATTGTTAATTTGCTGAATTTCTAATCTAAGCAAATTCACACAGAATTGTTTTATATAGTAGCAGTATAGAAATATTTAATTCTTTTATAAGAGAGTTATAATAGTTTTAGTTACAATTATTTAATTTTTATCTTGTTTTTATAAGGTGCTTTGGCTAAGAACTGAGAATTTATTGTCTTATAAAGATTTCATAAGAATTTTGCAGGCTGATTTTAGTAAAACAACAGATGTAAAGTTTTATCTCGTGACCTGTATACTTTAGGCCCTTGTTAGCAATTAATGGTCAGTTTGTGTTTCCAATCCCACATCTGTAGCACCAGGCTAGGACTTCTTCCTGCCACTTTCTCTGTTTCAGTACCTCTGATTTTAATAGATCATTTAAGTAATAGTGAAAAATTTTTCATAAGATATTAGTTTATTTCAATTTTTCAATTACTATTTTACCCCCTTCCCATAATATTGCCAAAGTTCTTGACTCCGATGACAGGCCTTAACCAGTTTTCTTCCTGCTGATTTCCTCAGTTCTTACTTATCTTACTCAGCTTGTCTCACCACCCGTACAGCTTTGGCTAGTCTTCTCATTAAACCATCTTTTTTCGCCATTACCTCTTGCACTAGATAGGACATGTAGTGGGCACTTACAAGATTATCTACCTAGCATTCTTTTCCCTCTTCATCTCAGATGCCTTTTTCTAACTTTAAGCCACATGATTGCCCTTGGTCTGGGGTGGGAGTTTGTCTTAGGTGACACCATTTATAATATCTCTGCCTCTGGCCACAACTGATCCACCTCCCCTCACCAAAAAACAAAACAAAACAAAACAAAAAACAAAAAAAAAACAACAACCCATATACAAGAAGCTGGATCTCATTGTAAGAATAGGAATGCTCCTGCTTCAGCCATGTGGATGGAGGCAGGATGGGCAATTCTTAGAAAAGTATATGTATCCATAAGAACTTACCCCCTTGTGATAGGCCCACTGCTAAGATGCCTTTTCACTTCATACTGAACTTTTTTCTATGTTCAGCTTTCCAAAAGCCTTTGCTAACTGATTCCAGACTCTAGGAACTCTGACAACTACAAATTGTAGTTGAATTTTACAAGTATGTCTAGCTTCTTGATAACTTATAAGGCAAAAAAGAAAAGATTCATCTTAGTAGATTTTGTGATCAAGAAGACCCTCTCATTTTTACAGGTGAGGATATATAAAAGCTAGAAAAGCTTGTTAGCACATTAGAGGTTACAACTCAGGTCATTTTATTCGACGTCTTTGTGCTGTCTTGGGAAATTACTTACTAATGATTAATTATCACAGTAGAGCTATCTTAGTTGATGGAAAGCAATAAATGTTTTTCCCACTTGATGGTCAGTAGACATGGGTTAAGCTGTGTCCATTTTTAAGTTTCTTGAGAATAAAACTGTCTAATGCATGATCTACATGTTATTATAGTACATTATACATAATGGGAACTCTGCACCTAGACAATTATGTGTTAAATGTTGAATAGCATTTTGTATTTAACATATATTAGTTTTCAATCTAGGTGAACTATTTCTTTTTAATATTGTATCTTCGAATATTTATTTTACAGCCATTCTTAGACATAGTTTTGTATATCTTCAAGTTAACGAGTGCAATAGGAGCTCAGGTGAGTTTACTTTTATTCTATCTTTTAAATTGCTATAATGCTGTACTGTGAATAGCTGGATACTTTGTAAGAATTTTTATATAGCTCAAGAATATATTTTTATAAGATGTACCTAATAAAGTCTGGTTATAAAATAATAATGTACTAAAGATTTAAAAATTATTCTAATTTAGCCTTTAAATTTTCTTTATATCATAAACTTGGAAAATTTTTGTGCAGTTCAACATCAAACATACATGTGCTTATTGTCACAGAGTAATGTCTAAAAAGATATTTGGAGATAGCCATTTTGATGTGAAATTTGAATGTTAAGATACCAGGAATACCTTTAGAATGGCTATATGAATCTCAAGAATATTTTATAATAATATAAATGGTTGATTCGCCCATGAGCCTTATTACCCTGTTTCTCTGATATTTCCATTGATAAGAATAGCCTTTAAATTTTTCCTGAATAATTTCATTGAAGTCTAATTTTAGTCATTTAATATGTGATATTATTACATATTTTTAACACAGTCACATGATAGTGTGGTTGCTTTATGTATAAAGTGTGGTTGCTTTATGTAAATAGGGTAGTTGCTCTATGGGTATGTCTATGCATTGTAGTTGATTAATAAATAATTTATATAGGAGTTTTTGTTTCCAAAATGCTGGAGTTAGCAGTTTTTTATTTCAATTTTATTATCTCCCTTCCTAACTTTTAAAGCTGTTTTGTGATCCAGATTAAGTCATTCTTATTGCATGTTTTTACTATAAGCAAGTGTATAGGGCTAATTCTTTTTGTCTCTGTTGTAATACTTTTATGGTACTTAATTACATTTTTATAATAGAAATATAAGTGTTTTTCTATTTCTGTTATCTGATCCTGCATTTCTTGAAAGTAGAAACTATGTTTTAGTTATCTCTTTGTCCATGCTTGCAGTAATTGTTGAAATATATTGACTCAGTCATATTTAATTAAAATTTTTTTAAATACACACTGTATTCCACACATATTACACTGGATAGTAGGAATAAAAAGATGAATAAAATGTAATTCCTGCTGAGGAAGTATTATGATCTGGTGAAAGAGATAGATATTAAGGCAATTAGAATGCAAAGTGATAAGTTCATATAATAGAAATTTGATCAAAATATTTAGTGTCCAGAAGAGTTGGAGGTAATATTTGAGCTTTCTTTGAGGAGGACAAGTAGGCATTCATTAAATATGTCAGGTTTGCCAAACATAAGAACAACTTCACTGAATGGCATGTTCAGGAAACAGTTATTTCAGTATGGCAGAACATAGGGTATATATGGGAATGAGAAGTACCTGTGATGAGCTTGGAGAGGTAAGCTTAGAACTTCACTCTTGGGATGGTCAATGTATGATGAAATCACTTACCAAGTTAGAAAGGATGGAGCTGGAAGCAAGATGTATGAGAATGGAAAGGCAGATCAAGCTTGTTTGGGGAAACTTAGCTTGAGGTCTACAGAGTAGTGAGGTGAAGATGAATAGTACTTACTTGGAAATACTGTCTTGGATTATTAGGAGTGATCAGACTAGAGATAAAAAATTGGGAGGAGAAGAAAGCTAAGGAAGAAACCTCAGGGAATATTAGCATTCAAAGAGAAGATGAAAAAGAAGTCTGAGAGTTATTGTGGAATCGTAAGAAAATATCGAAAAGAGTTTCATCAGTGCCATAGAAAGAGTTATGACTGTAATTAGAAGTTTTTGGGTAAACATATTTGGGAAAGATGGGGGATGAACTGCAGTGGTGGGAGGAGGAGTAGATGAGTAGTAAAATTGTAAAGCCCTAGTGTGTATTTATTTTCCCAGAAAAGAATTAAGAGGAAAAGATAAGTCAAAAGATCAATTTCTTTCCAAGTCACTGAGTTAATTTTAGAAATTGTGCACGTTGCATCCAGTAAATTTATTAGATATCCTTGAACTTTATGTCTTTCTCTCACAATAATAATAGGGCCCAGCAAGCATGATGGCCTACCTGCTTGTTTCTGGGCTATTCCTAACTCGACTTAGAAGACCCATTGGTAAGATGACAATAACTGAGCAAAAGTATGAAGGGGAGTATAGATATGTTAATTCTCGGCTCATCACAAACAGGTAAGGAAAAATGTATTAAATATATTAAAGATTCATTTTTACAGATATTGATATCCTATAAGTTGACTCCATAAAGTTTAGGAGCAGTGTTACTGAAATTATGTCTCTGTGTGTATTTACCTCTTTTGAAAAGACAAATTATGAAGGGTATTAAGTTTGTAACCCTTTTATTTAGTTAACTCTGTTGTATCCCTGATTCAGCTCTTTATGTTGTTTATTGACTAATTTTCTCTTAATTTTATTTCAAACATAGTCAAAATACAATTCAGATTTACTTATAATACTTAAAAGAAAATTTTGTTCCATATCCTAAAATATTTTTATTTGATACTATGTTTAGAATACTTAGTAATTCAGTCTCACTGTATGTGTATCTACCTATTTTCCAGACAGTTTAAAAACTCAAAATAGGAGGGTCCTAATATTTATTTACCAACCTATAGGTATTTACAAAATTACTTAAGAAATTACTCTTTTAACAATTTTCTCTTTCTTTATTTCCTTGATTTGCTAAAATGGTACTATTTTTAAATTGGGTTTTGTGCTCTAGGGAGACAGAGGGATTAATTAGATGGTTGAGTGGAGAGATGATTTGCTAAGCGAATAAAAGATGGTATCAGAATTCTCTCTATTGCAAGACACAAAACCTGACTCAGAGGGCTCCAACAATAAGGATATTTACTACTTCACATAAGAACTCTTAAGATAAAGTAGTTCCAGCATGATCAAGGCTCTGGATCTTCTTTGTTTTTCTCTTGGCACTGCCCTCCTTTTTTATGTTACCCCTTTGCTCAGGCTGTCTTGTTGTGATCTGAAGTTATTAAAAGCAGTTCCAGATCTCACTAGCCCTCTTCCCCTGCAAAAAGTCCAGAAATGGGCCATTTCTTCTGCTATCTTTAAGAGAGCAAGGAAACTTTCCCAGAAGCCCTGCAGTTGACTTTCCTTCATATCTCATTGGCCAAAATTATCACTCCTTCATGCCTGAAACAATATATAGCAAAATGATTGACTTAGACCATTTGAAACTCTTTGCCTGTGGATGGGCTTGAGGCCATTTTAAACCATTCGGATACACAGAAATGGATAAATAACTTTAAGAAAATCAGGATTCTCTTGGATAGGGAGCCATCGGTGCTATAGGATGTTTTTTCCTTTCATGTTCTAGAGTGGGGAAGTAGAATTCTTGCCTCATCTTCCTCCATAGGCTTAAATGTGCAGAGGAGGTAAAAGGAAAGTAAAAATGTAATTATAGGTTTAGAATTTTGTTTCTTAAACTGGGATTCTGATACCTTGGTTCTCTGTATCATTGTGTCAAGGGAGCCATGAAACACAGGTCAAACATGATGTGCATCTTTATGAAAAGTTAATTTTACTTAAAGGAATTGAAGTAGGAACTGCCTTGCTTTTATGATGGGAAAAAAAAATACAAGTACATTTTGGAGCAGATTCACAGAGTTTAAAGGGAGAAAAAAGACTTTAAATAAATATCAGGTGTTTATTGAAGGCTGTTTAACAGTGCCTTCTGGACTCCTGTGTAAATTTTTACTTTAATAGGTACTTTGATGGGAGATTTACATCATACTGAATAGAGTGGGAAGACTAGACTTTGAGATGATATGTGAGTTATAATCTCAGCTGCTTGACTTGCTACCTGTATGACTTTCACAAATTTACATAGCTACACTGAACCTTTATTTATAAAAGTGCCCATTTATTTCTAGTCAAGATCCTTATGGCCCTTGTGGACCTATTCAGACGATTTCAAGAAAACTGAAGTTGTGAAGTTGGTGGGGTTCTGAGAATAAGAATGACTGTGCAGCTAGGCCTCCTTAGAGTTGGCACTGAGAAGCTGTCAGGACTTAGTTTGGTTTTCTCTTTTTCAAAGTCTGTGTGTTATGGCATCACTACTATCTAGCTTTTGTTTTCTCTTTCCTTTCTTTTACTGCAATTTGTAGTCTGTGATGGCTGTCTTAGCTCTGCCTCCCTACGTGTCATGGCAACTTCCTTCTTATTTTTTATTATTTTATTTAAATTTCTAGGAATTAGCCCAGCACATTTTCAGCCAGGCTGCCTATGGCATATGCATCATACAGTTGTAGTCTATTCCTGTGCTCTGAGTTAGGCACAGAGTCTCAAGTACAGACCATGGCTTGAGACATACCTGGTAAGGTCTTAAATAACAAAATATTTACTTAAATGCAGATATTCAATCATCAAATACCGTATTTCAGTTATTTTTCAGGCTTAGGTAACATTAAAATTAATTGCTAAATTATTTTTTTTATAGTGAAGAAGTTGCCTTTTATGATGGGAACAAAAGAGAAAAACAGACAATCCACACAGTCTTCCGAAAGCTGGTAAGACAACATGTTTGAGTCTCACGTATGTATAGAAAGATTTTTTTACTTTGGCCTAGGCCAGAATATAAATGTATATCTTTAATTTTTAAGGTATTTATTTTTAAATAGCTATAAAAGATTTTTGTGGTGTGTTCTCATAAAAAATATGAGAATAAAACTATCATTTATATGTTAAGTTACTTAGTTATAAAAATTGGTAGATTTATTAAAATAATTGTCTGTATATTATTATAGATAGGAGTCTTATTTAGTGATTAATTTAGTGATTTCTATAGAAAATTATTCCTGTAACATTCACGAAAATACTGTGAAGATTATATAGATTAGGGGTCAGCAAACTTTCTGTAAAGGACAAGGTAATACATATATAGTTTAGGCTTTTGAGGCTGTATGGTTTCTATTGCAACTATTCAACTCTACCACTCAGATATAGCCATAACATATATACTAACTGAATGGCTGTGGCTATATTCTGATAAAATTTTATTTACAAAAATAAATAGCAGACTGGATTTGGACTGTGGGCCATAGTTTGCTGACTCTTGAATTAGAATATAAACATTGTTTCTTGTGAAAACTGTACTTCAGTTTTTATTTATCTGCCACCTGAAAAATTTGAATTTAAGTAATTTTATTATTCATTCAAAAGATGTTGGGTATCATCTAGGTGCCTGTGTGTTTGTTCTAGGTGCTAGTGTGATAATAGTGATGAATCTAATGTCAAAATCCTACCTTTATGGAGCTTACACTTTAGTGGAAGCTGGTGAAATTAAAAATATATTTGAAATGATTTTAGAAGGTTAAAGTGTTTGTCATTTTAAATTATTTCATAAATTGGATTTTTGCTTTATTTATATTTAGCATGACTGAACTTTGATAGTGATCACTAAAATATGTTTAAGGTAATTTTCCAGGAGACTGCATTTCACCCCCCCCCCCCTCTTCACATGGCTTGCTTATACTTATCTTTAGATTACAGCCCAAAAGTTAACATCTTACTGAGGCCTTATCTTTTCTGATTGGTCTGTCTGAAACAGCCTTTCTAGTTATTTTCCATTTTAATGATTTGTTTCCTTAAAAGCATATGTTGCAATTTATAATTTTCTTGTTTGCTTAATAGTTTGTCTCTTTCATTAGAATGTAAACTCCATGAGCTAAGGGCCTTGTCTGTTCTATTCATTGTTGTATCTCCAGCATTGAGCACAGCATATGACACATGGAATTCACTGGATAGAGTTCCAGCCACTGTTCTATTGCAGAAGATAGTAAGAGCAAGGTACCTTGTTCTTAGGAAACCCCTATTTTAGTGGTGGAGACAAACATGTAAATAACTGGATATTTTATATGATTTCAGATGGTAATGAATTTTATAACCGAAAATAAAATGGAATAAAGTGGTAGAGTATGATGGGAGCTGTTGCCTAGCTATTTTTAGCTAGGATGACAAGAAGGTCTTTCTTGGGGAGGTAGCATTTTATAAGAAACCCACATCAAGTGGAGGTTAGTCATAAAGTATACATATCTAGGAAGACTATTCCTGGCAGAGGGCACATCCAGAAAAAAGCGTTAAGGCAGGAACATGTTTGAGGAACTAGCATTTTTGGAAGTCAGTGAGATGGAGCAAAGTAGAAGCAGATGAGGTTTAAGATAGAGACCAGTGTCAAATCATGCAGGACTTTGAATAATCTGATAGATGGAAAAGTTGAAAACATTAACAATATAAAATAAAAAACACTTAGATTTCTAATTTTGATATATTACATGCTCAGATTATAGTACAGACTTGGGCTCTGTGGCATTAATTTACATTATTAACACATTGTTCAGATTGAGTGTAATATAATTCTTAGAGAAAGCATAGACCGGGTATCTCCAACTAAAGCAAAGTTGTTGAGTGCCAACCTAGACTGCTAGCGTTTCACCTAAATTAGCTCATCCTTCTGTTCTTTTTGGTTTGATTATTTATCAGTTTTAGCATATACATATCTGATAGTATTATGACTACATCGTCGTTGTACTATTACATGCAAGGGACACCACACTAATATTTTTTTATGTGATTTCCAGTCTGTTGGTATAAAAATGGTTTCATAAAGTGTTTAGTACCTGTTCTGTGAGCAACATTGTGCTCTATGAAATGTGAGGTACAGTATAATCAGCAATCATGTGCACTCAGTAAATATTTGTTGAATAAATTTACATTTTTTTTATTCTCATGGTAAATTCATTTTTTAATACATAGAAAATATATATATTTTTGTTCTTGCTTTCTGCCAGGTGGAACACCTACATAATTTCATTTTGTTTCGGTTTTCTATGGGCTTCATTGATAGCATAATTGCCAAATGTAAGTATGCTTTAAAAGAGATGGTGGAATGAGATTTGTGGAAAAAGTAAAGTATTGTTCATATTTTAATTCTTAACTTTTGTTTCAGATGTTGCCACTGTTGTTGGTTACCTAGTTGTCAGTCGTCCTTTCTTAGATTTATCTCATCCTCGACATGTCAAGAGTACGCATTCAGAACTTCTGGAGGTAAAGTAGTATTAATAATAATCATTGAAATTCAGATATAAAATTAAATAAAACAGTTTTTAATATTAGAAATATAAGTGAAAATTAATATATTTTTTTCTGTTTAAGGATTATTACCAAAGTGGAAGGATGCTTTTGCGAATGTCTCAAGCTCTGGGTCGAATAGTTTTGGCTGGTCGTGAAATGACTAGATTGGCTGGGTAAGTAAGGTTAATAATAATGAGCAATTGCAGAGATTAATTTTTTAAAAATGTGATCTTTAGTGATTGTACCCAGTTGAGGTTAAGATCAGTGACAACTGATGTTACTACTTCTAGAAGCCAAGTTTGATAAAGAGTTAAGGAAGGTTATTTCCCTTATAGTGAATTGTTCATGTTTCTTTGAGATAATTGTTTTGAGCTTTAAACTAGATTAGTGGTTCTCAAGCTGTCTGCTCCATGGACAGTGGCATTCAGTAAATTGGGAATTATTGAATCATGATAGTTCTTAATTCACAGAAAATTAACTTAATAAATAGAATCTTCTTTTTTGAACTTTTTGTTTCCCGCCATACATTTTTTTTTTTTTTAGATCTTTGGTACTGGCAGCCTAGCAAAAGATGAACAAACATGAAGTTGATTTTAATGGAAAAAAATGAAAAGTTACCTTGTGGTATCTGTAGGTACAGTTGTAAATGTGGTCATATTGTCTATTAAAATTGTTCTTAGACCATAAGTTGGAATTTAATATTTTAGTGTTTAAAGCTCTATATAAAAAGCTTCGTATGGTATGAATAACACTATAATGTAAAAAAGTCATCTGGAGAAATTAAGATCTTTTTCAGGCCTGTGATTTGTCTCTGCATATATATATATTTTTATTCCTTCTCTTCTATGACACTGAAGGTCTTGATGGCAAGATGGAAGGAAGTAAACTACTGTGTGGAGTCTGTTTCACTTGAGAATGCTGAAATCTTTCCTATTTGTTAAAAGCTTTGTGCCTTTATAGTTCATGGCATATGGGGTGCATCTGTTCCTTTATGAGATTGCTCCTTTTTATTCACAGAAAAATCCTGTTTTGCTTCTCTGATGTAGAGTGCTTTCTCTTTGACCATAATGTCTTTTCTGTGTGCCTAACTTCTTTTCATTAGTTTCAGTGTCTGTCTATTGTCACAGTGAGCTCCATATGATATTAATAACACTTCATCTTTTCCCTTCTTCAGAATATGAAAGAGAGAAATCTTCCAAATTCTTTCACATTTGCAAGGAGGTAGCATTTGAGATTGATGATAGATGCACACACACACACACCCACCCACCCACCCCCCACACCCCAACTTCCTCACATAGAAGGCTGTCTTTATACAGTGCTTTATAGCTCAGTCCAGAGGGGAACTCAGGGTCCATACCTCCTGTGTCTAAAGAATGCACTACTACTATTCCTTTGTAGTAGCTACTAGAAACTTCTTTAAAATTCTAGTGGCAAACAACCTTCTTAACTTACCTATTAAATAAGTAAGTATCTGTTGAGGTGGGAATCTTTTGAAACCCTTTCCCTTATCCTCACGTTTCTGCTCTCCTGCTGAAACATTATAGTAAAACATGCATACTATTGCTAATACTTTATGTTGATGAAAATTCTTTTAGGTTATTCATTTAAACTAAATTATAATTTAAGAAACTTCAGTTAGATTTATATAATATGAAAGATATAAACTTACATAATATCATATGTCAATTTCATCTCAAATAAAATAAATGTAAAAGACATGCTGGCCTTTGGAGATTTGATATAACTTTTTTTAAAATTTCAGTTTTACTGCTCGGATTTCAGAATTGATGCAAGTACTAAAGGATTTAAATCATGGAAAATATGAACGCACAATGGTTTCCCAACAGGAAAAGGGTAAATATAAACATATTAGGTCACATAGTTTTTGCTGACATAATATGATGCTTTAATATTTATTTTCCATTTAAGGTATTGAAGGAGCACAAGTCATTCCCTTGATACCTGGCTCTGGAGAAATCATCAATGCTGATAACATTATAAAGTACGTACCGAAAAAGGTTTTTTAGCACCATAAACATTTGTTAAACTACGTAGTACCCTTTTTTTTCAGCTGCCTTTGCTTCTTATTTGATACAAAATTCTCTTTTTATTAATTTCCTCTGTAGATTTGATCATGTTCCTTTAGCAACGCCAAATGGAGATATCTTGATCCGAGACCTTAATTTTGAAGTAAGTTTTTAAATGATTGCATAATAGCTTAATTCATCTTCAAGATATGAAATGAAAAATGGGTGTTTGAAGAATCAAAATAATTTTAAGGCTTAACTTAGTCTGTGAATTCACAAAAGTGTTTAAATACTTAGAAATCTTATTTTTCTTAATTGAAAGGATTTTAAAGTTTCAAGTATTAATATAAAAGAATATTTTGCAAATAAATTCATTGCTAGTGCAACTGAGAAACTAAATTTTAAGTTTTATTTAATTTTAATGAATTTGACCTTAAGTAGCCATATGTGACTAGTGGACAGCACAGCTCTAGAATTCCTCTCTCTATGCTTGTGTATACGGCCTTCTGTAATTTGTTTTATACATAGGATTCTTTTCAACTGCTTTCATAGAAAGAATGTTGTCTGATAGTTTATAAAATAAGGTATATAATTATTGGATTTATTTTTAAATGTTATAATCTTTGGTAAGTCTTCAATTTTTCTACTCAGTAATGTATATTTATTTAAATACATTTCTACTTTTTAAGGACCTATAAATGAAAACAGTTATGCAGAGTACTTTGAACTTAGGCAACAATGAGTATTGTATATTATATTCATTTTAAAGCCAAGAGTCATGAGACAAAGTAGAGAAAATGTAAACATAGTTGGTAAATATTGAATGACTATAATATTACAGATAGTTCAGTCAGTTTGGTGTGCTCCCTTGACACAGTAGGTAGCCACCCATCAGGCTTGATTTCATAAATAAAACAGAGATCAGAATCCTATCTTTGTTGCATTTCTAGTAGCTCCTTTATTTAAGCCTCAACCCAAGGGTAAAAAGTGCCATGAGACTTCTCCATTGAAGAATCCTCTTGGTCCTTTTTTCCACTTTCTTCACTCTTTCTTTATGCAGAAATAGATTACTCCAACAATACAGATACACACATGTCTTAAGCATAATGAGAAGGGTTTTGGGATCTGTATGTACAGCTACATGGAGTAGGTAAGATTATGGTTCTGGTCTGTGATATTATTTACTCGCTTTGATATAATGTTACCACATTAAAGCTCTTGCTTTCTTTTCAGTCCAAAAGCCCTTCCATTTAAAGCCCTTATGTTTGAATTTATATACTTCTAGCTAGAGCCTATGACTTCACTTTTATCATTTCAGAAAGGCTCTTGGCTTTTTGCTCTTATTTTGTTTCATTTGAAAAGTCTTATTTGAGTACCCAGTTATGCCTTTTACTTTGTTATCACATTCCGTACCAACTGTTGTTTATCTTGTTTTTTTTCCTTCTCCACTGGGAGCTGTGTTTTGACTTCTGTCCTTTTGGTCTACTGTAATGAATTCCTCTTCTGTCTCTTTCTGACTTAAGGTATTTTAAGTTAGAATTGGCTTTTCTCATTGATTTTGTCTTTACTTTTTTTTTTTTTTTTTAATATAGCCTTTCTTTATTTAGCAAACATCTTTCAGTTCTTTGTAACCTCCAATTTTCTACCCGTCTGGCTTACTTGAAAATAAAGATTCCTTTCTCCTGGATAGAGGCATAGTAAAACAGACTTGGCCACCAAAAACAAATGTTTCATACTTTATGATTAGTTTTTCTCAGGTTACATAATAACTAAATAATATAAGCTTATTTGAGATAGGAGATTTTATACCTTATTCCTATGTAAACTCCCCAGCACCGGCATATTTATGTAAATGTGGACTGAAGAGACCCTAAGAGATAACAACTTGTAGGTTATATATAATGTGGATGTTAAAATAGTACTTTGTAATTTATTCAGATTTTTACCTTTTTAGTAAAGGCATATTTGTAGTGTATAAGAAGCCTATAAATCTTCATAAACAGCATTCTTTTATATAATTTCTCATTTACTTAAATCATTTATGTGTAGTTTATTATGGTAAATTCATAGGAAGTAGGGTTTATCAAGAAGTGTTATTTCTGGGTAAATAATTGGTAAAAATGTGGTGGCTCAAAGCATTCACTGATCCATTAAGCTAATCCAGGAACCTCAATGATAGTGTTATTAAGAACTCAGTTTATCAGTGAAAGTTACTCTTGGTTTTCAATCTTAATTCAACCCAGAAAAAATACATTTTTATAAATCTTTAATATAGAAAAATCATTACTGGCTTACCATGACTGATGTCATAATCGTAAGTTTTGTCCAACATTCTCAAAAGCCATGTAGTAAAGAAAAGTTAAAACATTTGAGCACAGGAGAGTACCTAAGAATGTCCATGAGTCTAGTTATTATTTTTACACATAATTACAAACTTGGCTTGGGTGTTTCCTGGCATATTGCAACGAATAGTGGGGAGAAGTATTGGATAGCAGTGTCGCAATGGGCAGTTAGGGGCAGAAAAAATATGTCTCTGACATAACTCAAAGCATAATAGTGTGGAACCATTTAATTAACAGCTCTGATGTCCTTAGGAGCATCTAAGGACATCACATATATAGTAAAGTAAAATTATTATATAGAATCTTGCATTATTAGGAATATTCATTATATTCAATTTTACAGGAAAAGGAAATAGATAATTGCTCACACAGAAGTCATCTAAATGAGTCTTTAAAATAATTTCTCAGAAAAAGGGACAGTTCATTCATCTAGAAAAGTCATTTAGAATATTTAGTATATTCTCTAGCATTGGTGTGCATAAGGTGTGATATTTTATTATAGATCAGCTATATGGTAAGCAGTTTAGGGTAATAATCAGCCTTTTTTACAGAGGTTCATTTTTTCTCTTATTGTGGTAAGATATACATAACACAAAATTTAACTTTTCTAACCATTTTTTAGTGTATAATTCATCATCATTTAGCACATTTACGATGTCATGCAACCATCAGCACCCTCCGTCTCAGAACTTTTTCATCATAACAGAAAGAAACTCTGTACCCATTAAACAATGCATTTCTCTCCTTCCCCAGCCTCTAGTAACCTATTCTACTTTCTGTCTCTGGGGATATGACTACTCTAATTACCTCATATAAATGGAATCATGCATTATTGGTCCTTTTTTGTATGGCTTATTTCACTTAGCATGATGTCTTCAAGGTTCATTCAAGTTGTAGCCTGTATCAGAATTTCATTCCTTTTTAAGGCTGAATAATGTTCCATTGTATGTATATGCCATGTTTTGTTTATCCATTTATCTTCTTGGATTACTTTTATTTTTTGGCCATTGTGAATAATGCAAATGGTTCTCCATTTCATTAGAGTAGAAGCCAAAGTCTTTTCATTGGCTTACAATGTAGGATTTGCCTGCCACTACCCTTACTGCTCCTACTTACCTCTCTGAGCTCATTTCCTACTTCTCTTCCATCCTTATTTCCTCTTGCCAAATCACCCTCCTTTCTTTTTTTTTTTTGAATTGAACAGGTACGTTCCTGCCTTAGTGCCTTTGAATCTGCTTTTTTTTTTTTCATAGATAGGGTGGGGCTGGAATAATCTTCCAGATAAACTCCTAATTCACTCCTCCTCTGCCCAGTTGTCTGGCCCAACCACCTTAGAAGTGTGACCTCCCCCACCCACTCTCAAGTTTCTTTACCCTGATCTATTTTTTCCCCGTAACACATATTTTTAGACATATTATTTAATTGGGTCATTTATTATACTTATTCCTTATTGTACGTCTTTCCCACTTGAATGTAAAATGGTAAGGAGAGGGTTTGGGGCTTTTTTTTGGTTTGGGGGTTTTTGTTCTCTTATTCTAATGTAAGTTCCATTGCCTAGAACGGAACCTGATGCTGAGAATTCAGTAAATATTTACTGAATTAAATAATAGGAACTCAGAATTGACAGTTAAAAAATTGTCAAAGTCTGGGCCCAACAGCTAGGGTAACTCATATCTCGTTGTTGTCCTTCTTTCCTGCTGTGTACATTGCTGTGTGAAGTAGGCTAGGTTATAACTCCAGGTTTTGTAGTCTTCATAGGATTAACATGTAAGATCATAAGTTTAGAACTTAGCCACTCTTTTAACTATTTGTCATTTAACTCTGTTGTTGCAGAGCAGTTTGGTAGCATTTGTAAGTATAATGCATATATACTTTGATTTAACACTTATAATTTCCAAAGAATCTGATCTTTAGAAACATTTTTCACTAAGTGCATGAATTTGCTCACTGACTCAGAGGTTTATTGCAGTATTATCTAAAAGCAAAACAAAATGCAGATGAATTAATATTTAACAAAAGGAGAGTATTTAAAAAAATTATAGTGCATCCTTACTATGGAATACACTGCAAATATTAAAAAAAAAGAATGAGAGGAATCTGAATGTACTGACCTAGAAGAATATATGTGATATATTGTTAAACAATAACAAATGTAGAACATATAAGTATGAATCCATTTTAAAAAGGAAATTATGGATACACACATTTTTAGTGTTTTTAAGAATTCTCAAATTTTTTAAGCTTTAGCTCTTTGTATTCTGATTGAGATGAAGTTGATAATATCAATAATGATTTTTAACTCTTCTTGTTTAGAAAAAAATTTCTAGCTCTCTGCCAGCGTTAATTTAACATCATGCTTAGGAATGCTACATTTTCCAGGATTTGATATTTTCAGTGACCAAGAATTACTATATTTTGTAAATGGAAGCACCTCTACTAAAAACAGAATGCTGTAAATAGAATGATGTCATTTGTTCCAAAGACTTATCAATATACTAGTGCAATGCAAAAATAATAATAAAAGCGAGATATTTTGTGGCAAACTTTGGGGGTAATGTTAGGATTATAATCCACGAGTTATCTCGGGGTAAATGCTGTAGCTGCAAGCACTGCTAATGAGTATTCTTAAGGCAAATGGGAAATGTGTTAAATTTTTAAAAAGTAAAATTTGAAAGTAAACAAAAATAAAGGGTTCCTTTAACCATACCATCCACTGCTTCTACCTAATATCACATTTATAGACAAAATGGAAAGTTAATCATTAGCAGAGAACTCTTAAGTAAATGTTCATTGCATATATGTTCATTCTATTTAATTAATTCACAGACCGGTTTTTTTTCAGGTTCGCTCTGGGGCCAACGTTCTAATTTGTGGTCCAAATGGTTGTGGGAAGAGTTCACTTTTCCGTGTTCTTGGTGAAGTAAGTACAAATTGGCCTGAAAATTTTGCATTCTTCTTTTGCCACGTGATCTAATACATCCTGGAATTTACAACTGCTCCTTTACACCTCTTTTTTTTTTTTTTCCCTCCCCAATAGTTATGGCCTCTTTTTGGAGGACGTCTAACTAAACCTGAGAGAGGAAAGTTATTTTATGTTCCTCAGGTAAGACCTTTCCTGAGTTATTTTGTAATCTTTAATATAAAGCTATTTTTATTGTTTAAAAATTTACTTGTAATGATTTTTGCTCTGCTACTATTAGAGACCTTATATGACTCTTGGAACACTTCGAGACCAAGTGATATATCCAGATGGAAGAGAAGATCAGAAAAGGAAGGGGATATCTGACCTTGTAAGTAAATATTTATATTCGAGACCTGCTGAAAATACTGTTTCACATTCTTTTTCTTAATCGTTTAAGTATTTTTAATGCCAGGTAGTTTATCCTAACCTGTAAAAGCCTTCTAAAGCCTTGTCATTAATTATAATTTTCAAGATACGGTAAGATGTGAGCACTTTGCTTAGATATGACTTGATGAGTATTTAACCTTGCCTTTAAACTATTGTTTTCTCATTGCCATTGTCCTTTAATTACATACAATAGTGTTATTCTCTTTAAGCTACTAGATATATTTTGTCAGAGTCAGTGTAGATAGGAAGTAAAGGATTCGGGGCTACCTTTGTGCCACATTCTTTTATGAAATGTGCCTCTTTAATAAATGATACTGGCAATAGAATTATAGTGATTCTATTTTAAAAAATAAAAGTAAGATAGAGAATGTTGGTTTATTTTAAGCTTGATTTCACCTTTAATCGTTTTGCTTAAAGGTACTGAAGGAATACTTAGATAATGTCCAGTTGAGTCATATCCTTGAACGTGAAGGAAGCTGGGACAGTGTTCAGGATTGGATGGATGTACTCAGTGGTGGAGAGAAGCAAAGAATGGCAGTAAGTATACTGTGAAGACATTGCACAATAGTGCAACTGGTTGATAAATCAAGGCATACAGTTTTATTTTAATCTTTTCAATTAGTAATTGTTTTTGTATAGATTAGTTTAAATGATAATAAAGGTGCTTGAAAGTGTATAACTTGCATGTAAATTTGGAATTTGGAAAATTTTATAAATTTTCCTGTGAAAGGAAAAGCTGAAGATCCAATTATATACCAGTAATACATTTTTGTAAAAATTGGGGAAACTTGTACCACATGGTCCTGGGATTTATGGTAATACTGATCGGGTTTCGAGATCTCTTTCTGTGTCTTTTTACTATAGACAGTCTCTTTGTCTTACTGAGTCTTTTCTTTATGAAGTAGCTGAAGATATTAGAGATGATCAGTTTTAATTTTGTCATATTATTCTTTATCCCATTCTTGCCCATTCCTTCTACCGTTAATATGTATCCTTGTTTTAGAGATTAGTATCTAGTTCCTAGAATTATTTAGAATTAAAAATTTTTCTACTATAAAAAAGTATTTGAAAGGAACTATTTTAGTTTTATGATTGACTAAACTTATTCCTTATCAAACATGACTATAAAACTATACATATTAGGAGAGATACTTTTGAGTACTCTGTTAAGAAGAATAACTTTTAAAGAATCATTTTCTAACTGTACATACCATTATTTGAGCAGATCCAGAGGGATTTTTCTTTCCAGAATGTTAACCTTATGGAAATTAGAGAAAACTGTAGCCAAGGAAAGAATTAAAGAAGTGGCTTATTGCAGAATTGCTTATTCATTATCTTCA
This sequence comes from Cynopterus sphinx, assembly GCA_030015415.1. Lineage (NCBI taxonomy): Eukaryota > Metazoa > Chordata > Mammalia > Chiroptera > Pteropodidae > Cynopterus > Cynopterus sphinx. Next base: position 65,171,682 of record CM057387.1, on the reverse strand, counting down.
GGTTATAGTCTACCATTTTGTTGCCTCCTACTACCTAATTTTGCTGTTTTGTTTTTCCCTAAATAATACCCATTTTATATGAACTTGATATAAACCTAATATTGTGATTTTTCTGGTTAGAACTGTTAATATAAGATTAATCTAGATGAAGAATGAATCATAAACAAAAGAAAGATGTCAGCCATACTCAAAATGGAAATTGCACTGAGTGAGTGAGAATTTGAAGTGATTGGGCATTTCTTGAATCGATTTAGGGGATTGCTATAGAAATAACTACAAATCAAGAGAACAAATTTAAATTTTATACTTTGACTTCAAAGAAAATGGAAGAGTCACAAATGGGCACAATGGCAACTCAAAGGAAAAAAATGCATAACTAAGGAATCCTGTGTGTGTGGTATAAAGGACAGGTGGAATAATTTTTATTTGAAGATAAGAAATTCAAGGTCTTTGGTAATGAGAAGATAGCTTGGAAGAGTAAGGGTGCAGGGGAAAGAATACTGTAAAAACATATGAACCATGATAGAGTTGTTTGGGAATGAGAGAAGGCTATCCCATGGCCCTGCTGCGTGACCAAACCATTGACGGTGTGTGTTCTATATGGGCCAGTGTTTGGAGAATTGAATGTAAAGTTTTAAAGAGAGCATATTGTTTTGCTACTTTCACAGGGTTTGTAGGGAGAGTGAAAAGGCTAATACAACCAGTATTAATGTTGATGAAGTTGGGTGAAGAGTGTATGTGTTCATTTTACTGTTCTTTCTTTTTGATTAAAAGTTTTTAAAATAAAAAGTTGAGGGATGAGAAGACAGTTTTTATAAATTATAAGAATTTATAAATATTAAAAACTGTAATTTTTAGGAAGAACAGACTTGAAAGGTCTAACCATACAAATTAGAGAACTTATAAGAGTGAAGGTTTGTGTAAAACTGGTGAACCAAAGTAACTTTTGGGTAAAGCAGAGCTAGAATTTGAATTTGAGAGAATGGAATAGTACTATTGAATAAAAGGAGGTCTGGTGACAGATTTCTAAAAGTTCCTTGAAAAACGCTCCTTCAGTCTAAATGTAGAGAGAGAAGATTATTATTCCATTATTTTAACAGTGGAAAAAAATTTAATCATGGTATAATTTCCACAGAGTTCAGTTTTAGCCAGGTCCCTGCTCTTAGAATCTAGTTAGAAGATCCAAATATTCTCAACTAACTGTAATACAAGGCAGTCTTATAACTATAAAGGAAGTGCACTGGTATAAAGATGGGGGAAAGTTTTGTTTAATTCTCTTAGCAGCCTTAAAGCAAGAATAGACAAGGGAAAGACTTGACCCAAGCTCAATCAGGTTACTAGTGCCATACAGCTAATGAGAGGCAGAACTGAGCTTCATGTGCAGGTGGGTCTGACACCAGAACTGTTGCCCTTAACCAGTCTATAGCCTTCAGTGTGCATGTGGGCTGTCTATTCAGTTCTCTTCTCTCATCATCTGGTGAGGTCTCAAGTGACATTTCCCTCCATTGCACTCATTTGGTCCCAGCCATCATCAGCCAAGGTAGTTCTACCTAATATCATAATTTACTATATCTTATTTCTCTAACTGATAGTTGTCTTTCGCACCCCACTATTTTTGTTCTTCCTATTTAGTCATGGAGTTCTTTTTGTGAATTATGAAAAAAATATATGATAGAAAAGTTGGAATATGTATAAAATTATAAAGAAGGAACAAAACCCCCTTACCAGAGATACCACTGTCATAAAATTTTTAGTGTCTTTTTAAACCATTTTTATAATTCTTTCTCTTTTACCTAATTGGTAACTGTCTTCCTTCTTCCAACTCAGTGAGATTTCTTGAATATTGTTCAATATTCTTACAACTGATAATCTTTTTCTTACAATTGACATATCTTATTCTGACTATATCTCCTTTCCTGTCTAGTACAGACTTAATAATCCAAGAGCTGGCATGGGGCCTGGCACATAGGAGGTATTCAAGAGGTATTTTTTAAAAGGAATGAACACATTATCCCTTCCACTTAACTTCCATTCCCCCTTTTTGTTTTCTCATATTACCTAAACCCAAATCAAGAGAAGTTGTTTGCCTTGGTATTTCTATGAGAAGGCTTCTGAGCACAACTGAAAAAATCAGAATGATATGGATTGGTGCCAGCACACTTTCATGGTTTCCAGTCTTACAGGAGCTTATAGCATGGCTTAGCAATCATTTTTCTTATTTTCCCCCTCTCTCTCATTTTTCATGATAATTATTTAAAAACTCCAACCAGGCTTTTACCCCATTTTCTACTCTACCACTCTCAGCAGAATAATTTATTTTATGCTTAAAAAAGAGAAGCTATTATTTCAGTTAAATGACAGCTAATTTTTATTGAGTGCTTAATAGGTATTATGCTAAGAACTTTACACAGATTTTCTCATTTAATTCTCACAACAGTCTTGTGAGATAAGAACTATGAATGCCCCATTTTATAGGGGAAATTAAACAGTTAAGTAGCTTGTCAAGCAAGGACAGCTAGTAAAAATTAAAGCACATTGGGGTAGGGGGGTTGGCTTGTCAAGCTCAGGTAGCAGTATGACTGCAGTGTTCGTGTACTCATTCACTTTACAGGCTTCTATTGTAGTGTCAAGTACCTGACAGCATAGTGGAGGGAGAGACACATGATGTGAGAAGTGTGGTGATGACAGCATGCAGTGAGAGCTCCATGGGAACACAGGGAGCATGTTAGAATGCTTTCAGATAGCCATTCCTCTTAATTAACTTTGCACTGGGCGACTGTCTTGTCCGCTCTGATGTACTTGACCTTGTATCCTGGTGGTTGAGAGGAGGTGATATTGGCTAGAATATGGAGGTTAGAGAGTGAGCAGGAATAAGATTGTGCAGGGCCTTGTAGGCCATGGTAGGGAGTTTGAGTTTTATTTTAAGTGAAATGAAAGTTGTTGAAAGGTTTTAAGCAGAAGAGTGAAATCTTTTAATTTATATTTCTAAGATCTTCTCTGGTTACATGGAAAATGAATTGGAGAGGAGTAAAAGACAAAGTTGGAGGATATTTGTGGTCATCCACACAGGAGATGACTATGTTCTGGGGAAAAAAGCATAATTGTGGAGATGGGGAAAAAGTGAGTAGATTTTAAACTCAACAGGATTTTAAACTCAACAGGAGATTGGGGGTGGGCAGAGGGAGTAAAAGGGAGGAGGAGAAAGGAATGATAGAGAAGGACTCATGGCTTTCTAGGTTGAACAACTGTTTGATAGTGTCATTTTCTGAAATGTTTATAATTGGGAGGGTAGATGAAAGGATTTTAAGGGGAAAATCTAGAAAATCCATATGAATTTTAGATTTTTAAATCTGAGAGTCCCGTGAGGTATCCAAGTAGAAAAATTAAATAGATTAAATGAGATTTAATGAGGTGCAATATAGGAAAAAGAGAAGAGGATCTAGGCATTAACCCTGAGGAACCCCAATATTTAGTGGTCAAATGGAAGAGGAAATGCTAGAAGAGAAGCTGAGAAAGCAGCTTAGGAAGTGGGAGGAAAAATAAGACCATGGTTTTACTGTCGCTTAAAGAGCAGCGAGTGGTCATCTCAGTTGAATGTTGCAGAGGAGGTGAATTGGGTAAGGATAAAAGAGTGTGCATTGGTCTTGCAATGTGGAGGTCATTGTTAGTGGCAGATGACAAATTGGAATATCTGTTAGACAAAGGATCAGAATACATAATTCCCAGAAAATATAATACATGTGGAAAATAAACCTAAGAAAATATTCAATATTTCTGCTAATCAAAGAAATGTAAGCTGTAACAATCTGGATGTTAGTTTTCACTTATAAAATTAGCAAATGCTTTAAAAAATGAACATACTCAGTACTAACCACAGGAATATGCAACAGGTACACTCAAAAAGTTTGATGAGGATATTAATTGACAACTTAATGCACATTACTTAATCAACAAAAAAATAGACACGTTTTTGCACTGTGCCATCTACAAATCTGAATTCTAAGATGTACCCTTTAATCTTGTTTGGACAACTTTCTTTAAATTAGTTTAAAACTCAACTTCATCTCATAAAAAGTTTTGTTTTACTTTTAACATTTTATTACATTTTCCTCTTTGTTCGGTGAGACAATAAAAACAATGAGGTTTATATATATTGTTTTTATTTCTGGGAAATAGATTTTTTGAGTTAGAATAATTTTTATACTTGCTTTATGACTGTAAATGCATACTTAATTTATTTTAGCTTATTTTTACATGTGATTATACAAAATATTTCTGTTTATTCCTCAGATGGCAAGATTATTTTATCATAAACCCCAGTTTGCCATTTTGGATGAATGCACAAGTGCAGTTAGTGTGGATGTGGAAGGCTACATTTATAGTCATTGTCGAGAGGTAAGTATGCCAGATCCTCAGTTTAAAGTTCCATGTGCCCCTTATTGTTTTATTCTGTGACCCACCAAATACCTATCCAAAGAGGAGATTCCAAGTTAACTAAGTAACAAAATTACTGTTATCTCACTTTAGTAAAGAGTATCATATCTCAGTGTCAGTGTCCTCATGTATTGCTACAGAAACATTCATGTGTTTAATTGTAGAATTCTGCCCCAGAACTCTCGGGGGGGTATGGTAAATACTACTTTTCCAAAATCTGAGTTCTAAGACATATTCCAAAACAAAGTTTCCAATAAAGGATTATCGTCCTGTATTTGAAAAACAAATTGGCTGTAGACAGTACTATATTGATTTAATTTTCTTGATTTTGACCTTTTGCTATTTTTATCATCTTTATACTTTTTTCATATATTTTTCACAGTAAGATAGAAAATGTACTAGGATATATATTTTCTGCCCCAAACAAAATAATACACAGTGATAGTTAGTTTTATTTTTCTTAAAGAACTTTATCGATACCCATTAGTTTTTATTATGTGGTTGATGGCCTCTATTTTGTATTCCCTTGAACATTTGTCATCAGTTGTAATTTTTTTCTCTTTGACATTAATTTTAACTATAGCTACTGAAGAAAGTCATCTTAAAGCTTAAAATACATAGAGTAGTTTGATTTATACTCTGTTATTTATAGCAACCTAAATCATTTTCTTTGTGTTAGGTCGGCATCACCCTCTTCACTGTGTCACACAGGAAGTCTCTTTGGAAACACCATGAGGTTTGTATTTCTTACATTGAATGATACAGTGAAAGTTTATTTAAATATATGAATTCAGTTGATTAAGCTTTTAGATTTCTTGGTGTATATTTCCTTAGATACATATACCTTAAGGAAAAAAGGTAATTCTATTTCAGTTTTATAAAATGAACTAGGATTTTCATTGATATCATTGTAATTGTTATTTTTGAAAGCTTTAATACATATAAACAATACCTAGGTTATCTAAGAGATATTAGAGAACCAGTTAGTGGTTCTCCGGTTTTATAAATGACTGTGGTATAATAATTGACTAAAATTTGCATACTCTTATTACAACTATGACTAAGTAATATTTTTCTTATCATCATGTACTGGCAGAAGGAGAAAGAGTCGAAGGATTAGATGACAAAATGTTTAGGGACATTTTGAGTGATCAGGACTATAAAGAAGAAACTGAATAATGTCAGCTGCATTTATCGTTGCACAGCAGTGAAACAGAATTCATTAGGTAGTCATGATAATTTACAAAGTTATTGCCGTGATGTTTACACTGGTACAGATATTTTATTTATTCTGCCATTCTAGCAGTGCCATTCTCAGTATAACAGTTCTTTTCTGCTTGCTTTAAAATGATCAAACTCTAAAAATAAACCCAGTTTAATTCATTTTATATTCTTTCCTTTTTTCTTTCTCGTTCTCTCTCTCCTTTTCTTCTCCTCCTTTTTTCCTTCCTAAATGGTACAGAAATCTTAGGTAAAAGAAAGGATTTGAGAAAAGGTAGAACAGTTTTATCTTCTCACATAAAATTCACACCTGATTAGCCACCTTTTTTGCCATGTACTGGGCTAAGCATCTGAGGGATACAGAGTACTATGTTCACCCTTTAGAACTTATGGTTTAGGTGATAGTGTACAAATGATAAAAAAAGATCATGGGACTCAAAGTCAAGAAACCTGCATTCAGACCACTGTTTCTGGCATCAGTTGCTACCTTCGTATAATAACAGTTTTCCATCCTTCTTGGCCTGCCTCATAGATTACCATGAGGAACAAAGAAGTAGCCTATATGAAAGTATTTAATAAAATATAATGAAATTCTATAGAGCTGTGTGACCTTTAATTATAGTTTTTATCTTATGGCATGTTATAATTTGCCCATTTTTCATGAATTGAATGAGAAATTGAATTACTAGAAATCAAATAGTTTAAAATATATCCAAACCTTTGTATTTCCTCAAAGTTCATAAATATTACAGTCATAGGACAGTGAGAGGACTTGGATTTTCTCTCTTTTCTTCTAGAGGTATAAACAAGTAGCCAAATAACAGGAAGAATAGCAATGTTAGAAGCCAGAATAGCTAAGAAATAACAGTATAAAAATAGAAAACAAAGCTTTTTTGTAAATAAAAAGGCACTAAATAAAAACAGAAGGTTTTAACAACTGTCCTACGTGTCTTCATAGAATGGGGTATGTAGGCACACTATAGTTCTTGATTCTCCCTCTGCCAAATCCAAAAACAGACAAAAAGCCTTAAGGTAGAGGTTTCAAGCTGATCTAGGAAACCAGATAAGGAAGTATTAAAAACAGTCCTACTGAACAGGGTTGTACTTGGTGGTATATCAGATCCTTGGTTATGAAGTTATAGAAGCATTCTAGTTTTAGGTATTCTTATAGATTTGGTTTCCTTAAAATAATGAAGAAATCTGATATTTTAATTTTTAGGAGCACTATATTCATTCCAAGCAGAATTATATTGTTGCCATTTTCAAAATGAACGTATGTCTTAATTTAGCTTTTACCTTGGAGAACTTTATGCATTTCTGTGCATAAACTTTTAAAGATTTTAGTAGCTCAAAATAATAATTTAGATCATTTGTATAATAACCTCTACATAAATTTCTTACAAAAAGGAAATTCTCTTAGTCATTGATTTTTTTTTTTTCTCCCTCTTTCCCATAGTACTACCTCCACATGGATGGCAGAGGCAATTATGAATTTAAACAGATAACAGAAGATACAGTTGAGTTTGGCTCTTAAAATACGGAGGACTCTACCTTCTTCAATGAAATAATTAACACACTTAGAAATACAAAGTACATTGTAAATTAAAGTTCAGCTTTTTTTTTTTAAACAAAGCAACAAATTATAAAATAATTGAGAACAACTTGTTAAAACATTTAATATTATATAGAGGATATTGCTATTTGTGTATATGTTGATTTAATTATTAATATGTACTAAGAATGACCTTATTCTTGTGGGTAAAAAACTGCCTAAATTAAATTGGGCTTAAATCAGTGTAACCTGATTCATCCTGGGATGTAAACCATTTGAAGTCAGCTAATTTGACTTTTATGGCTCTATCTTTTGCTTCAATGAAGAACCCTGTTTAAAACTGGGATCATCACCTGTCCTGTGCTAACAAGATTGTCTTGAGATTGATTTTCTTGTGCCCCATGATGGTGGGAAACAAATCATAGTGTATTATCAAAATGTATAGCATCATTGCAAAATAGCATTTATTACACAGTGGCAAATTTCTTTAGCTGCCATAGTTATATGTATCCTTTGTATATGTCTTGGGGTACATTTGACTCCAGGAAAGCCATTTATATTCTCTTTGGCCAAAAAATAAATGTGCCCCTCTCTATCTGCAGTATTTGAGTTGCTTTGAGGGTTCTTTGTGGTGATATAACAAAAATATACCCATTTTGCTTACAAAGGGTGGTTACTGTGTTTCACAACTATTCTCAACGTTTGGTGTATTAAAACACAGAGTGCTTACATGTCAGCTCAAAATCTTAATAAGATTTTTAGATTTTTTAAAGAATTGGACAGATTTGTGTATGTCAGAGGCCCATTCATTAGAAGTGTGGCGGTTACATGCTTTTAAACTCCAGATGAGCCATAGGAATGCACTACATGAAGTAATGCACTGAGTATGCAACGTTATCACTGTCTTCGACTTTGATTTTGTTTAAAAAATATGTCATAAAACTATTATGTACATGGGTGAATTATGTTCCCTAAGTACTGGTTTATCTCTGTGAGTCTTTAATAACTTTTTATATTTGGGTTATTATGTTAAACTATCCTAAGAGAAATGTATTTCACTTCACCAAACCACCATTAATGACCACACATATAATTTGCACAGTGAAACTGAATATTACCAGTAAACTCAGTATGAAATCAGTTTTATCAAACTAGGGTTCAGAAAGAGGCATTTCATATTCTTGTTTCTGTATAACGTTTTTTTTCTTCCAGAATCACTGGCTATCAAAGTAAAATTTGATATACTGATTACATAATACATTACATTTAATTTTTACCACTTTAGCAAACATGTATATGTACTGGTTTTCTTTTCACATGAAAAAAACATATTCTATACATCTTTTGCTTGTTCCTTTTATTCTTGTATCTAAATACTGGGTAGTTCATTCATAGTTCACACAGTCTTGACTGGAAAAATGCAAATAATAAATTAATATTTAAAATGAATTTTTAGTACTCTGTCTTTCTTAAAAAGCTGTGTCAAATGTTGTTTTAATGCAATGAATTTCTCTTTTAAAAAAGCCAGTTAAAACCTTTAGTGTACCTCACAAATGCTACCAAATATAATTTAAAAGATGTGATAAGTCCTGGGAAAGATTTTTAAGGCGTGGAGGAAGTTTGAGACTTTCATATTTCTAGATTACCCTAAACCTAGTAAATAGCTTCTTCCTAATTCCTTCTGTAATGAATTTCTCGCCATTAAAATTATTTTTTCTTCCTTTTTTAATGTAACAAACGTTAAAGCGCCTCACCATTTGAGGCACAGAGGAAGATCCTCCTGGAGAATCACAGTGAACATTAACAGAAAGATGGTTCTAAGAAGGCCCACAGTAAAGAAATCCAGTGTTTGCAAAATGTGACTGACCATGGAACACCCATTTCCACATAATTTTTATCAGTGCCTTCTATAGACTGTACTGAGAAATTTGAAAAATAAACTAAAATAAGAACTTTCATCCATGAGCAATATACTGCATTCCAAGTATACTATTCTGTGTTCTAACACCAAGTTGTTTATCTAATGAGAAAATAGGGATGTAAAGAACTAGGTTCTTTGCTATGCGTTAGCAGAGTAAAATGTACTTAGGGTTTGCCTCTGCAGGGGAGGCAAAATTTTTCTTCTACCCTTGGAGGGTTTTTGGTTGGGTTTGAGAAATTGACATAGACATTAACAGGAGAAGATACTACAAGTTTGTTTGATGCGACATGGAAGCCCTCATAAGGAAATGAAGACACAAGTGGCAGAACCTAAAGGCTTTTACAAATTAAGTTGAACAAAGAGGCAAATGGGGAAACGTAAACTTTGTGAGGGGGCTAAAGGAAGAAAAGGGTTATTTTAATAGAGTTTGTGTAGAATTTTAAGTCTCAACAGCCTGTTCTTGACAAGAATATTACTTGTAGGGAGGACATTATCCACATCGGAGTTTTATCTCCTGCTTTTGGGAAGGAAGGGGAGAATCTGAGTGCCTTTCTTGTACCTGCTGTTTTTTTAAGTACCTTTATCTCAAAATTGTCCTTATGCCAAAGTGGCATATTTGGAGTGGCATATTTTGCCACCTCTCAACTCTTCTTTTTAATGATTAGTGTTTAGCTTAAAACGTAGTAGTAGAGCATCTATCATTTATTTCCTTCTGTAACTTTTATCTTTTAAACTTGGTGTTTAAAACTAATTTGCCTAAAAGCAAAGTGAAATTTCTTCTATTAGACTTCAGTCTTGCTAGTTGTAGGAAAGTGTTTACATCAGTAATTTTTCCTTTGAGAAGAAATGTTCTGATCTGTAACATATGCATGTCACTTAAATATCTGATACCAAAAATTACTGAAAAACGCCCGAGAGGCAACCATTTTGAACTTTTGTGGTAATTTTTATTGTTTAAAACAATGGGTTATTTCTCGATTTATCAGTTTTAGAAATTCCTACCACCCATAGTTCTGCCACACCCTCCACATACAGTTAAATCATTTGAAAAATTGTAAGCACTTTATTGCACTCTAATACATATGCAGAAAAGTCCATCAAGCTCAATACAGCTTTAGAAAGTGCATGCTTATTACCACCCCCCAAAATCAAGATATCGAACACTGTTCACATCTCAAAGACCTTTATGTCATCCTCTAATTATTAGCCCCTAAAAGCCACTATTCTGACTGCTGTTACATAAATTAGTTTGCCTGTTTTTGAACTTTATGTATATTGCATACCCTTTTGTGTATAATGGCTTCTTTCCCTCAAACTTGTGAGACTGATACATTGTAGATGTGGAAATAGTTCTTTCACTTATATTGCTGTATAATATTCTTTTATGAGTAGACAATACTTATTCATTTTACCAGTGATGGGCATTGGGTTTTCTGTTAGAAGCTAGTGTGAATAGTCCTTATAGACATTCTTAGGTATGTCTTTTGGTGCATACATGTATGCACGGAGTGGAATGTGTTCAGCTTTGTTACGTACTGCCAAACTGTTCTTCAAAGTGATTGTACCATCTTTACACTTCCAGCATCAGTGTGTGAGAATTCTGGTTTTCCCAGTTCTTGCCAATACTTGGTACTGTCAGTGGTTTCTTCTTTAAAATATATTTTTAATTTGTTTTTAGCCATCGACAGTAAATCATTTCCCTTATTGGTAATAAGGTTGAACTCATTTCACATCTATTGGTCTTGAATGACATTTGTTTGTCTTTTTTTGAAGTGGTTTTTTAAATCTTTGGGCTCCCTTTTATAAATTGCCCTAGTGATTTTTATATTATGGGTATGAGTCCTTTATTAGGTGAATGTTCTAATGTCAGACTAAGGTAGACTAAGACAATAAGCATTTCTAAAAGTTAGAGGGACATTGATAATGATAAAAGTATTTAACAACAAAAAGAAAAACCCACATAAACACTTGGACACAGTAACCAACTTGACCCAATTGACACATGCATCCAGCAACTGCAGAATTCTTCCAATTTTGAATATGATAGCTTCCTCCATTTAAGACTTCTTTAATTTCTGTCAGTAATGTTTTGTAGTTTTCTGTGTAGGGTGTTATGTACTTTTCATTAGTTTTATTGCTAGGCATTGAATGTTTGTTGATTTTAGCAGAAAGTGTATCTGACATTTTATTTTTGAATCATTGCTACTAAATAGAAATGCAGCTAATTTTTATATATCGATCTTTGTGACAGTGTATTTGCCAAGGACGGTCCCATGAGTATAGATACTCTTTACAGCATAGTAGCAACATCCCCATGGAGAGGTGAGGTCTACATTCCCTCCCCTTGAACTTGCAAACTCTTGTAATTTCTTGTGGCAAATTCAGGGATTTGGGGGTTGATGAAGGAGGAGACAGGATCATGAGATGCAGTAACACAATATTTGGGTGGTGTTTGGACAGGATTGCATGAAAAGGGAAGTCTGGCCCAGTAACCAGCTCAAAACCCCTAAAAACCAACAGAACTAAGGAAAACTTAGTTGTAGAGGTGACAGCATGGGACAGGAATAGAAAAAGGGGACTCTCGGGGAAAGGGGATATCTGAGGGGCTCATGGATCTACATAATGTCGATCAATGGCAATGCTCCAAAGAGCAGCAGCAGTTTCGGGTCTTTTACTGAGCTACAGCATCGTCTCATCTATAGTTAGCAGAAGTTTGATTCAGTTTTGTGGGGTTTGTAAAGTAGACAGGCTCAAATTGGCTAAAAATACTTTTTTCGTTTGTTTTTACTATAGTGAAAGCAGTTGGATGTGTGAGGATTTGAATTTGGCCATGGCAGGCTACTGTGAAGAAGTGAACAACGCAGAGGCCATTATATGCTAATATAGAGGGGCCATCTCAGGTCCATTTATAGAATACTTCTGCGATCAATATATAGGAGAGTTCTAGTTAAATCATTTTTCACTTTTTTGGTTAAATTATTTTAAATTAGCAGTGCTGCTTTTTGATGAATGTACAGTAGTCCCCCCTTATGCTGTTTCACTTTCTGCAGTTTCAGTTACGACTGTCAACCACAGCCTGAAAATATTATATTAAACATTCCAGAAAGAATTCATAAGTTTTAAGTTGTGTGTCATTTTGAGTATTGTGAGAAAATGAAATTTAGCATCACTCTGGCTCCATCTCACTGGGGACAGGAATCATTCCTTTGTCCAGTGTATCCAGGCTGTAGATAGTACCTACAGTTAGAGTTAGTCACTTTCTAGCCATCTTTGTTATCAGGTCCACCTTCAGGTGTGGCAGTGCTGGTGTTCATGTAACTTATTTTCTACTTCTTTATCTATTGTTTACTTTTATTTTAAAAATTGGCCCCAAAGCATAAGAGTGGTGATGCTGGCAATTTGGATATGCCAAAGAGAAGCTGTAAAGTACTTTCTTTAATTGGAAAGGTATGCTTGTATAGGAAAAACGTAGCACATACCATATAGGATTCAGTACTATCCACGGTTTCAGGCATCCACTGGGGGCTTGGAATGTATCCCTTTGCAGATTAAGGGGGAGATCACTGTCTAATATTGTTCACTGCAGAGCTAAGTAGAGAACTGTGTTCCTTTTTTACTCTTCCTTCTAGTCATTTAAAAAAAAAAATCTCACTCTATCTGCTATAATTATCATAATAATCCTTAATTTTTTCCAGTCATGACATCCTATCAATGTTCCATTTCTTTCCAGATATGTTCTTCCTGGGGTCCTCTTGTCCCCCTCCTTCGTTCTGGTTCTGTAAGCCAGCTGAGCTGTCAACCTGACACCGAGCTCTCTCGTGTTGGATCCCGTGTCTTTCTCTTTTTTGGGTTTTCTCTCTTATTTAGTTGAACATACCTACTGTAGTTTCCTGGGGAAGGGTCTGGAAGGAAAATTCTTTGAAGTGTGTATGTCTGAAAATAATCTATTATGCTTGGTGGGAAGTTCAGCTGAAGTGCTGAATTTAAGCTCAAGATCATTTTCCCTTAGAGTTTTTAAATAGTCATTTTCCTCTTATGTTTGTTTGTTTTTTATATCCAATTTGCCATTATGAAGTTTAGTATTCTGATTCTTGCTCCTTTACACATGACTACAGCTTTCTCCTATTTCTCTCAAGAATCTCCTTAGCCTCATTTGGCAAGTCCCAGTGTTGGAGCCTCTTGAGATCTCTAAGAAGGCAAATTAATTTTCTTTCATCAATTTCCTCCTCTGTGCACACACGGTATGGCTCCCTCTTCCATGTAAGAACATTTTCTACTTCTTTATTGTTTACTGAAATTTCTAGTCAATTTCCTCTTTCCTTTCTCTTTGTCCCTATAGATTTAAACCTTTAAAGTTTACTTAGTATCATATTTACTTAGTCTTGAGGTTTGGGTAGGTAGAAGCAAGGCACATGAATCAGTAGCATTGAGGCAGCAAAGCTTTTGGTCTTTAGAAAGCTGTGGATTATGGCAGAGGTTCTCAAATAACTGTCTTTGAAAAATGTGTAATCTTTGCAAGATGATCTTGGCTCTGCTTTAACTTTTGGCATGGATTAATAACTTGCTGATGTTTAAGTTTAATAAATGGCATCTTCTCATCAAGGCTGTACAGTTCTATGCGTTGGTGAGATGTCTCTCTTCCACCCCATTTGCCTACCCTGCTTTTGTGAATTCAGGAATAGTGGGTTAAATGGTTGGGGAATGCACAGAAAGCAGAGCTTCTCAGACTTCAGTGAGTTTACACATCACCTGGAAAATGCAGATTCTGCTTAGTAGGTCTGGGATGGGACTTGAGAATTTCCATCTCTAACTAGCTCTCAAACGATGCTAAAGCTGCTGTCCCAGACCATGCTTTTAAAGTAGTAGGATCTAGGATGGGAATTCTGGTAGAGGACTAAAGAGACAAATGCAGGTAGAGCTACAGCAACTTGGAGAAGATTCCTTGGTTCAATGATTCAGGCCATTCTTCCTCACCATGTTCCTTCATTTTTTAAATTAATTAATCAATCAATTAATTAATTAATTAACATTTTCTTTTTTTATTATTCTCCCTTACCCCTCCCCACTCTTCTCTGGTAACCACTAGTCCATTGTCTGTGTCCATGAGTCTCTGTATATTTGTCCTGTTCATTTGTTGCTTTTAGGTTTATGTCCCACATATAAGTGATATCATGTGATTTTGAACCTTTTCTGTCTGGCTTATTTTGCTTAGTAGGATTATTTCAAGGTCCATCCATGTTGTTGCAAATGGCAGTATTTCATCTCTTCTTATGGCTGAGTAATATTCCACTGTACATATGTACCACAGCTTCTTTAGCCAATCATCTATCATAGGACACTTCGGTTGCTTCCATGTCCTGGCCACTGTGAGTACTGCTGCTATGAACATCGGTGTGCAGATATCTTTTCGAATATGAGTATTCAGGTCTTTGGGGTAAATACCCAGTAGAGGGATTCCTGGATCATATGGCAGATCAACTCTTACTTTTTTGAGGAACCTCCATACTGTTTTCCATAGTGGCTGTACCAATTTGCAGTCCCACCAGCAGTGTAAGAGGGTTCCTATTTCTCCACATCCTCTCCAACATTTGTTATTGCTTGTCCTATTGATTACAGCCATTCTAACAGGTGTGAGATGCTATCTCATTGTGTTTTGACTGGCATTTCTTTAATAGCTAGCGATGTTGAGCATCTTTTCATATATTTGTTGGCCATTTGTATGTCCTCTAGGGAGAAGTGTCTGTTCAAATCCTCTGGCCATTTTTTGATTGGACCATTTTTTTATTGGTATTGAGTTGTACAAGTTCTTTGTATATTTTGGATATTAGGCCCTTATCAGAGGTGTTGCTTGCAAATATATTTTCCCATTTGAATGATTGTCTCTTTACCTTGTTGACAGTTTCTTTTGCTGAGCAGAAGCTTTTTCCTTTGATGTAGTCCCATTCATTTATTTTTGCTTTTATTTCCCTTGCCTTTGAGGTCAAATTCATAAAATCCTATTTAAGTCCAAGGTTCTTGAGTTTAGTTCCTATGTTTTCTTCTATGCATTTTATTGTTTCAGATCTTATATTCAGGTTAATTTTTGTGTTGGTAACAGACTAAAGTCTAGTTTCATTCTTTTGCAGGTGGCTTTCTAGTTTTCCCAGCACCATTTATTGAAGAGGCTTTCCTTTCTGCACTGTATGTTTTTGGCTTTTTTATCAAAAATTATTTGCCCACATAAATATGGGTTTACTTCTGGACTCTCGATTCTGTTCCATTGGTCTGTGTGTCTGTTTTGTTGCTGTTTTGATACTGTCACTTTGTAGTATAATTTGAGTTGGGCAGAGTGATGCCTTCAGGCTCGTTCTTTTTTCTCAGGATGACTTTGGCACTTAGGGGTCTTTCGTGCTTTCATACACATCTGATGATTTCTTGTTCTATTTCTTTAAAAAATGCCAATGGGATTTTGATGGGGATTGCATTATAATGCTTTATAGGTAATATGGTCATTTTAACTATGTCAACTCTTCAAATCCAAGAACACGGAATATCTTTCCATTTCTTTGTATCTTCTTTGATTTCTTTTAATAAGGTCTTGTAGTTTTCATTATATAGGACCTTCACATGTTTTATTAGATTTACTCCTAGGCATTTTATTCTTTTTTTGCAATTGCAAAAGGAATTATTTTTTCCACTTTTTTTTTTCTGACACTTCATTGTTAGAGTATAGAAATGCTATGAATTTTTGAACATTGATTTTGTATCCAGAAACTTTACTGTATTTGCTTATTGTTTCTAGTAGTGTTCCTGTGGAGTCTTTAGGGTTTTCTATATAGAGAATCTTATCATCCACAAATAGTGACAGCTTGACTTCTTTGTTTCCTATTTGGATGCCTTTTATATCTTTCTCTTGCCTGATTGCTTTGCTAGGACCTCCAATGTTATATTGAATAACAGTGGTGACAGTAGACAGCTTTGCTTTGTTTCTGATCTCAGAGGGAAGGTTTTTAATTTTTCTTCATTAAGTATAATCTTGGCTGAGGGTTTGTCATATATGGCCTTTATTATATTAAGGTATTTTCTTTCTATACTGATTGTATTAAGTGCTTAGATTATAAACTGATGCTGTATCTTGTCAAAGGCTTTTTCTACATCTATTGATATGATCATATAATTCTTATTTTTTAATTTGTTTATGTGGCATATCACATTAATTGATTCACATATGTTGAACCATCCCTGTGCCTCTGGGATAAAGCCCACTTGATTGTGGTGTATAATCTTTTTAATATGTTGGTGGATTCAGTTTGCTAGTATATAATTTAGGATTTTTGCATCTGTATTTATGAAAGATATGGTAATTTTCTTTTTGTGTGTTATCTTTACCAGGTTTTGGTATCAGAGTAATATTGGCCTCATAAAATGAGTTGGGAAGTATAGCCTCCTCTTTGATTTTTTGGAAGATTTTGAGAAGAATAGGTACTAAATCTTATTTGAATGTTTGGTAGAATTCACTGGTGAAGCCATCTGGTCCTGGACTTTTACTTTTTGGTAGGTTTTTGATGATTGTTTCAATTTTCATACTGCTGATCTGTCTGTTTAAATTATCCAGTTCTTGATTCAGTCTAGGAAGGTTGTATTTTTCTAAGTACTGGTCCATTTATTCTAGGTTATTAAATTTGGTATTATATACTTTTTCACGGTATTCTTGTATGATCCTTTGTATTCTGCAATGTCTGTCATAATTTCCCTTCTTTCATTCCTGGTTTTGTTTATTTGTGTCTTTTCTTTTTTTCTTTAGTGAGTCTATTTTATTAACCTTTTCAAAGAACCAGATCTTTGTTGTATTTATTTATTTTCTTTTTAATTTTCAATTTTATTTATTTCTGCTCTAATTTTGATTATTTCTTTTCTCCTGCTGCCTTTAGGCTTCATTTGTTCTTCCTTTTATAGTTTTTTAAGATGAAGTGTTAGGTTGTTTATTTGGGCTCATTCCTGTTTTTGGAGATAGGCCTGTGATGATATGAATTTTCCTCTTATGACCGCTTTTGCCATGTCCCAAAGGTTTTGATATATTGTACTATCATTATCACTTCTATGTATCTCTTGATCTCTCTTTTTATTTCTTCTCTGACCCAGTTATTCTTCAGTAGCATGTTGTTTAATCTCCGTGTATTTGTGGTTCTTCCTGCTTTTTTTTTGCAGTTAATCTCTGGTTTCAAAGCAATATGATCAGAGAATATGGTTGGTATGATTTCAACCCTCTTATATTTGCTGAGGCTATCTCCGTGTCCCTGTATGGGGTCAATCCTTGAGAATGTTCCATGCGCACTAGAGAAAAATGTACAAGCAGCTGTTTTAGAATGAAAGTAAATGTTCAATTATGACCAGTTTGTCTAATGTATTATTTGAGGATGTTATTTCCTTATCGATTTTCTGTTTGGATGATCTGTCCATACCCGACACTGAAATATTTAGGTCTCCTATTATGATAGTGTTTTTGGTCTGTTTCTCCCTTTAGTTCTGTTAGTAATTGCTTTACAGATTTCAGGCTTTCTGATTGGGAGCACAGATATTAATGAGTGTTATGTCTTCTTGGTACATTATTCCTTTTATCATTATGAAGCGTCCTTCAGTTTCTTTTTTTATATTTTTTATTTTGAAGTCTATTTCATCTGATATTAGTACCACTACTTCTGCTTTTTTTTGAATGCCATTTGTTTGAAATATCTTTTCCACCCTCTCCCATTGAGTCTACATTTGTCTTTGGGATACAGATGTGTCTCCTGAAGGCAGTGTATGGTTGGGTTTTGTTTTTTGATACATTCTGCAACTCTGTGCCCTTTTATTGGTAAGTTCTGTTCACTTACATTTAGGGTCTTTATTGAAATATGAGGTCTTCTCATAGTCGTTTTATTTCTTGCTTCCAGGTAGCTCAGTGTCTCCATTGCTTCCTTGTTCGTGTGTTTCTGTTTTCTTTATTTTGGTTAGCTTTTGTGAGCTTTCTCTCTGGTTTTTCTCATTTTATGCTATATACTTTGGTTCTGAATCTTTGGCCTGTTGTTACCATTACAAATATGTAAAAGATAGTTATATAAATACAATTGTCCCTTTTCTTCTGTGTGTGCCTTATCTCCATTTCCCTTTGTGAATTTGGATCTTTGAATCCTCCCCTTTTTAGTCATTATTGTCTCAATTTGTCCCTATGTATGCATAATGTTCATCACTATCTTGCTATAGCAAATCTCTTTTTATTTTAAGCTTAGAATACCCTGTTTCTAGTAAGGGTTGCACTCCTCTGCTTTTATCAGCCTGCTAGTCACCTTACTCCTAATTATAATTTTTGTTTGTTTGTTTGCTTTTGTTTTTTGTCATTTTGCTTTAGGTGAGCTGACCCCTTCAGTCTTTCCTGTAGTGCAGGACTCGTAGTGGAGAATTCCTTCAAGTTTTGTATGTCTGGAAAGGTCTTAATTTCCCCTTGATATCTAAAGGAAAGCTTAGCTGGATATATTATTCTTGTCTGGTAGTTCCTTTCATTTAATAGTTTGCATATTTAATTCCACTACTTCCTGGCTTGTAATGTTTGCGCTGAGAAGTACAATGATAACCTAATGGGTTTTCCTTTAAAGGTTACCATCTTCTTTCCCCTGGCTGCCCTGAAAATTCTTTGTTATTGATTTTTGATAATTTTAATACAATGTGTCGTGGTGAAATAATTGGGGGTTCTATTGTCTTCTTGAATTCCAAGCTCCAGCTCATTCCTTAGATTTGGGAAATTCTCATCTACTATCTTTCTGAAAATGCTTTCTAATCTCTGTTCCTTTTTCTCCCCTTCTAGAATTCCATTATTCTTAGGTTTCCTCTCCTAATGGTATCAGCTAGTTATTGTATTTCTCTTTCATTAATTTTTGTTCTTCAATTTCTCTCTTCTTTCTTCTAATTTATTTCTAAATTTCTGTCTTTAATATAACTGATCATTTCCTCACTTTAGTTGACTCTATTTCCTAAGCTTGTTATTTCATTTTTCAACTATTGAAGTGTGTTCTTTATCTTCAGAAGGTCTATTCAATTCTTTTTGAGAGTTTCAGTCTTCTTGGTCTTCTCATCTAGTTGGTTTTTCAATTCCTGAAAAATAATGTCTTTTTTTCCCTTATAGATGTTTAATCACGCTCACTACCTTCTGTGTCAGTTTCTGTCAGTGTTAGCGACAGTTTTGGTAGCGTTTGCTCAGGTTCCCCTGGGGTTCCATGGTGTTCTGTTTCAGAGAGTACGGGGGAGGGGCCCTCTTGGTTGGGGGATGAGGGCTGCAGCTCAGCCTCTGTTTTGCAACCGCAGCTGGTAAAAATCAACTGTTGTTTCTCTGCCATCCCTGCTCTTCTGCTATTCCCGTTTCTCTGTCCTCTACCCTGATTACTGGGCCCTACCGTCAGCTGTGTGGAGCTTACAACTTTCCCAGGTGGGGCTGTTTAGGGAAGTCACCCCACCTTCTCCCCTCCCACTCCTCCTACAGAGAGCTCCAGCTGCGAGAGGCAGCTTCTTTGTTTCTCTCAGTCCTCTGCCCGACTCCTGGGTTTCTGACCTGTGGTAGCTGTTATGTGCAGATCCCATGCTCAGACATGCTGGTGTGCAGTTTGGGTGTTTTCTTACGTTCAACTTATTGTTGTTTTAAGGGGAGAGATCTGAGGACTTCTCTCACTCCGCCATGTTTAATCCAATCTCCTGTTTCTTCATTCTTAATCATTTACAGGCTACATGTTATTTGCAATTCCTTTTCTTTTTCTCTTTCTTTCTTTCTTTCTTTCTTTCTTTCTTTCTTTCTTTCTTTCTTTCTTTCTTTCTTTCTTTCTTTCTTTCTTTCTTCCTTCCTTCCTTCCTTCCTTCCTTCCTTCCTTCCTTCCTTCCTTCTCTCTCTCTCTCTCTCTCTCTCTCTCTCTCTCTCTCTCTCTCTCTCTCTCTCTCTCACACACACACACACACACACACACACACACTCTTCTTTCTTCCTTTTTTTATAATCCAGTCTAAGCATTCCGGTCAAGTTGTCAATCCTCCTTCAGAACTGTAGATGGTGCTACAGTCTTAGTCATAAAGGACGCTTCCAATCCCAAATGCTGTTGCGCAAGGGAAAAGCATTTCCCTGATCATCTGAATGTTACATTTCTTATTCTCTAGGCTGGTATGTGCTCAGAGAAGGCACGTTACTTTGCAGGTGGAGCATAGTTTTTTGGTCGTTTTTGAAAATCAGTCTGGACAAAGATTGTATGTCAAGAACCTTTTCTTAAAGCTTTTTTAGAAACTTATTTTAAAAGTTTATTAAATTTTGTGTATTAAAGATGAAATGCAACTTGTCATTTTCAAAATCTCTGAATTTTTAAAAAATATTTTTAATTTTCCCCAGAGAAAGTATTATTAATTGTTAACTATTGATGCTCTAATAATGTATAATCATGGAATTTAGGCTAAAAGGGGCGGAACACATTTAGACCAATTAGTGCACTTAACAAAAGAGAAAACAGTTTTTCCAATTTTGCTTAAGTTCTCTTGAAAGAGTTTCTGTTCCTTTCAGAAAGAAAAATCCTACATCTCCTGGGGAGTACGCTGTCTACAGATGGAGAATTTTATCTATGCTTTATGTATTCTCTGATTTTGGTATCATAGTGGGCTCTATTCTGACCTCTCTGAGGGCTAGGAATGCACCATTTGGGTCTATAGCTACTGCAGCCTCTAATTACAGTAACAGATTAAGCCAGTGGTTCTCCAACTTTATTGTGCATTAGAATCACTTGAAGGCCTTCCTGTTAAAACACAGATTGATGGCCTCCATCTTATGCCACTCACAGAAATTAACTTGAATTAAAAAGTTAAATCTAAGAACTGAAATCATGAATTCCTAGGAAAAAAACAGAAAAAATCTCCTTGACATGGGTCTTGGTAATGAATTTTTGGAAAGCATACCTAAAGCACAAGCAACAAAATAAAATTAAGTGGGACTACATTAAAATAAAAGACTTTTGCACAGCAAAAGAAACCATCAACAACATGAAAAGACAAACTGTGGAATGGGAAAAGATATTTGCAAACCATATATCTGATAAGGGGTTAATATCCAAAATATACAAAGAATTCATACAACTCAATAGCAAAAAAAACAAATCATACAATTAAAAAACATATATGTGCAAAGAACCTAAATAGACATTTTTCTAAAAAAGATACACAAATGGCCAACAAGTACATGAAAAGGTGCTCAATCAGCATCACTAGCAATTAGGGAAATGCAAATTAAAACCACAATGAGATATAACCTTATTCCTATTAGAATGGCTGTCATCAAGAAGGTGAAAGATAAATGCTGGCATGGTGTGAATGTGGAGAAAAAGAAACCCTTGTGCACTGTTGGCAGGATTGTTAATTGGCCCAGCCACTTTGGAAAACAGTATGGAGGTTCCTCAAAAAATTAAATAGAACTACCATAGCAATTCCACTTCTGGGAATATAGTCAAAGGAGATGAAAACACTAACCAGGAAAGATATCTATATCCTCATGTTCACAACAGCATTATTTACAATAAGCCAGACATGGAAGCAACCTAAGAGTCTATGGATATATGAACAATAAAGTTGTGAGATATATTCATATATATAAAATGAGATATTATTTAGCTGTAAAAAATGACAAAATCTTACCATTTGCAAGAATTTGGATAGAGCTTAAAGGCATTATGTTAAGTAAAATAAGTCAGACAGAGAAAGGCAAATACTATATGATCTCACTTATATGTAGATCTAAAAACAAACAAACAAACAGAAAACCCATAGCAAGCTCATAGAAAAAGAGATCAGATTTGTAGTTACCAGAGGTAGGGGAAGGAGAATTAGAGGAAGGTGGTCAAAAGGCACAAACTTCCAGTTATAAGATAAACAAGCTCTGGGAATATAACATACAACTTGATGACAGAGTTAACACTGCTGTGTGATATGCAGGAAAGATGTTAAAAGAGAAGATCCTAATAAGAGTTCTCATCAAAGGAGGATTTTTTTTTCTTTTTATTGTGTCTATATGAGATGATGTTAACTAAACCTATTGTGGCAATCGCTTCGCACTATATGGAAATCAAACCATCATGCTGCACAGCTTAAACTTATACAGTGATGTATGTCAATTATGTCTCAAAAAAAAAAAAAAAACCACAAACCTAGAGAAAAACCCACACTGATTGCTAATTCAGCAAGTCAGAGGTCAGGGTTATGAGTGTGCTTTTCTAAGAAGCTCTGAGATGATGTTAATGGGGACCACACTTTGAGAACCGTTGGATTAAGCTAACACTGGAACAAAGCAATGATTTGGAAGTATACAGAAAAATGAACAAAATTTCTTCAGGGAATCAGATATGTGCACAGGATTTCATCTCTGCCAACATGCGGACAGCTTCTCTTTAAAAGGAAATAGCATGGTTTAGCTGTTCTAGGGGGAAAATAAGAGGATATTAAAAATGTGGACAAATGGGAATCTAGGCATGGAGCAAATATAAGCTGGGTAAGTGGTGGATGTCCAGAAGGCATGGAACTGACCTACAGAGTGGCAAGATTTAGGAAAGACAGGACTCTTCTCTGCCTTCCTGCCAACGCCCCTCAAACCACTGATGAGTAAAATTCCACCATTACTCTCTCATTCTTTTTATTCTGAGAGTATGACTCTTGGTGAAATATTATTATGAGCCATTGACACTTGAGTGTGAGTGATTTTTAAATCCTTTGTTTAGTTGGAATGCTGGAATGATGTCCTTTGAAATATCAGTCTATGCTTATTCCCCCATTGAGCTCTTTTTACCCTTGACTCTTCTCCCAATTCAGTTAGTCTGCAGTACTCTGACCATGGTCTCCAAAGGAATATGGTAGCTGAAAGCAAAGTAAAGTGGAGTTTACTTTTGTTCAGGACAGTCTGAACAGGACTAGTGCACAGACAATAGACTTAAAAGAGAACATAGAAACAGGTAAGAGCAATGCTTCCCCACCCCAGCCCACAACCCTCTGAGTAGAACAGGATTTCCCAAGCTGGTGTGAGAGGCTAGTTAGAAAGGGATAGAGGGACCTAGAGAGTAGGTACAATGGATGAGGGAAGGGTGGACTTGGCACAACTTCAGGGAAAATGTGGATGTTGCGGAGAATCACCAAATCGCTTGAGATGGTTTCTACTGTTTGGTGGAAAGGGAGCCTAAATTGAAAATTAAATTGAGTATTAAAAAAATGAAGAAATGTACAGTTTCTGTGTACATAGGCTATATACTGCTATTTATACCACTACAAAGGTGTGAGGGCCCACAGTTCAGGAGTACAGAGTGAGGGCTCAAAGGTGAAGGGCTGGGCAAGTGGCTCTAGTGCACAGACTGGCCTCTGCTCAGCAGCCTTTTGGTCTTTATGCTGCCAGAGCAAGATGATAGAGCCATGGGCTTGCATATGTCACCGAGAGAGTGATTATTGATAGGGAATAAGAGCACTGAGGTAATCCAACATTTAGAAGTGAGAAAAAAGAGGATGGTGTCGAAGGAGTAGGGAGTGAGGAGGAAATCCAGATAAGGGCTTTTTAAAAGGTCCAATGAAGACTATTTTTTTTTTTTGAGAGAAAATAATACAGTATGTTTGTGTCCTGATAGGAATGACCAAATAGAAAAGGAGAACCTGATAATGCTGGAAAGAAGGGATAAAGTCAGGGCAAAGTCTTTTTGTTGTTGAGAAGGGCATGTTATTTTACATTATTAGCTTTTTATAGAATAAGCTTACATAATAGGCACCTTCTTCATCTATGTTTATATTCCATGGTCAGTGCATACATAGCATCCATCAGGGTGCTTTTTGACTTCAAGTCAAAAAGTCAAGAAAATCTGAATCAAGCTTGCTTACAAAATTAACTGGCTTATATTGTGTGAAAAGTCCATGGGTAGGGATAACTTCAGGCAAGGCTTGATCCAGCAGTTTGGTGACTTAGTTTCCATTGCTCTGCCTTGCTCTCCAACATGTCAGCTCCGGTTAAGGTTGCTCATTTACGGTCTCAAGATAACTGCCAGCAGCCCTTGGGGCTACATGTTTCTTCATTATATTCATCAAGAGGGTATCCTAGCACTCCCAGAAAAGGCCCTGGGTTTCACCCTTCCTATACTAGGTTACGTCATGTGCCAACCCCTAAACTGATTTCCACAGCCATGAGGAAGGATATGTGCTGAATGGCAAAGCCTGAATCTCTTAACTCCCCAGCTGAAAAGCAGGGCCTATGAGAAGGAAGAACTAATCTTCACAGTGTATCTCTGAATGAAGGTCACATTGTATTAGTAATAAACCTTCACTGAAGAAAAATAACACATGCTAAGTATACATGTCCCAGAACAAGTAAAAACTGCATTTGGGAATGAGTTTATTTCCTATCTAATGAATAGGGATGTTTCTTTCTTTATTCAAGATACTTAGATTATAGGCCATCAGCTCTAACTAAGGGAATATAAAAAACTAAGGATTCCAGAAGAACTAGTTTCTTATATGTAAGTCAAACGTGGTCAATAATTTAAGATGGTAAAAATCTCTCTTCAAAGTATGAGATTTAGCTGACTAACAAATTTATGGGCTCCTTTAGGGCTGAGATAGGTAATACAGAATAATTTGGCTCATGCGAGGGTGGTAGTTTCTGGACACCAGCCAACAACTGATAGTATGTTTTTCTGCTCCTGTGCTCTTGACGGTGCTGATTTGAGCAGTAGCTGTTTTGTTTCAGAATAGGAGAGGTGAGCAACCTGAGGCAGGGTTAGAATTGGAAGCTTCCTGACCAGTGCAGGGTGGCCTCACTCGGATCCGTAATGGATTCCTTCCCTGTGAACAGCCAGACACCCCATTACTACCCAGATGTGCTTTTATTTTGCCAGTAATTTCTCTAGTGGAACCATTCAGATTTCTTAGGTTATGAGGCCACGGAATTACATAACAATGTAATGGTTCCTGGCAGGGAAAGCACAGGCGGATGGAAACGCCGGCCAGATGCCCCCTCCAGGAGTTCGTCTGACCCTCATGCATTGCACTAAGTTCTTTGTCGAGGAGGCCTCATGTGAGCAGGAATTCAAGATAATGGCCCAAGCACACTTCTTTTAAGACATGCCCTGGGCCAACCTCTGTCTTGTTGACTCTGCTGCAAACGCATCTCCACCTTTTTCTGGCATAAAGACCACTGCAGCAGTGTACAATTCTTCCTCTCTAGCATTGACACGGATGGATCATGAAAAATCAGCCAATGAAACCAGCCCCGTCAACCAACCACTGGTCTGCTTCCCTTCATTTCTACAAAATTTTTACCATTTCTTTTTGTTTTAAACCACCATTTTTATGGAAACATTGAAGGTTCGTTTTGCCCATTCTTCCTTAGAACGTGATGTTATATCAAACATTTCATGTTTAGAGTTTTGCTGCCAATGCTTAGAGTTATTTTGAGCAAAGGAACAAAATGGACTTAAAATTTATGAACGGCTGGATAGTGAACCAAGTCTTCATTCATATGCTTGCTCAGTGTCTCCTCGTGGGACTACATCCAGGCAGGTGTGCCATCTGGGTGCTTTTCTTAGACTGTACTACTGGCCCAGCCTTCTACAGCACAAAGCAAATATGGTTTTGGCTCAACTAGGTGCCAAGAATCTCATTTTCACCTCTAATTAGAATCCCTTTTGAATAAAGTTGAGAGAACAAGACTGTTCTGCTATATTTTATTTGCATTTGAATGAAGGACTACTGTTTCTCCATTCTAGAGGGAGCTTATGAAGTCATCTTGACTCTACCATGACTAAGAGCCCATTGGCACAGCCACCCCAAGGGAGCAGTAAACAGGAGGTGGACCCAGTCCTGCCTGCAAAGAACTCCCAATTTAGTTTGCTTTTAATTAATTCTAGAGACTCCACTCTACTTCTCTCTGACCCTAGCTTGTATTGTCTTTTTATCCAATTTTCTTTTAAGACAATAATCCAAAGAATTTTTCTTCTTTTCACCCCTCGAATTCTCACCTGCAACACAAACTAATGCCCATGGGAAGAGATCTTTCCCTCTAAATCTTCAGTAGATTGTGTAATTTCTTTCTTCCCTGTAACATTCTACATCCCTGCCCATTGCTGTGTGACTTGTGGTGCTTCCCTGTAGGTGGAGTATCATCAGGCTTGGTCATGTGTCTTGGTTAGGCCAGTGGAATGGGAGCAGAAATGACAGTGAATCAGTATGGAGCAGAAGTTTTACGAGGCAGCTTAAAGCTTGAGGACATGGCTGCCTGTTTCTACCAGTTTTCTGCGTTTCCCTCTGCCCTAATACAAACAACCTTCACTTTTCGTTTGGGTCCTAGAATGAGAAGACATTGGAAGAGCTGCAATCAATCCACAGCCACAAAGTTGTAATGTAAGTGAGAAATAAAGATAATATTATCATAACCTAGTAAGCATTGTAGGGTCCTTTGTTACTGTAGCCAAGCCAACTAATACAAAGATCAAATAATAAATAACAAACGGGAGATATAACAAATGGAATAGTCACAATTCCCAGTCACCTTTATTTATAGAAAAGTATATTAAATAAATTATCTCAATATATACAAACAGAACAATATTACCTCTATAAATAGAAAATCCCCATGTATAAAACTTTTTTAAAATTATATATATACATATACAATGTTGACAATATAAGCTTGAAGTACCTTAAGTCATAAATCTATGTAGAATGTTTATATAGTAGTCTTATAAAAATATACTTAGCTGTCAAGTGTTTAATCAACAGCATTTAAGTCAGTTAAAGTGCTTAACTGTAATGCATGTCAGAAACATGCCCAAAATAGGTCTTCTGCATTTAATACATTCATAGGAAAGTCTGCCAATTGTTTTGAACCTCCAAAAGAACTCTTAAAAAAAAAAAAAAAAAGCAGAACCAAAACACCATATCACAAAAAGATAGGCATATGTTAGAAAGTCCACCCAATTTCCATTTTACTCTCCCACAGGATTTGAAGTCAGCCTCTTGAAAGTCCTCCAAAGTTCCACCCAGGATTTCTTAAGGCATTTGTTGATTTGTTTTTGCTTGGAGGATCTGATTTCACCTTGAGCGTAGAACATAGTCTATGTGCAAGAAATGCCATAGTGTTAAAAGAACAACCACCACCACCACCTTGGAACTGGTCGTACCGTTCATTACATTCTAAAATGACTAATGCTGATATTGAAACCAGAGGGCTTATCATGAGAACAGGTCAGATAAAGAACGTTTTTTGAGCCCACTGGTCTTCATGCTCCAAAGTATTCATTTGTGTTTCTATACAGTCTATTCTCTTAAAAGTTCTTGGTCACAGTACAATATAAACTCTGCAGCAGATGGCAGCTCCAACGGTGCATGCTTTATGCAACATTGAGGGGGGAGTTCTCCTTTCTGCTCCGCCTCGCTCTGGCCTTCTTGCACTTGTACAGAGACAAAGACAGGACAATGATGAAGATGATGACCAGGAACACCACTGACCCAACGATGAAGAACATATCTGAAAAGTAAAATGTACCATGTCAGCTTAGAGAGCTCAGATCCCATCTATCAGTGGGCAGAACTGAGGGCTCAACCCCAAATTACACCATCAGGCTTTTGTATAACTTAAATTTTCTTTCCTTCACTTCTTCCACCACAATACATTTTGCTTAGGAAACACTTTGTCAACCTCTAGATGTTTTAGGGCAACTGACAATGGCAAAAACATTAAATGTGTTATTTAGTAAACTAGATAATATTTGAAGTCTAGAAAAGACACATATAGATGGAAGCAAGTGCAGCTGTTAGAAACAAATGGCTAAAAATAATGCTGAGTTTGGTGTCAGTGATAAACTATCAGCACAAACAGAGAGAAAGAATGAGAGATGACAACCAGTTGGGGCAATAAGAAGCCTTCCTGGTGGAGGTGGCATTTGCAATGTTTCTCAAAGGATACATTTCAGCAGATAGAGAAGAGGCAGGGGAAGCAGTGATCGGGGTGTGCATGAAGACAGTGAAGCAATGGAACTTGAACTGCTTTGAGGAAGATGGATATGGGTACAGTGATTCAGAGGGGTACAGGAATAGGGAGAAGTAGAGTCCTTTTCTCCTGTCAATGTCACTAAATGTGGGAGAATGTATTTTAAAGTGTTTTCAAATTTTTAAATTTCCTCTTAGCCAGGAGCTAAGTCATCATTCCTATCCTCTGACTCTTTTAATCCCTGAAAGTACTCAGAGCACTTTTCCTACAATGCCTGGAGACTCATCAGCTTGCAGCCTCATGTATGTGTCTGAACACCCACAGTGCTTCTAGTTTGCAACCACCCTGCTTACACAGTGTCTGGGGCCCAGTGAGCACATGGGTAAATGTGATAGGCTCAATCCCTGCCCTTCACGGGTTAGACTTGATCTCTTCTATGGGTGCTCACAAATATCTATCAGGTGCTGCTGGTCCAGAAGCTTCCCCCAAACCCTCGAGATCAGAATTTAGATGTGAAAACATGCCCAGAGAAATCTGTGGTTGATGCTAAATCCTAGACACAGACTGTGTGCCCAGTGCTCAACAGAGTGCTTAGCACATGGTAGGTACTCAAGAAAACACTTGATAATATAAGGGAACAACACAGAGACATTTCTAAATGCCTAAAATTGTAAGAGTACCAAAAACACCCCACAAAAACAAGAAAAACCAAGACAGTTTCTCTCTGAACAAAAGCACATGCTGGTTCTGACGGTGGTGCTAGTCCTCTGGAAAGCATCTGAGCATCCGTGTCTGCCCAGCAGAGCCACTTACCTCTAAATATCCCTCTCTCGTTCGTAGTGCACTTAATGTGACTTTCGGGACTCTTCTGGTTAGCATTTCGTGATGGAATCACTGCTTGAACGCTGAAACAGTAGTTTTCTCCTTTATCCACGTCAACCAAAAACTCATTAGTGTTTGTCTTGGCTGTTTTCTGTTAAATGATAAAGAGTTCTTAATTCATCTGGGCTCAGAGTGAATTCTTTTCTCTTTCCTAAGTCACTGTGGAAGTAAAAGCCGACATGGACACAACTGACATACAGAATTAGCAGTGACTTGGCCAAACAGGTTTCCCTGATAACTGCTGAGGATGCTTTTCCCAAGACTGAAGATATCAATTTAGGCACATTCAACCCAAATTACCCCTTTAGAAAATATGTACAGTAAAGGGGAAAAAAAAGGAATGATGCATTAATGACTGAGTGGAAAACAAATATTTTCTCTGTAATCCTCAGCGGATGAAATGTGGGAACCTTAGAGATTATCTGGTCCAGCCCCTTGACTGAGAAATGGGGCATCCAAGGGACCCTGACCAAGGTCACAAGGCTGTTCAAAGTCACAGATAGAACCAGGACAACAGGCATCAGGCATCCCTCCCCAATCCACCATGCTGCCCTCTCAACCACCCCATTCTGGCATTTTCAAATCAAGGAAGAAGTGGGCTATAAAGTCAAAAATCTACCATTTAAAACAAGTCATTAAAACAAATGAAAGAATCCTCACCTTTCCTGTACTTGAAGCTTTCCAATAATAAAGTATATATGTTAAGTCCTTGCCGAAAACATCCCGGAGAGTGAGGAATGTGCCATTCTTTCTGACTGGAGTACGCGCATCATCTACGGTCACATTCAGTTTTTTCCCAACTTGTTCAAAACTCTTAATTGTTGGTTGTCCGAGGTTTGCTGAAACATAGAAAATGAGCTTCATTAGAACCAAATAATTCTCTACAAAACAGAATCCCATTTAGTCATCACAGCTGATAACAGCCTGGTCACCCCTCATAAAACAACTGTGTAGAATTAAGTCCCTGGCAGAAGCAAGCTAAGTGGCACCAGAGCTAAACCCTGAGACATTCTATGGCCGTGCTGCCCAAAGGAAATAGAATGGGAGCCACAAATGTCATTTTAAATTTCTCCGTAGTCACATTTTAGAAAATGTAAAAAAAAAATAGGTAAAATAATTTCAATAATATATTTTATTTAACCCCAAATAGTTAAAATATTATTATTTTTACATGTAGTCAATATAAAAACTTTTGGAAATATTTTTCAAAATCCAGTGTGTATTTCACTCTTATAGTATTAGCCATTTTTTGAGTGCTCAATAGCCACATGTGGTTAGTGGCTACTATATTAAACAATACATTTGCATAAGATTTCATATTTTAGATACTAGAAATGAGGGGATGTGGAAAGCCCAGAAAATGTCCTTGTTACTTTAAAGAACCAGTTTTAATCTCTGGGACTCTGGAATGGCTCAATTATTGTGTGTGCTTTCAACAAATGACAGTAAAATCAATCCCAATAATTAAACATGAATTATAAGCAAATATGTATATATTTGTGTGAGCTCCTACAAAATTAATGTGTTAAATATTTTCTATCTTTCGGCAAAAAAGGATTTGAAGTGGCTTACAAAAAACTCAATGGCTATAACAGAAAATCATGAGGATGCCATCATTGGAAGGTGAATGACAATCAATAATCCCACGGAGTCACCGAAGGTGGTGTGGATGTGGTGCCTACATTCCAGCTAAGTGCTGTGAGGAACACACAGGTAGAAAGTGCCAGAGGAGTCTGAAGACAGGGTCTGGCAAACGGGCTCGGGGAAGGCAGCGCCCTATCTGGACCCCCAAAGTAGGTATGAGAGGGGAAAGTTTGCTCGATTGTCTCTGCCCCTTCTCTATTGCTGCCTCAAGAAACTGTTCTCATTTCACAGGACAGAGGGGTCAATACAAAGGCAGCAGTAACATGACACTTCCATTCTAACCTTTCATTCGAGGTCTTCCTAAAAGATCTTTGAAGATTTAAAGACCTTAAATGATTTCACTCTTTTTAATGTGCTACACGTGTTTATTTAGAATAGTTCTGAGAAAAAAGGTACTCTCCGACTTGTCAGCAATCCTCTGTATTCCCTTAGTAGATGTTAAAGTCAGCTTACTGGGGCAAAGGCTTGGGGGGAAGGTTCCACACTTTCAAAGCCAGCATAGAGGAGGCAGGCTGGGAGCTGGCTGGGCAAGTGCTGGCACATCACGGGACTCCATGACCAAGTGATTAAAAAAGGTCAGCAAGCCCAATTATGGGCTCAGAGGGAAACTGAATTTTCCCTGTGGATTTGTGACTATGAAAAAATCTTAACCTTGACTTCTGCTCTGATGGTGTGACAGAACGTTCAGGATATATATATGTGTGTGTATATATATATGTAAATATAATCTCAGAAATAGGTATGGGAAAATGCAGAAACCCCAGCCTTGGTGGATTTCCCACTCCCCCACCATCCCACCCAGCCAGTTACTGGTAAGGTCTGGGGACAGAACAGTGGGAAAAGTTACTTGATGATCTTGTTATCAACTCTGAAGTTCACACTCTGTGAACTTTCCAACACAGTAGAGGGCCTTGGCGCTTACCGATTCTGAGAAAGAAGATGTTTATGGAGAAATAATCTGATGGCCCCTAAGGGTCACAAGCTCACAAGAAGATTCAGAAGTTTTTAACAACAAGAGTGAAAGGTTATTACAAACCAAACTACTTACTCTCTAAGTAAGGTGTGAACTCTGGGGAGTTTGTATACACAGGCTCCGCCCCAGAACTGGTGGCATTTGGCAGCTTGGAAAGGACCCGTGCCAAGTATGTCTGCTTCACGTCCTTCATGATTTCATCAGTAAGGTCACACTCTGTCTCTGTTGTGGAGAAGCATTTACTTTTCCAATTTCCTAACCTATGGCTAAAAGAAGGAAGAAGGAAGGAAGGGAGGGAGGGAGGGAGGGAGGGAGGGAGGGAGATGGAACATTATGATTTGCATTCAGTAAGATAGATGGCTTTCTGGTTGTGGTGCTGTGCTTCAAAAATAGTGTCCGTAACCACTCCTGAGTAGGCATTTGCTATGGGGCACTTTAGACATGCTTGAGTCCTCACAGCAACCTGGGGTGTCTCTGTAATCATCTTTGTTTTTACAGATAAGGCAACTGAGGCAAAGTGAGATTGGGTGATCAGCTCAGAGTCGCACAGCTGAACGTTGAGCCAGATAGCTGTTTGACTGCTGGGTCCATGCTCTTAACCATTTTGTTAAATATCTTTCTTAAAATGTAGACGATTTTTCTATTAAGACCCTATTATTTACTATAGTCTACTTATTACATCCTACTATTCTACTTACCATATCACATTCTGTATTCTCAGTAGTATATAGTCAATGTAGTAATAATAGAGCTTATGTAATACATTCTATATGTTACATTCTATCATGGCCATTCAATAATGTGGTTATTCAACATTCACTGAATCTACTATGCTCCAGGGCCTTTACACATATTACTTCATTTGATATAAAACTTTCAAGAGGGTTTTGGATCTTTTTAACACACAAGGATACTGAAACTCAGAAACACTAAGTATCTTGTACAAGGTCACATAGTTGGGTCTGTTCGTCACAGTATGCTACATGCCTCCCTCACTTTTACAAGATATGTGTACATTCCATTAAAGATTAAAGAATAACAAAACAGGTAGTATCTAACAAAGTCTAAAAGTCTAAGAGGCTAAAAGATCTCTCGTAAGGTGTATTGAAGAGAAGAAAATGATTTAAAGAACTTCTACTAAATACGAAATTATTTTCAAGGACTAAAACAATGCATAGATAAATGTCACTGCAGCTCAGTCTACATACTTCTGGTCCCATAGACAGCTACACTGTTCTTCCCTTCTCTTCAGCACTGTCAACAGCCAGAACCCTACCATTTCCAATCCTACTTTCCCCAGGAATCTTCAGATTTCCTTGTTCGGAATTGACCTCTCCCTTCCCTGTCCTCCAGCACCGATATTTCCATTAAAGTACCGCATTTTGAATGTGGTCTGCTTGGTAGTAGGGGTCCATGCCTTTGTGTTTACCGTTAAACAGCAGGGCTTTATGGCTATCCATGGCCAGGCTGAGTAATAAATGGTTTGCATTTACAGGGTGAATCAGGAAGAAAACAAGCTGCCATATAAAATCAATTGTCTAAATCCATGCATGAGAGCCATAATTATGTTTTAAAAAAATCTGAACTAAATAATCAGGCTGAGAGAGTATGGTGAACACACTCTTTGTCCTAAAATTCACAAACTAAGATTGATAGAGAAATATTTTTGGTTTCTTAGATTTTCCTAATTTTTTAATGATAAAAGTAGAGAGGCTGTCTTAATTCCAGAGTAACCAAAATGCATTTTATAAAAGTGAATGAGAACATGATTCTACTCCATCACTATGGCAAACAAGTTGTTCTGATAACAGGAGAAAAACTGTAGAGCTCTGGGACTAATTCCCATCTAAGAAACAGGTATCTTGGTCCTCCTAGCTCATACCTAGGAAGCACAGTAGTTACTCTGTGGCATAACTTAGCACAAGCACCTATGTCACCAAAACTAGTAAAGTCATGTGAAACAGGAATGAAGAGGCATTTTGCAGTAAGTGCCTCTGGATGCTTATTACCAGTATTAAACTTTAAAAGCCTTTGAAGGTCCTCTAGGTAAAGCCAAATCTCCTGATTTGGAAAGAATAAAAGTCCTGCCTGAATAACCAAAGAATTGCAACAGAATCCAGACTCATCAATTTAGGTGGAGGCTGTTTTCTAGAAGCTTTGGAAGTTCAGTTTTAGAATCAAGAACATTCCCATCGAATCAGTGTTACAGGTGATGTTTCAGTGCTTGAGCCAGTAACATTCTGCTTAGGTAGTGATGCTAGAACTTATTCTTGACTAGTAGAATCTGAATTGACAACTTTGACCATAATCGTAATTATTATCTCAGGTTATAAAGTTCATTTCTCACTCCCACTCTCTATCTATACATGCATGTGTACGCACACACAAATTCTCTTCCCTGTTGGTTTGGCAACAGCGATTGTGAAGTTCACTTTGAAAAAGAAGAACATCCACCTAAAAGACCTCCTCCATTCTAGGAGTTGCATTTCTAATGCTATAAAAGGCTTGATGTGAGCTAACCAAAACAGCAAAACACCTTTAATTTTAGTGATACTTTTGTGTCTTTACACAATTAGCATTAAAATAATTTCCACAGTTGCTCTCCTTTATTTAATAAGATCTCTATCAAGTCTCCTAGAACATTTCAGCAACCCAAAACTTCCAAGAATATGGTGAAAACATCAAGGAAGACATGTGGACATTTTGACTGAATATACTAAATTATGGGCTCTTGGTGGAGCTATCAATCAGACACAAGGTTAAATGAGCAGAGCAGCCCTGACAGCTGAGGGTGCAGACAGAGGAGTATTTCTTCCCAGCTTGGTTAGTCACAAACTTGACCTCCTCCAATATTATGTGTGCAATTGAATTTTTAATCATGAGTCCAAAGATTAGTGAATCAAACTCTGCTTCAGGCACTGTATAACTCCGAACTCCTCCCTGCCTTTTACTTAACATGTTACAGCAGACTCACAGTCTAGACAGAATGGCAAAAAACAAGTGCGCTTCAATGAGATTAGTTAGCATCGACCCATCATTCTATCTACCAGTGTCATCACCGCCTGCTCAAGAAGTTTCACCTCTCCGCAGCTCACACCAAACTTAGGAATTTTCCCATCACCTCCAGAAATAATTAAAATATTCTATCAGTTTAAGGTCTGGGAAATGTTGCATGCAGGCTTGATCGAGTATGGCTCTGGTCAGCTAATTATCATGAACGCCCTTTTCTTTGTCACCTCTTAAATAATTTCATCCAGTAATCAGCTCTAAAGACATTTGTATTCAGCACAAGAAAGTGAAAACATTAAAAAATGCTTTTTCTTTTTCTTTTTTTGTATCTAGCTTACCTTATCTGAACAGTGTAGACATAATTGATGGGTTTGGGTTCCCACTCCAAAATTGTCTTGAAATTAGTTGATTTCCAAGTTAAATTATATGGTACCACGATACCCGTAGTGCCTTTAAATAACATAGAAAGAGCTATTATTACATGAACTTCTCAGTACCTGATTTCATGTTGATGGTTTAAAAAACTTTCCCATCCCCTCCTCAACATCACCATAAACCTCGCATTATTTCTTTTCCCAATCACAAAAGCTTCACTACTGAATTATCAAGAGAAAAGAAAACTTCAAATTTTTCTAAACCCAGAATTTTCTCACTGCAAAATCTTCTTTGTAATCTAAGGAAAGAGGCAAAGAGCTTGAAATTCTTGTTTGAAATTATTCATGTGGGAAGTCCTGAGATAATTAGATCTGGAAGCACAGCCCAGGAGCCATCAGTATCCCAGGGTGCCCATGGCCCAGATGAGGAAGTGTGGGACTCTAAGGTTCAAATCTGTCAGGAGAAGCTGAATGTGTTCTTTCATAAATTATGGAAAAGGGCAAATCCCATGTGTGAGAGAAGTTAAGGTTGCATAAAATGGAAAAATCAAATCTTGACTTCTTTCATTTATATCTAAAATGTCTCTATATTGAAAGTGCTACAGACACCTACCTAGGCAGACGTGCCGTCTGTCACACCAACGGATGTACATCGGTTAGGATGCTTTATTATTAAGGTCTGCTTTGCCAGTACTCAGCAGCTCAATCTCCTGCCCTACCATCCTCCCCCTCCTCCCACAATAGGCATATGGGGCATGTACATACAATACGGTGACTGCTCTAATCTAAGTGATATTTAGGATTGCCTTCAATCCAAAAAAAAAAAAAAGTTATCAACACAAGACCGAGGACCACTCTTTACTAAGGCAAGTGCACATTTAATGAGGGTTAATATCCAATCCTTGCACGCCGACCTGTGCAGGTGAGGACCCAAGGACCGCCGCCTTCAAGGTCACTGGGCAGATAGTTTTCTAAACTTAAAGCTGGAGCCTCAAATCCACTTAAGCAACAACAATGGGCAAGCCTTCTTCAGTAGAAGGGGCAGGAGGGTCCCAGGCAGGGAACACCTACTCCCGCCGGCCCGCCCCGGGACCAGGTTCATGCAAACGCGGTGGTCACGGCGGCTGGGGGCGGGGGGGACCTACGTACAGCCGGGCGAGACCTCTGCAGCCAGGACAGGCCCCCTCCCCAGGGCAGCGTGCCCTGTGGGTTCAGGCGGCAGGTGCCACTCACCTGAGGCTCCGGCCAACTGAACGAGGACCCAGCCGAAGAGGATGGTCCGAGAGACAGCAGCTTCGGGGTAGAGCACCCGGGGCCAGGTGGGGGTCCCCATGTCTCTGATCTCGGGCGGCGAAGTCGGGAGGAGGCCGGAGCGGCCGGGCGGAAGGCTCCCCTGGACGGCAGGCGGGAGCGCGAGGGGCGCGGGGAGCTCGCGTCTGGGGGAGCCCGGCATCTCGGGGCGCGCTTTAAAGGGCCGCGCGGACTCCCGCGCCTCGGCGGGGCCCAGCGCCCGCCCCCTCCCGGCGCTGTGGGCGGCCCTGGCGAGTCCACACCCCTGCCCCGCCTCCCGCCCGCAGGAAACTCCGAGACCCTGCAAGGGCTGATTCACTCGTGATTCAGCCGCATCTCGGCCGCTCCAGGTGGCTTGGGGAGCCAGGCCTCCCGCACCTCCCCCCCCAGGTCCGCTGTCCCTCCATCCGCTAGGCCCCGGGGTCCCCGGGCCAGCACCCGGCGGCCCAGGCCGAGCGAGGAGCGGCAGGGCGGTTGGAAGGAGCTCGCTAGGTGGCGGGGAGGGAGGGATTCTCCTCGCGAGCACTCGGTGAGGGAGTGCTGTCCGGGCCGGCGGAGCAGTCCCGGCTCCCGGCCCCGCTGGGACAGCCCAGGGCACCTGACCCGCGCCTGGCTCACGCGGGGCTGAGCTTGGGAATGTGCGCTCGGGGGCCGCGTGAGGATGAGCACGGCCCGCTCCCAGCTGCAGTCTCGGCGTCTCCCCCGAGGGCGAGGACACCTGGCCTTCCTGCCTCCGGGCCCTGAACGCGGGGCCAACGCGGGAGGCGGCCTGCCCGCAGGTGCGAGGTCAGCGGGCCCCGGCACCACCCGGCCCAGTCCGGGTGGTGGCCAGGAAAAGAGCCCCGGACCTGGCCTTTTGCCTCGGGGCGAACTCTAGCGTGGCGTTCTGTAGCCCTGCGGTTCCCTAAAGGGTTGTTCTCACGCCGAAGAAGACACGTGTGGGACTGAGTGAGTCCTGCTCAGGTGCGGAGAAACAGACAATTAAAAATTATAACCAGATTTTCATGCCACTAGTCCTAAGTCGCGTGTTGAATTCGTTTCTGCGATCTTCTTTAGGGCTGTGCTGTAAGATGGTCAGGCAAGCCCACTTCAGTTCTCCCGGCTGCCACTGTGTACATTGTCAAAGCACTTCCTGTCACTTGTTAATTATTACTCTGTAGTTGCATCCAGGACAGACTGGAGAGTTTTTAGGGAAGAGTGGAGTCTTTGTTCCCTCTCCTGACCCCCCCCCCATATCAGCCTTGCATTTTAATGCATACTGTATGCACACTTACGTATAGCCTGCTCAGCCATAGGATTGCATTCATTTCAAAAGAAACACGGCTTTGCGAAAGTTTTATTTTCTCCCTTTGCCCGAACTGAAATAAATAGCGCAACCAGGTTCAGTTCTTGTAGTCCCTTCTTCCTGGGAGCTAGAAACTGCATTTGCTAATTTCCTCTTTGAGCTCTCTTCCAGCTCTAAAACCCACAAAGTTTATATTTGCAGAAGTAAGCCATGCAATCCTTCTTTTTTCAGTCTCTGGACTGGGTCATTTTCTCTAACAGATCTTTGGCCTCACCTGGACTGTGATTCTTTGTACTCTAGAGATGAAGGTAGTTAGGAGAAAATATTACACTTCAATCAAGTGCCTTAGAAAACCCAAGGAATTGTTGCTCTGTCTACAGCTTCTGTTTGGAGCCACTGACTGTCCTGAAATCATAAAATGCTTTAAGCAATATCAGGATAGGCAATTTAATAAGAAAAATATGTTTAACATTAGATTGTGACACAAAAGGCGCCTAAAAGGTTGATAACTTACATGAATATCTATTTTGCACATTCACTAAAATTATCAGGCAGAATAGAGAGGGATTTCTTGGGTGTATGCATAGATTTTTGAGTAAATATAAAATAGCATTCTTTGAGATTTGAAAAATGCTGGAAATTATTTCTATTTTCAAGAAGAAGAGGGAGAAAATTGGCTATGGCAAATAACATATCACAGCAAGCTTTTTTTTCTGGTTGATCAGACTGTGGCCAGATGATTTCTGGATCAGCTCCTGCTCAGCACCGTTAAAAGTCACTTCTACAATTTTACCGTTGATGATTATTGCACAGGAACAAACCGATTGTTAAAAATCTTTACTAATATTACACAATTTATTACCCCTTTCAGTAAAGTCGAGCTTAGTAGTTACCAAAGTTCCCTCCTATACGATATGTCTTGGAGATTCTGAGAAGTTTGTAAAGTTCCTAATCTATAATGATGATCAGGAGGGCCTGACCAGTCCTCTATGATTAGCTGTTAGAATGTCAGAGCACTGGAGAGGACCTAACAAACATCCTCTTACAGATGAGGATTCTGCGACCGTCTGACTTGAGTGAATCAGTTTGCCTAACCTCACGGGTCAGATCTGGTTTCTGATCCCAGGAGCTTTCTTTTCACAGCCATGTTTTCTTTTACTTCCAAATGCATGGAAGTCAGATTGGGGCACAAGCTCAGGCTTATTGGATTAATTTATTCATTCATAGGCACTCGATAATTTTCTGCAGCTGGTGTAGAACATATTTGCATTTTGGGAAACTCACTGTTCTCCAGCTCCAGTAGAAATATCTGATGGCTATTCCTTGAATGTGTGCATTGCCTTTGCATAACCAGTGATGAAATGTGGTCAATGAGGAGTCTAAAGATGACTGGGGTGATGTTGCAGTCTTTCCTCTGTATGTTGCTACAGCCAGAAAATCTAATCAGGAAGAGAGGTAGCTGAAGAGCAGAAAACAAATAAATGTGGACGTTTTGGAACTGGCTAGCATTTTTTTTAAAAGACTGGATTCTCTGATGATTCAGCCATGTGATGAGGCTGTTGAGAGTTCTTCTTTCATAGAAAGGCTTAATGACTTTTCAGAATAAATTATGTATACCTCCCCTGGAAAGGCATATAGGTTAAGCTTATGATAACAGGTAAAATTGAGGGTAATTCCTATGAAATTATTTTATGCAAATGAAATGGTAAAAAGAGCTACAAAATCATTTTACTCAAAATTCAGGTAAAAGGAAAAATATGAAAAAAGGCCAAAGGGAATTAAGAGTGGGAACACAGAGTTCTGGAAAAAAAAAATGTGACTCAGCAGAACCTAAAACACATCTGGCAGGGTATAGTTAGTCATGGAAAATTTGGCAGTCATGATTATGCATTTTGTAAAAATAATTATATACTAGCCCAATAGCTAATATTTAGACCAAGATTAAATAAAAATAATTAAAAATGGGATGAAAGCCCACATGATGAAATCTATTGTCCTGTCATTCAAATTCCTTCTATTAACTGTCTAGAATAGTTTAAAGAAAACTTTGCCAAATAAATGATGACATAGAACTAGCATTCTGAAAAGTATAATTTTATTTAGAGAGAAAAATTCCAGTTCAAACCTTAGACAAGGATTGGTATTTTCAGCACACAAATATCTTTATAAACCTAAGGCTTATCAAACTACCTGTTAACTTTCATTTTGATGAACATTAAGTATTACTTTTTTCTCTGCATACAGTGGCAACAAAATAGATAAAACATAAATATAAATCATGGATATTGTTTTAGTAACAAAAAGTCATTTAATATGAAAACCTTTAACATGTTATTAATATAACATGATTTGAAAGTTTTTACATGATATCATTTTTATGTAAGTATCCCTTAATTCTCCCTTTCTATAATTCTTTATACTTGACAACAGCCAAGTATAAATGAACTGAAATTTATTTATTGAATAACTACTGAAATATCTACTGATGCTTAGTTTTCTGCTAGGCTCTGAATATACAGAATAAAACAAGAGTCCTTTTCCTATGAAATATATCATCACTCCTACTTACTGTCTTGACTTTAATGGTTTGAATGATTTTCTGTCAGTATTTTGGATTGGAAATAAAACAATTTTAATAATGTTATTTCTTAATAAATTTTGTTCCATGCAAATAAAATAAAGCATAAGATTTAGGTATGTCATGGTCAGTTCATCAAAGAGTTATTTTTAACTCAGAAAATTCTTTGTAGGCTTGAAGTATATAGAATTCATCAATTTGAGTGCATTGATAAACTTGTTTTACACACGTGAGAAAAAAAATGAATTTCAATATAGAAAGACAACTTTGTAAAAAGGCAAATCTAACAAAAAAGATAACTAGATGTGAGGTTCCTAAAATGAAGAATTAAAACATTAGCGAGGCTTCATTTTTTTAAGGTAATTTATTTGTTGACGTTTTATAAAATAGCACAGTTCACAGATGTTCCACAATTTTAGCTCGTTACCCATTCAATTACTTGTTGCCTTTAATAGATGATACTCCGTCCTATTACACCAAATTCCTCTATTGAAGAGCTTTCTAGCCAGGAAGTAATTTCTGGATAAGGGAAGTTATTTCCACACTAGAAGCATGTTAATAATGTTTGGCTAGTGTAATTGCCATCCTAAACCATTACCTTTTAAGTTCATGATACCGCAGCAACTCACAGTTCTAAGGCAGCTGTAAATCATGAAATGACTCATATTCCCTATCATAATGGAAATAACAGGAAATACACTATGGAGTGTGTTTGTCTTACCGTGACAGTGACCGGGTTGTTAGAATTTGGCAACCTTTAGAGACAACTGTTATGATGACCACATCAAAAGGATTGATCTTAAGTCTGAACTTTAATTTTAAGAATAACATTTGTTTTACACCTCTTATCCTCTGTTAACCAAGATCTGCCTTATCCGGGTTAATAAATATTCATTGAGGGATTACTATGTGTAGGGCCATGTGTCAGGAACTGTTTTATGGGTCTCTTTTCTAAAATATCTTGGAAGTTAGTCAAGGAGCTGAGACAAATCTGTCAGCTTCTACAGGAGAAGGCAGTATAGGTGAC
Organism: Cynopterus sphinx; assembly: GCA_030015415.1. Lineage (NCBI taxonomy): Eukaryota > Metazoa > Chordata > Mammalia > Chiroptera > Pteropodidae > Cynopterus > Cynopterus sphinx. The sequence goes on along the minus strand of CM057387.1, from coordinate 65,130,507 downwards.
ATTGCATGTCTCTCACTGGTAGACTGAGAGCTCTGTGCCAGCAGAGGCGGCTTATCTTTAGTAATGTCCCCAGAGCCTGGCTTGCGGATATTAGCACATAGTAGATCCTTTGTATTCGTAAGCCTTTGTTTAAAGGTATAAAAGATATTCAAGCCCCCCAAGGGGAGGAGAGTTCACTTTTCACTGGGGTGATGAGAGAAGTTTCCCTGAGGAAAGCAGTATTTGAGTTAGACCACAAAGGAAAGCAGAGGGGGAAGGGGTGCCCAAGGGCTGAGGTATGGGGTGGGTGGGTGGGGCTGCATAATGGGTTTAGAGAGCAGGAATATTGTAAGGGAGAAGTGCGGCTGGAAGCTGGAAAGATGGCTGGTGGGCAGTTTTATGGGCTCCGCTAAGTCTGGACTTAATTTAGCAGACAGTGCCTTAGGAAGTTTGCTCTTCTGGTCATGGAACGCCAGAAGAATTGACTCAGGGGCACACATCAAAAAGTTAGGCATCTACCTGACATGGTAGCCGAGGAGTAGAAAAAAGGAAAACTGCAGGAAACATGGAAGAAGCAGCAAAAGGACCTAGTGCCTGATTGTGGGTGAGGCAGGAAGGAAAGAGAGAAGTAAGGTTTTGGGGTGAATAAAGGTGGCACCACAGGTCAAGATAGAGCCTAGAAGAGAAGGCTGGCTCAAAAACAATGAGTTTCGACATATTCAAGTTGAGGGACAGTAGACCTCCAGGAAAAATGCCCAGCATAGACTTGGAAATAGGATCCCAAAGCTTGGGAAGAGATTAGGCTGGGGACAGAAATTGGGAGCCATTTGCCTAGAGGTTTGGTCAAAGGTGTAAAAGTGAACAAGGTTTCTAAGGGAGGGTCTATAGTGCCAGCAAATCCCTTAACAAGCAACAGCAACTCACACAGCCTAGTCAAATTAAAGGGGGAACGTATAGGTTAATGAGTCTGGGAAGCTTATAGCCCAATGGAAGGGCTGCAAAAGCCAGGGCCTCTGAGACTGGGTGTCTCTCTTGCTCTTACCTGCCCTCTCCCAACTCAGCGGGGCTCCGTTTTTCTCTGCAGATGGACTCTGTGTAGTAGTGGGGCCTGGATGCCGTCAACAGCCCCAGAGCCACATCCTCTCAGCTTTGTCACACCAAGGGGCAGCCATCAGCACCAGAGAGGGACTTTGATTCTTCCTGCTTAGGGCACATGCCTACTCCTGGGTCTAGGTTATATGTTCAGTCCCGTGTCGTGTGTCATCTCCTGGGGCTGGGGGTGAGGGGTTCTGCTACTGGAGGGAACAGGTTGGTGAAGTTAGGGACTCAACAGAAACAATAGCTACCACTGGGCCTAGGACTGAGGCTGGGAGGTGCCCATGTTATGCTGCTGGAGGAGGACGACGATCCAGGGGGAAAAAAAATAAAAGAATGTCCAGAGAGATGGGGTAGGACAGGATGGGACCCTAACACTAAAGGAGGGGAGTTTTGCTAAGAGGAGGTCCTGGTAGCTAAGACTGAGCAGAAAACCAGTTACGTGTATAATTGTAATGGGGACTAAAAGAATCAGTTCCTAAAAATAACTTGGCTATTGATCTGATTCAGTTTCTCACTTCTTTGAATAGGTCAATTACAGTTGAAAAGGTTAGAGCCACATTAGGTTTTATCAGTCATTCAGATCAATTCAATAAACATTTGTTGACCCCCTGCCCTATGCTAGGCATTATGTTAGGTGCTAGGAACACAAAAAGAAGGATATGTGTTCTTGCTTGAAGGTTATGAGATAAAGGACAACGTGAGTGCAATTCAGCACAGCAGGTGCGGTATCCATTAACTCAGTGAACGTTTATTGAGTATCTACTATGTGCCTGACCTGTGCTGGCACCTGGGAGGAGGTATAAGGCTGTTCAAGATGCAGCCTTCCACTTGGTCAACAGCCACAACTGCACACTAATCCTCCTATCACATTTCGTTGTGCAATGTTTAGGTTACTTATGATGTCATTCTCTTCTGCTCTGGTCTAAGCATCATGCAGGTAGGAACATGTCTACTTTGTCTCTTCTCTGAAGGACAGTACCTCTAATGCTTAGTTTCTACCATCAAATATTTTCCAAATGAATGAATAATAAACAAGACATATCCTGAGAGGACAACATTTTCTAAGAATCCAGGAAATCTGAAAAGTACCTTTATTATCTGTACATTTAGCTTCTTTTATTTCTTCTTAGCTGATGTCATGATACCAGTAGAAAAACAAATGATCATTTGGAAATATTCAGTGATCTTCAATAGCAATGTATTTCTATTATTTGCAAGCAGTAAAAATGGTCAGAAAAAACTTTTCTAGCATCCTCTAGGTAGTAATTTCTTTAGTCTTCACGACAGTCCTCTGAGAAGTAGGTAGAGTTTTATACACGTGAGTTAACCCAAAGCCCAGAGAGGTTAAAAAACTTGCCTAGGGTTACATAGCTGAGAAGTGGCAGAGCTGGGCTTCGAAGGCAGGCACTCGAGCTGCAGGGTGCAGCTTCATAAGCACCAATGGAAACCACTGCATGGGTTCAAGTCCCTTGCCTTTTCCCCTAATGTTCCCTGACTTGTGAAGGTGGCCCTCTTTGAAGTTACTGGCTTCAAAATAAGAGAGATTTCCAAAGGAAAACTAAGCCAAAACCCGGCCTTACTCAAGAATAAAGGGTGCCTTTTTTTGCTTTGTTTCCAACTCATATGATCTTTAATGTTTTTCTACATTCAGATTTTTTTTTCTTTAGAGCAGAAAAAAAGAGATTCCACTTGAAAATGGCTCCCCGCCCCGACAACATAAAATAAATGCTGCTCAACATTTCTGTTATTCATAAAATAATATAGGACATGATTACAAACAATATACTAGAATTTGGGTTAGGACAGCCCTTCTGACCTATTTCTTGCTTGTGGCATGAATGAGCTGATGAGTTAGTTTCATCCAGAATCACTTCTGCTTACCTATCAGCCTTCCTCATGACCTTTCCCACTTAAATCTGTTTCCTGTTTGTTATTATGATACAAATGTCCAGGTTCAAGATAGATTTGCTGGAGTCAATTATATTTCTACTGGTCTCTATACAATGATTTCTCCTTACTCAAGAGCCCAGTGGGGATGCTTCTGCAGGTCAGCTCCCTCCTGTGGGATCCATGGCTGTCTCCACCAATGGCCTGATCCTCCAGTGTTTGCTTCCTCAAACCTAATCTAGATTGCCTCATGACAATCTCTGAACCTGCCTCTGGAAGCAAGTCAGGTGGCACCAGTTCCTGGTCATCTACAGCCCTGTGTGGTTGAACAGTCACTATCTTTGTGCCCTGTCTTTGGGGTCATTTCCTCATCACCTTAAATGCAGCTTAGTAAAATGTTGCTGGTGTCTGAGATCCCATGGCTGAAGTTGACCCAAGGAAGAATTCCTTTGGGCTCTTTTTCTCCCTCCCATCAGAAATATTTTTACTGCTTGGCAATCATGTTCCAATAATCATTGAGGTGGCCATGAGAGAAAAACCCCAGGGCGTGCAGTGAGAGTTGAGTTAGACAATATGTGTGATGATAGGGAATTGTGAGGAGGGTTGGAGAAGACTTCATTTACATGGTGGAGAAGACTTGACTATATGGAGATGAACCACAAATCCTCACCAACTGCCTCCAGATATCCAGAGAGGGAAAGGGTACCTTGTTGCCATACCTGAGAAAGTCACTTTGCCTTTATCTACACGGGGCAGCAAGGTCACATTATAACTGGAGACACTACTCCAATTCTACCAGGCAGCACTTGTAAATTCTTATTTCCAGCTGCTCTGTAGCCCACTAAGGTATTGCTGATGACCACAACCTCATACAGTGATGGCCAATAATAACCAAAGGCATGCAAAAGGCGCCATCTCTGTCGTTCTCTTTCACAGAGAATTCCACCCACTCTAGGTTACCCAAGAGAGCTTCTTCCTTCATTGTAGTTGGCTCTGGCCACTGCAGTATCTGGTGCCTCCCCAGATAACGTCCTCTTATCTCTGTCTCTGCTTTGATCTCTGGCTATGATATGCTGGTTCCGACATGAGCTCTATGAAAATCTGGTCCCTGGATCTCTGACCCAAGCACTTTCGATTGCTAAAGAAGTCTGCATGCTGGCTCTTCGCTTCCTTCTGTGCCTGTGTCTGTTGGGCAGGGCACTAATTCTCTAAGTCAGTGTTTCAAAGAGAAGATTAAGAACAAGTTAAGCCTTTAGTTTGAATAGTTTACTTAATCCAAGAGCAAAACAAACTGGGTTTTGAGGCTGTGCGAAGAGCCAAGTCTTAAAATCATAAGTAGGTGTGGAAAAATGGTGTAAACCCCTTTCACTCAGGGGGAGAAATTTATGTTGTGCGTGCATGTGCGCCTGTGTGTAAGTCATTTGATTTCTCAGGGTTTCAGTTTCTTTCAGTGTAAAATGGGCACAGTGCAACAGTGGTGCAGATCTCATATTCTGTGATTTGCTACCTTAGAGCCTTGGGCATGTGGGCCAGAGCACATTTTCACAGCTAATATGTTACACTAGTTGTGTCAAATAGTACTACTGCCAATTCTTTTCTAAGTTTTTAATCGACAGTTATCTTCTTCTAAGGATAATAGTTCATAGTTTCTGTAAACATACCTTCTAATTTGATTTGATTCAAAGCATCGTATATTTCCAGATATAAACTGGTTATGAGACCAAATTCAGACCTACTATTTTTTTTTTTGTCACTGGATTAACTGAGATATTAGTTAGTTGTCATTTGCTTGTGGGTCTGTTTATTCTATTTCAGTATTAGCACATGCAATAGTTATGGTTATTGCAATCTTGGCACTGTCCGTCATTACTGAGACATAGCCATGCAATTGGTGCACAACAGATGCACAGCTCTCAAGGCAGAATACCTGAAGCAGGTACTCCTGAAGGGGAAGGGTAGATGGCAGCTGGTTGTATGACCAGCTCCGTACCTGCTTCTCAGTGTCCATCTCTTTCCAAGCTCAGCAGAGATGTACTGTTCTGGGAAGGGCTTTGGGGAGGAGAGAACTTGATAGAGACAGTTCAGGGAGTGAGGCACAGAACCATATTATGAAATTCTCCTGCTTACTTGCCTATAAGACTCTTCCAGAGAAACTTCCTGGATTCTCCCTTCAGCTAAGAGGTCCTAAAACTGCAGTTCTTTAAAGCCTTCTTTTTTCTCTCTCTCTCTTAACTTTCTATTTGTTTGTTTGTTTGCTTCAAGTATACAGACATTGGTTAGACATTTATATAGTTCATAAAATGATCCCCCCAACTGCTCCCTCCGTGCCCTGACCCTCCACCTAGCCAACGTATTAATGCTAACTGCATTCTCTATGCCATGCTCTCCATCCCCGTGACCATCCTTCAGCTGCTATTTTGTATCTTTGAAGCCTTCTTGATGATACTGGACAAGTAATGGTGGTTTTTCCTTATCTGCCTTCTATCATTCCCATCTTCTCTAAGTGCTACTCTACAGGAATAGGTTTCTCTTTGCCAGTGCACTTTATAAATAAATCATTGTTTTACCAGTATGGATGAACATTTCTCTCTAGTTCATGATGACTTGGTCACTAATAACATCTTAAATGTTTTGAGTTCCTATTACATACTAGCATTATCTAGTTTACTTCTCATGAAAATTCTGGGAAGCAGATATTATAAACAGGCTTAGCAATGCTAAAGTAACTTGCTCAAGATCACATAGTAGGATGTGGCAGAGTTGGGGCTCAAAGCAGTTGTTTGATTCCAGAGCATATACACTTGACCATTACCTGGCCCATTAACACCTTACTTTAAGCCCTCACTGTGTGCCAGAGCAGGGTGAGGCACAGAGAAGATCAAAATGTTCCCCATGCCCTCAAGGGGGCATAGAGAGGTGAAGGCAGAAATATGTGCTCTATATATGACGGAAAACAGTGTGCTAAGTGACCCAAGCAGAATGAAAAGTGCTGCGGAGTTCTGAGAAGGGAGTGCTCAGTTCTGGGTGGGAAACTATTTTATCATTTCAATCTCACCTGGCTATCTTGAATTATTGTCTATTAAAACAACCACCCAGACTTTGAAAACTAGAAAAAATGCCTTTACAAAAAAAAAAAAAAACCAAAAACAAAGCAACAACAATAACACAAATGATTGCATGGCTTGAAATAAAATTCCAGAGCCTATTTCCTTATTCGCATCTTGGTGAGTGGTAGGTGGCTCAAATATTTGTATGCTCTTCTGTTCATTTTGTATTTTCTTTTATCACCTATTCTTATTCTCTCTAAGGGTGAGTTCAGCTTGCTTTAGCAGCTAATGTCATTACTTTCCAAGACATTAATCTTTATATAAATCTTTTAATTAATACTGGGGATGGGTCTGAATCTGATCCTGCCCTCCCATACCTGTTAAACTGCTTCAGCTGTGTGAATCAACAAGCAAAAGAAGCAAAACAAAAATCCACCCAACCCTCAAGTTCAGCCCCAAACAATTGTCAGATCAATATGTAAAGTTCTGACTTGGTTGCCCTCGCCTGTGACAAAAGTTACACGGTTTTGACTTTGTGGACAAAGCCTAAAACATTACTATGTCTTTAGATGTTAAAAGTGTTAAAAAACATTCATCTTTGTAAATTTGAGGATCTAATTGACTCTATTCAGTGATTCGTGAATCAGCATCCCATCTAGCAAATAGAAAGGAGCTTCAAATAGCTACAGAAAAGGAAAGGTTTTAAAAGGCAGAAACAGGATAGGACAAGGAAATCATAAATGTAAGGAAGGATGATTTCAGGCGAGGGCAGCTTCCTTTGAGGGAAGGCACAGGTCTATCAGGCAGATTACTGTATAGTGCTAGCCCAGAAATTTCAGACTGACTGGTTGAGATAATATTCTTGGGAGAAGCTAAAACAGCAATCAGATTAGGTATTGAGTCTTGGCTTTGCACAAGTAACTCCATTCGAGACCGTTTCTTTTTAACTAAGGTAACAAAACCCCTTAGATTAATGTCATGTCCAAAATGCTAATTAGTAGCAGATCTGGGTAGACTAACTTTTTTTTCTAGACAAATTCACTCAAAATGAGGCAGCAGGAAGCTGCTGGGTGAGGTCAGAGAGAGGGTCTGTCCTGAGCCAGAATGGATGATAGGTGCTTCCTGGGCACTTCTGTTGAGTTCCAGACTGTGGCAATTCTGCTGAGTTCAGGCTGCAGATCTGGTCAGGGTGGAGGGCAGGGAAAGCCACAGCAGCCCTAATCCTTTTGGGAAAACACAAACACATTGAGAACTCTGTACAAATGGCTACATGATTCCCAGCATCCTGTGACTGAGTAAACCGACACCCTTGGCTAGCAAAAACCTTGATTATGCTTAGAAATTTAGTTTTTCAAGGCTAACAGATATTCCATAAAGCAGAGATTTTACACAAAGGATGTCCAGGTTTGGGTGTGACTTATTCTGTCTTATGAAAGAGAAATGTATCTTTGCTTTTAAGACATAACAGTACCATCCTAGGAGAGAGTAAATCTGAGCATAACACCAGAAGAAAGAATATCTTGAATAATAACTAGAGTTTTCTTTTTCCTTATCAGCTCAGAGAAACACATCAAAAAGTTTTTATAGTGTAAGAAATTTGTTCAGACATATTTTCCCTGTAATTATTAATAAATCAAAAAGTAAATTTTAGTACTGGACTAGTTAAAATTCTTAGGTGTTTTATACAAAGCTTTAATATAACAGGAGAAATTTAGACTAAAATATGTCTCCACTCCATGCTCCCTTCCAGATGGGGAGAGAGAGACTGTGGAAGCTTGTTGTGGAATTGTTAGCATTGTCTCAGGCCCCTGCAGAGATGCTCAGGGGCCTGTTTTATTTCTGTCTGGCTATTCCAGGGAGTTTACTCAGCTGTTATCGTGCCTAAACTTTTTCTTCTCCTTCTCTCCCTTCTGTTGTCATTCTTTCAAAATTAAAACTTTATTTTTTTTTAAGAACAGTTTTAGGTTTATAGCAAAATTGAGCAGGAGGTGCAGAGATTTCTCATATGCCCCATGCCCCCAAACATGCATAGCTTTCCCCATTATCAACATCCTCCACCAGAACAGTCCATATGTTATAATAGATGAAACTACAGTGACACATCATCATCACCCAAAGTCTATAGTTTACATTATAGTTCACTCTTGGTGTTGTACATTTTCTGGGTTTGGACATTTATCCATTATTGTGGTATCATACCAAGCCCTCAAAGTCCTCTGTGCTTCACCTGATCACAAAATTATGAAATGCTTTATGCCGATCTCCCTATCATTCTAATTTTAGTATATGAACTGCCAAAGAGGGCACTAAATTTCTTTTCACAAGGCAGAATCTAAAGAGCTATTTCTTGTTGAAAATAAGGCTTCAGACATGGTGACCAGAGGGCTGCAGAGCTGGCTCAGGTCAGTTTCATGTTGCCCTGACAGGTATCACCACCGCTTTGCCCCGGTGGGAAAACATTCTCTACCCTTTGCGTAAACCTGTGGAGGACTCAGTTCTCTGGCAGCAATTTCCAGACTTGAGATTGCATGGCTCTGGCATTCTTTCTATGCTTAGGGCAAAGGCAATGCTTTTTAAAGAAAACGTTCATCTCGGTAGCTCCAGTTCCAGGCATCGAATTGGCACACAATAAATATTCATTGAGTTGAACTGAATAAACTAGAATACAATTAGAAATATCATCATTCTTTATAGTAATATCTTTATTAATGAGCAGATGCTTTCCTATTCCATGTTTAACTGTCATGAGTGTGTCTGCCAGAACTAGAAAAAACAGGTAGGGGTTGAGGATTCTCTTTGACCATACTTTGCCAGACCAGAACACCCTCTATAACTCCTTCCTCCAGATGAAATGGTCTATTGCTTTGACTCACACAGGGGTGGGAATGTTCCTATTATTTGCCTGTTTTTATTGTGTAATATTTATGATAGTGCCTGGTACATTGTAGAAATTCAATGAATTTCTGTGAAATAAATGAATAAATGACATTTACTGACCCCAGGGACAGGAAGACCTTGCAAAATTGCAACTTGGGCAGCGACCTTCACAATCCTGGACTTAGATGCATGGGGATCCAGACATAACAGCCTTCCACCTTCCACTTTCCACCAGAGCCAGGGCTGACTCTGTCCTGATTTGGCTGCTCTTTAGTCAGTTGCTGCTTTCATCTGCATCCGTCCAGACCAGCTTTCTAACAATGACTTGTGTCTATAAGAAGTTAGTTCGGTACTGTTTCAAAACTTCTATTTTTCCTGGATTTTAACTCTTTATTATGGCCCTCTTCATCATTTTCCTAAAATGCTTTCATAAGTTTCATAAGCACATTTATGAGTATTGAGTGGAAAAGTCCTTATATGCTACCTCCTCATTAGTGACCTACAGCAATCCTTTCAGTCTCTCCTTTCCCACTTTGCCCCATCCATCGCCATATTTGCAGCCTGTTCACCACCACATTGTTGATTTCTGTGTGGTGCACATTTGCCCTTAGATTAAAAATTGTTTCTTCTCTGTCCAGGCCTGGATGATAGGGAAGTGCATTTACCAGGCTCCCTTGCCCTCCAACTTTTAAGTTCAGTCATTAGGAAGAACTGTTAGAGACTGGAGAGCAAGAGAAAGGGAGAAGCCAGGGAATTTCTCTCCATATCCAGCTCTCACTTAAGTTAGCATGGCCTCTGCTGGCTACGTCTCTTCCATGGACTCAGCAAGGCAATCTTACCCCTGGGATCTGGTAGCACTACCTGTTGTCCCTTCACCTCCAGGAGTAGTAGCTGATGTCTGCTCTTGTTCTGCTTGAGGTTGCCTCCCTGTGTCCTCTTTGATTTCTCAGCTCTTCCATTACCTTCGTAATCAATTCTCTGTTTTAAATCCACTTCATTTGAGAAATCTGGAATGGTTTTTGGTTTCTGACTACACTCTAATATATACAGCATGCAAATACAACTGCTGACTTTATGTGTTTTCTTTATTTTCCTTCTGACTGCTTTGTGGAGTGAAACACCTACTTTAAAAGAAAATGTCATAAGCAGTTTGTGGAAGATCTCTGAAACATTGGAATGCCTGGTAAGTTATAAGTAAGCACATTATGTCATTAATCAGCATTCATCCAAATACTCCCTGAATACCACAGAGTGTTTAATTTCTATTCCTTTTGGAATAATCATTTGAAAGGTCCCTGCACGAAGCAGTGGGAGCACTCCCTCGACAATGATTTTGCTTGCCTTTCAAGTCTGGAGGTAGCTGTGGTACCTGACTTGCCACTCACTCAGTGCTGGGCTACTTTGTACCTGTGCCAAAGCCATTTTCTTCTCAGCTGTGGCTACTAGCAAGGTTTAGGGCGGATATACCAAGAGAACTGGAAGACATCTCAGGGCTGCAGATTTGGGTTGATGAAGCTCATTGGGAAGAGCATGGCCTTTGGGTTTGAATCCCAGGTTTGCACCTCTTGAGCTGTGTAAATTTTGGGAAATGACTTTACTACCTTAAACTTCATTTTTTTCTAATGTCAGATGGAGAGAAGAAAGCTTTACATTAGGCTTTACATTAGGTGGTTGCCTCAGAGAAAATGACTTGATTTACAGATCTAAGAATTGGCTACTGAGAGCTGGCTCTTCTCCTTTCTCATAAAGTAGTTTATGTTCTATAAGGTCTATCAAGAACTCAAAGCCTGCTCTCATTCATTTCCAGATATGTTCAGAAGTAACCCAGAACCTAAGACTTTTCAAGGAACAAAACAACTGTTCCTACTAGATTGTTGGTCTCCTTAATTTATTTTCCTTGTTTACTCATCTTGCCTGTTTATTAAACACATATACGATGGCTTAGTCTTTTCAAGTAGGATATAAAAAGAAAGAGATCAGGAATGCTTAACTGCAAAGCTCTGAGTTCAGACCTGGTAAATATTGGATGGTGTTGATTGATAGAAATACAGGTCCTGCGTGTTTGACCTTGAAGGACTAGACAGGTGTTTTCCACTATGAAATGTAGTCTAAATTTTGGTCTGACCAAACTCTAAGCTGAAGGGCATCAGAGTTATGCTCTTGCTATGAGCTCCCTTTAAAGGAACTAATTTCTGCTGTTTGGGGGAATGGGCAAACTACGCCATTAACTTAATTTTATTAAGTAACTGTTAAATGTTTTTAGCTATTGCTTTTACTGCTTAAAAAAGAAAATTTAAGCCAGTCAACTCACATTATGATCTTCTGAACAGCAAACCCAGGTAGATGAATGAAAAATGTGGGAAGGAGTCCTGCATCTCAAATCATGCCACAAGTTACAGATTTGATAGATTTGAAGATCATGGTTAGGAAAGAATCTAGAGCAAAGCTTTATCAATGAGCTATCACAGACAAAAGGACTGAGATGTGCTGAGGTTAAGAGGCACAGAACTTCAACCTTCATCAGAGGGACTTTTGGGGTAGCAGAAAGAAGCCTCTCCCCTTCTTTCCCTTTAAGAAAGGGTGGTGGAGAAGGGCAGGCCAAGGGTTCAAGGAGTCTGTTGGCTTGTCAGAATGCATATGGGTAAATAACAGCGGAGATAAAGTACTTCTGACTCTAAAATAATAGTTTCACAAGCAGCATATAAGTGGGACTTGTCCTAAAGTAGCTCCTAACGGGAACACAATGAGGACCCAAGTGAAATTACCCTTATTTAGAATAGATGTGATCAATATATTTAGTGTCTCTTTTCAGTGCTCCTTGGTCTTTAGGTTTTGCGTATTAGCCTTAAAGAACATGTATGGTTGGTTACCTGTTTACTCTTTTGGGCCCATGCTCAAAATGGAAATATATCAGACAGCATGTGGTTGAGCCCTTTTAGTTCTAAATCTGTTCATCAAGCATTCTCTAGTCTCCTGGATAAACATTCAGTGTCTTTCCCCACTTTACAACTGTAGTCTACATAGCTATCTAAAGTGTGGGGCTGTGGTCAGCTGGTTGGACTTTCAGATTCCAAGTTGGGCATCTCAGCCAGATTGAAACATGATTCTTTCTATTCACTGCAGAAAAATGTACTGGAAGGCAGGGGAATTTGGTAACAAAAGGTTCTCAATAGAAGAAATACACTAGCTGGACTTAGTGAATTTGCCACTCAAGTAAGTTGTGTAGACTCAGAAACACAATTCACTTCCGTGCTTCATTCTGTGAGCTTTATGCTTAAAAATGACATGCTTATAAGCCTGTCTCTAACCATAAATCCAAATAACTTACCAGGCTGGAAAAATATAACTCTTAGGCAGACTAGATAATCAAACTGAGCTCACTTGCATGGTCTATTCCATCGAAAAGCTGCATCAGAGCCAAATTTTGAGCTTGATACTGGATTCAGAACCAGGGAACATAGCTCTAAGACTTAGATGATGAATGGCCTAGGCTCTGACAGTTGCGTGTGTCCTGCTCCACAGCTGGGAACTCTATGCTTTCATTGGCCTGCAGTCCACCCACCTCCAGTCAGAACACCCTAGGGACTCCTGGGATGGTGCAAATGGGCACAGCCAAAGTTTGCTTCTGATAGGCCCCTTTATCTGGTGCTTCAGTGTGCGATTAGCACATTCCCCCATGAAATACGTTGCTATTTCAGTCAAGTCATTCTTTGACCTGGGAATCATTCTGTCTCACTAACTCTTAGATTAGACATGCATGCAGACAATGAATATTACTTGAGTGTTCACTCCAAGTTAATCAATGGCTCTTCTCTCATCTAATGATTTAACTTTATAGTTTAACTCTTCAGAGGGAATTTACTTTTCTCTTTTCCTAAATGTTTGCAATACCCTTCTATCACTCTTATTCACTGCCTTTGCCTATCGAGCAACATCTAAATTCTACTGAATTGCTCTCCTGAGTGGCCTGTCCCGCAGAGCGGAGAGTGAAGGGACTCTCTAACCCTAACATTCTGATGCCTGACAATTTCTCTTTCTGTGAATCAGTAAGATGTTTTTTTAGTGTGTATGGCCACCTCTAGTGAATTTGAACAGTTCAACTTGTTCTTTAAGAGTTTGATCATTCCTGGGAAATGAGACGTTGGAAAGTCGCCTTAGGATTGGGGGGAGAACTGACCTGAGCTAAGTTCACATCAGTGGTCGTTTCTGTGAGGGCCCCCATCCCATTTCTGTACCACAGTCTTGCTTGTGTAAGCTCATGGCTTTTAGAACCTCTCCGCCCCTATGCAGTGGATCCGCCCCGTGGCTTTCACTGCCCTGCCTGGGTTCGGGGCCCAACCCATGACATATACATCTTTGGGAGGTGAAAAGATAAATTAGGAAGAGGCCAGACAGAATGATCCAGAAAAGCCTGTTCTTCTGGAAAGTCACTGTTCTCATACCACATCTTGAGCAATGTGCCCTAAGATCTCAGTCAGGAAACCTATCGAGTTCCTGTTCCAAGCCTATGAAGCCGAAGACCCCAGGCCAGGAATCCCTTCAAGGGCAGAGCCTGATGGAAAGGCCATTTTGTTACCATCTTCATGACAATGGGGCCACTAAGAAATGTTTAGAACAAAGTTTGGTGGTGCAGATTCACTGACACATTAATTGAAGTAAATTCAGTGATATTAGCTATGCTTTGCATAACTTTGTTTACTAAAATCAGAAGACAGACAATACATTTTTGAAAATTTTTCAAACACGTTGAAATAACAAAGGATATCTATGTATAATTCGGTTTATAACACCAGTGTTGTCCAATAGAAATATAACGTGAGCCACAAGTGTGAGCTACATGTGATTTAAAACTTTCTGGTAGTCACATTTTAAAAAGTTAAAAAAAAAGTTCCTAGCTACTTTTGTCATGTTCTTATAAAATATAAGACAAGACGAAAAAAATAAAAGTAAAAAGAAACTGGAGACATTAACTTTAAAAGTATTTTTTTCCAGTCCAGAGGAGATCTTACCCTCTCCCTGCTGTGAAACTAAACCTTAGCCCTAATGTCTGGATTCCACAAGCCCTAAGGCAAGTCTTGTTTCTCTCCATGCCTTTCAGCAAGAGATGTCAGGACTGAACCCTGTCACAGGAACATGCTCAACGTGGGGACCAGAAGTAGCAGGAGAAAAGGAAGAGCCTATAACCAAGGTCTTTGACTTCGTTTGAGAAATGTGGTCCTAATTTCAAAGTGAGATTAATTTCCTTTATCATTACTTGGCCAAATTAATTCCTTTGAATACATACATACATACACACATACATACATACATATGTGTGTGTGTATATATATATACATTATATATATATAATATATATATTATTTTATATATATATATATTATTGCAACTGGCGTATTGGTTACTCTGTGAATGATCTTATTAAGATGAACTGGATCTCAGTGCTGAGAGCAGCTTGCCAACAGCTCTGCATTCACGACTTTCTCTTTAATACAAGGTCAAGCATTTTTCAAAGCACACATGGTGAGACTAACAGGGTACAGGGCCCTATAATGTATAAAAGAAAAAAATACAAGCTTTTGTCCTTTTATTGATGTTAGGTTTTCTCTTGAAAACAATACAAATATAATAAAATGCTAGTTTATGTGACCTATACACTATATGAAATAAAAGTTCTGAGGGGAGAAAAAGAAAAGATTACGTTTCACTTAACCTAACATATCAATAAAGATCATTTCAATAGATAATCGGTATAAAAATTATTAATAAGATCTTTCACATTCTGGGTTTTTTTGGGGAAGGGTGGCATACCGAGTCTTTGAAACTCAGTATAATTTATATTTGTAGGTTATCTCACTTGAGATGAGCTGCATTTCAAGTTCTCAAGAGACATATGTGGCTGGTGACTATTACATTTGACACTGCAGTCATAAGACTATTCCATCCTACAAATTTCCTGATTAATTGAAATTCTATGGCTGTGAAATTCAACTCAAGGATTTCATTATTATCTCACCTTGATCTGGGCTTCCTGGTATGGATGATGAAGCTTGGTTAACGGTCTACCACTTTGGTCTCCTCCCAGGGGTATTCCTGCTTCTATTCTGTTTTGTACACACAGCCAGAGTGATTCCTTTAAAGTTCGAGTTAGATAGCATCACTTCTCTGCTCAAAGCCTTTCCACAGCTCCCATCCTGGTCTTTTTGTGTCCTATGAGGCCTGAAGCCCAAGGTTCTACTCCATCTGGCCTCTGTTTATACTTCTGGTCTAATTTTTTACTATTTTTCTTCTTCATTTACTCAACTACACAACCTTGTTGCTATTCCTTGACTGTGCCAGGTATACTCTTGCCTCAGGGATTTCACACTAGCTTCTTCCCTTCTGCCTGGGGTTTATTCTGCATTTTCTGCACTAATGTCGCTTATCAGAGAGGCCTTCCTTGACCACTCTATGTAATAGCCCTTAAAGAGATTTTTCTTAAGGCCCCCTTCTCATCACCCTGCACCCTCACTCCTATTACCTGCTTCATTGTTTTTCATAGCACTTGCTTAATTATTTTATTTTTTTCTCCCCCCACCTTACCTTCCAACCAAAAGAATGTGATGTCTGTGAGGGCAAGGACTTTTTCTGAAGACCTAGCAACAATAGCATCTGGTACATAGTAGGTGATCGACAAATTTTGGTGAATGAATAAAGGAAGGAATTCAACCTTGATGAGAAATGACTATGAGAATTACAAGTTCTCAAAGCAATGGCAGATTTAAATCTGAGGCCCTTATTCGAGTTTAGTCTGAGAATTGAGCAAGTGTTTTCCATAGTGACAAGTAACTTGTCTGACCAAGTAATACAATGGCCACTCATCCAGGTCACATGGTCCCTGACTCCTTATTGCTCTTCTTATTTCTCACCTGTTGCAGGCCCAGATTAGGTACACGTTTTTATTTCACGTTTTTATAAATCACAATTAATAGTCATCCAACAATCCTAGTTGTGGTTCTTTTCTGGTGGCTCTTAACACCTCAAATTGCTTAAAATTGCTCAAATTGCTCTCTTCAAGAATTCCTGTCCCATGATTGTCTCTCTTTTTTTTTTTTTTTTTTAGTATTTACACATTTCCTTCAGGAATGCAGGGAGGGATACTCCATATTTGTTTTTTCACTCACTGGAATTCACAATAATTTCCCTGTCTGGGTTAGGCATGCACAAACACAGCCATCAGTGGCTGCTCTGTGCCTCTCATGTCCCTACATTTCCTTTGTCTTGCATTTGAGAAGACTGGGGGAGCTCCTTCAAAATGAACCATTTATTGGAGTCATAAGCGCCTGCTGGTGTTACCTCTGTCAGGTTGTGAAGAATCTGCTCTAATGGACCTATACTTTCCCATGGTCCCCCACAAGACCTACAGCACAAATCTGTGAAGTCACTGGTCAGGGGTGGAATGAGGCCTGTATCCAGGGGACTGACATGGTCACCAACCTGAATGTCCCCCAGGTATTCCACAGATACCATGTGAACTGCTTGACCTAAAGGATTTCCGATGTGTGGCTGTGGGATTGGATGTATGTGAGCCCTCAGAAGTCTCCATGCTTGGAACTGCTCAGAGGGATTAATGTCATTAAGAAACCCAACTACAAATGCTGTCATACAACCACTTCAATGAATAATAGAGAATATGCTCCAGGGAGATGAAGTCCAGATCGGCATCTCCTTGGTAGGTATTTTTACTTTACAACAACGTAATTGACTGTAAACACGCAGTGAATCCTGATCAGTTGTAGGACAAAACTGAAAAATTTTTTTATAAGAACACAGAAAAATAGAATGGCCACAAGATACTGGAAACCACCTGTCAGAATTAAGAAAAGCATTCAGAATTTATTGAAGGCTGAGAAAGCCATTCCTGTTTCACACAGCTGAGTCAAGGCTTAAATGACAGGCATCCTCTAACCATACTCTGCAAAGTTCTCTCTGTTTTGTATTCTGTATACTATTTATTTTTTTAATAGAGTGTGTTGTAAGCAGTAATTATACATTTATTTTTTTTTCTTGTTTCTTACCTGTATCCCTGACAAGACTATAAACTCCACAAAGGCAACAGAATGTGTGTATTTTATTTGCCTTTGAATGCTTCAGACCAGGAACTATACCTAGCACATAGAAGTGTTTAAAATATTAATCATCAATAATGTTAATTGCACGAATATATTAATGGTAGTCTTTCAACAAATATCTTTAAATAAAACTACTAAATAAAGATAAGCGATTTCCACAAATCATTTGTTAATATTAATTTAAAAGTTTAAACAGTTTATGAAAGAGAGCACGGACAATTTCAATCCAGGAGTTAAAGCATGTTAATTCTTGAAAATAAAAAATGTTATTCTAACCAGGCAAACAATAATTTGTATTCCAGAGTATTCATGAGATATTGGTTTATTAAAGTTTGTAAACCTTGGTAAATTTTACCCAGGGAGAACAGGAGTAGAGAGGACCCTGACTTAAGATCCAGGAGCGTGAATTAAGGTTGGATTAGATCTCAACAATGGGTCACTCTGCCTGCCAGATTAGGACTCTAAACTTCATTCAGTTCATTCCACAGATAGTTATCAGTGACTTGTGGTATTCCAGGCAGGCTAGCATAAATTAGACAGAATTCTTGTGCTCAGTGGCCTCACTGGGGGAAGATAAGCTTGACCCTTTAAAAGCACTCAAATAAAAGTATGGACACTGCTTTAGTCACTTGAGGGAGAGGTGGCGCGTTTCCCTGGTGTGCTGGGGAGACTTCCCAAAGGAGTCTACCGCCCATCAATGGCCCCCTATCAGGGCCTTGACACTTTCTAGTCCCACTCCTACAACAGATCCTGGCTCTAGATTTCCCAGACCACTTCAGAACACCTCAGGTCACCCCTTCCATCACTATTCCACAGGTTTATCTGAAATTATCTTGATATTTGTTTATTTGTTTAGTGTCTCCCCTATGCTTCAAGAGCATAAGCTCCGTGAGAGCAGGAACCTGGCGTTTGTTGTGCATTAGTGTGTGCACACTGCCAAGAAAAGTGCCCGGGACGTAGGAGGAATCCAGTAAGTCCTTGTGAAGGAATGAAGGGCTTAGCTGCAGTGGGGAGCGACTGGAACTTCTTGACTGTGAGGCGACATGATGAAATCATTCTGGAAAAATTACTCTGGTTGTGAGGTTCAGGGTGAATTGTATGGGACACAAACTTGGGGCAAGAAGAATAATGAGAAATTCCTGAAAAAAACATAGACACGAGTGCTACAGAAAAAATTGCGATAGAAGACAGAGAAGGACAGGCTGAACCCAAGGTATATGTTGAAAGAAGAGACTTACTTGCTAGAAGCTATAGGTTCAAGAAGGAAGTTAGTTCTTTAATAAGGCAGATTTAGCCAAGTCTCTATTTCGCAGCATCAAACAGTACCTGACACATAATAGACCCTCAAAGTAAATGAAAGAATACCTTGTTTGTTGTTTGTGTATTGAGAAATTAATAAAAATGACATTCTCAATAAACAATTATCTTTCTTCAGAGATTTTACTAACTCCCATAGTAAAATTTTCATTTCAGTTATTATACTTTCCAACTGCAGAATTTCTATTAGATTCTTTAAGAAAAATAATTTCTATTTATTTGGTAAGGCATCCTTCTCATACTTTCCTTTAGTTTTTAAAAATGGTTTCTTTAGTCCTTTGAACGTATTTAAAATAGTTGATATAGAGCTCCTATCTAATAAATCCCACATTTGGGCTTCCTCAGGGACAATTTCTATGGACTGATTTTTTTCTCACTCTGAACATGGGCCATATTTTTTTGTTTCTCTGCATGTTTCATAAGCTTTTGCTGAAAACTGGACATTTATAAAATGTAATGTGCAACTCTGAAAATCAGATTTGTCCCCCTCCCAGGACTGATTGCTGGTTTATGTAGTGACTTTTCTGTAGAGTTTGTGTACTTTGTCATGTGTGACCACTGAAGTCTCTGCTCACTTACCTTAGTGGTTGGCTAATAATCGGGTACAAAGGCTTGGCACCGGTAAGTCTCCCAGTCTTTGCTGAGGAGCTTTATGTGACTGTTTAGGGCACACCTTCAACATTCAGACAGGCAGTTTTCACCTCTGTCTTAGCCTTCACTTTCTGCTTTTGCAAAGCTTCAAGGCCAGCCAGACATGAGAATTTAGGGCCTCCTCAGGCCTTTCTTGAACTTGTGCATGGCCTTGGACATGCATGTAGTCTTCTAGACTCCCCAAAATATGTTAAAGCTTTTCAGAGCTCTCTACAGATACCCCATTCCCCAGCTTTTTTATTTTTAAAGCTTTTTGGTTAGCCTATTTTGTGACCCAACTATTATCCATCACCTTAGACAACTGTGATATTTTTAACTAACGCCTCTGGGAAAAGGCCCTTCGCAGTGGGTAGGCACCAAGTTAATTCAAATAAAGACAGCTTTGTGAGTGGGATCCTCCAAAATCACCAAATAGAGCAAACAATGACAGTTATCAGGGAATAGCATTCTATAGGAGCTCCAATGCCATGTTACCCACTCCAGTGGCTGCCAGGTTGATTTTCACTGTGCTTGTGAACTGTTAGGTATCAAGGCAACTTACTGCTCAGTTGGGGAGAGAAAATGAAGATAGCACAAGTTAAAATATCACGCATCTCACGGCTGTTACTCAGATTCAGCCTTTTTCTTGAATAAGCTCTTCTTGGATTGTCACAAGCCTTTAATTAATTTCCAGAGTTCTGAAAAATTTGATCCTGGCAATTGTTGCCAGTATTCTCACTGTTTTTATAAAGAATATTTTCGGAGGTCCTTAATCTGCCATTTTTTCTGCCATCCCTCCTTTCAGTGGGATTTATTTATTCCTTCACATAAACTATTATTTTATAAACATTGACCATCTGAAGCCCCAAATAGTTTAGATAAGTTTTCAATAAACAAAATTTCTGAGACAAATGTTTGTTCTTATAAAACCACCAAGGAGACAAGGCAATTAAAACAGAAAAGCCACAGGAAAAAAAAGATAATTTGCTCATGGCTATCTACAGCACTCATCATTATTTACATCTTTTTGCTTATTTGTGTCAGCATGGACCTGGTTAACTTGAAAATACCTGGTTAAGGTTCAGCCATCTTCTCCCTGAGACCAGACAAGTCTGGAGCAGAATGAGACTGAAGTAGAATTGGTTTCCAACAGACCCCTTCCTGTTGGCCATCTTTGTAGTATTAGTCTGCTCTGCCTGCCATAACAAAATACCATGGACTGGGTGGCTTAAGCCAAAAAATTTATCTTTTCATAGTTCTGGAGGTTTGAAGTCTAAGATCAAGGTGCTGGTGGGTTTGGTTTTTCCTGTGTCCTGTCCCCTTGGATGGCTACCTTCTTGAATCCTATTGGATTAGGGCCCCACTCCAACTCCTATGACTAAAACATCCTCACTTCAGCCTCTTTGTAGTATGTCTAGGGGCCAACTAACAAAATATATCTTGGAAAATGCACTGATTTAATATCTCTGAGTTTCTATCTCTGCCCAGGTAATATATGCATTTTGAGAGATGCTGTCCTTGCTATTGCTTCTCAGGCAAGAGTGATATCAGCATTGTTGGGTAATTTAGTTCAGGAAGGAAGAGACGATGTATTGCAGGAGAGGGCTAGTGGGGACGTAAGCAGGGATACGCCAGAAGCTGTGGGTTCCCTCACATGTATTTACTCAATCAACTTTTACTGAAAATCTGCCTTGTACCAAGCATTGTGCAAAGCAAAGGGCTAGAGCTCACATCGGGGGTTTCTCTGATGTGAGGATTGGACTTAGCATGAACTATAGGGTTGTAAAAAAAATGTTTCAGTCTTAGATTTGTCGTTCATTTCTTTTTGACCATAGGCAAGCCACGTGCTTCTCAGAGCCTCAGTCATTCCAGTATTTTTTTTTTTAAGGCAGATATAATGTTCTATATAGTTAGTTCTCCTGCTTTGGCTCTCATGTTCTCAAATTATGTTCAACCGGAAGTGGAGGATGGATCCTGCCTAAAGAAAAACCTGTATTTTTGAGCTTGATTTTGGCATAAGCTGCTATAGCTAGAAGATGGGAGGAGATATATATATATATATATATATATATATATATATATATATATATATATACATACTGTCCTTTGATGGTGGTATTTATGCATACCTCACATCTGGTAGGAAAAAACTCACTTAGCATTTTAGTCAAAGAGGGTCTATTATGGGTTATTAATCCTAAGGAGATGGACCAGGTGTTCGTAGTAGATGTAGGCTCTAGACGCAAAACTATCATTTGCCCAGTGTCACAGGTACAACAGTCACATGTTTATGTGTTTTGATGCAGGAAGCACATTTTGCTAACTTCTTTCTTCCTAGCACCTAACAACACTGAGTAGACATTCAATGAACATAAAAGCTCATGTTCTCTAAGTGGAATTCTCTTCATGTCACCTGCTTAAAAAGAGAGACAAAACAAAATTAAATACTGGCATTGTCCCCTAAATTGTTGGAGAACCAGATTTCATTATTTTTTAACAAATCTAATGAAAATTTTCTTCTTCTTTGCCTCTGGTGCCTGTGGTAAGGTTAACTGAGCCTCAGTGTCAGCCTTCATGGGCAGCTTGTGTGTACCAAAGCTATGGGAAAGGGCAGTGGTAGAGGATCAGGAGGCTGGCCACAGCTGGATTCAAGTTCCAGCTCTGTCACTCACAGCCTTTTAACTTTGGCAAGGTGCTCACCTCTCTAAATCCAGTTTCTTTATCTGTAAAATGGGGAGGATACTGTTACATACCTCATGGAGCCTTTATGAAGATTAATTTTGAAAGTACATCAGAATTACACAGTGACTGGCATAAGAAGTAAAGAAAATGTGCTGGCTCGAAGAACCGACAGTCATCAGCAGGAAGAGAACTCTCTATTTCTCTTATTTAGGATCCACAGAGCACATTCTATTTCTTATCATTATATTTTTAGAATTATTTTAATATTGTAATTATTTTTAATATTTTCTGCATAGCTTAAGCCTCCCTATGAATTTTATCAGGAGACTGACATTCTCCTGAACCACAGCATAGGTACTTACTCAAACTAAGAAGTCACTAATTCATGTTCCACATGTTCTTTAGAAACCACCATCTTACATCTTTGGAGTGTTTTCAAGGTTTGGAAAAAAAAAATAAATAAAAAGATGTATTCAATCAAAGAGAGGTGGGAAAAAGAAAGAAAAAATATGCTTAAAAGGCTTAACTTTTTAAAAAAATGTGGCAGTCATCTCAAACATTGGTGCTTATAAACACTAGTACATTCTTTATAAAATGATACTTTAAATCTTTGAGGCTATACATTTCATTTTTTCAAACTTGTGCCAAAAAGTGAAACATTAATAAGTTCTTAATCCACTATAAATATTTTAAAAGTCTTTCCAAGCCAAGGAGTCTAAACACTACACTTCCTTTTATTTTCCCAGCCTCCCTCCTTGAAGTGCCCGCTCTTGTTTTCTTTAGATCCCAAAGGCATTTCAAGTTCATGAATTCATGTGGTGATCAGAGAGTAAAATTTCAAGAGTTTCCCTGTAAAGTATTCAGGAATATTTTAAACAAATTCACCTGGTGGTGGCAGCGACTGTAGGGAAATAAACTAGCTTTGCCTCAAGTTATTGGAAACCCAGTATGCAGTTAGCATTTTCGAATTTCAAAAAGAGATCTTAAACAGGGTCATTGATGTGCCCTTGGAAAAAGGTAAAAAAAAAATCAGTGTGTGCTGGAGAAAGTTATATTGAAAAGAGGACGGTAAATCCTCAGAACCTGATTTTCATTGGATTAAAAAATTGGCTCACGATCTCACTTTTTCTTGAAATGTGGGGCTGAGAAGTGGCCAGATAGCAATGCTCGTTGAGTTGCTAGAAATAAAGTCACAATAACTTGGGGTTAAGTGCGGTGTCCCAGCTGCTCTGAGGTATTTACAGAGGATTTTCCAGTGACCAGAGGCTTCTCTGAAGTTTACATACACATGCAACTTCTTGTGTCCATACTTGCAGAGCCAAGGTTCTTCATTTCCTGGGACTCCATTTCTTATTCTCCTTATGACAGTTCTGCTCTCACAAGCATAACTCACAATTTTTCCTGAGTCTGGGGAGTAGGGTGGGGAAGTAGTACAAAGCAAAACTAGTGGGCTAGGCAAGTGAAATGACCCCTTTATTTTCTTTGTTTCTTTTTGTTGGCACAAAAGGCCCTTAAGTGTCTCTCTCAAATATGCTATTTTTTTTAACAACTTCCTAAACCAGATAATAACCTTTGGTTTACTATATATAGGCCAAATGCCCATCAGAAATAGAAAGAATAATCTGAACTATATTCAAAGCAGCGGAATGCATTACAGCAGTTAGAAAAGATAGCCTCCTGCCAATGCGACAACATGGGTGGCCCTCGTGAAATGATGTCTAGTGAAGGAAGCCAGACACTAAAGAGAGCACACTATATACTTCCTTTGCTACAAAACACAGAAACAGGCAAACTAACTTAAAAAGGTCGTTTAAGTTCTCTTTGAGAGAGAAGCTAGAAGAGGGTCTTCTGGTGATATTCTAGGAGTTTTTGTTTGTTTATTCTGAGTGCTGGTTGCACAGCTGTGTTCTCAATAAAATTTCATTAACCTGCACACTATTAATAACATGTCCTCTTGTATCTTCAGTAAACACCATCAGTGTTTGTGATTTGGGGAGGCTTAATGATTTACAGCTTTCTGTATCAAGAATTTGGGGACTGTTATTACAAACTTCTCAAGATCCTCTTGCTAGGGTCATGTGAGCTGTCAGCTAAACCATTTCTTTTGTTTACAATGATTTCAGGAAGATACAGGATATTTTATGGCAAGATTGCAGTTGTGATTATCAGCAGGCACAGGTTTTATGTGTTTACTTAGTGACATGAGATTCTGAAGTTTCTTACAGAGCTGGCCTGTCTACGAGGGAAACGAATAACTCAGATGCGAGGATGCTGGAACGCAGGCCACGAAAAACCTTTTGAGCACTGATGTGCAAACAGTTCTTAAGTGTTCCATTTGTTCTTTATTTTTGTACTGATTTTTCCATATTTTTTAACAAGCAAGAACAGAAAGCAGGTATGTTAACTGATTTACTTTGATATTTATTCAATGAAAGACCAAAAGTGGTTTTAAAAGTTGTTTTATGCTAGGAATGATGTGGGACTCTGGACATATCTTGAGCTCATCGGAAGGAATCTCTTGAGGCAGTTTTAAAATGCTTGTGTTTTGAAAAAAATGTCAAAATAAAGTTAGCAGTGTATTTTTTCTTGATTAAAAAATATGTTTAAAGAAAAATTGAATATATGCTTTTATTAACTAATATTGAAAATTTCCAAAACATAATTCTAGGTACTATTATATATCTAAGAAAATTATTAAAGCTTTAAAGAATACCTTCTAAAGTTTCTTAAAATAAGAAACTATGTTTTGCCAAGAAGGTAATTGAGTTTATTCTTTGTTTCTTAAACAGATAACTATGTATACCACAGTAAATACATTCTTCATATATCAGGTCTCATGTTCTGTAGTATAAGGGGTAAAAAGCTGCTTTATCCAATTTTTTTTCTTTCTAACCTCATTTAATGATGGTTTAGTAGCCAAAAGAAGTAATCTTTTCTTCTACATTTTAATAAAACTATTAACAGCTTTGCTTTTAATTTCAACTTATGTAATGTGTTATTGGACACTAAGTAAAATGGATTTAGAAGTATAGTTGGACCTTAAATCAGGATTCAAGTTCTAGTTCTATGTGGAGCTACAGGTGAAACGATGGAGTTCAGAACACAGCACCTCAAAATGTGCTGGTACCACATACTGTGGTAGATAACGTGACATATCTAATATTTAAGCTGAAGGAGTTAGAAAAATTGGCATAAGTAGGAAAGCCTTTCTGACTTTCCCTTCACCTTCCCCTGAAGCAGGTCATCTGAGACTTGACCCAAGGGAAAGGAACTTACTTATCTCCAAGATGAAGGACACCTAAGAAGAATCCAGACGAAAAGGCCATGCCAAGTTTCCCCCGTTGACTACCCTTACCCCGTGTCCCGTCCTAGCTCCCCATCATTGTCTGTTCTTCATCAAACATGGCATAAAAACACTCAGGTTTAGCTGTTTCTTCAGGTTCGTGTCACATAAAAAAAAACTCACGTTAAAGAAAGTTCTGTGCTTTTCTCCTGTTAATTTATCTGTGTCAGTTTAATTTTCAGACCCAGCCCAGAACTCTAAGAGAGTCAAGGAAACTTTCTCCCTCCTCTACAGACAAGCCTTCTATTCTCTCTGAGTTTCAGTTTCTAAATCTGCAAAACGGAGTTAGTGACTCCTGCTGCGGTGAAGTTACAGGGCTGTCTTACCACTTGAGTTCATATAGTTATGAATGTTCTGAAAATGATTATTTCTTGAAAACTAGGTTTAAAAGTTGCTACTGATTATTTAAAATAATAAAAACGGTAACAATGAATCATAGAATAGATAAGAACCGCTTCTCAATGAAAGGACCTTTATTTCAGAAAGAGTCGGCTTTTTGAGGCAACTTCTGGTTACCAGCTTCTCCAGGCAGACGCAGCCTTTCTCAGGCTGGCTTGTGTCTGACCCCCTGGCTCCATCTCACCCAGGACAGCTGCTGTGGTGTCAGGAAATATCAATCCTCCAACAGTGAATGTCATTTCAGGTTACTGATCTCTCTCTTCTGCTAAGAAACGTGTGATATTGTGATTTAAAATAAGAAATATATATATATTTTTGGTGTTTGTCCACAGTTCCTGATTCACAGCTCTCAAGTCTCTTATAATTTTCTTATTAGTTAGAGCAATAGAGGCATATTTTATTATAATATTGGTTTTTGCCCTCAGTTTCTGAAATAATTTCTGAGTGATAAATATGTAATGGCTATCTTTTATTATTTACAACAAATTCCTTTCAACCACTTCTGAGTTTATGTTAAGGGGATGACTTTTGGAAAGCCCCTAGATAATCACAGGATGGAGGCTGGCTGCCAAGAGACCCAACCACGTAACAGTTTCTTACCTCCCATTTCTAGGGAAGGGAGAGGGACTGGATGTTGAATTAATCACTCGTGGCTAATGAGTTTATCAGTCATGCCTATGGAATGAAGCTTCCACAAAAATCCAAAAGGATATGGTTCAGAGAGCTTCTGGGTTGGTGAACACATGGAAGTGCTGAGAGGGTGGTACACCTGGAGAGGGTGTGGAAGTCATGCTTCTTCCCACACACCTTGCCCTATACATCTCTCCCATGCGGCTGTTCCCAAGTTACATCCGTTTATGATAAATTGTTACTATAGTAAGTGAATGGTTCTTCTGAGTGCTGTGAGCTGCTCTAGCAAGTGATCGAATTCAAGGAGGGAGCCATGGAAACTTCTGATTTATAGCCAATTGATCAGACGCACAGTGTGAAATAATAGAAATATATATATTGGTTTCCGCCCCTGGGTTTCCGTCACAAAGCTTCTAAAACTCTTGCAATTTCCTCTTAAGTGATGAGAGCACTAGGAGTATCTTTTGTTCTACTTTTTGGTCTTTGACCCTGGTTCCTGATATAAAGTTTCTAAATCCCTTGGAATTTCTTGGGTGATAGGAGCATCTGTTGTTTTAATGAGATGACTCTTGGTGGGTTCCTGGGTGGGGGCTGGTCACTGACCAAGCCATAATTAGAAGCTTGAAATTTTTAGCCCCCCTGCCAACAATTCTCCAGAGAGGAGAGAGAGTCTAGAAATAGTTAATGATTGATCATGCTTATGTGATGAAGCCTCCACAAAAATCAACAGATAGAGTTTGAAGAACTTCCAGGTTGGTGAACGTGTGGAGGTGCTGGGAGAGTGACAAGGTCAGAGAGGTCATGGAAGCTTCCTGCCCCTTCCCATACATCTTGGTTTATGCATCTCTTCTGTTATTCTATATCCTTTAACATGTCCTTTTATGATAAACTGGTAAGCAGTAAGTAAACTATTGTCCTGAGTTCTGTGAGCCACTCTAACAAATTGATTGAACCTGAGGAGGGAATCATGGGAACTTCCCATTTATGGCCTACTGGTCAGAGCACAGGTAAACACCTGAACTTGGGATTGACATCTAAAATGTGGGACTGAGTCTTTAACCTGTGGGATCTGACACCTTCCAGGTAGACAGTGTCAGAAGTGAGTTAAATTGCAGGACACTCAGCTGGTGTCTGAAATTTCTGGGCGTGGGAGAAAACCCACACACATTAGGCGACCATGGATGAAGTGTTCTGAGTATCAGAAGGTCCCCAAATGTGATTTTTCTAAAAGAATACACTGTTGTTGTCAAACGTTCCTTCAGGAACAGATAAAGTAATCTGACGAAGGTGTGTGGCATGTGTGAGCGGGGAGAGTAGCGGGGGGCGGGGAGGAGAGGGCATCCAGCCCACCCCTCAACTGGCCTCAGTTGTTCAGCATAGCAGTGTGATGGGAGACAAGGAGTTTTCCTTCATTTAGACCCCTAGGTTTGACGGTCCCTCTTCCTTGACCCTGGCCTTTTGATCTTCTTAGTTATCCAAAGTTTCTTGGATTCGAAGTAAAGCAAGAGAGTTCCTTTCCAGAGGACCAGGATGCCTGTATCTAAAGCTGTGACACTCTAAGCCTATTAGTTTTGTGTGACCTTTCAACTAGCATCCTGCTTAGATTTGGTCCTTCACAAAGACCTGAAATTCTCTGAATACTGAAAGCACTTCACAGTTTGTCTGTGTCTGTGCCCTTGAACATGAAAAAGATTTTATACAAAATGAAATAGTTTCTTGGGATGCTTGTCTATCCAATACTGATTGCCCAAAACTCGTCAGCCAGAGGCAGGGGCTGCCTACATTAAACACTATACACTCAGCCACTCAGTCATGTCTGTACACAGGATCCTCTTTCTTTCCCTCTTTCCCCAAGGCGCTCATCCAGCCACAGGAAATGGCCTGTGATGGGCCATTGACCCAGGGTCATGTATAGTCTGTCTAGCAAATTCTGACATGACCTAGCTCAAAATGATGAGCTCACCCAGAAGTTTCAACTAAAAATATCGAGAGGATGAGTTAGCAAGCACGAGTTGCTGAACCCAAAAGGGACATATTAAGAAGCAGATGAACCTGGGGGCATGCAGGATCCATGGTCATGGCATCCAAAATTAAGGGCAGGCAGGAGGCAAAACCCAAAGGAAGCACCAGCCGGGAGGCAAAAATAAGACCAAGCAGAAGAAAAGAGCATGGTTGAAGGTTCAAGAGCAGAAAAAGCGCAGCTGAAAAAATTTCCTGAATATTCTGTTTCTTTTCCTGGGTTTCTGTGCACTCTTGATAATAAACCCCTGTTTTTTTTAATTATTATTTGACCTGAATAAATATCTATTTCTTTCATCCTAAAACCAGAAGAACAGATGCCTGCATTCCTGACTTCCTTCCCCACAG
This sequence comes from Cynopterus sphinx, assembly GCA_030015415.1. Taxonomy (NCBI): domain Eukaryota; kingdom Metazoa; phylum Chordata; class Mammalia; order Chiroptera; family Pteropodidae; genus Cynopterus; species Cynopterus sphinx. Next base: position 65,102,143 of record CM057387.1, on the reverse strand, counting down.
ACGCTTGTGTTGGGGAAATCTCAGATTATTCTTCTTGTGGATTTTGGGGTCTGTTAGGTCTTGCTAACTTATCAATGACCCTACAAACCTTCCAGGCCTCTAAATTGTGGGACCGAATAATTACCACCAACACTCTTCATTTCCAGTTCCCTCGGCGGTTTGCAGACAGGGCTCTCCTTCTGGTTGAGAAATGAAGAGAGAGGTCTTTGACTCCCATGGCTTTTCCCCCAGAATTTACAAGGAGTGGAAGGAGGGATTTCCTGAAGATTTTGGATGTCTGTGCTGTAGGAGGAGGAAACTAGAAAAGGCCCATCACCCTGTCACTCAGACTATTCTTTGATTTGGTACATCAAGCTGTTGGACAATAAAAGAAAAAAAAGGCTCAGGCAGCAGCCGTTAACATCACGGCAGTGCCAGCTCACCTGGTGCTGGCTGATTAGACTGGTATCAGTCAGGATGGCCCCCAGCAGGATGGGTGTGAATCCATTCCTGCCCCAAGAAACAGGGGTGCCCACACCTGCTCATGGTCAAAACTGCCAAGGTTCAGATGGACCCACCCAGTGTGCCTTTTATTTTTCTATTTTGAACGCAGAGAATCATTGCTCAGTTGAGTGCTTTATGGGGTTTTGTATGCATGTTTGTTTGTTTTTGTATTTAGAGGTTTACTGAAAGTTGATTCTTCGGTTAGTTGCTCTTAAAAAGAGTTCTTTAATTATAAACGTGCACTGTGAGATGAATTTAAAACTTGCCACACTGATGTGACTAGCTCTGCGGCTTTCATTGTTTTCCACCTTGAAAAGCATTTGAAGCTACTTACGTGGGAAATCCTGTTTTCTTACAGTGTTATAACTCATTCCTTTCAATCCTATGGAAAATCTGACTTGAAGACTCACTGCTTAGTGCTTTAAACCAGCAAAAGCAGTTGGAATCCAGGCTGCGTGCTGAAGGAATAAACAGTTCGTTCCCTCCCCAGAGTAAAGGGGACCAGAAAGCTTTGGGAGTCCAGCTCAATGGGAACAGAAATCCCTAACCCACCGGTCACTTTAAGTGTGACTCTAATGTGAGGAGTTCTGGCTCATCTCTCCTAGCCCCGTTTCTGAGAGGCTTTGGAGCCCATTTCCCATCTTGGGTGCAGTGCAATGACTGGAACTAGACTTAAAAAGGGAAAAAGGAGTCTTGTGCTCTCTTTGCCAAGCATGAAACAGAGGCCCATTTGTGCAGCTTTTCTTTGGTCATCCCGCCTCTGTTCTGGACTAATTCACTCCATGAAAAGAGTAGGCAAGAGCCCCAGGTTGCAGCTCCCATTCACCCTCACCCCCGCCTCTCTGAGCTCTTCTTTTATACCAGTGGTAATTCCCATTAGAAGAATGTCCCCAGTTTACCTCAGAATAAAACCCCCTTCAGAACGAATGTCCAAATCATCCTCAAAAACAAGAGCTCTGATTAGCATGATGGCATTCCTTCCCTGGTGTGCAAGGGGGGCCTTGGGTCTGATGGCTCCGCAGATGAATCAGCACCGTTGCTAAGCAACCGTCTCTAACCCCAGTCCAGGACTGGCAAGATGAGAAAGGACAAGGCCACTTATTTCCCAGCCTCTGCTCATTACCAGTCACCGCTTTGTCTGAACAGACTGAATACACAAAGTTGTCTTTGGGCTTGCTCTAGTGGTAAGAGCGTCTTTCGTGACAGAGCAAGAGATCATTGATGGCCTTAAAGCAGGCAGGGTCATTTCCCGGAGCCCTGGTGAGTTGTGCAAGGGAGCACAGTGGTACCAGGATTTCACTGTGCACAGTACAGTTTCATGCACATTAGTTCACTTAAGCCATACCACCCTGGGGAGGGGGATTAGCTCTGCCTCACAGCTCAGAGAGGTGAAGCGACTGGGATAAGATCACACAGATTTGAAAAGAGCAGATAAGTCAGGTCTGGGTCCTGGCTCTGTCTCCTCTAGAGCTCTGGCTCATTCTTCCACTGCACTGCAGCTGCCAGACTTCCGCCTCGCTGGTGGGGAAGGGAGTGTGGCAGCTGATTAAACAGGTACCGCTAAATATTTGCAGATTAAAAACTATTGTGTTGCTCACTGGCCGATCATAATTTGATTTCTGTTTGGCCGCAGTAGGTTACTGTTTATCCACCTAGTTATGCTCATCTGGTGTTTATGGAACAAACAGTCTCCCCAGCTGCGCACAGAGGGGATGAAGTCAGGTCATCGCGTTCTCTCAGTTCTCTCACCCCTCTCCCAGTGCGCCCTCCCCAGTCCACTGGGCAACAACAACCCCTTCGTGCAGGAGCTCAAATGAGCTTCCTCCTTTTTCTTTCCAAAAGCTCTTCTCATCCTCTCAAACTCCTCTCAGCAAAGCCTTCATGATTCTCCCCTGCGAGTATATTGCTCCCCTCACTGTTCTCAGAGCATTTGCAGTGTGGTAGACACTGCAATACACCACGCGGATCCCCCTAATCTGAAGACTTGTTACCCCAGCTACTGGGGTGCTGTTGGCAGATAGCCTTCAGCTGTCCAGATCCCAGGGATTGCCCCCTGATGCCCAAGTCTGCCCCTTTCTGGTGGCATGCCCCTTTCTGATCGATCATTGCAGAGTGTGACATTATCTCACCTAAGTCTGACAGACTTTCTAGCACTAGAGCTCCCTGTATGTCACTGAGGCCAACAGCAGGCCTATGTTGCAATTCGACATCTCCCTTTGTCCATTCTGTTTCCTCCCCCTCCATTCCATAGATATTGATCCCAAGGGCACCCTGTATGCACAACTCTGTCTCAGAGTCTGCTTCCTGGGGCTCTGACTGCCAGGTTCTTCCTTAGGCCTTCTCTGTACAGGACTGTTTGCCCTTTTGACTCTGAACTCCTCAAGGGCAGGAGCTGAAATGTTTATTTCCAACCCCAGTGCCTAATCTGGGCCTTGGCATACAGTGAGTGATGTTTGTGGAATGAATAAATGTAGTCACTTAAAAGTTATTGTGAAATGAGAGGAACTAAGAGACTGGATGCCTATGGATGGACACCTTCGCCAGTGACTTTTGTTTATTATTGTCTTCCCAGAAGAGAATGCATCTTCATTATCCTCACAAGCAACTCCACTTTCCAAACTGGGTCTTGGCTGGACACCAAACTCTCTCTTTCTTTCTGGACTAAAAACTGGGCTTTGTGTGGTCCCACAGAAGCTATTGAAGAAAGATGAGAAACCAGGATTAAGAACTATGTCAGCAGCTTTGCCATGTATGGCTAAAAGCTGGTTATTTCAGAAAAACAATCCTTGCTCTGTAGCTTCCTTTATGTATGGATACTCTCTCTTCATCGATTTCTATTTATTTTAACTTTTGTAACTTAAAAAAATTACCTTGTTTCAGTTAAGATAAATGTTTTGCTCACACTGGCCAGATAAGTCCCAGGGACCACCTGCTGGGAGTGCCCTCTATGCCGGCCACAATGGAGGAATGTTATGCAGAGTTGGGCCAGAGTTAGCAGTCAAGGCGAAGAACGTGGGAAGAACAGCGACTCCTTTCCCTTCGTTGAAGGCAGTTCAGAGGCAGGGGTTCCCGTCTTTATTACCCCTGACAGAGTGAGGAGAAAGGAGCCACCTTCCAAGGGGGAAAGCTCTCATAAGCTAGATACGAGGACCCCACTGGGCACTTCGAAGCACCATAGGTCTCAAGTCTTAACGCTTAAAAATCTCAGGGTTATTATGTCAGGCGCTTTGGAATAACTGTCCCATGTCTACTTTTGAAGAAGCCTGGACCTAGCTGCCACAGGCTGTAAAGGGTCTTTGCCGGGCTGTTCGGGGGCTGGAAGGAACTTGGCCCAAAGGAAAAAATCAACAGAGTCTTGTCCCCTCACAGAGGGTCTGCATCCTCCCCTGAGTAGGCCAGGCACGTTCCTTATGTCACCTCAAACTCAAAGTGATGCCCTCTGACATGACAAAGGGGGCCCTTCCTGAGGGACGATGAATCTCTAATTTGCAGCTGTGCAGCTGTGTTTGTGTGACCATCAACATACAAACAAGGTCTGCCTGTGTTCTGCATAGCAGACTCAGAAGATAATCAAAACACATCTTCCCTCAGTGTTCTTTACAATCGTTTACTTCATTGATCCTTCGCTGGCCCTGGACGAGAGCCTCAGCAGACCTCAAGAATATTTTGTTTATTTTCAGGGAAAAAACAATCCTAGAGTCATTTTAAGCAGGAACTACTGACTCCATTCAGCAATGAACGTGTCCACTTTGTGAGAGCAATCAAAACTCTGAACCTAATTAGATAGCAGACCCTGTCTCCTTCCCTAGTGGGCCCGCCGTGGGCTGGAGGCAGCTGTGGAGAACTGGATGACAGTCTTGTTGACTTCCCTGCAGCCCCTCTGGGGCTGGCATATATGGAAGGAAGAAGAGAAAGGTGAGGAAATCTTACGTCAGCTGGGATTGTCATAAGCTGGCCTCACCTTTCAGGGCCTGCCATTTATCTACAGCTGGCTCTCCATTTCTTGGAGTGCTTTCCTGAGAAATTTATAGGTTCCCCATCAAGTACCCCTCTCTGGCTTGCCCTTGTCCCCAAGTCAGGGTATTTCTATTTTGAGGGGTTACTGGCACTCCTTCTACAGCTCTAGGGCATTTACCTCCAACTTCCCGCTGCTGAGGTTTCTCCTCCAAGAGACCCTTAGGCCAAGATCCTGGGTGCCCCTACGTGAGACCTCTCTCCTTACAGTGTGTTTCCCCAATACTACACAACTGTCACCCCAACAAACTTGGAGTGCTGGCCAACCCTTCCACATCAGCTGTCTCCTGGCTCAGCTTCCAAATCAGGTGGTCAGTTTTTCGGCCTCCCAAGAGGAACCAAAGCCTAGTTCTTCATTATGTGGGTCACATATGGAGCTCTTTGGAAGATGAGGAAGCAGCAGTATCCCCTTCCTCAGGGAAGAGAGGTGATGGGCCCATAGACCAGCATCCTCCATGAAGTTCCTCCTCCTAGATTCCTCTCTCCTCCCCACCATCCTGGCTCCTTTCTAATCTCTAAGTGATGAGGAAGTTCAAGAGTCACAGAACAGGCTCTCTGACATTTCTAGTGAAACCATGCATGTGGAGATTTGACATTTTAAGCTGGGATTGCAAATCCACTGTTTTGGTGTATAGTTGAAGCTTCAATTTAATGTCTAGTTATATAAAATTTATGAACATTGCTTGTTGGTCCAAATGTTGATTCTTACATTCTAATTACTGCCAGTTATTAACACAAAAGCCATATGGTTCACAGGGAAGACACTGCGAATAAACTTGCAGTTTACCTGGTGAAGTCAAAATTATCAGGAAGTGGCTAGAGTTATGAGTGAAAAGGCCTTTTCTACGATACTTCTTATACAATTGAGGGACTCAAGGAGTGAAAATTCATGACCACAGCCTCTGCTCTCTGTGGAGTGAGGGGGGAGAAAGAAGAGCTGGAAATCGATCCAGATGTTGGTTTAGGTGATATCATATCTGGAAGGGGTTGAATAGTAGAGAAACCCTTCTGCTTTCCCAGCCTTCTGCAATTTGAGTGGCAAAGTGGTGGAGGTCATGAATTCTAGAGGCAGTCAGCTCTGGATTTGAATCTGAGCACTGCCACTGGTGATCTATGTAATTTTGGGAAAGTTTTTCACTTTCTTGAACTTCAGAGTCTTCAGTGAAATGAGAATGTTGCTTACCTCATGTGGAACATTTGTGATAATGACATTGTGTCTCACACTGAATCAGAAGACCTCTGGGGAGGACATACATGTTAAAGCATCTGGTAAAAGTCATAAGAAAACCTCTCAACACTGAGCTAGAAAAGAAGGAACATAGGAAAAGGTACCTATTGATCACAGGCTAAGTGCCAAGCTAAGACTTTAAGAGTCTTCTTTAAAAGAAATTTCTCATTTAATATTCAGAGTATATCTATGAAATTGGTAGTTTTTAAAGGAAAAAAGTCAAAGCTCAGAAATATTTTCTCTTTTTGGTTTAGATTTGGAGGCATGTAGCAGAAAAGCTAAAATAATAATGACTTAAGTAAGATAAAACTGTTTTTCTCTCACACTTGAAAGAAGATTGAAGATAGACAGCACAGAATTTATGAGGAATTACACAGTGTTAGAACCCAGACTCTAAGGCAAGGCCCTGGGAGAGGTAAAGTGAGATGAGAGGTCAAAGTAAAGGGTTGGGGAAATGATCAAGGAAGAGAAGGCATTTGAACTTGACTTTGAGGAACAGTTAGAACATCGATTAAAGTAAATAGGGAGATGGTCAAAGGGCACCCCTGAAAGAGCAAGAAATGTGAGCAAGAAAGAGCAGAGAGAACCAAGGAAAAGTAATTAATCTAGAACCATTGGAGATTGTGGAGGGCAGAGAGACTAAAGGATAGTTATGAACATGGGGGTGTGGTGGGGTGAGATGAAAGTTAAGACTGGACAGACAGGCTTTAACTAGCTCAGACTTTACCTACTGATTAAGACTTAATTATATAAAAAAAGACTTTACTATGTAGGAAGTAGGGAGTCATCAAAAAGTTTTGATGAGGGATGACACAATGGGCTTCCCTTTCTGGCCTATTTTCTTTTAATAGTGTTAAACAGCAGACATTCTCTAAGGGAGCCAAAGACCAATAGAAATAATCCATAGAGAGAGCTTAGAGGCATTTTCAGTTTTCCATGTTGGAAACATTTGTATTTCAGCGATGACAAATTCTCATGGACAAAAAAACTCAAAGTGGGGCATGAGCACCTTTCTCTTCCAAAGAGGCTGGCAATGGCCAATGTCACTGGGGAGAAGACTTTGGTGACATGTTCAGATCTGGCCTCTCTCTGTGGGTTAGACTTAGCCTGGCTACCTCGGAGCAGGGTACCTCACTGGGATAGCGGCTGAGCAGGTGAGCATCTGCGGGGAAATAAGAGCTTTCTCTGCCTGTGTTCAAGGCATCAGGAAAGCAGGTCTCCTCTCCCGGAGGGAGTGAGGATGGTAGTAGGGTGGGTGACCTCTGTGGCAGATACATTCCTCATGTCCCCTGTCATTTCCACCTATCGTGTTCCAGTGCCTGAGAGTGGATTGTCAGTTGACTTTCTCCTTTCATTTAAATACTGTTTAGTCCTCTATGGAGCCATAAGAGTTGGCGATATGCTTTATTTTACTCTAGAAAATTTATTTATTTCTTTGGCACTCACTGAAAATATGATGCATGGAGACCAAAAGAGTAGGAAGATGATTTGAACTCATGAAAGACATAAGTCATAGCGATATTTCCCTTATTGTCCACAATTTGAGAATTTTGTAGGGTTGCTGGGTAAAAAAATATATATTTGAATTTTGATATATATTTTTCATTTTCATAGAAAAAACACTATAGTCTCATGAAAAGTTAGTAAATTTTTTCATTGTTTAAAATGGCAGCTTTGAACAGATATTTTTTAAAGACATTGTCCTGAAACTAAGGTTTGAGAGATCAGTAAATGCATAAAGTAACATCCCATTTATCTGGACCATCAGAGAATGAGACATTTCAGAGAAATAAAATATTCAAGTATTTAAGTTGTATCCCTTGATGCTTGTGTCGAACACTTTTAATGGAAAATTTCCCCAAATCTCTTGTGTGCTCGTTGCTTTCCGAAACAACAGTGCAGTGGGTATCAGGTCCTATTTGCCTTGCTGGCTTAAGATTGTCCTTATGAAAGCCAGGTAGGGGATCATCTTACACAAAGCATACCAATTGTTTGCCCCGCCAGTGGTTTTGGTCCAGTAATGCTCCTCTATCATTGCCTGGACAAGAGCCTTAGGATGTTTCATAAACTATAAAGTGTGGTACCCCATTTCTGGTGTTGGCATTAGGGATCTCAGCCCCATAGAGAGCTGGATTGCTTAGGCTGTTTTGCTCGTAATGGGAAGATCAAAATTCAAATTCCAGTCTTCTCCTTGCTATATAGCCCGGGACAAGTCATTAACACCTCTATGCCTTGGTTTCCCTCTAACCAAAATAATAGCAATCTCACCCTACCCAGGGCTGAGGATTAAACCGTGTCATTGTCATAAGCTATCAGATGCCATGCAAATGTTAGCTCATTTAACTAAAACACAGCTACCATGCTTGACTCCTACCCTAGGTAGATATTTAATCAGGAGTAAGTTGATCAGGCACTCGTGAGTTTGGAATGATGTGGAGGGCAGTTGCTTATGGTAAGGAATGACTCTGGCAGATGCACCAGAATCGTTCAAGGGAGAGGAAGTCTCCTCTAAATTTCCTACTTTGAAGCTTAGTGCTGGGGACATTGTGGCGGATGAGAGTTGGGGTGCAGCAGCATACTCAACTTCCCTTTCCCTTTGTCATCACACAAAGAAGGGAACGAGCTCCCAAAATATCTCTCAGAAGTCACATTAGTTTACCACTGCTATGCTTCCTGGCATTTTTCAGGTGTTGTTAAGTGTCTCTAGTTAGGGATGTGTTATTCTCCTTTAAGAGCTCCCAACACCTCTGGAGGGCAGCCTGCGGGCTGTTTCAGCACTACATGGGTCTGAGCTATAATGAGATGACCTCTGATTCTATCTTAACTCCCATCTGGATTTATGGGCTCCCATTGGGGCACAGAGGAAGGAGTCGAGGGAACAGTCAGGCTCACCAGTTGGCCAGTCAGCTTAGGGAGATGTCCAGTTGGGGTTTGTTTCATAAACTGGGAATCCGCTCAAAGCCTGGACTTGATAACATTCCCTGTATCACCTTGCAATGGCAGCCACGTTCTTATTGTGTATTTCAGGCTCAACTACAGACCAAGCAAACAGCTATGCCTTGCTAGGCAAGGAGGCGAGGCAAGGAGGGGCCTGGCTCACTGAAGAGCACTTTCTCTTAATAAGGAGGAATGATATTTGGGGGAGGGAGTTTGGATGAGAACATTATGTAAGATTTTGAGTCCAAAATGTTGGGTCATTGTTCCAGTTTGTGATTTAAATTATTGAATTTTTAAAATGCTATTTTAATGCTATTATAAAATAATTTAGTTTTATAAAATAATTTAGTTAGAACATCTTCTAAGAAAAACCCAGACTCCTTTGCCATAAAAACTAATGAAACAGTTTGTAGAAGAAACACACTGGTAGAAATTCTAAAAGCTGACTTGTGGGAACAGTGGACGGTAGAAATAAACTTTTTATCTTGAACTTCTAGTAGAAGTAAACACAATAAATTAAACAGCCTAGAGAATTCATGAAGCTGAATCATAAAAAAATAAACACAGAATCCTGTGGTTTGGGTTACATAAAGATAAGTCTGTTTCTTTAATAATACGCTCTTTCCTATTATAAAGAGTTCATCGAGGAATTGCTGCAAATGGGTTTCTCTCCACTATTCTCATATTTCCCTATTATCACTAAAAGTGCCTACTTCACAGAATGTGAAAATTAAATGAGATGTTATGTGTCACTAAGTCTGACACACAAGCAAAAGTAAATAAGTACAATTAATCCTCTGAACTGAGCTTTTCTTCTCTCTCCTTCTTCCTTCTCCTTTTATCATCCTACTCTGCTTTGCTGGTTTTTATTGAAAACTGATTGTGTGCCCTTGGCCGGTGCTAAGGTGGTCTTGTTCTCCAGAAGCTTTTCTCATTCATTCACTCAACCAATGAGCTCCGGCTATGTGCCAGGCTCTCTTCCAGGCCTTGGAGACTCAGTTTTGAGGATGACAACAAGTCTTTATTTTCGAGGTTAATAAACCAAGTGATGAATTAATCTATGTTATAATTTTGAGTACTGTTAAGTGCTATGAAGAAAGACAAAGAAGGATAACGGGATAGAGAACAGCAGGTGAGGGAAGGGGGCTATTTTATGGGAAATACCAGGGAAACCTCTCTGGAGAAGGCATCATTTGATCAGAATCCTCAATGAGGTAAGGAGTAAACCCCCAGGAGAATCTGGGCCAAGCATAAAGCAGAAACAGAAGGAATATCATGTGCAAAGGCCCTGTGGTGGGAACAAGTTTGTCATCAATTTAGGAAAACAAAAGGCCAAAGTGGCTGGAGCAGAGTGAGCTGCAAGATGTTTGTTGGAAGTGAGTCTAGAGGTATGGTCAGGGGCTAGGTCACATAGGGCCTTGTGGGACATGCTAAGGAATTTGTTCAGATTGTATTCTAGGATTGATGAGAAGTTATTAGAGTTTTGAGTCATGGTATCATTTATGTATTTTTAAAAAGTCACTCTGGCTGCTGGAGAATGTAGGAAAACAAGGGCAGATGCAGATATAACAATTAGGGTGCCTATAAAGGGATGCAGAGGCAATGCAGATGGTGTTTAATGCTCTAGAACCAGATGGCCAGGGTTGGAAGCAGGGCTCTGCTGTTCATGAGCACGGTGAACACGGACAAGTTAAATTACTCCGCTGTGCGTTGGTCTCCTCATCTGTAAAACGGAGATGACAATAAGGGCTTCCACTTTGTACGATTCTAGGTAGACTCACCCCCTGGAGCTCAGCGAACACGGTGTGAATGGTACCACTTGGAGCCATGTAACACAGTGGTCTTGATCATGATGCCTATCTCACTGGGCTAAACTATCAAAATATGGAAAATGCTTAGAACTTTACTTGGCATCCAAAAAGAGCTCAACTAACATTAGCTATTATTTGCAGTTGAAGTGTGAGAGGATGGTAGCTTTGCTTAAAGTGGTAGCATTGGGGAGCGATGATAAGTGCTAAAGTTTGAAATAAAATTTGAAGAAAGTCTGTGCTCACTCCCAAGGACACAACTAGAACTGATGATGACACTCACTTGCACCTCCTTGCAGGACCTCTAGGTGTGTTTTCTCAGTCTGATTCATTTTGGAGCTGAGTTTTTCAGCATTTCCTCTACCAGTATGTTCCTCATCTAAAATGATGATTGTGTGTAGTATATGTTTTATAGTAATTGTGAGGATTAAACAAGATACTACATGTAACCCCTAGCTTAGCACCGAGTACATTTTAAGTTTTAATAAAAAAGTGTTAGTTAACTTTATTGTCATCGTCATCAACATCATAGTCATTATAATCATCTGAGCAGCTCAATGTTTATACGTAATAGAGGCATAAATCTGTGACTACACAAGAGAGAAAACTCAGAGGTTTTCCCCTCTTGTGAGGGTAGCTAAAGAGCCTAGATGTCTTTGAGGGTTACTGTCTTGAGGCCACAGTCCTTAGGTACTTTGGGTCATTTCTGAAAGGCCTGTCCTTGTGCCTTCAGACACGCTTCATGGCCCCCAAAGGCTCAGAAAAGAACCAGCCCAACAAAGAAAAGAAGCATCAGGACATAAATGAAGGCATGTGATGAGTCAAAGGCATGATTCATCTTTGTTTCATTAATTTCACCACTCACAGAACTCAAGTCCATCAAAGAATAAGAAATGTGTTTATGTTCTGCTGCTTTTTCTCACCCACTTGGCTCTAAGGAGTCTCAAACACGAGTATTTGGAGGAGGTAGGGGTACCCAGCAGGCCTATGAGCTGCAGATACCTAACTCCTCCCAGGTCCTACTCCTCCCCCAGCTGGTTGTGGGTAGCTCTGGGTAGCTGCTTTGCCCCCATCAGGCCTTAGGTGTCAGTCACATTGCTGTCAGGTTACTCACGCACTATGAGGTAATCTCATTTTATTTGTTCTTGGATATGTCAGCCATATAATTCCTTCTTCAAAAGGTGTAAAAGTGGGACTCTGGCCAGAAACTCAACAAAAAGAGATATCATTTTCTCATTCTCGGGCTTGGTGATGATTCCTGCTGTAAGCGAGTCATTCTGGAAATGACTCAGCCTTTCTCTTCAGTGTTAATAAGATTTTACTGCTTTCATTCCTAACTCAGACTGGCTTGGAGGAATGTGGAGATCATGGAGCTGTACCCAAGCATGTCACTATGGAACTGTTTACCTGACTTACCCAGATCCTAAGCAAACAGGGTCCATTCCAGCCCATTGCCTTCTTTCCAAGTTGGCTGCAGTCTTAGCCCAATTCACATGGGCGGCTATTCACGTGGGCAGCTATTACCTACACCCTCATCTGCCAGGAAGCTGAGGCCACGGTTCTTCTTTCTAAGGGCAATTCAGGCTTTTGAACATGGTTGTTGAGTAGAACTCACAATAAGGCATCTGAGCTCTCTTTGCATCTCTTAGCATCTACCAGGCTCTGTGTCTTTTTGGGAGTTCCAGTGTGAGAGTTGATCCTCATATTAGGGTTACTGGAAGACCCTCTGTTTTTCTTTGTTTCTACTTTGTTTTGTTTTTAGTTGAAGCAATCACTCTGGGGCCACATCTCGGGATCCCGGCAATTTAGAAGCAAGCCAGATTCCATTCATTTATTTGACAGACATTGTCGATTACTTACCCAGTGCCCCGTCGTCGTGCGAGGCATTACAGATGGAGAGACAAAGGGATAGTCCCTAACATCAGAGACCTCAAGGTCTAGTGTATGGGACAGATGAGAAAATAAATAATTGCAGAACAGTGTAGGCAGTTTTGTAACAGATCTTCAGGTACTGCAGGGACATTCAGTAGGTATCTGAGCCACACTGGTGGTCAAGAAAAGATTCCTAACAGAAGCCATGAATAAATGACTCTGAAAGGGTCCATAAAATATATATATAATCAGAGAAGGGCCAGGAAGGAGGCAGAGGGATGTTTCCAAAGAGAGAGGGAACAGTGTGAAAAGCATGTGGACAAAGCCAGCTAGCTGTGACCACCACCATTCATGTTTTTCTTCTTCCTGGGCATACAGCTGGATTATAACTCCTGGTCTCCCTTGCGGGTGTGTGTGGCCATATCACTCAGTTCTGGCCAATGAAAGGCATGTAGAGATGATGGTGGGCCTGGCCCAGAAGACCCTCTCACATGCGCTCTTCCCTTTGCCTTCCTACTTCAATTAATCGGGAGCAAGCAGGAGTCAGGTTATGAAGGGTCCTGTGTGCTGCTTGAAGAAACTCTAAAGTTGAGTGCAAGAAATAATCACATTTAGTTTTTAGAATAAATAAGGCCGCCCAATACTAGTGACAAGGGTGAACTTTACCTGAGACCTGTGCTTCTGGAAAAGAGTAATGCTTAGGAAATCCCTTACCCGTTTGTCTTCCCCATCTTTTTGTGTTTTACCTCAAAGGACCACCCACCCTCAAATGTTTGAGATAGGACTCATCTCTATCTTGCCTCAGGGCTCCTATTAGACTCCAAGATGACTCCCTTGTTTACCTTCTTGTTTAAACCCAGGCCTCGCTGCCCTTTTTTTTGAGGCATTCTTCATGAACATTCTTTTAATTTCAATAACCTGAATAAAAACATTGCGTTAATTGTCTGGTGCATTTTGCTTGCACTTTAACATAATAACCCTGGACGAGGAGTCAGAATCTCCTAAGTGAAACTTGTTTCTACTTGACAGTAGACCGTCATCTACTTTATTTTTCTTTAACTTTTATTATATATTAATTTATCATTAGTCATTCATGAAAATATAAACTTCTTTGAGGAAAGATCTTGTTTTCTTGACCACTTTCTCTCCAAAGGCCTAGAACAGATTCTGGCACACATAGGACCTCAATGATTAGGAGAAATTATGGCATGCCACCTCTCCCCTTCCCCAGCCTATCTGAGCTTTCTTCCATTCTTCCTTCCTTGGCTCTTCCTGCCCTTCTCTCTCTCTCTTGTCTCCCACCCCTTTGTGTGTTTCACTGTGTCATCTGCTCTAGTCTCCCTCTGCTGATCTGTCTGAACTGCCTGCCTCTCTCCTCTTTCTCTTTTTAAATCTCTTTCCTAATACTTTCCTTTCTCTCATTTTTCCCTCTCTTCTCCTTGAGGCTGGCAGTTCCTTCTTGTTCCATAGGCCCCTATTTTTCAACCAAGTTGTTTACTGGGAAAGGTGAAGGGCTAGGTGAGAGGGCTTCCTCTCCAGAAGGAGGGGTGAGCTCACCAAGTCTGAGTCTGTATCTGCTGGATAGGCACAATTCTAGTTAGTTTGGACACATATTTAGCATGCCCTTGAAAGTTAAAGATTCACTAAGAATTGGACAAGCTGGTGTTTTGGAAACAATCAACAAGGGGCCACTAAACCTTGCTCCAAGCAAGGTGCTAACTAGGAGCTAGGGAACTAAAAAGAACTCAGACTAGGCCCCAGCTTGGCTGAGGAGCCTCTTCTCTTGTTAAGCCCTTGCACCTGCTCCCCTCCCAGTCCTCTCACCAGGACTGAGAAAAGGTGTCCCAGTCAATGACTGTAGATTTCCTAGAGCTCAGAGTTAATATTGATTATCTGGACACTCGGATGTGGCTGCAAAAACAGAAAGATGCTGTCTTCTGCAGCTGGCTGACTTGTTCTGTTTCTAAATGGAGTATAAGTGTCTCAGTCGAGTCTGGGAAAAGCCCTCCCTCTAGTTTCTTAATACATATCAGCTGAATTGATTTAGATACTGGGAAGCTGTCAGAAAAGCGTGATGAATAAAACCTGCACTATGATGCCACTTCGTCTGCAGGCTTGGGAAGTTGCACACGTTAGCGTACAGTGCTCAGGAGGCCCAGCGTGAGATGGACGCCAGACTGAGGTAAGGAGAGAAAAAAGATCGTTAATTTGTGCCAGTGTGGAAACTCCAAGCAGATGCTGATCCACTCAGCGTAAAAACTGTTTATAGTAAATGCAGCATAAAATTCATTTTGTAACCAGTTTTATAAATGAGATGGGCCAGAATCTTTCTGGGAAGTGCCTGGAACAATCGTGTGGCCTCCTAAGGTGGGTCCTTGTACTTCTGAAGCTGTGGGGAGGCAGAGAAGGATGAGCATCTTTTCCTGAGCTCTGGCATTTATATCTGTGGTTTGGGAAGGAAAACAAAGAGAGAGCAGCAGTAATGAGTAAAGGAAATAAATGTTCTCCCAAGAGGATGATTCTTGGAGCAAAAACGGATTTGAGGGCGGAAGGAAGGGGTTAGCAGAAAGGGATGTGTGGGTGTTTTTGAAATACCTCCTGAGTTCCTTCAGAAAAAGAGCTCTTTCTACAGTCTTGATGCCTCTGTCCCTTCTGCCCAATAAATTTGCCCAAAATACCCACCAAAACTATCCTCATGAAGACTTGTTCGTTTAGTCATCCCTTCCTTATTGGTGATGGTCTCCCTACTCACATTTCACTCCCACTACTGACTCATATGTAGCCTTAAAAGAGTTTTGCACCTTGGGAAGATAATTTAATAACACCAAGGTTGCTCCCTGGCCTGTATGCTGTTTAAGTTGGTGTGTTCCGAGGGCGATAACAACACCTGAAACCAAAGTTCATAGCCCAAGTTAATGAATATTGAAAATGAAGGCCCCAATTGCATTTCCATATCTTCTCCCATCAGTCAGGATATTTATAAAATGTTTAAGTAGCAAGGCCAAAAAAGATTAATTTGAGTTACTTCTGTCTCTATACAAAATAGCATTTTCTATGTTTCACATTTCAATATTAAGATCCCTTAAGTCAGTGGTCCCCAATATTTTTGGCACCAGAGACCAGTGCTCCTATGAGAATCTAATGCCTGATGATCTGAGGTGGAGCTGAGGCAGTGATGCTAGCTTTCCTCACTTGTCTGTCCCTCACCTCCTGCTTTGCAGCCTGGTTTCTAACAGGCCACGAACTTGGTATCAGTCCATGGCCCAGGGATTGTGGACCTCTACCTTAATTTATTAAAATTTCAATAGCAATTAAGCAACATGAGTCAAGGGAGAGGGAAAGGGTAAATGTTTTAATATTTATTGACTGACTGCCTGTGCTGTGCTAGGCACCAAAGGTTTGTTGAACACATTTTCACCCTCACAAGAATAGGATATTAAGAAGTATGATTAGCCTACGGCCATGCTATCCTGAACAATCCCGATCTCATCTGATCACAGAAGCTAAGCAGGGTCAGGCCTAGTTAGCACTTGGATGAGGGACCACCTAGGAAGATCAGGTGCTGTAGGCACCTGGGAAAACACATACCTAAAAGTTTACTTCGAACAAAGACTAGGTATGCCTTTATAAATTGCAGACTTGTCAAAGTCATAAACTCTATTATTCTTTCTAATGCATCAATTTCTTTGGCAGTTGAAGAAAATGTGAGTATTTAGAGCAAAATGCCTTAAGCCAGTTTGACTATATTAAATTGTTTTCATTTTGTAAATACATTCAGAATGTCTGAGAATTAAAAATTTTTCACATGTAATTTCATGCAGGCTAAATTTGGAATCAAAACAAAACAAAATGCCTACCCAAATGATAAGACTGAAATAGTTTAGAGAAAGGCCTTCCCAACCTTTTGTGTAAATTTAAAGTCTTTTAATTATTTTCATAAGTCTGCATTCTTGAAAGTACATTGTATGAGAAGATTGTGCCCTGATTATAACTGCAAGTGGAAATATGTATGTAGGATTTTATTTTTCCTGGCTTCAAGGAGCAAAACCTTGTTTATCTAGAACGAGAGAGAAAAAAGAGATGGGGAGTTGCGAGGATGTATTACATTCCTAAGTTAAATACAAATGTCTGAGACAATTATAATAGACTGAGGGTTGTATTATTGAGTTCACTTGATTTTCAGAGTTTCACTACTTTTCATTAGGCAGCTATCTGCCTTCCGGGTCACAGGTTCTCCATACACATTTGTTGATAATGATGCTGATGATGACGTTAGTCCTATTTCTATAAAGGCCCATAAAGACAAAGCTCAGTTTGGCCATACAAAAGTCCAGACTGGATCCAGACTTGAGTACTACTTTGAGGGCAGGGGCCACCCAGGGGTGCTGTTGACGTTGGACATGGGATACTCTTCATAGCACAGAACTTTCTCCCTCACTGCAGGATGTTTAGTATCTCCAGGCCCCTCCATTAACTGCTTGTAACACTTCCCAGTCATGGCACCACCCACATTTCCAAAAGCCCTTTAAGAGGTACTGCCCACCCCCTTTCTTAGTTGATAACCCGTAGAGGATTGTCTCCTTGCATCTGAAGATGTTAGCTTTGGGAACCTCGAAGAATTAAGTGTGAAAAGATAAATCGAGGTATATGTTTTTTTAAATGTTAAAGAGTTTATTTGAGTAAAAATCAACTGGAATTCGGTGGTACCAAAACAGGTGTGGTTAGGGATGCTATGAGGACAGAAGGTGAGGAAGGAAGGGAAGACATAGAGAGAGAATACAGACACAAAGAAAGAAAATTACGTGACTGGCTACAGCTTACAGACTAGGTGGTTTTGTGGTTGGTTGTCCTTAAAGTTTTGATTTCATAACCTTAAGGTATTTACAGGCTTAGATTTGGGTTTGCCTGCATAGGTTGCCACAGCATTAGAGCCACATAAGTCAAATGGGCTTCTCGTTTAATTAATTAAACATAAGAAACTTACATGCCTAACCCAACCTTAATTCACTGTTTACTTCTGCTGTGGACATGCTCCTTTCGTTGCCAGGCAGGAATAACAAATACATCGGGATCTTCTTGTTCATGACTGCTGTCTACTCCAGACTTTCCTACTAAATTACACACGAATGCTGCAGGCCTGGTGCATTAGAAGACTTTGGGGTTATTCTCTGAGAAGAAAACATTCCAGCAACTTGGAAAGTGGTGTAGAGCCAAAAAGACAGAACAGCAGCACAGAGCAACATGCCGTTCCCGCAACACTGCTGGGTGTAGCTGTGGGTGCAAGATGATCTCAGCTGATGCAACACCTTTGTACTTGCCCTTGAATCTTAAGCGCGCACCAGGAAGCCTCTCCCTGTACCTTTCCATCAGACTCTGACACTCCAGTGGCACCTCCACCCTGACTCTGCCTGATCCCAATTGTTTCCTTTCATCTCCTATTGATATTTGTCTCTGGGCCCTTAACACATGGAAACTTTCACAGCTGGGCTGTTGTGTTATTGACAGAAACCATTTAAGAGATCTTTTAGAGAGGTTACTGAGCTTGGTTTCAGTGAGGGAGCACCTGGGATGTCCTGGTATAGTCAGGTCTGCTGTCCCGAGAGTACTAAGTTGTATCTGTTTATTTTTGTAAGGCCACATAGCTTCCTATTTTATTTTCAAGTACACCTAGATCAGAGGGCCAATCTGGGCAGCTTCTCTAAGGTGGTTTGTAACTGCTTCCTTGGAAACGATAATTTATCTAAAATGGAGTCACTACTCAGTCCATGGGAATATAAATATTTGAACCACCAAAAGCAATGCAGAGGATTCACGAAAGTCTCTTGAAATTTGGAGAAAGTCATGTAATGGTGAAGAAAACAGTTGTTGGCATTCTGGACTCAAGTCTTAAATTTACCCTATTGGCTTTGTGAGCTTGGGAAAGAAAATTAACCTCTTCGAGAATCCTGATTCTCAGCTATTACATAAGGATAATAATATAACAAGAGATTATAACGGGGTTGTTGAGAGGATTACGTGAAACAAAGTAAGTGAAGAATTTTGCTAATTCCTGGCATGTAGTAGGTACATTGTAATTATTATGATGATTATCTCAGTGTAAGGAAAAATAGACACTTTCAGTGGTAGAGAGAAAGAAGGGGGAAAGAATAGTTGAGGCAAAAGAAGTAAAAACTTCCTTTATAATTACAAATTTATTGGCATCCAAAATACTGTTATGGCTTCAGAGAAAAATAGGAGCACAAGAAAAAAAGCAAAAAAATAGTGGGATGTATATGTAATTAAGTAATGAAATAGATTTAAGAATGAAGAATTGAAGTCCTCCAATTCTTGGTGGGCAGGCCTGGCCCATCAAGACCTGTTAATCCAATTCTCTAGAGATCAAAAGGATTTCTTGCATTCCTTAGAGGGCAGCAGAGTGGCCCTAGCCTGCACCAGCCGGATCTAAGGGTGGGGCTTCCAAAATCCCCAGATTGATCTGTGAATAACAAAGCCGCTTTCTGGATTAGCACAAAGATCAAGGTTTGCTTTTTTTCAAAAGGCAGGATTGGAGCAGCTCATGAGGCAGTGCATTTTATGGTTAATGCCTGAGGAAATGGATAAGTACTGGACTTGATTTTAATTTCATGAAAAAAAAAAAAATCTGCTAGCAGTTGTATTGCCTGTTAGAAAGCCTCTGGAAGGGTGGGTCTAAAGGTTCTGGAGAATGAATGACAGACATTTGAGTAGCTCTCTGGGGACATAGGTGGAGGTACAATGTGTGTAGGTGTTAGGGAGGTAAAAAGTTCTTTGATCAAAACTCACCTACCATTCACCGAGCCCCACACCTCATTGGGCGGCCTCTCAGGTCTCCTTTCTTCGGAAAGCATTACTAACCCTAGCCCATACTGATAATAACATATGAGTGTGGTAATATTAACTACTGTAATTACCATTTATGTAATGCCTACCAGTGGTAGGCACTGTGTCTTATAACAAGCAAAACAGGTTGGATTTTTCTGTTTCACAGACAAAGAAATAGACTTAGAGAGGTTGGAATGTGTACAGGGCCACACAGCCTGCTGCAGACAGAGTTGGCATTGGGGCCCTGACTTTCTTGAGGGCAAAGGTCTTGATGTGTCTTTTGTATCCTTCACAGCAAAGCCCCTCAACCTACTGTTCTGAAAAGATTCTCAGCAAGTTCTTATTCGTTAAATAATTCAAATGAATATTTGCCAGAGGTGCTAATATGGTATGTGTCATTATATGTATATCCTGGGGGTGGCAAACAAGGAATGTGGACATAATCTCTGAAAGAACTCTGGGTGCCAGCACCCACCTGTCCTTTGCTGCCAGCAGCCATGCTGCCTCCCTTTAACATCACTCTTTCACACCTCAGAGGATGCCATGATTTTGAGCTGAAACTGACCTCACAAACTGTCGGGCCCAACCCTCTTCAAGTATAAGTGTTTCCACCTATAAATCTATAGATCAATGGCTTTTTTGAGTGATGCTCAGAGAGAATGAATGAGGCAACTAAGGTCACACAATTAGGGAGTGGAAGGGCTAGAACATAAATACAGGTCATCCTTCATTTTTTTCATTATATAATAGCAAGACAGGGCATGAGGGGACCAGAAAGGGCCTTGTCCCTGCTTAGCTGACCACAGTGATGCAGTCTTCCTGAGACCTGAGGTAGCGTGATACATATCACTTGCTTGCCTGTCTTGGTCTGCTCAGGCATCACTTATCAACAGCTCCAAGTGCATATTCCTGGCTGGCAAGCAGGAATCAGTCTGTCAGGATCATTTGTCTGCCAAGAGTCAGGCCTTGGCAGTGATTGATAATGTGGACTAATGGAGAAAGTTTGTCTTCTGAAAGCTGAATTCTGCATGATTCCTTAAAGACCCATTGTGATGTTTATTCAAACAAGATACAAATTTGTGGCAGATTTCTTTAGGTTATACTCATTTGGCTTGCCTTGCTTGTATCAGCTTTCATCTGTTATACCTGTCTGAACATTCCAGGATGAACTACACATAAGGAAATTTTGGTTAATTATTTAAAAAATATGAGTACATGCAGCTGAAAACATGTTTATTGGAAAAAGTGACTTTTTAAAAGTCTGTACCAAGTTTCACCAATTTGCTGCTTTTTCTTTTCTGGAGGTAATTGTCTTACACAATAGTACTCCTCTCTCCTTGTGTTGCACCTTCCCTAAAATACACCGACATTCTCTTGGGCATATATTATGTGAAAGGCCCTGTGGGGGAAAACAAAGAATTGTGAAAATTAGTTTCTGTTCTCTAGAGATATACAGTTTAATTGTAGAAAAACAATTAAGCTGGCAGATACCAAATACTTCCTGTGTGCCAGACACTGTGCTGGATGTAGGCCATCTCATTTATGCCTCCCCCTACACCCAGCCATCTCATTTACCACCACCTCTCTCCCCTCTGGGACATGCTTGGTAAGGTGGGACTGGCAGGTGAGAGACTGAGTGGCCAACCCATCGTCATATTGCTAGGAGTGGCAGAGTTGGGACGTGGCCATGTTCTGTAGCCAGCAGGTGTCACTACTTAGTAGTAACAACTGTGTGTAATGGTTCCCCAATGGGGGGCAAACTCATGGTGAGCCCTAATATCTTACATCTTTTGGATTCCTAATAGCCCCATTAATGGTCTAAGCTTAATAAATGTTTCTTGATTGGATATAAATGTTTTAGGGTAGGGGAGCCACAATGTCTTGGGGTGCTCTGAGAGTTGACGTACACCTGACAAATCCTCTGCATAAATCCTCTGCACAGCTTGTAAATCCTCTGCACAGCTCAGATAAAATCAAGCCCAAGAACATTTCTTAGGATGGACCTTGGCAAGCCTAGCACACTGGTGGTTGGGCATCCAAAGCTACCAAGAACCCATATCTTAGGCATCATTAGATCCCATTTTCTGGAGCAACTTTAACTGTTGTCCTGGAGAGTCAACATTAAGTTCAGGAATCAGGAGCCCTTGCATAAGGATCCTTGATTGAGAGCTCAATGATTGGCAGCATTGAGGTGAAAGTAGCTTGGAGCTGGGCCAGCCCGCAAGTGCTGAAGGTAGAGCTCTGATGTTGCCTTGGTCTGGGTACCAGATAAAAGAGATGTGTGTGTGTGTGTATCATCTATCTATCTATCTATCTATCTATCTATCTATCTATCTATCATCATCATCGTCATCACCTATCATCCATCTATGTATGATCATCTAGCGAATCTCCTTTTGTTCTTTTGTTTATTTAATTTTTAAATCTTTTTGATGAATCCATAAAGTTCTACTCTATTTCTCTGGGAGAAAAGCCTTCTTCTGGGTTCCAACTGCAGATAATCGTGTGTAAAAGTTATGCTATTGGGGGTTGGGGCTGGGAGAGACAAGAATCAAAATAGCAGCCAAGTCCACAGGGGACTAAGGTCCTTCTGGAGTATAGAGTCTGTGACATTTAAAGCCATCAGAGGCATTTCCTAGCAAACTTTTAATTCCCGGGCAGAGGGCCTGGAAAAATGCTCCTCTTTAGCCTCCTTCCACCTTCCCTTCCACTTTGGTGCTTCCTTTTTCAGAAATACAGGGCGCTACCTGCATGAGTTGGCCAGGCTGCTATGCAGCCAGAGAATCCAGGGCCTGGCTAGGTTCCAGCGGCACCACGCCCAGCCCTGTGCGCCCTCAGGGAGGAAAGGTGAGATTGCCCGGAATGACTCAGGCCAAGGAAGTGCAAAGCGCAGACAGATTTGTTCATTGATTCCTCCCAGGCCTTCGCCCATGCTTACTAAGTGGTTAGTATATACAGACGGGGAGATCTCAAGGTGATAACTAGGAGTCCTGGGGACCAGCCGTCTAAGAACTGTGAGTGACAAATATGACTTGATGATCTGGTCCTCATTCCAAGCGCCAACAGCTTTTTTTTCACTTCTTTTTATTTTTCCTTCTTTAACTTGTTAGGGAATTTTTAGAAGTGTTATATAAGACAGATTAATCCAGCTTGTTCCCACGCTTAGGTCTCACCAGGATTTTTCAACATCTCCTAGTTCTCTGCCCTCCAATTGCATACACTAAATAAATGCTATGGCCAAATATTATTACATCGTGGGAGCAGTGTCCACGGTGAGCCTTGCAGAAACAGCATGTAAGAGAGCCCTGGACATCTTGGTCACAGTCCTGGGGACAGGGCAATATTCAGTTCAGTGCTTGGCCTTCTACTCGGGAGGGCAGGCCTAGCTCCAGCCTTCTCTCCCCTGAAGAGCACCTCATAGTTTTTAAGCAAGGAGCCCTGTGTTATCTCATCATCCCTGCAGTGAAAGTTGACTCTTCCGGGGCTAGAGAAAAATGGAAACCCCCGATGCCTAAATTATTGCTTCATTACAGCTTCAGATGGACAGAAAGTCAAAAAGCCATTCTCTCTCATCCTGATGATCTTTGAAGAGCCCTTCCAACTGAGCTTCCCTGGAGTGAGCCACTTAGTGTAGCATTTTCTGAGGACCTACTAAGTGCCACACTTGTGCCAGGCACTGTAGAAGAAGGATGAATGTGCTGTGTTTTGTTTCTTCGATGGCCTCAAAGGACATGCAACCCTGCAGTTGCTGAGAAAGGCATAATTATTAACCCAAAGACAGTGATAAGAGTCCACTGCTCACATAAGGTACTCAGCAGGGTCTGCTCTTCTCTTGGATTTGGGCTTGATAGAATCCTAAAGGAGGTACTTTCTGACATTCGCTCTTTCTTTCTAACACTTTTTAACCACTGTGGTTTAATGGGTTAATAAGGGAAGGGAGTGAGTGAGCAGGCTACCATGTGCTCTCATTCCCACAAGGGAGCTCTGGGAGATCATGTAGGGCTTGCCTGGCCTCATCCTCCCACCTGTGGGGCCAGGAAGCTGGAGGAGGTGTCTGAAATTCTCTCTGTCACTGGCAGAGAGCATTAACTCTCAGCAAGCCTGCCCTGCCTATGGGCCAAGCACAGTCCTGCACATGGGAAAAAGCCAAGAAATCCCTCAGGCAGAGTCACAGAATGCGCAGGCCTGTGGAAGAGTGAACATGAGTGGATGTGGACATCTAGCCTCTGCCTCATCTACCCAGGCCTAGACCTAGAGGAGCAGCACAGAGGAGGAGGCCAAACTTCCTGAGAACAAGAGGAGAATCAGCAGGCTGTGTGGAAATGGCAAAATTAAAACCCAACCCAGGGGAGAGGGATTTGGCCCCATGGGTATCAGGTTCCCTGCCTCTCACAGTGGGAGTGGGGGCAGGGCAGGGGCACAAAGTGTGGGTAGCGGGGACAGAGGTGTCATTTTATATAGTTCTCTTTTGAGAGGAGTTTCCTTATAAAAATATGGAAGTGGTCAGGGCAATATGTTTGAATTAACCTCACACACACAATGAAGTTTCCTTAGCCCATCGAGGGTCTCTGAGTACAAGCTCAGAGTATCACCTATAAGATCCTTATACCAATGAAACGCAGCTTTAGCAGGTGGCAGGGGAGGGTGTCAGGTAAGAATGTCTTTGTGGTTCCTGCTTTTCATCCCCACATAAATGTTCTCTGAGACCAGGGACTCATCTTGGACCTTCTGGAACCTGCTCCACATTCCAAGTATCAGGGACAGTTTCAGTGTTTATGCCTGTCTATTAGGTAGAAGTTTCTGTGACCTAGAAACATGTCTGTGGGAGGCTCATTTCGGCTGCAATGAGCCAGCTTTCTGGAAACAGTGGCAAGCCTTCCTGGACATCTCATGTCACCCAGACTAGACAGTCCAAAATCCTGAAACTGCACTGGGGTCTAGACTTGGACCGAATTCACATTGAAAGTTATTCTGCTTGGCTTCCAGGTGCCAGTGAGTTTGTTAGCCCATATGAGCTGTTCATTAGCATTGGAGGAAGTCAGCCCAAACTGGCAGGAAGGGAGGGATGGGGAGAGAGCCTGCCTGAGCCCTGAGCATTTGTTTGTCTAAATAGTTGGGTGCTTGGTCAGCCAACCTCCTGTTGGTGGAGCTTGTGATGCTACTTACCACAGCCTGGGGCTGGCAGGTGGAAAGGGACCTAGGATGAGCCAACAGCCACCTCTCTTCTTTTTTTCCCCCAGGCACTGAATGCAGCAAAGAGAACATTCTGGTGTAAGTCCCCTTTGTCCTCACAAGGAGAGTAGATTGAAGCCCCTGAGAAGACATGCAACTCTCTCAGTTTTCAGTGACATCACACCTGAATTTTTTAATCAGGAAAGAGATGAAGGCAAAGGAAAGGTAAAATTTCTCTTCTTGATGAAGGCTGACTTACTCGTGGTTGGGCCACCACTGCTTCAGCAGGCAAGAGATCGGAATCTCCTCTAGCTCAGAGGTCACTCATGATTGCTTCCAGCCCTGGCTTACTGAGCCCATGATACTCTTTCTTGCTTTTCTTCTTTAGGCCAACGCCTCAACCTCTTGAATTGAGAGGGAGCAGCAGATGGCCAGAGAAAATGGCCATGCTCCAAACATTCTGTCCGAGAAGAAAGCAATCAGAGCTAGACCCCCAATTCTGTACCAGCTAGAGCTGAAGCTCTTTTCTCCTCTGTTGGGAGTTTGGGCCTTTGATGCTCCTTGAACCACCTGGCAGTGGTTTGTCTTTAAGGGGTACAGGAGCTTTCTGGGGGAAGAACTCAGCCTAAGGAGAGAAGCAGGCATAGTGAGCCAAGCCAAGAGCAAAGGGTTAGGTGTGGGAGGCCAGACGTGATTCTGACTTCAGCCTGGGTGGGTCTGTTCTCAGCCTGACCCCTTTGACACATTATCTGGAAGGGGAGAAAGGCCTGCTAGAAAAAATATATAAAATAACATTTTTTAAATTGTAGCTTTGTCCCTCCAATCACCAAGTTGGTACCTTTGGGCAAGCTACCTAACCTCTATGCTGGGCGCCCACATCTACCAATGATGATACATGGTTCCTAGCTCATAAGGCTTCTACAAGGCCATGAGTTAACATTTGTAAAATGGTTAGGCCAGTGTAAGTGCCAAGTGTTTCTTAAATAAATAAAACCCAGAACACACAGAGACTTGATGGCACCAGGAGCATGACTTTGGATCCTTTAACAGTGCATGAAGAGGGGAAAGAAGCACCGCTTTCTGGAGACAACATGGGAAGCTCCAGTGAATTGGACAGTAGCACCCAGCACAGTAACTAAGGTGTCCAGGGCTCTCCTACAGATGTGAGGACTCTTTGGGGACAAAGAGACATCTGGGATAGGGGTTTGGCACTGGGAGAAAGTTCTCTACGAGCGGGTAAGAGGCAAATACAAGTGGGCACACATTACTCTTAATGTGGCCTTGTCTATCACTGCTAACCAGTGAGATTTGAGGAGCTGGATCACAGTGTGGCTTTACCCAGAGTCAAAGTTCATTTCTTAGTGTCTGGAAGTGTAGAGCAAATTCAGGGTTGTTTCTTGGGAGGTACCTAAAGCTCAAAGTTTTGGCTTTTCTTCACCCAGCTATTATTTTCTGTATTTAGTACACCTCTTCGGTTCTTTTTCCATCTCTGCGTCTATGGGGCTGGGCATTTCCCATCTTTATACGCCTAAAACCAAATTCTTAAGAAGCTTGCTCACAGAAAATGTTCCTTAAAATTGTCTGTTTTACTAGTTAGGGTGGTTGTTAAAACTACCAAAAATATTTCTGGAAAAGCTATCACCAAAAGATGGGATTTTTGAAAAGCATCTGGAGTGGAAAGTTGGATAGGAAAGGGAGGCCCACGCTGCATTTGACCAGAGTGTTGGGAACCCCTCATTCTCCAGAAGGGCCAGACCACTTCCTCAAGGCTCATAAGAGGCTTCATAACTGGCCCGTCTGTCTCCTCCCAACCTTCATCCCAGATCCCCTCTGCAGCATAAGCAGAGACCTAGGAGAGGGATGAGAGAGATAACAGGTTTCATCAGAGCAGAGTTCACAGGGAGAGGTTACTTGCTTCCTAAAGGCAGTGGAGAGCTGGATATGCCCTGAGACTGAGGGGCCACCTGAGTGGAGCAGACTATGGTGAGACTGGGGAAGTCCTTGGGGGAGCTTAACTTGTGTGCTTAGAGTTTGGAGGCACTCATGAACTCTGAAGCCCAGACTTGAAAATATTGAAGGCAGAGACCCATGGGAGCAACCTGGGCAGAGGGATGAGGGAGCTATCTGGTACTTGCTTGTCAATAAGCCAGTTGGCCTAGTGGGGCAATACTTCCCAGAGAGGAGGTTAAAGGTACAGACCAATGCTGATCAAAAAGAAATGTGGTTGCTCTAAGAAGACCTCTAGAGGGGGGTGTGGTTGGACGCAGCCCAGAGAAAATCTTGCCCCTCACTTACTCTGAGACCAGCATAATTTCCTGCGTCACATAAACTCCGACTGAGCCAGGGCAAGTCTAGTGACACTTCTCTAGCAGAGATAGATACCCAGTCATGCTAGAGGGCCCTTGTCTCATCCTTCTTCTTCCTGCCTCCCTCCAAACTAGAGCAACTTGACCTGTGAAAGGGAAGATGGAGAAAGGCAGACCACACACCCAGCCTACTTTAAGTTCCTAAACAAAGCCTGACTTTGCCAGGGAGAAAGGGAAGATGAGGTTTAAATTGGATCTGAGTTTGGAGTTTTGACTCAGACTGGGCTGGATACTGAATGTGACCGGTGAGCTATGGGGTGTTCTTAAGACACCATTACAGGATGGGCAGAGGTGAAAATAGTACCTCATTGTACTCTTTCCCCACTTAGTTGGGCTCCTCAAACTGTGTTTGCAGCCACAAATTTTAAGAACTATTAAGGACGTGTTTTTTATTTTTTTTCTTGAAACATAAGATTTGCAGGAACCTAGAAAATGGAGTGAGAGTGGTTGCCTTGTTCGAAGCAGAGATCTGACAACTCGGAAACGTTCCTCAATGCCTGGAGAACCGTTTCTCAAAGACGCTTTATCTCACAGTGAATCAATTTCCTATGGCTGTTGTCACCGATTACCACAGACTTGGTGGCTTCATGCAATACAACTTTATTATCTTACAATTCTTCAGGTTAGAAGTCCAGCGTGGTCCCCCTGGACTAAAATTAAGTTGTCAGCAGGGTCACAAAGTGTCCCACATCGCATCACTTCAACTTCCTCTCTTGCCACCCTCTTTCTCACTGGAGGAGGCTTGTTATTCCACCAGGCTCACCAGAATAACCCAGAATGATCTCCCGATCTTGAAGTCATTTGGATAGCAACCTTAATGTCACCTGTCATCTTGGTTTCCCTTTGCTATGGAACCTAACACAGTCACGTGTCCTGGGGACCGGGACATGGACAAAGTTCGTGGTGGGGGGCATTATTCTGCGAACCTGTGTGGTTTCTGTGTTATTGAATACATTGTCAATGAACACACAAGCTGAGATCCAGTTGCATCCCATTGCCTTGCCTCACAGTAGAAGGAATCTGAGAACTCTGAGGGGCAGTAGCCATGAGACTGCCAGATTTTCTACATGGCTGGAGGGACACATTAAGCCATTCAGTCCCACTCAGGCACCCAGGCAAAGGCGACTGAGGAACACGTGCACTGCACTCACTCTCAGAGGTAAAAGGCTCTGAATAGCTTCTCCTCACCCCCACCCCACCCACTAGCTGTCACTCTTCTGCACTCCCTGCTCTGCTGACATCAGGACCTGTCCTGTCCACTGATGAGCATCTCCTGCTACAAAGTACCTGGGTTTCAAAATCCCAGTTTCAAGTGTTGCCAAGACACTGCAGATTTAGGGAACAAAAGAGGTGGCAAAGTGCCCTGTAGCCAATGCTGCTGAGTGTGGAGGCTCACCTTCTCCAAGGGTGGAGTCTTCTGGCTAAAAGCTTCATTCACACAGGTGCCACAGCCCATGTTGGAGGGCGAACTGCGGCCCGCCCCTCCTGATCTGCAGGGAGAGTGGCAGGTAGATGGGCTTGGTGGAAACTGGGACCCAGCACTGCGAACTGTGTTTGCTGGGATGGGGAAGCACGCAGAGCTCTTGCAGCTTTGCTGTATGTTGCAACAGCGGTGTCGCGTCCCCTCACTTCCCAGCTCAGCGTGCACTGGCAGGTCTTGTCTGACATCCAGATACAGAAATGGGAATCTGTCACCCACTACCACCCATGCTAGGACCAGGTTCCCTGAATACCTCATAGGTGTTCAGGGGTGTTGAGGGAAGCTTTGCTCCCTCACACCTGGATCAGTTAATCAGTCACTGTGGGTTTGGGGGGCCTTTTCATCTGCACTACTGGGTCCCAGCAGGTTAGGTCGGCCCTGGTCCAGCACAGCCGCTAGACATCAGAATGCTTCCCCTACTGTTTACTCCCCAGTCCCCATCGTTGGGGACTTTGGGGACAGCAAACTCATCTTCAGACCACCCTCAGAGATGGAATCTCCAGCAGCTGGGAGCACTGCAACCCCTACACTCCAGATCTGGTAAACAAAAGCTCTCTTTCTTCTTATACAATTAAGGCTTAATAGCTTGTTGGAAAGGATTTGACGACCTGTTAAACCAGAACCTCAAGCCCTTAGGAACAGAAGGACTTATTTATCCTCCTGGAGAGTAAGAAGGGCTCATTCCTTCCTTAGAAACACAGGGTCTCTGTGACCTTGGACACACAGAGCCCCAGGAGTGTTCATTCCTTTAAGATGAAGTCACCTGCCCCCCCAAGAATGGAACAAAGGCTTTCTCTCTGAAGCACAAAAATCCGCAAGTGCCCTTTATAAGCGCATTTTCTATAGTAAGCATTATTATTCTCATAATGGAGAAAACAATCACCTGTATATTTAAAAGTTTGAATAGCAAGGCCATGCAGATGCAATCATTTCCAGTTTGAAAGAGCAATTTCTCCTACTTGCATGTGGAGCCATAGGCTTCATAATGATTTTGTCGCAGTTATTTTAGGGATGAGTATACTGGGACCTTTCCTACCCCCAAGAAAACTCTAGACTATGTCAGAAGACCCGGTTGCTGACCCCTCTTTTGCTGACTTGATCTTGAGTCTCTGTTTCTTCTGTCAGGCAGGGAGAAGGCATAACCCTGCCTGCCTGCCTACTAGGGGTGCTGTGAGAGGCTAATGAGGCAAGGAGGCTGCACAGTGTGGTGCAGTGTCATTACGTGGCCCTGGAGAGAAGCAATGGAGAATACTCTGTGGTTCTGGTGATTCAATCAGGCCAGGGTGGCAGAGAGCGTCCTGCCCAAGGCTCCAGCTGCCCTCAAGCACTGCATCCAAGGGACGCCCTCAGCACAAAATAGAACAGCAGCCCCAATGCCAGGATGAGCCAGAGAGAAGTAGAGAATGAGAAAGGGGGCTGAGGGGAGGCCAGAATGTCACCTTTCTTTCTGGTGTCAGAGGTGCTGCCCAAACTGGCAGCCAGACAGGGCAGGATCTGCTTCAGGTGCCCATTTCCGGCAGAGGAGTCATTTAGGAAACGTCACCGCAGAAAGTCCCCCGCCCTCAGCCAGTCCTGCAGGTCCAGGCTGGGGCTCCAGGGCCATATGACCTGCTGACAGCCACAGAAGCTGTCAAGCCCCTGCACTCCACCACTCCCCCCCTCTAATTCTGCTCCTTCTCAAGAATGGAAAGCACGAGTTTCATTTCCCTATTCTGCAAGAATTACCAGTTTCTGGGCTGCATATTGTTGACTTCCAAGACAGCCGCTTTCACTAAATTATATTTGAGCTTGTGATGGCATAGCCTTCTATTGAAGGTGCGCACAGAAACCATTTCCACCCACCAGATTTACTGCAACATTAACACTTCTTTACTATTCCAGAAAACACTTGCTCAGGGAGATTAAACTTACAAATAATTGCTCACCTCAAGAATTTCCTCCTCAAAACCATTTACACACGTGACTCTTCACCTTTTCAATAATTAACACCAAACAAGTGTTTACTTTCCAACTCTTAGAATCCCATGCTTCAAAACCCTGCCTTTCAGTCTTCACCATACTTTATTATACTTTATTATATGGTGATCCTGACTCATTTCCAGTCAGGTTTCTGCACAGGAAGATTTGCTTTAAACTAGACCTCAAAACACCCAAACCTCTTGTAGTTGAGTTGCTGCTGAGCCTCTGTCAGTTTGTGATCTTACTTACCATGATAAACAGGCAACTCTGTTTTTCCTTTTTAAAAAGTAGTTTTGGCTGTATTTTTGGAGAGCCAGTGTTTGATAAAAGATATGCTGAGAAATAGCATCTGTTTTCTGGGTCTATTGGAAGAGTATTTATTGCCTTACCAGACTTATTTTCTTAAAAAAATTTTTAAGTCTCTTCACCTATACCTCATTGATGGCAATAAGATGCGTTTTGTGTATTCCTGGTTCTCCAGTGTGTGGAAGAGAGAGGTATTGCAGCGGATGCTGTCAGTGTCTCACCTGTATCCCCTGGACCATGAGTCCTGCCAACTACCAATTGCCAGAGCCTACATTTGTGCTTGAGGGTTCTCTTCTCTCCCCAGTCAGACCTGGGGAAAGCTCATGCTTCCTTCTGCAGCCAGAAGTGCCAAGAAATTAACAGATCTCAAGCGTGAGCATCTCAACCTGGGATTCAGAAGTTAGCATATAAATATTGAAGCTCCCTGGCCCTTGGGTGAAAGGAATACTTTTCAGACGTGTTTTACACCTATTTCCAGAGTTTCCCCTTAGGGTTATGCTTTAGTCGCTCACTGCAGTTGGCTGCTTTCCCAACTTCCTTTCCTTCCCTGATCTCTTTCTCACTTCTCTACAAGTGTTAGCTGTACAATTTTCACTCGATTCTTTGTCTCAAGACGTTTCCGGGATAATCCAAACTAGAAGAGGTATAAATAACCAACAATGAATAGAATCCAGTAAAATGTCTTACCCATTACAAATATTCCAATAAATGTTCATTACATTAAGGAGGCAACAATGTAAAGTATATTCTCAAGGCTTAGCCTAGTGCTGAGCACATAGCAGGTATTCAACGAATGCTTGGAGAAGATAAAAAATAGCCTAGTCAACCATAGTCTAGGTGATCATTCAGTGGGAATATTACAGAGAGGGTTGAAGAATCATGGACTAAGGAGAAAAAAACAACCTTGGAGGCTCCATGTAGACTGAGAGTTCTGTGAGTGACTGTTACCACGGTGGCGGTGGAGAGCCTTCTGGGGGCTAAGAGTGGGGGCTAGCCTGGGATTTTACGTTAGCTCTTCTCATTTTCCTATTAAATTTCTTTGATTCCACAACATTTATTTTAAACAACTTTCTTGATATATAATTTATATAATGTGATATTCACCACTTTAAAGTGTAAAATTCAGTGGTGTTTAGTTTATTCACAGAATTGTACAACTATTACCGCACAACTATGACCACTATTTGATTCTAGAATATTTTCATCGCCACCCCGCGCCGTAAACCCAGTATCCATTAGCAGTCACTCCCACTCCCCCTAGACCTTGGCAAGCACAATTCTACTTTCTGTTTAAATGGATTTGCCTATTCTGGACATTTTATGTAAATGGAATTGTTACCAGACCAAACAGGGTCCAAATCCTCAGTAATTGTCAACTGAAAGACAACTCTGAGATGATTTTATGAGAAGGAACTTTATTGGGAACTAGCAAGCAAGGGCACAGCAGGGATCATTCCCAGAGCAGTCTGTCCTCAAACAGAGCATCCAATTCATCTTTATTAGGGGAAATCACGTAAAAACATCAGGGAAGACTTCATCATTGCATGCATAGGTGGCAACATTTCAGCGCATACACAGTCACGAAACATGGCTGTACATATACTGCCTGTTCAAAAATGGTGCCCGCCACCCCACCCTGGGTGGGGATTTTAGTATTATAATGAGATGATATAATGAGGAAAGTTTGTGAGGAGGTCACTGGAGGGTCATTCTGGCTGTCCCAGCTAGTCATAGGCAGTTTTAGCTGGTTCACTCACTGGTCCTACAAAAGATTCTAAACTTGTTTCTGAAAAACAGTTCTAGCAATCATTGACATCAGGAATTGCATAGGCATGCATAAACATCTGACTAAGTCTTGGTCTTTCTGTGAAACTTTCAGTGAGTTACAAAATAGCATTATATAAATCTTATAAATTTTAGAGTCATCCAAGTGGTATTATAGGTTAATTGGCCAAAGTTATAAACTCTAAACAAAGATTAATCTATGCTAGTCTACATGGTTAGGTTACAAAATCATATAATACACAGTCATGTGTGATTTTATTCTTTCACTTGGTATAACGTTTTCAAGGTTCACCTATGTTATAGCAGGAATCAGTACTTTGTCCCTTTTTATTGCCAAATAATTTTTTACTGCATGGTTATACCATATTTTATTTATACATTCATCAGTTAATAGACATTGGGCTATTTTCACTTTCTGACTATTAGGAATAATACTGCTATGAAAATTTATGAACAAGTTTTTGTGTGGACAAATGTTTTTATTTACTGGTACATATATATGTATGTGTATTTGTATGTGTATCTAGGAATGAGATTTCTGGGTCATATGGGGACTCTATGTTAAACTTTTTGAGGAACTGCTGAACTGTTTTGCAAAGTAGTTGCACTATTTTACATTCCCACCAGCAATAAAGGAGGGTTCCAATTTCTCATCCTCACTTGTTATTGTTCCTGTTATTGTCTGTCTTTTTACATAATAGCCAATTCTAGTGTGTAGGAAGTGGCCTTGTATTATAGTTTGATTTATATTTCTCTAATGTCTAATGATGTCAAGCATCTTCTCATGTTGAAGAGAAATTTTTCACTAATGGCTAACCTTGTAATCAGCTCTTTGTTCTGCTCCTATAGACATGCTTGCTGCATAGGCCAAAAGGCAGAGTGATCTCGAGATCAGCTGAAGACTCATCTCCCCCTTTGATTGTTCTGTCTAGATAAGAAATGCATTGCCTAAGTTCCTGTTGGAAAACCTCATCCTCTGTAACCGCGTGTAGCCTGTAGCAACTCCCATGTGAGCCCATAACCGTCTGAGGGCAAATCAACCAACCAGCCCATACCAGCTATAGCAGCATCAATATAAAAGCAAAATTGCCCCTGACCTTGGGGTCCAGATCTTCAGAGTGCTAGCTCTTCTGGGACCGCCGGCATAATAAACCTGTCGTAATAAACCTGAGTTCTTCAGCTCCCTGGGCTATGCTTGGTTTCTCGCTGGTCTGCTTTTGCAACATTTCTGCACCAGTGTGCTTAGTAGACATTTGCCTATCTTCTTATGAGAAATGTCTATTCAAAATATTTGCCTATTTGACAACTGTGGTTCTTGTCTCTTTATTGCTGATTTGCAGGTGCTCTATTTTCTCCTATTCTGCAACTTGTCTTTTTATTTTCTTCATAGTGCATTTTGAAGCATAAAAGTATAAAGTTTTGATGAAGTCCAACTTGTCTACTTTTGCCTTTAGTTGCTTGTTCTTTTGATGTTACATGTAAGAAACCATTGCCCAATGCAAAATCATAAAGCTTTACACCTAGTTTTTCTTAAAAGTTTTTATAGTGTTAGTTCTTATTTTTAGGTTTTTAGTCCATTTTGAGTTGATTTTTGTGTTAAGGTGTGAACTAAGAGTCCAACTTCACTCTTTTGCACGTGAATATCCACTTTGCCCAGCACCATTTGTTAAAAACACTATTCTTTTCCCCACTGTATTTTTCTGGTATCCTTGTCAAAATTAACTATATATATATAAAAGTTTACTAGTTTACTTCTATATTCTCAATGCTATTTTACTATCTTTATTTCTATTCTTATTCTAGTATCACACTGTCTTGATTACTATAGCTTTATTGTTTTGGAATCAAGATTTGTTCTTCTTTTGCAAGATTGTTTTGGCTATTCCAGGTCCCTTGTATTTCCAAATGAGTATTAGTACCACTTTGTCAATTTCTGTAAAAAAGCCATCTGGGATGTTGATCAGGATTGTGTTGAATCTATAAATCAATTTGGGTAGTGTGGCTGGTCATCGTAATCACATTAAGTCATCTAGTCCACAAACATGGTATACCTTTCCATGTATTTGGATCTTCAATTTTCCTCAGTAATGTTTTCTTGATTGTCAGTGTACCATTTGTTATATTTGTTATAATTTCTTTTGTCATAATTGTCCTAAGTATTTTAATTTTTTTTGGAATTATCGTAAGACATCTCTTTTTCTTTTAAAAAATTATTAAAAATTTTTTTCAATGACAGTTGACATTTAATATTATATTAGCTGAGGATGTATAGCACAGTGGTTAAACATTTATATAATTTATGAAGATTCCCCCTGATAAGGCTAGTACCTACGTGGCCATTGACTATATTTCCTATGCTGTACTTTATATCCCTGTGACTATTAGTATTTTATTCTTTTTGATGCTATTATAAATAGAATTGTTTCTTAATTTCATTTTTGATTTTTTATTGTTAGTGTATAGAAATACAATTTTTTTTTATAATCTCGCAAAATTTTAAAGTTAGTGTTTCCACTTCAAAATCAAGAATCATCATTTCCAAGAAATATTTTCTCAATTTTAAGGCACGAGGTCATTTGAGGTGCTAAAAATGGGTTTCAAAATGAAATATTAATCTCAAAGTACTGGCAGATAATGAGGGCAGGATAAATGCATGTTAGAAAAAATGTTATCAGGAAAAATAGGTATATGTATTCCAGTGGCAACTTTGGGCATTGGCCATGAAATTTAGAGCTTGAAGATCAGCCATTCTGCTTCTCTGAATTTACAGATGAGAAAATGGAATATAGAAAGGTGAGGTGGTACAGAGTGCTACATGGGAGAAAAAGCAAAGGGTTTGGAAACAAATGACCTAAGACATCACTACCTGGAGACCTTGAAGATAGCTACTTTCTTCTGTTAACCTTAGCTTTTCATTTGTAAAAGGAGAAAAATTATACCCATCTTTTAGGGAGGTAAGAATCAGTTATTTAACAAGTTAACAGTTTTCCCTGGTACATGTTCCAGACATTGTGCTTGGTGCTGGGAATGCAGTAGAGAACAAAAGAGACAGCTCATGACCACAAGAAAAGTAAATTTAGGATAAAGATTAAAAGAGATAACAGGGCACAAGTCTCAGCATGTGTTTCTCTGGCTCTTCGTTAACTTCTAGTTAACTTTCCAAAGAGCAGGGGCCTAATCATTTTTGAATCCTGAGTGCCCAGCTCAGTGCCTGACACATTGTATGCACTCAGTGCTGTTAAACTGAACAAATTGTCCTCTTCTCACCTCAAGGCAAAGGAAGACATTAGACACAAAAAGGAAGAATAGGGGCAAGGAAGCAGAAGATTTCAAGAGGAGGTGGTGATCAGCATAGAGCTTGTCATGAGACCGGGTCCTGGGCCAAAGGGAAAAGCAAATGTTATCAGTTGAGTCAGGGTTCATTTTATTTTATTTTTAAAAGAAAGCTTATCTCTTGATAAATTGAAACAAAAACAAAAACTCTGTAATGTTCCTTTACTCTTTTAGTGACATTTATGCATAAATGTCTTTCCTTACCAAATAAATCAGTTATTATTAGCCAGGAAGGCAAATTTTAAGGTAGAAATAAATACAGTTTATGTCAGCATCACTCTGAGAGAAAAATAAAAGCAGTTCTGTGCATACCATCCCAAGTTTGAGCCCTCCCAAATTGAGATGATAAGAATAATAAGGGCAATATGATTATAGGGGGAGGAGAATAACTTCCTGCTTTGGATTCGAATTTCTCACCCCAGGGCATCACTATAGGTTTCTGCCTGGAAAAGATCCCTCATTATCCCTGCTGGAAACCACAATAGCTTGAGGTAAGCAGGTGTGCTAGGAGCAGGCTAGAGTGGAGCCAGGCTGGGACCACTGAGCAGCGGATCACTGTGAGCTACATGTGAGGCATTACATGGAGCCAGCCAGGTCCATAATCTCTCCTTGACTCATAAAATTGGCCCTTTCTAGACCTTGTGAATGAGGGCAAATAAGAGTTGATGTTGGAAAACAATACTAGGGTGGAAATCTAGAAGGCCAGACTCCAGGGTCAGCTCTGTTCCTCATTGGTGGTATGATCTTGATGAAGTCACCTCAGCTCTCTGAATAGCAGTTCCTTCATTTGTAACATGAGAAGCTGGAACTAGATTAGGCACTGTAAATACCCAAAAGGGGTGCCCCTTTACTGCACCTCATTCATTGTAGACTTTGCTAATCAGTCGTTCACCTTTTGCTCCCAACTAGCTAGCTGCCTGAGACACCTTCACAGCCCATTGCTACATAGAGCCAACACCAAGTATTTGGAACAAGTGCTATTTGCCATCCTTGACCAGACAGTTTGGTATAGACTATATACCCTAACATTATGTAATTCTAAATTGTTTTCTGTAGACTTGTCCAGGCTTCCTACTAAAGTTTTCATGAGGCAGAAAACTAATAATTTTATAATGTCCAGAAACAGCCCATGGTAGCTCTGTGTCAATGTGAGCTGTTGTAATGCTTTGATTTATGCAGTGCACTCTCCACACCGCTATCGCACAGGATTTTCAAATTGCTGAAGGAAGAGAATCCCCTGCCAAGCTTGGTTAAAAGTGATTCCTGGGGGTGGGTGATCCACTAGCAAGGGAGACAGGGAGAAAGAATTTCAAAAGGTTTGTTTTGTTTTCTGAAATATAAACTTCTATTTCTGCACCAGGACTAATTTCGTTCTGTGCAAGAACTGTTAGGGCAGTGTTGCTAGGAAATTAGCAGTTGTTGGTCTGGCTGAGATTGGGCAGGAATGTGTCATTTGTGCTAGACAAACAGGGAAGGGATTTGAAGTGTATGAAACTGGTTTCCGTCAATGCTGTAGAGGAAGCACAGCACAGGACTTTTTAGACAGAGCCAAGGTGGGGAATCTTTCCCAAGGTGATCTAATTTCCAGGGTGTGTGGCCTGGAGCGTTGCCCCAGGGTCTCCTTCCATCTGTCTGGTTTGTCATTGTCTCCCTCACAATTGCTGCCTAGCCTTTTTTTTTTTTCACCTTGAGCCTGGCTGCAGAGAGCCTGGGACCAGAGTGACCACTGAACTGGGGAGAAGATGACGTCCCTTTAGAAATGAGCCCTGAAAAGCTAGCTTACCCCCGCAAGGAATTCAGCTTTTGGAACTGAATTGGAGCCCTTAAGAGGACCCTTCTCTGGCCTCACCTCAGCCTAGCATGCCTCATGCTCCTTCCCTGCTTTATTTTTCTTCATAGCATTTACCGCCAGTTAACATCTGGTGTGTTTTAATGACTTACTTGCTTAGAGCCTCCCTTACCTTTCTAGCATGAAAACTCCATGAGTGCATGGAGTTTTGTCTGTTTTGTTCAATAATATTTCTTTGGTGTTTAGAACAGTCTCTGGAACATAGACACACCCAATAAATATATGTTAAGTGACCAAATCCATTCATCTATTCAATATTTTGTTCATCCAGAAAACTGAATCTAAGAAAACTTTTATTGAATACCTTCTGAATACCTAAAATTATTCCCTGAATTTAGGATTGGTGTCTGGGAGAAGTCTGAAAAGGAAAGAAAATTCCCACTGAAGATTGAAGGGAAGGACAAAATAAAACTAGCTTCCTTCATGTATCACTTCTTAATATATCAAGTGCTCTCATGGTTGTTGTTTACTTGTGACTTAAATTAGCCTTTTGAGGTAAGCGGCCTTACCTCAGTTTTTTAGATGAAGAAATGGAGGTTCATAAAAAGTAAGTAATCTGTCCATGTTGACAAAAAAATGTCCAGAGTATAGAAAAGTTTTATAAGAATTTATTTGAGCCAAAATTTTGAGGACATGCCTGGAAGCAAAACCTCAACAGACTGAGAAAACGCTCCAGAGAATGGCGGTTTTGCTGCTTATTTTATACATCACCATCAAAAGAGAAGACAGAGAGAGGGTTCCATAAAATCTGTGGTGGTAGATTAAAAAGGCAGAAGAAAGCAAAGCAGGGAAATTGCTAGGATTGAATAAAAAGAAAATGGAGAAGCACATCCTTCTTTTACATTGGTGGGTATAGGATAGTTAATAATTACAGTATGGAAATGGCATGCGGGAACCAGGCAACAATGAGGGGATCTGTGGTCTGTGCTCTGGTGCCTGAGGTGGTGTGGGGGTGGGGGTGGGGGGGAGTGGGGTGGGGTGGGGAGGCTAGAAAAGAAAATTGTGCTGACATTTCAAAGGTATGTTTTCCTAGGTGCATGAGAACAATGGACAGAACTGGCTTAAGGTAAAGATGAACCTTCACTAAGGAAACTATAGGCCTGGGAAGAGGCTACCTTCCATGGTCTGCCCAGTAAGGACTTTATGATTGGCTGTTCTTTGTAGTTACTCTTGGTCACTGAGTTTGTAAGACCTGCCATGTGGGTCCCCCTGAGCTTGTCAGGTTTAGCATATGAACCCTTTTTTGTTCATTCGCCAAACCACATGACTACCACCTAGTAAAGTCTGGGCCTTCACAAAATAGCAAATGCCAACTTTAGCAGCTGGCCACTAGTCCTCTTTTTCCTTCTTTAGTCTCTCCAGTTAGCTGCTTTCCAGATGAGAAAAGGGGCTAAGGTGTTCTCACAATCAGGGTCTGACAGAATTCATTCAGAGAATTGACTATTGGGTAAAGGATTGCAACTTTTTTTTTTTTTTAAGTCTGCTTTGATTTGAAATTCCTACTACTATAAGGTCTAAAAAGCAGAACAATTCGTCATGATACTTACTCACAGGATGAGAGAATGTGCATGGAGAAGAGATGTTCAAGTTTAGAATCAGATTTCCCAAGTAAGAAGCTACCTAAATGCCCTTAGTAGGATTTTCACTGGATTAGCAATTTCATTTTTAGGAGATTCCTGGTTTGTACTATAAGTGGAAATCAACTTTTTTTGTAATCAAGCTTACACTTAGAAATTCTTAGTGATAGACTCTCCTTTCCAGGCCCCTGGGAATTTAGCCCCCAATCCCCAAACTGCAAACTGAGAACACTTTGAAATTCTTGTGATTGAGCAATTGTGTATTTTAAACTTCCCAGCAGTCAGGAAACATTCTGTGTGTGACTTAATTGTTCTGAGAGCTCTCTGGAAGAATTTTCGATCTTGGTCCCAAGGGAGTGCCCGCTTATCTTTATATTGAGGGGTTCAGATGGTGTCACCCCCGAATGTGCCACTTTGGTATGCAGACTATTTTGAACTAAAGACATTTAAGACCCCAAAAGACTCAGGAAGAGCTTATTATCTCCCTTCTGATTGTCTACATGAATTTAGATAGAGGTCCTGGCTCAGGAAAAGAACTATCACCAGAGCTAACTATAAAATGAATACACTAGGTGTGGTGGGCTGCGGGGAGCTCCACGGGGCCTGGAGATCAATGTTCTCTCTGTGTCCCATTGTGTCTGAAAACTTTTGCCTTCTCTTTGAAGCCCAGGCCCCTCTCCTCTTCTTAGCTCATGATGACATATAAGTCTTTTTTTTTTTTCCTGACTGCATATG
Organism: Cynopterus sphinx; assembly: GCA_030015415.1. Classification (NCBI taxonomy): domain Eukaryota; kingdom Metazoa; phylum Chordata; class Mammalia; order Chiroptera; family Pteropodidae; genus Cynopterus; species Cynopterus sphinx. The sequence goes on along the minus strand of CM057387.1, from coordinate 65,062,399 downwards.
GATCTCATATTCTTACAGATATAATTAAATTTGTTTTTTCTCTTGTTAATCTGTCTTATGTCAATTTGATTATTAGACCAGCTAGGAGACCCTAGAAATGTAGAAGAAATTTTTTTCTTCCCTATAGTATAATACAAGATCACTGGATGTCTGGAGCAGTGGTGCTGGCTTGCCTAGTATAGGAGGATTAGAGGATTCAGTGGGTTTCACTAAAAATAAATTTTTTTAAAGCAAGTACTTAAATAATAAAATTTCTTCCAATGCAGCTTCTCTTATATATTATTCATGTTAATTAATTTTCTTCAACTATTCATTTAGTTTGTGAAATAATTTTTTTTTTTAATTTTAAGTTAATTCCCTTTGTTAGGCTCTCAGGCAAAAACTACATCTGTTGTAGAAAGGGCCTACATATTTGTTATTGTTCGAATAAAACGTGTTCCTCTTTAGCTTTGATAGGAAGAAATGAATAGTATGTTCAGAATACAATCACGTCCCAGCATCTCAGCCTTAGGATGAGAAAACCCTACAGGGCCAAACACTGACAGATGAAAAGATGCTCAACATCATTAGTCATTAGGAAAGTACAAATCAAAATGACAATGAGATACCACTTCATACACATGAAGATGGCTAAAATTAAAAGACAGATAATACGGACAATGTAAATGTTAGTGAGGATATGGAGAAATTGAAATTCTCACACACTGCTGAATGGAGTATAAAATAGTGCGGCTGCTTTGGAAAATAGTTCTTCAAAAAATTTGATTTGAGGTACCATATGACTGAACAATTTTATTCCTAAATAAATATCTGTCTATACAAATATATGTACAAAAATTTCCTTGCTGCATGATTCATAATTGCCAAAAAAGTGAAAACAACCCAAATGCCTATCAAATGATGAATGGTAAACAAAATGTAATATATCCATGCAATGGAATATTATTTATCCATAAAAAGGAAAAAGTATGGATACGTGTGCTACAGCATGGATGAACCATGAAAACATGCTAAGTGAAAGAAGGTAATCAAAAAGGCTGTATATTGTGAGATTCCATTTTCATGAAATGTCCAGAAGAGGCAAATCCATGGAAACATAAACTAGATTAGTGGTTGCCAGGGGCTGGTGGGGAGGGAAGAATGGGGAGTGTCTGGTAATAGGTGCATCTTTTCTTTTTCTGGGTGGGTGGTGATGAAAAATAATCTAGAATTAGTGATTGCACAACTTTGTCAATATACTAAAAACCACTGAGTTGCACACTTTGAAAGGTTGAATTTTATGGTATGTGAATTATATCTAAATAAAAGGATTGAGTGGAAGGAGATACATAAAAATAAAATAATATGAAAGAAGCCAATAATATAGTTAAAATACTCTCTTTGGAAACCATCTTTGTTTACTGCAAAAGCTCATTGGATTCCATTCTAAGCACACCACTTTGAAGAGCATGAAATTGTGAATCAAGGGGGTGTACACTATTCTTTACCCCTATTTTCCTCCCTGTAGTACTTCACATGTTGCCTTGTTCCTGGATGCCCATTTCTGCCTTATAGCCCTGGGTTTCTCAAAGTGTCAGCTTAGTCCAATTGCATCAAAAATCTCTTGGGCTCCACTCTAGACTCACTGGGAAAAAAACTGTGTATGACTCTGAGCTTGCCATTTTTAACAAGTCACCCAGTAATAAAAATAATACTTATTGTTTTTATAAAATAATACTCATTAATTATTTCATAAAAATAATGCTCATTTTAATAATAATAGATTTTACCTATAGAATACTATGTGCAGGCACTACTCCAAATGCTTTACATTAATTAAATGTTTCTCAGCACCCATTTTATAAGTGAATAAACTGAGATACTGAGAGATTAGGAAACTTTCCCAAAAGTACATAACTAGTAAGCGATAGAGGCTACAGTCAAATACAGGCAGTTTGGTTTCAGATTTCAAGCTCCTAACCATTGTACAATAACATTTGCTACGGCTTGAATATTTGTGTTAACCCAAATTCATATGTTGAAATTTTAATCCCCAAAAATGATGATGTTACAATGTGGAGTGCCGGAGTCCAGCTCCAGCAGACCAGAGTCCCGGAGGGAGGTACAGGTGCGGCGAAAAAATGATGAGCATTTAGACGAGATGATGAGTGGAATGCTACAATCTTTATTTTGCAAAGCCGTTATATAGTGCAAAAACAGTTTATCACCCAGGGCAAGTTGTCAAACATAATAACCACATTGGTTGACTTATGGGTTTAATTGATCATATCTCTTTCGTTTGCTGTTCTTAAGAATAGACAATGACTTCTGTCCCTAAGCATGTGCGGGTAGCCACATCACCAGGGTATTATTTTCCTGTTCTTTTCCTCGTTCTTGTTAGAAATTACCTTCTACCCATTTTTCATTCTGTCTAAACACAAAGATCGATTTTTCTTCTATTCACTACCTGTCAACCCACTGGCCAGGGGTGCAAGTGGGGGTATAGAAGCAGAATGATTATAGTTAATAGTCTATGTTCCCATGACGGTAGCCAAGCAATAATTTTCAGCTTATACACAATTGATTGTTTCTCTTGCTATGTAGGTAAGCAGAGTCACTCAGGCAGTTAGCGTCTGAGCTCATTGTTACAAGTTTCATGATTAACAGAATGTGGTTAATTCCTGTAAGATTTCTAAGTGATTTCTACTAATGTTTCTCTTTCCCAGTCCCCTATTTCATCGTTGTAAAAATTCCATTCCTTCACTATTCCATATTAATGATATTAATAGCAAGGTTACAAAACATGTAAGGAGAGAGAGGAAAGCCAGCCCACATATCTCACTGCTCTGCAGCCGAGACTGTCCCCCGGTGACTCTGTCATGCCGCAGGGGTATTTTGGCTCCCGACAGTGGAGCCTTTGGGAGGTGCTTAGATCATAAGGGTGGAGGCCTTATGAACAGGATTAGGTTCCAGAGAGAGACCTGTCCCCTTCTGCAATGTGAGGATAGAGAAAAGGTATCAGCTATGAATCAGGAAGGGGGCCCTCGCCAGAATGTGACCATGATCTTGGACTTCCCAGCCTCCAAAACTGAGAGAAATAAATTAGGGCATTTGAAAGCTACGAGGTCTGTGGGATATTTTTCATAGTAGTCTAAATGGACTAAGATACCACTACCTCTTCTCTTCATTGATCTTTACTCTTAAGTTTGAGACTCACTATCAAAGTTACTATTTAATCCATTAATTGCATCTGCAAAGCTAAATGTCCATATTTCTACCTTTGATATGAAAATCTACAAAAACAAATTTTCTTAAGGGAAATGTGCCAAGCCAGGTTGTGAGGTGGTAAGTTTAGAAATAGGGATGTGAAATGCACACAGCCTGGGAAAGGGGCCACACTCCTCCCTTTTGCCTCTTCATTAATTGACTGGAGTGCAGCCACCCAAGAGAGGCCTTTCTCCTGCGGGAGGAACCTGGCCTGAGTTTCATTCCAAAGCCTGAGACAAACTTTCCTCCCGATGCTTCTGACTCATGAGGGCAACGAGAGGAGCCCTTTTTGTGGTTGTCACAGAGCTCAACCAAGCTTCTTTGGAAGTCGGGGCCAGTTTTGGCCTGTCTGCTGGTGGCCCAGGCCACTTTTTAGGATGAAACTGAGTCCCACAGCTTCTCGTGGGCTGGAATCAATCACCATGGCCTCAAGGGTCATACTTGGTTCCATGTCACGTGGGGATCTTCAGGAAAGCTCTCTCTTGGGCCTGCAGCACACTGACAAGAGTTTAGTGTGGAAAGAACAAAGGTACAAGACCTGGCTCTACCTCGGGGGTGGGCACATTGGGCAAGCCATCCCAGCCTTACACACTTCATCTGCAGAAGAGAGATAATCTTTCCCAGCCCCAGAGCCTCTGCAGGTGGCTAAGATGACTGATTATGATAGCATCTGTGAAACTGCTTCCTATGAAGTTAGCATCATTGTTCTGAATTGCCCATCTTTAGCTCTGAGTCTGGCCTCTTATCCAAAAAGTGCTGGCATGTACTCATTCAACAAGTCCTAACTGAATGAAATAATGATTTTCTTTGTAGAAAACATGCAGAATTACAAAATGACTAATAGGCACCTCCGATTTAACAAAGTCAGAGTGGAACTCAATTTCTCCCTAAAACCTTCCCCCTTTCAGTTTGGCCCAACTTGTAAACAGCATCAACATCCATTCAGCTGCTCTGGCTAAAACCCAGAAGTCATCTTTGACTTTTCTCTTCCTTTGTTCAGTCTATCAGCAAGGCCTTTGAAATACATCTGAGCTCCTCTCCCACTTGCACACTCCCCTCCTTATCCAGCCTCCATCATCTCGCCCCTCATTCACTACTATACCCTGATGCTTTACAGGCTATGTGGCACTCAGCACTGAGGATAAATCACATGATGTCATTTTCCTGCTGGGAAATCTGCAGTGACTTCCCAGTGCACTAAAAATAAAACTCAAAGTTCTTGCTATGCAGGCAAGTCTTAACATGAACTGCTCCCTCCCACCTCTCTGGCTTTGCCTCCTACATCACTTCCCCTTTCACTATGTTCCAGTCACACCTACCAGACTACTTTCTGTTGTCCCAACATACCAGGCTCTTGTTCCTATTTCAGGTCTCTGCACACACAAGCTGAAAGTAAAGGATAGAAAAAGATATTTCATTAAATTGGAAAAGAAAAAAAAACTTGGGTAGCAATACTTATACCAGACAAAATAGACTTTAAATCAAAGGCTATAATAAGAGACAAAGGACCCAGAAATCCCACTTCTGGGTATTTATCTGAAAAAAACCCAAGACACTACTTCGAAGGGACATGTGCATCTGTATGTTCATTGTGGCATTATTTACCATAGCAAGAAATGGAGACAACCTGAGTCCATCAATGGATAAATGGATAAAATGGAATATTACTCAATCATAAAAAATAAGGAAACAACCTTGCCATCTGCAACAACATGGATAGACCTATAAGGTATTGTGCTGAGTGGATCAGATAAGACAAATGCCATACAATTTTACCAACATGTGGAATCTAAAGAACAAAACTATAAACAAACAGAACAGAAACAAACTCATAGATACAGAGAACATTTTGATGGTGGCCAGATGGAGGGTTAGGGAGGATGTGTGAAAAAGGAGAAGGAGTTAAAAAGTATAAAATGGTAGTTATAAAATAGTAGTTATAAAATAGTCATGGGGACGTAAAGTATAGCTAAGGAATATGGTCAATATTATTGTAATATCTATGTGTGGTGTCAGATGGATACTATATTTTTTGGGGTGATCACTTAGTAAGTTATATAAATGTCTGATGACTATGTTGTACACCTAAAACTAATATTACATTGTATGTCAACTGTAATCGAAAAATTAAAAAATGATTCTTAAAAAAGAATTTGGAGTAGATCTAACACAGAGATCGGCCACAAGAATGTTACTATGAAAATTTTCAAGCAGGTGAAAACAGATCTGTCCTCCTCCCACTAACCAGCAATAAAATATTCCAGTGGAACTCCCATTGACCAGCTCACTGGAGCAGTGTGATTTTCCCTTCAAAGCACAACTGTGAAATAAACACTGAGATAGATGATGAATTACATTGCTCTTTTGGATTGCTAGCCATAAGCCAGTTAAATTGGGGCAATTGCCTAAACTAATGACTGCAGTAAGATTTTCTATTAGGAAATTTGATTCTATAAAATTTACAGTAATAGAAATATACAGTTCACTAAACATCCCAGTCAGCATTTCTTCCTAACTTGCACATGACAGGAAAATCGATAATTCCTTGTGTTCACGTATGAGGAGCACATTTCTTGAATTTTTGTGGTGAGTCAAGGACTTTCATGAGAGTTTTCACATGCACTCTCCAAAGATACACATTTTTTTCTTTCATTTATTGGAAGGTATGAAGAAATTGCATGGTCATTAAGCTGAAAGATATGTAAGATGATGATGACTAAGTAAACACCTCAGCTTTCCTAATCATGGCTGGTTGAAGGCCCCAGGAATGCTTTCACTCTGGGTCATACTCTCCTGGAGAGACTACTGTGTGTTGAGCAGCATGCTAGGCACTTTTCTGAGGCTGAGTGGGCTTAGGGACGATAATGGTCAAGGACATATGACCACCGACCTCAATGAGTTCCCAATCTTGTGGAGCAGTCACAACTTTCTCACCTGCAAAGTTATCTAGCCCTGTGAAGCAGTGATTGCTGAGTGTCCAGTGAGCGGAGCTGACCCTGTGTGATCTCTGCAGATTAATTTGGGGTTTCTAAGGAGGTGGGCTCTGAGCTGGTCTTGAAGAAGAGCAAGATATGGAAAATTGGGGTCTCAGGGAGGAGTGCTGCTCCCCAACCTCCTACCTCTGACTATCTCATGACTGTTGTTAATAAGATAGAAATTAAATTTGAACACATTCGGACTACAGTTTTTTGGGGTCTCTTTGTCATAGTAGCTTAGCCTATAGCTTAACTGATACATCTACAGGACAGTTTTTGAGCTTACCTACTCCTAACACATCCAAGCCAATGCGACTCAGTCAGCAAGACTGAAGGAAGGGAGCCGATGACTAGAGAATTCTTGCATTGAGTCAGGCATTTTTGTGAGAAAGAAAAAGAAAAGATATACATCAACTCTGACCTCCCACTGACTCTGCCAGGCAGGAGCTATGGCTCATTTCTAGCAATAAATGAGAATAGGAGTAAAGATTTTCCAAGGCGACATGCAGTTAGTAAGCAGCAAAACCAAGAATCCAGGTAGGGCCGAGGCATCCTACAACTCAGGTGTAATCAGTTATAGAGAAGAAGCACCTCAGGGGACGGTACCAGGTATCCTCCTGGGTCTGTGTTCACTCCAGGTGGGCAAGGGAAATAATCCTCAATATTCTACTGAATCCAAATAGGGCAGGTGACCTGGGCAACTTAGGAGCAGGCAGCAGAACTGGAAAGGAACTTGGAACATTTTCCAGTTTAACCATCCCATTTTATAGGTGAGGAAACTAAAGCTTGGAGGGGTAAAGTGATTTGTCCAAAGTCAAATGATACCTACATAGTTCATGGCACTATTCAGCATAGCATACTGTGAACCTTATGCCCATGGCCTTCTTGGACAGAGGACAAATGAGGGTGTGTATTTTCTTGCAGACCATGTGTCTCTGCCCTCAAGCAGCAGGTTATGATGGAAAGTGCTCTGTGCTGATGGTAGAGGACAAGCGCAGATGTGTGCTTTGGTTACTGTGGTTCAGGGCCGATCTTTGACAGAATTCTAAAGTAGGTTGGCTTTGTCTTTGTCCCCATGTTTCCCTTTTTGGGTCATTTGCTCTCCTTCAGGTCACTATCTCCCCATCCCACGCTTTCCCCTCTACTTTCATCCTCCTTTCAGCTGTGTCAGGTGACAGCGTGGTAGGAATTTAAGCTGTATCCTGAGGTATGTATGTTCATTTGGGCAATCTCTCCAACCATCAATAAAAAAACTGCCTCATCAAAGAGACTTCAGATCCAACCAGCAAATAGAGCAATATTTTATTTTATTTTATTCTTTGGTGGGGGATGGGAGTGGGGATGGTGATAATAGGAGCGAGGAGGGGTCACTGGGAAAATCTGACATGCATATTAGGGGGGCCATCACTCCAAGCAGTTTTGTACCCTGAGGATTGTTCCCAAGCTTGTCTGCCTGTTGGAGTTCAGCGCTGCCTTTCAGAAAAGATATTTTGGTGATAAAATAAGAGCTTTTGTATTTGTTTAGGGAGCTCTCTTCTTTCCTGCAAGGCTTCTGACTGCAGCAGGCTGTCAGACACCAGCTCGTTTGTTAGATAAGTGCTGCAAGTTAGTGGTTTCTCAAGAGTATGTAAACTGATTCTGCGTGGGAGTGTTTCCCATTCCTTAAATGGATCACTAGAAAAGATTGGACACAAATCAGGAATTCAATTCCAACCAAACAAATGTCTACCCACACAGATAACTTGACTCATTTTAGTACAGGCAACTTCTAATAAATAAAAGATTTTTTCATCTCTGGGACTAATTTCTCACTGGAACCTAGGTGAGGATCAGAGTCCTTGTCTGGGCTGCCGTAATCCAACACGCCACAGTTAAGAAGCACCATATACACATGAAAGCCTTTAAATATATGTATTCTCATGCCTTGTTCACATACTACTTCTGAGATGAACACTCCGTACCTAATTATTGTTCCCATTTGATAGATGTAGAAACTGAGGCCCAGAATGATTAAGAAATGGCTTCAGTTCACAAAGCAAGAAACCATACTCTCTTTCAGTGTCTTTTTCCACTTTTCCACAGCACCTGCTTTCTTGGAAGATAAGCCTGAAATGTCACAGGTTAAAAGAGAGAAGGAAAAATCCATCGGACTCAGAGGTTATTTATTCATTTCTTCATTCACTTAAAAAGGTTTACTGAGTGGAGTGCCAGCTGTGTCAGGGACCATTCTAGGTGTGGGGCTTAAGCAGGGAATAAAACAAACAAAAATCCACCACTTTTTCATTCTGTTCCTGTGATTCTGACCCTTTCTGGGTAACAACACCTGGCATTTACTTAGATCTTAATGATTCACAATGTGCTTTTCTATACATACCTCCCAGGACTCCTGCAGCTATTTTTTGAAAGGCCAGGCACGTTGCCCACAGGCACATGGCAGAGCTAGAATTCTGATCAAGCTTTTCTGACAGCAGTGCCAACAGTGCTCTTTCTATTGGCCCTGTACCTCGTTGGCACTCTCTCTCTAAACAACGAGCCAAGGATCAGAGCTGTTGGTGGGAGCACCCAGAAGCCCTCAGCACCATTTCACCTCCCATCCCTTTCTCCCCCACACAATCTAGTGGGTCTCCTGAGAGCCAAGTGGTGGGGAAAAGAGTCCCTGCAACAATTTATAAGCTCACACTGGCAAAGCCAAAGGACATGACCACAGACAAAGAAAAGAAACAGATATTCATGCCCTTGTGACCTGTATATCACCTGGAGAGAGACCAGGGAGGGGCACACTGGAAAGAAAGTCCACAGGAGATGGGGACTATGTAGAGATAGGCCACGTTGGGTGAAAGCCCGTGAACTTTCCTTCTGCCATAGATCATGTTACACTATTTAGGCATTTTGCAGCTTGTTCAACTATTCCACTTACGGAATAGTTGCCAGCTGTTTTTGGAAATCTCTTTATTGCTTTCAAGTTCTTATTAGTGAAATTAGAGATCCTTTATCCAGGCCATCAATGGAGTGATCCTCAGTATAATTATAAAAGTTCCATTTTTAAAAAATATTGTGGGTTGTAATATCATAACTTCTGAAATATTAGCACCTCAGCCCAGCCCCAGGGCTGACGAAGGGTGCCTGCGGCATCCTAGAGCATCACGCTGCCCTGGGTCAGGCTTCACTCAAAGCCAGCGCACCCCCAGCAGGGCCAGCACCCCATGTGGTTGCCCCACTCAGTTGGCTCTGCCCCATGCTGGCTCCAGAAGGACCTGAGGGAGTCAGAAGAACTAAAAGTAGATGAACTTTTAAAGGCAATATTGTCAACTTCATGTCCAGAAATGTTGCACCCATTTACCTTGTATTAGTAGGGGCTAAAAGAAAAGATTCAGAAACATGTATAACTTACTTCTGCCTGTTTTCTTATTTGCTGCTACAGCAATTAACAATAAAACCCACAGGGGGGTCTGTGAAGGATGTCAGGAAACCACAAAGGGACACTGAAAAGTTGGTCCTAGTTTCCAGGCTGCAGAAAGTAATATCAAGAAAGCAGATAAACGATAAAAGTTTTACAATCCTCCCACACCCTACTTTTTTGGTAAGAAAAAGGCTGATGGGTGGAACATGTAAATACCTCTTGAAGTGTGTTTTCAGTCCTGAACTACCCTGAAGTTCCCTGGGGCAGGACAGCAGCTCTACTTCCTTTGCAGTGATGTCTGAGCACAGGGCTGGGCACACAGTAGGACTCGCTCACATGGGACTGGAAGATGATCTGGAAAGTGGATTTAACACATGGCCACCTACAAAAGGAAGGAAGAGTGAAATTCTCGTGCCTGGTCAGCTCCAGGAACAACTAGGAGCAAGTGTCGGGTGGAGGTTTAGATGCCTTCAGATAACCGGCTCTCAATAACCTTGGGCTCATTCTCAACAAAGCATAGAAAGGAGGAGTTATTTAGGCTTTTTGGACCCAGTAACCTAATCGACTTTCCATCCAGCCATTGACCAGCTTCCACTGACCAACTATTTAATGCCCAGCACTTGGGCTGGGCCCTCAGGGCCAAAAGATGAAGTAGAAGCTGTCTACTTGCCTGTGAGGAACCTGTGGTCTTGGCGAGGAGGACAGAACACCATGCTCAGGAAAGTACCACAATCTACACAAGACCGTGGAAAAGCGAGTATCAGTCTGTGGGCGAGGTGTGAGATGGTGCAGTGAGAGTCCTGAGGACAGGAGCGGGGTGGGTAGGGCTGGGGCTTCAGTGAGCAGGCGAGGCTTGAGCTTTGGAGGGCTGCCTTACTTCTATGAGGGATGAAGAGTTGATCTTCCTGAGAGTAGGACAAGCATCACCTGTCACTTTTGGGGACCCCTGCACCTCTCAGCAGCCTCTTGTTCCACGTATCAAGGCAGAAGGGTGAAGGGAAACAGAAAATGAAGGAAGGAAAAAATAGCTTGTGGCGAGGGTAAAAAACGCAGCTCCAACTCCTCTCGCCAGGCCAGTTTTGCAACCGGTCCCCTGGCTGCAAAAGTGGACCTTCAGGCTGACTTGCTACTAAGGGAAAGGGGAAGCTTCCAGGTTCATTTTCCGAGAATCCCTAGGATCAGACAAAACCCGAAAAATTCGGTTCTGCTGCAAAGATTTGTCAACATCCTCATAGTTGGATATCTGAAATGCTGGCATATTTACCGTTTAATCACTGCCACACCCCTCTGAGGCCAAAAGCTACTTGAGGAGAGAGAAAAAGCCATGACCTTTCTGTGGGATTGATGATAACTCATTCCTTATAAGGAGCGGACAAACAAAAACCCCTACGTTCACCGCTTAGGAATGCACGGTCTGTGTGTGATCTTCCTAACATTACCTGGTAATGGGGCTCCACACCTGGGCCTAGCATTTCCTGTGGTCTCTGGATAGCAGAATGGGGGTGGCCTCCCTTTACACCCAGCCAAAAGAGTATTAATTGTTGGACGCAATTTCAACCATAAAGTTTCTGAATCAATGACATAATTGGATGCAGTGGGACCAAATACTTGGTTAAAGAAAACAATTTTTTTTTTCTATTATTTGAGAAGCAAACTTCCTAGTAACTATATAAACTTCTACCTCACAAAGAGCTATTATATAACCCTTAGTAACTAGAAGGGTCAAAATCCACAGTGATCAGAGCCAACCGTCCCACCAGGAGCTGACAGAGTAACAAACCATCAGCAGTTTTAACTATTCTTTATTTACAGTGCCTCCTCTAGGTCAGATGCTTTACTTATGATCTGTTCATTCCCATAGTGAGCCAGTAATTATGCCCATTTTATGAAAAAAGGCTATTGAAGCTCAAGGAGAGGTTAAGCCATCTGCCTGGATTTGCGCAACTAGCAAGTGGAAACAGAGATTTGAACCCAAGTCTTTCTGACTCCAAAGCCAGTGGAGTTCTTTCAACAGAAGCCACAGATAGCTGCATGGCTTTTCTAATGTCCCGAGCACGAGGGTCCCTTCTGGGTTAGGCAGGGTGGAGAATGACTTTGGCTACTCCAACTTGCCCTGTTCCTTGTGAGGATTTCTCAGACCATCAAGGAGTAAACGAATATTGTGTTTCCTTCTACATTGTTTTCCTTCCCATCTTATGTTGCTCAGAAAAACATGGAACCAGAAAGCCAAATCCCAGAGTGCTCTCTCTGCTCAAAAGGCCTTGTTGTCGAGGCCCCATGGCTGAGCCTCCTCTCCAAAGCTTGCCTGCAAGCCTGTCCTCAGACTACCCTCACTTTCCATCCAGGCCACATCTCTCTGGCTCAGAGGACTAGTCAGCTGAGCCAAATCCAACCCCATATTTGGTGCGGCTGCCTAGATGTTCTATACCCCAGGATCCCTATTATTCACTAAAATATTTTTTATCCATTACATATATACAAGGCACAGTCCTTAGGTCTTTGGGAATAAGACAGAGATGGTCTCTGCTTTCTGGAAACTGATATTTAGGAATGGCGATAAATAGTCAACTAGTTAATTGCTTAACTACCATTGTATAAATCCTGCAGAGATTGCTAAATTGGCAAAAGAGTACATAACTGGGGTGGGGATAGGGACCTGACCAGGAAATGAGGATCAGGGAAAGGACCCTCAAGGAAGAAGATGAGATGGCTGGATGCACAGAAAGAGAGGCCTGTGGACAACTTGAAGCCAGAAAGATAAGCAAGGTCCAATCTTGAGGGGTCTTTGCAAATTTTGACTTTACCTTTGAAACAATGAGACTCATTAATAGGGTGTGAGGTTTATACGTGTGTATAAATCAGGGAAGAAAGGAATGTTGCGTATGTCAACAAATTCTAACTCATGCTAAGAATTAACAACTGACCTTCTGGCTCTTGGTCCCTCTGAAACAGTAAATTTGCAGTAACTTAAAGGTGTCATGATGTTTGCTCTTGACAATAATGATTTAAGCTTAGGCAATCCTCTCCAAGTAGAAGTATTTAACCCACCCTTGCAAGCAGTCTGAATCTGGAATGGTCTTTCTGCAGGACCATACTCACAGATAGGCCCTAACCCCCTCAGGCCCATTCAGAGAGGTGAATTTGGGCGCAGGAGTTTGAAAAAAGAAAGGCAAGGCAAAGAGTAGAGTGGTGCCAGGATCTCAAGGACTGATCCCCATTGTCAGGGTTGTCCATATTGGTTGCTGTCCTGGGCTCCAGGAAAGCATTGAGAGACCCACAGACAGCATTCTCACAGTCTGTCCTGACTTGTTGCCACTGAGACCTTTGGTCCTTGAGCCTTTTCCTCCACATGCAACGAAGACCTTGGATCAGGTGATCCATCAAAGTCTCCTCTCACCCTAATATTCTAGGACCTGCCATTCCCAACTAACTACCCAGGAAGAATGTGTTATGATGAACATCTCTGAGAACTAGCTGGAGCTTAGAAAAGGGGGGTGGAAAGAAGAGAGGGTATGTGGAATATCAACAAGTACTTTCTGATCAATCAAATGGGAAGGCAGCAAGGCAGAAAGCAACTTATGACTTCAGCATGATTTTACCCAGAGACAGTTCTGCTTTTGAAAGCTTGACTTGTCCTGAAGTGAGATGTGAGAAAGATTTAAACATCATGAACACACACACACACACACATACATTTCATACACTTCGTATATAAGGGAATGTTAACATTTCTTTAGAGTGTTGTTCTTTTTTAAAAGAAATTTATTTTATTATTAGTCGCAAGTCTACATTACATTGATTAGACTTTAGAATGTTATTCTTAAATTACTTTGGGAGACCACATTTTATAACTTGTGAGAATATATTTTTAAAATTCCTATAAAGTGTGATTTTAAAAAACTTCCTCTATGACTAAATTTAATGTCAGCGATCAAAGTGCATGTTAACTAGCGGCATGAGCAACACAGCAGCAACGACTGTGCTGTCAAAACCCTTTTTGTAGTATTTTCTACATTACCACACATCTGCAGATTTTCCACTGATCTTGTTCCTTCCCTCTGCAAAAGTGGTGGGAGTGAGTTCCTGGGAAGCGCTGCTCACACGAGTGCCTAGGCAGTGTGTAACGAACGGTGCTATCACGCATCTTGAAAAGAATGTGAAAAAAAAAAAAGTGATAATGTCTGAAATGAGAAAGAAGTGTGAATTACTAAACCAAATGATCGACCTTGCCAGGTCTGCTTCCCAGCTGTCATGAATCAATAACAAATTCACAAGAGGCCAAATGTATATGTGTGTGGCATTGCCCTGGAAGTGGCCAGATCCAACGATAACATGTCTCTAGCTGTCCTCCAGTCTCAGATTTGTAGAGTCTGCCCCGTGATGGGGTTGGGTTCTGTGTTCAGGAAACGTTTCCTTGGACTCTAGCTTGTTGTAGCATGTGCCCTGGCAAGGACATCAGAAAAACTGTTCTAGAACAGGCCAGCTCTGCTCATTATTATCTGTGTGCTTTGGCCAAGTTTCCTAACCCACTGGAGTCTCTATTTCTTTATCTCTTAAATGACAGTAACAACTCAACACCCTGTGACCGAGGACAGATTATATGCTAGACTGAACTGTGTGTGTTAGGATGTAGCCATCACTTCAGTGAGAGTACAGTGGATATAAGAGTGTGTGTGAGGTGCTTCTGAATATTATAGCACCCCCATTTAGCCAATGAGCATTTAAAAAGGATTCTGTTGAGGCCAATATGTGTCAGAATGTACACGAAATAGGCAAATGTCTATGTATAATAGTTAACGACTTCTACATACTTAAAAATCACATGTATTTGTTAATTTATAAATGTTAATGTTTAATGATATATTTAAATAATATATTTAGTTTAAATGATATATTTAAAAGTCGTGCCATATTTGTAATGTATTGCCTTTACCCAGTCACAACGCAATACTTTTAATCAAACTTTTCCCATGTGCCTTTGACAGTAGTGTCTTGGTCTTCATTAGAGTTAGTCTTCAAGCCTGTTTTCCAAAGAGCATTATCTACTTGTCCATACAGGTTGTTTGAGATTCAGCACTTTTTGTGTGATATTACCATTGGGAAATTGACTCCACACTACTATAATCCTTTTTCTATTTGTGATCTCTCAAGATAACAACTTATCTTTAAAATATTGTATTAATAATAATGATTTTTAACATGATCTTTATATGTTGTGCTACTGTGGTCTCCAAATTTAACAATTGAGGTGTCAGATCTCCAGAAATAATTGTCACATGTGACCCATTTCTCTACCCCCTACTTTCCTGTATCACCAGGAGTCTCCCATAAGGTCCCACATTGGCATTGCTTTAGACATCTTAAAACTAACATATCAACTAACATATCTTCATCATTTTGTCATCCAAAATAAAATAATTAAACAGTACCCTTTAGAGTATTCTGTACAGATTCTAATATGAGGCGACTCCAAGGAGTAATTTCTGGGGGCAAAGACATGATCATATGTGATCATTACAATATGGGTTAGAGGGTATTAGAAGCTCTATATGTTTAGAGATAAAAGAGGGTATAGAGTAGCTACATGGTAAATCATTGACTTGTTAATTTTTCTTAGTCTCCTTACTTAGGAAGAAAGGTCAATCAACAATACCTCAAAATGTTTCTGGGAAGAGTAAAGGTGTTTATAAATTCTAGCACTAGCACAGCACTTTGCTCACAAGTGCAATTAAGGGTTGAGTGCCATCATTCCCTAAGTCCTTCCAGCTTTGCTTCCCCACTTGACTTTATGGAACATGTTGAATGAAAAGCAGCACTCACGCATCTCTGTCCCATCTCCAACCCCATCCCCATTCCCAACCCCTGCCCCATTATGCTTGTACTGCTGTCATGCAGGCCATTCCCCTGTCCTCTCTTTCTATGGTCTTTCTCCTTTTCTCCTCTCCACCCAACTGTCACCCTCCTGACAAGATATTAACGAAATAGTCCTGTCTTTTGTTCAGATAGTGTTTTTCCAAGGGAGCCTTACCAAGGACAGAAGGACTAAGAGCTAAAGATAAAGAGACTGTAGCTGCCGAGCCCTGCCGCAGATCTCAGTGTCAGTGTTCCTTTCTGCACTCTACAGAACTGTAGGCATTTTTCTCTTTCAGGCTCAGCTTTGTTCCCCTCTACATACAGCAACTAAGGGATGATGGGTGGGTTTGGGTCAATAATAGAAAGATTTGGAGGAGGGAAAACTGAGTTCAAACCAACCTATTGGTTTGTAAGACTTTTGGCTGTAAGACTTTGAGTACTTCCCTTTACCTCTCTAAATCTCGGTTTCTTCATCTATGTAATGGAGACAAATCTTTTGGAGAATCTTTGAAGATTACATGGGACTCAACAGAAGCCAGTTTATGTTAAGAGTTGTTAGGCCAGATAACAATTATTGAGTCTCTTCTGTTCTCTTATGGAGAGAGATGGTCCATTTCCCTTTTTCTAGGCGTAACTTAGCAAGACATTAATCATAATCATTACTCTGAACCATCCCATTACTTTTTTTTCCAGTGATGATTAAAGTTCTGTTTGATTTTTACAAAAAAAAAAAAGTTTGTCAGGGATCACCCCCAGGTTTTGAATTGACTTCTTCGATTAGCATCTGATATGGAAAAAGCACCCACCGCCATGATCCAAAGTCATTCCTTGATATTTGGAGATTAAAGCAAGCACGTGATTTCTCCTACCCACACAGGGTCTTTTATTTCTCCAGACATTCTGGTGGGTTTGCAGAAGTTGTCACATTGAGAATAAAACCCCTCAGCCTTAGACCTGGTGCTTACCTCTCCTCCAACTTCTCTTTATTGGCTACTTCCTTGGGGGATTATCTAATAGAGAAGAGCCAGGGCCTCATAGGCTCAGGGCTTTGATATACCTCATCTGTCAAAGTCTTGGCAGGCTGCTCTAGCTGATGATTTATCCTTATCAGGACCCTGCAAGAATTCTGCCCCCGAGGTCTTCTTACTTGCTCCCTCTTTTCTTCCTAGGGATGTTCCCCATCCCCTGGCTTTCTTCACTAGGGGTTTTTTATTTTTTATTTTTTTTTGGCAGAACTATTGGCTTGAGCTGTTGCTGGACATCTGGGAACATGAAGACAAACATATTAAACATAAAACCCTAGGTTTTTACCTTCCCAACTACCATCATTTTATTTCTTCTATGGCCAGAGGCTGGAGCATTTGTTAATGAGCCTGGTCATGACATCAGACACATTTTCTGTCCCTTAGGAAACTCCCCTTTCTCACTACCTCTTCAGACTCCAGGAGTACATTATATGTGCCAGGTATGGTTCTAAGCACTTTCCATTCATTGTCTCAATTAATTCCTACAACAATACTGTAGGATAGGAATTATTATTATTCCCTCATTTTATGGAAGAGAGAACTGAATCACTAGGGTTAGATAACCTTCCTACGTTGCTAGAAAGTGACAAAATCGTGATTAAAACAGTTAACTCCAGAGCCTGTCTTTATGTCTATGCTATATTGCATTTATTGGATTTTATCATGTCTGTCTTACCTACTTTTTGCCCACCCAGTGTGGAGATGGGTACATGTGGCTGACTGTCATTAGCCTAGCACATGTAATTAGTAGTATCAAGTAACTTTTGGTGGATGGATGGGTAGATGGATAGATGGATGGATGGATAAATGGATGGATGATAGGTTGATAAATGGGTGGATAGATGGAAGGCCTGCCATGTGATCTAGGATCTTTTGTGCAGAAAAACATTTCAGAACATAAGAAACCCAGATAATACAGAGCTACCCTCTTTCTGGCTGTTTTGTTGTGTCTTTTCTCCAAATTCTACAGGCTGTCCTGTACGTAAGGGGAGGAATATCTCGATGTGCCTAACTACATAGAACAGGTGGAGCAACTGTATTTCTGCTAACAGTTATTTTCACCTGCATTATTTTCTTAGATGCTTCATCTTAACTTTGGAATTCAAAACAGATTTGCTCAGAGAGGCTTGTTGTTTGGTCAGGCTGGCTTCTCCCTGATCCTGCTGAGGTCCTGTGGCCCAGACCTGACGTGAGTGCACTGGGCTATGGGATTTTTTGTTTGTGTCTAGATGTCTGAGGAATCCCTTTTGGAAATAAGAAAATCCACATCTCCCAACACACTGCTGTCAAAGAGAAGCTAAAACTGAGCTCATGGAGAAGATGAGCTTGCAGGATAGGGATATGCTAACCTATCAGGCCCTCTTCCTCCTTCACTTCCAGATCTCCACCCATCACCATTCCAATCCTCATATCACTGCCTTAATGCTTATTCTGTTGGTCCCAGATGACAAACTCACTCTTGCTAAAATATCAATGACTTACTACTTTCCTTTCCCATTTGAAAGAAGTTCCTTATTAAAAGCATGTTGAAATCAAAGGTAGAGTTTCTCAAACTGCACCAAGTAAGTGATATCCACTGGGCCTGTGATTCAGGCTAGCCTGTTTATTTGTGGTGTAGTTCTGTGTATGCTTTTATTAGTATTAAATCAAATGAATCTAGAGAACAACTCAAGATCATTATTTTCTCACTGACTCTGTTATCTTTAGAGAGTCTCTCTATTCTACTGTATCTCACTGCTATGCATGTAACTTACCAGAAGTAGCCTGCCCTGCCCCTTGCATGGAGTCTATTTGTCCCATCACATTGACCACAAGGCCCTGGCCATGAGGCTTATGCTACAGTGTGCCTCTGGCAGGACCTTACCTTTCTCTGCAAGTACTTGTAGTACAGGAAGTTAGAGTCACCTCCACAGGAATGTTTTTAAGATGTATGTACATTTTGGCATGGGTACAAAAAAAAAAAAAAAAAAAAAAGGGAAATGATATTTGCCTTTATTTGGTCTCACTCTAAGCTTTTAAATAAACTCTACAAGACCAGCTCTAATCTTTTTGTCTGATTTCAAGCTAAGATTACAGATAAACTCTGTGAACTTTCTACCTGAAAAATTATGTTTACCAAAAAAAATCCCCAAAACAAACAAAAAAACCCCCAAATCCTCCACAAGTTCTTTCCCTAATGCTCCAAATCCTTTTTGTCTTTGAAATGCCAATGAGCAATTTAGTTGTCATATTTAATCAACTTGTTTAATGTAAAAATGAATTAAATCTTCATGCTTAATGAATTGTGAACACATGTGCTCATTACAGGTGTGTCTCAGTCTCTGGTCATCATTCATGCTGGAGCTCCAAGCTTCTTTTTAATTCAGATGGGGAAATGATTAGAAGGAGAGAAGGCATACTCCTGTCAGGGAGAAACTAACCAGTGTGGTACCTTTGTGAAGGTTAGAGAAAGGCAGTCTGTCTCGCAGATGTATACAGTGTCTCTTAGGCACATGGATCAGCAAACAGCTCCCACTCGGGTTCTTGGTGAGTTGTCTGTGAAGCAGCCCCCACCCCTGACCACGTAGCTTTGCTGGGAACATCTCTGCTTGCTCTGGAGAGGTTTATTTGTGTCTTAGCTTTCAGACTGCCTGCTTCAGATTTGCTTATCTCAGACCTGAGAACAGCAATCATGTCAGTAATGGAGCAGTGAGTTAAATGCTGGCCAGGGGCTGCATCACCCTTGTTTATTAAGAAGCATTCATCATCCATGTCCACTCAGCAAAAAAAGCATTGAATCTTTTTTTTTGCATCCATGCTAACTGTAAATTTCTCTGAAACAATCTATTCAAAACAGCTCTTAGATATGTAAAGCATAATTGATAGAAACTAGAAGCATCCTTGAAAGGCCATTCGTGTCATTCCCTGGCATTTAGGAGAAAATACCTCTAAACTCTCCTAGCACTCCTGGCAGCTGATGGAAAGTTGTTGGTTTAAGCCTTCCTTGGGAAATCAAATGGCTTTCTGAATGCTTGTATTTTTATTTTTAATTATACTATGCAATTCAAGGAAAATTCTCTATAAAGTCAGCAGTTCCCCCCGCCCCCAACTATCATATCTTCTCCTCCTCTTCAATCTGTTCCTTGAGAGACCACCCTGAGAAAGTGATTAATGAGCAGGAAAGTGTTGTGTTAGAGACGAGTGCTCAGGTACCACCCCTGTGAGGGTATAGAGGAAGGAGGACTGGGCAGAGGTAGAGACTGGACTGCAGTGTAGTTGTCACAGTGGCCACCATAGCCTCAGCCTAGATCAGCAGAAAATGCTTCTCTGTCCAGCATCAAGGTATCAGTCTCAGGGAAGGACTCTGATGGGTGCAGGTTGGGTCCAATCACCATAGCCAGGAGATGAGCTATTCTGATTGGCCAGTCACATGGCCACCAATACCAGGGTGATGAAAAAGCTTGCTAGACAGAAAAAGTTATAGGTACCATACACCTCTAAAACCATCTAACTCTCAAAATTGCTGAAAAGATTCGTGAAAATATGCGTGAACATCTAATAGAATACCTAAAAGGAGACACTCAGTTAATGATCATTACTGTTTTCTCCACTTTCTTTGTCAGAGCTAATACAAACAACCTTTCTTCTAAAGTCTTTGGGGCAAACAGGTGCTGAAAAAATCAACATTGGCTCAAAACTCAGTCCCAAATTTGAACTGAGCCTGAACTTTTCTGAAGAACTGAGACTGTTTAACCAATATTTTCCTCACGCTTGGCTAATCTCCATGTGTCCTTATAGTTCCTGAGCCAGAATGGGCCTGGCTCACCAGAACCATCATAAGGTTGCTTATCTCCCTGACAGACTCAATGGTCTTAAAGTATTTCTCAAGAAAGAAAGTTGCCAGTGTTCTTCTGACCTTTTCATAGAGCCAGAGCACTTGGATGAAGTGGGGAAAATTACTAGCTCTAAACAGAGTATTGATTTCTTGTAGAGTCTTACTCCTAGGATGAGTTTTGTATATCTTTCCTCCCTTTCAAAACCGTAAGCCTCTCCAGAGCTTCATGAAATATTAAAGACAGAGTTCTGGGTGCTCAGTGACAAGCCCACAGCCTCTACTCCCCTGCTGCAGTGCTACATTGTGGCCTGCTGGATGGCTGGAGGTTTCCCAAACCCTAGGTGCCCTGCCCTCTGCATTCATAACACCCTGTTCCTTTATGGAGAACATACTCTTTCCACTTCCCACCTGCATAACCCACCCTTCAAAATTCCTCTCATTTTCCAAGGCCCGCCTTAATGCGATCTCCTCCAGGAAGCCTTTTCTACCTCATCAATCAATCAGCTGTGGTCTTGACTATCTTTTAATCTTCTTATGGAATAAACATTGTGCCTTATGTGTCTTAACTTGAATGATAATCTTCATAATTCAGTTAAAGGATATTTATCAAGAATCTACTACGTGCTGTGCCAGGCACTGGAGATATAGATGTATGAAATAAAATGAACCCAGTCAACATAGGACTCTTAGCAGCCTGGGTATTACATATTTCAAATGATGGATTTTCAGGATTTTAAAATTTATTTGCTTCTCCTAGCTCTTGCTTCAGATATTTTTGTCACTGCCTGCTCAGAGTTTTGGTGTCCTCAACTACAAAATAAAAGTTTTGGGCTACATGGGCACTGAAGATCTTTTCTCACTCAGTAATAAGTTTTTCTTGTATTCTATAGTCACCTTGTCAATGTTCCAATGGCCACTTTGCTCCTTTTATTATTATCCAGTGAGAGAGTGTCCTGAACTTCAGAGAATTTGGGGCAGAAGTTTGGATTCAGTATGTAATTAGCATATCTATGTTTGCTGAGTGTAATCGGCCGGGTGGTCAAGTTGGTGACAAGCCTCACTCTCTATCTAGACCTCAATCTCCACATCTGTAAAATGAGACATTTGGAGTAGAGGCCACTTAGGCCCCTTTCAACTTTGATATCCTATTATTCATAATCATTTTCTTTCTTGCTCCCATGAAGAGCACATGATGTTCTTCAAGGACGTGGCTGCTAGGCCACTGGAAGCAGAAAACAAATACTCAGCCACTCCCAACCTCACCCAGAGGCATGAACTGTGTTTTGAAAAAGAGGCTGTGACTGAGTCTAGAGAGCTTTATTTTTAGTCGTTGACCCCCACTCTCAGCATAAGTTTGTTGTGGAAGCTAGTTGAACAAATTTAATCTCTGAAGAGGAAAGTAGCCAGAACTACTCGATTGAAAAACTCACCCTCGATTCCTCATCTTCCAGCTCCCTCGTCCCTGTCAGCTCCCTCCAGTGCTAGCCATATTCCCACCCGGGAGCATGGACCTGCTTTTTCTGTGGCACCTTGTTGACTCTTCACCAGACTCAGATTGCTTGTTGGCCAGGTACCCATCACTCAAAGAACTTGATGTAAGATAAAAAATTCAGTCAGTTAATTCAAATTGTTTAAATCAAGAAGAAGCTTTTTTTTTTTTTTAATTGACCTCTTCTTAGCCTAGTATATTAACCAGACTTTTCATCTTCCTATAAAATACAGGGGTTGATGTCCCACACTAAGAGGCTGTACCGCAAATGCACTTTGTTCCCACCAGCTGAACTCTGTGCTTATCAAGAGTCATATACGCTTATCCACTAGCCTGTTTATAGCAGCAGTAGTTCTTGTAACTGTATGAAATCGATTGATTAAATATGAGTTTAAGAAAGAGAATTGTTGGTTATATAAAAAACAAATTAAATGCTTAGTAAGGAGTAAACAAAGCTAAATTCCTAAAATAGTTGTATTAATTTTGGTATATGGAATAAATGTTGGTATTGTTGAAAAATAAAAATATAGAAAGATTCTGCACTCAGATTGCTCTGTAGTGTTTATATCTTCTTTTCCACTTTGAAAAAGCCATAATTAAAAATTGTAGAAGAGACATTATGGCTAAAGTCTATGTAGGAGAAACACCACAAATAGCAATCATAAGGATCCATCTATACTCAAAAGGAAAAAAAAAAAAGGCTTAGTCCATTATTAAAACACTGGCTAACGTTGTAGGTTTTAAATTAAAATACAATATATAAGATATATTTGATTCATTTACTTTTCAAGTACTACACCTAAGAAGATTTTAACTGAATGTAGATGAACGTCATTCTACAGTCTGGGACAGAACATTTTATGGGGTTTTCAGTTTATAGTTTACACTGAGATCTTAGAGAGTTCCATAGTTATTATTATTAATTATTATTATTATGAAAAATTTCAAGCATATATAAAACTATAAGTGAACCTCCATATCCTCTTATCCAAATTTTGCCATCCATGCTTTATTTATTATCTTACTTTCTGATATGTTTGAAAGCAATTTTAGACATCTGTCATTCTAGTCTTATTTTAGCAGATAGCTCTAAAAAATATGGACATTTTCTCATCTAACTACATCATCATGCCTAATATAATTAGCAAAAATTATTTAGTGTCATCTAATACTTTGTATATACTCAATTTTTTCAGAATGTCCCCAAGATATCTCTTCACTGTTGGTTTGTTCAAATCATGATACAAAGACAATGCACACATTACATTTGGTTATGTCTGTAGTGTGTTTTTAAATTTAGAACAATATTCCCTCATTTATTTCGTCCTGCTATTAACTTGAAGAATCTCTGCTTTTATAAAGAGGGACGTGAGAAATTCAACCAATAGCAATTGACAAGGGGTTGGTGGTGAGGAATCTCAAAAAATGCCAGAATGAACCCCAACTTTCTCGGGTGGTAAGGGAACTAATCCTTTCATGGCCTGGAGAAAAATTTTTACTTTTCTCTTGACTGACAAAATGAGCAAAGTCTTGGAGCCTGGGTTGAAAGATGAAAGGCTTAAAATCCTAAAACAGGTTTTAATCTCTCAAAAACAAAGGTTCAAGCCCGCAAGGAAATGCAAATCAAAACCACTATAATGTACCACTTTACACCTATTAGGATGGCTGTAATCAGCCAGTAAACAAGTGTTGCTGTGGATGTAAACGGGATTGCAACCTTCCTGCATCTCTGGCAAGAATCCAAACTGTGTGTTGAAATGATGAGTCTGGCAGTTCCTCAAAAGATTAGACGCAGTTTGTCATACGACCTGGTGATTCCATATTTTGGTACATATCTTACGTCTGCACAAAAACTTGTGCTCGAATGTTTATAGAGGATTATTTATAGTAGCTCAAGGTGTAAAAAACCCTAAATGTCTATCATGAATGGCTAAATTAATGTGGTATGTCCACACAATGGAATATTATCCATTATGAAAAGGAATGAAATATTGATACATGCAATAGCATGGATGAACCTTGAAAATATGCTAAGGGAAAGAAGCTAGTCAGAAAAGACATATGGTATGATTCCATTTACATGAAATGTTCAACAAATCTGTAGTCACAGCAAGCAGATTAGTGGTTGCCTGGGGCTGAGGGATTGGGGAAGACTGGAGGGGGTGAATGCGAAGGGGTATGGGATTTCTTTTTGGGGTGATGAAAAAGTTTGAAATTAGTAGTGTTAGTTGTACAGCCCTGTGAATATACTAAAAGCCACTGAATTGTACACTTTAAAGAGTGAATTGTATGCTATATGAATTCCATCTCAATAATGCTGTTAAAACATATATATACATACAAAGATTCAGGGACTCATTATTAGCCAGCCTTGAGCATGCAGAAGGACTCTGCCTGGGGGTGGGGGTGGTGGTGGTGGTGTCTATCTTCATAGAGAACAGGAGGTAGTCTGCACTGTTGTTGTTGGAAAGTGTGACTCAGCACCAGTGTGGAGCACCAAGAGTGAGCATATTGTCTCTCCCACTAGTCCTTACTGTTTTCTGAAGTGGGTCAGTTCTCGGTTATGAACAAGACAACCCTTTGACCCTGGTTTCAGTAATACCATGAAAAGAAACCCAAGAGGAACATAAAGGAGAATTCATTTTCATTTTTACCCACCTGATTTCCCTCTGAGATAACCACGTTTCCTCTCAGGCCTGTTACTCACCTTTATTTCCTGCCTGCTTTTGTGGAAGACAGTGAGGTACAGATCCAGATGGTTTACGCTTAGTGGAATACAGACAGAGGAGGAGAGGCTGTTGGTCAGCCACACCACCATGACAGCGTCCTTGCCTCTGATAAAGTGGGAAATACTCTGACAGAAGGCTGAAAGCAGCCTTTTCCTGGCATGATGATGGCATAGTTAGATAAGAAAATGTTCATATTTTTTAGAGCTAATCTGCTAAATTAAGTCAACGAGAATGACACAATGTCTAAAATTGCTTTCAAACACATCAGAGAAGATTCTGTTTCCACATGGTTTCAAAATGGGACTCTGCCTGATTGGTGGGGCTGGTGAGCAATACTGGGCATGAAGTTATGGTTGAGGAACGGTGGGATGTTGGTGGAGAGGTTTCCTTACTTGATTTTGAAATCTTCAGGCTGTTGAAACTGCTGCTTTGTCAGAAATGGACATCTGCGTAGCCCACGCATCTCCAATTACCCCTCTGGCCCAGGATCTTGTGCCCACTTGGCAAAAACACAGGCCTCAGCAGAAGCATACAGGCCCATTGAAACTGCTGAGCAACTGGGTCTGCAGAAAGGCCTCTGGGTCTGCTGGTAATAGTGAGAGCTCGGTTTGTGGAAGGGCAGTGTGGGTGGGCCAAATTCCCATGATGCTTTGCGGACTCCCCTGGGGCAGTAGCAGGCTTTACAAGCCCTCTCCCTCCTTTCTCCCATTGCTTCCAAATCTTTATCCCACTGAAAAGAATAGTGGCCACAGGCCACAGTTCTTCCTAGCAGCTCCAGGGGAACAGGTAAATAAAGAGAGAGAAAACAAACATCAGTAAAAAAGAGTGCAATTTACAAAGCACATGTTTCCAGGGCGAAGACTCCAGAGAAAACATGGAATAGTTGTCTGGAGCTCCCATCCTGGATGCTTAAGTGCCCTCCTTAACCTTGAAGCTGATGCCCCATCCCCTTGTTCTTGTTTCCAGCCTTGTGACCCCTTGAAACATCTGTGCCTAGCACCCAGGAACTGGTCTCTCTGTGTATCTTGCCTCTGACATCTCTCCTCTGTTCCTTTCATCAGGTACAGAGGAGACACTTTAGAAATGGAGATTTCTTTTATAAATGTAAATTTCTCTTACAAAAGAATAACTTCTACTCTGTTTTCTGAGCTTTATCCGTGACTGCTGTTTCTCAAAATAATCAGCTCAAAATAATTCTTATGCCAAAGAGACATATGTTGAGGTGACATATTCTGGTCTTCTACAATAGGTAGGTAGAAAAAGATTTATTGTAAGAAATTGGCTCATGAGATCATGGAGGCTGACAAGTCTCAAGATTTGAAGGATGAGTTGGCAGTCTGGAGACCTGCGAGAATTGATGGTGTACTTCTAGTTCAAAGGCCAGCAGGGTCAAGACATAGAAGGAGAGGATGTTCTAGTTCAAGACTAAAGGCTGGAAAATGGCCAATGTCCTCGTCTGAAAGCAGTCAGATAGGAAAGAATTCTCTCCTACTTGGAGGAAGGTCAGTTTTTTTGTTCTATTCAGGCCTTCGAGTGATTGGATACAGACAGCCCCACACACACTGGGGAGGGCAATCTGCTTTACTTAATCTACAGATTCAAATGCTAAGCTCATCCATAGCACCCTCATAAAAACACCTAGAATAATGTTTGAGCAAATATCTGGGCACTTTGTGGTCCCGGTGAAATTAATACATAAAATTAATCATCACACACCCTATTCCTAAGCTTCTAGAGCCAGTTTCTCCAAAATGTATGTGGCATGGATCCTGGTCTTGAGAAATATGAGAGAGAGCAAGAGGGAGAGAAAGAGGAGGGAAACCCTGTGGTCAAATACATCTAGAAAATGTGATAGAATATATTCCTCCCCAACCCCCAACCCCCACCTCTTATTGATTCTTAAGGTGTACTAACAGATAAAGAGAAATGAAAGGTCTTGAAATTAAAACACTTGTTTAACAGTGTTTCACCCAGTGGCTCTCAGAACAACACAGCCCAACTTGAGAATGCTGCTCTAAGAATGGTTTTGAGACCTGGCTAGATGTCTACATCACTTGTGAAACTTCTAAAGTGCTAGTTCCCACACTGACTGGAGAGGCATCTGGAAGCCCATGTTCTTAAAAGCTCCCTGGACTGCAGTGTCCTGTGTGTGGACTGGTGCTGAGAACCTCTGTTCCAGGACCTGGGGAGTAAGCGACAGCAGTGGTTCCCCATTTGTCAGTTACCCTGTTCATGTAGGTATGTCTAGGGATGGTTTGACTCCTTGCTTTGATGAAGGTAGAATCAAAGTGTGCCCCTTCCTGCAGTTGGCCTATTTTCTTCACAAGGCAACTGGGAAGGCTGCTTATTTTTGGAATCTGTTATAAGCCACAAGGTAGCAGCAGGATTGAGAATAATAAATAAAGGGGCTGGAGTGCATACTCAAGGAGCTGCACATAGTAGAAGGTCTAAGGCCAGGTCCTGCCTGGTCTCTAAAAGCCTCTTCTTGTCCTGGATGCAAAATTACATTTATATGTCTCACACTAAATTGTTTCACACCTTTGTGCCCACCCTCACTATTTCCTCGGTTTATATCCCTTTACTTAGGTAGCTTTCTTTACTTAGATAATGCTTCCTCCAAAGTATAGGCCAGGTATTGTCTTTGGGAAATTTTCCCAAATATCAGATTGGGCCCAGTGCTCTTCCTCTATGCTCTCATGGTGCCATCACAAAATCCCATTTTAGCACTTATTGCATATGTGTCTAGATGATGTGTTTGTGCCCATGTGTTTCCCCAGCCCACTCCTACCTACCTCTACTTTAAAATTGAGTGCGTGTGTGTATGTAAAATGTGAGGTCTCATTTAATAAACATTTTGGCTAGAAACTAGTGTCATTTTTAAAATCCAAACTGCCTACTTATCCTTAATCCCTAAGTGGCACTTGCTGAGCCCTCCGGAGTTCATGATTTCTAAACAACTCACAGTCCTCCCCCTCCCCTTTGTGAAGGGTGAGGACAACTCCACTAGACCTTACATTTTTTAATGTCAGACAGTGTGTTTTAAATGTCTTTGATCCCCTGGAGCCTAAATATTATGAGCTTTCAGTAAATGTCAATGGAAGTTAACGGAACTGCTGATAACCGCATGGGAAGATTTGTTATCTTCATGGTTTCATATCCGAAAACCTAGGGCAATGATTTTTTCTCTTCTTCATACTTTCATATTAGTAATTTGGAGATTTCTAACCCTTTACAAGGGAGAGGAGAGGACAGTTGTTTGGAAATTATGTTTGAAGGGGCTCAACAAGTGTGGCTTAGGAATTCGGGACAGGTGAGGCAATTTGGATGAAGAAATGACACCAATTTTCAGCCTCATAAAATGAGACTTCATATTTTACCATATTTAAAGAAAAAAAGCTTTCTCCATTAATTTTTTTTGCTTGCTCAATGCTCCCATTTTCATATGTAACTCGGGCATCTGAAACATTACTGACAGTATGAGTCATGGCCCAGCAGGAGACCAATTGCACCTGTAATTGCAATTGTAACCGAGGAGAGGTAAATGAAGGAAACTTTTACACAGATGACGTAGGCTATTCTTGTCCAGAGAAAATGGTAAAAGATGGTGAGGCGCCCAAGACCTAGCAACACTGAGAAGGTATTACCACTCCTAGGTCTGAAGGGGTTACCAGAATCTGGGAAGAACAAACCGTAGGGAAGGGTCGCCTTAGGTAGAAGACTGTAGCTACAGACAACATGCCTCCCAGAAGGGATCCAGGAGATAAAGGCCCAACCTCACTGTCCTCCAGTCTTCCATTCTCTTGTAGGCCCTCCTTGGCAAATCTAGCCAGAGGTCAGAGAACCAAGGAGCCCATTGATGATAATCTTCAGCCTCCTGAGGCACAGACCATGGTGGAGAGGGAGGATAATCCACCTGAAGGGGCAAGTGGAGTATATCCAGTACACCTGCCCTTGATTAAAAGATAAAGTTCTATTCCTTTGCTCAATGTCAAAATCACAACAACTCTGAGCCCTTACCTCCCCCAAATTAGTCTTTTCTCTTCAATCCCCAAAGAGGGTACATCCACTCAGTTTCTCCTACCAATAGTATACAAGTTCCAGGCCCTTGCTGCTGCTGGCTTTTGTCAGGATATGTG
Source organism: Cynopterus sphinx (assembly GCA_030015415.1). Taxonomy (NCBI): domain Eukaryota; kingdom Metazoa; phylum Chordata; class Mammalia; order Chiroptera; family Pteropodidae; genus Cynopterus; species Cynopterus sphinx. Next base: position 65,033,732 of record CM057387.1, on the reverse strand, counting down.
ATATTAAATTATATTTGTTCTTTTTAAATCTTAGGTCACATGCGCTAAGAGAGCATAATTTTAGAGATTCTGGGAACTTCCTGGCCACCTTGTTTATCTAAATTAAAACTACCTCTCATTGCACTCCCAGATCAAGGTATAATACACAGTAGTCCTCCTTCATCTGAGATTTTAATTCTGTGGCTTCATTTATTTGTGGCCAATCACCATTTAAAAAGTATTAAACAGAAAATTCCAGATATAAGCAATTCCTAAATTTTAAGTCATGTGCCATTCTGAGTAGAGTTGGAACATGAATTGTTTCTGTATCCAGCATATCCACACTGTATATGCTACCCACACTTTAGTCATCTAGTAGCCTTCTTGGTTATCAGATAGATGATCAGAGAGAGAGAGAGAGCACATTCACATTACTTTTATTACAGTGTATTATTATAATTGTTCTGTGATTAGTTATAGCTGTCAATCTCTTACTGTGCCTAATTTATAAATTAAACCTTATTATAGGTAGGTAGAAAAAAATCTTAATATATATAATGTTCGGTAGCATCTGTGGTTTCAGGCTTCTGCTGGGGGTCTTGGAATATGTCACCTACATATAAAAGGGGACTACTGTACCAGATTTCTGGAGCCCTTTAGAAAAGAAAGCTGCTTCTAGGTCATTTTATTGGATATTAAATTAGGAAATGTGTCTTTATCTTATAGTCAGAGGATGACAATGTATCAGGAGTCTAATTTTTATATGAATTAAATATAAAAAATATAGAGGTGTGAATGTAAACAAAAATTGATTGTAATTCTTTTGTTTTCAAAATGTCATAACCATTTTGGATAAAAATTAGGTCTGTGACTTATTAATCCCAATGGCATTGCATATTTTTAAATAGAATTGGTTTTGTGAATTTCATGAGCTTCAGAGTCAGATTATCCATGTATCCTCTATTATTACTATCTTGTCTGTAACTAAAATACTACATACTATTGTAATGAACCTGTGAAATTTATTGGCAACTTTCAGGCACCCCCAGAGTGAGATAAATAAGCACCTGGAAACATTTGGTGTCACAAAGATTATACTCCTTAAAGGCTTACCGCTAACATTTCAAGTCTAGGGCCCAAAATTCTGGTTTTAAGAATTCCAGTTACATAGACACTCATGACAATTCTCAGAACTCCTTTGGCTGACTTGAGAGTGTGTAACCAGCAACTTTCATCTCTTTCATCTCCAACAGGGTGTGGTGAAATTCTGAAAATCTGGATTTATATAGCCAGGATGTCTTTTCCCTAGAAGAGAGGGAGGTGTTGAGGAGATGCTAGATGCTTCTAACATTACCTAGTTCCGGTCAGAAACTCTTTGGGTGTGAAAACATTGGGGGATTTTATTAGAATGTTTTGGCTTTAAAAAACTAAAAATCTTGAGTCAAAAAGCCTTATGCAACAAGGAAAATTTCTTATTTTACATAACAAAAGCTCTGTTATAGAATGGCTGCCAAGTTAGTGACATCATCAAGAACCCAGCTTCTCTTCACTTCTCTGCTTTAACTTCTTATAGTAAATCTACTGCAGTGGTCCCCAATCTTTAGGACATGGACAAATATCAGTCCATGGCCTGTTAGGAACTATGCTGCACAGTAGGAGCTAAGCTTTATTTGTATTTTCAGCCATTCCCCAGTGCTAGCACCACTGCCTCAGCTCCACCTCAGATCATCAGGCATTAGATTCTCAGAGGAGCACCTGTCCTGGTGTCAAAAAGGATAGGGACAGCTGATCTACTGGCTTGTCCTTAGGTTATCAACTTGCAGTTATAAAATGGTAGCCACTGCTATAAGTATCACATGAAAACACAAAAATGTCAAATAAGAGAAATGTCCCGGTTGTTCATTTTTAAGAAAAAATTATCTCAGAACACTCTGGCAGACTCCTTTTACTTCTGATTGGTCAGAATTGTATCAGGCTTAATCTACCACTAGCAAGAGGAACAGGGTTAGTTGGATTGGCTTAACTTCATCAAGATCCACCTTGTGTAAGCTAGGGATGGTTCCAGCTCACCTGGAAGAACAGGGGCCTCATCAAGGAGGGGATAATACATAAAACTGTGCTTCAGTTAAGAAGGAGGGTGAATACCATGACCACTGAGGGAGGCAACTTAACAGTGCCCATTGTAGAAATCTAGCCACATGCCTGAAAAAATACAGAAGGTTTGAAGACCCTGGCAGGATGGAGTGTGATAGACACGTCAATAAACTCAGGTCAAAATATTTTCTCAGGAATTCTGCCTTCTGGTCTTCATTCTCCACACAGGTGAGGAGAGCTCTGTTCTAGAAAACTGGATGGAAAACAGACAAAAACAAACATAATAAATATTCTTTTAATATATTTTTGTAAAATAGTTTTATATTTTTATCTGTATAAGCATCTTAAAGTACAGATCTAAAATGAATTTAAAAGATGTAGGGGTAAAATTCTTATTGGCAAGGGCTCAGGTCCTCTTAAGCCATGCTGTATACATTCCTGGGTTTCCCGGGAATGTTCTTCTAGATATTCTGACTCATTAGACAACTGTGAGTCAGACCACTTGTACTAATTCTTAAATATGAACGTGTGATCCTTGCACGTATAAAGAGGCCGAGAGCTTTCCTCTTGTCTCAAACTGTCTACAGTGAAAGGATGTGTTTGCCTTTCTGAGTTACACCTAGTCCTGCTTCACTGACAGCTGGAGGACTGTTGTTTCATGAAGTCTAGACTTGCTGTCCCGCCCCAAGCACACACCTGTCTATTGTGTGACTCAACCACCAAAGAGCCAGCCGATAGCCACCTGGCCTCCCACTCCAGCCTATTCTTTGAGTCACTCCAAGCCCCCTTTTATTCATTCTCGCCCCTTCTATCATCTGAGGCCAGGTGACTGTTGGCTTATAATCTTTATATTGAAATTTTAAGAGTATGTTTTTGTAATATTTAGGTACAGACTAGTGATTTTGCAGAAACACAGGATACTGAGATAAAAGAACAATCTCTCTAGTCCAAGTGCTAGTCCTTTCATGAGTCAAGGCTCAACAGGTCAGTAAGCAAATTCTGTCATAAAAAGGTCAAAAATTAAACATCTTTGCTGCATGCAAAGTCACCAACGGGAGTTATTATTGTTAATTGGGAGCCCTTCACATGTCATTTGTCACATACATGTGTCTACCAATAGCAAGTGGCCTGTCCACTGTAGCACATGGCTTGCTTGTTGCAGGCTAACCTTCCTTCAAGGCTTTCTAACGGGTCTTATTCTTTTATAAAAATTTCTTTCTACTCTCTCAGGGAGTCAGTACTAGAAAGAAGTTAAGAGCTTCGTGCCAGAGTTCTTGCATTCTAGCCTTGGTTCTGTCACTTACTTGCTATAGAATCTTAGGGAAGTTATTTCGGGTCTCTGTGCATGTGTTCTCATCTGCTAAATAGTATAATAAGGGTGTTTACTTCATATGCATGTTGTGACTATTATATGTAAAGTAATTGGTATATTGCAAGTGTTCAATAAATGTTAGCTATTAATTTTTAAGTTTATGCTCATTAACCCAGAAATTCTGCTTCTAGGAATTTATGTTAAGAAAGTAATCATGGATTACTTTCCCTTCAACATGTTTTATAGCATAAAAAATTGTACCTAATGAAGTCTAAGTACCTAATGAAATGCTATTTAATAATTAAATACCAATATATCTTTAGATATGACATGGAATGATGTTCATGCAATATGGTTAATAAGTGATAAAAACAAAAATATAAAATAATATGCATAATAGATACAGTGTTTGTAAAAAGGATGACCATATAAATATGCAAGGAAAAGGATATTTCAAGATGTTCATAATGGTTAGGATTTTAAGCTATTTATTCTTATCCATACTTTTAATTTTTCTAAATTGCCAGAAATCCATGTAAAAATTCAAAAAATCCCAAATTGTTTGTATTATTCATGTCTGAACCTGGCTGACTGACTTGAACCTGAGTCCCTGCTCAGGGAACTAGGGCAGGGCTGTTCTAACAGTGGGTACCTGGTCAAGTGCAGCTCGCCCTTGGGTAAGCCTGCTGACCTGCGAGGTGTGAGGGGCTTTGCCCAACAAAGGGGTAGTGAACATCAGGCAGAGAAACTCTTTTGGGATCTAGACAAGAGAGTGGGGAATGGGGTGGGCAGCCTGGCAGGTGAAGAGAATAAACTAAGAACTCAGAGGTGGGCCAGAGACTCTACAAGAGAGAGAAATCATGGAAGGAGCAGAAGGAAGGTGGTTTCTAGTGCTGCCTTTGGCTTCTGGTTTTTGGACCAGGGTTAATCCACAAAGTCTGTTAAAATCAACCTCAATTTCTGAGAGTATTCTTGAGAGAGTCTCTGTGTCTCACAGCAAAAAGAACTAAATTGCCAGTTCTCTTAGCATTGTCTTCTAAGATGCATCATGAGTTTCTTTAGGACAACATGCCTTCCACACTATGCACATGCAGCTCAAGTCTGACTGTGTTTGAGTTGTTCATTTAATGCTTCATTCATCTATTGTGCATTTCAGGTGTGCTAAGCACTCTTCTAAGCAGTGGTGATACAGCAATGAGCAAAATTGACCAAAAAAATCCCCACCTCATGGATTGGTAAAATATAATAAATAAAATATATAGCATTGTAGGTCACGAGGTGCTAATGAGAAAAATAAATCAAGAAAGGGTGGAGGGAGGATGGGAAGAAGGAGTTGCATTTATAAATGGCACAGTCAGGGAAGGCCTAAAAAAACATTTGAGCATAATCCTAAAGGAGTGAGGGGGCATGCCATGGAATTATTTGGTGGAAGAGCATTCTAGGAAGAGAGAGCAGCAAGTGCAAATGCCCGGGTGTGCTTGAGAAAGAACAATGAGCGAAGGAAGAGTGAGGCTCATGGAAATGGGTTCCTTGCCTAAGACATGAGACTGGAAGACAAAGGAGGTACAAGAAAGGTCAGAGGTTATTCCCGGGTGGGACATGTTGAGATGAAGCCTTGACATCCAGCTTAATTCTGGAAAGTGAAGCCTGAGCCTCTGCCTTGGGTTCTACTTTGGGTAGGAGAGAAGGTCAGCAAAGGAAGGGAGGGTTCAGATCACGGAGGGCATGAAAGGAACTACTTTTGAGCTGAGTGATGTAGGGAGACAACGGAGGCTTTGGAGAGAGGAGAGACATAATGTGACTTGGGTTATAACAGATCACCCAGCCTGCTGTGTGGGAAATAGACCATAGGGCAATCAGGAAGCTGGCTTTTGTAACAACCCAGGGGAGAGATGATGGTAGAGAAGACGACAATAGTAGTAATAGCAGTAATGAGAAGAGGCAATATCATATTCCAGCTGTGATTTGAAGGTGGAATACCACAGCAGACATGATATCCTGGAGAGATGTGACTCAAAACAAAAGCTCTAGCTTCACTTTCCAGTTTTAGTTTGGAGGTCAAGGTTACCCCTCAACATGCCCCTCCCAGGAACAACCATTGACCTTTCTTTTGTAACATGACTCATGTGAATTTTAGACAATAGGACATTTCCATGGACCTCTGGTTGAATCTTTTTTCTTAAACTATTCCCAAATTTCCTCCCTTCTGACTGTTCACCACCAATTGTCTGAAATAATTGAAAGAATCATATTGTCCTCTTTAAGATCTCCTTATCAAGTCTTTGTCAAGTATAGACAAAATAGAAAAATTCCCCTTTGAAATCATTCTACGCATTTTCTTTGAAGATGAAAAAGAGTTTCTCTACAGTCTTGGAAGGTATTAGGACAGGGAGGAAGGGAAGGGACGCAGTAGGAGTGCTCAAGTTCAATTAGTGTAAAGCTGCCTCCTTGGTTGAAAGTCAGGAGGAACCTCAGGAGAGTGATTATTGTATCTTTCTATGTCATGAATCACTGCTGAGGAACATCAAATATCACCATATAGCCTCCAAGACTTAACATGCTTCCAAATATAGGTAATAAGTTACTAGGAAGAATTTCAGTCCTTGATAAACATTGCACTGAGGATGAATAACAAAGTTTCTGAGTAACAAATAACCAGCTCTTCTCTCTCTCCTTCAAGCCAACGGAACACTAATCAAAGGGAGACCAAACAGCTTTGAAATATACATTGTCCCCATTTTTCCAGCTATTACCAGAGCATTCTGAGCATGAATTAATAACAGGGGGAAAATATGCTTAAAAACATGCTAGGAATGAGGCTGTTAAATTTCTGAGTTAACCAGAATTAGAGCGAATATCTGCCAATACGTGTGGTTTAATTGCTCAAGATCACTTTCAAAGAGCTATATCAGAGGCTGATAGGCTTTGTTGTAATTATCAGAAATTTTTTTAGGCTGGGTCATATCGGCTTAATTCACAGAGGAGTCATAAAATGTCAGAGGTCTGACTGCCCAAACTCCAAGTCACATATTTTCTTCCTTCCCTGTGCTCACTAGTTTTTTTCTAAAGTCCATTCGCTTTGGGATGAAATGACCTGATTTCAGAATTTAATTTCACCATGTACTAGTTGTATGGCTTTTAACAAGAGGCTTAATGTCATTTGACAGATTTTTACTGAACAGCTACCGTGTCCAGGTGCTATAAGCATTAATGAGTATACTGTGAGCTGCAGTTTCCTCATATTTAAATGCCACTAATATCTACTCCTTAAGAGTAAACTTAGTAGAGAGTAGGATTAGTAAGAGGATTGAGTGATATGTTTGCTGAGCAGCCAGCATGTAGTAAGTACACAGTAAATGATACTCATTATTGTAATTTAAAGAAAATACTCAGATTTTAAAAGGGGGTAGAAACATTTTCTTAAACTACCACTCCTTGAGCTGGCAGACAAAAAAAGCTGATTCTCTTTGAGGAGGTAATTAAAAGCTGGCCCCAGAACTTCACACTTTTTCTGAAATGGTCTCTCATTGGCCCATGCCTATGTTTCTGTGATGATTAATTTTATTTGTCAACTTGACAGGGCCATAGAGGGTCAGATATTCAAACATTATATTGGTTGTTCTATGAGGTGTTTTTGGATGAGATTAACTTTAAATTGGTAAGCTTAGTAAAGTAGAGTGCCCTCCTTTGTGCGGTGGACATCCAATCATTTGAAGCCCTAAATAGAACAAAAAAGTTGATCCTCCTCCAAGTAAGAGAGAATTCATTCCTACCTGTCTGCCTTCAGAAAAGGACACTGGCCTTTTTCCTGTCTTCAGATTTGGACTGAAACATAGGTTTTTCCTGAGTCTTGAGCCTGTCAGCCTTCAGATGTGAACTATACCATCAGCTCTTCTGTATCTCCAGCTTGCTGATTCACACAGAATATCTTGGGACTTGCCAGCTTCATAATTACATGAGTTATTTTCTTATAATAAATTAATATATATTATGTAATACACATTTTATATATCTTTTCAATAAGATATATACATGTATATGTATGTGTATATATATATATACTTCCTAATAACATATAGATACATTAGAATATATATATTTTATACACAAACACACACAGATATATGCATATGTATATATCTATTGTATTGATATTTTTCTCTGAAGAAACCTAATACATTTCCAATTTCAGTTTATTTTCTACTGTTCTCCAGAATCTACCTTGTACTCCAGCTGGGCTGAACATATAAAGTTTCTTGACCTGCCATGCTCTTAAGTGTCCTTCTGCTCTGTGCAAACTTTGCCTCTGCCCCCAAACCCTCCTCCATTCTAATCTTCAGGGCCAATTCTTGTTCTCTCATCAAAACCCAACTTTAGTATCAATTAACTCAAAATATAATCTTTTAGAAATGCAGCCTTCTCACATAGCACCCAATACTTACTTCATTCCAACACTTATAACCTTGTCATATATCATGACTGTGTCTTAATCTTAAAGTCTTAATCTGGCTTTAATAGTAGACTATGAGCCCCCTGATGGCAGTGGTGTCCTATTATTCATGGTACTTAACACAGTGTTAGTTACATAGCAGAGAGGTTATTGTATAAATAAAAGAATAAATGATTGAAGAAATGAATGAAATCATCTTTTTCTCCAAATGTGATAAAACACAGAGATTAAGCAAAAGGTCATTTTAGAAGCATTGGATTAAATCAATGAATTCATGAGGTCACTAGCATCTGGCTTTGAAACTCTACTAAATGGGGTCTTCAAGGAAAGCCACACAAGGTATGGAGTAAAGCTAAAGGAAAGTATTATCTCTTTAGAAGCCAAGAATGCGTATGTCATGTGGGTATATTTCCATCAGCTTTTTTGAGAACAAATCTTACTAACACTTCCATTTCAACTAAACCTAAGGGGGAAAGGTAGTTTAGAACTATGGCTCAGCTTTTCTAGGCAGGTCTGATCTGGTGTGATGGACTATCTCTGACTCAGGGCTGTACTGAACTTTGGAGTCTGTTTTATAGATTTCATTCCCTCATTTAAGTTGAGTGCCTCTTCAGGATTTTGACATTGAAAATAAAATACCATGGATAAACTTTCACAAATAAAAGAGGTTCATAAGCCCCAACAAAAGAACGCAATGCAGTCCACCACTGAAAATGAGATTTTTTCCAGATTAGATGCTTACTGCTATAGCCAGTTCATCTTTAAAAGCCCTTGTGGAATTCGAAATGAAAACTCCATTCTTTCACAGAGGCAGCCCTAGCTAGAGATAGCAGAAGGCAAAGACCACACAAAGTGATAAAAAGGTTGTTAAACAAACCTCCCATAGGCTACAGTTCTTTGTGATGAAATTCAGAGGGAGATTTTGGCAAATCCAGGTTATGTGTGCCCCCTTGAACTGAAATCCAGAGGACAGTGGATTCTCACCTTGGAAACACCACAAATGTCATTATACACAATCATTTCCTTTTGGTTCCTAAGATGGCCCAGTGGACATGCAAAGCCCAGAAGAGAGATATAACAGAAGCTGCAGAGTTGAAATTCGGAGGCAGACGTACTTCCTAATGGGTCCAAGACATCTGGGGTTTGGAGAAGAGAGTCTAGGAATCCTGGGCAGTTCTGGCTAAATTAAGGAAGAGCCTGGGATAGACAGAAGACTGCCTCTTGATCCTAGCATCTGGAGTCCCCATAACTCATCCTTATGTCTGGAAACCTAGAGAAGTTTTCCTGGACAAAGGAAGTGTCTACTTGCCATTCATGGGTCAGTATCAGAAAGAGTGGTGGGAGGGGGTTAGTGTGCTATGGACAACAGACAAGTGGAGAAACAGAAGGAATAGGAATCTACATGGAATGTAAGGAGGTGAGTCTTACACTTGATGGAGATAAAGCACCTACTTCATTTGGTTGGAAAATTCTCATACTGCCAGGGTCTAGATATCAGTGATAAAACTCTCCCAGCTACTTCAGTGGGTGGGACCATTTTAGAAGTTGTTAAAAAAGTGTCGTTATAATATTGCTGTAAGAATATTAAATTGCGTATGGCACAATATAGACCACAGAAATAATAAGAATTTACTACTCCAACTAACTATATTTTACCTTTAAATTTTCTTCCAATTTGCCATTTTCAAGATGTTAGCTTAAAAAAAATGTGTTTTCAACTCTCGCTTTCCAGAAAATAGATGAAAGTATCTTACTATTCTAGATTTAATTAATTTCTCCATAGCTAAGCATGTGAAAGGGAAAACTGCATTTCCTTCATTTTAGCCTTTTAAACCAAATCCACCTTTAGCACTACTTCAGTATATCCCAGTCATGAAATTGCCTAACACTTTATAAAAAAAAAATAACAATAATAATAAAAAATAGCATTATGATTGAAAAACTCCAAGTAGTTTGGGTAAGCAGAGATTTCATTGCTCAAGATCTCTTTCCTTATACAGCATTGCTTATACATCTCCATAGATGCCTCTGGGGTCTGCACATTCAGCCCCAACTTCAGTTTCCCAGTGGTATCAAGGATGCAGTCTTCCTTGCACTGCCTCAATTTATTAGAACTAGAAACAAGAGCATTGTTTTGTTTTTCTTTTCCCCAATCACACCAAATTCCAGATCCTGCAGAATCTCGCAGAAGTGAGACTGAGAAGTATCTCAACTCAGAGACAAATGAAATAGTGATGTCCCACATATGCATGCTGAAAACCCATCTGGATCTAAGGTGAGGGGAGACCCTCCTCCAAGGTCTCCCTTCACCCAGGATTTAGTCCCTGCCCCCAGTCTGTCTTTAGGAGGCACTGACCTTGGCCAGTACCGAGAGAAGAGTTCCATATTTCCCTGGGTGGGCTTTGAGAAGGTCAGCCATGAGGCCTGGCTGGCCCCCACCTAAGAAAACAAACAGTACCCAGAGGTACCCTTCAATGACCCTTGGAGGGGACATGACGTAAAAAGTCCCCAAATCTTCCCTCTTTGGCTTTGCAATGTGTTATTTTATTATTTCCAGATGTTTTTCTAATAATACTTTCTTGATCTAATGTAAGAATGAATCTGTGTTCCCTGAGCTCACAGGGAATATGAGGAAATAATCTAAAAGTGAGCAGGAAAACAAAATATTTGGGATTAAATACATTTTTGTCTCGATGAGTCTCATAGTTGACAATCCATTCATGACAGCATACAGATTAAAAAGGAATACTATTTTTATTTGCAGATGACATAATGAACTATGTAGAAAATTCTAAGAAATCTAGAATAAAAACCCAAATGAACAAGAAACCTTTCTAGAATAGTTTCCCTAGGTCACAGGATACAAAAACAACATTCAAAGATCAATTGTATTTCTATATATTATCAGTGACCTCATGGAAACCAAAATTAAAAGCACAATATCATTTACACTGTCCTTCCTCACACACAATGAAATATGTAGGCATAATTCTAACAAAACATGTATAAGACTTATCTACTGAAAACTACAAAGTGCTGATGAAAGAAATTAAGACAGATGTAAATAAATGTAAAAACATACTGTGTCCATGGATTGGAATAGTCAACCTAGTAAAGATGTTGGTTCTCTCCAAATTGACCAATAGGTTTACCATAATTCCTATAAAAATCCCAGCAATTTAAAAAATATATTTAGACAAGATTATTACAAAATTTATGTGGAAAGGCAAGGGAATTAGAACAGTTCAGCAATTTGAGAAAAGAATAAAGTAGGAGGAATTACTATACTTGTTTTTAAGATTTACTACATAGCCACAGTGATCAAGATGATGTGTATTATGAGGAGAGGTACATAGAATGAAACCAGAAGTAAATCCACAAAATAATGAAACCAGAAATAAATCCACACAAATACAGTCAACTGATTTTTGACAAAGAAGCAAAAAGATACACAATGGAAAAAGAATCGTGTGTGTGTGTGTGTGTGTGTGTGTGTGTGTGTGTGTGTGTGTGTGTGTTTAAGGATCATTTTTTAAACATATAGTGCTGGAACTACTGGACTTCCATGGGCAAAAAACAAAGAAACAAACAAAAATTTCCATTTAAACCTCACATCTTAAACAAAATTAACTCAAAAAGGATCATAGATTTAAATGTAAAACTATAAAACTTACAGGAAAACAGAAAATCATCGGGACCTAGGGCAAGACAAAGAGTTCTTGGATATGACACTAAAAGTACAGTCTATAAAAAAAAAATTGAGAAGTTGTACTTCATCAAAATTTAAACCTTTTATTCTATGAAAGACCCTGTGAAGAGGATGAAAAGATATGCCATAGATTAGTAGAAGATATTTGCAAGCCACATATGTGGCAAAAGGCTCATATCTGGAATATATCAAGAACTCTCAAATCTCTACAGTAGCCAGGGTTTAGGAATGGGGTATAAGACAAGGGATAGTTTTGTGGTGACAGAACAGTTATGTATCTTGATTAGGTGGTTGTTCCTCAAATTTACACATGTGAAAAGATTGCACAGACTCATACGCAAAACGAGTAAAATCTGCTAAGATCTGTGCTTTGCACTAATGTCAATTTCCTGGCTGTGGTATTGTTCTATAGATATGCAAGTGTTCCCATTGAGGGATGGTGGTTGAAGGGTACACAGGACTTCTCTGGACCATTTTATTTTTGCAACTAATTTTGAATCTATAAGTATTTTCAAGTAAAAAGTTTTTAAAATGATTGCCTCCGTGGTCCTCACTGGTTGACCATGCCCCTGTGATAACTGTGATTTGACTCTCACACTCTAGGCAGCAGATCTTTACAGGTAGGGAATGAGGCTTACAGCTCTTTGTGACTTCCATATGCTGACCACAGACACATGTTCAATGTGTTTCTAAGTGACTGCTGTCCTTGATCTCCTTGGCTCCCTCCTCCCATGAGAATGTCCATCCCGGTGCCTCTACTTACAACTGCCTGAAGATTTTATCATCCAGGCCCTGGTGATTACTACTAGCTCTGTTCTTCAGATCTTGCCATCAACAGCAGGCCAATCCAAATGAATATTGCATGCTATGTCATTCTACACCTTCCAAGGGAGTATTCTTTGAAACATGGTCTCCTTCTGTCGTGTGCACTCCTGGATTGCCATTACCTATAATAGCGCTCAACACAATGTAGGAACTTGGAAAATATTTATGGTCTGAGTGACTGGCTGACTATCGATTAAATGGATAAGAAAAAGGAAAGAACAGAAACAATCTTACATGCATATTAAAGAATATGTCCAAGAGAAGAAGGCAACGATGTCTTACATAAGGCCCACCTGACAAACCTTTATGTGCCATCCTGTATGCAGCAATTTCTCCTTAGAATTCCTACAAACACTGCAAAGAAGGGTCTCTGCACGGTACCCTCAGTTTAATTCTACTCAAAAGCATTTACTGAGCCATACTGTGTACCTGGCACTGTGCCAGCAACTGGCACTGAACAAAGCCTACTTCCTGCTCTGAAGAAATTCCCAGAGCAGTTGGGGGAGACAAACAGGCAAGCAGATCATTTCAGTAGGTAAGCCAAGGGCGATGGGACAGTGAATAGAGGGGAATCTCAATCTAGCTAGAGGTGGTGGGGAAGACTCCCTAAGCCAATAGACAGATGGGAGATGGATGGGCAGGCGGGCAGTAGACATCACTCCTTAGAGTAGTCTCTGTCAAACACTGCACTAAACACACTATACATCATCTTGGTGAAATATCTACTACCTGAAAAAGTAATTTTGTTTTTTCCAGTCCCCTGAAACTGGGAGAACAAGTAGGCTTAGGCAAGTAAGAGGAATGGATAGGTGTTCCTAGGCCAAGAGAGCATCACGGACAAAGGCAGGGAGATGTGCTCTACCTTGGATGTCTGGGGGACCCCAGCACAGATAATTTGTATTCCTAGGTCTTCCCAAAGACTTTGTTTGCCATGCCATAAAATGCCATTGGCCTTCAAACTGGACCCTGTGGAAGCCTGGCATTCACAGGCCTGGGCCAGAGTGGCTGCAGATGTTTCGTTCCAATTTCATTCAGAGTTTTTGGAAGAATATTGTAACAGATGCTGTTGGTACCCTGCCCATACTTTTTGCTTCTTAACATTTCAAAGTATAGCTGTGTACTTTAAACTGCCAGTTCTTACATTTCTTTGGGAGCGTTCTCTGACCACCAGAGTCCACTGTATCTGTCCATGGGCCCCACAGCCCTCAAGCAATACAGTTTGTTGTAAAACCCCAGCTTCATTCCCTTGGGAGAAATAACTCTGAGGCACGTGTCCTATTCTGACTCCCAGAGCTCTCCAGTGGAACTAAGCTCTGGTTGTCCCTGGTGAAATATACTTGATGAACTTCCCTTCACTGGCTGCCCTCCCTTACAAGACTCATGCCCCCAGCCCACGACAGAAGTTTTCTAGGAGCCCTTCCCAGATAAACAGTTGCATTTAAATCCTTGTGTCAAGGTCCACATTAAGACACATGTAACAGTGAAGAACAACACTGGGGAGAAAAATGCTGGTTGCGAACAAGGTAGAGGGAGATTGTTTGTTTTTGTTACTAATTATTCTTTTTGACCTTTTGATTTTTGGATGACATCCATAAATTTTTTACATAAAAAATAAATTAAATAAATACTTTTTAATAACTCTACCCCCAATGTTTACTTTGAATTACTTTAAAAATCAACTGCAGTGTTACATCAGCATGATCACATGTACTTTGGATCAAATTTTCACATGTTGGAGACCACCAGTGCACTAATTCATGCCACCAGGCAAATGCTTTTTGGTACAGTGAAAAAATTTATCTCTTCTGCTAATTTGATTTATGATTTTAAATATTTAATAAAGGTGTCACTGATTAGAAAAATTGTAGCTCTAGATCAGTGATTTCCTAAAGTTCAGGTCTGCATGTCCTCTCACATCAGTTTATACAAATACTTTACTATGGTAAACTAAGTAACCACATGCATGCTGACAAATCCGAAGCTATCATATTCACTCCCTACCACATTCCTAGCAACCAAGTACGTAGTGCATAGCAGTCACTTGGTTAATATTTGTTTCATAAATGCATGAAATTGCAGGAACATATGCAAAGACCTGGCCTGCTATAACTGGAGGATGGCTCTGGCCAATGAACATCCAAATGAGAGAAAGGAAAGTTGCTTCTCAGAGGTACCTTGGCTTTACAGGCTGGGCCAGGCCCCTGAACCCACAGGCTGAACCCAAGGTACACCCTGGCCCTGCCTGTCTGCCTTGGGAGGCATCATTTGGCCCCTAGACAGTGCTGCCCTGTAAGAATTCCTCAGAAACATTGAGGCTGGGATAGGCAATGGGCTGGAGCCTGCTCCGGCTGGGGACTGGAACTACTCACTTGTGGTGTCCAGTCCTAGAAAAGCGCAGCCAATTACTGATGAGCAGAGATTTTTACTCAGATCCGGTGCTAATTTCCTGCCTTTGCACATCTCACAGTCACCCGCTGGGGAGCTCCCTGGTATGAGGGCCTTGTGTCATTTCAACCTCACGAGGACACATCACTGAGTAGTATTTTATTCTGGCGCTGGGAAGAGGGCGTGGGTCTACGAGGTACAGGGTGTGGGAGACACAAAGGTGTCCATGGGGCTGCTTCCTTAGGATCCACAACCAGCCAGTCGGGCCCCCTGCAGACAATGCTTATGACATCATGATGACCCTGGGCTTTATATAGTAGTTTAGAGTTGCCAAAACCTTTTGTCATACCCTCTTTCATTTTATGATCATCCAGCTTGTAAGAAAGACAGGCCAGGAAATATCATCCTGTTTTCCACAGGAAGAACATGAGGCTGAATGGTTAAAGGATGAGCAGGGTCACAGAGCCAGCACATGTTAAAGCATTCACAGTCACAACCAGTCCTGTGTGCTCAGTGACGTTGGCCCTTGACACTCGGCTTTAACACTTGCCGGGTGTTAGAAAATAGATTCAACTATTTTCTAGAAACCGTGAGGCCCCTGAGTGCATGACTTATCCTCATGCAGTGGCTGGATCTGAATCCTGTAGTAAGGCCGGCATTAGGGAGCCAGTCATTAAAAGGCAGCAGAGTAGCACTAACCTCTCAGGGCCCACGGTACACTGCTTGCTATTCTCTAATCACTATTGTGGATTGTAGTGATTACAAAAAAACAAAAACCCAAACCAGAAAACTTGTTTCCTATTGAAAAATGGTCATCATCTGAGAGTCAGCAGGAATCACTCATTCACTTGCAGCTGTCTTCTCTTACACACTTGCCAGGTGTCAGACATTGTGTGAAATACTTTACATGTTATTTCATTTAGGCCTCCCAACTACTCTATTGTGTGGGTGATATTGCATTTCCCATTTAACAGATAGGGAAACTGAGGCCCAGAGAGGTTAATTCATTGCTTAAAGCCTTATGGATGATAAGTAGTGCAGCCCACACTCAAATTTTGAGTCTCTGTGGCAAAGTCCATGTTCCGAAACTTTGCCTTGTGCTGCCCTTCTGTGCAATGGGATCTAGCAGCCTTTGTGGACTCCTATCTGTTTATGAACTCATCTGCAGACGAAGAAAGCTCTCTGAATGCACCCTATATCCTCTTAATTCATTCCTTCTCTGTCTCTGTCTGTCCCTTCATTCCAATCTCTCCTCACTCTTCCCCCTCTTATTTCAGGGCCTTGTCTTACCTTCTCTTTCTTGGGCTGATCCAGAAACTCAACATTATCCTCTCTTGATCAAGCAGAACAATCCATTCATTCAAAAAATGTTTTGGAGTGATTATTTTGTGTCAAGCCCTATTCTAGACACTGGGGAAATGGCAGTGAATGAAACAGATGTGAATCCTTGACTTCATGACATAATTGTGCTGATGGGGAGACAAACAAAAAACAAATATGCATGGTAAAGTTAGACAAGATAAGTGTGTGAAGAAAACAATGTAAAGGGAGGTGGAATGGGGGGTACGGGCACTGCTATTTGAGATGTGGGGTCAGGCAAGTCCTCCCTGAAGAAAAGGCATTTGGGCAGAAACCAGAATCTGGTGAGAAGGGAGTCATGGCACTGCCAGGGAAGAACATCTCCAGTGATGAAAAAGAGCTTGGAAAAGTTGCCAAATATAGAAAGGAGGAAGAGGAAGAGGAAGAGAAGGAGGAGGAGGAAGCGGAGGAACAGGAGGAGGAGGAGGAGGAGGAGGAGGAGGAGGAGGAGGAAGGGAAGAAGAACTTGGATACCCATTAAATTTAAATTTCAGATAAACAATGAATGATTTAATTTGGGACATACTTATACTAAAAAAAAGTATTCATTGTTTTTCTCAAATTTAAATTTGACTGGGAATCCTGTATTACATGTATTTGACAACCCTAGCCTTGTGTGTTTAAGAAGCAGCAAGGAGATCACTGGCCAGAGTGGAGGCAGCAAGAACATGGAGAGAGATGAGGATGGAGGACACTTGCAGAGGTGGGGGTGGTTGACATTTCAAGCCCAGAGAAACTATCTAGTTATGGTTCTAGTTCTTCCAGTAGAAATTTCTCCCCACTGGCTGAGAGAGAAATTTGTGCTAAGAGCTATTTATGAAAGTGGATATAGGAGAGAATACATCATAGGAGGAATTAACTTAGCCTGGGTCATAAAGATGTTTGTATCTTAGCACTTCATCAAAGAAGTGAAGATCTGGGAAATCCTGGCATCAACTTGACCTTGGGTCATTTTCCCAGCAGAGAAGCTGGATCCTGAGCAGACTGGTGGAAGGAAGCAGCATGGGAGTATGAACTGGGAGCCCAGAGATAAAGATACAGAAAGTGCTAAGGTCTCTTCATCTTCTCTCATGATGGAGTAAGGTGGGGAGGTAGAGTTGAGAATCAGCAAAGTCTTTGGGCTCCAGGATTCTTGGCAATGGTGATCAATCTGGGAGTCAAACATTTGCCATTGGACAGGGCAGCTTATTCAGGTATCTGGGCTGAAAAGAAGGCTTAGTGATTGGTATGAGATAAGTACAAAGATAGAAGCAGAAAACATCCTTTGCAATTAAAATGTAAGTAACTCAAGAAGCTCCATCCTGGTGACTTTAGGATATGGAGAAAAAGAAGATAAACTAGAAGGGTCATTTCAGAGAAATTCCGCTATAACCCCAAACACCTACTTCACAGGTCACTGTAAGGATTAAATGAGGTAATGAATGTAAAGCATTGTGCTTGGTACATGTGACATTAAATATTCAATATCCCTTCTCCATTCTACCCTCCCTTTCTAAGTCCCAGGACTTGGATGGGCCTTGAGGGCCTCAATAAAATAAAAATTAAGAAACTGCGGTGTCAGATTTGGGGTACCTTTGAGCTCAGCACTACAGCTGGGTATCTCCCCTTTCCTGGTGAGATTGATGTGCCAGGCACAGAGTAGCTGCCACTATGAGTTGCTAAATGTGTAGCATAAAAATAAATGGCCTCACTTTTAAGGTTCTCCTGTAGTTAGAGTTCTCACATTCAAATCAACAGAAAAGGAAGTAGGGCCGCCTGAGTGGGGCCACAGATAATTAGGAGCAAGCTGCTCCCCGCCCTTTCCAGTTCTGGGACATTGCTTCATAGCCCTCTGAAATGCAGGCATGGGAAGCAGCCAGCGCCAGCACAGCAGCTGCCTTATAAGGACATTCACCAGGCCTGCCAGGTGTGTCATCTACAAGTCCAAGAGGAGGCCTGTGACGGTCCCAGTGAGTCAAGGCCTGGGTGGGTAGCAGCCTCAGAAAGCCACATGGGCAGCAAGTGAGAGTTTTCTCACTTCCCCCACCACCCTGACATGTTTCCATATGTTTTAAATTATTATCTCATTTAGACCTCTACAATTGGGAAAACAGAAAAGACCTCTGAATTTTTTCAGAAAAGGTACTTAGAAGCTGTTCAATAGTGAAGGAAAAGTCTTTCTCTACTTTTTTTTTTGTTGAGTGTGCAACGAAATGAAGAAAGTGTAGGTTTGTGGAGGGAGCACCTTGAGAATTAACACGCGGTGACCCCTCCAAGACAAGGCAATAGCCAAACGATGGAGAGCTGGCCTCCATTCAAGGACAGCCATCAGATCACGCAGACCCCTCCTGTTGTCTCCCAACAAAGACAAGTCAAGAGCTGGCAGGAAGCCTTAGGGGAAAGTGATCTTTTGGAGTACATTATGGTGAAAGAAGAAGACAGGGAGACCTGACCAGAGGTGACATAGAGTTGTAGTTACGAGATCAGTTTTTTAAATCATACAGATACAGGTTTGAATCCTGTCTTTGCCACTTTAGCTTGGCAAACTTGAGCCTGAGCAAGTTAATTGTCCTGTCTGATCCTTGTGTGCCGTATTTGTTTATTTAACAAATACCTACAGCACTCAAATACTTTACTCATATTTACTCCTTAAATTTTCATAACCAGCCTGTGACATAGACTTGATTGTTATCCCCATTTTAAAGGTGAGGAAAGTAACTTGTCCAAGGTCTCACAGCTGGTCATTGGCAGAACTGAAATTTGACCCTAGATAGTCAGGCTCCAGCGCTTGTGTTCTTAAATGATAAGCTATGCTGCCAAGTATTTATAATTGTCCCCACTTCACCTGATAAGGGGAGGAGTAAATGGGCCAGGGCATGGAAAAGCTCTTACCACAGTGCCTTGCACATGGTAAATGCTCAGTGAATGTGATCTATTATTATCCACTATGTACTTCTTGAATGAAAGAATGAATGAATGAATTTTGAATCCCAAGTCTATACAAGACTAACATAATGAAATTTTTGTCTTCAAGTAGTCAAGTCAGATTTCCCAGACAATAATCAAAGTCAAGAGCCATCAACTTGTTGAACACTAAAATCTTTCAAATGGATGGCTAGCGTTACCGTTTGAAATGTTAGAATGAGCAATGGAAAGGGCTCAGAACGAACAGAAGAAGAGAGAGGGTGGGAAACCTAAAATCCTAGGACAGATGCTGCTTCTCCACAGGGTCTGAGATGTCACAATATAGTGAGTCAAACCCAAGCAAAGACTCACTCTTCAGCTCACTTAGTGAACCCAAGCTCAATACTTTAAAATAATCTCTCTAGTTGGCAATGCTGATTTAAACATTCTGGAGTAGAGAATCTGATAGTCATATTCCTTGGATTCATGGCCCCAACTCAATCAAATTGTTTCTATTCACTAGTTTTTTACGGTTGAGGAAAAAAACCATTCTCTGCATGTGATGTTTTTGTCTCTGGGTTTATTTAGTGAGTTTTGCACAAATCCCAACTAGCCCTCTGGTTCCCAAGCTCTGCTCCTTCACCATAAATCCTCTTCATCCCATGCACAGCAGCACAGAGAATATGCCTCAACGTAAGAGAGCATATTACGTGGAGGAAAGAAAACACATTCTCTAAGTGTTTATGCTTTCATTCAAATGAGGCATGTCCACCAGCTGTGCAGGGGTCCCGCAGCTGGGGTTTGGGTAGATCAGGCTGACTAGACGCCAAATGATGATGACTTGTTCACCAGACAAGTGTCTGACCTTTGCCTAACAGAGAAGTAATTTTCAGCAAATGTTAAAGAGGATTCTTTCTTTCATTAAGAGAATCCGTTTTTCCACTAGGGAAGACTCGTTCAGCTGCCTTCCCAGAGCCCTAACACTTTAGTCTGAATCACACTTTGGAAAATTAATTATTCACAGCTTGTACCATCAGTTGTGTTCCCAACTATATTATAAACTCTCTGAGTAGACCAGAAGCCATGATATTACTCTTCTCGGAATCCCCAAGTGCCCAGGGCTGGGCTGCATCCATGGGAAGCTCTAGATGAAGTGACTCAGAAAATGCAGCACACTAGGGCCCATGAGACTCCCCTACAAAAAGGGAAACTGAAACCCATAGAGGTTCAGCAACATATCTAATCACACAGCCCACTGATGGCAGAACCAGAACTGTCACACAAAGTGAAAAGAAGCAGAAAAGTGACTATCAAAAGCACGGCCTTCGCCAGTCCTCCTTCACTTACCAACCATGTGAGCTTGAGCAAGTTACCATGCTTCTGTTTCCTCTTCTATAACCCAGAGATGGCCAGGGAACCAGAGTTCAGGGCATGAAGACCAAGTGGGCAGATCCATGAAGAACTCCTGGCATAAGGCCTGGGGTAGAGTAATTGCTCTATGAACATTAGCAAGAGAAAAACATATAACTTCAAAAGAAAACCATGTAAATTCGGTGAACATCTGGTATTACACTTTTTAATAACTTGACATTTTTAATTTAACTCTAACCAGAGTGCATTTGGGAGTTGGGCCTTTTGGTTCTATATACACAGAGCTGTTCTTTCTGGAGAGGGAGGCCCACATGGCTTTGAACACTATCTAGACTGCACTGAAACTGAAATATTTAATGGCAGCTCAGTGATCCACAGCCAGGCGGAGCAGCCAGGAGTGGAAATTTGAAGTTATGCAACCAGAGGCAGTATGATGAAGTGATCTCCGCAACACTGTGAAGAGAGAATAAAGCTTTTTCCTGTTCACAAAACATTATTCTCCAAGACACTGCTTGGTGTGGGTTGGTGAGAGAGGAGGGCATAGGCTGCCTCACTCCCCAGAGCTGCTTCCACTCCTTGGAACCAGGCTGTTTATGCCTGTGTTTATGCCACCTCCACGTTTTTTGTTTGTTTGTTTGTTTGTTTTTGTTTGTTTGGGGTTTTTTTTGCCTTCATTCCCCTGCCTACCACAGCAGGCTTCTCATATTTCCTGAACTTCAGCAACTGGAACATCTATTTCCCCTTCCATCTGTGTGGCTACTTTCATCTCACAGGCTTCGTATGCCCATCTGTTTGTTTATTTGTATATGAGTCCACTAACATAGAGCTCAAAAACTAGCAACTTAACCCGTATTAGTTAAAGGATCTATATTTAGATGGCATACTATAAAGAGCAGCAATATCATCTGAGGCACTGTTCTAAACAGTTTACACATGTTAATTAATGTTTGATCTTTTATTCAGACTTAAAAGCTTGCGTTTTTATCATTATACTTCTATGACTGATGAAGAAACTGAGCATAGGGAGATCAGTAATCCACTCAAGGATACACAGCTAGTGAGAAGAGGAACAATGATATAAATCAACACTTCTGGCTCCAGAATCCACATTCTTAAACTGCAACATCCTGCCTTGAAAAAAAAAAAAAAAAGATCCTGGTGCCAGCAATGGTCCCCTCATGATGGTGGTTCCATAGGAGTTGATATTATAATTATTTGTTGAACTGCATGTTTCTCTTATGAAACACATATTGTTGAGGGGTTGGGGAGTGCTTTAAGTCTTGCAGTTGTGGTTTGTATTAACTTGGGTGGGAAGTGAGTGGCTACACTACAGGGGTTGATTTCTCAGTCTGTTCCATTCTCTAAGGCAGTGAAGTCCTGCTTCATGCTGGGGCCACTGTAGCACACAAAGGCTTGTGAGGGGAAGAACTTTCTGGGAACCAATGGAGCCAGAGTTCCTAAGGGACTTGTGCCATTGAAATAACTGCTGTCCTGAGCTCACTAATCTCTGGGTAGGTAGCGGGGAAGGCTTCTTCCAAACTTTCTGTCATGAAGCTGGGAAGCAACCTGAGAAGTCTTCCAGAAAAACCTACCAGGAAGCCCAGGGCAAGGCACAGCCTAGGACAGCAAAGGCCAGAGTCATGCCAGGTCTAGATGGAAAGAGCAAGGCCTTCAGTCCTTTATGTTCTTACCTTGTCTGATCTGTGACTTTCCAATGCCTTGACCCTCATCCCCATGCCATTTGGAACCCCCACAGGCATAGCATCCCTTTGACTTTTGCCTCCATCAGTGCTCTCACCTCTTCTGACCGGTGACAAAGAGCCACTGTCCACTGCTGCCCAATATGAAGCTCTAACTCTTCCATGAGACTTTCAAGTAGTGGATCAACGGACTGCATAGTCCAACCGTAATCCGATCTGAAGTATGTGAGAAACTGTCATGTTATTGTGTTCTTCTCACAGCCCCTTGCTGCTCAAAGGAGGCCCCCACAGTGTCATTCCTCCTGCCTTTGCGGGGAATCTGTGTCTTCAAGTTTTCAGGATTCTGGCACTGGTATGTTGATGATGACACCGGAATTCCCCTTCCACCCCGTAACCAGCCTTTAAAGTCCAGCTTCGTGTGTTTCATGTCTGTGAACTCAGCAGGGTCAGCAGAGTCTCCTTCCCTCCCCTTCCACTTGCTCACTCCCCCTGGGCCAGCCTCTTCCAGTGCACTCACTCCCAGACCTGTGTCTCACACAGCACTCTCTCCCCAACTGTCCTAATACTCCTCCTTCTCTTCCTGTAATTACTTGGTAAATACTAACATTTACGGAAAGCTTACAATATGGAACAAACAATGTCGAAGTCTTCTACACATTATCTCATTTAATTCCCATTAATCACAGCTCCGGGCACATGGAGGGGTTCCATAAATATTTCTTGACAGGGTGCATCCCCATAGCAATCCTCTGTGGGAGGTACTATTAATCTTTCCATTCTATAGATGAGAAAATTAAGACTCGGAGATGTTAAATAACCAGCCCAAGGTCACAGGGACAAGTATCAGAGCTAGAATTCCAAAGGCAGGTCTGTTTCTAGGATTTACATACTCACCCCATTGATCCTCTATAGCTTGTTTATTAAAGCAACAAATATTAATCCAGTATCTTCCATGTACCTGGAACTATTCTAGGTATAGAAGGTGCAACAGAAAAGAAAACAGGCAAAATTTCTGCCTTATAAAGCTTATATTATAATGAGGGAGATGATATTAAACATGATAAATAAGAAATATTTAAGGTATAACTAATAGTGGTAAGAGCTAATGAAGAGAAAGGAAGAGTTGGGGTTTCGTTTTAGATGGGGTGAGCAGGAAGCCTTCTCAGGAAGGGGAAAGTTGGGTAAAGACCTGAAGGAGGTGAGGGAGATAACTCTTCAGAAATCCAAGGGGAAAACACCAAGTGCAAAGGCCTGCTGGAGGCAGGAGCCCTCCTGGTGGGTTCTAGAACAGCGAGGAGGCCAGCTTCATTGGAGCAGAGTTACTGAGGGAGAGAGGGGTGGGAGCCTAGAGAGTAGCAGGACCGAATCACATAGGGCCTTAAGTCGCCATACAGTGTCACATGAGCTCTGAGTGCCGTGGAATCCACTGGAAAATTATGTGGAAAGGTAGGCCATGTTCTGATGAGGCTTTTAACATGATTACTCTAGCTGGTGATTAAAATTAGGAAAAGCAGGGCAAATGCATCAGCAAGGAGACCAGCTAGAATTTATGGCAATAATCCAGCCAAGATATAACGATGGCTTAGATTCGAGTGGTGGCACTATGGGTGGTAGGAGATAGCTGAATGGATGGTGGCAACAGAATTCCAGACCCCTGTACCCAGTTACCTGTTGGACATTGGCAAATTCCCTGGCACTTCAGACTCATCATGTCTGAAACTGACCCTATTCTCTTCCACCCCAAATTTTTATCCCTCCAGCACTTTTATCTCTATTAATACCACTCCCATCTAGACAGCTGCCCAAGCCAGACACCTGTGTATCACCCTTGATTCCTCCCTCTGAACATCTCCCATATCCAATTGGCTACCCTGCCAAATCCAATGTACTCTCCTTTCTCACCCACACGTCCTCTGCCTTCATTCAGTCCTGCATGCCTCTGGTCCAGACTCTTCCAACATTTCCCTCTTCTAACCTGGCCTCAGCAAACTCCATGTAGTACTAGATGGACCTTTATGGGCAGCAGACCACATCTGCTTAAAACTCTTCTAAGACTCTCCGTTGCCTGCTGAATAAAGTCCAAATTCTCTACCCCAAAACTATCTAAAAATATATATATACTGGGAGCCACATATGTTGCTTGAGTTTTTAGTAATAACACTTTATAAAGTAAAATTAAACAGATGAGATTAATTGTAAATATGCAATTAACTCATCATAGCCAAAATATTAATCATTTTAATATGTAATCAACATAAAAATATTAATGAGATTTTTTATATATGTTTTTTACTAAGTCTTCAAAATCCGGTGTCTAGTTTAACTTAATAACACATGTCACTTTGGATCAGCCACATTTCCAGCCCTCAGTTACAGTGTGTGGTTACAGTGCAGCTTTAGCCTTTCAGCCAAAGTCCTCTCCCATAGGCTTTTATTTCTCCTCTCTAGTCCCATTCCTGTTCCCATTTTACCTCCCCCAACCACTGGTTCCTTGTGCTCTAGCAGCACGTAGTTCCCCAAACACATCATTTGTTTCAGGACTTAATTTGCCCTCGCACATAAATTCAGCAGTGTGCTTGAATTGACTCTCAAGAGCCACTGAGCCCGTCTCTTCTCCATTCCCCATTAAGTGATGTATTGCCAGCTATACATCAGTCATGGTGGGGTACTTACACCACAGAAATTTGCAAACACTATAAGTCAGGGCTTTGGGGGAAGGTGGAGGACCAGCATATCACTGCATATAATGCTCCTCCCTCTGTACTGCTCTTCTCCCCCCTCCTGGTTCATCTGATAAGCTTTTCATCCAGTTAGTTGTCTATATGCATTTACACTGCTATTAGTCTTCAAGTTCAGAAAACACAGCCTAGTTTTTGTACCCAATTCTTGGCACATGATAGACTTCCTCCCTTCTCTGTTTTTTATTTCTCTGAACACCATATCATAATATCATTGTATTTAAGAGGCCGTAAAAAGAATAAGTTTAAAATATAGGTATAAAAATGAAACCTACCTGGGCTCGAATTCTGGCTTCTCTACTTCTATACTTCTCTATAGATAAGTACTTCAGGCAAGTACTTATCTATAATGAACATTGGTTTCCACATCTGAAAAGGGGTTTAAAAATACATTCACCACCAGGTTGTTGTGGTGATTAAATCATGTGAATTATTTAGTTCAGTACCTAATGCATACCAGACACTCAAAAATATCTAGATATTATTAAGTCCTCCAGTGTTTATCACTTGTATAAAGTAGTTGCTCAAAAGCTTTTTGTTAAAATAAATGTTGAATGAAATTTCAGAAATTCCTCAAGTCTTATTCACAGAGTATGTGAGTCAACATTGCAGCTGGAGACAGATGGCACATTCACTCAAAGAGCTGACTGAGGAGCATTTATTTATTGAAGGACTTTTTACAAAGGTCTGAGTTGGGTTCAGGGAAGTCCAGGCTTGGCAACAGTATGTTACCACCTTCGCTCCTAAAGGTATGATGGGAGTGTGTTTCCCTGAACCAGTAAGCACTGAAATTATGAAAAAAGTCACACAATTGGAACTGAAGACTTCTGTAAAGGAATCACGTCATACAGGAGAGAGTTGAATAGATATCCAGCCTTGCTTTCTTCCAGGTTTTCTGGAGGACCTTCTGCCATTTGCCTTCATCAGCTGAGCCCAATTGCAAGCCCAAGATCAAGGAGCCCTTGAACAGTTCCTCAAGGTCAGCCTCTTGGGCAATGAGCTGAATGGAGAGGGAAAGAACAAACTGGAGGCCCGAGAGGAGACTCGAGAGCAGAGTCTTCAAGCGGATTGAACTCCCATCAGCCTATAGGCATCTGGCTTTGCTTATACACCAGGGATGATAATCGTCAAGGCTGGGCACTGCTTCTTTGGTTTGGGCCTTAGAGGATAGAATTAGGTAACAAGCATTTATACGGGTTAAGTTCGGTTACTTTATCTACAAATCTGTTTTCTCAAATATAAGAAAGCTGATTTTGTTCTATAACTCCCCGTTTTGTTGGCATCTAATCACTCAGAGTCAGGAAGTCTTTCCCTACATCTAACTTAAAAGATTCCCACTACAACAGAAATATATTGTATCTTAAACTGTTCTCCATAGATAACAGGAAAGAACATGTGTGTGTGTGTATGTGTGTGTAAACTTAATTAAATCACTGTTATAGCATTTTTACCTTTACAATTGATGACCATTCTTTTCATCTTTCTCTTTTACAATTGATCACAGTTCTTTTCAGTTTTCTCCTATGGTCCTTTTTCCAACTTTCTAATTAGTCTCTAGAAATGGCATTTCAAATATTCTACTGATGTCAGAAGAATTGTTAAAATGTTGGTTTGATCATCTTTGGTGTTGGCATAGTCTGAGGAAAAAAAATACAGTTTTCTTAGAAAGGTCTGGAATGAGGCTATAATCATTTCCTGGCTTTATTCTGGAACCCCTTCAGTTACTCCACAAATCCCTTATGCTGGAAAGAATGGTTATGGCCAGGAGATATATTTTATTTTCTTACAGTGTTCTGAGTCTTCCCTTTCCTACTAACAATTTCTAGAAATACTGGCAGAAGGCCATTTCACAGGAAAGAGGTTGGGGAGGAGACAGAAAGGGATGCAGAGTCAACCAACATTTTTATTTTTCCAGTAGTATGTAAGCCCCATGGAGGCAGGGGCCACATCTACCTGCTCAGGTACCTGTGATCCCTATGCCTCGCCTATTTCTGGCACATAGCAAGTACCCCATACATTCGTAGGATGAATGAATGAAAGTACACTATGTGTCAGACACCTTCACATAAAAGACACTAGAGATCTTTTTCACATGAGACAACTGAGATCCAAACATTATTTATAATGTCAATGAGCCTTCTGGATTTTGCAGTCCAATGTGCCCATTGCTTTCCATCCAAGATGATGTGGCCCTTCATCAAGCCACCTTGCTTTACCTTTGCTATTCCCTCACCCAGGTTCAACTGTTCAGTAATAATCTTGGAGCACAGAGGCTGCCATGATCAAGAGCCCCTCTGTTCACAGTTAATTAACCCATATATGTTGCTGTCTCTCTAATGCTGACCTTGCCCCAGGGATCTTCTCCTTCTGATCTTAAGATTTTTGGCCATGTTGAGGGGGATTCTAAATTTGGGAAGTCCCAGAGGCTTCTCTTCAACTAAACTATTGTTGAGATATTAGAAACTGTGGCTGCCCCAGAACTACTACCTGCCAGCCTGTCTAGTTTCAGGCTGTCCCAGGGTACCCACATCAAGCTTTAACCTGATTCTAAACTAAGTTGTCCCTTCCTTCTTCCAACCCACCCCCATGAGCTGCTGGACACCTTTGGCATAAGAGCCCTAGTGAGTGGTAAGCAGTGTGTTGTTTGGGTTGCCCTCCCCGCCGCCCTCCATCCCTAAGATCCAGTGCTTCACTGACCAGGCTGTCAGCCCACCAGTAGCTAGAACCGACCAACTCTGGGACCTTTGCTGCCTTTACTTGCCCTAGTTCTATTCTCTCTGACAGAACAGCTGTGGAGCTAGCAAAACCCCGATAAATGCCTTTATCTTATCGCAGGCCCTTCTCATCCATTTATAGGTGTAACTTTTACAAAGTGTAGACTCTTGTGTGTTGCCCTTGGGACAGTGTCACATTTAAGAAGCACAGGGCAATAGCCAAAATATAATTTAAAAGGAATTTCATTCTTTGCTCATCTCTTGTGTAAGTCATTACAGGAAATAGACACAAATAGATAATCTTAAACATTTAATGGTGCCGTCCTCACATCCTTGAAGACACTCCTCTACTCCCTGCCTCCTTGACTGTCCTATCTTTTCCACCCCCATTCCCTTCCTTCTTTGGGGTTTTATTACATAGCTTGGCTTAGATTCTCTCCTAGCAACCAAGAACCTTTCTTCTTTGGAAATGGGGAGAAGTCGGGGGTTCTGCAATTAAGGCATTCTCCTTAGAGTTCCAGAAAAAAGGGAGTGGTGAATACCCACACAGAAATAAGCTTTGATCCATCACTTAGACATTTTTCAGAACAGGCATAGCTTTATTATTTTATTATTAATCACTAACCACTAGAAACATGTTCCTAATTATCCTTGAGGTGTTTAGAGTGTTGTATCAACAATTAGCATTCCAGTGTGGTACTGAGCCTGCTAGCTGGTAAAAAGCAACAACCGCATGCTTGAGACTGGCTCAGGACCAGGGCTAGTTGGTCAAATACATCTAGTAGAGGCAGGGAAGTTTGCAACTACATCATGGCCCTACTTTGTGTGCAAGAGCCTGTTCACCATTCATTCATCATTCATTGATTCATTCATTCAACAACCAACCAAGATTTTCTGTGCAGCTATCATTAGTCCAGTTCCCTGTTAGATAGAAAGAGACAGAGAAAAACAAGCCTCAGTCCTTACCTTCAAGGAGCTCATCTCAAATAGGGGAGACAATCATGTGATCTCAGCATCCAGAACACGATTTGGTGGTATTATAACAGACATGAAAGCAGGGCACCATGGGGACTCTAACTTTGACATGGAATAAGGATGGATCCGTCTAGGAAGGCTTCCTGGCGTGTTGATATTGGAGCTGGGTCAAAAAAGAAAAGTAGAGGGTTTCTGATAAAGAATCGAGTACTGGCATTTCAGAAAGAAGGCACAGAATGGGTGATGCTGTAGTTGCAGGAAAAGGGGATGCCATGTTGAGGGAAGAATGAAAAACTAAGAATAGCCAGAGGGCATCTGGCATAGAGTAGTGGGAAACAATAGTAAATGGGGGCAAAATGTGAAGGACTTTGGATATTTTTAAAAAATATTAAAAGAAAATAGAAAAATGTTGAATTACCTATACACCCTTTTATTAAATGTCATAGAAAATAAGACATAATTGAAATTTCCTCTCTGCCATTTAAAACTTCCTCATCAAGAAAATAGCTGCTAATAATTTACTATATGTCTATTGTTTTTTCTAAATTTTCACAGGTATTTTTATGTATAAATATACAAATCACATTTAAACAAAATTAAATATACTATACCTACTAATCTGTATTTTTTCTAGTTAATAATAGAGATATTTTTACAAGTAAATTTATGCAAAACTATTTTGTTATTTTTAACAGGCAATGAGAAACCAGTAATGGACTCCAAGACTGAGGATAAGGGAATCAGATCTGTTTTATGTGGAGGGTGGGTGAGAGAGAAGAGGTCAGGGAGTCCAGTCAGAGATGGCATGAATGAGAGCTCCACTGAAAAGCCCACGAGGATGATATGTCAGAGAGATTTCTGAAGTAAAATAAGCACAATGCAGTGATAGTGATGGATGGACTGACTGTGAGAGTGGTTTGGTAAAGGTTCATTTTGTTGTATGTAATAGAAGCTACTCAAAACATCTTGGGGAGAAATATTCAGAAGAGAATATTCAAAGGCAGGAACTACAACTAGTTCTGAGGATGCTGGAACCCAGAACTGGAAAGCTCTCAAGAGTCTTGATTACTACCTACTCTTTTTAGAGCCTCAGTTTCTCATTTCTGCTTCTTTCTAAAGCTCTTAATTGTCCTCTGTGTGTTCTTTGTGCACTTGTGCCCCTACTACCCGTAGTAAATGGCTCTACAGAGCAGGCTCTACCACAGCTGAGGTGTGTGTGTGTGTGTGTGTGTGTGTGTGTGTGTGTGTGTGTGTGTGTGTGTGTGTTTCCCTGGGCAATTTCAACACAGAGCAAAGGTGAAGAACCTGTAATTGGACTTGTTCAGTGTCTCTGAGGCACCATTTTCAAAATCCCAATAGAGTATGTGATTAGCCAAGTCAGGTCAGGTGTTTTCTCCAATCCAATCAGCTATGGCCATAGTAGAGAGCCACGAATAAAAAACACAGTGGTAACTCAGGCTTGGGGACAAGAAAACGAATGGAGAGAGAAGAACGGCCCAAGACAACATCAAGATTTTGAGGTTGCAGGTCTCAGGCCTGGAATAAAGTTTGTGTTTACTTCTTGTTCCATTCCCTGGGGACAAAGCACTGAGCTGAATGAAAAATGAGTACTTTGTGTTCCTGGCCTGGTCCCATTACCCCCTCCTGCACCTGAAAGGACAAAGGGAGGGACTTAATTCTTTGGCTTCAGTCACCAAACTTGCTGGGTCACCCTCCCCCACAGGGAGCCTGCCAGTGCTGCTTGAATGTGCCTGGGGTCTCTGAGCCATTTAAGAAAGTCCATGGCAAAAAAACATATTTCCTGGGAAATGAGAGTGGAAGCAAACAGCTGCGAAATGGTATTTCATTGGAATCAGCTTCTTGTTTGTCATCAGAATGAGTGACTGTGAGTAAATTGTGGCTTCATATTTCCATCTAGGGCTGGGGGAGGAAAAGAGGCAGAAAAGAGCTAACCGGGCCACTTTTCTGTCTCTTCCCTTAATGTGTACCTGTGTTGTTCAGCCGCTCCTCTCACTCACCTGTCTCCCCAAGTTTCTCAGCCCAAGAGGGGAAAGGCAAGCTTTGCAACGTTGGGAGGGGCTTAGGCCAAACCTGAGGGAATTCCGTTTCCTGTTCCTCCAACTCGAAGTCAGATTACTCAGGAGTCATAGGCCTTAATATAGCTACAAACCTTAAGAACAGCCCAGTGGTGGGTTTGAAGTCAGCGGACTCTTTTCGTTTCTGTTTTGGTTTTTCAGTTCTGCTAGGTCGTGTCTTCCCTTTTAATATCTTACTCTTCACTACCCTTTGACAATGTTTCTAAATTTCACCCATAAATCTAATTTATGGATTTATCTTCCCAGTTTTGTGTTTACTTTTGTGGAAAGGCTAAGGGAGTTAAACCATTATGCCAAAACAGAGGACGTACTGGAGACTCAGAGGACTTTAAGACAAGTCCCAGCCCTGCCAATGAATACTTTTGTAACCTCAATCAAATGACTTTGGTTTCCTCCCCCTTTCTCCCATGGCTGTGTTTATACTTGTTATTATATGTATCACATCCCTGTGTCTCTTAGGAGATTTTGGACTTCTTAAGACTGAGCTTTTATCTATCTGGATAACAACCACAGTGGCCAACACAGAACAGATGTCCAAAAAACATTAAAATTTAACCTCTTAAGGTCTTTGAAATTGGGACAATTATACCAAATTGTAAACATTAAATAAGGCAATTCATGTCATTGATGAATAATAATATATATGTCTAAGAGTTATAACATAATTAAAAAAATTTCTATAGCTTTTTAAAAATATGGTTCTATTAAATTCTTTATATTTGAAAAGTTTAGAGTAACAGGTTGGTGGGGGAAAGCTAATATTTCTCATTTGCAATGATTTTATTAATCATATAGCTTATTTTGTTTCTAGCATAAGCCTCTGTCCTCACCTGTAGTGATTTTTCATTCAGCTAGTTACATTGTTTAATGGTTGGTCTATCTTATTTAATTATAGATCTAAACCATGATTTCTCAACTTTCACAATAGTTATTTGTTGGGAGGGTGGGCTGTCCTGCACATTGTAAGACATTTAGTAGCATCTCTGCCCTCTCTACCCATATACTGGTGGATGCCAGTATCACCCATCCCTCACATGTAACAACCAGAAAGGTCTCCAGACAATGTCAAACATCCTTAGGGTGGGGGTAGGGAGAAAATTACCCTCTTCACTTCCCTGTTGAGTATTACGGCTCTAACGTTTTGTCCTATACTTTTTTCTCTTCCATATTCTATTACTAACTTTCTTAATAATTTTAATGTGTGAGATCAGGTCTCTTCAGTGCTGCAAAATAAGAGCACTTTGAGTCTTACTAAAAGCATGTTTTTGCTGACTTGGGTTTGAAGACATGCATATTCTTCAGTGTATCTGATTATTCAAAGAAAAGTTCCTAGCTTGTCAAAGAAATCCTCTCTTTCTCCCTCATTCTATTTTCATACTCAGGCTTGGTACAGCCTTAATGGCTATCCTTTACACTAAGACTTTGAAGATCAATCCTACAATTCCATCACCATTTCCTCTAAAAAGCAAGTAGACTTCTTAATCCTAGGGCCTGTGATGATCTGCTTTCTTGGAGTTCCCCATGTAGACACATAATCAAAACCCCTCTGTGAACCTCATTGCACTACAAAGAGCCTAGGTTTATAGCATATGTACATTAAGGTGTGGTTGCTTTACATTATCACAAAGAATAAGTCTCCCTTAAATAAGTTACACCTATCTTCCTTTTTATATATGTACCTTGTCTCCTCACCTCCCTCCCTTCCCTACACAT
The DNA here is from genome assembly GCA_030015415.1 of Cynopterus sphinx. Lineage (NCBI taxonomy): Eukaryota > Metazoa > Chordata > Mammalia > Chiroptera > Pteropodidae > Cynopterus > Cynopterus sphinx. Next base: position 65,001,429 of record CM057387.1, on the reverse strand, counting down.
TTGGTGTCTTTATGGACTTACCTGTAATTCACAGGAAGTGACTTGACTTTTCTATCCCCTCAATGGCTACAGGCAGCAGTACTCTTACTGAAGACAAGATGCCTACTTTACTCCCATCTTTTGTCCCCCTGAATTAGAAGAGCACAGAAGCTTATGGTTTTGTCTGACATTCATTTTCTCCAGTATACAAAAGCTGTAATAATAGCCTCCATTTGTTTGCCTATGGACGTGGTAAGAATGACTTTACGAAGTACAAATGCTGTCCACTTTTCTGGACACCTGTGATACTGGCATTCACTTAACAAATGTATTGTTCCTAATAGAAAGGATGCCCCTTCATCAATTGAAAAAACCCCACATACCATGTACACAGCTTCCATTTCTCCTTGAGAAACCACATTCTTGTTGCCAAGAAAGAATGGGACTCACTGTCATCCGATTACACATACTCACATTGGATCTGGCATATTATAGTTGCTTTTGGCAAGAGAGTTTGCTAACTCAAAATTCTTGTCTTTACAAAGTAGCATAACCAGCTACTTTTAAAATTAATATTGTGAAGTGAGTGCATATTTTAGAAGACAGGAGAGTAATTAATTGGGAACTCGTCTGAAGAGGAAATTTGGAAAGGTTGTTTAATGTGTTAACATGTTTTAAAGTAATTCTCTTCATATTGACAGCCATCATCTCCACCACCACTTAGTCCTTGATATACATTATGCCTTTTTAACCTCACAACAATCCTGTGAGCTTTGGAGATAAATATTACTACCTCTGTCTCACAGATGAGGAAACTGAAACTCAGAGATGTTGTGTGAACTTGAGTGAGGGTTAACAGTTGTTAAGTAGCATTAGGATAAAGCCCCCAAAAAGTCCAAAGCCAAAAAATTAAGATGCTGGATATCACCATTTAGAACAGGATTTTAATGAAATTCTGAAGCAGAGTAAAAAGCTTCTTGACTAAACCCAACAACTATCACACTAAGAATAAGAAGTCTTAATAAACATCTCACAGTGTGGTGTGAAAAATAATGCAAGATTAGGAATCAGAAGATCTGGATCTTAATCCATACTTCCTTTTAGTGAAAGGATCATAGACAATTGCCTTACAATCTCTGAGCATCAGTTTTCTCATCTAAAACATATTAAGGGCTAAGGGCTGTTGTGAGTAATTATGTGCTAACTGTTATGCTCTACAAAAATGTAGTTTGGCCATAAGCATTTCTCAGGAGTCTCATCACCAAATCCTGGGAAGAACCTGGCTTCGTTTCTCAAGTCAAGTTGGACAGCCATTGCTGAGGCTGTCCAAAGGCTCTGGTGTTCCTTTCCCATAGCATCAGTGATGACACAGGCAGAGTGAGCATGTCAGGCCTCAGGGCTGCCTCTCTAACAGGCAGACACATTTGGAACACAGACAGGGCCTCTTCTGAATAACCACAAGGACAGGACAAACAGAGTCAAGGGCAGGATTCCAAGGGGATGGCCAGCGCCCACAGGCTTGGAACACTGCGGTTAGGCCCTCAGACTCTCTCAGGAGGAAAAAGTCACAGCTCCCAAGTTAGTTGCTCCCACAAAAGTAAACCAAATGACTCATGTGAGGATGGAGAAACCACCAGAAATGGACTTCCTTGTAAGGATCACTGCAAAAATTAATTCTGGAAATGGGAGAGCTCTAAGAACCTAGGCGGCTGATGTTTCCACCTTAGCAAGTCAATATTTGAGACATGTGGCAGGACGTGTGCGTGCATGTGTGTGTGTGTGTGTGTGTGTGTGTGTGTGTGTGTGTGTGTGTGCAATGAAGGAAAACCCTTGCATGTCCTCATGCCTCCTCTGGGTTGATTTGCCAGCTGCTGTTCAACATCATCCTTGTGGATTGGAAACTTATACAATATTATCATTATTAGATGGAGAGACTGGTTCTTCTTAATATTACAAAATCGCTCTTTTAAAAGTTTGGGCCAATTCAATTTTCTACTCATGCAAACAGAGTATGAGGGTCTGTTTTCTTCACCAGTGCCAACATTTGGTAAGAGTACCATTATTTCCACTTTTATTTGTAGACTAATATTTACATGTGATGAAAATTACATTCGAATGGTACATGATACTGTTAATATCTTCTTCTCCCCTTCCTTACCCTGTTACTCTCCTTATGGTAACCAACTTTAGCCAATTCTGATTTGGGTTCTTCTGGTAGCTGCCACAAAATACTAAATAATATGCTTATATCTCAGTTTCTCAATTTATCAACTTTCTAAAGTATTTATTGACTCCTGCATATGAGAATTTATGCTAATATATCCTTTTGCTATCTCTGTTTTTTTCTTAGCGTTATTATTTTTGAATGATATCAAATTCTGTAAACATACAAGTTATTTGCTAAAGAATCAAATAAAAAAATAAATTACTCAAAAGATAATGTTCAAAAGTCAAAACCAAATAAATCACTTTTTTTACCTTAATCAGTTTCTCACAGCTACGCCTCAATTTTTTTTTCTTCTGGGGTTTCTACTTACTTTTCTTTTTAAAACTCATTGACAGTAGAAACATATATCCTCATTAACATATCATTAAGATAATCCAGTTTCATAAACATAGCATTTTTGAATAGCCTGATTTTTCCTCATTGTCTTCTACATATGTACCACAGTTGCTGTCATTTAAAAAAAATTTAATTACACCTTTAAGTTATTTCTAATACTTCTTGAATCTCGTGACTTGCTCTTTCCCAAATTCCTCTTTCATCTTATTGGCCCCCACACAAATACTCTTTCAGTGCTAAGGACTGAATGTTTATGTCCGCTGAAATTCATGTTGAAATCCTAGTGCCCATTGTGATGGTATTGAAAGGTGGGGCCTTTACAAGGTTCTTAGGTCATGAGAATGCTATAATAATCCCTTGTGAATGGGATTAGTGTTCTTACAAAAGAGGCCCCAGAGAGCCTGCTTGCCTCTGTGCCATGTGAAAAAGTTGGCAGTCTGCAACCCAGAAGAGAGCCTTAACAAGCACCTGACTGTGCTGACACTCTGATGTTGGTCTTCGCAGGCTCCAGAATTATGAAGAATAAATTTATGTTGTTTATAAGCTACCCAGTCTGTGGTATATTGTTACAGCAGCCAGAACAGACGAACACAATAGATAAATTTCTAAGTCTTTGTTGTGTCTGTCTATAGACATAATTAATTCTGAAAACTGAAAATCAATTGTCAAGTTTTTTTTTTTTACCATTACAATTGTACAGTTTTCCCTCTGTATCCATGGATTTTACATCCTCAGATTGAACCAACTGCAGATCAAATATATTTGGAAAAAAATGTTTATGCTGTTGCTGACGTGTAATATGTAGTTAGGGTGATGAATGTTGCATCTGTACTGAACACACACAGACTTTTTTCTTGTCATTATTCCTTAGAAAGTACAGTATAACAACTATTTATATAAATTTACATTGTATTAGGTATTATAAGTAATCTAGAGATGATTTAAAATATATAGGATGATGTGTACAGACTATATGCAAAGTCTGTGTCATTTTATATACAGGAACTGAACATCAGTGGATTTTTCATATCTGTGAGAGGTCCTGGAATTAATGCCACAAAGATACTAAGGGATAACTGTATTATTTTATATTTTATATTTTACTTATTTGGGGGGAAGGAGGAAAACTGTATTATTAACTGAAGAATTGAGTAGGTTCTGAAAAGCTCTTTATTTGCCCTTATGATTGGCGAATAGTTTGTGTGGGCTGATAATTCTAGAAGGAAAATCCCTTCGTACTAAAAGGCATTGCTTCACTAGGTTACTCTCCTGACATCCAAAATTACTGGCAAGAAGACCAAGGCCATGTTAATTCTTATTCTTTCATAGTACACCTTGGAAGCATTGAGAATCTTATCTTTATATTTCACATTCTAAATTTTACCATAAAATGTATGGATCTTTTTAAAAATTCTGTATACTCAAGCCTCAGTAGTTCTGTCCAATTTGAAAACTATTATCTTTCCTTGGATAACTTCTTCTTGTTTCCTCTGCTCTCTCTTGAATTCCTGCCAGACAGATGTTGAACTTCCTGAATTCATCCTACATGTCTTTTAACTTTTCCTCTTATTTTTCATCTCTCTCTTTCTGCTCTATATTCTTGAATATTTTCTCAACTTTGTCTTCCAGCCTGTCTGTTGAAATGTTTAATTTTTAAGAACTCTGACCATTCTTCCTCATCCATTCATATCTAAGAGTGTGTGTCAATAGGTAGAGTACATAGACACACTGCTCACTTTAGGTTATGAAGTAGAAAGGTGACAAGGATGTTCCCTATATCCCTGCATGCACCTTCCTCAAGGACAAATCAAGGAAAACCTCACTCTGGAGAGTCAACCTTTACTTGAGGGGGCCTAGACCTCCTTAAGCCAACTGTTAAATCCCCCAAAGAGCAGACTCATTTGTGAAGATGATGAGAACATGGCCAGTTGCCCTGCACCCATGGCAGGGGAAGTGGTGGGGGTGAGGGTGGGCAACAAGCTCAGCAGCTCCACAGATTTCCCTGCAAATAGTCATCCTGAAAGCCAACCCACTTTTCATTCCCACTTCCCCTTTCTGTCAACTCAGAGCTTGCTTCCACTTCCAAAGCCCCCAGGAAAATGGCCCCCTTTCCTAGAAATCTGGCTTTCTCTACATTGCAGCATTCTCTCATACCTCAGATACTGCTGCTCCATCTGTAATTATTTGGCAATTCAATCTCACTTATTTTATCTTCTAGAAACTTATCAAACACTTTGCTCATGTCCCCACCTGCTGCATTCTGTACCACTGTAGAAAGGTGCACGTCTTTCCTTTTGCACATCTTTGCTGACATTTCAATAAGCCTCTGAGCAGAAGGGAAGAAAATATGTGGGTCCACTTTACTCTTTGAACTAGAAACTCAAAGTGGTACTGTTAAACATTTTAAACTTTGGGAGGCAAAAATCATATCTCATCATTAACTTTTTTATAACTTCTTGTGAGATTGAGGATCTCTGGTATTTGGTTGGTGGTTTAAACGTTTTCTGTGGACAGCCCATTTACAAGATGAATGATTTTAGAGATCATTCAAGTCCAGCAGATGTTTTCCTTCAGCTTCTTACACAAACCATTTTGTGTTGCAAAGACATGCCACTCTTGAGCTCTTAATCCTCGTGAGTAGCAACTCATCATTCTTTATGAATCATTAATTCACAAAAATAGAGATATTAGTTAAAAGACCTTAATGTTCCTTTCCTTCAACTTTTTCTATTGTTTCTCCTTCCTAATTTTGTTGAGAAATTAAAAGCAAAGAGGAAAGAATGTACCACAGCATGGTATTCTCTCCTTCAGTCGGGTTTCCATCTTGCTACCGACCTGAACTGTGATTCCCACCTGTTTCTCTGTCCTCAGAGTTGTCTCGCGTGGGATTTGTGTGTGGAGCCAACTCTGCCTACCTGTAAAGTTCTCTGGCACATATCAGGTTGGGATCTCAGCCCTACTTTCCCCAACAGGACACAACTACAGGGTGAAAGGCTTTGTGAGCAGCACCATTCCTATAGCTGGTAGTCATAGTAGCAAATATCAATGTCCACTTCATCAATAGCCCAGGGCACCCACCTTGGTTTATATAAATTAAACTCTCTACCCCCCGCAACTCAGAATCATGCTCATGGTAGCTTATTTCAGTAAATTGAGCACTCTGAACAAAGTTCTCTATTTGCGGGAATGTGACAAATCCCTTCCGAAAACTAAACCTTAAAAAACTATTATTATAGTGGTGAGAAAACTTGAAGTCATTTATGTAGTTCTTAGGAGTTTCAAGAAAGTCAAGGAATTTTAATGTACTCATGCAGCAAACTGGGAAGATCTGGGGAATTCAGAGCCCATGTTCTCCCTCTCTCCTGCCTGGGGCCACGGGGATGTGAATCTATTTTTGGCAGCAAGTCTGTGTGGCGTGAGCTTGAGAATGACTCTTTCTCCACTTACATCATGGGTGAACAAACTTCTGAGTTTAGAAGAGAAAAGGAGGAGCCAGAGGGAGTGGCCTGTAGTGAAAGATGAGGGGTGACTTCTCTCAAATCCTCTTGGGAAGACAAATTTTATCTTAAATGGTGTTGTCACAGGAAGAAATGCTGTCTAAGGAGATTCAAAGAATAGGACTCAAACAAACAAACAATGAAACCATAGATTATTGAAAGGGATCTTTTTTTGCAACCCTTGAAGACAAAGGACTTTGCACACAGTAGGGATTTATAGCAGAATGGCAGTGGGAGTCGGGGTGGGGGCGCAGCGCTTAAACAGCAGACGTGAATTTCCTAACAGTTCTGAAGGCTCAAAGTCCAAGATTAAGGTGCCAGCAAGGTTGGTTTTTTGGTGAGGGCTTTCTTTGTGGCTTGCAGGTGTGTCCTCAGTAGGGCTTTTCTCTTTTTAAATGCAGAGAGAGAACTCTCTGGAGTCTCTGCCTCTTCTTTTCAGGATCTTGGTTCTAAATGATTAGGGCCCCACTCTTATGACCTCATTTAAACCTTATTTCCTACCTTAAATGACCCTTTTCCAAATAGTCACATTGGAGGTCAGGGCTTCCTTCAACATATGAATTTGGGGAGCGGGGCACAACTTAGTTCATAATAGTACTGAATAAACAACAATTAATGAATGCTCTACCTGACTGCCTTCCTGAATGTGTGGGGCCCTGATTTCCCCCCATGAAAGCTGTAAGAAGAAAGAAGCCCTCTTTCTTGTTTATATCCTGATTTTCCTCACGGCGAACATCATGCCAGTACTACCAAGGTCATCAAGGGTGCAGTTTTTACGTTGCCTCTGTGAGATGGCAGAGACTTGTTCATCCAGCACTCAACAAACATCCACATGTCCATGACCAGCCACCACCCCCATCTCCACCCACCCCCACATCAGGGCCTGGATCTTTCTCTTTATCTCTGGCTTTGTCACTCTCTACCTTACGTTGTGGTAAGAGCCTGGCATGTGCTTTCACTTTTAGGGGAAATAGGAGGCCACACTTCAGTTTCTAGCCTTAACAATGCATTCTAATTCACTTCCCCCAGAACTCTGTTTGGTGGCAGTGGGGAGGAGAGGGGCAGGTAGTTATTATGCACAGCCCATAAAAATAGCAGTACTTTGTTTTCCATTTACTATATCATTCTCTCTCTCTCTCTCTCTCTCTCTCTCTCTCTCTCTCTCTCACACACACACACACACACACACACACACACACACACACACGAGGCATCATTGGCAAGGAGAACATGATCATTCCTAAGGCCTCTGCCAAAATGCCATCAAAATCTAGTCTGTGTCTTTAAAGAAGACTCTGAGTTTATTGTTCCAAAAGTCTGCAGGTTCCACCTAATAGTCATATAAACATAAGAAAGCTCTGGTTTCAAGCTATAAATATGTTTGTTCAGTGCCCTAATGCTGAATTGAATGACTGATTATGCATATGAACAGCCCAGAACTGGACAGCATGATCTTTCCTGAGTACATGTGACCCAGAGTGATTTCTCAATATGCTCATTTTCTTTCTCTAGCAATCCCAGGTTATATGTGTTGTATTCAGACCTGTCTTGGTATTCTCCGGATTCTCTAGGGCATCGTAGTTCAATAACTTTCTTTTTTCATTGTCCAGGGGGCCTACCTAGCATGTTCATTTCCTTTCTAAATCATTTGATTCTCAAAAATATCCCTGACATATTTACGTTTGCAAAATATTTCACGTCATTATTTAATCCTCACAAGGACTCTGCAAAGTGACAAACACAGTCATTCATTTACAAAACAAGCAGTAGTGAAGATCTCTGCACCTTGCTAGGAGGTGGGGAGACAAAGGTGAGTGAGGCATACTGCCTACCCTTAAAGAGCTCAGAGACCCCTGAAGGAAATAGCCATCAACACTAATATGATAGGTGCCATGAGAGGAGGGCACCTTGAGGCAGCCCATTTTGGCTCAGGTAGACCAGTGAGGTTTCCTGAGGAATAAAATAGATCTCAGTCTTAATGGGAGAGTAAGGGCCAAGCAGGCAAGGAAGGGGGCCAATGGAATGCCAGGTGAAGGAGCAGAACATTCAAATTATAAAAGAGAAACTGGCCTATTTGTGCCACACTGAGTAGTCGAGTGTAGTTTGAGATAGAATGTGAAGGATGGGAGAAAAGTGGGCAGGTAATGAGTCAAGAGAGGTACTTGAGGGTCAGATCACAGGTGAGTACATTTCAGGATATGTTAAAGAGTTTGGAGTATTACCCCAAGGGAAATAAATAGGGGTTTTAAGTAAGAGAGACACGTGATGAGATCTGCAGTTTACGAAAAGTAATTGTGTAGTAGGGGGACGCCAGTCTGAAGTGTAAGACAGGAGGATACTGAAGTGGTTCAGAAAAAAGCCAGTGAGATTTCATTTCAGAGCAGTGGCAGTAGGGATGGGAAGTGGGAATGGATTCAAGAGATATTTAAAAGGGCTCTACAGAACTTGTGACTGATGAAATGTGGCAGGCATAGGAGACACAAGGACAGATATCCAGCTTTCTTTTTAGGCCCATGGGTGGATGACAATGTCATTCACTTACATTCGACTAGGAAAAGGAGCATGTTTAGAAAGAAAGATAACCAGATCGATTGGGCACGCTAAAATCTAGGGAGCCTGTGAATCCCAAATAGAGATATTTGGGGAAGTTTAAATTCAGACTCAGAAACTCAGGGGAGGGGTCTGGCTTGGCCATTTGCATTTGGGAGATGCTGGCATATACATAGTAGTTACTGTAACAGGAGTGTGTGAAGACAATTAGAGAAAGAATACAGAAAACTGATGTCCTTTGACAGATGAGGAAACTGAGGCTGACCCAAGATCTCATAGTTGGTACCTGGCAGTACCGAGCTTGGAGCCAAGTCTTCTGACTCCAAGCCCAGTGCCCTCATTACCATTCCAAAGCCTCTACAGAGACTGATGGAAATGAATGAAGGCTGTGCTTAGAGTTAGCTGGTTTTACCTCTGTGGTTCTTCTGCTTTATCTGTAGGAAGCGGCCCCTGAACAGCAGTCCAAGGTGAGAGAAGCCTTCATGTCGTTACTCTTGGGACTTTAGGAGGGTAGACCAAGTACCCATCTTGGAAAAGGGAGAAGGCAGAAAACACACATATTTGCCACCAAGTTCACACTCTCAGTTGATTCTTACAGCTGCCCCATAGGGGCCCTCATTACTTTGCTTTTTTCCCTAGACTCTGCTCACATCAGGTCCTTTGCTTTACCTCCCCCCTCCATCAAAACTTGCCTATCTTGGGTCTCATCCTATATAGAATCTAGGTTCTTGGCTAGACCATGTGATAAAGCAATTTCTGCTAAGATGGATACTAATAGGTTAATGAGAAGTTAATCTCAGGGTATTCACTCCTTTTGAGAAGAATTTCTGGAGATATATAAATAGTACTGCAAGAAGCAAGAATTTCAAAAGAATCTACTTTGTAGATTACTGAGGAAAAGATAGGAGTGTGAACAGGAGAGGAAGCAGAGAGAAAGCTGGGAACTAGATCATTGTGAGAGTATTTCATATCATGTTAAGGTATTTGGATTTGAGTTCATTCTACATGGTGAGGGAGGGTCTGTTTGTCCAAAAGCCCCTTTCTGTCATAACACTCTATTTCACTACCTGGAAAAAACAATACATGTGCCCTTGACTGCACGCGCGTGCGCGCGCGCGCGCGCACACACACACACACACACACACACACACAGCACGAGCATCTTTCTAATCTCTGGGTCTGACACCCAATAGTTTCCAATTCAAAGCCAAAAGTACCAAATCTTCCTCAAGTGCTGTGAGTGATCTCATTGGTAAATCCAGTGCCCTGTCAGCCTAGAAACCCACTCAGAACAGCCTTTACTAAGGGGTGAGTTGAAAAGAAACCCTCTGGGTGAAGGATTTTTTTCTCCCTTGGCAAAATATAAATTGTTTTTTTCAAGCTAATGAAAAGAAAAAACAAATAAACAAACAAACCCTGAAAGGTATTTTAAAAGAAATACAAACTTGGATAGATTAAGAGACACTTATAAAACATCCTGTCCTAATGTCCAATTCCAGCCTTGCAAGGCTCAAACCACAGTGATTCCAAGGTCATCAAATGAAGCCCATTGGGGTTGGAGTTTGGGGAGAAATAGTGGTGTCAGGCATGTGATGCATGGAGCTTTTGCTTATCTTAGGGTCTAAGATTCTGCAGTAGGCCCCAGAGTGTGCTGCCTGCCTGCCTGCCTGCCTGCCTGCCGCGGTAGCCATCCACTGCCTAGCTCCTTTGCTGCAACTCCTGGGAAGAGTGCTGGGCTGCAGGTTGTGGGGCAAGCCCAGCCAACCTCCCAGCAGCAGACAGGAAATACCAGAATGCTAGGAATCAGGGGCAATGGAGTTCATGAGATCATATGCTCTCCAGCTGGAATGGAATTGTAAGGTTATCCAGCTGCACTCCCACTAGTTAGCATTTGAATTTCTTCTACAACATTCCCATCAAGTGGTTATTAAGCCAGAGCTTGAACAGTCCCCATGACAGGACACTCTTATCCTTAAAGGAAGGCCAAATAATCTTTGGATGATTCTGACTAGAGGGGTGGTCTTGCTAACACTGAGTCTAAATTTTACCCTAAGTTCAGCTACTTGGTGTAAGATGATCCTTTACAGTCACACAAAACATGTTTCTCTGTGTTCTAAGTGTCAGGTGTTTGTCTGAACACCTGGGTCTATTGTGATGCAGACTAGATCAGCCACACTGTACCTCTGAACCCAGGTGATAGGGCTACCTTGAAGCACTTGGTCACAGAGCAGGTAAAGGTCTGCTTACCTCTGAATCCTCAGCACAGTCCAATGATGGATACAGAAGATATTTGGTAGATATTTCTTCAGGAATGGATAAATGAACAAGCCTAAACTTTTGGCATCTTTCTCATCAGGAAACATAAGTGATATTAATGTGGAAACTTCTGTTGGATTTATGAACTTTAAATGTTATTTTCAAGGACGTCCAAGACTCCCTTCAGCAAAGTCATTCTGACCACACCCTTAACCCAGTGTACTCAGCCAGAGGTAGGTACCAAATTTTGTGTTTTGTTTTTGAAATAGATTTCTATGTGAAGAATTATGTTATCTCCTTTATCATACTGCACATTCTTCCAGAAATGTCCTTAAAAAGTTGTTTTGCTATATAGTATAACCCCTACAGTACCAAGACAGTGCTGGGCAGATGTTAAGTAATCAATGTTAGTCTATATTAGGCTATATTAGCCTATATTAGGCACCCACAAATATTTGTTGCATGAATGAATGGCAGCAGGAGGTTTTATATTTTTAATTGTATGTATTTTTAATTGTATGAATTTTGTTGTTGTTTTGTAAAAGCACAAAAGTAAAATTATCCAAACTTTACTTGTTACAAGCATAAACGTTCATAATGCACACACACTTTCCTTTCCATGTTTGAATTTTGACTAATTTCTAGAGTGTGTTGACCTTACCCAGCCTTATTTTTTAAATCAGGTTTTCACTATTTCATTTAAAACTAGTCTAAAGTATTTTAGCCTTTGTCATGAACTCTGTAGATAAAATATTAGTAGTAACTAATAATAATAGTAAGATCCATATCGTAAGCCCTAAAATAAGCGCTAAAATAACAAAATTAAGAATTATATGTAATAAGCCAAGAGAGGAGGTAAACTGGATAAGTTAAAAAATACTGAATTAATCACCAAAAAGGCATAAAAGGAAGAAAAAATAGAACAAAGAACAGAAGGAACAAATAGAAAATATAAAACAAAATATTAAATTTAAATTCAACCTTATCTATAATCACATTAAATGTAGATGCTCTAAATATCCCAATTGAAAGACATAGTTTGCCAGATTATATATAACAAAGCAAGAACCAACTCTACAGTGCCTACAAAAAACCCACTTTAACTAAAAAGACACAAAGTAAAATCTAAAAGAATGTAAACACTAATAAAAAAAGCGGAAGTGGCTATAATAACATTAGTAAAAATAGATTTCAGAGTAGCAAGTATTGTCAAGTATAAGGAGGGTCATTAAAAAATGATAAAAGCAGAAAATTATAAAGAGGACATATGAATTACAAATGTTTATGTCTCTAACAATAAAGCTCCAAAATACATGAAGCAAACATAGATAAAATTTCAGAAAGAAATTGACAGATTTACAATTTAGTCAGATATTTCAACACCCTTCTCTCAATAATTGATAAAAGTAGAAAGAAAATTGGTAATAATACAGAAGGCTTGGATGACACTATCGTCCAATTTGACCTAATTGACATTTAGAGAACATTCCATCCCCAAACAGCAAAATACACATTCTTTCAAGTGCATATGAAACATCTTCATAGATGGACTATATTCTGAACTGTAAAACAAGTCTCAATAAATTTAAAAAGATTCAGATAACCGAACAAACATGTTCTTTGACCAAAATGGGATTAAGTTAGACATCAATCACAAAAATATATGTGGAAAATCACCAAATATTTGGACACTAAATTATACACTTAAAAATAACCTCTAGGACAAAAAATAAACCAGATTAGAGAGTATTCTGAATTGAATAAAAATAATATAATGTAGCAAAACTCGTAAACTGCACCTCAATCAGGGAGAGAGCATAGAGGGAAATTTATAGCACTAAATGCTAATATTAGAAAAAGAGAAAGGTCTCAAATCACTAACTTCAGCTTTGACCTTAAGAAACTAGAAAAAAGTGGGAAATTAAAAAGCAGTGTAAGCAAAAGAAAGAAAATAGTAAAAATCATTAATTCAAAATAATAAAATGATGAAAAAGAGGGTGGGGGAAAAAGGTATTTGATGTAAGTAACTTTGGAAATAAGTTGAGTCTGTAAGATTTAAGGCAAGAGGAATGGTATATAAGCATTGTACTCTAGTTGTTTAAGTTGTTTCCCTAGCAGTACAGTCTAACAATTCTGATATTGCTATACGTGTATACTAGAATTAAACAAGTAAGTGAATGGTGGATGGTGGGAGCCAAGTTTTTCACTGTTAGAGTGGGAGGTTCAGATAAGGAAAGTAAAGAGGCTAGAAAATGATAGACTGATTATAAAATCCATGTTAAGAGCCTTGTATTAGTTGCTAGGGCTGCCATAACAAATACAATAGATTGGGCGGCTTAAAAAACTGGAATGTATTTTTCCAGTTTTGGAGGCTAGAAGTTCAAGATCATTGTGTAAGCATAGTAGTTTATTATGAAGCTTCTCTTCTTGGCTTGTAGATGGCTGTCTTCTCCCTACTTTTCACATGGTCTTCCTTCCCACTGTGTGTGTCTGTATCCTAATCTTCTCTTTTTATAAGAACACCCGTCATATTAAATTAAGAACCATCCATATAACCTCATTTTACCTTAATTATCTCTCTAAGGCCCTATCTCCAAATACATTCACATTCGACATACTGAAGGTCAGGACTTCAACATATGATTTTTGTGGAAGACATAACCCCCTAAATGTTCAGCATATAACAGAGATATATAAACTAAAATAACTCAACTCTAAAAAAGAAAAGCAAATTTGGAGAATTTACACTACCTCACTGTAAGGCTGCAGTATCTGAAATAGTGTGGTATTGGTGTAAAGATAGATAAATGGACCAATGGAGCAGAATAGAAAATTCAGAAATAGACTCACATGTATATGGTGAGTTGATTTTCAACAAAAGTATAAGGTAAGATAATTTAGTGGAGAAAGAGTCTTTTCTACAAATGGTGTTAGAACCAATTTGTTATCCACAGGCAAAAAATACAAACAAAAACAAAACAAAACAAAAATCTTCAATATGTAACTTTAACACCCCCAGATTTAATTAAAATGCATTATAAACCTAAATGTAAAACTTAAAACTATAAAGCTTCTAGAAGAAAAGATAGGAGATATCCTTGATTGAGCAGTTTCTTAGCTATGATATCATAAGAAAAAGTAGGTCGAATGCACTTCATTAAAATTTAGAACTCTTCAAAAGACAAAATTAAGAGCTCTTTGGAAGACACCATTTAGCAAATGAAAAGATAAGCCACAGACTAAGAGAAAATATTTGCCAATCATACAACAAATAAAAGACCTATATCTAGACTACATAAGCAATCCTCAAAACTCAGTTATGGGAATACATATTTTTTAAAAAACAACAAAAGATTTTAACAGGAACTTCACCAAAGACAATATACAGATGACAACATATAAAAAGATGTTCAGCATTGCTAGTTATTAGAGAAATGCAAATTAAAAGCACAATGCAATAGCACTCTAAACCTACTAGCATGTTAAACAGTAAAACAGTTGATCATACCAAATGCTGACAAGGATGTACAGGAACCGGGACTCTCATACACTGCAGGTGGAATGAAAATGGTGCAATCATATTAGAAAACAGCTTGGAAGTTTCTTATAAAGTTAAACATAAATCTACCATATTCTCCAGCTATTCCTTTTCTAGATATTTGCCCAAGATAAACAAAAGCATTTTTCTGTAAGACTTGTACACACACACAGCAGTTTTATTTGTAATAGCCAAAATCTGAGAATAAACCAAATGTACATCAGCTGGCAAATGGAGAAACATATTGTGATGTCATATATCTATATAATGAAATATTACTCAGCAATAAGAAGGAATAAACTAGTGAATGACAAAAGCAACAACATGAATGAATCTCAAAATTCTTATAAACAGAATTATAAAAGCTAGGCAAAAAGAGCTATAATTTGTCTAAAATTCCTGAAGATGCAACTAATCTATTGTAACTGAAAGCAGATAGGTGGTTGCCTCATGACAGACGGCAGAGCAGGGAAGGGTAAGAGGGAGAGTATGATAAAGGGGCATGAGGAAAGTTTAGGGGATGACAGATATGTTCATGATCTTGATTTTGGTGATAGTTTTACAGCCATATACACATGTTAAAACTTATTAAATTTTACACTTAAATATGTGTAGCTTATTTTATGTCAATTAAATATATACAGACTTCTAAGGCCCAGAATCAGAATCTTGCAAGTGCAACATAGGAATCTGATATGTAACCTGCTTGGATTTGAAACCACTGAGATTAGTTATAACAGGAGATAAATAAGAACCAAAGGGAAGGGCCTGGGATGGAATATAGTAAGATGTGATGGTATGGACCTTGAAGTTCTTGCTAAAAAGTTTTTTTAATTAAGTTTATTGAGGTAACATAGGTTAAAACAATTTTATCATTTTCAGGTGCACATTGTCATTTAACATCTGTGTATTCTATTGTGCGTTTACCACCCAAAGTCTAGTTTCCTTCAGTCATCATATATTTAATCCCCTTTACCCACTTTGCCTCCCTCTACCCGCTATATTTCACCCTCTTTAACTGTCTACCTATTCCTTCCTCTCTCACCCCCTACCCTCTGGTAACCACTAGTCTATAGTCCATGTCCATGAGTTTCTTTTTGTTTGGCCTGTTCATTTGTTGCTTTTAGGTTTATATCCCACATTTAAGTGATATCATGTGATTTTCAACTTATTCTGTCTGGCTTATTTTGCTTAGCATGATTATCTCGAGGTCCATCCATGTTGTTGCAAATGACAGTATCATCTCTTCTTATGGCTGAGTAATATTCTATGATATATATGTATCACAGCTTCTTTAGCCAATCATCTATCGTAGGACACTCCAGTTGCTTCCATGTCCTGGCCACTGAATAATGCAGCTATGAACATCGGTGTGCAAATATCTTTTCGAATATGAGTTTTCAAGTTTTACGGGGTAAATACCCAGTAGAGGGATTGCTAGATCATATAGTAGATCAATTCTTAGTTTATTGAGGAACCTCTATATTGTGTTCCATAGTGACTGTACCAATTTGAAGTCCCACCAGCAGTGTATGAGGGTTCCTTTTTCTCCGCATCCTCTCCAGCACTTGTTATTACTTGTCCTGTTGATTATAGCTATTCTAACAGGTATGAGATGGTATCTCATTGTGGTTTTGATTTGCATTTCTCTAATAGCTAGTGATGTTGAGCTTTCTTCAAATATTTGTTGGCCATTTGTATATCCAATAGAGAGAAGTGTCTGTTCAGGTCCTCTGCCCATTTTTTGATCATTTGGTTTTTGTTGTTGTTGTTGTTATTGAGTTGTATGAGTGAGTTCTTTGTATATTTTAGATATCAGGCCCTTATTGGAGGTGTTGCTTGCAAATATATTTTTCCATTCGGATGGTTGTCTCTTTACCTTGTTGACAATTTCTTTTGCCGAGCAGAAGCTTTTTAGTTTAATGTAATCCCATTCATTTAGTTTTGCTTTTACTTCTCTTGCTTTTGAGGTCAAGTTCATATAATTCTCTTTAAGTCCAAGGTCCTTGAGTTTAGTTCCTATGCTTTCTTTTATGCATTTTATTGTTTCAGGTCTTATATACAGGTCCTTAATCCATTTTGAGTTAATTTTGGTGTGTGATGATAGACAGCAGTCTAGTTTCATTCTTTTGCAGGTGGTTTTTCAGTTTTCCCAGTACTATTTATTGAAGAGGCTTTCCTTTCTCCACTGTAGGGTTTTTGGCTTTTCTGTTGAAAATATTTGCCCACATAAATGTAGGTTTACTTCTGGACTCTTGATTCTGTTCCACTGGTCTGTGTGTCTGTTTTGCTGTCAATATAATGCCATGATTACTGTTGCTTTGTAGTATAATTTGAAGTCAGGCAGAGTGATGCCTCCAACCTCGTTCTTTTTTCTCAGGATGGCTTTGGCAATTCAAGGTCTTTTGTGCTTCCATACAAATCTGATGATTTTTTGTTCTATTTCTTAAAAAAAAAAAGCCAATAGGATTTTAATGGGGATTGCATTAAATCTGTAAAATACTTTAGGTAGTATGGTCATTTTAACTAGGTTGATTCTTTCAAGAACATGGAATATTTTTCTATTTCTTTGTATCTTCTTTGATTTTTTTTTTTTTTTGTTATACAGGCCTTCACATGTTTCGTTAAATTTATTCCTCGGTATTTTATTCTTTTTGTTGCAATTGGAAAAATAATTATTTTTTCCACTTCTTTTTCTGACACTTCTTTGTTAGAGTATAGGAATTCTATGCATTTTTGAACGTTGATTTTGTATCAAGAGAACGTACTGTCTTTGCTTATTGTTTCTAGTAGTGTTCTTGTGGAGTCTTTAGAGTTTTCTATATAGAGAGTCATATCATTTGCAAACAGTGACAATTTGGCTTCTTTGTTTCCTATTTTGATGCCTTTTATATCTTTCTCTTATCTGATTGCATTCGCAAGGTCCTCCAATGTTATATTGAATGAGTAGTGATAGTGGACAACCTTGTCTTGTTTCTGGTCTTAGAGGAAGGATTTTTATTTTTTCACCATTAAGTATAATGTTGGCTGAGGGTTTATCATAGATGGCCTTTATTATGTTAAGGTACTTTCTTTCTATACTGATTTTGTTAAGTGTTTTGATCCTATATAGATGCTATATCTTGTCAAAGGCTTTTTCTGCACCCATTGATAAAATCATATGATTCTTAATTTTTAATTTGTTTATATGGTGTATCACATTAATCGATTTGTGTATGTTGAATCATCTCTGTGCCTCTGGGATAAAACCCACTTGATTATGGTATATAATCTTTTTAATACATTGCCATATTCAGTTGCTAGCATCTTATTTAAAATTTTTGCATACATGTTTATAAGAGATATTGGTCTGTAGTTTTCTTTTTTTGTGTTATCTTTACCTTGTTTCAGTATCAGAGTAATATTGGCTTCATAACATGAGTTGGGAAATATTGCCTCCTCTTTGATTTTTTGGAATAATTTGAGAAGAATCGGTATTAAATCTTCTTTGAATGTTTGGTAGAATTCACTGGTAAACCCATCTGGTCCTGGACTTTGTGGTAGGTTTTTGATGATTGTTTCAATTTCCATACTGTTGATCAGTCTATTTAGATCTCCTAGTTTTTCTTGATTCTGTCTAGGAAGGTTGTATTTTTCTAAGCACTAGTCCATATCTTCTAGGTAATTAAATTTGTTGTTATATACTTTTTTTTTATAGTATTCTTATATGATCCTTTGTATTTCTGTGGTGTCTGTTGTAATTTTCCCTCTTTCATCCCTGATTTTGTTTATTTGTGTCCTTTCTCTTTTTTCTTTAGTGAGTCTAGCCAGGGGTTTGTCAATTTCATTAACCTTTTCTAAGAACCAGCTCTTTGTCACATTTATTTTTTCTATTTTTTTGTTTGTTTTGTTTTCAATTTCATTTATTTCTGCTCTAATTTTAATGACTTCTTTCCTTCTGCTGACTTTAGGCTTCATTTGTTCTTCTTTTACTAGTTTTTAAGATGAAGCATTAGGTTGTTTATTTGGGCTCATTCTTGCTTTGGAGTTAGGCCTATAATGATATAAATTTTCCTCTTATGACCGCTTTTGCCATGTCCCAAAGGTTTGGATATATTGTACTATCATTATCACTTCTATGTATCTCTTGATCTCTCTTTTTCATTTCTTCTATGACCCAGTTATTCTTCAATAGCATGTTTTTTAATCTCCATGTATTTGTGGTTCTTCCTGCTTTCTTTTTGCAGTTAATCTCTAGTTTCAGAACATTATGATCAGAGAATATGGTTGGTATGATTTCAACCCTCTTATATTTGCGGAGGTTATCTCTGTGTCCCAGAATGTGGTTAATTCTTGCGAATGTTCCATGTGCACTAGAGAAAAATGTATAAGTGACAGTTTTGGGATGTATAAGCAGCTGTTTCATTCTGTAAATGTCAATTATGTCCAGTTGGTCTAATGTGTCATTTAAGGATGTTATTTTCTTATTGATTTGGATAATCTGTCTATATTCTACAGTGGGGTATTTAGGTTTCCTACTATGATAGAGTTTTGATTTGTTTCTCTCTTTAGTTCTTTTACTACTTGCTTTACATATTTTGAGGCTCCCTCATTAGGAGCATAGATATTAATAAGTGTTATGTCTTCTTGGTGCATGATTCCCTTTAAGATTATAAAGTGTCCTTCAATATCTGTCTTTACCTTTTTTATTTTGAAGTCTATTTTGTCTGTATTAGTACCACTACTCTCATTTTTCTCTGAATGCCATTTGCTTGAACTATCATTTTTCACCCTTTCACTTTGGTCTATATTTGTCTTTGGAGCTGAAATGTGTCTCCTGGAGGCAGCATATGATTGGGTTTTGTTTTGTGATCCATTCTGCAACTCTGTGCTTTTTTATTGGTGAGTTCAGTCCATTTACATTTAGGGTGATTATTGAAATATGAAGTCTTTTTATAGCCATTTTATCATTTGCTTTCCAGTTGCTTGATGTTTCCATTGCTTCCTTGTCCTTGTGTTTCTCTTTTCTTTATTTTGGTTAGCTTTTGTGAATTTTCCCTCTGGTTCTTTTTGTTTTATGTTATATACTTTGGTTCTGAATCTTCTGTGTGCAGTTACCATTACAAATATTTAAAGGGTATATATATACCGTCTTTCATTTTCTTCTGTGTGTGCCTTTTTCTCCATCCCCCTTTGAGATTTTCAATCTTTGAATCCTCCCATTTTCAGTCTTTGTTGTCTCACTTTGTTCCTGTGTATGCTGAATATTCATTACTATCTTGTTATAACAATTTGCTTCTTATTATTTAAGGTATAATGCCCTGTTCTTAGTAAAGGTTGTACTCCCCTGCTTCTATTTGCCTGATAGTCACTTACTCCTAATTATGTACTGTTTTTTCATTTTGTTTTAGGTGAGCTGACCCCTTTCAGTATTTCCTGTAGTGCAGGACTCGTAGTGGAGAAGTCCCTTAATTTTTGTATCTGGAAAGGTCTTAGTTTCTCCTTCACATCTTAAGTAGAGTTTAGCTGGATATATTATTCTAGACTGGTAGTTCCTTTCATTTAATTGTTTAAATATTTGATTCCATTTCTTTCTGACTGAGAAGTCTGAGGATAATCTAATGGGTTTTCCTTGTAGGTTACTGTGTTCTTCTCCCTGGCTGCTCTGAGAATTCTGTCTTTGTCACTGATTTTTGATAACTTTAATACAATGTTTTGGTGAAGGCCTTTTTGGGTTGAGGTAATTGGATATTCTGACTTCTTGAATTCCAAGCTTCAGCTCATTCTTTAGATTTGGAAAAATCTCGTCGACTATTTGTCTGAAAATGCTTTCTAGTCCCTGCTCTTTTTCTCACCTTTGATAATGGCCATTATTCTTATGTTTCCTCTCCTGATAGTATCAGCTAGTTCTTGTACTTCTCTTTCATTTTTTATTCTTTGATTTCTCTTTTCTACCTTCTGATTTATTTGTAGATTTCTGTCTTCGATAACCCTGATCCTTTCCTCGATTTGGCAGACTTTATTTCCCAACCTTGCTATTTCATTTTTTAGCTCCTGCAGTGTGTTCTTCATCTCCAGAAGTTCTATTTGATTATTTTTTGAGAGTTTCAGTCTTTTTGCTCTGCTCATCTAGTTGTTTTTTCAATTCCTAAAATTGTTAATGTGATTTGTTTCAGAATTCACTGAGTCTTTTCAGAAGTACCATTCTCAATTCTCTGTCATTTAAGTTACATACTTTTATGTCTAAGCTTATTTTCTGGACATTTTTCTCTTTCTTTCTGAGCTGTTTTGTCACCTTGGTTGTTCATGGTATTTAATGAACTGACTATTTCTCTGCCTGGGCATTAATAGAATTGTGCTATGCTGTTTTCCAGAAAGAAAGTTTATTATATAAAAGTCTCTCTGTAGTCCTTTGCAAAGAAGGCATTTTTTTGGGGGGTTTCCAGTAGGTGGTATCTAAGCCTCTTGGATCCCTGCTTCATTTAAAGCCTTAAAAATGCCTTTTTGTTTTCTTATAGATATTTAATCATGCTTGCTACCCTCTGTTTCACTCCCTGTCATTGTTAGCAACAGTTTAGGTAGTGTTTGCTCAGAATCTCCTGGGGCTCTGTGGTGATCGGTCTCAGAGAATATGGGGATGGGCAGCCAGTGGGTTATGGGTTGAGGACTGTAGCCTGGCCTCGGTTTTGCAACCACAGCTGGTAAAAATCAACTGTTCTTTTTCTGCCATCCTGCTTCTTTGCCTTCGGCCCTGATGATTGGGCCCTGTTGCCAGCCGTGGGGAGCTCATAGCTTTCCCAGGCAGGGCTGTTCAGGGAACCTGCCACCCCTTCTCTCCTCACAGTTCTCCTACAGATGGTCTAGAGGCTGCAAGAAGCAGCTTCTTTATTTCTCCCAGTCTACCACTGGACACTCGGGGTTCTGACCTGTGGAGAATGAATTTTAAGCTAACAAGGTTCTTGCAACTTGCAAGGGCAACCAAGATTTACTTCACCTCAGCGAATTTCTTCTGAAAATAAGAAAGTATAAAGATAGCTGCAGGTAGGCAAACAAGCTGAAGGCCATGAGAAGATACGGCTTGGGAAAAATAGAAGAAACAGTGTTGTTATGACTAAGAGAAACTGCTTATGCCAATAAGTATGTTCTTGTATAAAAGCAGTTTGCAAAAATTAAACTGGGCCATTGTTCACCATTGGTGGTCAGTGGGCCTCCTGATCCCCGCTTTCTGTCTTCATTCTTTACTCAATCTCCTGCCGTTCCCATTCAGGTTTATTTTCTAGGCCTGCACTGTATGTGGCAGGTTTTACCACTTGCTAGACACAGCACTGACCCATGGTAGCTCTTATGCAGTTTAGGTGTTTTTTTGTTGAGTTTCAGATGTTCAGCTTATTGTTGTTTCAAGGGGGAAAGATCTGGGGATGTCTCTCACTCTGCCATGTTTTCAAAGATTGGTCTAAAATGTTTTAAAATGATTTAAAGTAGAAATACATATGATTTCTGAGAAGCGAAGTGACATTGTCAAAACAAAGCTACCATGACTTGATGTTTGAAGAGGGTTCAGAAGTGGTGGTTCTTGTGTGTTCGCAGAATAATCATTACTAGTTGACTCTTCCTATGTTTCAAGAATGTCAAAGGCTGGTCAACTTTTTCTTTGCTGACCACATGAATAGATAATTTAATTCATCAGACAATTCTACAATTCTAGATGGTGACTTTTCTAAATGAGTCTGTACTACAAGTTCTTCATGTTTGTTAACATACTCCTGACCTCTACATTTCAAATAATGTACCACATACTTAGACAAAATGAAAGTTTTTATCCTGTCATGATTTTTAAAAAACTTTAGGAGGTGACTGTCTGGATCATGACACTCTTCCTTGAGATCTGCTCCCACTCTGTCCACAGCATTGGATACTTTTCAGCTGCTATGTTTGAGCTATAACCTTGTTCACCCATCTGCAGTAGAGTCACCAGAAGTTGGAACTGGGATAGAGAAATGTAATATAGCTGTCTCTGGCCCCTTAACCTGTGCACAGGCCATTGGGTGCTATCAGGTGGTTGAAGTGGAGATCAGCCTGCAGAGAGAGAAGACAGCCAATTTAGAGAGAAGCAGAAGTATAGAATGAATAGGGACTCTTGGGACTCAGTGAGTCTCAGTAACTTTCTTTCTTGGATGATCCAAGATGCCCCTGTATCTTCCAATACATCATTTTTTTTTTTCTGCCAAAGCTGTTTTAAAATGGCATTCTTTTATGAGCCAGCTCAAGAAAATTGATTTTGATAGTTGTACAAGCAAAAATCCACTTTTACCTATTATTTTCAGTATATGTTTATTTTAAATTAACAAAGGGATTTAGTACAACTTTTTCCAGTAGTGAATTCACATCCATTGCTTTTTGCTTTTCCGTAAAGTAACAGTGATGCTGACTTTTCTCATCAAAGAGGAAACCACTGACCAACGAGAGACTGAGCTGATTTCCAGTAAGGAGGACGGAGGGAGGCATCTCTTTCAATTTCCAGGAAGTTACATAAAGATTTAAGTTCAAATATAAAACTCATCTCTTCCTATCAATTCCCATTTGGAAATTCTCTTTTATATCTCCTCTAAATTCTTCAGACCTTAACCTGAGCCTTTTTTTTTTTTGAGGAGATCAGCAAACAGTTGTTATTGGACTTTTCACATACACACAAACTATCATTAAGGTGCTGCCATTCAACCTTTTTTCTAGGCCAACCATCCCTATTTCCTTCATCTTCACCACTATCATCTTTGCGGTTTGACCTAGATTGTTATCTGTTCACTTTTCCATTCCTTGTTGTCCCTACCCTGCTTAATCCCCACATTGGAGTTGGATGTAGAGAAATCTTTTTTTTCTGCCTCCCAAAGATTTCTTTAGTCTTCTTTTTTTCCCTCCCTTCCATTCTCTCTGAACTTTCTAAGTTAAGGCCCTCATCAACTCTTACCCACATTCTATAACTAATACCTCTGCTCTTTTCTTTCTTCCTGCATCCTGCATATAAACTGCCAACAGATCCCCTCCTCAACTAATTCATTTTTCTAAGGCCTAGCCATGATGATACCAATCCCTCTCTCAAAGCCTCCCCTCTTGCATATAGAATAAAGTACAAACTCTGTAGTTTTGCATTCATTCCACATTCTCTATTAACTGGCCTATTTGATCTCCCATGAAACCACCTTGTGCTTCCTGTGATCCAGTCAGCAATGCTGGTTAAATTGCTATGTAAACTATGCCTGTTTTCTGGCTTCCACATGCCCTCTTCCCTTTTTCATCCTGTCAAAGTCCTACTTTTTCTACCTTTCTTCCAAAGCCTACTCAGATATTCCTTCCTTTGCATTTCTTTCCAGTGAATTACTCTGCACTTCCTAGTCACATATTTATATTTGTTTATAGTTTATAAAACTTTTTAAGGTCTGACTCTAGTCCTTGGATATGGACCTGTCCTCCCACTAGAAAGCAAGCTCTTTGAGGACAAAGCCAGGCCCTATCCCTCCCAGTAAGCTCCAGTAAGTCTCTAACTCCAGTTTTTTATTTTATTTTTTATTTTTATGTTTTTTACGGTAGTATGTTTACTTTTATTATGGTAACATTGGTTAATGAAATACAGTAAGTTTCAGGTGTACAATTCAACAGTAAGTCATATATACATATATTGCATTGTATGTTCATCACCTATAGTTAGATTTCTTTCTGTCACCACATATTTGACCCCTTTTAACATCCAAGTTTCTATTTTAATGTGGGCATGCAGTATGTGATCTGTGAATGTTGGTTGAATGCAGTTTGAAAAAAATTCGTGCCTGCAGGCAAGCTGTGGGCCCAAAATAGTTTCCTCTGATTATGTGGCAACTTTTTCAGAAGATCTGTGAGGTCAAATGACTCGGCAAAAATTTGCGGGCCAGAAGACAGGAAATAAGAGCTGTGGAAGCAGACTCTATTAACACTGATCTAAAACACATGTGCCTGGAGCCCCAGCACTGGTGCATGGAGGTTTGCTACAGAACTCACCAGGGGGCTGCAGCATGATTCTGTGCCTGGGAGGGGCTGATGAACCCTGGGCTCCCCAAAGCCCTCCTCAGGCATCTGGTGCCCCAGCAAAGGCCTTGCAAGGTCTGTAGAGAGTTGAGCATGCATAGAGTTGTGCCTCTCTTATCCAAGAAATCCATTTGCAAGGATTTCTCAGATAATCAAAACTTGCCCCTATAGGCACCCAAACTTTTCAAAGTAAAATCTCTTTTGTGATAAAGAGTTTCCCAAAGGAAGACCACAATCCTATGCCTTCCCACCTTCCTAAGCTGTCATGAATGTTAATTGACCAACTTTTTGATAGCTCTGGGCCAATGTATTTCCTACAGTTTTACCCACCTCTCTATGGCCATTGTATCTTCAAATAACAATAATTACAATAATAATAATAATAAATTGACAACAACAACTAACATTTATGAGCACTTCCTCGTGCCCAGCACACTCAGAGGCACTCTACATATTGTTTCATTTTTGCTTCACAACATCTGTAGGAGGTAATTGTTATTTATCCAAGTTTTTAGGTGTGAAAACTGAGGAGCAGGGAGGTTAAGTAACTTGCCCATAATTATGTGGCAAGTTAAATAATGAAGATAGGCCCTAACCCAGGTAGTCGTCTCCAGAGCCCACAATGGCAAACCCACTACCCTGCTGTCTCTGTAGGCACAAGTTTGCCTGAAATGAGGTGACCAACTTGTCCTGGGCCTTTCCTGGTTTTCAGTTTTAGCACTGAAAACCCTCAGTCTGAAAAATTCCAGGGTGGTTGGTCACTCTAGCTAGAGAGTGAGAAAGCACTCACCAGAACACTCAGCTTTTATAGACCAGATGTTCTATCCCTAGTGATCCATCTCCAGCCACTGGGACTGGGAAGAAACCTGTTAACCAATCAAGTCAAACCAACAAGGACAGACAGCAACATAGAGGCTTTCTAAGATAGTTAATAATGCTGTTGCCCTTGAAAGCATCTGTTCAACATTAGTGGGGGTAAGAAACTTCTATGAATAAAAATAGTGAACTTTCTCTGTATTCAAAACAAGAGAATGGCTACCTCTACTTCTTATGGGCAATTTTCTAAGTAGACTGTATTTGTGAGGTATGTTAAAGAGCTTATCATTAAGATAATAAACAATAAAGATGCCCTCATTCCCTAGGGAACTGCATCTTAGGAGTCATGTATTATTCAATTTTATTGTTGTGACAAAAATGTGACTCCAGTTTCAGCATAGGGACACAAGTGGCAGGGGTGGGGGTGTCCTGAGGCTTGGCCTATATATGTGACCTGCTGCTTGCATGGAAGTGTCTCAAAAAAAAAAATTGCTTCAGTAAGAAGACCCACAACACTGAAGAGTGTTGCAAAGAACCACTTACTCCACAGGAACAGTTGTAAGAGAAAACCTGTTAACTGACATCACACTTCTAGTTTATTCCAGTGAGATTTTAGTGCTCCTTCCAAACTACTATCTTAGGCAGTGTCCACATTACCCCACAGCCTGGCCCTCTGGCCTGAGAAACACGGATGGGCTTTGTGACCACCTTTTCCTCAAAGGCCTTTCCAGAATCTTTTGTGGCTGGGACAGCTGAGGTCAGTGGCAGTATGGCCCCCAGAATGGAGGGGTTGCTATATCAGAGGGGTGTTGCTTCCATGGAACATTAGTGCACCTTTGAGAGTTCTTGATTAATTTCCAGGCAAAACAAAGTGGAGTGGCTTTCTGCCTTGCTTCTTGCATCAGCACAAGCTAGGACATTCTCTTGAAAAGAGAAAAGGCAGAGGAAAGCTAATCAGTCTAACAGCAAAATGGGCACTGCCGTCTCTTCTGGAGGCCTCAGCTTTCCTTGGACTTGCTAAGCGGCAGCCTCCAACAGGGACTGAACTAAAGGTATTCCCATGCGGGTGCCTTTGAGATACCCCAGGGGGATTTTCCAGCTCCAAGCAGGCAGTGGGCATTTGATGGGGCAATCTTTTTATTCTTCAATGAGCTAATTATTCTTTTAGAAATGAGAAGCCAAATAGTTGGTGGCTGCCAGAAAAGATGACGTATTTGCTTTTTCTTAACTATTAAAAAAAAAATTGTACCATGGAAAATTATAAAGGCATTTTTAAAGGACAGTGAAGTTCATGTTTCTGATTGTTATATTTTTCATTTTCTTTTTAAATTTAACTTAATTTAGCTATTTAGAAATTGTTTATTAAAGCCAAAGATCGAGTTATTTTCTCCCTTAAAAGGAAATTTGGTCTGTTTCTTTTCATGGGAAGCTTGTAACATCTCCAGGGAGGGAGGTGTTCACCTTTCCTCAGTGTTCTAGTGTTGCTTTGGCTCAATCTCCACAAATACTCTTATTTAGTGTTTTTCCCATCTTTTGCCTTCCTGGGCCATTCATGGGCTTTTGAATTTCTGCAGATTGCCACTTACGTAGTATTGAGAGCCTTGACATTTAAACATCTTTGTACTATGGTGGGATGCTAGATGGACTAGTCTTTGGCCCAAAGCACAGACAGATGTTAAAACAAAGTCTCACACTGCAGGAGGCCATCTTACCCAGGAGTGTTAAATAGGTACCCCGAATTTCATTCTGTTCAAAGACTGTAATGCCCAAATTGAAAAACCAGCTCAGAACATTGAATACTGGGAATATAGGAAGAAGATGCTGACCAAGAGGAATAGACTCAGAAATGTTTAGCTATTTTGAAGATAATAAACTCCGATTTCAAACTAATGTGATCAAACAAACTATAATTTCAGTTTATTTGTGAAGGGGTAGTTCTGGCTACAGGGGCCATTACTTCTGGACAAACCTGACAGCACCACCTTCTTAGTTGTTCCCACATTCCCCTCCTCCTTCTTTTTCTCTCCATCCTTCTTCTCTTCCTTTAGCCTCCTCTTTTTTCATTTTCTTTCTTTTTTCCTTTCCACTTATAAAGAGTACCTACTATGAACTCAGAATAAGTTCCTGCCCTCAAGGAATTCACCCTCTGGTAAAAGGGCATATTGATACTAATTACTATTATTTTGATAAAATTAAACTCTAAAACACTAACTGCTAATATCCATGTAGCTCTTACCATGTGCCAGGAATCATGCTAAGTGCTTTTCCTGTATCAGCTAATTTAATTAATTTAATTCTTACAGCACTCCTATATGGAAGGAATCTCAGTTTGAGTTTTAGGTAAGTTGAATGACTCACCTCAAATCT
Organism: Cynopterus sphinx; assembly: GCA_030015415.1. Taxonomy (NCBI): domain Eukaryota; kingdom Metazoa; phylum Chordata; class Mammalia; order Chiroptera; family Pteropodidae; genus Cynopterus; species Cynopterus sphinx. The sequence continues at coordinate 64,973,828 of CM057387.1, read as the reverse complement.
CACAGCTCTTATCTGACAGAACCTTTTGAACAAATGAAAGATTTCAGTGCAATGTGACAAGTGCTACCATAATGGGTTGTGCAAAAAGCAAAGAAGCTGACAAGATGAAGAGAAAAGGATCTTTCCCTACATGACCTTGGGAAGATTCTTTGAAGAGGTAGCATTGAAGAATGAGAAGGACTTTACCCGATGGAGAAGAATCTGATTGCAAAATGAGCCTAGCTCATAATTTAGAAAATGAGAAAAAAGAAATAAAAATACTATGGTCATCTAAAAATATCACAATAATGGAAGTGACTTGGGTTTTTATTAGGATATATATTAACGCAGATACTGCATCATTTATTTTTTGCTGAAAAAAAAGCACTTCGTGATTTCAACTCTTGCTTCATTTCATTCTTTATGCTATGTAATCCTGCTTGTATTTGTTGAAAGGATATGAGCATTTCCTGTTAGCTTCCTGCTTGTCTTTCCCCCAGATTTCAGATCCTTGTTAATTGCACGGTCATTTTCTAGAGCCAAATGCTTGATCATACTTTACTTCTTAAATGTTCTAGAACAGGTCAGGGGAAATTCTTTCACTTTCTAGGAACATTAGTAGCTACATGAATGTCTTAGGCTCTTCATTTCAGTTGTCTTTGACTTATACTATGTCACATATTTTCAGGTCAGCAAGTATAAAAATATGAGTCTTTTTTCCTACTCAACACTCATGCCCTCCTCTTAGATGACAGGAACCCAGTTTTTCTTGGAGAATCACTTCTCTAGTTTCAATCCAAGGGCTTGAAATGGTTGCCTGTCCGTCCTAGCCAACCTAGATCACAGTCATACTACAAGACCTATGGTGAGTCAATGAGCAACAGCCTTGGAACTTGCAGTGAAGGAAAACTCTTACTACTTTAGTAATGAAGGTGGTGGGATATGAACTCCAGGTGCCCATTTTTGCCACCGCTTGAGCAGAGCCTACCTGAGAATGAAGCAAAAACAGTGTCACTGTTTCTGCTCAGACTGGTTAACACCCTTCATGGCTTTCTCCCTACCCAAACATGAGGTTTCTAGAATCACTGCAATTGGAAACTATCAAAGGAGCCCCTGCTGGGGGACACAGTGACTACTGATACTGCCTTTATTCAAGAGATCAGTGCGATTCCTCACTCCTACCTTAATTCCTCATAACCTGATTGACATTTCATAACATCTACAAGAACTTAAAAATCTCTCTTACTTAGTGTCAGATTTCTGATTCCTTGACCCCTGTCCAGGCCTAACATTCCTTCTCCATGTCCCAGGAAGTACATTCAGGTAGTTGGTCCAAAACTCTCAGAGCCAGTATCAACTCCTTCATCAGCAGTGTGACAGTGTCTAATGGCCAGAGATTCTTAGACTCTCCATCTTCCCCTGAGGCCTCAGGGACTTTGTGTAGAAGAAGAAGTTGCCAGGATTCTGCCTGGATATCTGTGGCCTCCATACAGGTGTCATTTGAGATTGCCTGCTACTTGCATAAACCCCAATCTCCAGGGAAGCAAGTCGGGGCATTTGATCAAGTTTACAAGGAGAATATCCCTTCAAACCTGCATCAGTATGCAGGAATGGTACTCATTATGTATAATGGCCCAGCAATCTGAGAGCTGATCAAGCAGCCTCATGTCCAACCTTGTCATCTCCTGAGGTAATACCCTGATTTGTTCTGGTTCATTTGCAGCTCATTGAAGGTTGTGATTTTTGATGGCCAGTCATGATATGTCTGGGCCACATTCTGGTTAGCTAGACCATCTGTGATATTAACATACTGTGAAAGGAAACTTCCCTGATCCATTTAAGACATTCCAGTCTTCCTGGGCCACTTAAGGAGATGTTATAGATGCATAGTGATCGATAAACTCCAAGACTACATTCCTGATTCTACACCGCCCTTCCTGCAAGAAATAAACTGCAAGGAAAACGGCCATTCAGGTTTCCTAGCAATGCATTATTTGTGCACAAATTGCAAAATAGCCAGTGTCGAATCAGAGTTACAGGTAGTTTCCAACTCATCTTGGTATGTGTTTCCCAGGATCACTTATAAGCCAGTTCTTGAGATGCAGATGCATTTCCCCATAGAAACAGTGTCGCAATGTATGAGGACTCAGGTCAAGCCATAAGTGCTTATGGTAACCATGGTGCTAAGAGTACTACTTCAATAACTCTCGATTACTGTATATGATACTGCTTCTACATAAAAAAAAATGCACTTCAAACTTCAGTGCAGGGTTCTGGGAACACATTTCCCAACCCCCACATTCATCCTGGCAAAATGAATCGCCTCTTCTGACCATGCATTTTTTTATTTCTACAAATATTTACTGAGTATCTATTTTGTATTAGTCAGTACTCTAGGTGCTAGAGATAGAACATTGAACAAAGTTCACCCTGTATATGTTCTGGAATGGAGACACTGGTCAGCAGTACCATATTGACCAGCAAAAGGAAAGAAGGGTCACTCAACTGTTTCTTCTAAAATGACTAGTATGCCCCCAAGATAAGTTTCCATTTATACGCTCGAGTGCAGAAATGTGGACTCTCCAAATGTGGGTTTTCTATAGTAAACAATATTTTCACTTTGCATCCCTGTTTTCAGCATTTGGCTATTGATACTCAAATGTACTGGAAGCAAATCCTCAAGATAAGAAATATTTCCCCTTCTTCCATGTAGCGATAAGATCTTGAGAGGCACACTGAGTCTGGATTGAGCTTGCTAGCTTAAGGGTTTAGGAATTATGAAAGATCTTGCAGGGCAGGGAGTGATATGATACTCCTCACACCAGCAGAACCACCAGATTAGTGGATTTCCAGCCAGTCCTGTGGGTAAGAAGCTACATTCTTCTGTTTCCCCAGTCCAGGAGAATTTTCTGGGTGAGTACACCTGGACTCTGTTTACCTCTGTAACATCTGCTTACCTCCTCACATAACTAAACCTCCTGCTACAAGACTAACTGCCGAAGAGTTTACGTATTTACCTAGCTCGTTACTCCTCATTTATTCGCTCAGAGCTCCCAAAGTGTTCCTAAATCTGAAAAAAAAAAAAATGATAATTTTCAAGTGCTCATTACTTCTTACAAAGTGGCCCTGTAGGTTTATTCCTGCTAACCATGTTTAATTCTGCTTGGGGAGTGGTTTAAAAAGCAAAACAAAACTCTTTTCCTCAGAGAGAGAACAACAAACTCCAAGAATGATACATCTCCATGACATTGTATAGCTCTTACTTTCTTCTTGATAGGTTTATTTATATAGATTAAAACTCGCATTAACCTTTTTTCTTGAGGGGGTGGGGTGTAAAAAATGTCCACAATAATAACCAGGAACTTATCAATGGCGTCATTAGGTCATGAGCTTCCTTCTGACAGGAATGCCTTTAGTCCTGTTGAAGAGTATATGATGTTAAATGAAAAATAACAATAAAATAAAATCTGGTATTTATGTAGATATTGCTCAAAAACTGGCCCAGGCTTTCATTACCAGAGCATGACATTTTTGTATTTACTGGACACTGGAAAAAGCAAAGCAATCTTCTAAAGACACAAACAAAATGTTTCTGGAGTATGTCTGTTTTAAGATTATGGGAGGGGAAATTTTACTTGTTTTATTTGGCAAAAATAAATTTGACCTAAATGTGTGTAGAAGATAAAAAAATTCCTTCTCTATAACTCTTATTCCCATAGAGAGATTTCTCGAAGGCCATTAAAATGAGTTCAGAGACTCGATGGTGGTAAACAGCATCTTTGTCCTCCCTAGAGCAAAGGCAACTGTGTTCCAAATCCCAGTGCCAGAAACCTGAGGACACGTGCCAGCCCACCCATCACGCCAGAGTCTGGTTCATTCTCATCGCTATGGCCACTGGTGTGAAACATTGAGAGGACCAGCTCTCCTTTTTTTCACCTGCCCATAAGGGTAGACTGTAGAGGTGAGAATGGAAGACATAAATGAGTGCCCTGTCCCTTTTAGAAAGCTGAACATGGAGAGAAGAAGCCCAGCATCTGGCAGCAGCCAGAAGCTCAATGGCCTATATCACTAGGAGCCTTCCCGCTGTGTCTTCAGACATTTCTGGATCAGAGGGCTTACATCAGCCAATCTGACTTCAGGCTCAGCTCCTTTCTAGCTGTGTGACTTTGGACAAGCAATTCTCCTCATTCATAAATTTTAGAATAATACAAATTGTACCACTTAGGGCTGAGGACTAAATGAGTTAACATTTGTATAGCACAACAGGGCACCATATCTGACACACAAAAAGCAGGACACAATGGTAGCTAGAATTCCAGAGAATATTCATTGAGTTTTACCTATGTGAAGCTACAGAGCCAATACTTTCTTCCCCTCCTTGGGGAAGATGCTTTTCCATTTAAGCCCAAAGATCCAGAGCCTTGACAGTTAACTGTTGATGCCCTATACTCAGTATGATGACTAGTAGGAGAATTCTAGCCTCTGTGTGAAGTGCTATGCTAGACCCTGAAAATAAGTTTGGTTTGTTCTTTTGTTCAACAATGAATGACATCATGGCCCCATTTGTTGAAAACTCAATCCAAAAGTCATGGAGGATGCCTTGTGGAGTTTTCCCACACATTTCTAATGAATTTCCTGAAAGCTGACACCACAACCCAAATAAATAAAAAGTTAGGCAATAATTTTATTAAGTACTATCTACATAAAGAACACTGCTTTGGTTACAAAGCCTCTAAGAGACGAGGAAAAGAATGCAATAAAATACCCACGGCTGGACATCAGGCTGGACGAAGCATGGGGTGGTCAACTCAGGAGCTGGGTGTCAGAAAAGCTTGGGTCTTGGGCCCATCCCCTCCTCTTAATAACTGATCTCAGGCATAACAGTCAACATCTCTGGGCCTGCATGCTCAAGTGTACAGTCATCGCAGGGGAGGCTTGCAATCTGTGGTTCCAGTTAAGCAGGAGAAAAGAAGCATGAAACAAATGTGAGATGAATAACAGAGAAACTTCTCCTTTATCCTAAATCCAGAGAAGACTAGTGTTGCGGAGACGGTTTGGAAGAAGAGTCGGAGACTGGAAATGCATTTACTAACATGGATAAGGGAGAGGAGGAATGGCAAGAAAAGGCGATGCTAGCATTCCCCACCCCTGTTTCCATGGCTTTTTATTCTTTCTTACAATGTTTGCTTTGTAGTTTATTATTAGCTACTATCAAGTTAGTATATACAAACTACAGCCAGTTCCCACATTCAACCTCAAGGCCACCACCCTGTTTTCAGCTATCTCTTCTCAAGTATGCTTTTCCCATTCTCATCCCTAGAGCAAGAAGTCTCAGAATTGGTCAGGCGTGTGCGCCCTCCCTGCAATGTGTCCTTGCATGCAAGTCCACACCTGCTTCTGATGACCTGGTTGCTCCAAGCACCAGGCATCCTGCCAGACTGCAGGCATCTCTAACAACAGACTAGACAAGCGCAAAGGGCTCATCTATCATATAGAAAGTTTAAAAGGCTATGTTTCCCATTTAGGTTTGTTTAAAAACCTTGAACTAACCACTTACCTCAGCTTATTGGAAGGCACTACTAATGAGAATATTAATTCACTGGGATACAAACCTGAACAGCTGGTGAGGGCTGGACACTCTGGAATGTGAAAACTCCCAGGAGCCTTAATAACAAAGCGGGCCACTAATTAGTTTACTGTGACAAAAGTGTTAAAACAACCACAACAACCACCTGAAATAGAAAGGAGGCTGTACCTCACAAAATGATCTCATGGAAATCCAGGCCTTATCGTTTTCCACCTGTGAATAAAACTCTGCCCTTGCATTACTTTATAGGAGGAATCAGTGTCAACATAAGCCGATTAGCCTTGAGGAAAAACAAGACAGTCTGCTGTGCTGAGGAACAGGCTGAACTTAGGGTGTACCTCTCCTAGGCCTGCTGCCCAGTGGTCCACCCTAAAGATAAACCAGCTTGAACTGGCTGAAGGCTCTTTATTCCATAAGTCAATAGGGGAGCAAGTATGCAGCCCACTGGGTTTTTCCACAGAGATTTCAGTCATCAGTATTGACAGGAGGCCAGCCAAGCAGCCCATTTCAGGTTTTTTCAATTCTGAGATTCTGGGAACCCTAAGGTTCAACATATCCACCTCTTCCAGGATACCCCATTGCAGTTCCCACCTGCCCTAGCAGGGCTTTGCGAGACATCTTCCCATCTCCTCCCCTCCCCCAAAAGTAAAGACCCTGAAATAAATAATAAATATAGAAACAGAGTGTTATCTTTGGATCCCTGTTATAGGAAGTAGCTAGAAACTGGATACCTTCTGATCCCCCAACTAGGATGAGCTGGCCAGGAGTCTGGTTTCTCAGAAACATGCTGAGGGTCTCTTTCAGACACTCTAAGGTGAGAAAGCCCATTGTCAATTGGAACAAACACCTCCAGCACTGCTGCCATGATTAGGAATAAGCAATAACCTCTAAATCATGCACACACCCTTAGAAAACAAGCAGAAATGGAGTCCAAATGGGCTGAGAGTTCTCACGCCTTCATGGCTTTCATCACCCTGTCCTCTCCACTGAGAACACCTTGTTTTACTGGCTCATTTGCACTTGTCCTTCAAGACTGACTGGCGATTGGAAGGCCTGTGCCTAAGCTCCTGTCCTGCCTATCATGGCACACTACACATGTCCTGATTACCATTTGTCAGTGTCTTCATTCAGTGCAGCTTCTGGGTGGGACCCGAATACCCGGCTTGTGCAGCAGAGAAAGAGCTCAGCAAAAGATTTTAGGCAAATGACTAATCACCAAATGATAGCTTTCAAAGGGCTTCTACTCCAGGCGTTCTTTGAAATAGTTTAACTCATTTTTCTTCATAACATGACAATGTCTATATTTTAGTTTTAGGTATATGTTAACTTTATGAGGTCTTGTCAATGAATTCATGGGTGGGGAAAGAGAAGAGATTGGCTTTTGTTCTCAAGGACACAGAGGCCTGGAACCTCTGGGAACAGCAACATTTTCCAAGCAATGGCATTCTCCAACTTGGAGACAGGCAAATAATCCTTCAGAATGGATATGATACTATTCCCATTTAATTCATGATCAACTGCGGCAGAAAAGTTTCAATGCCAAGAGTCATGACTGAGCAGAAATACAAGGAGGCCAGTTTTTCCATTCATTCACTTAGCACTGTTTTGGGAAGGCCCTCCGCTGTGCCAGGCATTTTGCTAGGCATGCAAGGTGTTGAACAAAACAGACTTGGTCTCTGTCATCATGAAGCGGGTGTGGCAGGACTGACTAAGACAAATAAGTATTTCACTACAGGCTGTAATTAATACTATAAAGGAAAAGTACAGGACACCACAGAGATTATACTAGGGGGAAAGGGCCTGATTAGATGGCATTCATTAAGAACTTAACTGTGCATCAGATTTGGCTCCTTTGACCACGGTCCTCAAGAACCAACTCAGGGCAGACTAGAGGAAGTTCTATGGCTCTTCTGTATGCCCAGTTTCCTCATCTGTCAAAAACAGCGATACTAACAACTTCCCTACTCGCTCAACTTCTGAACAGAAAAATCAAGGTTCGAGCACTTTGTATTTTCAAAATACTGAGAAGAATTAGTAATAAATAAAAAGCTATCAAAACTTTTACAAAAACTATCAGTTATTTCCTTGAGTTCAGTTCTATATTCAACAAACACAACTCATTTTCTCAATCATCCTATCTCTAGTTATTTTATATTATATATGTATTATTATTATTATTATTATTATTTTACCATTTTTAAAAAGATTATAGCACTGCTAAAATATAAAATCATATGGAGTAAGATGCCTGCTTTCCTCAGGAACACAGCAAAGAAAGGTTAGCTTTTCTTTCCTCCCCTTGCTTTCCCTGTGGTCTGAGAGACAGAGCTTTCTATCCCAGACCAGCCAAGGAAGCCACTGGCTTCAAGTTTATTGTGTGTTTCTCCTCCACCACAGTTCACCTCACAAGGAGATAGCATGAGAATCACAAAGAGAATGAGAGAGAAACTGGGGGTCCTCTGCAGCTGAGGAAGATGCAGAGGCAGGCCTCTATTCTAGGCCCTTGTCCACCTTTCACCCGGACTGAGAACAACTCCAGGCCACCAACTGCAGCACTAGCTTTGAAATATTCACCTCCAAATGAGTCAGGGAAGGCGATATTGCCTTGTTATCATGACCTTGTGACAAAAACGTGGCCCAGAATGAGGCCCTGATGACAGGACAGAGAATGGCAGGCCTCTGTGGCCACCTTCCCGGCGGCCCAATGCTCCGAGGGCCAGGGCTGGCTGGTGCTGGGGTACAGCTTAGGGGCGGCAAGCTGCAAGGTGTCAGGAGCACTGCTCTAGGGTTGCTGAGTGGCAATGAAGTTGAGTTTGCTTCAAACTCTCTCCCCCAAGGTCTGACTTTTCTCTAGCACAACCTCCTTCCTGCCTGGGGCAGCCGAGAACTCAGCAAGAGCCTTTGTCCCCACTACGGAGGAAAAAGGAGATGCAGCTAGTGTCCCTGTGCAAGAGGCTTGAAGGGCTCCCCCCTGGAGAAGAAGCTGCACAGGAGAGGAGAGCACAAAGCTAGTGGAGGGCAGCATGGGTGGTTGGCTCAGGGGCCCTTCCATTCCTGCAGCCACAGTTGATCTCTATCACCTTCAGGCACATGAGATATCTGAGGCTCAGAGGGATGGCTGACTGCCTGCTGCCACACAGGTAGGTGACCAGTTGGGCATGTTTGCTATTAAACTACTGCCTCCTTATGACCCAGGGTCTCCTACTATAAGAAAGGAGAAAATGGTTCCCTGAGAGTGCCCCTTCCTAGCCCTAGGCCTGTCTGATCCCCTCCCCTCCAAAACTGGAGGAACTAGTTTACCCAAACTCCAGTCTGTGAGCAAGTGACAAGCCCACTTCTCAGCACATTTGTGATTTAGAGGAACAATGCCTTAATATAAAGGAATAGTTTCCATAGCAGAACATTAGACTAGAGAGCCATGGAAGGACCCTCGATAAGGGTCCTTACTCCTTCTCTCCCTGAGTAAAGGTCCTTGCTCCTGCTCTGTGGGAGCCCACATCTGCTTAATGCTGTGTCTGTGGTGATTAGCACAGCACCGGGGACATGGCAGGTTGTACCAGAGGTATTTGATGATGGATGAATGAATGAGTAGATGGATGTGTGGGTCACCACCAAATCTCTCAGTGAATAAATCATTCACTTATTCAATTATATTCACTAAGAACCAAGCCCGCACCAAGCAATAAACTAGGTACTCATTGCTGTGGACTAGATAGATATAGCTTTGGCCTCACAGAGCTTAGAGTCTAAAAGGGAAGATTATTATTAAACAGCGACTAAACAGTTATTTAGTTATGGTTGAGGCTATGTGCACTATTAAGGCTAATGGCCACAACTATCAGTTCTGACCACTTAGTTGTCCAACTACTAATCTACGATCTAATTCTGCAATCTGGCCTTTATACCTACACCATTCTAATTTTTCAAATCCACTTTGGTGGTGTTTAAATATAACCTATGTGTTATAATGTTTTTTTTTTTCAATTCGAAATATTTATATTTAAGGTCCACAAAGGAATGCCAAGGAACAAATATTAAAGCTCTAGGTCAGCGGTCTCCAGCCTTTTTGGCACCAGGGACCAATGTTCCTAGAATCTAATGCTTGATGATTTGAAGTGGCGCTGAGGCAATGATGCTAGTGCTGGTGAGTGGCTACAAATATAGATGTGATCTGCTTCCTAACTGGCCACAGACCAGTAAGGTCCATCGCCTGGAGGACCCCTGTTGTAGGGAATCAGATTTAAGTTATACCAAACTAAGAAATTTCCACCAGCTCATCTAAAGATTAGTATTTTAAAGTTCAAAATAGCTTCTACAGTGATATTACAATTACATGAAAATTATATTCATAAAAAACACTGAGAGGAAAATAAAAATATTAACAGTAGTTATTTATTAAACGATATGATTAGGGGTAATCTTTTTACTAGTTTCGGTTTTTAATAATTTTATTTAATGCATGATTATCACTAATAAAATCATGCATCATAGTTTATCTTATTTTCCTTTGGAATTACTTATATTGCTCTGCAGTGTCTTACACTTAGTAGATGTTTACTGTCTTTCTTTTATTGCTTTTGTTTTTCTACTATACATTTCTCGAATGAAGGAATAAATGAGTGAGTTTTGAATTCCAAGTCTATGTAAGACCAACATTTTAAAATTTTTGTCTTAAAGTATTCACACTGGATTCCCCAAATAATAAAGTCTTTGGGCTCTCTTAAAAAATATTTATCAAAATCTTGTTTTTATTGTCTTATTTAGTTCTTGGCTATTTTGTTTGTAAATATGGGTTTCGGATATGGTAAATGAATGGAATTAAAGAATAAATATTTAAACATTTGAAATTTAATAATTAAATAATTAAAAATGATCTGTCTCTTATTGAGAGTAACATCCTGTGGGCTACTCAAAAAATCTCAATTGTTATTAACAAATATGTGGATCCCACCAAACATTTGCTTTTCATTTTAAATATATCTCCTTTGGCATCCTTCTGTGATCTATTTGGTTACTATGACTCATAAGTTAGAAAAGATTATCTAAAATTTATTCAGTCATACAATTTTACATTTGGAAGGGTCAATTACGGTCTTTTAGTCCAAGATTCCTCCCAAAGCAGGAATTCTTTCTACAACTTTGGTCAGTGATCTACTTGAATACTTCTTATGCTGGGAAGCTCACTGCCTCACATGGAAACCCAATTTGTTTTCGAAGGCTGCTCATCTTTAAGCTGTATTCATTATAGACAAAAACTTCATGTGATCTACATGTACATTCCTAACCCCTCGCACAGAACTCAGCACATCAAAAATGTTCAATAATTGTTCATTGCATGAACAAGTGGAAGTTTGAATTCATTCATTCAGCATATTTATTGAACATCTATTATGTGGTGGTGTTATTGGAAGCACTGGGGTTATAGCAGTAAATAAGAAAGACATGGTTCATGTCCCCGAAGGCATTTTTATTCTCCCTGAAATGAATCGTCTACCCATATTTTTCTCTCATATTTAAATCTTAGACATAAGTTGGGGTGTGGGGGCAGGGCAGACAGGGAAGCTGTACAATTTGGATGGGTTGAAAAATATGTAGGAGTTTCTTGACTGGCCCTAGAAAGTACCCAGAGAAAGGCTAAACTTTGTATCAGACTGGGCAGATGAGTATTCTAAGTCTACTCTATTTGAACATCAAAGAAATGTAAATTTATTTGTTTTAGCACATACACTTATACTTTCATACTTATCTATATATTTATATATGTGTGTATTTATACATATATATACACACATATACATGCACATTTATTCTTACTCAAACACACAGATACACTCATATAAAAATGGAAGGATGTTTACCTAATTTTAAATGAATTATCTCTAAGTTGTGTGATTATAGATTTATAGTTATTGTTTTTCTATATTTGACATATTTTCTATAACAAAAAAGCATTACTTAATAAACAAAAAGTTTTATAAAACAAACAAAAACCAGTAGGTTCCACTAATGGGTCTTGCTGTTGATGCCTCAGTGCTTTCTTCTTGCCTATACTTTTCTTCCCTCAGCCTCTCTGCCTCCCTTCCATCTTCTTGGACTGGTAAATAGAGTCTCAGCTCAAGTACCATCTCCACTACAAAGGCTTCCTGATGCCCCCCAGCCCCAGGGGGCTCTGCACCCTCCTTTGTTTGTGTGCCCACCAAACTGGTGCGTACATTTACAATGATGTCTACAACTCTGTATTGCTTGCTCACCAGACTGTGAGCACCTTACAGGTCTGGCTCTGCTCTGTTTGTCTCGCCTTCAACCCCTAGCATGGTTCCTCACCCTCCGTAGGCCCCCAGGAGATGTACGATGAATGCTTGGCCCTTGCCTAGGTTACAGCCACAGCTTGCCACCTGTTTCTAGTCTCTAGCTCAGATTGCATTGGTTCCTCCTTGATGGCTCCCTACTGTCTACCAAGAAGGTGCAATGCCTTAGGACACCCAAAAGCCTCTTCAGAATGGTACCAGCTCACCTATTCAGCCTCATTTCTCTCCTCTGTATCCCCTCCCAGGACTACTCATCCTGCTCTTAACAGACCAGGCCTCATTTGTTCCTGCTGTCCTTTAAACTGAAATACTCTTCTTCATCTCCATCTAAGGAATTCCTAAAAATTCACCAAGAATTAGGATAACACCAATAGCTACCCTTAGAATTGTGATGAGGATTGAATGATGTAATGTGTGTGGTGCTCATTGCATTGTGCCTTACAACTAAGCATACAATAAATAATAGCTGTTATTATTACCATAATCATTATCATCACTGATGTGTCAGGCACCACCCTAGACTCTAAGGATAAAGAATTTTTAATAACTTTTGTACTTAGGTAGTACAAAATAACTCACTATAATACAATATGTTAACTACTATAGCAGAACAAGGAACAAATGCTATGGTAGCAAAAGGTTGGTAGTTTCTCAGAAGAGATGATGTTTTCATTGAGGCTTAAAGAACATGTAGGAATTTTACCAGGAGAAAAGGAGAGAGTAAGGTAAGGTACTCCAGGCAGAGGAAATGTCAAAAGCAGAGGTATGAACAAATGAATGAATAAGGGGAGCTTGGACAGATACATGTACTGTGGCCTAAGCTTTTCTCTTTTCTGGAACATTACTGAGAATCACTTCCTTCAGCCTTTCACTGCCTAGAAAACAAAGCCCAGGCTGCTGGGCTGATAGGGAGAGTCCAAAGGAAGAAGTGTGTGGAACTTAGAACTTTTTTACTGTCACCCTGATGTAGGAATAGGAGGCCCCGCGGGCTCCCTGTGGGGAAAGATGGAGTTGCCAAGGTCCTAGCTGAGGGAGATGAGAGGTCTGAGCTCCCTCCAGAGACATGGGCCAGACTGCCAGTAGAGTCCTGGGGAACCCAATCAGCAGTCAGAAAGCTGAAGAGCAGCCAGCAGGGTCGCCTGTCTGACCTTCCCCACAACAATCACTGTTTACTTTGGATGCCAGCCGTCCCCACAATTCACACACAAGATTTATCACCAGAAAGTAGTCACAGACTGTAACACTAACAGACTTCGGAAGCATAAGCTTTCACTCCAGAGGCTAGGTTATAAAAGGAGGAATGACATTCTGTTCTGAGGAAAATCTAACACGCCTTACGTACATAGAGAAAATAAGTTCTCTAAAAATGTTAGCGAGTTTTCCCCTCTATCTTTAGTCACTTTGCTGTCTCATCTCTACAATGGGGTAATATGCTGAAATTTGTTGTTTATGCTCCCTGTATTTTTCCCCTATGCTCATTTCAATCAGGAAACCAAGCTTTGTAAGTTTTCGAAAGGGGATTTTGGCAAAATGGAAAGCAGACGTCAATTCTAGAGCAATAGAAGTTTCTATTCTTCTAGAGGTCAAGGCAGGAAGAGTGTTTATAAGGAGCAGTAAGGTAGGAAATGAAATTCCTGGAACTGGAAAGCTGATAAGACTTCAGAGAGGAATGCCTAAGTGTTATGAACTCACCAAAGATCCTTGGAGCCTAGGCTTGGCCCTGGGGTGAATATAGAGAATGGGCAAATGGGTGGTAGTTAGAGACGGCCTCGAAAAGGGGCCTCCCTAACAATGCCTTGCTACTTAAAACTCTGACACAAGACTGAGTCCTCAAAATCACTAGGTTGGAATTTATTGCATGTCAAACAAAATAGGGACTCAAATGAGTCTTCTTTGTCAGTAGAAGCAGCCCTTCTACCCCCATTTGATGAAATTAACCCTGAGTTGCCTATGGGAACTCTAATAGCCTCCTGTGAAGCAGTGGCCCTGCAAGACAATGCTGATCCTCCTCAGGACCCACCTCCATTACCCTTTTTTACTTCCAGACCCATAACTAAACTCATGTTCCAGCAGGCCCCGAAAGATGAGGAATGAAATGTGACCCACAAGGGAGTACACTACAGTCCAAAAGAAATACATAAAGGAAGGAACATAAAGTTGGATCAAGCCAAATATTGACAGGAGCCCACAAAACAGAGATTCTGGACTTAACAATGTAGCCGGAGTGGTTAGAAAGGCCTCTAGCAGTTTGGGTGGTTGGCTGGAACAGCTTAGGGAGATTGGAATGTCAGAGTAGATTTGTGATGTAAGTAAGACCTTCTCCCTCACCCTACGAAGGTCCAGAGGACACATCTTTCACTATGACTATGAGGAATGAGTTTCTGAGGGGAGCCCTAGACTCCTTGAAGAATTCTGTGGTTGCTCTTCTCTGTAGGTTAGTAATCTCTGTGGTAACTGCTATAGCTAAATTGCAATTCTTAAACGCAGCGGGGTAAGTATATCCTGGGGTGGCAGGGGTCAAATGGTGGCACTTAATTGCCAAAGACAAGATGGGTGTGGCTACCCTAATGGAGAGCAGTGTCAAAGCAGTAGTCAGAATAGTAGGATTCACGAAGACCTGAGGCGTTGGCTAGTTGATGATGTCCATAGAAGTGACATAAATAGGCCATCAACTAAATTCTTACTTATGAGCAGAAGATTTCTAAGCCAAGTGAACCAAGGTCTAACTTTAATCATAAAACAGAATCACAGCCTCTCAATCAATTCCTGGACTTGAGCTAGTTTACAGACCCAGAACTGCTTGAATGAAGGGGAGGCTGGACCCCCATAATTTATACCATTATAAACTTGCTAAGGTGAAGAATAAGTTGTTGAATCTGGCCCCTCCTACAATAAATATGTACCCTCCTCTTTGGATTTTGGAAGGTACATATTTCTCATTTGGGATTTTGAAGGGTATGTATATCTCACTCCAGCCCATGTATCGAGTGACCTGAAAAGCTGCTAGTTTGGGGGGAAGGGTGATGAAAATGTTCTAAAACTAAATTGTAGTGATAGAGGCAAATCTCTATATATTTACTAAATATTATCAAACTAGGCAACTATAATGGATGAATTATATACTTCAATAAAGCTGTTTTTTGTTTGTTTGTTTGTTTTTTGGTCTGTTTGTTTGATTTTAACTGGACTAATTAATACTTTCATTTGGAGATTTGAATTCAGACCTATTTCATCAGCTTTTATTTTTCCCATGCACAAATCATTCTTTTTACTATGAGAACGACTTTGGACAAAAGCTGGCCACTTGCCTTCATCATTCTGTAACTTATTTTGAAAATACAAAAGCGTATGTTACATTCTTTTGATTTCTTCTCCTTCAAAATTTTGCTGCTTGCTATTTTTCCACTTGGGAATGACTCAGTCATTGGGTGAGAACACATGGATCCACAGTAATCATGAGGTCCAGGTATGAGTCCATTCCTTTATATACTATTTTTCTTCTAAATCTATAGCAACGATTATTTGGAGCCACAATTACTGCATTTGAAAGACTGAAAAACCCATCAGAAGGCTTTAAATTTCTAATTGTGTTAAATCTTACTTCCATTAATGTAGAGATGAAATTGAGTTAATTGTGAAAACACTATCTGGAGTGTATTCCATAAGCCTTCTGGATCCAATGCCACCCAGGATCTGAATTCTAGGATCCTGGAAACCCTGAGTAAATCTAACTGGCCCACTTGACCATATTTTGCAGCTCTCTCATTCTTGGAAGTTCTATGAGTGATTTAATTTTTTTTTAATTTTCACAAAATATAAAACTCACATCAAATCATGTTTATAATCTCTTTCTATATCTATACATTTAAACTTAATGGAACTGTAGATTAAGTTATCACTTCAAATAAGACAGTTGGATGAAAGTTGAACCAAACTATCAGTTAGTAGAATGAAATTCAGAACGAAATACACAATTCTGAGAAGAGTTGCCCAAATTTAGTAGCAGAAAACCCATGGCTCTATTTACAAATAGTGGGTTTTAGATGAAATACAACTTTTACATCAAGATAATGGTTATTTCTCCAACAAAAATAACAATAGTTATATATTTTAACTTGTTTTTCATTAAGAGGTCATCAATTCCCCCCAGCTACTATCAGCACTGCTTCTCTTGAAAGGAGAGTGTCTGCCACTGAGCTTTTGTTCAGATTATTTTGGTCAAATCTCTCTGAGAGTCTCGGTGGCTAAAAAATTATCTCCCAGTAGAAACTTATCAGACCTACAAGGGTAAAAAGTCATAAAATAAAATAGTCTCAGAAGTGAAAGAGACCACTCTCCTAACTCAGGAATTGTCTCTATAATTTCCCTGGTGTTTATCTTTCTAATTCCAGGAAACCATGATGCTCAAATTTTGGAATTTTACATTCCAGTTATTTTTTTTTTCTATTTTGTTTAGCCATTTGTATACTTCAAATAGAATAGGTAATCAGTTCTAATTGTAGTTGAGTTAGATGACTGGACTTCAGAACCTGGGGAGAATTATACCAAAACTTAAAAGTAAACATCATGAATTTAAGCACCAGAAAGAAAATGGTTCCCTCCCTCTTTCCAGGGTCATCCCATTTATGACCTGCCAGTCACTTCATTTTATAAACTTTAAATACTCTCCGCAGGTGCCACCTCTTGCCCAAGGGAGGGCAGAAGAGCATGCAGAGGTCTGCAGTTTCCATTTCAGGTTTACCGTTTTTATTTTTCTGAAACAATAATAGATGCCGGAGTCCAGCTCCAGCAGACCAGAGTCCCGGAGGGAGGTACAGGTGCGGCGAAAGAGTGATGAGCATTCAGACGAGATGGTGGGTGGAATGCTACAATCTTTATTTTGCAAAGCCGTTATATAGTGCAAAAACAGTTTATCCCCCAGGGCAAGTTGTCAAACATAATAACCACATTGGTTGACTTATGGGTTTAATTGATCATATCTCTTTCGTTTGCTGTTCTTAAGAATAGACAATGACTTCTGTCCCTAAGCATGTGCGGGTAGCCACATCACCAGGGTATTATTTTCCTGTTCTTTTCCTCGTTCTTGTTAGAAATTACCTTCTACCCATTTTTCTTCTATTCACTACCTGTCAACCCACTGGCCAGGGGTGCAAGCGGGGGTATAAAAGCAGAATGATTATAGTTAATAGTCTATGTTCCCATGACGGTAGCCAAGCAATAATTTTCAGCTTATACACAAGTGATTGTTTCTCAAGCTATGTAGGTAAGCAGAGTCACTCAGGCAGTTAGCGTCTGAGCTCATTGTTACAAGTTTTATGATAAACAGAATGTGGTTAATTCCTGTAAGATTTCTAAGTGATTTCTACTAATGTTTCTCTTTCCCAGTCCCCTATTTTATCATTGTAAAAATTCCATTCCTTCACTATTCCATATTAATGATATTAATAGCAAGGTTACAAAACATGTAAGGAGAGACAGGAAAGCCAGCCCACATATCTCGCTGCTCTGCAGCCGAGACTGTCCCCCGGTGACTCTGTCATGTCAAGAGGGGTGTTTTGGCTCCCGACATCTCCCCCTTTCTGTTTTAGAAAAGGTGGGCCTTAACCGAGTGAGGGAGTAGTGGCCTGATTCCTCCCGTGAGCCGTCGTGGCCCACTAGTTATGGCTCTTGGTATCTTTTGGGGAGGAGAGGCAGAGCCGTTTTAAAGTAGTAATTTTTGGATACCAACCTCTATGCAAATCAGGCATACTCACAGGGAAATCTAGAGGAGGTCATATAGGACCTTCCCTTGCGATGCTCTGCTCCGCACTCAGCTTGGTACCCATACCCTTCTCCCCCTTTTAGAGGAGGTGGTAGGCATGCCTCTAGTTATCATGCCGTCCCCGTAGGGAGGGAGCTAGGCTCAGTGGATATTATTTTCTCTCTGGTAGTCACAGGACCTACTCCATCCTACCTATTATCCTGCTGTCCTGAAGTCTTACTAGTTTCTGAATTAGCAACTGATTTCTAATAATTGTTTAAAAAAGGGTACACAAGCTGGCTTCTAAATATGCTATATTTTATCTCCTGCTGTAGTAATTCAACTATATTGGCCTTCTTGATACCCTCAGGACATCTAAACATCAAAAATGGATTCTCCCCCTTTCTTATTTTTTAAACGCAGCATATGCAGATCAAGCCGTATTTGGTGTAAGCTTCTTTTCATTAGTCGGAAGAGGACTGGTAAAAGGAACAAAGCAAGAACAATAATTACTACTATTATTCCAAAGTTAATTAAAAATGGAAACATAGTTTTACCGTCATGGCCTTTGTTTTAATATAAGCCCCTTGTTTCTGAATAGTCAGGTCTATTTCTGATATTCATGATATATAATATTTTATAATAACTGAAATTATAACTGATATTATATAAGAACATATGAATAGCAAAGATATTGACAAATTTCTAAGAACTTGATATAATATCTTAAACACTTGTATTAATAACATATATTTATAAAATATAACCTAAAAAAGGTCAAGCATTATTTATTACTTGATAATGTTTTTTATATAATTTAATATATCAAATAGACCAAATTACTTAATATTTATTTTGTACAAAGTGACAAAACTAAGCCTTTGAGAATTTCCAGGGGCCCTCTGGGAAGTCTCAAAGTTATTTTGAGATAAAACAAAAATCCTAGTTAGATTTTGTTGGAAAATTTGTCACAATGTTATAAGGTTTGATCACCCGATTAAATAGGATTACAGGTTATTATAAAACAATACTCAGTTATCTATTTAACCAATATAATAATAAAATATTTCAAAGGTAAATATGACTATAAAAAACTTTAGCACTCTTAATGCTAAGAAGACTCAGTTTTTAAGTAATTAAAGACATAATAAAGATTATAAAGCACAATAAATTGTTTTGATAAGATGTAGCATCTTTGTTTCTTAGGTGGTATTGCTCAACAAGTAAAGAAAATCTTTTATAATCTCTTATTAGGAACAGACTAATAATCCAAACTCTAGTCTTGTGCCAATACACTCTTGATATTAAAATTCTTGAAACCTTATAATACATACATTTGATTTTAGTTAACTTGACCATATAAAACAAGATTCTTTTTCTCTTTTCTTAAAAATACATCCTTGATATTTCAGAACACATTTTATTTCCCTTGCATACTTTGTATACAGTCATTCTTCAGACCTAAATCTCTAACACAATGCATATTCTTTGCATTGTTTTAAAAGAAACCTATGATTATTACAGATGATATCTCGTAGCTCAAAGGCTGTTTGTAGGTCGAGTGGCCCCTCTGATGGTTACTCTGTTCCAAACGTGGGCTAATTTAGCTGGCAGAACCTTTGAAGGTTGAAGGGATTGACGCTCTAGCTCCGTAGGCTTGGGCTTGTTTCCTGAAATCCTTAAAATGGTTAAAGAAGTATTGAAAGCGGGGAGGACATAGGACGATTTAGGAAAGAAGCCTGACCCATGTTAGTGAAAACAGGTAAGAGAAGAGAAAGTGCCCACAGGAGCCAACTAGGCCAGGGCTAGGATCAGCCTTTCACCTAGTATCCAGTCAGGCGGGGCCACGGAGGCCAGACCTAAGGAAAGAATCAAAATAAGTATAGGAGGGTGACAGTACATTCGGCCAGCCAGACAGACAGACACAAGACAGACAAGACAAACTACAGATAACACAAAACGCTAGCGCATCAGAAACCAGCACCAGAACATGTACAGGGTCAGAGTCTGACGTCTCAGACCGACCGAACTAGGGAAGTATTGCTGCGTCCAGCCTTCCGCTAGTCAACCAAGGGCCCAATCAGACAGGGACAGAACTGAGCATCTAGACAGATGCTAACGCAGTCTTATTCACCGGTGAGGCTGCTTTAGGTGGCTCGTACCCAATTACAGTTAAAGTGAAACTTCTTTTCCTTCTGCCCTCCTGAGCAAGGCTGCTTGGCGTCTGGGGCTGAGAAACATCTCTTAGCGGCCGCCCCCTGGACGAAGCAAGTCCTTACTCAAGGTGGCTGGGGGTTTCAGGTTTCAGGAGATCCGGAACAGAAGTTAAAAAGAGAACAGAAGTTAATCTTTTACAAAGCTAGCAGAAACTGGTCATTACAAAGATAAATGTAGCCAGGGAATTTGCTAGTTTTTAAACATGGCCTTGCAGATGTTCTCCTTATCTGTGCCCTGGAATGTTGCGCTCTTAGCATATGAGAGAGCTCTTTGTCTCAAGTTTCACAGCAGACACTAAGCAGTCAAAAGTTCTAGGAATTAGGCATTTTAGTCTCAATTAAAAATTGCTAAGGTATAGACTTCTTTTGTTTAGTTTTGGGACTTTTAATTAACTTTTACCTTCATTATATTTTAGTAGGCTGTCACATTTTCCATTGGTTTTTAGGCACATATCAAATCTTTGATGTCCTATAAATTGGGGCAACTGAGATACCCCTGTTACTTGAGTAGAAAATACTATTAATTTAACAGCCTGGACTCTCTGTTAATATACTTTATAAAGCAATTTACTATACATGGCCTAAATAGCAGTCCTTTAAAAGCCAATATTAAAGGTCTTTGTTTTACTAAGGCTAGACCATCTCGAATTATGTCAGAGTGGTTGGTATAAAAACAGCAGTCTTTACTTAAAGTTATACAATCAAAGTAAGATCTATGCTTTATAAACACATTAGTCTTATATACAAGTGAAAAACAAATTTCTCAATAACAGTGAGTTATTAAATTCCTTTATCTAATAGTTGTTACAAAATCTTTAAAAAGCCTAAACACACAAACCTGATTTCTTTGATAGTAGGCAGGTGCATTGTGCTCTTAAAATTTGTAGGGGGGGGGGTCTGTAGGGGCGACTGGCGGGGCCCCTGCAATGTCTATAACGACTGAGGGAGACTTAGAGGGAATTTTATCAGAGGAAAGAGAAACCACCGAGGCCACTCGAGACAGGGGATGGAGACAAAAGCTGTTGTTTATCTGGGTCATCAGATGCTGCCTCTACAATGTCACGGATAAGCCCCCAATAAGAAAAGACGGTTGCAGGGACACTATCTGGGCCTTCCCGATTTAGTTTATTATTTAAGTCTCTACCGACCTTTTGCCATTTTTTCCTGTGTATTTCTGGCCCATTTACAATAAACCAAGGACAGACATTATCGACAAACACAAAGAATTTTATCAGGTCTTTCTTTTTGACTCTAACCCCTCTTTCCCTGAGGGATGTCTTGAGGTCCTTAATAAAGAGCGCCTCCTTAGAGAGCCCGCTGCCCATTTTTATCTTTCAATGAGAAACTAATGGTTGGGGTTGGCAATGTTTGGATTTTTCCCTTTTTAAAGTTCTTGTTTAAAAGCAAGTACAAAGGAAGATACCTCCAAGAAATATTAGGGTGCTAAATAACAGAATGATTCTAAATTTCAAGGTCTCAGTCGGGGAGCCAACACAAAACAAAGACAGAACTAGAAGGAAGATGAATGCCACAGTCAGGAGGATGGTGAAAGGAGACTATCCGCGGCAATACATCCTAGGGTATGTTTCTTTACATTACTCAAACTTTTTTTTTTTTCTTTTCTTTTTTCTAACTTCCCCAATTTTGGGGAGGTCTCTCCAAAGACCGAAAACTACCTTCCCCAGTTTTGGGGGTCCTGCAGGCGTAGGTCTCTCCAAAGACCGAAAACTACCTTCCCCAGTTTCTAAATTTACAGTCCCTTCTTCCGGGAACCAAGGGCAACAGTCTTGCACAAAACACATAAACTTAGTTATCTGTGCCCCTGACACTTTCACACCTCTAGCCCTTAACATAGTTTTAAGAATATCAACGAAGAG
This sequence comes from Cynopterus sphinx, assembly GCA_030015415.1. Lineage (NCBI taxonomy): Eukaryota > Metazoa > Chordata > Mammalia > Chiroptera > Pteropodidae > Cynopterus > Cynopterus sphinx. Next base: position 64,952,121 of record CM057387.1, on the reverse strand, counting down.
TCGTCTCTCTTTTGACTCTACGTGGCCCATTGCTTAGATGTAAAGTTCTGACTACCTGCCTCTCTCTTACCTGGCCTTCTTCCTTCTACCAGGGGGTCTGCAGCACCCTATAGGCAGGGTCCGACCTGTCCGAGAAAAAAGCTTACCCTTCCGGTCCCTGTTCGGGCGCCACTCGCCGGAGTCCAGCTCCAGCAGACCAGAGTCCCGGAGGGAGGTACAGGTGCGGCGAAAGAGTGATGAGCATTCAGACGAGATGGTGGGTGGAATGCTACAATCTTTATTTTGCAAAGCCGTTATATAGTGCAAAAACAGTTTATCCCCCAGGGCAAGTTGTCAAACATAATAACCACATTGGTTGACTTATGGGTTTAATTGATCATATCTCTTTCGTTTGCTGTTCTTAAGAATAGACAATGACTTCTGTCCCTAAGCATGTGCGGGTAGCCACATCACCAGGGTATTATTTTCCTGTTCTTTTCCTCGTTCTTGTTAGAAATTACCTTCTACCCATTTTTCTTCTATTCACTACCTGTCAACCCACTGGCCAGGGGTGCAAGCGGGGGTATAAAAGCAGAATGATTATAGTTAATAGTCTATGTTTCCATGACGGTAGCCAAGCAATAATTTTCAGCTTATACACAAGTGATTGTTTCTCAAGCTATGTAGGTAAGCAGAGTCACTCAGGCAGTTAGCGTCTGAGCTCATTGTTACAAGTTTTATGATAAACAGAATGTGGTTAATTCCTGTAAGATTTCTAAGTGATTTCTACTAATGTTTCTCTTTCCCAGTCCCCTATTTTATCGTTGTAAAAATTCCATTCCTTCACTATTCCATATTAATGATATTAATAGCAAGGTTACAAAACATGTAAGGAGAGACAGGAAAGCCAGCCCACATATCTCGCTGCTCTGCAGCCGAGACTGTCCCCCGGTGACTCTGTCATGCCGCAGGGGTGTTTTGGCTCCCGACAAATAGAAAGATGCTTCCTCTACCCAGCTTGTTACATTTAAATTGTGAGTCATTATACAAGATGTAAAAGGAATTCCCAAAGCTCTACACATATATCCTTTGGGGTTTTTTATTATTATTATTATTAAATGAGGTCTCACGCATCACAAAACAACACATACAGGTTGTGTAACAAAATATTTGTAAGCCTTCCAAAGAAGGACTTAGAGTGATTATCTACCATAAGCATCATCTTGCCAAACAATTACTCATGGGGCTGAGGGTGCCTTGTATTCTTTCTAAACATAGATCTTTCCATGAAAAAGGACAATATGTTGTTGCTGTATGAGATAAAACTATAAAAGAAGTTATTTTTATCTCCAGGTGGTTAAATTTGTATTCTGAATAGAACCAACTGAATAGTTTACAAAAAAAGAAAGAAAAAAAGGAACTGAGACATCTGGAAAATCACTCTGATTTTCTTTTCCTTTGGTTTACATTTCTGAAACACCGTTTCCTATTACATAAAACCGTATTCTCTAACCAATTACTTCTGAAAATAAATGTCCCCAGCTTGTAGAAGGCCGCGACAGTAAATTCAAGATACAAAAACAAAAGGAAAATAAGGTGAGAGAGAGAAAGAGATCGTATCATTCACAGACTAACTAGCTGACTCTAAAACATTCCTTTTTAAAATGATATTTCTGTCCTAGGCTCCATATTGAAAGGCAGCGTGGTGTTTTGAAGGAGCCAGATGTACAATCAGAAGGATCTAACTGAAAAGATGGGTGGTAGGAACAGTAGCTCCCTATCACCAACCGATCTCTAGCAAGATACTTAATTACTAGCAAGTCAGTTTCATCATCTGTAAAGTGGGAATGATAGTACTCACCTCATCTACGAGTAGGATTAAATGAGATGAGTGAGTAAAGACCTTAGCACATTGCCTGTCATCTAACACACACCACAGGGATTAGCAAGTAGGATCCTCACATTTAGATTTACACAAGATTTTGAGGAAGGAAGAGCTGGGAACAGTGAAAAGAACAAAGAAAAATAAGAAGTGAAAGGATAAGAACAACAGAAGAGGGGAGTTTTGCCCGGTGACCTGTCCAGATATTAAGGTCCTCTAAGTATTACAGCATTTAATACCACATCTTTCCATCCTGGTAATTCTGAAATCATACACCAGTTATTTTCTCACCAAACAGACTTGTAAGGTGATTTGTCCTAAGTTCCCATTTTTCATAGGAAGAGCTGAAACACTAAAATGTTGAAAGCCCCACGGGCAAAGCCAGAAAGGAAACCTACAATTTTACTGTAGTCATTCTGCTGTTCTCTCCATGAGCACCAAAAAATGAATCCAATCGTCATTTTTTTTTTCTTAAAAAACATCTTATATATGAATTCAGGTGAAAATTAATAATATTTATTGTGATACTGTAAATAGGTTAAAACTATATATCACAAGAACCAGAAAGGCACATAGACAAACAAAAATTTTATTTTGGTATAAAATTATATGAGATATTTGTGCTGGGTTTTCATTACTTAAAAATTTTAGAATTAAAAACTATACTACCCTTACATTGATCTTAGCAAAGTCAATATTATTTTTTCCTTTCCTTTCTTTATATCTCTCTAAATGCTAAAATCGGAAATCACTGGATAATAGGAGAAGCCTTTCTTTAGCAGGCCTACCTTCCTAGAAGGTTCCTCCCCATCTAATTCCATGATTCATGAATATTCCCAAGAGATGATTTTCTAATTGTGGCCCATTCTTAGCACAATTACTTACCATAGACCAAAAGAAATACAAGAAGAAAGTCAAACTATTAAGTGCTGATTGCAAAGCACATGGTTTTTAAATCTTAAAGACAGATCCTTGGGACCAGCAGTCTAAAAGTTTGAGCATCCTTGCCCTGAATGCTTGACTTACCTTAGAAGTACTGTAGTCCTGAGTTACTAGATAATCCAGAGGTGGAAGGGGCCTCTTAGAATGATGCTAGTTATCAACATAAAACTGAAGAGATGCTTTCTCCTTAATTCTACCCCCATGCAAAGCAGGATAAAAGTACCGTGTGACCATTAGACCATCATCCTGCTGAAAAACATGCAAGAGGAGAAGAAAGAGAAAGTAAATGAGACAGGGTAGGTTAAGAGAAAGGACCAGAAGGGACTTTGCCTGAGTCCAAGAAGTTCTTTTGACAGCTGAGGCAGCTGAATGAGGAAAGACAAGCTGTGCTTTGAGCGGGGAGTACTCTCTGTACTGGCAATTCCATGTAAGCCTGACGCCTCTCAGGCAAGGCACTATGGGCTGCCCATTGCTGGGACGACCCATTCTTCCCTTTGAGAGCGGTGATGACATTCCTATTTCTTGATGAGATACATAATTTCACACTCCCTAAGATTGCCATTGCGAAATTTCCTACATTGCATTCCTATTCCTAGAGGAAGCACTCCATGAGATTGTGTTTCAAATGACAAATAGGATATTTTCCTATTTCTCAGATTCATATGATTATGTATCAAAACAGTCATATAGCAAAGAGTTGGCTTTTAGCCAGTTTTATTTCACAAGAAGCTTGAGAATTTTCAAATGCATGATATATGGGCTTTGATTCACCGTGTCTTAAAAAACGTACACCTTAACAGACGTACACACATAGCATGCAAATGCCTCATAAGCGTCATGTTTTTCTAACCATCTTGGTCTGCTGGCCCACTTCCTGCCTTCGTGAACAGGATGTGACCCAACAGGATGCAGCTCTCCCTTGTTTTTCATTTTACATTTCTAAAAGCCTGATGTCTGGGTTTGATGACTTGATCACTGACCTCTGGTGACCATGGCCAACAAGAGGAAAATCCATACTTCAATAATCTGAGCCTCGAAGACTGTTGGGCTTTTGGTTCTTTCCCTACGTGGAGAACAGGTAAAAACTAAACAGCCGTTCCATCACTGGACTGCATCCATACGTACTCCGCTACACCTCTCCCTGAAGGGTGAACATTTTACACTGCAGGAAGAGATGGCAGAGGCCAGGAGAGAACTCGTACCCACCCACCATACCCCAGGCCCCTGAGTGGACACTCAACTTGATCATCTAAGATCTCAAGCACTTTCCCAGCTGGCTGTGTAGAGGGGGTCTGATCCTGGCCACCGGAGCTAGCTCCTTCTAAAGGGCAGTCATGTACCTGGTTTTTATAGGTGAGTTAACTGAGGAATAAAAAGGTTAAGAAACTTGCTCAAGAATGAAGCTTTTCCTACTACAGTAAAGTTCTTAAGGAGTCGTAGTAGAGGAACCTGGAGACTTGGGAATTGCCAAGTATGGCCAAGAGCAGGCTAAAGACAGATGCCATGAGAGGGCATGGGTGACCCCCTACAATTTCAACCACAGCTCCTTTTAGTCACCTAGAATCTGTTGATTTCTCTCTCCATGCCAGCCCTCATGAGGACAACTGCTGTAGACATACTACTCTGCTGTCTTAGCTTCTGCAGGACAGTCCTGTGGCCAGCTGTTTCTAGTGGTCCTCTGAGAATCTCCCTTGAATAAAGAGACAGCATCAGAGATGTAAAGTAATGAGATGTCTTACTGAAAAGGACACTATTGTCCACTCTGTCACAATTAGAGGACAAAAGGTGGGTTTGGGGAACAGACAGAAAGGAGCTAGGAACTCTTGGGGGAGATACATTCAATTCGGGGTCCCAGAAGGCTACCTAGGTGGACTATCCAGTAAGCAATTAGAACTCTCTATCTGATGAAACTCTGAAATACTAAATAGCACCTCGGTTCTCCCACAATGTGATTTTATTCATGAGAATCTAAACTATCTCCCATGGGTTTCACTACCTTAATTCACCATAAATAAGACTGAAGTAAGCATATCTGTGATTTGTGCAGCTGACAACTGATAAGCCAAAATCAGAACCCTTCTTTAACTTCATCCTTAAGATGGAGTTAAGTCATACCTTCAGATGGCTATGATATTTTTAAAATATGTCATGTTTAAAGAGCAAACAGGGCCAATTCAAATCTAGTTAAGAGTCCCTAGATTTTCTGGTCGCTTTTTGATATAAATAATAAAAATTGTCATAAATGAGGTATATTATGATGATATTGGAAACATAGCTTTTAAGTGGTCTTATCTCTAAATTTGTATAATTATAAAATTATCACCCTCTTCCTGGTGTGAATAGCTTAGAGTACCTATTACATGTTGAATTTTCTATCCCCACAGGTCTGGCACTATACTATGCTTTGCACATAGCAGGCTAGCAAAAAATGTTAGAGGACTTAAATTTCAATAAAGAGTGGCCCTTGGAAATAACATGCTTATTAAGTCAGAACTCTTACAACTGAACAAAAAATTTTAGAAAGGCAATGATATTTGTTTGTTTAAATGTCTGCCAGGTAAATTTAAAAATGAATATCAAACTCAAAGTAATATCAAACCAAATGCGTTTTATAAAGTGACAATCTAGGTATGCCATAAACAACACCATCACATGAATCTTTAATTTACTATCTACAGCATTTATTCTCAGCTTTACTCACAAATGTTGATACATGGGCCCGATCTCTAGAGAGTATTTAGTCTGGCAATTAATTAAAGGATTTTTTAAAAAGTTCTAACGTGCACTGGAAGATTAGAAACAACGAACTATAGTTTACATTCTCCAAAAACATGATTTACCAAAATGTTTGGCCTCTCAAGTAATTAAAAAAGTTAAGATAAAAGTAATGACTTGTCATTTGCTCGGGTTATCAGACTGGCAAATACTAAAAGAATGTTAATATTCAAGCACTGACATAGCATTTTTTTCGAAATGTGATTTACTGCCCATTTGTGGATTATGTAATTAGTGGGCCATATGGGGCACTTAAGAAGGCATTCAAAAGGAAAGTAAAAGGAGAGGAGAGGAGAGGAGAGGAGAGGAGAGAAAAAAAGGTCATTGCATCATCAGGAAAGTAGTAGACTTTGTTTAATGTGTGTGAATATTGAATTGCTATATATAAAATGTATTTATTATAGTAAGTCAAGGTGCAAAAGTCTGAAAAACACTCTAGAATGTAGAGAAAAACATTCTGGGGGTGGCTCCATAGTGTAGTAGTTAGCATGTCTGCTTTACACGCAGAAGGTCCTGGGTTCGAAGGTCCTGGGTTCACACCCCAGGTGGAGCCATCGACCATACCCAAGGTTCGCCAGGACCCCCTGGGTTCACCAGGCCCCCCCAGATGCACCAGAGGTGACAGGTCCTGGGCGATACAGGCCCTGGGTACACTCCATGAGCATGTAGGAGGCGCTCTGCCTTCAGAGATCCAGTTTTTAAGAGAAAATGGCAACATTCATAGGTCAGGGGTGGAAGTGGGGGGTGGGAATCAATGAGGGAGGAGGGGAAAACAAACACTCTCCTGTCCTGCCAGAGGGAATTTAAATGGCACAACTTTTCTTGCAGGTCTTTTGGCAACGGGCATTTAAAGCCTGAATAATCTGCACTTTGACCCAAATGCTTCTTTTTTAAGAATTTATCCTGATGAAGTCATCTCTCAAAAGCACATTTACATGTAAAGATGTGCATTCTGTTGCTGTTTACAAAAGTGAAAAAATTTAACTATCCAGGCATATAGGTTATGGTTAAATACCCATGAATTATGAGATACCCATGAAATAAACATGATGTAGACATTAAAAATGCTAAAGTAGATTTATCTCTAACTTGGAATAATGTTCAGATACTACATTAAAAAGAAAAAGCAGGTTATAAGACAGTGATGTATAACCCCACTTTGGTAAATACGTATTTATAAATATATCGAAACCATGAAGAGAGAAAAGTTAAGTACACAGTCTCAGAGCCAGAACGTCTGGGTTGCAAGTCCTGACTCTTACTTCCCAGCTGCATGGTCTTGGACAATAAACTGAACTTTAACGATGCAATGAAGATAAGTAGTGTACATACTTAGAAGGTTGCTGTGAGATTAATTTAGTTAACATGTAAAATTCTCTAGGCAGTGCCAAGCACTTCGTAATCACTCAAGAAATGTTAGCTCTATGTATACCAGAAAGAATGAGAACTTTCACATCATAAATCTCAACTAACAGCGATCATTCTCTAGGTGCTGGGGTTGCTAATGAATTTTATTTGTCAACTTATACATTTTGTATGCTTAAATTTTATAATTGAAAAAGATAAAACACAACATAAAAATTAGAAGTACACAATTCTACAGGTTCTAAAATGTCTTTCATTTGAAGTCTTTAGGCTAAAAAAAGAAAATTCTAAATCAAGAATGACAGTAATATTTTAATTGAATTTTGCTGACTACTTTAAAAAGATAACGTTTGAGGGATTTTTTTCCCTCTCCCAATCTGGCAATGAATTCTGCTCTGGAATTCCTTTTCTTTGGTTTTGGAATTTTTGTAACTTCTGCGACTGGTACAAAGAATCTGCTTCCCCACCTTCTTCTCTAAAGGTGTTCTGCTTTCTTTCATTTTATCAGTCCAAGAGAAGCCACTGACAGAAATTTAGATTAAATGGCCCCTATCCTATCCCAAAGACAACTGCATTGCTGATGTAAAAGTGATGACATCTTGTCTAAAGAAAACAGTTCAAACTGAGCCAACCTTTGTGTTTATCCAGTGGTTGTGAATAGCGACCTTAAATGGCTTCGTGTGTGGGTGGGGTAATTCATTCTTAAAGAAAACCAGGGATTACAGAAACACAAGGAAAAATGTATTTAAAAATCATCCACTGTTTCTCCACTCAAAAATCCATTATTAACATGCTGGTATATTTCCTTCGAGTCTTTTTCTTTATAGATTATCATAAATTGCTGTAGTCATATTACAGATATAAGTAAGTTGCTTTTCCCCTTTGATATTATATCATATACATTTACCATGTTATCATATAATTTTCAAAAGCATTATTTTAATGACTGCATAAACTTTTTCTGAGTACAAAATTCACCAATTTACTTTTAAAGGACATTTAAATGTCTTTTTAAATTTTAGCTATTATAAATAGAACTAAAAAAATTTTGTGATTGAGCTTTTTATGTATGTAAAATTGTTTCAGCTTTTTCATGTGCCGAGTCAAATTATGAAATTACTGTGTCAAAGGTAATGTGCATTATAAGTCTTAGGGTCAGTGTTGGCATATGACAACTGACCTCGTCTATTCTCCTGCATTGGTGCTGGTGTCATAAATTGATACAACTTTAAGAAGGTACTGTTAAGATAGATTATTAATTCATATGCTGCCTTGTTCTAAAAAGAATTTAAAGCAGTATACAAAAGCAAACACAGCTAAAAATATATTTTTAAAAGTGGGAAAGTTAGGGTGAAGGGAGGAAAGAAGAAACAATTAGCGTTTACTGAATACTTATGTGTTTCGGGCACTGTCTTAATGCCATCATTTACGATCTCATTTAATTCTCATGGCAAAGAAGAAAGAATCGTTATGCCCATTTTACAAAATAACATAAGAAAACAGAGGCCTAGAAAATTAGTAACTTACTTAATCTCACAAAACCAGTAAGTTGAGCTCTTAATTATTATGCTGTACATCACCTGGGGCCTATGCTGAGGTATCTTTTTAGGAATGAGCCAAAATAAGAGTCTGCTTTCTAGTAGTCTATGCAAAGAGGGAGACAGGAAATATTAGAAGATGCGTTGTGTTGAAAAGATAATCACAAACCAATTTCTTCTAAGTGTGAGCATACCTATTATATCTTGCCCTTTCTATTGTTTTATTTTAAAATGTGTATATTTAAAATATTTAGTGCTTGCTTCCACAGTATATATACTAAAATTGGAATCACACAGAGAAGATTAGCATGGCCTCTGCACAAGGATGACACACAAATTCACAAAGCATTTTATGTTTTTTTAAGAAGATTTAGGGCAATTGAATAATAAAACATGTTGTACCAATGTATAGAAAATGTTCATGGAAGAGATCATAATTAAAACAAATAAAAACAAACTAGCAAAAAAATGTTTATATCAGTGAATGCAGCAAATGCTGTATCACTTTTATTTTCATTTTCATAGCAGGAGCTGGCATTTTTCCATATGTGTATTTATTTCTGTGTTTGTGTGTCTTCCCTGGTGAATTCATCCGTTCTTTTCTTTGACCATTTTTCTACTGCTTTCTCCTACAATTTTTATGATTATACCTTAGAATAAAGACACCAAGCTTTTTGGAAACTCTTTGCAGCAAATATAACAATCTCCTGTTTAATTTTGTATTCAGATTATTGTACATTAACTTATGTTCTGCAGTCAAGAATTTCCCATTATGGTTTTCTTCCTATTACTTGGAAGCTTGTCCTTCATCTTCTAGAAATTTAACAAATATTAAATTTGGAAGACTAAGGGGGAAGATGGCAGACTAGGTAAAAGCAGGGTTCGTCTCCTCCCAGGACCACATTGAAATTACAACCAAATTATAAAATAATCAATGTGGAGAATCACCTGAAGTCCATCTGATCATAACACCAACATCCGATAATACAGAGGAGCCACATGGAAGCCGGTAGGAGGAGCAAAGTCTCAAATCAGTCTAGACCCACACTCACAGGTGGTGGAGGATCACCGCGAGGGAGAGCAAGGCTGCAAAAGCTCTCTTGAAGGATGGGGGATGGGGTCCTGGTCACATCTGGGGACTCCCCAGCCCAGGGAAGACGAGATTCCAGTAACTCTGACTGTAGAAATAGAGGGGATTCTAGCCACCTGGGTGAGACAGAAGGTGACTGAGCCCCTAGACATCCCTTTGAAGGACCGCGCAAAGGTTTTCCGACCTGCGGCCACTCACCTGGGACATTGACGGTGGGTCTGAGGCTCTCACAGATTCATTCTGCAAAAGTCTCCTGGAGTCAGAAAGATGGCTGGAAAGGCAGTCACCATTGTGCCTTAGTCCGGCCCCTTTACAGTCCACGCCAGCTTGCCTGTGCAGACCCACAAGCTATTAGACCTGGTTTGAGGGGATCAGCCCGTTCCGCCAACCCTGCAGACTACCAGGGGGAGATGTTTATGGTTGGCTGCCAAGCCTTGAGCTGAGTGATTCAGAATGAAGTACTCACAGCGGGGCAGTCACTGCTGTGAGCAGTATTTCTAATCCCAGCAACAGCGGCCAGCGCCTTGAGCCCCATTTCGGAGATAAGGTCAGGAAGATCGTTGCTGCCAACACACACTTAGGCAGATATCAGACACTTGAGGGCGAGTCCTACACAACGGCTGGTCTTGCTGTGACCTGAGTCTTATGTGGCATCTCACAACAGTTGCCAAATTTGCAGCAAGACTGAGGTTGTACTGATCTGACAGCCACTGTCTCTCTGAGACCCCACACCACCCAACCTACAGGCTGCCTGGGCACTGTTATTTGCTTGATGCCAAGCTCTGATCGAATGATTCAGGACCAAATGTTCACAGCTCGGCAGCCATCATTGTGAGTGGCCTTTCCAATCACAGCAAAAGCGGCCAGCCCTGTAACCTACATTTCAATTCCCAGCAGGCGACCAGAGCTATGAGCTGCATTTCAACAGAAAGCATGGCCAAGTGAGAGATGTCCCCAGATCTCTCCCCTTGAAACAACAATAAGGAGAACATTGAAAATTCAACAAAAAACACCCAAACTGCACACCAGCACGACTGAGCTTGGAATCTGTGGATAAGAGCTACCACAGGACTTCAAGGCATTATATAAAGCAGGGGTCCAAGAGGCTTAGATGCCACCTACTGGAAACCAAAAGAAAAGTGCCTTCTTTACAACAGACTATAGACAGACCTTTATATAATAAACCTTTCTGGAAAACAGCATAATACACTTCTATTAGTGCCCAGGTGGAGAAATAGTCCATTAAACACCATGAACAACCAAGGTGACAAGGCATCTCAAAAGAAAGAGAAAAATCTCCAGAAAATAAGCCTACATACATAGAAATATGCGACTTAAATGACAGAGACTTTAGGATGGTACTTCTGAAGAACCTCGATTAGAATGAAAACAAATCATATCAACGATTTTAAGAATTGAAAAAACAATGAGATGAGCAGAGCAAGGAGACTAAAACCCTCAAAAAGAACCAAATAGAACTTCTGGAGGTGAAGAACACACTGCAAGAGTTGAAAAATGAAATAGCAATCTTGGGAAATAGAGTTGACCAAATGGAGGAAAGGATCAGGATTATCGAAGACAGAAATCTAGAAATGCATCAGAAGGAAAAAGAGAGAAACTGAAGAATAAAAAATAATGAAAGAGAAGTACAAGAACTAGCTGATATCATCAGGAGAGGAAACATAAGAATCATGGGCATTATCAAAGGCAAGGAAAGGAGCAGAGACTAGAAAGCATTTTCAGACAAATAGTTGACGAGATTTTCCCAAACCTAAGGAATAAGCTATAGCTTGGGATTCAAGAAGTCAACAGAACACCCAATATCTCAACCCCAAAAGGCCTTCACCAAAACATTGTATTAAAGTTATCAAAAATCAATGACAAAGACAGAATTCTCAGAGCAGCCAGGGAGAAGAACACAGTAACCTACAAGGAAAACCCATTAGATTATCCTCAGACTTCTCAGTGCAACCCTTACAAGCCAGAAAGAAATGGAATCAAATATTTAAACTATTAAATGAAAGGAACTCCCAGTCTAGAATAATGTATCCAGCTAAGCTCTACTTATGTGAAGGAGAAACTAAGACCTTTCCAGATACAAAAATTGAGGGACTTCTTCACTACAAGTCCTGCACTACAGGAAATACTGAAAGGGGTCAGCTCACCTAAAACAAAATGAAAAAACAGTACATAATTAGGAGCAAGTGACTATCAGGCAAATAGAAGCAGGGGAGTACAACCTTTACTAAGAACAGGGCTTTATACCTTAAATAATAAGAAGCAAATTGTTATAACAAGATAGTAATGAACATTCAGCATACATAGGGACAAAGTGAGACAACAATGACTAAAAATGGGAGGATTCAAAGATTGAAAATCTCAAAGGGGGATGGAGAAAAAGGCACGCACAGAAGAAAACGGAAGACTGTCTGTATATAGCTATCGTTTACATATTTGTAATGGTAACCAACACAGAAGATTCAGAACCAAAGTATATAACATAAAACAAAAAGAACCAGAGGGAAAATTCACAAAAGCTAACGAAAACAAAGAAAAGAGAAACACAAGGACAAGAAAGCAATGGAAACACCAAGAAACCAGAAAGCAAATGATAAAATGGCTATAAGAAGACTTTATATTTCAATAATCACCCTAAATGTAAATGGACTGAACTCATCAATAAAAAGGCACAGAGTTGCAGAATACATCATAAAACAAAACCCAACCATATGCTGCCTCCAGGAGACACATCTCAGCTCCAAAGACAAATATAGACTCAAAGTGAAACTGTGGAAGATGATATTTCAAGCAAATGGCATTCAGAGAAAAATGGGGGTAGTGGTACTAATACAGATGAAATAGACTTCAAAATAAAAAATGTAAAGAAAGATATGGAGGACACTTCATAATGGTAAAGGAAATCATGCACTAAGAAGACATAGCACTTATTAATATCTATGCTCCCAATCAGGGAGACTAAAATATGTAAAGCAATTACTAACAGAACCAAAGGGAGAAACAGATCAAAACTCTATCATAGTAGGGAACCTAAATACCCCACTGTAGGATATGAACAGATCGTCCGAACAGCAAATCAATAAGAAAATAACATCCTTAAATGACACATTAGACCAACTGGACATAATTGACATTTACAGAATGAAACAGCTGCTTATACATCCCAAAACTGTCACTTATAGATTCTTCTCTAGTGCACATGGAACATTCTCAAGAATTAACCACATACTGGGACACAGAGATAACCTCCGCAAATATAAGAGGGTTGAAATCAAACCAATCATATTCTCTGATCATAATGCTCTGAAACTAGAGATTAAAATAAGGCAGGAAGAACCACAAATACATGGAGATTAAACAACAAGCTACTAAAGAATAACTGGGTCAGAAAGGAAATAAAAGGAGAGATCGAGAGATACATAGAAATGAATGATAATGATAGTACAGCATATCAAAACCTTTGGGACATGGCAAAAGCAGTTGTAAGAGGAAAGTTCATATCATTACATGCCTAGCTCCAAAAACAAGAATGAGCCCAAATAAACAACCTAATGCTTCATCTTAGAAAACTAGAAATGGAAGAACAAATAAAGCCTAACATCAGCAGAAGGAAATAAGTCCTCAAAATTAGAGCAGGAATAAATGAAATTGAAAACAAAACAAAACAAAACAAAAAAGCAATAGAAAAAAGAAAGACAATGAAGAGCTGGTTCTTTGAAATACAAAGGATCATACAACAATACTATGAAAAAGTATATAATAACAAATTTAATAATCTAGAAGAAATGAACGAGTACTTAGAAAAATATAATCTTCCTAGATTTATTCAAGAACTGGAAAATCTAAATAGACTGATCAGGAGTATGGAAATTGAAACAATCATCAAAAAACTACCAAAAAGTAAAAGTCCTGGACCAGACAGCTTCATCAGTGGATTCTACTAAATATTCAAAGAAGATTTAATACCTATTCTCCTCAAACTCTTTCAAAAATTCGAAGAGGAGGCTATACTTCCCAACTTACTTTATGAGGCCAATATTACCCTGATACCGAAACATGGTAAAGATAATACAGAAAAGGAAAACTACAGACCAAAATGTCTCATGAACACAGATGCAAAAATCTTAAATAAGATACAAGAGAACCAAATACAGCAACATATTAAAAAGATTATACACCACGGTCAAGAGGGCTTCATCCCAGAGGCACAGGGATGGTTCAACATATGCAAATCGATTAATGTGATACACCACATAAACAAATTAAAAAAGAATCATATGATCATATCAAAAGATGTTGAAAACGGTTTCGACAAGATACAGCACCCATTTATGATCAAAACGCTTCACAAAATCATTATAGAAGGAAAATACCTTAACATAACAAAGGCCATACATGACAAACCCTTGGCCAACATTATACTTAATGGTGAAAAACTAAAAACCTTCCCTCTAAGATCAGGAACAAGGCAAGGCTGTCCACTATCACTACTCATTCAATATAACATTGGAGGTCCTAGTGAGCGCAATCAGGCAAGAGAAAGATATAAAAGGCATCCAAGTAGAAAATGAATAAGTCAAACTGTCACTATTTACAGACAACATGATTCTCTATATAGAAAACCCTAAAGACTCCACTAGAACACTACTAGAAACAATAAGCAAATACAGTAAAGTTTCTGGTTACAAACTCAATATCAAAATTCCATAGTGTTTGTATACTCTAACAACGAAGTGTCAGAAAAAGTGGAAGATATAATTCCTTTTGCGATTGCAACAAAAAGAATAAAATACCGTGAATTAAATTTAATGAAACATGTGAAGGACTTATATAATTAAAACTACAAGATTTATTAAAAGAAATCAAAGCAAATGCAAAGAAATAAAAAGATATTCTGTGTTCTTGGATTGGAAGAATTAACAAAGTTAAAATGACCATATTACCTAAAGCATTATACAGATTTAATGCAATCTCCATCAAAATCTCTTCAGCTTTTTTTAAGGAAATAGAACAAAAAATCTTCAGATTTATATGAAAACACAAAGACCCTGAATTGCCAAAGCCATTCTGAGAAAAAAGAACGAGGCTGGAGGCATCACTCTGTTTGACTTCAAATTATATTATAAAGCGACATTAACTAAAACAACATATTGGCAGCAAAGCAGACACAGACCAGTGGAACAGAATCAAGAGTCCAGAAGTAAACCTACATTTATGTGGTCAAATATTTTCAAAAAAAGCCAAAAACCCTACAGTGGAGAAAGGAAAGCCTCTTCAATAAATGGTGCTGGGAAAACTGGAAGGCCACCTGCAAAAGGATGAAACTATACCGTTGTCTATCACGACATACCAGAATTAACTCAAAATGGATTAAGGACCTGAATAGAAGACTTGAAACAATAAAATGCATAGAAGAAAAAATAGGAACTAAACTCCAGAACCTTGGATTTAAATAGAATTTTATGAATTTGACCTCAAAGGCAAGGGAAATAAAAGCAAAAATAAATGAATGGGACTACATCAAACTAAAAAGCTTCTGCTCAGCAAAACAAAACAAAACAAAAAACAAAAAAAAAACAAGAAAACATCCAAATGGGAAAATATATTTGCAAGCAACACCTCCGATAAGGGCCCAATATCCAAAATATACAAAGAACTCATATGACTCAAAAACAACAAAAAACAAATGATCTAATCAAAAATGGGAAGAGGTTATGAGCAGACACTTCTCCCCAGAAGACATACAAATGACCAACAAATATATAAAAAGATGTTCAACATCTCTAGCTATTAAAGAAATGCAAATCAAAATCATAATGAGATGCCATCTCACACTATTAAAATGGCTATAATCAACAGGAAAAGTAGTAAATGCTGGAGAGGATGCGGAGAAAAAGGAACCCTCATACAATGCTGGTGGGACTGCAAATCAGTACAGCCACTATGGAAAACAGTATGGAGGTGCCTCAAAGAAGTAAAAATTGATCTACCATATGATCCAGCAATCCCTCTACTGGGTATTTATCCCCAAAACTTAAAAAAATCATATCCATGAAAATATTTGCACACCGGTGTTCACAGTAGCATTATTCACAGTGGCCAGGACATGGAAGCAACTGAAGTGTCCTACGATAGATGACTGGCTAAAGGAGCTGTGGTACGTATATACAATGGAATAATTCTCAACCACAAGAAGAGATGAAATATAGCCATTAGTGACAACATAGATGGACCTTGAGATAATCATGCTAAGTGAAATAAGCCAGACAGAAAATGTTGAAAATCATATGATATCACTTATATATGGGATATAAGCCTAAAAGTAACAAATGAACAGGTCAAACGAACAGAGACTCATGGTCCTGGACTATAGACTAGTGGTTACCAGAAGGTATGGGGCGGGGGAAGAGGGGGAAAATAGATGGGGTAAAGAAGGTGAAATATAGGCGGTGGGGGAAGGGTGAAGTGGGTAAAGGGGATCAAATACCTGGTAGCTGAAGGAAACTGAACTTTAGGTGGTAAACACACAATAGAATATACAGATGTTAAATTATAATGTACACCTGATAATGATGTAATTGTATTAACCAGTGTTACCCCAATAAACTTAATTAAAAAATATATATATACAGTAGAAAAACTTATATCCATGAAAATTTTCTGGGATATAATGTTTATTTAGTTCTAATTCATCAAGACTGTATTTGGAACTAGGGTATGAGATGAGACTCTCTACACATATTCTTTCTTTATTAACTTATTTTTTACATTTGTTTATGTGTAGCCCTGTTATGACAGAATTAATTTTACTTATTATTGTTTATTATTTCTTTTTATAATCCATATTGAATTCATGTACCTGTAATATCCACTATTGTTAGGCCACTGATTCTGCTCCAGGGACCTGTATCCTCTCATTCCATAACTATTTTCATCACTTTTATGTGCTACCAGCTACTCACACCAGTACCCCCATAATGGTCCAGTCTCTTCATCCCCCCTAGAATTTGATGATTTGATGTGTTCTTGCCTGAATTTATGTTTAGATAAATTTTAAGACTTTCTCCCTCAAAGTAATCCCACTGGATTTAGTTTAAAATTGCATCAAGCCTAAGAATTAATTTAGAAAGCAGTCACATCTTCACCATGTTTAGTTTTCTAAATATGGTAGGACTTCTCTTTCTTCCAACCTTCCCTGTGCTGCTAAGAAAAATTTGTGCTATTATTTCTATCTGCCACGTTTGTTTCCCCTTCTCCTGCGCCACTTTAATTTCGTTTTGTGTCCTCTTGTTCCCTTAGAGAATGTACATCCTGCACAACAGGACTTTTATTTACTGCAAATGAGAAATCCTAGATCAGTTTTATTTAATTAAACAATTATCTTAACAAAAGTGTTGCCTAAGAGGCCAATGCTGTAACCAGAAGGGTAGAGTTCTCTAAGCCATTTGCTTTATCTTGTTAACAACCACTTAGGTCCGAGAGTCATGTGTTCTTTTTAAAGTTACTTGGCTCCATCTTCAGGGTCAAATTCCGCATGTTTGCAGTAAGGACAATTGGAAGTCCCCAAAGCGGGGCCAGGACAAGAGTAAGGCAAGAGAGGTGCCTAGAGTGCAAAATTTAAGGTAGCCTCACTTTTCTCACTCTGGTTCCAGCCCTGCCCAACCAGCTTGCTGCGGTGTGCCCCAAAGTGCTGGGCAAGCAGTCAGGAGAGGAGGCCACCCCCATAACTCTGCCTTGGGACCTGCAGGGGTGGGAGTTCACTTGTCCCCAGCTGTGAGGAGCTCTTGGCCTTGCCTGACAGTTGGGGATCAGCTTTGCTTATCCAGGTCACTCCTGCCTCTTAATAACGAGAGATCTGCAAGCTAGAACACTCGAAGAGCCTGACACCCATCCAAATGCTCTTATAGGTTCCCTAAAGCCAATCGATTTCAAATTGAGAAACTTCGAACTATTTCCCTGGTCAATTGAGTTATGACCCTCACGCTGGCCTTTGCTATTTTTTAACTGTCCAGAGCAATCACTGACTCAGAAGTACTCAGAAAAGCCTCAAGCATAAAAGCCAGTTAAAAAATTCAAGAAGAGCTGGAGATGAGTGGATAAAAGCAGCCATAATAAGGTACATTATAAAACCTACATGTAGCTAGGGATAGATAAAGGTGAGGCTTGATTCTATAGTCTTTACATGTTATCCAAACACATACAGCAAAATACTTTTGGTTTTATGCTGTTTATATTTAGTAGATGTTTCAGTAGCTTTATGCTTATTTTAAACTTCAGTTCTATGCCTTTTGAAATAAATACTAATCAGAGAATCATCAAAAGATGAAGGGGAGGTTCAGGTGAAGAGAAATTTATTTATCTTAGTTACAATAGAGGGCACATTCTCATTAGTTAGAAATGGCTCTAAAAACAAATCTAAGATAATAAAATTCAGAATGAGAGATGAAAGTAAAAAGAAGGTTGCAAAATGGGTGATGAGGGTCAAAAGGTACATACTTCCAGTTATAAAATAAATAAGTCATGGGAATATAACGTACAGCATGATGACAATAGTTAATTGTCCAGTATCTCATGTTTAAAAGTTGCTGAGAGTAAATATTAAAAGTTCCCATCATAAAAATAAAAATTTTGTAAAGATGTATGACAGATGTTAATTCGACTTATTACGGTGATAATTTTGCAATTTCTACAAATATTACATCATGCTGTAGACCTGAAACGAATATGTTACATGTCAGTTAAACCACACACAGACACAAAAGAAAGGTATTAAGCCAATAGGATGGAAGGGAACATCAGAGAACAGAAAGGTGACAGAAGTAGCAGGAGGAGCACACAGTAACAAGACCCTGGGACAGGGAGCAGGGTCCTGAGCCGAACAGAGGTACCAGACACAGAGAGGGCTGGGTCACTTAGTGTGAGATAAATGTACCTGCCCACCATCATCCCATAAAAACTGATGACATAATTCTCAAAATTATTATATGGTACAATAATTTATGTTCCTGATAGCGACCCCATGTCATTTAGAAAGTTGAGACACCCATAACTCCCCCTCATTAGAAGCAGCGATACTATTCTGTTTCATTAGAATGCCATTGCTCTCTGAAATAATATGCTTTAAAAGTAAATAGATATGCCAACCCATACAGGGTACAGGGATTTATATTTTCCAATGCTCTGAGTGCTGTCGTAAGCCATGTGCCCGTGACAGCTGTGTACTCTGGCAGTGAATATGAACTTCCATTCTGTAAATGCTCTCAGCCTGGAGTCCTCTACAGCTCTATCTTGAGCTGATATCTAGCAGTGTGTGTGGCTCACTCCACTGTGGCCTTGTCTCCTGTCATGTAACTTGTGTCCTAGAACAGTTTTGACTTAGAGAGGTAGAGCAAATACACAGAAGTGATAGTGCTAGACCTGCCACCAAATTTATACATACATATATATGTGTTTGTGTGTGTGCATGTGTACATATAAACACATATATGCATTTATAGATACAGAGATAGCTATATACCCAAGTGTTTAGGCCTTCAAGGAAAACATTTGAAGAGGAAGAAAGTTATGTTTGGCAGGCAACCTGACGTTCTGAGAGGCATTGTAAATATAACTGCAGCCTTGAGAGTCTTATAAACAGCTATATGAACAGCAGCTGGAAGGACGCACGCCCAGATGTAAGTCATGACTGAGGGACCTGGTGAGACCTGGGACATCCCACCCCAAAAACCTCGCTCTGTGTGGAGAGCGGGTCCAACTGATTCTCTGAGCTCCAAATACCGCATGCTCTATTCCTTGTGTTTTGTGTACTAAGAAAGAGCCTGAGCATGGGACCTAGGAAACTGTCAACAAGTATTTTTTGAATAAGTAATTTTCATCAAAAATGTTAAAATAGTGTAGACATTTAAAAAGTTAAATTTCAGTTATCCAGACTCTCGCTCACCAATCTAGAATTCTCACTTTCTATTTCACACGATAGGGACGACACTTTACCACTGGCATTGTCTTCATGCAAGACCGACTCATTTTTTTAAACATTTTTTTAATTGAGATATAATTAACATATAACAGTGTATAAGTTTAAAGTGTACAATGTGTTGATTTGATACACTTATGTACTGCAATGTGATTACCACTGTAGCATTGGCTTGTACCATATAATTATCATTTATTTTTTGTGGTGAGAACATTTAAGATCTAGTCTCCTAGCAATTTTGAAGTGCATAGTTCAGTCTTGTTGATTATAATCAGGATGCTTGCATTAGAGCTCCAGAACTTATTCATCTTCTAGCTGCAAGTTCAGGACCCATTCGTGATGGTGGTAGAAACCACTTAAATGGAACTGGCTTGTAAAAAAATGAATGACACATGGAGAAAAGCAGGAAAAAAAAAAAAAAAACAGAAGAAACCAAAGCTGTTTTTTCATTTTGTTTTCCAAAAAACAAGTTAAAATCACCTTATCATTAAACTACTGCAGAAATTAAGCTAAAATGATATGACTCCATCACTGGTCTGTAGGAAATCACATCCTTGGTCGGTTCCCATATTCAGTGTCCCTACAAACAATATGGAAAACTTGTTAAAAGACATATTCTGTGCCCCACTTCCAGAAATTTTAATTTTATAGGTCTGTTTAACAAACTCCTTGGTAGATTTTGTTCCAAGAAGGATAGTGTTGAAGATGAGAAGGCAATGCCATCTTGGCCGTGTGACAAACAAGGGTCTAAGACCCACAGTCTTCAAGTCGGTTAGCTAATTTTATTCATTGTGTACCACAGGCGCCTTCTCCTTATTTGATGTAAATTGACAGGGCTCTGTTTTGTATTTCATTGTTATCCTAAGCTTTTCAAATTATATAACACTAGCTGGAGGTTATTAAAACTGTTTTATGGGATAGGCAGACAATAATCTTCCAAATTAGCCATTGTTCTCACATCTTAAAAGTGAGGGAACTGAGGCCTATAGAGGATAAGAAACTTGCCCCAAATCACACGCTGGTAAGTATCTGAGCTTGGTTTCAAACCCCTGAGTCTGTCCAAGCCCAAAGGTTCAGTGATTCTCAGACAACTAAACAATACTTCACTTTCAATTCTTCAGTAATAACTTATGTTCAGTGATTTTTGAATATTCTTTGTAGGTAATTGATTCCCGATCGTGCTAAGGTTTATAACATATTGAAAGTCCTCCATTCTAAGACAATGTTAATATTTTAAAAGAAGTAGTATCATTTTAATAACATTTTTCAGGGCACTTAAAACTTTAGTAAATCCATACATTGTAAGATGGTTCACAGTTTTGGAAATGTGAGAAAGCTAAACTGATAGATGATGGATGGATGGATGGATGGATGGATGGATGGATGGATGGATGGATGGATGGATGGATAGATAGATAGATAGATAGATAGATAGATAGATAGATAGATAGATAGATGAAGAGGCCTTAGAATTGACGGAAAAAAATCCTTACTAGATGACTAGTGTGACTACACAACCACTAGCTTATAGTGCCACCTGCTGTGAGAGAGTGGAAATTGCATTAGCCCTAAACAGGGTTTTGCCAGGACACCAGTCTGAGGATTATAACTTCTTTATTACCTCCAGGTGTCTAACAGAGCAAGAGCTGGTATCAGATATAATGAGTGGCTATCTTATAAAGGCAAAAATATAAAATAAAAGTAAAATATAAAATGAAGAAAACTAAAGAAGACAGGAGAGAAAAAGAAAAGTCTAGTAGGGAAGTGGTGTCGCGTGACCAATCTTTGTGTCATTATCTACCTCTTACGATGTGCCAGGTATTTTGCATATTTTATCTCTACCTTATTTGATCTGTCTTGCATAGGCTTGCCTTTTTTCTTTTTTCAGTCTTCTCAAAGAATAAATTTTTGTTTTTATTGATCATCTCTATTACGTATTCATTTCTATTTCACTGATTTCTGCCCATCTCTAGCACTTGCTTCCTTTTACTTATTTTGCATTTTTAACTTTCATGCCTGTGCCATTTAATTTCAGAATTTCAGTGCTAGAAGAAGACATAGAAGAGCCTGGCTCTCCTCTCTTACTTTACAAAGAGGCCCAGAGAGAAAAGAGATTTGCCTAATATCCTGTAGCTGGCAATCAAGTTTTCACATTCTCAATTCATTGCTCTTTCTCCATTCACACCATGTCTCCTCCCCTCTTCTCTTTTCTCTTACTCTTCTTTCCTTTTCTTCTTCCCCCAATCCAAAAGGAAAAAGGTAAAATTGTTGGATTGATAAAAATTCAGGAGAAATAAGAATATTTCTCCCTCAAAAGATTTGCATCTAAGAATTTAAATTTTTTATTTTAAAATAAAATAGCACATTTATGTTTGTGGTTATTTTTCTGTTTTTACAACATTGCAACATTTAATTCAAATCAACAGGTTACCTGTTGAGTTGAGAAGAGAGAAAAAGTCACAGATAATCAAATACAACACAATTTTAGAAATAAAATTTAATCTGCCTTCTAGAAGTTTACATTTGTACCTATTAAAAATTATGATATTTATATCAGATATTTGGCAAGAAGCAAAAATAGATGGCATCTTAATGTATTAGCATTTGTGTCAAAATGCGTACGTAGTCTTAAATTTCAGGTTAAATGGATAAGCATTTCTAGTCATAAAATGTAGTTAATTGTACAGTAAAAAGCATTGGACCTGAGAAGGTAAAAAAGGCTGAAGTTTGACTTTTGGGCTTCTGTCCTGCCCTTTTACACCACCCTTGATCCTCAGATGCCCTGGTGACCTGGAGGTATAGGTCTCTTCCTCCCTCTATCAGGATCTTCAATAAGAAAAGAAGCTGGTATTAGTCATTTATGTCTTAGTATGGAGATATTGCTAGTGCCCTCTCACAAGGCCATTCATATTATAAGTTTCCCTTCAGTGTGGGCTAACAGGCTTTCTTGTCTATGAAATTTGAGGCAGCACTGACCACATCAACTAGGCATGGGGGAGGAGGGCTTTGCAAGTGACTCAACCCAGTCTAAGACCTGGCCCATTTCAACACATTAAGTTGACCACGTACTCCAAAAATGTATAGTTCCTAACAGTGCTTCCCAAAACGTTGTTAACAGTTAACACATGCACACACACAGTGTGATGCTGTCTGTAATATACTGATGAACAGTGTGTTGCTCTGAAACAGGTATAGAGAATAAGATGTTTAAAATATATCTAACCACGGGGCTTTTTCTTCAAGTAGCATATGCAGGTCTTTAGGGGGGTAAATAATGTCCCCAGATACATCTACCTGGAACCTCAGAATGTGATTTTTTGAAGAATAAAGGTAAGTAAAGTAATTAAAGGATTAATTAGGGCGGGCCCTAAATCCACCAATCTGGGTCCTTATAAGAGACAGAAAAGGAGAAGACACATGGCAACCACAGCAGATAAGGTCATATGAGGCTGGAGACAAGGACTGGAGAGATGCAGTTGGAAGCCAAGGAGCACTATGAATTCTCCTCTCCCAGAGCCTTTAAGAGGTGGCCCTGCCAGTACCTTCATTTCAGACTTCTAGCCTCCAGAACTATGAGAAAATAAGTTTCTATCACTTTAAGTCACCCAATCTGTGGTAAATAGTTGCAGTAACCCTAGGAAACTAATATAAGACCTATGTTCCCACACAAGAGGGATCAGGTCACATACTTCCTTCTGTTCAGTCTCCAGCCCCATCAAAGAATCATTCCAAAGGCTTTCCTGTGGCTTTGCTGTTAAAACTCTCATTATTCATTAAAAGGCATAGAAAGAAGAAAATGATTTCTGAAGACTGATGTGGATATAAAAGGCTTTGGCCAGAGGTGTCCTAGAAATGGGTACAAAACTTGGTGAAGGAAAGTAGGAAATGTCTTTGGGTCATTCATAAGGAGGCTTTGCTCTGCACACATATAGAAACCTAGGCAGTAAGAAATCTGATTAATACACAAATCACATTACAATCTGACTAAATGGAAGTGGGCAAAGGAAAGCCAGCAAATTAGACCAAGCAGTCAGCCTCTAGCAGTGCAAGCATTTTATCTTCAGCGGAGTTTGCGAACTTCAGAATCTAGTTGTTCTGATCTTCCATATTATGGTCAGAAAGTCTGTGATTCAATTGGTTGGTTAAGTCTACGAAGGACCGACCTCATTTTTAAAAGTGAACATGAAAAAAACTATAACATGTGAAAAAGGTTCCAGACAATTCTATATCATAAACCTCCATTTTCATA
Source organism: Cynopterus sphinx (assembly GCA_030015415.1). Taxonomy (NCBI): domain Eukaryota; kingdom Metazoa; phylum Chordata; class Mammalia; order Chiroptera; family Pteropodidae; genus Cynopterus; species Cynopterus sphinx. Next base: position 64,928,310 of record CM057387.1, on the reverse strand, counting down.
TCATCCTCTAAAAAGCAAACTAAATTATATTATTTAAGAGATAAGATAATATGAGATAAGTTTAAGCAAGAGATTGATAAACAAAATTGAGAACAGTGTCTACATCTGAGATTGAAGGTTTGGCAGGGGTTGTGTTCGTAAGAAACTTTATGGTAATATTTTAGTTCTTAAATTGGGTGGTGTCTATTCAGGGTATTCATGTTATAATGCCTTATAACTTAAATACGTTATATATGTTATATATGATTTTTTATGCAGTAATTGATAAATACAAAGGAATACATAGCAAAATAATATAATTTAATATATATAAACTTTTGTAATTAAAAATATATTTTTAACCAAACTGAAAGTCACTCCGGGCTTGAAAAAGCTTACTTCCAAGGATCACACTTAGAGAGTATGGTGGCTTTACTATCTCTGTGTCTCATTTCTCTATAAAAATATTTTCACGATTCTTGCTATTGCCACAAAGCCCAGCCCCAAAATTGTGACTCTTGCTCCTGGCTCTCCTGAAGTACAAGGAAAACACAAGCCTCTCTCCTTCCACTTCTCTGAGCATGGCCAGGGCAGGCTAGCATTTTCTAAAAGCTGTTCTACCAACTGAGGGTGAATGGGGTTTAACCTCCCAAGCAATGAAAAAGGTCTGGCCTAAGTGCTCATGCAGGGGGCAGGGGGAGGAGTTAAAAAAGCAGAAACAAAGGAGAAAAGGCAAGCATCTTCAATGACAGGTACATGTGTCTAACAAGTGTCAGAGCAGTGACTTCCTAAGAGGAGGCAATTATCAATGGATGGTCAGTTTTGTTTTCCCCACACCTCTACCCACTTCCCTTTACCCTGGATTTTTTAAAAAAGCAAATCCCAGACAGCATATCACTTTGTAAAGGTTTCAGTGTACAAATTTAAAAGATAAGGACTCTCCTTTCTAAACTTCACCCCAATGACATTATCAGACCCCAATTAGGATTCACATTTCCTAGATTGTCCTCTGAAGGAACTTCTTTCTTTTTATTTTTCCAGTTTGATTAATCTGGATCTAAATAATATTCACACATAATAATTAGTTAAAATATCTCCTGAGTCTCTTTTAATTTTTGGATTTCCTCCCCCCCCCTCTCTCTCTTGCTGCTGTTGTTGTTGATGATGATGCCAAAACATCAGGTCATTTGTCTGAAGACTCTCATTCTTGGTTTTACTGGTGGCATCCCTGTGATGTCATTTGATATGTTCCTCTATTCCTTATATTTCTTATAATTTGGTAGTCATATTCAAGTGGGCTTTTCTGATACGACTATTTCACAGGTGGTGATGTGTTCTTCATCTGGAGGAAGCCAATGTCTGCTTGTCCCATTTTTTGTGATGTTTGGACAACTGTGATACTCTAAATTCTATCATCCCTTCCACACTTATAAGCCACAATATTTCTATAAAGAGAAACCTCTTTCATTTGTTATGTGATAACTCTAAAGTATGGTTCAGGTAGAAGAGGCAGGATACGTGCTTGATTCTTTCCTTTACTTAGCAGTTTTTGAAATAATAAGTTTGCCCCTAAAATCTTCTTAACGCAATCAATGAGATTTTATTTTTACTTAGTATTACTGTGAACTTATGAATATAAACATATTTGATGTTTCAAGAAGAGGATGTTTATAGGTTTTTTATTTAGGGTCTGGTATAAGATGGGTTTTTCAATGCAGAGAGGCTGAATAGATTAGGCAAGTTCTTCATATAGTAGTTAAGGGTTGGTGGATGCAGCAAGAGGAGGGTTTGAGGTGAGCCTTGAAGGGTAGTCACGTGATAACCTAGAAGAACAATCTGTGGTTCTGAGGAGAAGTTGTTATCCTGATGACAGCTAGCTGTGTAGTTGGTCTAGTGCTCCAGTAAATGGATTTTTAGGAAATTCCTAAAACAAACACTATAGATATTTGAAATATGTATATTTGGCTTGAGATTTGCCTTTTCGATCTGGGGTTTAGTTCTTTCTTTCAACCTTAAAATTTCTCTCCATTATGTCTCAAATATTTCCTCCTCTCCATTTTTATATCACTTTTTCTGTTCTAGTTCAATCCTTCATATTAGAAAATTTTAAAATAAGTTGCACTGTTTTATTTTTTTAACCTTTTCCTTATGCCTCTAGAGAGTTGCTGAAACTACTCTTTCAATCAATAATTTCTTTTCAACTGCATCTATTCTATTATTTATCCCATATTATTAATAAATAGCATCAATTGTTATATTTTTCATGCCTAATATTTCTTTTCATTTTAGCTTCATGATAGTTTTTCCAGTTCGTGTCATTGTTGACATCCTTAATCTTCTTAAATATATTTATCATAGCCATTTAAAAATCTTGGTCTATCAGCTCTAATAATTCAGTTTCAGAAGGTATATGTTGCTCAGTTGTGGTCTTTTTATAGTACTCCTCAGTTGTCTAGTTATCTGGCCTGTGAAGTCAAGGGCTCTAGCTCACACCAGGTGAAAGTCTGTGTTGCAGTAAGAGACCTCTGCCATTACCGCAGAATAGACACATCCTAGAGAGTTATGGGGCAACTGTGGTCATGTATCTCTTAAGCTCCTTTACTCAGGAATTCCTATTAGGAATCTCTTACCCTCCTAGACTTGCTCATCTGGAGAAGCTGACTTGTTGCTGCAGGCCGCATCCTAATGGAAGACTTCATTATGAAATGAGAATCAACACTTGCTGTGGGATTGTTTAACAAGCCAGTGTGTGGTTTCTTGTCCAAGCTCACTGTGTGAAAGTTCTTTTATTATCCCAGCCCTTCAAAATTAAAATGTTCAAACGTTCGCTGTTCCTCTAACACAGGAAAATCCAGGAGGAGCCTAGAAATAAATCCTACTCCAGCTGAGCAGCATGCTCTCTGAAAGGGGGAAACAGGCCTTTGATATAAACCCTCTAGTTAGATAGGTAATGATTTTTTTTCCTGAGTTTTCTTTCTCTCTCTCTCTCTCTTTTTTTTTTTTCAGAGTTTCCAGATATGTATGATTGCCAGTAGGCCTGCCATTTTAGTCCTGGAGAGTACTGGAAGCTGAATTTTCATGCTTTGATATTGACTTTAGAGTTGTAGGTAACAGCAGAAAAAGCCCCATTCATCTTCTTCAAAGACCACATTCATGAAATCATTCCAGATTTAGGCATGCATTTGCTGCCTGGTAAATGGTTAATTTATAAAGCCCAATAATAGCTACCAGATAGTAATTACCTTTGTTGAAAAGATTTAAATTGGAATGGACCTCAAAATATTATGTTTGTTCTTCTTTCCAAGTTCTCTTTTCTTTAGAAAAGCACTTATTCACTTTATTCAAATTTAACATAGGAAACGAACTGGTTTCACATGGACGTACACAGTTACACGTACAGTGGAAGGTGGGCCTTAAAGGTGCGACTGAATGTTATGGTCATTGAGGCTCTCCCGTAGGAGCTGAGAGAAACCGTGCACCTACACCACCTTCTCCTTCATTTCTCCACAGATGTCTAGTATTCCTGAGTCTGCTGTTGTATAAATTCAAGGAGCTGCTGTCCTGCCTGGGACTGGCAGCTTTGACCTTGGGCTGTGAATGTTATTTAATGGTCTCCCCAACCCCTTCATTGTTCAAACCTAGTACATCACTACTGAACTAGCCCAACGGCTGTCTGGGGAAAGGATTTGTAGATGGCCTATCAGAGCTTAAAGAATAATGAACCCTCTGAGAGGTGGCACAGAGCTGGAAACTGCTTTAAAATTTCATGTAGCTTGCAAAATAAATCTGAAGGCTTCAATATGCCTGCATTCTCCTTCCTAAATTAAATTTGAATGAAACCATCCTTAGCTGATTGGCTTTTGGTACCTTCTGCATCATATTTAACAACAGATATTTAAAACAAAGCAAGGAGTGTTTTTCATCCTCTGCTGCTCACCCTCCCAGTCTTGTGAAGCCTTGACATTTGTGGTGGGCTGGACAGGATTACTATGGATGGTGCCACCCCGGTTTAGGATTGGGCAAAGGAGGTTTGGGTCGTGAGTCAGAATTATAAGCAGGGATGGTTTGTTGCAGGTAGAAGGAATGCCAGCCTTTGTTTATATCTATACAACATGTCTCAAAGTCTGGACCATCTCTGCCTGTCCTTACTTCTCCAGTGTCCCCTCCTGCCTTGCCCTTTCATATTCATCTTTCAAGACTCCATTTTCTGATTTCCCCAGAACAGTTGATGATGACCTCCCCGATAGCCCCATCATACTTGGTATACACACTACCGAATCACCTATCATCTAGAATTGCAATTGTGTGTTTGATATATCAGGGACTTGGGATTATCCAAGTTCCCCCTTCACTCACCCCCACCCTGCAATAAAAGCCTTCCGCTTCTCCCCACAAGATTCCCAAGGACCCCTTTCCTCTCTCTAAGTCCCAACTCGATCAGGATCTTACCACACTCTGAGTTGGAAGGGCAAGAAAAAGGGTATGCTGTGGCTGGGCCTGCCTACTGTGCCAGCCACATGGGCATTTAGCCATACTCATAGCCTCTGAGTAAAGTGTGAGTCTTCGGAACCACTCATTTCCAACCTGCAGAAGTTATAGGCTTTTTATACAATGCTTTTCCCCTTTTAATCTTTATGTTAAACATTTCAGTGTTTTAACACCCTATGCTGTAATAGAGTTGCCAATCTCCTGCTTCTGTCTGTTTGCCATCTTACTCAGAGTTTTGTGTTTGTTTGTTTGTTTGTTTGTTTGAAGTAGAAGAGCTCCTTTCAACATTTCTTATAAAGTCTTCTGGTGGTAAATTCCCTCAGCTTTTGTTTGTCTTGGAAAGTCTTTATATCTCCTTCATATCTAAAGGATAACTCTGCTGGATATATAATATTGGCTGGTGGTGTCTCTCTTTCAATTTTTTGAACGTTTCATTCCATTCTTTCCTGGCTTGTAAGGTTTCTGCTGAAAAATATGATGATAATACGATAGAGTTTCCTTTGTAGATTTTTTTCTCTTGCTGGCTTTGGAGAATTCGGTGTTCTCTTGGCTTCTTGAAGTCAAGAGTCTGTCTCTCCATGGGTTTAGAAAGTTCTCATTGATTATTTCTTTGAATAGACTCTCTGTTCCTGTCTTCTTCTCTTCTTCTGGTATACGCATTATTATATGCATTATCCTTATGTCGCTCTTTCTAATAGAGTCAATCCTCAGTTCTCTCTTCTTCCACTGGCCATTCTTAGATTTCTATCTTCAAGCTTGCTGATTGTCTCCTCCATCTGGTCTGCTCTATTTCTAATGATCTTTAATGCAATATTCATCTCATTTATTGAATTCTTCAGCTCCAGAATTTGTTTGGTTCTTTTTTTATATAGTTTCAATCTCTTGGGTAAAGTACTCCTTTTGTTTGTTCATTTTATTTCTGAGCTCATTGAACTGCCTTTCTGAGTTTTCTTATATGTCTGTGAGACTTTTGTTCACAACTGCAATCTTGTAGTCTCTTCATTTAAATCATGATCTTCCATGTATTTGAGTTTGGTTTCTGAAGACTTCACTTTCTTCCTCAGCTCCCTTGTTATCTTGGTTATTCATAGTACTTGATGCATGTTTCTCTGCCTTTACACTTGAGGTAGTGAACTCTTTTCTTTTTTAGGTACTGTTTGCACTTAACAATTCAGCAAGTTGATAAGTAGAGGTCTTTCTATTGTTTTCCAGTAAACGATGCTATAGCACAAGTTTTTGTTTTCTCTTACCTGTAGTACTAGCACCTCTGAGATCTGGGTGGGGTGGTGTCACCTCAGTCATGGAAAATGCCCTGTATTCCCTGATATGGTAGTCATCCTCTCTATGTCTGAGTTGGCTTGGTTTCAAAATATCACCCTCCTCATGGTGCAATGTGGCAGGCAGTGGGCTTTGGTCCTATAAATTCTCATCTCTGTCTCCTTGTAACCAGTGGCTGCTAGCCACACTGTGCTATCTGAGGTGTCTCTGCTGTCTCTACTGGGTTCTGCCTCTACCAGTTCTGCTGTGATGGGTGAGAGAGGGGAGGCAGGTTTGTAAGTGTGTGGCATTGCCTCCTTGCTGGTAATGGTGGCCGCTAGTCTGCAGCTGCCACACCGCTGTGCTGTGTTTTCACTCCATCACCGGGTTTAGCCACAGTGGACACTGGCTACTCAGGCCAGAATGTTGCTTCTGCCCCTCCCACTCTCTGGGCTGCAGTCTGACTCCTCCACTGTGACTGTATCAGCTAGGGCCGTGGCAGGTACCAGACTCCTTCTGTGGTCCCTGTCTCTGTCTTTCCCCCATCTCTGCCTCTCTTGCTCATTCTGATATGCCCGCCTTTGGAAGTCTCGATCTGTAAATCTCTCAGATATACCTGTGTGTTGAGCAGAACATCTTATGTTGAATTCGTTGTCCCATTCGTAACTTTAAGGGGAGAAACAGAGGAGTTTTCTTACTCTGCTATGATGCTTATATCACTGAGAAATCCACATAAAGCTGATTTTAAATGATCATTTCCTTCTTTTTATCCACCTTATACAAAAAGGGGAAGGATACAAGAAAATAAGGTTATTTCAAAAATTGATATAAAGCATAAACTTCCACAGACTTTGCTAGCTTTACAGTCACCTGAGAGTAAAGAAATTCACAAGAACACAATACCCTGTACTAAGAACTATGACTACCTGATCTCATAACTGTGGGTTTGTCAAGTTTCCAGGCTTCATTTGGCATGAAATCGCAGTTTACTTGGTATGTGTGAAATAAAACCTATACAATAATCTATTCTTATACTCATCTCTCCATGTCTCACATCATGTCTATAAAAATAGCTTTTTAAGTTTATAGGAAATAGAATTTTGGTCTTGTACAAAGCAAGCACTTTGTTTCTTTACTCAGAACTCTGAAATGCAATTAGGTTCTAGTATTGTGACAGCTATAATGTTTTTATCATCAAACAACATAATTTAAATAAAAGTGATTTTTTTAAGTTTCCAACTCTATAAAAGAAAATAATAAAAGAATATCAGAAGTTAACTGTAACAACCATAAAAAATATTGAGCTTTTACCAAATTGTTCTTTACAGGTAGAACACTTCTGTTTGATGCAAGTCCATCTGGTTTGAAGCTGTGTTTCATTTCCATCCCTTTATCTGCCTGAAAGGTTTTTTCGGGTAAGGAGGCCAACTAAATAAAGTAGGAAAATTGAAATAATTTTAATTTGTGTCTTTCTTAAAAGAAAGCCACTAGTAAAATGATATATTATGTAGCTATTAAATGAGGGAAAGACTTTAAGCCATATGTCAATATCTTGAGTACTTATTCCAGTGCTGTCAAACTATACACAGAAAAGTAAAAAGAATGAAGTAAACTTTATAACTTTTTTAATGAGAACATTATAAATGTTTTCTACATTTCAATTTTGGTTATGACAAAACCTCACCAGAATTACTAACATCTATCTAAATGTATAATGCTTGTCAGTTCTACCAAAATATTTCTAACTTATTTATTGTGTCATACACTGTACTAACAAGTGCTTTACACGTACTGTCTTATTTAATTCTCCCAATACCAAGCAGGTGGTACTGACTTAATTGACAGATGGCAAACTGCAGGGGACTTAGAGAAATTAAATAACTTTTTTAGGATTATAAAGCCTACAATGACTTAAACCCAAGCTGCATGATTTTAGAGCCCAGGATTGTCACTACCAGACTGCTGTGACCCAGACCCTGTATACCATAGGAAGCAAAGGCGCTTATAGCTGTCAGCTAAGAAGTGACAGGAAACACTTCCAGATTAGGCTACTTCCCATTAACATAATTCCTGTAATCAGCCAAAACACTCTAGGGTCCTAAAAGAGAACACAGTGTTTAAAAGAAGCTTTTATTATATACACATTTCTTTACTACAGAGAAGAATTAAAAACAAGTACCTTGATAGCACACAGAGACCAAGAATCATAAAATAAACCAGAGGGAAAACATGATTTAATAGGGTTTAAGTATTTTTTAATCCCTTGTAAGCTAAACATAATTGTTTTTACTCTGTATTTCCTTCTGGTCTCTGTTTATGTGCATACAAATTTTAATAGTTGTAATCACATAGGATATAGAATTTAATTTAAGTTTTTTGCTTATAGCCAAAGTTCCCAAATGTGAGCTGAGGTGCCCAGGGCATCACAGCACTCCACAGTATTTCAAATTTTCAAGGGAAACATGATGACATCTGTGCAATGCCATGGGAACTATTGCTTCTAACATAACTACTTCATAAAACAAACTATTAGATAACATCACAAACTGTAACATAATAAAATAAACTTTTAGTCTCGGGAAGCTCTAAAAAAATTACTAAGACACTAAAAGCATCACGGACTAATAAAATGTGAGAACCTTTGACTTTGACTTACAGTAAGCATTTTTCCTCACTGTTATTTTCAAAACTGTAATCTTGCAGTGTAATGTTTTTAGTGCACGCATTAGTGTACAGATTCACAGAATTTATATTTAATCTCCCACAGGGCAGGGATTCTGTCTACAGCTATGCCATTAGTTGATTATCAACCATGGTTTGGTTAGCTTCTATGATTGAGCACTTACTTCTCCCAAGGTTTCCTGTTACACAAACGATCATTAATCACTGATGGAAATTCATGTCACATGTTAAGCAGAAACCTGCCTCCTTTCCACATGAAATTAGATGTTAGACATAAATACCAGGAAACAAGAACTGAGTTAACTGTTTTTGGAGAACACATTTCCAGTTATCCAAAAAGAGAGCCCTAATTAATGAAGTTAAAATTCTGTTTAAATGAGATTTAGCATATAGAGGTTATTGTTGTTCTTTGCTGCAGACTGGTTCTGTAATCCCCTATGAATCAAAAGTCTGACAATGCCAAAGTGGGTAAATTTGAGAAGTTCAAACTGGCTTAAAATTCCACATGTCATTAAAATACACACAGCACAGGGTAAGACCTCTAGGAGATTAAAGGACAGAACAAGTCTCTACGAGTTGGAGATTTAATATTCCCTGTACCTTGGGAGTGTCCTACAGTATAGAGTGTTTAATTACTTACTTTCAAAATGGTGTTCTTCATCTCCTCCATTGTTTGGTCTATTTACTCACTTAGAAATAAGATGCCTAGAATCTTGATGTGCCAGAGGGAAAAAAGCGCTGAAAACCGTTGGGGACATGTCAAAAGTACTAAGAAGCCAGCATGTAAGGGTCAATTGAGCATCAACATAAATAATGATAGTAATGATTCATTCATGGGAACTAAAATAAGACCTCCATGAGTATATATTGATAAAAATGAATAAATGACTGCTAGAGAAGGGAATGCTCTACCAACTAATAAACGTAGAAAGGATGATAGAACTAGAAAATCACCATTTGTGAACCATCATAGTAATACCTGATTCAGACATGAACTAATTTTAGATCATTTAGTGGATGCTCAAACTAGAGGATGAAAATTTGATAATAGGATTTTTACATAGTCTCAGAGTATCTCCCTATGAGATACTGAGAAAAAGAGCAACTTACAAGAGAGAAAGTTGGCAGACACCACCTTAACCTAATAATCAAAGGTAATGTCACTGATAATGGAACGTATTGAATCCTGTCACGAGACAGGTGATGGCAATGTAAAGAACTCACTAACACATGTGTAACCAAAACCTAGTAATGAAAAAAGAGGATCAAGGATCAGATAACCAACCCGAAGTCTTGGTGAATGTCAAGGCCGTGAAAAACAAACACTGAAACACTGGTTCAGACAGAAGGAGACTAAAAAGACATGACAATACATAACATGTGATCCAAGATTTTTCTAAGAGATAAAGAGCACTCCTGAGACAAGGCACAATCTGAACAGGGTCTGTAGATTGGAAAACGGTATCGTTTCAGCGCCAGTTTCCTGATTTTGACAACTGTGCTGTAGTTATGTAAGAGAATGTCCATGTTTTTAGAAATATATACTGAAATATTTAGAGGTAAAGGGGCATCACACTTGTTGCTTACTCTCAAATGGTTAGGAAAAAAGTATGTAAACACAGACAGAATGATGAAGAAAATATGAAAAATGTTGATATTTAAAAAAATCTGAGTGAAGGCTATATGGGAATTATTTGCCTATTCCTGGAACAGTCTGACATCATCTTAAAATAGAAAGTGAAAAAAAAAATATTTTCCTGTCTTAGATTCTCCATTGTAAATATTAACCCTAACTACACAGGAGCATAGATCTTTGCATCTACAGATTTAATGAACAGTTTTCACTATTCTTCAGGAAACTTAGAGATGTGTAATTTGTAACTCTGATGAGGCGCTGCTCTGAATCTTGTTCTGTGGAAGCCAATCACACACGTACTACTGAGCAAGCCTAGCTTACAACCTACCATTCACATCTCAGTACAACTGGGACTGCATATGCTGGAACTTCTAAGAATCCTTAGAAATTCTAGGAATTTCTAATAATCTTATTTTAATTTTTTTGAAAATAGTCATTGAGAGAAAATATTAACAGAAAGTACATTTAGCTTGTAGAGTGAGTATATATACATACACATGATTCCTAACCAAAGTGATTTGAAAGACAGGAACTTGTACAAAGAGTTCTATGGTCACAAATCAGGGCATGAATGTCTTGGGAAGTGCCTTCTGAGAACACCTAAGATCCATCAGTGTTGCACAAGATATTTTGGTTACTTCCGAACTTTCTAATAGTCTGGGTTTAGGTTCAAAAGCCTCTGACAGAGTCCTATCACACTTAAAATAAATCTAAACTCTTGCTATGCTCTACAAAATCAACACAATCTTATACTTGTCTGTCCTTCTGACATTCTCAACCTGACTCACCTTCTTCCAGCCACTTCAGCCTTCTGGCTTTTCCTTAAACAAGCTCAGCTGATTCCTGCCTCAGTCTTTACATGTGCTTAGAACACTCTCCCCGGATCTTCCTACTTTCTCTTTTCGTTCAGGTTTCTGCTCTAATGCGACTTCTTCAGAAAGACCTTCCTTAACCACACTCATCTCACCACCTCCTAACATTTTCTGTTCCTTTATCTGGCTTTATTTTTCTTTAACACATTTGTCACCTAACATTCTATATATCTGTTTATTCTCTCTTTCCTCCACTACAGTGTAACCTCCTCAAGGGCAGAGACTCACTGCTCTATCCCCAGACATGAAAGCAGTGTTTAATATATAATAACCACTAAAAAAAACATGTTTGTAAGATGAATGAATGAATGTATTGCATTTACTTTTCTACTAGTTCTTATTATAAGGAGCATTAAAAATGACTAATATAGATTTTGCTTCAGGGGGCTTATGATCTTTTGTAGACTTTGAACAAGTAATTGCAAATTTGAGGGACACGGCAAATGGGAAGTGTGGAATTATTTAGGCACGTATAACAAGGGGAGTGATGTTATTTGGCTGGGTTAGAGGTGTGATTGGTGGAGATTTTCCTGGAAGTGACATGTAAGTTGAGACCTGAGAGAGAAGTAGAAATTACCTGGGCAAAAAATTGACCCTGAAGAAGAAAAGACAGAAGACTGATCCTGAGAGAACAAATCACAAAGCATTACTGCACACTTACAAGACTTGTGGTCACTTCATTTTGTTAGAGCTTCTCTAGCAACTTTTCTTCATCAAAGTTCTGCAAAATCAATTCTTCGAAAAGTGTAGTATTTGTTTCTAACTCTGATAGATTGTGAGAGTAGTGATACAGAAATGCTCAAGAGCATAGACTAATAAAAACATGTCACTATAAGAATAGTGCCTTCTTTGGGTACCTTATCAAGTAGATCCATCAGAGACGCTCATTCACTGAACAAAAAAGAAATAATTTAGAAGAAAATTAAAGATACCATAGAAGTTACATTTCCCTTTGTCAAATTTTGTCTGAAGATATAATGAAAACAAAACCTTATTTTTCCCAATTCAATATGCTATTTATAGTATAATATCATATGGTACTATGAAAATATCTCCCAAATACTGAAATGCAGGAATAAACCATAACTGCCCTTCTTTAGGCTAAATTCAGTTATGAGTTAAGGGTTAAAAAAAAATCCCTTTCTCTTTTGCTAGGATAAATCTGGCCTTGGATTAATTTTTTATCTTGGTTTCCCTGAAAATCTGATAAAGGAAAATCAATTGCATTACTAGGCAACATTACTTACGGTAAAAATGCCCAGTGGCTGGTAGAGGGCGCTGGACTGGAGGATCATGAATGAATGACAGACACCTGGTGGGAAACCATGGTTCTACCTTTTCCTGAATATGGTGGCTCTTTAACCGCCCATGTTCCTTGTGGGAGCTCTAGATATGCCTGAAAAGGTTATGAGATACTAACACTAAAGGCATGGCAATTCTAAGCCAAGATGATCTCACACCCATCTTTGAGAATATCGTCTCCTTGCACCTGAACTGTTACACAGAGGGTCAGAAAAGCCCCCAGATGGCTGCAACAACTTCCTTTAAAGAGAAAACAATTGATGCTGCCCTTCTATTTTTTCCCGTCCTTTATCCTTCTGAATAGACTGAGACCAAGCGTAGCTCACCTTGTGAATCTAAAGATCTATTGGAGGCTATAAAGTCTCTCTAGTGAGCATTGCAGAATCAATAAAGATTTATAGAAAAGGCCTTTTTGATACTTTTAAGAGAGGACATGATGCAGACAATGTATATAATAACCTATAAAGCAGAGGGAATATTTTTCTGTAATGTCCATAGTCAAATGTGAAGGCGTTAAAAGTTATTTAATGAGTCACTATGTGCTAGGTTATACTAATTACTATTGAATATGTATTAGCAGAAAGACACACTTTAAGATATAATTTCAGGTACAAGTTTGGGGTTATTATGATGGAAACATATGCATGCTGTGTTAATAATAACACAATAAAACCACACAATGTATAGTTGCTTCTCATCAGCAAAGATCAATATGAATATGCAATGAGTATCACAAAACACTGAACAGGAAAATCTATATCAAAGGAAGGTTTGTTTTATGTAATACAGACTAGCTTTCCTCCTCAAATTTATTCTCTAAATATCTGCAGCAAAAAATTGGAAATAAAGTAAATAAAATAAAACTAATCACCCAAAATAACAAATTTTAGAGAAAACCATGTTAATATTTTACTGAATGTCCTTCCTATTAAACATATTTTTTCTATTAAATATATTCATTTTACTCACACTTCTTTATAGTCTCTCCTCCACTTTCAACTTAACCATACTTTTTAAAATATTTTTTTAATATTTTTGCTTCTCAATATTTATCTGTATAATTTTTCCTTTAATGAGATTTTTTATTTAAAAAACTAAAATCATACCAACTATGAATTTTAAAAAATGTTCACCTCTTAATGTAACTCACATTACATAAAAACATTCTAAACTTTCATTATTTCAAACAACATCAAATTGAATTTAAGTGTTCTTGGCAGACAGTGATTTCATCTGTAAGAACATTTTCCCAATATTTAACATCTGATTTTGTATTCTTTTTTAACTAAACTGACCACTCTTCCAGTTCACTGAATAATAGTGATAACCTTTACATGTAATTCTGGGGATTATCTTGTTCTGTATAGTTTATAAAGGAAAGTTCTTATGTTAATAAGCCTTAGTAACAATGGTGATAATGGCTAATATATATTGAATTCTTACCAGATGAGGTACTTTTTTAAGGGTTTTACACATGTGAGTTAATTTAAATCTCACAACATTACTGCAAAGTAGGTATATTATCCCATTTACAGATGAGAAAACTGTTACAAAGATGTCCAAGTCTACCTGGTTAATACTAAGAGGCAGAGGGCTGAGATCTGAATTTAGGAACTCTGGCTCACTTCTTTTTTAATTGAACTTTGTTTTCATCAAAAGGCTACAAAAAAGTTGCGAGAATATTACAACCAATTCCCATGTAATTTCCATCTAGGGTCACCCTTTGTTAACATTTTTGCCCCAATGACCTAATTTCTTTTTCTCTAAATAGGTTTGAGATACACATTACTCCTGTTATTTTATTCATTTTTCCCCCAAACTAATTTCAGAGTAAGTTGCAGAGAACATGCCCCTTCAAACCATGAACTCTTAAATAATGCACTATTATATTAAATATTGCACTGTTCTGTTATAGCTCAGGTTCAAGCCCCTCTATCGCTAACAGCCTTCAAGGACCTTGAAATAGATTCATAGGGAAATCCTGAGTACAGACATACCTTGTTTTATTGCGCTTTGCTTTACTGCATTTCACAGATGTTGTTTTTAGAAATTGAAGGCAAGACCCTCCACCAGCAAAAAGATTATAATTTGCTTTATTGCAATGGTCTGGAACTGAACCCACAATATCTCTGAGGTATGGCTGTGTTCAAGTAGGAAGCTCTGAACTGTGATTTGAATGACCTGTTCTAATATTAAAAGAAGAGCTCCATGGTGAGTGGCTAAGTTTCAAATCTAGTTGGTACCCAGGTCACTAGCTAAGCAAAACACAAAGGGACTCAAGTATAATAATTCATTATAAAACAAAAAATAAGTAAATCTTGGCAGATTGGTCCAGCCCAGTTAATAAGTACAGGAAGCACTTTCTGTAAGTTATCAAATGTACCATACATACCACAGTAAACACTGTGGCTACACAGGCTAAAGTGGCTTGAGTGACATTAGATGTTCCAAACCAGTACATTTCACCAGAAAAATGAATTAAGAAATACAAATTGACAGTTACAAAATAGTCACAGGGATGTAAACAACATAGGGAATATAGTCAATAAATTATGATAACTATGTATGGTGCCAAGTGGGACTAGACTTATCTGGAAAATCACTTTGTAAGTTATGTAAATGTCTAACCACTATGCTGTACACCTAAAACTAATATAATATTAAATGTCAACTATAACAAAAAAGTAAAAAGAAGTAAAGAAATTCTCACAATTTTCAGGGGAAAATGGGGATTGAGCTGCAAAAAATAATAATAATAATTAGAGAACCACCTGTGATTATATAATTGATTTTCACAGATAGGTAAGATACAACTCTCAGTATGTGGAGGTCTTCAAATTATTTTATTATTTTTAAACCTTTTTCCTAGAGGAAAAAGATGAAACATTCTTGTTTGTGAATTTTAATATTTGTAGGTAATTATTTTAGGTTTGGCAGGAAATGATTTTTAAAACTAATGGCTTAAGTGAGGCATTAGAACAATTTATGGATTCCAACCACTCTTTTTCTAATTGTTATTGATATTTAAGAGTTGGATGAACATATGTAAAATAATGTTTTGAGATTTTTAAAAAGTCCATTATTTTTTTCATAATTTAAAAAGGCTCTTCAGGCAGATTATATTGGTAGGCATGTTTTAGAAAACATAGGCTTCAAATATCGCCTGGCCTTTCAAGATTCCAGAATCAGTATTATTTGACAGATCTATAATATGAAACCTACTGATTTTACTTCTGTGTGTTAACTTCTTTTCCACAGATATACTTTATAGTTAATACTTCTGAAATAACCAACTGAACTGAAGTGTGGACTCCAGTGAACTGGAATGAAGACAAATCTTTATTTGAAAATAAATCTATTTAAAACATGCAATTAGACTGAGTTGAAGTGAGCTCTGAAATAAAACAAGTAAATTTAATATCTGACAAAAAGTTGCTCAAAACACTAAGCATAAGAGGAATGAACAGAGGTGTAAAAATATTATCAATTATTTTATGCCTCCAAGGTAATCATGCTGACTCCACAAAATGTGTAGATATATCCTCATTTCTGGTCTTATTCTCTCCCATATAATGACTCATGTAATTTGTTAGCATCCGAGGTTTGCTATTTCTCTTTTACAAAATACAAATTATGGTATAAGGGTCAGCTGAATAAAAGTAAAAGAGCTATAAATCACCATTTTCTAATCAGTCACAAGTTAGGTAAACCTTATCTGGATGAAGATTCTGAATCTAAATGTTTGTCCTAAACATTAGGTGGACTGAACCTAGGCTCCCAAGAGTTACCTAAACGAGGAAATATGGGATGAACCCAATAGAGAGAAAAGACTCCCCACTGAGTATGGGGAAGGTGGTGGTGGTGTTACTTTGGGAGGCTTTTGAAAGTACATCGGAGAACACTTATTTGAGAACAGTGCAGTATTTCTGAGAAGCCATACATTTTAATGCCTTTTGTTTTGGAGCAATATTAGTATCCACATTCTCATATTTGTGATAATATTAAGGTACCATCATGCTTTATCATAGGGTGAAAACTGTAACAATTCAGATCTCTCTGACTCCTCTGGCTGTTGGTTACACAGTCCTTGAAAACAAAGTCAGATGATCTCAGGGCAATTTTTACCCCCAAGTCTCATCTAGTTTCACTTCTAGGTGCCTTCCCACCTTACATGGGCAACTGTATAAGTGTGTCCACAAGTAACAGACAGAAAACAGGGAAGATAAATTAATACTTAACACAAATATTTCAGGTGGATGGGCCCAATCTTGACTTCAGAGCTATTGTGATGAATGAGGGTGAAGCATTCTTTTTTTTTTTTTTTTTTTTTAATAAAAACAAAAACGAAAACCTCACCAAAGCTGATTGGTGGGGAGGATATTTGCACAAGGGGCAGCAATGAAGACAAGGCCGGGCGGTCGGCCCCTGGCAGGACACATGCGCGGCGGTGTTCTGGGCAGCACGTGGGGCAGCCACAGCCACGCGTGTCTGGTGGTAGGTAGGTCAGGGGCCTGAGGTCCCCACAAGCCAGCATCCCATGGCCGAGGGGCAGGGAGGGCAGTGCATGAAAGACCAAGACGGGGCTGGCTCCCTTAGAGTAGGAGGCAGCGGGCGTGCCCGGGAGGTCAGGCCCTCGGCCGGAGCACGCAGGCTGCACTGGGCCATCTCCCCTACCCCCGGCAGCACCCCGGCAGGCTCCGCAGGCCGCAGCGAGACCCATCCTGCACCTGAGGCTGTACCGGTGAGGTGTGGACTGACAGGCTCGGGTGGATGCGGCGCATTGATGTGCCCGAGGAGGGTAGGTGTTGCATCTAGATTCAATCCTGAGACCCTTGGAGTTATCAGGTCAGAAGGCAAAGCGTCAATTATTTCTATTAATTAATATTCATTAAATGCGAAAAAAAAAATACCCTACCCGTGTGTACAGATCTGCAGGTTCTGGAGCATTTTCATACATATGATTGAGCACGCAATTTGGAAGGAAAGAAGTTATGCCCATTCCCAATTCGATTTGAATTTAAGTGTAATGTAGCAAAAACAATGAACTCTCCCATGGAATTGTGTATTAAGTTTGTTCTAGTGAAGCTGGAAGAACACAAATGCACAAAATTCATAGTCTATATTTAATTAAATATAAGATAGTATCAATTTCAAAGTACCATTATTTTACATACCACCAAGAAAGAAATACTGAGAAACTATGCTAATTATATAGTTTAACACTCATTCCAATTTTAGTTTTTAATGTAGGCAAAGCGAGCCTTAGAATTGATTAAATGCCTTAGAATTGATTGCATGCAAGATATATGCATATTTTAAGAGTGAGTTAATAGATTGTCTCTTCCACAGTAACTGCAAGGCAGACATGAGTTTCACAGATTTCCATTCAATCACTCTGCGTGAACACAGAGCTAAGGAAAGGCAAGAGAGAATCATTTTATTTGTAGGGTGTGGGAACTGAGGGTAGATTAGGAGGACAGTGGACAGAGAGAAGGCTTCAGCAAAGAGGGAATGTTTGACCTGAGCACTGAGGGCAAAGGAGGACTTGAAGCACTGTTTCCTTCAGGGTTAAAGTCTGGAAAGAGCCTTGGGTACAGAGAACATGGCTAGGTATTTTTTTGGTTTTATTTTTTATTTTTATTTTTTAGCTAAGAGCTTTGATGATGAAATTCAGCTCAGAAACATTCCTTTGAAACAGTATGTGATAACTCTTTTTAAAAAGAGTTTAAGAAGACCTTTTTTGAAGCCTTAGTAAAACTTTGGAAAGTAGCCAGACTCATGGCCTTGTAATTCATATCAAGGATTTGGACTTTAATCTGAGAAGGGTAGGGGCCATCGGGGAGACTTTGAGTAAAGAGGTAATGAGTAGAGAGATACTGATCTGACTTGTGTTTAAATAGATTGTTCTGGCTATTTGGGGGAAATGATGACTGAAAGGCAAGTGTGGAAGCAGAGAAATGGTGATGATGATTAGGGCTAAGGTGGTGATGGTGAAGGGGAGACAGATGGGCCCAGTGCTATATATTGAAAGTTGAGTTGACATTTGCAGATGGGATGTAAGTAAAATTTGGGGCCTAAACAACTAGGCCACCTACTGAAATAGGGAGTTTGGGAGAGGAACAAGTTTAGATGGAGAGCAGGCTCTATCATGGTGTTTGGTTCTGGACATGTTAAATTTGAGAGTGCTAATAGACAAATATGTAAACATAGGTATCAGATAAGCAGTGTGGTGTTTGAGGGAGATTTTGGAGCTAGTTATATACATTTGGGACTGTGTAGAAGTGTTTAAAGCCATGAGATTGGGTAAGATCTCTTAGGAAGTGAGATAGCAAAGAGAAAAGTTCTTATGATTGAGTTCTAGCTTCTCCAACATTTAATGGATAAAGAGATGGATCTAGCAGAAGAATATGAGGAGTGGTCAGGAAAAAGCGATAAAATCAGAGAGAATAGGATATTTGGAGCCAAGTGAAGGAATTGTTTCAAGTATGAGGAAATGATCCATTAAGTCACATCCCAAGCTATGACGGATCTCCGAAGATTTTTGTACCTATGTGACAATTTAGCCTTAACATTTCTTAATCATTGTCTTACCTCTTGAGCTCCAAAGCATGTCAGTTACCTAATCCCAGCCTCACATTCTGTATTGTGTTCTTACTCAGAACTGCTTCACCTCAGAAATGTTATGTCATTCTTTGACCAAAGCCTCCTGGAGGCTGTACACCCACAATGTGTGATTTTATTCCCCCACCAGACCTTTCCTGGCTGCAATCCCTTTTCTCCCCAATCTAGGTTATGTAACTGATCATCTGAAACCTTATGACTAGTACTTGGAACATGTAGCACTCATGAGATATAATCATAGAAGCTTCTTTCTTTCTTTCTTTCTTTCTTTCTTTCTTTCTTTCTTTCTTTCTTTCTTTCTTTCTTTCTTTCTTTCTTTCTTTCTTTCTTTCCTTCCTTCCTTCCTTCCTTCCTTCCTTCCTTCCTCCCTCCCTCCCTCCCTCCCTCCCTCCCTCCCTCCCTCCCCTTCCCTTCCCTTCCCTTCCCTTCCCTTCCCTTCCCTTCCCTTTCCTTCCCTTCCCTTTCCTTTCCTGTCCCTTTCTTTCCGTTCCTGTCCCTTTCTTTCTTTTTCTTTCTTTCTTTCTTTCTTTCTTTCTTTCTTTCTTTCTTTCTTTCTTTCTTTCTTTCTTTCTTTCTTTCTTTCTTTTTCTTTCTTTCGTCTTTCTGTCTTCCTTCCTTCCTTCCTTCCTTCCTTCCTTCCTTCCTTCCTTCCTTCCTTCTTTCCTTCCTTCTTTCCTACTTTTTGCTTTAATCCTGCTGAGTGGGGCTAGTCTTTCTGTCTCATGAAAATTTGGGCAGTTTCTATGACATTTCTGGTCTCTCGGTCCTATATTTATTCTAGTCTCAATCCACTCCATATACTAATTTCAATTTAGTAATTTGCGATGCCACATCCAAAATACTAATCACCACTTCAATCTTTATTAAAAGGCAAATAGGGATTTGGGGTGTGGGTAGAGATCCCTGGCAGGCTTCCACCCTTTCCACTGTTTCTCTTACTCTATGGGTGCTGTTTCTGACTCTTTGGGGGCAATGAAACGAAGTAAGGAATCAAAAAGTTTTATTGAAAGATGGCATCATGCTCTATAGAGGCAAGGCAGATATTAAAGGTGACTTTCTTGTGGGCATATTCACAGGTTCTCCAGAAGACCAACCTCTCCACCCCAACCTTGCCACCCTCCATGTTCCTTACCCTGGCCCATCTGGCTGCCATTCCTTTAATGTGGGCAGTGACCCTCCTGATCACTTTAAGGTTCTGCATCTTTTTGCCTCAAATTACTAGGGTCTTCTCTTTCTGATATCAGCTCTTGGGTGCAGAATCCCATTAAAAATAACTCAGACAGATATTTCTATTGTTACACCTACACCCTGGGATTCATGCACCTTTAGAGGAAGCACAGTTATTTCCCACAGTTAGATTTCTTTCTGTCACCACACATTTGACCCCTTTTACCCCATCTACCTCTCCCCTCCCCCCACCCCTACCCTCTGGTAACTACTAGTCCATATAGTCCATGTATGACTCTTTAATATTAGGCTTCAGAATTCAAATCAAATCCTTCTCCCAAAGTATTTTGGGCTTTTAGGAGAAGAAAAATGTCTTTCTTTGGAGCCTCAGATATAGTTCTTGAATGGAATCATGTGTTCTGGTCCTTCTTCATCCCTTCAACAAATATTTGGCTCTAGGAACACAAAAAAGAGAGATGTGATGCTTAGCCTCAAAGAGCATATATGTTAGAGACAGACATTAATAAACATGATGATACAGAGAGATGGTTAATTTCATTTGTGAAGAGTACCTTGAAAGAACCGTGCAGGGATCTACGAGAAAAAGGTGAACCGACATGGAAGGCCAAGGAGACCATTTCTTAGGAAGAGACAATTTGACTGACACCAGAAAGATGCATGAGGATTGGCCAAATAAAGAGGAGGGGCAAAAAGATACCCAACAAAGGGGAAAAAATGTGTGGGGTTCTAATGTTTGTGTGTGTGTGTGTGTGTGTGTGTGTGTTGTTGTTGTTGTTGTTGTTGTTGTTACTGGAAAAGCTATCAGATGTGGCTGTGTCTGGGACAAGGTAGATGAGGAGTTTGAGTGTTTTTAGATGAGGTCAGAGGGTTAGTAGATCACGCCGGGCTTTGCCAACCAAGTTAAGGAGTTTTAACTTCATTCTTTGAGAAATGGAGAAACTATCAAAGACTTTTAAACTAGGGGAAAAGATACCATTTTCATTTTTAAATGATCACTCTGGCCTCTCTTTGGAGATTTAGTTGTAGGGACTGAGAGTAGAAGCAGGAAGACCATTGGGAGGCATCCACGAAAAATCGTATGGGAGATTGGATGAAGGCAGGTGAAATGGATGTAGAGGATAGACTGGAGAAATATTTAGGAAGTAGAATGGGCAGGACTTGGTGACTAGCAAGAGGGAGAGTGTACATTATTTTGCTATGGCTGCCATAACAAAATTCCAGACTGGGTGACTTAACAGAAATTTAAGTTCTGGAGGCTAGAGGTCCAAGATGTTGGTAAGTGTGGTTTCTTCTGAGACCTGTCTCCTTGGCTTGTTCTTTCTTCAAATGACCTTTATTTTTTTTTCTTCTGCATATGCATATCCCTGGTGTGGCTAATCTGGTCTTATAAGGACACCTGTTAGATTGGATTAGGGCCTACCCTAACAGGCTCTTTTTCAAACTTAATTATCCCCTCAAAAGCCCTATCTCCAAATATAGTCATTTTCAGAGGTATGGTGGTTAGGCTTTAAAATGAATTTGGAGAAGCAGTTCACGGATTGGCAAAAGGTAAAGATGAAACCCATGATTCTGAGAGAAGCAAAATGGTGAATTATGGTGCTATGTGCTAAGTTAGGGAAACTTGGAGGAAGAGGTAGTTTCCAGAAAATTTGTAAATTCTATTTAGACCTGATGAGTTTGAGATTGCCAAGTAAATACCCAACTGGATAAAAAGATACATTGGCCAGAGCTGGGAAGAAAGTCTAGGCTAGTTATATCAATGTGGGGTTTTTGGTTTATCAATAATAAGTGAGGCTGTGAGAGTATAAGAGATTGCTTAAGGGGAGTCTGAGAAAGGAGAAAAAAGTCCAGAACAGTCTTCAAGGAGGTTGGAGGAGTAGCCAGCAGAGAAGATTGAGGGAGTGGGTCCTTTGTTTGTTCTTAGCTCCTGCTAGCCTAAACAGAAGTCACCCCAAATAAATAATAGAGTTACTCTGAAAGCACACTGCTTTTGACTTTGGTGGTAGAGTAGTAATGATGAGGGGACTAGAAGTTTCTATAGCTCCAATTTTCATTAAGCTCCATTAGAAAATAGTCCATAGGTCTTCTTAATAAAATGTAGAACCTCAGAGTTGATGTATGAGGAGGATCTGGCCATGTCCCTCTGTTGTTTCCCCTCAGGCTTTCTTACTGCCCTCGCCACCATTCTGAAGTTGAGGAAGCCCTACTTTTTAAAGTTCTGGCTTCAGCAAACTATTTATTGAACTTATCATTATATATCAAGTACTGTACTAAGCACTGTAAGTAGTAACCTGGAGGTGCAGTGTTGCATCTTGGTCTTACGTTCCATACTTAATTCATCTCAATTGCTAGGTTTCCTCAAGGCAATTGTTTCCAACTTTTTGTTTAACCACAAAGAACTCCTTGTATTGTTTTTTCCCAAAGGATCTAGAAATTCCTACAATATTACATCAGATGAAATGAACTTGTATATAGCAAGTGTCTACACACTGACTTTTTCACTTTAGTGAATCTAATAAATTTTCTTGTAGATAAATGTTTAATATTTATTAGATCATTTATAAAATATTGGAAATAGCTTTCAGTCTCTTAGTTTTATAGAGCCTAAGGGTTCAGGGATCTTAGGCTGAGGATCCTGGTCCTAAAACAATTGCTTTTCTTTAGTTGCCAGAGGGATGACCATGTCACAGTCACTCTGTTCTCTCTCTTATCTCCTGTTCTCAACGTGCCTGTCACTAGCAGGCATGTTTTTCTAATAAAAACATTTCAGACTCATCTGGAGTTAATTTAAACAACTTTACTGTCTTCATCTTCCTTCGAGGGACAAGAATATCTGAATTTATATCTCATGGTGGCTCTCAACCAGAACATCCAAATATATTTTCTGTTTTAAAGACATGGCTAACGTCATAAATATATCACGTTATGACAAAATATATAACCCAAAAGAACATAGTCAGACATGAGACTAAGATTCATCCTCTCTGAATTTATGACTTTACTGTATTTAGTTTTGAATCGAATAAGTACTTTTCTAAGTTTAAGGCATACTTATTGTATGGGAATGAAAATAATGGTAGAATATTCTTATATCAGGGTTTCAACCTCAGCTCTATTGACATTTTGGACAAGAAAATTAGTTGTTGGGAGTGAGGGCTGTCCTGAGCATTGTAGGATGTTTAGCAGCATCCTTGACCTCTACCTGTTAGGTCCCAGTAGCACCCTGTTTGTGAGTTGTGACAACCAGACATGTCTCCAGACTTTGCCACTGTCTTCTGGGGATCAAAATTACTCCTGATTGAGAACCACTGTATTTTATAAGGGAAAGAATCCACAAACAGCAAGACCATTTTTTCTCTTTAGAAGATATATTTCCTTAAACGTTGATAGACATTTTCTCCATACATGGTTGACATTAAAAGTGCAAATCTAATGTTATCAGACTCCAGCACTGAATTAATTTTATTTTTCTTTATGTTTTTTATGACTTGAACATGCATCCTGATTTATCTGTGTCTATTATCCCAAACCCCAAGCCCAGCTTTTAATACCGTGTTCTTGTTTACACACAGTACCTACACTGGTAAGTGGGCTTCTCTGGGGTCTGGGTCCATGATCCACTTAGGGTTGCAAAAAATTACTTTCCCATGTTTAAATGTTTTAACGAATCTGGCCACAGGAGGGAGCATTATACCTATGCTTGCTTGCTTATTTATCTAACTATTTTAATACGTGCTTGTCTGAGAGAGTTAAATGATGCAGGGAATTTCTCATCTAGAAAGCAGAAACACAGCTTGAGTATTTGTCAGGTTTTACAGAAAAAATGGAACCAACAGAATAAAAGGAAATTTATCATGAGGAATTGGCCCACATGATTGTGAAGTCCTACAATCTGCTATCTGTAAATTGGAGACCCAGAAAAGCTGATGGTGCAAAGCTGTCTGAGTCGGAGTCCTGAGAACTAGGAGAGCCAGAGGTGTAAATGCCAGTCTGAGGGCAGAAGATGAGATAAGATGTTTCTGCTAAACAGTGAGGCAGAAAGAAAGAAGGGGTGAATTCCTCGGCTTATTGGTTTTTAATTAAATTTATTGAGGTAACATTGGTTAATAACATTATACAAATTTCAGTTGTACATTATAATTCGACATCTGTGTACTCTGTTGCATGCTCACCACTCAAAGTCTAGTTTCTTTCTGTTACCATATATTTGAAACCCTCTGCCAAATTCACCCTCCCCTACCCCCTTCCCTTCTAGTAACCACCATTCTGTCATATCTATGAGTTTGTTTTTGTTTGTTCTATTAGTTCATTTGTTGCTTTTCTGCATTTAAAAAAAATTGGTTTTAGTTTTAATAGTTAGTTCCTCAAAGGATTAGATGATGTTCACCTACACTGGGGACAACTATTTACTGAGTCCACTGATTCAGATGCAAATTTCATCTGAAACACCCTCACAGACACCCCAAAATAATGTTTAATCTGGGTTCTCTGTGGCCAGGTCAAGTTGACACATAAAATTAACCATCACAATTAGATTATACATTATGAGTCTCCATTCTTATGATCTAAGCCTGTGCCCATCTGCCACTGCATTCACTTTTTTAAATTGTGATTTTTGGAATCTGTAGTATAGGATAGTACTTGTATGTGAAAGACTGCTGCACCACACAGTTATTTTAAAGAACTTTCCAGAATAAAGGTATTAAAACTAACATCTTCTCTTTTGAAGAAAACATTTGGTATTTGGTAAAATCTGACAATTAGTGCAGTCCTGCTTTTATTTACTATCTACAGGTGTATTGAGGTATTAAGTATAAGACAGCATTTTTTTCTTTTTACACCGATTTAGTGTCTGCCAAATATTTAAGATTTGAGTTTGTGAAGATAGTAGGCCTTAATAAGTGTACTTAATAAGTGTACTGTGTACTTTAAAAAATAAATGTACATGCACTTTTTTACTGTAATATGATGGAATCGGCTCTACACAACAGCTGAGAATGATGTAGGAAATTTGATGAAAATTTAAAGTAACTTAGATTGAGGAGATAGAGTTAAATAGAGTAAAATCTTGTATGATATGGTATACTATCTATTAAATTTCACCATTTTACTCTTTTAAAAACTCAGCTTGTACTAGGATTTGTACTATATTTTCTACTCCCTCTGCCAACACAATAGGATATGAATGTTCAGATATGAATCATCTAGGATGATGTGAGAATTTAGTTTCACTTTTCCAGAAAGGTTGGAAATGTTCTCAACCTTCCCCAGTTTACCAGACATTGAAATCAAGCATTGAAACTGATAGAGATACATCCACACATTTTTAATATAACCATAAAGCCTAAGAAGAGGTCCCATTGGATCCAAATTATAATACAAGATGGCGTGAGTTAAGCTTACCAGAAAGTGCAGGGAATGGGTTCCAGACTTAGGTGACAGGTAGTTAGCTAGACCCCATTTTTGTTTCAACCTTTCTTGTTAGAAATGTTTCTAAACTATATTATTCTTTTCTGCAACGGTAAATGAATCTTTGGTAATTGAGGTCATGATTCTTAATGTAATTTCTTACTAATTAATACCCTAGAATGAAGTTTTACCCAGGTAAACTTATCTTTGATTTCCATACTACCTCATAATCAAAGTTAGCTGATGGGAGTGAAAGATGATAGCTGATCCTGGGGAAACAGCCATTGGCTTTGCCTCTTCCTTTACTGGGAAAGTGGAGAAATGATGTTTAGAGCATAGACTAGCTATCAGGGAAAATTAAGTGGGGAGTTCCACTTGTAGATGTAAAGCTGTAGGATAGATATATGAGGACTGACACCATTTCTTTGAATCTAAGATACCTCTGATTATAAAGTGACCTTTATTTTATGTACCCCTAACAAGAAAAAAATTTCAAACAAATGATGACAAAATGCTTTCTCAACAAATTTTATACTTATTGATAGTTTTTTAAGACATATTTAGACACAGGTTTTTATCGTATCGCATTTACATACATACATGGGAAAGTGTATGCAAAATATTGGTTAAAGCATTCCTAAAACTTATCTTTGGTTCACTGCTAAGTCATGGTGTAATATTTAAAAGAATTCATTTTAAAAGTCAATCAAATTTAATATATGAGGTACTAACCATGCACATATCTTGGCTCAAGTGTGGCAATGTGAACAGTACAGCCTGGTTCTTACTTGCTCATGAAATACACCACCTGGTCAAGGACAAATGCAAGACCTATATGACTTAAAGGCACATCCTGATTTCAGATATTTAAAGATGTGGGGAAAAAATGTGCATTATAGAATGAATATAATGTAGTGATTTGTCCTTTCTTCCTTTCTTCCTTCTTCGGGCTCCTAGCTAATTCCTGATATTAACATGCTTTGTCATTTGTCTCTTTCAGATTAAAATTAATCATGGGGGAAAAGTTAGTTCAGGGCATGCTGGGTTTTTATTAGGTAGTTTTACTGCATTTTAACTTAAATGTTCTTAAATGTTTCATTTGTTCACATAGATGTTTTTGAAAGATCTTTTCAAATCTACACCCAGTACGGTTTTACTACATTAACTGAAAATGTCATTGGGAAATGATCAAATAGGTCATAAAACTGAGGGGTTGAAAAATGTTGTTTTGCAATCATTGAGACTTCTATAGTTAGTTTATAATTAATTTAGAAATCAATATATGTGAGTAGAAAATATAAGGGCATCTAGCCTTAATTAGGGTGTCTACCTCCTATGCTAGTCATGGTCTCATAAGCCTGATAAATATCTTTTTAAGTGAGAATTTCTAAACTTTAAATGACATCAGAGCATCATAGTTTACCAAAGCAGCTCTTTCCGTTAATCTAGAAACTGGACTGTAGTTAACCAGTAACTTCTGTATCAGTGACATAATTTCCTGCAAAATTGTGATTTTGTAATGGTTAACTTCTCTCTTAGTTGTTCACAGCAGGGGGTAGTTTCTTTCATCAAAGTCTTCTATTTATTATAATCCACTGTGGCTTAGACATTTTACCCTAAAACAAAACAAAATGAAAACCTCCCAGAGATAGTATTGTTTTACCTCAGTAATTATTAATGAACTAAATAAAAATCTCTCTAAAAAATTGAGGGTGCAAACTGGGCATCTAAGATATTCCTAGGAGTAGCCTTTTAATGCTGTGGAACCAGACACTGCCATCCAGGCAGCACACTTGCTGTTGTTAAAAGATAGTGACTTTAATTTTGTAATTTAAAAAAAAAAAGGAAAGAAAGTAATTTAGTTCTGAGGTTGTGTAGAGTTAAGGTCAATGGAGAAATTTAGCTTTTCAGTAGTGTGAAAATATGAAAGCCCCTGGAATAGTGGGGACAAGCCTAATCCAGTTTCATAGCATTGTTGTATTGCTCCAAATCTGAATTACAAAAGGATTAGCACAGTTTACCAGCAACAACAAAAATTAAGCATACTCAAATATGTATTACTCTAATTATCACTTTAATGAAATCTGATAACAATTTGGATAAGTAGCAAGTCAAATCATGACCCAGAGTATCTTGAATTTTTTGATTGTGGAGGAAGACATTAACTGTTTACAAAGCTTTGACTTGATTTGTTTTTTATAAACACTATTCTTACTTATATAAATAAAATATTTATACCTACTTGATGATTATGCAAATAAAAATTATTGAGACCTGAGAGTAAAAAAGCCAAACTTATTTTGGCATATAAGACCCTTGTAAAGCAATTGCTGGTTTGTAGAGTCAAGTAAAAAAAAAAATGAATAACAATTTTAACTCAGAATCTAAGAAAGTCTTGCTCCTGTTTAGACTGGCAAAAATAATATAACGCTAAGTGAAGAGACTAGAGACTTGCCTAAAGTGTTGAAAGGACTTTGAGCTTAGGTTGCTTAGTTCATGAATGTTTTTTCCTCCCCATAGCTGGACTGTTAAGTTAGCGGGGAGGAGAAATGGCTTTGTTCAAATAGTTTTTCTGTTCAAAGAATCAAAATATCACAACAAACTCTTTGTGAAAGTGTAGATTGTACCATAAGTAAAGTCACTCGATGAAAAGTTTCAATATTACATGTACTTCCAGCTGTCCTGCAGGCAGATAAAGTCAGCCTAGCAGCTTCTTACACCTCTCACTGAGACAGAAATCATTTAAAAAGCCAAAGCCAAGCTCTTTGCTCTAGTCCTCAGTTGGCAATGGAAACTTTAATTAGAGATCAATGTTCCTTGCATACAACAAAATTTATAAATGTTTAGGAAATGTCTGCCACTGCCTCCGCCTCTGCCTCCACCTCCGCCTCACTCAGCTGCTGAAGACCGAGCAGCCCTGTATCCTTGCCCCAGTCTACCTTCTGCCGTTCTCCCTAGTTGTATGGCTTGTTCAAGATCCCAGGCGATTTTTCCTTGCTGCTTCCTCCTTGTTTTCGTCACAACTTTGAATTGGTGGCCAGAGGGATGAACAGAGCCTCTATCATCTGTGTCATTTTTTCTTCTCCAACTGAATTTAAAGGGTTTTCAAGACATTTGATGGTTACTGTGTTTTCATTCACCATCAGCTTTCAATTCAACTTCAGTTCATTCAAACACCTGTAGACATATCTATTTTCCCAGAAAGGAAGTAAATGGGGATGACTAATAGATGTGTAAAATAAAATGGGTGATGATGATTGTCTGGGATTGGCACTACTGGAATTACAAATATCAGATATTATGAGCTGAATTGAGTAGCCTTCAGAATTTATATGTTAAAGTCCTCATGAATGTGACTATATTTGGAGATAGGTCTTGAAAGAGGTAATTAAATCAAATGAGGTCATTAGGGTGGGCCTAATTCAATGTGACTGGTGTTCTTATTAGAAGAGGAAATTAGGACACAGAAGGATACAGAAGGAAGACCATGTGAAGACACAAGGAGAAGATGGCCGTGCACAAGGCATGAGAGAAGCTTCAGAAGAAACCAGCCATACTGACACTTTGATCTTGGACTTCCAGCCTCTGAACTGTGAGACAATAAATTTCTATCAAGTCCCTCAGTCTGTGGTGCTTTGTTATGGCAGCCCTAGCAAACTAATGTAAAATATAACAAGCATTAGAATTTATAACTAGCTGTATTAAAAGCTATATATGTGTTGTCTCATTTAGTCATCAATACACCCTATGAAACAGGTAATATCGCTCCTCTGCCATCTTCTCCTTAGAAGTGAGAAGATTATGGTCATAGAGGGCAAATAACATGCCCGACGTACAGAACCAGAATTCAGTGCCAGGCAGTCTGGTTTTAGAGTAAACCCTTCGAAGCAGAGCTTTCTTTCATTCTAAACACACATAAGGAGCCAGGCACAGTCCTTGCTGGCTGCACAGTGGCTATTTGATGCTGGCTGCCCCTTCACCTTTCCAAGATACACTTGGCACAATGGAAAGTTAATAATCGTATAAACAACATGCTGGTATCATGAATTGTATTCTAGAAATGTGTTTATTTGGAAATTTTAAACCCCAAATTACAGTGGATACACTACTCAAAAATGGCAACATAAGGAAACTATAAAATAATAATTTTTATGTTTACAAATGAGAATTTATTTAGAAAGTGGTGTTCACTTGCAACTGCCATTAAAAATATATATTTTTTAAAATCTGGTTTTTCCTATTGAGGAGACATAACGAGTTTCTGAAGTAGTAGGCTAGGGTAATCCTTTGTTATTATTATTATTGAGGAGGTTATATATAATATATATGATTTGATATTTGCATATATTGTGAAGTGATTACCACAGTAAGTCAACATCATCTCTATGCATAATTGCACACAAATTTTTTTCCTGTGGTAAGAACTTTTAAGGTCTGTTCTCTTAACAACTTTCCATTACGGAATACAGTATTGTTGACTATGGTCACCATGCTGTACATCACACCCCCAGGACTTATTTACTTAATAACTGGAAGTTTATACTTTTGGTCCACCATCGCCCATTTCACCCAGCACCCCACCTCTGGCAAACACCAGTCTTTTCTCTGTATCTGTAAACTTGGTTTTTTTGTTCATTTTATGTTTTGTTTTTAGATTCCATATAATTTAAAGTATACATATTTCTTTTTATCTGACTTATTTCACTTAGCATGATGCAGGACAATCCTTTAAAAATACTTTGTAATTCCTATAAGAATCTTGGAGGACCCAGAAACCTTGTCATTTCTCCACAGAACCATCTGTCTCCTCTCTTCAAAAAATATCCTCTAACTATCCTCTTGGTAGTGAGAAGACACTGAAAAGACTGTGCTGTTAAGCGAAAGTGGGGCAGAGAATTGAGAAGTGTGGAGACACTGAAGGCAAACTTTGAGATTGAGCATTGGTTTGGAAATATCTAGCAATTGAAGAGAAATTGACTGCTTCCTGGTCCTAACTGGCAGCTTCACCATAAATGAGAGGATGAATGGGTGCTGGTGTGTGTGTGTGTGTGTGTGTGTGTGTGTGTGTGTGTGTGTGTGTGTGTTTGTGAACGTGTGCACCCAAGATCTCCTGCTTAAACTCGGTTGACAACAAACTTTTCTTCTTTCTTTTCTTTGTTCTCTTCTTCCCCTTTCCCTTTCTCCCTTCATTCTATGGTATGCAGTTGAGTGTTGGGAACTATAGGAGAGAGAAATGGAAACAGAAGGTGGAAATAGGTGGAGAAAGGGCAGAACATTAGCTCTACTGTATAAATGAGAAACAGTGCTTTGCCCAGAGTAGTTTCTGAGCTAGTATTTGATAAGAATGAATGAATGAATGAATGAATGAATGAGGTACACAGCTAAGGTGCAGGAGTGGAGGTTAGAGAGTCAGAGTGGGAGAACAGGTAGGGTCATAGGTTTGAATACAGTGACTTATTACAGAAGTATTTTCACAGTAATGGATAAGAAGCCAAGTAGGGATGTGATTTCAAACATCTCACCAAGGGTAGCTTCACCTTGATTCCATAGGGGACCTCTAAAGTGCACTTTAGGCCTCACAATTGTCCCAAGCTCAAGCAAGGGGGCTGGGCTTTCACATCCTTGCACTGGTCAGTCACAGGGTAAGAAACAGTGGGTATATGTGTGGGGATGGTATGTGGAGGTGGTAGGAGGGAAAGAAATTCTCAGGTACTCTTTGCTCTCTGCCAGTTCAGATG
Source organism: Cynopterus sphinx (assembly GCA_030015415.1). Lineage (NCBI taxonomy): Eukaryota > Metazoa > Chordata > Mammalia > Chiroptera > Pteropodidae > Cynopterus > Cynopterus sphinx. The sequence continues at coordinate 64,897,138 of CM057387.1, read as the reverse complement.
ATGCCATTCCAATGCCTGAAGGTCACCTATGAAGAAGACTAACACGTGTGGCACATATTAACCAGGGGTGGGCCGCATACAAGGTCCCAGGGATCCAAGAGGATCTGGGCTGAACACTGACAGTGCCCATCTCAGGTAGTGAGGCAACTGGTTTCAAGGCTAAATTGAAGCGGGGTTGTTTTCTCTCTGCTCTGTTGCGTTCTGTGAGTCTGGCCATTTGCTGTTTGTGTGTGGTTGACTATAGACAACACTCATCTGCACGAGCAAAGAAGATAATATTATCTTTCAAAAGTGATAATATTCATTTGGTGCACGCCATGTGCCAGGCACTTCTCAAAGCACTATACATTCATTATCGCTTTTAAGCCAATACAGATAAGGTTTTGTTGTTCACTTTATCAGTGATGAAACTCAGGCTTGGAAAAGTTAAGTAACACAGCCATGGTGGCACAGCTATTAGGTGATGGAGCCAAGATTCAAAACCAGGTTACATGTATCATATATAAATAAAACAACACAACCAATGTATTTTGAAGTTTAGGGACATTTTTAGTGAAGCAAGTTAAATCAATTTTGATACCATCCTTGTGGAAGAGATGCAAATCTTTACTAAATAAAGAGGGTTAAATAATTTGATGAATGCTTTGCAATGGGTCTGGATTTTAAATTACAACATACCTCCAGTCAGAAGTTTTCTTCATTTCTCTCATAATAAAAGTATCATTACTAATAAATATTGAGCAAGTCAATTTCAGAGGTCAGATTCTTTTCCATCTGGAATATAGAATTTTGGGTCACATCTATATGCTATATAATATAGAAAAGAACAGTCCTTCAAGAGTAAAGTTTTGTGCCTAACTGACCTGTGGCAGCTTCAGATACCACCTGACGTGTTTATTAACTCCAATGAATTTGACTGTGGTTGGAAACCTCAGGCCATTTTTTTTCTTCCTTGCTGGGAAATAATTGTTCAGAGACAGAGAATCCTCCAGGTGGCTAGTTAAATGCCTCCAGAAGGCCTGGGGCATTGATGAGTCCCTCTGAGAATTTCTGTAGTTTACAAGTGGCCTTACTGGTCAAAGAATCTCATTAATCACAGCCCTTAGAATGGCATCTCCAGAAGTGGCACACCTGTGAAGAAATCATAAGGTCGATGAAATTCTGCATCTCACCGTCTCTGTATGAAACTCTAACGCAGAGTTGTTTCTCACCTTGAGAAACCAGCATTGATATTTAAAATAGCACCTCACTTGTCTTTTTTACCCTTACTGGGTTCTGTTAAAGTGTTTTTTTTTTGTTTGTTTGTTGTTTTTGTTTGTTTGTTTGTTTTGGTGTATATCTCTCTCACTTTCAAAATATAAAAGCCCTATATTTTCCCAGACCATGTCAAACCAGGGGGTAAACTTGGTCAAAATAAATAAGGCACAACTTGGCAAGTTTTTGCTTCCCGTGAAAAGTATATGCACATCTCATACCCGTCCCCAATCCATGAAAATTCACTCCTCAACCTTGTTTTTCTAGGGGTTCCCAGGGAGCGAACCCTTGTCTACATAGCTTCCGCATGACCCTCATCCCCTGCTCTAGTTCCTTTCAACGCTTTTCCCTGCAGAGGCCACCACTGCAGTGAAGCCAAGGGCCAACACCTATATACCTTTACTTCTCTGGGGTAACTCAGTCTCTGGCCAGACACCACTGCCATGGATGCCATTTAGGGTCCTTGGGATCTAAGGAGGAACTGTCATGGCAACTCTGCTCTCCACACCGGAATGCCTGTCTCCTCCTCCCTCTGCCTCCAACATATTTACACACAGTATGAGCTGTTTGTGTTCAATGTTTAGAGAAGTTACAGTGAAATATTTATTTCAGGTTTTCCTTATAGCCATGTCCAACTCCCCATAATGTGTACAATGGGATTGGAAGCTGACCGATGAGAGCTAAACTTAAGTTAGCCCTTCTGCCACTATCTAGGCTTTGTGACTGGGATCAAATTTACTACGCTTTTGCTCAGGAGATGCTTCAGTTTCTCACAAAAACATATTTCTGGTGGGTGCACCTAACAGTCTGGCAGACATGCTGAGATATGGGTGAATCCCTGTAGTGGACATGGAGGTGCGACTCAGCCTAGGACAGCGTTTCTTCTCTTCCTCCCTCTTTCTCTTTCATTCTCTCTCTCTCCCTCCCTCCCTTTCTCCTATTCCCCCTTTAGATCTCTCCTTTTACAGACTTTGATACACAGTGTTCATTCACTCATTGACACCAACTGTGTGCCGGGCACTGCTCTAAGCACTTCAGATACAGCAGTGACAAAATACACAATGCCCCACTCTTCTGGACAGTCCCCAATCTTTTTGGCACCAGGGACCAGTGCTCCGGTGAGAACCGAATGCTGGATGATCTGAGGTGGAGCGGAGGTGGTGATGCTAGCGTAAAGGAGCAGCTGCAAATATAGATGAAACTTCCATGGCTGTCTGCTGCTCACCTCCTGCTGTGTGGCCTGGTTCCTAATAGGCTGTGGACTGGTACTGGTCCATGGCTCTGGGGGTTGGGGACCCCTGCTTTAGAGAGTGGCAAGCTCTTTGAACAGGAAAAGGAATGGGGTGTTATGACAAACAGTGACTAGGGGACACTTTACCAGACAGTAATTAGGAGACACTTTACCTAGGGTTATTAGAAGGCCTTTCTGAAGTGGTAAATGTTTGGCTGAGATCTGAGTGACAAGAAAGGCCCAACAATATACAAAAACCTGGAATCTAAGCATTCCATAGAGAAAGAAGAGCAGCTTTTTTACTACTGTTTATGTTTAATCTGCCTCTAGAGTTTCCCTTGCTCCTAAAAGATGTGAGGAGTGGGATTTTATACTGAACCCACCCTGGCTGGTGTGTTCCACCCACCCAGAGATGACACTGGAGTTCATCTCCGGTGAGACCCTGCCAGAGTGACCTGTTTCCCAGGGCTCTTCTGATATCCCTCTTGGGCACAACCACATTCCCAAATCGCCACACACTCTAATGGAACCTCTGGGCATATGGTTTTCGGGGTTTCTAACCTCACTCCACAAGGAGTGGAGCTTAGGGAAATCCCAGGCCAGCTTTGGAATCACAGTGAAGAGAAAGTTGTGAGAAGCTCACATTCCCCTTATTCTCAAGGAATTCCAGAGTTCAAATAGCTAAGCTCTAGAAGATGAAGAGTAGGGATTTCTCCAATCACCATGGGGCATTTCTGATAGAGCAGGAACATAAAACCTGGATTCTTCAAAATGGCCAAGGGACTTAGGCGGCTCTAGCACGTCCATGAGGGGCAGGGTCTCCCTTTTAACAACTCAGAAGAAACACTGGTCATCACAGGCTGGGCCTCCTCTTAACAGCCTCACTGACTTGCCCTGGCTTTCAGCGTCCCGCCCTCCTCACCCTCCCCGCCCTCACCCCTTGGGGCTCTACCATGTAGCCTCACTGTCCTTTGGCAGACTCCCCAGTAGACACATGCCTCCTTACTGTCTCCTGAGCAGGCCTGGGAGAGATGCCTCTTTGCCTTCTGGATTCTCCCCAGTCTTATTCCTCCATATTGTCTCTGCTCATCTTATTTTCCTCATGAGGACTCCTTTTATTTCCTCTCATGGCTTCACTCTATTCCATCCAATCAATTCCTCAGGCCTATCTCAAGACTTATCTCCTCTGGGTGGTCCTCCCTGATTGCTATTGCTCCCATTAATCTCTTCTTTGTTGAATGCTGGCAAGGACCTAGATTCTTACTTATATACTCTTGGTAGTTCCTCTACCTCCCCCTTTTCCCTTCTCCCTTTCTTTCCTTCCCTCTCTTACTTACCCCTTTCTTTCTTCTCTTCCTCCATTCCTTCATTCCTTTTTTTTCCTTCCTTCCTTCCTTCCTTCCTTCCTTCCTTCCTTCCTTCCTTCCTTCCTTCTTTCTTTCCTTCCTTCCTTCCTCCCTTCCTTCCTTCTAAAAATAAATGTATTCATATCAACATTTTTTGAAAAGAAAAAGAACTATTTTTAAATTTTGAATATATAACAATAATGTTTTAAATGTATGTGAGGGGCATAAAATATAAACAATATTACAAAGACATATACAATTCAGTGTTCTTTAGTATGGTCACAATATTGTACAAACATCACCACTATCTAATTCCAGAGCATATTTGTCACCCCAAAATTGCCTTCCAATTTCTCACCCCCATCCTCTGGTAACCGCTAATCTACTTTACTTCCCTATAGATTTACCTATTCTGAACATTTTATATAAATGGAATCAAACAACACGTGGCCTTCTGTGTCTGGCTTGTTTCCCTTAGCATAATGTTTTTAAGGTTTATCCATGCTGTAAAACGCATCAATACTTCATTCTTTTTGATGAGTGAATAATATTTCACAGTATAGATATTCTAGTATCTTAACCTCTTATGGGATAAATTCTAGTATCTTAAAGCTTTGCAAATCTGAAGTTTTATTTTTTTCCTACTTTTTCTCCAGGCTCTTGTTCATGGCTTCTTTTCTTAAAAGTTTTTCTTTTTGACTATGGGTTCATATTCTTTGGAACATTATCTGTGAAAATTATTTGTAGATTGAGCAGAAGTTGTGTTCCTCTAAAAAGGATTTGTCCTGGTTGTCTTAGCCATCTGAGAGCATTTCCAACTCAGAACCCCTTTAAATTTAAATCTCTGCTTTACACTTTTTAGACACTGAAGACAGAGAAATTAGGTTCAATATCTACCCAAGTGTCAACTGCCATGATTTTGAATTATCAGGAGGAAATTTTTTGAGCCCTCCCTCCCTCCTGTCTTTAGCACAAATTTAAAAGTAAGCATGTCTTTTTGCTGTATTTCCTCCGTGAAAAGTTAATTCTTGTTGCCATTACTTTAATGGTGTAACTCTGAGGTTCCAGACTCACCTTGGGGGTCTCCTCTTAGACTTTGCGTCTTGGGAAGGCCCTAGACTTATCTCTTGTGCCTACCTCCCTGTGTAGCCAACAAAATAACAGTTCAAGGTCACCAAGATACAGACAGGTATAAGTAAAGATATGGTTAAATCTGATTACAGCACTTGCTTACCTCCCAAGGTTTCTATTTTCACTCAACTTTTGGCTTTTCTAAATTCTTTTTATTCTTGTCAAAGTGGCAATGCATTTAAAAATATTTAAATATTTTTTTAATCCAGCTTTTGAAAATTATTTTAGAAGTAGAATGGTTCAAGATATTTAGCTCACCATGTTCTTAGAAATGGAGTTCTATTAATATTCTTTTTAAAGGGTCACTAACAGTAGAAACCATATATGAACATATATTGCATCTCACACAGTGCCAGGCACGTCATAGTTGCTATAATACCTCCCTTCTGCCTTATTCCTTTATGTTCATACATTTAACAGATATTTACTACCTGCCTTAGCCATGATACCAAGTGCTTGAAGATCCACGCAAGACAGTATTTCCTTTTGCAACACAGAGAAAATAGAAGCCTTCTGTGTGAACTATCTCCTCTTTCTCTCTGCCTCTAAACTTGTCATTTTAATGTTGGGCTTACAGATCATGCCCTGGTGAATGGCCAGTTTTTTTCACTGATATCAAATCTCCTAACATAAAGCTGTATATGTTTTTCAAAGGAAGAAAATAATACTTAGAGAAATGTGATATGTGGTATATGTAGGATTTAAAGATAAATAGGCATAGGTTTCCTTAGTGTTTGGATTATGACCGAAAGCAATATAAAAAATAAAAAGTTTCAATGTTTATTGTTTCAGGAGATTACTCATCTCATACTCTGTATGGCAATAAATTGACTAAAGTAGGAAACTATTAATTTTTATTATTCTTAACTTCTTAGTCATGTGGCAATGTATAGAACAACATTTTTGATAATCTCTAAACCAAGGTAGGGATCATGGGGATAATGAGAAGAGGAAGGCTTAAGACATGTTAAGCAGGTAGAATCTATATGATTTAGTTGTGTAGAGGAGATGAAGATGTTCTCGCTTACAGCCACTTTTCAGCACTTTAGATATAGCTAACTGGGGTAGGCAACCCAGTTCATGGATATGAAGAACAGTTTAGCCATTACCAGAAGCAATTGTGTTAACTTGACAAGAGGCATCATGGCCTATTAGAAACAGTCACCATTATCCAAGTGTGTATCCAGGAAACACAGTCTCAAGAAGCTGAAGTTCTTGATCTTTCTGAAATTGAGATATGAACACCAATTATAAAGATGATAATGCTCTTTAAGGGAAAACTAGCAGAATATGTCCCACATTTCATAAATATCTCAATTGCCTTGAAAGACAGTGGAAACTCAATGCTGGACAAAATTTCCAATGTGGGTGCTTTTCTTTGCATCCAGCTGGCATTTTCTGTCTAAAGCTAAGCAGTCAGTTTTAGAATCTCTTTAGTTGCCAAGTATTTTTTTATCTGCTGATCTGAAAATACGCTTTATTCTAGAGGAGGAATTTTTAATTTTTTGAAGTGGTTTCCTAATTTTTAAACAATATGTTTTGCATTCATTCACTCATTAAATGATTATTCAGTACTTAAGATGTGCCAGCCTCTTTACTAGGCACTGGTGATACATTGATGAATAAAATGAACACAGTCCTATTTCTTAGGGCATTTATACATATAAACATACAATTCTACAAAGATTAAAGTATACAAAGACATAATTAAACAATTATACAAAAATTTATAATTATAATTTGAACTATGGAGAAAATATATATATAATATGTGCATGGCTATTCTAATCTGGGGAGGGAGGTAGAGAAAGCTTTCCTGGGGAAATAGCATTTAAGTAGGGGCTTTGAGTATTAGTTGGAAAGAGCCAAATAGGTGGTAAAGGGGCAGAAAGGTCCAGAAAGTATGTCCAAAGGAATATTCAACTAGTTGAAAGATAAATCTTGACTTTGGAAAGCCATAGGGAGAGTCATATCAGAGGAGGTGGGAATTAAAGCAATAAGGGCTTTGTAATCAGTGTTGATGTTGGATTTCATCTTAAGAAAAATGGGACACACTTGAAGAGTTTTAAGTTGGAAAATGACACAAATGGATTTGTTGTTTCATCAGTCTTTCAGGCTGGCTGTTCTGTGGAAAATGAAGAGTAGGGAAGCAAAATTTGAGGCAGGGTGACCTTTTAGGGGATGTTGCTGCCCTGAATTCAGAAAGTGGAAATGGATTTGGAAATAAATGAATAGATTCAAGAAATATTTGAGAAGTAGAATTGACAGAATTTAGTGATTGACTGAAGAACCCTTATAAATACAGGGTGCAATGTGATCTGCTATTAGTGCAGCATTATATTAAAATAATTATTAATTTGGCAGAAAAATACAATTGGAAGCATTTCAGAAATTTACTTAGGCTCTTGAGGAAATGCAAAATATCTGTATAGTATTATTTTTAATGCACAGTAAAACTTTAATAATCCTTTTTTTTGCCACCTCTCACTCTCAATGTCTTTCACACACTTAGGAAGAAGCTTAAAAACAAAACTCTTGCCTCTTATTCATTCTAAATGTGTTATTAAACGTCCCCCAGCATCCATCTGAAGTGGATTCTCATTGTACCTCAGTTCTTCATGATCAGGTTTATCTAACCTTTCTGGCTTCTGAAATCCTCCCTTTGCTCAGTATCTTCAGAAGAGAGAAGAGCTCAAAAAAAAAAAAAAAAAAAAAAAAAAATTCAGCCAGCAAAAGAAGCAGAAAGTTGCAAAAAGATGGCTATTTTTGTTGCTGTTTCTCTGCCACACTTAAAATGTTTTCTGTGAGGAAGTGAAGTGTGTATATTCCAGTTTTGAACAAATGGGTAGATGGGAGGCCATTTATGGAGACAGGGAACATAGGAAAAGAGAAGGTTTTGAGGAAAACATGAGATCATGTGAACATTTTAAGTCTAGGTTGCCTTTTAGATTGTCTAGGAAAGCTGTCCAGGAGCAATAGTGTGCTGAGAGCTGCCTTGTACTGCCTTACAAAAGTCAATTGTTAAATTTCCAAGAATTTTAAACATAGTCATTATTAAAAATTAAATTGTTTAAATGTACAATTAAATATCTAAATACATTACATTAAAAACAAAGATAATACTCATCACCACCTACATTTTTACTCTTATTTATGAGGTTATATGTATGGTGCAAATACTATGTAACAGCATGCTGTGTACATTTCTTGCCTATATGATGTCAGATAGGTAGGTGGAAATCTGCCATATTTGCAGTATTTGAACTACAAATATGGCAAATGCTATGAATCAAGGCCTTTCCCACCACAAAAACCAGTAGTTAAACATTTATCACTACATCACTGGATACATTCATCTGGGCTCTGGAGACAAATGTGAGCTGGAAATGGGTGTTATCAGAATATAGGTGGCTTCATGAACCCGCAACAGGGCCCCACACTTAAAAGGACCAGTTCCTTGGTTTAATGCTCTGCTGGAGCCATCTTAAAATTCTTAATTTCAATCAAGGGGACATGTGTTTTTATTTTGCACTGGGCTGGTCTTGGTTATAGGGAGTATGAGCTGTTTTGAGGGTTTGATTTACTGCTTTCCGTCTCTCAAAAAAAGTATTTTGTTTCATTCACCTGCTGGGTAGAGCATTTGCAGATATTTTCCTCATTCATCTTCGACTGGTGTATCTTCACAGCCAGTTCACAAAATTTCTTTCTCGTTTTGCTATAATTTTTTTTTTTGCTCTTTTATTTGAAAAACGTTAACTTTCAATGCATAAATACCTTAAGTACCTTTAATAAAGTTCTTTCTGCCCAGTTTGCGGTGTCCCACACACTGACTTTTCAGTTTGGAATTACGTGGCAGTTAAGGTGATTTCCAGAATCACAGAAGACTGGGTTTGAATTTTTGCTGTTTCTTTGGTTTCTTTGGTTTCTCTACATCTGTTCCCTCATCTGAGAAGAGAATGTTATTTACCTGTGAAGGTTATCGTAAACATCAAATTAGATAATCTATGCAAAGTGCCTAACACAATGCTGGGCACATGGTAAGTGCTCAGTTAATGGCAGTTATTATGCAGATTATTTCATTCGTATATGATGATTAGGAACACTGAGTAATGAAATTTGCACATGACACATAGTAGCAAGGTGGTAGAGAATTTTCCTGGTTCCATAATATGTATGTCCCAGAGTGGATCGGCCAAATCACCTCTTCATATTCTCAAATTACTCTCCCCTATCTTATACACTCATCTAATCTACACAAACAGCAGAGATGTGGGCCCTCGGGCACAGCCAGCCATGTAGCAGCCGTTTAGCCCTCTTGAGCCTGTGAAAAACCCTTTTCTCAACATGAAGCTAGGCGTGCGGGAGGGACTCAAACCCTTCAGGCTATTCTCTTCACCACTGTATCCCCAACTCCTACACCTAGCAGAGTGCTTGGCACACCCTTGGCGTCCGTTTGTAAGATGCCCACACAACCACGCCGCAGGGCTTCCCTTCAGCCCCCAAACCTCCCTGCTTCTTTTAGGACTCTGCCCGGGCGCGCGCCGGGCCCGGATCACAAGCCCTGCGCCCCGCGTGGCCGCGGTTGCTATGGAAACGGCGGGACCTGACAACTTGGTCCCCCGCGGGGCGAGCCGGGCCCCGGGAGGCTCCGGCGGCGGCAGGAACAGCGGGAGCAACGCGGGGCGCCGCCGAGGTCACCGCGGAGCCAGCGGAGCCCCCGCCCCGCCGCCTGGCGCCCCGCCACTGCCCCGCGGGCCCCGAGCGTCGGTAGGGACCCCGCGCGGCCCCGCCCGGGCTCTCGGGCAGCGCTGAGACCGCGCCCCCCACCCCCACCCCCCAGAGCGTGGCCGCCGGGCGCGGACCGCGGGGAGGGGCGGGGAGTCCCGGACGCCCCAAGTCAAAGTGCCTTAGACGTTCTTCTGTCGGCCAAGAACTTGCGCGATTCCAGCCAGAATCTTAGTTGCTTTCACTGGGGAGCTTTAGAGGCGAAGGAGCAAGGAAGGAGGGGAGAGCAAATAAAGCCTTTTGCAGAGAGTTACTAACACCAACGTGATGTGAGAAATCGAGTTTCGTCACCTTTTAAACGTGTGTGTGCGCGCGTGTCCCCCACCGGCCCTTTTCCCGCGCCTACGCGGGCCCAGGTGCTCGCACCTGGACTGGCCGGCGCGTGAGGGCGCGCGGGGCGCACAGCGGGCGCTGATTGGCCGCGCGGACCCGGGGCAGCGCTCGGCGGGCACCCTGAGCCCCGCCGCCGCCGCCGGGGGTCTCCGCGGGGCGCACGCCGGCGCTCGGCCGTTGCTGGCGGTGACCCGTGGCCCGTCCGCCTCCCGTCCTCTCGGCAGGTGAACCGTCGTGCGCGGTGAGGCGGCGAGCGGCCTCCCAGCGCGAGGATGAGTGGCACCGGCGCCAGGACTGGCCACCGCGCCCAGCCGGTGGTCAAGAGCGTACTGGTGTATCGTAACGGGGACCCCTTCTTCGCGGGGCGCCGCGTCGTCATTCACGAGAAGAAGATGTCTAGCTTCGACGTCTTCCTGAAGGAGGTCACGGGTGGCGTCCAGGCTCCCTTTGGGGCCGTCAGGAACCTCTACACTCCGCTGACCGGGCACCGCATTCGGAAACTAGACCAGATCCAGAGCGGAGGCAACTACGTGGCTGGGGGCCAGGAGGCCTTCAAGAAACTCAAGTGAGTCGGTGGGTCCCACCACCCACCATTTCAGGGTGCGTGAAGGTGTGCGGTCGGCATCGGGACCCAAACCTCAGGGGGTCGAGGGGCTGTGACTGCGCGGGCTGATTCCTCTCTAAGCCCCCGCAGCAGCTGGGGTTGGAAGCTGAAAGCTTGTCGGAGGAGTTTCACTTGGGTAGCAGTAAGGACAGACTTAAAATTATGTATGAGAAACAGGAATCCTAAAAAAAAGAGAAACAACCAAACTGATACTTGAATATTTTCTGTTGTTTTATCTCTTTCCTCTTTTTTTTTTTTTTGCTTCCCCTCCCCTTTTTTCTTGGAACTCGTCTTTTTAGTTAAAATCATTTTAAAGTATTGGATACCATATAATCACCGGAGGATAAAACTGCTCCCCGCAACCCCCTTCCCCACCCCCCCCCACACACCGTTTAAATTTTTTCAACTTTTCGTTCCAAGTAAAACTGACCACATCCCACTGTGACCCACCTACCAACTTCTACATGTTTAAGCTATTGACACATGCTTGGAAAAGTTTATTGGCTTATTGTATGTCTACAGGTTTGTCTCTAGATACGTGGTGGCTAGACCGTCAAAGACGGGGGTCCCTATTGGGACTCATCCTGAGTTCCTGGCAGGGAAGTCACTCAGAGTAGGTGTTCAGTGAATTAGCAAACTGTGCTTAGGTCTGTGAAGGGAACGAAGATGAACAAGATATGACTCCTTATCTTTCTTCAAGAGTTTACAGTCTAACAGGAGAAAAACTACATGCACACTAGTAATTTTAACATAGAGTACAAGGAATAAGTGCAGTTAGAAAAACAATTAAAATTATGTGGGAGTTCAGAGTTGAGAGATTATTTCTGAAAGGCATGGGTATTGTAGCACAGGTAGAATTTAATAGTCCACAGATTTTTTTTTTCAGCTTTATAGGGATATAGTTCACATAGCATAAACTTCACCCATTTCAGTAGGTTTTAGTATGTTCATGGAGTTGTGCAACCATCACCACAAACTAATGTTAGAACATTTCTATCACTCCTGTACCTCCTAGTTTCCGCTTCTCCCAATCTTTTGGTAACAAATAATCTACTCTGTGTTTCTATGGATTTGTCTGTTCTGGACAATTCATATAAATGGAGTCGTGCAACACCTGGCCTTTTGTGTTTCTGTATTCTTTTACTTAGCATAATATTTTCAAGGCTCATCCATGTTGTAGTATGTATATCAGTACTTCATCACACGAAAACTGAGCTTGTTATAACAGTGTTCATGGTTAGTTTTCCATGCTGACAGATGAACAGTTACTTATTTATGTTAAAGTAATTGTATCTATGATTAGAGTGATAGAAGCCAAGATTTAAATGCTGAATATATTTGAAGTTTATCAACTGGCAGAACAAAAGAAAGCCCAAAAGATATCAAGGGTAATTCATGTCATTTAGAGCCTGAATGATGTTGAGAAAGATAGTAGTGGTTGAAAAATATTTTTCAAATGAAAATGATCAACTTCTTGAATTTATTTTAAAGACTTTTTTCTAATGTTTTTGAAACCATAATTAAACTCAGGTAGCTATTAAACCTTTTTTTTATAGCAGAGAATTTGAGATTGTTATTGTCTTTCTGCATTTTTGAAAGTCAACTCTACTACAAGGCAGTATTTGCACTATCTTTTGTAAATACTGTTGATGTAAGGGAAACATGATAATTTTCAGAGGTATGCATTAACTAAAACATACTATCCATGAAAGCAAACAACATTAATAAAACATAGCCATAATTAATTCAATATAAACCTTTTTTTGGCAACTCAGCAATTATGGTAGCTAAGGTAGAGAATCTATCTTTCTATCTAAGGTTATAAATTAAAGGCTAGATTTATACTTATTTTTATATTAAAGCACTTATTTAGCATCTTCTATGTAGGAAGCACAGTGGAACTAGATCACAGTGATGGACTTACAGCCTGCAGTTGACAAAGGTATAACATTTTCAGGTTGTACTTATGCTACAGCTAAAGAATGATCACTAGTTAATATCTGTAGCAAGTAGTAATGGAATAATAGGGGTCTCGAGAGGTTAACTAGTCTACCCATCTGTTAGCTGAGCCAATGCCTAAACCATCCCACATGGCTGAGCATCTCTGTATCATTAAAGTACTCTCATAGGGAAAAAGATTTCCCAGCCTTTCAGTTGTTACTCTAATGCATGCTATCAGTTACTTTTTTTGAACCCGAAGTCTGTGATTAACGGAACTGTTAAGCAGCTTCACTCACAAACCACTCTTTATATTAAAATTGATATAAGAATTAGAAATGCCATTTATAGTAACCAGCTAAACATTGTGGGCAAAAATCATTCCGCAACAGAAGTATAAGACATTCATTGAAGTTTGGAGGTTTGGAGAAGAAATGCATCAACTCTGGTGATGCGGAAAGCAGTTTCTACTGCAATAATTGCTTTTAATTAGTAGCTATTGGTTTTTGCTTTAGGCTTAAGTATTTCCTATGGTTTGCTTTTTAATAATTTTTAAAAAGAAATTTATATAACCGACTCAAACATAATAAAAGAAACCCTTATTGTTTTTCCCCCACAGTTACTTGGACATAGGCGAAATCAAGAAAAGACCAATGGAAGTTGTTAATACAGAGGTAAAGCAAATAATATTTTGAAGGTTTAAATAAAAAACTGTCATTTTTGTGTTTCTTATGCTATGTTTAGAGATTCAGATCATTTTAATCAATAGTTGAATTTTCTAATGTATATAAATGGAACATTATATGTTTTAAGGTGAAGATAACTTTTTCTTTGGATCATTATCAGAAATGAAGAGTCTGAGTAGGCGTCTTACACGTGTAGGATTAGACTCAATGTGTTATTTTTCCATTTTCTAGTTATGTTCTTTGGTTGAGATCCATAGGAATTTTCTGTCAAGTGGGAAGGAATTCTGAGCAATCTTTGCCAAAACTACATCCTCTATTCTAACCTGCTTCTGACAGCCCTGTGTCTGATATAGCCAGGGTTACCCTGACTGCCCCTGATGCTTTCAAAGGACCTCATTGAACTTTCCTTGATGTCAGAAGAATACCTTTTACCTTGCATTAAAATTCACTTGAGCATAGTACCCAAAAACTTGCATGAAATTTAGAAGAGTCTGGTACAATAGGGATTCAGAACGCCACATTCTACAGAACTGAATCCCTAGTGGAATTTTCAGATATTCTGTAGGACAAATTCCTTAGTTTTTGGATGAACAATTAGATTAAAACAAAATTCAGGCAACAGCCTTAAACATCCCAGTGAGACAGGGAAAATTATAGTTAAACCCAGACTGGGACTGTGTTCACCAGCCCAGATTTCCCCTCTTCCCATTTTGAACCCCATGTAAACAAGCATTTCCAAGGGTGAGTTCTGCTAGGGAAGAAATGGTTGAGGAAGAGGAGTTTTTTCTCATTTGTAGTGCAGAGGCCCAGAAAGACTCCTTAACACTCACTATCTTCTCTCACTTCGTATTTATACCCAGCAGGACCAAATAGGTCTCTTGTAGAAAAAAAAGAAGAGAAAAAAAAAAAAAAACTACATAAGAAAATATTCTAATTGTGCAGTGTTTGAAGAATGCAAAGTTAATTTCACAATTTGAATAATTTGTAGAAAGAGATACTAATCCCAGATGTTGTTTAAAATAATTAACATTCTTGTTTATAAGTTTGGTTTTTAATATGCGTCAAATTAATTATTAGTGAACGTGATATGCTTTGGAACTCAAAGTAGACAAAAGTATATATGTTTTAGGTTGTGTTTATGTTACAGCCAAAGAGTGACCTCTGGTTAATACCTGTAGCAAGTAGTAAAAATAAGGACAGATTAATAAATTAATTCTGAATATAATTTTGTTTGAAGGATATACAACTGTTTCACGTAGGCTACCTTCATGAAATTGGTGTTATACCTGAATTTGTGCAATAGAATTTGAGATGTGTAACTTCCCCCCAAAAATGTGAGCATATATTTACTCTGGATTCCAGTATTTTTGATGAAGAGATTGTGCCTGGCAAAATGCAACAAGTGTGTAATAATTTTTTCAAATATACTTTTAAGAATAGAAAAGATTATTCTTAGCAATGGGAGCATTCATTCAAGTTAATTTAAGTTGCTAATTGTTTTTCCACTTTGGGGCAGTAACTATGATTATTATATTTTTCTTTGAACCTATGCATGAGCCAAACAGATAAGCTTCTGATTTCTGAACGTACATCTTGTATGTGTAAAACCCATTCCTTCTCTCTAATGAGAACACTGTATCTCTTCCAGTTTATTTCCTCCTGGTTATTCTCTCCACTTCTCCTTTCCTCTTAAGGCACAGACACTGTAGCTTTTTCTTTTATTCTCAGTCTTTCCCCCTAAAGCCTTCCAAAATGGATAAAAATAAAGAAATAGAAGAAATTTTGAGATGCAAAAAAAATGAGAAGAAGTGGTGAAAAACTGCTTGTCAATGCCCTTCAGCACCTTCCCCTACCTACCCGGGCCCCATGCTCCCATGTGCTCCCCTGAGCCTTCTTTCCCGCTTTTGTCCGCCCAACCTTTCCTCCCTGTCTTAACAGGCAGTGTGCTCTCTTCCCTTACTTTGCATCCCAAATCTTGATACTCAAGACAGAGAGAGACTCTCCTCCTCAAAAGTCTACACCATTGACTTACCCAGAGTCTGCTCTAGGCAAAGGGATCCCCTACTTTCATTGCCAGAAAAGAGGAGTTTGGGTTCCTGCTATCCTGAAAGGGAACGCTGAATGCATTTTCTCATTGAGACATCACTTTAACTTGGTTGGTTCTCCAGTATTAATACCACTGTCTTAGGTAGAGCGCAAGTTAGAAAGACTTGTGAGCTGCCCTGAGAACCAAGCTGTTGTACATGTAATTTTTTTTTTAAATTAATGCCTACAACAGCTGGTATTCCTATATGTTCTCCCATCCAAGTACTAACCAGGCCCGACCCTGCTTAGCTTCCAAGATCAGACAAGACTGGGCACGTTCAGGGTGGCATGGACGTAGACAGTTGTGTGTATAATTTTTACTGTGGAGAGGTACCTCTCCCTTTTCCACAGCTGATTTACAACCAAACTTTTAGAATTCAGTAAGTTTTTAATTTAGAGGAATATCAAATGTGACAGGAAATGTAGCCAGTGAGTGCATTCCTTCCCTCTTCCCAGAGCACCCTCACCCAAGTCCAGACTTGGATTTAGTTGTTATTTAGATAGTTAATAATTTAGACATGAAGGCATCCACTTTGTAGGTCACGGTAACTGGAATGTGCATGTCACCTTGAAATGCAGAGGTCTTTTGTGGTTCTTGTCATTGTTCTTCTATTTCATGAAGCTCATCTTTGAAGAGACATTGAAAAGACGGCCGGTCCTATTCCTTTTTCTCTTTGTGCCTGGATTATCAGGACAGAGAAAGGCACAGCTCTAATGGGCCTTTTCCTCTAACCCAGAAGAAGCACATGGTCTTATTTGGCCAATACTCCTAAAAGCAGGAGGAAAAGGAAGGGGTCGGGTGGATAAAAAGAGAGAAGAAAAAGGAGACAGGAATAAGAAAAATGAAAGGTGACTGGTGGTTTGCACCAGCTCCAGTCAGGCAGCATTACGGGCTCAGGGCAGACTTGCCTTGCCTCTCTCCACACAGGGCTTGCTTCTACTAGTATCCAAATAAAGAGATCTAGACTCCCCTGTACTCTTGCATCTACTCCTCAGTCACTTTGTATAGCTGTATTTTCATCTTCCTAAGTTCCCTGAATTGTAATGGTTTTAATAGAGGTGTTTTTTCTCACCTCCTAACCATGGTAGCTCATCTCCTTCAGTTTGTCTTCCCAGTCCTCTCTTTGCCTCCTTCCCCGTCTCCTTTCAGCCTAGTTTCAGATCTTATTCTCCATTTGCATGTTCCAAGTCCACTCACCAGCTCTCTCTTTCCTCTTTAATGGAAACAGCCCATTGGGAGGCCTCTGTCTTGCTCACTGGAAGCCTCTGATCTGCATCGGGACACTTTCTTCTTCCTTACCAGCCCATGCTGTGCTCTTACCTTTATGCTTTGACTGTGACTTTTGCCTCCTTCTTTTTCTTTCTACCTAATCTGCTTTTCTTCCGCTTTATTGATGCTTCTGTTGTTTAGCATGGTAAGCAGAGTGCTGGGAGCAAAAATGAGCAAGACATGCAGAACATCTCACCTCCAGCAATGTGTAGTCTTGGTGAAAAGACAGATGTATGAATGTCTTTATTACCAGCTAATAAGTGGTTCAGTTGGATAGGGATTCAATTTAGTTTGTGCTGAGCTGTTTATTTTAAGTGCATTTGACTTTATCATGTTGCAACAAAGCCATTTGTGAACTCTGCAAATAGAAGTGCCCTTCTGCAACCTGGAGTTGTGGATCCCATCAATCACTCCCTATCCCGTCTCATTCATGTAGTGAGTCCTTCAGATTGTGATATCCTTAAATAGTTATTTAGAGAGCAAAGTGTGTTTTACTGTGTAAGAGGCCTTGGTACACCTGATTGGATGCAGAGGGGACATGCCGCTTGGCTCAAGAACACTTGTGATATACCAGAAACTGCTAGGAACCAGGAATGAAATGAATTCTTGTTCTATGTGCAAATATGTGCAAAAGGGTCAAAGCCTGTCTCTGACAAAAAGAGTGAAAATCAACTTGAGTGGAAAAGAGATAGAGGCCACCTTGTCATTTTTCAGGCTTGGACTATAGATACAGAACAAGCCAGCTGCAAAGTTAGCAGCGTCTGCAAAAGGCCATGAGGGTCCCCTATCAAAGTGATTAGTGCTTTCTTACTGCTGACACTCCCAGAGCTGCGTTTCTGTTCGCATACTTTCTTGGGTACCTTTAATTGCTAAACCACCCTCATCTCCTAACAACCCTTAGTTAATTCCCACTGCTCCAAATCTTACCTCAAAAACCATCATCAGTCCAGAACTGATCTATGCTTCCCTTAAACCTTCCTCAGAGTCCTTCAGTGAGAACTCAAACCCTGCAGAGGGTGATGCCCTCCTTCCTCTTTCTCAGCATCATCATTCTGTGCTTTCTTCCAGTGCCATTCAATTCTGTACCAAGTCAGTAAATCTGATTTTGTCAGACAGTGGTTTTACTTCTATTCCTGTAGTCTTCAGAAGATGAAGCATTAACATATGCATCAGAATTGTCTATAAGATTGTAAGTCTCTAGGAGGTTTGCTAGTTCTGTATAGTACCTAGCATTAATAGGCTGGCAATCATGTTAATTCTCTATAGTTTTGAATGTTCCTCATCTTATAGTTAAGGAGACATCTGTTTGCTTCATGCATGCCTGATTATTCTGCATTTCACACATGGGTGGGATGTCTCAAATAACTCAAAGGTCGTCATGGTGACTACCTATTTAGATTTAGTTTCAGGGATAAAATTAGTTGTAGTTAAAACTTTCTGTGATAGATTTATTGTCTCTAGTATAATTTGGAGCTATATTAAGTGAATTCTGTTCACTCAATAAGGATTTATTGTGTACCCAGTATGTGCCAGGCATTGTCATTGTCACTTGGGAACCAAACAGTGTGGCCCCAACCTCATGGAATTTACTAATCTTTAAACTTCCTTGTCTGTTGTTCCATAATTTTTACCTATAACAATATTTATCTTTGTTGCAGAACTTGGTGTAAAATAGACTTCTTTGATTCAAGGACTATATTTTGAAGGCTACAAACACAGTTTTTGAACTTTATTATTAATAATGGGTCAGAGAAAATGAGACTAACTTTTGATGAGTAAGAAATACCTAATTTCTGGGAAATTAGTTCTATTTTCCTGGAGTTATAAACACCTAAATTACTAATTGTAAGCTGAATAACAGCTAGGCTAGTCTATCTCCTTATGATCAGGATAAAATTGGCTTGAACCTCCACAACTTAGCCTTTTGAATGTCCAGCGTTCTTCCCAAGATTTCTCTGAATTCCTGAAAGGATTGTTTTATCATGATCCCCTCTTCTTATGAGCTTCTATGTTCAAAGTATTAGTTGGGTCTTGTTCCCCTACAGGTTGTGTCTGTTTAAGACCCTATCAACTCAGAGGTGAAATCCTCCCATTGATATCCACACAAATACCCTATTCATATAAGTTTGTGTGTGGTGAAATTTATGAGTGGTTCGTCAAAATGGAGTCGTTTTTTGTAGGTTGTATAGAAGTGTCAACAACTTAAAACTGAATATCAGACTTTCTCAAAAATAGTTTGATCTTATATGTCAATTCAGTCTTTGGCCTTACTTCTTGATCTCCTCTCTTTCACCCTCTGGTTGGCTCTTCTCTGCTTTATTGATTTCTAACACAACAATTTAGAGCTTTATTTTGTTAACTTGAATCTTGCTAATCTATATTCTCAAAATCAGCAGAAAAGGATAATTTTTGCCTCCTTCTTCTCATTTATATATATTTTAAATTAAAGGTCTGTTTGGGCTTCATCTTCTTTTATCTACTCTTTCTCATCTGCTAGTGGAGGTGCCAATCATAAATGCAATAATAAGCAAGAGAGAACAGAAAGTCATGCTCACCTTATTTTGACTGACCCATCCATGCATAAGTGTGCTATCTATAGTTTTGAGAAGAGCTGCCTTAAAAAGAAATCTGCAAATAAAATCTGTATTAAGCCCCAGTGAATGCCTTCTTATGGTGTGGAAGCCTCTCACTGGATGAGTTGTTATATTGAATCCTCTTGAATACTCCCTCATTTTGGATGTTCATTTATGGAGAAATTGAATAAATGTTTATTTTAGAAGGGTGAAAACTGAAGGAATACCTTGGAAAGGAAGAGAGAATAGAAGAGAGGTTTTGAAAGTCATGATTTGCCTTGTCTGAAAAGTTTATGGGAACATGGGTTGTCCTTCAGGTTGGTTGCTCCTGTGAATGTCTTTAAGGTTTGAATATCATTATTAAAACTTCACATTTCAGTTTAATGATTAGGCATAATCTCTGAGGAAACATACCATGAGATTTGCTACTTAAAGGCTTTTGGTTGGGAATTGGATTCTAGACATTAAATTGGGTGTAATTATTAACCTTACTACAGAAAGGCATGGGGCCGTGTGGTTTAACTCACTAATCTTTAGCCTTGGAATTCTGGGTTCAGAGAGGGAACTATGAAAATAGTTAAACTCCTAAATATTTCTTTTTTTAAGTTGGGGAAAGATTCCCAGATTATGTTAGTCAGTTTTGCTATTTTATTGAAGAATCAAAGAAAATAAAACCCACTTTTGTGAGTTCTCCCAACAATAATTGAAGCCCCCTCCAGTCTTTTATTTTATGACTTGCCCCTACCTCCCTAATGTAACTGCTAAGTAGGAAGCATTCTTTTAAGGACAGCCAGTTTATGTCAGTGGTTATGGTGATTCCAGGTGAGTGGGACCTTGCCAAGGCTCAATGAAGACAGAGTTATCTGTTAAGGATAACTGACTATATTTCAGTTTCTTTTTTTATTCAGTTTCTTATTTTACCTTTTTGTCAGTATTGAGCTGTGTGTGTTTGTGTGTTTGAACAAGAGTGAAGAGGGTTTATTTCAAACTATATTGGTCTAATGTTAAATATTCATCAGTAACCGTAATCAACTCTGATCAAAAGTTAAAAGGTTGTAATTTTAGTTTGTCCATTAACATGTATCATGTTTTTGTTCCAAATATCTTATATTCTCTCTATTTGATGTTTAGACATGCTTTTAGAAAGCTGAATGTCTATGAAATTGGAAGACATGAAAATTAGAGCATGTGTAATTATTTATAGTAATAAGCTGTTCTAAAGCAATACAAAAAATTAATAAACATTTAGAAAATAATTAACCTTTCAAGAAAAAAAATAGAAAAAGTGCATAATAGTTAAATTACTAGCTAAATGTGTATGTGTAAAAATGCCACTGGAGTATCAAGCTAAACTCAATAAGAAATTTCATTTTTGTCCCCAGTAAAATAAGGTCTTTTGCCAATTCCAACAATACCACCTACTGAAAAGAGAAGAATTTCTTATTTCTGTATCTCATGGGGTTCAGAAACACACATGATGAAATCTTAGAAATATGTAGTATGATTTAAATTCTGCCAAGATTTACCAAGCTTTTTGCTGGACACTTGTGCACTTACTTGAAAATCATTACAATTTTGCATTTTAGGATAATTGCTAGAAGGAGTTTTATGGTGAAATCAAAGGGACTCTTTATTATGGGAATATGATTATTTCCACAAGGTAGGAATAATAGGAAAATGTGACTAAATAAATAGCAAAATATATCCAAAGAAGACAAATTATGCTCAACCATTTAGTGAGTGCTACTCATGCATAATTTCACATTTTATCAAGAATATTTATTAAGAGCCTACTGAATGCCAGGCAGTTGGCTAGGTTCTGGACATATGGATATAAAAAGATACTGACCAAGTACCACTGAGACATTACAACAAGGTAATTATCACAGGAGGACTCTGAAAACAAAACTTTAAAAGAAAAGCTACACGAGAATGAATAAAAAGATTAAAAAATAATACTAGAGATTGTTAATTTAAGGGAAGAAAATGATTTATTTAGATTTATTAATTGGCTTCAATGCTTACAAAAATTATGGTGACTAACTCTTCTCCATGATAGCTGGATTTCAAAAAAAGCGGAAACAAAATCAAGCTGTGGTATGAAGGTTGAAGAATTTAGATCAGATTGAAAGAAAACTTTAAAAAAAAAACTGGTTAATACTTCTAAACACTTACTGAAAGCAAGTGTCATATCTTTTTTTAATCTATTTTAAAACATAAATACATTCTTCTGACTTGCATAATTTGGCTGTATACCAAGATTGTGGAGATGAATTGAGATTAATTTAACTTTCAAAATGCCCTCTAACCTGAAGGTTTGTGGGTTAGATTGCTGTCATACCTTTCCTGGGAAGCCCAGAAGGACCACTACTCAGGTTGTCACTCTCTTCTTTGGAGAAGGTGATGTGTGGGAGAAAACTGGGAATGACTGGCAGTAATTCATGTTCATCTCTTCCTTTCATCATGATTTCTTAGGTTTGAGAGAGTTCTACAATGTAAGTAAGCATGTGATGCTGTGATTTGCTGGCACTTCTAATCAGAATATTGAAAGGAAAACAACAAAATTTGAAGCAACACCATGAAAGTAGAGAATTTGGAGAATGTTTCTGTTCTGGAGTGTGGTTTTTGTGTTTATAACAAAGTAGTATATCCTTCTCGACAGATACAGTAACCATTCAAAGAGATGTTTCAATTTTTTCCCATGCATTGTTCATCCACAAAAGAAAACCCAGGAGTGTGATATGTTAAAGGAATGAGAGAAGTGAAACTCCAAGAAATTGGTGATAAGAAACAAGCATATAAAGTTATCTGTGATTATATGTTGATTTTTGATTAAGATATAGAAACTTGTCAGTTTAGGCGGTTTAAATCTTATTTCTCTCTAATTTAGGAAAAATCTCTCTCTCTCTCTCTCTCTCTCTCTCTCTCTCTCTCTCTCTCTCTCTCCTCTCTCACCTTATTCTGACTGTGTGTGTGTGTATTTACTCTTAAATGCCTGATTTTGTTTTAAAGATCCAGAGTAGCATTGAACAGTGGTAAATCCTTGGAATTTTCCTGGTGGGGAGCATTGTGAGAACACTGCTAATGAAACCAGGGACTTGAGCTTGAACCCCATGGAACTCTTAGCTCTTCTAGGTCCCTGGCCCCAGACTGTCCCGCAAACATCCAGTTGTCCTGGCAAGAGTGTATGTGTAATTCAGCTTACATCTATCACAATATTGGAAGAACATATTGGATAGTCTTAATTTTATGTGAAAACTAAAACATATTTCAATGTACTTCAAATGGATGGATGGAGGCATTATTTTTTAAATGTAGGGCTATTTATTTGCATTTGGTTGATTTTAGCATGAAGTATGATTGTGCATGCCTTAGTGTTTAGCTTGGTCAACAATGAAAATTGCCATTTGTCATCATGAAAGACTCCTTTTTAAGCAGTCAGCCAGATCAAGCTTAGATGTCATCCATGATTACATAGTTTGGATGTTTTGTTTGTTGAAATAAGTTTGATTTTAGCCCACCTGTTAGCTGGGAGCAAAACTCTTAAGTGGTGAGGGCTTGTGGGAGATTGGAAACTAAATTGACTTGGTATATTTGCAATGTCTAATGTTTAACCTGGAACATTTCTCTCTAGGAAGTTTCTACAGACAGTCTATGCTGTTTCCCACCGCCCCTCCCCCCACTTTCTAGCAGTAGGTGTTTTTGAGTTTCAAAGACTTATGGACCTCCAAAGCCATCTTTGCCATTTCAAATTATACAACTAATTTAACTAGGCTGCCAACTTTTGGAAATTGTCATAAAACAAGTTATTTAATATTACCCAAGTTGCATTTTGTTAATTATATACTAATTGATAAAAATTCGTATTCACAGCCTGTTTTCCTAAAAGTGAGCAGATAACTCAATTTCTACTAGTTCAAGTTTTGCATTAGCTAGTATGGGATTTTCCACAGCTGGTTTTTAAAAGGCAAAGTTAAAAACTGATTTGGAATATCAATTTTTACAATATATATTTATAGTTTTTACTATAACAAAGAGATTATTTTATATGGCTTTTTCAGATGTATAGCTTATTTCTCATGGATGCTCAAATGGCTGATATTTAATATAGTCAAGTGGTATATAGAAATTGGATTAAATTACATTTCTCCTAGCTGGCACTTCCCATAATCAGATTGTTATACCCTTGTGTTTTTCTGTTTCAATTATTTTATCAATAATATTGATTAACTTTGTCTGGCTCGCCTTACCTATTAGTCAATCTAAACATCTATGTGAGTGTATATAGCCAATATGATTTGTTGCTGGGAATTTTCAGCATTTTTACCTGGTGACTCTTATTCTAAACTCTTTCCCTCTCCCACTTCCTTAATTCACTTGCTTATTTTTATTCATATTCGAATTGTAATTCTCCACCTGTTTAGGAATTCCCTTTGTTCTCTCTTACAGTATCAAGTTAGTGGAGTCCTGTGCATCAAATCTGGCATCAAGTGGACCTGCCCAATGGTCATTATAAAGTATTCATTCATGAAAAGACAGTCTTGGCTAGCTATCTGCATTTTAATCTGTGGAAATGTTAGGTTAACTAGTGTCCCAGATACCATAGGATCACTCTGAATTATAAAACTATAATGGTAGCCTCCCAGTGACCCTAACAGATTATAGACTATGACTTTGCTTACAGTGTCTCAGAATGGGGAGTCTGGAGGTGAATTGCTGTATGCATCTGCTATTATTTTAGGACTCCTTGAACGTGAGAGCATTTGACGCTCAAGGGAATGACACTAATCACAAATGTATGGCTTCTTTTGGTAGTAAAAAAAAATTGTATCACAGATTCTTTTATTGAAACTTTTCTGAGTAACTATTTATGTGCCAGCCATCATGCTAATTAGATTCACAACTTTTGAGGAAGCCAGACAAAGTTACAGCCTTTATTAAGTGCTGTCTGGTGGAGAAGGCAGATCGGCAAACAAGCCGTTATCATGAAGCATGCTGTATAGGAGAATGCAGGGGCACAGGGTGTTAGGCGGCACTACCACAGAGTGGGGAATGCTCACAAGCCTCCTGAAAGAATAGGCATGTAAGTTGGGACTCAGAGAGGATGAATAGATATCAGCCAGACCAACAGGGGAAGGAAGACTTTTCCAGACAAAGGGAATAGCATGTATGAACCTCTGCAGATGAAGAAATGTGTGGCACATTTGAAAAATATACACAGGTTCTGTTTGGCTGAAGCATCAGAAGGTATTGGGATGAAAGGGAGGGCTAGAGATACTTTAAAGATGAGATAGAAGGTAGAAAAGGACCAAGCCATTAAGGTTTTTTTAAAAAAGAGCTCTGACTTTCTCTTCAAACCAATTGGGAGTTATTGAAGGGTTTTGGTAGTGAATTGACATGATCACTCTTGCTGCCATAGTAAGGTTGGAGGCCAGGAGACCATTTAATGAAGATGAATGTCATATTTATGATGGGAGAGGCTGTGGAGATGATAGAATGATAGATTTGAGAAACAGGACTTTGTGCTTGACTGGATGTGAGAGAAATGAAGAGTCAACAGTTGAGCGATTCTTGGATTTCTGGCCAGTGCAACTGAATAGATGGTATTTCAGTTCTTTGAGATGGGGGAAACATTTGTCTCTTGAAAATAGTGACGGAAATATATGAAGTGTTAACTCTTTGAACACTGAAACACTGAGCCAACCCAAATTTTGGAAGATGTACAAAACCAGAACTCTTCATGGGTGCATGAGAATGTGTGTTTCTTTAACGCGTGCTCAGTAATGTTCTGGTCACTTTACAAAGATTGTGTGATTTAATCCTCACAGCAACCTTATGAGGTAGGTGGTTATTGTTCCCATTTTATGGAGGAGGAAGTTGGTGGCCAAGCATGGTCCTACAGATCCTACAGCCAAGAGGGCCTGCTTGTTAACGTGTGTGTTAGTGCTGACGGCAGGATTTCCTACCAAGTTAACAGAATTAAGTAAAGCAGATCGTGCAGTGTCTTTTTCTTCTAGAAAGGGCATTTGGAGAGTAAAAGGATTTATTTATTATATGGATTTATTTATTATACAGATTTATTTATTATACTTTTATTTAGTGGTGATAGGAAGGAGAATACATATAAGGGAGACTAAAAAATAGGAAGTGAATACAGAAAAGAAGAATTTTTTAAAAATTTTCTTGATATCTTTCCTTAACAAGTCATCATTAATCACAAACTCTTGCCTAGAGTTATTTTAGCTCTATTATTCTCAATTGACATTTTTTTTTTTTTTGCCTTTGCTACTATTCCCTCTAGGTCAGAATATTTACGCTGAATGTTTCCAACACATCACTTGAAATGGCTTTGGCATGTCTACTTATAAAGGGTTCCCATAGGGAACCAAAAATAATTTTACATGGAAATTTACTATAGAGTGTGAAGAGATTAGAGAATGAGATATTGAGCCAAGAATCATGAATGCTTTAAAAAATTTTTTTATTATCATGTTTACTGTCAATGGGCCATTCGTTTCCTTTAGTTATTCTGACCAGATGTTTTGAGTCTCATAGACCATGTTACCAGGCAAACAAAGCAACTTGCAGGGTTGGAAGAAGTTCTGGAAAAGGGTAGACATCATACATTGGAGACAAACTGCATCTTTCCCCCAAGATCTCAGGGTACAAATCACCTAAGCTCTGTGGGCCCCACTTTCTTCATCTGAAATATGGAAATAATAATACCTTTAAAGAATTTTTGTGAAGATTAGAAATACAGAGACATGTACTAAGCGCCTAACATTAGGCCTGACGTATAGTTAGAACTCAGTAAATGAAAAGTATGCTACATTGCTACTGATGTTAATAAGAGCCACATGATTTGAGTAGGTGGTAAATGGAATAAGACAGCCTATTGAACGCTTTTGCAGGTTCTGTTCGAAAAGAGAAAATGTGCATGTAAGTATTTGTTCAATTACAAAACACTATACAGATTCCAGGTGATACTTATCACTCTTTCTGATTGGAGTGACCATAGAGTAGATGTTTGCTAAATGGTTAAGATTTGTGCATAAACACACAAAAGAGGAAATATATTAGTAAATAAAATAGCATGTAATAATGTAATAAAAGTCTACATTTGAGTGAATCTTGGAGTTGTTCTTCACATATTGAGGGTCTACATCATTTCACAAAGACTGAGTTGTAGAGAGAGTAAAAAGTATATATGTGATTTAGCTAGGATATTTTCAATAAGCAAAAACAAGTGTCTGTGTCTTAATTTAGTGGGAAAAAAATTTTTGAAAATATGTTAGATATCCTTTAAAACAGTGGTCCCCAACCTTTTGGCACCAGGGATGATGCTCCAATGAGGATCTAATGCCTGATGATCTGAGGTGGAGCTGAGGCAGTGATGCTAGCACTGGGGAGCGGCTGCAAATACAGATAAAGCTTCTCTGGCTTACCCACCACTTGCCTCCTGATGTGCACCCTGATTCCTAATAGGCCACAGATTGATAATGGTCTGCTGTCCCGGGAGTTGGGGATCTCTTCTTTAAAACCTCTGATAGAGCTGAAGAAAGGTCAGAAAATGAACAGCTACAAAGAAGTCAAGGCACCCACAACCCAGATGATACTGCCATTTACTATCAGCACCATCGAAAAATGGAGACATTCAGCTTCTCAGACACTGCCTCAGACTTTTCATAGTGGATGTTGCAAGCACTAGCCGTAAAGATTGGACTCTGTTGTTAATGATGGCACTGCTTTCACCTTCTCTGCTTTGTTGAATCACTAGTATGGGTGTAAAAGCCGTGGGTGGGACTGTTGGGCCAAGAAAAGGTCATGTTCTAATGGCTTAACTGCAGTAGGGCTGATAAAGTGAATATTGGCCCTTTTAACTTCTGTGGGTTGTGGGGGGATTGACCTTCCTCCAGGTTCATGTGGTGGGAACTCTATTCTAATAGAAAATGCATTCAGATGCTAGAAAGCCCAATTATGGCAAATATTTACACATCCCTTGATGGTCCAACATTAGCATGTATTTTGTTTCTGCCAAAATCCATGCCGACGTTTTTCAAACCTCTGAAAGCATACCTGTTTTCTTCTTCAAAAGGAAATTACTAACGTTCTCCTTAATTACTGCATCTGTTCCAGGCTTCTCTGAGTGATGTCTGTTCTTTTTCTAGTTCTGCTGTTGTCCCATCTCAATATTTTGCTGCCTATATCCTAAGCTAAATAATAAGTGTGACTATTATTACATCACATAAGTCAGTGGCGTGTAAAAGGAAAGGGGGGAAAGGATATTAGTTATGGACACAATATCCAATATTTACATGACACTGCAAGAAAGGAAATGAGAATCATGAGATTTGAGAATAGTATTCATGACTTTCTTTTCTACTATCTATTCATTTTTCTTTCTTACCTTTAATTAGTGCTTCATCTGCTTAGGATTCTAAACTAGTGGGGTAGCCCCAATTTTGTTCTGGAGGCATCTGAGCTCTTGGTAGTGTTCTCTATATTGAATTGCTGATGTCTTCCATTAATTTTATTATTTTAAAAATACTATTAAAAAGAGAAACTATACATACAGTTTGTAGAACAGTAAATTGACATCTGTGTACTATATCCAGCTTTAGAAATACAGAACAAATACAGTTAGAGCGCCTTGTATCAGTCCTTAGTCTCATTTCCTGCTTCTTCCCAATATGTAAACACAATCTTGAATTTTATGTTATCCCTTTGCATTTCTCTTTGGTTTTACTCCATGTATGTGTAATCGTAAACAATACATAGTTAAGTTTCTACTTTGATGTAAATGGAATCACACTGTATGTATTCTTTTGCAACATGCTTTTTTACTCGATACTGAGTTTGGCAGTATTCACCCGTGTTGTGAGGAGCCATGGTTCTTTCATTCTTGCGACACTGTGTTCCTTTTTGTGTGTATAACACTATTTATTCATTCCCTAACTGATGGCATTTGGATTATTTATGATCCTCCCTTCCTTTCTTTTTTTTGTATTTTTATTGTAAATACTTTGTACATGTATCAGTTCGCAGGTGTAAGAGGTTCTCTCTAAGAAATTTACACATGTAGAAGCAACACTCTTGGTGAGAATTTGTGTCTAAGAGCCGATGTCTGTTTACTCCTCTGTGGGCTGAGTATTTCATGACCCAACAGGGTATATTTCTCTCCTTAGTGGTTGTGGATCTCACTGCAAATGCTTTGAGGAAAATTTCAAAGTATTTTTCTGTGATATTATAGGATCCTTTGGCAAGAGTACCAGGCCTCCTGGAATGAGGGTACCTCCAGGGGCTGTTAAGTCTGGTAATTGTGTGGTTTGACAAACGGTAGTCTAAGCCAGGCCTCGATTTACAAAATCTGGAGATTTTTTTTTTTTAACAAAAAATCAAGAGGCAGGTCGTATAACTCTTTAAATCTTAGAAATACCATGATCATTTAGTCAGCATCGTAGGCCCTTACAGATCAGTTCATTGTAGTTACTGTATTGACTCTGCTGTTTCTCATGGTTACTTATGGTGCCTGCTTTGTCTCTGGAAAAGGAATGCTGCTTTCTCTTCTGTTACCCTAGAATCTTGATACCCCATTTATAATACAACATCTTCCACCAACATGTCTGGTCTGGAAAGAACAACTGCTAGAGCACTATTAGTATTGTTGGAACAACATTTCTTACCAATGTGCTTCTCAGGACCTCGTTGAAGAAAGTGTGTTTGAGATCATCACTTGAGTCACATAGATAAGAGATTAGTGGGTGGAGCACTCATGAAAAATCTGCTGCAATTTCTGTCTCCTTAAGTGTTCTGATCACTTCTTCTGAGTCAGTTATCAACTAATTTCTGTAAAGGAAGAGACACAGTAAATATCTTAGACTTTCCAGGCCATATAACAACTGTTGTAACTACTCAGCTCTGCTGTCGTGGAATGAAAACAGCTATTGACAATCTGTGAGTGAATGGGAAGATAGGCAGAATTTGGTCCAAGGGCCATAGTTTGCCAAACTGCTCTGATTTTGGCATCTTAAGTTCATTTAATGAGGGCCACCACTGAGTCTCAGTTTTAATCAACTAGCTAAGCAAAAGTTCAGGGCTGTTCTTAGCAGCTCAAGATAGAATATTCAGAATCTCTAGGAAGTACACCAGGGTGATAAAAGAATAATACCTGGTCCAGTGTTAGTCTTAAGTAAAGTCTTAAGTGAACATATTACAAAAAACTGTGGAATTATTAAAAAAAAATCTACTAAACATGCTTTGGGATCACTGTACCCCAATTAGCAGTAACCCATAAACTAGAAGCCAGTTTTATTTGCAAGAGCTATCTTCCCTGCCCCAAACTTGGTTTCTTCCGTCCTGTGTTCATTCCAGATAATGGTATCACTGCACATCCAGGTTTGAGAGTCAAAACCCTCCTTCATTCTTAATGTTTAATTAAGGACTCCCATCAGTACTTACTCTCAAGTATCTGGAATCTATCCATTTCTTTCCTCCTCCTCGTCTTCCTCCTCCTCCTCCACCACTGCCGCCGCCGCCGCCGCCGCCACCACCACCACCACCACCACCACCACCACCACCACCACCACCACCACTACCATCATAATTTAAGCTACTACAGATTTATCTGAATATTCTCCCACCTACTTTCCTTTCACCTATTCTGCTTCTTCTGTATTATGTTTTCTATTTGTAGAAAAACAAATCTGATCTCATTACCATTGAATTTAAAACTCTTCAGTGACTTCCCATTACTCTTAGCCTTGAGATAAACACCTTGACTTAGCCTACAAGGTCTTACTTATATCAGTGTTTTTCAAACTTCAAGGCATGACCTTTTAGTACATTGAGAATCAATTAAGTTGTGATTAATATACATAAAAATAAAATAGATGATATCAGATTGTATATGGGTAGTGAAGGTAAGTAAGTACTGATTTGTGAAACTGTGATTTTGATTTAGTGTTTGTTTGCAAATTAGGTTGCAGTGTAAAATGTATTTCTTATTCTGAGTGGTGGTCAATTAAATTCTGAAAGATTCTGTCCTCTGAGTTCTTCATATTCTTTCAGATCCATTCTTCTTCCCTTTGCTCCATTTTCTCTGACCATGCCACTCCCCATCAAGTGGTAGAGTCAAATTTTTCTTCCCTTCAAACATGAATTGGGCTTTGGACTGCCTGGAAGACAAGAATACAGTGGAAGTAATGTTGCATGACTACTGGCCTTCCTTTCATCCATGGTGTTTCCCAGGCTGCCTCTTACCTCGGGACCTTTGTGCATCCCTGTTCTCTGAGTTTGGAACATTCTCCCCCATTTCTTCGTTTGCCTCTTTGGCTCAAACTTACCCCATCTCCGGTATCCTCAGGGAAGCCCTCTCTGACCTTTCTAACTAGATCAAATTCCCCCATTGTTGGTACACACATATCAGGCCTCCCTGCTTTGCAACACTTGTTACAACTGAATGTACCTTTGTGGGGTTGAATAGTTGATTGGAGTCTTTCTCTTGGTTGTAAACTCCAAGAGGTCACTATTGTGCCTGCTTATACTATCTTTGCACCACCCCACCATCCCAACATCAAATACAGTGTCTGGCACACAGAATTATTTACTTTTAAAGAATAGTAATCACATTGCTTTCTTGGTGTACAAAAATAGTTGTAGTCAGTTTTGTTTTTAAATACTTTTGTTTCTTTTATGATTAGAAATTTTTAGGTATTTTTGAAAACAAGGGTTTCCAGTTATTGAGTACATATAATAAATTACCTGATAACTTATTAGCATAAAATAATGGCTTATTTTGCTCATGGATTGTGTGTGTCAGGAACTTAGGGAGACCACAGCAGAGATGATTTTACTCTGCCTCGTGATCTCTGGAGCCCTAGCTGAAGATTGAAGATTGAATGCTGAAATCATTTGAAGGCTTGTTTGCTTGTGCGAGTGATGGCTGTCAGCTGAGCCTTAGTTCCTCTATACCATGTGGTCTCTCTCTGTGGGCTAGAGTGGATTTCTTCACAGAATGGTGATGGAGTTTCAAGGACAAGTAGGGAGGGAGGCATAGAGAGAGAACACATTCACAGTCACAGCACTCAAATGTCATGTAGTGTCACTTCGATTGTTCTTTATTCTTCCAGAAGTCCAAAGTCCTGTCCAGGATTTTAGGGAGGTGAAACAGACTTTACCTCTTGAAGAGGAGTAGAAAGATTCTAGGAAAGGAAATTGGCCAGAAATATTGCCATCATCAGTTTTGGAAAATACAGTCTGTCGTACAGGGAATTTCTTTTGCTTATAGCTTTTATGCAGTTATTGCATACCTTCAGATGTCAATATATTCGATAATTACTTTGTGAATTAACACACAGCTATCTTTTTTTTCCATTTCTCTTAATTTTTTTTAGCATCCTGAAATGAAGAACTAATTTTTACTTAATTGCTTTCAGAATTAGCACACTAAATATATGATTTATTGCAATCTATAAACAATTTTTTGTTAATTGTTTTTCTGGTTGGTGAGGAAGCACCACTATGTTCTAGGATACTTTTTTCTGTACAATGTTGTCAATATAGGAAAGAGAACATGAAAGAGCTTTTTAATTTGATCTTCAGAAGTATGGTTCATCACTAGAACTGAGTAGAAACATATTAACATGTGGTATTTAATATGCTAAATTTCTAACAGTCACATGCAGATATTTAAAAACATGACTTCATAAATTATGAAAAATATATAAACCCATTTAGACATTTCTAAATATATCTAAATATTTTATTACATCCAGATATTTGTATTTAGATATAAGAAATAGAGGTTAATTCTAAATATAATTATTTAATAACTTTTGTGCTTTAATTTTTTTATTAGGTCACATTTGCATTTTTTCCACATTTTTCTCTTCTTTCTTTGTGTCTTGTAGTCAGCATTTTGGAAATCTACATTCCATCCCTCTTAATTTTTCCCATCCTCTTTTCATTTCCTTATCTTTTTACTTTATTTACTAACCTTTGACCACTTTGCATGTTGCCTTTCAAGCCTTTACTGTGCTTATTAAATATAATTTTTTAAAAAACTTCAGCAACCAGCTTCTCACTTGATCATTTTTCAGTGTTTTTAACATCTTATTTTCAAAGTTAAAAAGTATGTATGCTGTGATGTCTTGATTAAATGCAGATATTTTGAGGGTCAGGTATGTGCATCATTGACCCTGCTCTCAGCCCAATTGATTTTTATTTCTTGATAACATTTCTATTAGCATGTTAATTTTGGCAAAAAATACTCCATATCATTTCAGTAAGTGGTTTTTGAAGTTGATACTGATTAATGATTTGAATAGAAAAAGTAATGAAATCAGAGAGTCAAATTTATAGGTAAGATTACAATGAGCAAAATTTAATAAATGAAAGAGCTACTTAATAAATGAATGAGTGAATAATGACTAAGTAACTGCTTACAGTGACATGACCATGTTTAGTGATTGTTATTTATTAAAAGATGGGATAAAAAAATATATGTATTTAATAGCTCTAATATATATGTACATATATATTAAATAGATCTTGCCTATATTAACATATATATATATACATATATATATGTATATATATATACACACACATACACACACACACACATACATACATATATCATCCATTTTAATGGAAGGAAATAGAATTTTCTGTTGCCAGATTGTGAAGACTTATTTGTTAAAATTACTTGAGGTCATATAGAAGAATATGATATAAAATTTTCCTGTCTAACTGGAAGACATGTAGGAATAAAATTCACTAATAATTTGGCAAAAGTAATTCCTGTTTCCTTCAAATAGAGTAGATGACATATATGATTTAGAAGTTAATAAAATTGAAAGGTTTTCAACACATGTTAGAAGTGAGACTGCAAACAATAATGTTTTAGTTCCGTTTGTTATTTAAGCTACATAAAGATTTTTCCTAGTTGATCTGAGGTACATTTTTTTTCAGAAGTAGGTAGCTGTCAATTATTACTCAAAGAAATTAATAAAGACTTCACATGAAATTATAAAATAAAGCTGTTATATCAAAATATTTACACTACAAAAAGAAAGGGAATGGCTGTCATTTAGGAGCTTGTAATGTAAGACAGGTAGGAAGTACTGATAAAGGTATAAGACAAAGTTAACACTGAACTGAGACTTGATTGGTTTGTTAGTATCGTGTATAAGCAGTGAGTTGATGTATATTATAAGGCTGTGAGTGAGGGGAGGGCTGTGGGAATTTCATGTCACCACAGGAGAGTTCTTTTTCTGTTTTCAGTTAGATAGGAAAGATTTTATAGAATGGGTGTGATTACAGTAGCTGTTTGAGTAAAAGAAGGGAGACATCTGGAAGAGCTGGGAGCATAAGAAGGCAAGCTGATGTATGCCAGTATCCTATTGGAAAGGACAAGGAAAGGCATCCAATTTTTGTCTTTTATTTCAATATTCGTTTTCTTCCCAAATATTGTATTTGTAGAGAAGGGAAAATAGTCCTGTTACTTTTCACTGTAATTCACTTTAATGATGAAAATACCTACTTTCTATAACTGCAATGTAAGCCTTTTGGGAACACAACTGGGCACTTCTGTGCTAGGGAAGGGCTCATCACAGGGTTGAGGAATATATATTAAATCACAGCTTAACCCTCTCTTATTCAATGAATGGTGTCCATTTAAAACATAACTCCTTATAGATACTGTTTCCCTGCCCATCAGTGGCTGTGGGCTCTCTACTCTTTCCTTCTAAACCCTCTCTGCCCACAATAATCTAGAAAGAGATGGGCTAGCATTGAATCAAGAAGATAACCTGCCTTCCACATTAGCAAAGCTAATTTACAAGGTAAAAATTGCTAAGTGTTCTTTGTGGTGGTCCATTTTAAAAGGCCAAGTCTTCAGATAATTTAGGAGGCCAAATTCCTCTTCTTTTGAAGCTAGACAGAATGACTTTTTAGTGCAAGGATGCCCAACCAATACTGTTTATACAGGGTGACCCCTTCCTTTGATTTATTATTCTACTCCCCCTGGGTGTGAAGATTGCTGTTTAGCTTTTGATGCCTATGGCAGGTTTTAGAGTCTTTGGAACAGTATGTCTGGAAATTATTTTCAGCCCAGGGTTGTTTGGTAGTTGGTAACCTGGAAACCTAATTGCAAAAACAAGCCATCCAAACAGTTATTCTTCTGAGTGCTCATAATGAAAGTAATACCAGGAGGGATCAGCCAGAAATGGACTAGACAGCCCTTGCAAACAAAATTGGCTTCTAGTTTATGGTTATTGCTAATTGGAGTACAGTAATTCTGAAGCATGTTTAATAAAACTTAAGAAAAACTAATTCCACAGTCTTTGGTAATGTGTCACTGAAGACTTTAGTTGGGATTAATACTGGACAAAGTATCATTCTTTTTCATTTGATGATTTAAGTAGTTTTTTTCCCTCAGTATCTAAGAAAGTGTAAGAGACCTGCTTTCTTAAACAAACAAAGTGCTTTTTTTTCTCCTTCAGTATTTCATATCATGTAAAGCACTATGATTAAATGCAAAGAATCACAGCATGGAAATTTGAACACAAACAAGCCTCTTCCCTGACTCGATTCATTCATTTCTTCATTATAAATAAAATGCTGGTGGAATAGAAAATAGTAGCGCGAAGACTCAATGTTTCTTGTGTGATTGATTTTGTGACATCTCATGGATTCCTTGAATTATTTATGTTGAATGAAATTTAGGCACAAAGTAAGTTAGGCCTCTTGCTGGAAGACCTAGATTAATCATAGAAATATATTCATTCCAATTTGGGGGTGGTAGAACATTAGGTGGGTAATGTTGTTTTGCCTCTGTTGTCAAACTGTCTTCACAGTTTCTTTCATTCCGCATTATCACCATTATTCCTTACCTTACCTTTATAATTTTGAGATTGCAGGGTAAAAATAAGGAGTTGAAATGAAGCAGAAATGTAGTGGTATTTTTTCCAACTAATTTTAAAACTTAAAACAAACCTAAGTAGATAAAAGATTTAATTGCAAAGGGAGTGAGGGTAAACTTTCTCCTTTAATTGTGTTATTTATTATTTTGTATATGTCTCCCTGCTTTCTATACATCTGTCTAAAATCTGAGTAACTAAGTTTATTTTGCCTGAACAATCTCTCCAAACCTTAATTTATATGTTTCCATCAGTAGGAAATAGTTTTATATGAATGCTTCAGTTTAGCATTGTTTCATTGAGAGATGACATAGTGGAAAGAAATGGATTTTGGAAGCAAATAGATCTGAGTTTTCATTCTTATTCTGGGACCTAAAGTACAGTTTCCTCATTGGGAACTGGAAAAAAGTCATATTGGTCTTGGTGCTGTAGTTAACAAGAAAAACTAAGTGATTAACTACTAACTGTCAGATGCTGAACAGGATGATTGGGATGAAAAATGAGAAACATGTGGCTCCTACTTTCCAGGGATTAGCTTGTTGTCTAGCCAGAATGATGAATATGCACACAAATAACCATAATATAATGTAAGCATGCACCACAGTGTTTAAGTCTAAAGTACCAATGGGTATGCAGTTAAGATTCCATGACAAGGGGATTAGAGAAGGGGCACTTGGAATGTAGCTAGGTTTGGAAAATAAGTAGTTCAGTAGACTTGCTTAGGGTGTGGTAAGAAGGCCGTGAACAAGGACATGAAATCATAAAGTTTCATAGCTGTGCTGTCCACTAGTATGGGCAACAGACCTCTGAGATGTCATAGGCCATGTGCCATAAACTTGACAGAAATGCACTTTGGCTTTAACAAGTCCCCAAAGCAGTGACTCTCAACTATTCCTTCTCCCCAAAGATATTCATATACAAGTTGTGGCCTCAGTTAGTTGAATTCATAAACACTGCATAGTCAGATGTCTAAAGCACAGCTAGTTCCATATCCCTTGTAGCCTACTTTACAGGAATCTAAGCTCTTTATTACCTGGAGATCTAATAAGCTGTAAAGGTAAATCTCCACGGGGGAATCGACTTTAAAATCCTCAGTTGCGGATGACTCCGTGCCAAAGGTGGAAGACTGAGAATTACTCTGTGATCTGAGCAGGAAAGCTTGTCAAGTTTCTGTATATAAAGAGGAGATACATGGTCTTAGAGAAAGTATTCTTGAACAGATAATATTTATTAGATATATGTGACACACATTCTTCTCATTCATTGTCAGAGAATGTATGCTCTTAGAAAGTAGAGTAGGTTTTCTGCCTTGGAAATGGAAGAACGTTAATCTAGATCTTATTTCCTTGTGCTTGCCCTTTTAGCCATCTGTTGGAGTTAGGCATTGAAGTGTAAATTAAGCTAAATATATATTAAGCAGAAAATAATACATACAAAAGGCACATTGGCTAGGCTTTAAGAAGTTCTCATATTTAAAGAGTATTCATTCTGTTTTCTAGTTACATCCTATATCTTCATTATAAGTTTATAGTATTAATAGAGTGATTAAAACTGGATTGCAGCAGTGAAAACTAATTATGTGTGTGAAATTCAGATACGTCACATGCTGCCAGTTTCTAAAGACCCTGAAGGTATTAGAAGAAATTAGTTTCAAGTAAGTAGGTTCACAAAGAGAATGTCATTAGAAAATAAAACAAAATGCTTCTGTGGAGTAGAAAGAGCTCAGAATTTATAGTCAAAAGTCCTGGGCTATGTTGTTTTGTGGACTCATTTTCCTCAGTTGTAAATTGGTTCTGGCAGTACCTGTCCTAACCTAGGTTTTCATTCAACTCAGCTCATCAAACACATGTTCAATTAATGGTAAACTCTGACAGTCCCGGGGTCCTGACTGACTTGTTCATAGTCATGTGGAATACTCCACAGATGTTTGTTGTGGTTGCCTGCAATTGTGCCAGGCACTGGACTGCACAGGAGGAATGAGAATATAGTAAAACACAGTCCCTGGGCTCAGAGAGTGAGCCATCTATCTGGGGAGACAGAGGTCAACAAGTACTGTAAACTAGATTACAGAAAGCATGGTATGGACTAGAGGATGTAAATGAAAATTCTTCATACATTCTTATTGTTTTTTTTCGTCTGCTTAACTTTGGCTTCTTTTTCATATTCATTTTCTTTATTGCTAATATATATATCACCCAGCTCTTAAAAATCTTTGTGTGATTTTCCATTTTAAAGATTGTTTATAGTGAACTTTAAAATTTTGCTTTTTACTCTCCTGGGAGTCAGAAAAGATGGACCTTTGTTGTTGCTATCTTTTAAAAATGAAGATTTATTTTACCATTAGCTTGAGTCAAAAAGGGTGATAGTGAACATATTAGCAAAATGAAAAGGGCTGATTTAATATATTTTAATTTTAAATGACTTTAGATTAGGCTGCACTTTGATTATTCATATCCCTTCTCTTCTCCATGAACAGGGAGAATTGGAAGTTTTGTGTAGGTGTGCTTGCTAACAAAATTGCAAATTATGCATAGGTACATGTTCTTCTTCAACATACTTTCCTTCCTTCCTTCCTTCCTTCCTTCCTTCCTTCCTTCCTTCCTTCCTTCCTTCCTTCCTTCCTTCCTTCTTTCCTTCTTTCCTTTTCTTCCTTTCTTCCTTTCTTTCTTCCTTTCTTCCTTTCTCTTTCTTTCTCTTTCTCTTTCTTTTTCTCTTTCTCTCTCTCGTTCTTTTCTTTCTTTCTTTCTTTCTCTCTCTCTCTCTTTCTTTCTTTCTTTCTTTCTTTCTTTCTTTCTTTCTTTCTCTCTCTCTCTCTCTCTCTCTCTCTCTCTCTCTCTCTTTCTTTCTTTCTTTCTTTCTTTCTTCTTTCTCTCTCTCTCTCTCATTTCTTTTTTTTTAATTCTATGTGAAACTTGATCAATAATTTGAATTCTATATTCCTACATATAATGGCAAGAATGAAAAATTATACTAGTTTGTGGTTTGGGATTCAACATGGGAGTGGGAAAGGGAGGCCTGAAAAAATAGCAAGTAAATATTATGGTAGTAAGAATAGGGTGGTTTCAAGACTGGAAACGTTTTCAGTCTTCTTAATTTTATTAAAATTACTATGTGGTAAAATAAAAGTGAGTCATCTCACACTTATAGGTATGTGTGTTTTTTGTAGCTAGGCCTTGCTATCATACTAAGGCATAATTTTGGCTGAGATGTGAGTGAGAGGACAAAGAAGAAAGAGGCAGAGTAAGAAAAATGTTCTGGATTTTCTCTAGTAATTTATTTTTAAAAATAATAAAAATCCACTCCACCTGCTAAATATACTTTGGAATTACAGAAAATTTTGTGAAACACATTTGCCAAAAACTTCTGGACTAGAATATGGTGCCAATGTACCTGAAATTCTTGATTCATTCTCTGTGTAACAACTTTGTAGAGGTGTGGATACCAAGACTCCTGGGTGACAGCGTCAGGATATGAGGACATCTGGTCTCTCAGTCTGTCTGTGTAGGTGGGAGCCAAGGTCTAAGTTCTTCTTCCAAGGTGGAGAATTGATTGAGGCTTCAGAGTTCCTTCTTGGGGCATCATGACCTTCCTTCCATGCTGTTTTTCCTATCACCGGGAGGATTTTCCGATTTATTATTTACTGTAATGCAGAAGCTGTTCGTGGAGTAATTAAAGACAATGGCCTGCAAATTTGAGAAGAAAATGTGAGGAAGTGGCTGTCTTGCTCCCTCACTCCGATGGAGTGGTGAGTTTGGATCAGGCAGATCTGGAGATTCTGGTTTTGGATTATTCCAAGAGACGAGATTCACTTCAGGGACCTCCTGATTCTGAGGCTTTCACTGAGACAGGCAGACTGGGAGTAAAATGAACTTGGCCTTATTTGTGTTTGTTGGGAACCCCTTTTTTTTTCTTTATCTTGCATTGTCTTTGATTTAGTTGGAATATCTCACACACTAGAATGCCAGGGGTCTTTAATAAATTACATTCACGTAAGCAATCCAGCTAATAAAGGAAGGGAAATATGAAAATGATGGGACAAAAAGAGAAAACAGGTTTTGATGTTCTTGCTAACAATTATTTACAAGTGAAACACAAAATATCATAAACTCGGGGTTTTTTTTTACAGTTCTTAGGCCAGAGACATATTTTAGTTCTTCATGTGTTTTCCTTAACAGACTTGCACTCACCTTAGTTTTCTGTTCTTGGGTGAATGTATTTCACTGATGGCAGGCTACAGATAAGCTCCCAGTGGGCTGATCACATAAGAAGGGTCCCGGTGCAATTGACAGTCTAGAACTACTATTACTTTCTGAGGTTTTCTTATTCTCTTAGTTAAGAAAAGAGCCTCACTGAACCTTGAACATTCTTCTTTGTCTACATCATGTGCTTTGACCTCCTGGATGGTGCAATTTTGTTTGATGTGGAGGTGAGGTTCCTTTGACCTAGTTCTACCCTAAGGGAATGCAAATATTTTCTCAATTCCGCTAGGGTTCACTGGATAACAACAAACCATTGTTTCTTATTGTTCTGAGCTAGTAAGTCTGGTATGTGCAAAAAGACCACCCCTCCTTTTGCATATTGACAAAAACCATGACTAATCTTCAGGAGATAATCGTGCTCTCTTCTGTTTTAGTGTTGTAAGAATAGTTCAGTGTCAGATTTAGCTTGACTTTTTCTTGTTCTTTTCAACTTGTCTCTTGGCTTCACAAAGCAATAGAGATTCAAATTTCTTTGAAACTAAACCCCAACCAAATGTAATCACACAACAGGAGTGTATAAGTTTATCCTAATTACAAACAAAAACTATTGTTGGGTTTTTCAGGAGGTTTTTGTTGTTGTAGTTGTTGTTGTTTTACATTTTAAAGGCAGAATTGGTTGTGGCTGATTATTGAGAGAAAACAGGATGAGAGAGGTGAAGACAAATCAAGGGAGGCCTCCTGTGTATCAGATTTTTAGTCATGATAAGGGGTATTAAACATTACATTTGTTTAACTTTTTAATAATTTTAGACAAAAGTTGCCAAATAGTGCAGAGAATTACTTATACATCTTACGTCACCCAGCTTCTTCTGTTACCTTCTTATATAACCAGGAAATTGAAAGCAGGAAATTAAAATTGATACAATTTACGGATATTGTTAGGTTGGTCCCAATGGTAAAAATATTATTAAAATTTTCCCAGTTTTTAGACTGTCTTTTTTATCAAGGATATAATCCAGGATCTCACACTGCATTTAGTTGTCTTGTTGCCTTGATATCTACTTACTGTTACGTTCTCTAGTTTTTTTATGATCTTAAGAACTTTGAAGGTCTGTTCTTTTGTAGGATGTCCTTCAGTATGGTTTTGCCTGCTATTTTCTTGTGATTGGGTTGAGGTTCTTAATTTTTTGGCAAGAACACCAGGGAATAATGTAGTGCTCTGCTCAGTACATCATGTCAGAGGATACTGTTGGGGAAATATAATTTAAAACAAAATCTCTCAATCTAGAAATCCTCTCTACAAAGATAAGTAGAGAAAGTAAGCACTTTTATTATTGAATAAGCATTAAACCAGAATATGATGCACATCACAGGCAATTCATTGAGAGATTGCCAAGATGGAAAGAAATCTTACTCTTTTATATAACCAAGCAGATGTAACCCACTACATATGTTTTTTTCCAAGATAAACTATAATCATTCTTCAAGTAGAGAACTTGACAGGACCATTTTTCATAATTCATCCTAAATTCACAGGATAGTTGGAATGACCCTCTGTGTTAGCTAATTGGCTGTATCCAGAAGATTAGCTATTCATAGATTTATGACAGGAAGTAGTTTTGCAAGTTCGAGCATGGTGCCCATCAAAGATAGGCTCCAGTCCTCCCACAGAAACTGGGAAATAAGGGTGCTGTCTTTCTTGATTTTTCTGACCTAGGTCCTTGAGAATGACATTCCTGGGTCATAAAGGTGACAAAAGGATATCTGATCTTCAAAAAGATTTTATAGACATTTCAGAGAGGAGAAAGTACTTACAATTGCAAGTTTAATAAAGTAAATGCTCTAAGAAAAAGGTGGGTGAGGGGGACTCTCCTATTTTCATCAGGGAGAATTAATCCTCTTAATTTATATTTGTCCTTAGAGTATATGATATTATGTCTTATTATGGATGATAATAGCTTTAATATAGTGGTTAAGGTGGTGTCTGCCAGGTTTCTTCACTGCAAACTTACTGTTTTTTTCCTTTGTAATTAATAAGTATCTTGTGGGGAGTTAATTTGAGACTATGCAAATATACTACTCCTCATTTTTCAGAGTTCCACCCACAAATTTTATCAGTTTTGGATGGCTCTTGCCTGTAAAAACTGTTGCTGTGGTGTTTGTCTAATGATCATTTTCTATTCCATTGTTCCTTCTAAATTTGAGTTGGAACTCTGCTTTACAGATGATTAGTCCTTTCTCTCACATTTATTTACTTATCTATTAAATCATTTCTTGATATCAGTATGGATGCATGGATATTTATTTTTATTTTCTGGGTTAAAATTCAGTACCATCATTATTCATTTTATTACTTAAATTGTCCCTGCTTTGGCCACTGGGAAATCTCTCAAGACGGCCTTTGTGTTCTTTTGACATGGCCCTGCCATTTTTGGAACATCATTACTTTCTAGCACCACAAGATGTTCCAGACTCATTTTCTATTTTTCTTTCTTCACCCCTGGAATCAATTGTTTCTCCAAAGAATCCTAAGTCCTTGGTATTTAGAAACCAATATCTGGGCTTTAGGCTCCTTGCTACTGAGAAGTCATTGCCTTTTGGCCCTCTCAGTCGATAGAGCCTTCTCTCCCTCCATTCCTACTACTTAGTTCTTTGTCCCACATTCTTTACAACTGGTTTCTATCCATTTCTTAAAAGAAGCCATTCTCCTTAGTTATGTTTTATCCTTCCTGTTCTTATACTTTTTCCAGATGCACATACACATACATTTTTTTCTTTCTTATGTGAAGGGTGCATACAGCAAATATTCTTATTTATTTATTTATTTATTTATTTATTTATTTATTTATTTATTTTAATTTGGTGGTGGTTGTTGTTGTTAATATTCTTCTGTCATTGCAGGGTGCTTTCTTGGACTTCTCCCTAGTTGTATGGCTTGTTCCCCTAGATCCCAGGTGATTTTTCCTTGCTGCTACTCCTTGCTTCTGTCACAACTTTGATTTGGTCACCAGAGGGATGAGCCTCTATCATCTATGCCATTTTTTTCCTCTTGTAGATATTCTTTGTCAGTTGTTTTCTTTCACTTAATAATAAGTCTTGGAAATCTCTCTGTATTGGTACATAAAGATCTTTCTCATTCTTTATTGCAACTTCAGAGCCCTTCATTATACACTTTATATACATTATATTTCATAATTTTCTCAATTATTCCCTTATGTGTGGGCATTTGGGCCTCTAATATTTTTAAATTATAAATAATATTGCAATGAATAATTTTGCACATAAGTATTTTTGTACTGTTGGAGGTGTATGTTCAGAGTAAATTCTTAGAAGTGGAATTACTGGGTCAGAAGATAAGGGAATGTATAGTTTTTTTAGGTATTGCCCAATTCTCTCCTGTAAGCTTTTTACCCATTTGCATTTCCCCATCAATGGAGGAGTGTATATGTCTCCACAGCTTTGAAAACAAAATTTGTTGTCATAATTTTAAATTTTTTATGACCTGGCAAGTGAGAAATGATACCTTGGTGTTGTTTTAATTTATATTTTACTAATTACAAGTTTGAACATTTTCATACGTTCAGGTGTCATTTTAGTTTTTTTTTTTTTTTTTTTTTTTTAGTGAATTTCCTGCTCATGTCTTTTCTCCATCTTTCTTCAGGTGTTTTATCAATTTTATCTAAAGTCATTTAACTTTAAGAATTCTTTACATATTCAGAAATATAGTTTTTTGCAGTATATGCTGTAACTATTTCCTCCTAGTTTATTGTGTTTTGAATTTGCTTATGGTGATTTTTGGTCATGAAAAACGATTTTTAATTTTTTACTGAATTCAAATTTGTGTATTCATTGAATAATAATTAGAAAACCTTTTTCTACACCAAAGTTAAAAAGGAGTTTACCCATATTTCTTTCTGGACTTGTATGGTTTTATTTTTCACTTTAATATCACTATTCCATTTAGAGTTTACTCCTATCTGTGGTATGAGATATAGATCTAATTTGATTTTTTCCAAAGATATGTAG
Source organism: Cynopterus sphinx (assembly GCA_030015415.1). Classification (NCBI taxonomy): domain Eukaryota; kingdom Metazoa; phylum Chordata; class Mammalia; order Chiroptera; family Pteropodidae; genus Cynopterus; species Cynopterus sphinx. Next base: position 64,853,757 of record CM057387.1, on the reverse strand, counting down.
GCTATCCTGTCTTGGCATCATTTTCTAAAAGTCCATCTTTGTCCCAATAATTTGAGATGCCAAGTTTATCATATACTAAATTACCAATGTACTTACTTTGGTCTATTTCTGGGTTTTCTAGTTTATTCCACTGGTCTGTTTGTTCATGCACAAGTGCCATCCTGCTAAAATTAATTTTTAAAATTATATTAGTTTAAATTATTTATAGTTTAAAATTATCAAAATAGTACTTTAGAATAAGTCCATCATTGAAAAATTGGATTTCATTTTTATAAATTCGTTTCTAGTTTTTCTTCATATATATGTACCTCTGTCTGCTTGTATGCATATGTGTATATATTTGGTATTCTTTGCTATGGAAATAGAAATTTTTATTTTTTATTTAGTAAAATTTGTGTGTATATATAGGCATATGCAGATATACATATATACTTAGATAATTATATTTAGATAATTTTTATTGTATTTGCTGTATAATATTCTAGTCAACATCATTAGGTATATAGCTTTTATCTGCTTCTGAATTATTTTTTCAGGGTAAATCAGTGACAAGTTAAGTGCTATAGGGCAATTTATGCCTCTGGGTTCATAATTTCTCAGAATTTTGGAAAACTATTACATTAATTTAAAATGTTATCAGTAATGTAGTTTTGCCTCCCCCCCCCCATTTTTTAGCACTGGAAGAATGGTGTTTAATTATTCTCAAGAATATGTAGAAGTTCAGATTTTCTTAAAGCATTCTGATTTGGGCAATATTTTGGCATGGGTTTCCTTACTTGTTTGTTGAAAGTGGTTTAAGCAATCTCTTTGGAAAAAGAAAGATAGAATTTGCTATGAATTTTTCAGGGTATCAATTATATTGGATGTCCAGCCTACTGCACTGGTTCAGATGTGGTGATTTGCTTTCCTTGGGCTCATTTTTTCCTCTCCTTTGCCTAGCCAACCTTTTCTATGCCCCTCCAGGGCAACAGACACCCATGTGAGTCCTCTCCTGGTTGGGGTGGGTTTTATTCCCTCCTTATTATGACCCCATACATATAACACATGTAATTGTAAAACCTCCAAGTTCTGCTCTTGCTTAGCTTCTTGAGATTGGCTACTTCTCTGCTTTAAGAGAGGCTGGAAATCCTCTTTCTCCCCGACCTGTCTCCTTCAGGTCCTGCCTTTAGCATATGGATGGTAAGGAGCTTATCTTAAACTTATTCTGTGTTTCTTACAAAGATTAATAATGCTAAGCAGAAAGAGTCCTCTCCACTTCTTTATCCCCATTTCAAGTTCTTAACTCAGTTCAGTACAGTTCTGTCTTCTGCATTCCTCTCATAATGCTCTTGCCAAGCTCTCCAAGGGTGTCTCTGTTGACTAATTCAATGGGCATTTTCTGACCTCATCTTAATCTTTCTCCTAGCAGTTGATTCTCAGTTTCTGGAACATTGCACTCTCTTGATTTACCTCGTACTTCTCTGCTCACTTCTATTCTGTCCCCTATGGAATTTTTTTGTCCTGTATTAGCCAACCCCATGGCTTGATCCTGAGCCTCTCTCTTTGCTTTTGACTCCCTTCCTTGGTGAGCTAATTCAGTCTCGTGTCTTTCCATACCATCTATATGCTGATTACTCCTAATTTGTATCTCTAGCCTGATACATGAGCTCCACCATGCCTACATAGATGACACCTCTATTTGGAGGTCTCATAAGCATCTAAGATGTACTGCCCAAACTAGACTTCTTATTCTACATTCAGTGCAAATCTTTCTTCAGTCTCATAAGTAGCAACCACTGGGTACCTACCTGCTCAAGCTTTTTCCCGTCATTATCCAGATGCTTATTTCAGTAAGTTCTAATTTTTACTTCTAATATGTATTTCAGATATATCTACTTTTTTCTTTCTCTTCGGTTATCCCTAGGAAAAGTCACCACCTTCTCTCACATTTAATCCTCATCGGACTCCTTTATGATCTCCTTGCTTCCAGTTTTGGTTTCTCCAGTCTGTTCTCCATTTAGCAGCAAGAATGATCTTAAAACCTGCAGTAAAGTCTAATTGCACTTAGGCTAAAATTTAGCCTCCTTCCTTTGGCTTATGAGGCCCTGCATTCTACCTGCCAGCTTGTTCTTCTCTCTTCTTACTTACTACACTCCAACTGCTTCAGGCTTCTTTTCATTTATAAGCACACTCAGCACCTTCTCTCTTTATAGATTTTGTGCATATGTTGTATCTCGTGACTGCTTCATTTTCTTCAGAGTACTTTTTATAATTTGTGATTACATTTATTTTTAGTTTGATTTCTTATGTTTTGTTTGTCACTGTCCCCCGTCTACTGTACCATGGGCTTCATGCGGACTGGAATCCTGACTTACTGACCAGTGAATATGCAGCACTTACCCTGGTACCTGGCATGCTGTGATAACTGTGATGATTGATAAATATTGTTGAATAAATGAACCTTCTATGCTGACAATATGTAAACTATGAAATGTTCAGATGATTTTACTGTAGGCAGCTTCAGATTTAGAATGTGGGATGCTCTCAAGACTTAGCTCTTTCTTTGGAAGAGGAGTGTCACCCACGGGTGGCTTTCTTTCTTCTTAACATTGGGGTGCTTCACATGCCTTAACTACTGAAGTTGTTGGTGTGGGTGACCTAATTCCTGGGAGGCTCCTTCATTCAAAAGTGCTTTACTAAGGAACTATGGAAACATGAATTCTCTGGGATGATTTATGGTGCTGAGTATTTGAAAAAAAGCAAAGATAATTGTGTATTATTTTATATCCTGAATTCCTGGCCTTAGAACACATTTCTGGAAATCAAAGTGTATTTCACCAGTATTTCTATTAGAGAAGTATAATTATTATACAACAATGAGAAAAGAGATCATTAACTTCTGAGGCTGGATTAATTTGAGAGGGAATTTAAAATTTTTTAAATTTAGGTTATAGTCCTATTCCAAGAAAAATGCGTTTCTCTTGAAAGATCTCAAACATGTAACACTAGCACATGAGGCCGTTTTAGTTAAGGTTGGGATATGTGGAAACTACCTTTAAACAATTGAGAACAATGTGAGTCCATGGTTTCCTCAGTCTGCTTGTGAACAGTGTGAAGAATTGCAATCATGTTAGGGAGCATTTCTAGTCTTCAAGACTTTTTTTTAAGACATTGACTTTTGTTAATTCAAATTTTATTACTATCATATTTCCTTGGGAAGTGTATGGTTGCCGATGTAGTATCTAGTCAGCTGTTGAAACTAAAGTTTATAGATGATTTTATGAAAAGCCTACTTAACCAAGTATATTATATATATTTTTATAACAGATATGAGAAGATATGTATATCAGATCCCATTTAGTGTATGTGATAATGTTTTGTTTCCAATCACTGAGATCCCAGTTGCTTTATCAATTCTTAGACACTTAGGGTTAGCAAGGTCATATTTTTCATAGTTTAATTTTAAAACCTTTTATGTTTTTTAAGGGTAAGTTGTATTTACATAACGCTAACATTTTTGGAAAATGTAAAAACTTGAAGGGAATTTAGAGATGATCAAAATGTAGTCCCCTCATCCTATAGCTGAGTAGACAAGGCTGCACAGGCTGGTGAAATGACTTGCCTCAGGTAACTCAGTGAGGTGTTGAACTTCTAGAGCCTGAAGCTGACTCCCAGTCCAGTGCTCCCGAATAATGCTGTGCTACTTATTCATTCTTTTACTCCTTTACTGTCTCTCACTCCCACATTCTACCCCACAGTGAGAGTGAAAGCCTGTGTCTGCCGTCTTCCATACTGAGATTTCAGTGAGGGGCACAGAGACAGTGCAGTGTGGGTGAAAACTAATTGTTGCTAAAAACGTTAGCACTTCTCTTGCTATCTGTTGGTGGGTTAACAGCCTTCTTAGAATTTATGAAAGAGTGACTGTAGATCATGTACAGTTGGCACATTCCTCAGTGGGAGTCCTGAGGACTAAACGATTTATTTAAATGCAGGTGGAAGCTGCATTCCACCCACTTGGACTACCCCTGCATACTCAGCATTGCTGACTTTCATCTTGTATTGTTATGTACACACTTCCAATTGCTTTGCATTTTTAGTGGAAATTTTACATTCCACTGCTTAGATTAGTCTGGTAACCAAAATTCTGTTTGAGAAAATCAAACAAACACAAATGGCAATGGTGAAAAGTAAGCATGGTGTAGTAAGCTAAGAAGGAACACAAAAGAAAAGAGGCAATTAAAAATTTTTTTTTCATTGCTTGGTTAATAGCAGTTCCTGTAATTTCTCCTAAGAGTTCTCATAGTTAATTGGTTATTTTTTAACTCAATGGGGGTTATATTATTCTCTTCAGCATAGCACTAGGGAGATCCATGCAGATTTACTTATGAATGCCTTAAAAATGACTCAAGTCCTTAAAAATGCTTAGTTTTCCTGTAAGATAAAGTGGCCATTGAAAAGATTTTATTTTAAAATAAAAGCAATTAGTGTGAAGTCTAACATGATATATTCAGAATGCTTAGGATTATCCAATTTTAAAAAATTAGTCCACAAAGTGCAGAAAAGAGAAAATTAAACCAGAATACCAAATATTTACAAATATGTAGTATGCTGGGAAATTAATGTGATGGCTCACAATTGAGGACAATTGATAGGCATTTTGTTTTTAAAGACAAGAAGATTTAGTGATATGGACATCTTATTTAAATATATTCTTACACTTAAGAGTTTCCCAAGAAAGATATTACTTATGATGGGTATCTTATCTTTTGGGTCACTGTCTTTAAGTAGATGTCATTTTTTAGAGCAGTTTTAGGTTAACAGCAAAATCAAGAGGACAGTACAGATTTCTCATATACCTCCTACGTGCATAGTCTCCCCCATTATCCTCATCCCCCACTAGAATAGTACACTTATTACAATTGATGAACCTATATTCAAAATGTGTTTTCGATTATTTTCATGCTTCAGTAAAAGAAGGCATTCACTTAGAGAATAGTTCAAAAGATAGATCTGCAAACCGACGCTAAGGTATTCATTACTGGCAGAAAAATAATCCTCCGAATAAGAGGTGATAATTCACACCTGGCAGATTAATCCTAACCCTTCCTCAGATAATCAGCCCCTGGACTAGGCATAGCAATGTGGAGACTTGTGGAGGACCCAGGTACAGAAAGGTGGTTTCATCAGCACTTAGAAACTAATTGGACCCTTCTGGGAATATTTTAAACAGCTTGTTCATTACAATTAGAGACATTTTCTATAACTAGGTTCTCACTGAAGTTAGAACGGTTGGAATTTTTTATTATTATATAACAATGCTGATGAATATAGTCTCTCCAAAATATTTCAGAGACTGGGCTGATTTTGCCACCAGGCCTTTCTGAAATTTCTAGAAGTTTTAGACAGTTAAAGAATTTCAATTTTCATTCTGTTGAGGTTCCATTAAGTATGTTTATATAATCATATAAAATATTTGATAGGCAGTAGCCAAGGGGAAATTTAAAAAAAAATAATTAAAAATTTTTTTTCAATTACAGTTGACATACAATATTATGTTAGTTTCAGGTGTGTCACATAGTGATTAGACATTTGCATAACGTACAGAGTGATTGCCCTCATAAGTCTAGTGCCCTTTTGACTCCATACAGAGTTATTGCAATATTATTGACTATATTCCCTCTGCCGTACTTTGCATCCCTGTGATTGTTTTTATAACTTTCCCCATCTTCTTTAGATTCATAAAAGGTTTTTTAAATTACTTCATTTTATCTCCCTATTAGCTTTTTAGCTATGGCTCTTTGTGATTTTTAAATTTATTCTTGTATTTTTTTAGTGATTACTCTAGAGGTTATCGTACGTGTCCTTAACTTATCTTTGTTACACTTCTGTGCCCGTAAAGACGCTCCCATGGGGAAGAATTGGTGGGTAATGCAGACTTACTCTTGGGTCTTCTCTGTCATGCCAACCCACACACACAGGCTGGCCTTCTATAGGTTTGTTTCTCTGCATACCGTGCCCCTGAGGATGAAAGCAGCTATAGGTTTTCTTTCTCATTTTGAAAGTAATTATCTCTCTCTGGAATTTTTAGTTCATTTAGATTTCTTTGCATCCTAAACTCTTTGATGTATTTTTAAAAGTTATGATTTTTAACTTCTCTCTCTGTTTTTGTCATCATGTTGGGAACAATATTCTTCTACAATGTATCTCCTCACCAGGAGTGGAACTATCTCTTAGGTTACTTAAAAACCAAAAAAAAAATAAAATAAAAAAATAAATAAAGAAAGAAAAAAAGAAAAAAAAACACTGAAATATTCAGTGATAGAAAAATAATCTCAAATAACACAAACACAGCAGATGCATTTTATTTATCAAAGTTTGTGCCAATTATAATTTATTTTCTCTGATATGAAGGTGACAGATAATCATAGTAAAACAATGAAACTTTGGTCTCAGAAGATCTCTATTAATCTGTAGATTAGTGTATGGCAAAACTCATAATTTATTATGATTGGATTTAACATCATTGGTAGAAAGGAATCCAATGAGAGGGTGAGTCAACTATTCTTTTGAAAAGTTTGGCCATCGTCTCCACCTTGTTATGTAGCTATTACTTTTCAAATTTCTCTTTCAATACATGCATCTAGAGTATCTCCATGATAGATAATTTCATTCCGTGTGGTTTAGGAGAAATTTCCAGGACAAAATATCCTCTGATAGAGGAACTTTCTAATGGTCAATTATGATATAAACCATCAAAACAGTCTGGTGGATTGTACCATCACCATTCATCAGGTATCTTAGCAGGTCTTTTTCCATTTTTTAAAAAAGGGCTTTTAAAAGCACTTTAGAACAATCTATAGTTTGGATATATCTGCTCTATTGACTCAAAGGTAATTTATTTTCTACTCTGGTGTCTTTTATAATTTTCCCCTCTTTTCTCATCTATCAAAAAGTGGTGAAAATAGGTAAACATTTAGTAAAGTATTTTGTTCTCTTTGATCCTGTGTGCTGTCTTTTCGAAGTAGTAACAAAATTTATTCAGATTGCCATTTTGAGAGCTCACTTTTTCTTAAATCCATATAATAAGGAAAATAGAGTTGAAGCCTCTTTGTGTAGGTTGGCTTGTATATTTTACAAATGAATAACTTTAGTACATTTTTTTCCTTTATGATTAAATCTACATTAGGGATAGTCACAAAAACCTGATGTATTTTTTTTAAATGAGTTTTTATGTATGATATAAAATTGAATTTTTAAATCATATGAGTTTTTACAAGAGGTCAGTGGTAGTTAGATTTTGTGATGGTGTCCATTTAATAGATTCATATCTGCAGATGCTGTCCTTAGACTGAGTTTGGTTTTCTTGGCCAAACTTAGGGTTTCAAGAGGTGATGAGTGCTGAGATTTGAGGCAGATGGATTCTCTGAAGATGTAGCCTAACAGCCTCAGGGGGTGGTATTTTCACTTCATTAATTAGTACCTGGAATATCCCTTTGGGCTAGGTTAGCAGAATAATCCTTATTTTTACAGATCAAGGAAATGGGATGTGAGGCATTGAATTGGCCATTAGTCTTGGAATTTAGCATTTCAGACCTTTAGTCAGTTGCTCAGTTTACAGACCTTGATCTTATTATTTCAAATATATATTTTCAAATCAAAAATTTTAATTTCATTGAGTATGTATATATTTTATAACAAATAGATTCTTATTTTTGAGTCATGCAGGTTTTACCTAGAATTTGATCTAGCTGCTGTGATATTCTACTATGTGTCATGTGGCATTTGTAAACTTGTGTTAAATTCTGTACTTAGGCTTGTCAGGTTTATATGAAGCATTGTTGGGTTATTTGTGTGTGTGTGTGTGTGTGTGTGTGTGTGTGTGTGTGACATAATTTGTGATATAAACACAATCTAAATAAGATAGTGGAGACAGAGACTGTGACATGTTGGAAAGCACATGTGATTTACCAAAGACCTGCTTCAGAGTCTTGTTTACACCTTTCTAGGAGTGTGAACATAGTCAAGTCACTTTTGCCACCTTTGACTTGGAAATATTTCCAAAAAAATTGTTAGCCAGATATTTAGTCTGCCTGCTTGTCTGTCTGCCTGTCTGCCTGCCTGCTTGATTATCTGTCTGTCTGTCTGTCTTTCTATTTATCAATTTATCTACTTGTTTATGCTCAGGAAATGGCTCCTCTTTCTGGTTCACCAAGCTAACTGACCTCAATATCCAAATAAACTGAGGTTTCTAAAAAAAATGCTAGTCCTGTGCCAAATCAAGGCAAACATCAAGTATAAGCATGCTCTGCTTTTGCTTGGTGTTGGTTCCCTCACCAATTGACAAAGCATTATGAGGCTAGGTGTGGTTTACAACACTTTGAGATGACTATGGTTACCTCTCTCCTTTTTCCCCACTCCCAATTTCCCACCCTTGTAAACCACTTTTTTACCCCATATTTCTATGAGTTTATTATATTTTTAAAGGTGCTACACATAAGTGATAGCATGGAGTATATTTTTTTGTCTGTGTCTGTCTTATTTCACTTAGCATAATGTCCCCAAGTTCCATCCATGTTGTCACAAACGGCAGGATTTTCTTCTTTCTCATGGCTGAATAATACTGCACTCTTTCTGTGTGTATACATACCACATTTTCTTTATCCATTTATTCATCAGTAGATACTTAGGTGGTTTTTGTCTTGGTTATTGAGAGTAATGTGGCAAAGATATAGGAGTACAGATATCTCTTCAGGATCCTGCTTTCATTTCCTTTAAATATATACCCAGAAGTGGAATTGCTTGATCGTATGGTAGTTCTATTTTTAATTTTTTTGAAGAACCTCTGTATTGTTTTTTATAGTGGCTGAACCAGTTTGCATTTTCACCAGCAGTGTACAACAGGTCACTTTTCTCCACGTTCTCACCCAACACTTGTTATCTCTGATCAAGGGACTTACACCCGATATTTTATTCTAAAAGTTTTGTTTTCAGGTCTTATGTTGAAGTCTTTAACCCATTTTGAATTAGTGTGTGTGTGTGTGTGTGTGTGTGTGTGTGTGTGGTGTAAGGTAGGGGTCACTGTCATTCTTTTACATGTGGCTATTCAGTTTTCCCAACATAATTTCCCAACACAGGGAAAAGACTGTCCTTTCCCCATTGTATTTTTTTGTCTCTTTTGTCATAAATTAATTGATCATATATGTGTGGATTTATTTCTGGACTCTCTATTTTATCCCATTGATCCATGTGTTTTAAGTTAGAGCATTTTAAGTTAAATATTAACAAATGTTTATTGTGCAATTGGCAGGCATCACAAGGATTTTTTGTAGTCACTGGAGAGTCAGAAAAATTTATATTCTTTGTTCCTCTCAAAAATGGCATAATTTGACAAATGAGCAAGTGCCATAATTATTTAGGATTAATATGTGATCTCTAAAATACCTAGTAAAGTATATAACAAATAGATAGAGGTTCATAGATATGGATTCACTAATAGCTCTGCCCCTTATTATATGTGATTTTAGGCAAACTAATTAATTAAGCTCTAGTTTTTTTCATTTATTAAATGGGGCTATAGAAATAGTACTTACTTTGGAGCATCTTATAATGATTAAATGTGTGTAAATTACTTAGCATAGTGCTTGCCATTAAATATAGTGCAATAAATGTTAGCTATTTTTATTAATCAGTTTCCTTTGCTTGTACCTTTTCTTTTCAAACCAGGGGGAAAAAATCTCTAGCTATCATCAATGCTGTAGTAATAGTAGCAGTTTGAGATAGAAAGCTAATTAATGAAGAATGAATAAAGACTGGAGATAACAGCTGGGCCTAGCAAGTGGGATTTCAGCAAGTGGAGAAATGAGGAAAGCATTGTAGGCAGAGGAGCGAAATGACAAAGGCATAGAGGTGGATTCAGGGTGTGTTTTGGGAATGAAGAGGAGGAGGCTAGTTTGACTCAAGTGTTTGGTGGCCTAGGGGTCTGCTTAGAAGGAATATGGGTAAGAGTGAGGAAACTGAATAAGCAGTGATTTGTCATGGGGATTCTCTTGTAGGCCATACTTAAGAGTTAGAGGTTATCTTTCAGTGGTAGAGGTGGAAATCAGAAAGCAGAAGACTGAAGAGAGGAGACTGAAGAGAGGGTGGAGCAGGAGGAAGTGGGAATATGAAGAATGAGGAGGAGAAATAGGAACAGGTTAGTACTTGAGAGGGCCAGAGGGTCAAGGGAGAAATTGAAGCTACCAGGTGGGTGTGGAAGGTCCTAGGTAATTAATAGAACAAGTAGAGTCAGCAGAGGACAAAATCCAGATGGAGAGTTAGCTTTCTAAAGCGATAAAGATCCTTTTCTGAGACAGGCAAAAAAGCTGAAAAGTTGGTGAAGATGTGGATGAGGTGGGTTGTGGAGGTTAAGGAGGTGAAAAGGCTTCATGCCTATTGGTCCTTATTTCTTTAAGTTTGGAGGGAAGTGATCTACTGAGAGTGAGTGTGTCCCTGGAGTAGGATTTTAGGGTTTAAAATGAGAAGGAGGAATTTGGACTATTCACTGTAGGAAATCTAAGAAATAATTGATTTGGGACGGGAAGAGGTTGGGCTGATGCCAAAGAGAGGTACTGAGGGGCCATGAGGTTCTCACAAACAGCAGCCTGGACCCTGGAGGCAAAGGAAAGGGAAAGATGACCAGACCCACCCAGATGCAAGGAGTTCAGGAACTGAGGGCACTGGGAGGAGGTGGGCTGATGGAAGGGAAAAGAAGTGAAATCAATAAAAAGTGATGGAGTTAGTCTTAAGATGTTAGGATCGGGTCAAGCATCCACTGGGGGCCTAGATTCAGGAAGTAGGTGAAATGAAGGTAAGTGAAGAGAGATGACAAGACATCGGGCGTGTGGATGGAGGTGGACCTTCAGGGTTCAAGATTTTATAGGATTTTATTTTATTTCTATTTTACAGAAAGCATCGTTTTAAAAAGTTGCCTTGAAATTCTCATATCAGCCCAACAGTTTCTGTGTTGGCACAGATCATGAGAAAGTTTTCTTGAGAGCTTTGTTAAAGCCACATAATATTGATAGAGAATGAGCTCAGAGTGTTCATATAAGTGGAAAAAAAGCAAGATTTTAACACAGGCACAAAGGTCTCAGCTGGTTCCCTGGAAACCTGTAGTTTTTCCTCAATAGAAAAAATAAAATAAAAAAATAAAATAAAATAGATAAATAAAATAAAATAAAATAATAAAATAAAAACCAACATAAGCTTAGTGATTTGTGTTTCTTTGGTTTTAAAGGTGAAACCAGTAATCCACAGCAGGATCAATGTGTCGGCTCGATTTAGAAAGCCGCTTCAGGAACCCTGCACTATCTTGTAAGTTGGAGCCCTTTATAGCTCAAGATGAAGTTGGAGGGTGATTTTCTTTTGCTTTAAGGCCTGCTTTGTAGTTTTAAAGGTATTACTGTTTCAAATGGTGTGGCTCACTGGCTTTGCTTTCTGTCCAGCTTGATTGCTAATGGAGACCTCATAAGACCAGCTTCTCGCCTCCTCATCCCTAGAAAAGCCTTGAATCAGTGGGATCATGTGCTACAAATGGTCACAGAAAAAATAACTCTGAGAAGTGGGGCTGTCCACAGGTATGTCAAAGTAATCTTGTAAGTGGATGGGTTTCAGAATTGTTGAAGGTATTCTCAGGCGTTTCTGAAAGCTGCTCGTCTAAATTTGAATTTTGGCTCACCAGTTAGGCTCTACACATCTGTAAAATACACCCGTTTCTTTATCTGTAAAATGGCTCTATAATAGTACTTACCTTACAGAGTTATTTTAAGGAATAAGATAATCCACATAGTTTAAAACATTCATTGGCATATAATAACACATCAACAAATTTTTATTCTTTTGGTTTAAAGCTAATTAATAAGCAACAGTCTTTCAGTTGAGAAGGACTTTTTTTTTTTTCTTTTTTTTTTTAAGCAAACCAGCTTCTTGACTCTTAATTAACTGACTTTTTCAGGAGACATTTATAATTCTTTGGTGGTCCAAATTATTTGCCTAGCATAAAATAAACAATAGGGTTTAAGAAGGAGGTGGGTTAGAGAGTCCAATTAAATGGGGTTGCCTAAACTTGAGAAATCAAAAGCATTTTTATCAAGTTCTGAAATTTAAGTGAAGATTAAAATCATGGCTTTTAAATTGTGAAGCCTATGAAATTACCCCTTGATGGAGGCTGACTTATTTATATTCTGATAGGTAGGAAGGTTATAAATAATATGTACAAGTAAAGACCATATTAAGAATATACAGATATTCTTAATAATTCATATATATGAGACACAAATATTTGAAACCTAATCAAGAGTTTTCTGGTAGTTTTTAAATTCTGTCTTAACCCCAGTCTCTCTAGCATACTCCACTGGTAGAATACGCTCTTGCTTTCAAGGTCTTATGCATGTTTTCATATCTGTATGTCTATTTATGGGCATATGAAAACACAAATTCTCAAATTATTGCATATTATGTCTTTCAGTTAAATATGTATATAGATTAACTCACATGTATTTACATATATTAATATATATACTTTTATAGCCATTTGAATCTTAAATATAATTAGGTATATATATGAATATATATTTACTACATAGATATATAAATGTAATTGAAAATAATACTTCACATGTGGTAAAATTTTTTTTAAACAAGACTGAAGATTTAAATAAAAACTATTTCTCCCACTTCTGGCTCCTCAGTCTCTCCAGAATTCCTCTGCATTATTCCTGAATATTCCATGCATATGGAAGCACATGCATCTTTTATTTCTTAAAAACAAAAACAAGAACACACATACACATGAATAAATATATAAATGTACCTTTTTTCCTGTAACAACAAATCTTGGAGATTTTTCTTATTAGCACAAATATCTCTATTATTTTTAATGACTACAAAATATTCCGTTTTATGGTTGTACCCTAATTTAACAGTTTTTTCTTGATGGAAATTTAGGTCATTTCCAACCTTTTCTGTTATGTGTACATGTTTTTGTATATAAGCAGAGTTTATCAGGAGGCTAAAGTCTAGAAGTGCAATTGTGTCTAGTGCATTTTAAATTTTGATAGACACTGCCAAATGCCTTCCAGAGTTTGTACTAACTTTCACTCTCACCCAAAGTGCATGAGAGGGCTTTTTTTAAATACTGTCATTTATGCCATAAAACTAACAAATGTCTTATCTTTTCCTTTAGGTTGGATAAAAATAGTATTTCCTTGCTTCTTGCTTTTTATATTTTTAGCTACAACTGTTGAGCATTTCTTATGTGCAAGGTGTTTTTCCAAGTGTTTTACATTTTTAACTTAATTAACTCAGCAACCCTATGAGGTATAAATAGTGTTATTCTCTAATAATAGACATGAAACATGAGACATAGAGGGGGAAAGTTACTTGCCCAAGATTATGCAGGGAGTGGCTAGCAGGGCTGGAATTCAAGCCTAGTTTGTCTGCAGTATGGCTGCAGAGAATGTGCGCTTAATTACTAAATTATTCTCTAAATAAATACCACACATTTATCTTCTATTACAAATGAACTATCTGTCACAGCTTTTGTACGTTTATCTTATTGATTTATAGATACTCTTTGCATGTTAGAGAAGTTTGCCCTTCCTCATATGAGTTTTAAATATGTTTCCAGTTTGTATTTTTGATATTTTCTGTCTTTTTGTGTATAGATATGTTGAATTTTGATGCAGCTGAATTTTCCATCTTGCCTTCTGATCATTAAGTTTTATGACTAGCTTAGATCTTCCTCACTCCAAGATTATAAAAATATTCTTCTATGTTTTCATCTTGTTCTTTTTAATTTCATTTAAACTTTTGATCCTTTTGATTTTATTTTGGTGTCAGGAGAGACGGCAGATCTCAGTAGTTATATGTTGACTTTAATGATACATAGTTGTGTCTTCTGGCATATACATAAATGTAAACCCACTCAATAAATAATATAAAGCACACAAAGATATATACACATGGTTGCATGCCCAGACACACTTATTCAAACACATATTGATAGGAACAGATTCATCATGAAAATAAAATTTACACAAGTACAAATACAGAAATGAAAATATTTATACATCCCCCAAACACTTGAATACTTGGAGGATCTTAATTCTTAATGTGATGCCATAATGAATAAGCTTTGGTTGCTGTTTACTTTGTGGCATTTCCATTTTCCTTTAATAAAGCACTGCAGTCTTATGTTTGGATCCTCTCTGCACCTTAGGATATTTATATATCAAAACCATCGCATAAAAGTTGATGAAATTTCCTGTTTATGTTTTTTATGTTTTGTAGCAAAGGAAGAAAGCAGGTCAACAGAGTCATAGAAAGAAAGGCCAACATCATGAGCTAGAATTTATTCAGTACCCTTTACCTACCTGCAGAGGAAACAAGTAAAATCTTGGCTGTTTCCAGGTCCACAGCTATGCTGCCTTTTAATTTCCAGCCATAAAAGTTTACTGATTCAGATCTTCCTATTTAGAAGAAACATGAAAGAAGAAGAATCGCTGGGTCTAGGCCAGTGCTTCTCAAACCGGGGACGGTTTTGCCCCTTGGGGACACTTGGCAGCGTCTGCAGTCATTAATTTCTGGTAGTCACAACTAAGGATGGGAAGCTTTCGCCTGCAATTCACAGGACAGCCATCCTTCTTCCCCAACAAAGAGCAGTCAAGCCCAAAATGTCAACAGTGTTACTGTTCAGAAACCCTGGTTTAGGTCAAGGCAGGAAAACCTGAACTCTGTCTGGGTGAAGTGTTTGCTGTTTAGACTTGTAGGCCTAGGAGTACACTGTTATAAAGGAAAAGACTGTAGCATCTTTACACTAACTCAAGCTAAGCACATTTCAGGGATTTGAGTGGTCATTTTCTTTGTATTTCATGGCTCTATATGCTATGGCCATTTATAGCATCAGTAAACAAGCAGACAGATCAATGGATGTCTTTTTCCTTTGCAGATGTCCTAACTTTTATTATATAAGTCTGAGAATATTTTTAATTAGTATCTTTAAATCCTTCCAGTTACTAATTCTTGTTTCTAGCCTTCAAAAATATTCATTGTCTTTCTGCTGCAATTTTCTGAGAATCTGTTTTCTTCTTCTTCTTTAAACAAGTTTTGTGAATACTTTAAATCATCTAGAAAATTATCACTATATTTTTTAAAAAGTAACATATTAATTGTAGTTTTTAGCAGCAGTTTTACAGTAAAGGGAGGTTCTTGTGAAATCCCTTGATGCTGGGAAGATGAAGGAAAGCCCCCCCCGCCAAAAAAAAAACACCACACACACAAATGCTATGCAGTTTGCTATGCTTCATTAATCATGGCAATGGTTTCCTTTACCTCCTGCCCTCTGAGTTCTTGTTTTCTGACCTAGTTCTCTGTGTTTGGACGTAATAGTTTGCTCTTACACAGAATGCTGTAAGAGGCTTATCTACCTGACAAATAAATTAAGAAAATAAAATCTAGAAGTACTCACAAAATAGAAATAGAACAGTTCAAGTTACAGAGGCTGAGCTTTACTTAAAGCACGTATTCTGTATAAGTTACATCTTTTTCTCTAAAAGTTTAATATGGCAGCAACAGGGGATGCTTATATTAGATTGTCAGGTTTATTAGGATGAAACACTGTACAGCCAGATAGCAACTGTGCCTGCATTGTAACATTGGCATTTAGTTGAATCTGATGACTTTGGGATATTTATAATTCAATAATTAGGATAGTAACAGATGAGCCAAATTAGGAACAGAATGTTTTTATTTACTTTGTAATTTTAATCAGTTATTTTAATGCTTGTTAAAATGTTAATTGTTGGCATTCATATTTTGGCAGACTTTATACTTTAGAAGGAAAACTGGTTGAGAGTGGGGCAGAGTTGGAGAATGGGCAGTTTTATGTGGCTGTTGGCAGAGATAAGTTTAAGAAATTACCTTACAGTGAATTGATTTTTGACAAGTCAACAGTGAGAAGGTCTTATGGGTAAGTTTTTATCCTCCTTTACTTCTCGATATTTTAGTTGTCACTTGAAATAGCATGTTCTTTTGCTGACCACTGGCATATTTTAAATAATCTTGTTAATCAGTTAGAATGGAAAGCATGTATGAGATACATTGATCATTTTTTTTTTGCCATGATTGGAGATTGAGAACTATTGCACAGTAATTTTGGGGAATCTATGAAAGACTATATAGATTTTTTTATTTAGCATTCTCTTAAGAATTTATAATAAATATAAAAATTTACTTTAGTGAAGAAGGTATAGGGCAATGAGCTGCTATACAACACACATTATTAGAGGTTTTGATAATGTCTTTAACTGTTTACCTGGACCAAATAATTTTTCAGCTGGTGTATATAAAAACATCTAAAAATGTATTTAGAAAACATATTTTATGCCTCTTTGAATAATAACTGTAAAATATAAAAACAAAGTAATGTCACTTGTGCGCAGTAAGTAGAGTGACTGAGTCTATAGTTAATACACACAAAATTTTAAAGATTACAATTTTAATTACACATAATGCACTGTGAACCATTTTTTTTCTATTTGGTGTCATGTGTTTGTGAAAAACGCCCTATTCCAGCCACATAGATGGACTGCAGAGGCATGCTTGGCAAGTACTGGTCCCTCAGCTTGCTCAGGGTGCCCCGGGATCCACCTCTGCTGCATTTCCAGAGATTCTGTGGCTGCTTTGCTACTGAGTACTGACTTTTTGTGGTTTTCTTTGCTAGAGTGGGTGATACTTGCGGAAACAGCAGAATGTCACTAGGTTGTTCTTTATTAATTCTCAATTTGTGAAATCTGATGGAGAGGCTAACCAAGGATTTCTAGATAAGTATTAGATGAAATAAAATTTCAGGGGGTGCTGTTTGAAGCATGTAAGAGCACATAGTTTTCCAGCACTTTATGAGTATTTACCAGTAGGCTTATTGCTAACCATCCTTACCCATCCATGAAATCAGATCCTTCATAGTCTCTGCTAGGCAACACTGGAGTAGTCTTTTGTGAACTTCAGTATTTACTTGATGGCAGCTAAGAAAATTAACTGATAGTGGCCTTTCTCAAACGAACTAGTAAGATTGACTTTTATGTGTCTTATTTTTCAAAGAGGTCCAGTTGGGTTCGGGGATAGATTGTTTCCTAATAATATAGACCTCTGTGAAACAACACTTTTATAGCTGAAAAGCAATTTTTATCCTTGATAATAATGATTGGTTTAGAAGCTCTCTGAATATAAATGCCAGTGTGTTGTTACCATTCTGAGTTTTTATCAGAAGCTGACATTGTAGATGTTTAAAAAATAGACATTTATTGTTTTAAACTCAATCTGGCAAAATCTTACTTAGCTTTGAAAAAATTTAAATTCGTAAAAAAATTGGAAATTGAATAAAAATATCATGAAAAAATTTAAGGTGGTACTAAAAGTTTATTTTAAGCATCAATTAAAATAGTATACAGGAAAACATTAAACATCTTTTGGAATGAAATTGGATATTTTATGGCAGTCTTTGTGAAATTGGAAAAACATCATATTTTTTGTGAAACACTAATGTCAGTAAATAGTTGACTTCCAGGTTGGGATGACAAGTTGAGATGACAATTATCTTGTATTATATATTCTTTATAAATAACACTCATATTTCTAAATTACATTTGTTTCCACAGTCAGAAAGCTTCTTCACTACCTCCTATTGTAGGATCCAGAAAGTCTAAAGGGAGTGTAAGTATCAGATGGTTGGTTTACTCATTAATGTTCTATATCTCTATATAATACAGAGAGACTGTCCTTTGGGTTTCAATTAAATTTGAAGAAATAAAACTTAGCCTCCTTGTGGTATGTAAGCAATTATGTGAAACACACTAGAACATTGGTGTTACAATTAAGGTCTTAAAAGAGAGCTATCATTTTTAAAATATGGATTTTAAAATAGGAATCTTTTGCCCTGTGAATAATCTGACATCCTTTATATCACGTTTACAGTCTGGGCACTAGTACATAAAACTCGAAAAAATGCTGTGGTAGGTCATATTAGTGGTTGACCCAGTCTTGTTCTCTGTCTCTGACAAAGACTAGACAAGAAATTTTTGTAAGAGGCTGGTAATCTTCAGTTATAGTCCTTTAAAAGATTGAGAATCATTTCAAATATTTAGTTCCCTACCAGAATCTTTTCCATCAATCATTCGTTTGTTAATTCAGCAAATGTCTATCAAATACCTGTTATGTGGTAACTGTGACCAGCACTTAATAGGCAATTTTTTAACATCTTTGTATTTTTTTGTCTCTATTCCTCATGGAGATGAGTGTATTTTCTGTCTGTACTTCTCAAGGAGATGAGTTTTATGTCATGCTGGAGGAATGCTTTGACAGTTTTTTTTTTTTTTTCTTGCTGAGGCTTCTCTTTCTTCTTTCTACCTTTTCGATGGAATTGCCAGCCCAGTAGGGATCAGAACTATTAAACATTTCCCCTTTTTGAATTGACTGAGCAAAATTCCTGTATGGATGTTCTGTGAAAGAAATGACTGCTGGGCAATGATATCTCTTTGGTTATATCATGTGAAATTCTTAAAAAAAAGAAAAATAATTTTTCATGAGGCTATTTATGCTGAGCTAAACATAACAAACAACAGACATTTATTACTCATCCATTCACTGAGACTCTCATACTATTTATGACAAAGCTCTTGACCTTACAATTTCATTGAAATACAGAAGATAGCTTGAAAAGGTAACTGACAAGCTATGGTGAGATTGGTAAACATGAGAGAGACAGAAGGAATTGGTGTGCTTTGGCCAAAGTACCTGGAGGAAGCTGAATTTAAGCTATGCCTTTGAGAACTGTTTAGGTTTCAGGCTAAGGTCAGTGAGGGGAGAGGGGTTTCAGACAGAAGGGATGGTATAAGGAAAGGAGATGAGCACTCACCGAAGCAATAATGCTGGCTTTTATCTAGTGAACACTTGAGAGCTCAACACTATGTCAGTGTCTTTACAGACGTGATTTATTTAATCCTCACCCTACAAGGGAGGTACTATTTTTAGTTCATTTAAAAATGAGAAGAGGAAACACAGACAGTGGGAGCAGCACATCCAAAGCCTATAGATGAGCAAAAAGCAGGGGAGAGATTGGGTCCAGTGGCCTGGCTGGAGGGAGCTCATGCTCCTGATCCCAGGGATCAGTGCGTCCCTCAGGATGACTGGAGGGTACATCATGGTATGGATGCTGATGTTCCAAAATGGTAGGTGCTGGCAGTTTTAGATGATCTTGAATGTCAGAATGAAGAGTCTGGTCTTTATTTTTGCATAGAGGGCAGCTCATGAGGGCTTCTGAGAGGCAAGACTGTTAGGAGAGTTAGATACTGAGATCTTTTGTGTGGAGAAAGACTTAACATGGTTGAGAGACCATAAAACATCAGTTATGCAGCGATTGCAAGCAGTAACCTTGGTATAAAGTGATAAGAGCCTAGACTGGGGTACGTGATAGAGGTAGTGGGGGATGATTAATTGCTGTTTGTGAAGAATGAGAGACTTGCTTGGTGATTGGATGCATGTGGTTAATGGAGAGGTTGAAATCAAAGAGCTTGTCTTTGAGCTTGAATGCCTAAGAAGATGGTAGTATCATGGCCAAAAAGAAGGTAGTCAGAAGAAATAATGACCTGACTGATTTCAAACTTTAAGTTGGAAGTGTCATCATGAAATCTAGTAGAAAGTGTTCAGCAAGCAGTTATAAATGGTGGAGTCAGAGGCCTGATGTGGACATCAGATATAGAATTTCAGTTTATCTACATAACAGTCATAGTTGAAGAGCAGACACCTGTCATTGTAGTGTTTCCTCTTAGCACTCAGCACAACCTGAGAGGTAGCAGGCCTCATCATGCTGTTGAGTGATAGGATGGGTGAGTGGGAGCTGGAAAATGAGCAAACAGACACAGTGCTTTCTCTTTGTTTATGGTCTGCTTGGAAGACTGAGGTTAAACAAATGATTCCACAAATCCATATATAATTACAGAGTGTGATGAAAATGAAAGAAAAGTACAGAGCAATATGAGAAACAATCAAAGAAGAACTAACCTAGGTATGTCGGGAAAGGCCTCTGAGGAAATTACCTTTAAAGAAATAGTTTCATTTCTTTAAAAGCAAAGATTCAAAATTACATTTCTATGCTGTGACTTAGAAAAATAGGATGATAGCCAAGTTTGTCCTCTTTCCACAGTGCTCCCAAAACATTCTGTATATTCATGATTCTATTTATGTGCTCATCCAGTCATACATTCAACAAATATTTATCGAGCACTTATTAAGTATCAGGAACTACTCTAAGCAGCTAACAATTAGTGGTGAACAATCAGACAAGATTTCAAACCTGATGAAACTTTTATTCTAGTGTCTGTGGAGTGGGGAAGGTAGAAGAATGGGGGTAGACAGACGATCAGCTTCTAGACAAATATATAAATAATTTCAGATGGAGATAAGTGCTATAATGAAAACAAAATGTGGCCAGGTACAAATTTATATAAAATTCTCTGAAACTGAGAACTGAATGGTGCAGCTAGTCATACAAGATTGGGGCAGGGGAGAAAAGAGCATCCACAGCAGAGCAACAGTCATAAAGGCCCTTGGTAAAGAGCTTGGCCTGTGAGGAGGGCAGAAAGAAAGCCATTGTGCTCTGAGATGAAATTGTGCAGGTGAGCTTGATCCTGAGGCCATATAAAGAGTTTGCATTTTATTCCTTGATGGGACACCATTTGATGATTAGAATAAGAGTATCATATCATTTAATTTACATTTTTTAAAAGATCATTCTGGCAGCGGTGTCTATGGAGAAGTGAGTTGGGCAAGAATAGAAGCAAAAGGCTGTGGGACAGCTAGAGTTTAGGCATGTGACATAAGTGACTTGGACTAGAGGCAGCAGGGGAGATAGATATCTCTGATAATTATTCTTTGAGTATATCTGTTGTCACTGATTGACGTGTTCACCCAATAGTCATTTATTGAGTGCATATTATGTCCTAAGCACTGTTTTAGTGCTTGATGGGGAGGGAGAGGCAGAGAATCCAGAGAAAATACTACATGTTTGGCGCTTACATTCTGGAGAAGGAGAAAGACAAATGCACAATATAGTTGATATTAATCAGGGAGAAGCTTGAAGAAAAATCCTACGAGATAGGGGAAGAAAAAGTGAGAGAGAGTGCTGTATTATCTGGATAGTTAGGGTAGGCCTCTTTCAGAAGGTCCTATTTCAGCAGAGGCAACCCACCAGGAACACAGTAGGTTGTCACAATCTGTTTAGTGGACGTGGGCGTGACTGGCTGGGAGCTGCACAGAGAGAGAATCTTAAGTCGTAATTCCAAAGTCACAAACTCAATTTTATGATAAATATTAATTTACTCTTTTTCTTTAATTAATTGGTTCCCTGGAGAATGTACACGTTTTTAAGATCATTAACTAAGCACTGAGTTGGGGGGAGTTGGAGGGGGTGCAAGTAAGTGAGACCGTGAGAGAGTTAGCTTAAAACTTGGGGAACTCCTGCAAAATCAATGGAGAAAGCACCCCGAAATTCATGATGCAAATCAAAGGGGACACAGAACTGGAATTTTAGGAATTCATGTTTCCACACAGCTTTCTAGGAAATATTGCTTTATTGTGTAATGAAAGAGTGGAGGTGAGGGCCTGAAAGAACCAAAAAAAAAGGAGAGAGAGAAAGCAAGAGTGACAGATAGAAAATAGCCATAGCCTGCACAGGGGACCCCTGCTGGTGCATCAGTGACTTACTGAGCCAGGTCCCACCCACCCTGGCGGTAGGGAGTTTGGAGAATGAGGGAGGATTTCTGGGATCCAGGCAGACCCTTTCGATTCAGCCACGGAACGCCTTGTGCAGAGCAGGACAAGACCAGAAGCCACCCCTGATGCAGACTCCAAGTGCTGGCAGAGTCACAGAAATTAGCAAGTGTGAATGATTTTAAGTTGCGATTCTAACCTTGGAAACAAAATGAAAACAGAAGTGAATCAGTCTTCTTAAGTTTTATTAAGTTGCAGAAATAAACCTGCCAGCGGGAGGCTGTTCTTTAGCAGCGAGGTCACTCCGCGTAGAATCAAAGCACCCTCTAGCGGGAGACGTGCAAAATCAGAGCAGTGTTTGAAAGTTAAGGCCAAGGACTAAGTTGTCTTTTGTGGTTCATACCACCATGTGGCTAAGGCATCTTGGGATTGATCACTTCCAGATTTAAATATTATAATTGCTGAGTTTCTAGTAAAAAGCGGCATGATTATCCAGATATCACAGAGTCACTGTGAAGCAAGATACATTCCGAATGCTCCCCAAACTCCATTTGCCTTGTGGGGAAACTGAGTCCAGCATGGATGCAAGGCCTTTTCCTGCTTGCCCTCACCAGACACACCAGTGCGAGCAATGCCAGCCTGCGTTGGGTCTGGTCCCTGCTCCTCATCCTGCCTGATGCATTACTGAGATGTACACATGGAGAAGGCTGCTCTGGAGGCAAAGCCCTCACAGAACTATTTTAAACTTGCTGTTTTATGGCCAATGTCTCTTTGACATGTCTTCATGGGTTAGAAATGGGTTCCTGTGATAAAAAGAGTAAGTTGGTTGGATCTTGTTGGAAACTGCCTTGAGAACTATTTAAAAATCCCAATTTCAAGGCAGTGAGGGGTGATTGGAAAGCTCTTTTTAATATGTTTCTTTGAGCCAGAGGTTTGCTTTTCCTACCAGATACACGGAGAGGTGTGTAAGGCCAAAGGGAGGACAGTAGTTTTAAGTGTTGCCAGAGTCTCATTTCTGCACAGGACATGCTGTAAAATTAGGCTGCTTTTTGATTCCTTTCACTTTGGGATAAAGCCATACTTTGTCATTTCTGGATGGCTTTTTTAGGGAACTAAACTATATAATAGGTGTTTCTAGTGTCTTGGCGTCAGGAAGCTTCAGTGTAGCCAAAAGATCAGACCTGGGTAACTTGAGACAGTGAATTGCATTATCTGTAAAGTGATGATAATGATACCTATCTATGAATTTGGTAAATATTTGTATTAATGGGTATTTAGCACATAAGAGTTACTAATAAATCGCTTTACCAACTGGCATAGCTGTATGAGATGGCAAAACTCCCCTGTTCCTGTGCTCCCCAAATAGCAACAATTATTTGTGTGTCCAAGTTATAAGTCACATGTGGAAATCCCATAAAAGAAAGGAAAATCGTTCTTTCTCTCTCACTCTCTTTCTTATTTATATATTACCTTTAATTTATATAACTATATAAATAAATGAGGATATATAATTTATACATTTAAAATATGACTTATTGTATATTTGTTTTATAGTGACACTTTATTTGTTTGTTTGTTTGTTTGTTTATTCTCCTCTTTAATCACCCCTCCCATTTCCACTCCTGATGTACAGAAGTTGTCATCTCCACTTAAAGGCTGGATCTCTGAAGGTGGGGCATCTCCTCCCACATGTTCTTGGTGCGCACTGGGGCCTGGTGCCCCTGGGGTCTGGTCCGTGGCTCCACCTGAGGTGCGTGCCCAGGACCTTCTGCATGTAAGGCAGATGTGCTAACCATTGCACTATGGAGCCACCCCCTATAGTGACATTTTAGATGTATCACCATTTTTCTTTTTTAAGAAAAGACAAGCTTTGGCAAACACGATGGCAGAAGACATGAGGTGGGTGGAAGCATGGAGTGGCCACGGCACTGACCCCCTGCCCTCCCCCACCCCTGCCCCGGCATTCAGAGGACCACAGCAGGCGGGTTTGGTCAGTAGGCTTTCCGGGCAGGGTGTCCCTGCTCCACCCCGTCCCTCACCCCAGCCTCGCAGATTTGCCTGAGTGAGCCCAGAACTCTCCTTGGGCCCAGTGAGATGCCAGGACCAGCCATTCTCTTAGCTTTCAGGACAGGTGAGCACCCTGATGAAGGCCACAGTCCTGATGTGGCAGCTCTGAAGTGCAGGAGGTCGTGGGCATCCTCCACAAGGGTCGGGGGAGACTGCTTACAGGTCATTTCTGATTTTGACATGACCTTGAGCAGGTTTGCTCATAATGGAAAGTGATACGCTTCTTCCTACAATATTCTGGATAACAGCAAGATCATCAGTGAAGAGTGCCAGAAAGAGCTGAAAGCGCTCTTTCTCCACTGTTACCCAGTTGAGATAGATCCACATGGGACCACCAAAGAGAAGTTACCTCATATGGTAGAACAGTGGACCCAAGCACACGATTTCCCGCGTCAGCAGATATTCAGAGGTTTTGGATAGCCCGGGTGGTTAGAGAGTCCAGCTCAACGCTTGGGCGGGGGGTGGATACAAGATGTTCTAAAACACCCTCTACCAAAACAACAGTCTGTTTTTCATCTTTTCCACGGCCTTTGGTGATAACCTGGAAGAAATGATCACACAATGAAAGTGTTGCACCCCAGTATCCACATTGTGTCTAACTACATGAATTTGGATGAAGATGGTTTCCTGCAGGGACTCAAGGCCCAGCTGGTATACAGAACGAGAACAGCTCCATGTGGGAGACCTCCAGTTACTTCCAGCAGCTTCAGGGCAAAACCAGCATCCTCGGGTTGGGAGACTCCATAGGGGACCTCACAATGGCTGATGGAGTTTCAGGTGTGAAGAACATTCTCAAGATTGTCTTCCTAAATGACAAGGTAGAAGAGCAGTAGGCACTACCTGGAGTCACTGGATGTGGCCAGAGGCCTGCTATAGTACATCCTGCACTAAGGGGACTAGGTGGAGATGCATGGCCCTGAGCATACTGGTGTGGGCCAGCCCCTAGAGGCCATGACAAGGAGGGGAGCCTCACTGGGAAGCTGTTCTTCCTGCGAGCCGCCTCTTTCCGGTGTGTGCAGAGACAAGTCCAGGGCATCCATGAGCTGCTGGATCCTTGCCCCTCTCTCCTCCTTTCCCTGGTGCCTTTTGTTTGTGTTCTCCAAGGCACGAAGGAGGTTCTGCCAGGTAGGAGGCCCCAAAAGCCGTCCCAAATGAACTGTGGATCTGTAGGATGTTTGCACTACAGGGATCATTTGAGCCGAGGTCTTTTTTTTTTTTTTTCTCAAAAATTTTAAACATGGGAAGCTTTTCTTCAAACAAACTGAATGTATAAAACAGATTGAAATATAAAAGAGGAAAAACCAGAGCTGTTCTGACTTGGGGAGGTGGGAGGGGCAGGGCCTGTCCCTTGGTCCTGCAGGTGCCGGAACCTCTAAGGAGCCACTAGGGCTCCATGGAACACAGTTTGAAAACCACCAAATTAGCTCAGAAGACCCTCTGAGTATAGCCTAACTGAGTCTGTGGGGATCCAAGTGGGCAGGCAGAGTTGTAAGGATGTGTTTCTGACTGGAACGATTTGGCTTTATTCTGATGCAGCTGTTAAACTTGAAATTCAGTTGGGTCTGGGCAAGTCTCTCTGCAGAACTCCTTCTTTAGGGGTCCCCAAAGGGATTTAATTGGGTGTTGATTTTCCCTGGTGCCCTTGGCTCCTGTCCTTTCTTGTCCTCCTCTTGTGGGTCCAGGACCACTAAAATGGATGACTCAAGGGAGGTTGAGGCCAGGGACCTGAAAGGAGAGGGCACCCTGTGGCAAGGTGTGAAGAAGTAGTTTATGGAAAAATAAAAAGTCATGCATTTAAATTATTTCTGGTTTTCTAATTACAAAACAAAATTTCCCTTGCTCTCAATTTAATTTAGTTCTTACAAGATGCTGGATGATTAGTCATTAATCAATAATTGAATGCATGATTGTCAGTTACCAAAGCCATGCTGTACATGGTTATTAGAACCAACTAGTTTTTCTTGATGCTCCACACTCACCCTTTCGAGTGTCCCTATCAGAAATGCAATAAATTAGAACTTCGTGAATATTCAATAAGAGAGTTTTAAAATTTATGAATCTCCACACATTCCAGGATGAAGTTTCTGATTCTCCCTTGTTATATTCCTGTTGTGCATAAGACTTTTCCCAGAGAGCTGTAAAAATTATTGTCCTGAGATCCAGGGTTTCTCATTCCTGACGTTTCATTTTCGTCTTTGGAGGTGTGACTGTGTCTCTGAACATTCCAGTAGGCTTGCTAGAAAGGTTATTCCTCTCCTTCAAGGCTTTTAAAGTTTTAAAATTTTGGGATGTATAGACTTGGTTGAAGATAGACTAGAATATGATCCCTGGCTGATGGTTTTGGAATCAGACAGTGTATGTATGGCATTGTGAGAAAGAATTATTGAAGAAAAGGAAAGAAAAAAAAAAAGAAAAGAAAAAACCAACTCTGGTAGCAGTAAATGCAAGAATTAAATGAAAACTGTATGTTTAAATTGCAGTTGGAATATGAAATTAAATTATGCAAAAAAGTGTTATAGATTTGGACGTTTTCATACTGTTAATAAATCTATTCATAATTCATTTTCTTGTAGGCTATGATAAAATAGCATAAATAGCTTCATTTGTAAGGCTGTGGATTTTTCTGTTTTTAATTGGGTGATGGCTAAAACTATTTAAATGCTTCTGGATGACTGAATATATAAATGTTTAAAATGATCAGTTATAATAGTTTTACTAGGCATATTTGTTTATTTAATATTATTACATTTATTTTCGGATACTAGCGTAGCGCAGATGTTGCATAAAGATTGCACCCAATAAGATGTGAGTTTGATATCATTTTTAAGAAAAAGAAATGATCTCTTTGCTCTTAAAGAAAGCACTCTGACACTCATTGAATAAATATTACATGCCAGGCACTGTACTAGTTACTTTATAAATGTTACCATTTCATCTTCATGAGAGACCTAAAGGCAGGTACATTAACCTCATTCAACTAATGAGGAAACAAGCTCAAAGAAAGTAGGAGTTAGTCCACAAGGTTGCATAAATGGCTAGTGGCAGAGCAGTGTCTCTGAGCCAGGTATTTTGGGTCTCTCAAACTTGCACTCTTTCCACTTCCCATAGCCTGTACACTCAGGTAAGTTTAGTACCTGAGCATCTAAGAGCCAGGGCTGTCTCATTTGGAGGTAATTTCTTGCTGTAACATTGGCCAAGTAGTGACTGAATATCAGCCCTTCTGTTCCTTGAGCACTTAGAGTAGCCACCACTATAGTGGCTATTATGTTGCTCCCCAGGAGCTGTATTTGGGCCAATGACAGGAGTGACTAAAACTCAGCCTCACATTCCTGCTGAGGAGCCAGTGCACAGATGTAAGGTCTTTATTCCAAGAAGCACATGGGGACCAGACCCAACCACCAAAGGTGGCTGCCTTGCAGGAATAAGAGCATGTGGTCTTGAGCTGCTTGGGTCTGTGTTGCTCTGGATTTGTGATTCATAGGGATGAGACCATGGCAGTCACCAAAAGATGAATAAATACTGGAGGATTCCTACAAGCATGTGTATGTCTGCCCAAATGATGATACCTGTAGACTCACAGCAAAAACTAGATAAGAGGTATTTCTAGATTAGCTTATCCGATTGAGGGCTGTCACTATTCTACATTCAATATGCTTCGATAAGGAGTGCGAGGAGGGGATGGTTAAGGCAGAGGACCCACTCTGCTCCTTGCTGGCTGCATGACCTTGGGCAAAGCTTAACTTTTAAGCCTCTTTTCCTCCTCCATAAAGTGGGGTTTTAATAATAGTACCTGTCTCACAGAGGTATGACAATTCAGTGAAATAATTTTACAGAATACCCAGTACATGTTAAGTACTCAATGACTGTTAGTGCTCAACGCTGTTATTTTTCTTTTTCTTCTATTAGACTCTTCCTCTGCTGCTAGTAGGAAAGGTTAATCCAGTAGCACAATCAACACAATACATTCATCTCCTGTTCTTGTCCTGTTTACCACTATTTAATCCCTAGTTAATGACTTGGAATTTGATTAGGAATCACTTTGGGTTCATCAGCCAATAGTAAAGTTTTTAACCTTTTCCCACTTAGGGAAATGATCGCCAGTCTAAGTCAACTGTCGGATCCAGTGACAACTCATCTCCTCAGCCCCCAAAGAGGAAAGGGAAAAAAGAGGATGCGAATTTGGAAAAATCCACGAAAGGGAAGCAAAATGTTAAGTTAAAGAATTCACCACAAACAATTCCAAACAGTGGTAAGTGTGTTGTTATTATTGTATTGTTATTATTGATTATTATTGTCTTAAGGCTGTGATACAATTTTAACTCTTAAATAGATCAGTTTGTTTTTCGGCACCCACAGAAGATACTCCTTATCATCATATCTGAGAGTTTTCACAGGACAGAACTGTGTGTGAGAGGTGCTACTGTTTTTCATGATTAATTTATATTTATAATTAGAGATTATACTCTAAGGATACATGTTTTGATGTAAAATATTTCTCATGGTGGTTTTTTTTACCACCTTGGGTAAATTTTACCACCCTATGCTTAACATGTTTACCAACTACTGCTGACACTGGTGTCTCTTGTTTGTGTGTCTACAACTCTTGTCCATATTCGCTATGAATTACCATTAGTCACAAAAAGATGTTTTACTAATTTTGCTGACATCTACAAGAATACTAAACATACAAAAAATTTTACCAGTAAACGAAAAGTACCAAAATTAGTTATGTATCTTGCATTACCAAGTGAGAGCTAGTATAAAATAATTTTTTAAAATTTTGTATTAATACAATATTTCAGGACAAAAATGTGACGAACTAAGCACACGTTAGTTTTTTAGTGAAGACAGGCTCTTTGCATGTTCATTCCAAGCATATTCTCAATGAGGCAAGCACGTGAGAGTGCAACAATGCTGCAGGCATGGAGGGCTGGCTGGGACACAGCGCAGTGGAGTGACTGCTTCTTCACCCTGTGACCCACTCACATACCTTGCAGAAGGACATATTGGGGTGCCCAGGAAGAGGGTAAATGGGATAAGGTTTCAGATTCACAACCAGAGCTCCATCTTCTGTCTGGAAGCTCCTGGTCATTTCAGAGTCTATGTGAAGAGTCACTTTAGAATTACAGCTAATACGGGGTTCACAACTGAGGAGAGAGCATGAACCTACGTGAGGGTTTAGAGGACGTTACACAGGTGATTAAAGAGTCCAAAAGAAAGATGTGTTGAGACCAAGTTAAAAGAAGAGGCTGAATGAATGAATTAATTACACAGAGAAGAAAGAGTGGAAGAGGGTTTAAATCTTCAATGATTTAAATTATGCAGATTAGCTGGAAGTTGAGAGTCCTTGATTCTTGTGCCAATTCTGCTCTTGACCTTGGCAAGTCACTTAATTTTTGGGGGCCCCATTAGCCTTCTACAAAGTGTGGGTTTATAGTAAGTTTTACCTTTAAAGTTTTGCTTATCTTTAAGTTTGTGTAGTTCTCTTTATTGACCATGAAATCCAGAGGCCAAGTAAAATGCAGTCAACAAATGTTTATTGAATGCTTATTGTATGGCAGACACCAAAGGGAAAAAAGCTAGTCTGGAACAACATGCCATACCTTCAGCATTAAAAATATTTATTTTAATCAATATATACTAGATTGTGAAGCTACCAAGGCTATGGGCTATGCCTTACTAGTTGTTTTTTGCTTTTAATCCCCGACAACTTGCACAGTTCTGATACATATGAGACCCTTAATAAATATTGAGGAATGAACGATGGAAGTTACAAAATAGATAAGTATCTGTAATACTTTAAAACCCACAAAGAAACAGGACTCATTTTAAACCTTTCTGAATTGATTAAGGAATTTTTATAAAATGTTACTTGCTTATTTTCTGCAAGGCTCTCATTAGCTTATGAAAATCTCAACGCCTGCTTCTCATATTTTTTTTCAAGTTTCCAGACGTAGTAGTTGTCTCTCAGTAGAAAGGGAAACCATTCTCTTGTCAGGTATCTCATTTGTAGAAACTTGGGAACACGAGGCAGTATCAACATTTCCCTCTTTCACAGGAAAATAGCTTTTATTAAAAAGTTGAATTATTAGTACTTTTGCTTTTGTGGCAGTTCACGAATAGTTTGCAGCAAAAATTGTATCTGTGAAGATAAAAATAAAAAATATGTTGAACACTGAAGCAAGTCATATTTTACAAGTGCTAAGAAAGGTTAGAAACCCTCAGCTGGTCTTTCCTTGTCTTTAGAGAATCCTGCAGTTGTTTCAGATAATTGCCCATTTTTAATGTATATTTTCCAATGTCGTTTTATAAGGTACAGATTATGGGGTTTTAACTGCTGGATCTCATTGTTATATAGAACAACTGCTGGTGTTTTTCAAATAAAAGTTTTGGAGACCGAATTTTTTTCCCAGTAAGAGGCTTATACCCCACTGATCTGGAAGCATATGTATGCGTTTAGATGATGCATTTTGTATTTTTTCATCTTGATTAAACGGAACATACTACCTGGAAAATGAATCTTGCCTTCCAAAATAATTTTCCAGGGAAAATAAGACAAAAATGTTTTTCTGCAGTTCATTAGATTAAATCATCACTTGGTAAACTTAAGGATATTAGTTTAAATCAATAATTTTGAAAACTGAGCTATTTCTCTTTACCAGATGTCCCTCCAGATGTCTTTGGCTATAGAAATGCCCCAGGTTATAATTTCAAAAGTATCTCTCTCTCTCTTTCTATTTCTCTTTTTCTGTAATTCAGCCTTCATATTCATTTATTATTGCTCTTGCTTTCTGCATTAGTGTCACTTATTTTAGTAATTAGAACCAAGTGTGTGCTTTTGGACAGAGGCTACTTATTCTGTAGAAAGGTAAAACCAATTACTACTTGAAGCAAAGTGAAAGGGAAGGTGTGTGGTGGGTGAGTCAAGACAATGGGTAAAAAAAAAATGCAAGAATTTAATACTGTATATCACATTTGAAAATTGCTAAGAGTAGATCTTAAAAGTTCCATCACAAGAAAAAAAAATGTTTGTAACTATGTATGGGGACAGATAATAACTAGACTTATTGTGGTGATCATTTCATAATGTATATAAATATCAAACAAATTTTAGAGATGATTTTAGAGATGAAACATAGTTTGTTCTACTTAAAAATATTTAAAATTTGGAATTGAGTAACCTCTTCAATTTTATTCAAAAGTGTTAAATTTTAGAGTAAGGGTGAATATCTCTGATTATTTCATCATATGTTAAAGTGTACAAATTTTTGGCACAGTGTTTTTTTACTGTACTGTTCTCATATTAATTAGAAAAAAGATTTGTATGCTTTCTTAATTTTTTTATAATTAAAATTATAGTCATAAAATTTGCCCTTTTACTGCTGATATTTACTGTTTTCCTGGTATCTAATGCTGTATGAATGAGCAGTGCTGATATCAGTCTGTAGATGGCAACCTGGGTCTAATTTTATTTCTTTTGCTTTTTTTCTTTTTTTTTCCTCCCCCTGACTGTTTCTCTCTGTAATATTAAAGCTTAATAATTCAAGCAGAGCAGTGACATATTTCTTCAGGGAGACAAATCCCATTTTCTTTTGGTAGCCAAGATGCAAAGTAAGATTGGTTGGTGATTGATGAAGTTGAGTGTGAAATGCATTTTTAGTGCTGCATTTAAATACCAGCTTAACCGGCCAGCCCAGCGTATGTTTTCGGCACACTTTCCACTTGAGTTGCAGTGCCTTGGGATATGTTTTAGAGGGTGTTAACTAGCTACACTCTCCACTATGAGCAAAGTAGTAATGATAATTGCTTTGAGATAATATTTTGGGATTGGTTATATTCACTGATATTTTAAATATTTTTATAGGAAAAAAAGTCAGTGTTTTTAATACCCCTGGAACACAGGAAGTATAGTGAATTTAAGGCTCCTTAGAAATATTGGAAAGGCTGCAGAGAAAATAGACTGGTCTGTGTTACTATGCTTTATGTAGTATTGATAATTTTAAAT
Organism: Cynopterus sphinx; assembly: GCA_030015415.1. NCBI lineage: Eukaryota > Metazoa > Chordata > Mammalia > Chiroptera > Pteropodidae > Cynopterus > Cynopterus sphinx. Next base: position 64,821,905 of record CM057387.1, on the reverse strand, counting down.
ACTTTTTAAAAGTGAGTATTCAAAGGTAGGCAGAACCAAGTCTTGCTTCTTTTGCATGATGTGCTTCTCCAACGTGGGTGTGTGCACAGGCACACGCACATGATCTAATAGCCTTGATGTAGTTCCTGGCTCATTCTCAGCATCGTTCTGTGATAGCTCCTAAGGAACTTCTGTTGTTTAGACTTCTGATGAATGATAGTGAGCAGGTGCGGCTCCTGGAAACGATGTCGGAATATTATGACCTTGCTGGGTGACTGCCCTTGAGCAGTCATGCGCTTGAATTTTCTAATAGCTACAACCTGCTCATGGCTTGCCGCATCGCCCCAAGCATGAAGCATTACTGCAATCCATCCTCAAAGTCAGATTGCGGGGCCTTGAAACTTGAGCTTCTTTGATTCAGCTAGTGAACCAGCTCAGGCACTTACGTGGTTCCCATCACAAGGGACTGACTCTGAAGATAAAATAGGAAGAACACATTTTCCAAATGTGCTCTCCCAAGTCTCACCCTCTAAGGGATATTATATACTGGAGGAAAGTATATGAGAAGGCACTAAGGTGACTGACTTCAAGGTGACTTCACAAAACAGGGCCCTGGATTTCTTTAATTAGCGAAAATAAGATTCATGATGCATGTCAATGCCACCACACTCACCCTAGGACAGAGAAATATACAGGTCTTCAAGTCCTTTGTTGATTGTAACTTCCCATCTCAATGGCAGTGCATTATTAGTATGTTAAAAATTTATACAATAAGGATTTTTTTCATGCCTCATGATCCTGTTACAACCACATATTTTACAACAATATTCTAGTACTGCAAGGGGTTTTAGTCATTTCTTGAAATTTTATTGTGGGGTTCAAATTCTATCAATAGAAATTAGTATAGTTTGCTGTTCAGTTTTGTGCTGAAAGATTGAAAAATTAGAGGCTGGCTGAATCCTAGTAAGATTTTTATCTTGATTTGAGAGGAGTACAATACAAGCCCTTTCTCAGAATATATTCTTTTCACATTCTGCTCTCTTATACACTTTGTACACTGGATGGAGAAGCTCTGTGAGAAAAGCTTTTTCTTTTTCTTTTTCTTTTTCTTTTTCTTCTTCTTCTTTTTTTTTTTTTTTTTTTTTTTATCCCTGATACAGGGTTGAGGTCTCTGTAATAAACTTCTTTCAGGGGCTGCTTTTTATGTAGCCTAGGGTTGGGGTGTGAAGATACTTTTTGTTTGCAAAAAGAGAAGTTTGTGAGCTGTTAAAATTACATAGGCATTTCCAAACCTTTGGAAGATTTTATTTCAGAAAGTTATTTTAAGTAGGTGTTTTGGTACTCAACATTTTCTGTACAAGTAGCTCATATAGTTCTATAGAGTCTATCATACATGTTAACTTTTGCACTGAACTGATGATGCCATGAAAGTGACCTGCAGTGTGAAATGCAGTTCCTATTGGAGAAATGAACTAGAAGTTCCATTTCAGAATTCCAAGAACTCACATTACCCTGCTGCCAAGGGATGCAGAACTGTCTTAGGTCAAATTGCTGGTGTAGATCAGAGCCATGAAGTGAAGGATCCAAGAAGGTTCGGGTCAGAGGAGGAATGTAAAGGTTGAGGGGCTGGACCTGGAAATACACTGGGGTCTGGGCTGAGGTTCTTTTATTACTTTATACCTTATAAGAGGATAACGTTAGGATCGTCTCCTCTTTACTTTTCCCCCAGCTTCAAGACTTTGGCTTGTCAACCTCCCTTTTAATAGATGTAACAAATTACTTTTAAACAAGAGCTCTTTCCTTCTTGACCCATCAAGGACTCCAACAAATTTCATAGTATTTCCTTGATTCTGACTCCAATGTTAGCTCCGAACTTTTCTTAGTATAGAATAAAGAAAACTGTAGCTTAGCTTAGTATAAAGAAAACATGGATCCATATCACTGGTGAGTTTCTGACCCACCAAAGACTAATGTGTGATTCATCTACTTTTTAAGAGGAAACTGAAACTGAGTTACCCTAGCTGAGCATTTCATCATTGGCGGTAGGGCCCAGACTGAGGCTTGGTTAGGGAGTGGTCTGAAGTCAGAATGTCTGTGAGATGCTGATGGCAGGGGCAGGGGTCGGGGAGGTGAGGTGGGGATGACAGGATGACAGAGAGGAGGAAGAAGTAGCCATGGGATTTATTACTATTCCTCCTTCCCCAACTTCTTCTTTCTTTTGCCAACCTGTGGTGAAATAAAACCCAGATAGGGACCTGGTCCATCAGAGCAGGGATCCCCAACCCCCAGGCAATGAACTGGCCTGTTAGGAACTGAGCTGCACAGCAGGAGGTGAGTGGCAGGCAAGCCAGCAAAGCTTCATTTGTATTTGCAGAGCTGCCCAGCAATAGCCTCACCACCTCAGCTCCACCTCAGATCATCAGGCATTAGATTCTTATAGGAGCACTGGTCCATGGTGCCAAAATGATTGGAGACTGCAGAGAATCAGTGACTCTTTGGTCGTTGTTCACATGTGAGACAGAGATAGATAAATACTCAGCAGAATATCCTGCTCAGAGTAGCACTTGGCTTTGTGTGTATATGTGTGTGTAGGTCCGTTATGCCTACATTTGTAGTGACAATTGAAATTAAAGACTAAAAAAAATAAACAAACAAACAAAACACTAAGTAGTGGTACAATTCTGTTCAGAACATCTCAATTGTGGATTTTAATCTGATACTTCGTAAGCTTCATGTACCAATCCTCAGAATTAAATAAATAGCATTTACCTAGTTTTACAAATGGGGGGAAAAGGAGAGACAGCAGTTATCCCAGAGTCAAAGAGTATATCAATGTCTAGTGATTTCTGGAAATTACCATTCTGACATATGGCTAGCTAAGAGGCAGACATACCCCTTTGATTCTTTGTAGGGGAGTGAGGGAAGCCTCCACGTGTATGTGATGTAACCTGTCTCCCTTGAGTGCTAAGTGCGTTGACGTATCACAGTTGACCCTGAAGCTTACCTGAGAGATTGTGAGGAGTGCCTATTTTTCCCATCTTCAATTTTTCAATATTTTATATTCCCTTTGTAAATGGGATGATCGGTTTGAGCCATTTCTGTTTTGTAGGCAGTAGGAGTGAGTTATTAATAACAAGGAGGTTTTTCTCTTCAGCAATGTGTGGTAGTAATGGGTCTCCTCTACTCTTGAACAGACCAGGCCAGGACTGAGCTTCAGCATTTAGCATTTAGTCTTCAGTCTTCAGCATTTAGATCCATTTTTTTCAGGTTTGGGAATCTTGAAGAAGGTAGGTATTTTCGAGGCCAACCTCTATAGTTTATTTATCAAATGACAAAATTCTATATATGGGTACACACACACACACACACACACACACACACACACACACACACACACATCCCTGAATATCTTAGGACTTAAATTCTTATAACCCAAGCCCTTCTCTGCATCTGGATTTCCTTCCCCATGTTTCATGAGTCTTTAGACTTAAGAAGCCCACTCCTGTTCCTAGAATACTACTTCCGTTTCTTTCAGACAAATATACTAAGCGTTTACCATGCACCACACACTTTGCTAATCACCAGGTAACTCCATTTTCTCTCTTTCATACTAGCTGCCCAGCACTTACACATTTTCCTCCAATAGTCAGAATCATATCTTTATCAGTAATTTTCCTCGATGAAGGAGAAGCAATTTCTTTCTTCATTTCAATGACCGAACTCCATTTACCACTCGTAAATGTCAAACTGTTTATGTTGTAAGCACTGACATGTTTTTCCTTCTTGGAAGTAAGTCATCCCCTAGGCCTTTATATCAATTTTGTCCGTGTAGAAAGTAGCAGCACAGAATCAGAGAACAAGGCCCTATCTGTTTAAATGTGTTCAGCATGATGTCTGGAACAACTACTAAATACTACTCGGTACTAAACACAGGGGGGAGATATTTCCCCACCCATGTAACATGCTGGTGTCTTTTGTAGACAATTGCCTATTTTATATATGAATTCCATTTTTAACCTGCTCAATTACTCTAATTGTTTTTTAAATAAGATATAACTCTTATTGCAAATCAGCATGCAGTGTTCTATCACAATGTGGGTAAAGGAAGATATGAAGTGCTTCTGAACTTTGCAGTTTTAAAACTCTCCATTTATTCTTATCTTATGCAATTGGATAATAATAATACCAAATTGTTTCTGGGAAATTGGGCAAGCTTTCATTCCCTTCAAAATGCCATAATAAAACCACTTTTCACTGGGAGGTCTGTAAAGCTGACAGGTCTCCTCTGCCACACTGCACAGGTTGAGAGCATGTGTCTGTCACCTTTGGACCAATTGTAGCTAGATTTCTCCCAGGCTTTGTTTTGCTTTGTGGTAAGGGTGCCAATACAAAGGTGGTGTCATTTTATGAAGGGTGCTGTGCCATACTAAGAAACAGGGAGCCTTCACCCAAATCACTTCTACAACCTAGGCTGGCAGCCCAGTGCCTGCACTGCTCCACGGCCTCTTGGGGACTGTACAGCGTTTCTGGAGGGTCTAAAGGTAGAGGTTCTTGTCCAGGGAACTTACTGTCATTTCCTAAAGTGGGTTCCATGGAACAGTAGTGTTATGGGCTCTTACAGATATTACTTATAATAAGAGTTCCATGCTCAAATATAAATGTGCGATTATACAAAAAATTAAGGCATTTTCTTTGCTACTGGATTTCTCAGAGCCTTTAGTATGGAAATAGTCCATGTTTTTTCAGACTCTGGGTCATTGTTACCTAGAAGCCTGTGGCAGGATTGTTGTTCTCTAGAGTACAATTTGAGAAGCACTGGGGTCCTCAGTGTGCTTCCTTGCTGCTTCCTTGAAGGTTATAGGGCATGGGAGAATTTCTGATGAAAATTAAATGAGACACCTTTTCGTGTGGTTCTGAGCAGACCGCTAGCTAACATAAACAACTCACATTTTCTGTTGTTTATTCTGTGCCAGGGACTAGACTGAGCATTTTGGTATACAATATCATTAATCTTCATATCAGTCCTGTGATGTAGGTGTTATTATCATCACCCCATTTTACTGATGAAGAAGCCGAATGACTGAAGGGTCAAGAAGTTTGCACGTGCTCAAGTAAGCAGTCAATAGTGGAAACTCAGACTCACTGCTTCAGTCTATAAAGGTTACTGTCTTGGCCTCCATTAACTCGAATTCAGGCAGTGAAATTCTGGATATGTGCCCCTCAGGGCTATAGTCTACTGTCCCCTTGATTAACAATAGTGTATGAATTCACAATGGTGTGTGCACTATTCATATTTATTAGTGATACATTTATTAGTGATGGGAAAAATAAAATTGACAACATACTCTTAAAAACTCTCATGTTCAGGCAGATTGAGGAATTGTAACAAGAGGCAAGGTTACTGTTTGTTTCGTACCCCGACTTGCCAGGTTTTGTTCCCTTACTGGTTATGAAGGGATTTAAAGAGATTTCATGTCAGTGGGAGTGAAGGTATAACACCCTTACTGAGTAAGATGATGGTTCCAGAGTCAAGGTGAGGGAAACTTTTCCTCCATGGCCCCTACCGTAAGTCTGGTACCCCCTCTACTGATTAAGCATCCTCTACCATTTATTATCTACCATTTATTAATCCCATACACATATACACAGAGATGATACGCACATGTACACACCCCACTGCCACTCTTACACCATCTTATTTGGCATCTTATGTTTCTTTTAAGTTGCATTTATAGATAGAGACCACTCAGCCACTGGCAAACGGTTGAAATTCTAGGTTTCCAGAACAGGATTTCAAAAAGAGTTCTCTTATGCTTAGTTAATGACCAAATCAAGCTCTTCTAAAAACAACCACACAAATGGATCTTGTTTCTGAAGTCTGTCTTGAAGTACAGGGACCAGAAAGTGGACCGTTGATACCGCTTTACAAAATATATAGAGCAAAACTCACTGGGTAGCCTATGAGTTTCATTTATTGTTTTTTTCTTGCAACACTCCCTTGTGGAGCCCTCATATCTTTAGTTCCAGTCTGCAGATGTTGCTTCCTAGGCCTTGCAGTACATATGTTGTCTCAGATGTTCCTTTACAATCATTCCGGGCATTCCTTGTGCTTATTTTCTACATGGATCTCAGTTTCAAGGTCTTAGGCCTGTCTCTTTGTTGATTGACTCCAATTTTGCCAGAATATATCTCCTAGTTGTTTCCTGAGGATGAGTGGATCGATGGGTCATGAGGTTTTGAGACTCAGTGAAAGGAAAGTCTCTTCCTGTTTCTCTGCTTCACTCACACCATTCTATCCTCAGTACTACCCAGAACACTTCTAATATCAGATGTGTGGATTTTTTTCCCCACACCAAGCAATTCTCCGGTTGCTTGGTACCCTACAATTTAATTCAGTTCTGACACTACCTGGAGCTTGCAAAGGACCCTAAAGGTTAAGGGCTCCGTCTTACAAGACTGCCTCCTGCCCCACACTTCAGATGCCAATCTCAGATCCAGGTTGTTTCCTGTGCTTCTGACTCACCCGTGATGAATCCACCACTACTTCCTTCACCCTTGGGTTCAGTAGTTTGCTAGAGCAGCTCACAAACTCAGGAAGACAGTTTACTTACTAGGTTAAAAAGGACAGGACTCAGGAGCAGACAGATGGAAGAGATGTATAGGGCAGGGTGTAGAGTGTCCTCACCCTTCCAGCAGCTCCTTGTATTCACCAACCTGGAAGCCTTCCAAATTCATTTGCATAGGTTTTTTTAAATAGAGGTTTCACTACATAATCATGATTGATTAGATCATTGGGTAGTAGCGATTAGCTCAACCTCCAATCCCCCCCGCCCCACTATCCCCAGAGGTAGGAGTGGGAGAGGTGGGTGCTGAAGGTTTCTATCCTCTAATCACATGATTGGTTCTCTTGGCAACCAGCCCCAATCCTTTGGAGCTTTTCTAAAAGTCACCTCATTAGCATGAACTCAGATGTGGTTGAAAGGGCTTGTAATGAATAATAAGAAATTTCTTTCACCTTAGATCTGGAGTTATTTTAGGAGCTGCAATTATTTGAGTTATAAAGTTATTTGAGGATCTGAGGACAAATATTATAGCAAAAAATGCTCCCATTCTTTTTTATCACTTAGGAAATTACAAAGATTTTGAGTTGTGTGTCAGAAACCATGGACAGGCTGAAATGTATTTTTTATTATATCACTATCACATTCTGCATGTCTGATAATGTCTTCATCATACTCTCACATTTAATTTTTAGTTTGGATAGACATGGGATTCTTGGTTGGAAATATTTTTCACTCAGAATTTTGAATGCATTAACTGGATTTTTACTTTTGTTGTTGCTATTACGAAATCTGATGACATCCTCATTTCTGTTCATCTTAATTTGGGTTTCCCCAAAACTTTGCTTAATAGTTGAGGATCTGAGGAAAAGGACTTGGGTACAAGTAATTTATTTGGAAGGTGATCCCAGAAACCACGGGCAGGTAAGACATGGAAGGGAGGACATCAAATAGGAGAGATCCTCTCTGGGCAACTGGGACTGAATCTTGCTGGAACCCTCTGAGTGTGTGAAACACAGCTCATAATTGTCCCCTGCAGCAGTGAAGAAACTGGGATCTTTGTCTGACAATTCCTGTCCTGCATTGGTTAAGAGTTTTTCTTGGAGCTATAAATTCCTAGTACGGTGGTGTGTCCCACACCATGGCTAAACATGCTTCAGTGGTCAGAGAAAGGCCCAAGAATCTCAGAAACATGAGGTAGAAAGCCCTGGAAGTATATGGGAACTGTCCATTACAGCTGTAACAGACTTCTGGGTCAGGCTACAAAGATACGGACGGGGCTTAGAATAGTATTTTCTGGAGGAATGGAAATTTTGAAGGCCTGCTGTAGACAAGGAGAAGAATGATGATGGACTTGATAGTCTTTGACAGTGGGATACAGAGGAGAGGACAGATATGAGAAATACATAAGAGAAAAAATGATTATGACCTGAGATCCTATGGGAAGGTATGAAAGGGTAAACGGGATCCAAGGGTACAGTGAGCATTTTGGCCTGGGTAACAAGGGAGATGATTGGTGTCATTAACTTTTAGGAAATGTGGACATGAGGAGAGAGAAATGTGCATGTTGAGTTAAATGGATCTACGTGGTACTTGTGGAGGTGCACATGGATCAGCTAAAAGCGAAAAGATGTAGATCTTGGGATTATTAGCCAGTAGATGAGAGTCAATGCCAATGGGAAGGAGGAGATGCCCTAAGGAAGACCGTAGCCTTTGAAGAGAAGAGGCAACCCTGACTCAGGAGCGATTACAGAAATAGGATGTGAAGACATAGGAATGAAAAACTTTTGTATAACACTTGTATCTTGAATTACCTCACTTGTTTTATGAGGGGTAGGTATTATTTTTAAATAGAAGCTATACTATTTATAAATGAAAATTTCTGTTTTACAGATCTGAAGACTAAGGTACAGAAAAGTTTAGTATCTACCAGCCCACAGCAAGCCAGAAGGCATTTAATAAGTGGCAGCTATTTATCTCCAAGGTATCAGAGAATTTTAACCAAGAACTTTTTGCCCCCAAGTTTAGAGTTCTTCCCATGATTACAGTGGTCTTAATCAGATTTATAGTTGTCTATGGCCTAAATGTGTTGGAGAGATTCTGTGTATGTTTTATGTAAAACTAAGACCAAATGCAAGGCACTTAACCCTAAGTCCTATCAGTGCAGTGATCTTCCATACATTGTACCTTGTGCAGTGTTATAAATCTTGTGAGCATCGTACCAGGAAAAGCAAGAAAGCATTGATATTTCAGATCAAAAACAGAGGCAGAGTCATTCTGTAGTGTAATTGAACACCAAAGGATAATAGTAAAAAAAAATTGATTTAAACTGTACTTAATGAGGGATATGAAGAAAATGATAGTTCAGAACTCTAAAATTGTTTTTTTATATGAAGTGAAATTTAGCAATCTGAAAATAAATGACTATTTCTCTATAACTGTAAAACCACCAAAAAGGTCCAGTTGAAAGAATAAGTAGTTCCCATGTCAGACTGGCCCAAGAATGTATTAGGAACAAAGGGGAATAATGGCTGTATTTATTAATAATAATAATAATAATAATAATAATAACAGCATCATTTAGCCCTCATTGATACCAAAGTTCTCAGTAACTTTATCTAATTTTGGAATGAGTGGTGTGGGCTGTCACTGTTCTGGGAGACAAGATGAGCAGCCATCCGGGACAGAAACTTAAAAGGAAGCAGTGAACATCATGATGGACGAATGGACTCTGTATTTTCTCCAGTGCTTTCTGTGTTAGCTGGTTTGAGATTTATTACATTTTCAATTTGGTAAGATTTACTAACAAAACAGAGTTCCAGATCTAATTAGTCCACAGTACTCAATAATGTTTAGATGAATGAGGCCATTCCGTAGGAATTTTTATTTTCTGAGCAAATCTCAGACAGAAGGGACCAAAGAATAAAAAGTTTTTTTAGTAGGTAGATGGAGATAAGGCAGTTTTTTCATTTGTGAAGCAGGTTTCAAACCTGTTTAATTTTTAGAAATTAGTTGGGAGAATAATCAAAATCTCTTTAGACCTTATTCTCAAGTTCACCCTGAAGTTATAATTTAGAAGCATGATTATGGTTATTTAGCATTTTTATGATAATGGAGCATTAATGAAAATGAATGAGAAAACACTTTTATAAAGTAGGAAGTGCCTAAAGAGGCTTTTGGTTAATAACACTATCTATTAAGGAGACATGCATTAGTTTGGACTGGTTTCCAAGCCAGAAATGAGGATCTTGAATACCTAGAAATAGAGACCCTGGAGATGGGGAGGGATTATAAAGGGGACCCATTATTAATTCATGGTTCCCTAGGTGGCTGCTCTCTCACTGCTTCCCCCTCCTCTTCCAAGACACAGTTGCTGCTCTAGTCTGAAGCCCAAAGCTGAAGAAGTCTTCGAAAAATGATGAAGTTAAAGGTCAGTAGGATTAGGAAGAAATAGAAAGGAGACAGGAAGAAAAGGTCAGCTAGGCAGACAAAATCATTTCTTCTAATAAATTTTTTTAAACTAAAAAGAACCTTAAACATTCATTCTCTTTTACTCTAGTTAGCTTCTAGATAGTCTCCTTACTTCACCTTGCTCCATCACATTTTATATTGTTAGCATGAGGAGTACTCTTCTCGGAGGAGAGGCATAAAAATGAAGATTAAAATTGAATTGGAGACACAAAAGTGCCTCTAGATAAAGGTGATGCAGGACAGGGCCAATTCCCCTGAATGTGGGGAGGCTAAGCCCTGCTCTGAGAGAAGAAGAGGGTTCTTGGAGGAGAGTGTAGAAAGAATTCCAACATATGACAAAGTTAGAGTCAAAAGGAAAGTTTATTGGAAAAGGGGTAACGCTCTGTAGACAGAGCATGGTCTCCTCTCAGAGGCAGTGAGAGAGCCTAAGGGAGACTCAAGGGCCAGAGACAACAGACAGAAATAAGGACGGTGAGAGAGAGAGAGAAGGCACTGAGAGGGACCCAGGGGATTTCAATTTATATATTATTCTTTAGTTCCTATGAGTTACAGTTTAAAGACTCTTTTTACCCATGTCCTTTGATATGGACATACAGTGAGGAAGGATAAGAGTTTGTAGTGTGAAAAGGTAGGAAATTGTAATGTGAAAGTCCTGCAGGGCAATTCCTAGCCTTTAATCCATAGGTTCCCTAGTGGTTTTAGCCATAGGGAATGAACAATTTTATTTTGTGTAGGGTAGCCACTTAAAGACTCTGTGTCTCCTGTTTCACCTTCACAGCCGTGGGAAATGGGTTGTCAGCAATCCCAGCAGAAATCTTCCTTTGTTCTGCAGGTGTCCTCCTGGCCTGGCTGCAGGGCTAATCAGCATATTGTAGTCTCTGAATGTGGCTTGATTTAACAATTTAGTTCTCTTGCCTCTTCCTTATATTAAAGGTAGGATATTGCAAGTGGCAGAATGGAGTACAACATGTAAAAGCTTAGAGAGAGGAGAGAAAGGTTAAATCTGACTTCCAAGATAGGGAATTGATGTTTATTTGAAAGAGGAATTTCTGGGCATAGAATTTGGAGGGAAAAAAAAAAATAGAAAACCAGGACTTATTTCAGCATTTAACTCTCTAATGCATTTTAAACTCAGAGTAGTTGAATGTTACTTAATCCTCCAAATTAGAATAGTAATGTAATATGAGCAGGGAAGGGAAGATGTTTAGAAATTTTTTATTGGACAATGGAGAATTGCTGTAATCCCCGCCCCCCTTTTTTTGGTGGTGGTAGGGAGGCTTTTCATCAATGGTCTAATCTTACAATGTTATTTTTATACTCTTTCTCAGATTAGCGCAAAATTTCCCATGTACTCTTCTTAAAAATCACAATAGTGACAGTGAACATCTCTGTTTACACTAAAGGCCACCGTTCCCCGCCCCACCCCCAAAAGTGTGACTTTTCCTTAAGGTGAGTAATAGACTTTCCTTTTTCACTATTATACATCTCTCGCTAAAGACCTTCACATTCTCAACAGCTTCCTTATGGACATGACATTGGAATTCGTTTCCAGGATAACCACTTCTCTTAGTTAAAGGTCCATATTTCTTACTACTTGAAATTCCTACCTTGATTTCTCACAGGCACCCTGCATACCTATGGTTAAAAAAAGGGGGTGGGGGAGAGAGTGTGTGTGTGTATTTTCCAAGCCCCTAATTGCCTCTGCATACTTGGTTTTCCTCACATATTTCTTGTCTTGGGGTACCATCAAGCTAGACACCAAGATCTGTGTTGGTGGCTGGGGGTTCGAGGAAGAGTACACAGTTTCTATCAGTTTGCAGTGATAATTCAGGACGTGAAAAGGCCCAGCCCCATTCTATTCTAATCCCTGCTGCTGTCACTCTTTCCATCCTTTTAATCTTATTAACTTTGAAGTTGTTCTAGACTTTTCCTGTTCTTCATTCTCCACATGCAATCAGGGATACTTTGCATTGATTTTACCTTCTCAGAGTCTCTTAAGTTTGGCCTCTCCCTCTCCTAATTTAAGCTCCTATTTTTCACAGACTCCTGAAGCCTTCTAGGTGGTCTTCCGAGCGCCTCACCATCTATCCTTCCTAGCTCTGCCAAAGTGGTATCCTAAAAACGAAACGCCCTTCTAATGAAATTCCTTCTGAGGTTTCCCACTCTCAGCCTTTCTGTCCAATCTCATGTCCCACCAGCCTCCTATGTGCGCACTGGGGCATGCAATACTTTCTAAGTGTCTCGATTCCACGAACCTTTTCCATGGCCCTTTGCATGTGCCTGAAATGCCCTCTCAGATCTTGTCAACTTCGTTCTCTAAAAGACTCACTGTGGCATCCTCTGTTCTGTAAACTATCCCAACCCTCTCAGAGTGGAGCCTTTCCTCTGTCTGCCTCCGCAGCAGCAACCGGCTTGAGGGTGGAGAGGTTTACAATGGTAAAGGGACCGTTAGTTCTCATGCCCTTCTTCCTCATGGGTTCCTGAACAGGCTAAGAGCTGGCACTCATTGTTATTCTTACCTCTGTGAGCCATCATCTGGTTTCGTTTCTAGCATGTAGTTAGCTCTCCGTCAAGTTTGATGGGAGAATGACCAAATTTTTCAAAACATTGTATGATATTTTTTATTGCTCTGTTTTTATTGGAATTTAGGCATTGCAGTTATTTTTGATGATATTTCTTAGGGTTAGGTTGATTAAATCAGATTTGCTAATCAAAAATCTCCCGGTGGCATAGAGATTAACAGGGTCTCTGCCTGCCACAGCCTTGAAACAAAGTAGATACATGTCCATGTAAGTCAAGATTTATTCAAATAGGTTAGAGAAAAGACTGCTTAGTTGACTTACAAAAGCAGAGTTAGAGCTGAGGTGCAAAATATAGCTCTGTGTGGGGAAAACTGAAAAATTAATCTTGTTGTAATTTAATTTAAAAAATGGCCAAATGGCCCCTGAACTGGGATACTGCGTTGCCAAGATCAGCCTCAAGAAGGCACCTCTAAGAAAACAGAGGCTTTTAAAACCAAACTGAATTAATAAATTTTCTTCAATTGATAATGTGAAATTATTCTTCGTGCTCTCTACATGATATCGGATTTTCCATTATTAGAGGATTTAAAAGCCACTTTGGACTAAAGATTTTTACATTGCTAATTTCTCACATTAAACGGTGGCCCCCCAAGCAAAATTTTACCGAGGCTCACTTCTTAGCATCCTCATAAATCCCTCTCCTGTTTATATACAGACGCAGGTTACTCACTTTCCTCTGTTTATTTTTTTTTTCTTGAGCTCTATTCTTTTAGACTCTAACTGACAGAAATTTCTAATTTTTGAAGATTCTTCTCTTTACCTAAGTATCAAACTATCTGCCAGAAGGGCGAGTAGCTAGCTACAGACACACACGCACATCACTGGGCACATTTTTTCAAAACAAGCTTTTTTTCTAGCATCTGACACACACAGAAGAGCTGAGATCTGAAGCAGACTTCTTGATGAATCTTCACAATGCAAGTAGACCAGTGTAACCAGTGACCAGGTTAAGAAATAGAATGCTACCAGTGTGAGATTCTTTTTCTCCCTAACACCAAATACGTGATGGTGTTTCCATGCCATTTCTCCTACTGTCTAGCACCATGTGTTGTACAATTCCATCAAGTTCTGACACTAAGTGACCCTAATTTCCCAGAGTTAGCATCAGACTCCATAGGTTTAAGAGATCAGTCCTACAAGATTGGCCTCGTTTCAGATGCCAATTGTAAATATCAGGTCCCAAGGTTACTCGCACTCTCTGAGTTGGCTACCAAGTTAGGGGTTTTGATACCCCCCTCCCTGTTTGATAATTTGCTGGAACAACTCACAAAACTTAGGAAAATGCTTTACTTACTATTACTGGTTTATTATAAAGGATGCAACTCAGAAACAGCCAGAAGGAAGAGATTTGTAGGATAAGGTATAGGGAGAGAGACACAGAGGTCCCATGCCCTCCGCAAGTGTGGCACCCTCCCAGCATCTTGATATGTTCACCATCCCAGAAGCTCTCCAAACCCCATCATTTAGGTTTTTTTGTTTTTTGGGGGTTTTTTGAAGGTTTTACTATGTAGGCATGATCAATTAAATCACCAGCCACTGATGATTAACTCAATCTCCAGTCCCTCTCCCCTCTTTGGAGGTTGAGAGGTAATGCTGAAAGTTCCAGATTTTTCAATGAAGGCTTAGTCTTCCTGTAACCAACCCACCTCCTGAAGCTATCTAGGTTCTGAAGCTATCTAAGAGTTACCTCATTAAAACAAAAGATGCTCTGAAATCCTCCTCACTCAGGAGGTCTTAAGATTTCTGTATTGGGAACTGGGGACAAAGACCAAATAGATATTTCCAAATATAGATTGTAGTACAAGCAGGAACTTGAAAGCCCCGCCCCCTCCACCCTTCCAGACATCACACCCTGAGGAAAACCAGTACCCTGACTTCTATCTAGATTAACTTTTCTTATCTTTGAATTTTAAAAATAGATTCATATATTATAACCCTTTATGTTTGACTTCTTTCATTCAAAGGAGTGAGATTCACATGTCTGTGTGATTCATTCATTTTCACCAAACAATAGTTTGTTGTTCCTGTAAGGTAAACGCTTGACAACACCGAGAGAAGTTTTAAAAGCAAGCATTTATTGGGAGAGAGCGCTCCCGGGCGAGGTTCTCTGGTCCCTAGAAAAGAGGGGCCAGAGAAGTTATGCCCTGGGGTGGGAGGGCGTGGCTTTTATGGGTTATGTGTGGGGCTAGGGGTATAGGGTGGGGAACGTTAATTGAATGCTAATTGAGCCTCCAGATTAGAGTGGTGATGTTTAGGGCTTTAGGGTGGGCCCTATTCAGGTCTGGATTCCCGGTATCAAGCTGGGGAGTCTCCAGGCAGGCATCTGGCTGGCCCTTCCCCCACAGACCTAACAGTTCCCCTTGCAGTGGCAGATTTCATTGTGTTACTATAGCACTACGTATTTATGCATTTCACAGTTGATGGAATTTTGTGTTGCTCCTTGCTTGGAGCTTTAGTAAGTAGTGCTGCTGTAAACGTTTTTTTCTATCTATTTGTTGGTGAACACATGGAAGTACTTCAGTTGAATTGTTGGGTTATATGAGATACCTATTTTATCTTAAATAGATAGTGCCAATAATGTTCCAAAGTGGCTGCA
This sequence comes from Cynopterus sphinx, assembly GCA_030015415.1. Lineage (NCBI taxonomy): Eukaryota > Metazoa > Chordata > Mammalia > Chiroptera > Pteropodidae > Cynopterus > Cynopterus sphinx. Next base: position 64,806,717 of record CM057387.1, on the reverse strand, counting down.
TCAGTTGCCACACAGCCTCCTCAACAGGCATTGTTGTCAGTTTAAAGGATTTTAGGTGTTCTAGTAGGTGAATAGCGGTATTTCATTGCGACTTTAACTTGCATTTTCCTGATGACTATGAAGCTGAGTACATTTTCGTATATATCTTTTGGCCATTTTGACATGTTTTTAGTAAAGTTCTTATTCAAGTATTATGTCTATTTTTTTTTTTCTGTTTCATTCACTGCCTTTTTTCCCCATATTGATTTGTAAGAGTTCTTTATAAAATGACTGATTTGTTAAACATACGTAGCAAAATTACTTTCTCCCATTCTGTGGTTTGTCTTGTCACTCCTTTAGTATCTTTTGGAAAACAGAAGTCTCTATTCTTAACAAAGTCTAATTAATTTTATTTTTAGCACTAGTGTTTTCTGTGTCCTGTTTAAAAAAAAAAGTCTTTGCCTATCCCAAGGACTCCTGTGGTTTTTATTTTGTTGTTTGTTTTGAAGTTTTATTATTTTACTTTCTACTCTTAAAGGAACAATCTGCTATCTGGGTATGGTATGAGGTTGGGGTCAAGATTAGTTTTTCTACATTTGGGTAATTTGTTGGTGCTGTACCATTTCTTCACAATTCTGTATCATGCTTCTCTTAGTCCTAAATTAGATATTTATCTATGTATAAATGTGTTTCTGTCCTCTCCATACTGTTTCATTGGTGTATTGTCTATCTTTATGCCACATTATTGTAATTATTTTAGCTTTATCGTAAGTCTTGATACATGTTAGTATAAATTTTCCACCTTATTTTTATTTTTTTTTAAGTTGTCTTCTCTATTTTGGGTCCTTTTTATTTCATACACATTTTAAAATCCACTTTCCAATTTCCACAAAAACATGGTGGGATTTTGATTGGGATTGAATTGGCTCTACAGACCAATCTTTAAAATATTGATTCAAATAGTACATAAGCATGGTATGCCCCTCCTTTTATTTAAGTCTTCATTTTTCTCAGTTACATATTATATATATTCTGTATTGCATGTCCCAGATTTATTCTCAGATAGATATCTTATACTTTTTGTTGCCATTATAAATATTATTGTTTATAAATTTGATTTTCTAATTTTTTGCTGGTTTATTAGAAATACAACTAACTTTTGTATATTTGACATTGTTTCTAGTGACATTACTAAATTTAATTATTACTTATAATAGTTTCTGTGGTTTCTTTTGGATTTTCTAAATACAGAATTATTTCGCTTGCAGAAAATGACAGTTTTACTTTCTTTCTACTCTTACAGACTTTTTCTTACCTTTTCTGTACTTCCAAAGACAAATTTGCATAGAATAGGTCATAGCAGAAATCACAGTGGGAAAGCCTTCAGTATGTTGCCATTAAGAATGATGTTTTTTCTAAGTTTTTGCACATTTGGTCAGATTTAGGAGATTCTAGCTATTAGAGAAGTTTCCTTTTCTGTTTGCTAAGATCTAAGTTACAGGGGTTTTTAAATCATGTTAAATGCCTTTACTATATCTATTTAAATTATTTTTATGATTTTTTTCTCTTCATTCTTCTAATGTGGTAAATTCCATTGATTTCTGTATATCAAGCTAATATTGTATTTCTGGAATAAATCCAAGTTGGTTATAGTCACTTAGACCTGGAGTTTTCTTTATGAGAAGTTTTAATTTCAGGTTTAATTTCTTTAATATTCATGTTTTTTTAAAAAAATATTTTCCAGCATCAGTTTGTTTCACTTAAATTTATTTCACTTAAATTTTAAATTTCACTTATTGGTATGAAGTTATTTCTCTTTAAAAAATGTCTATAAGATTTATACTAATATACTTTTTTTCATTTCCCCATATTGGTAAATCTTCTTTTCTTTTTTCATAATCATTCTAGTCTGTGTGGTCCATCAGGTCTTTCAAAAGAACTAATTTTGACTTTGTTTATTTTTCTATAGTACATATTTGTTTTTTTTTTAATTTAATATCTGCCCTCACATTAATTATTTTCTTCCTTCAACTTTCTTTGAGTTTAACTTGTTATTCTTTTTCTAACTTCTTAGGATGAATATTTAGAACATTGATTTTTAGTCTGTCTTTTTTCTAATATATGCATGTAAACCTATAAGTTTTCTTCTAAGCACAGAGCCAGCTATATCCAACATGTTTTAATTTGTTTTATTTTCATTATTTATGTAAAATATTTTTAAATTTCCATTGTTATTTTGATTTTAACCCTGGGTTATTTAAAATTGTGTTACTTATTTTCAAAACAGTAAAATTTGGATTTTCTGGTTATCCTTTTTGATTCCTAGCTTAATTCTACCATGGTCATAGAACATACTTATTATCAATCTCTTTAAATTGTTGAGACTTGCTTTATGGCTCAGCATAGGGCCAAATTAGGTAACAATTCTAGAGGTACTGGAAAAATGTTTGTGTGCTATCACTGCTGAGAACTGTGTCCTGTATTTATGTCAGTTAGGTCAAGTTTCTTAATTTTGCACTTTAGCTTTGGAATAACCCTAGGCTGATCTTTCCCTTACCATCTGCTTTTTACTTTCTTGCTCATTTTTTTTAGTCGAGGTAAAATTGACTTTTAATATTAGTTTCAGGTGTACAATGTAATGACTCAATATTTGTATACACTGCAAAATGATTGCCACTCTTGTTCATTAAATCCCCTTGCTCTCTTGTTGGCTTTTATCATGGCTTCCTCTTTTAGTCTAGCTGTATCTGAATTTGTGTATGTTTTCACATGGTTTCATTTGGCTCTGACCTATCTTCTGCTTAACATTCTGGTTTTAGCCATTCCCGTCATCCCCTTGGGTATGTGGCTTTACTCAGCAGGCCAGCATGGCATCTCCCTTTCTCTTAGACTCTGCTTGTTAAAGTAAGCTGACCAGGAAGATCTGTCAGAAGGCATTCACTGAACACAGGAGATGGGAGTCTAGAAATATTTGACATAGTCCACGCCCTTAAGGGGCTTGTCATCAGGCTAGAATCAGAATCCCATGTACAAAGATTTAATGATACAGGGAAGTCTATAATACCAAATATATGAGTGTAGTACTAATAGGAAGCCATTTATTTTGGGCTGAAATGGTTTTGCAGAGAACCTGAAATTTGATCTGAAATTAAAAGCTCGAAAAACAAGGATGTGAGTCCCAGGGAATTTGAGTGAAAATCCAGAGGGTAGGATGCTTAACTACTCTGTTTGTGTTTCATAGATTACACCAGCTGGAGGGGACATTATTAGCAAAGTGATAATAACCTGGTCCATAGAGGAGGGCTGAGGTCAGGTTGTCATAAAGGGCTTTAAATGTCAAGCTAATGCATTTAGAAATTGTCCTGCAGCTACAGAGGCAAGGCATTTGTGATTGTGAATGTATGCATAGGTGGTCTGAGGTGGTGAAAGCAATGTTTTAGGAAGAATGATCTGATGGCTGTGTACAGAATGGAATTGGAAGGGATCCAGAAAGACCCTGGAAAACTTATGTGGTTTGTGATGATAACGTCTATAGCAAAGTGGTAACAGATTAATAAGGAGAAGGTAGATGTAGTGATAACTCAAGAAATCCAGCCTACATTTTTAAGAGGCCAGTGTTATCTAATAGCAATAACTAATAGAAATAATCCTTCTCTTAGTTTTACACATGTATGTACCATCTCACAATTTACCATCCCTAGAAAGCTCCAACTTTACTCCTCTTTGTCTAGTCATAGAAATAAAGATATAAGGCTTTGGAGCAGAATTTCGTCCCGAGGTATCAGAATGGTGCCCGAGACCAGAGGCATGGAAGCAGTGCTGTGCAGGTGAGGATTAATTTAGGCAGCTCTGAGAATGGGAAGAGCATGGGTGTTGACACAGGTTTGGGGAGATGGTAAGGATGATGGATGTAAGGAGCCTGCCTAGAGTTCCCTTGAAGATTGAATTCATGAGGTTTATGATGACTTATGTTTAACCACACCAGCTATGAAAGCCAGTGTAACCTGACGTTGGCGTCCAAATTCCATAATGTCTAAAGTTAACAGACCGAAATCAATTAACTATAATAGTAGTGCTAATAGTAGTAATAAGAGAGAAGGACAGCCCTCCGAAACCTCAAGTAAAATTTATTTGATGATTTGGGATTCAGTTTTAAAGGAATAATCTATTCTTCGTGTATGTTCTTGTTCTGAAGGTCCCCCTGTAACTGTCCAGTTTTCCCTTAACAAAGACAGTTTGCTAAAGAAACTGGGCAAAATTCCGAACTCCTATTATCCAGTGCTATCAGAGATTAATAACACTTTAGACCTGCTGGAAGTGACTTCACATTTGAGCCTCTTCCTACTGTGTCATGGCAACAATTTACAAATTTTAATAATAGATGTCCTCTTTGAGAAATTGCCTTTCCTTGTGCTTTGTGCGTTTTTATGATTAAAACTATACCTCTTTCCTTGCAGTTATTTTCGAGGCATTTATGTGACCACTTTTGCTTATCAGTAATGGTTCAAAATTTTGTAACATGGAGCAATTAATATCTGTCAGTAGAAATAAATTACATTTTTTATTGTTTGTGACATGCTCTTAAATGCTGTTTGAAAGTGCCATAATTATGCATCATCATGCTATGTAATTTTGGTGCTTGGTGTAGTAGTGCTTTAGGGATATGATTTATATTTTCTCTGTGTGTGTTTTTTTAAAGTACTGAGTTGATAGGATAGGTGTAAGGATTGGTATGTAAGTTAGGAAATGACATTTTGCAGAATAATTTGTATTATATCCATTCTTCTAAAGCAGTCTGTTTTTTAAAGAATTGTTCCCATATTTTGTGTGTATTTGTGTATGTAAATTTTGCATATTATGATTGTACTACCAATAACTTTTGCCTGATAGCACTAGAAGGCACAGCATGCTTTTAAAAATGAATGCATAATGTGTGTGTGCGTGCGTGTGTGTGTGTGTGTGTGTGTGTGTGTGTGTATTCAGGACATAATTTTTACTGCCCTAAGGAAGAAGTAATTAATATTTACAAAATTTTTACCTTTGTAGGGTCCTTTTGATCTCTGCACTCTGAATATAGTAGGGCCACCCTAGAACTATATCTTAATCAGCCATAATTACTGGCAACAGACAAGGGCCTATGATTCAGGTCACCCTCTTCCTGCCCTTGGCCTTATTCTCTTCTTCTTGGCCCTGTAAACTGTACTTGAGGATCTGAATTTGGCCTCTTCGCTTTTGATTACTGTTAACACTCACTCCTGGCTTAGTGGATTCCAACTTGCCTGGAGGTTCTTTTGGCCAGTTGGTGTCTTGCACTATTCATCTTCTACCTCTTACTCCCTTAGGTAAGAGATTAACTGATGTGGTAGAGAAGAGAGGCTTCCAGGAACTGGGGTATAAACCAGTAAATCACAAAGGACTTGAGCTTGCTAATTAAGCTTTGCAAGTTATAGTTGTACTTATGGCACAGACCACTGTTATTAGTGGCTAATGAATGAGTTAGCTGCCGCTATCTTTACTCATAACTATACAGCAGACATTCTTAAAGTGAGTGAAGGGGATCAAAATATGCCATCCCAAAATATGTCACTTTGGCATAAGAATTATTTTGAGCTGAAGATTATTGAGAAACAGTAGAGGAGCTCTCTGTCCCCTTTCTTTCTGCTTAAAGGCAGAGCATGCATTATCATTTGTACAGTTGTCTCCCTTTCCTAGACAAATAAAAGGAGAACACATCTTAATTACTGGAGAAGGCTCCTATCACTGGAGAAGGCACTGACTTAAGGCTGCACAAATAAACTTTACTAACATAACCCTTGTTTTAGTTTTCCCCATGTATTTACTGTCTCACAATTTATCACCCCTAGAAAGCCCCAACTCCTTTTCCTTTGTCTGATCACTTCTCCATAATTTATCACTCTTGTTAAAGTGGTATATAAGCCCTCCATTCTAATCACTTTTTTGGGGGGTGGGGTGGGGTGGGTGGGGTTCATTTCTTTTCTGTGAAGTCTCCATAAACCTTTTCTCTTGTTAATTTTTTGTCAGTTTAATTCACACATTCCAGTCACTAAACCTTAGAGAATAAAGGAAAAGTTATTTTTCCTCTCCATACATATTTTATCCTGTTAGATATATAATCAGGGATCCCATTTTGAAACAGAGAAGAAGAGCTTTAACTCTTAAATTTACAATTCAAAGAATATTGAATCTTAAATGTAGTTAATGTAAAGGGAAAAATGGTCAGGGAGGAGCCAGAATCACTCACTCAGCAAGTCTGCGTGGAAGATCTTCTATCTCTGAGCACTGAGCTAAGGGTATAATATTCCTGAGAAATGTGGTTCTCAAAACAATGAGCAGTCATTACAATAATGTCTTTTAACATTCCCCACCCTTTAACAATTTTGATTTTTAATTTAACACTTTTTTGTTGTGTTTATTTAGATTTAGATAAATATGCATGTGTTTATAATGGAGATAGAAACCTAAAATATGGGCACTTTGCAACCACCACATGACTTCTGAAATTATTCCTTCAGGAAAGGCCATATTACTGTATGTCACAGTAGCACAGCTGTGGGCAAAGTGGGGGCTTTACTATTTGAAAATTTTAGAAAGGAAGCTCTATTGAATTTCTCAGTTGAATAAAAAGACAGTATCTTAGTGAATAGAAAATTGTTTTTCTACCTGGAACTCAACCTATCATATTCCTAAGTAAAATTTCAGCAATTTATACTAGTTAAATAGGTTTCAGCATTTCAAACTCATCTCCACAAAGCTGTGAGTGTAGTACATTTTTAATTATGGTGACATTGAAAGTAGTCAGCTCACATTAACTTTCTATAAAATAGAATCATAAAGCAGGGCCTTTCACTCAGATAAATCCTTTTCTAGGGAGTTACCAAGTATTCTTAAGTGAGTTGCTTCAGCATGAATAGCTTATTGTAGGACTGAGTTTTAACATATTGAATAAAAATAACAGAAATCAAAGTAGAAGGAACCTTTGAGATTATGGTCACCTCATTTTACATCTTTCTATTTAATTCCTAAAAACAAATACCTAAAATAATTGAATGCAAAAAGAAACTAAAAGCTCTTCACTCAATGGTAATTGGCAGTTACAGTTTTAAAGGAGTTAAGGGCATTAGGTTAATTGGCATAATGTGAAGACAAATGCTTTATTATTTTCAAACATCTTAGTAGTTCTTCCCTATTGAGCTCCCATTTTAATTTAACATGTATGCAGAAACTCACATTTTGGAAATGTTTATAGTCGTTTTTTATTTGTTGTGCCTTTTATATGAAGAGATTAGCACATCTCTTTATATGGGTTATTCATTGATACATGAAAATATCTGCCATGTAGGAGACAAATGTTTATTCCCTCAAGGGAATACAAATTAAAATTCTCCTCTTAGTGTCTTAACTGTTTCCAAGGTCGCACAGTGACCTTTGCTTAATCACATACCCCCTGCCAGTTAAACTGGTTTTTGCAAATTGTGCCTAAAAGTAATAATAATAATACCTAACATTGATTAAGAGCTTCCTATGTGCCGGACACTATACTAAGTTCTTTATACACGCTGTATAATTTAATTCCCATACAATGCCACGAGGCAGCTATTCTCTCAGTTTTACAAATGAGGAACATGAGACTTGACGCGGTTCAGACTGTGTACCTTGTGTGTGAAGTTCTAGATCTGGTAAGTGGAGGAGTTGGGATTTGTATTCAAAGCCCTGATCCCCAGAGCTACACCATGCCGTTTCTGGCAGTAACAAGGATGGCTAAATTTTTTAGCAGCTACTTAGCATTGGTGTTATACTAAGCATCTTACAACATACTTTCATTTAATGCTCACACACATATTTTATTCCCAGTCTACCACTGCAGAAACTGAACTGAAGAGAGATTAAAGAACATGTTAAGATTATACACTTACTAGGGGACATAGCTGAGTTTCAACACAGATCTCTCTGGCTCCAAAGCCCATAGCTGTACCTGTGGTCCAAACTGTCCTCCTTTAAACCAGTTTCATTTTGTGTGTGATAATGATACATAATCAGTCCTTATTTGAATCTAAGAGAGCCGAGCATGTTTGTGAGTGACTGAACAGAGTTTTATTTAGAAAGTTTAGAGCATTCTTCTTTCTTTCTTTCAATATCTGTTTGCCTTCTTTGGCATATCATCTTTAGTGTACCCCATCGTTAGATGACTGGGGTCCTTAAAACCGTCTCTTGTTGCTTGCCCTCTCCAATAAAATTGCGTGTTGAAAAGACTACAATAAGCTAAATTGTACTAAGTTACAAATAATAATTTCTGATTATTTGGCTCTTCCCAGAATTATGGGTGTTTGATGGGATAATTTAGTGGAATTTCAGGTAGTAGGCACTGGATGAAGAGATTTTTCGTGTGGTTTTCTTGAGATTCTTTAAAACATAACAGTAGTTGACTACCTTTATGTACATTAAGACCAGCCTGAACCACAATAAGTGTTTTACAGGATGTTTTAATCTCTTTTGGGGTTACCTTTTTCTATGGGTATATACTTCTGATTTCATAATGAAAATTAGTGATAAAGTAGGATTCATTTCACAACAGTTTCTCTTCATTTTGTATGCTTCAGGAAGCAAAATCACAAGAAGCATATATATGAATATGGGAAAGACAAAAGTTAATTTAAAGAACAAAAACAAAAACAAAAAACTGGCTCTCTCCCACTTGATAAGTTAATACAAATTGCCATTATATAAAACAGATCTTATAACCAGATTTATTAAATGAATGCCTAAAAGATGGAATATAATTTAAATGTGTTCAGGAATTTATTTTCTGTAACATTTTACCACTAAAAATCTAATCATTGGGAATAATAAATTTTTAAAAGAAATATAAATAACCCTTGGAGAGTAAACATTATATTATTTCATGATTTATAATTATTCTATGGAAAAATTCAACTTACTTTTTAGAATTTGGCTAGATGCAGTTTGACCTCTTATGATTTTTACCATTTTGTCTGTGTTGCATTCTGGTGATTTCCTTAGATCTATCTTCCATATCAGTAATACTTTCTTCAGCTGGGATAATTTGTTTACTATATTTGCTATTTAATTTCTCTATTGAGTTTTAATTTCGATGACAGTATTTTGCATCTCTACAAGTTCTATTTGAGGCTTTTCCAAATCTTCCAGTTTTTTATACTATTCTTTTAGCATTATTTCTATTCTATTTTATTTCTCTAATCATTTAAATGTATTTATATATTTTATTTATTTTTTTATTGAGATAATGTTGATTTATAAAATTAAGTTTCAGGTGTACATCATAATTTGACATCTGTATATACTACATCGTGCTTAGCAGTAAAAGTCTACTTTTTATCCATCACTATACCTCATACATCTCAACAACAAATAAAAGAGCAAACAACCCAATGAAAAAAAATGGGCAGAGGATTTGAATGGACATTTTTTCCAAAGAATACATACAGATGGTGAACAAGTACATGAAAAGATGTTTAACAGCACTATTAAGGAAATGAATGTAAAAACCACAGTGAGATATCACCTCACACTTGTTAGAATGTCTGTCATTAAGAAGACAAGTGATAAACATTAGCCAGGATGTGGAGAAAAGGAACCTTTGTACACTGTTGGTGGGAATGCAAATTAATGCACTTTTAAATAATTTCTTTTAAAATTGTTTAATTATATCCTGCCCCTGGGGATGCTAATTCTCTTTGTTTATGGTGCCTACTGACTCTCCTTTATGGTGCTTAGTTTCTACACTTCACTTTTAAGTTTTACTGGAGAGCTAATCTTAGAGAGGAAGTTTGTTTTGAGAAAACAGTCCTGTGTGCTTAGAATGGAGGAAGCATCCTTTTAGAGCGTTTGCATTTGCTTCTGCTGAGGCCATGGGCATTTCCTGGTTTTGAGCCAGTTTTGTGGTTAATATCTTGGTTGGAGGTTTCTTGCTACTTGAGTAATATAAATTTAGTTCTGATAGTCTTTTGCACAGTATGTGGTTGAAGTTTTGATTTCTCAAGGAGCCCAGGGAGATGCTAGGTTTTCTTGCCTCTTTCTGCTCTAGTTCGGTTTTAAAGTCCAATTTTCACAGTCTGGGACCCCCTGGAATAGAGTCAGTTTTATGCTGTGGTCTTGGTTCCAGCCCTTCATCTCGTGGACATTAAAATCCTAGCTCCTAGACCCTAGAACATAAGTTTCTATCCATCGTCCCTTGAAACACTGAGACACCCTTCTTTATTTACAGTACCTGTAAACTGCTCTTTCTTTCAAACTCAGCTATGAATAAAACTTCTGAATTCATATTTTATGTGCAATTTCATGTGCTTGTAGCAGGAGAGAGCCTGCGTTACCTCAGTCCATCATGTTACTTTAAATTTCAGCTATACAAGTTTGCAGTGAGGGATTCTGTCAGAGTTTGGGACATGAAGCCCTGGCAAAGACTGACAGGAGCTGGGGAGGAGAACAATGGGGAGAAGAACAAGGAACATTGGTCTGCAGGGTGAGGAAGAGAGAAAAAGGAGGAGAGGGCACAGAAGGCACACGGGAAGGCAGGGGAGGGCAGCTTCATACTCCTGCATAAGAATGACTCTCGCCCTCGCCCTCCAGATACAGAATTAGTTGTTTCATTGAACACAGTGACATTTACTCTGCCAGATCAAGTGAAAGAGAGAGTCTCAGGCGTCAGAGGCATTTATGTAATGAAAGGTCAGGGCGGTTTTTACTCATCCCATGTAATTTTATAGTAGGTAAGTTTTCTATCCTTTTCTTACCACCCCTGATTTATTTTTAAGCCAATCTCAGATACTTCTGTTTTAAGAAAAGCCTTTTGATTAGGCTTCTTGGTCCCAAATCATTTTGTACTTACTTGTATTTTCGTCTGGACTATTAGAAGCAAACTCTAAGGGTTACCATTTCTGAATTTTCCTTAAGAAATATTAGAAACAATTAGATTTTGATTGTTAGCAGCAACATGATTTATTCATTTTGAAGTCCTCTGGATTTTAATTTATGGGTTGAAAATTTTGTTTCTGGCAACTATTAGCTTCTAAAGCAGAAACTTTGGTTTTTTTTTTTAGAGGTCTTTTGGATGATACTGTGTACATTGATTAGAAGGTAAGTTTTCCTTAGCAGGAGTCTGTATAATAACCCTTATTAATGTTCATTATAGGTTTAAGTTCTAAAATGAAAAACAGGCATTGGGACTGGAAGTAAATATTAACCTCAGTTATGAAGCAGGTGGTGAGGACATACTGAGTTTTACTTCTAGGCTCTTGTTTGTCTTTCTCCTCTGTCTCTCTCTTGACCTCTGCCCAGTCAACTCTCACTCCCATTCCTGTGGATTTTGGGTTGCTGCTATCTGTTTATCTGATCCAGCTGACCTGAACTAGACTTGCCTCAGAAGTCTGGAGTTCTTGTTCCATAGGATTTCCAGTGTATGGGGGAATCAGTCACGGATCAGCGATAGCTTGGTTCAGTTTATGGCCATAGGCCACATCTGGGCCTTCCTTCCACACTAACCCCTGAGCCCCATATAAGCCACAGCCCCTAACAGCAAAGACAAGTTTTGTCATTCTCTTAACAGTAATAACCATAGCACTTTAAAATAATAGTAATTATAATAATATAATAGCTCATACTTGTAAAATGCCAGGTGGTGTTGCTCTGTGCATTTTGAGTACATTAGCTCATTTAGTACTGACAACCGTATGAGGTATGACTCTTTGAGCTTCATCTGACAAATGAAGAAACAGAGGCAGCACAGGTAAGTTTGGTAACTTGCCCCAAATCATGTGGCTGGCTTGTAGAAGAGCCCGAATTAAATGTAGTCTGTCTGACTCTCTAGAAAAGGGGTCCCTAACCCCCTGAGCCAAGGATCCGTACCTGTTGGTAGCCTACACAGCAGGAGGTGAGCAACGGGCAAGTAAGTGAAGTTTCATCCGTATTTGCAGCTGCTCCTCAATGCTAGCATCATGGCCTTAGCTCTACTTCAGATCATCAGGCATTAGATTCTCAAAGGAGCACCAGTCCCTGGTGCCAAAAAGGTTAGGTATCGCTGCTCTAGGTCATATGTGGGAGGAGGCTCTTGTACCCTGCCCATGTGGAGCTTACTGCACTACTTACTCCCTCTTTCCTTCTTTTCGGATAAGGAACTCAAGCCCAGGGTTTCACCCTTACTCACAACTTTGTCTCTCCATTCTGATTTTGATTACTGAGAGGTTTAGCTTGTTTCTGAGTCTAGCTGTATCTTTTAATTTTTTCTCTTTTCTCTCATTGCTATGTATTTGGACAGAAGAGATATCTCAGAGAATAGACTCCTGGGCTGTCTTGACTAGAAGTGTCTGGTGTCTTCTCATTCATTCATTCATTCAGCATTTACAGACTGCCTACCTCAGTCAGGCTCTGCGTGGATGAAGTGCAGTGTCTGTCCTCTGGGAGCTCAAGATCCCCTGTGAGGAATTAGAAGTGGCTTTTGTTTGATTGTCAGTGCTGTATCAGAGGCATAACTCTGTCTGGGGGGTGCGGGGGGTGAGTGAAGATAGGGAAAGGTTCGGGAAGACTGAGGCTGAAGTTGAAATGAAACTTTTCCAGGGAGACAAGCGGAGGAAAGATGTTCCAGGCAGAGAACTGGCACGTACCCAGGCTCTGAGGCCTGGGAGAACAGAGTGAGCTGGCAGTTGGCCAGTCAAGTGCATGGGATGAGGTGGAAGACACGAAGCTGAAAATGGAGTCCATGCGTGGACCCTTAAGGGCCCTGGGAACCTGGCTAAGGAGTCAGGTTTTATTTTGCAAATGATACCGGTGTCATTAAATAATAACGAACTATTCATTTGCTATTTGGGTCATTTCTTTCTGTGAGGAAATTGTATTTTCCGTTTGTAAAGCTCATAAAATATGAAAGAAGACTCATATAGCTTACTATCCTTTAGAAATAAGGCATTAAAATGTAGACAGACTGAAAGTAAACAGTCACAGGCTTGAAGACCTTGGGGAGGGTGGCATATTTAAATAAGCTCTTTTGAGATCACTCTCTCAGTGCTTTGTAAGCCTTTAAAAACAACGCCAAAAGATAAATATCTTCCCTAGTGAACTTTTCATGAATATGGAAAAAACAGTTCTTTGGTTTTATTTGCTCTAAGGTTTTTTTTTAGTAAGAAATATTTTAGAAACTATTTTAAAATTCCATAAGATATATGTATTTTAAAAATGTGGTCACTGCTTATTTTTTCTTCAAATCTTTTAATATTGACTTCTTAACGAAACCTTCCCGTAAAAATACAAAGAAAGATAGTGATTGTACCTTTCATTGTGACCTGTAAACGAGACCTGATCTCAAGACATAGTCAAGTTTTAGTGTACCATGACGTGAACTATATTTACATCAAATGTCCGCACCTCCTGGGAGTCTCCGTGTAGAAAACACAGCATTGTAGTTTAGGACTTCAATCCTTTTTGACTAGAATCTTGGAAAGGTTTGTAAGAAAACTGCAAAGTAAAACACACATTTCTTTTCTTTAAATGTTTACCTTGGTTAAGGGTACCCTATGCATAGCTGTAATGGATCAACAGACTCCATTTCCAAGCCCAGATGGCTGAAGGTCACAGGTCTCATAAATCGATGGTAGAACTTCAGCCTGTACTCTGTTACAGGGATTGACAAATTCTCGAATCTCACAACTAGAAAAAGAAAATGATTTCACTGGAGGAAGCATTTACCACTTACTTACATTGTTACTGTTTGTCTTGATGCCAATAGCAGGCACTTTGCAATCGGACATTCTGACTTTACACCAATAACTGTATACATGTCGGAGCCCATTATCTTATTGTAATATTCGATTTCCTACCCATTCTCTTAATTGAAATGAGGTTGTCTCTGCTGTGTTTGGGCAATGGAAGCTTTATGAATACTTGCATTCTCAGTTGCTGCAGGGATCAAGTCTTTGTCTTCCTGGCTTTACTGGTACTTCTTGGTATGGGTTGTTTCTTGTTTCTGCCTGCAGCATGATGCTGTTAAGGCATCGGTCCAGCCTACGTGATGGCAGAGCACTGATGAGCCTCTTTGGGTCACTTTTATTTTGAAATCTCTTAGTCTGTAAATTATTTATTCCAAAATTCATGGCAATCAATATAATAGTGTTAATGATTTCCACTGCCTAGTCTCACTATGTAAATTAGCTGGGGGAAGTAGTTTGAAAAGCAATATGACTGAATAGGTCTATTCTTACTTTTTCAACCAAATAATTTTGTAAAAGTTCACCAATTTCATATTTAGCATAAACCCCCATGGAAAATAAAACTTTGCAATTCAATTAGCGGGAGATAAATTGTATGATGTCTATAATCAGAAAAACTGGCATAAACTCAATGTTCAATTACTCCCTCTAACCTCTTCCTGCTTTCTAGTGTATTCCCTTAAAGACACTGAGGATTCAAAGATGATACTTAATCTTTAGGGTGAATTAAAATAAGTAATCTGACTATTATCAGGGCTGATTTTCAGCTCGTACTTATCACTATGGCCGATAGCCACACTGATTTTTATGATTTTCTAACTAGTCAGTGTTATTGTTCATTGGTTCTAAATTTTTGTTGAAAGTGATACTGAATATTGAAATAGATAATTTACAGAATTGAAAAAAGAATTTTAAAGACGAGGGAAAGCCAGGGACCTCAGAAACTGGAACCAGGGACACAAACACCCACATCATTTTGTTTATGTCTTTCAGATATAATTCTTCTAACCCTCCAGGCTTTATTCTTCTTTATTGCACACAAAGTTTCCTTACATGAGGAGGACAGCTGTAGGCAGCTCTTTGATTACAGCCTTGCAGCCCAAGAACATAAAAGTTAAAAGGAACATTTCTCTTAATTTCAAATTGAAAAAAAAAAATCACAAGGAAGGATTCTGATTGGCCCAGTTTAATATTGTGTGTCCAGTCTTATCATGGCCGAGGAATAATAATTTATGATTAGCTGGGTCACATGACCATCTCAGTATTGAGGGGATAAATCTGGTTACAAGAAGAAAAGAGAATTACCTGTTAATCAGGCAATTATCCTAATGTGCATCTACAACAACTAGAGTGAATCAGACTTTCAAAGTAAAATAAGGAAAGACCTTGGCCTAGCAGGTTCATCTAGGATTCAAAATAAGATAATGGTGCTAGGGAAACATGTGTTTCTAAAAGGGACTTGGGTCTAGCAGGAGGATAGTGGCCTGCTTTTCTTCCTTTTGGCCTGAAGGGAATGCCTTTCATGTTATTCCTTCTTCAGGTTGGTACTGTAGTAAGCACTATAAGAATTTGATCACAAATCTGCTTCCTCCACTGGACAGTGAACTGCAGTGTGAAGGCTGGGACCATTTTGGAAAATGTTTATGTTCTGACATGAGCATTCGGTACTTGCTGAATTAACAAAATTGGGAAGTAGACCAATCTACTGCGGAGTTGAAATGCTGAACAAGAATATAGTTGTATTATGAATGTTTTTTATCCTAGAATTGCAAAACAAAGCTGTTTAAGCTAATAAACTTTTCTATAGCAGAATTGCTTCTATGCAGTCCTGGGAGCTCATGTCCTCACAGGGCAACCATTTTTATTATTCTGAATTGGTTCAATTCCTTCCTGTGTTGGCCTATAATCTCCTTCCTTGTAATCTTCACTCTTTGCTCCTGGTGGAGCCATCAGAAGGACTGCATGGTGAATATAACTCTTCCATTTGACTGCCCTTTAGATACTTAGAGACAGATGTTGATGTTCATTTTAGTCTTCATCCAGCTCAAATGTTCCTGATTCTTTCAACCATTCCTCAGCGAGAGGGATTGCTGGACTCTCCCATCATTAGACGTTCCCCAGACCTTCTTTCTCCTGGAGCCTGACTCCTGTAAACTTTTGGATGTTTCACTGGCCACCTTAATATGAGACACTTGGAACTGAACACAAACATCCAAGGTTTGGTTTGAACTTGTGCAGAATTTGCTATAGGATGATTACACCCTAGGATCACGATTATTGGTTTGGGAAGAGAATCCTTGAGTTAAAGGAAATTTTACACGAAGTCCACTTTGTATAATAAATAAAGGGAGATCTTTCTTGCTTAAAGGGAGTTTTCTGGACAGGTGAGGAAGCCCATCTGCCCACACTTTCCCTCCTCATATCTGTGGTGGCCAGTGAAACATTTCGGTGGAACTCTGAGGGTTTCATGCCCCACCTCAATTTGAAACATGTATTGTTAAAAAATGAATTGCATATTTCTATGATTGGAGTCCAAGTTCTCAGTATCAATAGAGGTTATATTAAGTTTAAGTGCTACTAAAATTTCCATTCATTTTTTTCATGAACAGCTTTCAAGTCACATCTTGCCATCCTTTTATGCAAGATTTTTCATGTTTTTCTATTAAATTTAATTTTGTTGATCTATATTTCAGCCTGTCGAAATCATTATGGGTCTTGATTTTGTTACTAATTTCTTCTCTTTCTTTTATGTTACCATAATTTAAATATTTGGCAGTGTGCTATCTATGTAGTATTCAGTTATTTTTATAAGACTGTAGATACAAATAGGGGCCAGTGAGATTTTTTCAAATCGACACCTGGACACTGATAAGCATTGTTTTGGGTTCAAAGCCTTTTAAGCTCAACATTCCTAAATCTAACTTTACCACCTTTTACCCCCATACTTTCTTGATCAACGTTATCACTGCCAACCTGTGCTGAAATCAAGTTACAATCTTGACTCCTTCCTTCCCTTTCATACATATTCCCAATAGTTCATCACCTGCTGATTTTACTTTCTAAATATTAGAAAGGTTCTATGATTTTCATCTCTCTCCCACAGTCCTTGTTGAGTTTCTCCTTTGCACTCAATAGTCAACAGTAACCTAAAGGGTGTCCTTACTTCTGTTTCTTTTTTTCCCTCTTGCATTCTGTTTTGCACTTATATCCAGTGTCATCTGTCTTAACAAAAAATTGACTGTATGTGGTTTACATGATTAAAGTCCTCCAGTGGCTCCCTATCCTATAGAACAAAACTGAAGGTCTTTAACACAACACTCAAGTTCATGATCTAACTCTGCATCATTGTCTTCATCACTCCCTAACCCGAGCTTGCTGCTTTCACAACATTCAATGGCTATAACTTCCACCATGGCCCATCTCTCTCTCTCTCTTTTTTTTATGGTCTTTGTTTGAAATTCTTCCTGCTCATATTGCTACACAAACTTATTTTTGTCAATACTTATTTGTCTTAAGATTCAGCTTAGGTGTGCTCCTTCCCCCAAGACATTCTCCAGACATTTTCCTGGAGCCTGGACTCCTGCTCCCATCCAAGTCTGGCTTATTAGTCTTTATTTTTATACTTCTGTGCAGAACTCTGTCCAAATTTTATGTTTATTCTTCACTAGGTAGTGAGCCAGTTAAAAGTAGATTCACTAATTTTTGTATAATTTGCATTTAATCTGATCTTCAGCAGATATTCAGTAAATATTTGGTGAGTAAAATAATAGGTGAATGAACCTACTTAAATGCACATAATTATCTTTTTTCCCAAACCCAGTTTTACCCTCATATAGACAAAGATATGTGGACTAGTGAATCCATTAACTATTATCTTGAAATGCAATGATTAAGTGTCTTATGTTTTCTTCATCTTCATCTATGAAACTAGCAACCTTGTGAAGAAAGAAAAAGAGAGAAAGAGAGAGGAAGGAAGCAAGGAAGGAAGAAGAGAGAGAAAGAAGAAAGGAAAAAGAAAAGAAAGGGAGCAATTTTCTGATTAATGATGTGCTTTAGACTTCTTTCCATTACTACATTCTTTCCTAAGTGCACATAAACAATTCTGGAAAGAGTGGATTTCTAATTAAACGTGCTGGCTGAAGAGCACTTTTTACATGATTCTTTCTTTCCAATAGCTTCAAAAAATTAAATCTGAATCTATTGACTACACCCTGTGATATTATAAGTTGTGCCTCCTCACACTAAACTGATCTTATTGAGGGAAGGAGACATATGCATGGAATAGATAACAGTAATTTCAGCAAGTGGTCAAGAATCGAAAACAATGGCACTGATGATGTTTGGCATTTTAATGAAATAGCAGTGATTTAAACAAACAAAAAGCAAACCACCAACCACACCATATAGGAATGGGCAGAATCTTAATTTATAAAAAGTATAAATTGTTTATGAAAGGAATCAGGAAAAAGTACAGGAGAAGGAACCTCCCTTAATATTATGTTGGGCCAATTGTGAGGCTAATAGGATTATTCTAGAAATGAATATAACAGTAAACTTAAATTTAAATTTTATATCATGTTTGGGATAGGGGTGGAAGATTTCATCAGAATTTTCTCACAAAGTCTGGTAGCATTGTAATCAGGTAGAACACTTTGTCTACTGTGTCCCCCCCCCCCCCTTTGGAGACACGCTAAAAGTAAACTTTAAAAGAGAGAGAGAGAGAAGAATTTAATATAGGGAAAATCATCAAGTGATTTCTGGGATAAACATGCTCTAATATGCTTCAAATTGGGAAAGCTATTTTTCAGGTTGCTCCTAGGCAGATAAAGAAAGGAAAGTTTGCTAGGTTATTTCTTGGCCAGAAGGAAGTAAAATTTGAAACGAAGATACCTTTTCAAGAACTTCATTCATTCATTCATTCATTCATTCACATTTAGCAACTATTTCTTAAGCACCAACTCCCCAGAACGCACTGTATTAAGCTATCGAGACAATTCTATGGTTGTCAGCATTTCAAATTGATTTACAATGTTCACTGCCCCCCCCAATAATATTTTGGCTATCAACCAGATAGAGCCCCTGTAAATTAAAGAGCATTGCCTGTGTGAGAAATATAGGTCTGGTCATGCCTTGGGCAAATTATTCAACAATGCCGTTCTCAATCAGAAAATGAGAGTTGAACCATTCGCTTTCTAGAGTCCTTTGAGGCTCTAAAATATAACGATCCAATTAATTTTGATGGCTGCCTGACTTATACT
This sequence comes from Cynopterus sphinx, assembly GCA_030015415.1. Lineage (NCBI taxonomy): Eukaryota > Metazoa > Chordata > Mammalia > Chiroptera > Pteropodidae > Cynopterus > Cynopterus sphinx. The sequence goes on along the minus strand of CM057387.1, from coordinate 64,787,726 downwards.
TTAGTATTTGTGAATTTGTTTAGGGCCTGAACACGCTGATTGAGTTGACTTTGTGAACTTGCACAGAACACAAAGTTCCGAAATATAATGACGACAGTGTGCTCATTTAAATGAGAAGACATCTTTCTGTTTGTAGGAGAGTATAAACTCATTGTTTAGGTGTTTGAAAACTTAGTACATTAACATTTATTCTGCTGTGAGAGAATAGTTAAAATATTTCTATGCCTGGTTAATTGAGATGAGATTCTTAGATTTTATGACATTTTATATAAATAAAATTTTAAAATACATTGCTTAATTTCATGGATATTACTATTTCAGACATGGCATAGACATACATCATTTATATCTGTGACAGTAGATAAAATTGCTGTATAAATTTTAAACTGTTGCATCAACAAAATTGAACATTTTAGTAAATTTATGTGTTTATATATATATTTGTATATATGTGTGTGCGTATATGTATACACATCCACACACACACACACACACACACACACACGCACGCACGCACACAAAATTACCATAGTCACATAACAAATATTATCGCAAAGTCATTTTTGAAAGAGAGTATTTTAATGTTCTCAGTGAATAATTTCTCTGCCTGAAAGCTACTGTTGTATCCTGGGAAATATTCAGAGAAGATAAAATTATTTAGATTTGCAGCTTCTTGTCATGGGATGTGAAGGCCCTTTTTATTATTATTATTAATGTGATGGGAATAATTTCATCGCATCATGTCTCTGCACAGCATCCTGAGAACAACCTTTTCATCACATAAATAATTACAGCTCTGTTTCTTTAATGCCTTTTCCATGACTTCCCTCCCCCTCTCAACTGCTTTCCATTTGAGTGAGGAAGCTAGCACTCTCCTTAGATAAAGGTTTCCCCAAGTATTGGTCAAAGGTCAGTGGTGGGTGGTAGTGGTATGGGCTGGGGGAAGGTTCTTTCTTTCCCCCAACTAGACCCAGATCTGTACTGGCTGGAAACAGGTGTGTTTTCTTTTAAAAGTAAACTTTCCTTGCCTGTAGAAGTTGCAGTACTTTTTTCCAGGGAAAGAATCAGCTTCTGGCCTGATATCTTTTCTCACCTTAGGGGCCTGCTGGCTTCTGTAACCAGGATTTCTGGCCTGGTCTCAGAAAAGACATACCACGCATAGTGGTACCAAGGGCTAGTCTGGGCCTGAGTCCTCCTGGTGATATGGGGTGAGCAAGGCAGGCAAGATCACCGCTCTTGGAGAACATGAAGGAGAGAGACAACAAACTATAGGAAACAAATACAGAAATAAGGCCAGGTCAGATTCTAGCAGTGAAGCTGTGAAGGAAACATAGTGGGAGGAAAAGCTGTGAGCTGAGCACACACCTTTTCATTGTCACATTCCTGCATTTGGGATTCTGCCCAAATGGAGAGCAAGTCATGGGTCAGGCAGTGTGTGTCTTCTATAAAGCCCCCTTTGTCAGTATCACTGTTGCCCCTCAGTGGTGCCTTTTTCTAGTTTCTTTGGGATGCCTGTTGCTCCCCCTATTGCTACTGAATAGAGCACAGCTTATATAGAAGGTTTAATGATTAAAAGAGTAGATTGGACAAAATCAGAAGATGAAAAATGAAGATGGTTGTAGAGAATTTTTTTTTTTAAAGATCAGATCTAGTCTTTCTGCATTCAAATGAATTTTCAGGGTAGCTTTTGTAGTGAAAAATCTATACCTTCCTGATATTTAGTAACTTTTTTGTGTGTTTGCTCCCTCCTCAGGAACTTTGCACCAGCCATTCCCTCTGCTTGGACCACTCTCTTTTCACACATCCATTCCTCATGCTTTCCAAACCTTTATTTACACGTTAGTTTTTTAATGGGGCCCAACCCTTATCACTCTAATTAAAATCGCCGCCTCTTTCTCGCACTTCATGATGCTTAACCTGATATAGTCTTGCTTATTGTACTTATTTTCTCTATCTCTTCCCGTCGTCCCTCCTGCCCCCAGCCTTCAGGAGACCAAAGATTTCTGCTTATGTTCCCTTCCGCATTCCTGATGTTTAGAACAATCTTCCAGGGCTGTTTGCTTTTGGGATTTAAGGGTTGAGAAAGAAGTCCTAAATCTGGTCTAGGGAAGACGAGGGAGTGTGGCCCATACAGCAGGCTGGGTCAGAGAAGAGGGAAGAGGTAGCGAAACCACGGTCCTCTCAAAGAGGAAACAGCATGGCTGCCCAGCTGGCCTGTGGTGGGCTTTGGGACCAGCACCATTTGATTTCTCCTACCGTCCCGAGATTAGTCAGGTGTAAATGTGGACACAGGGACTCTGAAGTTGCATGACTCTGGACAAGAGTATAAGTAATATAATAGAGAAACATCTGTAATTCACTTTCATTTACAAGAGTTTGGGATTTTTTTTTTTTTTAAATCTTATTAGAAAGTGAGTATTCGGAAGGAGCTGCTCCCACAGACTAAATCATGTTTTCTCTTTGAATAAATGATTTACTTTTAGAATGTCTTGACAACCTTTTGTACTTTTCTTTTCTGAAAGATTTCATAGGAATGTGGTAGGGGAACAATTACCCCCAAAGACCCACATCCTAATCCCCGGGATCCAGGAATATGTCCTAAGGCATAAGGTTGCTAATCAGCTGAATTTAAAGCAGGGAGATGGTCTCGATTTACCTGGGCGGATCCAAAGTAATCGTAAGGATTCTTTAAACATGAGAGAGGAAGGCAGAAGAGTCAGAGGCAGAGAGATGACATTGTGAGAAAGATTCAAGCACAGGCCATTGCTGACTTCAGAGACGGAAGGGCTCCGTGAGCCCAGGAATGCAGATGGCTTCTAGAAGCTGGAAAAGGCGATGCCTTGGATTCTCCCCTAGCGCCTGCAGAAAGGAACTCAGCCCTGCCCACACCTTGATTTCAGCCCAGTGAGCTGCATCAAGACTCTGATCCCAGAAGTGTAAGAAAAAAATAAACAAAAACAAAAAAAGTGTGCTGTTTTAAGCCACCAAGTTTGTGGTAATTTGTTACAGCAACAATTGGAAACCAGTGCAGAAAGAGCAAGGGCAAACCTTCCCACGTGTGTATGCCACATGTCGACTTTGTGATGCTATGATTTCTTTTATTCTCCCAGGGAAAATTAAAAGCCAGAAACAGAACCACAAGGCACTTTAGAGGTCTGTGACTGCCAAACCTGGCAGTGGCTACTGTGGAACTGTTAGAGAAGCAGAACTCCCTTGAGGAATGGGATGACCCCATCCCTCCTTCCTGGCCACGTCTGCCCTCTGAGCTGCATCTTCACTTTGAGACAGTGACCAGAAGCTCACAAAATGAGACTCGTGCTGGGCAGGCCTCCAGCCTTCCACCAGGGCCTCGGTCAGGGAAAGAGGCATATATGGGAAATGTTAAAAATTGGTGCACAGTGCTGCTCTTGGAATTCTTCATTAGCAGATGTTTAAAAGTCACTGCTCTAAAATTACTCGCAAAGGCTTATAAATATGAATTTCCTGTAATTCACATTTTATAAGAACTCCTATCAGCTGTATCACAGCTTGAAAAATACCAAAAATGCATTAGAAAAATCTTTCTGTTTAAAACTCGATTGATCCCACATTTACATGGCAAAAGAAGGCCATTACGCGGCAGGCAGTAAAAGCTTCATTTCAGAGAGCTTGAGAAAAAACTCCAAATAATTCACTTCTACCCAGGCCATTTGACAACTGTTAGACTTTCCCGTACAAAATAAAATGAAATCCCACCGCCTGCTGCTTAAAATCTCCAATTAATGCTATAAAAAGTGCCTTTATTTAAAAAGCCAATGTGTAAATTTCTGCAAGCTGGGTACAGACATTTCTTCGAATTTACTGTAACCTTTTGCTCCTGTCTACATTAGGAAGTGCCTTCCAGATCCCAAAAAGAAGCCAGAACTGATTTCCACCTAATTATTTAAGAGCTAAACCCTTTTCTGTTCATCGGGTTCAGTTATTTAAAATCATGATAATTCACATATAATCTGCGCTATGTGTGTTTCGTAGAAATTGTGAAAGAAGATTATTGAAGCTTGCCAACATTTCACCTGTGAATTAAAACAAACCTCAGAAGAGAAGGAAGAAGGAGGGAGAAAAAGAGAAGTGTTGTTTCTTGCCTTGCAAGGAAGGCTCTTTTCAGATGGAATCAGCAGGTGTGAGCATCACCACCTTCGAGCAGTTTTAAAGAAGTGACAAAGTCCAGGTCTTTTATCTCTTCCTTCCCATCCTGAGAGTCAGATTAATGAGAATCTTCTAGAGGAAAGCTGCTGGAAATCTCTGACATGCCCCCTTCTGTTTGCCAGATTAATCGGGAGCAGTCAGCCATGAACATTGGTCAGGTGGGGTCAGCTGAAAAATGGGCAGGTGGGGTCATTTGCAGCATGTGCGAACAGCAAACCCAGCAGGCTGATTCTTTTGTCATTCTGTCTTTATGCCCAGTCAGTTATCAGGAAAGGAGCTAGTGTGAAGAGTTGCCAGAATAATTTGGGGCCTGTTGTGGTTCGTATTAGGTACAGAGCAGGGAATGCCTCACAGGTGCGACCCGTGGGCTCAGCTAAGGGCCGGTCCCAGTGTCTCTGCTTGACTCTCAAGGCTGTCCACAGCAGCCCTTTCAACGGGTCCTGGTTCATCTCCCACTACCCCTCACCGTGAATCCAAGAAGACTGGTCTCTCTAGTTAGGCCTGTTGATGATCCTTGACTCTCTAACGCTCTGTTCTTATTTTAAATTCTTGCCTAGAATGTCCTGTTCCTTCATTTCTCTTTTCTATGTCTACATACTCAAAGTCATGAGGAGGTATAGCTGCGCCTGGGAAACTTTATGATTTTCATCGTCTTTCCTCTTAACCTCTCACATTTACTCACCAAGTCACAAAACTGGCATCTTGTATAGAGGTTTCTTTCAAAAAGGTATCCATGCTACCTATTGCTTAATTAAATCACTACATCTTAACTGGTGGTGTTTTGTGATTGCTCTGCCATCTTCTCAAATGCTTTCCCCTGAGTTTTTGTGATCTTCCCCACTGTTGCTTTTCCCCTCCACTTGTCTGTTTCTTCTCAGTCTGAGAATAAAGATCAACCCCTTCTCTGTCCAACTGCAGTGTCCCTGAGGGTTACATCAGAGGCATGCCCTTCTGTATCTCTGGCCTCCATTCTCCCTGGAACACCAGTCCTGCATCCCAGCGACCTCCTGCACACCTTGTCTGATGTCACAGGATTTTAAAACATAAAAGATTGTAAATTAAACTTAAAAGATTCCAGCACATCACCTGGATCATTTCTACCTCTAGGCCCAACTGGTATTGCCATATCCTCTGTGGCTATGAGTGATCCTACCTCAGGGCTTCTCAGCTTCCTGTCTTAGTCCTCTTAAATCTATTCTTAACAGTCACAAGTTATCATCTAAAACACAAATATGATTATGACTTCATCTTAGAAACTTTCGTGCTTCTTGCTCACCAGAGCAGGTCCTGCTTCTTTCTCATAGCTTGTAAGCCTTAACCAGGCTTGCTCTAGTGTTCATACAGAGGATGGTCCTGCCTCTGGGCTTGTGACTATTCTGCAAGAGCCTGCTCAGGTTTCATTTGCCTTGTGAAATCTTCATTGAGCCCTCAGTCAAAAATAATCATCCTTCCCTTATATTTATACTAGCTTAAGCATCATTTCCTCCATTCTTCTTTTCTTGGGTGCTTAACTACTCTATCTTGCGTGCAGCATTGTACCCCAGGCAGATGTCCATCAGACCCCTGGGACACCTGGTGTACTGGCTTGCCTACACTGACATTTCTCTGAAGGGGCTGTCTTATTTTTTGTGTCCTCAGCACCTCAAGAACAACTGCAGTGGTTGATACAGAGCTGGAGCTCAATGAACAAATGAATGAACAGACAAAGCAGTAGCCATGCTTAACAAACTAAAGCTGGGTCTAGAGCCCATTCCCAGTTAACTCTGCTGATGCCAGTTCTGTGCTGCTGCCTCCTGTCAGGGAGAAACCTTTCTACACTTTTTTTTTTTCTCTTTCCTGAGAGGGTTGAGAATCCACATGCTGGGTGGGCATCTGTAAATGATCCAGATTGTCACAATAATCTGTGTTAAGAGGAAGGTCAATGGTGTGACCAAAGTCATTTAATGCATTAGAAAAAGCAACTTCTCACTTTTATCTCCCACTGGTGGGACAGCTTAGTACACTGAAGTTTAAGTTTTTACTCTTAAACTTTTTTTTTCTTAAATGAGTAGTAATCTTAACCATTTTCTGTTTGTCAATTTTGCTTTACTTTGTAAGCGCCAGTTTGGGATTACATAGACAAGTATGGCAACTATTGCTAGTTGCAAATCCTCAGACAGAATAATTTATAAACAACTTAATTGGCACAATCTCTATGTAATGCAATTTATAGCTTCTTTTTGCAAGCTAATAATTTCAAGGACGAGTGTCAGATGTGCAAGACATTTGTGTAGGTTGTATATTTAATGTAAAAAATTCTTCATACATTTATCTCTTCAGTTGTTCATTTGCCTGTGTGTCCCATCTCTGACAATTCCAAGGTCCTTTTAAAGTTAAAGTGAAATTGTTGCAACCTGCATGAATTTTGTAAAATTGATAAAATGGGAAAGTGAGTGGGGATACTTGATATAAAAAAGATAATTGTGTGACCGCGGGGTTAAGAAGGCATGATGAAGTGCACTCTGCGTTGGCATATAGGGTTAGCCTTGTTCACACGTGTGCAGAAACGCTAACCTTTCTTCTGCTGCTTTTGTGACCACACAAAACAATTGCATATCGTTTAATCATCTCGTTATAAAATGTGCAGCTTAAAATGTATTTAAGAAAAACGTGTAATACATTTAAAATGTAAAATTGGACTGTGTGGATGTTCTTAGAATAGCACCCATAATGAACTCAATTCACTTAGACACAATTTCAATGATATTATGAGCTCCCTCTTTACTTAAAAGCTTCTCTGAAAGTCTTCTGATATAGTGTTGCCAGATCCTATTTAAACTCAGCTGTGGAATTCATTAATGTGTGCTAAATTCATCTGGCCACTGACTTTTTTTGAAAGAGAATATATTCATTTTTTAGATACACATACCCATATGAAAATACATACTTTAATTAGTCCTTTTTTTTCCATAAAAGTTCGGCTTTTGCTCCCCAAAAAGGAAAACGTATTCAAATAAGCAATATGATTGGAAATAAAAATAGCTTGGATTATGATGGAACTAAGTTACTTCACAATTTAAATGGTTATTCAATATTTTCATTGTTTTTATTTATAGTCTAGTTTTTTTCTACTGCCTTATGGATATGCTGTTATTACATACATAGTTCAACTCATTATTCTTTATTTTGAACTCTTCTTTCAATGAAAAATAATATGCATAAGCTTTGGGAACATCTAAATAAAACAGATGGTTTTTCAGAATTTCTTTTCTCTGAAATTAAAGCTCTTGCTTTTCACTTTTGAGCTAAGAATAAAATTGTCGTGGATGGTCTCATACTGCATTTTAGTGCATGCTACACTCATAATCTCATGTTAACATTTTTATTTCCACTGGAATTTCTGATATTATTATAAGTATTAAATCTGTGGTTATTTTGCCAATTTTGCCTTTTATGGAAGGATTTCAACAGTTTAACCCCAAGTTAGGAAAAAATATACTTTCACTTCATCTAGAAGAATTATCATAAAAGATGGTTCGATTTAATAATAGGGTAAATTTTTTTAAACTTTTCTCAACTTTTTATACATTAAGCAAAAAACAGACAAAACTTTTTTCTTTCTCCAGCTTACCCCAAGGCACTCACCAGACTCAAATCATGCCTTGCGTTCTATGCCTGAGTTGCCAAAATATTTTTAATTGATAGCTCTCTGTTCTCTATTGTTCCTGCAAAGTTTAATTTCTTATACTCTCTTACAAATCTGATTTATTTTTAAGCATACTTTTTCTAATATGTTTTCCCAAAACTAGTTACCTTCTCCCACATGCCCCTCCACTTCCCCACCCAGGTCTGCTATTACCATTTTTTAATTTTGAATTTACTTCTTCTGATGCATAACTTAGAAGGCAGCCTGAAAATTCAAAAGTAAAACAGAACACCCCTGTGACTCTTAAAACATTTGTTCAGGTTTGGTGTAATTGACCCAAATTGCAGTTGATTATCTTAATAGTGGTGATGCTTCCTCCAGGGTTCTTCCAAGGTGGGTGTCATTTACAAGACATTTGTGGTGGGAGAATCTCAGCCCTTGGTCCTGGCTCTGTGCAACCGTAGGCAAGTTATTTAAACCTCATTTTCTTTGTCCATAAAGTAGAATAAAAATACCTAATTGGCAGGGTATTGTGAGGAACACGCTTGCTTGGCACATAGTAGACATTCGAGACAACTAGGTCCGTGTTCCCTCTTGTGGGTCCATATTGAGTGCTGTGTGTAGCCCAACCTTGTTGGATGTCATGGGCTTTGGGAGAAATGAGGATAAAACAGCTGCACATCCTCTCTGTGTCAATATCTAAATTATCTATCGTGTGGTACTGTTAGGGTACAGAGAGTAAACATAAAAATTTTAAAGAAGTGAAAGACTTCTGGGGTGTTTTTGAATTGAATCTAGAAGGGAAGAATGGACAGGCACCATGGCTGTGAGGAGATTGCTTGAGTAAAGGCACAAAGGTGAGGAGGAGTCAGGCCGCATGCCGGAAGTTGGGAGGGGAGGACAGGGAAGTGAGAACCATCACAGTTCCTCTGGAGATCAGAGGTCTAGATGTGGGACATGTTTTTGTAAAAGTCAAAGTTAAGTCAGATTATGACAGTCTGGAGTTGAGAAAATAACAGGGAGCAGGAATACAGGTGGCTCTGTTGCCCTCTTAAGTGGATTGTCTTTCAGGGCGGCAAGGAGAGAGGGTTCTTATGCCTTTTATTTTCTAGTGTAGTGAAGGGATCTTTAAACCTTCTATGATGCATAGTATGAAAAATATTTACGTTGTGATTCAGTACACCCACATATGCTTATGTATATTTGTTTCATGAAATAAAAGTTTTGTGAAAAAGTAATCGCCCTTATTATGTGTACCGCATAGGACTGGCTATAATTTGAAGGATCCAGTGCAAAATGAAGATATGAGGCCTTTTGATCAAATAGCAGGGAAGAAAAGTACTGTTAAAGGTACTTAAATATATACTCTTTCCTTTTTTCCATGGTCTCTTTCTCAACTTGTCATGGTGTTTTTCATTTGCTAGTTTTGTCATTGTAAGTAAAGGAAAGTTAGATTTTACCATTTATCTTTATATTGTACGATGCCGGGTTTAAAAGCAAAACATGAGTATTTAACCCATATGTGGAACCACTAAAATTGTACAATCTGTGTTTCCTAGGTCATACCTGCATATACATTGTGTTTTTATCAGAAAAGTGAAAGAACTAAGACTAACCCTACTGTTTATATCACTTTTTGATATGCATGCGTTCTACCCACATTCTCTACCTTCGCTATAGGGGCAAGGGATCATGGCCACTTTTACTGTGCATATATCCTCTCCTCATGAGCATGCTTCATTGTCTTAAAAGACTTCACTTACAAAACACAAGTTCAAGGATACAGTTATTAAGAATTTCGGGATAGTTACACCTGAGCAGGAAGTCAAGTGGGGGATCCTTCATAAGAGTGGTCCTATGTGACTGCCTAGGTTGCATGCCCAGGAAGCTGACCCTGGTACCACAACCTATTTTCTATTTTGTCCTATTTTTTTTTAAACACTGGTTGCAGATATTGACCCATCTTTGCATCCCTAGGATAAATCCCACTTGTATAATATTTTTAACATATTATTGAATTCAGTTTGAAGTGTTTTGTTGCAGTTTTTTTGCAGGTCTATTCATCAGGATATTGGCTTGTAATTTTTATTTTTTTTGAAGTTTGTCTGGTTTTGGTATCAGGGTGATACTGTCTTTGTAGAATGAATTTGGAAGCATTCCTTTTCAATTTTTTGAAATAATTTGAGAAGGATTGGTAGTAATTCTTTCTTAAATGTTGATAGAATTCACCTGCGTAGCCGTCCAGTCCTGGATTTTAATTTTTTGATTACTGCTTCAATTTCATTACTAGTAATAGATCTGTCTGGATTCTGTTTCTTCCTGGTTCAGGCTTGGAATTTTGTTTCTAGAAGCTTACCCATTTTTTCTAGGTTGTCCAATTTGTTGGTATATAATTGTTCATAATAGCCTCTAATGATCCTTCGTATTTCTGTGATGTCAGTTGTGACCTCTCCTCTTTCATTTCTGATTTTATTTATTTGGTTTGTCACTTTTTTACTTGATGAACCTGGGTAAAGTCTTGTTGGTTTTGTTAATCCTTTCAAAGAGCTAGCTAGCTTTTAGTTTTATTGATCTTTTCTATTTTTTTTTTTTTTGGTCTTCATTTTGTTTATTCACTCTGATTTTTATTATTTCCTTCCTTCTACTTACTTTGAGTTTTTTTTTTTTCTAGTTCCTTTATGTATAAAGTTAAGTTGTGGAGAAAAGGGAACCCTTGTGCACTGTTGGTAGGAATGTAAATTGCTAAAGTCACTGTGGAAAACATGGAGATTCCTCAAAAAACTAGAAATGGAACTACCATTCCACTTTTGAGTGTTTTTTTTTTTCAAAGAAATCCAAAACATAAATTCATCAAAAAGATATGTGTACCCTGGTGTTCATCAAAGCATTATTTACACTAGCCGAGATAGGGAAATAACCTAGGTGTCCACTGACAGATGAATAGATAGAGAAGATATGGAATATTACTCAGCAGTAAGAAAATATAATCTTGCCATTTGTGACAACACAGATGGACCTAGAAGGCATTATGCTAAATGATATAAGTCAGATAAAGACAAATACATGTGATTTCATGTTTATGTGAATCTAAAACAAAACAAAACAAAACAAATGGAGAAACAAAACAAAACAAAAACAGACTCACAGAAACAGATCAATCTGATGGTATCAGAGGGGGGAGGAGGTTTGGAGGATGGGTGGAAAGGCGGGGGAGAATATAGTTAATAATTTTGTGATAATTTTTCATAGTGACAGATGGTTACTAGACTGAGTATGATGATCACATAGTAAGGTATGTAAATGTTGTATCATACACCTGAAACTCACGTGATATTGTGTACCAAATGTACTCAAATTTTAAAAAATACACTAATTGAATTGCCCATTAAATTGAAATCATCATCCACTAAATAGTAATGACTGGCAGATTAGAAAACCTGGCATTAAAAGTGTGGTAAAGTGATTAAAAACATGGGCTCAAGTGTCAGACTGCTCTATCTGAATCCTGCTTCCACCACTTGGCTATTTATGAACTTTAGAATACCTCCGTTTTTCATATGTAAAATGCAGGTAATAATAATAATTGCTTCATACAGTTGTTATGGGCGTTAAATGAGTTAATACATGTGATATGCTTAGATCAATGTCATATAATAAGTATCCAATAAGTATTAGCTAATCATCATCATTATTAATGTTCTTTTACTATTATTATTAATTTGCATCTTGATCTAAGTAAATGCTGAAGAAAAAATGTTTCTTGACTGAACAGTAAGTCTTTCTACTTGTTCTAAAATAAATATTTTTTTCAGTTTACCTCGACTAGAAGTATGTGAATTATTATTATAATAACTAAATGAAAGGACACTTAATGTCATGAAAATACTTAAAAATTTTAGTTTAATGAAAATTCCAAGTAAAGGTTACTTTATTTCTGTCCCCTCTACTGATAACAAATAGATTATTGGTATTTCTCAATTGTCAGTTAAGAAAGAATTAAGAATATCTGAAAGATACTATTTCTTGAATTTAAGGAGCCAGAATTATTTCTTTTGTAATGAAATTATTAGATGATAAACTTCAATCCTAGGTTAAAATGCTAGAGGAGGATGTTTTTTATCTTTGCAAAAATATAGCACAAGTAGATTTTTGTTATACATACAGATCAAATCCCTCTCATAATACTAAATGAAAAGAGTGCAGAATCTGGTGGAATCTCAGTCAATGCCTGTTAGAGCAACATTAAATCCAAGGGAGCAAAATGTTGGCTGATTTGTCTTGGTCTGTTTTGAATTTTCTTTCTTGATAGTTTCACAGTAAATAGTACTTTTTATAGCTAATTTGCACATTTCCCATCATTAATTGAGGCTATTGAGATCTCTTCCCATCGACGGTTTGGCGCTTATGTTTACTTTATTCTCTCAAATTTAGCAGTCTCTAAATTGATATGCAGTCATTTTATATCTGAATGTCTATATCAATTGATGATATAGGGATATATTTGTGATTAGATAAACATCTTAAAATGGAGTTCAGTAGAATCATGTGAATGGATTTATCTCAGGCTATTTTAAATAAAATTCAGAACATGGTAAATATTACAGATAAAACTATCTTGTGAAAATATTTGTTTTTATCTACTATTTTTGACAGCAGTTCTTTGCATTGTCAAAGATAGGTTAAATTGAGTATATTGTGACTTCCATTTTATGTTAAGATGGAAGATCAGCCACCAAAGAAAGCTAAGTTATACCATTAACAAGACATTAACTCCTATAAAAATTTATCATCCTCTCCAAAACTTACTATGGAGCCTATATAAACACCTGAAATGCTAAGCACTCAAGAGATCTCACTTTGAATTTCTAAGCAAATAGAAGTATACTGATCTGTAAAATGCTTCAGTTAAATTGAAAACACCCTCACTCAGATTTAATGAAGAATTCAGGCATATTTCCCATGCCAATTAAATTAGATGGAAAATAACTTGATTCCTTCATTCAGGATGACTGATTGGGACTGATTTTCACATTTGCACTCTGAGTGAGGACTGCGGTTCACAGAATTACCAGCTCCTGTCTCAGGATTAAATTAGCTTTGAGAGTATTGGCACTTGCTTTATATTTATAGTAGTATTGGCTTTGCTAAGCATATTATTTTATAGCATATACTGCTAATAGTTAAAAGTTAATGCTGAAGCCTTATATTATCAAAGCTGTAATTTAGTAATAATTGGAATTAATAACCAAGTTTTAAAAACACACATTCAGTTCATTTTTATTTTCACATTTGAGCTAAGTTTTTATTCCCCAAAATATATGTTATATATATGATTTTGAAACAGATATTTAGAAAATTATTTCAGTCTTCCATCTCAAGTTTATTAACTACAGATAGATTTTGAAAATGTGCAATTCTAGTTTCTCTTTAGCCTCTGGTTTTTTAGATTTCTTACATTAATTCTTAGTAGTCTTCTGAAGCCAAGCAGTCTTATATTTCTTTGTCTGAAATGATTGTTAATGGCCATACTACATGTAATGATTTACCTCAGGTGGGTGAGTTGAAGGAGCCTTGTTTCCTAAGATGGGTGCCGCCCTGTAGGTTTCTCTCTTTTTTGTCCCGACCTCCTCCTATTTTCTGCAGCCAGATTACCGTGTTGTAATTCATTTTAGTTAAAGTTCAAACTTCAATAAATGTCTGTATAGCAAGAATGATTGGTATTTTTATGAAATACAGTTCTAGTTACATTTATATTATCAAGATTAAGGTGATCTGTTTTGGTTTAATTTGCCCATGAGTGAATGGGAATAGTTTGAATTTCTACAAGAACGCTAGGATTTCATTAGACACACTTGTGCATTAGGGATATAGGTTCAGTGACAGCTTTAGGATGCTGATGTCTGTGACAAATGTATTGGAAGGCAGGAGTCAGAAGAGATGGGATTTCACCCCTTAGAATGTCCATGGCCTCAAGCCTCGGAGTTAGGTTTTACAGAGCTATGATCTCTCTTCTCCATTTCACAGACAACCATCTCGAAAGATTGTTTTATACTGCCTGTCTTCATTTCCTTATCACTTACACACCACGCCACAATATAACCCAGTATAACCACACTCTGTTAAGATTACCCTCACTTACCTGACCAGCCAGGTAATAGGGATGCCAAAGCTGGAGGACACTTTTTAATGCTGATTACTCCTTTATTGCTGACATTTACTTTTTCCCCAGCTTTGACAGCTCACTCTTATTTTTTCTTGTGCCTTTTGTTATTTCTTTTCAATCTTTGTTTCTCTTCTGCCTGTCCTTTAAATATTGTTGCCTAGAATTCTGTCCCCAATGCTCTTTTATTCTCATTCCAGTTCTCATCCAGACTCATGACTTTACCTATCAGCTGCATCCTGATGGCTTCCAAATCTATACCCTGATCCTAAAACTTTATCCTACTTAACAGACTTACATTTCCAACCACTTACTTGACATTTCTGTCAAGATGCTTAACATGAGACTCAGAATAATGTATCAGAATTAGAATGCATCATTTTCTTCTTACCACCTCTATTCTCTTCTTTTTCTTGTTTTAGTGAAAACACTACTAACCACCTAGACACCCAAACTATAAACCTTAGAGTTTCCCTTTCACTCTTTTATTTCTCTTACCTCCTACATTCAGGAAATCATGTAGCCCTCTCATGTGTCCCCTCTTGTCCATATCACTACCACTGCCTTCATTCAGGTTGTGCCACTCTTAGAGTAGTGCCAAAATCCCAGGGAGCAGTGCCTGTCTCACTACAGATTTCTGTGCTTTAGAACCTCATGACACATCTTTTCATATTTTCTTTTTCATTCCATTTGTTTGAATTCTCCAGGCTAATAACCTTTTGTCACTTCAGTCTGACCCACATTCCAGGCTTCCTTTTTATAGTCTTAGCTAGACCTCTCACTCTCACCTGGCATGTCTCCCTCAACAATATCTTCATAGAGGGCCTTGAGTATTACCTTCCATGTCTCCCCCTCTGCAGCCATGCTCATCTGCCTGCAGTTGCTGGAATATACCTTGCATTCCAGTGCCTCCAAGTCTTTGCATACATTGGCCTTTCCTTCTAGAACATGCCTCCTCTGCTCCTCAGTGACAGATTCTGTTCATGTTTTGATTTGCAGCTTCTTTCTCTCAGAAGCCATCTTTGATTGCCACCCACCTACCATTACCCTTTCTTACTTCTCTGCACTCTTGACAACATGTATGGCATTTGTTCAACACTTACTCTGCGCTGTTGATTTTTTTCATTTATATTCCCCAGTACACAATGGACATCGTGAAGCCAGTGCCTTTTTCATCTTTCTCTGGCTAGTATCCAGCACATACAAGAGCATGAGGAGGCTTGGTAAATGTTAAAATTAAGGAACTTAAGAGTACTGTGTATTTCTGTTCTGTTCAACTACTCCATTTGCTACCATGATAAAATTTTAAAGTAGAGAAGTATTTGAAGTATGGCTAGCTCTTTTTTATACTAGAATACACAAGGTCATTTGGAAGTAGTTGGACCAGCTAGCATTCAGAACAGGAATCATGAATCATAGGCTACTTATTAAGTAACTCTTAACTCAGTGGGAGTGCAAAGAGGTACAATTCAATTATTCTGATGAACTAAAAATTATTTTTAGAATAATTTGTAGTGTAATTCTTATAAAGTCACAAAATTAAAAATGAAAAAGTAAAGTTATATATACTTGTTGGTTTAGGTAAACCTATCCAGAGGTACTTCGTTATTCTCAGTCCCATGTACATGAAATTGGGAAATTATACCAAAATTTATATACATTATAAAATAGTTAAGAATCATGAATTCTAACTATTATAAATATGTGCTTCACTCTTTGTATTTGGAATATTTCTGATTTTGATAACAATCTAAACTATCTAAAAGAGATTAAAATAGAAATGTAGGGATAAGAGCAAAATTACCTGTGATCTGGGGAAATCAATGATAATAATCCTACTTTTGCTTTCTGTCTACACTTAGAAATTTTGTTACACCCATTTGAAGTCAAGGTAAAATAACCATGGTGGTTAAGATAAAGTCTATGCAAAGACTTAATAGTCAAATTTAAACATCAATTGCATAACAGATGATATTTAATACCTTGGAGTGGGAGTCAGAGAATAGAAAGAAGACAAATATTATAAACTGTAGTCAAGAAAACACAGCCTATACTTGCATGGATAAAGTTATTTTCATGTAATATTTTAAATTGCCAAAGAAAAATATCTCTTATAATATTCTTGTTTCTGTAAAGATTTTCCATTTGTGTTTATGGGCCATAATGAAATATGGAGAAGATTAGTGATTAAAAAACTTTTGAATTATATTGTACTAAGTTAGATGCATTCAGAACATTAGCTCTTATTTGACTAGTTTTTCATTCTTTCTAACAATAACATTCTTTGGTTCGGTGGAGCAGTGTGAGGAGGATATTGTACGAGTTGTAACAAGGATCAGAGGCAGGTTGGCTGATATTCTCTCATGAAGAAATGTCACTATCTGTGAGTCCGTTTTCCCTCTCTACCTCACCCCTTGCTAAACTTCATAAAGATTTTCTTACTTGTCCAGCTTCCTGGAAGTGCTTTCCTTAAATTTCACTAAGATGTTCTGACAACAACAATCTGTATCTACGAAGAGTTACATATTAGAAATTCAATATGTTTATTTTATGAATATAGCTCACATTAACATTGGCTTTTGAAAATCATTTTATTTCACATTCTTACCAATTTTAAATTTATTTCTGCCTTTAGTAACTGATGTGACATGTCTAAAGAGGGCATGATTTCCTTGTACATAGATCTATATTTTTTCCTGCTTAGAATATAGTTCTGTATACTGAAAGTCATAAACTTTTTGTTTCTCACGTTTTTATAATCTACATGGTTTAATGAGCTGCTTTTAAAATTAACATTTTGTTTTGAATTTAATAACAATCTCAGTAATAAACTATAGTAAAATGTTTATACACAATAAACTTTCTTGTTTACATATAGAGCTTCCACTTAATGGATATATAATATTTCCATAAATAATTCAGAACTGGGCATTATTTTGTTATTTTTCGTATTTTTTATCCTGATGAGCTTCAACTAGTTTTAAACACTGAACATATTAAAATAGGGCTTATAATAATACTTAAAAATAATTTTTAATTATTCTGGTAAGAAGGTATTCCTTAGACAAGATCATAGAGCCTAAATAACTGCTTATTATCAATTACATGAGACTATATCATTCATTATTTGGTAACGTTTCTTATTTGGAAACATTAAAGCATTGTAATGCTATTGAAGTGAAACTAGGAACTGCTTTTATTTCAGTGGTTCTAGTTGCAGAAAAGCTAAGAAAACACAAGAATTTGTTTCCCATTTCTGTATGGAAAAAAGACTCATATTTATTAGGAACTACATAGTAATGATATGACTGCCCTACTCAGCAACTCCGCTTTCAATTTTTAGACAATAAAATTCATAAGAGATAAGTGAGAAATAATTGAAGAGCATTTTTATTTTTACTAGACTGCTTATTATTGTTTCACTGGGTAATATACACTAAAATGTCTATTCATGTTTCAAAGAGAAAAGATTAAAGTTGAATTTGGGCGCAGTGTGCATCCAACCATTGAATTTGATCCTTAGTGTAGTAATTGAATGAGAGAAGTATTGTGTGTCAATTTTATCTTACTCTTTACTTTGGTTTTAGGGTAAAAAAATCTAATCTCTTTGTGTGTATGGGGCTGGGGGTGGGTCTTGCACCTTGTAGGGGAGTAAAAAAGAGAAGAAATAACAGAGAAGGAAAACAAAAGGCAGCAGACTCACAGGAGAAGGGATCAGAAGGTGTCTAGCTATTTGCCTTCACTGGGCAGGTATCTGCAGGAGTTCAGAAAGAGGATTTGCAGTGGCTACTACCCCCGGTATTCTTTCTAGACCATAATTTTTGGACATGTGATGTATTAGTTTCTTACTGCTGCTGTAACAAATTACCACAAACTTGGTGGCTTAAAACAACACAGGAATTTAATACCTTACAGTTCTGGAGCTCAAAATTCCAAAATGGTCCTCACTGAGCTATAATCAAGGTGCTGGCTGGGCTGTGTTCCTTCTAGAGTCTCTAGGGGGAACATTCATATCTTTGCCTTTTTCTAGTTTATAGAGGTTGTCTACAGTTCTGTGATTTATGGCCTCCTACCATCTTCAAAGCCAGCAATAGCCAGTCAAATCTTTCTCACACTGCAGCACTTTGACACTGGTTCTCCAGCCTCTCTCTATTACTTGTAATGACCTTTGTGATTGCATTTAGTTCACACAAATAATTCAAGATAATCTCAGTATCTCAAGGTCAGTTGATTAGCAGCCTTAAATGTATCTGCAGCCTGAATTCACCTCTGTTATGCAATGTAACATATTCAGTTTCTGATATTTAGAATGTAGATATCTTGGGGGGAGCTACTACTTTACCAACCACACATAGCTTAATTTGTTGATCCTTGTGTAGAATGTACTCCAATCTTCTTTATCTTCAACCCCCTTGATGCCCATTCTCTTCATCCAAATGCTATCAGGCCAAGTATGGCTAGATTGGGGCAAACCCCCTGTAACAACACACAGAATTGATAGACTGGGCTAGCGACTTATAAATTTTTTGCTCCTTACATTCTTTCTCAATTCAGCAAAAATCTTTGAGTGCTCACTTTTTGTTATTTCAACAAATATCTTTTGAACAACTATGTGCTGAGCTCTGTTACTTGTTAGGGATAGAACAGTGAACATTGTGGGCATGCTGCCTGCTCTCTTGGTTACACTTTTTTTCTCTCTCTCATGCTTACACTTTGGGGGAGACTGACAAATACTAAAACACCAAATAAAAAGAAAAATATCAGCTAGTAAGACATACTAGTTAGAGAATTAAAACAGAGCAATGTGAATGACTGGGTCGCTACTGGAATTGGAACCAGGAGGTTTCCTGAGATCTGAATGACAAGGAGCAGCCAATTATGTGAAAAAAAGAGGTGATGGTGGGGATAGTCCAGGCAGAGAATGTAAGAAGTACAAAGCTAAAAGATGGGAATGAATTTTCTGATGGAGAAACAGAATGTAGCTGGAGCTTAATGGCCAAAGAGAAAGTGGTATGAAATGTGGTCCAAGAGACAATCAAGTGCCAGTTCACAACTCTGTAAGCCATGGTAAGGAACTTGATTCTATGTATAAGGCAAGACATTAGAGAGTTTCTAAGCAATTTTAATGAGCTGTTACGATCACTTGGCTATTATGTGGAGGATGAATTACAGGATAACGAGAGTAGAAGAGAGACACTAATTTGTAAGCTATTGCAATAGTCCATCCAACAGATAATGGTAATTAGACCAAATTGATAAAGGAGATGGAAGTAATATTTACAGATTTGGGATATGTTTAAAAGGAGATGGACTTGACAAGACAACAATGGAATGTATATAGGAAGTGAGAGCAATATGAAAATAAGGATAATTCCTAGATTTTGGGATTGAGTTGGTCGTGCAATTTCCCACAATAGGGAATATAGAGGATGAGCAATTTTAGTTCTATTTTGACCATACAGTGCTGCTGCAAAAGTTGTATTAGAAAGTTTGGAGGCAAGTTTAGTGGGGAGAGACAGAAACAGTGATGCTAAAACTAATGCTATATCCCACTGGAGGCTAACTTCCCTGCCCCAGGTAGCACCTACCATTAGTGGGTTGTGGTTAAGATGTCTCAGGTATCTACAGCAATGACTATACAACCATTGCATGTAACAATTTCCATTACAATCAAAATTTACCAATTTACTATGCAAGTTTAAATTAGCTGTAATAATAAAGGGAAAGAGGTAAGGTTTTGAAGTGCTTGAATAGTATTGCCCTTGGAAAAAAACTCAATATTTTTGCAAATTTCTTGTGGAATGTATTCTTGCAAGTGGGTGTTTCAAATTTTAATAGTTTATCTTTGCCTTCTTCCTAAGAGTGTGTCTGTAGTTGCTTTTTACTATGGCACTGATGGAATGAGAACATATTATTGTATTGTTCAAATTTTTTTCCTTTGTAGCCTTTTTGGCAATTTTTTGGTGTTAAATAATTTTAATTTTCTGGTTTTAAGACTTACCTTTGAACTTTCATACTGGATATTCTTATACTTTTGAACATTCACATTGGCTCATCAATCTTGGCCCTGGATGAAGTATATACACATACAAATTCTACCACAAACAATACTTTTAGATAATGCCAAAAATTTGGCATTTATATGATGTTTTGTATATTAGTTCATTTTTATAATTTTTTCAAAGCCTGTTTTGTTGCTGACATTATGCTAGGCACAGGACTTACAGGGACAAAAGTTGTGGTCTGTGCCTGAAGGAACTTGTGGGTAAGGGGACAGAATTGGTATATGAAATCATTAAAATTAAGTGTGGTTCATGAATTAAAGAAGTATAAGATAGAGGAGTAGCTCATGGGAGAAGCTAGTGGTTCTGCATGGTTGTAGGGGCAGCATTGTAAAATCTGAGGCGATTTTACAATGCTGAATGGGACTCAAAGCATGAGTAAGACTCCAACAGTCAGCCACCCAGGGACAAGGATGAAAGCAGTAAACTGGACAGGAACTAGCACAGCAGTACTATGACCTGCAAGTTCTTTGGTCATGACTGTGCATGGGCTGTGACTGGTCACTCCTCATGAGGGAAAGGATGCATGGTGAGGAGGAGGTGAGGGGATTGTCAGTGGAGTAGAATGGCTCATCACGTGGGCATTGAAATTACTTAAATGGTAGGATACATGATGGGGAGAAGCATGGGCTAATGAGGTTTCCTCTAAAAAGAGGTAGAAGGAGAATTCAGTGAAGAGGCTGAGGATTTATGAATTTGTTGTCAGCATGCTTAGGGGAAGTTTTGGATGGGAGAATTAAATAATAGAAAAGTATGTGAAGTGGAGGATTGTAGGGGGCATAGAGCTGGAAAGGAATCAGCATGTGAGAAAGAGATTAAACCAGAGCCTTGTTTTTTGTTTCATTTCAATAAACGTTTATTGCGGTCTTACTGTATGCCATGCACCACGCTTGCTCTTGGGAAACAGGACTCATAAGGCAGCTAAGGAGCCACAGGGGTATGTACGTAGAAAGATAAATAGCCCATATCTCTGTGATCTCAAGACAAGCTAAGTCTGTAAAGAGTAGCCCTTTCAGGTTTCCAAGAGTGACTTTTCTACATAGATCTTGATATATACAGTAAGTCCTCACTTCACATTGTCAATAGGTTCTTGGGAACTGGAACATTAAGCAGAAAGATGTATAATGAAACCATCTTTACTGTAGACTATGAACAGAAACAAGAGCTAGGTTCCTATGGCATATTTCTCATCACAAAATTATCACTAAACTTCTAAATGAAAATCTAAAACACTTCTAATATTAAATATTGGAATAAATGTGAGCTCCAAATACATTTAAGAAAAATGGATAAAAACAAGTCAGATCAATATTTTCCACCCTGCTCTTTCCTATTCAGGGTCTGGGGTGGCTGGAGCCTCTCTCGGCATTCAGGGAGCAACGTGGGACCCACTCTGGGCAAGACACACTTTCATCTCAGGAAACATCACACACACACACATTCAGGATGAGACCATTTTACATTCCAATGAACATGCACGTTCTTGGGATGTGGAAGGACACTAGAGTACCCAGAGAAAACCCGTGCAGACATGGAGAGAATGTGCAATCTCCACACAGACAGTGGCCCTGGCCAGGAATTGATTTTTTCCCCCCTCATCAATGATATAATGAAACAACTTTGAACAAAATGACATTATTAAGGATCTACTGTTTTACCAGTTAATCAAATGAAATCTACTGTATTCATTGAAAATTTTCTATTTTTCATCATTCAGTATTATCCATTAATTACAATATGGTACTACCACATGGAGCAATTTATCATGTGTTCAAATAACATTTATTGGCATGGAATATGTTCATGATATGATTTTAAAGTAAAAAAAAAAACTTTTGAAATTATATATACAACAAAATTCTAGTTTTATGAATGTGCGTGTGTATAAGAGAGAGAGAGAGAGAGAGAGTGAGAGTGAGAGTCAGTTGTCAAATATGGGCTGGTGAGGTTTCCTTTACAAAGAGGTAGAAAGAGCATTTAGTGAAGAGGCCAAAGATTTATGAGTTGTCAGCATTATCTCTGGGTCATGAGATTAGAAGGATGTTTATTTTCTTCATCTTCCAAGTCTTCTAAAATGCATATGTATTATATAAGCAATTTATCATTAGAAAATGATGTTTAAAATATTTTCCCTAGACATGCATATTACTCTTTTTAATTTTATATAGCATTTATAGTAAAAATTAAAACCCTAATAGGCTTTCTTCTATCACATGGTAAGTTTCTAGCCATTCTTCCTTTTTTGGTCACTGCTTATTCCTATGAATTCTTGTCTGACACCATTTCTAGCTCTATGTTGCTGAAGGAGATGGCTCACAGTTCACTGATCTCAGTTCTCTGATGAACAAAACCCTACCCTACACTTTTGCCATATGTTTTTATCTTTGTATTCTCTACCTGTACCTCTGTACACAATGTCGAGCTTTGTCGATTTGTCTCTTTGCCATTTATATCTTTATGGTCGCTATTTTCCATTCCAGTGCCCTTTCAATTTTGTTTTATTTGTGATTATTGATCTTATTCTCTTTTCTGGTGAAATGTTTATTCTAAACCACATCTGCAAGCCGTTCATAGCACTAACTGGATACAGTTAAACATTTCATTGAATTTGAGTATTTAAGAATATATTTCTTTAGTATCTGTAGATTTATCTTTGTAGTCTCTTTAAAAGCAAGAGCAACAAGTGGATGCAAAAATGTCATACAAAAAAATTATGTCCAAGGTTATAGCCATAGTCCACCGAGTCCAACATCTGTCTCTGAAGGCTGATTCAAGGTACATTTTGTGGGTGAGTGTGATTGTTATCTTCTAAGGTAATTCAGAGGGTATCGATGAATGTCAAACATACCTAATTTTCCTTTTTAAACCATTTTGGAGGTAACGATTAATAACTTATATAACTCTTTTCTGAAATAAATTTATTCTGCCTCTGCACATTCTCAGAATTATGAACTTCACCTATGAATAAAGCAGGATTTGTGTTTCATTGTTTCTACCATTATTTCTATGAGTTCCAAGTTTCAGAATTTGATGGAGAGACATATATGAGCTTACCCTACTCCTTTTGACTCTAATTTCATAGACTTGGATTACTCCCTTTCACTTTCACTCCTTTAGGACAGAGTAATTGGAAGTTGTTTTACTTGCCCCTTAAAGTATCCCTCCCTGTGCTTTTCTTAGCTCAAGGATTGATTGCTTTGTTGAGTGCATTACCAAAACTCTGCTTTTTCTCCAGGCCTACATGTATGATAATATCACTACATACTCTGTTTTAGTTTCTGTATTTTTTTCTTCTGGTTTCACAGAGCTTTTGGCTGCAGTTTTATTTTGGATCAGTGTCCTCAGTTGTAAGGAACAACGGAGTCAGGACATAATCCTCAGATATGCTGAGTGGGCCTCATCCTTGGGGAAGTTAGTTGTAGAGATAATCAAAAATAGCCGCCAATGCTGAAATAATCATTTGGTAATGATTTTGGAGTGTATCCTGTTATGTATGCATATTTGCAATTTACATATATGTATAGGATGATTTAACTGAGAAAAACAATTGCTTTGTTTTGCTTATGTGTATGAGAGCTGATAGAAGGAAAGAAAAAGTGATAATACTTTGCTGGAGGATAGGAAAAACCAATGTGGGATTAAATGATTGCTGTAGATAATCCCCAAAGTAAATTAATCCATATAAATAATCCACCATGTGTAATTAGCTTTGAGGGTAGCTCTGCTTTCCTTAGGTTTTAAAAAAGAGAGTAGAGAAGCCCACATCCAGTCAAGTTACAAAAAAACAAAACAAAACAAAAAAAAGTAATCAAAAAGGGAAATAATTTCTTCAGGAGAAACAAAAAGGACTTGAGTTTGGTTTTACCTCCCTCCCTCTCTCTCTTCCTTTTTCACCTGGCTGTATCTTCTGAGCCTCCATACTGCTCTGCTGTACCACTTTCCTATTACAGCATTTTGCTGTGTTCACATCTCTTGTCTTCTCATTGGCCTGTAGGCGATTTGAAGGAAAACTCTACATTCCATTCATATCTTAGATTGTCACATTATGCCTTACGTATAATTAGTCCTCAACAAATATAAACATATATTTTACATTTAATTAATAATGATTTTATTCTCTAATAATATGAAGTAGTATTATGTAAAATGTGTTAAAGAACTGCACTTTGGGAAATAAGCTTCCATTAGAGAAATAAAGATAAAAGACAAAAACATATTTTCCATACTGCATGGGTAACATAGTGTAATAGATTATCAGAGAAGAAGATGAAACCTCTATCCCTGGAGATCCTTAAAAATTGGACAGAGAAAATATCTGTGAGAGTAACAGAAGCATTAAACCTGTCTTGAGGCAAGTAGACAGACCGAACGACAAATGGTTCTGTGATTTTTTTGATTCCTTGGCCTGGAAAAGAGAAGACTGAGGGGTAAGGCATTAAAACTGCATCAAATATGGAAAACAGCTATTATTGTTTCCAAAACAGCTATTATTGGAAAACCAGTCGAAGGAGATCAACTTATAGTCTTAGAGATTTTGGTTACATTTATAGTTAGGAATTTTAAGACCGAGGTTGTGAAAATCCTGTGGAAGTATTCAAAGTGAAAGATTGATTTGTGTGGTTGTGGAGTCAGCTCTATAATTCTTTTGCAGTAAAAATATTTTTTCTATTACTTGGAATAGAGAGAATTGTTCAATACATTGTACTCAGTGTATAGCATTCTCTTGGGAAGAGACAGCTTCTAAAAGCAGTATTTTAAAGCACTGAGCATCATTGCTATTTCATGGATAGGAGGGAAGAACAGAGATAATAGGTGTGAAATTCTTCCCCTCTAAATACCTGTACAGAGTCGTATTATTAAATCATAGCCAAAGTATGAAGAAAAGTCTGTGACAGAGCTCTGCTCTGCTGGATCAGCCTTGTTTTAGCCACTAAACTTTTTCTCAAAGAAAATGTAGAAGGATTGCAGGGAGGAGGCCACAAAAATCCCATCAATACAAAAGGAACCGAAAAATCTATTAAAAACTATCTTCATTAGGTATTTGATTGTAATTTCTGCATTCAGCCACACGATGTCACAATTGGATTTTGATTTTCACTGTGTGTTTTTCTCAAATCCAGATGAAGGCATTTTCAAAGCAGGAGCAGAGAGATCTGAAACACGGGGAGCAGCAGAAGTCCAAGAAGATGAAGATACTCAGGTTGAGATTCCAGTCGACCAGGTAATCTTTGTGCCTTTAAGATTATGCATACACAAATTACTACTATTTTTCTCTCAAGTTTTGTGGTATTTGCTCCATGCTGGTCCTTTGCATATGTTAGCTAAACCATCTCAGGTGTGTGGTGGCTGAGTGACCTTTAAAAGAAAACATAACACCTTCAGTTCTTCATAGTATTTTTACAAAGAATAGCCATTTTCAGAGAGTCTTTTAAAAATTATTATAGAAAATGGTATATCTTTAATAAACAGCATTGAAGAATAACGTGGATTGGAGTTAGATATGAGATACAAAGAGATAGAAAGTTGGACACACACACACAAAGGGTATTGGCTTGGGGTTTTATCTACAAAAAAAAAATCCTCCATTTAGAAAAGTAGAGTTTTCTTGTTTTGTTTTTAAGTGTCCTTATATTCTCTCACTTACGGTCCTTGAAATTGAGGTAGAATTTTTTTTCGTAAAGAAATTGTTTATATAAATGCGACTTGAATATCTGCTATGTGTGTATTGATTTTATTTCTTAGGCCAATGGAACACTGTAGTGTATGTGTGTGTGTATGTGTGTGTGTGTGCGCTTGTGTGTGCGTGCACGCTTATAAAAGAGACTAAGGTATTAATTCTGGCTAAATGATGCCAGAATAAAAGTTAGTAAAGCTTTTAATACAATTTAACCAGGTTTCTTACAATTCTAAGTGGAGGATGGGAATTTAGGTGAGGAGGGGAAATCATAATCCCAGGTTCAAGGGAATGAGAAGTCATTAGAAAATACCATTTGCCCTCTATTAGGTGATATTTCCTTTTCAAAAAGCAAATTTCACACTCTAGCAAATTTTATAGATCATCTTCTCAGTTGTGTCTGTCTTAACAGTATGGTAGTGCAATTGCCGCTTGATTATTCCATTGGCATTTTCTGGAAGCATCACCTTCCTGATGAAAAGCCTAATGTGTTAAAAATCACACAGATTTCAAAAATCCAATTTATTATCCAAGATTAGCTACAACTAATAATTTTTCATAAACTTCAATTATAGGTATTTTTTCCTGAGAGAAAATGGAATTTTAAGTCTTCTGCAAAATTAATTTAATTAAATATCATAAGACAAAGAAGAGTAACCATCATATAACTACTACAACACCTAGCTGCCGAAACCAAGGTTAATTTATATTGAAAAGTCGCAGAATATCAAGAGAAAATCATAGCATTATTACACAAGGAAAAATCTTTTTGTTAATCACTTAACAAGTTGTGAAATCTGTGATAGGTATTTTTTTACCTATAAGTTTGATGATCACAGGAATGGCAGTAGGCAGGAGACCTTGATCCCTGGTAATACTTGAGCAGCCTTGGATAAGTGTCCACAAAGCTTAATTCCTTATTTGCCTGGAGAGTGTTAGCTTATTAAAATACAGGTATTCAGGAGAGATTGGTTAGACAGATTGGTAAAAGCTGGGCAATATCAACAAATAGATGTCAGTTTAAAGGAAATGAAACCAAGCAACAAAAGGCAAGAACTACTTTCTTCTTTGATCCTGTTAGCAATAGAATTGGAATTGTCTAACTCATGAGGTTGGCAGGAGCTGCTTATCAGTTTAAAGGTTAGCATCATTCTCTCTATGGTCTGGAGACCTTTTTGCTCTATATCCTAAGGAGCAATGTTATAAATATTGTCAAAAACCAAGTGAGAATGTGGAAGAATTATTGCAAAGCTTTATTATAGTAATCTTCATATGATAATAACAACTCTGAGGATATGCCCTCATGGTGATCTTCATTGAACAACAGCTACTGTTTATTAAGTACCTGCTGAGTGCCAGGCACTTTACTAGGAAGTTTTATTGGATATAATTGTAATGACAATGCTGTGAGATAGGTCTTATCATTCCCACTTTATACAGAGGAAGAAAGTGAACTCACATAGGTGAAATTACTTGCCCAGCATAGAACAGTCAAAAAAGGAGTTGAGATTTATAAGCAGGTGTGTCTAACTTGAAAGCATATGAGCGATTTGGGGGAAGAGTATTAAATGTAAAATAAAACAAAATGAAACAAACAAACAAAAAAATATCCAGCCTATTACATTAAACCAGGGAAGGAAAAAATACTGCATAAAAGGGAAATGTAGTCACCCTATACTGCTTGGCTCTGCTCTCAACAATACTTAACACACACCGCTTTAGGGCCATTCTTAGTTAAATGTCTCTAAACTGGTTTCCTATCACCTAAATGATTGTAACTTTAATTAAAGGACCAAGAAGAAGGGTGTGTGTGTGTCTGTGTGTGTGTGTGTGTGTGTGTGTGTGCGCGTGCGCGCACATATGCATACATGCATGTGTGTAAAATATGTGCAAATTAGCCAAGTAATTTATCTATGCCTGAAAAGCAGATCAAGATTTAGAATTAAATATCAAGGCCTCTGTTGGGAGATAGTTCTCCATGGAGCTCTTGTGTTTCTCCATATCTTGTGAGCAGAGGGACTGACTGTCTAGAATCTGGACTGTCTTTTCAAGAAACAGCCTTGAACACAGAGATAGTAACTTCCAATGGAGCAGTCATTCTCAACTGGCGGCAATTTTGCCTCCATGGGGGCAATTTCTGGGGACATTTTTGATTGCTATTACTGAGGGCTATTAACTGATTACTACTGAGGGTAGCAGCCAGGGATGCTGCTAAAATATATGGTAATGTACACGACAGCCCTCAAACACACACAAAATTATCCAGTCCAAAGTGTCAATAGGGTTGATATTGAGAAATCCTGCTGTGGAACAAACTCCAGGTTTGTTCATTGCCCAGTATAATAAAGACAATATCTCCATATGTTACAAAAGTTAGGTTTATTACCCTAGATAGAAGATTTGGTACCATTGAATTGTGTCCTCAAAACTAATTAAAATGGTAAATTTTAAGTTATGTATATTTTACCACACAAAAATATTTGGAAAAAAATATTTAGGTTCTTTAAAGTTGGGGTTCTTCCCCTGAAATGCAGGCCACTGTGTGTATCAGTTAGCCCCCTTCACAAAGCCCTATGGAATGGGGCCTTGGTGAGTGCGTACAAGTGGTGATACTCTAGCTACTGACATTGCTGTGAGCAGTCAAAGTCCTTTGTCTCCGATCCAGGAGTCCCATGTCTTCTGCCAGCATCCATGAAACTGTGGCAGGGTAATGTGTTAGCTTGCAAATAGAGTAAAATTTGAGATCTTTCATAGTCCTAGATAGCCTCTACTGGCATCAGCTAGCATGTGCGTTTGTGTGTGTAATGGAACACTATGGACAGATTCCAGCCAGAAAAGAGACTGAATTCTGTCCCAAGGTCCAGACTTTTTTATTTTTGAGATGAGTTAACACCTTCAAACTCATGAGAAACTGAAGAATGTCATATTATTTTATGTATTCAGAAAAACCAGAACAAATATCTTCTCTTAGTAGTTTAAGTGTAATAAGGATTTGGTACTCTTTTAAAAGTTAAACTTTTTGCATGCACATTCCAAATCAATCTGGCTGTCCATAAGCAGTGGAACAAGTACCTGATTAACTAATACCTGTGGTTATACCCCGGCACTGACTACTTATGTGTCAGTATGCTCCATTAGTAAAATGGAGCTTTTCCAAGCAAAGGAGGCAAGAAATGAGCCTATTCTATTATAGTTAAGTAAATTGCCCCCTAGCGAGTGAGGATCAGGCAGGGGAATCTATCATCTTAGAAACACAGGCAAATAAATACCTATAAAACAGGCAAATAAATAATTATGTCTTAGATTTTGTTCCATTTGACAGAAAAGAGCAGAAGATAGGGATAATAACTTTAGAGTGGTTTTGGATTGTTTTATAGCTTTCTCCATTAGTTTGTAGCAGATTTTGATTAGTAAAATAATGAGAATTACAGAATGTTTTTATGCTAAGTAGTTTCATTAAATAGCATTTCAGCCAGTGCCATGAACACTAGAGCAGTGAAAGCTTTTTTTTTAAATTAGAGGTTGTGATATATACTATTTTCTTATTAATCAATTAATTAATTTAAAACTTTTAATCAAAGTTAAACATACAATATTGTTTAAAGTCAGCAAATTCAACAAAGGTGATGACAACAATGGCAACTTGCTGCCCCACCTCTCCTTACCTGGATTTTTTCTCTACGGAGGTAATCAGTTTGAACATAGTAGTTCTTTCTCATGGAATACACTGCTGTATTTCTAAACCATACATCCCTCCCTTCCTTTCATTTTAATACCTGTGAGATCTTTGGATTTTACAAGTGATGGCATGTCATAGTTCAATTGATTTTTTTTCATCCTAATTGTACATAGTATTATAGAGATCCTTTTAATTGGTGACATCTCAAATCTGATGATATACATTTCCTGATTTTATTTGTCAAATTTAGGTATTATTTATTAACTTTATCTCTAATTACTATGGAAGATGATTATTTAGATCTCATACCAACTCCTTCCCAACTCTCCTCCCCAACAAGGCCACATGCACACAAAACTACACACGCATATGTTTCCCCTTCTTCCTTTCATAATTTTTCAATTTTTCAATTACAGTTGAGATTCAATACTATTTTATGTTAGTTTCATATGTACAGCATAGTGACTAGACATTTACATAATTTACAAAGTGATCTTCCAGTAAATCTTCTATTCACTTGACACCATACGTGGCTATTACAATATTATTGACTATGCTCCCTGTGCTGTATTTTACATTCCCATGACTGTTTATAACTACCAATTTGTACTTCTTAATCCCTCACTCTTTTCACCCAGCCCCTTAACACCCCTCTCATCTAGTAACCATCAGTTTGTTGTCTATCTATGAGACGATTTCTGTTTTGTTTGTTTATTTTGTTCTTTAGAGGTCACATATAAGTGGAATTATATGGTATTTGTCTTTTCCTGACTTATTTCACTTAGCATGATACCCTCTAGGTTTGTCCATGTTGTTGCAAATGGTAAGAGCCCATTTTTTTACGGCTGAGTAATATTACATTGTATGTATGTACCATCTCTTTTTTATCCAATCATCTATTGGTGGGTATTTAGGTTGCTTTCATATTTTGGCTGTTGTAAATAGTGCTGCAGTGAACATAGAGGTGCATATTTCTTTTTAAATTGTTGTTTTGTATTTTTTCAGAAATACCCAGCAAAGGAATTGCTGGGTCATAAAGTAGTTCTATTTTTAATTTTTTGAGGAACTTCCAAATTGTTTTTTATAGTGGCCATATCAATTTGCAATCTCACCAACAGTGTACGAGGGTACTCTTTTCTTTGCATCCTCACCAACACTTGTTATTTTTTGATTTATTGTTGATAGCCATTCTGATAGGTGTGAGGCAATGTCTCATTGTGGTTTTAATTTGCATTTCTCTGTTGATTAGTGACATTGAGCATCTTTTCATATGTCTATTGGGCCATCTGTATGTCCTCTTTAAAATCTACTCATTCCTCTGACTATTTTTCAGTTGGATTGGGGTGTGTGTGTGTGTGTGCGTTTGTGTGTGTAAATTCTATGAGTTCTTTATAAATCTTGGCTATAAATCTCTTATTGGATGTATCATTGGTGAATATCTTCTCCTATTCAGTAGGTTGTCTTTTTGTTTTGTTGATAGTTCCCTTGGCTGTGCAAAAACATTTTTTAGTTTGGTGTAGTACCATTTGTTTATTTTTTCTTTTGTTTCTCTTTCCCAAGGAGATATATTAGAAAAAATATTACTAAGAGCAGTGTCAGAGACTTAGCTACCCATGTTTTCTTGTAAGAGTTTTATGGTTTCAGGTCTTATGTTCAAGTCATTAATCTATTTTGAGTGTATTCTTGTATATGGTGAAAGAAGGAGGTCTAGTTTCATTTTTTTGCATATACCTGTCCAGCTTTTCCAACACCATTTACTGAATAGACTGTCTTTATCATATATTTTTCTATTATAAATTTATGATAATTTTTAGCTAATTTAATATATACTTTACTTTTGCTATGTAAGTATTTTTATCAGCTGAGCCATATAGTGTACTCTGGTTACATTTCCTTTCTTATGTAACCCCTTTTTTCCTCCTCCCTAGTTTAATAATAGCCTGTTTTTTTTCATTTGCTTAATTTTTTTGTTTAGTTTTTACCAAGCCATCTTTAAACTCTGCCACAGATGTTGATCTCCTCTTGGTATACCCAAACATATACATTGAGAATGAAATCTCAGTTTCATTTTTGAAGCCTTTCAGTCATCTTTCTCAAGCTGATTGGCAGTTCTCTGGATCTGCTTTTCAGGGCTATCCTGGCATTTTTCTTCTTCATTCTTTTGGGAATTTGTCTTGCTTCTCTAGTGCATCGATCTCCTATTTCTTGGATTCTACATTTTCTTCTTCTTTGACTGTACCTTTTTTGTAGAACTTACCTCTAGGAGCTCCTCAAGAAAAGCTTAATGAAAGATAAATTTTTTTGAAACTTGCATGTATGAAAATGTCTTTTTCCTCTGCTCATACTTGACTGTGAGTATGGTGAGGTACAAAATTCTAGGTTAGATATAATTTCTCTCAGAATTTTGACAGCATTGCTCAACTGTCCTTCCCATTCAGAATGGTGGTTGGGAAAATTTGGTGCCATTGTGTTTCCTGAGCTTCTGTAAATATTCTTTTGTTCCCTATCTGGAAGCTTTTAGGCTCATTTTTTTTTTTTTTTTTTGTATTCTGAAAATTTTCAATTCTGTGCCATGGTGGAAATTATTTTGCTTATCGAACTGGATGCTCAATGGGCTTGTTTATTCTGGAAATATTTGTTTTTTTAATTCTTAAAAATTTTTTTTTACTTATTTCTTTGATAATTTCTTTCTCTTTCATTTCTCTACTCTTTCTACTACAACAAGTATTTAGATATAGGTCCTCCTAGACTCATCCTATACTTGCTTCTCCTACTTTCCAACTCTATTGATTTTTTTTTATTTTTTCAACTTTTTTTAAAATCAAAAAGCCTCACTGTTTATCTTCTATCTGTTGATTTTTTGCTAGTCACGATATCTTTAATTTCTAAGAGTTCTTTTGTAGTCTCTGAATGTCCCTTTTTATAGCTTCCTATTCTTATTTTAAGGATGTAATATCTTTCCTTAACTCCCCAAGAATTATATATTTTGTTTTATTTTATTTAGGCAAGGCAACCCTTGGTTGACCTCACAGATTATAAGGATTTTGTCAGTTTGCAATCCATTATTTTTTATTTATTTATTTTTTTACGCCTACAGCACCTGGTCTTCCTAAGTGGTCTCCCATCCAAATACTAATCAGGCCCAACCCTGCTTAGCTTCCGAGATCAGACGGGATCGGGCTTGTTCAGGATAGCATGGCCATAGACTAATCACTTATTTTAAACTTTCTTTTTCTGTATTAGTAATGTTTATTTTTTAATTTTTTTTATTTTTATGTTTTAATCTCTGTCTCCGCATTAGAGGCTTTCCTTGGCCGACTGGGTAGATTTTTTTTTTTTTTTAAACAAATTGAAAGATTTTGACATGTAACATTATATAAAATGTCTGGTTAGATTTTAGAGCAAAGTATTAAGGAAACTCTGTGTGCACAGGTAGGGATCCTCAGGTTGGGCATTTCATTGTAAGGTGTTTGGTCTTTGCAGTTTCATTGGCAGACCTCCAATTTCAGTATCTGTGTTGTTCTTTTGGATTGGTCTATTTCCTTTGATTGGAATCTTTCATCCACTTCCTTTGATGGTGAAATCTGGCTGTGAGCATTTGGGTCTTCTGCCTGTAGGAAGGGGGCTTGAGGACCATGTATTTAGTAAACAGGTTTATTCCTCTTGTTTTCAGTACAGTACCTTGTACTTAAGTCTAGCTTCCCTATAGTTTAACATTTTCAACCCATTTCCCATTTGTCTAGAGAATACTTACCAGCAGCTCTTGCAGCAGCAACATTTACCCCAAGATAACATGGATTACAGTCCTAACTTTACCCTCAAAGTTCGCTGCGAAATATTTCACTTCTATTATTATTTTTGCATCGCTCTAGTATATCCATAATCTTTGGAAACAGGTGACATCATTCCATTTATAGCATTCTGTTTTTAGTAGTGGTATTTCCATTTATAAAATATAGTAACTCTTGATCTCCGAAAAGGTCAAATCCTAGAAAACATAGCATTCCTAAGTGTGATGTTAATACTGTTCTCGAACAGTTGTTAGCTGAGGATTCATTTGATGAATCTGATTTCTGTATACATTTGTTACATTAGGATTAAAGACAAGTTCTGTTTGAAATAACTGCAAGAACAGTTTTTATATTTTATTTTCACACTGAAAACCAGTCAGATTTTCTTCAGTCTCAAAGAACATGTTTATGAAAAAAAAAATTAATGCTAGCAGTGAGCTGCACTTTTTTTTTCCTTAAATCTATTTCATCTGTGTGGAGGGCCACTAGACCTGTACTGAGAGGAATTATGCACAAACAATATTTTCACAGTTCTTCATTTTCAAGTTATATCCTCTTAGTGAATCATATTCATGTTTGGTGCTATAAGCAGTGCACACAACTGGAAGAATGAAGATGAGGATGATTTGGCTTCTTAATTTCCATGTGCATCATCAACAAGGCTTTCTGTGATATCACATTTTACAAATTTGTATTTAATTAATAGAAGTGGAGGTAAAACATTTAAGTGCAGCTTTGAGAGGTTTCTGATGTAATGAAATAAAATTAATATTTACTTCTAAAATGAGAAAACTTAGTGAGGAATTTTTTTTCTAGTGATCACTAAATATTCTCATGCTATTTAATGTGTTTCCAGTGCATTATATGTTTTCATTTGGGTGTTGCAGGAACTTGTAGAATTTGAGTTGGCCTGGGTGAGCCAGCTTTCAGCAGGTGGCTGGCCAGGGCTTCATGCTACTTATGTCTTTACAGGGCCACATCTGTGAATATAATCACACTTTTTGTAGGTCATTTTTCTTCAAACTATATCTAAACCTTCTGCACCCCACTTGTGAAAGTAAACCTCTGAAAGCTGAAAACAGGAAGCAGTACTTTGTTATCATGAAAAATTGAAACTGATTATTTCAAAACACTTCATTCAACTTGGGTAGAAGATGATTTTTAGTTTCCATGGGAACAGAAATAAAAACAAGTGCAGTAACTTCTGTACTTTCAACATGTATGCCTGAACACTTTTTGCCAAACCCTGGAACAAATCCTTACTCTTACCAGCTTTCAAATGTAGTAATTGTTACATGGATAAGTGGATATCTAAGGTAGTCTTTTTATTTTATTTTATCTATTTTTTTTTGTTGTTCTGATTTCCAGTTTCTAGGTCTAGCATATTTTAGAGAGGGAGACCTGATAGGTAGGAATAGGAAGGGAGAAGTACGTTGGGTAGGTGGGATATCTTGACTAGAAAGTTCTAACTTGTGTTGTTATCTCAGATAGGAAAGGTCTTAAATATTAAAATGTATTCCTCAGGGAATTCTGATGTAAATATAAGAAAAATCAACATTTACTTAAATGTGGGTGAAACATTAGCTTTGTGCTATATTTAATGCCTTTACCAGTTCTAATTTTGGGGGGCCACTGTTACTATTAGAGATATGAGTTTAAGGTATAAATCATTCGAGCAGTCCCATTTATCTGTGAAAATACCTTCGAAATAATTGATGCTTTCAATATTTTGTGGCTTATTTTCATGTGATTGCCATATTCCATCTTCTTTCCTCTTATCATTCAGGAATCCTGAGTTAGCCTCAGTAACCTAATGCATATTCTCTAGAAAACCTGAATACTTCTGGTTTCCCCTGAACTGTCCCCACAAGGATATAGCCAGTGACAATAGCTACCAGACCTTTTCTGTCTTGCCATATAAACCAACCATTTTCTCAGAATGTCTATCACCAAATAAATAGTAAGATATCCATGTAGGCAAACTCAGGCAAAGCGCTGGTGTTACACCAGAATAATCTGGAGTAAATTTTCTAATATTAACAGCAAATGGCTTATTAATAATAATGTGCTTTTAAAAGGTAAATGTCTCAAAAAGAGAAAAGACTTCCTAAAGGTTTTTATAAAAGCCTTTATGTTTAAGGATACCTATTATCTGTAATTATATATATATATATATGTAATATATCTGTTAGCTGTACTTTGATGCTCTTGACGTCAGAGAGGCTGTGAGACTGGAATCATCTAGGTGACGTCTACACTCACTGTTGTAATATTATGTACTTCAATTTAATGAGTATATAGGATAGAGTGTAATGAATACTCTTTCTTGACTCCACTGAAACATAAGAATTGTGCTTTTTACAAAATATAGTATTACACAATTACTCATAGGCGTGAATTGCTCATAAAATTTCAGGATGAAATTTTCTACCTGAAAATTGACTTTGTTCAAATTTTTTAGTCAGTATGTGACTAAATGTGACATACTCACATTTGACGTAAATGTGAGGGCAGAAAACTTTAAGCATAGGTAAAAATATCTTCCTGATTCACTGCCCTTACAGTGACGTGTTTCCTTTTTATACCGTGACTCTGACGAAAACAGTGGCGTGGTGATGTATTTGAATGAATCTAGTAGCACTGTCCTTATGTCCAGACATCATTCTGTCAACAACCAATCCCGTTTTCTTCCAGCTTTCAATAAAATTGATATTTCTTAAGATAAAAATACAATCTTCATTTAGAGGCATTATTTCAAGGCATTATTATAATTAGGAATTTTAACCAAAATGCTTTTTTGAAGTGGTATATTTATGGCCATCCTGTTTTATGTGTGGTTTGGAGCCTTATCATGTAAAGTGTTACCTGAGGATTAGCAACACATGAGAGCTATTAGAAACAGGTTCAGAATTGCTGACTCAGAATTTGCATTTAACAGAATCCCCAGATGATGGAGAAGCACTGCCTTAAAGGATGCTAGGCTGGAAAGAGCTCTTTAAGGTGTAATTGAGTTTGGGATATTGCTCTATACATTATCTTGGGAAAATAGTTATTACAATAAAGTGATCAAAAAGTTCCTCTAGTAATTTTGGACAAGTCTGTGGGATTTAGACAACTTAACCTAACTCTTTAATTGAGTTTCTTTATTTGTGAATTCAGATAATAACAGTATTTACCTCAAATAATTGTCATGAGATTAGTTTAAATATGATTATGCATGTGAGGTGTATAGGGCATAGTACCAGGTACCTGGAAAGTTTGCGATAGATGTGGGCCTGCCATCATCATCTGTACTTTCCTGTGGGCACATGCTATACTGGCTTTTATCTGTGGGAGGCACATTACTTTTAAGACAACTATTGATATAGTACTGTGGTTAATGTGGCTATGGACACGAAGATGAATAAGAAAGAGCCCTTTTCTCTAGGTGCTTCCATAGAACCAAGGCTCATATTTCATAACTGTGCACTGTGAATTGAGTGAACTAAAGGAATTTCACAGGTGTGATGAGGGCATAGCTGTTTGAGGGAGCGAGAAGGCTTGCAAGGTAAGGAGGGTCTAACAGAGGGAAAAGAAGGGCATTCTGAGTAAAGTATAAAAAACAGAATGAATAATATAGTATGGAGCAGGGACAGTGGCCAGGGCTCTTTTCAGCTTCTTTCACAGAGGACACTCCCTTTCCCTGCTTCTCCAGGTAGTACTGCTCTCTGAGAAGGGCTGGGTTTGGCCAACCTGCACTGCCACAACCAGCCAGCCCTTTTCTCTTTATGAGGAAGCTGACTTCCCTGGTCTGTGCTGAAGGGCTTCTTAAGGAAATAGAGGTGCGGGGAGACAGAGGGAGAGAGAGGAAAGAGGAATATAATTATGAATGTGTGTAGTGGGCAGGGGTGGGGAGTGGTTGATGAGGGAAGATAATGGTATATGATTGAAGGGCTGCTGCAGCAACATACCACAGACTGGTTGTCTTGAACAATGAAAATTTATCTTCTCATCCTCTGGAGGCTGGAAGTCTGAGATTAGGATGTCCTCAGAGTGGGTGTCTTCTAAGATCTTTCTTCCTGGCTTATAAATGGTGTTTTCTCCCTATGTCTTCACATAGTCCTTACTCTATGCATGTCTAATCTCTCTTTCATATAAGAACATCACTCATGTTGGATAAGGGCCCACTCTAATGACCTCATTTTTAACTTAATTATCTCTTTAAAGTCAGATTTTACGTTCTGAGGTACTTACTGAAAGTCAGGACTTCAACATATAAATTATGAGGGGACACAATTCAACTCCAAACAGTGAGGAAAAGGGGTTTGTCTTTGATTTGATGCTGTTTTATAGCATCAAAGAATAATATTCAGGGATTAGAGTCAGCTCTTAAAATATATGTCTGAAAAGGATATGATCAGCAATTATTAGAAAGGAGAGAATCAGAGACATGGAATCAACTCAGCCCAGCCAGTCCCTCTGGCTTATTTGTCCATTAGTCATATATTAGGGGTAGGGTTTACTAAGTGGCTTATTAGGTTACCATGATGACCAATTTATAAACAGCCGGGACCATTGTCTTTCAATTTGAAATTTTTATTTTATTTTATTTTTTTATGATGCAGGTAAAATATCACCCACTGGTCATATACCCCATGGCAAGTTGCTTGACTTTCCTTCATGCTCAGTTTCCTACTCTTTAAGGTGGGGATCATCATGTTGCCTTACCTCATAGGAAGATGTAGTTAGAAAATAGATATGAAAGTACTTTTAGAAGCATAATATGCCACTTAAATGTCTGTTTAATTATTTAATTATTATACTCCTAATTGACTGCTGCCAGTCTGCCATTCCAGCTGAAGACAAAGTTCTGTGTTACCTAAATCCATATACTAATTTATAAAGTTTGTTTGGTGTCTCTTTCTGGCACATTTATTACTTTTGAGCATGGACAGCAGTTCAGAAACAAACAAAAGAAAGCTATTGGATGATTGATTTGTTGTGGAAAATGCATGCCAGGAAATTCAGAAGCGAGAATAAAGAACTAAGACCAATGATATCTAGTAATCACGTCATGTAGATCACACCTATCAATTTAGTGGACCAGAGGCTGAACATAAGTCAGCATTTTAACTGTGATAACTGATAAGAGCAAGACCATTGCTAAGTGTCTCAATATTATTTTTTTGTCTTCGTGAGATTTACAAAGGGATATTGCTCTAAGTTGCCCAGTAGTTTACAATTTCATTAGTGCAAAAACTGTACCATAATATTTAATCAGGCAACCTCCCAACTTCTATTCAATGGCAAGAAAAATGGAGTGACACTAATAACAAACATATTTATATATATCGTTTTCAGTTTACACTTGTCTTTTATGTGTATGGTCTCATGTGGGCCTTACTGCAATCCTGTGAGGTCAATATTATCATCCAAAGGGGACTCTAGGACGTGGTGAGGTGAATTATCCAGTCTGAAGCTGTAGCATAACCGCTGCCTTGGCACCAGACCACAGGTGCCTCATCTTGCACAGTATATATTTTGCATTGCCAGTCGACATCCTTATTGCAAAGGACATCAGGAGACACAAATCTTGCACAGGAACCCCCCAGGGACCTTCCTCAGGTATGAACACACTTTCTTGGGATCATGTGATAACTAGTTTCTCTGCAGGGAGGGAAGGTGAAGTCATGTGTGGGATCTCTGCTTCCCTTGACTGCAGAAGGGACCGTGTGATTGGACCCTGGAAAAAGGTTTTCTTCCTGTTTCTCTTCCTTATTCCTCACTCCCTCACACTAAATTTGCAATGTGTTACTCTTACTTTTTCCTTTGGTACCCTTGCTTTTTTCTCCTCACATTCCACAACTCCTCCCTTCTGGTTGCTGTGTCTACTTTTCTCAATCTAAATTGTTAACATTATCAGAATTTTCATAAGGTTCTTCGAGGTGGGGTTGGAACATGGGCTGCTATATACATGCCGTTCCTTGCTCGATGAGCTAACACTGGTGTCCAGCCAGCTGTGACTGTCACCACTTCTCTGGGCAATCAGGCAGATTCAGCTAAATAGGCAGAAGCTGAGAACTACTTGGGGATTTTGAGGAAATTAAACAGTTGGAACATTTATTTTTGGGAGGTAGGGAGTGGGGTGGGGAGTGGGAGCACTTTATTAAAATATAATGTGGCTAGCTAATAGCATTTTTCTAGCACTTTCTATATTTCAATTCTAAGCACGCTGCTATTCTCAGATTTCTTTGTTAGTTCATTCATTCAGCTTTCCCATTCATTCAACACCACCATCGACCTACTACCAAGAGTCACCAGATATTTTCTGAAGGGTTGCTTTATATTACTGAGACAAGGGAGGTAGCTGCCCAAGAGTCAAACTGGAATAAAGCAGGGAAATAACCTGAGGCTTGTCCCTCAGTTAAGCGGTGCATCATGTGGGTGTCAGTAGACACAGAGAGGTGGCCAGCTAGCTGTACCTGGTGGCTAAGAGTTTGGGCATATAGCTTTTAAAAAATAATTGAAATAAGATTCTCGTAACATAACATAAACTATAAACCATTTTAAAATATACAATGTCTTGTGACATTTAGTACACTCACCATGTTGTGCAACTGTTACCTCTCTCGAGTTCTACCTCTATCTCTATCATCACCCAAAAGGGAATCTCATACCTATTCAGCCGTCACACCCCATTCTCCCTTCTTCCCTCTTCCCTCTCCCCAGGCCTGCTTGGCAACCACTAATCTGCTTTTCATCTTTATAGATTTGCCTATCCTGAATGTTTCACATAAATGAAATCATGTATGACTCTCCATATCTGGTTTTGTGTATAGCTCTTTAGCTCATGACTGTCAGGACAGAGCTGTTCTAGCTGTGAGAGAAGCGTAGTCCTGCCTGTGGCCATTGAAGAATCTCATTTACCTGAGCAAATTCTCATTTTTGAGAGTGTCACTGCTGTGGCTAGATGTCAGTTCTGGGTTTTGTGAGGGGTACCAGATGCCTCTTTGATAGGTTTTTCTATAGCAGGAGAAGGAGGGAAAGGGAGTGAGGAAGTGCGCCACTCACTTTGCCTCTTGTATTTCTCTTTATCCTAAAGAACAACTCCCTCCCACCAGGACTCCCACCCTCTTATAAAACAGAGTGCTCTTTGTCTTCTTTGCAGGCCCTCACCGTGGTATAGATTTTATCTATGTGTGTGTGTGTATGGGTGTAAGATCCAGTGTTCCTTCTGGGGATGATTTGATTGATGTATACACTGGAAACATCTTTAATAATTTAATGCCTGCTTCAAAGGAGATTACACCAAAAAGCACATTGCTTTTCATTTATTCATTACAGATCTGTCATAGCAGCATTTTTTTTTTTTTTTGCCTCAAATTGTAGTGTCGTAGTAATAATAAATTTTGTTCTACACTCAGGTTATTTTAAAGGATTATAAGCCTTTTAACTAATGTTACTGTCTTATTTAAATTGATCAAATTGATATTTTAGCACCATAACCTTGCATTTCTTAAAGCCAAGCTAATCAGATGTGGACTCATTTGAGGATACTGAAATAGCTGTGCTGGGAAAGTCTAATAGAAATAATAGGATAAAAGCATAATCCTGTTTGTTAGTGGTGGTAGTGATAATAGCTAGCAAAGAGAACAGAACCTGAATTTAGGGCTGGGTGTCTCTTTCCCCTTAAAAAGAGATTAGGGTATTAGCCATCCCTTTGCATTAAAAAGAGAAAAAGAAAGTATATGTGTTTGGGAACTGGGAGTGAAGAAAGTGGTAAAATGGGCAACACAAAACTAAAAACTAACACATAATCATTCTGCAGCTATAAATCATTCTGTAGGTATAAATCCAGATATCAAGAAAGGAAAAGAGAACTTTTTCCCATTTAGACAGAAGGTAGTCAGTCATCTTAACAAGACTTTAGCAGCCTCTCATAATACATGCCCAGAATGACAAGGAACATATTTAGATTTCTAAATGATAACAGTAAATTTTGATTTTTTTTTCCTGCTAGTTACTAAATATTTTTTATTAAGAAATGGTATATAACTTCTCTTTAAAACCCAAACCAAAAGATGCTATGAATAGGGAAGTTTGGGCAGGGTAAGGATTAAAACAAATTTAGGAGAGTGTTATATAATTATCAATTCTCAGACATAATTTAAAGAGAAATCTCTAATTGGCC
Source organism: Cynopterus sphinx (assembly GCA_030015415.1). Taxonomy (NCBI): domain Eukaryota; kingdom Metazoa; phylum Chordata; class Mammalia; order Chiroptera; family Pteropodidae; genus Cynopterus; species Cynopterus sphinx. The sequence continues at coordinate 64,746,380 of CM057387.1, read as the reverse complement.
ATTAGTGATGTAGTATTTCTGTTTTTGTTTGTTTGTTTTGTTTTTATTTATGTACTGCTTCAAGTACTCTGCCTAACAATCTTTATAATGATCCCTCTCTAAATCACACCAAAAGTCTTTAATACACATCGAGAAATGTTTTGTTCTCAGGTCAATAATTCTTTAAACAATAAAAGTAACGTTGCTTATGCAGATGTTATACTTTCTGACTGATGAAAGTACACTATACTTGAGTGTGCTTGCAGTAGCAACTAGATGAAGTATCAGCTTCTTGTGTGATTTGCTTAAGAAGGAAAACCGGAACTTTGGGACAAGATTGCTTTAGAGTTAAATTCTAGTCCTGCTTGTTCACCCACATGTGATGTTGGAAGTGTTGAATGCTTTCTCATTTTCTTTATCTGTAAAATGGGCATAAGGAGAGTGCCTCATAGCGTTACTGTGAAGATTACATAAAATGATGAATCTGTAAGCGCTGAACATGACGTTTGGCATAGACAGGTGATGGATGTGCGTCTTGTCTGTTCTTCTGACCTGCAAATACCATTCATGCTGGGTTTTGGAAGTTTCAGTGACAAGATGTAGAAGATCTGTTGGCAGGCTGCCACACTCAACCTTGGGTGTCCCTTTCCTGACATGTGTTCTTACTGTTCCTCTCCTTATGCCCTATTATTACATGATGTTTACTCCACTCCTCTGAGCTCTTTGCTCTCAGAGACTGTTGTGTTTGTCTCCCAAAATCTGGAGTGCTGCTTAGTACAAACGAGTGCTCCAGGCAAATTTGCTCAAGTCATGGTGACTGAGAGCCCCTTTGAATGTATCTCAGGGTCCCCTTGATCCCTCAAAGACACTAGGAAAGGACCTGGCTGTCTCTGGGCCTTTCCCTGTTAGTGGAGAGTCACACACAGTGTTTCTCAGACTTGGCTTCTCATTCCAGCTCTCCCCCATCTGGAGTCCCCTCCGTCTTAGTGCTTTATTGAGGAAGACCCCACAACCTCCTGGTGCTGACTCCTTTTCTGCGCCCCAGAAGCCTTTGCTCCTCAGCGATTCATAAATATCATTTTTGGCCCAGGACATTTCCTCAGTTCTGTTTTTATAATGACAATGCCCACCTTCTCCTTTGCCAAACTCTCCTCTGCTCATCACTTCAAGTGTGTCTGCCTCAAGTCTTTGCCATGTTTGCTCTCTGTAGAGAGAAGGCAGGACATGAGTGTGGAGATGGTAACCTATTGTTTTCTCTTTTGGAAATTGGAGATTTTTCTCACCTTTATTCATTTAGGTCTTATATATAAAAATTAGAAATCCTTACTAAGCATGGTGACTTACATTTCATGAATCTCTTGCCTTTTAGTGCCATCTGGCAGATATGCTCCCCTCCCACCTTACTTTATGCCCACCTGGTCCTAGTGGAAAAGATGATGTTTTCTCTACAAAGGATTTCTTTTATCTCCTGTTCTGGGCCAGACACTCCACTAAGTGTCAGCCAAGGAGCCTGCAGTGCAGTTTCCTCTCTGCCATGGGGGTTAAGAGCATTGGTTCTGGAGTCACATGCTTAGTTCTAATGCTGGCTCTTGCATGTATAAGCAGTGGGATCTTGGGTTAGATATTTGATCTCTCTGTAGCTTAGTTTTTTCACCTGTGAAATGGAAATAATACCAACCTCACAGGATTGTCGTGAGGATTAAATAAAAAGATACTTGTGAAGAGTGGAATTCAGTAAGCACTCAGTAAAGGTTAACACATTATATACTGTAAAGTACTATGCAAATGTAAGGATTTTTTTTGATTGAAATGTAATAATTATTACATTATCGTAATGTGCAATGGAAAATATCTGTTACACTTCTTACTGCTATATATTATTCCTTTTAATCCATCAGAGGCCAGCAGAAATAATAGATGAGGAAGAAGATGGAGAGAAAGAAGGCAAGGGTACAGAAAAGAAAGAAGAGTTTACAGGAATGAATGGTAATGTTGAAGAGGAAGGCGGTGGGGAAACTACGGCTGCCTCTGAGCAAGCTGAGATGCCGGGTCACATGGAGGAGCAGGCAGGTCCTGCTCGTGTAAATGGAGGCACCGATGAAGAAAATGGTGAGGAACTGGATCAGGTCAACAATGAGCTTCAGGAGGCAGTGGATGAAGAAATAAAGTCTCCAGGAGTTGGCAAGGGACAAGAGGAGGTATTTCTATTGCTTTTGCTCACTTGTGTGCATGCATGAATGTGTGTGTGTATGTGTGTGTGTGTGTGTGTGTGTGTGTGTGTGTATGCACACAGTTAGGGAATTATTTAAGCACTTAGGACTTACACTGAAACCTCTTACAATTAAGTAGAGAAAGATTCAATACCATTATATATTATTTTAATCAGTTAAGAAATACTGTCAACCACCTATCTGACAGCTTATATTTCTGTCCTCATCATCCATCCATCCATCCATCCATCCATCCATCCATCCATCTCCTGCCTTATTCTACAAAAAATTTACAGAGTCTTCTAATAACATGTACAACAAAAGAGATATGTGTAGATAATAAGTTTAAATAAGTTAAGACCAGAGAAGATACAAACCAGGAAAGACCAATGAAACCTAGACATGATATAAAGAACATTGTTTCTGTTATGGGTGACTTATTTGTGCTCCATAAATATTAAAGTTCAGTTTATCTAATCTTCTTTAAATGGGTTAATTGAATTAAGTGCTCAATATATCAGGCACTTAATCACATATATAGTTCTATTTTTTATACACTGAGGGTGAAGAAATGTGTGTTGAAACCTTCTTCGCAACCTTTTAACCCACCACTGGCTCTGGGGCAGGATATTCTCAAGTCCTGGCATTCTTCCATAGCAGAGATAAAGTCAATAAGATAGATTAAGTTGGATGCTGATGGATAGGCTCAAGTTGAATTTCATAGTGTAAGAGGCAGGTGTACTCCACAGCATTGTCACCATCTGCTTGTGCCCTTCTTTCCTGTCTGTCAGCTCAGGGCCACCTCCCTCAAGGCTGCAACTTCTGATTTGGGTCTTGGTCTGTTCATCCCTGACACCCAATATATCAAAAGGTTTTTTTTTTTAATTATTTATTATTGACTCATCTGCTTATCTTACTCAGGGAAACCAAGTTTTAGTAATGGTGAAATGCAAAATGTTCTTGTGGCCAGGTTTCAATAACCAGTCTAAAGTTATCTATAGTCTACTATATTGCTTACACACACACACACACACACACACACACACCACTCTTAACATCTGAATGAAAACACTCATGTCTCTCATCTTTTCTCAGCATGAAGTAATCAAAGTCCTATTCCATAAGAAATTTCCCATGTGTAGTTCTATATGGTTATTAAAATTTAGCTGAAATTTATATTCTGAAGTTTGTACATTTAGCTACAGATAATTTAGCTAAAATAACAATAAAAAATTTTTGGTCAATTACATGACTCCCTTTACTTCCATAAGGAAACAAAACTGATTTCTTAAGGAAGGCAAAGGAAAAAATATTTCTCAAGGGAAGCAAAATCTCTTGTCTGGGGACTCATGCAGGAAGCACAATCACATAGAGTGTCTTTAGTGTCATTTGTATGGCAACTGCAATGGCAGGTTTCATGAAGCTCTTTGTTATATATGGCTCTTTGATGAATATTTACAGCATAAAATCAAAGTCTAAATCGAAGTATAAATTCTATGTGGTATCCAGGTAGTAAAATTCAAGTATGATTTTTTTCCAATGGCCTAGCTTCATTCAATGTTATAACCTAATAGATTTTACAGAAGTAAATAGATTGCCTGTTCTTCTATTCCATAAATTTAACTTTAAAAACTAGGCTTTTTATAAAAATTAGGCATCAGTCAGGATAAGGTCACATAATTTGAAGTATACATTTTAATGATATGTATTGAGGGTAAATCTAAATTTAAGGGAACCAAATGAACAAATGCATGACACGTGACTAGTTAAAGATTTTAAGGACTATACACATGCCTAAGACAGAGCAGTTACCCAAAATAGGTTTAATCTTATTTGACCCATTTCTCTTATAATGATAATATATATATATTTCATTCTCTCTAAAGTATTAGGATGGGTATACATTTAGCATATCAATTATATGAAAAAACAGATTTATATGAATTATAAATTATGCATTAATAATTAACTTTTTCAAAAAGATTCTTTATATATAAAATGACTAAAAATTCAGTTTACCATGTAACATTTTGTTCCCTGTAGCAGTTTTTAGGCAAAATATATGATTGTTGGAAAACAGCAGAAAATATATGACAAATACTCAACAATCAATTAATAATTATTGAGATGATACTATTTTCAAGATACTATTTGATACACTTTATGAAATAAGAGATAGTTTCAGTAGCCCTATTTTATTTTTTAGAGCATAAATCATGGCATGTAGGGGAGGAGGTAGTTCTGTTTTCCCCATGCTGGTGGCTGTTGTGGGGGCTGTGAAGCCTCTAGGATTCCATGAAGCCAAATTTAAGAACCAGCTAATTCTAATCTCACCCCTTAGTTCTCAGTCTAGTAGGGAAAAACAAATTGTAAATTAGACAATATCATTAATGACATATGAGAAATCCAAGTAACAGGAACAAAGGAAGCTGTTGGAGAAATGCTGCCTCTGTGTTTTCATTTCCTGTCCTGTTCTTATCTCCTTGATATTTGATGCCACTTGGTAGTATATTCATTAAGAATTTGTGATTTCTGGTAGAAAACTAACAGCAGAACAGCTGGTATGGGGCTGAACTAATATGATATAAGGGTAGAATAGCTGAATTTTTCTCTTCCCTTTTCTCTGAAAATGCTAAAATGAAAAGCTTAATATACTGTTGAAAAGAAAAGCTCACAGAAAATAAAAACATCGAGAAAACTAAAGCCTGTAGCACAAGAAATGAATCTGTGCCCCTGAAGCACATAGTGGATTATGGCCCAGAAAGGGCTTCTGTACAAGTAATGTTGAGACTGGTATGTCCACTGGGTGATAATAGACTGAAAAAACAAGAAACCCAAGGAACTGTCCTCAGTTGAATGTTTATATGGTTAAATAGAATAGTGAGTAATTTTTTTTTCTTTGTAAATTTTAGTACCTTTGTAACTAAAGAGCTAAATATCTTTGTTTTGATCTCTTTTCCTCCAGGCTGACTTAGACTCTCAAAGACCACCAAGGCCAGAAGTAAAAATCACTAGTCCACAAGAAAATGATGACAACGAACAAAACAAGGATGGTGCTGTCGTAGCATAGATGATTTTTAAAAAGAGAGTATATTGATTGTAAGAAAAATGAAGGGTTATAATACTTGAATAATAAGTATGGCTATCGCTAAACATAATGTGACAGTATGGTTGAATACTACCTACTGAATTATAAAATTAGAGGCCTAAAGGAAAGACTAGATAACTTTGAATAGCTACAGAAGGAGAATAACTTCTTAATATAGGATATATTTTTAAAAGTCATTTAGAAAAATAAGAAGGATAGAGGGTGATTTATATTGGAAGACAGTTGGGCACTTGTTTTTGTAAAAGATGAAAAGAATAAGATTGCTCCTATCATATACTTTCTTATAAATTTAGAAGCGAGATTATTAGATGGCAGCTTATGCTAAAGCACTTATCTAAAAAAGCATAAAATTTTAAAGAAATAATAGGAAAGCTTGTACTATATTTTTAAAAACAATAAACTCTTGAGAATAAACAAATTACAATTTAGTTTCAGAGATAATTTGGGGATGGCAATGGATTGAAATGTTTCTATGACATGTTGATTTTCTTTTCTTTCTTCTTCTTTAACCAAAATCCACCTTGAAAAGAATTAAAAAGAATGTACCATATTCATTTTGAAAGGAGGAACTATTTATTCAGTGTATTAGTGATTAATATTGTCATGTTTCTCCCCTAAGTGCTTCAGGTTTTTATCTTGTGGCTTTTATGACACACACTCAGGACAGAGTTTTGAAGGAACAACTACTTATATTACTGAGCCTTGCCTGGATGGTTTGCAAATTTGGGTATCTGATGGATTTTCAACGATCTATTCTACCTTTACCAACAACATCCCTCTCTTCTCCCTGTTATTATATTAGGAAACTCAATATTTGGGTAGTCCAAAGATTAAATTCTCTCCAAATTTTTTTTTTTGCAAAAAAAAAAAGGAAAAAGTAAGCTCATGAATAATTTGTCACTGCTCAATTTCACTTGCTTTTTGCTTTATTTCTATTTGGACTGCCTTGTCATGTTTTATCCTTAAGTATATCAGCAGATATTTATTTTCAAGCTGGTATTAGACTCTTAAGCATATTCTTTTCTAAATAATTAGAAGTAATCTGATGGAAATTATTGGAAAAAAGTTTTAAAATTGTCATAATGAAACCAGTTCCCAAGTATGGTTTGGTGGACTGATTAACTCAAAATTGCCTTATTAGGTACGTATAGGGAAAAACATAATTGTATTTGTTTTTTGAATTCTCAGGAGATGATGTAGTTCTTTCTTAAGTATAGAAATAATATATTTTTCTCATATTACAGAATATTTTTGTTAATTATATAGAAAATATAAATTTGAAAATTTAAACTGCTAGTGCTTTCATAGAATTCATTATTAATCATGTTTAAAATATTATTTCCCCTCCAGGTTTCATAACCAATCATTTGGAATCAGAATATTTATGTAAAGCAATTAATAATACTATAGGAAATGGATGTATTTTTCCTAGCAGCTATTTTAATATTTTCTACAAACAGGAAATATAAGCAGAGAGTATAATGTAACAGTATTGGAAAGAGATAATGATATAAGCATATATTAACCTGGGGGGATTAATTATATATAAATGTTATACTATATTTTTAGTATAAAATTTAGATTGTGCTTCTACTAGTTGGCTTGGTTTTCAGATGGGATAGTATAAAGGACCATAGACTATTAGCAACAATCTTGTGTTGCTAGGGAAATAAGACTATCTGGTTTTTAATGTTAAATTCCCACGCTATTACTGGGCCTAGGGTTGATGATTTTAAATATTTATAAAAATAAGGGATTAAATATAAGAAATTATAACTAATGATCAAGGTGATTCTTTTCTTTTAATGAGGAGCTTTCCCCCCTCTCTTCTTTATTTTAATCCCCCCCTTCTTTAATAAAGATATTCTGTCTCTCTTTTTTCTCCTGCCTTCTTCTTCATCTTAGGTTTTCAAGAACTTTTTAGGAGTTATCTTAAAACAATGTTATTTTACATGAAAAACGAAGTTTGGTATTTTAAGTGTCTTTCAAGAAGGTGATAGGCCACAATAACTAGCAAAAATTTTGAAAAGTGGGGATGTGATAATTCTCTTGTATATTCATATTTTACCACCTTTTTACAAATTACACTTCTGATATAACTTGAGGGGATGAATAATAACTAATCACTTTTCAGAAAAAGAAAATGAAATATATTATCTAACTGAGGAAGAAATCATTTATAGAATGAAAATTGTGGATAATGTTTTGGAAATGACTTTGGAAATGACATAAGTGATGAAACTTAATTCACCTCCCAAATGTAGACATTTTCTCCATGGGAAAGGTGGCCTCCATGGCACAGTAACTCCACAAATAAAGTAAGACTGACAAATATGAAACCATTTATGTGAATGAGCAGAACAGATCTTGGTTAGATTTCAGGTATTTTATAGAGAGAGGGCGCTGTGAAAAACTCATGTAGCTTTTATGTGATACTCAAAAGAATGCTTTAAGATGTGAGCTCTTTGTGATTTCTTAGTTTTAATTTTATGGAATTGTTCTTAAACTTAATTTGGTTTTATGATATTTGTAAATAAATGTCTTGTTAGTTGAATTGGAATCTTAGGAGTTTTGCAGAGCAAATAAAGAAGATTTTAACTAAAGTCATTTTCATGCTAAAGATGCTTTACCTGTCTTAGCTTCTGTTAAAATAGCTATTGAGAGTTCAGGGACTTCTAATTATAAAACACAAAGAGGATAGCCTTTTACTCATTGTTTTTCTCTGTGGCTGTAAAATGACTCTGTATTAAGACATTTTTGGTTATGTTTCGGGACATTATTAGAATGTCAGACTCATAGAAGAGAGTGATACTCCACACCTCCTACTTTATCTGGAAGTGTTAGTTCCTGCTATCCTCTGTAAGGACAGAACTGTCTGATATATATGCGTCTTGAAGTCAGTCAGCTATCTCTGTAGCTCACAACTATGAAGCCATACTAATTATGAAATTATTCGTACTAACTATTCCAGATTATAGCACTTAAACAATATCCTCAAAACTTTCACCAAATAACCTACCTTCTGAGCAAAGGATAAAGTGAATTTACCTAGGAAACCTTTGTGTATTTAAAATTGTGGCCACAGAACAGCAGGAAGTCCCCTTTACTTTATCTCATTAACTGACTCCTACAGAATTAGTTGTATATTTTAATTTTGTACTCAATAAGTAGCAAAAGCAAAATTTTAAAAAGAATAATTGTTAAACAGAAAGCATCAAATCTGAACTGTTGCCAATCTGAACAGAAATCTGCTATATAGATATACACATAAACATAGCAAATATTTATACAAATGCACTCACACACTTTAAAATATTGAAAGGCCTCCTTAGGCACAGCATTATTAATGGAATAAGCCTCTTTTTAGCGAAGTAATACAAAAAAACACTCAGAGAGGAAATGTTAAAAAATGATGTATATCATGGTGCTTTATGACTTAGTTCCCAAAGACTTTAAGAGATTTAAAATTCTTCTCAAGAAAGTTACCTGCATTTTAATGAAAAAATTTTATTATAGGGAGAACTGATTTGATAGATGATCGATGATAGATAGATAGATAGATAATCTTGTTTTCCTGAAGTAATAAGAGCATATAGTTCTTTAGTTCTTTGTCATCAATCTTAAGTACCAATACTGTAGGTGCAGAATATTTAATACCAACCCAGACTGTGTCAGGTCATTACTGCTTGCAAATATGTGTGTGTAATTTACATGAATGTCTTTTGTTCAATTTGTAGTGAACTTGTTACTAAACATCCATGTTCACTACAAACTGAATAAAAGACTAGCTTATTCGTCTATTAGATAAACACTACTTTATCTAATGTTCGAGTTCAGTGCAGAAGATTTTTAACTTCCTTGTGTGACTGTAATGTCCTGGAATGGAACCACTTTTATTAAAAGTTAGTCCATCTTTCTAAGGTGATGAGCACATACTGTTCTTATTATTAAATATTGTTTTTATAAATACTACAAGATTTTTGCTTTTCAGAAAATATCCTGGTATGGAGATGGGTCTAATTTTTGTTCTTACCACATGAAAATTATGTATTTCCTACTACGAGGTCTAAGTAACTTGGATGGAGAATGAAAGTTTGTCTCTACAAGTTGATAAGGAAAATAATATTGTTTATGAAGAGGAATAATATCCTGTAGAATATGGAGAATTAAGAAAGAATTTTACAATGCCTGGATAACCATAATGCATTTTTAAAATCAAGAGGTAACTAATGGAGCTCCATTGACTTAAACCAATAAGGATTTAATTTTAATCTATGAATGGGACCAAATTAATTCTCTATAGTTTTCTCAGCTTAAATCATATCGTGTAATAGAGTGAGTTATTGTCACAAATGTAACACCATATGGGAAGAGGGAGTGACTGCAGTCAATTTTAGAAGTTGGGAGAAAATCTATTTTGTTTTATTATTTTAATATTATTCTTGTGTCTTATATCTTTACTGTGTACAATGATAATGTGTGATTATCAATGTTCTAAGTAAAGAATAAGTTGAGCTCATCATTTTTATATGGTTTATGTTTAGAACTTCTCTTGGTAAGAAAAATTATGTGTTTTGATCAAATTATGAGCACTTAGGTTTTTACTTCTATATCCATGCTCACTTTAAAATATAAAAGTTTACTGTATCTTATAAGTAAATAGATCTGTGGTTTTATAATTAAAATGCATCTGAATGGTTTATCATTTGGTTATGATGTGCTGCTAATATTTCATGTGTTAATTTTTTGCATGACATTTTTTGCAAATGCAGTAGAAATTTTTTGATTAAACTATGTAGAAATTTAACCCATTAAAACATTCTTCTGTTTCTATTTGACATAGATATTAAACTCTTATGTAAAAAAAATTTTATATCCTTGTATGTTTTTTAGTTGATAAAAATCTCAAGTATATTTTTAAAAATCATTGTTTTTTGTCCTTTATGAAATGTTATTAAACACCAGTCCAAGAATTTTATGTTAAATAAAGATAACTTTAAAAGCAAAGAATAAATTATACACATTACACATTTTGTATAGATATAGCTATAAAAATAAATTTACAATTTTACACAGAGATTGGCTAAAATTCTGCTTCAGTTTGTGGGATAGTTTGGTATTTTTCCCTTCATGTTTTGAGAAACAAAAGCAGTTAAGAACAAAGATTTTGCCTTCTAGGTATGTTATAAAATATGTGTGATTCAGGTACCCTGAGAAGACAGTATGGCACCTATTGTGTAGTTGCTATTCCATAGGAGTGAAAAAGTGAACCTCCACTACAAAAGAGGCATCTGGGTTGCCAAAGATAAAACTCTTTAGACTACATGACTTACCAACATTAGAAATTTCCCACAACCAATCAACAATGACAATGACAGTAATTTCTGCAAGATATTATAAAATGGCTGGCATGCATTGGTTATAAAATTTTCATCTATGAAAATAAACATTCAGTTCTTCTGCAGATTTCCAAGTGTTTTCCCTCCCCCTAATGGGACCTTAATGCATTATAAATCATTGCACGGGTCTGTCACATACCCTCACTAATTCATCCTCCATTAAAAAGACAAATGATGCAGGGATGTCCTGCGTTTCTCTTTCCATTGATTTAACAAATTCATTGGTTTAGTAATAACAAAAATGATTAAAAATGCAATAAGAATAATAAGTTCAGAACTCCATAAACCACCTCTTCTTGGTTTCACCATGTTTATTCTTTTTTGGCTACCTCTAGAGAACTGTGAGGATTGTTTTGGTTCTTCCCAACTTTGGCTGCTAATTTATTGGCTTTTTTGTGTGTGTGCGTTTCAATCCTCCCCAAGTCCATGAGCAATCTCAAACACAGTCATGATCTTAACAACTACCGATGTGCTTGTGACGCCTGAGTCTGTTTCTCTGGGCCAGCCGTCTTCTCCATGACAGCTCCAGACTCCCAGTCAGATGTCCCTTAGTTACCTTGAACTCAAATGTTCTATTTTCTTGAAAATATATTTCTTACATTGCCTGTCCTGGTTAATGATGCCTGTTACAGCCCATCTAGAAACATGGAAGTCATCTTAAATTATTGTTGTGCTCTCAGAATCTATGTCAAATCAATTACTTAATTTTTGTTGTTTGTTTGTTTATCTGATGCTTAGAAATGTTAGTTTGCTGTGTATTAAAAGGTATGTTCCTGACCTTGTTTGTTGGCTGTGGGAGTTCTTTTTTTTTTTGAATTACATGTTGATCACATTTTCTACTAAGTTTTGGACTTTTTGTTATTGCTTTAGAGGGTTGCTTTATATAATCTTTATAACCTTAGCTGGTTATATTCTTTGCAAAAATATCTGCCAGTTTATAGTTTACTTTGTTTGCTTTTCTAAAATTATATCAGCCTAGAGATGTTTTTAATATTAATGTGGTCAAATATATTAATCTTTGTCTTTAAAGTTTATGGTTTTTTGTGTGCTTTATTTAAGAAATCTGTCTAAAACCCTATGTCAGTTATGTTCTATAATACTTTCTAATATTTTTTAATTTTGCTTTTCACATTTAGGAGTTTATCTGCTAGGCATGTATTTTTGTGTCTTGTTGGAGTTAGGGATCTAATTTTCTTTTATTTTTTTCACGTAGATAAAAAACTGTCTTAGCAACTTTTATTGAACATGCTGTGTTTTCCCCATTGATTCATCATTAGAACTATACCAAGTTCTCATGTGTTTTAGGAAAAATATTAGCTAAGATTGGAGGTGATTTCTATTACGGACTGAATTATGTCCTGCCATATTTGTATGTTGAAGCTCCCAATCCCCAATGTGACTGTATTTAGAAATTGGGCCCTTATGGAGGCAATTAAGATTAAATGAGGTCATTAGAGTGGGACTCTAATTCTGTAAGACTGGTGTCATTATGAGGAGAGAACGAGACACCAGAGCTCACTCTTTTTCTGTGCACACACAGGGGAAAGGCCACGTAAGGACACAGTGAGAAGGCAAATTTTGGTTGTTTAAGCCGCTCAGTCGGTGGCATTTTGTTATGGCAGCCAGAGCAGACTAATCCATATGTCTTCTACTTGCTGAGTCCTGTGTAATTAAATTACATAATGTAATACAAGTCTTTGACAGTGAATATACAAGAGAAGATACTAATTTAAAAGCGTTTTTGTAATAAGTTCTCATTATTTTATACTCAAGATAACATTAAGGTTTCACCATGTGTTCAACATTGTTTTCTTAGTCTTCTGCTAATGAGCCCCCAGCTTAGTTAGGTAATAGATTAGAGGCTGTCTCAGTGGAGAATTGAATCCAAAGAGGGCTGAATGAGGTTCAGCTCCTCAGATAAAACCTGGATGCTGCTGCTTTATCTTTGTGGTGACTTTATTTATTGATTTTTTTTTATGTCCAGGATGGTTGACAGTAGTGAGATACAATGGGAAACATATCTCATTTAAAGTATTTAAAGGCAGGGTTCTTCACTAAAAAAAAAAAAAAAGAAAAAAGAAAAAAAAAATAACAAGCATGCTGAAAAATATTCATGACAGTGTACAGTAGGAAAGCACATGTGCTGCTTCATGTTTTGCTTCTTCCCTCCTTTGTAACTTTTAGATATGATCTCCTGAGATGGGATTGACTCAAGCCCAGAGGCTCTCAGGTCTCCTTGTGACAGCATTATGTCCTTGTATTCCTGGATGAAGGAAACATTGTTCAAGAAAAATGGCCCTTACAGGAGGGCTTGTCTGTAGATTCTCTAGCCTGATGTTCTGCTTCCATTTGGTTTTAATGGGCTCCCTGTGCCAAAGCTTCGCTTTTAAATGATTGTAGCTTTGTAATAAGAAGTGATGTCTGGTTGAGTGGTACTCCCTACTCAATTCAAAAATACCGTGGCTATTTACTATTCCATAAAAATTTAAGATCAAGTTCTCAGTTTCTTTGAAAAACTCTGCTGAAAATTTTATTAGAACTGCATAGTTTTCATAACAGTGAGATAATCTTATCTATAAGTTTAAAACATTCATTAGCCAGGTCTTTAAAGAGTCCTTCCAAACATTTGTATAATTTTTATTGTAAAGGACTTGAACATCTTTTCATATGTTTACTCCCAGATATGTTACAGTTCTGTGGCTGTTGTGAATAGAATAATTTTTTAAATGATGTTTTCCAACTATTTGTTTTTTTCTGTACTTAAAAAAAATTTTATTCTTAGTTTTGAGCATACAGTACATTGGTTAGACATTTATATAGGTTGTGAAACGATTCCTCTTATTAATGATATCTAAGAATTACATTGATTTCTGTAAATTGACTTTGTGTCCAGCACCTTGCTGAACCCATTATTAGAAATGGTTTGTAAGTCTCTATAAGATTTTTATAAAGACTATAATGTTATCTGCAAAAGTTACATTTGTTTTTTCTGTTCCAATCTTAAAATATTTTTTCCCATCTTATTGAACTAGCTAGAACAAATTGAATACAAGCAGCAATAGTGGATATTTTTGTCGTCTTCTGATGTTAAGGGAATGTTTCCAGTATTTCAAATTAAATGTGACATTTGCTTATATTTTTGGTAGATACTTTATATCAGGTTAAATTTCTCTTTTATTCCTCATATTATGAGATGTGCTTTATTTGAAAACTCTGAGGGATGAACTCTGAATTTTTCAAAACTGCATCACATTCATTAAGGGTTTCATTATTTTTCTCCTTTCTTTAAATGTTGTGAATTGAGTTATTTTTTTTTTTTTACTGTTAAAGCATTTTTACATTTTTTGATACTTATGCTCATGGGTTCCTAGAAATATCATGGATTTTTTGTAATCCACCTTAGCTTCTTGGTGGAAAAAAAATAGGCAAAACAAAAATTCCTACAGCATTCGTGGGGTCTCCAATTTATATTATCCTAGTAGTATGGGACTTCTAAATCAAAGGACATACATGGAAGAACCACAAAACCTCTAAGGCAGTGGTAAAAAAAAAAAAAGAAAGAAAGAAAAAGTAAAACCTCTCCATAGATGGTTCCACATCCCAAGTATGATGGTCTCATACAAAGTAATCCACAAATGGCTCACATTAACAATGTGCAAGCCATACAAGGAAAGGACCCTCATGCAGTACAGTCAGCAGATACAAGTGGGAGAAACAGATACCCAAGGAAGCAGAAATAATAACTTTTAAAGTCTTATGGGTCTCTAATTAAATATTTAAACTTAAATGTTTAAAATTATTAAAATTACAATATAAAACATAAAAGAACAAGATCTCTGACTAGAAAAAAGACTAAATTTAGAAAACTAAGTAAAGCTTCTAGAAATAAACACCAGTAGATTTTTTCCAGCTTTACTGAGATACAACTGACAAAGGAAAATTATATATATTTAAGGCGTGCAATGTGATGATTTGATATACATATATACATTGTGAAATGATTATCACAATTAGGCTAATTAACTTCTGGAAAGCAGAAAATGATAGTAGCTATTTTGCTGACCTGAAGGATTTATAGAAGAATGCATGTATAGCTCTCGACACAGAGCAAGCACTCCGCAGCTGTTAGAAATTATGGTTATTAGCTTTCTGACTTGTTTTTTGGCATCTCCTTTTGAAATGCCTGCCAACATTTCCTGGCTCCTTATTGCTTCTTTACTATCCACCTTTGTGCCAGAATTGATTCTTTATTGGTGCTTTTCCATTATTGACAAAAATATTCCCCAAACTCCATTTGTCTGTATCTATGGACTGGCTAGGTTAACAAACTTTGTCTATAACTAAAGTTGCTGATTAACTTTCAGGATGTGCCATATAAAGAGAAGGAGATGATGGTGATGGTGATGATGGTGTGTGAGTGTGTATGTGTGTGAGAGTGGGAAGGATCAAGCCCATGTTGCTTGATGTTTTATCATCTTGGCAATGTTGTAAGCTTTACAACATTGAACACACCAACTATTTACATGTAAAATTCAGAGATTTTTTCTTTGTACTTACTTTAGAGCCTTAATTACTGTTAATTCTAGCCCATGCAGCTCAAGCAAGGTAGTCATAAATGATCTAAACGTATATTGGAAAGTTTCTACTTATGTAATAAGATTATCTGTGACATAGTCAGTATTAGGCTCCTTATGAATTATTAGTAACCATATACCTGTTTAGACATCATGTTAGTGTGAAGTTTTAAAAATTATCATCTTTACCATTAACAAAATATTCATTGAGCTCCCTGCATGCTTAGCACTGTGCCTCCAGGCTTTGCTTCCCTGCCTCTCTGCTCCTGTACAGACCCAGTGACCTGACACAGCCACCCGACACAGCGAGGGGCTCACCAGAGAGCCTCCTGCTTTCCACCTGCAGTGCCAGGTGTTTCTTTGCGTTTCTGAAAGGCAATCTCCTGTTAAAAAATCAAACCAAATTGTGATGATGATTTGGCCTACGAAGGCAAGGAAGTACAATTTGCTCTTCATTTCTAGGAATGAAATTTTGAAGTCCATGATGATTTTTTAAAGATCTAGGTCTACTATATGCATTTTCTGAAGAAAATTTCCTAGGAAGAGTGTCTGGTTACTTGCCACGGAAATTGCTTTCCTCTCTTTGGCTGGAGACCATCATCCTCAAACTAATTTCCTGTTTAGTGTTCGATGTTTGAAAGCAGGAAATTGTCATAACAAATAGGAAGCTTGAGAGAATGGTAGGAACACATTCAGAAACTTGGTTGCTCAGGAAATCATTTTTGCCTGCTTTATTAAAAAACTAGACCTTACTTGGCATTTTCTCCCCTCATTCTTATTCTCATCAATAGCCATTATCAAAGGAACTTTATTAAATATTGAACTCTGCTTGGCATTATAAGTAAGTGATTGGACCCCTGTCCACTAGCAATTTGTAACAACTGCAAGAATAAAAATGACAGTATTAATTTGATATTTATTGATAGACACTCTTCTAAGCACCTTAGTTGGTTATTTAAAAATGTAATCCTCACAACAGCCATATGAAGAAGGTGCTATTATTACTTCCATTTTATTGATGAAGTACTTAAGACACAAAGCCAATAATTTGCTGCAAGTCACATAATTAGTAAATCAAAGAACTTGGATTCACCTCTTCCTAGTTCACATAATTAACCACCATGTTCTATTTCTATAACCAGAGGCAAAAAACTAGAAAGAATAGAAGGTATGCACATATAGACCAAAAATATAAGTGTGGAATTATTATTGCACACTAGAGTTAGAAATTTTGCAGGATGGGGGTGAGAAGGAAATTTGGGGACTTGTATCTTGAGGAGGATTTCTGCCGTCTTAAAAAAGTGAGCTTCACAGAGGAAACTATACATTTGCAACTTGATGGAAGGGATAGGGTAAGGCAGGTGGGGAAGCGACTGAGGTTCTGTTTTAGAAAAGGAAAGAGTTTGTTGGGCTACATGGAGACTCGGGTGGAATAGCTTGAGATTGGGGAGCTCAGCCAGTTGAGCTGCAGGAAGCAAGGAGAGCAGCACACCACAGAGACCCAGCTCCTTGGAACCGATTGCTCAGCTGGCTCAGACAACTCCACTCTAGAGCAAGGAAAAGTAGGATATAATATCAGCCTGACATGGCCTCACCATGACACATACACAGTCTTTTACATATCATCAGAGGCAGGTGAGTTTTAACCAACCACTACTTGTTTTAGCTTTTTTAGTCTAATGTTGGAGCAACATGTAGTGACGCAAATGCCAGCCTAGGAAGTCAATAAAGTCAGGTTCTATTCTTGGTCTTTTCTGGGGTAAGTTGCTGGCTGGAAGTAGCAATCATTCTGAGTAGCTGAAAATAACTTTCAAGACATTTTAATGAGTTAATAAATCTTTCTCAATGAACTACATAGAAAGACATGAAACATTACACTTTAGCTACTCAACAGCCTTAATTAAACTTGATGTTGAAAAGGTCAGTGCCCTTTCTGGTGGGTTCCAAATCACTTCAGACCTGACAGTAGGGGTGACAGAAAATGTGTACTGAAAGGTGCCTTGTGCCTTCCACTGGAGCCTTAAATGGGTCTATTTAAATGAGCCACACCCCAGCAAATAACAACTGGCATTTATTAAGGACTAGCTAGCTCTGGGTGAGCCACTGTTCCAAGTGCTTTAGATGCATTAATTCATTTAATCCTCAACAGTAACCCTGGCAGGTACATGCTGTTATAATTCTTGAGAGTTGGGGAAACTGAGGCACAGAGAGTTGTAATGATTTGGCCAGATCTGCAGTCTGCAAAAAGATTTAAATGAATGGAGTCTGATTTGAGAGCCTGCACGCTTGACCACTAGGCTCTGCTGCCTCCCTCAGTCGGGTTGGACTGTGCTCCCATGGTTAAAAATGCACAAACTACCCATGGGTTTCAAGACACTAATAACTTCCAGGAATTCCTGCAAATACATTTTGGAACAGGTCAAAGCATGCAAGGCACTCAGGCACTGCATAGGAAATACGATTCTCACTGATGTACAAAGTAGTAGAGGTCACCAGGAGATTGGGTTGGTAAGAAAAATTATTATTATTATTTTTTTAACTAAAACACCTCTATTCAGTGAACATTTATTGAGCTCCTGTAAACTAGGTACTACGTTAGGTGTGGGGGAGAAATCTGAGTAAGACATGGTATCGACTTTTAAGGAGCTTGTAGATGAGCAGATTTACCCTTTATTAAATTTCTGAGAAAACAAAAATAGCTGTTTGGATTGATCTTTTGTACACGCAGTACTTGAGTTCAGAAGGAGTCTTGCCTTATTTAGTTGCACTGGTTTGGAAATCCCATGTAGTGATAACATCTATGTATATTTCCTGCCTGCTTTTTTACACTCTACAGACATGCAGATCTCTGGGATACAGGACATTTTAATTTTGGATATTTTGAACAAAGATGAGATGCAGCCACTTTCTCATCTTTTCCAGAAGAATTTATACACAGAAAGGGACATCTTAAAGTCAGCCCACCTGGATGTAAATGCCAGTTCAATCGCTTCTGGCTACATGTTCTTGGGCAAACTGCTTCATCTCTCTGAGCATAAACTCCCTTGTCTATAAAATGGAGGCAATAAAAGGAGTCACCCTTAAAATTCTTTCAAGGACAAATTAAAAGCAAAAATGCTTGACAATGTGCAACAGAGAAAGCCCTCAACAAATATAAGCTAATTTGAGTATTTTCTTGGCATTGTTGCATTTCTGAGTTCCATCTCCTCATGCAGTACTCTGGAAAAGGCTCTCTAGCAAAAGATTATTGATCTCCTTTTTGCGTCCAGACCTGATAGTAAATTAGCCCAGGGGCAAGATACGGGAGTAACGTGTTCAGCATTTCTTGCTGACATTTTCCATTTATTAGAAGGCAAAAGGAGTAACAAGGGAGCGATTCTGGTGTGGATTAGTGTCTGAAGTGGGTGATGTGCTCAAGACAGGGACCTTGAGAGAAAGGCGACGTCACCTTCAGCATTGGAGCACGGAGCATTCACTCTCCCCCTGAGCAGTGCGTTCACTTCTGATGGGCTACCCGCTGCTCTCCCCGCAGGGGCTAGTCTGAGCAGCCTTCTGCTATCCCCAAGCTTCCCTTTCTCCTCTTTCTGGTCTTGGCCCTCTGCAGAAAAACTCACCTTCTGCCATGACTCATCCTCTAGTCTGGCGTGTCGCATGGCCCTAGCAGATGTTGTTCGCACTGGAGTTGTGTAGCTCAGCGTTGTCCTTGTCATCACAGAGGCTCACTGCAGGGCTTGGGGCTTCTTCAGTGACAAGGCACTAAATATAATTCTTTCAAGGAGCAGCATTACTGTTGCCTCTGCCTTGAAAGCTCTTTCCTCTATCTTCCCATAGTCCACTGTCTCTCCCTTCCTCCCCTCAAAGCATGAATTCCTCCTTAGGCCAAGACCACTCTAGTTAACTTTCTACTCCTATTGAAGACACAGATTAAAGATCACATCCTCAGGAAGGCCTTCCCAGAAACTTAATCTAGGATAAATCTCTTTGCATAAAAAGAATCCCTTGCTCTTTTGTTTGTTTGTTTGTTTGTTTGTTTGTTTTTAATAGCCTCTAATACAACAGTGATTTGCTTAAAGTCTATATAAAGGCCATGGGTCAGACAGACACTGTATCTGTCCTGGTCTTCACTATGTAAATTAAAACAGTCCTGCCTCCCTTTGGCCTTCTCCAATGGGAGAATAACAGATTTCCTACCATGAAACATTTTATTGCCTCTCTTCTTTCCAATGTTCATTATGTTTCATTTTCAGTTCTTTCACTGGGTTATCTTTAAAATTGCAAATTATAAACCTAGGCCATTATTTCTTTCCATAAACATGAAACAGTTACTCCTGACTCCTCACTAAATTAGATAAGGATATTTGCATTCTTACCATTAACCCCTCTTGTCTTTTCCCGTCTGTCTTCCAAAGTTTGTTAGTTCTACCTTTATTTTAATATCAGATTTATCATAAGTGCAGTCTGTTTCATAATCATAATCTAGACTTTTGTTTATCATTTGATTTTTAAAGTTGAAAAAAAGTAAACAGTTTGTTTTGGCTTGGGCTTTGTAAAATGTTTCTCACTGCAGAGTTACTGCGGCAGCAGAATTCAGTTCTTTCTCTGTGGGCTCAACATCCCAGGTCCTGCTCTAGTAGAAAAAGAACATGCCTAGGCAGAAGGTCAGATTTCAGATGGTGTCTTTTTTTCTTATACTCTGTTAATTCTCCCCCATGATCCCACAATCATGCTTGCTATTTGGACCACAACTTTCTTGTGCAATTTATTTTAAATTGTTCTTTTTGGAGTCTCTATTGCTTTTTTTTTTTTAATTCTTAATAAGAGCATATATGTTTTCTATAGAGTAAAAGTTAACTTACTATCAGTTGCATGAAATCAGTCTTTCTCTTTTCCAAGTCTGATTTTTATTGCTTTGTAAATGTTGGTGGTTCTTTCTGGAAGCTTCTTGAAATTTTTTTTCTCTTTTATTTCCCAAAATTTTACAAAAATGTGTCTGACTTTTTAAAACCATATTTAGTAGGCACTTTCATTCTGAATATACCTGTATTCTATAGCCTTAAAAATGTTTCTTCTCTTTTTTTCTGTTATATTTTTCTCTTTGATTGCCTTTCTGTCTTTTTTTTTTCTTTTGTCTCATTTTTATTTTTATAGGGGTATTTTACTTTTTTGGAAATGTCTTCAACTTATTCTCTTATAAATTTGTTGCTTTTAAACTATTTGATGTGCCTTTTCATAGTATCTATTTTTATCTTATTGATGCAATATTTTTTTGAGGACATATTATAATATTTTTAAATTAAATTTATTGGGGTAACATTGAATACAATTATATAATTTTCAGGTGCACATTATCATTTGACATCTGTATATTCTATTCTGTGTTTACCACTCAAAGTCCAGTTTCCTTCAGTCATCATATATTTGATCACCTTTACCCACTTCACCCTCTTTCTATCTCCCTACATTTGACCCCCTTTACTCCATCTACCACTCCTCTCCTCCCACACCCCACTAGTAGCCACTAGTCTATAGTTCTCTGGTAACCACTAGTTTATAGTCCACGTCCATGTGTCTGTTTGTTTGTCCTGTTCATTTGTTGCTTTTAGGTTTAAATCCCACATATAAGTGATATCATGTGATTTTCAACTTTTTCTGTCTGGCTTATTTCGCTTAGCATGATTATCTCGAGGTCCATCCATGTTGCCACAAATGGCAGTTTTTCATCTCTTTTTATGGCTGAGTAATATTCCATTGTATATCTTTAGTCAATCAACTATCATAGGACACTTCAGTTGCTTCCATGTCCTGGCCACTGTGAATAATGCTGCTGTGAACATCAGTGTGCAAATATCTTTATGGATATGTGTTTTCAAGTTTTGGGGGTAAATATCCAGTAGAGGGATTGCTGGATCATATATGGTAGATCAAGTCTTAATTTTTTGAGGCACCTCTATACTGTTTTCCATAGTGGCTGTACCAATTTGCAGTCCAACCAGCAGTGTATGAGGGTTCCTTTTTCTCCTCATCCTCTTCAGCATTTGTTATCACTTGTCCTGTTGATTATAGCTATTCTAACAGGTGTGAGATGGTATCTTATTATGGTTTTGATTTGCTTTTCCCTAATAACTAGCAATGTTGAACATCTTTTCAAATATTTGTTGGCCATTGGTATGTCCTCTTGGGAGAAGTTCCTGTTTAGGTCTTACGGCAATTTTTTGATTGGATCGTTTTGTTGTTGTTGTTGTTGTTGTTATTGAGTTATTTGAGTTCTTTGTGTATTTTGGATATTAGGCCCTTATTGGAGGTATTGCTTAAAAATATATTTTGCCATTCAGATGATTGTCTCTTTACCTTGTTGATAATTTCTTTTGCTGAGCAGAAGCTTTTAAGTTTGATGTAGTCCCATTCATTTATTTTAGCTTTTACTTCCCTTGCTTTCAAGGTTAAATTCATAAAATCCTCTTAAATCCAAGGTCCTTGAGTTTAGTTCCTACATTTTCTTTAATGCATTTTATTGTTTCAGATCTTATACTCAGGTCCTTAATCTATTTTGAGTTAATTTTGGTGTGTGATGATAGACAACAGTCTAGTTTCATTCTTTTGCAGAAGGCCTTCCAGTTTTTCCAGTATCATTTATTGAAGAGACTTTCCTTTCTTCATTGTATGTTTTTTGCATTTTTGTCAAAAATTATTTACCCATATAAATATGGGTTTACTTTGGGACTCTTGATTCTGGTCCATGTGTCTGTTTTGATGCCAATACCATGTTGTTTTGGTTACTGTCACTTTGTAGTATAATTTGAAGTTAGGTAGAGTGACGCCTCCAGCCTCATCCTTTTTTCTCAGGATGGCTTTGGCAATTCAGGGTATTTTGTGCTTCCATACAAATCTGATGATTTTTAGTTCTATTTCTTTTAAAAATGCCGGTGGGATTTTGATGAGGATTGCATCAAATCTGTATAATGCTTTAGGTAATATGGTCATTTTAACTATGTTGATTCTTCCAATTCAAGAACATGGAATATCTTTTCATTTTTTGTATCTTCTTTGATTTATTTTAATAGGGTCTTGTAGTTTTTATTATATTTCATTAAATTTATTTGTGGGTCTATTATTTTTGTTGCAATTGCAAAAGGAATTATTTTTTCCATTTTTTTCTAATATCTTATTATTAAAGTATAGAAACACTATGGATTTTTGAATGTTGATTTTGTACCCAGAAACTTTACTGTAATTGCTTAATGTTCTAGTAATGTTCTTGTGGAGTCTTTAGGGTTTTCTACATGGAGAATCACATCATCTGTAAATAGTGCCAGTTTGACTTCTTTATTTCCTATTTGAATGTCTTTTATATCTTTCTCTTTTCTGGTTTCACTTGCTAAGACCTCCACTCTTATATTGAATAAGAGTGGCAATAGTGACAGCCTTGCCTTGTTCCTGATCTTAGAGGAAAGGTTTTTAGTTTTTCACCATTAAGTATAATGTTGGCTGAGGGTTTGTTATAGATGGCCTTTATTATGTTAAGGTACTTTCCTTCTATACTGATTTTGTTAAGTGTTTTGATCATAAATGGATGCTGTATCTTCTCAAAAACTTTTTTCTGCATCTATTAATAATCACATAATTATTTTTTAAATTTGTTTATGTGGTGTATCACATTAATCAATTGAGTTTGTTGAACTATCCCTGTGCACCTGGGATAAAGCCCACTTAATTGTGGTGTATAGTCTTTTTAATATGTTACCGTATTCAGTTTGCTAGTATGTTATTTAGTATTTTTACATCTGTATTCATGAGAGAGATTGGTTGGTAGTTTTCTTTTTTTTGTGTTATCTTTGCCAGGTTTTGGTTTCAGAGTAATATTGGCCCAAAATGTGTTGGGGAGCATTGCCTCCTCTTTGATTTTTGGAAGAGTTTGAGAATAGGTATTAAAACTTCTTTGAATGTATAGTAGAATTCACTGGTGAAGCCACCTCGTCCTGGAATTTTTCTTTTTAGTAGATTTTTAATGATTGTTTCAATTTGCATACTGTTGATCCGTCTTTTTAGAGTTTCTAGTTCTTGATTCAGTCTAAAAAGGTTGTATTTTTTTAAGTATTTGTCTATTTCTTCTAGGTTATCAAATTTGATGTTATATACTTTTTCGTAGTATTCTTGTATGATTCTTTGTATTTTTGTGGTGTCTGTCATCATTTCCCTTCTCTCATCCCTGATTTTGTTTATTTGTGTCCTTTCTCTTTTTTCACTAGTGAGTTTAGCCATGTGTTAAATCAATTTTATTAACCTTCTCAAAGAACCTGTTTTTTGTTGCATGTTTTTTTTGCTTTCAATTTCATTTATTTCTGCTCTAATTTTAATTATTTCTTTCCTTCTACTGACTTTAGGCTTCATTTGTTCTTTCTTTTCTAGTTTATTAATTTGTTATTTTTTTTTAAATTTTCTTAGGTGAGGCAACCCTTAGTTGACCTCACAGGTTACAAAGATCTTTTCAGCTTACAATCCCTTATTTTTTTATTTATTTTTTTTTTACACCTATAGCACCTGGTCTTCCTCGGTGGTCTCCCATCCAAGTACTAACCATACCCAACCCTACTTAGCTTCTGAGATCAGATGGGATCGGGCTTGTTCAGGGTAGCATGACCATAGGCCTTTTCTCGTTTTTTAAGATGAAGCATTAGGTTGCTCATTTGGGCTGGTTCTTATTTTTAGAGATAGGCCTGTAATGATATAAACTTTCCTCTTATGACCGTTTTTGCCATGTTCCAGAAGTTTTGATATGTTGTACTATAATTATCATTCATTTCTATGTATCTCAATCTCTCTATTTATTTCCTCTCTGACCCAGTTATTCTTCAGTAGCATGTTGTTTAATCTCCATGTATTTGTGGTTCTTCCTGCCTTATTTATTTATTTATTTTTTGCAGTTTATTTCTAGTTTCAAAGTATTATGATCAGAGAATACAGTTGGAATGATTTCAACCCTCATATTTGTTGAGGTTATCTCTCTGTCCCAGTATGTAATCGATCCTTGAGAATGTTCTATGTTCACTAGAGAAGAATGTATGAGCAGCTGTTTGGGGATGAAAGGTTCTGTAAATGTCAATTATGTCTGGTTGGTCTAATGTGTCATTTAAGAATGTTATTTCCTTATTGATTTTCTGATTGGATGATCTGTTCATATCCTACAGTGGAGTATTTAGGTCTCCTACTACGATAGTGTTTTGGTCTGTTTCTTCGTTTAGTTCTGTTGGTACTTGTTTTATATTTTGGGGCTCCCTGATTGGGAGCATAGATATCAATTAGTGTTATGTCTTCTTGGTGCATGATTCCCTTTATTATTATGAAGTGTCCCTCAGTTCCTTTCTTTATCTTTTTTATTTCATCTGTATTAGTAACACTATGCCTGCTTTTCTCTGAATGCCATTTGCTTGAAATATCATTTTCCACCCTTGCACTTTGAGTCATTATTTGTCTTTGGAGCTGAGCTGTGTCTCCTGGCAGCAGCATATGGTTGGGTTTTGTTTTTTGATCCATTCTGCAACTCTGTGCTTTTTTATTGGTGAGTTCAGTCCATTTACATTTAGGGTGATTATTGAAATATGAGGTCTTCTTATAGCCATTTTATCTTTTGCTTTCTAGTAGCTCGGTGTTTCCATTGCTTCCTTGTCCTTGTATTTCTGTTTTCTTTATTTTGCTGGTTTTTGTGGATTTTGCCTCTGGTTCTTTTTGTTTTATATTATATATACTTCAGGTTTGAACCTTTGGTGTGTGGTTACCATAATGAATATGAAAAGCATAGCTATATATATAGTTGTCCATTTTCTACTGTGCGTGCCTTTTCTTTTTTCCCCTTTGCGAATTTGGATCTTTGAATCTTCCCCTTTTCAGTCATTGTTATCTCAATTTGTTCCTATGTATGCTGAATGTTCATTAACATCTTGCTATAGCAATTCTCTTAGCATTATTTAAGCTTGTAATGCCCTGTTCTTAGTGAGAGTTGCACTCCTCTGCTTCTGTTTGCCTGATAGTCACTTTATTCCTAATTATGTATTTATTTTTTTGGCATTTTGTTTTATCTGACCTCTTTCAGTATTTCCTGTAGTGTAGGCCTCATAGTAAAGAATTCTCTCAATTTTTGTATGTCCAGAAAAGTCTTAATTTCTCCTTCACATCTAAAAGAGAGCTTAGCTGGATACATTTTTCTAAGCTAGTAGTTTCTTTCACTTAATAGTTTAAATATTTAATTCCATTCCTTTCTGGCTTGTAAGGTTTGCGTTGAGAAGTCCGAGGATCATCTAATGCATTTTTCTTTATTATAAGTCACTCTTTTCTTCTCCTTGGCTACCCTGAGAATTCTATCATCATTATTCATTTTGATAACTTTGATACAATGAGTTTTGGTGATGGCCTTTTTGGGTTGAGATAATTGGGTGTTCTGTTAACTTCTTGAATTCTAAGCTCCAGCTCATTCCTTAGATTTGGAAAATTTTCATCAACTATTTGTCTGAAAATGCTTTCTAGTCCCTTCTCCTTTTCCTCATCTTTGGTAATGCCTATTATTCTTATGTTTCCTCTCCTGATGGTATCAGCTAGTTCTTGTATTTCTCTTTCATTATTTTTCATTCTTCAGTTTCTCTCTTCTTCCTTCTGATTTATTTCTAGATTTCTGTCTTTGACATCATCAATCCTTTCCTCCATTTGGTCAACTCTATTTTCAAAGCTTGCTATTTCATTTTTCAACTTTTGCAGTGTGTGCATGTGTGTTTATCTCTAGAAGTTCTATTCAGTTCTCCATGAGGGTTTAAATCTCCTTGCTCTGCTCATCTAGGTGTTTTTTCAATTCCTGAAATTGTTTATATGACTCATTTCGGAACTCACTGAGTTTTTTCAGAAGTACCATCCTGAATTCTCTGTCATTTAAGTTGCATATTTTTATATCTGTAAACTTATTTTCTGGAGATTTTTCTCTTTTTTTTTTCTGAGATGCCTTATCACCTTGGTTGTTAATGGTGTTTAATGGACTATTTCTCCACCTAGGCAGTAATGGAAATGTATTCTGCTTTTTTTCCATAAAGAAGATTTATTATATAAAGGTCTCTCTTTAGCCTGCTGCAAAAAAGGTGCTTTTGGTTTCCAGTAGGTGGCTTCTAAGACTCTTAGATCTCTGCTTTATATAAAACCTAAATAATATATATATTTTTAATTTTCTTACAGAAATTTAATCACACTCACTACTTTCAGTTTCAATCCCTGTCAGTGTTAGCAACAGTTTTAGTAGCATTTACTCGTATTCTCCTGGGGCTTAACAGTGATTCATCTCAGAGAGTATGGGGGAGGGGCCCTCTCTGTTGGAAGATGGGGGCTGTGGTTCAGCCTTGGTTTTGCCACCACAGCTGGTAAAAATCAACTGTTGTTTCTTTGCCATCCCTGCTTTTCTGCCATCCCCGTTTCTCTGCCTTCTGCCCTGAGACTGGGTAGTGCCACTGGCTGCGTAGAACTCACATTTCTCCTAGGCAGGGCTGTTCATGGAACTCTCCACACCTTCTCTTCTCCCCTGCCTTTTACAGGGTGCTTGGGCAGATGCTAGAGGCAGCTTCTTAATTGTCCCAGTCCACCACCCGACACCCGGGGTTCTGACCTATGGTAGCTCTTATGTGTAGATCCCACGCTCAGACGTGCTGGTGTGCAGTTTGGGTGTTTTTTTATTGTGTTTTAGATGTACAGCTATTGTTTCAAGGGAAGAGATCTGGGGATGTCTCTCACTCTGCCATGTTTCCAAAATGCCTCTAATTACAAATATGTTTGTATGTATGTATTTTTAGAGTTCTGTGATTTCTGAAATACTATGTTTCCCATGGAGTCTATTAGACCCTACATATCCTTTTTCAAGGTGCTGATTTCCCACAAATATCTGATGATTCTGGTCATATTTTCTTATTTAATGGTGAAGAATCAGGTTTATTCAGGACTGGTTGAGGCAATTTTCTCTGCTTTTGACTAATCATGTCTAGCGTTTCTATCAGCCTCTCCCAGGAGTGATAAGTATGACTGATAGCTCTATGTCAGTGAGTAAGGCTCATTGGCCAAAGTATTTTGCTTTTAGATGGAGTAACAGAAAGATAGCCATTAGGCTGGGCTCCCCACAGTCAAAATGTTAAATTGAGGAGAGCTTTGCTCTAGGGTACCCATAGCCATACTCAGTCTTAGTCTAGACACACACACACACACACACACACACGCACGCACGCACAACTTTAGTGTCCCTATTATGTATCTCTGTTTTCTGTAGGTGTAGCACAACTTCTGGTTCTGAATAAAAATGCAATAATTGTTTTAAATTACCATATAAGAGTAGCTTTTATGTATTTGCTTTTGAGAATTCACTACGTGTTAAGTCATACTCTCTGTACCCAAACAACTAATAGTCTATCTTCTAATGGAAGAAACAGATGTGTAAACAAATCACTATGAAAAAGAGAGATAAGTGCAACAGAATGTGTTTATACAAAACGCTGGCACTTGAGGAAGAGACATTAAGTCTGCACCAGGAGATGGGGGTGGGGGTAGTGAGAGAGAGAGAGAGAGAGAGACAGAGAGTGCAGAGAGAAGTTGACAGTGCAGCTGCTGCCTCTGGAGCCAGGGCACTCAGATTTGAATCTGCCCTAGTCTTACTGATTCCCTTTGGACACATTATCTTTTTGCCTGTTTCTTCCTGTGTAAAATGGGCCTGTGATAATAGCCCAACTTCCTAGGGTGAGGATTAAGAATTACTATACGTAAAATGTTTTAATGGAACATTTGATACATATTAGCTCATTATTACTGCTGTTATTTCTTGATGTGGCCTTGAATGAGGGGTTCAATAGCCAGAGGATAAGCAGATGGTTATTGTTGGGAAAATAAGCGTTGTGAGTAAGGCGCAATGACATGAAAGTGCAGGCAAATTTACAGAGAAGATGGCTGAATATGACTAGAATATGACATGTGCCAGAATAAAACTGGGAAGGAGCTAGACAGATCATAGGAAGCCATGGAAATGCACAGAAGAGCTGTTTAAACATCTCTTGTCATCAGCTTTCTGGTTTGAGGTTCTGTGTGCTTGTGTATTTCACTAGTAAAGCAATTAATAATTAGGGAATCTATAACATGTAAATTTTAAAACCTGTAGGGACCTCATAAAATAGGTGGTATGGGCAATTAGGAACTTTGAGGATAGAAATGTCTCCCTGAAAAAGACAGTCAGGGAGGTAACAAGATTGAATATAAAAAAATGAAAAATTTTATAGCCTGTGGGGTGGGTTAGGTGGTCCTTTGTAAGAGAATTTAAACTTGTAAGTAACTTGGAAATTCTGGAACTTGGTCCAATGTGTGGAAGAGTTAGAGAGAAAGATTTAAGAAAGGCATGAGGGTAAACTTTCTAACCATAAAGGGCCCTCATAAGATGTCTTGCTCTCTGAGGCAGTAGGTGTCCAGCCCCTGGAAGTGCCCAAGTGGAGGGAGTTCCTGAATCATTGTTGACATGACGGGCCCATATCACCCAAGGTTTATATCAACTCCATGTGCCTCTACTTACATAATTTCCAGGCCATAACTCATTTCTCAGTTTTTCCAGTTGCAGCCACAACACCTTCTCTCCCACCTCTTTCCCCAGTACTGAAGGGAAGCATTGGCTCAGTGCAGGCGAACAGGCTAAAGCCAAGTCTCTAACACCATCTGGTTTGCCATTCCAATTATGTCTCCACAAGTAGGCCTGAAAATTGCTTTTAAGTCTCTAGTCTGATGTTCACTGCCCTCTGATTACATATGGCCTGCATCTTTTCGAAGATCAAGGTATATTTTCTAATACCCTTCAGGCTCGTTCTCTGCTTTCCTACAATATCCCTCAACTCCTTTTCCTTACAAGCCCCCACCCAACAAAGCTGGGGTACAACAGAAAGATAGCACAAGTTGAATCACTCTTTCAAACCCAGTTCCCACTTTACCCATCTTAATTTCTTTAAGGCCTTTGTCTGAGGAATAGAGCTGCTTTTTTTATGTGGCTGGTATCATGCCTCTATCTAAAAGTTTCTATACCCTGCAGCCATTATATTTCATTCTAGAGGCTTTTAAAGTCAAGTCTTATCCTCAGAGATTCACTGGTGCACAGCACAAAAGCAAGCGTGGAAAGCTTCAAATGCTAGTGCCTTGAACAGAAGCTTGGAGACTTGTAGAAGTCTTTAAAAAAATAAAATTAAGTTGTAGTTCCATAGGAAGGTAGAAAATCTGAAAAAACTGGAACAATGTCTCCCAAATCTGGCCTATGACCTTTATTGAGGGGGCCAATTTGCCCTGTGTTTTATGCTGGACTGGGTAAAATAAACAGTGTGCACACAGAACACTAATTGCTTCATTTATCCATCCATTTAAGCCAGGGGAACATCAGAGCTTATTCAGCCTCAGGATGGAAAATTACATGTTGGAGAGAAAATAGCCACACTGAAGGAATGACAATGCAATTCAGGTCCCGCTTGTTCACATATTTTATTTATCCAGTGAAGAAAGAAAAAAAGAAAAAGACGGAACATGAAGGGGAACAAATTCTGAGAGAATACCAAGGTCACATCTTCCATTTTCCTCAGTCCATTTAAATCCACAGATTAAATAAAAATGCAAAGGGATGAGATGAACATCTTACCGGAGAATAAAATGTCTTATTGGAGAAAGAAAACCCTTTTTAAGGTTAATATCTACTTGGGGTATTCTTGTTTGAGAATGGCTTATTTTTGTCTTTATAAAAATATGGCAGCATCATATAAACTGCTGGGATTGGATAGTTAAGGGTAGGTGGATGAAGGCTGCAACCAGGCAGCATTCCTGGAATCCAGGTCTGAAAGAACCCCCACAGTGGTGAGGGCCACAGAACACAGTACACATTCTTGGAGGTGAGACATGATGACACATGGCAATAAAGGAATCTCAAACATCATAGTCCAGAATTTCCATTATACAGATGGGGAAACCAAGACTTGGAAAGTTAAATGATTTCCCCAAGGTCAGACTGCTAGTCAATAATGGGAACTCAAAGTTCTTGGCTTCAAATTCAGTGCTTTTGGACAGTATATAAATAAATACTCCCTACATTAACTTTTTTCCAAAGATTCTAAAGTTGGCAATTTTAGTTTTTTTAATTAAAAAAAAACTAAAGAGAAAAAGATTTATGGAGAACTCAGAAAAATTTATATCCAACCTCAAGAACCTCATGTTAAGATACAGTTAAAAGACTAATGTTTCGGTCAAAATCAGGGAACTTCATTTTTCTTAGAACACATATGACAATATCTTACACGTAGTGAAACAAGAATGGAAAACAGCACCACACAGGGAATATTAGAAAAACTAATATGAAAAATAAAAAGGGGCACGTTAGCGATTGGTAGGCTGGTCTAAACTGTTCAGTGTTTTCCAATAACACAGAAAATGACACTAAGTCACAATCTATGAGAGAAGAGTGTCAGAGGACTCCTGGTGGGCACATAGAAGCACCCTGTAAGCAGCTAGGTACCTGTGCACAGGTTTACACATGGCATCCACCCTCACTGGAGCCACTAAGCTGCACAGCCCTGGGGCAAATCAACACCAAACCTCTGTCACTTCAAAAGCTGACCTGCTCCATTGCAACCATGTGCATAAATTAGAGGGGAGGACCTTGTGGGGAATGGTTCAGGTTGCTGATACAGGCTGGACATTTTGAACCCTGGACAAAGTGACTGGTATTTTCATTTCCCCCGGGCCTGGAGCTTTTGTCACGGGCGGAGTGTGAGCCTTAATATCCGCGATTCGCTCTTTAAACTTTTGCTGCAGGAATTTTTCTTCTTTGGAGTAGTTTTTGGCAAACATTGACATCAGCAGGCACCCTGCCATGGATGTGCCCCCAATGCAGAAGAGCACGGCTCCTGCCAGCTTGCATATATCAAGGGCTCCGTTATATTGGACAGCATGTGTGTCGACCACCACAAAATCTGCTTCTCCAAAGGCTTCGATTTTATGGGGCACAAGAAAGCCCACTGCCAGAACAGTCAGTCCGAGAATCACGAAGACTGTGCTGGAGATGAGTCCGACCTAGAGAAAGTCACAAAGAAGCAACACAGATAAACACAATGCTTCAGCTCTCCTTGAGCCCTCCAGGGCAGGACTTGTCTTTTTTGTGGGGGAAAAGTGAATTTTCCTGTCACCCTAAATTTCTATGCCTACATAATTTTCTGGTTAAAAAAGAAGGTGAGAAGAGAACCTTTCAGATATTAATGCCAACTAGAAACTGAAGTATTGTCTTGAGTTTTCCCTTGAGCTTTCAGTTTGTACAATGCTCCTTTTGCTCGCTGTCTCATTTGGTCTTGAGAAAGAGAAAAATTGGCCTCGATATCCAGGAGTTGGCCTGACTCTATCCACTAGGCCTAGATGTAGTAAAAAGCTGCCTGGAGCTCACAGCGAGGCCACATGTTCTCCTGTTGGCACAATCAGTCTCACAGAACATAACATCCAACAAGTTCATTTCTCTGCCCACAATAAAATGAGATTACTTTATCATTTTCTCTAAGCACAGACAAAAAGAAGGTCACTGTGCAAAACATAAAACACCTAACACTTCCCCTCCCCGCTGCCTAATATGAATGACTGTTGCTATTTTACCAATTACAGCATCAGTTTCTTTTTAGGCTGCCCTCCCTATAGACAAGATTAAGAAATCCACTCATAGAATTTTCCCTAACAATGCATAGTGAACTCTTGTTTTCTTAAACCCTCCTCCAAATCACCCAACCAAAGCCTATAATATGTCCTTTTTCACACTCCATTATTGAAACACCACAGAAACTTCTATGGTGTCACGTCTCTCACTGTGATGTGTAATAAACTCAACTAGCTCTATGTATAGGTATGTCCTGGTGATTTTGGCTGGAAGATATTGACAATCTGTATAACTACTCACTTCTTCCCCAAGGGGTAATTCCTGTCAATCAAGACAGTCTATTTGGACCAATCAAACTGCAAATTTGGATTCCTCATTTGCAAAAAAAAAAAAAAAAAAACCAGAAAGAAAAAGAAAAAAAAAGGAAAAGAAAGAAAGAAAAAAGAAAAGAAATAAAAGAAAAGTAAAAAAAAGGCAAAGAAAAGAAAAGAAAAAAGAAAATGGACCAGCCAGTGAAGAAGGAACCATAATCACCAGTTAACAGGTGAGAAAATATAGCCTCATAAAGAATAGTTCACCGACCCAAGATGGACATCTAGCAAGTTGCAGGGGCAGGGCTAGAAGCCACAGATCTGCCCCCAGACCAGTGCTCTTTCTCCTCTAACATGGAGCCATTCTTTACTTGTGCGGATGATAAGTGTTAGGAGTAGCAGATGGAGATTACACTGTATCAGCTCAAGTTCTAATAAAATGTAACACTCTGAAGATGGAAGGTAGTACATCATAGGGCTTTAAATTCAGAGGTTTGGAATTAATAGACTCTGGCTTGGATTCTAGCATTGAGAACTAGTACTAAATTATATAAGGAAAGTCATCAATTTCCCCACCTATAAAATTATAAAGTATAATAGTACTTACCTCACAGAGTTGTTGTAAAGACTAAATGAGACTGTGCATGAAAACACTAGCCCTGTACCTGGCTGAGTAATACATTGTAATAAGTAGCTGTTATTGTTTAGAAATGTACCTCTTGTAAAATTATGCTACATTGGCAATTGCATACTGCAATCACTCTGCACTTTACATAAAAAACAGCTATTATAGGTGTTTACTTTTTAAATGCATTTTTAATTTCTTCCTGTTTCTAATTGCTTTTAGTTAGAGTAACAAGGTTGAGAAAATAACCAACTGCATTGCACCATGTAATTCGGAACATTTAAAGTATGTTTAACTTATTTATTTATTAAATTCCAGAGTAATATACTAATAAAGCAGATTTGGATAATAGAAGAACAACATATTCCAAACTCATCACCTTAATAAAAAGGGAAGAGGAGAACTAATATATTGAGTATTGTGAACCCTGAGAAGAACTATATCTTCCAAGAAGGACTCCTTGTGAAAAGTTGGGCTCAAATTCATAACCAGAGTCTGGCAGCCATTGCTAAGCAGGGGCCTCTCATGCATACTGCATTTCTGGAGCAAACCACAGCCTGAGCTGTCAGCCTCCTGCACTATGCTTCTTCACAGTGTGAGCTGACCTTTATAAAGAAATTCTTAGAATCATATTTTGACCACTATGAGGCCTGACCTGTCCAATCAGAGCTGTGCAGCTGCATCCACATTTGCATCTTAAGTGACCAATCAGAGCAGCTCCATAATGACCAATCAGAAGGGGCAATTCTAGACAATCAGGACAGTGTGATTTGGACCAAACAAACTGCAAATTTGTATTCCTCATTTGGGTGCTTGCTTTATACAAGCTGGCCTCCCCTTCCTCTCAGGGGAACATAATTTTGATTTCCTTCAGAGGCTGAGTTTCCATGGTTTGCAAACATTTTTACTTGCATAAAATTTCTTCTTTTGCCACATTCCAGATTGGGGACTCCTGATGGCACTGGACAGGTAGCAGTAACCTTTTGTTGACAGCATGTGTTATGACCTAGGCATAGTGCTAGGTATAGTTTTCATTTTATTGTCACCAGGATCTTATGAGAAGTATTTTTATTCCATTTAACCTGTAAGAAACTGAGTTTATAGGGTCAAAGAAGCATAGTTTAAGGTCCCATTGTTAGCAGGTGGCTTGACTAGGCTCTCACCAAAGTGTGCAAGACTTCTAAGCCCCACCCCTTTTATTCTTCCATGATACTTCACCAATTGCTATTTTGCATATTATCTGCCATTATATTTCTTTTATTGTAACAGAGATTTTGTTACCATAAATGGACAAAATTCCATCATATAACATTGTAAAAAAAAAAACCCTTAAAAACAAACAAAAAGTCAATATAATGAAAAAAAAAACTTTTACATAAGCTATAAGTAGTACAGGAAAAACTGGGTTATAAAATATAACATTTTGAATGAATTTCTCCATTTTTCTAAAACTGGTGGTGAATAAATTCACCTTCAAAGACGATCATTTAAAAATAACTTAAAAAGTGACTCACATTGGAAAATTCTAAATTCACCAACTAAATTAACTTAAATATCCATGGTGACATGCTTCATATGTCAATAAATTCATATGCCACTCCCTCAAGAACTGGCACTAATTCTCAAAAATTGAGGGCAGCAATATATACCTGTCTTAGTTTCTTAGGTTCCAAAGAGCAACTGAAGCCAATGCTCTGCATCTTCTATTTCTGTCTTGTCTTTCCACAGCTTTTGATGTGCTCAGTAAATATTCCTGACTGACTAACCTAAACCACCAGACTGCTGAATATGAAGACAGGTGACTGATTCTCAGAACAGTCTGCTCCTCAACTGAGCAGTGCTTGATAGATTAAAATCCACTCTTGGAATATCAGTCAGAAGCTAAAAGGCAAACCACGGCTTGCATATGGCAGAACTTCTGCTCACTTCAAGAACCGGAAAGTGGTTGGCCTCCCTAAATCTTCTTCCTTTTCCTTGTTATATCTGAATATCAGAGAGATGCCTGCCATCTGTGGAGGGGAGCATGATGTAATACTTAGCTAACTCCAAAGATTCTGAAGGCGCCATCAATGCAAGGTAATGAGGATCTCCCAAGAGATGTGTCCAAAGAGGGACTCCAAATCTATTAAAACATTTCAGGGAGAGCTTGGGATAGTGGGCATGAAGGAGCAGTGATGGGACCAAAATTTCCCTACATTTTAACTTTCTGAGCACATAATGGAGGTGAGGAGGGATATTAGGATATATCAGTGTAACCCTGATACCATGTTGGAATATCAGAAATAATAAAAAATTTGAGGAGCAACCTGGGCCTGTGGGGGATTAGATCAACACCAATGGAGAGAGAAGGACCACCTCAGGCTGAGACAAAGCTTAAAGGTAGCAGCAAGAACAATTTTGAACTGTGAGTTTTGATTTTTTCTGCCTGCGAAAATGCATTCCCTGCTATTGTAAAGGAGGACTGGATAGGAAGAACTTGGACTCCAGAATTTCTGCTGCTAGGGGTGACAAGCCAGTAACTGCTATTATTTTGACCAAGATCTTCTTCATTGTATCTCTATGAGCTGATGATTTCTGAAAATGCAGTTTACTCCAATAAGCAGAACTGGCAGCAGTAGCAACACAGCTGTTCTGGCAGAGGGGAGGCAGTAATGACTGTTGGAAGCAAGAACTAGTGCGGCAGGGAAGAACAGCATGTGGGAGAAAATGCTGGATGGAGCTAAATGTGAAGGAGCCATCTGGGTTAGAGGTAATTCAGGGGAAGCACATCAAGAGGGTTTGAAGCCTAGCTTTGCTTCTTCATTAGCCCAAAGGCTGCTGCTGACCGCTCCTTAGCAGTATCTGAGCTATGAGTGGTGTCACTTGCCAGCATGATGACAGATTCTAACTCATCTGTCTCTACTTTCTTGCCTGACCTGATTGTAAGGACACTGTGCTTTACAAAGTCATGACCTACGCCAGGCTGTGATCTATGTCATTCCACATGCCTTACTCCTACCGTCTCCACAGCACCCCCCATCTCATCCGCCGTTCACCTGGGTAGTGGTACCAATTATCCCACATTAGCTCTTTTATTTTTCAGAGGCTTTGTCCTTTCAGCACGTGAACACATTTAATTGTTTCCATATTCAACACTTATTCTAGATGCCTGTGTTCCTCTCTGGCTAGTGCTTGAACTCACTCTTAACCTGGATAACCAAGCTTGGTCATCCATAATATCACTGAAATTGTTCTTTCCAAGGTTACTAATGACTTCCTAATTGTTGAATCAAATGTGATTTTTCTTTTCTTAACTCATTTGAATGTTCCGCAGTCATTGATGTTAAACATTCATGCTTTCTTAAAACACTCACCTATTGTTATCCCTGACACAACTCTTTTCTCTTTCCATATCTACCTGTTTAATAACCCACTCTCAACCTGCTTTGACAGACATTGTTCTCAAATTATTGGTGTTCTTCAGGGTTCCACCCTCGACTTACACCTTTTGTTCAGTATGTTGTCTCTATTGTTTAATCTGTGGCTGCAGTTTCAACTCCCACCCATATACCAATGATTTACAAATCTCCAACTCCAGCCTTAATCATTTCCTGGGCTCTAGTCTCATATTTCTGACAGCCAATAGGATGATCTACACAAAAATATATCAAAGGCCCGTCAAACCCAAACTATTCAAAATGGTATTCCTTCCTTCCTTCACAATTTTTCTGTTTTCTGCCCGTTACCCATTCACTGAGTCTTTTCTCACATTAATAGTCAATAGATAATTAAATCTTATTGATTCTACCTTATAAAGCTCTCTTGAATCTTGTCTCTCCTGTCCATCACCACGACTATTCTAATAGTGTGGATCATTGTTATATCTTACTCTGATCATCACAATAGCATTATGACAGCCTTTCTTGCTAGTCTCATCTTTCTTTATCCATCTTTCAAGTACCAACTGAGAAAATGTCTAAAAACAGAATGAATACCACATGAGTTTTCTTCTTAAGAGACGTCTATATTTGCTTTTATTTCTAGAATAAAACCAGCTCCTTAATATCTAGCAAAACTCTGAAGAGAGATCTAAGGTATAATTTTAAATTTTGGCTTTGCTTACTGCGGAAACTGGAGAGATCAGGATAGACAGAATGAAGGTCTTGGGAGAAAAGAGAGGAACAAGAGTCACTGCCACTTTTAGTAAGGTTACAGAAAAGGGAGTCTTTCCTTGTACCTACCTGAACATGGCTGTTGGACACTCTTTAAGTGGCTTCTTATATGGGTTGACAAAAAGATAAGGAGGATAACCCTGAGGTGAGGAAAGAATGATTGGGAGAAGACTATTCTCATTAGTTCATACCTGCCATACTGAGGCTGTTTGCTGCACAGACATTCAAGTGGCATCAGCCTTAGTCAAGGTCTAGTGCAAGGATAAGAAAGAAAAATTACACCTTTGGCAGCAGCAGTGGTGGCAGAGGGTAGGTGGGGCCATGTCGCATAGCATTTTGCATATGGCAGCAGTTGCAGGCACTGGGATAAATTACTGAAGCAACCATGCAGTGATCAAGAACCTGTGAGGCACTGAGAATGTGTGTAATATTGTGTGTATGTGTATGTGTGTGTTTATACCTGATTGTGAGATAACCTCCTCAAGAAAGCCTAGACTTATTATCTTCCCCCCTCACTGTACTTAAACTGGAAGGTTTTAGAGAAACTTTTCTTTCACAGCTCTTCAAAGTCTTCTGTGATCTTGCTCTTCTATGCATTCCAACTTTCCTCTCTTGACTCCTCTCCTGCAACTTCTAAACTTCTACCCAAGCCATACTGTACTATTTGCAGTCTCCTGAACATACTGTTTTCTCTCACAACTCAGCTCTTGCAATGCTTTCTTTATGTTGGGTGTCCTGTTCCTGCTTGTTCATGGGTGATCTCTTCTGTTGAGTTATTTCTTCTCCAGTCTGCATCAGGTCCTCCTCACGCCCAGACTCTGTGCTCCCAGTAAATAATATGACTGCCTTAGGGGGAATGTTTATCATGTTGGTGTGTAGTAGGTCTATGCTCCCTATTTGTGAACTCCTCTAGGTCAAGGCTATATCTTGAAGAATGGCATCTTATTTACTATTGAATCCCAGAGACTACCACATAGCCTTGTGCATAGTGGACATAGTAATGTTTATAGAAAGAAAGAATAGCACTGTAAGATAGATGCTATGTAGATCCATGTGATAGAGCAAAGATTCTAACGCAGGCCTATTTGATTCCAGTCTTCATTCTCATTAAGTCCCTCCATGCTGCACATTGCTAAGGAGCTGGAGGTGAGTTCTCTAACACAGTGATTCTGGGGTTATTCAGGTTGACTGTAGTGTTCTAAATACCCAGTCTAGTCTATGGTTTAATGATTAGGATACGAGTCTAGGATTTGGATGTGGCTGGAATATAATCTCTACAAGACCATGAACTTTTGCCTTTTTTTTTTTTTTTGGCCCTCTGAAGTAGATTCAACACAAATGGGATAAATACTTTTGGATCTTATTTATATAAATAAAAGGGAGAAAATATTAAAATCTAAATTCTAAAGTTCGTTGGTAATTTACTGTGAGTGCTTTATTTAAAATCCATACCTATATATTATTTGATGAATTTACAGCATCGCAAATCACATAACCACCAGGGCTTTGAATCCACATGAATGCTGACAGTATTCTGTATGTCAGTGGCATTTTAGGCTCTTGGCACAACAGAACTGTCAAGCAAATATTTGTTTTTTTGACACATACTGAAGCAACCACCCACTTATGTGGGTAAATACAAGATGTGCCAAGCTTGGCTATTATTTCAGTGATCCAGGCCAGTACATATTAATCAGAAATGATATTTCTACAGGGCAAAGATAATGGCTTGACCAATTCTAAAACAGAGCACGTGACACTAGTAAGATTTTGAATTAACAATGGTTTTGAATAATCTATGTTAACAACAATGTTACCCAGTACTTTATTTATTAACTAGATTTCCAGTTTTATTTCCATTTCGGAACTCCATGTCTCATAAAGCATCTAGTAATGGTAACTATTACACTGAATGCTTACTGAATGCATACCAGACATTATTCTAAGCTCTTTGTAAATATTATCTTTGATCCTCACAACTTTATATTTTAAGTACTGTAGGTATCACTGTAAAGTCCCATTAAGGTCAATTACTTGCCCATAGTTGTAGAGCTATTAAATGGAAGAGCTAAGATTTATTTGAACCATGTAATTTGAGGACAGAGTCCATGCTCATAATTATTATGCTACATTGTCTCTTGTTATACTGTTGCCAATAAATTGCAAGTTTATGTCAATGTCATTGTAAAAAATTCTGAGTTCTTTTGGAGAAAGTGAAGATCATTGGAAACCCCAGAGGCACAGAATGTTAGAGATCGAGGAGACCTGAGACAAAGTTCAGTGTTCCTTCCTGCATCCTCAGCCTTTTCTTGATTTCTAAATGTTGAAACATCTCAATGCCTTTTTCTATGTCTCTATTCTCTTCCTAGGTGATCTTATCTAGTCTAGTGCCTTATATACATTTGATATACTAATGACTCTCAACCATGAGCTGCAGATCAGTATATTTAAATTGCCACTAGAGATCTTCTCTTATATGTCTAATAGGCATCTCCAGTATAACATGGCCAGAATCAAACTCTTAGTTCCTCACTCAACCCACTTTTCTCTCAGTGTTTCTCCATCCCAGTAAATGATAACGCCAAGCACTAAATAGTTCAGGCTGCAAGACTTGGAGCCATTGACTCTTCTTTGTCTCACAACTAATTCATCAGCATGTCCTGACAGCTTGACCTTCAAACTTTATGCTAAATGACTACTTCTCACCATCTCCACTAACATCTTAATTAAAGCCACCATCATCTCTTGATGGGGTACTTTAAAAGCTTCCTAAATAATCTAGCTGTTTCTATACTGTCCTCTATAACCCATTTTCTATACAGCAGCTGGAATTATCCTGTTAAAATATTAGTTAGGTCATGTCACTTCTCTGCATAAAATGTTCACATGGCTTCTCATGTCTTGAGGTAAGACCCAAAGTCCTCACTGTCATGTACAAGGCTCAACATAAATCACTTGTGTGAATCCATTGTCTTTCTTTTGTCCTCCTTTCATTCCACTTTGATCAGATTGTACCTCTTGCTATTTTTCAAACACACTGAACTTGTTCCCATTTCAGAGCTTTTGGACTTGCTATTTTCCCAGCCTAGAATGATCTTCAGCCAAATAATTTAATGGTCTGCTTCCTCAGCTCACCCTGGTATTTGCTCTAATGCCATCTGCTCTGAAAGGCTTGCAATGACCAGCATATATAAATACTAGTCCTCCATCACTCGCTATCCACTTATCCTAATTTACTTCTCTTCATTGCACTTGTCACTACCTGACATTCTATTACGTGCTTTACTTGTTTATGGTCTGTTTCCCATGACTGTAATTTCCATGAGGGCAAAGGCTTTTCTTCTGTTTATTCCTTTAATTTCTAGTACTTTGCAAATTTTTTGGACAGAATAGGTGCTCAATAATTACATGTTGCATGACTGAACACATTGTTTAATGAGGCTCCTGCATTTAAAGCCCACAGAGCTGCAAGATTACATAGCTGGTAGAGGGAGAGCTGGTATACTGTGTTATGTCTCAGCATTAACTCTAAATACCCACTTATTTATTTTTAATCATTGTTGTAATTTGTCAAGTGATACTTAGCAAGCTTATAAGGGAAGCTGAAAGCATATTATGTTTTGCTTATGAATGGCTTCACAGTTGGTAAATTTAGTGGCACATTAATAACAATAGCAAAAAATAATAATGGCATTATTATTATTTATGTTTAACCTACAAATCAAAAATTATTCTGTGCTTAGAGGCTTTCTTCAGCCCATAGTTTATATTCTCCTATCCTAAGGGAAGAAAACTACATTTAGTTTTGATGCACACACACAGAGTCCCAAAACTCTCAGTTCTCTGCAGCTATAGTACTTAGTAAATCCAATAACTGTTGCATTTCCTGTACAAAACATGTGGTCTTGACTTACCTTCCAGAATACTGAGCTCCACCTGTTTGGTGATCTCTGGATCTGGAAATCATCCTCATACTCCCAGATCGATGTGGTACAGTCTTCGTAAAACTGGTGCAGGTAGGAGCGGACTCCATAGCGTTGGTACCTGCCCTCACCAGCAGCCTGTGCCTGTTTGGACCCACAGATGTTGCTGCAAGAATTCATCCTTCCTGTCTGAAATGATAACATTCACATGCATCACCCCCAGAGGCTCTGGCCCCAGGATCAAAGGCTTATTAAAGGTAAAGACCAGGCTAACTAATGTCAGCCTATTTGAACAATGTTCTTTTCTTAAGAAAAAAAAAAGACACTTTTCAAGACCTGTCTTTCTTATACAAAATTTCTAATACAAAATTTCCCTAAATACTCAATGACTAGAACTGATTCTCCATAAATGAAGTGAGACATAACAGCACAGCTCATTTAAATTATGCAAAAATTTAACCATAAAATACATGAGAAATGGCAATAAAGAAGCTGAGATTTCATTGTCTTGACAAGAAATCTTTAAACCCTTAGAATCTAGTAGTCTTTACACTTACATGTTAAAGATTTAGGCTGGCACTTACTCTCTACAGATGGAATTTGTCTTGGACTAGCCTCTCAGATGCTTAACCATGTTCCCTTGTGCAAACTACATGGTGTTATCCATAGTGGTTTGAAAGTCTGCCTTTGAATCTCATGTATCTTGCTCTAACATTTTAACTAATTGCCAAGTTCTACAGAAGCTTTATTAAAAAGCTGCTGAACAACTTATGCTTCATACTTTTCTAATCATATATGGCTTGGTCAATAACTTACACCCCACTAACTCTAACACCAGATATTTCAGTAAATATTTATGGTTACATCTGTTCAAATGGGATGCTAACGTATAATGTAAAGAGTATACCCAGCCTCTTATTATTTTCCATGAAGTGTCTAGTATAAATAAGAGTTCAGAGAACTCTTAGGTGGGTAGCTTGGAGAACTGCCTGCTTCTTAATTTGATCTAATCACTACCTTAGAGAAAAGCATTTGGTTATTAATTCATGATTTAAAAAAGGAATTACTGAGGGGCAGCAATTTTTGTAAGGAAATTCTCAGTTATTCCCTGTTCTTTGGTTTTCTGATCTCCAATAAGCGATTAATATGTAGCGAGACATGAAATATTACTTGGATTTTTCAATTATCCTCTAGATCAGTAGTTCCCAATCTTTTTGGCACCAGGGACTGGTGCTCTTATTAGAATCTAATGCCTGATGATCTGAGGTGGAGCTGAGGAAGTGATGCTAATGCTGGAGAGCAGCTGCAAATACAGATGAAGTTTTGCTGGTTCCATGCTGCTCACTTCCTGCTGTGCAGTTTTTTTTCTAACAGGCCACTCACCGGTCTGTGACCTGGGGGTTGGGGACTCCTGCTCTAGATGGACATTTCCCATTGAACCAGGTCTTACTAGGGGTTGTGCTATAATCCAGGCTGGCAGAAGACATATTAAACGTTTCTAATTACTTATAAAGAAAGCAATTAGTCAAGTAAATTTACAAGAAAAAAATTAATCTAAATTTCTATAAAGTGCCTTCATGTAGCCACATAGTTTGGTTGGATAGAATCATGGGGCTACTACAATCAAAGCTGAAGCCAGGGATAGTTAGCATTTTCCTGTTTCATGGCCAAAAAGTGAATCCATAAGAATATTTTGTAAATGTGTGCCCTTGGCCACAAACAGGTTTTGGTTAGAAAATGTAGTCAAATTCAGGAAAATATATCTCTAACCTTAAAAAAAAATGATGAAAGAGGTGCTAAAGTCAGTGACCAATAACCTCATCTTTTTAAGGGTTGGTTAATATTACATTTAGTGTCTACCTCCTGGTGCTTGTGTCTTTTTCTTGTTTCAGGGATAGCCATCATCTAAAGACATCAATCAGGAGGGGAGAGTAGGGGATGTAATTTTGTTAACTTTTAAACATTTTAGAGGAATATTATTTCATTTAAAAATCACAATTTTAGAATGTACTTTGCCTGATTAGAACAGTAAAGTCTGATGGATCAAATTCTTTTGTTACCTAGTCTTCATATTTTAAATGCTAAGATGACCTCTTTAGAACCTTTTATTTAATAGTTATACAATAAAGATGATTAATAAGGGCCTATTACTAGTGACATATAAGTAAAATAATTTTAAAGGTATAATCCAGTAGTCTTTAAAAATATTCTAATAAAACTTTGGTCAAAGGGAGATAAGATTATTATTACTAATTCTGCTTTGCCATTGAAGAAACTGAGGCATAGGAAAATCATTTGCTAAATGTAAATTTTCTAAATGTAAAGGTTTTACCATGAGTCAGGAAGCAGATGAAACATGACAATTAATACATGGACTGAATCATATACTTGGATAATCAGAATCAACTCATTCAAATATATATTTTCAGATTTTCTGTAAAGCATCAGAGACTTCAACATAAAAAAGGACAAAAATAGATATGATAGGAGTAAAAAAAATTCCTCATAGCAACAGTAAGAGTTATTTTTCTTAGATGTTGAAGTCTTTCTTTCTTAGGATTGAGCTTTCATGTAGAGCAGTCCTGTGTGACATACTGTAGTCACTCTCTGCACAGTTCATTTCTGGCACATCAAATTAACCGTTTCTGCTTTATAGGATAAGACTCAGGAGTCTAACTTTTTAAACACAATATGGGAAAAATCATAAGAGACAAAGTGTCATAAAACAAATGTTTTTGAGGAAGAGTGGTAGAAGGCTCTACTCTAAGTCAGAATGGATTTTTATTGATGCTAGATACATTCTAGAAAAGGAATCCTAATGAGACTTATTTTCTCCTTCATGCACAAGAACACAGCCTGCACTGTACTGATCACACAGAGCAGAGAATGACCTCTCATTAGTTCGTCATCTGCAACTTACTGATTATGGCATCTCAGGCAAGCTCATTAACCCCTCTGGGTTCTGGGTTCATCATCCTTAAAATAAGATGGTTCATCATTCATAAAATAAAATAGACCAGATAACCTCTAATTCCTTCCAGGTGTAGTTTTCCAAGAGTCTTTGGCTATGAATATACAGAATAAGTCAATTATTTTTGTTGGATAAACAACTGGGCTTAATAATTTCCCACCTCCTTCCACACCTTCATTAATTAATTGTCACTGCTTTATTATTATATGTATGAAGCTTCAGTTTAAAAAAGCATATAAGCTACTAACTAGGTTAATTACTTGGTATTAAGTAAAGTGAACAGTTGTATATTGTTTATTTTGTTTAACAGGTTAACTTCAGTATCAAATATGTTGCCTAAAACAATAGTGATTGGGGGTTTTAGAGGTTTATACAACTTCCCAAACATTGCTTGTTGGAATTTATGCCTAGATGAGAATGATCACTTTAAAAAAAACCATAAAATTTAAAATACAACATATTAGAGTGAGAATTTTCCAGCTATAAAATCTTAACAGAGTTACATTCTTCATAGGGAAGCCAGTAACTTTTTGTTCCAATATAGAAAATATGACAGTAATTTGCAATCCACTTGGTTGACTGACACCTCCAGTGTCATTTAAAGAGGATACTTGAGGTCACATAGTAAAGTCACTTTAAAAGTTGGGTAATTATTATACAATAAACTAAGTTTGAGAAGAAATGGTAGATATGCCAAAGGTTTTTTTTGTTTGTTTGTTTGTTTTGTTTTGTTTTTTAGTTTGAATCAGCATTTACTTTCATGAGATTTCTGACGTTTGTATTTCAATAACTATGGTAGTAGCAGTAGCAAAAACAGTAATGTTAAATATATGAGTGTTGCTAAGTGACAGATCCTGGAGGGCTCCTTTATTTTAGAGAACTTTAACATTCAGGAAGTGAATAATGAAGGTAGGGGTGAGTGAAATATTTTTCAATCTTGTACTTAAATGAGTCCTGTGAACATTTATCTTATAAACATTCTAGTGGAACCTGTGGCATCCTCACTGCCAGCATGGCCATCATGATGAAGTGAAAGCAGCATTAATGTCTGGTTGTTTGTTCATCTATGAAGAGGC
The DNA here is from genome assembly GCA_030015415.1 of Cynopterus sphinx. Classification (NCBI taxonomy): domain Eukaryota; kingdom Metazoa; phylum Chordata; class Mammalia; order Chiroptera; family Pteropodidae; genus Cynopterus; species Cynopterus sphinx. The sequence continues at coordinate 64,701,392 of CM057387.1, read as the reverse complement.
AGTTGCTTTCGTTCTCCCTGAAGGACATTCTAGGTGCTGATAAGTGAAGATCCATCCATGGTTTTTTGTTTGTTTGTTTATTTGTTTGTTTGTTTCATAATCTGTCTATGGTACATATCTCAACTGTATGTACTATTATACATTAAATGTAAATTCACTTCTTAGCAACACAGCACACATATCATACCCCAGAGACCTATGGGAGACAATGATACCTTAACTCCTTTCTCAAGCTCTTCTGAGAGGCTTTCTGCAATCAGCACATTAAACATCAACCCTCTATCACTCTCTATTTCCTTGTCCAGATTTGTTTGTCTTCACAGCACTTGTTAACTACCTGGTACACTATTATGTGGCTTATTTGTTTATGGTCTGATTGACCATGTATGTGATAGATTAGAAGCTTCATAAGGGCAGGAAATTTTTCTGTCCTGTTTATTACATTGATCTCAAACATTTTGAAACTTCTTAAACAGAGTTTTACATGGGTTGGAGTGGGTGATTGTCTGAGCAGTCTTTCATTTTTCATTCCTCTGTTCTTTCTATGTTTTTAAAGCACTGATTATGTGCTAGATTATATGAGATGATGGTTACAGCAACGAGTGGGGCATAGTCTGCTCTCAGTGGACTCTTGGATCAGAAGGAGAAACACTCATCAAGCACTAAGTGCAATAGAATGGGCACCAAAATGAGGAATTTGTAGTGGGAAGGAATACAAACAACGAGAATTCTTGAACAATTCCTCTATTAGGCAAACAAACCCATACATTTGTTACCATGATCTCTCTGTGCACTAATATAGTGTAGTATCAATTTGTTGAAAATTTGAATTTGTTTAATATGTGCGGTTAATTTTTTATTTGAAAAATGTTCATTGCTACGAAATCAAAAATAATTCCTTATGCCTCATGAAACAATAATAATACCTTGAACAAAGAGAGGCAGAACTTTGAGGCACAAAAAGAAAGAGTGTTTTCTCATGGCTCTGTGTGTGAGACAGTTATGAGGCCAGGCACAGGCCCTGTTCTGTTTGTTTTATTTGAAATATCATTCAATTTTCATGCTGCTTTTCTCTCCCATAAAATCATTCTGAGATAATGAGAGTGAAGTTCCCATTAGAGCTACTTTTCTGCAGGGCCAGTCGTGCAAGGTATAGGCACATAGCTGAATTAGACCATTTATTCAACACCAAACCAAAAGGTCAATTCACTTAAAAGACTCAGACTCAGAGTGGGTGAAGGAAGGCATGAAAGCCTGCTAACAGCTTTTTCATTTTTAAATCAGGCTTTCTGGAATTATGTAAGCATGACCTTAAAACTTGAAAATGTGTTTCTACCAGTGGATTATTTCAGAGATATTTTATATTCCTGGAGTAGTGGTAGAGATTGTGGCTCTAAATTATGAGCTCTTTTGGAGTCCTCTAAGTTAGTAGCTGTGCAGCCACCAAATAGTTTTAAAAAGAGGGGTGGTAAGAAGAACCTACATTCTATTTAAATTTCTTCTTTATATACATTCAGATCACAAGATGCTTATAAATGTACATGTGGCAAGGTTTAAGTCTTACCTTCGAAGTCCTCCTTTTCCTCTTTTTGTTGTTTATTCTTTGACCTTTCTTTTTTAACGACACATTCTTCAGTCCTATTTAAGAAAAACAACTCTGCAGAATGTGATCTGGACAAAAACATAAATTTCATAACCTATTCTCATAAGGTTAAAGAATCACTTTTATTTTGACAAAGACATTGACAAAGGATTTCTTGTTCAAGAGCAGAGATAGTTTTCTGAATACAAAAGTATAACATATTTTGTAACTTTTAAATGCACTCTTATGAGAGTTTATAGAGTTTGTAGAGACAATATAAATGAAAAGGGATCTGTAAACTATAATAGTCTATGCAAACATTATTTTGATTTTGATATAATTATGTCCCATGCAGCCATTTATATTTCTGAATTTTTAACTAAAAAGATTGCTTGCTTCCTAGATATTCTAGAATCGATCTATTTGGTGCCTGTTTTATTATATTATAAAATAAACCTTATAGTCATTGCATTTTCTGATCTATTTATATATGTTTTAGACTTATTGAGGCTCTTTGGATGATTTACTCCTTAGGTTGATTTTCACTCCGATATCTATTTTCTTCCTATCATGATCATTTTACTTTGCATCTGCCTAAGAAAACCAGGTGCCCATGCAAAATTTAATTAAAAAGCCATTGCCAGCTATAGAGCTATTAGTTTTCTATATTACTCTAGTCATGTGAAATAAAATAATAACTAGGGTCATATTTTTCAAGAGGTCATTAAGAATTCTTTCTCCTGAACAGTTCCTCATCCATTTGCAGGAGAATCTCAAAAACCTGAGATGAGTAAGTCTAGTTGAGAACTGACCAACAGTTTTCAGTATTTGGCAGGTGAAATTTATATGAACCTGCATGTAAGTTCTCCAAGTCAAATCTCCAAGAAGCATTTTTTTTTTCACCCAAGTTTAATTTTGAGGGTATCCTGGATCTGGATAAGCAAAACAACAACAACAACAACAAAACAAAAAAAGCCTCTATCATCTCTCCCCTCCCCTCCCCTCCCCTCCTCCATTCTTTCTCTCTCCCTCCCTCCCTCCCTCCTCTCCTCTCTCTCTCTCTCTCTCTCTCTCTCTCTCTCTCTCTCTCTCTCTCTCTCTCTCTCTCTCTCTCTCTCTCTCTCTCTCCTCTCTCCTCTCTCCTCTCTCCTCTCTCCTCTCTTTTTTTGCCTTTCCATTTTCTCTGTAGGAATTGACTCCACACTTGCCCTTCACCAAGCTGGATTGGAGCCCAAGGAGCTCTCCAAGGTGCTGAAAACATTTTGCCTCAGAGCCAAGTACCAATTAAGCAAACACCAGCTGTTTAACTCCAGCTCTGTTTTCTTTGAGGTCTTCAGCTTTGGTCTTAACCGACACCCAACGCCCCTTTCTAGCCACACAAGAAGTAGGTCCTGAGATAAAAACACTCAAACATTTTTAGACGTGGCAAAGGAGTGAAGAGAGCAAGTCGGGGGTTCAATTCAGCCTGGAAAGCAAATCAAATCAGCTTTGCAAACTCCAAATCCGTATATCTGACTCTTACCTAACATATAACTTTTATATTGTCTCACGGAAAAGAAATTCTTAAGTTTTCTCTGTACACCTTCCAAATTCTTACGTAACACAAACCACAAACCGTCAAAGCATGGAGGTGTCTACTCCTGATTTGTATGTGTTCACGGATTTTAGTACCGTGGTTTATAATAAACATACATGAGTAACGTGTGGGGGGGGAGGGGGGGAGAGAGAGAGAGAGAGAGAGAGAGAGAGAGAGAGAGAGAGAGAGAGAGAATATTTATGCTTGAGGAGAGAGGAAGGAAAGAGAAAGGGAGGAGAGAGCGACTGGAGAGACAAACAGTACCGAACGCCGCGCCCCTGGCCTCTGCATGGCTTTACCTGCCCCCTGCGATCCCCCTGACCCGTGGAGCAAGTGCAGCCAGCTAGCCGCAGATCTCTCGCTGGGGTCCCATCGCCACCACCGCCACCGCCACCGCCACCGCTCGCTCCGCGCAGAGCTCTGCCTGCGCGTGATTGACAGCTGGGCCGCGGGCCCGCGCAGCCGCCGCCGCCGCCGCCGCCGAGGGGGCGGGGTCGGCTCTGCGCGGGCGCGCGGCGGGCGGGCGGGGCCGGCGCGGCGGGCGGGCGGGGCCCCGAGCGACCAGGAAAGCCCGCCTCCTTCCCGCCTGCGCCCAGACCCGCACCACCCTGCAGAGCAGCGGCCCTGTGGGAGGCTGGTCACGGTGCCCAGAGAAAGCTCCGCAGGCCGGCGGGAGCCTTGTCCGCCTTTACACCTCGTCCACTGTTTTCTTCTCTTGCTCAGCACAATGTCTGGCCTTAGGAGGCTCAATGCACACATATATTTTCAGAATGGAGAAGGCAGGCAGACCTGAAGTCTGCTTCTTCCACCACCACCCCTTTTGGGATGTGTAGAGGCTTCGCCCCACCATGGTTTCTGGTTTCTTTTTTGTTTCTTCTTCTTTTTTTTTGTCCTTGAGGAGAACAAGGTGAGGCGCTTCTCTGACTGGCAGAGCCCAACTGAAAAACACCTCGGCTCTATCAGTGCTGGACACTTTCAGTTCCTCACCTGACCCCTGACTCCAATGTCAGGAAGTCTCAATGGGTGAGATGGAAGAACAATGAAGAAAATGGATTAAATGATGATATTCAAGAAAAACACACAAATGTGTGAAGACAAGGACACACCAAGAAAGTACTTGTGAATACCTTAGGAAATTTGTGTGTGAGCAAGAGAGCATATAAACACAATGACCCTTGCTTCATGAGACTTTCTGCAGACCACTGGTAAGTGGCATTTAATGAAAACGATTCCTAAGGTAGTTAATATTTGCACAGCCGTTCTACACATAAAATAACACCTAACATTTACATAGCGCTTACTATGTACCAGGTATTTTAAGTAAACCACATAAATATTAATTATATACACATCAATCTATTAAATCCTCACATCAGTCCTATGTGGTAAGTATTCTTTATTATCCCAATTTGACCGGTGACAAAGTTGAGGTATAGAGAGAAGTGGCTTGCACTTAAGATGATTAGGCTGGCGATTACTTGTCATAGTCCATACTGCTAAATGGGAGAAGTGGACTGGTATCTACAAAATTACCTCCTAGAGAAGATTTAACATATAAATGATTTTTTTGCCTAAAGAAAATACTAAGAAACAACTTTTTTTTTTTAATCAAACAGTAGACAGACAAAAGCAAATGTTGAGCAAATGTTTTGAGGGAAACCAAGGACAGGGATCTTTGTTCCCCAGGTTCACAACTCTTACTCCAGTTTCAACATTACAGCAGTCCCCCCTTATCTGTGGGAGATATGTTCCAAGATCCCAAAAGAGTGCCTGCTACTGTGGCTAGTACCAAATCCTACGTACACTTTGTTTTTTCCTTCACTTATGTGCCCATGATAACGTTTACAAATGAGGATTCTTTTATTTTCTTTATTTAGTAAAGAGCCTTTACGTTTTCACTTAAAGAAAGCATGACTTCTCTTTGGTCTATTGAGATTGCCACCAAAGCATCACCACTCTTGTGCTTTGAGGTCATTATTAAATAAAATAAGGGTGACTTAAACCCAAGCAGTGTGATACCACAACAGTTGATTTGATCACTAAGGTAACTACTGAGTGACAACTGGGCAGGAGCATCGTTAATCACTTAGTGGAGATGCTGGACAAAGGGATGATTCCTATCTTGTGAAAGATGGAGTGTGACAGTGCAAGATTTCATCAGGCTACTCAGAATGGTGCACAATTTAAAACTTATGAATTGTGTATTTCTGGAATTTTCCACTTAATATTTTCAGACTGTAGTTGATCGCAGGTAAGCAAATCACGAACCTTGGAAAGCAAAACTGTGGACCTGGGTCCAGGGGCGGGGGAAGCAGAGAACTACTGTGCTTTCAATACTACTTAAGCCTGTAGGTGCCACTCATTTCTTTCTCCCTTCTTGATGTCATAAAAGTGCCTCTTTTCAGAGTTTTGATATGTTGCTTGTTAGTTTATTTTTCTTATGTTCAGTATATGGGTATGGTGAACATTTATTTATTCTTAGTTTGTGACATGACCAGTGTGTTTTCCATCCTTCAAAGTCCATAAGAATCAGCACATATGCAAAAATCCAGGGGCTCTGAGTTATGCTTCTATCAAAGATGAGGCTTCAAGAAGGGCATGGCTGACTTCCTGGTGTCTGTCTGTCTTGTTGGTTTCTGTTAAGTGTCCTGGTCTCTTTTGACAATGCATGAAGAATTCATCATTCGCTAATTCAGAGAGGTAGTCTAAATATAGCTTGGAATGGACGGACCTGGGTTTTAATCTTGGTGCTGCCAACTCCTGCTGTTTAACCCGGTCAAGTTTCTTCACCACTCTGTGCCCCATGTCCTTTATTCATAAAGTGGTTCTAATAATATCTACTTCATATAGTAGTTATGAGAATTAAATGAAGTTATAGTTATAAAGTAGTTATAATGCCTGACATATAGTAAGTACTCAATAAATTATAGCTATTATTATTGTTGTTGTTTTTATTTAACTAAATGTTTTGGGAGCCTATGAAAATTTTCATCTTGGAGTCTCAAGTCTTCTAAGTTTTCTAGGCACCCTCCATTTGCCTTGTCTCCTCTTTTACTAGATCTGCTTTCAGTCTATGCCATTGCTGGCCTTTCTAGAAGTTTCTGATGAGGTGGACAAGAGTGGACATGCTTATCCAGGAGCCTGGGAGCCACACTGGCCTTCCAGATTCTACTAGTACAGCTGCCTTTCTTCTCTCTCAATCAGAAGTAAGCTGAATTAATGAGATTAAGAAATGATTTACACATCTCAAGATGGCTTTAAAATGTGAATTATCACAAGTTCCTTGCCTTTTACAAACCATAGCTTTTACTTGTTTTCAGACATTAGGGAACAAAGATGATCAATGTGAAACAACTAAACTTTCACTTAGAACCTATTGCACAGTTTCTCTGGGTACAGTCACAGAAACGTTTACCAGTGAATATCTTAATTCATTATTCAACACACATTTGTTGAATGTCTGCCATTTAGAGCACAAAAAGTAAGATACAAACAGAGGCATTATGGAAAGTCACAGAGAAGAGCGGTCAGCAGAGGTTGTAGATTCTTGAGTTGTTTTCCAGAAGAGCTATTGCAATTAGGCCTCAACCTGCCCTTGTAATTGTATATTTCATGATTTCTCTTAAAAGCTCATTTTCTTTTTATGAACTATATAGATGTCTAACCAATGTACTATATGCTTGGAATTAATTTAAATAAATAATTTTTTTTAAAAAGCTAATTTCTTATCACACTGAACATATTCTGTGTTCTTCATAGACAGCTTGTATTTTCTTCCTTTTATTTACTTTAGTAGTTCTCTATGCTTCTTCTGCCATATTTGTGTCTCTGAGTATTGCCCATTCTTCTAGTCCTAGCATGACAATTGCCTTTTTAACAAAGCCTTCTTCAGTATGCTTGAAAACAATTCATCATTCTTTATTTTGAACTCCTGTATCATCTACTCTTATTTGTTTACCTGTCTTGCGGTACCGTCATTTTTTTTTTTTTGCCTTGAATTGGCATTATTTGCATGTCTATTGACTCTCTCCTATTAGGCTTCTAAACATCATCAAGGAAAGATTTGCCCACACTTCGCTTTGTTTTCTACACAATGACTTGTATATCACTTTGTACAAAGTAAGTACTCATTTTTGGTGAATTAATGATGTAGATCTAGAGATGAGCCTTGATTGGTGGATAGGTGGATTTGGGCAAAAGAAAGAGAGAAGAGAGTATGATGATAGGCTTAGGGAACAAAAAGCACAAGATTCAGCTAGCAGGCTCAGTTTCGGGATTTGTTCCTGGAATTCAGGGTCCATAAGAGGAGGATGGGACAGTGATGGACAAAGCCACAGATGAGAGGCAGAGCCTTTAGCCACTAGACACTTCAATGGTGGCCTACATTGCTTCTTGAATAACCATAGCCCAGCCAACCTCTGCCCGCCTGGCTATCAGCCTGTCCAAACTGAGGGTGCAGTGTTCTGTACAAGGCAGTAGCTTGTGATTAGTATGCTTTCTGTGCTCCCAGACAGAACAGATGTCTGTCTGCTTTTTTTCTGCTTAATGATGATGACAGATTCCCACTGATCAAGATCCAATTTCACATTTTCTGAAATACTGTGGCTGAGAAATTCTGTTTGGCCAGTTGTGAGGCCTAGCCTCTCCCTTTGCAGGGAATCTTTGCTTTGTAAATGAGTGTTAAGAAAAGGTGCAGTGGGTAGGAGCAACAGTAGCACTTAGCCTTGCTCAGGTGGAACAAGTGATTGGAGGGAGTACTGGACATGGTCTCCACCTGGATGTGTTTGGTTTTCTGCTTTCCTTTCTCTCCTACTGACAATAGGATATTTGCTGATCTAAGTCCATTGCTACAAGAAAATATTTGGGATTTGAAATAGTTTCTTTTTTTACAAGATTCTCTTTGGTAGGGAAATACATTATCTGTTCTTCAGTTATGAATAAAGAGTCAATCAGATCTTTTCTTACAACAAAACAAATCTGGGCATGAAGAAGGAATAGGTTAGGGATAGAGTGGAAATATATATTCAGAGCCTGAAAAGCTATCCCAGAACCCTAGAGTAATATATCTGCATAGTAGTTATTTTTCCTGTGTTTTTCCCTCAGTTTTATTGAGCTGTTAATGACATATAATCACTTACTGCTGGGTTTTCTTTGCTGAGAGGTTTTTATTACTGATTCATTTTCTTTTCATATATTAGTCTGTTCAGAGTTTCTTTTTCTTCATGATTCAGTCTTTGTTGGTTTCATATTTCCAAGAATTGATCTAATTTTTTTGGTCTTTCCAATTTGCTGCCTTATAATTATTCATAGTTGTCTTTTTAGATCTTTGTGTTTCTGTGACATTAGTTGTAATGTATCCTTTTTCATTTCTGATTTTTCATTGTGTCTTCTGTTTTCTTATCTAGCTAAATTTTTGTCAATTTTGTTTATTTTTTAAAAACTCATCTCTTCATTTTATTGATCTTTTCTATTGTTTTTCTGTTCTGTATTCCATTTATTTCTGCTCTGATCTTTGCTATTTCTTTCCTTCTGCTAACTTTGAGCTTCTTTTGTTTTATTTTTCTCATATCTTGAGGTATAAAGTTAGGTTATTTATTTCAGATCTTTTTTTCTTAATGTGTTTATCACTATAAACGTTCCTTTTATAACTGCTTTTGCTGCATCTGTAGGTTTTGGCATGTTGTGTTTACATTTTTATTTGTTTCAAAATATATTTCAATTTCTTCTTTGATCCATTGGTGGTTCATTAACATGCTATTTAATTTTCACATATTTGTGTATTTTCTATTTTTCCTCCCATTATTAATTTTAAATTTCATACTACTGTGGTTGGAAAAGATACTTGGTGAGATTTTAATGCTCTTCAATTTCTAAAACTTGTTTTGATTCCTTGTATTTATTTTTGGGAATCTATTTCAGGTTTTTGCTTTGTGGTTTTCATGAAACTTGCAAAATATCTTCTACTGATAACTTAATTTCAGTCACATACAAAGCATGTGCACTTTTCCTTCTCTTTTTTATGTTTTTCATGTCACAATTTACCTCTTTTTATATCATGTATTCATTAATAAATTATTGTAACTATAGTTATTTTTAACACTTTTGTTCTTTAACCTTTATGCTATAGTTAAGTTGTTAATAGTTCATCATACTAAATTATTAGAGTATTCTGCATTCGACTCTATACTTACCTTTAGTAATATGTCTTATATTTTCATGTTTTCATGTTACAATTAGTGTCCTTTTGTTTCAGCTTGAAGAACTCCTTTCAGCATTTCTTGTAAGGCAGGTCTCATGGGGATGAAGTCCCTCAGCTTTTGTCTAAGAATCATTTTATCTCTCCTTCAATTCTGGATAGCTTTACTGGGTAGAATATTCTGGGTTAGCAGTTTCTTTCTTTTAATACTTTGACTTATATCATCTCACTCTATTTTGTCCTGTAAGATTTCTACTGGGAAGTTTGCTGATAACATTGTGGGGGTTCCCTTGTAAGTTACAAGATTTTTCCTCTTGTTTATTTAAGATTCTCTTTTAATTTGATAGTTTTATTATCATGTGTCTTAAAAAGAATTTTTTAAGTTGATTTTGTTTGGTGACTTATGAGCTTCATGAACTTGGATACCACTACCTCTTTCCAGAGTTTGGAAGTTCTCAGCTATTATTTCTATAAGTAATCTCTGTTCCCTTTTTTTTCCTGTCTTTTCCTTCTTGAAATCCAAAAATTCACAAACTATTTCTTTTGGTGGTTCCTATAGATTACAAAGGCTTTTTTTTCAGTCTTTTTCATTATTTTTTTTAATGTGTTCCCCTCTGACTAGATAATTTCAAAGTTTCTGTCTTTATGTCACAGATTCTTTCTTCTTCTTGATCAAATCTGCTGTCTATTAAATTTTTCATTTTGTTTATTTTATTCTCCAGCTCCAGAATTTTTGCTTTATTCTTTTATTTTTTATGATTTCTGTCTCTTTGTTAAACATCTCATTTTTGTTTCTATATTGTTTTCCTGATTTTGTTGAATTGTCTGTATGTGTTTTCTTGTAACTTATTAAGTTTTCTTAAATCATATATTTTAAAGTTTTTATTGGGTAAATCTCAGCTCTTCATGTCTCTGGGCTCTGTTACTGGAGATGATTTTGATCCTTTGGTGTCATATTACCGTGATTTTTTATGTTCCTTGACATTTTGCATTGTTGTCTTCACATTTGAAGTAGCAGTCGCTTCTCCAGTCTTTACTACTTGCACACTCCAGTGCCTCTAAGTTCATATTTTTTTGTTCCAGCGGTATTCTGGAACTTCTCTGGAAACCTGGACTTTCATAAGGGCTCTCTTGTATATAGGAAATTGTTTAAGATAGTATTTTCCAGGGACTCCTGGACCAGGACTAAGAACTTGTTCATGGGTCACTGTAAGATCCACATCTGTGACCAACAACTGTCTGCCCTATTACCTAATATATGGGTGGGCAAGTTCCTCCTGAGTCCCTCAGCATATGGTGCTTGATCCCATATTTTCCTCAAAGACATTCTGTACGTGTATGGATGCCAAATTTTTATGGCGAGGACAAAAATAAGTAATGTTTTATGCCACCTAGATGCTGATATTCATGCAACAAAGCAGCAACAGAGGAGCTCATGGAACTGTAGGCAGTGGTGAATGGTGACAGTAGTAGGGGTGGTAGGGCTCCTTCCATAGCATTTTTCTAGAAGTAGGTTGAGGGGATAATCCTGTAAGAGTAGACAAAAATTTCATCTATTGATGAATTTTGTTTGAATATCAAAAGTAATTGATTTGTGGAGCACAGAAATTATTCTGGGTTCTGCATGGCATGGGTTGTGGCTGCCTCTACATATTACGTATATCCTCTGCTTTCCCATTCTACTCCTTTCTATAGTAACCCTATACTCCCCTTTAACTCTGTTACTCCCTGATTTCAAGACACATCCAGCTTCAGTTTCATGGCATGCAACCAGTGCAGTTGTACAGGACTCTGTGCTCAAAAGCTGGTTCCACACTTTGAGTTTAATGCTCTAGATTGCCATCTTGAAATTCTTAATAACTTCATATTTGAATTTGTGTTTTGTGAGTAAAGTCTAATGAGAAAATGGAGCATGTGTTGGGCTCTCACAAAAGCTGTCTTGTCTGAGGGTAATTGTTTAAGATAGTGTTTTGTAGGAGCTCCTGGACCATGGTCAAGAGGGGCAAGAGCCAGTTCACAGGTCATTGGAGGGTCTACAGCCATGACTAAAGTCTTTCAACCTGTAACCTGAAGCATGGATAGGCCTCAATTTACATGTGGTCTCACGTCCTGATCCCTCTCCACCTTCCTTGGATTGGATTGAGTCCTGGCCACTTGCTCACCTGTTCTTGCCCAGGGCTTGATGGGGACTCTGGAGGGACTGGGATTAGGCACCTAAGTCCTATGTGCTGAGCAGGGCCCTGGACACCTGCTTTTTGGACAAACAGCTCTGCATTTTTCTTTTACACCAGAATCTTAAAATTGTGTAGCCAACACTGAACATATCAAATGAAGATCTCCTTCCAACCCATTGTTTGATTTCATCTTTATGTTTGGAGTGCCCTCTTCTAACTTTGCTTATTCAGTTACTCTTTATTCTCCAACATGGAGGTCTGTTTCCACTTCTTTTAAAAGTCCAATTACTGATAACTCATTACTTTGGATTCTTTTCCATAGAACTCAATTTACCATATGCTAAGTTAGCATCAATATTTTGAGAAGAGTAGTAAGACATTTATTTTTTGTCAGAGCCCTATAAATAACTATTGTATGCCAGGGTGATATTGAAAATATAAATTGTTACATGCTACTGGTTTGGCAGGAGCAGGGGACAATCAAAATGGTTGTCAGCTGTAGGACTGATGAAGGATCTTGGAAATCTCCTGCTCTGCTAGGTACCACTTTTGTAGCTGCTGAATGAGGGACCCAGGAGATTTCAAAAAATGGCCCAAAACAGCTGGGTTGGCAGAGGCTACTAAAGATCAGCAGCTACTTATAAATTAACATAGGTATGCTGCAATATTCTCATGTTTTGTAAGATCATACTGGAGCTTCCTAGCTAAACATAAGCCCCATTATGTTCTATGTGTTTATTCAATACACATATTGAACACTATAATTGAGGGTTTTAAATATAGGGGAGAATTACATTTTTAGATGTGCTTTGTGGTAACTACAAAGAGGTCATTATACTGTGGCATCAATGTCAAGGATAAGGATATTATTTAGCACAAAAGTTAGTAAATACATTCATGTGTTGAGTTATTTTTCAAAAAGCTAAAACCCATTCAGTTGCCTTTTGGGATAAGTCATGGCTAGGCTTGTTGCACTGAAGCCTTGATTGCATAGTAAGAAATAAAAAGTTGAAGAATGTAACTGTGGTGAAGGGAGAAATTCCTCTTATAGTGATAAGGAAGAGTGCAGACCTGTTCTCCCCATTCCTGCCAAGCTTAATGTGGTATAAATGGCAATATGCCTACAGGTCTCAGCTCCTCTGATTTGGTGAATTTCTCACTTCACACTGGCTGCTGAGGTCACAAAACTTTGAATAGGCCACTGGAGGAAGGAGGTATGCACTGAAAGTCAAAATATATAAGACCACCAGGAATGTTTAATCACATACATATTTGCTGCATGGCATATTTACTGGTTCAATGGTTAAATGAAGTGATACAGCAACTCACAAAATTCTGAGTTTTCTTCTTTGCTCATTTTTTTGCTTGGACTAGCCTTTGAGTATTGGCCTAACTCACATCCACTGTTACTAAACTCATAGCTCTGGAGTAATATCAGCAGTTGAGTAGGGGAAATGTAGACACAGAATCAAAGAGTTAGAATTCATTAGATTATATCCAGCTTTTAAAACTTTTGGCAGAGGTCCTCTAGTGATTTCATTCAGTCACTGTTGCTTGATGGATGGAAGGAAATTGTTGATTCCCTTTTTCTAAATCTTTGCTAACCAGGCAACCTTATACTTTATTATGAAGGGTAACTTAAGCCAGGGACATATTCTTCATGCTCACTCTTATAGCTTTAGGCAGCTTTTAAAGTCATTTCAGATTTAGGTGTTCAGTTTTGAACCATAAGGAAAGCTGGCAGAGCCTGATCTTATTTACAGATAATCTATTCACGTTAAAAGTTTCTGGGATCCATAAAATTATGCCTTTTTGGCATCATGCCTGCTGAAGAAATTCTGTGTCAGGGCACAAAATTAGCTGACATGTAGGAATACTGCGGTTTCTAGGGCTCAAGGGAAGCTCATTGCTCAAAAAAGTCCTTCCCCGCTTTTATTTTCAGAAATATTCCAAAGTCTCCTCCGTCTATTGTATAGCTTTATCCATGTCAAATTCTCCTTGAGAGGTTGGTAATTCTTCATATCCATTGGTCCATAAATGGCATGAGAGCATCAGCGGGAATGAACACAGTGGGACCAGAGAAGAATTTCTGGGTTAGAGGTGGACGACTTCCTTTTTTGTGTGTGTGTGTGGCAAATATAAGTACTATGAACACCAATGTTAGCATAGTTGTACTACTTTGCAGTATTAATGGGGTAGCTCAAAAAGCTTGAAATAACTTACCTCTTGGGGAGCAAGTAACTAAGAATTTGTTTTGTTCTGAGTTCTGTCTTATATATAGCCTAATAGTCTAATGAATGAATTTTTTGAGTTCTTAGAGGAGAAATGAAAGCATGGTTTTGTAACTTAAAATGACTGTGTGCCTTTTTTTGAAATATAGTAAGTTTTATTCAAATTCTTTAAAATTTATACTCAATATGTTGTTTCAAAAATTATTTAATAGTTTTATTATTTCATCTTTTATAGTTTTTTTTTCTCTTTACAGTTCTTCAGTAGAAGCCAGAGTCTTGAGTCACCCAGCTAGGAGCCTCTGCTCTATTATTCTGTTTAAGTTCCCTCTCAATATTCATGGCCAACATCTGGCTTCTAAATGGAAGACTTTTGGTCTTTTCAATCACTTGCTGATAGGATGAGACTGTATTGTTACCCACAACCACATGACCTAATTTAGAGTCGATCTTGACATCCAGTCTCACATTTCAAATCAAATTTACAATTCACATTTCAGCTTCTTCTGGATCATGTTCAATTTATCTGCCAACATGTTAATGCTGATACACTGGTGGTTGCAACAAAAAATCTCAAATATGAAGAGACAGGCATTGTCAATGAAATCTCCAAGACAAGCCACCAAGAAGTCATTCATGAGTACAGATTCACATTCTCTCATCTTTTCTGCGCCCCATCAAAGTCAAAGTTAACATATAAGAATTCAGCAAACTCTACCATTGGGTTTTTATATGTGTAAGACTCTTGTTGAATAACTTTAACCAGATCTTTTAGCACCTGCCAGCATTTTCTAACACCTTTGTTTGTTATGACTGCTATAGTCAAATGGTGAAGAATATATAGACACATCATCTGAATTGCATTAAAATACTATGGCTGATAGAAGAAGAGATCAATAATGTTATTGCACTCTTTGGGAGTGGCTGAAGAAAATAGGGACCAGTGAATGAACCATGTTCACTGCTGAAGACACTGGAGAACTCACCAAGTTTTCTTTGGTCTCTTTTAACCATGTAAGGTCTTCCATGGCTGCATTCAAATTCTTCTTTAAGATTTTAGAGGCCAGTTTTCTGTACTATAGCTTTTTTCCTCAGCTTATGTTGGCTGCAGCTTTGCCAGCTACATGAAGGTGCCCTAAAAATGTCCATCTTATAAAATGGTAGAACTTGTATAAGGTAGCTTCTTTACTTTGTGGATGAATCAGTGCCAAAGGCTTTCTCTGTTTTAAATTGTTGCTATGGAGATAAATCTCATGCATAATAAGCTGTGTGTGTGTGTGTGTGTGTGTGTGTGTGTTTTCAGCAGGTGTTTAAATACCCAGATAGAGTTTTTTTGTCCTCCACAATATTTAGACAGTGAAAATATAAAATCTATTTCATAATAAACAGAGGTTCAATTAGGTTTTGGGGTAGTAGCCAAGAGTCAAGATGTTGAAGTTTAATGTGGACACATTTTAAAAAGGAGATCATCAGTGATGCATAGAGGGGCTTTTGCAAGACTCTATCACTAGTTAGAGACAAAACTTTAAATAAGATGTCTGATTCATATTTCTTCCTCTTCCTGGTGTGGTGTCTGATTCATTTGTCCCTCACTGAAGGAGGAGGGGGTGTCATTAGTCATCTTTTGCCCAAAGTCCATTCAAACCTGATATAACAAAAATATTACAAGAGAATTATGTGACACTATTGTGATACCCATATTACCACCAACACCATAAAGGAGCAACGGAACTTTGGGAGCACTGTTTCTTTTGTCAGGAAGCAGCAAATTTGAGGAACAGTTTGATTTGTACAAGTTAGAAACAGTGCTGCTAACTTGGCTTGTCATAAATAATGTATGTGGATATGTAATGCAATTGAGGCAGGGTCTTCTGGTTTCACAGGCCCAGATTTTGGACAGTGTATTTTAGCAATAGAGAAGAAAGAATACTGTGACTTTTTTTCATGCTTTAAAATTTTATTAACCTAATTCACCCAGTACTGAGGAGTTAGTTTAGCTGCTGTAACTATCATCCTATTTTTTGGCAGATGGCTCAGAACTTGGACATCAGGGCCATGAATTCGGGGGTATTTAAATAGTCCTACAGTTGCTTAGTCAAACATGAGTCACAGTAATATTGCTGCCTGCTTCCTAGAACCTTAGCATTAAAAAGAATGGTAGCGTCCTGTCTATCCTTTTTCTTAAGTTAGCTGTCTTTAAAGGTGGCTTCTAGAAATCTATCTAAATTTAAAATTTATTCCATCAAGACCTAATATGCTTTTCAACCTCCTCTAAGTAATCCTCTTTTATTCTTAGTTCTAATTTTTTCCATCCTTACACTAATATTTTCCTTTCTATGTCTTCTTCTTAATATTTACTCTTTCCTGCCTATTAGCCCTTTTCCTTCTATTATGCTTCCATTTGAGGTTAGCCTAACTCGTTTCAAAAGCATATATTAAAGAACAGTGTCTATCAAACATTTATGCAGATTTTGTGGAAAGATACTAAGAAATTAAATATGTAATCTCTAGCTTGATCCTTATAGGTAAGGATCAGAGCTATGGCCAACTACATGAATATCTACAAAACATTTCTAAAGCAATGCATAACCTATTGGAGGGGTAGGACTGAGCCAGATACTGAATCCTAAAAAAGTGCCCCAAATTCTATAGATGCTCAATATGTGTGCTGAATAAGAGGAAGGTAGTTGGATTTAAAGTAAGGGACACATCACAGTAAAATGATTATGTTCATTATTGTTGAAGGGTTAATCTAGAAAAACACTTTGCAACTCTTCATAAATTTCCATTGGGTTCTTCCCCACCTTACTTCCGGCCACTCCAAGCAAATTACAATTTCCCAAAAATTTGCTTGCATACCATCTCATGCTAGTCCCTCCATCACTGCCTCTTCTCATTTGGTGAAACTATAGTAATATTTCAAGGCCCAATTCAAAGGATGAAGAAGTCTAGATTAAGCTCTCAGCAATCCTTTTCAAAAAAGACATTGACATGTCGAGCATTTACCATGAAAGGTACAGGCTGGGAAGATACAAAAATAAATAAGTCATGACTCTGAATTTAAAATCTCAAAGCCTGTTGTGGGAATCTATACATATACATAAAACAACACAGAGTAATAAGGGCTATAATAGAAGTTTATGTTTGGCAACTGCTTTGAGTATTCCTAATTTGAGAGTCACAATTTTGACATGTAAAACAGATAATAGATTACTTGTAAAAAATTACGATGGCTACAGATTATATTTAGAAGTCCCCATATATGAAAAGGGTATTTGAAGCTTGTCAATTAGCAACTGACTCCATAATATGTCTCTTGTAAATGACCATGCCTTACCCCCTCATCAATAGCCTTGCCCTGTGACTAGTTCCTTTGACGAGGAAAAGAAGCTGTGGTTTGCTATAGATGGGAGGAGGGCTGTAGAAGGAGACTGAGTCTGCAGATTTTCATGCCTATTAATTCCAATTTCAAAGTATAAGGGTTTGTGGGTGGAGGGCTTAGGTGAGGAAGGGAAGGGTTAGGGAAAAAATGTATATCCTACCCAATTAGACCCATCTTAAATTCCAAGGATGCTCATCCAAGAACCTGACAACCCTAAGAGCCCAATTAGGCAATTTATGCAATGTTTAATGTTTCAAAGCTATTGTATTTGTATTCTTTAGTCCTGGAACAGGAAATGTGTTTGAAATATTGGAAATGATTTAAAGTAAGTAATTTTGCATTAAATATATTCTATGCCAAAGAAGAAACTTAAGTCAGTGGCCAGACCAAACCTAGGAAGGGAACTAAGGGACCATGGAGGGAATCAGATTTTAACCCTCACAGCATTGGGGTTTTTCTCTGAATAAAGCAAAGGAGACTCAGGGGGCTGTCCAAGTGGTCAGCCCTGCAACACCTTGACCCCTGGGCTGGAATGCTAAAAAATTCTCAACTTTAAGAATTACCTTTGCTGGAAGGGTGTGAACAGATCATTCATATAAGAAATTAAGAGGGCTGGTAAACATATAGTGAACAATGTTTAAGTCACTAGTTACCAAATAAGAGTTTGTGTCCTCTTTTTATTTGTTTCCATTTAACAGTACATGAATGTATGTTTCCTAGGGTTGCTTTAATAAAGTACCACAAACTGGGTAACTTAAAACAATAGCAAAATATTATCTTACAGGTCTGTAGTTCAGAAGTTCAAAATCAAGGTGTCAGGAGGGGTGTCTTCCCTCTGCGACACAGGGTAGAATTTTTCCTTGCTTCTAGTGGTGACCTTCAATCCTTGCCATTCTTTGGCTTGCAGCTGCATCTCTCTAATTTCTGACTCTGTCATCACATAATGTTCTCCCTGTGTGTCTCTGTCTTCACTGGTGTTTTCCTGTTACTATGAGGGTACTAGTCATATTGGACCTTAACTGAATTGATCTTAATTACATCTACAGTAACCTTCCTTCCAAAGAAGGTCACATTCACAGGTACTGTGGGTTAGGATTTTAACAAATCTTTTTGGGAACACGATTCAAGCTATAACAGAGATGATCATATTTTGTCATTGTTTTCTGAAAATCTGATTTTTAGTGGGTATGTACTGTTCCATTTTATAGATGTAGTATAATTAAAATACCCATCAACATGAAAAAATTAAAAGATTATTCTCAGTTTTGGTAAAGGTTTGGAAAACTGCACATATTTTTTATTTTTACACTGCTAGTGTGTACATTAATAGATACAATTCTCCTTGCCTGAGTAATCTTACTTCAAATCAGAGAAGTGGCTCTAGGGACAGGGCTGGGAACTGCCATTATTCCATACGGATGAGTAAAGTTTCCTTTTACAAACCAGTCAGGCCCCCAACCTCTCACATCTCTATAAGAGTTTTGCAGTTTTGGGGACAAGAAGCATAGATAACATCATCTAAGTAGTAAGCAGGGTAAACTCTGTTCTCTATTTAATTTCATTGCAGAGAACCTAGGCCTGAAGAGGATGGTCTCTCTTGTAGGTACTGCCAGCCCTGGGTTGCCCCTCTGTGTGCTCTCTGCCCACACTATTTCAAGTGCCCTGAGGGTTCAGACCAGCAAGTGCTTTGTCACTGGTGTTACACACACCTGGGCCTTTGGAAACCAGCCTAAGCCAGGTGAGCTCCTCAAGGGCTGTGCTCATTGTTATATATGCCTCATTAGGAAAACATTCTACATACGTTGGTGGAACCAAGCAAAATTTTGTGTTGACCTTTTGGGAATACTCCTGGGAGACTCCTGGTTAGCAGACAGTTCATTTAGAGGCCACCATAAGGGGCCACCAGGTTTCTTTATAGCTTTTTACATTCAAAGTCCTTCCTCCTCACTGTCCCCAACAACCCTATGGCTTTCTGTGTTCCTGCTGTGTGTTCTGACTACCAGGTCTCTGGTGCCATTAAATGGTCACCTGACCCCACAAACAAGCTGAGCCATTTCTAGTAAGGGATAGACTGCCTCCAACAGTCAGAGTAGATTGTGCCCATGTGAGCTCACTAGAATTTGGGCTAGCTAGAAGGGAGTATACCCCTGCTCTTCTCTCTCTCCTGGAAAAATAGTGCAGGCAATTTTGCTAGGGAAATACTCAGGTTTTGAGAAAGGGCTGGTGTGGAGTTGGGAAGACACTAGAATGTTCTGGAAAATTTTTTCTTCTTCTTTGTTCTTGTGCCACTTTATGACATTTTTAAAGATCTGGTGTTAGCTGGTTTGTGAGAAAGCCAACCCTGCCCAGGCTCTGCCCTGTTGGCATAGCTGGTTTAGAGTATCATGGCAACACTGCCAGTGGGAAAAGTACAGCTGAGCTCCTGTGATTGGCACTGCTCTATTAACAGCAGGAATGTGAACAGCGTCCGGTGGGAGATGAGAGTAACAGAGAAGCTATTTTCATTTCCCCTGTGTTTATAGACTCTGAGCAAAATTTCTAAAGGAGACATCTCCAATTTGAAGGAATAACACTTTAGGACTACTTTGGAATAGAGATTCTTGATTAATAAATGTGATTGGGATGCAAAAGCACAGCAAATTGCGGCATCACTTTCATTCTTTACAATAATCAGGTAACAAAACATCAGGACTTGGGGGGCTGAATGAAGAAACAGCAAGCTTTCAATTAGAATACATTCTTCCTACAGGATCCTCAATTTTACCCATGTGTGTGAAAGGATATTAGAAAGGCTGCCCAGGCAGGGGTGAGATACCTGAGGTGTCTCCGATCTTTGATTTGGGCCTGAGAATTGTCTTAATGGCTTTGCAAAAGCGCAGTAACACAGTTTGAGAGACCCACTCCTCAGAGAGCTTCTTTGAAATACCGCTGTTAACAAAACACAAAACCACCTCTGCTCAGGACCCAGGCTCCTTGCTCTCCTTAAACACGCGCCCCTCCACACACACACACACACACACACACACACACACACACACACACACACACACACACACACTAACGTATACACATGCACATACATATACCTTTGCTTAACACTGCTCTCTGCACAGTTTCTGTGGCCATACTTCTGATGTTTATCTTACCATGTAAGAATTTGAAACTATTAGCAACTTTTGAGTGTTTGTATCAAGTTTGTACTTTACTTACATTATCCCATTAATCATTTATATCCTTGCTGGGTAGCAACTATTGGCATTCCTTCTTTACAGATGAAGAGAATGAGACTGAGAAGTTACATGAAGTGGTAAAGGGCAGAACAGAGACATAAAATCAGGTCTTTGCCCCACTCCATCAGATTTTGATGAAAGTGACATCAGGAATATAAAGAGAAGCTAAAACTCAACAGAATTACAGTGCCCCAGGGACTCTCCTAGGTTACACTGTGGGATCTGTGTGAGTTTGCATCACAGAGGTGCTCAGAACTGGATACCATTGCTTCTGACCTAAGAGTTTGGTTTTCTCTGTTAGAGGAGATGAGGGTGAAGCTGCTGAATGTTTTGGTTTCTATTCTCGAGATCTTCTCATAATGATTACTTCCTGCTTGCCTGTCCCCCAGCAGTTGAAGAGTGAAAAGAGTTTCTATTTGCAAAAGAAAGACCTGGAGGCAAATTTGATCACTTACACACACTCACTCACTCACTCACCCACCCACCTACATACTCACTAAATAAATTTCTGAGGACTTTTTTTGTGATACACTGTGTTAGGAACCTGGGATACTGTGGGGGAATTGATCAGACTTTGCTGGTTGCTTACAAATAAAATTCAAACAGTATTTGAGTTTCTACTATGCTCAAATACATAATCTTACTCAATCTTGAATGTCTAGTGAATCAATAATCATCACCCAGAGTATAGTTTAGCTCCTGACTTCTTTGCTTTAAAATAAACATTGCAACATTATAAATATACATATGTATATGTATATGTATATGTACATATAAAGCCTGCTTTATTCATTTAGTAATTTATCTTGGACAAATTTTCAAGCATAACTCTTTCTTTACAACTTTAAGAGCACTTAATTCTTTTTAACAGTTGCATAGTATTGCACCGTGTGGTTTTGCATAACGTATTTACTCAATCCCCTCTGAATAGGCATTTATATTGTTTCTAAGTGTTCCCATTGCAAACAACACTTTAATGAAAATCCTTGTATACTTACCTTTGTGAATCTGTGTTAGTATTTCTGTGAGATGAAAGTGGGATTGTGTGTTATAATTTGTATTTTGATAGATATGGTCAAATTTTCAAAAGAAGATATAAAATCTTCCAGAAAGGTTATTGCAATTTATACAGTTTCGCACTGTGTACACAAGTACTCCACATTCCTGCCAACATAGGATATTATCATTTTTAAAGACATTGACAAATTTAAAGATAGAATTTGTATTTCATTATATATTTTGTGTTTATTTAATTGTTAACAAAACTGAGCATGATTTTGGCTTTTTTATTTCTCTTGTAAACTACCATTTCATATCTCTCTGCCTTTTTTTCTATGGATTGTTAATATTTTTTTTTTCGTTGAATTGGAAGGGGTCTTTATATATTTTGAATGTTAGGATTTGTTTGTCAGATATATTAAAAGATTTGCTTTTCCTTATTCTTAATTAAATCTCCCCTCCCTCGCTGTTAATGGGTATTAATCTCCCTTTCCCTGAGAAACTCTATGGGTCATAACATTTCCTTCCTCTTTTGGTACAGCAGATGCGGAATCTTGGCCCTTTATTTTTGAGGAGTATCTACAGTATAGATTGATGCAATAGGGGTATTGAAAAGAGTATAAATTTTAGAGACAGCTAGTGAGTGTTGACACTATCATTTACTAGCTGGAAGATACTAAGAAAGTTGCTTAACTTCTTTGTGCTTCTGCCTTAGTGCAAGATGGGATAATAACGTTTGCTGTCTCTAAACACTATATCTTATCCCCGGAGGCTGGAAATGTTTAGTGGTCTCTCTTCTGGGAGGTTTGGGCATATAAAGGGTTTAAGAAGGAAGTACTTCTAGGTAGTAAAATTATACAAGCCATGAAGATCTAGGAACTATGAACAGGGCTCTTTTTGCGAAATTGTAAATAAGGTTTTTTTTCCCCTCTTTTTTAAAATTGAGAATTAACATAAAATAAAACTCATCGATTTAAGAGTTAAATCTGGTGAATTTTTACAATTATATATACACTTATGTAGTTATTACCTCAAATAAGATGTAAAATTTCCATTACACTCAGAAGCTCTATGCACCTCTTTGGTAATTTTTACTCTCAAAAATCAGAATATAAATATTCTGATTTATATCACAATATATTAGTTTTCTCTATATTTGGATATCTAATAAATAGAATAAAATAGTATATACTCTTTTGTGCCTGATTTCTTTCAGTCAACATAATATTCTGAAATTCATGTCTGCAATTTTGTGCATCAATAGATCATTCTTTTAAATTACTGAGTAGCATTACATTGTATGGATAGACCATAATTTATTTACCCATCCTCCTGTGGATGGACATTTGAGTTGTTTCCAGTTTTGGCTACTATGAGTAAGAATGCTATAAACATTCTCATGCAAATCTTCTTGTGGATGTATATTTTTATTTCTTTTGCTTACTAGAGTGGACTGGTATGTTTAGTTTTACCAGAAACTGCCAAACAGACTTCCAAAGTGGTTGCCCCATTTTACATTCCCAGCAGCAATATAAGAGAGTTCCATCCAGTGTTTGAACTTTTTTATTTTAGCTCTTCTAGTTAGTGTCAAGTGGTATGTCATTGGTTTGGAAAGTCGGAATTTAATGTCCTTGTTTTTAACTGTAAGTTCTCTGTCTATATCTGTTTATATTTTCTATTTTCCATGTATATTGGTTCTGTAACAAGATTTTGGATTCTGTGAGGGCAGAGGCTCTTCCTAATGTACTTCCCTTATATATGGGGCTGCAAGAAACAAGGCCAGGAACAGAGTGGGTACTTAATTTTTTGTTGGTTTATTTCTTGATACTAAGAGACATTTGTAAACTATTTTGTAAGGACATATGAGAAAGGGCTATTACTACCAAATGCTTTTCAAACTCTTACAATTGTTTTGGTTCTCATATACCTTAGGAAAGACTGGCTCTATTTCATTCCATCTATCTATCTATATCTATCTATCTATCTATCTATCTATCTATCTATCTATCTATCTATCTATCTATCTGACTATCATCTATCATCTTTCTTTCTTTCTTTCTTTCTTTCTTTCTTTCTTTCTTTCTTTCTTTCTTTCTTTCTTTCTTCCTTCCTTCCTTCCTTCCTTCCTTCCTTCCTTCCTTCCTTCCTTCCTTCCTTTCATCTATCTCTCTGTCTGTCTGTCTATCTATCTATCTATCTATCTATCTATCTATCTATCTATTATCTATCTATCTATCTATCTATCTATCTATCTATCTATCTATCTATCATCTATCTATCTCAATTTCTCATTCTCTTTCTCTGATAATTGGGTAATTAGGTCTGATCAGTAGTCAGAGCTTCTTAGCAGCTATTGGATGTGGGTGGCACTATTTTTGTGTCAAAGTCTGGTCAGCAATAACAAGTTTAAGGAGGCAGAGAAACAGATGAGTTGGGCTCTCTTATTGTTCAGCTTTCCTCTTCCACCTCAGTTGACCTCTTCCCTGTGGTTTTTCTTTTTCTTTTCCTTTTTTTTGATTAATACTTTATAGTGTCATAATAGTGGTTCTTTTTGTTGTTGTTGTTTTTAGAAATGTTTTTCTTCTCTCACCTTAACATATTTCCATTTTAAAAATAAAACAGATGAATGAAATTGTATACACTGATTGTTTTCCCTTCTAAAAATTTGAAGAAAATGCAACACTATTGACAACCTAAAAATTGTCTGAAGGTAATCATAGATTGCATGATAACTTCTTTTCTTTTCAAATGTTATATAAAAAGATTCCTTAGGCTCTTTTCTCTGTTAGAAATCAGATTTTTTTTCCATGCGAAGTACTGGGTTGTCTGGTACAGTGCAAAGCATCTCAGGCAGGACTCCCTGGTGCAGGCTCTAGCAAGATCTTGCATGAGGACTTTATGTAAGGTACAGATCTCTCTGCTTTCATGACTTGCTGTTGGGGGAGGTCAGCAAGAGTATGTGGCAACCAGTCAACCTGTGAGCTAGAATCGGGTAATTGGAAGCTTCTCTTCCTTTCACCTTGTACATCCTGCCCCCTGTTCCCACAGTGGGAGCTATTTATAAGGATGCAAACTTGAGATAGCAATGTGGTGTTGCAACCATCTGGATGGTATAAATGACTAAACACATCTGTATAAACTTTTAAGATTCTGGCGGGCAGGTGGAGGACCTACTTGTCTTGCAGCTGCCCGAGACAACCTTCGTAAGTTCCCTTGCTTACTAAACCCACCACCTGACAATCTGGAGCAGTCTGTCTGGTCTCTCCTTGCCCTTCTCATATGTGAACCAACTCTTGCTTGTCAAACCCCTAATAAAGAAGTTGTAAGGGGCTCTGAGATTTGCAAAAAATAAAGAAACAATCAGAGACTAAGAAAAAATATTAAATTTTATGTGTGTTAGTCTTTTAAAAAAATATTTAGAATAATGCATATGAAGTATATTATACTTAATTCCTGTTTTCTTCCATACATTCAGTAGATATCAATTCTATACCTACAGCGTGCAGGGTTTCTGTTAGGAGCTAGAGAGGTATATGTGAACTGTACAAGCTTTGTGCCTAGTTTTGCAGAACTCAGACAGTGTGGCCATGACTGACAGACAAGCAATCAAAGCATGACAAATGAGTGAGTGATTAGGACTGTAGCAGATGCTGGCCAGAGCTCTGAGTCTCTCACTCAGGCCATAGAGCCAAGACAAGCTTCCCAGAGTAAATTGTATCCAACCTGGGATGAGTGAATCAGACTTAATTAGGTAAAGGGGTAAGAGGATCATCGTTTCAGCCAGAGAGAACAGCAGGTGTGAAGGTCCAGAGATAAGAGAAAGAGGTTACTCTAGGACCTGAAGTTCAGTGTTACTGGAGCATGAGGATAGGGTTAGTCATGGAGAAGACAGCAATGAGGGATAAAGGGAGGCCAAATTATTCTGGGCCTTCTAAGTCTTGATAAGGAGTTTGTCCCACATCTTAAGAGCAATAGGAACCTTTTACATAGTTGTAAACAGAGCAATAAAATAATCAGATTTGTTTTGAGAAAGATCACTCTAGGTTGCTATGTGGAAGTTAGGAAGGGGTGAGGCTGGGTGCAGGAGGACCTTCTGGAGAAGACTGGAGTCAGAGTAAGGGGGCACCAGTGGGCTGGGGGCAAGTGATGTCTTTGAGAGATGGTTCAGCCTTTAGATCCTTATCTAATTTCCTCAGCAATGGTGTGTTAGTCAGATGATTCAGGAGGATATGGAAATGTTGGGAATCCAGATGACCTCTTTCATTCCCCTCTGGTGCCATTTCTGAGCTGTGACTCACAAATTTAGAGCTGAATGAGATGTAATGAAATCACTAAGATGAATTCTTGGGTATATGTAATTGTGTGAGATTTTCTGAGTGTGCAGGCAACATGCTAATTGTCAAGCTCCTTCTTTTCTGAGCTGCATGATTCTAAGGACCAGGAAAATTTATTCCGATAGGGGAAAATGTGCTACTGTTTTAAAACAATCAATTTTCTTAAAGTCTATTGCCCCTTAGTTCGTTTTTCTCTGCACAAAGGGGACAAAATGGACTCCAGATAGCCAGAGATGATATTTCTGGTCTATAATATGGCTGCTGCTACTGGGATCCTTGTGCAATTGGTGTTCACTAATGCTTCCTGTTTTTTATTTTGCTGATTGTCATATTGTCCATTAAAATATTCTCCTCCCATCCCTTTATGGTTTCCAAAGGTGAAAGAGAGTCACTCAGTTAAATTTAGCAGGCTCATTACCTAGGGATGAACTAGACTGATCATCTTGCAAGAGCTTCCTCTTGACAACTAGCTTCCCACAGACAGGAAAAAATGACAAAAGATGATGACTTGTAGTTCAATCAAGGAAGTTGATAGCCTACAGTGTTGACATGTTATCCAAGAGCAGAGCTGAGGACCATTAAAGTTAACAAAGGAGATTGTCAGCTATAGTCACTCATTGATCTCTACCTTTGTCCAGCAGTCAAGGCCACAGTCTTGCTTACCCAGGCAGAGAAGGGTGCATCACACCTCAGAGAGAGTATCCACTGCTTTCTCGGTGAGCAGCAATCAAAGTCTCTAAATGCCACCTGGAGAAGCTGCCCCATTAGCTCCTATCCATTTATTGGATGCCAGCCTCTCCCTCCTGCTTCTGCTGAATCCCTGGTCCTGAAAGTGCAGGTCATCTATTTTTGGCTTAATTTTTGTTCTACTTGACCGTATTGACTTTCTGGACACAGAACTTTACTTGTGCATTTGGAAATGCTTTCCTCCTTCCTTCCTTACCTGTTCTTTCATCCTGGGCTCAGGTCAGATCTCTTGTTGCACCTATGGATGCCGACTTCTTGGCCATGTATTTTTCTTATGTCCAACTTCATTCTCTGCCAGGTTTATGTCAGCTTGATGCAGGACAGGGCTAATTCCCCTGAGGGGAGAACTCAAGCCCTGCACTGAGAGAGAAGAGGGTTCTCTGCCGAGGGCAAGAAAGAATTCAAATGCCAGCCAAAGTCAGAGTCAAAAGGAAAGTTTATTAGAGAAGGAAAAAAGCACAGACCAGAGGAAGCAAAGACAAAAAGCCAAGAAATAAAAAGCTCCAAATGTCAGGGAATCCAGTTTATATGACACTTTTTAGTTCTTGTGAATTACAGTTTAAAGACTTTGCCCATTTCCCTTTGATATGGGCATACAGTGAGAAAGGATAAGAGCATGAAGAGTGAAAAGTTAAGAACATAATGTGAGGCCTGCTGGCAACTCCTAGCCTTTGATCCACAGGTTCCCCATGGTTTTAGCCATAGGGAATGAATGATTTTATTTTGCTTTGGGCATGATTTAAAGACCCTGTTTTTCTGTTTTCCCTTCACAGTGTGGAGGAAATTGTTTGTTAGCAACCCCAGCAGAAATCTGCCTTTGTTCTGCAGGTTTCCTGGTGGTCTGGCTGCAGGGCTGATCAGCATATTGCAGTCTCTGAAAGCAGTTTGATTTAACATTTTAGTTCTCTTCCCTCCCCTCTACATTAAGCTGACATTGAGACTGACTCTTACAGTCTGTTCCACACCCCTTATTATTTTTCATTTTTAAGACATAATACATAAATGTAAAATGCAGAAAAAAAAAAATACGTGATACAAAAAAACCAAAACATTTACTTTTACTCTCTAATACAGATGTCCACTGGGGTCACCTGGCTCCTGAAGGTCTAAAGGAATTCACTTGAACCTTTATTCCTTTGGCATACAAAAACTCTCAAACTCTTTGGGGGACTTTTGGATGAATGTAGTGAGATGGGTAAATTGTCCTTCATTAACTCTGTTTATCTGCTTCTGTTACCGAAGAGTGGGGTCCTCTCCTGGCACGTTTTTAGGTTCTTAATGTCTCGAACA
Organism: Cynopterus sphinx; assembly: GCA_030015415.1. Lineage (NCBI taxonomy): Eukaryota > Metazoa > Chordata > Mammalia > Chiroptera > Pteropodidae > Cynopterus > Cynopterus sphinx. Next base: position 64,673,654 of record CM057387.1, on the reverse strand, counting down.
AAGAATTGAGCAAGACACCAAAATACAGTTATTAGAAAGGAAGTCACACTTCTAGATGTGGAAGAGGGCCTGAGCAAGAGAAGCGTGGCTCAAAAAGCCTGGTAACAAAAACTTCAGGGTTTTCATCCCTTTTTTGCTGTGGCTGGTTACTTTTCTTAGAGGAGTGGGCTTCCTCGACTGATAACTAAGACTGACAGCATTCAGTGATTCATCATTTTGCTTTCTGTGCATGTTTGTTTCCAGAATTTAGTCTGTTATAATGATATTAATGAACTTCCGGGCATATGCATCATCTTATAATGATGGTGTAATGAGGCTTGGGTGAGTTAAAGTTTGTTGAGGTCTTCATTGCGCAGGTGCGAGTGACTGACTTAAACTGGTACCTAAATCTCTGCCTACTGGTTTCTTTGTGTGAGTTAAAAAATGCCTTCCGGCTTGCTTAATTGGGGGCAGATTAGGGTGGACCCCTCCTAAGATAGGATGACCTCAGTGTCTTCTCAGGCAGACCTGAAACCCCCAACTAACTTTTCTGCCTACCTCTTTACTAAGAGCCATGAACCCCCTTATTATTAGTATGGATGCTGACGGACAGGAGGGCTCTCCTTCCGTATCTGCTTCCTGCTGAGAACGGTAGTCCCTGCCTACAGGGGTTTCATGGAGCTCTTTCCTTTTCTGCCTCAGTCAGGGTGGGGTCTTGGGTTTCCTGTTGAAGTGCCACCTCAGTCCCTAGACAAAGAAAAGAGAACACAAACTCATTATTTAAATTATACATCTATTAATTTCTATTATTGATTTATCTATTAAGTGAGTAAAGGGAAACAGGCTTGGTTAATACATTTCTTAAAGAGTAAAATGATAAACCTTTGGCTTGAAATCCCCTCTCCATCTCAGACTCTAAGGGCCCTGCCTGGTTTAACACTGTTTCTGCTTAACAGTGGGCCAATGACCCTTATCAATAGCCAGAGGATCTGAGTAGCCAGGGCAATTATCAGGATTTGAGGCAGAGGGCCTTTTACCCAAAAAAAGGAGGGAAGAAAACTGAACTAGGTTTACTAAAAAGATTAACTCTGCAAAAGATGTCCCATTTTATTTCCTGCTAAAAGATTAAGAGTTTTACAAGTGATGGCCCGTCTCACTGTTACTTCATGCTTATTAAAAATCTTCATATCAGACACTGTACAAAGTGTTTTATGGGTATTATTTTATCTGAAGCTCAAAACAAGCCTCTGTGTATTATAATTCCCATTTTATAGGTGAGAATGCTGAACCCAGGAGAGAGTTATAGGTCTGCCTGGCCTCACTACCTACACTTTGCTGCCTTCTCTTGGAGTGAATTTGAGGGGAGCTTAGTGATAGCATGTCTCCTTGCTTATGTATGTTTATTTTCTAGAACAGATGTCAGGAATTTGAACTTCTTGGTCATAAAGCATACACCGAACCAACTTCAAAGATTTGGTGAAATTGAAGCCTCAAGTTTGCTGTGCCAGTTTACAAAAGACAACATTTTTAGTTTTCAGAGGAGGAGACTCTAACCCAAGAACCAATGACCAGTCCCAGCATCTCAAGTCAGTGTCATACCCACTCTGCTACATCCTATCGCAGAACTTCATTCCAAGCCCAGACTGATGTTCCCCAGATGTTGGAGTGGATGGGGCAATGGTTAACATCTGTTAAGTAAGAGTCAAAGCCAAACACTGCTAATCTTCCATTTAGGGCCCCTGCAGCTACTGGTAGTGGGTTTTAGTTGGATTTGCTAGTAAAGCAATTTTCTCCTCATAAAGAAATGAAACAATTTATCATAAAAAAGGAAACAATTAAGTTTCATTTGGAAACTCTAGTGAATTATTTAGCATGGCCCAAGCAAAATGAAAGCATGATCTGTGTTAGCCTCATCTGAGGCAGACGGAAAAAATTTTGAAGAAAGAGACTAATAACAGTGTAGGACATGGGAGAGTAGAGAGTTATGTATAAAAATAGTTCTCTGCATAATCTTCTTCATTCTCGTAGACCTCTCATCCCAATCTGTTCTGTACCATTTCACAAGCCAATCTTGGTAAAATTCCATTTGTTCAATCTTGTCCCTGTTTTTCACTAACCCAGGAAATAAGGATAAAGTCCCTTAGTCTGGCATCCAACTCCCATCCTACTGGTTCCTCTCTTTCTGGGCTTTGCCTTTGTCCTCCCACAGAAACAGGATGCGGCTCAATCTCTGATTTTCACAAATGTTTTCTTAAGGAGCCTATCTCCACTGGTACTAGGCATCACATTATCTCTGCACAGAAGGAGACTTCATTCAGGAAACTAGATTCAGCTTGTCTTCACACCAATGACGACCCCGGTCTATCCAGATCTAAAACCCCACCAGATTCTCTATAGATTTCAACTAAGCTTGGCAGCAGATTCAACCATAAACATGTTTTACTTTTGTCTGTGTAAGGAAAAGAAAAAGGACACAATTTATTCAGCCATTTACATTCATGCTTGTAAGGGGCATGAATGGAAAGATGTATCTCCACAAGTAAGCTTTCTGCAGTGGTGGTCTGCCACTAAAATGGTTCACCAAAACAATAACAACAAACAATGATGATGGCAACAACTAATTTGTATCATTTGCCAGTCTCTATGGTATAAATATTTCTACTGTGGACAATTTCAAGCAACCAATAGGCCCCAAATTTCTGAATATTTAATCATCAGCTCTTTCCAGCCAGCCCTAGAATGCAGAAGACTGACTGGACTTTTTGAAAAGGGAAGGTAAGCACCAAAGGCAGATAAACAAATAGCAACTGAATATCTATCTGTTCATTGAAATTAGCAGTTGACTCAAGCAACTAAAGCAATAAATAGAGAGGTTTGGGGAGAACAGGAAGCTAAAGAGAAATTTTTGTGACGTTCTCCTCTAAGAACTTTAAAAATCAGGCAGATGAAGGAAACCAAAATGTGCTGCCCAGATACTGCCTTTTGGGATATTATTGAAGCTATTTATTAAGAAACCAGACTCATAAAGAACCTTTGATCTATAGAAATTTATACGGAAAAAACTACCTTATGAAGGAAATCTTAGGATGTTAGCCTTAGGCTAATTTGAATTCTGTATGGTAAATAGGAGGGCTTCAGGCCAGGGCCTGTAAGCTAGATACCTTCTGTGTCCCACTGTTTCTGAGTTACCCAGCAAGGATTTGCCTGCCCTGTGTATTCCAGCTCTTCCTTATCTACCTGTAAATAGCCCACTCTCACTTCTGAAATCTAATACTGCATCCCCCCCCACCCTTCTCCTTTGTCTAAAAATGTCATATATACCCAATGTCATCTCACTGTCTTTGGAATTTTCATGCTTATGTGAATTTCCCATGTGCATGTATTAAAATTTTTATTTTCTCCTGTTAATCTGTCTCTGTTAATTTGATTGTTGGCCCAGCTAGAAAAACTTGGAATGTGAGAGGAAAAGTATTAATTTTTTTAGCCCCCACAAAGGATATGTTCATTTGATTTGCAATGTTGTAATATAAATTCCCTTGATAACTCTAAAGCTTCAGGTAAAGTCTGGCTGTGCTCCCACTAGACCCTGTAAAGATAGTATCCTTGAGAGCAAGAGCATACCAGAGGTTTCTAGTATGGAGTAATATAATAAGGAGAAAGAACAGCATACACAGGGTCCTAAGGCTGAGCCAATTCCAATAAACTGGATGAATTCAATAGAAGTGAGATGGGCCATCACTTGTAAAACTCTTAATCTTTTAGCAGGAAATGAAATGGGACATCTCTTGCAGAGTTAATCTTTTTAGTAAACCTAGTTCAGTTTTCTTCCCTTCTTTTTTTGGGTAAAAGGCCCTCTGCCTCAAATCCTGATAATTGCCCTGGCTACTCAGATCCTCTGGCTCTTGATAAGGATCATCGGCCCACTGTTAAGCAGAAATAGTGTCAAATCAGGCAGGGCCCTTAGAGTCTGAGATGAAGAGGGGATTTCAAGCCAAAGGTTTATCATTTTACTCTTTAAGAAATGTATTAACCAAGCCTGTTTCCCTTTACTCACTTAATAGGTAAATCAATAATAGAAATTAATAGATGTATAATTTAAATAATGAGTTTGTATTTTTTTTTCTTTGTCTAGGGACTGAGGTGGCACTTCAACAGGAAACCCAAGACCCCACCCTGACTGAGGCAAAAAGGGAAAGAGCTCCATGGAACCCCTGTAGGCAGGGACTACCGTTCTCAGCAGGAAGCAGATACGGAAGGAGAGCCCTCCTGTCCGTCAGCATCCATACTAATAATAAGGGGGTTCATGGCTCTTAGTAAAGAGGTAGGCAGAAAAGTTAGTTGGGGGTTTCGGGTCTGCCTGAGAAGACACTGAGGTCATTCTATCTTAGGAGGGGTCCACCCTAATCTGCCCCCAATTAAGCAAGCCGGAAGGCATTTTTTAACTCACACAAAGAAACCAGTAGGCAGAGATTTAGGTACCAGTTTAAGTCAGTCACTCGCACCTGCGCAATGAAGACCTCAACAAACTTTAACTCACCCAAGCCTCATTACACCATCATTATAAGATGATGCATATGCCCGGAAGTTCATTAATATCATTATAACAGACTAAATTCTGGGAACAAACATGCACAGAAAGCAAAATGATGAATCACTGAGTGCTGTCAGTCTTAGTTATCAGTCGAGGAAGCCCACTCCTCTAAGAAAAGTAACCAGCTACAGCAAAAAAGGGATGGAAACCCTGAAGTCTTTGTTACCAGGCTTTTTGAGCCACGCTTCTCTTGCTTAGGCCCTCTTCCACATATGGAAGTGTACTTTTGTTTCTAATAAAACTTTACTTTTCTACTGTATTTCAGCATCTTGCTCAATTCTGTTCGAGCCATTAAGAACCTGAACAACATGCCGGGAAAGGACCCCCCTGTCTGGTAACAACAGTTTTAGTTTTAAATTAAGTTCTAGTTATATAAAAATACATTATCTCTATAAATAAATGGAAATATTACAGGTAAGGCCAAAGTACCCTTCAAGCTATTTATTCTCCCTAATATCATTCATAGCCCCCTAGCTCCATCCCACTGAGAGGCAATTACTCTTGCCATATTGATGTTTATCTTTCCTGGTCTTTTGAAACGCATTTGTCTCTCTTCCTCTATCTCTCTCATCTATATCTATATTATCTATCTATATCTTCCTCTATCATCTGTTTATCTAATCTATATCAGCTATCTCTATCATCCATTTCTATCTATATCTACACATATCTATGTACATATTTTTCCCCTGTAGAAAATATTCAGTATTATCCCATGGCTCTCTTTCTACTTAGTATATTTTTGATAACTATCCAAGTTTTCAGATGTAGAATAACATTATTTTTAGCTTCTTCAGAGTTCCCTTTTATGCTCACGTCATTTTCTTAAGAACCATTTTCCTTGAAGAATGTGTAGGTTACTTCTAGTTTTTCGGTTGCACAAGCAGTGTTGCAACAAACATCTTTATCTCTCACTGGTGCAAGTATTTCTCTAGGGGAGCTATCAGGAAAGAGATATGTAAGATCATAAGGTATATACATTTTGAGCTTCAACCAGCTCTGCCCAATGACCAGCAAAGTGACTATAGCAGTTTAAAATTGCAAATATTTTCTTACAATGTTTGCTTACATTTTAGCTCTGCTTATGGTGATTTTTGATAAATACAAGTTTTAAATTTTGATTCTTTTTGTGTTTTTTGCTTTTTTACATCTTCATGAAGGTGAATTTTCCCTACCCTTGAAGTCACAGAGATGTTCTCTAATATCTTCTTTTAGCATTTATATATATATATATTTTATATTTACTCTTTAATCCATATAGAATCTTCATATGAATAAATTTTCTTGTTTCAAAAGAAAATATATTATTCTGTGTATCACTTGTTGACTAATCTGCTCTTTGTTCATAGATTTATAGCATCTCTTTTACCAAATATTAAATTCCTACATATACTTGGATTTATTTTTTCTTTTTAAATAATGTATTTATTCCTACACTGATACCATATAATTGCTATATAGTTTTTAATATGCCTTGACATTGGAAGGTTTGGTCCCCATTTCACTTCTTTATAAAATTATTTTGGTTATTCTTGCCATTTGCTCTTTCAAATTAATCCTAGAATCAGTGTAAATGTTACATGAATAAACGGGCTGGGTTTTAAAGAACATTATATTTCATCCATAGATTTATTTTGGCAGAAGTGATAATGATAAAGATGCTGTTGATGAGGGTGACAAGGATTGATTTCTGATCTCTGCCAGAGCATTTTCTGGAGTTCCAAATAGGATCAGTTAGGACAAGTGAAGATGACAGTGTTGGTGATGAGCCATTTTCTCTGTGTACCGCTTCTTCCTTGATGAACCCTTTTCCCTGAATTAAGTCTCCTTAGAACATAGAACAGATGAGATCTGAAGAGAGCTTTGATTGAGGACATCAAACCTCAGTCAGGAGTAGGTGATGCTTACAGTATGTACTCCAATTGACCATCTGATCTGTCAACACATTTCCTGAGGGTCATCTGGGGCTCAGAAGCCAGGGTCCCTTCCCTGATCGTACACTGGCACGTGGGCAGAAGACCATCTTCCATATGAAGACCCCTTTCAAATATGATGGCTCTCATTGGAAAACAGTTATTCTTCTGGTAATTGTTGTTTGAGAATATATATAATGAAAACAGCCTACTGTGAATGAAGTAATTCTTAAATGTGATTTATCATTTGCAAATTGGGTATATAGGTATGAGACATATTACTTATTCAGCTATAGATGGTTTTAGTGTCTACCAAGACTGGAGAATCCCTTGTGCTGACAGGGAAGGAACTCCTCTTCCAGGGCATTCTTGTTTTACTTGATAATAAAAGCCTATCTGTCAGCTCATTTTTTTTTTTTTCATATCCTTTGATACTCCTGGGAGGTTTTCTAAACTAAAACTTATATTCAAAATTCTTTAAGCCTTTATTTTATACATATATTTATCTTATATATCCTCTCCTACACATTTCATAGGTATCCAGGACATAAAATAGAAACATATAGTAGCCTTTTAACAAAATAAGCTAATCATCTGCAAATAAACCTGCATTTACAAAACCCTGGCCATGTAAAATAAGGGTAATAATAATTCTCACCTCTCAGGGTTATGGTAAAGAACAAACAGGCTGATGCACAAAAGTTCATCTATAAGCTGTAAAGCATTATACAAATGTTATTTTGCTACTCAGCACTGTAGAAAGTTTTAAGTGAAATAGCATCTTGGTTCCTGCCCTTGAGACATTTAAAACCAGCTGCAGGCTCAGATCTAGGTGGAACAATTAAGGGGAAATCATAAGATAACTGGGAAAAAGCTTCTGCAAATATAATGAAAATTGTAGCCCTAAGTGCTAATATAACACAGTGCTAATATACCCAGAACCAGCTCTGACACCCTGTGCAGGTGCAGCAGCCCACGGTTCTGTCCCTAGCAAAGGTGGGAATTTCTCCATGGCAGCGGGGTCCCATTACTTCACTTCCATTCTTTCTCCTCTGCCTTTTAAAAGCTGTTACTCTCCTGGAGTACTTTCCAGGCTGGGCCTCCCAGTTACTTGGGCAGCTTTCTTTCTGACAGCTTTTTTGCTCTGGTGGCTTTTCCTCCTCCCACATGGCAAATTAAATCCATTCGGCTGGCAGTTGTGGGACTTGTGCTCTGTGGTACTTGATGCTGATGAAAACAATGTCAAAAAGAGCCCACAGCAGGCTCTCTGTCCTTGGCTCCATTTCAGAGCCTTGTGTGTTGATCACTTCATTTATTATGCTACCATTTTGAAATGGTGAGCACAGTACCCACTGTTCTTTCATCTAAGAAAGTCTGGGGCTGCTGGGAGGTATTCGCAGGTAATTAATTTGTCAGGGTAGGAGAAGCAGTCTTGCCAAATACCAGCAACAAACTGCAAATTCACACCTCATCTAGTAGTTGATTAGTTCTACAAATGACCATGAATAACATAAAAAAGCAGGGTTGGGGGTAAGTGGTGGTAGAGCAGACAGAACTGCAAATGGATGAGGCTTTTCTGCTAAGCTTGATGGATTCATATTTTTTTGCCTCATAGAGGGCCATAATTTCTGCTTGTAAATGAATCTCTTGTGGCTACCAAATCAGAAGTGTGCCTCATGTGGTCCACATGTGGGCAAAAAGAGAGACCCTTTTCTTTCTTTTCTCTCTCTCTCTCTCTCTCTCTCTCTCTCTCTCTCTCTCTCTCTCTCTCTCTCTCTCCTTTCCTTTCCCTCCCTCCCTCCCTTTCTTTCTCTCTTCCTCTCATTGATTTGAATAGTGATAATCATAGAGTGATTTAATTTTATAGTTTCTAATGATTTGGGAGCAGTTTTTATATTTGCAGATGCAAAGGAAATGTAGTATGTCATTACTAGACTTCTGGCGCACCTCATTTAATGAAATAAATCTGTCTGGAAAGCTGTATAAAGTTCTTGTTTGTAAGGTAAATTATATTTTACACACATTAGGAACATTCTTCTGTTAATGATACCCTAAAGGAATCCTTTTCTTTGGAAATGGAAATGAAAGCATAAGTTTGGTAAATTCTGATTTTGGTATATCATTTTTGGTTTCCTTGGTTATTCAGTTCAACTAGTTTTAAGTGAGAATCTGTTGTGTGCAAGGTATTGATCTCTCTTACTCTCTGCCTCTAAGAGGAGCCCACGCTCTGTCTATAGAGTGTTAGCCCTTCTCTAATAACTTTTCTTTTCAACTCTAACTTTGGCATGTATTTGAATTTTTTCTTCCGCTTCACAAAGAATGCTCTTCTTTCTCAGTGCAGGCTTTGAGTTGCACTCTATTTGGGGGAATGTGTCCTTTCCTGCATCAATATGTTTTGAGTTCAGAGCTCTGCTTGCTAATTACTAGTTCTGTCATTTTGGGAAAGTTTCTAAACTTCTCTGAGTCTCGCTTAACTTACTTATAAAGTGGGGATAATAATATTTACCTCAAGAATATGTATAAGGATTGAAGCAAACAGAGTGCTGGCCAGGTAAAAGGACAGTCGTTACATGTTAGCTACTATTGTTATCACCAGTAGTAGCAGTAGTGCTTATTTAGATATGTTTCTGTCAACCTTGACTATGGAACCTATAGGATAGGAACACACCTTGTCCAATGGTCTAATGGTCCCTGGGGCATGTAGAGTGTGCTGCGAGTGGCTTAATTACATTGTGTCACAGAATCATAGAAAATGTAATCAGTTTTCCCAGTCACGTTCTTTCATCCACAGAATCAAAGAGAAGCCTTTCATCATGTTTACCAGGTTCTGAGGAGAAGACTTATTAACATTTGGTCTGTACCTGAATTAAGGTCTGACTCTGCTGCTCTGCATGAACCATGAGTTCATCTCTTAATGTTTCTAGCTTGGAATTTTCTCATCATAAGCACAGTCCTTGGAAATGTCATGCTCTCTTTCTCAACTCAGTTTTAGATCACATTTCATATTCATATTCACAGTCTAGATTAAAACTAGAGTTCTAATTACTTTTTGGATTTGTCATTTGAGGCACTGATAAAATTTTGCTTCTTCTGAAACAAACATATTTTTTTGTAACTTGTGTTCCGGTGTTCCAGATAGTGCCCTTTGGAGTAACAGGAATTATGTTTAACTAGAAACATTTTATGCCTGCTTCCCATGCCTGGTTGGGAGGAAAACTACACAATAATCACAAGAACTGAAGAAAAGACTAAAAGAGAAGCTGACCTAGTCAGATCCTGATTTTGGGGGGTGGAGTGTGCTTTAGAATATTCTTTGTACCCATGGTGGTGCCTAATATGGTGCCTTATCCAGAGCAGTTGCTCAATATATCCTGCTTGGGTGACCATATCAACTGTCCCATCCAAGGAAATGGCAGCTGTTGGAAATCGCTATCAGACTCTATTTGGCTCCATAGCCTAAACTTCGATAGCAGATTGCTCCTTAGGCTGAAATGCCCTCTTTCTCCTTACCCTCTCTTCTTTTTGAAATTCTCTTTGCTCGTGTCACCTGCTCTCTGATGCTTTCATGATTTTCCCCTGTAGAGTTAGTTCTGTCTTGCTCTTAAGTTTCCAAACTATTGAACTGGAAGTCTACTATAACTATAGAAACCATGCATCCTGCATTCTGAGTTTTAGCTGTGAGTTCTAACAGCACTGGTGTCAAGTACTAATTTCATGAATTATCAGCTGTGGATTCATAAGTCACGTCTCCGAATCTCATATTGTTCATAAGTACAGTGGAAATAATAAAACTGTTAACTTATAAGTTTACAAAAGAATTTGTAAATGACATCCCTTTTCATTTATTTTCATCATACCCAAATCTTCAAAATCAATAATCGTATTTAGTTTCTCTTTATTTCTATGGGACCTACTTCTGTGCTAGGCATTTAAGGGATTCTCAGTATGAATAATAAAAAAGAGATTCTCAGTATGTTTTTGTGGAAATAAATGGACATAGTGGTAATAATTGCTAACATTTACATAGTACTTACCATATGTCTGGCCCACTTAAAAGTGCTTTGCATATATTAACTAATTAACCACATAGCAATAGCAATAGTGATTATGAAGTAGGATATTATCTCTTTCCTGGATGTGGAGCTAAAATTAAAGGAATAGTGTGTGTGTGTGTGTGTGTGTGTGTGTGTGTGAGAGAGAGAGAGAGAGAGAGAGAGAGAGAGAGAGAGAGAGAGAGAGAGAGAGATTGGGACTTATTGTAGAGGTAAGGTCACAGCCAACATTTCTCTAGTGTTTTCCTGACACTGCTTTCTCACTTTGCTTAGCTCTACTTGCTATCTCTGAAAACATCCATGATGTAGACATTTTATTATCAAAAGTTATCTCTCCTGTGTTCCTCTCCTGGTGCCCTGTTAGGTAACTGGTGGTTCAATTTGATAAATAGATTAAAGTTCTCAAAGTAATGGCTGATAATGATACAATGCATAAATTTCCCTTTCCATATTACTTGTGCATTATGATATGTCATCAGTGCTTAAATCTCAAACAAGGAATAATTTGGAAGTATTTTCCAGAGAGACTCTCATAGAGTTAAGGGAATCGGAAAGCTTAAAGTGGGAATAGAATTGGGAAGGTCTGCGTTCAACTGGAATTTTTCTTGAAAGCTTAATAAAATAGGTTCAAGAAATAAGAGAAGAAACAAAAGTGGAAGAAAGAGGAGTGCCACAGATGTAAGACCCTGAAGTAAAAGATGGAATGATATTCCCATGCCTGGGCACTGGATTGCTGTTGGTCACAGGAATTAGAGAAGAGCTTCTTCATGCTTCAGAAGAGTAGTTGAAGATCTGTGACAATTGCTTCTAGTACAGCTATACCTAAAGAAGTTCTATTTCATTTTTATTTGGATTTATTGAACAGACATAGTATGCAGTGCCTCTGAGGTGAGTGTTCTAATAATCAGCACTTTTTTTCAATGACAAGAACAGCATATATAGTAAAAACTAAGATCCAATTAGATCAGAAGTCTATATTTGATTTGAAAAATTTAGTGCGGCTTTCAAGTATTACCAAACAAAGCACCTTTAACATCTGAAAAGTTTTGATAAGATGATGTAACAGCTTTTTGGAATAAGTAGTAAATTTACATTCATCTTTCTAAAGGACTCACTAAAACCTGGGAACAGGCCACCTGGCATAACAGAAAAACCTATCTGCTATCTAAAATACAGCGTTCTCAGTGTGCCTTATGTGCAACCTGCAAAGATCACCTAATTCTGTCTTTCAATTTTACAAGTCTATATAAAATCAAGAATTTAACACAGACATTTTATTTTTTAAATTTACTATTCTGTCATTTCTTCAGTCATTGTAAAACTATAACATTTCCAGAAAAGATGCTTATTTAAAACAACCAAACAAAACACTTCAATGGTTGATAATAGAATGCATTTTCTAGGATATAAAAGACAGTTTCTACATTAAGCAGGGTCCAGGGCACAGCTTCCTACTCCCCTACTCCCAGGAAGCTCTACAATGTGGGAAGAGCCATTCATCTTCTACAAAAGTGCTTGTCTAAAACCTATGAAACTGCCCTAAGGTGTACTACCCATTTCTTGTTACTCACATTTCATCAGTTCCAATGTGCTCTGTTACTATTGCTGTTTTGATCTTTGAAAAAGTTGTCAAAGGAAGATTTTCACAAAACTATGATATAACATTTACCTCATGATCATAAAGCCTTATCAATTGTATGAGGTACCCCAGTTTAATAAAATAGTCTATGGAAGAATATATGTCTTAGGAATGATGAAACAGGGTGTTTCTTTTTTCAGCTCTTCTTCTTCCCTTTTCCTTGTCATTTTCTCATATATGACCCAATTTCTCCTCTGTCTTCAGGGACCCTAATATGAACTAAAACGTTTTTATAATGTGGAATTAAACTCCTTGCCCTTATTTTAATTTTTTAATTTTTTGAATTAAATTTTTTAAAAAATGTTATTTTTTATTCTTATCTTTCCATCTTCTATTCTTTGGCAAACATCAGCTCATTTCTATATTTATGAGTCTGCTTCTCTTTTGTTTTGTTTATTCATTTATTTTGTTTTTTAGATTCCACATACAAATGAGATCATATGGTATCTTTCTCTGTATGACTTATTTCATTTAGCATAATATTGTCTAGGTCCATCCATCTTGTCACAAATGGCAAGATTGCATTCTTTTTTATTGCTGAGTAATATTCTTTTGTATATAGATGATATAGATATAAATATAGAAATTTATACAGTGGGATTCTGGGAGCAGGAGAGTAAAGCAAGGTAAAGGAAGAGTCAACATAAAGATGTGTTGGCTACTGCCGTAGGCAGCTGGTTGCTCAGTCATCCAAGTGTCTGCTGAAGATACCATACAAGATGAAAGGCTTTCCTGCCCTGTGTTCACTCCCTCACCATTATTCCTTTTGATGATCAATAAGTAAATAATTAAAGATATTCAAACCATACTTACATTATGCAAAATACCATAAAACTATTCATTGTTATATATAATGAGGTTATCACATGTTAAAGCAGATCTTACCCTCCAAGTGCCACAGAACTGGTCCAGCTATAGGTGGTTGTCTCCTCTTCCTCATGTATCTCTTGTACCTTTGCATTGTTCTGGATTGAATAGTGTCTTTCAAAAATTCAGGTCCACACAGAACCTCAGAACGCAACCTTATTTGGAAATAGGATCTTTGCAGATACAATTAGCTGAGTTGAGGTCATACTAGACTAGAGTGGACCCTAAAACCAATGACTGGTATCTTTAGAAAAAAAAAAAGGAGGTTCAGGACCCACCAGAGAAGAAGCAGAGAAGAAGATGGTATGAAAATGGAGGCAGAAATTACATGCCAGGGAACACTAAGGACCACAAGCAATCTACCACGTAAGGGGCCTGCTGGACTGGAACAACTCTTAGCAGGGCCCAGGTGAGTATGGTGAGGCCTTGTTACTCCTGTTTTTTCCCTTTGTTCAGAGGGAAAAGGCTCCAAGAATGAGCAGCTGTGATGTAGGAGGGAGGCCAAAGCACCCAAATAGAGCTCTTGCCTTCCCACTGAAGCGAAGGGAGACTTAAACAATGGTGTTCACTGGCTTCTCCAGCCCAGGAGAGTTCCGGAAGCTCCTAGAAGACTCTCTGGGCTTCCCAGCCTTCTCTATTCAGTCTCTCTTGTTTGTTGTCAAAAGCTGTTTATTCAGTGTCTCAGTTGTCTTTGAAGGAATAATTGCTACCTATGTTCATGTATATTTGATTTTGCTCCTAGGAGGGCATGTATGCAGCCACCATCCTGGACCTCCTACTCTTATTTTAAAAGCACTGAAGTTGCAGTTGAATGTTTTTTTTTCTTTTTCTAAAATATCTAAAAAATAAATGTATGTGTGTGTGTAATGTATTGTCTGTGAGTCCTTCTCAACTGTCCTGAAGGATAGTGTGATTCAATAGCAAAAATATTCAACTTAGTTATGCAAGATAAAATCTGTGTTTCTTGGAGGATAGATATGTAGTGTTTGGTTACAGGTTGGTGGAGTGTTTTGGAAAATTGGTAGTATCTAGCAGGTTGAGTCTGTGAACTTTGAGGTCTCAGTAGGAAGGAGGGAAGAGAATTAAAATTTTAATCAAGCCACATTCAGAGATTGAAATATGCCAGTCAGCCCTGCAGCCAGGCCAGGGGGGTACCTTCAGAATAAAGGAAGATTTCTGCTGGGGTTGCTAACAACCCATTTCTCACACCTGTGAAGGGGAACCAAGAGTCATTCCCTGTGGCTAAAACTAAGGGGGAACCTATCGATTAAAGTCTGGGAACTGACAACAGGCCTTTTGCTCTACACATTCTTACCTTTTTATGCTACGTACCCTTCTCCTTCCTCACTGCATGTCCATATCAAAGGAAATGGGAACTAAAGAATGACATATAAACTAAATTCCCTGAACACCCAGGGTCCCTCTTAGTGCCATTACTCTGTCCTTCTTACAGTCCCTAATCATTACCTTTCTACACCTCCCTTGGTCCCTCTCACTGTCCCTCTCACTCTCTGCCTCTGAGAGGAGACCACACTCTTTGTCTGTGGAGTGTTACCCCACTTTCTAATTAACTTTCCTTTTGACTCTAACTCTGGTGCGCATGCTGAATTCTTTCTACACTCTCCTGCCAAGGACCCTTTCTTCTCTTGGTACAGGGCTTGGTCTCCCCTCTAACTCGGGGAAATTTGCCCTGTCCTGCATCAGTTTGGTAGTTGCAGCAGAGAAACCCGGGTACTTAAATACCCACCAAAGAATCATCAGCGAGAAGAATGCTTGCATTAATTTTCTGCGACTGCCATAATAAAACATCACAAATTATATGGCTTATAACAACAGAAGTGTGTTCTCTGACTGTTCTGGAGATGAGAAGTCTGGAATCAAGTTATAGACAGGCTTGGTTCTTCTGGAGGCTCTGAGAGAGAACCCATCCCATGCCTCTCTCCCAGCCTCTGGTAATCGCCTTAGTATTTGGTGTTCCCTGGCTTACAGAGGTATCACTAAATCTCTGCCTCTATTTTGACATCACCTGATATCCTCCTGTGTGTCCTGAATCTCCTTTTTTTTCTTATGAAGATGCCAGTCATTGGATTTAGGTCCCCTCTAGACTAGTATAACCTCATCTCAGCTAATTGCATCTGCAAAGATCCTATTTCCAGTTGCATTCTGAGGTTCTATGTGGACCTGAATTTTTGGGAGACACTATTCAACCCAGAATAATGCAAAAGTACAAGAAATACAGAAGGAGAAGGAGATTTAATCACACTCAGATTTCACTTATAGCTTTTTCTGATTCAAGATGGTTTTGCCTAGATAATGGCATTGTGACTCATTTGCTTTTTTCAGCCCTTAACCTTCCACCTCTGTATACCTAGTCCTTAATCATTAAGGCTTAATCATTAAGCCTTAGGACATTAGGTTAATAAAGCCTCAGGTCTAAAATCATGAGGACAATAAGTTTGGTTGTGTTAAGGACAACATCTTGGCTTTAGGTGTGTTTCAGCTCCAGTCCTATCGAGGCAGAACAACCCCATTTGCCCTGGGACTGGACAGGATCACACCATGGCTGATTCCAGAATTGGACACAATGATCAATGACCAATGACCCTAGCCTCGTCCAATTGATAGCACCCATGATCCTTCAACTCCTCTGTTTCTACAACTGATGATTTTTTACCTATATAATCTACCCCTTGAGACAGCCAGGGAGTCAGACTTCTGAGTGACAACCTGCCTGTGTCTCTGGGACTTGCAACTCTCTAAAATAAATTCTTACTTTCTTTGCTGCAAAACCTGTTTGTATCTCAGTGACTTAGACACATGTAGGCATGATGTAGGACAGAGAAAATTTCCCCTGAGTAGAGGGGAGACCAAGCCCTGCATTGAGAGAAGAAGAGGGTCCTTCAGCGAAGAGTGTGGAATAATTCAATACACACGTCAATGTTAAGAGTCAAAAGGAAAATTTATTAGAAAATGAGGTAACCCTCCACAGATAGAGTTTGGTCTCTTCTCAGAGGCAAAGAGTGATAAGGACAGTGACAGAGACAGAGTAAAAGCACTAAGAGGGATCCTGAGTGCTCAAAGAATTCAGTTTATTTGTCATTCTTTAGTTTCTATTTCCTTTGATATTGACACACAGTGAGGAAAGGGAAGAGTATGTAGTGTGAAAAAGTAAGAATATTTAGAGTGAAAGGCCTGGTGGCAGTTCCTAGTCTTTACTCCATAGGTTCCCCATGGTTTTAGCCAGAAGGTATGAGTCTTGGTTCTTGGTTCCCTTTCCCTGTTCACACATGTGGGGAATGGGTTGTTAGTAATACAGCAGAAATCTTTCTTTATTCTGAAGGTACCCCCTGGCCTGGCTGTGGGGCTGACTGGCATATTACAATCTCTGAATGTGGCTTGATTAAAATTTTAATTCTCTTGCCTCCTTCCTGCATTAGGCAGATGACCCCCTTTTGCTCTGGTAACAGGGGCCACCACCTACAGCTGGACTAGCTCTATGGCAGTTGGAGGGTAAAACTTGCTTTAACATGTGATAATCTGAATATACATGACAATGAATAGTTTTATGATACTTTGCATATTATAAGTGTTGTTTGCATACCTTTAATTATTTAACTATAGAATATCAAAAAGAATAGTGGTGGTGAGGGTTGACCAAGAGGCAAGGAAGTTTTTAATCATGTGTGGTATCTTCAGCTGATGCTTGAATGATTGAGCAATCAGCTGCTTGCAGCAGTGGCTGACACATCTTTGTGTTGTCTTCCTTTATCTTTCTTTACTCTCCTGCTCCTGGGATCCCACTCTATTAATTTCTTATACATGTGTCTTTGTCTCAGCTTTTGCTTTCTGGGGCTAAGGCAGGGCTATTTGAAGTGTTGTTTGACAACAGTGTGCATGTGGTAAATGTGTTTGATTTAAAATTTTTTGGTCTGAGGCTAGTTGACTGAGGTGGTAAAAACAAGTCCAAGCTGCTGAATGTGTACCTGAAGTGACCCAGTTAGCCTCATTTTGTTCTATGACTATATTTCCATGTAGTGGAGGACAGAGCAAATTCTCCAAGGTTGGGGATAGGGAGGGGAGGGAAGGGCATAGCCAAAAAGGAAGTTTATTGGAGAAGGGATGACTCTCCATAGCCAGAAGGTGGTCTCCTCTAAGAGGCAGAGAGAACCTAAGGGAGACTCAGAGGAACAGAGACGATGGAAAGGGATGGGGACAAGGAGAAAGACAGAGTGAAGACACTGTGAGGAATTCTGGATGTTTGGGAAATCCAGCTTATATGTCATTCTTAGTTTCTGTGAATTACAGTTTAAAGACTTTGTTTACCAATTTTTCTTTGATGATATAGGTAAACAGTGAGGAAGGATAAGAGTACATAGTGTGAAAAACCTGCTGGCAATCTCAGCCTTTGATCCACAAGTTCCCCATGGTTTCAGCCATAGAGAATTAATGATTTTATTTTGTCTAGGGTGCTACTTAAAGACTCTGCTTTTCTGTTTTCTCTCACAGCATGAGGAAAAAGTTTGTTAGCAATCTCAGCAGAAATCTTTCTTTGTGTTGCAGGTTTCCTTATGGTCTGGCTTCAGGGCTGATCATCATATTGCAGTCTCTGAATACAGTTTGATGTAATATTTTAGTTCTCTTGCTCCCTTCTTATGTTACATGCAGGAATCCTGAGGATATGCACTTTCTCCATAAAGAATATTTGTCTACTACCAAACTGCCTGAGAAACTTCTATTTTCACACTTCCCTCCTCCACAACTTGGCTTTCACTCTACTTGTCATTGTGAAGAGGAATTTTCTGCTCAAATGGCTAACCTTGTAATCAATTCTTTGTCCTGCTTCTGTCGACATGCTTGCTGCATAGGCTGAAGGGCAGAGTGATCTCAAGATCATCTGAAGACTCATCCTCCCTTTTGCTTGTTCTGTTTAGATAACAGATGTATTTGCCTAAGTTCCCCTCTAAAAATCTCATGCTCTGTAACTGCTTGTAGCCCGTAGCAGCTCCTGTGGTCTGTAACTGCCTGAGGACAAATCAACCAATCAGCCCATCTCAGCTGTAACAGCATGAATAAGCCCTATAAAAGCAAGATTGCCCCTGATCTTGGGGCCCATATTTTCAAAGCTCTATCTCTTCTGGGACCGCCAGCATAATAAACCTGAATTCTCCAACTACCTGAGTGGTGCTTGATTTCTCGCAGGTCTGATTTTGCAACATTTCTGCAACAACTGAAAATAGTATCTTAATTCCACTCTCTCCCACATTTCAGTCATCCAATTATCACTAATTTCTTTTGTTTAAAGCTCACAAATGTTTTTAAAATTAGCTAGTCTCCTTTCTTCATTGCTCACAATTCCAACTTTTTCTTTCTGGGCTATTATGATCTGTCCAGTTTTATCATCTCTATTTTCTGTACTGACTACATTCTTTATACCTACTGTAATGATATTTCAAGATGGAAATCTTTCTTATTTTTAAAACAAACACAGAATTGAAAAACAAACAAAAAGATTACTAATGGTTCTCATTACCTACAGAATTAAATCCAAATGCCTAGGTATATTTTATAATGTTCCTCATGTCGTGTTTCGCTCGATATTCCTGCCTACGTCTCCAAAGCCATTGCCCCCAACGCTGCTTTGTTGTTGGAAAGGTTCTCGTCTTACTTCACAAGAAGGAATTCAAGGGTAAGACAAATGGCTGGAGAGCTTGAGGATCCAGTGACCAGATTCCTGTCCTATTCCACAAGATAGAATTCAAGGGCAAAGCGAACAGCAATCAGGAAAGTGCAAAATTATTAAAGTGGAAGTACACATTCAATGGAGGGTGTGTGGGTTGAGAGAAAAAGAGAGATGAGCAAGATGGGTTGGGTTATGAACTTTTTTGTTTTCCCTGGAGGCAGAAACCCGTGCCAATGTAGCTTTGTCTCCTCCCAGCAGGCGAGGAGCTCAGTTTCCCTCCTTTTCTTCCTTCTGTGGTGTTTCCAGAACTCTCATGGTGTTGGGGGCATGATGGGAGCTTCAGTATTTGCAATGTGGATGAGGATGTAATGATACTATAATTAGCTAAAGGTGATGCCTTAGCCAAAGATGGCATCTAGGCTGGAAAAGGCCAGTCTGGGCTCATCCCCTCTTGCCATGGCTAAAACACAGGGACATCTAAAGAAAGAAAAAAGTTTTCAGAGCCATATTCTGAAGAGGGAGGGGTTTTCCTGCACTGCTTGTCCTGCCTCAGAGTCACAAGCAACAAACTTCCCACTTTCGTTCAAACATGCCAAGCCTTTTTCTACTTGCCCTTCTCTCTGCCCAGAATACCTTCCTTTTATTTTCTCCTACTTATTCTTGAAATGTAACAAAACTGTCAATTGCAGATTTAAGTGTTCTGCCTTATGTGTTCCCACAATTTATAAAGAAATTATCACATTTATTATTGTATTGAAAATCTTCACCTTCTCCTTTAATCTTCCATATTAGACTTCTGTGTTAGAGTTTCTTAGCGAGTAGGACCTGTGTTTCAGTTGTCATTCTAGCCCCAACAGTTATCTTATTTACATACTTAGAAAAACAATTTTTTTGGAAAACTGGAAAGATTAGGGTATTAATCACCCCACCCACAAAAACAATCACCAGCAGTGCTTTACACCCAATGTGAAGGAATATCTAGGTTTGGAATCTCAGATTGTTTTCTGCCATGTATGTGACTAGTGGTATACAAGGCAATTTAGAAATAAATCTTGGATTATATCATTCACACCTTGTTTGGACAGAGTTTGCAGAACTGCAGGCTAGATCCAGAAAAGCAGTGACTTTTCGCTGATGAACTAGAATAATATTCTGCATTTTTAGCTTCTTGCTTCTAGATAACCAGTGCCTGTTAAATGATTGAATCTGGGGCTTAGTAGCTTCAAGCATTTCCTGTGTAGCTGGGAGGTTGCAGTTCATAATTATCTAATCTGGACTCTACTGAGAAGTGATAATTAGGTGCTAAATATTAACTGAATTACAGTAGAGATTGTTCCCACCAGTCATTTAACACCTCATCAGGGGTCAGGAGTTGGATGTTGTTTTCTACTTACTCTTCCTGTGCTGCTGCCTCTTCCTGACCTTTTCTTTAGCCATCTATTTTTTACCTTTCTGTCCAATTTTGGGACAGCCACATCTGTTCATCTATGTGATAGAATCAGCATTTACTTGTGGCACACAAGTAAAATCTGTGACTCTTCTAAGAAGGTGGTAGCAGCCAAGAGCCTTGTGATATCATATAATTTTTCCCAAATAGATAATTCAGAATTCAATATAAACATAATGGCAACCATATATTGCGACCTCCTGTGAACATGATAACCCATGTATCCAGTACAAGGGCTGTTTGGTTTATGATGTGTTATGCAGTATGAGCATCTAGTTTCCAACAGATGTGGAAACTAGAGTAATAGGCAGTTTGCTCTAGGCTAGATGGACACAGAGCCCTTGTTCTTAACCATTGTGAGTGCTGATGCCTCTAACTTACTTTATGGCAGGCACTTCCTCCTATTCATTTGGCACTGAGCCTGAAAAGGGATTCACCTTTCCACTGTTTCCTATCAGGGCTTCGAGAGTGAGGAATTTATGTTCTCGCGTGTAGCGGAACAGATTCCTTACATCTAATGGGTCTGGGAAGAAACATTTCCATGAAGCCATTTGGGGAAATTTCGCTGGCAAAAGACCACTACTAGGAATTTTTAAGTATGACAATCGATTGCTGCCTTTTTTTTTTTTTTTTTCCTTTTGAAAATCCAAACGTGCAGGTTGTAGCAGAGACCTGCAGGTCAACAGGGTTACGTTCCATGGAATGTAGGCTGATTTAGAGAAGATAAGAAAGCCATATAGTCAGGGAGGTTTGGGGGTATCAATTAAAATATTATATTTACTCATCAGTGTCTCAGGTCACTTTAAATGTCATTGGCTATATGATTTTATTTCTATATTAATTCTTAAAATTTTAAGACATTACTTATATAATGGTTATAGATTTTTCTTTTTTTTTTTTCTTTTTTTTTTTTAGATGCCTACAGCACCTGGTCTTCCTAGGTGTTCTCCCATCCAAGTACTAACCAGGCCCGACCCTGCTTAGCTTCCGAGATCAGACAAATTACAGATTTTTATAACGGTGTCTTAATTTTATTTTATCTTTACAATAATATCAGGTAAATAATAAATTTTCATTCATTTTGACTTTCATCTATGAACTTATTTTTGAGAAAAGCTCTATATGAGTCAAAGCATTTTTTCATTCCTTTGTAGTTCGATTAGTTCTTACAGTAATTTTTGATTTAACTTATATTTTGTTCTGAAACTTGTTTATCAAATTTATTGTGTCAATAAAATGGATTTCATTAATATACCTTATTTAAAACCAAACCCACTATAAATATGCATGTTGATTTAGTTGTTTATTTGTCTGTGTGTGTGTGTATGTGTGTATTTTTTTTTCCAAAAAGGTAATTTCAGCTCCTACTGATTTATTTACTTGCCATCCAAGACACTTTTTCTGGTACTATTTGTTATTCTGAGGCTTTCTGTAGGTAATTGTTTTCACACTTCTTCAGCATGTATTTTCTTAGTGTTAACCATATATCTGACTTGATTTTAGTACAAACTCACTTAGCATTGTAATCTGAGTCTTACTTAATCCTTGTCACTCAGCTGATATAGACTGCTTGCTTACAATGCTAGTTTAATCATTTTGGAAACATTTGGTCATGAATAAAAGAACACAGCAGCTGTTCCAACTTGCAGGCAGAACAAGACCCTTCTTTACAGAGCTGTTCTAGGGGCTACTTTACATTAACATTGACCTTGATTTTGGTTTGTGAGAGGGACAAATATTTAATATGTTGGGTTTTTAAATTTTAGGCTGCTGCAGCTCCCAAGCTCATCAAACATTTCAACAAAATACTATTTATTTGCTGAGCTTGACTAGTCAACCCAGGAAACTTTGGGGCCTCTTAGGATCATTTTATCTTTTTCTCTTTTCCTTATTCATTAAATAATAATAATAATAAAAGCAATTTGCACTTGCTGAGTTTTTGAGAAACAAAATGGCAGTTATGGGAGGACATACTAATTTGATCAGATTTTTTTTTCTCTTATTCAAATTTACTTAACTATTGAGACCATTTCAAATGAACCTTGCTAATGCTATATTTTCTGAAGTTCAGTGGTGAATAATTAGATTAAATAAATTAAACAGCCTGTGGGCTTCCTCTTACCCCGCATACCTTTGTGTGGGAGTCTTCCTCTACACTGTCAGAAACATGTTGCCATGCACCCTGCTCTGTCGCTAAGTATTGCAAAAGATGCTTTGAGAATCTATATATGATCCTCTGTATCCATTGAGATAGGCTCAGTTATGAAAAAATAACTGCACAATCTCAGTGGCTTAAAACCACCAAGGTTTATCTTGCTTACAGAACATGTTTATTACAAGTGGTCTAGGGGCTCTGTTTCTCTTAGGGACTTGCTGAGAGAAGCTCCATCTCACCTTTAAGACAGGAAAAAGGGAATGGCACACAGAGCACTCACCTGTGAACCTTTTGCCTGGATGTGACATCACTTCCTGCTCACATTCCATCCACAGCAAATTTCAGTTCAATCCTACTTATGTCTGGAAGGAGAACCCCAAATATTTGGTCAGCAGTAGTAGTGACTACCACACCCACACAGGTTATAGGGCGCAGTGAGCTTGATGCAATGCTTTCTCATTCATACCCCAGGTTCAGCTCAATACATACACCTGGGACTGGCTACATGATCTGTCGGGTCTAATGTAAAATGCAAATATATGTCCTCTTTTTCAAAAATTATTAAGAATTTTAAGGGAGTGACATCAGAACATTAAATCCATCACAGGGCCCTTCTAAGTGTGGGACCCTGAGCAACTGTGTGAGTCACATGTCCACAAACCTGGACCTGTGTATAGCCCAGGATGGGATGCAGGAAGACAGGGCCTCTGCAGGAAGCATCTGAGGATGCTAAATTAAATATGAGTGCTTGCCTAAGAGAGGCCACATGGAATAAAACTGATTGTCTGCTTGTCTCACAGGAGGTGCTGTCAGGATGAGAAAGACAATGTAAGGGTGAGGATTTTTACTTTGTAGATCCCTACAGGGAGGTGACCTCTAAATTCAAGGCATAATCATTCCCCAACAGTGATTTAATGACGTTAATTACACTCTTGTAACTGCACTGTCTCACTTTTGTAATTTCCTTAGAGGAGGAAGGTTGAGAACACTCCTCCCTACCCTGATTTTCTTTGGGGGAGGAAATATGGTAGCCAGCCAATAACGTTAGGAATAATTTCCATTTGCCTGTGTCCAGTTCAGCAAAACTAAGTCAGAAGTACAGGTTTATTAAGGGAATAGGCAAGAGGACTGTTAGCTGGCACTTCTTGCTGATATAAACTCCAGTTTATTGAGTCCCCTCCTAAAACAAAGAACCATGGAGAATCTGCCTAGCTTGGGTAGATCTTTAAGGTTCAGAGATTTTATTTACTTTAAAATGTGAGAAGGTTCACCTGAAACTGATATAATATTGAATATCAAATATAGATAGATAGAGAGATAGATGATAGATGATAGATAGATAGATAGATAGATAGATAGATAGAGATAATAAGATGTAAGAAAACAAATTGGTCATTTAATCTTTTGGATTAAACTCTTTATAGAGTCATATGCTTGTTTCAAGGGTATAAGGGGCCATTCCTTTGTTTTCATAGCCCTATGGCCCATAGGACTGCAGTTGATGCTATTGATGTCCTGTCTAAATCCCCCAGCTGCTGTGGCGCTTGGCTGCTGGAGCTCCCTACTCAAACCTCTTTCCCTTCCAGTGGACTGCCCTTGGTTTCCATTCACCATGAAAGCAGCTTATGGCCAATGACTCATTATTAGGAGGCTACAAAGGACCAGACTCCTTGCCTCAAGGTGTGATTTATGTTCTAGAGTTCTCTATGGATCAGGCTAAGAGTACATGGGTCAGTCTGGGTAGAAGCGATTTAGGTGTTTTTATTGTTTTCAAGCAGAATAAGAGGACCACACAGGAAATGAGCAATATAAACTCACAATCTTATAACTGAGTTAGCAGATTGAAAAAACATCACTAGACAAGTCATTTGCATTGGTGGAATCTTTGGATTTCACAGTGAGTCATCCGCATCCTCCATCAAGTGAGTCAGCCGTGCCCTGACTGGCACTGAGCATTTAGAAGTTGGTTGAGTATGGAGACCATATGACACCTGTCCTAGTAAATTGCAAACTTGCTATTTAGACCACTTACAGTGACAAATTCATTGAATTGTAGGTGAATAGATTATTAACTAGTTAGGGCTTTTTAAACTAACCGTGAAAGTCACAGAGAAATTGTGGAAGAAATTTATTTCTGGGTAGTGGTTAACAATAAAGTCATCCTGACTAGTGAGAGTGAGGGCATTCATGAGGACCCAGAAATACATCTTGTGGGCTTAATCTTCATGAATGCAAATGAACTCAAATGGGAAGTAGCTGGGCAAGGGCTAATTTTAAGGTGTTATGCTGGCTCAAGTTTATATTCTCTTTCTAAACATATACATTTTATGGTTGGTTAAGAGTGAGAGTGAAAGTTGTGAAAACAGTGGCAGTGGAGACGGGAGCAGAGGGGTGAAATCATCTGTGGTACATTATGGCATTTTAATCGTAACTCTGAACTTATTAAAACTCGGGTAAATAAAATCCTTAAGATAAAGTGTTCAAATCTCACACAGGCCAATTTAACATCTTTCTACTTTATTGTCCCAATCAGTATATCTAGTTTCTGACCACTGGACAAGTGAGAGAGAGAGTGTGGGTGAAGCAATTGAAATGGATCATGGAGAATTAGGGAAAGAGTCAAGTCAGATATCTCTGCAGTTTGCTGATAATACTTATGTGCATTGTTCGCTCTATGAGAGAAGTCTCTTAGGTGGGCAGCTTAAAAAGAGGTCAAGTGTGGATTGGGCTGATGACTGGGTGAATATTTAGTAGGCCCTTAGGTTTTGTTTTTATTTGTTTGTTTGCTTTTCTTTAACTATATATGTCTGAGTAAGTCGTTTTTGCTTACTCTATTTTTGCTCTATTTAAAAATATTTTTTATTGATATGTTGAAAGAGTTAGTTTGTTATTAAGGCACCAATACAGACGATACATAATAGAACAGAATTATTTCACTCTGTGCAAGTTGGAACATTAGTGGAGGGGGCATTATTAAAAGTTGAAAGCATGGGCTTTATGATGAATCTGGCTAAAATATATGGAGTTCAGCATCTGTTGTGTGACCTTGGAAATGTTATTCCCTTCAAGTTTCAGTTTCTTAAACTGTAAAATGGGGATTATACTTCAGGACTTTGTTAAAATATTAATTTCAACAGCATTGGAAGGTTCTGTGTCTGCTGTGTGTTTGCAATGTAGGTGTTCACCAAATAGTGGCTATTAAGGTATAATGACAATCACAATGGTAGAGAGAACTCTCATCTCTATTCGTCAGTGAGTCCATGTAAGGCACGTTTCCATCTCTTCCTTCTCCCTGAGTAAAAGATTCCTGTAACAACAGGCTTTAGCTTCCTTCTTTGCAACTTCATTACAGTCTTAAAATCCACCTTGTCTGTGATGATCAAGCCCTCTCTGGTCTGAGGGTGAGGTGTCCATAATGAATGATGATCTTGCTACTTGTGCTGGGCAATTTCTCTCCCAAAATGGCATGACTACTTAGAATGTAGAAAGTAAAATTACTAGTATAATGTTTTTCAAATTTCTAGTAATCATAATAACTAATATTTATTGATCTATCACTATGTACCAGGCGCTATGATAAGCCCTAGGCAATCCTTTTCTCAATTGGAATCTTGCTCATAATCTCAACATATAAAACAAGTAGACACAGAACTGATTGAAACCAGTAGGTGCATTTTGTTAAGAGAGGTCTGATTTTATGTAACCTCTCTGTTTTCCCTCGTGACATCCTCCATGGCCCTTCATGGAGCTCTTGGACCCTTAGAGAACTGCTGGGTGTCCTGGGAGCTCCTGGGTGTCAATTAAGATAATAAATCAAATGGGAAGTAACAATAGAAACGTTATTCATTTACTGTGATAGTGTAAGCAAGAGGCCAAAAAGAGAGTGTGCTAGTTCTCTCAATTTTCTATTACTCCCCATGGAATAATACAGGGCAAGGGTCAGCTGCATCGGCACAGATAGGGGAGAGGAGATGGTCTCACTTCTAAGGGAGTCCCCAAAATGCTTCTATTATTTTATGGACCTGGGACCTAGGAGAATAGAGAGTACTTTCCCTCACACATACCTTTCCTAACACACACAAGGAGGCTTCTACACGGAGGTTCCTAGGGTAGGAATGCAAATATGTGTATGAGCATGGCTGGCGGGAGGGTTGGGTGGGCACAATCTTTGATGGCAAAGCCTCCAGAGACTACAATGGCACCCAGTTCAATGTGGGGACAGCAGCTTTCTCAGCCTGAGGCCTACCAGGCAGAGCCTGTGTTTGGGCTTGAAAGATCAAACATAGTTTGAAAACTACTATAATACTTGATAGAATATAGGATTGTTTTCTGAAGGAAAAATGTAGTCATTTAGCTTTTGTAGAGGAAGGAGTTTGATACATTCTGCACTAGTAAATAGTTTATATTTATATCTAATTGTCTTAGTAAACCCATATTGATACACCAGTTGATCATGCTTCTGAAGACATGTTCTTTATTTTATTGATAAAAACCAAGATGGTTTTCTAGTGCCTAGAAAATAGTTTTGCCTTTCACTGTATGTGTCCAAACTTTTGTGACTCTTCTATGATGTGAACTAAATAAGATCTCTTAACAGTGGCATAAAATGTTATAGCCTAGAAATGGTAAAGCTTGTGTAAATAAGATTTCAGTCATTGTTTATAGTCAATTTCATGATTGCTAACTAATTAGGAGCAGAGGAACCAATCTTGCCAAATATAGATGCTTTGCCTCTCAAATCAGGTTTGAAATAATGACTTATAATTATTCAGCATTTACATGGCATTTTTACATGAATAAAATGTATTGATCATTTTTATTAAAATGATGATTATGTACCTTTTGAGATTTCAGTGCATTTGTGTAGGTCGATAAGTGAATTGCTCTGTCTATATACAAGAAAACAAACAACTTTAGAGTGTAACATTTTATTTTCCTGTTTTCAGATTCAAGCTTAGATTTAAGTTGGAGATCCAGACCTTAGGAATTCACTTACATTTTACTAATGGATTCAAATAAATCTTTGCTGATTTGTTTGCATGTTTTAGAAATAAAATTGGCCTATTAGGTATAACTGTTTTTTGTGAATTTTGTTTCAGGACAATTGAGGTCAAATTTGTATATAAAAAGCTTGATAACTTTTTAGATTCAATGGAAGCAAGTCTAAGTAGCTGAAGATGTAATTTTTTTGGTATTGTACCTTTGGTAACTGTTGCATTTTTAGTTGGGTATTATTCTATACTCAATTTCAATGTGTGGGTTTTTCTCCCTACGCCAAACAGTTCTCTGACACCAGCTGGGTGTTCTACAATTCAACTCAATCCTGACATTGTCTACCTGGAAATAGCTTCTGATCCCACAGGTGAAGGGCTCAGTTCCATAAGACTTCTTCTCCACATGACTTCAGACACCAGTCGCAGATCCAGGTTGCCACCTGTGATTCTGACCCAAAGGCTATGGACCAGAAGTTCCAAAGACCCCCTCCTCGGGCTAGATTATATTGCTAGAGTGGCTCATAGAATTGTAGAAACAATTTACTTACCGCATTAATGGTTTATTATAAAGGGATATAACTCAGGAACAGCCAGTTGGAAGAGATATATAGGTCAAGGTATGGAGAAAGGGCTCAGAACTCCCATTACCTCCCTGAGCATAGCTTTTCAAGTGTTAAGTCAATAACACAACAGAAAAACACTTTTATTGTTCTCATTACTTAGGAAATTCCAAAGGTTTTGGGATTGCTGCGCCAAGAGTGGGGATGAATTCTAAATATATATATATATATTTAAATAAATTATAATAGTGGGGATATTATAACTGATAATGCATAATAATGGTACCTTTCAAGGATTGCTTTCTTAAAAAGGGAACCCAAATTAGAATTGTGGGCTCTTGTGGAATATTTGGAAACCACTGATAAAGAATTTGATTTCTCTTAGGTACTTATATCACAGACTAGAGCCATGGGATGGGCATAATAGGCCATGCCTAGAAAATGGTAATCAATGAAGCACTTTCAGCTTGGGAGGAGATAATAACTCCTCTGCTTATCCAGAAGCAGTTAAAGTATTTAAAAGATAACAGTAGGTTAATGTTATATTGTGCTGGCTGAAAAATTACTGCTTGGCTATCACCCATGGGAACATAACATTCTAACAATAAACTTTCTACTTCTGTACCCCTGCTTGCACAATTGATCTGTGGGTTTACAGTTAGTAAATAGAAGGAAAATAGACTTCTGTTTTCAGACAGGATGAAGCATGGGGTTTAAGGCTTAAAACCCCTGTACCTCTACATTTCGGGGCTGCTTAATTTGGGGTCTGCATACCACTGACAGACCCAGCTGTCTGAATAAAGAGTGTGTTTCCTATAATTCACTGAATTCTGGTGGTCCGTGTGTCTTTTGGGGGTTAGAGGCCACAACATTTGGAGGCCCCAGCGAGATCTCAGGGAGTGGCCCTGAAATCTAAGACCAGACCAGCCTCCGAAGTGGTTGCTGTCCCTGTTATGGATTCAAAGGGGTGGCCAACTTGAGACTTTCCAGGTCCCTTAAATGCCATGACAGAGTCAGTACAATCATCAAGGACGCAACCTTCAGGACACACTCATTGTTCCTGGTCCCAATGGGAATCTCTGAGGCCTCGATGTCTGGATAAAAGGTACCTTTCCTGTTTCTGTTGACTGGCCATTGGGGGTTCGGGGAGAGTCTGGACGCAGTTACACCTCTTGGACCGTGGCCAGGCTGCAGGACGCCGCCTCCTGTGCCCTGTTATCAGATTCTGTCTATTGTCTTTCGTCTTGTCTAGGTTGTAGGTGGCAGATATCTCTGGGTCCACCTACACCCTAGTCATTGTTCTTGTCTGAGTATCGGTTTTGTATTTTCTGTGCAAGCAATGGGGGGAAGCCTGAGTTCATAGAAGACACCCTTGGGGTGTCTCCTGCTACATTTCAAAGAAGGGTTTGCAGAGGGAGCTGATTATGGCATACAGTTTTCTCCAGGCCTACTAAGGACATTGTGTGAAGTTGAGTGGCCATCTTTTGGTGTAAACTGGCCTTGGGAGGGCTCCTCTGAGAAAGGTTTGGTGAGGAATGTTTGGAAGATTGTCACAGGAGACCTGGGACATCCCAATCAGTTTCCCTACGTTGATCGATGGTTAAACCTTGTTCAGAACCCACGCTTCTTGGCTTAGCTGGTGTGCCCTCTCTCTAGGGGCTCAAGATTTAGCTGTGGGCAACCCGAAACATGCAGTAACTGAATCTCCAAGACAGCCCAGTCCCTCAGTCCTCCAATCTCCACTGGAGGACAGTGACCTTCCCCCACTCTATAATCCAGGACAACAAGGCCCAATAGCACCACCTCACCTCCTCAGATGCGGGCAGGTAACCTCTATGGGCCTCCTGCTTTCACTCCAGGTGGGGCCCCAGCCAATACCACCACTCTGGCCATCCTCCCAGGGGCATCACACTGACAGGCCCTTCATGGTTTACGTCCCTTTCTTGACTAGTGACCTGTACAACTGGAAAGTACAGAATCTGCCTTTCTCTGAGAAACCCCAGGCATCAATGGGACTCTTAGAGAGTGTCTTTCAGACTCACTGCCCCACCTGGGACGATTGCCAACAGCTTTTAATTTCCCCCTTGACCTCAGAAGAACGAGGATGCATTCAGACTGAAACACAAAAGATAGCTGTGGGAGGGAGGAGAGTTGAAGAAGCATGGGAACAGATTGAAGAGGAATTTCTCTCCACCTGCCCAGACTGGGAACACAATTCTGTGGTGGGGAGACTGGCATTAGATTGGTACCACCAGATTCTAATTGGGGGAATTAGGATGGCTGCTCACCAGCCAATTAACCCTTCTAAGGAAACTGAAGTTATACAGGGACCTCAAGAATCCACTGAAGCATTTCTTGAATGATTACAGGAGGTGTACTGGGTGTACACCCCCATTGATTCTGAGGCCCCTGAGAACCAGTGGACAATTAATGTAGCCTTTGCTACTCAGGCAGCCCCTGATATCCGGCATAAATTACAAAAATTAGGTTTTGCAGGGATGAACCTGTCCCCACTTGTTGAGATAGCCCAGAAGGCATTCAACAACGAGGCACTGGATGACCCCAAATGTATGGCCAAAATCCAAAGCTACTGCCATCAACCCAGCCAATCTGTTGCCGGACTCAGACCCCAAGGCCCCCGTTTATGACTGCATAGATTTCATTGATGCTGTGTGTTCCTTGCAGCCAGACCTCAAAGACTCCCCTCTGCCTGAGACCGATGAAGTTCTGTTCATGGACGGGAGCAGCTTCATGCAGGAAGGAAGGAGGTCTGCTGGGGCAGGGGTCATAACTCTAACTGGTATCATCTGGTCACAGGCTCTTCCCCATGAGACTTCTGCTCAAAAGGCAGAACTCACCGCCCTCACTGAGGCACTAAGGTGGAAAAAGGATAAGGCAGTCACAATATACACTGACAGCCGATATGCCTTTGCCAATGCACATGTACACAGAGCCATCTACAAGGAAAGAGAGCTTCTGGCTTCAGCTGGGAAGGATATCAAGCACATGGGGGAGATTTTAGCCTTACTTGAAACCATATAGATGCCTAAGGCTCTTGCCATTTTTCTTCATGAAGGGCATCAAAAAGGGAAGAATCCTGAGGCTGAGGGAAACCGACAAGCTGATGCAGAGGCAAGAACAGCAGCCAGAAGGCCAGTGGGGCCCCCCCACATCTACTGACTGTTGTCCCTTACCCAGAGCTGCCTCTGTCTCTGACCTATATGATGGAAGAGAACATATTTAAAGACAAGGGATGTACTAGGAACCAACAGGGGTAGTGGACAACCCCAGAGGGAAAAATCAGGTTCTCACGGGCCCTTGGAAGGACTTTCCTCAATCAACTACACCAGCCCACACACCTAGGGCGAACTAAGATGCTCCAAGCTCTAACCCCTACTTTCACTTGTTAGAAGGGAGAAGAACCACAGAAGAGATTGCTTCATGATGTCCAGCTTGTGCCCAAGTTAATCCAAACAAGGGGAAGATAGAAGAACCTAGGCATAGAGAAAGAGGAACTTATCTGGGGGACCACTGGGAAGTTGATTTCGCTGAGGTAACCCTGATTGTGGGGGGCTACAAATATTTACTTGTTTTTATAGTCACCTTTTCAGGATGGGTAGAGGCCTTCCCCACAAGGAAAGAGACTGCTTTAGTGGTTGCTAAGAAACTACACAAGAAATCCTCCCTTGATTTGATCTCCCTGGAACTTTGGGGTTGGATAACGGGCCAGTCTTCGTAGCAAAGGTATAGCAATTGGCTAGCTACCTAAATTTGTGATAGGAACTCCACTGTGCCTACCGGCCCCAAAGTTTGGGCCAAGTAGAGCAAAGGAATTGGACCCTAAATGAGACATTAGTCAAGTTAGGATTAGAAATTGATGGGACCTGGGTGGAACTTCTCCCCTTTGCTTTTCTTTGAGCCAGGTGTACTCCATATATTAGTGGATTCACCCCATTTAAAATTTTCTTTGGAAAACTCCCACCTTTAGTATGTAGAATAGAAGATGAGAAAAAGGCAGAACTATGTAATCTTGTCTTACTTAAGTCTTTACGGGCCCTTCAAAGTGTACAGAAGGAGATTTAGTCCCGGGTTCATGCTGCCTGCTCAGCCCCGGGAGACGAACTTCCCCATCAGTTTCAGCCTGGGGATTCTGTGTGGATCCGGAAGCTCATTTCCAAGGGACTAGAACCCTTCACTGTTTACCTGATGATGCCCACTACAGCTAAAGTAGACGGCATCCCATCATGGATTCATCACTCCCACATGAAGGCAGCACGAGAGTGGACAGCTCAGGAAGACGGGCCCTTAAGACTAAGACTCAAGCATACATAAGTCTAAGCCTCTGTTTCTTACAGTTTTCCTCTTTAGCCCAGGTATTTGACCAACCACAACCAGAATCAGAATGAGCACTAATAACTCTGCTAACTACAATACACAAGGTCTTAAGTAAAAACCCTCCAAACATAGGACAAGATTGCTGGTTGTGCCTAAACCCAAAACCCTCATACTATGTCAGGGCAGGAACTCCCCTAAATTTAACTGAGCTCAGCAGGCTAGAACTTCAAGTCGATTCACTAGCAGAAGTAGTCCTCCGAAATAGAAGAGGTTTAGATTTATTATTTTTAGAAGAAGACAGATTATGTATGGCTCCAGGTGAAACCTGTTGCTTCTGTGCCAACAACTCTGGAATAACTAGAGAAAGCTTACTAGTAGTACAGAGAAATTTAGATGCCAGGGAAAAACAAAGACTAGAATCAGATAACTGGTTTCATAGGATGTTCAACTGGTCACGATGGCTAACAACCCTCCTATCCGCGATAGCTGGACCTTTAATCCTCCTCCTTCTCTTGTTAATTTTTGGCCCATGTTTTCTCAATTTCTTGTTTGCATATATAAGGAAGAGAATTAATCCTATTAAACTTTTAGTATTACAAAATAGAGGCTATGAGCAAATTCTGCATGAAGAATCAAAGATTTGATTTTCTGTTAAGGCCAGTGAGGAATGTGCTGGTTGAAAAATTACTGCTTGGCTATCACCCATGGGAATATAGGTGATCACCCATAGGAACATAACATTCTAACAATAAGCTTTCTGCTTCTGTACTCCCACTTGCACAACTGACCTGTGGGCTGGCAGTAAATAGAAGAAAAATAGACAGAATGAAGAATGGGGTTTAGGGCTTAAAAACCTGGTACCTCTACATTTTGGGGCTGCTTAATTTGGGGTCTGCATGCCCCTGGCAGACCCAGCTGGCTGAATAAAGAGTGTGTTTTCTATAACTCACTGATTTCAGGTGGTCTGTGTGTCTTTCAGGGGCTGGCAGCTACAACAGTCTCTCTCAAATAACAGGTTTTTCAGTTTCCACATCACTTTTCTCTTATAGGCATACTCAAAGAGGAGGGTTCAGAGATTGCCCTTGGGTGCTGCCTTGTTTATCCAATTGGCTAAAGAACATGAGAGAGGCAAGAGAAAGTGTATTGTAAGTTGGCGGAGGACACAAATCCTCTGGGGGATAGAATTAGCATTTAATTAGAGGTTAGAAACAAATAAAACTAAATTCAATTCCTGCCAAGTTTATGTTATTCATATGGGAAAGATCAGCAAGCTTTACAAAATGAAGTTCAAAAAATTCTCAGGGAAAAAGGAAAGGTTGAACAGTTTACCATTTTAAAAAAGCAAATGTGCACTTGTGTTGGTAGGTACTTCAGCAGGAAAATAGAACATATGTTATTATCTACTTCTGCTTAAAATTGGTCACACCTAGATTCAGAGCTGGTATCTACACTAGATTCTATAAGTGAGGTAGTCAAGAAGAATTTGGAGTGGTCAGAGAATTAAAGAGTACTTTAATGTTGGATGATAATGATATTAATGAGAGTAAAAGAAATCACATTTTTTTTTTTTGTTCTGAAAGGGGGAGAATAAGCAATCAGTGAACAAAAATCCATTTCTCCTAATGGCAGTAGGGTTGTAGAATAGCATTTGAATAGACCCTTAGGTTATCTTATCCAGCCTGCTGCTCTATGCAGGAATGCCCCAGATAACAACCCCAACTGGTAGCCATTCCAGCCTGTGAATAATACGGGTGCCAGACAACCTAGCTCCACTGAGGCAGTATGATCAAAATTTGAAGCTTTAATTTATGGATCCTAAATCTGCCTTTCTGTAGCTTCTCCTTAAATCCAGGTCCTGATCTTTGGAGTAAAAGAGAATAAGATGGTCTCTTCTTTTGTTCATAAAACAGACTTGTGTGGTTTGAGGACAGTTGCCACATTTGTTGCAAGATTTTTTCAGGATAAGCACTAAATGTGGCTACTTTGTTTCTTCAACTCTTTCTCATATGTGTGATTTCTCCCTCTTCCTGGTTTTTTTCTTTAAACAAATTTCAATTATGTCAATGTCTTTTTAAAGCCATAGCACAGAAAACTGGACATTATACTGCTGAGTGAACACTGTAGGGAAGCAAGACCTCAGCTTCCTGATTTTACCTAATTTCAAAGCCACTTCCTCGTTTTTAAGTATTTGTTACAGAAACATTCTATTTCTGGTACCAAACTCTGTATTAGTTTGCCATGGCTTCTGTAAAAAATTATCATACATCTGATGGCTTAAAACAAAAGAATAGGTCTGGAGGCAGAAGATTGGAATTAGTATCCCTAGATTAAAATCAAAGCATTGGCAGGCTATGCTCCCTCAAGAGGCTCTAGGGGAGATTCTATTCATCACCTCCTAAGGTTGTAGTGGCTGCAAGCATTCTTTAACTCGTGACAGCATCACTCTGATCTCAGCCTTCATGGTCACAGTGCCTTCTTCTCATCTTGGGTGTGTCATCTCCCTCTGCATCTCTCTTAGGTGGCAGTTAGGATCCACTCATATAATCTTAGGATCCTCTCCACACCAATATCCTTAACTAAATCACAACTGCAAAGACCCTTTTTCCAAATATAATTCCAGGGATTTGAAAGTGGATGTCTTTTGGGGGGCCATTTTCCAATCTACAGTTAATACTATGATGTTCAACTTCTACAAAGAAAGAAACAGAAGCCTTGGAAGAATAAGTCAGTCTCTAGGAATTGTTTTATATTCTTTGAATAAATAACTGGAGCAAGAAAGACATCTTTCAGCCTCTACTATACTGAAAATAATTCCTTGCCCAGGATTTATACAGTTGATATTTGGAGGAAGTAAATATAGAATGTTGTAATGATCTTTATTAAATCTTATTGTATTTGACCCTTTATTCTAATCTATTCAGGTCTTCTCAACAGTGGAAATATTGACATTTGGACTGGATAATTTTTTTTTTTGATTCGTTGGGCAGGGAGGGGGCTGTCCTTGGCATCAAAGGATGTTTATCAGAATCTCAGATGTTTATCAGTACTTCTGGCTTCTAGGTGTCAGTAATCATCACTTCCCCTCTCCCTGCCCCCAGTTGCAAAAACAAAAAAATGTCTCCGGACATTACCAAATGTCTTGGAATGAGAGTAGACAGGGGGTAAAATCATCATCAGTTGAGAAACTGCTGATCTACATGAAAACATCTAGATTCAAGGTATCCTTTTTTTTTATTTTAACCTAATCATCTGCTAATTTTATTAGAAATCATTTTCTGTAACCAAATGTTAAAATGTAAGTGTTGTAATAATGTTAAAAAAAAAAAAAAGGAAATGATTGAGGCCAAAACACTGCAGATCACCATTACCTTCTTCCTGATGGACCATAAATCTACTTTTTGGAGCCAACAGTTAATCCACCTAATGATATCATCATCTGGCTTACAATTTTTGTCAAATGCCTTGCTAAAATCCAGATCCTAAGTCTACCACATTTTAATGATAACTCTTTAGAGGGATAGAATAAGTTTGACTAAACTTTGGCCTATTCTGGCATCTAGTAATTATGGGGTTTTTGTTTGTTTTTGAAGACTTCACAAATCACTCTATTACTCCTCTGTTTTAGAGTCATTTGGTGCATAACTTTGAACTCACCAGTTTGTTTTGGAATCAGCCTTTTTCTCATTCTTTTGGTGCATAATCCTTTAGTGCATGATTCCCTAAAAGATTAAAAAACATAGTTATAAGATAATATTTCTCTTAAAAATCTAAATATATACTTTAACATCTTAGAAGCAGCCAAAGACTTTCTTTTGAAACTTGTATCTGGATGCCAGAATTACATGTCCAACTGCCAAAGTGACATCTTCACTTAGATGTTTCAAATATAATTCAAACTACCCGAACTCATGATTTCTAACACCAGCTATGGGTTTCTCCATTGTTTCTTAGTTATATGAAGGGCACCATCACCTGGTCAGTTTTGCAAACTGGAACACGAGAAATTGTTATATGAACACCTCCTTCTTACTCCAAACCCAACCCATCAAAAATTTAATAGATTAAACTTTCTAAAAATATTTTCACATTTTCCTTTTCCTGTTAACTCCATTTTTTCCAGTTCAAAGTAAATCATTTCTCACCTGAGCTAATATGATACCTTCCTAACAAAACACCCTGAATCAACTCCTAATGCAAATCATGGCCTTTTAAAGATATAAATCCGATTATGTGATTCCATCAATGAATTACCTTTGTTTTTGGATGAATGTTAAAATCTTTATTATAGCTTAGAAAGCCCAGTCTAGGCAGGCCCTGCCTATCTCTGCAGCTACATCTCAACTCTGCCATCATCTCCATGCCTGGCACACTGATCTTTCAGTATGTGGGCATGCATACCCTACTCCCCTGTCATGAAGCTCTTGCACTCATAATTTCCTCTGCCAGGCAGCCTCCTATCTCCATATCTTCCACTCATTATTAGGTCTCACCTTAATCATCCTACTCCAGGGAGGCCTTTCTCAACCACTTCCTCACACATTCCTTTGTATCTCTAAATCCAATATTCCTAATATATGCTGTCATAGCACCATATACTTCTTTATAGCACTTTGGAAATGTAACTTTACATTTGCTTGGGTGACAATGGAATTAATGTCTGCTACACTAAGTCATTGAATTTTTTGAGAAAACAGATGCCACCTGATTTTACTCACCATTAGATCCTTGTCACGTTTTTATCTTCCACTTATGTCACTTTCATATGCCTTGTAAACTGCCTAGTATATTGTATGAGCCTAACGTTTTTTTGGTAAAGGGTGAAGGAATGAATGAATACTGGGCTCTGTTACCTTGTGATGTGTTTTTTCTACCCTTTTAAGACTAAAGATTCATTTATTTAGCAGAGAATATGGTATGAAACGAGCTGATTTTGCTTTCTCTGGCTCAATTAATATAAAATAACTCACCTTTAGAAATGGATAAAACCCTAGTTCTTTTTTATCATAAAGTAATTTGAAAAAACATTTTATTTTATTAGCTATTTATAGTTTTTCATTTTGTTTTTTTATTGCTAATTTTTTTTTTCAGCCATATTTGGTTCTGGGATTCAGTCTTTCTGACATTATTTAAGTTACAGGTCTGTACTTGTCATTTGTCACTGATGAAGTCTTTCTCATTTCAACTGTTATAGGTAGTTTTTAAAGGCTGTACCTCCAGAGATCTACATAACCATCTCCATTCTCCTGGTCTCCAAATTTTGATTTTTACTTGCTTTTCTTTTAGACCGCCTATCTGATATCTTTTTCCAACTTTTCTAGAATTTCAAGTTCACCTCTAACGTGGCTCATTATTCGCTTCTGTGGACATTAAGGACTCTAATAACGTGATTTGTTTCTTTCAATGCTATAATCACTTCCATTTCATCGACCAGTCAGTCACTCAGTCATATCTGACCTGCTGTCAGTTTCTCTGTCTAGCTCTGTGGCCTCAATAAGTTCCATTATCTCTCAAATCTTATGTTCCTGATCTGTTGGAAGAGGAAATTGGACTAGATAAGGCCCTATCATATTCAAAATCTCCAAAGAAATGATAGTATAACACAGTAGAAAAAATATCAGTTTTATTTCTATTGAGGTTGGAATATGATGAAAAAGAAGTTATTTTATAGCATGGGGGATTTAAAACACTTCATAAGAAGGATTTCTAAAAAGTGAGTTTTTAAGCTAAATACAAAAATAGATTGATCAACTAAATACAGGAATAGATTGATCTTTGGAAGAGTAATTCACAAGAGAAATGGGAAAATTGTATCTTGACTCTAATGAAATTATAGTTTGTTTTTCAAATATTATTAAACTATTCTCATGCTTGAAGGTGGTAGTATATCTTACTTTCAAGGATAGAAATGATAGTTAGAAATTGGGTGGTATTAGAGGGTAGTAGAAAAATTGACTGTTTTCTAAGCACATATGTGTTAGGTATCCCTCTATAGGGACACTGGTCTGAAACAGAGAATGAGAAAGAGGTTCTAGCCCTCTAATTTCCTTGCTGTTCTTCTACGCCTCATCTACTTAAACTTGATTCTCTTTGAGCTCCACCTTACAGCCTATGTCTTCATGGCATGCTCTGTTGGACAGAAATTGAGAGTTTGGCTATAATGTAGAAGGTTGTTAATGTTCTGTACTGTTAAAGACAGCTTGACTAGACCCCTCCCACTCCAAGATGTTCAGAAGGAGCTGAGCTATTTTAATTGGGAAGATTTAGCTCCATGCTTTCCATCTGGATTGTTTAGGGGGCATAGATGGTATCCATCCTGGCATAGCAGTCACTGGAAATATTCATAGAGCCCTACACTCCATTATTTGCCTATCATGTTATTGGAAATTGGCAGAAACTGAAAAGTTTTGTTTCCTTATTTTTACTATACAAATAGAATGGTCAGTTCTCTTTTTTATACCTAAACAATCTTACCATCCTTCATGAATTCATTTAGAAGTTCACCTTTGACTTATAGTTCCAGCCTCTACTTAACCTCTACTGTTACAAATTCCTATGGTATGTATTATCTAGGTTATTAAGTGACAATGCCTGTTTTAAAATATATAAATTTTTATTTTGAAAAAATTTCACATTACTATTTAGTTGTAGAAAATAATACAGAGAGATCCCTCCTAAATTTGGCCTCCTTTTTCCCTATGGGAACCTCTTGTATTACTATCACATAATAGCATGATTAAGAAATTCACATTGTTACAACTTGTCCATCTCATTCAGACTTGATCAGTTGTACATGCTTTCATGTGTATGTGTGTGTGTCTGTATTTAATTCTATTCAATTTTGTCACATTTGTAGATTCCTATGACCATGACCATATACAAAGATACAAAACTATTTCATCACCTCAAGAATTTTTCCGCTTGCCCTTAATAACCACACTCATCTCTCCCATACTTGTCCCTAACCCCTGACAATGACTAATCTGTTCTTGATATTGTCATATCAAGAATGACATATACATTGACTTATACTGTGTGTAAACTTATGAGCTTTGCTTCTTTTCACCCAGCATAATTCTTTTGAGATTCATTCAAGTTTTTGCATCAGTAATTTGTTCCAATAGTGTTCCATGGTAAAAATGTGTCAAAGTTTTTTTTTTCAGTTTTTTGTTAAATAATTGACAAAACTGTAATATATTTGAAGTATACAACAGGGTGATTTGATACATGTACACATTATAAAAATTCCCACAATTGAATTAATTCATACTTCCATCATCTCACATATTTACCTTTTGTCTTCTCGTACAATTTGTTAAATCACTCACTGAAGGACATTTGGGTTGTTTCCAATTTTTAGCTACAATAAATAAGCTGATATCAACATTTATGCATTGGTTTTTGTATAAACATAAGTTTCCATTCATTTCTATGGGGTAGATGTCCAAGAATGCAATTGCTGGATCATATGGTAATTTGATGTTTAGTTTTTATGAGAAATTGTCAAATAGTATTTGAATGGCTTCACAATTTTATATTCCCATCAAAAGTGTATGAAAGATGGATTTTCTCTGCATCCTTGCCAGAATTTGGTGTTAATGTAACTTTTTATTTTATCTGTTCAAATAGGTATGTAGTGATATCCCATGGTGGTCTTAATTTGTATTTCTTAGTGGCTGGTGATATTGAACATTTTTTCATGTGCTTATTTGTCATCTCTACATTCTCTTAATGAAATGTTCCTTTATATCTTTTACTGAACAGATCATTTATTTCCTTTGTTGTTGTTGTTGAGTTTTTACTTCTTTATATAGCCTAAATGTAGTCTTTTGACAGATATTGCTTTTCCTCTTTGTGAGTTATCTTTTCATCCTTTAACAAGGTCTTTCACAGAACAAATATTTTGAAATTTTGATAAAGTCCAGTTAATTCATTTTTTCTTATGAATTTTATTT
This sequence comes from Cynopterus sphinx, assembly GCA_030015415.1. Classification (NCBI taxonomy): domain Eukaryota; kingdom Metazoa; phylum Chordata; class Mammalia; order Chiroptera; family Pteropodidae; genus Cynopterus; species Cynopterus sphinx. Next base: position 64,633,490 of record CM057387.1, on the reverse strand, counting down.
GTGCTGTCAAGTCTAAGACCTCTTTGCTTAAGCCTAGGTCCTGAAGATTTTCTCCTATGTTTATCTAAAAAATATAGTTTTTGTTTCATATTTTTTAAGTCTGTGATTGATTTTGAGTTAATATTGGCCAATGTTTGAGGTTTTGGTTGAGATTTATTTTTTGCCTGTGGATATCAAATGACTCCCAGCACAATTTGTTAAAAAAGCTTCCTCCTCTTCCCCCCTCCCCTCCCTCCCTGCCCCTCCCTTCCCCTCCCCTCCCCCTCTTCCTCCTCCTCCTCCTCCTCCTCTTTCTTCTTCTTCTTCTTCTTCTTCTTCTTCTTCTTCTTCTTCTTCTTCTTCTTCTTCTTCTTCTTCCTCCTCCTCCTCTTCCTCCTCCTCCTCCTCCTCCTCCTCCTCCTCCTCCTCCTCCTCCTCCTCTTCCTTCTCCTTTTACATTTATACCTTTGTCAAAAATCAGTTGAGCCTAACTATGTAGGCCTATTTCTGGATTCTCTACTTTACTCCATTGACCCATGTGTTTATCCCTTTGCCAATACCATACTTTTAATTGCTGTAGCAATATAGTAAGCCTTAACATTGGATAAAGTGATTCTCCCTACTTTGTTTTTATTTTTGAAGATTATTTCAGCTGCTCTAGGACTTGAATCTTTCCATATAAATTTTAGAATAAGCTCACCTAGGTCTACAAAATATCTTGTTGAGATTAGGTGGAAATTGTGTTAAATCTATAGATCAATGTACAAATTGACATCATTACTGTGCTGAGTCTATCAATCCATGAACAGTATTTCTCTCCATTTATATAGGTTTTCTTTGATTTCTTTCACTAGCATTTTGTAATTTTCTCCATATAGATCCTGTACTTATTTTATTGGGTTTATACCTAAGCATTTCATCTTCTTCAAAGAAATTTTAAATGATATTGTGTTTTATAAATTCCATATTTTTCTAGGTTGTTATAAGTATATAGAAGTGTGATTGAGTTTTGTATGTTGATCTGGTATTTTGTGACCTTGATAAACTCACATATTAGTTCTAGGGCTTTTTTTTTTTTAACCCCTTCTGATTTTCTATTTAGACAATTGTGACAATGTCTTCTTTGAATTTATGTGTTTTTTCATCAATCAAATTATGAGGGCCTTTGGGCACCATATGGTTTTATGCCACACAAATAGTGGGAGCTTAATACACACACACACACATGCACACGCACATGCACGCACACACACATATATGTGTGTGTGCGTGTGTGTGTGCATGTGTGTGTGTATTTCTGTATAAGAGGTCCACCAGCATCTGTGAATCTCAGTGATGTTTAAAAATACTTCTTGTTTTTAAATTTTTCCCTTTTTCTTTTTCTTGAAAGAGCTATGCATTTATCTACATGCTGAAACTCCTGTTTTTCTTTGGAGTGCACTTAATCAATCTATTTGAACAGTTCTTCTTTCTATAACTTCAAGATAACAGTATCTTAGTATAGATTGAAATTAGGGTTTAATTAATGTCTTTACACAGTACTTGAATACTAACCTTTTTTAACTACCACAAAAATGCCTGTATATCTCATTCCATTTAGAATTTTTAGCACGTACACAAAGTGTTGGAAACAGGTGTTTTTTATTTTTCTCTTTTTCTGTGTGACACAGACAATAATTAAAGTTTCAAAAGCTATGCATTGGCTCTTTTTCATAGTTTACTTGGTGTTAATTCTCTTTCCCTGATTATGGTTTGGTTGAGGACTTCCATACGATATTTTTTATTGTGCTACATGTTCATACATATTTTTCAAGCATGGGTCATTATTTTGTATAAGAAAACACCTTCTTTTTCCAATCTTTACAAAGGATAATTAATACCTGGCAGAATACACAAATGAAAGAGAACAGATGTGAATAAAGAAACTCTGATTTAAAGTTAATAAGAAAATGAAGAAATAGTAACAATCTTTCCAGAATACCTGGGGCATTAGCTTGGAAATGATTAATAAAACCTAGTAATATTACCTCCAACTTTATTGAAGCTTAATATTCTGCAAATATATAAGATCATAAGTTAATATCTAACTTTGTCGAAGCAAGACTGATGGTACTATGTGATAAAAACTGCAATGTTCTTTTGGTTTACTAAGTTTCCAATAAATGTAATAATGTATGTGAAGAAATATAGAGAAATTAGAAAGGTATAACCCAGAGATCATTTTTCTAAAATAAGACCCCCTCAGGTAAAATCAAGTAGATTGACAATTATTGAATATCAGACCTTTAAGATGAAGTATAGGTCCTTTCAATTTGACAAATGTATATTTAGTCCTTAGTATTTTCCAGGATCTATAGTATATAGTAAGGATACAAAAAGGGACACACAACTCTTCCTTTGCATCTGTTGAAATGCATGGCTTTCCTGACAAATTGCTTAGAAAAATACCTTGAAAGCATGGTACTCAAGTTTCAATCATTAGAAATTGCAATTTCAAGGATAATCATTCTGAAATCAACTAGGCTAAACAAAATTAGATGTTCCTGAGATCAACTGGTATTAATAATAAATGAAGAGGAGTTTTAAAAAATCACTGAGAACCTTATCATTCTGATTATGAAGCAAATTCTTATACTTTTGGAATCTTTGTCCTGAACACCAGAACTTGATAAATGAATTAATAAGCACAATATGAACTTGATAAAGTAAGTAGCAGTTCTATGTGTTAATTTCTGGACCTGTTAAACCAGATATTTTTTCAAATTGGTAAAAGATAATATAATTGATATTTTGAACAGATTTAAATCAGGTAGGTTGTGGTATGACATTATTAAAATTTACTAAATTGGGACCTTTAAAGATTTGATAGATAAGACAACCAGAGCAGAGAAAATCCTGTCTGCATGATTTTTCAGTTGGAGCCAAATGAAAATGCTCAGGTGAAATAGTTATTTATTCAATCAATAAGATCTTAGGTGTGGTTGAGTATCCACTTTGTATCAAGAAGAAAGACAAGTAAGTCATAATTTATGCCTTCTATAAGTTTAAAATGCAGTAGGGCAGACAGATTGATATGTGAGAAATCTGGCTCCAGGATAAAATTCTATGTGTGGTTTCTCAGGCCTGACCACAGGCAATTATGAAGGCTTTACCTGATGGGCTTCATGGGGAAAGCTGTGCTCCCCATACCAAACATGGGGCACAGGAAGACACCCTCCTCAGTCATGATCTTTCGCATGTTTACATTCCTATCTGTACCTTCATCTTCGGGTGTCTTCATCTGAGGGCTTTGGCAGAGGTCCTCTCCAGAAGCCTCTGTGGAGGTCCCCTTACAGGAAAGTGTCTCGAAGGCACTTTTCCCCATCATGACTCAGTCAAGTCCTAGCCCACCCCGCTTGTCCCCTGGACCCCACCTCAGAGTCCATAAAACAATAGTTATGTGTGTGTTTCTATAGAGAATGTCTGTGCTATAGAAGCACATGTATGTGATCTTTATGTCTGTCTTTGTATTTAAAAAATAAAGAAATGAGGACTTTCTGGACTTTATGAAATGGATTCCATGAGAGTTGTGACAGTAAAGTCAACTTGCGCATAATGGGAACACCCTCAGGGTATAACTGAAACTCCCCAAACCACACAAACATCAGCCATGACTGTCCTGGATATGCCCCCACCTGCAGGAGCTGATGAGCATAAGGATTGCACCTTGCAAGGGCCATGCAAGCTGACAGATGATACTCAAGCCTCTTAGTATCACTGATGGGTGCCCTAAGAGCTGGAAAACTCTGACCTTCCTTGTAGCCACTGGCTTGAGACCAACATGCAACTCTGCAGCGCTGCCAGTCAACAGAGCTCGCTTTGGAAATGCTAAGGGCTTTCATCCCTTAGCTCTGTGGTGTAAGACTCTGTACTGTCTTTCTCTGTGTGTCAGCCTGTGTGGATTCCTGACTGGTTTATCTGAGAAGGTTCTACTCTATAAACCTGGCATTGTGGAAAGACACAAATGCTTTCAAGGGTGCTACTTTGGTAGCTGCCTTCCTTGCTTGCAACAGCCTGGTTTCCCTGACTCTCAACCCCTGCACTGTTCAGTGGAACGGGGTGGTGGGAGAGGGGATCGGCACATCCCTCTGACTTTAGACTCTGACTTATAAAATTACAGTAAGAGATGGAGCTTTTATTTCTGCCTTGTTGCTTTAATGGGCTACACCACACAGAAAATCTCAGCTCTCTGTCTTTCAGCTCAGCTGAGCCCAGACAATCTGGATACAAATGATCACAAAAAGTGAGAGAAGTATAAATAGGGCATTTGAAATAGCTCTGAGAGACCAGTGAATGGATATATAGAGAGGCCCAGGAGACTATAATTCATCATGCCTCAAAGTTGTACACTGGAAACAAAGACATCTCAGGCCAAGGAAGCAGCCTGTGAAGAAGTCTGGGGACTTCAACTACATGACTCACTGGGAAATTGCAAATAAATAGTGTAGACTACATTAGGGAGTGGTGGTAAAGATGAGGCCAGACATGTAGGCGGGGCCCACCTGAAGGAGTTTAGATTTTATACTCATGGGGATCTACTGAAAATAAAAGAAAAATAAATTCATCAGAGAAAATGATGATTAATCTTTGTACATTTGAAAGTATAAGATTAACAAAAATAGTACCTCTAGAAGCTTTATTATCATTGCCTAAAATACTTCACCTGTCCTCTTATCTCTAATCAAAATTATTTATACTGGCTTTAGGAAATGTCAGGCAATAAAGTACTTGCCTATTCATGAACAGTTTTGTCTATTTAGCTTTTTTAGCTTGTTATGCTTGGAGCATTTTGCTGACTAATTTGTTTAACGTAGAGTGAACTTTGTAATGATTTTGTTGGCCATGCTGAATATTGGATAGCCTCACTAACATAATGAAAACGTCACCCTTTCAGTCAAGCAGAACATTATGATGAAATCTCAAAGTCCCAAATGTGCTTATCTCCTGTGGCATTGTACCATACACACAGGCTTGTGAAGCAGGAGTCCTATGCCAGCCTCCAGTAAGAAGTGTTTGGAATAATAGTTAAGGGCAAGGACCAAAGATGAAACTGCCTTGGTTCACAGCCCTATCTGTAACTAGCTGGGTGACTGTAGGCAAGTTACTTGACTTTCCTCAGCCTCATTTTTCCCCTTTCGTAAAATGGGGATAATCATGGTACCTACCTCATAGGATTGTTGGGGTGATTATGTGAGTTAATAAATGTAAATAAAGCATTTAGAATGGTCTATAAGAGAAGAGCTGGGCAGCTGAAGAAAGAAAGAGGTCAGAGAAACAGAACTCTGTTTATGTAGGGGTTAGTGGTCTAGCACCTTAGATTTTTAGAACTGGCAAAGTGATGTTGAGAGAAGAACTTAAGTACTGGGGTGAAAAGAGATTAGGGGAGAGGATAAAAAGTGAACATAATTCCAGAAAGGCAGAAGTGATCTGGTCTTTTCTTGAAATGTCAGGGTTTTGAAAAAGACAAGGAAATAATTATAGCTTCTGGAAGCAGTGTTATTCAGAGAAGATTAGGGCATAAGAGAAAAGCACAGCTTTTTTGTAGGTGGAGAGAGGGAAAATAACCAAATGGAGATTTGAAATGTTTGAGAAAGAGAATAATTTTAAAATAATAAATAAAAGATTTTCAGTTGCTTTGTTATTTTTAAAGTTTTTAGTATGTATATTTTCAAACATACTCAAGGGTAGAAACAATCTATAATTTCCTAGGTACCCATTACCGAGCTTTGACAATTATCAGTATTTTCTGAAACTTCTTTCATCTATTCTCTACATTGGAAAAAACAAAAAAGTTGCCAAAGTATTTTGAAACAAATTCTAAATATTATGTCTCATTTTACTCATAACAATTTAGTATACATCTCTAAACTAACAAGGATCTTTGTTTTCATAGCCATAATGCTATTATCAGACCTAAAATATTAACATCAATTCCTCACTTTCTTCTAATATGTAGTCTATATTTAATTATCTTTAGTTGTCTCTAAATGTCTTTTTACATATAGCTTGTTCAAACTGGCATCAATGTAAAATCCTTACATTGTGTTTGATTATTATTTTTTTTTAAGTCTCTTTCAATCTCTGACAATCCTTCCCCCATAATTCTTTTCTCCCATGCCATTTATTTGTTGAAAAAACAGAGTCATTTATATTGTAGAATGCCCCATGTTCTGGATTTGTCTGATTATTTCCTTCTTGTGTCTTTTAATTTGTTAAAAGGTGATACACAATGGTATAGATTCTGAGATGAAGGATCTCCCTGCTCCCCACTCCCATAATGGAAGCAAGAGAAAAAACTGAGATGAAGAGGTAATGTTGGGTATTTCATGTTAATGGGCTTCAGTCACTTCACTAAAATGGAATGTGAGCTCATTGTTGAAATAAAGATATGAGGGGTTGTGGCGAGGTGTTTAAGAGCAAAAAGTTTGAAACAAGGTTTAAGAAATGTGATAGGGAATCAAATTGAGATGTATTAAAGGTTTACCAAGGAATAATGAGAACTGAACTGAGGTTGATTAGCAATGCTTTGTGTGCAAGCAATTGACTTGTTTTCTTGGCTTTCTTCTTTGCTAGCTAGTGAGCTCCAGGTGTAGGGTTTACTCAGAGTTGACAAGTGCCAAGGTGGGTACAGCTGAAGAATTGGAAGCATATTTGTAGGAGTCAAGGGTGCTGTTGAGCAAGAGGCTGAAATGGCTGAGCTAGGAAGAATTTTGTGCTCAAGATGCTGATGGAATATGAAAAAAAGGAGATAAAGGGCTGGAGGACTCAATGGAAGAAAAGCAAAGATAAGAACATGATGTTCAGGAGGGCTCATTGTCAGTGGAATATCTCCACCTGTTGTTGGATGACTAAAGCTCTTAGGTACCTGCTACAAAGTTGGAAGGAAGGATTGGGGTAGTCACAGGCCTGGATCCCACTCCCATTTTGCTACTGCTTTGCTTGTCACCTCAGGGAATTTATATAATCTCTCAGCCTTGATTTCCTCTCTTATAAAATGGGACTAAAAATTCATACCACCTAAACTTGTAAGAAAAATGAATGAGATATGGTATTTAAAGTATCGATGGCTGTAAACTGATAAATGCTCATAATATATCTATTGTGAGTCATGAGGAATCATGAGGTCAGTGTGTCTTGCCACACTGTAAGGTAAGTTGTGTGTGTAAGGATTTTTGTCAATTAGAAAACCATTAGTACTTTTGAAGAGAAAACCAATAAAAAAATTAATAACTCTAAATAATAACCATCAGTGCCAAATCAGACAATTCAAAACACATAAAAGCTAAAAAAAAGGTGACTGTACACATATCCTCAAACAAACCTACAGTGTGCTTATTCACATTGTATTCACGCCTGCAAAACATCCGTGTTTTCATGTGTTCCAGACAGATTATTGTTTTATAATCTCTGATTTATAGCCATGTAGTCAATAATTAGATATTCTGGCTGATAAACCAGATATTCATGAATGTAATCAAGGCTGTTTTTAAGTAAAACACCAAAAATCCAAGCCTGTTTTCAGATTCCTCTCATATCTTTCAGTATTCACAGTCTAGCAGAGAAATTCAGAAGAGCCTCTTTGTGATAAAATTTCATTGAATATTCAGTATATATGGGAAGCTAGAGAGAGTGTGACAATTGGAACAGTCACTTCTGATTAAGTTAAACAATGAACAAAACATGTTACAGAAAACCTCATTTCTGACTAATGCCTGGTTCTTAGGAAAGGGTTAATAGGGAGTGGTGAGACAAATCCAATAGTTTCCAGCTCAGGCAGTTTTTGAAGCATTGAAAGACTGATCTTCAAGTTTATGAATACAAATGTACCAGACAGTCATCTCATAAGCTTCACAAATGGCCTTGGCTGCCACTAAGTGTGTGGGACGTGAATGGGAAAGAAAGAGAAGGGTGCTGCTTTGTTTGTGTGGTACACAGTATCAGACTGATGAGAAATGCTGGCAAGTTTCCACGTTTCAAGAGACTTGAGAGAATCTCCTGCCTGTGTTTTATCTTTGAGTGTTACCATGGCTACTGATGGAAAGAAATGAAAACCAAAAAGTGGAGGGAGGCAGACAGATTAGGGGGTAGAAGAAATGGGGAAAACAATCTTGACAGACAAGCATCTGGGAAGATTTGCTGTTGAAGATCTTGATTGCCTATCCTGCTTCATCTACTGTATTCAGACATCCACTCTGAAGCCCATTACCTGTGTGAATAAAACTCCATAAAGACTGCACTGGAGATCAAACCACCTGCTCTTATGCAACTTTCTTTTTATTTCTTACCACATAGGGTAAGAAAATTAAGAAACTTACCTTTAAATCTCAGCTCTGAATTTCCCAGTTATTTGACTTTGACCGAGTTATCTTGTTGGAGTTTCAGGTTATCCACCTGTAAAATGGGATAATCCACTCACCTATTTCAGTTGTAAGGGGATGACTTGAGTGAAAGTATTTAGTACAATGCTATGCCTAGTAATGCCCACTTTAGACCAGTTTTTATTCTATTCTGTATAAAGTAGTATACAAGTTGGTTATGGCAAATAATCCACTTGTCTGTTTTCCTAGTGTTCCTTCAAGGCTGTGCACATATGAAATCTGTTTAATTAAAGTGATGTATTATGGCTAATAAAAGCTGATGAGCAAAACATCTTGCCCCTCTGATCAGGCCTAATTGAGGAGCAAGGCATACTCTGTCATTGCTGGTTGCAATATTCTTACCCGAACTTGATGTTTTTGAAAAGTTGGGTATAAATAAAAGTTTTATAAATGGAGACATCTTTCCTTATAACATCCTTCCTGTTGCAATGCTCTATCTTCATTTCTGATAGAAAGGAAATTATCAGTGCTATGTTAAACACCACTGATAATTTCGCTGGTTCTGTCAAGCGGTTAATTTTGTTGCAACTTAAATGCATTAGGAGAATTATTTATATTTAACTTATTGAAAAAAATTCTTTCAGAGAGTGAAGGTTGCCTTTGAAATGTGAATGCTTAGCTTCCCTCATCTTTGTTTATTAGGTTATAAATATGGATTTTCATGTACAGTACTAAGTTTTCATAAGGTACACAAATGAACTGCATCCAGTACTTTGAACATCTTATTATCTTATTAAAATAGCCAAGAATGTACTCCCCTTGCCTTTACTGAAGCAGTCCATTATTTTAAAGCATGATGTTTATAGACATCTAAGATTTTTAGAGAAGTGATCTAAAATATTCTGGAGAGTAAGAAGAATGCATTGCTTCCACATATGTTTTCCCCTTTCATCTGATAGAATGTTTTCCCCCTTTCTATACTGTCAGCATAACTGCTGAATCTTATCACTTAGGACAGCATTTTTCAGACTCTAGGATACAACCCATCTGTGAGCCGTGAAATCAATATGGCAGATGCAGTGAGTATTTTTAAAATGGAATTTTGAAATGGAATAGAATAGAAAATATCAGAGTGCACCCACTATACATGGAAGTTTAAGTACTGTTTCTGACATTTTGTATCAGTTATATGTTTACACTGTCACACATATAAATGTGAATTGAGGTTAAAAATTTGTTTTTCATAGCTGTTGACTTCAGGAGTGTAGTCCAAGGCAAGTAGGGCTGAATAATGGAGCCAGGCAAGGTTAGGATTTTACAAAAAGTTTTCATCTTCAGAGTGTGAGAATTTGTGATTCTTATGAAATATAGGACTTATTTTAGTACTGGAATATTTCTTAGAACTTTCCACATTCCTATTGGAGATGCTGCAATTTGGCCATTTTCTAACCATCAAGGTCTCTTTATCTCTGTGTCTGTCTGTCTGTCTGTCTGTCTCTCATTCTTGATCCCAAATCTGCTGCTAGGTAGTGACAACTCTACCCTACCTTATCCATTACAGCTCCTTCTTCTGTCCCCTCATTGCTCCACCTTGTATTCTCCTTAGTCCTGGGCTATAATAGTAGTTTTCTTATGGCCTTCAAAATTTCTGCTACCCAATAGATTATCCTAAAATATAGTTGCAAATTATCCCTCCCGTACTCAAAAACTTTCAGAGTTCTCTTGATATCTAGTTATTTTCAGATTTTTGTCCCTGATATTTGAGAACTTTGTGATCTAATTCCAGCTTACCTTTCTAGTTTCCCTTATCCATTGTTCTTGTGACCTGCTCTCTAGCCAACTGGAACTTCTTGTTCCTCTCGTTTGTGTGTCCCACCATCACCTGCTTAACGCCTTTTCTACAAGGTTCTTTCTTTCTGGATACACATTTTCTTCTATCATTTCCCTCTTTTACTCCCCATTCTCTAAATCTATAACATTTTCTTTTTCAAATACCACTTTTTTCTTGACTTGCTTCTCCAGGTAGAAACATCTTTCCCACACTTAAACTCTCATTGTATTTTATCTATATCTTTCTGAGGATATATTTATGATATTTTGATTTCACTTATTCATGTATATGACTTGTCTGCCTTTAGATGAAATTAGTCCTCCCACATCTCCTATTTATCATAGTATCTTGCAACTAGTAACATTGATTATATATTTGCTGAGTAAACTATAAAATGACACCTTTTAAATCATGTATTTGTAGACTTAAAGGGTTAAATCTTCCAAAATTACCTACAACGGTCTCAGAAATTGTTCATTGTATTGGAAGAATGAGAATCATACAAATCTGGGAAGAATTATTCATCCTTTTACCTGGTTTCAGAAACCTCAAAACTGCTGCCTGACATACTGATTCTACTCAACTCCTTCACACATATAATTAGGTGTCAGTCATGTGGCATCCCTCAGCATCATGATAATGTATCACTTACCAAAGTCAACAACATTTCCTTTTGTAAGACTTTCAGTGTTGTTTCTGGTCTAAACCTTTTGAATAGTGGTTTTCAACACGGTCCCTGGATTAGTATCATCAGCATCACCTGGGAATTGATTAGAAATGCAAATTCTCTGCCCACCTTTCCCAAGATCTATTGATCAGATGATCTGGCACAAAACTCAGTAATCTGGGTTTCAAGTCTTCCAAGGGATTCCGATGAATGTTAAACTTTGAGATTTAGACTTCCCTCTTCCCTCTCTCTATATGTTGCATGAGTTCTTAACCTCATCACAACTTTAAAAAGAGCTCCGAGTCAGCCATCTCTAATCATAGATAATTATACCTCAGAAAAAAAAAGCCAGTATTGCAAACATACTAAGAACAAAGAAAGCCAAAGTTTATGATGCAAAATTAGGCATAACTAACCAACCTATTCCATCACCCACTAGAATTTTTAAAAATTGCCAGAAATCCTCTTCAAAAACTTCTTTCTTAACTCTCCTTTTTAAATCTGGCCTTCTTTAGGCAATGCCATTCAGGGTAAATTACTTCTTGCTCAATATTTTTCCTTATTTATATCCTATTGTGTGACAGAATTCTGTTTTAACTTATAGACTATTAGCAACATTTTCAATTGGGCAGGCTTTTTTAGACTTGCTTAGGGGTCTACTTTGCAATTAATATAATTGTTCCTACAGGGAAATGTCTCAGTTCCAAAAATCCAAGTCACTAAGCTTTAAAAGGTGGCAAATTGGTGCATTGGGAACTTGCTGTGCTGGGAGAAGATATTGTGCCTTATCAAGGTCTTCTTTCCCTATTTCAGCTAAAAAAATTGACACCATAGTATAAGTCTTTCACTGAGAATATTAAATCAGCCTGAGCAGAGTGAGGTGGGCAATAGCCTGTGTCAAAAAAAAAATTTTTTTTTTTAGGTGCAGAGAGATGCTGGTTGCTTTATGAACACAAGAATCTTGTCGGTCACATTTTCTGCAGATTTTCCAATGCTTAGAATATGTCAGACTCACAGTAGTTGACCAATAATTTTTTAAAAAAATTAATGACATGAGAGTTGAGAAAAAATATGAAGTTGTATGCTAGAAGGGGTACTTTTTGGCCTTAGGAATCCATCACAGAGAAGTGACTTTCCTCAGAGTCTGCCTTGGCATTGCTTTGAACTTTTGAACCTCAGTTTTCTTATCTAAGGATGATGATAGATACTTTGCAAGGCTGTTTTCAGGCTAGAGATAACATATATAATATATTTAGCACAGTGATAATATCAGCTATTGCTATTAAATGTTTATTTCTATTTCTTCTAGGACACAAACTAGATAAAGATGGCATTTGTGTGAATTTTTATTTCTAAGGTTGTAGGTAATTGATGTGTTTATTATTCTGGTGCCTTTTTTTAAAGAAATTTATTTCAGAATATTTCTTGACATGGAGTCTAGAACTTGGTGATAGTATTTTAGAGTACTATAGTCAAGACAATTCTAACTGGGTTTTCTTTACTATATTCAAATTAGACCTTTGGTGTTCCAAAAGACTTGCAAAAATTTTTTTCTTATGCAGAAGGCCTGCTTGAGTCAGATATAAATTTCTTGACAGGAGACATCTGCTCTGAATGAATACACTATATATGGACAATACAAATATTTCCCATAGAACTGATAGTGCTTATGGTTCTAGAATTTCCTTTTGAAGAGTTTTTAAAGATAATGTGGTTGAAACTGAGGACTAGGGGACTTGTTCTGAAGTTCCATTTGCATAAGAAGCACATCTTTTTGTACTAAGGTCTTCTTTACATAGAATGACTGAGGGTGACAAGTGGACAGTTGATAGGTATTACAAAGGTAGACTAAAGTCACTTGCTAAGCAGCTGTTTGACTCTACTCCTGGGAATAGCCAGATCAACATTCTGGTTGCCTGTAAGAGAGCATGTGTTCCGATTACACAAGTGGAGTAAGATATACAAGATTCTAAGTTCTCATTAATGCAACTTACATGCTATAGACAACAGCATATAAAATGCTCCTGACAAAAGGGTAAATGAAACATAGAAATGCAGAACCACTCAGGAAATTATATTATACCAATTATCCAAGGAAAAATTATTTCTACAGGTAAATTTAAAATCACAATGACCAGCTCTCAGTGAAAAATAAACAGCCACACAGGGAGATAAGACAACTTAATACAACAGAAACAGTGGACTATAGAAACAAACCTACAGGTGTTGCAAGTTTACTCATTATCTGATTCAAGTATAAGAAAACTACATATCAAACTTGTGAGATGGTATTAAAGCAATTCTTAAATGTAGTTAGCATAAACACATGTATTGAAGAAGAGAAAGATCTTAAAATTAATGAGCTCAGCATCTCTTTCAAAATATTAGAGAATATAGAAAAATTAACCCAATGAATGTTGAGGAAAGGAAATAAAACTGTAGCAGCAGAAATTTATAAAAATGAGGACCACACAATAGAGAAGATCAACAAAGCCAAAAGCTGGTTCTTTGATGGGACTAAAAAAATTGATAAACTTTTGGTGAGACTGAGTTAAAAGAGCAGAGAAGGCACAGAATAGAAACAAAAGGAATATTATTACAAATCTTGCAGAAATGATAATGTAAAGATATCATGAATAGCATACCATTTGTACCAATAAATTTTTAAAATTAGATAAACATAGATGAATACCTCGATGATTTCCACTTTATAAAATTTATACAAGAAGATACAGAAAATTTGAATAGTCTTCTAGTTAGTAAAGATATTGAATCTGTAATTGAGAATGTTTCTACAAGGAGTATTCTAGATGCTCATGGCTTTAAAGGTGAATTCTACCAAAGATTAAGAAAAACTCTTCCAGAAAAAAGAAAAAGAGAGGCACTGTCTACCTTATTTAATGAAACCAACATAACCATAACGCTAAAACTTAATTAGGGCATTATAAGAGAGAGAAAATTATTGGTGAATTTTCAAATATGTATGGGAATATCCTGGAAAACACAGAGAACATATGTTTAGAACAAATCTGAAATAAAAATATAAGAATAAGAATATGTTATATTAAATAATATAAAATGATAACATATTATCATTTATATCAGGAATTCACATTTTATTGAATACTATATAGTAATCACTGTAACCCCCATAAAATAAAAGAAAAATCATAGTCAATTAAGTAGATAAAGAAAGTTTATGATTAAATTCGGTATCTATTCATGATTAATCTCTTAGCAATGTATGAATAAAGGGAAACCTCTTAGTGATGAAACATGCCTAAAAAGGCCTATTGCAAACATCATAATGGCAAGTTATTGAAAAATGTTTCTTTTGGATATTGAGCATATGAAGGATACCAGCTATCACCACCTCTTCATCATTTTACTGGAAGGAGTAATCAGTGCAAAAAATCAAGAAAAATAAAAGTTGTAAGGATTAGAAAAAAATAAAAGTGTCCTGTTTGTAAATGATATGATTATGAATAGAAAATACTTGACTCTATACAGATTAGTTATTTGAATTAGTAATTAATTTAGCAAGTTTTTTGGATACAAAATGATAAGTCAATTGTATTCCTATATTGCAAGGAAATCAGTGTGGGTTGGCAGTGACAGGAATTGAGGGTGTCTTCTTCACAAATTACTCAGTTTCAGGCGTCTTCCATCATAGGGCTTCTACTACCTTATAGGGCTTGTCTTCCTCTGAATGCAGACAGATGAGGAAGGAGAGAGAGTATAAGATTATTGGTGGGAAGTCTTTACAGCCCAGGCCTGAAATTGGCCACATTTCACTCACTAGAACACAGTGACATCTTGCAATAAGGAAAGCTGTGAAGTTTGCCTAGTTGTTTGGCCAGAAGGGATAAAACTGGGTTTTGATCTACACATGTCAGTTTTTTACCATAATTTGTTTACAATTTAATTACTAGAAAGATTACCTGTGGATGTCAGGGAGAAAAAAAATGTTCTTATAGGCTTAGAATAAATAGCTGATTGACCTCTGTATCAGTTCTTCCGTAAGTGCCGGGTTCAAATTATAATGATAGCAATGCTTTCATGAGGAGATGAATGAATTTGTGGGCTAGGTTGTCTATTTCAGAAAAAAGTGAAAGCTCTTACTGTGTGACAATTATGGTGTATAGATTTTGATATCTGAATATTAATTTCACAGTGGCAAAAATGTAGAATGTGTTGCTGTGTGTGTGTGTTTTTAATGAATTCAGACCACATTTTCAGAATGAAGCCATATGCTGTCTATTCTTAACTCTACTACTGAATGAATTAGCTTGCAATAGTGTTTCCTGAGCTAATGAGGTAAATATTTTTTTGGATTCAGTTGGGGAAGAAATCTTTATTATTGTCACTTCAAGAATAGAGAAAGTAGTGAGAATAATGTTATCAAAATTTTCTCATGCAACCACCATAGTTATGGAGATAACGTTTTTCAAGAATAACCATATTGAACAGTGAAAATGTAGAATTGTCACTTCATGGAGCTAACTAGAAAAAAGCATAAGCAATTTAAAAAACCTAATTATGATGAGAGAGAGAATAAAATAGGTAGCACAGTGAAAACGAGTTCAAATAAAGCTTTGGAAGTCGGAGATTATTTGTTTAATTAGGTGGTAAAGATTTTGGACCTGTTACTTAATCTTTGGGTATAGTTTATTTTTCTCATATTTTAAATAAAGATGTTGAGATGGAAAATCTATGGGAATCTGTCCAGTTTTAACATTGCATAATTCTAAGTCAAAGTCCCAGTTAATAAAGTAACTGGAAGAACAAAAATGACACAGGATTTCAGTATTGCTTATGAACAAACTAGTTTATTTAGTCTTTATGATTGAAGGATGGTGACTTGCTACACTGCAAACGCTTTATTTAGAAATGAATTGAAATGTAGCAGTTTTACTGTGCTGGCATAGAGGCGAGAGTTCAGGGCCACAAAACAGATGGATAATATCCCAGAGAGGTGGAAAATCTCAGCAAGGAGGAAACTATGGAGAAGGAGACCAAAAATCTTCCCCATAAGTTTTCACCCATCTCCTAAGCTGCATATGTACAAGATGAGTCTTAAAGGAACCCAGCAAAAAACAAACAAACAAACAAACAAACAAAAAAAACAGCAGCTGGGAATCAAAAGAACTGATTAGCAATTACAGCAATAATTGGATACAGGGAAGAAATAGATTCAGGTTTATGCCCCAAGATAAACACCTTGGCAAATACTCTGAGCTTAATATTGGGTTCATAGAGGCTATAGGAATAATGGCCATCTTCCAAAAGTGAAACATGTTTTAGGAGTATTACACTCCAAGAGTAAAGAAAACTAAAGGAGCCCACCCTAATAAAACCCAAAACAAAGACTTGGAGATCAAGTAATGTCCTGATATGCTACCTATCTATAAAACAAAATGGAACAGCAACTAAAACAAAACAACAACAAAGTGAATGAACAAAATGCACAAACACAAAACCTTTACTTTTTCTGGAGGAACGTAGAACATTATCCAGGTCCTGCACAATATTTTATTCATAATGTCAAGCAGCTGATACAAATTTATGAGTCATGCTAGACAAAGAGGAAGGGAAATAAGCAAGTAAAAAAATGGATAACAGAAAAGACTGGTGGTGGTAAAGTTATTGGAAATAATCAGATGTGGTTAAAATAACTATTAAGCAATATGTTTAAGAAAATAGAGAAAAATATGGAAGAGTAGATAAAAATGATGAATTTCAACAGAGATATAGAATCCACAAAAATAATCAATGAATTTCTAGAAATTAAAAAATATGATATTTGTAATTAAGAATTCATCTTATGGGTATAACAATGGACTGAAAACAGCAGAAAACCGTATTAGTGGACCCATCTTAAATGTACTTGTCTGTTTCCTTGTCCCCACACAGCCTATTTTCATAATAAACTTTATTGTGTCCAAAAAATTTTTTTTCAAATTAAACCCCAGAAGGTGTTTCTTTGTAGAAATTCACACACCGATTCTAAAATATTTATGGAGGTGGAAAAGGCCACAAGTTGTCAAGACAATCTTGAAAGTCACCTCTAATAGACAGGGAAACTTAATGTAAGGCTACAGCAATTATTGATGTGTGATATTGGTGCAAAGAGAAACACATAGGCAATGAACACATGATTTATTATAATAACAACACTTGATAGGAATGGATAGAGGATGCTGCTGGGCCAATTTTAAATTCACATGGAAAAAATGAAACTTGATCCTCACTGACATTATAGCAAAATTAATACCATGTGAAAGTCATATCTTAATGTAAAATATAAGAGAGCATTCAGGAGAAAATGTAGGAGTTTATCGCTTTGGTATAGACAGAGATTCTTTAAATTAGACAAAGAATTCATAAAGAGAAAGATACATTAAAATTAACTGTTCATCAAAAGACACCATTAAGGGGGTGAAAGGCAAGTTGCAGACACAGAAAATTTATTTATGATACAAATAGGTGCAAATCACTTATATCAGAATACATAAGGAATTCCTACAATTCATAAGAAAAGGTAACCAGAAAAAGACACTGTTCAGAGACTTGAAAATATAACACTTTACAAAGAGGTTATTGAAAATGTGAGCAAACATCTGTGCTCAGCTAAATCTTTTTCATCAGGGAAACATGAAGTGAAGCCATGGCATAGTTCTATTTTGTATCCACCAGGATGGTTAAAATTTAAGGCCAAAACTTCCAAATACTGACAATAATGTGGAACAATTAGAAGGCTCATTACTGCAGGTGGGAGAATAAATTAGTAAAATCACTTTGGATGACTCTTTGTTTGGTATTATACATGTTGAGCATAAATATACCCATGACCGATGACCCAGAAGTTTCACTCCTACTCTGGCTTAGGATAATGGCAGTGTAGTACTATATAAGCATCAAGACATAAGATTGGAAAGTATGGGGATAACTCTCAATCACTATACACGCCATTTGAAACCTACTCACTCTGCATTCAGATCTTTACCTGGTGTATGCCTAACCAAGAGAACAGGCCTCATGGTTCGGTTTGGTCAACCAAGGTCCTACTCCATTGATTAACTAATTATTCCATTTTTCCTGAAGTATCTCTCTAGATATCAGTTGTTTGCCAAATTCCATTGTGCTTGGTGACTACATTATTGAAGGCGATTTTATTATCTAGAAATAAATTTTATTAATTTGGCATCTAAAATTTGAACTGTTTTGTTATTTGAGGAATAGTCAGAGATTAATTATAGATCATATATTTTAATGGAGGGTAGAAATCCTTATAGGAACAGATGAAGCTTGGTGTCTTGGATCCTTCATGGTGAGTAAGTACATAGGACCATAAACAATTCCTTTTAAATACTTAGAAAGACTAAATAACTAGACCACATTTGGCTGTGAGTAATCAGAAGGCCCTCTGAACACATAAGAAGAATAATATTAAGGATGCCCATTAAGTAGACACTGAGGTTGTTAGGAATTGCTGTTAAAATTTAATTGATTAAATTTTAATTAAACAAATGTAAACAATTTGTTTAACAATTGGAAAAAAACAATTGGACAATAGTTTGTACCATTATTCCTTTTGTCCCTTTCTATCACTGAAATTCTCTGAGTTTCTTTGAGACTATGACAAATACATAGTAGTAGCTAATTGTTGAAACCTAAGTCCAATTAAGTCATGTTGATGTAGTGAGGTTAATTTTATTAGTAGAATATAGAGCTGGATGACAAACTCAATAGTTAAAAAGACTGTCTGCCTTTACAGTTGTTTGGTAATGGCAAATCCAGGACTTTAGAGTTTAGGGAAAGGAAGTCTGTCTCTAGAAGGACAGAAATGATTAGTCATTTTAAAATCCTAATACCTCAAACAGAGCCATGGAAAGAACGTGGCAATCAGTGACAGAAAAAGAAGACAAATAATAAAATGTAAGTTCAGGTGTAAGTCCATTTTCCTATTATGGATCTCCGTCCAAAGTCTTGGAAGCAAGTCATCTAGACTTGATATCATCTTTATGGGCTCTAAATTCTGGAATTAAACGTTTACCTCCAGAAGTCATTTGCTACTGTTGGCCTTAAGTAGACCTTAAGTTTACTTGTATTTTTGGTTGCAGGATCCTTGACATTCTGAGCAGAAAATACATGATTCCATGGGTGTAAACTCTGGAGCAGTATTTGTGTTTATAAATATTCAATATGGTTACTTCCTAAATAATGTTGTCTGCCTTTTGTTGGTATTTTTTCCAGTAAATTCAGACTCCTGGATGTATATCATGTAGCTATATATCTAGTGGGAGCTTTTAGGGAAAAGTAACTTATATTTGCCAAACATATGTCTGTGTATGTAATATAAATTTTAATAATATCTGATATAATCATAATATAAAAATGTAGAGTCTATTAGTTGAAGGATATATCCAAGACTCATAGGTCTTCTTGCAACAAATTTATGAGAGCTCATATGAGAATTTATGAGAATTTTAAATGTAGATTGTCTATCATTAGGACTGTGGGTAGAATTTAGAATAAGCAGATTAAATTTACATAAAAATTTTGTTTATTTTGATTTAAAATAGCATTAGTTTATTCTTTCCTTCCAGAGCTTTAGGGTGTTATTCTGTTTTAGCATTCCGCTCATAACAACTTATTTTACTTATAATGCAGATTTTGCTATCATTAGTGAGTATTGATGGTTTTTCCAGATAATAAAAGCATAATTCATAACCATTTTGTAACAGAATGTTAGCCAATCTCACCAAACTTTTAAAAGCTGTAACTAAAATATATTTAATGGTTTGTGATTGGAGTGAGTGAATAGAATCCATATGTAGATGTTCACAGTCTCAGAGATGAGGGTTCTGACTTTTGTCCTATCTTAATGGTTTTTCTTGGGTTATGATACTAATATGTAAGAGAAAATTTGGTCACAGAATAAACAACCTAGCTTTATACCTCAAGAAACTAGAACAATAAAAAAAATCTAAGACCCAAATTATCGGAAGGAAGAGAATAACAAAAATCAAAGTGGAAATAAAATGAAATAGGCTGAAAAGATAATAGGAAAGCTCAATGAAACTAAGAGCTGTTTTTTGAAACTGTAAACATCATTGACAAACCTTAAGCTAGACACATCAAGAAAACAGAAGACTCAAATAAAATTATAAATCAAAGAAGAGACATTACAACTGATGCTGCACAAATAAAAAGGGTCATAAGAGACTACTGTGAATAATTATATGCCAACAAATTGAACAACCTAGAATGAATGGATAAATACCTGAAAACATATAACCAAAGACTAAATCTAAGAAAAGTAAAATCTGAGTAGACTTTAATCTCACAAGTAAGGAGATTAAATTAGTAATCAAAAATCTCTCAACAGAAAGTCCAGGAATGATGACTCCTCTGGTGAATTCTACCAAATATATAAAGAAGTTTTAAAAACAATTCTATCCAAATTTTTCAAAAATGGAAGAGGATAAAATGAGAGTAGCATTACCCTGATACCAAAATCAAAGACGCTACAAGGAGAGAAAATTACAAGCCAATGTTTCTGATGAATATAGATGTAAAAATCTAACACAAAATATTATCAAACTGAACAGTACATTAAAAGAATCGTAACACCATGATCAAATAGGATTTATTTCAGGGATGCGAGAATGGTTCAAATCCATAAATTAATCAATGTAATGTACCACATTAATAAAATGAAGTATAAAAATCACATGATCATTTTGATACATGCAGAAAAAGCATTTGACAAAATTTTGCATCCTTTCCTGGTAAATATTCCCAACAAATTTTGTATAGAAGGAATGAACTTCAACATAATAGAGGCCATATATGATAAGCTCACAGGCAACATCATATTCCATGGTAAAAGCTAAAATTTTTTTCTCTAAGATCAGGAACAAGACAGAGATACCTATACCTACTCTCACCACTTTTGTTCAACATAGTACTAGAAATCCTACTCAGAGCAATTAGGAAAGAAGAAGAAATAAAGGCATACAAATCAGTTAGAAAGAAGTAAGTTGCTTCTATTTGCAGATCACATGATATTACATGCAGAAAATCCTGACGACATTTTTACTTCTAAATTTAAATAGTTTGATTAGGATAATTTTTAAAATTGATCTTTTTAGATTAATTTACCCTGTACCTAGTTGAATATTATGTAGATTCAAGTCTTCTTTGATTTTTCCAAAAAATTTGGAATTATAGTTTAAAATAATAGTTCTGTTTCATTGCATTGTTTTTCTTCTTTAGGGTCTCCACTTATACCTATGTTAACTTTTCATTGCCTATTTTTTATTTCAACCAATTTCTCTCTGACTCCTTTTATTTAAAAAGAAATCATTCTCTTTGTTGTTTTCTTACTTTTCTTCAATGTTCCTCATTAAATTTTCATTCAAACCTATTTTAATATTATATAGGCACCGTATAATTGAGTTTAGTTTATCATATGGTATTACCTTCTACTTGTTTTCTAAAATCAATTAACTCTTGTTTCATATCTTCTTGTGCTAGCCCCTATTTTGGTTCTTAGATTTTGAAGTTTTAATATTATGTGTCTTTTTGTATTTCCAATGATTTGTTTGAGGATAATAATTCAGTTTTGTTTGTTGTGTTACTTTTCTTTGAATTTACAATTATTGGATTAAATTTTTTCAGCTGAATATTTTAACTAAAATTTTATTTTCTTTTTATTGTAGCTTTGTATAGAAGAAAACCACATATATCTATATATTTGTTTGCTTGCCTTGGCAGAATAGAGTGGTTTCCCAGATTTCTTGTCCAAGGTTGCCATCTTCTGTCGGAGCAGAAGATTGCAGTGTCTTTAATTGGTATGGGGGCATCACAGGAAGGGGCAGTAAGGTGTAGGATTATGTCTTTAAGTTTTTCTTTTTAAAATGTTGTCTGGAAGGCTCTTAATGTAACTTCATTTATTTTTTTCTTTAATCATTCTCTTTCCTTCTGAACATTTCTTTTCAAGACTGTCTCATTAAGTTCTGTATCCAATTTGAAGTCCCTTTCTTGTAGTCACTGCTCTGAGCCTCTGAGTGCTCTTTGACAGTATTTTATGACTTAGGGTAATTTTAGCTAAATTAATTCCCTCTTAGATCTTCTGCACACTTTTTATAGATACTCTTCCTTCTCCTTTTCTGCTCCCTCCCCTGATCCCATTTTTTGGATATGCTGTTGTGGGAGTTATAGAGAAAGCTTTGCTGGGAATTGGTATTTATTATTCTAAATAGAGATACTTTGAAATTATAATTTTTTATCTTCTATATATATTTAAAGTATATTTACATGGATTTATTTGTATTTGTTAATCTGTACAGTTTCTTTTTTGGAAGATATATGATAAGATTTGTATTTAGATAGCTACAGTTATCCTAGATTTCTAAAATCAGGCCCCTTAACCACTACAGTCCTCATTAATATTGTTTCTTTAGATTTCACCTGTAGTTTCTCTTTTGAAAGACTCTGGTATAATTTTCTTGAGCTTTATTTGTGAAACTGGAGAAATCACTCAGATTCCAAGTTATGTTTGTTCTCCTCATTGTCTCTTTTCAGGTATATGTGCAAAGTTGTTTCCATCATAGGCTTCAAAGAAAAATACTACACCAAAACATACAACCAAAACACAACAAAGTAGACAATTAAAGAAACCCCTCCAGTTCAAAACCGTATGCAAATCTCACTCTCCAGTTCAGCAATATCCAGATACCTCTGTATGCCAGTTTAGGTGAGTGCTAGGTCCATGCTGTATAGAATCCTGTACCTTCCCCTGACTATGTGATAGCTTTTGCCAGAACGTGTGCATTTGGGGTGGGGTGGGGTGGGCGGGCATGGTGGGCAGAGGGTGAGAGAAAGTTTCATAAAGAAGGTGACATTTGACTTAAAATTTAAAGGGTAAGCTGGATTTTTTCAAAGTGAACAGGAAAGGAACAGGAAAAGCCTTTTAAAGCAGAGTTTTATTTCATCAAAATCATGAAGGTATTAAATGCTTGAGCTGTTTGAACAGGCCATCTTAAGCGGCTTTAACACACCTGATTGAGAGTAGGGTGGCAAGGTGTGGAAAGCTTGGGATTAAAGAAGTGATAAGAGATGAGGCTGGAACAGTGTGGCTGGAGACAAATTTGAAAGGCTTTGCCTGCCATGTCACTCACTCACAAAGAGAAATATGATCCAGGATTGCATTTTATTTTTAAAAAGAAAAATGAAGAAAATTAAAGGCCTGCTGATTAAACCAATATATTGTTAGGATGATAAATGCGTAACTTCTAACATGAACTGTTTTTTAAGGAAAAATCAGAAGTGTATCGAATAAGTTTATTTTTAGAATGAAGTGAACCATTTTTTTTTTCTAGCAAGTTCATTGTTTTAAAAAGCTGGTTGATAAAGTTTAATAGTTTATTTTTTATATCAGTTGGAAGATATCAGATTTGAATAGAGGACTTTTCTCACTTAAGCAGAAATCCTTGAGTGAATAGTTCTGCAAGTTCTTCCATGTTGACCTCTTCAAATTTGTATCCTTAATACCCAGTGCAGTAAAGACTTAAAGAATAATAAATGTGTGTTGAGAGAGATGGGCGGGCAGGGGGTGGGGGGAGGAGAGAATGAGAACAGAAGGAAGTTACTTCTCTTGGTAGACTAAATTAAGTTGACTGTTCAACCACAGGTCTCACATGGAAATTTTGACTTCAGGATTTTCCAGGGTTCATGCTTTATTACACTTTAGAGTGTGAACTCTGGGTGGTTTATTTGGGTGAGGCGACATTCTTCCTTTTCCAGCTGAAATATAAACACGCTGAGAACTGTTAAACCTTATCAACCAATGTAATTTAGACATAATTAATAGGTAGATAATAACAAAATGGGGCATGGAATAGGTAAGTCCCTACTTTTGATTCCATAAGGACACTGATGAGGGAGGCCTAAAGAAACAGCAGACAACTCCTTGCTGTTTTTCTTAGCATTGCCATGATGGGCATGGTTAAAATAATACCCCATTTTTCAAATTCAGAAATATTCTGAAAATAAACAATTAAAAAATAAAAGTCTCATGCTCTTCTAGGAAACACTTTAGGAAGAAAGTTAGAAATAAATGAAATTTTGTTAACTTTTTTAGGATACTCGAAGTTAAGTGATAATCTTATTCAAAGAGGGAAAAACTAATTTTTGAAGTTTACTAGGTACCCATAAACATAAAACTTGGGATTCCTATTTGAAATGGAGGAAGTCAGATTCTACTGAGAAGGAAATATTTAACTTTATGTTTGAGATATTTCCCAAAATTTAGTCTACATAACATTACTTGTTACAATTTTATTAGAATTAACAATATTTCTGAAAATGCAGAGGTCAGTCTCTCCAAGGAGGATGATAGCTGATTTTTAAACATTGGACCATATGGAATTTTGTCTAGTTAGCTGTGTGTATTCGAGGCTTCTGAGTAGTTTCACTTTGAGGGAATGTTACCCAGAGCTGATAGAATTCAGAACTGTGGCATGAACTTCAGAACACATGTGAGTAAATTGTGGCAAGGACTGGTAGTGGTGGTTGTCCTTTGCCAATAACAGTTTTAGAACCGTAGAAACTCTACTGCCAGGCCACAAGTTGAGCAAATTAAAAAAACAATAACAATATATGTACTCACATTTAGTTGTTGATTGGGAGAGCTCCACGACTCGTCTCCATCCCCCTTCCACACCAGCACTCCAGGTCCGCTTCCCAAGGTAGGATAGTGAGATAGAGCCTGGCGATGTGCAGTAAAAATTTACCATACTGTCTACTGCTCATGATAAGAGAGCAAACTGTCACTTTAATTCTTGACTAAAGCAAATTGATATAGGGGATGAAGGAATCATAGGACACAAAAAAGCTATGGGGGTTGTGTTGTTACCTTCCAAATTTTTTTCAGTTTATTGATAAAGAATGTACCAAAACAATACTTTTAATTGATTTTTACATAATTTTAAATATTGTAAAACAACAAAATAGTAACCAAATAACTCTGGATGTTAGATCTGGATGTTGGACCATTCCATCTGGTGTGTGTGTGTGTGTGTGTGTGTGTGTGTGTGTGTGTGAAAGAGACTGAGAGTCAGGGGGAGGAGGGAGAGAGAGAGAGAATCATCTGTGCTATCAAGATAAAGCAGGAGATGGCTGTTCCAACAGTCTTTGGCTGTTTGTAGTTTTGCATCCACTTCAAAGATAAAATTCGGCTAGGTTCAATACTTGTTTTCCACTTTGACCACCGTGAAGGAACTTCTCAACTTCTTTATAGGCTGTGTTATTACTCCGGATAGTCTCTTTAATGTGATATAACCCAGTTTTGTGACATTACTTTTGTTTGATTTACTCAGAAAATCATTGTATGGTTTGGGTTTTTTTCTCTCTCTTTTTTCCTTTTCTTTTCTCCCCCAAATTCAGAGAAAAGAAGAAATGATGAAATTATAGAATTAACTGGCACTGAAAAGAGAGACTGAGATCATGAGTTACTAGACTAATTTTTCTGCTTAGAGGGTATAATTCAGTGATATTTTTATAAATGTGATGCAAGCTGTGGCTTTTGTGAAAAATCAGGGCTATATTATTATATATATATATAAAAAGCAGGGGTAGATCATAACTACTCATCAGCAAGATGGCCCTACTCTTATTGGTAGGATTTATGTAATTTCAAGAATTCTAATTCCTGAGAGATATTTATTTATAAAATATTTAGCTGGAAAATAAAACATAAGATGAAACCAGGACAATTACACAAATGAGAGCATTTACCTATCTCTGTCTTTAAATGTCAAGAGCAATAGAAAATCTCTAGAACACTAGTGTATGGTCTAATCAGAATGCTGGGCTTTGCTGTAGAAAACCTGATTTGCTTGTGGGACCTTTAAATATATGGTTTAACATCTTTTTATTTTTATTTGACTTTATGTTAATTTGGTCAACAGTTAACCATGTCAGAATTGAAAAACCCAACTTTTAAAGTAATAAATGGTAACATATTTTTGAAGCAAGATAAGGGTTGGTTGCTTTGACCTCTTGAGATGGTCTTATACCTCTGGGTGGGTGGTGGGGGGTAGCTGCTAACATCCTAGAATATATTCATCTCATAAAATACCTGAGTTTATTGAGTTTAAATACTGACCAACTTAGAAATTTTGAATGAATTACCCAATTTCTTTGAATCTCTGTAAAAAGAAAACAATAACTCACCTAGTGACCATGTGATTAAAATTGTTATAGGTAGAAGCAGTTGTGACCGCTTCCCCCCAAATAACTGAGCTGCTGGGAAATCAACTCAAGTAAGTCTTTAATGTGATTCCTCCAATTAACACATGTAACAAACAGTAATATTAGTTCGTACAACTTTAAAACTAGGGAAGGCAAGCATATTGTTTATTCCAATACATCTTTTCTACTCAATTCTGGAACATACAAAGGTACCATGACTGATTCTCTGGTGATGCCAGTGCACATATTACCACTGTCTGTGTTAATGTTGCATAATAGTTAACACACTCAGACTCTGGAATTGGATTTACCTGGATTCTAATCCTGGCTCTACCACCTGTGAACCAAGAAAACTTGAAACCACTTAACTTCTCTAAGCCTCTGCATTCTGATTTGTCAAACATTTGTAATAATAGCATCTACTTCATAGAGTTTTAAAGAGGATGATAATGCATATAAATGTTTAATAAAGAAATTGGCACCCATATAAATGTTTAATGAAGAAATTGGCACCTAATAAACATCGAATAGGTACTGGCTATTATTACTACTACCATTCCTTAGACTGTTCGCTCAGTTTTGAATGTATTAGCAGTCCCATCGCTGACCATTGCAGTGGCTTCTCCTCTTATTTTTTTCCTAGGTTTATTGAGATATAATTGACAATTGAAGATTGTGTATATTTAGGGTGTACAATCTGATAATTTGATATACATACATATTGTGAAATAATCCCAAATAAAAGTAATTAACATATCCATCACTTACATAGCTACTTTTTTTCCTTTTATTCTTTTTTTTGTGTGTTGAGAATACTAACAATTTATTCTCTCAGCAAATCTAATTGTACAATACAGTAGTGTTATAGTCACATTGCTGTATTAGATCTCCACAGAACTCTTTTCACCTTGCAAAACTGAAACTATGCCCATTAAACAAAAATCTATTTCCTTTCCCCTCAGCCCCTGGCATCCACTGTTCTATTCTCTGCTTCTATGAGTGACAATTTTAGATTCCACATATTAGTGAGATTGTGCAGTATTTATCTTTAAGCATCTTATTTCTTGAAATGTATTCTTATCTGCTTATTTGATGATGTGTTGGTTCTTTCTCAGTTCCAGAGCTGTTTTGCATAGTTGTTAATATTTTAGGAGAAATTTCACTTTCTTTATTTACAAAATATGGATAACAATAATATATGTCAATGCACACAAAGTAGGTATTCAACAAATGTTAGCAAATAAAATTATAAAATATGTCAATATATGCTTGTGCTTAATTTCCTGATAAATATTGCCAATTTTTTCAAAATGTGCATCACATTCTACTTATGCAAAATGTTATAAAACATTTTAATTGCTGACAAAATACTAGAAAAAAAGGTATATGTTAATTTCTGTTTGCATTTCCATTAATGTAACTGATGTTTAACATCTTTCCACATGATTATATATATATATATATATATATATATATATATATATATAATGTTTATATATATATATATATAAACATTGTTCAGATCTTTTGCATAAAGATTTTTAGGAGATATTTATATATTATGAAAATTGGTCTTTTTTTTTATATTCTTTAGAAATTGAGAAACTTTGGCTTTCCTCTTCCTTTTCATCCCTCAGTGTTTTATATGTCTTTTAACGTTAATTATATTACCTATGTTTTAGAAAAAAATGTGTATTTTTATGAAATCAAATTTATCCTTTTTTTATGGTTTGTGGGTTTTGTATAATACTCAGGAAAACCTTTGTCATTATTCTTATGCTTGTGTAGTTTTATTTCTTACAATTACATCTTTGAACCACTACAAAAAAAGTCCAAAAAACATAAAACAAGAGGAACTAAATTTCTTATAATTTTCCAAATCAAACTAATAGGGTTTTATTATGTTTCTCTTTCACTATAATGGCAAGTTAAAAAAAAAACCCAAATGTCAAATAGTGTGGGAAAGTGTATGGATTTACAACAGTCTCCCTTATCCTTGGTTTTGCTTTCAGTTACCCATGGTCAATGTGGTTTCAGTTACCCGTGGTCAACTGTGATCCAATAATATTAAATGGAAAAGAAATTCTTTGAGGCATTCAATTTTAATTTGATAAAATTGGTGAAGTAGAGAATCCAACATATTTTCCAGTTGTCTGCCCATTTGTTAAAATACCATTTATAGAATCATTAATCTTTATCCCAGTGGTATATAATCTTGTATACTTATTCCTGTTTGGATTTATTTATGGCCTCTCTATTCTGTTCTATTTATCTCTCTACATATGTAGAAGTATTTCTAAAAGAATGTGCACAAATTCAGGTAAAATATCATAATTTTAATTTCTGTTGTTTGAAAATGTATTATAATAACCAATTATTCTTATCTTCTATATTTTTCTCAAAAATGTGCTTGCTAGTCTCATGGTTTCTTTTTTTTTTAATTGAATTTAAGAATCAGCTTACAGTGGTGACAGTGAAATCCTGTTCCTGGTAATACATATATGTGTGTATGTGCATGTGTGTGTGTGTGTATCCTTTTCAGTATCTGTGGAGATAATCATGTGACTCATCTCTTTAAATATATTAATATAAAATTTTTATTAATAGGTTTTTAATAATGAAACATTCTCACATTTGTGATATGAACCCCTTATCATGGTGAGTTAATCTTTTTAATGTGCTATTTCCATTCTATTCTCTAATATTTTCTTAAGTATTTTGTATCAATGTTAGTAAATGATAATTTCCTATAATTTTCATTCTTTCTGATATCTCTTGTTATATATGTTATGCTAAATTCATAAAAAATTGAATTATTTTCTATTTTCTTTTTAAAATTAATTTACTTCTTTAATTGAACAAATGATTTAAAATTTTCCCCCATTTACATTTCCCCTCCCCCTATATTTTCTTGAAAAGTTTAAAAATGGGAACTATTTTTTCTTGAAAGTTTGGTAGAAGTACCCTGTAAAACAGGTTATTCCTGGTAGAGTTTCATGGGGAACAGTTTCTTGATCATTTTCTTTATTTGTTTTTATGTTAATTGATATGTTTTGATTTTCTAATTCACTAAAAGTAATATTTGATAATTCATATTCTTTCAGGAAATCATCTATTCCATCTAAACTTTATATCATCTCTTTGATGTTTGTGATTTGCTACTTTGTTTCTAGGTATAGATTTGTTTTATTTATTCTGCTCTCTACTTAATATGCTCATTCAATCAGAAGATTCATACCTGTCTTAAATTTTGAAAAATTATGTCATTTTCTCCTCATGTATAGCCTCTTCCATATTTTGTCTTCTATTTTGAACATTTATTGAATAATATCATTTTTATATCCATGTCTATCTGTCTGTCTAACTATCTGTATTGTAGTCTGGGTAATTTTATTAGCCAGACTTTTTATCATGTGTTTCCCTTCATTCAACTACACAGTAATGTGATCAATATAAATCACTGACTTTTAGAAAATCTTTGTCATTTTATTCTATGCTATCTTTGAATATTTTAAAGATGTTTCTTTAAAGTCTCTATAAAAATGTCCTCTTGTTTTTAGTTTTTATGGTGTAAGTTATTATATTGGTTGAGTATCCTCATGATTGTAACAGTTGACTGAACACATCTTTAGTGATGATTGTTTGTAGGAGGAGTTCAAGTTCTCTGGAAGTATTCCTACAGGGTAGTTTCATATTTGCCTACTGTAGAAAGACCCCATGCACATTATAAGAACCTGATTAGCTTTCCCTTTCAATCTGAACTTGAAATCATACATGAAGGTGGTACAGATTTGAAACTCACACAAATATATGGAAAAGGTAATTGCTGGAACATTTTATGTAATTGACTCTTTATGTTCTTAGCCTTAGGCTGTAGGAAGCATCTCTGCTTGATTCTGGCTGGCAGGTAGAGTTTTTCTGTACCCTGTTTCTGAGACTATGATTATTGTTGGTACTCTAGTTCCAAGTTGCTAGGCTTACAGAATCTGTGACCAAGACATCCAATCCCTCCTGGGGTATATGAAAGCCTTTATCTCACTTGGTGCTCCTGAAAGTTATCTGTGCATCAATTTCTTATTTGTACTTTGAATTGCATGTGAGGGTTTTCATATTTCTCATTTTGAGTTTTACAACATATCATACTTTTTTTCTTTTAAAATATTTTTTTTTCAGTATTCTGGAATTCTGAGAATGAGAAGGTGGTTTCTTCCCTATTAAACACCAAAACACATATTGACCAGGATTAGATTTGCAATCGGAAAGCTGAGTTCAGCGTAAAATGTGGTTCTGGTTTTGAATGCATCTCTGTGTATTTAGGTCTCAGAGTCATCAACTACAAAATTAAGTCTTAGGTGTTTTGGTTCTGAAGACCAGTTTGGCATAAACATTTGTGTGATATGACCTCCTATGCAGATTTTTATAGCCCTTTTCTCAGTGAGCCCCTTTGAGAGAACCTTTTCCTTTTGATGAATGCTTCTAGTGCCAGCTCATGCATCTGTAAGAAAAAAAAAACAGACTAAACACTCTGTTATTATTCACACTGCAGGAAACCCTGAGAAGAGCTGAATGAAAGGAACAGCAGCCTAAAATTAAAGATCCATTTGGTGTGCATGGTGTGTTTTAACTTGTATTTTTGTAAAGTCAATGGCTAATATTTTATACAATGGTACAAATATAGAAAAAACTTGAAATTAGTATAAATCAAAATGGTAAAAAGCCATTCATAAATCCAGAGACTCAATACATAATGAAGATACTTCAATAGTTTATAAAAGGGGCCACTCTGATGTTTCTAGGTACCATCTTTTATGCCACTATTGGGCTTATGGATGCTCTATACCAGTGTTAGAAATAATCTCTGATAGCTTTTCAGGCACTAATCTTAGCTCCTTGATTATCTTCTTTTCTATGGGTTGTCAAGGTTTGGGTTGGGTGAAGAAACAATAAGGGAAGATTGTAAATTTACACTTTACTAATACTTTTGAATGTCAAGTTTTCTGCATAAAACAGTAATAGCCTAATTTTTTTTTTATGGGTGGCAAAATGATAAAAATAAGATGTTAGATGACTCAAGATTATACTGAAAAAAATAGACTAGGACAGTAATAATAATAGTAATAACAGTACATTAACTGAAGCTTCCTGAGTATCAGACATTGTTCTAAGTGCTGAATCCTCACAATACTTAATCCTTACAACAACCCTGAACATGCTGAGAATAGAATAATGTTCAAAGTAGAGTGTAGAGAGACCACAAGCAGGGCCAGATCATGGAGGGCCTCATGTTTGCTGGGGACCTGGGATTTTGTCTTCTAAAGCAGGAACAGGAAAACACTTTTTTAAAAGAGCCAGATAGTAAATATTTTTGGTTTTGTGGGCCGTATAGTCTTCATTGCAGCTACTCAGCTCTGCTGCTGTAGCACAAAAGTAGCCACAGACAATATGTAAAAAAGGGGCATGCTGTACTAGTAAAATTTTATTTACAAAAACAGGTGGCACATGAGAAGAATTTAGCCAGTGGCCTTTTATTTGCTGACCCCTATTCTGGAAAATTGTAGACCACTAAACCTTAAAAGCAAATAAAGCATGAGGCATGCATTGCTCCTTCAAAGAGAGGATGTTCCCACCTGATGTTAAATACAAATAAATTGGGGGAAATATAATTTTTTCCCCCCACTCCATCAAGAAATAATTATTCCATGGAAGTTATCACCAGGGCCTTTTTCTTTATAGAGTTACCATAGATCCCTGGTTTGTCTGGGATAGGCTGCTTTATACCTGTTGCTCAGGATTATAACTAATAGCAATTCCTTTCACCTCAAACGTTTCCTTGTTTGGAGAAGTTATATATGATTGCCGTATTTTAGAACTTCCACATAAGGATAGGCATTGGGCCTCATCTTTAGTAGATGATGTGATAAGTAAGAGTGATGGATAAGAAGTACAACATCTGGAACAGAGTCCCAGCTCTATTTCTTATTGGCTGTCTTAGGCTAATTGCTTAGCTCTCTAAGTCAAGATTTCTTTCATTGAAAATTAAGAGTAATAGTTTCTTCCTATATTATAGAGCTATGTGAAAATAAGATAATGATATTTGTAAAAGTTAATGAGGCAAATGATTAATAATATGCAATACAAGTGGAAGAGAGGCAGAATTGTAGGATGGGGAGGGCTCTGGACCCAGACAGAGAGCTTTTCACCCAGTCCCCACCATGCACTGTCCATGAACCTTGCAAGAATCACAGCTTCTCTCTAACTTTGGAACCTCACTGGAGCTTATAATACCACCTCCTCAGAGTCACTGTAATTGTTAAAGGTGAGGTTTATAAACTATTAAGGACAGTGCCTGACACATAATTAGCACTTAGTAAAATGCAATTATTATTTTTCAAATAATATGTGCTATGTCAAAGCTATTATTTATATTTATTTTGATGCATGCCTCAAATAATTTATCCCCATTTGCCTCTTATAGTGTCAAAACAATTTTTTAAACTGCTCTCTAAACCACCATTGACTCAGCTGCATTCCAAAATTTTGATGATGATATTGATGATGATGATGATGATGTTGATGATGATGATAGTTATGTATTGAGTAATTTTTAGGCATTTCTGCATGGAGCATATATCCTGTTAGGTCAAATGGAGCTGGCTAATGCTAACTTCATCTGACTCTTGAAGCTCTGATGCACTTTGGAATCCCTGATTTCTGGGATCATTTTTGTGTCATGGTGGAGCTCCCCATGGTTTTTCTTCAAAGGCCAGATGAGATCACATCCTGAGGAAGTAGGGCTGTGAACACCATGTTATTTCTCTCCTAATGCTTTGCCTATACCCTTCTATCATGTTTGCTTGAAGACCTGAAAATAATTGGTTGAAACTGCTACTCACTTTTAGCCTTTTATCCAAGTTTGACAAGTATGTTGCTCTAAATAACATGCACTATAAATAGCTCGAATCTAATAAGCAGTCTTTTTGGACATGTGAGCCATTGTCCTTCCTTCCTTGAGAAGGAAATTACAATTTTCCAAGATTCTCCTTCCATTTCTATAGAATGTGGGTGCTAATTTGAAAGTGGTTTTACAAAATGGAAGCAAACAGGCTAATTAGAAATATTTATGGGCCTGTTAGTGAATATGTGTCTAATTGAAATAATGAGACTCTCCCAGAAGGAGAGAACATTACTTTGGTTGTAGGAATAATTAGCTTGTTCTGTTAACATTGAAATAGGATAAAACCTTTACTCTTCTGATCAGATGGCTTTTTCCTTGATCAGACCAAGATGTTTCCAGTGGGACTCATTAGTATTTTTATTATTTAATTTTTATTATTTTATCAAAGCTAGACTTGCACATTTCTTTCACCTCTGAGATACTCACTTTTAACTTTTTTAGTTGAATATTTTCTCATTTACCTCCATACCTCTAAGTAATAAGATTACTCTTTTTACTAAGTTCTTTAAGTTTTTATTTTTGATCAAAGTTACATATCTGTATAGAGTTAAAAAAGTCAAATTAAAAAAGTAAACGTTGCTTGCTAGCAAAAACCAGAATACCTATGTCATACCCCTCCTTTTTATTTAATTCCATAATTTTATTTGACATGATATTATTGCTACTTTTTGGCTTTTGGGTTTAAACATTATCTTTTGACTTTGCACTCTGAAAGATGAGAATTTAGTTTCTTTTATACATTTGCCAATAGTTCCATCCTATATATATATGTCCTTCCTGTTTCCCTTGCCATTCAATATAGTTTTATCATAATTTTGAATATATCAGTATTCTGCCCTTACATTATCATGACTATATTGAAACTATTCATGGCTGAGCCACATAATATACTTAGATTATTTTGGCAACCCTATACAACATTTTTAAACAAGCTTTAGATTACCTTACACATACTTTTGCTTAATTTTTTTTGGATTTACAACCAATTCCATTTCAAACTCTCTCATACCAATATGTAAAACTGTGCTAGATATGGTCTTTCACATTTGGTATTCTTTTGATTTATCTTCTGGAAGAAACATTTTCTAGAGCTCACTGGTATGTCCTCATCAGAATTAATTTCTCTCTATTTCTAGCATCATCTAGAGATTTTACTTCACTTCCCTCATTTCTACCTTTGCTTTTCTCATGTATTAAATCCCCTGTTTCCTAGACCCTCGTCTTCCTCTTTATTTATTATCACCTCATTTTGATTGAGTATATCCTCAGTAGCTTCCTAAGAAATATAGAAAACTATATGAAAGATAAATTATTTGATATCTTTATGCCTGATAATGTACTTATTTTGTTCTTGCACTTAATAAAATATTGGCCAGTTCAAAATTCTCAGAAACAAATTTTTTTCAGAATTTTAGAAAATGTCTTATTATGAAAATATCTGAACACATAAAAAAGCAGATTTCAGAGAAATTCTATCTGCTCATCAAAAACTACCAGCTTCAACACCTATTAACATTTTGTCTACTTGTTTCATTTATTCCTCCACCTACCTTTTTGTTTGCTTTGCTGGAGCATTTTAAAACAAATCGCAGGCATCACCTCATTCCACCTCTAACTGATTTGTAATAATTTTTCAAAATAAAATAAATGGCATTATTCTACATAAGCACAATGCCATTGTCACACCTAACAAAATTAACAATAATTCTTTTACATCACCCCAAAATAAGTCTATATTTAATTTTCTCTGATTGTAAAGGAGTCAAAAAAATAATTTCTTTTACCTTTCTCAGTTTTCTGGCTGGCCTAATAATCAGATTAACAAGAGACAGATTAACAAGAGAAAATGTCCAAAATTTACTATGGGTGCACATATGGGACACATTGGGAGGCTGAGGCTTTTATGTCATGCTGTAGTTAAGGAGAAAGCAGAAGTGGGGGGCTGGATTGTGATTTGGAACTTCAAAGGGCAGGAAAGTCAATTCACATGGAGATAGAAAAACAATTATTTGGTAAATAAAAATTTGCTGGGTCAGTCTTTAACAATGGAACACAGAGAGAGCTTTGAACTAATGGGCCTTTTTTGGTTCCTCTCTATCATATACTAATTTATATTAATCTACAGTTGTCTGTGGTGCTATCTCCTGTCCTCTACCTAAATTCATTTTAGGCAGTTAGGGGGAAGGTCAAAAGTTTTTCCTAAGTCTTTTATTTCTTACAAATAACCTACTTCAAATAGTCAACATCTCAAGTCGGCATATTCTGTGGTGGCAAATTCTGCCTCCTTTCTATTGTCTATAAATATTTTTTATTGATGCTTTATTTGGATTAAAATCCAAAAAATTTTTACTCACTGTATTTGGTTGTTATATTTTTTAAAGTCTCTTTTGATCCCCAAAGTCTCCTCCCATATTCCTACCTACCCTCCTCCCCCATCATACCATGCACAGGAGTCAGAGAAACTGCCCTTTTCACATTTACATCCAGGAAGACTATCTGTAATCTCAGCCATGAGCTGAGGATCAGCTGTTGCCTTCAGTTCTACCACCCAGCTGCAAGTCAGAATGGGACTTCCGCCCCAAACTGAGTCCTTCCCTACACTCCTTCTGCCCCCTAGCAAATTGTTCTCCTGCTGTTATTTCCAGCTCCAAGCTTCCATGTACCTGAATCTTGTCCTGTTTTTATATTTTAAGTTTAGTAATCATAGCCACTTCAGCTACTAGGTAAAATAAGGCAAATTTCATTGTGTCTGACTGATTTTCAAATGAGGTAGAAAAAATTAAATTATGGTCATCTGTAGAGAAGTGAATGAGAAATAATGATTTGAATGCACGTTGTAACATCACGGCAGCACAGAGTTCTCTGGATATCCCACCCCCTGCCCCCAGATGAAAGAATTATTTATCTTTATTCTCTACCCAAGCCACCAAAAGCCAATATCCAGGGTGTTACAGGCAAGGGTTACTTTTATAAACCAAGGAATGCTAGAGAAGGCATCTGAGGAGCTCATCGAGATGGTTTTTCAACTTTTTTTTTGACAGCTTTAAAGGGCCCTTTAAAATTGCCAGGAGAGTAGATTCATATTTTTATCATTCCACCTGCATAGCATTTTCGACACATTTATATTCCTGAAAGCATAATAATACATAACATTTAGCATTTAATTTATGACTCCTGCCACATCTGGTATAAAACTCCTTCTGAAGCAATAAATCAACCTCTTCATGTCAAATTGCCATTCATTCTTTGACCTCCTCTATAATTTATGGTTTGTGAGTGCAAAATGGGAGAAGCAGCTTAAATCAAGTGGATTTTAATTAACAATCTTAGAAAATTCAGAAGAATATTTGCAATTTATTCATGAGTGGAAAGGACTTTGTTGCTAGAAAGAAGGAAAAAAAGCAGCTCATTTCCATGGGTAAAAATTGATGTCTATTCTGGGTGCTTCAAAATCATAACATGAAGATTTTTCTCCACTTTGAGTTAGGAACGACAAAGCGATTCTGATAGAAAAAGCGGTCTAAGCTCCTAGGACAGAATCAATTTTCTAGGAGAAATTTTGAGGGAAAAGAGTAGGGGGAGACATTTAACCATCTTCTGCTTAGTGCAGCCTTTCACAGAGTTGCCTGGCTGCTGACATGGTGCCTTCATGTCAAACAATTTTATTTCTAAGCTTTTCACAGTGTGTCCTAAGTAGCTTCTATTAGCATTGTCCTGTCTGTTTCCTTGGCAACAGAGCTGGTCAATTTAGACACCATTTAAGAGCAGTGGAAAAAGCCACAGCCAGCAGTGTGATGGGCAAAATTACACAGAACAAGCTGAATACAATCCTCACCGGAGGAGATGCATTTTCTTCCAGGGCTTATTTTATTTTAATTAAAATAGAAAACCTCTTTTAAACAAGGCCCTAGATTAAGCACAGACCAGAATAATCTATTCTTCAACCACTGCAGCTGCATTCCTTAATGTTATCTCTTTAACCTTAATGGATTGCTTGTACTTTTTCAAATAAACAAGGAGGGAAAACCTAGGGGCAATATGGTAGCTTCTTATTATCCATCTGTAGAGTAAATATAGAATGGAGAGAGACAACTCTCTTCGTGTCTGGATCTGTGTTTAAATGGAGCACAAGCAGATCTCCAGCTGTACATACAATGATTACAGTTAATCTTGGATGAGAAAATAAACTTTTATTTTGAATATCATAGGGGGTCTCATTGGCCATTTACTTCATTTTACTGGTTGTGGTGACTTTATGTAGCCACCCCCCCCCCCCCAATAAGTTTGTATAGATCATTTTGAACATGGAACCAAGTAGAATTCTGGAATTTTCAGCATTGAGTACTTTGCACTTGCTGTTGCATTCACCATTATTTGTGTGTGTGTGGTGGGGGCAAGATAAAGCCTAATCAGGGGTAGGGAAGATATTTTCTCCCAGTATAGAATATGTTAAAAATTTCTTGTCCTCTGGGATAAAAATAACATATTCACAGACTTCTAAAGTCTATTCTTACACTGACATTTCATGATCCTGTCTCTGAAAATAGACAAATGTATGTTTCCCAAAGTAGCCCAGGAATTATGGAAAGAAAATACCCCTGAACTTTATTTTCCATTTGGGAATACCCTTCACCTTTGTTTTTTAGGGGTGAAATACAAAAATATTCATTTCCAAGATTTTTTTGATTCCTCTCTTTATCAACAAATAAAATAAATGACTCTGTGTTCATGAAACTTCTTGATCAAATATAACTATCAAATGTAAGGATCATAGAGTTTCTGTGATTTCTCTGCATTTTTTTTTCATGGTAAGGATCAGCTTGAATTACATTTCCCATTGAAAGAATTACTGGAGTCTTAAAACCGTTCTAATCAGTACCTCTATGGCTAGATAACAAAGATGCCAATTAATGTTGGTTGTAAAGGGAACAGCAGGGCTCATAAGTCATTTTCCCATATGGTACACAAGAACAATTAGATACATAGGCTGACATTTCATCTGTGGTATTTACATAATGCACAATATGGTGATTGATAGGAAGGAGGAACACAGATGTGACAGACTGACAGAGGATAAGGGCAGATGTCATCCATCTTTTTCATTATGATGACTATTTTAACGAATAGACCAACTCATGTCTGCAGTCCATTAAATCATTTGACAGTCTAAACATCTGGAGAATAGCCCTGGGAATTGGGTTTGTGAGGTGAGGGCTCTTTGGCTGACGGGGGGGGGATGTGGGGCTCTTCTGGGGCTGCTGATTCTGGGGAGAATCACAAGCTGCCCATCACAGGAGACCCTGGTTTTTCTTGACTCCAAGGCCCAGCTTATGGAATAGATATGTGCCACCAACATGGCTTCCAGCTGAGAGTCCTTATCTGTCTTTTTGCATTCTTTCAGAATTCTTCTCTCTAGTGTCTGGCATCTCTTGGTTTCCTGAGTTCTGAACTTCATCATTGAATAACCTTGAGCAAATGACAACCTTCCTTCCCTCCTGTTTTCTCATCTGTGAAATGAGGATCCATCCAACTCCCAGTTCCCTCTCCCAGTGGAATAACTTTCTGAAAAGCATTTTGCTCTCCATAGGGAAAGGTGATATATAGTGACACAGAATTATATTTGATTCTGTGCCAGCCACAAGTTCAATTTGTTGGTCCCAGCCTGACTCCATAAACAACCTAAGTGTTTCCCGGTGTGTGCAAATAGTAACACCAGAGAGGGAAAACTGTTTAAATTTCAAAGTTAGGAACACTCAATGTCGTTTTTCTCATGTCCTTATCCCTCTAGAACAGGGTTTCTTACCTTTGGGACTGCTGGCACTTGGGGATGGATAATTCTTTGTTGTGAGGAGCTGTTCTGTACAATACGGATTGTTTACTAGATGCTGGTATTACTCTTCCCTCATTTCCCAAGTCACAAAGAACAAAAAGGTCTCCAGACTTTGCCCAATATCCTCTGGGGTACAAAACTGCTCCCAGGTGAGAAACCTGCTCTAAAATGCTCTTGGGTAGTCATCCTAGCAACTTGAGGTATGGTTTGTGCTTGAATGTGGCTAGCCTGGTGCTTATATAAACTAGCTGGTAACCTTCCAGATCTGAAGCAAATCCAAGGAAAAAGAAAAAAGCTGACAGCTCCTTTTTATATTTGAGTACAGCTACTAGATCATAGTATCCTGGCAATTTTTTTTTTTTCTGACTAGATTGTTGCTGTCTCTCACAGTGGTGAGGACAAACTGGGGATGCTATCCTCTGTATCCTGAGCTTTACTTAGCAAAGACTAAGGGAACTGTTAGGTTTATTTGTAGTCTATGGATTGAAAAGCAGGCATGTAGTCTTGCTGTATGAGATACAGTCTCTTCCACTAATGATGTTATATATTTTCTTGGAAAAGCTTCCTACTTCTCAGTTGCAACCATTAGCTGGTTTTGTATCCAACAAGCATACCCATTGAGTCTTCCCTTTTTCAGGGTGTGGTAGAAAATCTTTCACTGTGCCGGGTCTGCATAGTTTATAAACATGATGTAATCATTGTAATTAAGTCATAAAACAATCAGGAAGGACCCTGGGGAAATAACTAAGAGATGAAATATTGTATCTACCATAGGAGGTCAAAGAACAGATAGGTATTTGGAGATTTGGTTAATTATTCTATCTGCTAACTGAAAATTCTGGGCATAGCTTTTAAAAAGCAAAATAAATGTTATTGGAAAAGGATTTCTTTTCTAAAAGAAATTGTATTTATAAATTTAAAATTCTTTTCTATTCCTCAAAGAAAATGTCATTGTCACAAACCCATATCCATTGAATGTTATTTTCTGTAGTGTAATTTATCAGATACCTTACCTAACTGGAATTTAACTTACAGCTAGCTTCACTTTTCCAGGAAACAGTTGCAAAATCAGGAGGTAAAAATTAAAAAAAAAATTCTCCTGACAATCAGAAGAGATTCCAAAAATCCATGTACTAGGTTTGTGTCAAATAAATCATTTTTTTTTAACATTCATTTCAATAGATCAATTCAAGGGCTATCAGCCCTCCAGAGAAGAAACTCAGGTCTGAGAAGCAGGTACCATGTTGTATAGGCAGAGTCTAAAGTCTCAGTGCCAGGAGTATGCTCTAGAGAGGGAATATAAGCTCGGGTGAGCATATACTCTTGCCTCTTTAAACTCTGAAGCCTATATGGAGAGAAACATGGCTGGAAGAGGGAGGAACTAAAGTCCTTCAAAGGCCAAAGCCCAGAGTAGGGACCCTTTTATCTACTTCTTTTGACAATCACCTCAGCACCAGAATCTGGTTGAAATAAGTTAAATGTCCAGTAAGTCCTCACTTAACATTTTCAAGAGGTTCAATGACTAAGTGAAATGATGTATAATGAAATCAACTTCACAATAGGCTGATATAAAGAAGAGTTAATTTTTTCAGCATCTCATCAATGTTATAAGGAAATGATGTTGAATTCAAACTGTTATTTGAGGACCAGCTGTAGTTTGGCTTGAGTTAAATGAGTTACCATACACTAACCATGAAGAAGAGTATCTGGCACATGTAAGCACTCTGTAGGTAATATATATATACACTGTTATTAGTGTTGAGAAAATCAACCCAGATTTTGGCTCATAATATATTTTGTGTATATTTAAAAAAAAAATGTAGATTGCTTGAAAAAAAAGAAAAAAATTTTTTTTTAATTTCTAGCACTGTTATCTCCAGATTGTTGTTCCATTGTCATAATATAGCATTTAAATGGTTCTGTGAATTTTGAGGGTTGCATTTATAGGCTTGGTGGCATACTGATAAATTGCTGAGGGCTGATGCTTACCTCTGTGGTTTGTCACACGAGGTCTCTGGATTAGTGTTTATGTCAGTTGGTTCATGGTGGCCTTCACCTTACATTGGTCTTGTTTTTACCACCTTACAAATATTTAGTTTGGTCAGGTGAAGACATTGATGACATTGTGGACAAAACAGTCTATATTCAGCAACACCGCTAGAAAAACATACTTAAAGTATGTTCTTTAAGTGGTTGGTCATTCGTTTACTTCTTAAAGATTGACTATGACTTTGACCTTCTCTCGGTTTTTGGTCATGTGTTTCTTGATCAGACTTCACTTTCAGAGGAATTGATGACTTGCTTATTATTTATTTTTAAATTCTTTTAAAAATTAAAAATTCTATCTATATGAGTTACTGATTCTATTATTCTTAGTAATCTGCTTTGGGAATCCTTTAAGAATATTGCTATGTCAAAACAAATGATAAATTGGCTTACAAAACTTTAAAAGTGATGTGGCAACATTTTCCCTCTTAATCACCTTTGCATCATTGAACTCCACATGCATCCAGTGTGGGACGACTCTGGATCTCTCTGAGATAACAAATCAAGGTGTCAAGTCAGACTCCTTTATTACTTTTGAATGCCAGCAATTCTGTCCAAAAGTTCTAAAATAGCAAGGGGCTCCAGAATGAATCATCTCAATTTATTTTAGACTTCTAGTTTCCACTGAGTAATTTTTATAGTTCGATTCATCTAGTTGGGGAAAAGTCTGTGATGAATCAGAGTCAGAAACTTGATAATGAAAAGAATGACTTGGTAAAAGCAAACTCTTTAATTTTAGTAACAAGGTCAGCTTTTATCATTGGGCTAAACTTGTTGCCATTCATACAGTAAGAGGCTGGATGCCTATCTGAGAGAGCGTATCTGTAGTCAACAGCTGCTGGATTTACTTTATGCCATGTTGATCCCTTTAATGTTAACGGAATTAGTTCTCTAGAAAGATACCTGTGTAGCAGCATATAAAATGGATTCAAAACATGAACATATTTTTTTCTAAGATAATTAGGTCATTTGGTAGGGAAATAACTTGGTTTGTTTTTCCTGTCCTTGATTTATTCCTCTTTAAACTGGTACTGCCTTTCTCCTCACTCAGTAATAAATCTCTTTGTTTCCTACAAAGGAGAATAAATAAACCCTTCCTTTCTACTCACAGAAAATCCTACTGTTTATGTGTATGTTTCTTACTCGTTTTTATTTGTGATGAATTCGTGATTAGAAAGAACCCCCTTTTGCCCTGTTCTGTTAGTTACCTGAAGGGGAGCCAAGAGTTCACTCATGTAAGCATGTAGAAGACGGTCATATATTTTTTAATACCTCTATTTCATAGGAATATTGATACAATGATCATTCTCAGTTGTTCCTCTGGAAAATGGTCACTTTTAAAAACCTCACATAATATGACAGTCTCTTGAGATTAGAAATTAAACTGAAGCTCTTGACTCAGAAATAAAACTGACTCAGAAAAAAATTTGTTAGGTAACTAGAATCTTTCTTTGGAGAGATGATCTCCTTTTGGAGGGTAGTGTCTTGTTCTCTTGTGCTGCCCAGACACCGAAATATCCCAGAATCCTGAATTTTTCCTTTTTCTTCAAAGTCCTCTTTGAACTCATATCTATCTTATTACCTATTCCCTCAGTACTGATCTTTGTTTTCAAAGGTGCCAGCCATCTAAACTGAGAAATTATGCGACAGAATGTAGAGCTGAGAAAACTCATAAGGAATCCTTGGCCCACCCCCTCACTGTATAGAAGAAGGAATCGATTTCAAAAGAAATTAAAGATTGTGGCCAAGACTGCATGACTATTAGAGAAGACCCTGGCACTGGAGCCTGGGTCTGGGCCTGTGTCCTTTTCATGGACCCTTTAGCCTTTCTGATTAGCCCATGGCTGCTAAGAGTTCCCTTCCTAAGGACATTTATATTTTAGGAGGGGGAATTCCAGACAACACATTCCCAGAAGCTGAAAAAAGATCCTAAAGGCAAGAACAGAGAGACAGCAGAAGGCTGGTGCAGGTAGTATTTTAGGAAAAAACAGTCTAATTTAGGTATTTTGGAGAACAGGCTTTTAGAGGCCTTCAAATTCACACTTCTTGGAGACTGTACCTTCTGCCTAACACCAAGGTCGGCCACAGAAAAATGCTCCTTAGTTCTTTTGTCTGTAATAAGCTTTGTGGAAACTGTCCACCCAGTTTTCTTCCAATTAAATAATTATGATCTTTTACCTTAATTTTCTGGTAATTAAAATTGAAGAAAACAACATTTTCTTTTCAAATTTCCTTTTTAAATTTTCTTTATTTCTGAAAATATTTATTCATTAAAAATATGTATTCTTTGTAGAAAATTTGAAAAGTACAGAAGAGTTGAAAGAAAAAAAGGCATCACTCACTTCTCTATTGAAGCCAATCACTGTTAGCACTGCTATTTTTCCTTTTTGTTTTATTCTTCTTCCTTTTCCAAGTTAAAAAGTAATGGCAGTGTTTTCCTTTTTATTTCTTTTTCTTTTCTTGACACCACTTTTTTCTGTGTATAAAAGTAATACATGCCTGTTAAAGAAAAATTGGATAATGCAGACAAGCGTAAGGAAGAAGTTATATCATTAATGAGCTTGCACCTAGAGCTAGCCTAAGTGACCCATATCTTTCCAACCTCTTAACAAAAGTATTCATATTTTCTTATTTCATTTCTTAATCATAAATTAACCAGTATAAAGCAAAAAAAAAAAAAAAAAAAAAAAAAAAAGGAGTTACTGACCTTTTTCACTTGGGTAAAATGAAGACCTTTCAATAAGTTGTTAAAATTTGTTTCGATTTGAAATAAGGTTGGATACAGGTGAGCTCTCTTTTCAAAAGAATTCAGTCCAGACTTTACACTAGTTCACATTTTAAAGCTTATGATGAAACATTAGGAACACAGGAGAGGTGCATTCTAAAATGTCAAGAGTAATCATATCTTCCTTCAGCTAGGATTTTTTCTATCCTTTTTGGAATGCCCAGAAACAAGCTAACAAAGCCTGTGGTTATAGGCAGGACCCTCAGTAATGTATAACATGAAGAGATCTCTTATAGAAATGATGCTCATAGCTTGAGTGCACTCCAAAGACTAGCCTATGCTACTAGCTGTCTCTGAGGGAGCACACTCTATTGTCACCTCCGAAACA
The DNA here is from genome assembly GCA_030015415.1 of Cynopterus sphinx. Taxonomy (NCBI): domain Eukaryota; kingdom Metazoa; phylum Chordata; class Mammalia; order Chiroptera; family Pteropodidae; genus Cynopterus; species Cynopterus sphinx. The sequence continues at coordinate 64,589,451 of CM057387.1, read as the reverse complement.
CTAATATCTTAAGTGTTCCCTCACTTTCTTCCTGCCTGCCTCTCTTCCTTCCAACTAAGGGGGCAAAGGACATTCTGATAACACAATCTCTCTGATGAGGCCAGACTGATTGGCTCATTGATCGATATCTCTCGCTTAGCTTGTTTACCTCAAACTGGGATACACTTGTTTATCTAATGGAATCACTTACAACCTTCGAGACTATGTGAAATATTTCCTGCTCACATATCCCACAGTGGGGCTCTCCAATCTTTACTGCTTGTTTGGCACTGATTTTTACTGGGGTAAATAAAGCTTAGGAGGTATGGCTGGTGTCCCTATACCTGTCTTCTGTCGACAGAAAATTATAGATTCTCTGCATATTTTTTTCACACTTTACTAAATTCTCAAAGACTGAATTACATTGGAAAGGAATCTGTACTTTATCCTCTCCCCATTCAGTACCACAGGAACTTCTGCAAACTTTAACTCAACTCAGTGGCAATCAAAACTCTCATTCTTCTTTCTGTACAAATAGCTCACTAATTGCATCTTTGGCCCCAAATTGAAGGGATGCTCATTATCAGTGAGATCCCTGGGTGGGCACAGTCTGATATATCTCCCCTGGATGGGATGTCATAGGCTTTCAACTTGTCTCTGTGTTAGCAGAAGGAGTGAGCCCACTCTGACTCATGCTAGAATAATAATAACCTGTCCTGAGTCTTCTAAACAGGGAGTATATGGACTCATTGGGGGCAAGCATCATTCTCAAAACATGTCTCTTTGCCCATCATTCCTCTGACAGCCCTACCTTCTCCAATGAGTTGACTTTTTTTTCTTCTGAGTTAAGAAAGAAAACCAGTGTGGTCCGGTGTCAGTGAAAGATAAAGTGAAGGGCAACATTTTCTGACATTTGCTGCTAGGATAACCAGACGAGTGACTTAGTCTAAGTCAGTGCTGAATGTTCCTTTATTGCTAAGAAAGGTTTGACAGGTCTCAGTATATTTGACATGTACTGTCTTTGACAAATATCTCTTCTCTCCAAAAGTCAATGACATGAGCAGTCTTGGCTTTGGGTGGTTGACTTTCAACTGATCTTGCATTTCATCCTGAATATGCTTTTTTCAAGTCCATCTGTCTGTCTATCATATATCTATATCTATATCTATATCTATATCATCTATATCTATATCTATATCAGCTATCTATATCTACCTATCTATATCTATACCATCTATATCTATATCATCTATATCTATATCTATATCTATCTATATCTATATCTATCTATATATCATCTATCTCTATCTCTCTATCTCTCTCTCTATCTCTATCTCTATCTATCTCTATCTCTATCTCTATCTCTATCTATCTCTATCTCTATCTCTATCTATCATCTATATCATCTATCTATATCTATCTATATCTATATCATCTATCTATATCTATATCTATACCTATATCATCTATCTATATTTATATCATCTATATCTATATCTATATCATTTATCTCTCTCTCTATCTATCTCTGTCATCTATCTCTATCTTTATCTCTATCTCTATATCTCTATCTCTATCATCTATCTGTATCTATCATCATCTATATCTATCTGTAGCATCTATATATATATCTATCATCTATCATCTGTCATCTATCATGATCATAATCATGATTATCATCATCATCTATCTTTCTACCTTTCATCTATCTCTTCATATGTTTTTAAATCTACTACTGGATTTAGATAAATTCACCTCAAATATTAAAATATGCCAAACATGTAGTTATGATCTGAGTGCTTTTAAAAATTGTGTTCTTGTTAAATGAAGTTGAGACAGGAGCCTTAATTTCTAGTTTCATAGAACTATTAATTCATCGCTCAGGCCCTCTGTGACCTAACTTGTAAATAAAACAGATGATGCCTGCAGAATTTCTCAAGAAGAATGACATAGATGTCTGGGAGTTGTTCCTAGTCACCTGTGACTCAGATTGTGTTGGAGACCAACTGATAAAACTAGCTTCTGGATCTGTGCATGGGTGCTTTACTTAATTTTGTTTTATACTTTCTAGACACAATTTTCAGCCCTAAGTGAAAGATCAATCACTTTGAGTTCTTTAGGTTTATTTTGGTTGTGTGTTGAATTGTAAATCTCTGTTTTTATAAATACAATGAGATGGGAAGGGGGTGAGTCCATACATCACATGCCAGGATGTATGGTTAGTATATTGCCAAGTGTCTGTGAAGAAATTGATACTTAGTATCATAGAAAGCTAGGCAGAGAGGTGAGTCATTTAGTGTTTCTGATCAATCTAATCAAGTGGATATCTGCTTCATGCAGTTGCTGAGTAGCACTTCTACCTATTGCAGCAGATTCATTGCTCTTTTCAGTAGAATAGAGGTATTTGCCCTGATGATTTAGATAATTTTTTCTACTGTTCACTTTCCTGAGATAGTGCATAAGTTGTTCACCTGAAATTTAAAAAATAAAATTTAAATCTTAGTAATTATGATTTCTGTGACAAATCTAAGTTTTTATAAAGAAAATTCATTGACCGTTATTGTCAAGGGTCCTAAGACAAGGTGATTTTCATCCTTATTTATAGCAGAGATTAGGGCACTAAATTTGATAATTTCAAAAAATTTAACAGCTAAATACTTCACATACCATACAATTCACTATTTTAATTCAATGGCTTTTAATATATTTGCAGAATTGTGCCACCATCACCACAATCAGTTTTAGAACATTTTTATCACACTGAATAGAAACCCTATATCCATTAGCAGTTATTCCCCAGTTTCTCCATTCCTTCTTCTGCCCCAGACTCTGGTAACACTGATCCACTTCTTATCTCTCTGGATTTCTCTATTCTGGACATCTTCTGTAAATGGAATCATATAATAAGTGGTCTTTTGTGGGTGACTTCTTTTACATAGTGCAAAGTTTTCAAAGTTCACCTATTTTGTAGCATGTATTTATATTTTAAATTTAATCTCCATTGGCTCAATCTTGAATATTCATATTTTTAGTTTCACCTAGTCTCACAAAAATTATCTTGTCTATATTATTTTTATCTAAAATTTTTAGCTCTTTTAAAAATGTTTCAAAACATTATTTATATTGAAAGGTTTAAAACAAAAATTTAAGAAATCAGACATCCTAGAATTACCTTTACTTATTTAATACAAAAATAATAATTTTTTAGAACGTTGTGGATTTTTCTCCCATTGTCATTTTTTTCTTTTGTACTTTTATATATTCTTTTTTAACTCTGAAATTGGAATTAGAAATACATAACTTCCCAGAGGAGTGTTTGTGTACTTTGGTTACTTTAGAAGTTTCAATAGTTTAAGTTAAATGGAATACTTTTCCAAATTTGGAGAAGTTATCTCAACAGAACAGACTCCCTGAACCATTTAAAGCCTACTCACCTGAAAGATTTTGGAGGCTCTCTTTCCAAAGAAAGTAGAGGAAAAGAGATATACCAAAATCATGGTTTGGAGATGAAAATAATTTCTTCTTCTAGTGGCATATTTTTCTTTCTGTGGATTCTTTGACATTCACCTCTCACCTGGGATAGCCATGGTGCACGGACGACATGATAATCTTGACCTTAGACCTTGACTAAAGACATAAGCTATTTAGGTGTATTGCATTTCCAGTTTACTTACCCATTTTGGCAGACTTTGATGCGTATGCAACAGTGCCGTTAAATGATTATAGATAACAAATAACCAATATATTAATGTTGATAGTTTGTGAGAACAGATGCAATCTATTAATTCTTAGTTGCATTTACTTTTATTTGTGTCCTTTCCCAGGTACCAGTTGATACAGTAAATAGATGGAACTTTCTAGAAGAGAATAGAGTCTCTCTAATGGGAGTCAGACCTAACCATAGCTAAACCTGTTCTTAGATCTGTGACAAGCTGGCCAATTAAAGTGTAAATCAGAGAGACAGAAAAATCCTGATCATAAAGCCAGATAAGCTCAAAGGGGCTTTCTTTGAGATTATTACAGGATGTAGAACTGTAATTAAAATAAGGACCCAAAGTATTAGGGCCAGTTCTTAATTACATTAGCATTAGAGAAGTAATTAATAAGAATATATGCACACTGTGCAAATTATCTTGTATGTTGTGATTTAATTCACGGTGAGTCATTGTTCATGGATCCACAGAAAGCTAAATTGTATTGCTTGGTATAAAATCTAATTGGACAGTTTTAAGTTTTATGACCTCTGGCACAATGTTCTTCTAGGAAATGAAAGTGGAGTGTTCTATTACTCAGAGATCATTTTATAAGATACCAGTATAGCCTCCATATATTTATAGTGACTTTTTTCCTATGCTATCCTTATTTTCCTTCAGCACAGAATACAAAGAGAATAAATGAATCTTGCAATTATTTTTTGAGCTCTACAATTAGCAGGTTTAGTATACAGTAAGAAGTATAAAATGAACAAATCACATTTTTGATATGAAATTTTACAAGTGTCAATTTTATTTATTTTGGAATCAAAGGATTTGCACAATGAACAGTATTCTTTGCATAATAATGTTATTATAGCAAAGGCTTTGATATTAATTAAGAATGTGAATTTTGTTTATTGTCTTCTTGGTTAATATCTTACAATTAAAGAGAGTGATATAATTGAAATTTTGGACTAAAAAGGCATGCTGAAAGAGGGTTTGGTTTTGGTACATGTGTTATTTTGTGATACATCAGTAACCTTTGCAAAAATATTCTCCTGGCAGTAACAACATTAAATCTCAAGCAGCATACGATGCAATTTGTGTCAACTGCCTCACTCTGATGCTGTGCTAAGACAACATTGCCCTAAGTGCTTTGAGCAATCATCCTCAACTGCAAAGGCTATGCTAACCACACTGTAAAATGAGTTGGTTCAAAATGAGCATGCTGGAATAAGAGATGATTTAGTTTCATGATCCACTCGGAACCTGGGGTATATTCAAAATCAGCTATGGACTGCCAGATGCTTTTGGAAGCATGTAGCTCACTAGGTTAAACTTAAAGTCATATTTTTACAAATAAGCCTGCTGGGAGTAGGCTGCTATTAGTGGCTCAGTGATGCTACAAATGGTTTTTCAACTGCGAGTCACTTCCCTTGCTGTTTCCAAAATACTGTGAAAAGGTATAAAGTGGGAAGAAAGGTGTGACTTTTATCTCTTTTAAAAGGTATTGCCACGTAAGATAGAGTTTTGGAAATTTGCTTTGAAGCATCTTCAGTCTTAGGTGTCCTGGGAGGACAGGGACTGCCTTTCTCTTCTCATCAAAATGATAATGACAGTCTTCTGGAATTCACTAATTATCAAAATGATAGTTGGTTCCCGTACTTTTTTAAAAAAAATACTTATAGTCTGACTCCCTCATTTATTTTTGAGTGTCCATTCTTTATCTATATCATATAGTGCAAATGGTGTGTGGGGAGAAATTTAAAAATAAAAGCAATGGCCATTGTCCTAAGGAAGCTTATGAGGCAGTTCTCTAAGTCAAGAAACACTGAGGCCCAATATCTCTAAATTATACCAGATATTTTCTTATCTAGTGTATAGTTGTTTATCTAGAACTGTAGTGGACAGAAGAGAGAAGGCAGATTGGAAATTCAGAGTTTGCAGTCAAGGTGAAATAAAGGACAGAATCTGTCTCCTCACTTTCTGCTAACAGCTACCACAAGTTCTGGTTGATTCTATGAAAATAATTATTGTTCTAGTGCCGACAAATTACTGTGTAAATGAATTAATCAAAAATACCTCTAAAGTTGTACAGATTGATGTTTTTGGTGTATACAGAAATTCTTGAGGATTTCATGTTTCTGCCAAATATTGATGATGGGAGAAGAATAAATATCTAGCTTTGATGCTAGTTAAGGAGTTACACTTTTTATTAAAACAGATAAAATATATCTTCTCTTTAATTTGTTTATTCTTACATGTTTCTTGTGTACCTATTAGCTGTTGGGCTGTCTGATGAACTAGATGAAACAGCCCCATCTCTTGAAGCTTACAGTCTAAATATGAGAACATCATTGATGACAAAGAATAAGGATATTATATTAGAGAGAAATCACTCCCAACTGATAAGTCCAATGGCAGCTAGACTACTTAGTAGAGCATGTAGGAAAGCATACGTCTCCATACATGTGGTCTTAGCACGTAAGAGAAAAGCTGTCTCAACAAACATTCATGTCACATATTATAAAAATTAAAATCTCAGCCAACAAAGAGAATTTCAATGTGTTACTCTGGTGGACAAACACTGTGGTTTCTTTATATATCTCCAATGTTTTATTTCTTGAAATAACACTGTGGTACCTTTGTAGACCCATACCACTCATTAGATACAAACTGTAGCCTCTTTCAAATGTATATTGTCAGTAGCCTTTTCAAGAAGCCTTTATGGATCTTGCTCATGTAGGACCACCCATTCTCATTTCTCAGGCTGACCACAAAGCAATTCCAAGAGGGGCTTGGATTAATCATATTTATGTATAAGAGAAAATGTGAAATTTTGATATGTTGAGGAACTGAGGCATAGTGGCCCCCAGCCTTTGAGTGGTAAGCCCTCTAATCCTTCCTAGCCACAATGCAGTTCTTACACATGGAAAAGCCTTATTTTAAAATCCTGAATCTGTGGTCAGTCTGTTTTCCCAAAAGTGAGCTCTAAGCTACTGCACTAACAAATAGGACGTGTTGTCAACTAAGGAGGGTCTGAATCTGGTGACAAAAACATGAGGTAAGACTGATGCAAGATATGGAAGAAGATGAGAGGGTCCTGAAAGAAAGAGAATTAAAATTGGATCAGATCAGAGGCTATTCATTTAAGGAAATGAGCTATGAATATCCACTGAATCCAAGCATAAGGCCTACTCAGAGGCAGTGGTCTAAACTGCCTCTAGAAGTATTTCTATAATAAAATGAACATAAGAGATTATGTTTTACTTAATGAACACTTTTTTTTGTCTTGTTCACAAAGTCTCTAGTGGAGGATGTTTCCAGGTATTGTAGACATTCTGAATTAGAGTCAGTCATACCTGGTCTGGTACCCTAGTGGGTTCACCAGGTAATCCACATCAATTATATAACTTTACTAGTCAGGGTTCTTTAGAGAAACAGAACCAAAAGGATAGATATTGATGATAGATGATAGATAGATAGATAGATAGATAGATAGATAGATGATAGATAGATAGATAGATAGATAGATAGATAGATAGATAGATAGAAAGAAAGAAAGAAAGAAAGAAATTAATTTATTATATGGGATTGTCTCATGAGTTGTGGAGCCTGAGAAATCTCACAGTTTGCTCTCTGTAAGCTAAAGGCTCAGGAAAGTCAGTGGTGCAGTTTTAGTCCAAATGCAAAGGCCTGAGAACCAGGGGAACCAATGGTGTAAGTCCAAGTCTGAACCTGAAAGCCTGAGAATCAGGACTCTGATGTTTGAGGGCAGGAGATCCACATAACACATCATGACCTGCAGACCTATTCAGGACCTTCCTCTACACTGGCATACACTCCTGAAACAAATATTTTAGAAATTATATTTATTCCTACCTATTCCTATTTGGAATGGAAAAATACCAAACAGATATGAAAGCATTTAATAGAGAAAAAGTTATTTTTATAGAATGAGCCAACAGTTGAAGAATTTTCAAGAGAGAAAAAATTCCTATTTAATTTACTGTAATATTTTAAATCATCTATTTAAATTTTAAAATACCAGTTGTAATATGTTAAATTGATTGTGCCATCTATTGAAGGGTTGTAATCCATAGTGAAAAAAACAATCCATTAAATCACTAATAAAAGATGGATTCTACTCTGTATTATAGTTTAGATGGACCACAGGCATCTCAGACCAGGAGGGACATTTACCAAAATAATGACTATAAAGGTTATAGTTGATTTTTATTCCTTTTAGGATGCTCTCCAGTATTATCTACACCTAATGTAAAAACTTAATTATTTGACAATCAGTGAACTTTATTTAGCATATCAGTTAATTTTCTTATCTCTGTTCAGTAAGTTTCAAACTTTATTTTGAAATTTTTTCTCTCTTGAAAATTCTTTAACTGTTGGCTCATTCTATAAAAATAACTTTTTCTCTATTAAATGCTTTCATATCTGTTTGGTATTTTTCCATTCCAAAGATATAAAACAGGAAAAATTAACTTTCAGAAACAAAACAGGATTAATGTGAGCTGGTGGTCATAATACCCATTCTACTGAATAGTATTATAATAAAAGGCAGTATGAAAGATATTAAATCCACAATCCATTAAAAGTAGAAAACTTTTGTTTTTACGGAATAAAACAAAGGATCCATTTGAAGTCAGTTATCTTAAGTCTGCAGAGAGTTTTGCTAAACAAGCTGTCCCACAGAGATTGCTTGCTCAGCAGGACATCATGGTTACTGAAGCATGCTGGCTATTCCTCACTATTGAAAAAGAGGGGACTTCATGCCTAGGCAATCGTTTTACTTTTTTACTTTCTGATTTTGAAAAAGCTAACTTTAAATTTTTACTGGTCAATATTCACAATGTATTATTAAGCAAGATAAGTGTGACACAAAACAACAATGTAATAATTGCAACTTTGGAAAAAAAATATAAATGAGTAGAAAAATGACCAGAAGGACATTTACCAAAATAATGACTGCATTTGAGTCATGGGTAATTTTTTTTTGTGCTTTCCAGTATTTTCCATACCTTCTACCTTAAGCATTTAGTTATCTGATAATCAAAAGACTAAAAGTAATTTGACATTTTGACAATAATTTGTTTATTCTTTGAATAAAATCTAATAAAATTATGAAAGCTGTAGAATAAAAGAAAACAGTATAAATGATTTTAGAAAAAGTTAAAATCACTTTATTTCTTTGCCTGTAAGCTGTAATAAATACTTTGAGACCAAAAGAAACATGTGCTCTTCTAATAGTTTCCAATTCTCTTACCTAATGCCACAATTTTATACTTTCATACTAATTGGGCCAATAATTTCAAACATAATTTAAAGTCAGGATTTTATTAATTTCTCTTTTTCAGAAATCACTAATTTTTTAGTTGAACAACGAATAAGAAGTTTCAATTAAAAAGAAATTTGAATAATTTTTAAACACACCAAAATATATGCATTAAAGAGAGCTTTATCCTCTAAGTAATTATTTGTATTGCTATTCACATCTGCAAGTTCTTGGACACTCCCTGAGAGCAAGTTCTTGGACAGTCCCTGAAAGTAAGTTCATGACTGATATTTAAGCTTAAATGGTTTTACCAAGGTTTTATCTATTATTTTATCTATCAGACTTATCTTTGAAAAATCTTTGGCAAGTTTTTAAACAAATAAAATCACACTTATCCTCAAAAAGATGAAAATTCACTTCAGCCCCTAGCCTCTTCTCAATTATACCATGTGTACTGCCCTTTTCCAAAATTTGTGCCTTTGGTAGGCTGCTGTCTTCTCTTCCGAAATGTCTCTCTCCTCTTCCTCTGTAAAAGTCTTACTTGTTCTTGGAGGCCTAGGACCTTCTGGTGAGAATGAGCTGTGATTGTCTTTGTTCTGCTACAGCAAGTGGTTTAGCCTTCTATTTAAAAACATATCTCTTTGTAGTATGTATTCATGTGTGGCTTCAGTCTTCATACAGTTATATGTTTCTTGATGTTTAATGTTTTATTCTACTTTGAGTCTATACTGTCTATCAAAATTCCTGGTGCATGGTAATTTAGGACATTTATTTTTTTAACAAATTTAAAATAATATGAGGGTTATGAAATAAGAGGGTTATTATGCATATATTGAGCAATAGGAATACCTTCAAATAAGTGTGTAACATTCAAGTTTACTACCTTGAAGGGATACCATATTTATCCAAATGTTTACATTTTAAAATGTTGGTTAAAAAAATATTGTTTGATGTTTAAACTTCTTCATGAGCATCTGCTTTGGGCAAAGAGCTGTCCTGGGTATCATGAGACAAAATTTAGTTATTATTCTTAAATTTTATAATAATTGTTTATACTACAATTGTTTATAATTGTTTGCATGAAAATAATATTTCATATGTTAAGTACTGAACATAGATAATAAATGCTGTAATTTGTTTAGAGGATAGAAAGTCCATCTTAGTGATAGGTAAGTTAGAGAAAGGTTCTCCAAAAAAAGAGCACATGATTTGACTCCAAAACCTTAAGAATAAGTAAGATTTAATGATGATGATGATGATGTGTATGTATACATGTATGTAAGGGTAAGTCTTCCTTTTAGGCCTAGAGAGCATAGGTCATGTGTCTTTCTGCATCTTGAGGGAGCTGAACTGCTCCATGCCACAGTTCTGGTGCCTACCCTATTGCTGTTCATGGCTGAATAAGGAGGAGGTCAGATCCTTTGTTGATACATGCATGTTAATCTTATCACCACCCATCTTGCTAAAATCATTGTAACCCATAGTGGTGGAAATGGGAATTCTTAAAGAGTTGTGAGAGAAAGGTAGAAAACTTGCAATCTTTCTTAGTGAAAGCGGTGTTCAGAGATACATCATGAAAAGAAAGAAAAGCAGATACCCAGGACACTCACCCTTGAAGTGCTATGCAGAGCAGTTCTATTTGAAATGTTCTTATGACTAAAAACAAGGCCATATCAGGAGAAAAAAGAGCTCTGGGTAGTAGTATTAGATAGCTAGTCAGACATGAGCAACAGGGAGAACAAAGGAATGCAGGCCCAGTTTTGAGACCACCCAAAGAACACCCTATTTATTGGTAGTTAAACAATCCCTCTTGCATCCCCAGAGACATAGTACAGAAGGGCCATAATCTATAGCTTGTTTAATCTGGCTACAGATACATGTGCAGAGGTACTACCCTAATTTGCCTACAATTTAAGCTTCATTATAGTGCTATATTTATGGCTGAAAGTTCATGAATCAAACTGAATTCTGGGTAAGCACGTATGCAGTAGGTAAAGATTATAAAGCAGTCACTGTCAAAATGACCTTGCTTGCCAATCACCTAAGAATGCAGACATTCCCACTTCTGGGTCCTTTTTGCCCTATTTTCCCCCTTCTGGGCTGTGTGTGTGTGTGTGTGGCCTTTTTGATGGTTTCAGCACTGGAACCATGCGCCTCTTTCAGGCATAATTTGTCTTTCTCCAAGTCTCTCCTTGGGGCATTCTTCATCTATCTAAAATATATTTTAAATAAAACTACTATATCTTGATGACCTGTGATTCTTCACTGCATCACTTGAAAAAGAACCTAAGGAAAATGCTAACTACACTTCTGCCCATTGTTATTCCTCTTCCTCTCCACTGCCATTGGGATGACACCGAACTTCAGTCAGCCCCAACAGTGACAGAAGGCTCTTCCCCTACTGCTTTCCTATAATTGTGATTCTTAAAGAAGATTCTATGCTCTGGAGAAATACCTACTTCAAGGAAGTTAGGGCTTCAGAGGAGCTGATGGAGTGTGGATGACACAGAAGGGCAACTGATAGAAGACAGTTCTTCATTCTGCTTTTAGAATGAACAGTGTGAATGTTTTAAGATACAAGGAGAGAAATGATGGATGAGATGCAGAGAAAGCTTGATCTTTGCAGAGTGACTCTCAGTGAACTGGGCTGATGTTCAGTGCAGGAAGCTAAGAAATTGTACAACCCACCAATATCAGTTGTACACCTCAAGAACATCTGATGCCACTTTTGTTTGTTAGTCTTTTAAAAAAGAATTCTATTTTAAGTACTTACAAGATTTTATAGTGCAAGGAGTCAAAATAACGGAGTTCCCATTTAGCTATACCAGGTAATCTTGGTAGGTTACTTAATCTTTCTGAGCCTCAATTTCTCCTCCTTTAAAAAGTAGAGATTGCATTTACCTATAGATCATTGTGATGGTTAGAGAAAATGTATGCAAAATGCCTACTATTGTGGTTGGCACATAGAGGCGTACAATAAATGGTAGACAAAAATGACAACGAAGTTGACAACATAATAATGTTATCAAATGACATTTGTAAGGCTGTCCTCGATGGTCTATTTTTCTAGTGCTATGGACTTTGGATTAGTGAAATGTGCTTTCCCACAAAGAATCGTATGTTCTATGTGTCAAAGGTCCCTCAGTATCAGAGTCCTGCCATGTACTTCTTCCTTTGTGGCACATGGCATGCCTGTGGTATCTGAATGGAAGAACTATGGTGGGCATTCAGAGTTGCTTATTGGCATTCTCCTGCCTTCTTCTTCGACACTTAGGTTTTAGTTCAGCTGGTTAGAGGGTATATGTCCATGTCTGGAGGAATATAATAATGTCCTTTCATTTGCCTAACTTCTATAGTCATCTCTCACATCAAAGAAGAAGTTAAGTAGTCATCTGTGGCTGCTCCACAAATGACTGCCTCCCACATACAGAGTTCATAGCTGAAGAAGATTCTGCCTCACCTTTAATTGAAGTTGAGTCATCATCTTACATTTATTTTCATGTGCAGAGCTTCTGAAAGCTTTTCAAATTATTTCTCTTCACTTCAAAAACAATTTGAATTTCAGATTTATTGAAAGTTTTCTTCTTAAATAAGACAACCCTCTACTGTTTACAGAAGAACATGTTCCTTCATCCATTCATGCTCTTTGCAAACGCTGAGAGTATCTGGGAAAGCAGTAGATTAAACTTTCTTTAAAAATACCAAAACCAAAATAAAAATTGAATAGGCTGTATAGGTATAACATACATATGGATCAAAAGTCAGTGAGATTTTGCTGACATTTGTAGATTAATGAAGTTATATTATTTTTATAGTTGCAAGAAATTATATTATCACATACGTACCAGTCGATGGGACTGAGCAGTTGGGAAGTGTAACTAAAACACTACCAGTTACTTTTGGATCTAACCTGGCCAGAGTAGAGGTCTTTTTAAACAGCCAATATCTCTTTTGTTTATTTAAATTTAAATTACATTTGTATTTTGAATAAGGAAGACATTCACATGGTTTAATATTCAAAATTTATAAAAATTATAGAGTAAAAATATGTTTTTTATCATCCCTTTCCCCAGCCTCCCATGTTCCCTTTCTTGTGTGTTTTTTTTCAACTGTTTTATGTGTATGTAAGAAAATGTGGGTTTTTATGAGTATAAATTTGTCAGACATTGCCAAAGCACTCTCTGTAGACATGGAGCCAATTTACAAAACCACCAGCAAGATATGAAAGTTTCTAATTCTATACATCTTTGCCAAATTTATATTACTTCTGAGCTGGCCAGCATAGAATTCTGCCTTTGTTGTTCCACACTAGCAAACCTCCTCTTAAACCTCCACACAGCAAACTTACCCAGATTTCCCCTCTAGAAGACCTGTGTCTCTCCTGATATTTCCGTCCCTTTAGGATATTTTTACAGAGTAGAAAAAGAGGGGTTTTTGAAATCACAGCTTTTAAAAAATTCTAAACAATACATCACATTTAAGAACGTGGGCTCTGGAGGCAGTTTGCATGGATTTGAATCTATGCTCCAGTACTTAACTAGCTGTTTGGACTTAGGATAGTTATTTCACCTCTTTGAAACTCAATCCTTTACATAAAATGGAGAAAATAATTTGCCTTGCTGACATGGTATTAGGAATAAATGAGATAATGCATTTGAAGTGTCTGGAACCTGGAAGATGCATAAAAGATAGTTGGTGTTGTTAGAGCTATTATCAAGAAAATCTGTGCCATATGTCATTCAGTGAAGTATATGCTATATAAAAATAGACTTAGATTAAATGTTAATGGTAACACATAAGGTTCACATTTTAAATGAAAACTTTTATCCTTGAATACAAAAGATTGTAAGATGAAGAATCAAAGTAGTATAGAAAACGAACAAACACTGACCTTGGGGTAGTTTCGTGTTTGTTGGCTGTGGAAAAGCCACCAGAAAAACCTGTCGATCAAGCAAAGATAAATTTTTAAACTTATTTCCATAAAGGAAGATGCTCTGTAAGACTTTCTTAGTAATGTCTCAGTAGCTTTAAGTCAGGACAGAATGTTTATAAGGATTTAAAGGCCTGGCTGAGTTCTTATGCCAGTGAGGATTGAACAGAATTTATGCATAGACTGAATTGGTGGGCACAGTGAGGTAAAAATCTTGATGTAATCATTAATGTGTGGACTGGAAGTTTTGATAAGTTAACTATTTTAGTTGGTTTAGTCATACACCAGGAATAAGTATTTAAGTATTCCTAGTATACTTATTAGGAATAATAAGTATTCCGAGGACAAACAGCTATTATTTTTGCCTGTGACCGGTTATTGTTCAGGGAATTAGAAATAGAAAATTTAAAGATTAGGACATTTTGAAAATTAGAAAGAATTCTTGGTCCCAGAATTGTTCACTTCACAGAAGGACAGCAAAGGGTGCTTTGTCTCAGAATTAGTTAGCACAGCAAACTATGTTGGTTTCAGTTCTCGGTTTTAAATTTGTCACAAATAACTTTGGGTAAGACACTCAATATGCCACATACCGTTCCCTAATGTCTGAAAAGCCTAATGAACTCACTGTCTTTGGAGGAAGATGAGTTTTATTCAGGGAGGCCAAATGCTGAGCATCCTGGGCCCAAGAAAAAAAAAAGAGTAAACAAGGCCACATAATTTGAGTGGACATAGAGAATTAGTGCTATGCGTTAAGATGGATATTTTGAAGAGGATAAAGATGAAGAGAGGAGCCTTTAGGCAGACAAAATATTGGAAATAGGGTAGAATTAAGTGAGAGAAACAGTTGGGGAGAACAGTTCAGAACCATAGACTGAATGCAGAGTTTGTGCTGGCCTGGCCTTCTTCCTGCTACAATTTAATATTTTGGAGGTCAGTTTGGTGGTTAAAGGAGCCATTCAACTTGAATACAAACTCAAGTCTCATTTCACTCCTCTGAGCAATGGGTTCAATAAGGCTAAATTAATTTACCTAACTAGCAAAGATTGGAGAGATCAAATAAGATACTTAATATATTTTAATGTTCTTTAACCTAAGATGTGGATACTAACATTTTAATTTTGCATTATCATTATAATGGGAAGGTTTTGGAATTAGAGAATTTGTTTTGTATCCATCAGGAAACATCATGTAGGTGTATTTCTTTTCTAATTATATGTAAGACCAATCCAAGCTGTATGTAGGATAGAGTACAAAAATAGGAAAAGAAAATATTTTCATGTATATCAGGCAATGTATCATTGAGAGAAGAGGCAGACAGATGCCCACATTTTTCCTGAAATGGATACTACTTAAATTTTGGTTAAATTCTACACACTTCCATCAGGGATAATGATACATTTCGAAAAAGTCTGATTCAAATGTTTATCAAATATCTACCGTGCACATTACAGCACTGCACTCTTTCATATCTATTATCTATTAAATTCTTACAACGATAAGTGAGGTAGGCATAGTTGCCATTTTTTCTGAAGTGTTTGCTTGGACTGGAATATTTTAATTGTTAAGATTCACTGCCAGGAACTGTTCATGATGTTTTATTCTATCTAAAAACATTTTTCTCATGTTACGTACTCACAAGCTTAATGTCATGCCCTGGATTTGGTTCACAGAGCAGTAAATGGCAGAACTGAACAGAGACCAACTGTGGAGCATTTAACAATTTACTTTAAAATAATGATCTCAGATTCTAAAGGGAAATGGCCTCAGATATAAACAATTTTGCTTGGTGAAGGCCAAGGACAAGATAATGTTTATTCAGTTACTTTGGTCCTCTGGGGTATAAAGATAGATGATCAAGAGAAAGGAAAGAGACATTCAGACAGGTCAGCATTCCCTAGACCCTAGCCAGAGTGGAGTTTTTCCTTTTTTCTCATATCTCCAGCAGTACATAAATAAATAAAAGTCTATTTAGTTAGTACTCTAAGTAAATTCAATAAAAAATTATAGTTACATGGACAGAATCTACTATAGAATTTTAGCTGTATTCATAGCTACCTAAGTATGGCCCATATTGCAGATAGCTTAATACTATTACCTTATTATGCTCTCAGAGAAGAATATTATACCCTTTGCACCCCATCCCAAAGTGTGTGTGTGTGTGTGTGTGTGTGTGTGCGTGTGTGTGTGTGTGTGTAAGGAGAAAGAAAAAGCTTGTATAATTCTCTTTCATGGATAAGGCATTAGCCACACTGTTTTTGTGAAGCAGCAGTTTGGAAATGCAAACGGACAAGGATTTTAACTTTATGTTTTTTGGAAGAGTCTTGTTGATTGGGCTAGTATTAATGGCTAGTGCTTTGGACTTTTGTTGTATGCTATTATGATCTGTGAACCTATCTATAAGTTATCACATGGATTTGTGTTTTCTAGTTTCCCTTCTAAAGTTCCACTCTAATTAAATGTTACTGTAGCAGCATTTTCCAAAGCCTATTCCATGACCTAGAGTAGAAGCTGCTTGGAAAAATGGTGTCTGTGACTAAATGCTATCAAAAAATTGTTTTAGAGGAAGTCAAACAGATTTCTTTATGACAAAATTACTCACAGTATATTTTATGTTTATTTGCATTTTAAGTCTCCTAGGGTAGAGAATTACATGCAGGTTTTTTTTTTTTTTAATATTTTTTAACCCCCCAAAATCTGTCCTCTGTTCCCTTAACACAATTTCTTCAGGAATCATTGTAAAGTCATTTTCTTCAGGAACTGTTGCTGTAAAACAAACATCAGCTGAATAATTCCAATTTTGGGTGCTTTGTTTAATTTTGTAGAAAAAAACTTGTTTTCTTAGCATTGGAAAAAAATTATTAGTGCTTTTTCTGTGCATTGTATTGTAGGCCTGGTTTTTATATGATGCTGTTCCACAGGCTGTCGCTTCCTATGTTCTGGAATTATCACAAGCTTCCTCCAGATGGAGATGGTGCTTTGGTTACTTCTTTATGACTGACGTTATTGGGAGAGAAAAGAAAGTACCATATTTCTAGTTAATGACTGTTTTTTTTGTTCCTGTAAATAAAAACACTTTATTGGATTATATTTGCTTGTAAATCTTATATTAATATAAGTATTACACAAATAGATTGTACGTATATTGTTACTAAATACCAACAATGACAAAAATGTTTTTTTTTTTTTTTAAGTTTAAACTCTGCTTAAATTCACTTTGATTTTGATTCCTAGGTATAGAAGGCTATATTAAGCCCTTCCATGTCAATCCATATTTAATGAATTAATGATTGACTGGATAAAAATGCTGACTTCATAGAAAATCTAGCTTGCATCTGTTTCTCTGGGTTGAAAAGAGACAAATTAGATTAGAAAAGAGAATACACAAATTATGAGGCGATACCATGAATACATAACATATGAACAAATTAAAAAACTTGGATAAATGGGAATATTTAAGTGAAATATGTATCCTTACCAAAACAAATTCAAGAAGAAATAGAAAAATATGAAGGAAATACTGCACGGCAAAAAAATTAATTTACTCTTCAAAAATCTTTCTCATAAACCAAAATTCCAATTCAGAAAGTTTTATAAGTGAATTGTGATAAAGTTTTAAGAAATAGATATTTTCTGACTCAGAAAAAGAAAAAAGGATGAAGAGATATCTAGCCTATTTTATTGTTAGTATAAATTTGATAACAAAATTGATTAAGAATAATACATGATAATAAAATTATAATGCAACATTATTCATGAACATGGATACAGAAATCCTAAATAAAATTTTAGCAACAAAATATAGATTATCAAAAGAAATGAACAAAAAGTAAAATAGGATTTATAATAGGAATAGAGGCCTAGTTCCCAGTTAAAAAATTTTATTAATCTAATCCACCCAAATTAAAGAAAAAATTATGCAGTTTTTTCTTTCTTTTTTTATCGTTTATTATTATTTACGCCTATGGCACCTGGTCTTTCTTGGTGGTCTCCTATCCAACTACTAACCAGCCCCTACCCTGCTTAGCTTCTAATGAGACATTGGGCTTGTTCAGGGTAGCATAGCTATAGATCATGAACTATGGCTCCACTGGAGTGTGAACCCAGGACCGTCTGTAAAGCAGACATGCTAACTGCTACACTATGAAACCACGTCCAGTAATTTTCTAGAGTTACAGAATAAGCAGCAATCAGTACAATTCAGCATGTATATATGTTAAAATTTTTTGCAAACTAGGATTAGAAGGAGATGTTAACAAACTTGGCATAATATTTAACGGTAAAAATTTAAAAGCATTCTTATGAAATCCAGAGTATGATAAGTTACTCTGCCCTAATATTGTCTTAGAGAAAGACTATTAATAAGTCTATATTAATATTTTAGTCTCAAAATAAATAGAAAAGATCCAAGCCTGCACGAGACCACTGTCATTACAATATATGGTTTTGAGCTAATTGACTTTCTATAATAGAAAAGAAAATAACATTTAAAATGTTAGAAAAAAATATTGTAAAATATTATGACCGCAGGATAAGATTTTCTTTAACAGATATCTTAAAAAGTTATAAAGAAAAAAATTATAAAATTTATGTGTTCTAAATATACATTAAATACTATAAGGTATAGAAAAATCCTAAACATTAAAAAATGTGTTTATATTTTAATGTAAAATATATTTAATAGATATTTAATATTGTTTAGATATTTATATGTAACATGTAATTTATATAAATTGATACACTTTATAAAATTTATAAAATTCTTAAATATATATTAAAAACTTTAATATACATTAAAGTCCTAAACGTTCAACATTTTAGAGTTAAATACAGTAAATATATTTAAGAACACAAGATAAGAAAGGATTTCTTAAACCAGAAACCTCAAGAAGTTATAAAGAAGACAAAATTTGATACACTTTATAAAGGTTAAAATTTATGCTCAAAAAACATCACAAAGTTAAAAGATGAACAACAAGATATTTGCAATATACAACACAATAATCACAAGCCACAGAAATATAAATATGTGCTAAAGGTCTGATAGAAAAAGATAAGCAACTCAAGAGTAAAATGGACAAAAGATATGAACAGGTAACCATAGAAGAAGAAATTGAAAGCGGTAACAAGTATATGAAAAGATGGTTGACTTCATTAATAATCTATGAAAGCTAAATAAAACAAGAGATTTCATTTTAAACCCAATCGGGACAACACATGACTAGAGTAGAGAAAACCAGTGTTGGGGAAAATGTGGGAAACAGAAACATTCATACAATGCTAGTGAGAGTGTGAATTGGAATAAGCACTTTGTAACAATGTCTATTATAGCTGAAAATGCATATATACAATAAGCTGACAATTCTATTTCTGGGTATATGTCCTAGAAAATTCTAGGGTACATAACTGTGCAAAGGACAACATTATTTGTAAGAGGAAAAAAATACTCTCAAATTCTCATCAGTAGAAAAATGGATAAATAAATTGTTTATTCAGAATATAATACAGCAAAGTGAATGAAATATATGAATATATATGAATGGATTTCAAAATATCTAAGGTTAAGTAAAAACAAAAGGAAGTTGTAGAAAGTTGCATAGATTATGAAAACATTTATGTAAATTTAAAAAGTGCAACACTTTTTTTGTATGTATTTATATACTATTTTCAAGTACGTGTTAGTTACAAATTCATTAAAATGTGAATTGCATACTTAACAGATACAGGGTAGTAATCGATGCTGGGGATGGAGAGTTATAGATTGGGGAGGGGTTCAGAAAGCGGTCAAATTTATCTGTAGTATTTTTGATATTTTAAAATACAAAGATCCAAATTAAATATGATAGAATGTTAATATTAACTCTGGTGTGGGTACACATATATTTATTGTATTATCTTTGTATTAGTCTGGAAAAATATTTTTTAAAAATTGCAAAGAAGGGATTCATGTATCAGCACAATTACACAGCTGGTAGAGCCTTTTTCAAAATATATCATTTTCCACTGCTCCACTTTATTTCACAGGTTTACTGTGTGTTAGCATCTGGATCTTTTAAAGCCAGGATGCAGTTACAACCAATTTAGCAACAATGATTGGATTTACACATTCAACCCTCCTCTACTTGTTTCCCCCCAAACCAGTATCCTGTTATCTTCACTGGAATATAGTTATCTTCTAAATGCCATCTCTCTTCAAGCCTGCGTGTACCTCAGCGTGCTATTTTTTATAATCCAGGATTACCAGAACAAAGGTATTTCTTTATAGAAGTACATATCAAAGGAACTGTGAAAGCTTGCTTTGAGTGACTCAAAAGTTAGAAAATATCTCTTGGGTGTTGTGAAAAAGAAAAGGATTTTTATTGATTGCTCATTGCAGTTGTTCAAATTTCCTGTGAGGCCAAAGAATGACATATCATAACACTAAGAAATTTAACACGTATGAGGTGGCTTGCAAGTGTGCAGCTTTGAAGTGAAATAGACCAGTGTTGGCTTCTTCTTTTATTTATTTATTTATTTATTTATTTTTCTCAGCTGTGATTTATAAAATTCTGGTGTCTGAACAATTCTACCTTTCACACCTGTGTGGCAATTGGAGTTTCAGAAGAGAAAGGGTTTTTCTTATATGAAGAACTAGACTCTCCCAACCCAGAATAAACGACGGGACTTTTTTTTCAACTTTATTCCAATATTTAATCAGTGAATTTCTGAAAGGTGTTTTCTGTCTGTGTCTCATTTTATTTCAACCAATTTTTATAGATTGCCTAGCATGTGCGAAGCACTGTGCATTGATATGGAGGTAAGAACTCTTATTTTCTGCATTTAAAAAATAAAAAAAAGGTTACTATCTTATAAAAGATTAGTTTTATAGATTTTAGCAATTAAGAGGAAGTAGTAAACCAACAGGACTTCAATATCCTGACTCTTCAATAGTGAATATACTCTTTAACCCAATTTAATAAAATGGAACCAAAAATGTAGCAAAAATAAAGAAGTAACATATGCTTCTTTAATATCTATTTTATTAGATTCTTTCCCAAATTTCCTTGTGCTAAAAGCCATAGAATTATACAGGAAGAAGGTTTACAGAATCTCATCACATTTCTGAGTGTAATCCAGGGACTTTTAGTCTCATTTACCATTTTATTCTCCTGCAAGACTTTATAAATGAAGCCCTCATGGAGCATCAAGACTGTTGCCTAAGAAAGAACTGCAGAATTTGACCTTTTCTTTTTTTTTTTAAGGTAACACTTAGCCTCCTATAATATTTTATTACAGAAAAGCCCAAAGTTTTATATCAGGAAAGGACCTTCAGGTCTGTGCTGCCTGGGGTTCCATCTGTTCACTCCCTATTATGATGAGAGACCAAGGCTCTTCTTACTGTGCTAAGCTAAACAATAGATATTTCTTCAATCACCAACTATAGAAAATAACTGAGCCACATAAAAAAAAATCTAACTGAAAGCCACAATAAGCATTTGCGATTTCCACTATTATAAGCCAACGGTTATGTACATTCATGCGCATTCATATCTAGGCCAGCAGTCCATTTGTACCTGGCATCCTTTTTTGGAAGGATGAAAAGCCTCATGAATGGAGAGGGCACAAACCCCAGGCTTTACTCTCGCTTTGGAACCTTTGTAGATTTCATTCAAACTGATAGCACTTTTGGACATTTCTTTATGGTTTAATTTTCCTAAGGTTTTATTGATAAAGATGAACTATAGAAAGAGCTATTTTAGTGCAGGAGCTTTTCTTTCAAAGAAGCATTTCTAAAGCCATTATGAAGGAGATAGAGAGAAATGTCTGCACAGCCTCTGTTAACCTTATAGTAGAAAATGTTTGGTTACCATTCTAGACCCAAATGCATCTCTCTCTATTGCCTTTTGGAGCCTAGAGAAGATCTGCACTTGGAAATTATGGAACAAGAATAGCATCTGGACTGGGTTGACTAGTGTCCTTCCCAAATCTATGTCTACACAAGAACTCAGAATGAGACCATCTTTGGAAACAGAGTCTTTGGCAGATATAAGCAGTTAGAGAAGCAGGGAGGACACAATGAGACAGAGAAGGTCATGTGAAGATGGAGTCAGAGATTGGAGTGATGCTTCTATAAGCCAAGGAATGTCAAGGATTGCTGGCAACTGTCAGAAGTTGAGACTCCAGAAGGGCCTAGTCTTTTGATTTTGGACATCTGGACTCCAGAAATGTGAGAGAATACATTTTCTTGTTTAAAGCCACCAGTTTGTGGTAATTTGTTATGGTTGCCCTAGGGAAAAAAAAAATATCCCACATACAGACGTATTAGTCCAAGAAAACTTCTTAATCTCCCTTACACCTTCTTTTTTTGGGGGTGGGGGGAGCAGAGAGAGGTGATATAAAATTTACGTGTTCTAGGATACATTAAGCTAGAACATCACAATACAGAAAATCTTTAACTTTAATTCTTTATAGCTTCAATTGCTAAATCTAAAAGAGTATTGGAAAGATGCTGTTTGAGCACTTTCTTTCAGTGATGCATCAATCATCTAGTGCCATAGGATTCTGACAGCTGAATGTGGCACTGCCCTGGCTTTCATTGAGAAAGTTCTTTCCAGTGCTATACATCTGTAAAATTGGGTAATGGTTATATTGCTCTCTTTCTCTCTCTATTCCCCCTCCACCCCCCGCCCCGCCCTCTCTCTCTCTCACACACAGTAAAAGAGAACATGAGCTTAAAGAGCTACATGAAAAATAGTAAGTACTCAATAAGTATTATTGGTGTTTGTGTTGCTATCTTTGATTAGTCATTTAGTCAACAAATACTGATTATCTACCTTGTGCTAGGTACTGCTTCAGTTGTTGGAGATAGAATAGTAAATAGAGTTTCTGTTCTTGAACCTATTTTCTAAAGAGGGCATGTGGCAGCCAGAGTAGTGGTCCTCCAATGATGCCCATGACCTAATCCCTGGAACTATGTATACGTTATGTTATTCCACAAAGGGGAATTAAAGTTGCAGATGGAATTAAGCATGCCAATTAGCTGACTTTAAAAAGAGAGATTATTTAAATTATCCAGGTGGGCCAATGTATTCCTTAAGAGAGGAGGAAGAAGGCAGAAGGAAGAATCAGTTGGAGAAAGCTGTGACAGAAGAAAGGCATGGAAAGATGTGTTGTTGATAGTTTCAAGAATGGAGGGAAGGGGCTATCAGCCAAAGAATGTGAGTGGCCTCCGGAAACTAGAAAAGGCAAAAATAGACCTAGAGTCTCCAGAAAGGACCATAGTCATTCCAACATATTGATTTTAGCCCATTAAACCCATTTTGGACTTTTGATTATCAGAACTGTAAGATAAATTATGTTGTTCAAGCATCTAAATTTGCAGTAATTTGCTACAACAGTAATAGAAAACTACAACAGGAAGGAACTAAAATAATCATGTGAATAGATAACATATGAGATAGGATTATTTTAGCTTTGATAAATTCACTGAAGATAATATGACAAGATAATGTCACTTGCTCCCTGAAGTGTCCCTTCACTTCATTCCACTCCAGAAAGTACAGTTCCTATGTAGAGGTTTCCACTGCCTTTGTCCTCCATTATTACACTCACCAGACTCTTTAGAATTGGTCTCAATAACTCATGAGTTTCTGAAGACGAAGATCTGTCTTTTATACCTGTACCTTTCTGCTGTTGTCCTGCATGTTGCTGATTCTCAGCATCTGATTCCCTAATGAATCCTAAAGAAATCCAAAGGGAGCTTCTCAAGGAATCTGAATGTGTGATCGAGGAAGGAATACGATAGCTCCTCCTTATCTGAAGTTTCTCTTTCCATGGATTTAGTTCCCTGTAGTTAATTGTGGTCAGAAAATATTAAATGGAAAGTTCCAGAAATAAACAATACATACATTTTAAATGACGTGCCATTTAAAGAGCAGTGTGATGAAATCTCATGCTGTGCAATTATCTCTTTGTCTAGCATCTCCACACTGTTTATGCTATCTGCCCATTAGTCACTTAGTAGCTGTCTTTGTTGAGAGAGAGAGAGAGACAGACCATATTTACATAAGCTTTATTATAGTATATTGTTTTAATTGTTCAATTTTATTATTAGTTATTGTTGTTAATCTCTTACTGTGTCTAATTTATAAATTTAACTTTATCAAAGGTATGTATGCATAGTACAGAAAAAACATAGTATATATTGGGTTCTGTACTGTCTATGGTTTTAGTTACACACTAGATTTCTTGGAATGTGTCCCCTACAGATAAGGGGGCAGCTACTGTATGTTAAACACTTTCTTAGCAATGTTTATTTTCTTCTTTTTGTGTCTTTGAAGGGAATGAAGACTTTAGATGATGAAAGAATAAGTGAAGCAAATGTGGTACATGATTCCAGAAATCTAAGGAAGAATGTCTCCAAAGATAGGTCTTATAAATTGGAGTAGAGAGTTGAGTATGAATTTGCCTCCCACCAATTTTGTTCAGTCAGTCACTTTTTGTTCCCATTACACATGAAACTACATGAGTCCAGGAACTAGTATCTATCTATTCTTTTCTCCCTGGTGCCTAGTAGAATGACACCTGTGTGTTTGAATGATGGCTCAGTTCAGCTCTTTTACTATGCACATGAGGAAACTGAGGCTTGGTGAGGGTAAGTGACTTGCATAAAGTCATACAAAAAATCAGTGGCAGGGCCAGTATTAGAACTCAGATGTCCTGAATCCAGATAACTTTTGTTCCCTTAGATATTAAGTAAAAATTTAAAAATGAAACAAATTCTTGAATATCTCAGAATACTTATAGTTGTCCCTTGACTGTCTCTGTGTTAATAAGGCCTAATAATATAAACTTAAGTGTCATTAAAGTTTGCCCCAAATTGCCGCTGTTGATGTATCTTAAAACAATTACCTCGTGACTCTTCTAGAATAGCTGGTCATGAAATGATGCTTGTGTCAGCATCAGTGACCTCTATGAGTGTTTTTTTAATGGCTTTATTGATTTGTTTGTTTGCTTATTATAGCTAATATTAGATATGGAAACTAGCTTCTTAATTTACTAGAATAAATGGAAGTCCTAATAACTGAATGAGGAAGGAGAGTGCAGATTGCCACACACTTGCATTGTACCTGGCTCAGTGTTAGGAATGAAGTGATAGAGTAGGTATAGCTGACAATTTATGGGATTCTTATTGTTGAAACAGCCCATTCTCTTTCCCATGCAGAAGCTTTGGTTTCCTTTTCTGGATAAACACAGGTGTTCATCCTCAATTCCCAGTTCACCAGTGAATCACAGAAGTAAAGAAGGAGGAACTTAAAGATGACCTAATCCAATCTCTTTATACAGAAGAGGAAACCAAGGACCAAAGAATTTAAACAGATTTTTCAGGGAGAGGTAATTAGTAAAAGAGGTGTGTAGCACTCAATTTCTAAGCTCACAATCTGTGTTCTTTCCATTCTAACACACTGTTCCTTTTACCTACAAATATTTTTTTTCTTCTCCATTCATACTTTATCTCACTGCCCAACTCCTTCACCCTAGCCAAAAGAAGAGTTATGACCTGGATTTAAAATTGAATTTTGTTTGATTTAGAAATTATTTATTTGAATGAGCAGAAAACTGTGGGATCTGTCAGGATGGCTTCTGAAACCCAAAAATTTTTGAAGCCTACAACAGGATAAAAGTAAAACCATTTAAGTTTAGGCTATTTAATAAAGAGGTTATACTGATGTTATTTGGGAGAATATTATTTATTTACCTTGTCTCTGTCTCTGTGTGAGGGGGGTGACTGTAGACAATGAAAAGTTAGATAATTCACATTTGGACATTTGGATTTAGAGTTTACTGATCCCCTTGTTCTTAATGTGCTCTTTTTTGTTTGTCAAAAACTCATTTAATTTTTTTTATAGTTTCTTTATTAGGAAAATTAGGATAATAATATGCCTTACCTCACAAGATTATTCTAAGAATTAATGAATTAATGCATGAAAGTGCTTAGAATAGTGCCTTGTATATGTCATCATCATCACCATCATCATCATCATCATCATCATCATGATTTTTAATACCTAGCTCAGATCCATTTTACTCTGGCTGGCCTTTCTGAATGTTCTAGTGGGAAGTAATATTTATTTACTTCAACCACTATGATATCCATTATTTATGCTATTTTAGATAGAGTTGTCAGTTATTTTTATCATATGCACAGTTAACATATATTAATTGAACACCTGCCATGAGCTAAATGCTCTTGGTGAATAAACAGTGTGGTCCCTGCTCTCAAAGAGTTCACAGTTTACCTGTAAGCAATAATTTACTCAAAAGCGAATAAAGATTTTTGAGGGGAGTCTAGAATGAGGGAGCGGACAGGTCAGAAAATGACAGCTTTTTGCTGTGATCCCATTAGTTGGGTGGTCTTTATATAGTTACATTACCTGATGACAATCGTGGGTTATTCCTGGTGCCTGTTGGATACCTAGTTGTCTGTAATGAAGGAAATCATAAACATTTCTTGAGTTGAAGACTCTAAAAGCAAACATTCACAACTTGTATAATTAATTTCCCTTTCCTGCCTCAGGGATTCTGCCATCTGACTTCACCCTTGATCCAACTTTATGTAGCCATGTATGTAGCAGTCTAATATCTTGAGCACTTGGCCAGCCATTTCTTAATCTAGATTATTGTATGTGCCAATGACTTAGTCTGACAATAAATATTTATTTCTGCTCTTAGTAGTCTTTGATACTATTAGAGTTGTTTTATTGAGCATCAAAAGAGTTCATTTGTTTGTAATAGAAACTTAGCTCTTCAATACAATTTTCTGTGAACTCTCCAGTTGCAAAAAGAATGCAAGTAAACTTATCAACTTAATAACTTTTTCTTTTCTTTCTTGGAAAGATTCTTTAAGGCCTGGCTCAAATATTGCGTTCTGTACTCTTTGTATCTTACTACTCTTTTTCTCTTTCAAAACTGCTTTTGTGTGTGTGTGTGTGTGTGCTACTGATCTGATTGCACTAACATTTTACTATTTCAAATAACTATTCAGAGTTAAAAGCAAAATTCTTGACTATGGAGACCTATAGAATCTATTGCCTAATTTACCACTCCATCCTTACCTCATAGTTCTCTACCCATTGCTCACAAAATTCCAGTCCTGCTTTCCTTCTCTGATAGTTTTCACCAGAGGAAGCATTTCCAGACTTATGGCTTTTTGCACTGGCCTTTCCCTGTGCTTGGAATGCGTTTTCTGTTAGCATTGTCTCATCAGCTTCCCTGAATTTGTTACCTCAAACAGGATTTTCTCAATTACAAAAACTTATGTATTTCTTTTATAGTATTTATTATGATCTTTATTGATGAATGTGCCTCTCCAATACTAGCATACAGTTCCATGAAGATAGAAACTCTATCTTGTTTCCTATTATATTCCCAACACAGTACATAGCACAGGGTAAACAATTAAGAATATGTAATGTTGTTGACAAGTAGAGATTATCGACATGGGCCAAATATTTCTATTAATACATAATTATCAATTGTGCTACTTGTTGTAAAGGAAATGTCTCAGAGCCTTGGGGACATATAACAGGGAGTTAGGAATGGCTTTCTTGAGAAAACAACAATTATTCTGACACCTGAAGAATAAAAGTAATGTGTACCATGGTAAAAGTTGAGAGCATTTCCAAGTGAGAGGAAAGAGTACATGCTCAGGTTCTGGGATAGGAGGGAACAAGATGTATTTGAGACCTAAAAGAAGCTCAATGTGCTGGATGCCAGCAGAAGACAGATGACAGAGGAGAACAGGCTGTGCAAAAATTTTTTCTCTCCCAGGAGATTGCAAACCTCTTAGAATGAGAGTGAGTGGGGGAAGGGGAGAATTGTAAGGGGTTTGGATGGGGTAGGCAAACTTGGTTTGTTTCCTCAGTACAATGGCTGTCAGGTAGAGGAACTCAATTAATCATATTTAAGCAGAAGTGGCTTAGAGTTATTGCTTCTTTCCCAAGTCAGCTCATATGCAGCATCTGCAGATCAATAATTACAGAGCATGGAGAATAGTTATTTCTGTAGAGAGCCTGACTCCCATAATTGTTGAACAGAGTCATCAGATGTGCCTAGAATTCCTTATACTATGAGCAAACCATCATCATATTTTGTTCCTTATTGTCTTAGTAGTTTCAATTTTTAGAAAATGTTCATGTCTAAAAAGCCAAACAGGATAATTTGGCTAACCAACGACTGTCATGAAAATTAGACTTTGGTTTATAGTATAGAAGAATATCTATTATCCATTTTTAAAGACAAATACAACCTCTGGTTTGTGCTTTGGTTAAGGAAAAATATTCAAATTACTACAACAAAACCCTTTCTCTCAAAATCTTGTCTACTTCTTTTTTTTTCTTTTAAGTATCTTAAATAGGCAAGCAAATTTGTTTAAAATAAAGCAAAATGGAGATGAAATGCTTTCCTCTTAAGTCATGTATTGCATTTTTTGTGAGACTGCAATTCTTTGAGTATGTGCATGGTGGGTTAAAGATTCAAAACGAATGAAGAAATCTAATAGATTCAGGTACCAGTAGTTAGTAGGAACATGCAATTGATTTATTATTTGAGTACTAGTGAGGCTAAAGCATTTTGTAAGAAGCTTTGCTCTAGAAGATACTCTAATGATTTGGAAGCATAAGGTATTAAAATTAACCAAATAAATAGTTGTTGCACATTTATTTTAAAACATGTTCCACTTGGTCATTGCTATGAAGGTTAAAGAAGTGCTTTCTAATAAGACAAAATGGAACTGTATTTCATATTGCCATGTTTAATTTATACCTTACACCTTAACATACAACATGATGGAATGTTTTTAAACCGTGAAACTGGCATTAATGAAGTTGCCCGGTTCGTACAAGTCTTTTGTGTGGCATTTACTGATATAACTGACTTCAAAAATTATACCTGAATAATATTTTAAGTGAAAGTGAATGGAAATATCCTCTTTTTTTCTTCTTTAATAGCCTTTCACCACCTACTCATGAAAAATTTTAAGCAGATTTAAACTTTCAATTTATTTTGTGGTGCTATTTTATTATACAGTTTATATTTTTTAAAGTTCTGATAATGATCAGCTAGAGACTAGTTATTATAAATTACAAAAATTTCATTACATTTTACTAATAAGTAATAACTGTTATTGATATCTAAATTTGGATTAATGCCGAAATAGAGAATGTTGAAAAATAACACTTATTATGGACCTAATTCCCTAACTTATCACTTACTTCCCTCCCCTGTGTTCCTTTTTTATTTAGGTATGACAAATCCTTCAACATATAAATCTTGGAGGGTAGGGAAGAGTGTATTGTTCAACGAGCATACTGAAAGATTGAGAAATCTGTTTATTAAGTACAGTGATTGACCAGGATTGATTCAAATCATATGTATGTAAGTACAAATAATTTTTTTGCCCAGGAGTCTATCTCAGTACTAGCCAATTTCTTAGAACTGAATGGCAATATTTATGACTGACTTAGAAAAATGGCTTTTATATCTGGAGAGCAAGATCAGTGTTTTTCAATGAACTAAATATTATAGGTGTACAGAGTGGCTGATACACAGTGAGCGCCCAATAGTTAGATAATCAGCTTTCTCCTTTTGCAGCATCTCTCTCCCTGTAGTACCCAGACCAGCATTGTTAGTATTGTCTGGGAACTTGTTAGAAATGCAAATTCTCAAGTCCCACCCCAGACCTGCTGAATGAGATACTCTGAGGCAGGAGTCTAGCAATAGGAGTTTTAACAAAACCTCCAGATGATTCTGATGCATGCTAAAGTTTGAGAATCTCTACTCTAGAATTTAGCTTTCGCTAATTTTCTAAGATATCTTTTAAGGAAAATGGACCTTAATTCAGCTCATTTTCTCACTTTCCTAACATAGCTGACATTTTTGAGTTTTTTACAATATATTTTACACTGCGCGAACCTCTCAAGAGATTAAACTTATTTAATCACTACTATAATATATTATTATTATGGCCATTTGAGAGATGTAAAACTAGGACCTTAAGAAGTTAAATAAGTTTCTGAAGGTCACACAGCTGGTAAAGAGAGCTGGGATTCAAATTCAGGTAGTCTGATATTTGATCATCATTGTGCTGTAAAGCTTTTCATTGTTGAATAATTGTGTCCTGCATGAAGCTACTAATTAAACTTGTGCTGACAAATATATTAGATTTCCCCTTACACTCTGATATTTCCCGGCATAATTTAAAATGAACAACTGCATTCTGGTACTGTATTAGTTTTACTTTCTATTAGTACAAACAGTAGTAGTTCAAATTGACATGCCCCAAAAGCTGGTGCTGGTAAAAATGTACCAGCCAACAGATTTTCACTTTGACTCCATGTTCAGAACAAATGTACATGGAATATAGATATTTTATTTCTTGGCAAACAGCAGTGCCTGCTGACACAGCATATAGGTAGAAGATAAAGCAGAGAGGAAAAACAGCAATTCAGGGAAACTGGGAAGCTTGGAAATGGGGCAGATGATAGAATGAATAATGCCAACACATACTCCAGAGAATAAGATACCAAACGCAGCATCCTTGTTAAAAGGGTGAAATTCATGACTGGGGTTTCCAGTTGAAAAGTCCCCGTGAGCCACATCAGTAAGCATTCTGACCACTAGACTGTTTTTTATTTAATGGCTCAAAGGGAAGAAAGCTCTGGAATAAGAGGTTTCAGCTGATAAAGAAGAGTGCTCTAAGGAAGACAGAATAGGTGATTGCAAGGTTAGTGCAGTCAGGGAAAAAATCTCTGCTGTTCATCTATCTTTTGTTTTTACCTTCCCTCACCCTTCATAGTTTAGAATCTACTCTCCTCCACTTATTTATGTATCCTTGGAATTTCTGTGTAATGCTGTTTGTCCTCTATTTGTCATTTGTCAATGACTGGCAATGATGTTGGAATTCAGAAGGGGAAAATTATTCAATTATGTGTGGGGGCACTTCAGGTCTGTAATAAGCAGTAGAGTTGGGCTGTTATCAGCCGGTAATGAAGCTGTCCTCTGCTATCAGCATCTTGGCTTGGGGAACCTCATCAGAGATCCCTAGTAGGTCAGTTCCTCAATCGCATTTTTAAAGCACAGGACCCTACAGGGCACAAGAAAAGGCTTTGAACAATTGGCTGTAATCTTTTTAATGTTATGTTTTCCCCAGGATAACACCTAATTGGTTTGTAAATGGTCCGGGTTTTTGCCTTTAACAATCTTACACAAAAGGCAATTACGGATTTTTTTTCTTTAATGTGTAAAATATTTTCTTAGGTCTGTTTCTTTCAACTTTTATTTATGTTGCCCAGTTATATAACCTGTGTAGCTTGCAGTTATTATTCCGTGTCATCTTCCAAGTTATGTCCTTCATGCTTTAAGATTTTCATGTTTCTTGATGAAGAGGTAAATTACTGAGTGACCACATCAACTTACTTGACTTGTTACTGAGGTGAAACAGGACTCGCTCACTTTTAATATAATTGATGTGACTCTCAATACTCAGATCTCTATTTCTAAGATTGAACAGTAGCCCTGGGTAGAGAATTTGGAAGCTGTGAAGATGGGTTCTTCTTGTGAAGACAAGCAAGATGTCAAAGTGACCTTCCTAGAAGCTATTTATTCTTAATTGCTGCTCAAATTT
This sequence comes from Cynopterus sphinx, assembly GCA_030015415.1. Lineage (NCBI taxonomy): Eukaryota > Metazoa > Chordata > Mammalia > Chiroptera > Pteropodidae > Cynopterus > Cynopterus sphinx. Next base: position 64,557,898 of record CM057387.1, on the reverse strand, counting down.
CAGAACTGGAGTTGCTCCTTATAAACAAGGTGCACCTTTCTTCTCAGCAGCACAGGAATCTGTAGTGGGGCAGTGGGCTCTGCATATCAAATTTATAGGCAGATAGTTTTACTCTTTGGAGAATGAAATCCCTAGGTCTCAGTCCTTTTCCTCTTTTTTTCCAGGGGTCTGTCCCTATTTTTTTTTTATAATTACTCTATTAGTCCTCACTGCTAAAAGCCCAGATTTCTTCCTAGCTCTTTATAGTCCTGAATCTTAATTATCTTGCCCACATTGGGTTTTCTATCTGCCTATGAACCTAACTTTTATTATTTGAAGAGTTCATGAAGAGGGGACTTGGAGTTCCTGCCTTTGTAATAAAAAAAAAAAAAAAAAAAAAAAAAAACTCTGAGATTATGCAAACCATATTACTTTGCCCTTCAGCAAATGTAATTGTTATGTGAATCAATATTTATCCTCATTCCATTACTATTTCTTTGTAACTGAATAGCACAGTGCATATTTGTGCCCTTTAAAAATAAGAATACAATTGTTAACAGTGCAAAAACTGCATTATAAGGACTTTGTTTGTTTTTTTGGTTACTCTTTTGTTTGTTTTGATATTGTTTTCATTTGAATAGAAAGGCAAAGCAGCTTTGACTTGTTAAAAAACTATTCTGGATTTAAATACCTTATTTTTGGTAACTATGCTGAAACCTGTGTCTTTTCCCCATTAGTATATAATAATATATTAATTTATAATATGTAATAATAATAAGGTCATTTTAACTCTATAAATCACTATAAACCTATAAATTAACCTTATAAATGTACTTCCACTTGGACACCAGGATGCTTGGCAAAATCCAGGGGTCTATAAATCACAAGACTTGGACTTTGACTGGGGTGTATCTTTAACAAGCTGCTGGACCTTGTCGAGTCACATAATCTCTCTGGGTCTACTCTTTTAGTCATACACTGAAAAAGTCTTATAAGGTGCTTTTAAAACCATGTTTCAATTCTCAAGTCCTCATTTCTTGTTTTTATATATCAATGATAATAGAAATACTATTAAGACACAAGCTAATGAAGAACATCCTTGAGTGGGATGTTCTTGCTGTGCTGAGCTCTTTGCAGAGTTCACTGGGTAAGCACACACTTGTTTTCACAATGCTCAGCCTAGGTCAGCTCATTCCTATTACTGAAGTGTGAGGCAAGTAAACTTGAGGTCATTTTTAGTATTCCTTTGGTTAAATAAATAAAATGATTTACCAGAAGGCATCTTTTCTGGCAAGACTACTGAAATAGGAAATCAATATTCATCAATGTATCTTCAATAATTTCTCCACAAAGGGAATGAATATTGCAAATGCTTTGGAGTTATCTTTCTAACCTCTCATCAGACATTTATACTGTTTATAAACAAAATAATATTGGCTGTAGAGTTATGTATCTTACTCTTTTCTCTTTCTTGTGTTATGTTATTAAAATTCTGCAAAGATATTTCCTTTTGAACTTCATTTTACATGTGTTAAAATGTACTTTTCAGGCCTGTCTTAATTTATTTTTTCTATGTTGTTCTTCATACTTCATGGCTTGGATTCACTTTGTACTTTCTACATGCCAGTTATTTTAAACGTGCGATCTCATTCCATATTCTCAGTAATACTATGAAGTAGGTATTATGATTATTGCCATTTTATAGACCTGTCAATGAAACATTAGGAACTTGCCTAAAGTCACCAAACTAGTAAGTGAGGAAGCCAGGATCCACAAAGCAGTGTGTCTGAATCTAGTTCATAGGTCCCTAGCAACTACTCCAAGGAATGAACCTGGAGCATTCAGTTTATTGTCTATGTAGGCTGTATTAGAGTCACCTAATTCTTACCATTTTTATCTAACATATTTACATAATTAAGAAAATGGCCATTTGACCTTGCATAGAAGTCATTTCACTTCTCTGTGTCTTGGTTTTCCCATCTATAAAATAGGTAGTGTGTTAACATTTCTTAAAGGACTTGTGAAGATTGAAATAATGTGTAAATCCCTTGGAAAATAACGGCAAAGCATCTTGCTTTCTAAGTAGGGATTCTCAGCAAGTGGCTTTCAAATAATTCTGAACTCTGAGACATTTTTGCAAGAAACACGTTGGCAATTAAAATTAATCTTTTCCTCTTTAATAAATTAGATATTTCCTTGATTTCTGGATTTCCATTTGAAAATATGTACAGATGCTTCTTGACTTATGATGGACTAATGTCCCAATAAACCTTTTTTAATTTGAAAATATTCTAAGTCAAAAGGCATTTAATACTAAACTATAGAGTATCAGTTATTCCCCCTCATGATAGTGTGGCTGACTAAGCACTGTGGGGAGCTGTGGCTTGCTGCCACTGCCCAGCAACATGAGAGAGTAGCTACAGCATATCCTAATCCAGGAAAAAAAAAATCAAAATTCCAAGTATAGTTTCTACTGAATAAGTACCAGTTTTGCACCATTGTGAAGTAGGGAAATCATAAGTCGAACCATTGTAAATTGGGGACCTCTGTATTTGAAACCATAAAGACTCTTTTTTTTAAAGGAATTTCAACAAGAATTAACTGAATCACAAAAGTCAACATATCACAAAGGATTTGAGCACTGATTCAACATGTAATAAATGTTTTCTTTGTGAGATAAGGTCCCAGGGTGTCCAGGCCCCAGCATGTGTTGGGGCTACCACAACACATCTCTCTGTAACCATTTGTCATCAAGGTTGGCTAAGAGGTCCTCTAATAAATATGAGAGATTTTTCTGAGCTTCTGTTATCATTTTACAGATGAGAAAACTGAGGCCAGAGATATGAGGAAACTGGACCAAGGTTGACAAGCTGGCCAGTGACAGAGCTAGAACTAAGTAAAACCTTCCCCATAACCCTGTGCTTCCTTTTTATACCAGCGGTATGACACGTGCAGATCCAAAATGAAGTAAATGGAGAAGCCAGCACCTTTGTGCTCAGAAGGCATCAGGTGGATGTTTGTGTATGAGGTGAGGTGTGGTAGATCTTCCCTTCCATTATAATTTGAACAGAAACATATTTGACTTTCCTGGAAGCTGTTTTGGGTGTGACAAGCCTGTGTTTGCTTCCTCTCCTGATTGTTATGCTGCCAGCACTGTTCCCCTAATTTAAAATTCACTTTCTATATTTCTTGGTCACTGGGCACATTATTTGACATTTATTTACACTTATCTGCATTTTCCATCTTCTAAACCCACAATAATACATACTAATGTAAATCCTTGTCTGCAGCTTGGCATTTAGATACCTTATTATTTACTGTGCTGTGCTTCCCCCACTGTTTAATGTTATCTGCAAATCTTGTTCTCAGTACCAAGTTATTTGTACACATAATTAAAATACGCTATCCCTTCCAACACTGATCCTTGTTGTATGACTTACTAGTAATTTCCTTCCCAGATGGTGACTATTTTGCTTAATTTATTTCTCTCTTTGGAAGAAGATGGGACAGAGTGAGCTCAGCGGTTTCAGAAGCCCAATCCAGTTTTCCAAAGTTCTAAAGCCTCACAACATCTTTAGCACATATTAGGTTACTGAGTAATTTCTGACATGTTTCTTTTTAATGAAAAGAACTTCTGACCAGTAATTGCATTAAACATATATTAAGGCACACTTATGATGTGTAACCACTTTTCCCATTTGGAGGCTGTACATTTGGAGATAAAATTTGAGTTCATTATCACCATGTGCCAGGGTACTCATCATTCTCCTTTATAATGTCATCCAGGGACCATTTCTAGATAAAGGATATTGCACCAGACAACTAATACTGAAGTTGTTAACCAGGGGCCTGATTGCATAGGGACCTAAAGTGAGTTAACTCTCATAGACATCTGGCAAATTGCTTCCTAAACAGCTATTGCATGGCTGAGAAATTCTCTGATGTTTGAAACTTCCTGCTAGTTGAATAAGGAGTATTTAACAGTGTGAACCACAAGGCTGTCCTCATTTAGCAAAACTATCCATGTGGAGTTGTTTATAAGCACCTCCCCCCTACACACCCACACGTGCATTCCCAAACTTTTCAAACTTTTCTCAACAGCCTACGTGTTTTAACAGGTGTCTTATACCTGTCATTTCTCATCAGAAAAGCTTTTAGTATTCATGTGCCTTTGGAATAGGTAATAGATGGATTTAAATGAACACTGATATATACAAGAACTGAGTTCTAAAGTGCAGGGCTGTTAGGGAGTATTGAGAAGAGAAGGGTGCTATGTGTAAGGAAGAAAGCTAGTGTAGAGAGAGGGAGGGAGCAAGACAAAACTAGTGTAGTTTGGGATAGTTTTTCCTGAATTTGGTTTTCCTGATCAGGAAACATGAAGCTTCTATAAATCGCTGTATTGATTTCACAGTGCTACTTCAGAAATAATCCTCTACATTTGCAAAAGTTATCCTCCCACTCAAGGTTATTAGGTCAGCCTACTGACGGCAAATTTTTCCAGAGGTTCTGGTCTGTGAGGGGCAACTGTAAAAGGCAGAGACAGAATATGAAACGATAGATGAGGTCCTATTCTCCTTAGTAGGTCCCATTTTCTCTCTGAAAAGTAAAAAGCTGTGCAATATGTCTCTGGGTGTCCGGGGACATGAGATGCTTATTTTTCAATCAACATAGGATCTGTGAATCCTTCAGATTCAGAATCCTTCACTTCAGAAATTTTAACCTTGATTTTCTACCAATGCCATTGGCTCTACTTAGGGGTTTACCATCCTGTGAGATATTTCCTGGGGTTGTCCATTGTCTTTCTCAGGAGCCAGACTCAGTTCCTTTCTAGAATTTCTCCTGGAAGTGCCATAGCCCAAAGAGACAAGACAAACCAGGAAAGAAATCAAGTGCTTCTCCAAGTAAATAAAAGCCTAAAAACAGTTTATTTGGTTATTTTACGCAAAACTTCACTTCTTTTGATGTACATTCTATGTGACTTGACAAACACAGTTGTAGCCACCACAGTAAACAAGACAAAGAATAGTTCCCTTGCCCTAAAAACTCCCTCATGTTTCTCTTTTGTAGTTAAAATCTCCTCCTACTCTTAAATCCTTAATAAAATTCCTTTGTTAAATGTGTATTTTGAAGTATCTTCTCCCAATCTGTGACTTAAAAATAATTTTCTGAACAATGTCTTTCAGAGAGCAAAAGTTTGAGTTTTTATGAAATCCATTTATCTTTTCTTTTCTTCTTTTTTACAGATCATGCTTTTGGTGTCAAATATAAGGCTTTCACTAACCAAAAGTCACAAAGACTTTCTTTCATCATTTATTCTAAAAGATTTATAATTTTGAGACTTTACATTTAGGACTATAACCTATTTTAATTAATTTTTGTAAAATAAACAAGGCATAGTTCAAGATTCAAATTGTTCAAATTGGAAATGGATATCTAATTGTTTTAGCAGTATTTATTGAAAATACTAGCCTCTTTCCACATAATTGTCTTTTCACCTGGGTCAAATATTGATTAACTATCATTTTGTGTTTTTTAGTTTGGACTCTGTCCCATTGATTTATTTAATCAAAAACAATACTACTTTGATTACTGTCTTGAAATAAGATTATATTGTCTTAAAATAGGATACTATGACCTAATTTGTTCATCTTTTCAAAATTATTTTTGATATTTGAGTTTTTTTTTTGACTTCAATATAAATTTTGAAGTCGATTTGTCAGTATCTACAAAAAAAGTTTGTTAATTTATATTGAGGTTGCATTGGAACTGTACACCAATTAGGGCCATTGACATCATGATAATATAGAGCTTTTCAATCTCTAAACATGATATCTCCTTTCATTTAGATCTTCTTGATTTCTTTCATCAGTGTTTGGTGGTAGTTTTCAGCATAATGATTCTGCACACATTTTCTTGGATTTATACATAAGCTTCATAATTTGGAGTGCTATTTTAAATATTTTAAATATTTTTGGTTTCAACTCCCAATTGTTCATAACTGATATATAGAAACATGATAAACTTTTGTATGTTGACTTGGTATCCCACAATCTTATTAAACTCATTTGTTTGACTGAGGAGCCATTTTATTAAATATTTTGTATCTTTTACATAGACAATTATTTGTCTGTGAGTAAAGACAGTTTTATCTCCTTTTCCCCAAACTTTATGCCTTTTATTTATTTTTATTATCTTATTAAATTGGCTAGGACTTACAGGATGGTATTTATAGCAGAAGTGAGGGGACATCCTTGCCTTTTTTTCAGTTCTTAGGTGGAAAGTATTCAGTCTTTCATTATTAAGTATTAGAAAAGTTTTATTTTATTTTTTGGTAAATGCACTTTATTAGGTTAAATTATTTTTTTAGTTTTAGTTTGCTAAGATTTTTTTAAATCATAAACGGATGTTGAATTTTATAAAAAAAATTTTCTGCATCTATTGAGATGTTTAAGTTTTCTCAGTCTGTTTCTTAGTCTGTTAATATGGTAGATTACACTGACTGATTTTTGAATGCTTAAACCTGTCTTGCCTTCTTAGATGAATCCATCTTGGTTGTGATGTGATTCTTTTTTTTGTATATAATACTGTATTTAGATTTGTTAATATTGTGTCAAGGATTATTGTGTCTATATTCATGTAGGATATTGCTCTAGAGTTTTCTTGTACTTGTCTTTGGTATTAGATAATGCAAATTTCACAAAATGAGTTGGAAAATGTTGTTCCTCTTCTATTTTCTGGAAGAGATAGTGGAATTAATATAACTTATTCATTAAATGTTCAGTAGTTTATATCTTTAAGTAAAACATGAAAATCTTACAACTACATATGTTTCAACTTCAGCTTTACTTGCTTAAAAGAAAATTATTGCTTTTGATATTTTTCTCTTTCCAATTCTTGTGAGCTAGATTATGGACATGCTTACAATCCATTTTCAAGCATGCAGAAATGAACAACAGTCTGGAATAGCAAAGGAAGGAGAGGGAGAAATCTATATCTTTGAATGACCAGGGAGCAGAGCCACCCTGCTAACTAAGACTCCTCACCTTTGTCTGAGTAAGAAAAGAATCTTTTTCAATCTACTACATTTTTGGTTGTTTTAGTAAAAGTGGCTTAGCCCTTACCCTATTTATCCTGACAGAAAAGAAAGTTATTTTGTGTAAACATTATTGAGATTAACCTGCAGGAAGTCTAATGGGATTAAATTGGAAGAGGATGCAAATAGATTCCATTTCTTCCACGGGAAAGATTAGAAAACAGAGTGAGGATACACCCTCAGCTTTCCTGGAGCAGTAGACTGTTTTGTACACGCTGAAATTTCTTGCAGCATCTCCCAGTTTAGAGATCTGGATTGCGTGGACTGCATTTTTCCAACTACTGGCAATGAGCAGAAAGTAAAAGTATTGGGGCATATTTGATAGGGAATAAGAAGATATCTAAAGTTTTTTGGTACTTCTTTTTCACAGTGTTCTAAAATTTCTATGTTATTACAATTAAAGACATTAAAATATGAACAAACAGACAAGGCAGTTTTTCCTGATTCTAAACAGATCTTAAAATATGATACCTGCAGAATAGGTAGAAGTATAAAAAGATTAAGGAATATATGCTTTTGTGTCTGGAGCCTAAATAATGTGAATCTCAAGAGATGACAGTAATGAGTAAATTCATTAAACTTCAATAGACTTGAATTCCTTAACAGGTAGGAGTGCTTCAGCTATAGGAGGAACTGCTATTGTCCGGAAGCCTAATAATAGTGAGCATTTTTTTTTTTTTAAACACACACACACACAAACACACAAATGACATAAAAAAGATTTGTTTTTTTTTTTTTTTTTGAGCCATCCAGAGTTTCGTTAACAGACATACAAATGAATAGCTCCACCATTCTCCTTTCTCCTCTTTCTCCTAAATTCACCATGGCTTTGGTAATGTCTCTTCAGAAAACATTTTCAATGGCAGATTCTGGTCATTTTGGTCTCTTCTACATTGTGACCTTTAACCACCTCCTTTTTTCTCTTGAGGGATCTGGTCTTAGTTAAAATACCTTAGTTGTGAAAGAAATGCAAAATACTGGCAGAACATACTCTCAACTACTTTTCTTTCTCTTCACAAGTCTTGTGTTATGAATCCAAATTCTATACTAATAGAGTAACCTCCAGCTTTTGATCCCCCAAAGTTTTGATCTCTACCTTTTGGAAATCCCTGGACTTATTTTCATATTCCCAAGCAGTATATTTTATTTTTTTCACACTCAGATCAAAATACCATGTAGAGAAATTGCTCCCAGGTGCATATTTGTGGGATCTTGGCTTCCAAAAGGAAAAGTCAGTCATAAAGAAGGGCCCTAATCCACTGAGTTTTTAAGAAGCCCTAAGATTACTGTAGATGCAATAGAAAGCTCCATAAAAAAAGCCAGTGATATAATCTGTATTTTACTTGCCAAGGTCAGTAATATTACAGTTTTGCTATAACCTTTAGTTTTTTTGTAGGCTCTTACACTTAGAGTGGAGGAAAAAAGAAAGTAAATATGAGTTTACTCTGGATTGCAAGTATCTTCTCTACCCCTCTACCAGACTTTTCATTTCTTAATCGAGTCAGTAATGATATCATCATCACCATCATCATCATCATCATCATGTTTATCATCCTCATCTTCACAGAATTTGAATTTTTACCATGTTTCAGCATCTTCCATCATTATGTCATTACTTTCTATAATAAACATTTCAGGCGAGTGTTAGAGGAGGAGCAACTCTCTTGTATACCTCTCTTTTCCAGGGCACTTCTGGGTACTTGTTCCATCCTTTATTCTTCCCTGCCAAGGTAGAAGTATTTGTGTAGATGATGAGCAACAGTTATTTATTTTTGGCAGATTTAATTATTTAAACATCATTCTCTATCTCCCTCTACCCCAGCCCATAATGAAGCACAGATGAGAGCTTGTTTGTTACTCAGACAGAATCCTCTTGGGGTGGACTGATATGAGGCTCAGATCTCCTTGGAAAGTGTGAGGGTGGGATAAGCAGGCCCACTGGGCTCTTCCATACTCTTCCATATTGCAGTGCCTTCCTCTCTTGTCTAAGTTCTCATGCTTGCAGTTCAAGCTGTTATTTACTAGGCCTTCTCATAATTCAATAGTTGTGCATTTGGGGAACCTTGAGGAATAGAAAAATACTGGAATCTAGGGAGTACGACAAAACTAAGAGATTGAAGTTTTTGTGCAGACCAGGCTATGTGAAATTAAATCTTGATGGCTTGCAATAAAGCTGTTTTTTTATTCTTCCATTTTGCCTTTTATGATTATAGCTGAACTGGGAAACTGAACCTCCGTGCTGTATTTGACTTGTGTCATGACACAACTTAAGGTACTAAGTTCAGAAGTGGGTGTCTATTTTCATATGGATCTTGAGTGAGTGCACAAGAGACCTGAGCAAACACACAGAGCTTAGATGTGGTAGCTGTGGAAGCCCTTCATGAGCGTGAGGCTTCGGCAAACATTATGGCTAGGTTGTATAACAGTAGATAAGATTTTTTTCTAATAGCTGATTTTTGGGGGCATTCTCTGAAATTACTGATGTTTTTCACTATGGGAGATCCCACAAAATAGGTTTTAGGGTACTATAATGAGAAAACAAATAGCTGGGGAAGAGATCAAATACATGTAGAAAAAGGCACAACAAATGGTGCTAACCCTATATTTGTTAGGAAGGAAAGTATTCAAGTTAAGGGGTAGGTTTTACATTCTGTTTAGCCTTTCTGATAAGAATAGGAGATTAACACCAGAAAATGAAATATAAGTTGTAGCTAATGAAAATGCTATTCAAGGTAGAGATTTTCAAAGGCTGAGGAAAACCATGAGGAAGACAAGGCAGAAATATTAACACTAATTATTAGCCTTAGGTGCAGGCTTACTTAGCATAATTCTCTAGCTGAAAATTATTATCCCAGAAATGATCATAAGAAGTAAAACATATTATACATTCACTTATGAATTAAAATATTTAGAAGAGATATCTCCAAAGTGGCACAGTGGAAGACTGCAGACTACTCTTCCCAGGAAGATCCATATTTAGACACACCTACATGAATAAAAACAGCTCTGGGAGGGCTTTGGAGTGCACTTAAGAAACTTTATCAACACAAAAGAACAAAAAACTTGATAATAACTGCGCAAAAAGGAAAGAAAGGCTTCATTTGCTTCCATTATCCCATCCCCTAAGCTAGCATTGCTCAGCACCAACAGGGAACTCTCTAGTTAGAAAGACTTCTCTCCAGGAGAGGAAGGGAAGGTGAGCAATCAACTTTCTCAGCCTTTCAGCACACTGCAAAAGAGATCGATATGCTTTGGTTTCACCTGACCCAGAGACTGGCAGCTCTGAGACCTATAAATATAGCTAGGAACAAGGAAGTAAACAGAGGCTATCAGTGTCAGTCATTAAGAGGGAATGACTACAGTGCCCAGTGACATTCTCTGCAGATGATCCCGCAGCTTTTGCCACTATTAGGGGAACCAACAGCTAGCACAGATCATGGACCCACTGCAGATTTCACCATCTTTCACACCACAGGTATTTGAATTGGCTAATGCCAGCTGCCTGAGTCCCTCTCTATGCCCTCCCACCTGATTCCTGATGCAGCTCGGGAACCATCCTGGCAGTCAGTCCAGGCTTCTATAGCTGTGCAAATGCAAGATGTCAACACATGGCTGACCCTACCTCCATGTGCATGCTAGCCCTTCTAACTGTCAGTCTACATGCCTCTGGCCAAATTCCCATCACCAGCCTCCACTGCTGTGCTCATGCTTAGGGGAGATTATGTCATGGGAGACAAGGTTTCTGCAGCTGCTTGTGATCCCACGTAAGATTCTACCTTCTGTCATTGGCTTGTACCACTATGCTCACTTATTGCTAGTCCCTCCAGCTGTGCACTTGCATGCCCTTGTCCTGAGCCCAACCATTTCGCCATCACTGCTGTATCATTGGTATTCACTGCCCTGTGACTAAAGTAAAACCCAGCAACCATGGTAGTGCAAACTGACATCAAAGGCTCTTAGAGTTACCAGTGAACAATTCAGTTGACCCTGGAACTTGGTGCCTGCCCTGCACCCTCCTCCCCCCCACATACACACATATGTCCTTGTAACTGGCCACTGCCACTACAAGGCACCTACAACTGGCCCTCACAGCCCACCATGTGCATATCACCAGCTTCGGCCACTACTGCTACTTGCTCTGGTCCCTAGCTGCTGGATTTTGAGGTGCTGCTGAAAACTCCAACAGCCCTTGCAGCTCTGCACACCCCCTATGGTGCTCATCAAGGACCACACAGATGTCAATGGAAAATTTACAAATATGTAGAAATTAAACATCACACTTGTGGACAAGCAATGGATCAAAAATTAAATCAAAAGGTAAATAAAAAATATATACTGTACTGAAACAAACAAAAATGGAAACACAACAAACCAAAAGTTGTGAGATGCAACAAAAGCAGTGCTAAGAGGAATGTTTATAGCAGTAAATGTTTACATTAAGAAGAAAAATCTCAAATAAATAACTTTATACTTCAAGGAACAAGAAAAAGAACAAACTAAACCCAAAGTTAGCAGAAAGGAGGTAACAAAGATCAAAGCAGAAATAGATGAAATAGATAAAACCAGTTGAAAAGATCAATGAAATCAAGAGTTGGGTTTTTGAAAAAGATAGCAAAATTGACAATAGTTTAGCTAGATTTACCAAAATAAGAGGACTCAAATAACAACCCTGAATAATGAGAATCAGCTCTATATGAAAATGCTCAAATCTGCTAGTTAGCAAACGCATATACAACAGTGTTGGGTGTCTACTTTTAACTTTAAAAGTGAATAATAATGATTATGCTCATAATACTGTAATACAAAAAGTGAATAATAATGATTATGCTCATAATACTGTGATAAAGACATTTTCATATAGTGTTGGTGTAATTAAAAAATTTTTAAACCTTTCTGGAAAGCAATTTGACATTATATATTAAAAGCATTTAAAATATTTCTATCCTTTGATGTTGTAATTCTATTTCTAGGAATCTATTGTCATGAAATAATCAGAATGATACTATTCAAGATATAAAACTTTAGGATTTAATGTTAAGTATTTTTAAATGCCATATATAAAACTTTAAGTGATCCCAATTACTTAAAATGGATGATATGTATGTGAGAGAATACTGTCCCAATAAACTCTGGTCTTGCCTTTGGGCACTAATGACTTAATTCAAGCGAGAGGTAAAAAGATAAGATGGGCAAATTGGCTTTTTGTAGATGTCTGTGCCTAGGCGGTGAACTGCCCCACAAGCTCTACTAATTCATGATCATTGAAATTCAGCATCTGTGGCTTCTCCTTGCAGTATAACTCTTCTGTAGTACAGTGCTTTTCAATTATAATGAGAATCTTGCTAAATGTAGAGTCAGATTCAGTAGGTAAGGAGTAGCACACTGAGATTCTGTATTGCTAGCATTGCTCAGGTGATGCAAGTGCTGTTGGTCTGAGGGCCACACTGAGTATAAGGCTCCAGGCTGGACTGGGTAGCTCTAGTGCAATACACTGTTCTGATGCCAGGTATCTGAACCTGGCTTACATTTTTGCAGAGTGATAAAATATCTGACCATATGATTTGAGAATTAGAACCTAAAGACCTTTTTACTCCTGGCTTGCTGATTAATATTTGACATCTCTTATTTAAGATTTTGGGGAGAGTTAAGATATGTGACAAATCCAGTAACTCTATATTAGGAGATTAGTACCTCTAGAATGGTCGACGTGGTGGGTTTCATAGCTATTAGAAATTATTTATTGATTTATTTCAGAATGCAGTAGTGGAAAATATGGCCCTGAGAAAATAGTAGACAAGCTCTTCCAATTTTAATAGGAAATAAATGAGATTTTCTGAATCTCATATTCTGCTGGTGAAAGTATAAATTGGAATAACCATGTTGGAAACTGATGGTATTTAATAAGGATGAACATAAGTATATCCTATGAACAAAAAAGGTAATATTTTAATAGATTAATAGATTTAATACACATGTATTTAGTTTTATGCATCATATATCACATATATATATACATATATGTGTATAGATATATATAGCTAGTTATAACACATATAACTAAATATATACATATGTGTACTAAAAGACATGAGTTAAGAGTGCTCATAGCAATGCTATTTGTAATAACCTCAAACTGGAAGCTATCCAAATATCTTTCTGGATGGATAAATTGTTGTATACATACACAATGAGATCTGTGTTTACAACAATAAAAATAAATGATCTACAATCATGCCATAATATGAATGCATGTCATTAATAAAATGTTGAGCTGCGAAGCCAGATACATAAACTACAGAAGCAACAATCCTTGCTGTTAGAAACCAGGGTATTTTTCACCATTGCTGAGTGGTATCTTCTGGATACCACTTGGGAAAATTCATTGGGCTAACTATGTACTTTTCTGTGTGAGTGCTATACTATCATAAAAAATTGAAGAATGCACACACATACAAAGAATCTTCAGGGTGGGACCTTGGATTGCTGGGGAAGATGGGATCATTAAAAACACAAAGTAATTGTGGGAGATACCTTTTTTGAGCCTATATATATATATATATATATATATATATACATATATATATATGTGTATATATATATATATATATATATATATATATATATATATATTAAACTATTTTCTGAGGGTGATTTTGTGGGCATATAGTGTTATGAGATCTTTCTTCCTTAGCATAATTCTAATATAATATTCAAAATTTGCAATATTTATTTCCGTCTTGTTTTTGTTTTTATACAGGATTTGAGGCAACCTAAAACAAGTGTGGGTTAATTACCTGGTGAACAGGTCATATGAGAAAAGTCAAGTATAATAATTCAGAGGAAAACACCAACAAAAATAACTTCCTATAAATTTCTAACAATTAGAAAAACCATCTTCCCTATGCAATATCCTAAATAATTATCAGCTATAATAATTAGCAGCACTACGTTCTGTTCTTCATTCTTAATTACTTTCTGTGCATAACCTTGAAAAAGTCACAAAATCTGTCTGGACAACTTCAAACCCAAGAGTAACTTGATAACTTGACATTTTGTTATAGTTAGAGTACTACTATCTGAGATAATCTTGATTTTTTTTTCTTGTTTATTTATTTTCCAATTCCTTCTGTCTTTATTGTTTAGCTATTTTATTCACTACTGTATATGTAGTGCTAGAACAGTGCATGGCACATGGCAGAAAAAGAATTTACTTAATAAGTGAAAAAACCTGGACTCGATCACCAGGTTCTTTCTAGATGTAATTTTCTGGAATTCTAACGTTGCACAAGTGAATTTGCAGGTCCAGAGGGACTCATGGGATGACAAAATTCTGATTCCAGAATCAGATTAAAGGTAAAGCATAGGACTGTGCTTCTCAAAGCATGGTCCAGGAACTCCTGGGGGTTCCAACAACTCTTTCAGGAGTCCATGAAGTTGAAACTACTATTATAATAATACTAAGACATTATTTGTAACTATGACTCTCATTTCATGAGCATACAGTGGAGTGTTCTAGAGGCTACATGACGTGATTTTGCAGCAGACTGAATGTAGAAGCAGATATTAGAATCTTGTCTTCTATAATTCTGGATAATATAAAGATTTGCAAAAATGTAAACCAATGCCACTCTTCTTGCTATTTTTGCTTGGGAAAATACATTTTTTAAAAATAAATATACATTTTTATTTAGTATAATTATTTTAAATGAATAAATAAATAAATATACATAGTATTATAATTTCTAATGCTAAGTATAAATAGATATCACCAACATAAATGAAAGCTCTTTTTAAATCTTCAGTAGTTTTTTGAGTTAAAGGTTGCCTGAGAAAAAAAGTTTGAGGACACTTGATGCATGGAGCTATTCACCGCAAAAACAGGAGAGGCAGGAAGGGAGGGCAAGCTCAGAATAATACTTTCTAACTTATCTTTTCCTTCTTTAGGTTGAGAACCTGCTCCAGAGTCTGTTAATAATGCATCCAATTGAATTAATAATGCATCCAATTGAATTCTTTTTTCTAGAAATTTCCATCACTGCAGTTCCCTTCCTATATGTCAGTTGCTGAGACAGCAGCAGCAAGTAAGAAATTATTCCACTTCTGTCTAGCAAAAGTCCACAGAACATATGTATCAAATATCACTGTTTATTTGACCAGGAGAGTTTCTCTGGCTTGGCTTTTATAATGATCTCCATTTTCTAGTACTAGGAGTTGTATTTTCTCTGGAGAGTTGACTCCAACACTTTAGTTGCTTTTTATCTGCTACAATTCAGCACATTTCAGAAGTGCTAGGGCAGCATTTTTCATCTATCCATACCATTTATTACCCTGAGCAAGGAGCCCCAGGAAAGGATAAACAGTTGGCAGAACAGCTGCTCCCAGTGATCTTAGTTGGATGTGTGTGCCTGCTGTCCGCTTCAGAGGCATGGTCCCTGAGGAGATCCTGGCTCTGTTTAGATGTGAGCAAGGTTGGAAGAGGACCATGATTAAAAAAAAAAAAAAAAGCCATCCCCCAACCCTCCTGCTTCTTTTCCCACTATACTTATTCACCATGTGTATTATGTTTCACTATTAAGAGGCACATAGGTTTTAAAAGAAAATTGGATGCTAAAAC
Organism: Cynopterus sphinx; assembly: GCA_030015415.1. NCBI lineage: Eukaryota > Metazoa > Chordata > Mammalia > Chiroptera > Pteropodidae > Cynopterus > Cynopterus sphinx. The sequence continues at coordinate 64,542,212 of CM057387.1, read as the reverse complement.
TAAAACAGTTTGGTGATCCTGGGTTTAGAAGTAACACTGCAAAATGAATGGATGTCCCCACAGAATCACAGCCTGTTGGTGTTCATTGAATGAGCCCAGTTTTAAGGCAAGTTTACGTTGCATATTTGATAACAGGTTCACCTTTGTACAACCTGTCCTGGCATGAAATTTCATTTGAATTTTAAGGCAACCCTGTGAAGTCATTGAACAATTACTTTTTCTTTTCCTCGGTGCTACAGCTTGATGCCATTGAAATAGTATGGGGTCTAGAGGTGAGGAACCTTAGTTTGAGTTCCAGTTCACTATGTGCTAACAATGTGATGCTGGAGAAGTCACTTAAACATTTTGAGTCTTTTTTTTCTCTCAGTAGCAAATTTGGGATGAAAATATCTATTTCATAGAATGATAATAAACTGCATTAAATATATTTGAAATAATTTCTCAACTATAAAGCACTCATGGGCTTAAATTTTTAAAAGTCATGTCACTGAAATTTGTGAGTTTTGATTTAGCCATTGCTGTTACTGTAACTCTATATGATAAATTTGATTTTTATTCTAAGGAAAACTGCTATTGACTCTTCTAGATCTGCCTGCTTGGAGTGAAAATTAGCAAGCATTAGTATGCTTCTCTTAAGCTTAATTGGACTGGGAGACTCTAAAATTAAGTTTATAATTTTAAAAAAATTCCCTTAAGATGATGAGCTGTAGAAAAACTCACTTTTGTTTATTTTTATTTATTTATTTATTTTCCTGCTTACTAAGAGAAGGCACAAAAGGAAGAGGAGACAAAGTTCTTACTCTTAGGAGTGGAAGAAGTCCGTCTGAGTCATGTGGTTGCCCTCATTCCATACCTTGTGGAAAGTTGTCTTCTGTGTCTTGAATACAGCTTTTGTGATTTTGTTCACCTAGAACATGATAGGATAACAGTTAAAGGTGTGAGTTGTGAAGTTTGATGTATCTGAGTTTGAGTTATAATTTGGCCCTTTACCAGCTATATAACTTTAGGAGAATTGTGTAACCTACATGTATTAGGTTTCTGTTGATGTCCTAACAAATACTACCAATTTAGTGGCTTAAAACAATGCAGATTTATTATCCCACAGTTCTGCAGGTAGAAACTGATTTCTCAGGCTCATCTGGTTTCTTTGCTTCAGGTCTGAGAAATCTAAAATCAAAGTGTCAGCTGTCTGGACTCATTGGCAAGTTCTGGAAAGAATCAACTCCTTGTCCATTCAGGTTATTGGCAGAAGCCTGTGGTTGTAGGACTGAGGTTTCCTTGTTGCCAGACAGCTGGTGGTGTTCTTAGCTCTGAGAGGCCTCTCTCTAGTCCTTACATATGGGCTCCTACATCTTAGAGCCAGCAGTGGTGCATCAGGTCCTTCTTGTGGTTGGAATCTCTGACTTCCTCTTGTGCCACAGCTTCTCTGCTTCTAGCTTGAGAAAGTTGCCTGTTTTTAGGACTCAGATAGTTAGATTGGGCTCACCAGGATAACCCAAGATAATTTCTCTATTTTAAGGTCTATAACCTTAATTACATTTGCAAAGTACATATAATTACAAGGTACATTGCCACTTAACATAACATAATCACAAATTTCAAGGATTAGCATGTGGACATCTTTGGGGCCAATGATTCTATCTGCCACACTCAGCCCAATTATATATAAAATATTCACATTTTAGTCTTCCTCATAGGGCAATTGTGGGGACTAAGTAAATGACCTCTAAATAGTCACATGCTAATAAACCTGATTGGCTTAATAACAGCTGTAACATCACATTTAAATCTTCTGCCTTAACCATAATATCCTCTATTATCTGACACTGTAAAAATGATCTTAACCTGTTTCCACTTCGACATGCACACTAGTCTCTTCTGATCTTGCAAGGCAGGAGTCCTCTTCCTGTCTTATGATTTTCTCTTTTCTTCTACTTCAGTCATGTTTCACCCATGTAGAATGCCCTCTTCTTCTTTTCTACTTAAAATTTCTTTATATTCTAAAATTTTGGCTCATACCCAACCTATATATTTTGGAGTCTACCAGGATTATCCCAAACCCTGCTGCTCTGTGTCTGCCAAAAAGCTAAGGTGCTTTTATTGAGATCATACTATTCTACTTTATATTGGGAAGAGTTTGTGTTTTGTTCCCCCTCTTAACCATCAGCATGTCTGACTTTCTCTTGAACACCATCATAACGCCATGGTTCCCACCTATCATTGGTGTTTGGAGTGACAGCTTCAGGTCTTTTGGAATACAACATCAACCAACAAAACTTCACATAGTGAGAAAGCGATTCCCTTTTCTGTTCTCTTTCAAACTTTCTGAATGCACAAGTCATAATTTGGTCCTGCCTTTAACATCTCTATTACTTGCTTTTTGTTTAAGACAAAGAAAAAGAGCTTTTTGGAGATCATAATGGTTAGCTAAATGTAAGACATAATTAGTTTGTTTACATCATATATTTATATATTAATATACTTAATTATATTAATTAATAAACAATTAGTTATATATATAATTAATTGTAATTATATAATATAACATATATAATATAGTATATATTTTATATAATATTACATTTATATAAGTCTACATAGATACATACATACATATATGCACACATACATACATTGTACAGTTGATATCATTATACAGGTAATGATATAAAAAATTTCCTAGAAGTGCAAATGAATGAGTGATCAAGTTGAGCACATCAGCTATTGTTAAAAGTTGGCTCTACGTTCTCTAAGTTTTGGTTTCCTCATCTGTCAAATGAGACTATTACTATCTATGTCATAAAGTACTTGTGAAGATGGAATGAAATAAGGCACAGGGCACAGTGGCCAGCTCATAGTGTATTCTCAACAACAGGAGCTATAATGCCTCTTACCCGCTGGTGCTTGTCCTGAGACCAGTCTTTCCACACCATTCATTCAAGGTCATACTGTCCCTGAAAGGAAAGTATTCGAATATATTTTTAATTTTGCAAACATGCATTTTTATGTGTATTATTTTCTTCTTATCTACTAATTAAAAATAAGAAAGGTATTGCAGAAAAGAGCCTGATAACCCCCTTTTTTTAAAAAATAAATTTTTCTTTATGATCTCAGGAGTAGATATAACATTTTTTCACTGAGATTTTACAGGGCTGTATTAAAATGTTTATATAATAAATATCTGCATTGCTCTGAGAATTCCTTCTTAGATGCTTTTCTGAAACAAATGAAAGTCGACATGAAAGCCCTTGCAGCCCTATCTGGTCATCAGCAGTCATAGCGCACAACAGGGTCTGTCTGACAACTCAGGTGCTTTAACCGATGATAGCAGAGGTGAATGTGAGATACCCCTTGGAGAGGTGAAGCAGTCATGCCTCTGCACTACTCTGGGGTTCTTACTTTGGATAGCACCTTACATATATATACACATCTTGTTCATGAATAACATCATTTAACTTTTGCAACTGATTTTTATAAAAAATAATTTATCTTTCACAATTCAAGAAAGAGAAAGATATTGTTGCCTTCATATTTCATTCTGATATCCAGTCTATTAGATTTAGGAAAGACTGTCTTCTGACCAAAGGTAGTCTCCTCAACTTTAGGGAATGCAGAGTTAATGGTGCCTGTATTGCAGTACCTACTTACACTGTTTAAAGACATTAAATTTGATTTTAGGAACAGAGTTCCTAGTTCATGAAGCCCTCCGTAATCGTTACGATTGCTTCTCTTTTGGAGGAGATTGGCTCAGTTACTATGACATTGTGCGTATTAGTATGTCAGATTTTTTTTCATGGTGATGGCTAAGGATAGTTCTCGATAGTCATAAAAATTAAAGTTTTGTTAGAGAATGAAAGAAGACTCTTTAAGACAAAGGGTACTTCTTAAAGGAAAGTTTAAAGATGTACTGTAAGGGTTACTGGCAGAGAACTTAAGATTGACTTTATTTCCTTCCAAATGTGATTTGATCTTGCTTGGGGAATGGTTAAAGAAAAAGTCCCAGGCCAGGGAAACTTCGAGCCATTAGAATTTTCTGCACCCATAGAAAAATGTGAAGAAAAAGAGGGAGAGATTAGCAAGGTAGGAGGATAAGGGACGCTCATTCTTCTTGGTGATGTGGCATCTTTGTAAATCAACTCAATAGTTCTTTTTCTCCCAGATTTAAAATGTCAATGTATTAATACTGTTAACAAAGGGCAGATGAAATCAATGTTGGCAGAAGTATAAGTCTAAAGGGAGGTAAGTATTCAGTAGTAAATGTTCTATCCACATAAAGGGGGAATAAAGATAGATATTTGAACTCTCTCAATTACATCTTTAAGTTTTAAGATTATAGTTTAACATTTAGGCAAGGTCTGTGTTTGTACTACTTATAATTTTTACCAGTAAAATATTAAAAATTTCCATAGTTTTTAACTGAAGAATGATTACTTATAAAGTGATAATATATTTAATATTACATATATACATATAAAAATATATGTATATGTGCTCCTGAATAATATAATATAGAATAAGGTTATATAAATATATAAGAAATATACATATATACACATATGAAATCCTGAAGCAGATATGTAATTTATGCTCAAATGAGGTCTTATATATAAATTTTATATAATAAGATATTATGGCAACTTGGTTAATAAATTTTTTCTGGTTTCCATTAAAGTATATTTCTTAAAGGAATAGAGTGGTCTTTGGAGATTGGACTGATGATGTACTTGAAAAACAGAAATCTCTAATATTCTTTACTTGCTATTGTCTTTTCTCCAAATGTGTTTAGTGTCATGGGCTTCCCAGAATATGCCTAATCAAATCTTTCATGTTGTTGTAAAATATGATGCTGTCTCTTACTACGATTTACTTCTAAAGGAGAAAACTGAAATGCTGCTCCTAAATTTCAGTTGACTGAACACATAACAGTTTTGATATGTAGTTGATATGTCCCCAAGTATTAATTTTAAAATGAGATATCTGTTTAAAACATTTTTCATTTTTCTTTTGGAGGGTAATACCTGTAGTCTGATAGCACACATGGAGCATGCCTCCATTATAGCTATTATCATTCAATATAGAAATTTTAAAGGAGCCTAAAGATGCAGGCTCCTTATCTTTTATTTCATTAGTCCAGACACATAGCACAGAAAAGTCAGATAGTCACAGCTTAATGAATGCTTGGGACATGTTGAGTATGAAGTTCTTTTGGGGCATCCAAGAGGAGCATCCAGTAGATACATGGTTTGGAGCCCAAGAAAAAGATTTGGGCTAGAAGAATTGATTTGAAAATTATCAGGCAAAATTTTATATCTGAAACTATATGTGCACTTGAAGTTATCTACTGAGAATAGGGTAGGAAAAGTCAAAGAAAAAAATGGCATCCTGAGGAGGAGATGAAAGTGTAAGAAATGAGTAAAATAAGTTTGTTCTCCAAAGCTGACTGGGTGGAGAAGCCAAAGAAGAAGAGAGAACATGGAAAAAATGCAATGTCCTGAAAATCATGTGAAGAGAGCTTTTAAGGAAAGAAAGAATATTCCTAAGTATCAAATGCTACAGATAAGTAAACAAAGAACTGCAAATTGCCTATTATATTTATAAACAAGAGGGTGTGTGTGTGTGTGTGTGTGTGTGTGTGTGTGTGTGTGTGTGTGGGAGAGAGAGAGAGAGAGAGAGAGAGAGAGAGAGAGAGAGAGAGAAATTTAGACCAAAGCAGCTACAGTGAGATGATGTGGTAAAGCCATATTGTGCTAGATTAAGGAACTATGCTAACTGAGGAAATAGAGACAATTATTTTAAGAAGCTTAATTTTGAGAGAGGAGATAAGGTAGTAACTGGAGAAGGGGATGAGGTACGGGGAGATACCTGAACACAACTAACTGCTCTGGTAAGAAAGTATTTAGAAATAGAGAGGTGAATGGTATAGAAAATAATAGTAGATAATTGATGAGCTTAAGTCCATGAAAATCTAAGAAGGAACGATAAGCAGAGGACAGTGGAGATGTTTGTCTTGTACAGATAGGGTTTGAATGGGAACAGTATACTTCTTTCTCAGGAGGAGGGGAGGAAAGGACAAGTTTATATAAAGATGTGGTGTCAGAATTTGAGGAATTCATTTCTGATTGTTTTAAATGCCTTTTTGAAATAGGTCAGATTATCTACTGGGTGTCTGGACATACACTATGGAATAGAAATTTGGTAAAAACATAAAAGGCATAGACCTAGCTTCTTTGGAGAGTAGTATAGGGAGCTGAACAAGGAAATCTAAAACTGCTGAGAAGCACCGATGCCAAGCTGGGGTTGAAAACTTTGAATTTGTAGAAGCAACACACAGTTTGGTGTTATATGTTTTTTTCTCTAGCAGCACTCAGAAATTTGGTGCAGAAGTGGAAAGAATAAACAGCTGGATTGATTTAGGTTTTGAATTTGCTAGAAAAGTGAGATAGAAAAATAACTGGACAATAAAGCTAAAGATGCTGTCAGTAAAGTTATACCTATCTTGTTGAGTGTTTCTATACAAAAAATTATTAGATGGAATTTTAGAGTTTGTAAAATGTATGCCACATTTATTGTTTTAATTTTATGGGCAAGAATCCTATCCTAACCTGAGCCTCATTTGTTATTTGGAGCTGTAAGTTTAGGTAAGTTAAGTATTTTGTTCAATAGCGTATCTATCTCTAGTGAAGTCGGGACTGGAGCTCAGGTCTTCTGACACAAAGTTCATTTCTTTCTACCACATCTCACTTTCTACATGAGATAAAGAAATTAAAAATACATTCTAATAGAATTCAATTTAATTAAAGTTTATTTCTCTTCTACCTCATCAAGGACAATTGAGAGAGTGGGCTCAGGGACCAGATTGCTTGGGTTCAAATTCTGGCTCTGCCTCTTGCTAGCTATGTAAACTTGGTTGAATTAGTTGCCTCTCTGTTTCACATTTCTTATTGGAGTATGTGAATAATAATATACTCTTGTCATATAGTTGTTATAAAGAGTGAATGAGTTAATATAGGCAAAAAAGAACAACATATGACACTTTGCAAGCATTTAAGAAATGTTAGTTATTATTATTTTTTCTAAATTCACAGCAACTTCTAAGATATCAGCCTCTCAATGTGTTTGCCTCAACTAAATGGCTGTTTGTTTCATGAACCACAGGTTAATTTCCTTATTCTTTCACTTTGTTTATTTTATTGTGGCTGAGATAAGTGAATCCCAACATTCTATTCACTCATCCACATTTCTCATCCATCTTGCACTTAGTTGGGGCTATATGGCTAGATTTGTTCAAAGAGTGAGAGCTAGAAGAGATATCTTTCACTGCTAGGACAAAAGATAGAAGAATTGCACAATCCTCTAGTTCTCTTTTTTTTCCTGACACAACTGCTCTTCACATTTTCTATAGCAGCTGGGTATTCCACATAGAAAAGCTGGTGAATGGGACACCACCATTTGTCCAAGATCTCTGAGTTACTGCCCGAAGAGAGTCATCCAGCACTATAGGAGACCTTCTGTGCATGAAAATTAAATTCCTGTTATATTTAAGCTACTGAGATTTTAAGGTTGTTGGTTATTGCAGAATAATTTAATTTAATAGGATTGCTACATCTGTTTTTTGCTTAAGTCAAATTAAAAATTAACAGTTCACTGTTGATGCCAATTATATATTTATAAATGTAACAATGTAGAGAATATGTTTTATGAAACATTCCTTGAGTAGTCTTCAATAATAAATAAATGCTAAGGTAAGATATATGCAATTCTTTCTAGAGTTAAAATTCAATTTTCTACTCTTTTATATGAGATTTCTAAAATATAAAAGGTAAAGAGAAGTTGTAAACTTCTTTAAGGAGCTTCAACCACCTACTCAGGTTATCGACAAAAGTACACTAAGTGGGTAACATAGTAATAGTTGTTCATGCCCAGTGTCTGAACATGACCTTATTTTTGAATTAGAAAATCAAAGCACCACTGGCTCTCAGAAGACTTTACAGGGTGTCTACCTAATCCATGTTTTTCTCTCTTTAGAAAGGGTCATATACCCTTGGATGTCTCACTAAGTAGCTCTCACTGCAGATGACACTATTTTTAAGACAGTTCTGATTTGAAGAGAGGGACCATTAAATGCATTTCCCTTTGGGTTTGTTTGAATTCATTAAATTATCTGGTAGATTTGGCTCCATGTTTCTTTTAATTTAATCTATGGCATTCTTTTAGTTTCTTTTTTTATTCTCCTTTTTAACTGGACAGAATAGCTGATCATGGTAGGCCTGGCTTTATGTGGCTACCTGTGCTTTGCCCAAGATGTACTGAAAATTATCTTGAGAATGCTGTAGTCACACACATAAATGCTTTTGAAGTGCTCATAATTTCCATGTTAGGAAACAGGGAGACCTTTGAGGTCTGGGTGAAACAAACCATGCAGAAGAAGCACAAAGACAGGGCTTTTGGGGAGAACTTACATAAAGCTCCTTTGCTCTACGTGCCTACTGAATTCAACAATTGTAGAGGAATAGCTAGGATAAAGCTGGGATTTTGTTCCTGCAGCATCACTGGGAATAAGAATCCTTAAGGGCACCAATCAGGAACTGCAGCAAGGCTGAAGAAACAATCATCTATGTATAGAGTTAAGATGTATGATTAAAATTTGTATCATACTCCATAAAAAATGTACTAGTTGTAGCAAAAAAGGTATTTTTGTGGAGAAAAAATGTTTCTTTTTTTTAAAAAATGAAGTCTTAAAGCAAAACTATATGTGCTGGCTCGCTTATTTTTTATTTTATTTTATTTTTTATCAGCTTGTGATATACAGTATCATTAGTCCTAGTATCCGGGATGATTTGGGATGCTTTGTTCTTTAGTGAGCTTTTATTATTACTAGGTGACATGCTGGTAAAATTTTAAGACATTTTCTGAAATCTGAATAAAAATACATTTTAAATTTCTAAATTCGAACCATTTCTCTTAGGTTGATCACAAATGCATAGATTTGGGTGAATCTTTATTCTTGTGCTTAATAACTGAAGTTGGAAAAACTAGTTCTTTTAATGATTTTCTCTTGCTAACTTTAAGAATGCTTATTAGTAACTCAAATACAATTTCTTCCTTTATTCTTTTCCTATTGAGCTATCAAACAGTTTTGCCAAAGGCTTCTCTATTTCCCTTGCTACTATTTTTTTTTTCCTCATGAATTATGGTATAATCCAACTGGGTCCAGGGCTTTGTCAAATTGAATAGTTTTAATTGCCTTATTTGCAATGGGAAAATCTTTTAATATTTCACTTTGCCCCTCAAGAAATTATATTTCCAGCCACATGACATTTCTCTCTCCTTCATTTATGAATAACAAGATAAAGCTCCATGCTTAGACCTTCAGTGATAGATCTTATCATTCTTCTTTTTGTGCCTCCTCCTCCCATCTCTCACTCTCTTGGTCTCTATAGTTGTGATTGAAAAAAAAGAGATAAAGATTTAACTCAATGAGTCCATTTTGTGTTTCTTCTTTTGATAGATAATCTTCATTATGTTTTTCTAACTGGTGTCTTCCTGTACTGAGAAAACAAGTAAGTCAATACCTAGCTGTTTTTTGTTTGTTTGTTTGTGTTTTTGCATAAGCCATCATGCAGGTCTTTGAGTCCTGCAATATTGTGAGGGCAAATGTGCTAGGCTCTGCTGACTGTGAGAATAAGGTCAAGAATTTTCTTTGTTCCCATTGTCCATGTTCTGTTTATTTCTTTTGAATACTTTGAATATTGCTTTTTGCCTCCTGACATACTATCTTCACACAGTTATGCTTTAATTTTTGTCTCTGTAACTGGCTTCAAATAAAACTCGTTCTTTGGAATTTGACTTTTTAAATCTTCATGCTCAAATCTTATTTTATTTCAATCATTAATTTTCTCCACCCCAAAACTTGCTTATGTTTAACATGACTGAATGGAAAAAAATATTCTCATTGTACAGTTATGCCAAAAGCATTCCCATTTATACTGTTTAACATTGTACATTTGATAAAAAAAAAATCTCTTTAAATTTCCCAAAATGGGCTATTCATATTCAAAACCTACATCATTAGTATTGTCTTATTAATAGCAAAATCTCAGTGTCATGAACGTGTATCCACCCCCTATCTTCTTGATCAAAGTTTTATGACTATATTTCTTTCTCAAAATTTTTTAAAGTCTTAATTTTAATATTTCTTTCTTTAAAACTGGCTTTTTCTCTAAGTACCCACTCATCCTAATCACATATCTTCAACTGCAATCTTTCTTGTTTAGACCTAATTGAGGCAGAGTTTTCTGTGATAAGAAAAACTTCATTGTCACAAAGATAACAATCCTACCTATTTAAGTGCTTCTCTTACACTTTTTGATGTAGCTATTTCAAATTTAGTCAATTATTTAAAATGAAACAAAATAAAACCACACCACGTGTATTAGTTTCCTGGGGTTGCCGTAACAAAGTTCCACAAATCTGGTAGCTTTTGAAACACAGAAATTTGTTCTTCCATGGTTCTGAAGGTCAGAAGTCTGAAATCAATGTGTCAGCAAGGTCACCGTCCATCTGAAGGAGCTAGGTGTCGATGTAAGAAATGTCCAAGTCTGTAAAGAATTATTATGAGTTTATTTGAACCAAACTGACAACACATGCCAGGCAGCAAAATCTCAAATGCTCTGCAGAATAACAGTCTTGCAGCTTCTTTAATACATTTAAAATTAAGGAGGGAACTAAGCAAGATTACATGAAGGTAGAAAAAGCAAGGTGGGGATTGGATCACAGGTTAGTTAACAAGATTATGTGCTTTCTTGAGGGTGGTTACCACTTATTTCAAAGGTTTGTTAAACCAGAAACATTGGACTTGCTTAAGGCAAAGATAAGCCTTTTAGTAATGAAGTAATATGCCTGGGATATGACTATCCACTATGACCTGCCTAGTTAGAGATTTATGATCAGATCATCCTGTGAGGTTACTTTCCATAGAACCTCTTCTTTTCCCCTCCTTATAGGGGAGATTCTTTCCAGCTTCTGTTGAATCTCTGCCTCCATAAGGCCTTCATAAAGCCTTCTCTTGTTTTGTCTCAAATCTCTATCTGCTATGCTCTAATTAAGGACATCTATCATCTGATTGAAGCCAACCTCAAATCCTGAATGACCATATCTTGAGATCCTTAATTTAATGAGGTTGTGAGGGGAAAACAAACATTTCTCTATCCTTGAGGTTCTTCTGGCTGATCTAATAGTCAAATAGACATGAGACAGATTTGCAAGAGAAAATAACCAAATTTAATACATACCTATTGTATGAGAACCCTGCATACATGAGAGAGTCAGAGACCCAACATGCAGGAGATGTTCAGAGACAGAAAGTGGGATTGAGGCATATTAAGACATCCTGAGCTAGGGATGATGTAATAATGTACCTTTGGAGCTTCAAAGGGTCATTGCAGGATGATAAAAAGAACAGTGGCACATAACAACACACAAATAGGGCTCAGCTTCTTAAGTGTACCATACAAAAGAGCCAGATTTTCACTCTTGAGTGGCCAAAAGGCCTACCTCTCTTTCCTAGTCCTAAAGAATCTTCCTTCTTGGTTTCCTTACCTCTAAGAGACCTCCCCTTCTTGGTGGTATATTGGGTTAAATTGTATCCCCTAAAATATATGTTGAAATTCTAACCCTCAGTACCTTAATGTGACCTTATTTGAAAGTAGGGTCTTTGAAGATGTCATCAACTTAAAATGAAGTCACTAAGTTGAGCCCTAATCAAATACAACTGGAGGCTTTATTTGAAGAGGAAAATGTCACCTGAAAACACAAATACATTGAGGGAATGTTACCGAACTCAAGGGATTTGTATCGCTTGCATGCATCAAAGCCAAAAGAGACGCAGACAAAAATTTGTAGCAAAGAAGTAGAAGTTTATTTAAGAAAATAACATCAAGCTTGAAGACAAGAGTGAGCTCATACTCAGAGACCTGATTCTCCATGGCCCCTGGGGGATAGTTATACAGGAGAAAACTCAGTTGTCATGGTAGCTGAGGAAGTTGGGGTCATAGGTTTTACTGATTGGTTAGGGCTAGGGCAGGAGGCAGTTGATCATCATGTCAGGTTGTGATGTCAATCATGGCATAGTTCTGCCTGGTTTTAAGGGGATGCCAATCAGATTTGTCACCTTCTTGGGTGTGGAGCTGCAAGATGTTACCTTTAGTGTGACAGAAACTCTGTTTCTGTGGTTAACAAACCTGAGGCTTTGTTTGGTGCTGACCCAATGATTTAATGATTAAGAAAGTTATCGTGCAGTATACAGAAGGATAAGGGGAAAAAAAAGCAAGTGAGCCCAAGTTCAATTTAAATCCAGGAGAAAGAGAAGAAAAAAGTTTCTTTTAAAGGATGAAAATTTGCATGGTTACAAAACGCCATATGAGGAAGGAGGCAGAGATTAAAGTGATGCCGCTGTAAGCCAAGGACTGTCAAAGATTGACAAGTGTCACCATAAGCTAGGAAGAACAAGAATGGATTCTCTACTATAGGTATCCCAGGAAACATGGCTCTGCTAACACCTAGATTTTATTGAGCATGCACACCCTAATTTTCACATATAAATTTATAAGTTATATATATTTATAAACCTATATGGCTTATTTTATATAAAAACAAATATCAATAGCAGTTCTAACATTTTCTTTGGTAAGTGCCAAATACAAATGCTCACTTGAAGAACACTAGTCTAGAGCAGGAACTGGCCAACTATGGCCTATGGGCCATATCTGGCCCACTCCCACTCCTGTTTATGTAAATGAAGTTTTATTGGAGCTCAGCCATAACTTCTTAAAGTCTCAGTTTTCACATCTGTAAAATAAGAATAATATTCTACTTTATAAAATTGTTAACATCATAAGAAAATAGAATATAATAACTCTCAAAGTAATTTATAAAACTATAAAATTTTATGAGTAAATTCTATAATTATTATTACATAATTTTGATACTTGATTGAAATAATTTTACATCATATATAAAATAAAAATTATTAATCTTCATCATAACAGCCCTATCTTCCCCTCTCACTAATAGTGGAGAACAACAAGTTTTTCACTAAAATACGGGCCCTATCTGCTGCCTGCATAATTTGGGATTCTTCTGTCCAAGGACCACCAGGCAAGAAGGGAAATCAGCATCTTGTTGGGGAATAACTGGTCCCGATCAATATTAAATGGCAGAGTTAGAAGACAAAATGTGTGGGACTCAGATCTTGGCTCCTTTGGGGTCTGCCTTAGTTTCTGAGCTAAGTATGTATTCTCTGGGCAGCCCAAGGGAATGACTGAGCAAAGCCTGTACAAAGGCTCAAGTATTTTATCCTGTTATATAGTGTTCTTTTCTTGTAGACAACCTTTGCTCTGGAGCTCCTGGTTGGTCTAGAAAATTTGTCAGTTCTGCTTTACTGTCTCATGATTCCTTCTGTCCAATATGTTTTCGTTATATATATATATATATATATATATATATATATATATATATATAAAACATACATACACACACATATACACATGTACATACATATACATATATATATACACACATATATACATATATGTATACGTATACGTATACATATACGTATATAGCCCAGGTTTCAGCATCGCAGACAAGAAACGCAGGACAGGTTGCATTGGGACCAAACACAGAATTAGCTTAGAGGAGGCCATGCGCTGATTCCAGCAAAAGTATGATTGGATCATCCTTCCTGGCAAATAAATTCCTGTTTCTATCAAAAGGCCAATAAAATATTTTCAGAGAAATGTATATATATAAAAAAGGCTTATCCTTCTCAATAAACTTTTCATTCATATTTTTGCCTTAACTTTTTGGAGAATCTAACCTGTGATAGTCCACTTGGAAAGAAACTAGGTTATCAATGGATGACACCATGGCATCTGGGATTTTTGGGTTTTTGATGGGTGATTAATGTAAACTGACTGATGACAAATTATGATCAAGAAGGGCTTCTATAAGATCCAGAGAGTTTATGTGATGAGTGAAGAATAATTTTGGTTGGATACCACTAGAGTTGGAAAAAAATGGGGCTTAGAATTAAAATTTCCTTGATTTATGGAAATAAAAATAATGTGATCTAAGTCCTTTGATATAGTGAATTATAATAAATATATATTTAGTCTTTTGTCTCCATTCTTGGCACAGAGCTACTGAAACCCTTGGGATTTTCTGTGATGAGAGTGATAAAGTTATCTTTTGTTATGTTAATGAGATGACTTATGGAAAGCCCCTTTGTAACCTAAGGACCAGGGCTGTTTGCCAGTGAAACTAATTTGTGATTAGTGATTAGTGGGTCCCACCCTGTTGACCTCCAGGAAGAGGGGCTGGAGATTAAGTTTGAGCACGAATGGTCAATGATTTAATCAATCTTGCCTCTGTAATGAAGCCTCCATAAAAAACCAAAAGGATAGGGTTCAGAGAGCTTCTGGGTGTGAGAACACTTGGAGATTTGGGGAGAATTGTGTGGCTGCAAAGGGCATGGAAGTTCTTAGTCCTTTCCTTATACCTTACCTTATGTATTTTTCCCATCTAGCTGTTTCTGAGTTGTATGCTTTAATGATAAACCAGTAATCTATTAAGTAAAATGTTTCTCTGAGTTCTGTGATCAGCTGTAGTAAATTAACCAAAGCTGAGGAAGGGGTTGTTGGAACCTCCAATCTATAGCTGGTGGGTCAGAAGCACAGGTGACAACTGGATTTGTAGTTAAAGTCTGAAGTTGGGAGGGGTGGGGACAGTCTTATAGGACTGAACTTTTAACCTGTGTTATCTGAAGCTTTCTTCAGATAGATGGTGTCAGAATTAAGTTGAATTGTAGGCCCCCTCTTGGTGTTGGAGAATTGCTTGGTGATTATATATATATATATATATAATCCACATATCAAAATTGGAGTTAGAATATTAGTCCATATGGGGATTTATATGAAAATGTTTATTATAGCATTACTTGTGGTGGTAGGGAGTTGGAGGCAACCAGAATATCCTTTACTAAAACTTTTTGTTTTTCATGAAATCAGTGGCAATATTTATTAGCTGTCTTACTTTGTTAGAATTTGTAGTGTTAGTAAATTGGGGTGGGGATCTTGTAGCATGTGATTAACCCATTATTATGTCCTAATATCTTCCAAGTTATCTTTCTAAAGTGCTAATGTAATGATATAACTTGGTATTTAAGTTGTTTCAATTGATCCTCCATGATACTGGGTTAAAGTTAGGTCATTTCCATAGCAGGTAAGTCTAGGTATGTAGTGTCATCTCCTGCTCATTTCTCCCTCCTTCTGGCCATACTTAACTGATTGTATTTCTGAAACCTGCCATGTTCTCTTAAACCACATAACTCATACCACTTTGCTTTGCCAAGCACTCAATTAGCTAAGGATACTCTCTTCCCTTAATTCACAAATCTGTAAAACACCCCTTTCATTGACAGACTCATTTGCTTATAGTTCTAAAGCTAATTTACCATTGAAAAAACTGTATAAGTAATTTATAAAAAGAAAGATACAAGAATAAATAAATGTAACAGTGGTTAACTGAGTTGTAAAAGGTACAAGCCAGAGCTAACTGAAGAAACCAATGCAGATAGTATAATAAATTGTATTTAGAGATATAGTACATACAGAAGGTTTCTTACAGTTATATGTACCTGTTAATCTAGTTCTCTATTGCTATGTATCAACTTGCATAAATCTTAGGAGCCTCTCTGACATGGCAGTCTCAGGGTAGTGTGACTTCTTAAATAGTGGCTCACAGCTCCCAAAGAGTGTATTCCAAGAATTTAAGGCAGAAAATACAGGGGCTTTTATGATCTGACTTCAAAAGTCACGCAGCATCACTTCTCCCTCATTCTATTGGTCACATAGGCCCAGTCTCAGTTCAATATGGAAGCGATGAACACCTGGAGTGTTGCTCTTTGGAGGACCCAATTAATCCTACCCCATCATGTCTGTTAAAGATATTTATGTGAGGAATACATCAAGTGAATGTCAAGACTAAATATACCTTATAGCACCTAGCATTTGTATTTTAGGTCTACCTTTCTTTCTATTGGTCCCTAATCTCAGCCAACTTCTAAATTTCTAGGAAAGTATGCCCAGGTACTATGATTTTTTCTTACAAAAATGAAAATTTTCTTTTATACATTCACAATGTATTTATAAACTTTTATTCAGCACAGGATCATAATAACCTTTACTTGGTCTATTGTAAGAAACATAAAAAAATTTAGTAAACAAATTTATTGTTTTCATTTCAGCAACCTAAAAAATTTTGGCCCTAGTATGTATGAATATGAAGTATGGATGTTAAAAATAAATAGTAAAAGTGAGAGTTTTGGATTGGAAATAGAAAGATTACTATGATTAAAGAACATTCACAGAAGACAAAGGCAGAAATTTATATGGGAGCTAAGGGGATAATAAAGACAGCCAAACAGATTGGTCTGTGCCTTAGAAGATAGCATCAGCTTTAGATAGTAAGGAAGTGAGACATGTTATAGAAAAATGATAAAAGTTGATGAGAGCTTTTCGTCTCTCCCTTTCTCAACACCATATACAAAATGTTATTATCCATATTAAGGCCACCTTGGGATATCACCTGGAATACGTAAGCATTTTCCAGTTGCATATAATTCTTTGCTAACTAGAATTATGATGAATACAAAAAATTTACATCTGTTACATGAGCTTGATATTATAAAAGTGAAGATTCTGAAAACTTTAAAAATAAACAACAAAGGAAAATAGATGTTAATAAGACTGAGCTTATTACTAATTTAATATACATGATATGTTTATTAATATTATATTAAGCACTTTTTTATTTTAATAAATTAATACTTCTTATAATTTTAAAAATTGAACTGTGCTCCTAAAACTAAAGTTTTTTTCCAATAATTCAAACATTCAAACTCTCTTAATCTTGAGTTCTGCTGTTAATTAGTATTTTCACTAGTTTAATGCCCTATGGTTGCTGACGGCCACCTCTAATGTTGGGAACGGGAGGAAAACATGGACACTGGCAGGTAGCTGAATAGGAAAAGATGTCAAAACACAAAGATCAGAAAGAGAGAAAAAGGAAAAGAGTGTATGCAACTTAGTCTTCATAATTTTTACTGCTGTCAATGTAAGACATGTCCAAATCTGTAGAGAATTTTTATAAGTTTATTTGAGCCAAACTGACAACATATGCTGGGGAACAAGATCTCAAATGCCCCACAGAATATGGTTTGCAGCTTCTTTTAAGTATTTAGAATGAAAGAGGGCAGTAAGGAAGATTACCTGGAGGTGGAAGAAAGCAGGGTGGTGGTGGGATCACAGGATAGTTAACAAGATTATATGTGCTCTCTTGAGGGTGGTTACCACTTATTTCAAAGTTGTGTTAAATCAGATGCACAGAAACAATGGACAGGGCTTCCTTAAAGCAAAGATAAACCTTTTACTAAAACCTTATATTCCTGAGGCATGACTGACTGCCCACCATGACCTGCCCAGTTAAAAACTTATGATCAGATTATCCTATGAGGTTATTTTCCACAGAACCCCCTTTTTCATTTATACTAGTATGCAAGGTTTTTATACAAAAATGAGGTAAACCTAACATATTAGACTGTTTCAGTTCAAATAACATATCTTCAGATATCTGAAAAATTTTTTCTAGGTAAATCTTGTTTTAAGATTACAATCGATTGAGTCTGGGGAAGATTAAATCCAGTTGAAAACGAAGGTGACACTGTTACCATTGGGGGCGATTTGAATTCCAGTGTCAGTGTTGCCCCAAAGGCGGGGTGGGGATTAAGGTGCAGAAATGTAGTTAGCACTTTTCTTCTGTTCTTCTTCATTGATGCAATGAAGAATTATTGGTCAGTGAGCTTTAGAAAACATTTATTGAAAGTATATTTTAGAAACACAAAGCACACTCCAAGGAGGACCATGGTTTTCAACTCAGAAGCGTAATCTCTGAATTATATTTTTTGTCCATAATGAGTGGTTCCAAAGGCATTTTTAGGTGATTGGCAAGTGAGGTCATTTTGATTGACACTTGGCTGCTATTTAACTCTACATAGTACACATGTGCTTACCCAGAATTCAGTCTGTTAGAATTAGATTCATAAGCTTCCAGGTGTAAACATAGTATTATACGAAAATATAACGAGCATTAGATTGTGGGCAAATTAGGGTAATACCTTCTGTACAGGTGTCTGTGGCCAGATTAAACCAGCTAAGATGATGGCCATCCTGTCCTTTGCCTCTAGGGATGCAGGAGGTATTCTCTAACTACCAACAGTGAGTTCTCTGGGTGGTCTCTAGGCTGGGGCCCTATTCCTTTGTTTCCCTGTCACTCATATCTGTCTAGCTACCTAACAACACTGTTTTGATTGTTTCTTTGTTCTTTTGTTTTCCCCATTTTTTCCATCTTCCGATACATGTGCTTGGAATAAATTTCAAATAAAGTTGTTTGGAAGCCAAGATTTTCATGTATATAAAAGTTAGGCTTTGAGTGAAAAGAAAAATGTTTAGGTTCTAAGGAGTTGAAACTGGGGCTTCAGAACTGAGATTTTATAAAAATTAACACAAAAGAAAGAATAGATATTGTAAGGTAAACACGTGACACACCGACGGAAGTTCTAAAAGCAAGCGTTTATTGGGAGAGAGCTTCTGGGCGAGGTTCTCTGGTCCAGTAAGGAGAGGGGCAAGAGAAGTCACACCCTGGGGTGGGAGGGCGTGGATTTTATGGGTTATGTGGGGGTAAGGGTATAGGGTGGGGAAAGTTAATCATTAATTGAATGCTAATTGAGCCTCCAGATTAGGGTGGTGACAGGGCTTTAGGGTGGGTCCTATTCAGGTCTGGATTTCTGGTATCAAGCTGGGGTGTCTCCAGGCAGGCATCAGGCTGGCCCTTCCCCTGCCGACCTAACATCCCGATCTCTTTGGTATAGGGGTGCCGAGTCAAATCTGGCTACTTCCTGCTGACCAGGGGCGAAGAGGTTGGGGGTCTGAGGCCAGGTCTTTGGTGGGGAGGAGAGCATATGGATGTAAAAGTAGCTGGTTGACTGTGATCCGGGAGACTTTACGGATGTGTTCCTGAATGAATCGGAGTAAACATGGGGCTATTAGTAGTAGTAGGCAGAGAAGGATAGGCCCCAAGAATTGCTGCAATTATGGTAATGAGGTTGGATCTCCACCATGAGAGTGCTTTGTCCTCTGGTTGGGACTGGCGGAGGTCACTGAGTTTAGAAAGGGTATTCACATTAGTTTCAACAAAGCCTGATTCATTGAAATAGTAGCAACATTCCTCTCCAAGGAAGAGACAGATACCCCCTTTATCCGCTGTCAAAGGTCTAGGGCTCTCCCATTTTGTAAGGTTATCTGAGCTACGGAGGTGATTTGGTGTTGGAGTGAAGCTACGGACTGAGCTGAGGCATCAACTCCAAGTTGGAGCTTTTCTGCCAGGTCCCTAGTGACAGTGATAGAATGGGCTAGTGCACCACCTCCCAGGCTGGTGGCGACCAGTGAAGATGCTAGGGAAACTGACTACTTGAGGGAGGAATTTGGCTCGGCAAGGAAGGCCTGTGCTGGGAGGAGGGACCTAGAGGACGCAAAATTCTGCTTGACTATATAGGATGAGCTGAGGTACTAAAGTTATAGGGAGACAAAGATCAGATGAGCTGGGGGATGATAGGATTTGTGTGGAGTCCTGTTATACCAGAAGTAACCTCCTGGAGGTGCTCAGGCATTAGTTGTTTGGGAGGAGCTGTGAAACCCACTGGGAGTTTTGGTCTTGGTAAGTCTTGTGGAGAAAAAATCACCAATGAAAGAGAGGACTGGCCTGCGGTTGTGTAGGGGCAATAGCCAGGTCACTTGGAGGTAGGTAAAGAATTAAGAAGAGAATGAGAGACAGAAGGCTGGTGGTGGAGAAGGACCCTGGTAGGCCCCAGGGGTTCAACAGACCATGCATCACGGGGTGGAGCATGCTTCAGGCGAGTGAGGTGGTACCAGCACTGGTGACCCAGGAGTTTGGCAGCTGTCGGTTTGGTCAGTATGACGGTGTGTGGGCCTGACCACCGAGGTTCTAGTGAATGAGGCTGTAGCTCCTTGAGAAGGACCTGGTCCCCCGGAGACAGCTGATCACTATTAGAGGAAGCTGGTCTGGTAGCTGGATCTGCTGCAGGGCTGGGAGGCACAAGTCTGTGTGCTGTCTGAGTAAACTCCGGAGGAGAGAGAGATAAGGTAGGTAAGAGATCAGTGGAGGGAGAATTACTGGTAAGTCATGAGTGAGGAGAAAGGGTCTCCCGTAAAGGAGTTCAAAGGGGCTGAGACCAGAAGGGGTTTGAGGTGAGGCCCGGAGGCGGGTAAGAGCCAGAGGCAAGAGAGTAGGCCACAATACACGAGCCTCTGGGGAGAGTTTGGTGAGCTGATCCTTGAGGAGCCCGTTGGCTCACTCAATCTTACCTGAAGACTGGGGGTGGTATTGAATATGGAGCTTCCAGGTGATGTGCAGAGCTTCAGAGACAAGTTGTACTACCTTGGAGATGAAGGCAGGACCATTGTCAGATTGAATGGTCCTGGGGAAGCCAAACCTTGGGGTAGGCTTCTATCCAACCTGTAAAGGTGTCAACAAGGGTCAGAATAAACTGAAAGGCATAAGTGTCTGGGCATATGGGTAATTTGCCAATCTTTACCAGGCTGGTGGCCACAGAGCTGGTGGGTAGCGGCACAGGATTGGATGGCACCTTGAGAAGATGTTTTGGAACAGGTAGAACACTCAGCGTGGACCTGTTGAATTATAGATTGGAGAGAGGGGTGCTAAGAGGGGCTCTAAAAAGCAGTATAAAGCTTTGGGCCCAATATGGAGGGTTTGATGGACCTCGGTGACGATAGCAGCTGCCAGCTGTTGAGGAAGTGCTAGTCGTCCATTGAGGAAGATCCACCCCTTAGGTGTGCGGGATTCCCCCCTGGAAAGAAGTTCTGTCTGTTCGGGTAGAGAGTAAGAAGGTTTAGTCGGGGTAGTGAGGAAAAGAACAGGGGCTGGCAGCAGCCGGGCCATGAGACTGCATGCAATAGCATCTGCACGAGCATTGCCATGAGCTACAGGATTGTCAAGGGACTGGTGTCCCTTGCAGTGAATGATGGCTACCTGTTTGGGAAGCTGTATGGCTTCAATGAGTTTGTGGATAAGAGGGCCATTAATGATAGGAGTGCCCTTGGTGGTGAGGAAGCCGAGCTCCTGCCAGATAGCTGAATGGGTGTGAGATATAAGAAAGGTGTATTCAGAATCTGTGTAGATGTTAACAATCATGCCCTTGGAGAGATGGAGGGCTCTAGTCAGGGCTATGAGTTCAGCCTTTTGAGATGTAGTCCCTAAGGGGAGGCTCTGAGCCTCAACAATGTCTGTCAGAGTGACAACAGTATAGGCCGCCCATTGCTGACCATTGGGTCCGACGATGGAACTGCTGTTAAAGAAAAAGGTGTGCTCAGCGTTTTGGATCAGCATGTCTGTGAGGTCGAGCGGAGAAGCAGAGAGATCTTCTACGAGTTGGGGACAGGAGTGAGATGGAGACCCCTGTGTGGAAGGGAGAGGAAGGAGAGTAGCCAGGTTTAGAGGAGGGGAGGGTGACAGAACAATGTGAGGGTTTTCAATGAAGAGTAAGTGGAAAAGCTGTGCCTTGGAAGGGCCTAGAAGTGCAAGAGACCAATGACTGAGGAAGTCATTGAGGCAATGTGATGAGAAGACAGTCAAAGGCTGGGGTAAGGTGATTTTAATGGCCTCTTTAGTGAGTTCAGTGACTGCTGCAAGGGCTCAGAGGCATGGCTGCCATCCCTTTATGGTGGGATCTTAGCTGTGTAGAGAGATAAGCCACTGCTTGATATACGGGGCCTAGTGGTTGAGCCAGTAGGCCGGTGGCTATGCCTGAACGTTCATCAGTGAATAAGTGGTAGAGTCGAGCGGGGTTAGGTAGGGTGAGAGAGGGTACCAAGGCCAGGGCTTCTCAGAGCTTAGAAAAATACTGTTTAACGAGAGCAGGAGCAGTAAGAGGGCCTGTAGAAGTTTCTTTGGCTGCCTGATACAGTGGCTTAGCTAATAGGGCAAAGTTAGGGACCCAAGGTTGGAAAATCCCTGTGAGGCCCAAGAACGAGAGAATCTGTTCAGCATCTTGAGTGGGTTGTAAATCTCTTAGGAGCTGGATCCTGTCAGTTGTAAGAGATTTGGTGGTAGGAGTTAAGGCTACTCCGAGGTAGGTGACAGAGGGGGTACAGAGCTAAGCCTTAAAAGGTGAAACTCGATATCCCTTAGACCCCAGGAAGTTTAGGAGGATTGCATTGCTGTGTTGTGTTGGGACTGTTTAAATAAAGGGCTACAAAAGAGCAGGTAGTCTACGTATTGTAGGAGCGTGCTCGGTTGCAAGGGACAGGAAGTCAGGTCAGTGGCTAAAGCCTGAGCCAAACAGATGTGGGCTATCCCTAAGCCTCTGAGAGAGGACTGTCCAGGTTAACTATCTGGAGGCACGGGGTCTGGGTCTTCCCAGATAAAGGCGAAGAGGAAGTATGAGGCAGGGTGGAGAGGGATGGTAAAGAATGCATCCTTTAGATCTATACTGTGAAGTGAGTCGTGGAAGGGGGAATGTGGGAAAGGAGAGTATATGGATTGGGGACTACTGGGTGGAGTGGGACAACTGCCTCGTTAATAAGGCGGAGGTCTCGGATCAACCGGTAGGCTCCGGTGGGCTTACAGACAGGTAGGATTGGAGTATTACATGGTGAGCTAGTAGGAATGAGGATTCCTTGGCCCTGAAGTCTGTTAATAGTAGGTTTAAGGCCCGTACGAGGGGTCTCAGAAATAGGAAATTGCTGGAGAGCTGGATATCAAGAAGGGTCTTTGAGGCAAATACGGATGGGAGTGTGATGAGTAGCAATAACAGGGGTAGATGTGTCCCAGACTGAAGGACAGGGTCAGAAAGGGTAGGGGGAGGGGGAGTAGAATCTGGCGCTAGGAGAGGTAGCAGGAACGGAGAGACCTGTGTTTGTGGCCTTACATATAGAGAGAGGCCCCTAACTTGTGTAGGGGATCTCTACCTAAGAGGGGAGTTGGGCATGAGGAAACGACTAAGAAAGAGTGTGAGAAGGGGAAGCCATCCAGAGAACACGAGAGAGGGAGGGTTTTAGGCAGGCATGAGGCTGTGCCTTCAGTCCCCATAACTGAAATAGGTGAGGGAACCGTAGGACCCGAGTGAGATGGCAAAACAGAGAAGGTAGCCCCTGTGTCCACCAGGAGGGAGATGGACTTACCCGCTACCTGGAGCGTTACCCTGGGCTCAGCGAGAGTGAGTGCGGTCCCGGAGTCTGGGCCTCCCCAGTCGTCCGCTAACCCGAGAAGTTCCAGTGAGGGTGTTGCCTGCCTGGATGATCCCCCGCGTGGAGGCGCCGTCGACGATCCAGTCGTTGGGCAATCAGGTTTCCAGGGGCCCGTCTGCCTGCAGATCGGGCAGGGCTTCGTGGGAGTCCGGGGGTTAGGACACTGACGGGCCCAGTGGCCTTCATGGCCGCATTTGGACCATGCCCCAGAGGGGACTGATTTTGGTTTGACCCCAGCTCCTCAGCCCCTGGGGCCCGCTGGCCTCAAGGCAGCTCCCAAAGCCTGGGTTTGGCCTGCTCCCTGCTGCTGAGCAAGGGTTCAGCCATCTCCTCGCGGGCATTGAAAACTTTAAAGGCCATTTCCACCAATTCCTGTATAGGGGTTTGAGGGCCATCCCCAGCCTTCTCTAACATCTTTCTGATATCTGGGGCAGATTGGGTAATGAAGTAGGTGGCTAGCACTATTGAGCCCGCTAGGGAGGTTGGATCTAGGCGGGTATATTGAGTAAGAGCCTCGGTGAGACAATTAAGGAAGAGAGCTGGATTTTCCTCGGCTCCCTGCTTCACTTCCCGAAGTTTATCAGAGTTAACTACCTGTTGGAAACAGTTTGCATGCCATCGAGGATACATCGGAGCATTGAGTCACGTCGCCGGCTACCATCTCGCCCAGCTTGGTGTTCCCATCCCGGGTCAGCTCCTGGGACGGCCTGAGGCCCAGTGGGCAGGGTGGTGTCCGTGAGGTGAGTTTGGTCAGCATAGGCCCTGGCAGCGGTGAGGATGCGATCTTTCTCTTCAGGTGTGAGGGTAGAGGCCTGGATGACAAACACGTCGTGCCAGGTTAGATCATAGGCCTGAGTGAGATAGCGAGATTCTTTGATGTAATTAGTGGGGTTAGAAGAAAAAGACTCTAACCGCTTTTCTATTTGAGAGAGATTCTGTAAAGAGAAAGGAACGTGGATTCAGATGACACCTTCAGCCCCAGCAATCTCTCGAAGAGGGCAGAGTTGATCAGAGTTGGGGACAGGGACAGAGCGAGAGTGAGAGGTAGAGTGGTACGGGCTGAGATAGGGGATGGAGCAGGTGGAGGGGAAGAAGGAAGAGAAGGGTATGTCAGGTGAGTAGTGGAGTCCGGCAGAACGGAGTGACAGAGGAGCTAAGAGACTAGAGGAGGGAGGGACGGGAGCATAGATCTCAAAAGTTTTGCTCTCCTAATAAAGGCTTGCACATATAGGATTTCCGCCAACTTTCCCATCCTAGATCTGTCAGGGTTTGGAAGTTAAAGGTACCTTCAGCAGGCCACTTAGCTAATGGATATCTAGGCCAGGCGACGGTAGAGTCAAAGGTCAGTCTTTTAGGTCTCAGATCCTGATAGAGGCATAGACGGCTAAAATTTGTTAAGAGACACCCAAGCGGAGTTTTTGGGGTCTGGTTCCAAATTAGAAGTTCCCATGGTCTCAGCCACGCGGACAGGTAAAAAACCAGAGGTCAGGTGTCCCCGAGACTCTGATTTAACCCAGCGACAGGAAGGACCGTGGCAGGTTAGAGACGTCACTCGTAACTTTACCAGGCCGGAGTCAACTGTGACGGAGGGTCGCCCCTGAAGTGGCCGCGATTGCGGACAGGGGTCCCGGAGGGCCAGGCCTGGAGAGGGTGGAGAGACCGAAAGGGAACTTACCCTATCCAACATTAGGAGGTGGGCAGCGAAGGTCCTGGATGAGGGAGGAGAGGCCCCTCAAGGCCGGGAGGCCGAGGGACACTATCTCCTCCTAGGTTTCGGCACCAAATGTAAGGTAAACGCATGACACGCCAACAGAAGTTTTAGAAGCAAGCGTTTATTGGGAGAGGGGTCCGGGAGAGGTTCTCTGGTCCAGAAAGGAGAGGGGCCAGTGAAGTCACACCCTGGGGTGGGAAGGCGTGGCTTTTATGGGTTACCTGGGGGTAGAGGTGCAGGGTGGGGAACGTTGATCATTAATCGAATGCTAATTGAGCCTCCGGATTAGGGTGGTGACAGGGCTTTAGGGTGGGCCCTATTCAAGTCTGGATTCCCGGTGTCAAGCTGGGGAGTCTCCAGGCAGGCATCTGGCTGGCCCTTCTCTCGCCCACCTAACAGATATGAGAGAATAATATTTTTTTCCAAGAAGAGAAATGATAGAATCCCATTTGGGGCCAGGAAAGAAACTAGAGAGAGAGAGACAGGAAAACAAGAATACTGCAGTTTATTCTTGTGGTCACAACCTTGGGGTTGAAGAAACACTAAAGAAGTCAAAGGACAGCAGGTTCTTATGTTCCTTCCACCCATGACTCTTGGAGAAATTGACTTCCAATCTTGATTGGAGTGTTTAGGTAGAGCAAAATTCTAGATTAATACTACTGTCTTCCCAAAACTTAAGTTTAGAGGAGAGGAAATCCAGAAATTCTTGTATACCCCAGTAGGATATACATAGCACTGGTCAGACTCAGAGGCTACAGGAGTGCTGAGGTCAAGGCAAAGAGTTTATCTAAAATATTTTATAGGAAGGCCTTTGTTATGCTGTTAAAACCTTTGGCAGTATCATTTATATCAGTGATGAATTGAACTGAGTACCTTGAGGTCTCAGATTTGGACTTGAAATGCCTCTCTTGCATCCAGGGTATGAGATAAGGTTTTATTTTTATTTTTATGTTTATTTTTTTTACCTCATATCAGCCCTGTAGGAGAGGAGTGAGAAAGTGCTTGAGACTTGAGAATGACTTTGTTATAGTGATTGAATTTTGAATTGACTGAGTTTAATCCTAAACAGATTAAATAATTTCCAAAAATATTGTTTTCAACTGCAAGATACTTTGTGAACTTGAAGTATCAAGATTGCTTGCAGCTACTGAGAGGAAATGTAAGTTTGTCAGCAGTTGAGGTCAGTAAAAAATAATAATAATAACATTTCTGCACATCTGAGTGTGAAACATGTTAGAATAACTAGAGGCGCCGTATAATATTTCTTTTTTGTTACATTTTGAACTTTCTGTTGTATTTTAACTCCCTCTGCAACTGTGGCTCAGACAATATTGTATTTACATTGAATTGGAGAAGTTGTAGCAACAGAAGAAAAACCTTAAAGAAAAAAGACACTAATTGTTAAAGTGTAGCAGGTAGTTTATATGAGATTTATATTTAAATCTTGACTTTCATAAAATATAGAGTAAACGTGGAAAAGATTAATTCATTTTCAAGGAAACAAGTATAATGATAAGTCTGGTTCAAAAGATAATTAGAAGAAAAGTAGTTAGCAAATCCATCAGGAAAGTTATACTGAGATAAATTTACTAAATTAGAGACCAAACTTGTTAATGTTCTTTGAAATGATCTTTCCCTGCTGGAAATAAGTAGTTTGTATTTCCACCAGGCAAAAATCTATAACTTAGTATGTAACTTCATAGAATCTTGGTTCTAATAAATAATAAATGGCAATCCAAACACTGACATAATTAAAAAGTCAATGGGTGGATGTGTTAGTTCATTCTTCAGTATGACATGAAAAGAACGGGAAATCCTCCTTTTGTCTTATTTTCACAAAGACAGACAAACAAAACAGACATAAACAAACAGACATAAAAACAAGCAAACAAATAAACACTTCATTGTGTTTTTTGGAAGTAGGGCTTTAATCGTCTCATTGCTGTACTCTATTGGAATTCAGAGCCAAATTAAAAGCATGGCTTTAGATTTTGTATCATTTAAGGGCAATGAGAGACAAGAAATTTAAGAGTAGCAGAATATGACAGCCCAAAATATGTCACTTTGGCATAAAGATTATCTTGAGGTAGAGGTATTTGAGAAGAAGCAGATAATAAGAAAAGCTCACTGTCCTTCATCTATTTGCTTAAAAGCAGGACCCAAATTTGTAAAGGTGTCTCCCCATTCCCTTCTACCAGGAAGAACAGAAGTTGATCACCAGAGATAATTTCACACTCTTCTCAGCCCAGATAGAGCATCAGAAAAATTTACATAACAGACCTTGCTAAACCAGCCCTTTACCTAACATTTGCCTTCTCACAGTTTGTCACACTTAGGAGATCAAAGTCCTTTTCCTTTGTCTTTTCACTTGTCTAAAAAATGTATTGTTCTTCTGTTAAGATGCCTGAGTTCTAACCACCCCTTTGAGTTACTCATGGAGTGCTGCCATGTATGTGTGTGATGCACATTTTTAAAAACTTCTGTTTTTCTCTTGTTAAGACTTTCATTGGTTTAATTTACAGGGTTCAGGCTGAAGAATCTGGAAGGGTGAAGGGAAAAATGATTTTTTACCTCCCCTATGAAATCAAAGGAAAAAACTTGGAGAAACTTAAATTAAAAACTACCTTTAGATATCTCGAGTAATCGATTTTAGGGCTCAACCTTTCTGAAACAGCAATCTTCCCTAATGGATACTTCACCCAAAAGGCTCTGTTACATTTTGAACTTTAGTTACGACTACAGATTTAGAAGCATTAATTTGATCACAGATCTCAAGGCAGAGAAATACCTTGATTATTAAAGATCAGGGACCTGGTCCTGTTCATGCTGCTACTAACTTATTGGGTCCAGTATCTCAGTGTTTTTTAATTTTTGCCACACAATAGCATTTCAGTGTAGCTTCTAAATATTCAAATGCCCAGGTTTGACTCCAGACCAAGTAAAAATCTCTGTTTTAGGGATCCAGACATTGGGACTAAAAAACAACAAACAAACAAACAAAACCAGGCAAACAAACAAAAACCTCTCCAAATGACTCCAGTGTTTTGCCAAGTTTGGGAAACACCTCCACATTTTAATGTTTCCTTATGCAAATGCTTTTTTTTTTTCTACAAACGACCATTTGAAAGAGAGACGCATCTAGCCAGTGCTACAAAAAATCTTTTGTTTTCATGGTGTCTCCAACCATCCTCTATTTCTTGTTCCTAAACTTACTGAAGGTTCTGGCGACTACCAAGGGGCACACTATACTTTCCACTCTTGATTGTGGCAGCGATGTCATTTTCTAGTGAGTCTCTAGTGATATGCATAGGAAACACTGTAGATCCCAGAAACTGGCAATCCCATACATTAGTTCAACAACAGGGCAAAAATCCAGGGTAGTGCTGTCCATTCCCTAAAAATCTTTGTTGTTGTTGTTGTGTTCGGTGTGAAATGACATTCATATATGCAACACTTTCCGAGGGTATGCACACCTTTCTTTCCCATTCAAGCACACACTGGAGTGGTTTTCAAGGCATCATTGTAGGATAATCTTAAATCTACTCTTATTTACTTTTTTAAAGAAGGATTTCCCAAGATTTTATACTTTAACATGAGTAATAGGTTATTTGCAATAAAACTTACAAATGATTTTGGTCACACCAGTGCCCCTGAGACAAGCTAACTGGTAAAAAAACACAAACTCTTGGCAGTCTGGGACCTCGCTGAGACTTATTAGAATAGATTGTTCACTGAAGCTTGTCCTTGTCTCCAAGAAAACCTGCCTCATGCCCACAATGAAAACCCTGAAATAAACCCAAATTTTTACTCTTTTCATGGGTTTAATAACCATTCATAACTCAAAAGATACATTTCCATGATGGTTACATAAATTATGATATATCAACATAATGGAATTTTGTGCTACAAATAAAGCAGTACTAATGACAACAATGAAGAAATGTAGAAAAATGTCTGGAATAAATATGGAGGAAAAGCATAAATAAAAATAGCCTGTACTACGACTACTTAACATTTGTATGTCTATGGATAAGAATTAGAGAAAACATGCAAAAATGAAAATTATTTTATTTTTATCTTCAAACAGAAAATATTATTTAAAATATATCTACTATTCCCATCCAATGTATTTGTTTTAGAAATGTCAATTTCTAAATTAATTTTTATTTTATAAATTTATTTATTTTCAAAATTTATTAAGTTTTCTAAATTTCATTTAGTAGTGTCAATCTTAGAGCTGGCTTAGTTTACAAAGAAATATTTTTTTCTTCTTGGATTTAAGATCTGAAAATAAGTGTTTTTGTCTTGTGACCCTTTATATCCAATTTATGATTCTAAAAATTATTTTTAAAAATTAGGTATTTTTTACATTTGCTTTTCAGTGTTTTGCATCATTATATATTATCCATTTCATATTTTTAATGCCCACTTTT
This sequence comes from Cynopterus sphinx, assembly GCA_030015415.1. Classification (NCBI taxonomy): domain Eukaryota; kingdom Metazoa; phylum Chordata; class Mammalia; order Chiroptera; family Pteropodidae; genus Cynopterus; species Cynopterus sphinx. Next base: position 64,512,669 of record CM057387.1, on the reverse strand, counting down.
TTAGTGAAATGGTCCATTTATTATGCCAAGGTTCTAAGAAAAATAGTGAAAATTTCCATGTTCTCTTTCTACTCCTTTGTTGCATAAGACCCATTAATACTGTAGGGGTCAAAATAGCCAGTTAATGGCAGATAGCTACAGCACTTTCTTAGTAAAGAGATCAATGTAAAAAATATATGTCAGTATTTCACACTTCAGAGAGAGTAAAACAAAACAACTCATTGCTACTCAGTAACCACTGACATTAATGAATACAGTTTTTTTTTCTTTTTTCTTTTTTTGATATATTATAAAAGTTTCCTTAAATGCTCATTGGAATCAGCTACTAACTTCATTGCATCTTCAGCCTTTGCTTTCAACTTTGGCCAATGTCTATACCTTAAAGAAGGGCAAGAGACAACTCATTTTGCCTTTGTTTATGTGATTACCTTGGAAGAATCTGACAACTAATCTCTCTTCTATTCTCTAAAGATTTAAGCTCTGTTTGTTTTTTTAAGTGGAGTTCAGCAATGTATCTTGTACTGCACCTTCCTAAACCCCATTTTCTAGCAGGTCATAATGTTATTATTCTCAGACTCAGGAAGGCTGGATTGAGGTATCAATTATATTTAACCAGGTCAGAGATCTACATGAGTAAGTAGCTTAAAGGCACATGTAGCAAAGATTACTTTTAGCTTTTTTCCATTTGAAAGGTCATTCATTCTGCATATTTCTGTAAGAATCTGTCTGGATATTTGGGTTTAAGTCTTCAGGCCAGGCCATTGTTGGTTCATGGCCTTTGGTCTTCCTGAGAAATCTGCTCTTGCTTTCTTTTGGTGTGAGCTGCCTCAGTTGTGCTTTTCTTACCTCAAAATATTCTTGCTCCATATTTTTTTCTCCTCTCTAAACTACTTTTTCCTCTTTTTAAAAGACCAGAATCCAAGAGCCTTTGTTTTGTTTTGTTTTTATGTTTCTCATAAACTGGAATGACCCAGCCACTTTGGGGTATTGTTGATAGCTCATTAGGAGATGAAATAATTACCCCCTTTTGTTTGGGGTGGGCTTGTGGGAAAGAGAAAAATCTTGTAGTAAGACAAGAAATTCAGTTTGCAAGACAAAAGAGATCTGGATTAATAAAAAGGCAAGAAAGAACCAATAATAACACATAAAAACTGTTCTTAAAGGCTTAAATTTACCTCAGGAGTCATTTAGTGGGATATACCATGAAAATATGTCCAAGGAGCATAGAGATGACATTGAGAGGCATGTTGTTAGGGTCCTGAGTTCCTGAAATCCCCTCATAGAGATGTAGCACAGTTGAGCACTGATAGAAATATTATGCTCTGTAAGCAAATACTATGTACTCTATATTGTTATAGTAATAAGAGTAGGACTGGGAAATGGTGTTTGAGTTTGGAATAAGGCTTTGGGCCTGTACAGTCTCTTAGAATTGGCAGTCTAATGTTCTAGTGCATACAGACTACTCTTTTCTAACTCTCAGTGAATTACAGAGGTAAATGCAGTTAATTTCATGTATATTAAAAATGTCAAAGTTTTTGTTATTGGAGACCCAAAGGGGGCTATAAAATCTGAATAGTAATTGTTAAGACACTGTTATATTAGAAACCTTTCTATACCTTACATACATTTGAGAATGAATAATGGGAGGCTGGAATACAGATTTGGTTTTGGCAGATCTTGCATTGTTTGCATGGTAGGCTTTTCCCACCACCCACAGTCTCCCTATGACCCTTAACCACACTGAATCCCAGTATCCTGGAGTGTTTAGGTTTATGAGTGAATAAGAGTTATATCATTGGAGGACTAAGGCCCTTTTGTGCCCCTAAGATACCCCTAGTTTATCTGTAGGCAGGCAAGAAGTCAAGATTGATTTTATTTCTAACCCAGAAAAATCAGCATGCTATAGTGAAAATATTTGGATTATAATTAAGAGGCAGAGATTCTAGGCTTGATTTTCCTTACATTTTTAAGCAGATCACTTCTGTCCTCTATGCCTCTATGAATTCGATAAATTTAAAAATCCTTTCTATTCAAGTATTCTGAAATTATCATTTAAGAACAAAGTTGGGAGATGTTGCTTTTCTGTTGACGTTTTATAGGTTTTGGTGAGATTTTTTAATTTTTTAATTTTGTTTTTTAAATCTAGGTCTATTTCAGTCAGATATCTCAGAGTAATGTTCTTGTTTACAAGTGGAGACGTCATTCCCTTTGAATAATTTGAATGGTCACTTGTAAGCCACAATCTTTGTCCCTTGGACTGTGGTGGCTGATGGGACTAGCCTGAGAATAGTATAATTTTATTCTTTAACCATAATGTTATCTAAATGGTCTTCATCTTAATGAACCTGAATGGACTGCTTTGTAGCTTTGTTCACATCTTCCTTGAAGGTTTCTAGGTCACTCAGGTTCACCTCACTAGTTACCTTATCTCAAGCGCCCCAATAGTCCCAAGATTTCTAGGGACTATTGCCTCACACTGGTTTCTTTCCCTCTTCAGCTGATAGAGAACATCACCTGAGATTATAACACACTGTTTAGAGAAAACAGTGGTCATAACTAACTCTGCCATTGTGATACAATGGAGACTGCCTTAGCAGCATGGCACTCAAGCTCCTGAAATGGCAAAATGTTAAAGAATGATCTGCTTTTAACTGTAGCTATCAGTACTGCTACTTTTTGTCTGAATAAAATGCAAATGCCCAGGCATATGAAAGTAAGCTTTAAATACTTTCAGTTTTAACATCCTGCCTCTTCTTAATATCCTTATTACGCTTGTATAATTTTCATTAAGAAGACTTTAAAGAATGAAACAAACAAACAAACAACAAGACATTAAAAGAAAGACTTGGGAAGAGAATAAAAGGAGGTATCTCAACAGAAAGAGGGAGACTAGTATGGTGATCCACTGCTTACTGATCTGAACCCTAGAGCCAGCTATTAGTACAGTTTCTACTTATATTTTTATTAATATTGGTATTATTATATAGTAAGGCTCTACTGGCTATTTGAGAATAGGCAATGGATAGTTTAACTTATTCAATGTCTTCTTTGATGATGACTTGAAAGAGTCATGGAACTGCTCCTATTGGGTATGCTTAAACATAAAATGTTAAATCTTGTGTTCAAATCTACATGATATCTTGAGTCTTTAGCTGGTCATATTTGTATTAATTTAGCACAGGTCCTCTCTTAAGTCTAGCTAGACCACATTTTCAACCCTGCCATCAGGTGTCAGGCTTTGGATGAAGTAATGAAACCTGACACTACCAATTGTGGTGTGTGGGTGGGAAGGGTGTGTGTGTGTGTGTGTGTGTGTGTGTGTGTGTGTGTGTGTGTGTGTGTGTGTGTGTAGGTAGGTAGATAGATAGACAGACACAGACAAAGGGAGCAGGGAGAGAAAGGAGAGAAGAGAGCTCAATAGCACAGCAGTCTCAGTGTGATAAGCTGCTGCTAACAAGCATGAGTGTATTCTATCATTTCCATACAAATGTGAAATTTGACATTTTGCAGGGGTCAGTGATGAAACCAGTTCATTAAAATTCCAGAACAGTAATCTTCATCTCGGAATCTCTTGGTTGAAAAGGTTCTCCTTTTATTGTTTTTATCTTTATTCTCTCCCTTTGTCATTTGTAAGCTGATCCTTTTGTACACAGTGTCCTGAAAAGCCATCTCCAGTAGCCTTCCATTGTGTTGAGAGAGGAGCAGGGCTTAAGTGGCATTGTGTACTGTTCTCTAAGAAGAGTACATTGTTTTTTAAAATGTGAAAGGCAAAAAGGTATGAGCACATCCTAAAATGTGGCTCAGGAATCATTTCTTGTATTCTGAGTGAAAGAGGCTGCAAGGTGTGTTAGAACTATCTCTCGCAAATCCTGACCATAGAACAACAAGCCCACCAGGCTGACTTCTCTGTCTTGCTATAGCAGCATGCCCTTTCAAACAAGGGAATAAGAACTGTCTCATCTCACATACTCTGTCCTCATCTGACATACTGTGGCCTAAACTCTGGCTGCTGTGGGTACATGTGAAATAGCCTACATTTTTTCAGGAAATGTGCTAGACCAGAGTATCATATCCCAGAGTCTGCCATGGGGGTAGGGACATGGAATTTATTCTTTGAAACCACAATAACCTACTCATAAAATTTGGTGGATAGCTATATGAAGTCAGTTATTTATGATCATGAGAAATAGAAAAAGCTCTTGAGAAATTAGGTGAATTTCCACTTGATTTCTTTGCTGTCTTTCCCTCATGTCTCTCTTTCTCTCAACTAAATGGTAATTATCTTGAGGCTATCTAAAATAATGAGTGGGAAGAGCATACTGTTAATCTGAGTTGTACCATTAGGCTGAATTACTCCATTCTACTAAAATGTCTCACTGAGACCTTTTCACTCAAAGCTTTTTAAAATTTCATGTCTTATGGTTTAAAGCCTAGAATTAGTCAGATTTTTCAGTCACGGAAGAATTTAAAATTCTTGCCTCAATTTTCTTTCTCCTTTCAAAAAACCTATTTCTTTCATAGGTTTTATCTTTTTTTAAATAAAATATTTGCTAGGTACAACCAATAGAAACAAGTACGACTATGCCCACCACTTTGTAAGCTACAAAATGCTTCAGAAGTGTAAGTTATTTTTTATAATGCTAATTTCTGCATGAGTTTGGACACTTAGCTGTACTGTTAGAAATATTCCTCATTTGGGATTTTATATACATCTTGTTCTTTGACTTGGAACCACCTAGGTATTTTCTAAATACTCAGCAGAGTTTTACTCAATATCATTTCTGCATTTGCCAGTGTTTTTCTACATCGCTAGACTAGAAAAGCCATTAGTCGTGATCCAAGTTTATTTGTAAGCATGTTTATTAATAAAAATTCATATAACAACTTAGTAAATAGATAAAAAAAGAAAACCATGGAGAATTAGAACTAAGGGACAAGATAAGTTGATATTCTGCAGTGTAGAACTGGAGGAAAAAAGATTTTTAAAAAATGAGAGGCCAATATAAATAATACATAAAATAAACTGTTTAATCACAAAATTTGATCTAAAGTTAGCATATTAACTGAAATTACAGTCAACTAAACATTGGATGATCAGTGGTTTATCTTAATCTTCTATGAATTTCAAAGTGTTTATTAGGGGAATGATTTGGTGATTCCAGGTTTCTTAACTGATATGGCTCCTACAGTTTTGCAAGGGTTCATATTGATCCCTCTGTAGGAGTTTAGGACCTGCCAGGGTGCAAAATATTCTTGGAAGTAAGAAAAAAATAACTCTAATAAAACACCTCAATATTGTGGAGAAAACCAAAGATGGTTTTAGTTCATGATCCTTTGAAAAGCCTAAATTCAAAATTCAAAAATTTTTTTTCTCCTCTTCATCTCGTCTCACCTTTCATCAGTTAACATTTGTTTTCTGGTTGCTAAAGAGGAAAGTAGCTACCTTAAATTAAATTAAATTAATTAAATTAAATGTCATTTAAAATAATGGACATATCTATTATAATATAATGTAGTTATATTGATTGTGTGATGGGTTCAGGTTATGGGTTAATTAGAATAGAGTGAATGTATTTGTTTATGAGTCTTGGAGGCCAGAGAGTAGACTGCAGTAGGTAGAATAATGCCCCTTCTCCACTCTACTCCCTAGCCAGGTGTCCTTGGAAACAGTGAATGGGTCATGTGAATAAGCCTGACCATCTCATGCTAGAGGTTGGGCAATAGAGTTTTGCAGAAGATAAATCTCTTTCAATTTACCAGGAGTTTGAATTTCAATTTAAATTTCCAAATACTTTCCTCCCAGTTCTGTCCCTATTCATGATGATAATTTCTTGGGCTTTTGGCCTGTTTTAGGATGGTGTCCTCTAAAACTGAGAGAGCTCTGAGACACTGGGCTATAATCTAAATCCTTCCTACTTGAAATGTGGCTCCTGGATCAATAATATCAACATTGTATCACTGCTGATTGAAAATAAAAAAATCTCAGGTCTTCACACAGACTAACACATTAGATTCATGTGCATATGAAAGTTTGAGAAACACCACTTTAGGCAATATTTCCTGTGTCATGGAAATCTTAGGAGATCATTCTCAGCTCATTGATTGTTGTGGTAGTTGTTGATAATGGTAGTAATAATTATAATTGTGGTGGTGATGGTGGTGTGGATGATATTGGTAGTGGTTATGCAGGGCAAGTAGCTTCAATGAGAAAGTATTTTCTTCATTATGGCAGACATATCACTAGTCTTACCTACCTTTTAAATCTAGCACTTAGCACAATCCTTGGCCTATAAAATGCATTCATTAAGTATTTGTTGAATACAAAGATTAAGAAAAGGCCTGTATGTACAATCAGCCATAAAGTTCTGGAAACTGCATCTTTTAAAAAAATTTTTTTTTAAGAAAAGAAAAAACCTATTTCTACAAATTTTACATGAACCTATCCAATCATTTGTTCATTACTCATTTACCTTTTTGTTGGACTTCATTTACTTATTCAACCAACATTTATTGAGCATTTACTATTATTTTAAATTCTGAGGATTAATGATCAAAAGGAGACAATTCTGCCTTGAGAAGTTCAAAGTCTAGTTAATGATACAGACAATTGTAGTGAAATGTAAAGATTTGGTGACAGATATGTAAGGGAATTATAATGTTACTGAGGAGGAAATAATCAAAACTTGGGTTTTAGGGGCTGAGAGTAAAATATTTGAAGGGTAAGTAGACTCTTAGGAGGAAAAATAGGGGAGATGAGGACATTCTAGGGAAATGGGAAATCCTGAGTTATTTTTATATGTTCAGATAACTGTTGACATTCGGAGCCTTATGATGTCTGATTGACATGTTTATAGTAAGAAGTGTGGAGTGTGACACATGCAATTTTGCTCCATGTCCCTAGATCCCAAAAGTTTCTAAGAATTTAAGAGAACTTTGCCCTCTCCTCTTCTCTCCAAAAAAATCTAGAAATGTGCCCATTTCTGGCATTTATGACAACTGATGCCTCCTACGTCAACATGATTTCAATATTTGCTCCAAGAAATTCTTGCTCAGGGAGAAAAGGATGAAATCAGTAAGTACTTGTAGTGTGTGCTTTGGGAAATTCCTGAAAAGCAATATATCTGAGCAAATACTTTTGTCATCTTGATCCATTCACAGGACACTAGATTGTTCTAATGAGTAAAGAACTAACTTAATAAACAACTGTTTACATATCAAAGCTAATTTCAAGACATCACCTCACTGTGTCCACCAGTCCTAAAATCCTGCATCAAGAATTTAGCCCGCTCCCACTCAGAGTACCACACTGAAAAACCCACCTTCAATCACATGACCAGAGATCCAAAAATCTTATAAAAATATTCTCCTTACCTGAGTTTTCTGATACATTACAGAGTACAGGTAGTCTCCCTTACTGCAGTGGATTTAATAAACTTAGCTTTGCTTAATACACAAGTGATTTGGTGGTGTTTTAGGGAGCAGTTTTAAGATAGTTGACATTTCAAATGTCTGAGAATAAAGAAATAGGAAAAAAAGGAAAATCTCAGCTGATCCTGTGTGTTATATGTAGTTATGAGCTGAAACAGAGCTTGGGGTGGGCAATTCACCTCTTGATTTATTAGATCAAGCCTACTTAAGGGAGGACTATATAAATATAGACACTAATTGTTACAGAAAATGTTTCAAATATTCAAATATTTATGACAGGATGCCTAACAGCAAATAATAGAACCTACATGTTAATAGTGTTTCTCAATAAATTGTGTAGCTGCAACCACTATTTATTTTCCAACTCTGTTTGCAAAACAGACAAGTTAACTTTTTATTTTTTCTATTACCTGTTTTAAGTTTGTAGTTTATATATGGTAATAAATGTTTATTGTGAATATTGGTGGAAAAAATCTAAGAGGTTACTAAGAGTTAATCAAATAGTATCAAGATAATCATTAAAAATATAGATTTATATATTTATGCATACATACATACAATTTGAGTTCACACTGTTAATATTGTTATACTCTACAGAAAGTCATTTCTATTCTGGTCTGACTGAGAAACATAAAGTACAATTGCCTTTGGTGTTGCTAAAAATACCTTATTTACTTCCTTTACGTGAGCTGATTATATAAACAATCAGCAGTGAATTTGTTTCTGTACAAAATCATTGATCACAAAACCATAGATTACAGCAGTGAGGACTACGAAGAACCACATCTCATGTTTTTCTGACTGTGTAAGTCTTTTGTTTTCTCCTCTTCCCTGAGAAAAACTCTAACCTTATTTGTTTTTAATTAAAAAGTGTGACAACAGAAGATATTTTTGGATACATCCTTAAATTAAACCACATATTTGTGAATTAAATGATGGTTTTAATTAATGTAAATCAACAGTGCAATCACTAAGGTTGCTATGTTTTAAAACTATTGACTTAATTCTGGCTCTCATCATTCTTTTCTTGCATTATTGCTATTGATTCTTTATTGCTCTTTTCATTTTAGTCTGCTGCATACCTCACCACCCCTCCAGCCTGCCAGCCTTATAACTTATCTTCTATATTTCCTTGAGGATTTTTTCTAAAATGTATATGTTATGATATTAACTCTTCTTAAGAATGTTATTGGCTCCCTATGACTTCAGGAAAAAGTTGAAGAACTATAACAATAACAAAATACATGCTCTTGCCTATTTCCCTTGTAACTACACCATAGTACATACACTTCTGATCAGCTAAATCTTCTTGATGTTTTAGAATGGAACTCAATCATGTTTTTAAAATTATTTTTCATGACTTTCCTCCAGACTGCATTAGATAGTCCTGGCTGCGCTCATAAGCACTCTGTGCCCATAGCTCCTATCACTAAGTCATTAGGCTGGACTCTAATCCAATATGATTTGTATCCTTATAGGACAAGGAAATTTGGGCACACACACAGAGTGAAGCCATGTGAAACACAGAAAAATGTTCATCAGGGAGAGAGGCCTCTGAAGAAACCACCTTGCCAGCATCTTGATCTCAGACTTCTAGCCTCCAGAATTGTGAGAAAATAAATTTCTGTTGTTTAAAGTTACCCAGTCTGTAATACTTTGTTTGGCAGCCCTATTAAACTAATATATAGGATAATAACATTTAATTGTGTTTATAAAGTGAAAAATTATCTAAATGGAAGAAATGGATAGAAAATTTGGGTTACAAAAACAGTTTGCACATATCAGAAATACATTAATTTGCTTTATGTTAATTCAATTTAATAGCTTATTGAGAATTATCTAATGATAAAAGGGGACAGTCCACCAGCATTTAAGTCATAAGTAAATGACTTAAGTCATGACAACCACATGGCATCAGAAATATTATTGAACCTGTTACTGAGCCTGTGACTTCACCTATAGTACAGAAATACAGCATCCATTTTTAATTAAAACATTGTTCAAATAAAATACTTAAAATGTTTCATAAAATGCTATTTCATTGTTGACATTAGTCTTATACATAATTTGTCCCATTAGATGTAAAGATACATTATTTTTTTTCCCTCCATTTCCAAAGAGTTAAAGTATTTTTAATGTTTTGGGTAAATGTTGTCAAGTTTTACTATTACTAGTAGCAGCTGAGAATACTTGTTGCTTCAAATTAGGTTATATATCTATTGCAGTCTTATTTCTATATATTAAACTGCTGAGTTTATAGGTAATAATGGTATATGTTTATGTTAACTTGCATTTATTTTATACTACCAAGTTTGAATATTTTTTCTTATTTTTTTATCTTTTGCAATTTTTTTTAAGTTTGCCCTCAAATTATTGCAATTTTTCAATTCTAATTATTATCTATTTTCTATTTTAGGAAAGATGTGTAACATACATGTATGTTTTGCATGCATCTTTCTGGTTTATGATTTACCTTTTAATTCTGCTTATGGCTTTGGAGGTAAACATTTCTATTTTTATATAGATATTGATCAATCTTCTTTGGGTGTATAGTTAGGAAGTGACTTCTACAACTTTATTTTTATATTTTTTTTAAACTGGAATTTATTCAGTATAAGTGAAGTAGTTGTATAACTATATTTGGCTTCAAACGTATACCCATACATTTCCCTTTGATTAAAAGTGCCATGTTCAGTCTCATTTCTTTCCTGAATTCAATTAGCTCTCATTTCATTTATTCCAGCTTATTATTTATTTTATTCTTAGTTTTTGAATTTTTGATATATGTTTTCTTGAATCATAGGGATGTGTATGTGTGTGTGTGTGTGTGTGTATAATTAAATTGGAGTTTTATGTTTAAGTTTTCTTTTCTTCATATTGGTTCCATGCCAGGGATGGATTTTTATCAGGGACTGTATGTTTCCTTCTTCTAGCTCCCTTACATAGTGAGTGATGCTTACATCTCTGCGGTTTGTGGATGAAATTGGTCTTATTTCAGTTTAGCAAAGTTCTGTGTTTTCAGTGGATTTTCCTTTTGGAGAGGGAGAGAGAGAATTGTTGATTCTATTTTATGATTTATTTTTTTTTTCCTTTTTCATACATTTCCCTCTCTTGCTTCTGTTTCCCTCCACTGCACAGATTCCTAAAGTGACTTCTTTTTAATCCTTTCTGATTCTCTCTTAGGCTGTCCCCTTGAGTCCACAAACTTTTAAGTCCCTTCCTTAAAGTCCGTGCTTGATCTAGCAGGAGAGTCTACCCCTCTTCCCTCCCCAGTATTTTCATATTTAGGATGGACGTTCTCCTTCTGAGAATGACTTTAGGTTCATCCTATGTCCTTTGTTCCCCTCATCCCTCTTCATAGTTTGTTCAGGTTCCTCCTAGCTTTCTGCAGGTTTTGTGTGGCAGCTCAGACTATAGGTATTCTGAAAATTCTTGTTTACTTTTCTACTCTCAGGTATTTATAAGATTGTGATCTTCATTTTTCAGTCATGCTGAAGATCTGGAATCCTTTTTCCTCGAAGTAATCTGTAGCATTTTTGGAACATGTATGGTGAGGGTCAGATTTAGATAGCCACTATTAAACTGGTTTGCTTGTACTTAAATTTCATACTTCGTTTTATAATATACAATTATTATTTTCTTTAAAGTATTAGCTAGTTTCTTTTACTTATTTACCATTTTATATGAACTGTGGAACTTGTCATGTTAAAATTTTCCATTGAAAAAACAATCTTATCATTGTTTAACATTTAAAAAGTGACATTCAATGAAAGAAAACCAATAAAATGCACCTAAGCAATCAAAAAAGATGACATTTGCACAATCTTACATCTTTGTATCTAGAAACATGAATACCTCATCTTTTATTTCATTTTTATGTATTCCACTGCAAAGAATTATATATATATTATTGATAGTGATCATGTGAAATTTGATAGCACTTTACAATGAATATTGATATCGCACATATTTGTTTGATTTTCAAAATGACAGAGAGATATTCATTCACTTTTTTTCTGCAAAAGCATTGCACCATAGGTGGGAGAGTTATTATTACCATCCTATTTTACAGTGATAAATTAAATATCATAAAAGTTAAATGACTTGCTGAAATTCACATAGTTTTTTGGCATTACTTCTGAATCCAGGTTGTATGTTAACTGACTTTCTAGCTCATTTTTTTTTTCTCTTTATCATAGGATCATAATTTAAAATTTCTAAATAACCATGGTGAGACATTTGCCATTTTATTTTCTATGGTTACATTATTTCTATATATTATTTGGCCGTTTCCTAGTGAATGGATTATATGTACATATTTATTTGTCTGTGTGTTTTTATAACCCACATGCTTACCCTAATGCATTGACTAACATTTGTTGAATGATCAAATGAAGCTAATAATCTTTTCATTTCATAGCTTGGTGACTAATGCATAAAATAGAATTTAAGTAATGTTGAATAATCTTGCCATTTTTGTTTAAAAGATCATGTAAACATTTTTTTCTATATAACAATTCATCTTTTGTCTTTCTCTGCTCTTTTTCTTCTACAAATTCCTTTCCCCTTCTCATCTTTCTCCTTCCATTCTTTGCCTCTTGCCTCTTACCTTCTCCTGTTCTCCTGTGTCCTTATTTGTACTTTTTACTTTCAAATAGAAATAGCCATAGTCATTAAAAATAAATAAATATTTAAGTTTTAGGTGTATTATGGGATCAGTAGAAATTATCATCTATCTCAGATCATTTAATGTTTATATAGCAAAAATTGTAATTTGAAACTTTTAGTTAGTACCAATTACAAAAATATAATGGGTATTTGAAAAATGATGCAATGTTACTCTTCTAAAATGCAAGAATAGGTTATGCATATGCTGTAACAGCCCAATATACACATATGGTTTATATTAATAGAGAGAAGAAATTTTTTAAAACCCTGATATTTACAGAATGCCTACTCTGCATTAGGTAAGGAATCAGTCCATTTTACATTAACAAATTTAATCCTTACAATAATTCTCTATTTTGCCTGTGAAAAAGCTCAGGTGAGGAGATATTAGTCACCTTGCAGGGGGTCATCCAGGAGGTCAAGTAAGGATTTAGGGATTGGAAGAAGGTGTCTCTCATACTAAATCTATTCTCTTTCCATCAAAATGTGTGGAAAAGGGTAACTATTCTGATAAGATCTCTAATTATGGTGTTTGTCTGGGGGAAAAAAAGAGGTCATCTGTCTATATGCATGTGTCTGTGTATATTAGAAGAATTTTTTAAGATAATTTCAGATACTATTTCATACAATCCTTTTTTCTAGTGAAAGGGAAATATTCCTTTGAGTGAATCTTTATTGAAGTATTTCTTATCTTGTCTGCTGCAGGCTACAGCATCTAAACCCCTGAAAGTCCACGATAGATTTTAATTCCACATGAATAATGTTTGTATTCTACATTATTACTTTTAGAAAGCAATTTGTGGTGCAAATGTGGTTGGGGACTGTGAGTGACAAGAAGTCCTACATTGAGGGAGCAGCATTGCCTGTTACTTGATTTTCCAATAAGAAAATCACTTCTCCGCTTTTAGTGTTTTCTTTTATAGATCTTTCTAAGAAATTAATGATTATCAAATGCATCACTGCTTATAAAACTTTTTAACATTTAATATATATACACTATATATAGTTAAAGGAGCTAGAAGTCATCAGAGGGAATGACACAATCTTATTAGCAAGAAGGCAAACGAATAATAGAAATAATGAACATTAGTGAATGGATACCTCTTAGGTGGGGAGATTTATATTTACGTCCGTCCTCATTAACTGTGTTTAGGCTTCAATAAGACATGATGTCAGCTCATTTAACATAATTTCTTATAGCAAAATGGGAATAATTATAACAAACCATTATAGTAAATGATTAATATGAATTAAATTTGGTGGACATATTATGCATATAAATAAATGCAAATATTTTTGAACAAAGAGATTGTTTCTGAGAAGTTTGTAATTTTTTGAGGTAATTATTAGGATTTGTTAGTGCTAAAATAATGTTAAAACTCATTTGATTCGAAGGCTCACTTAAAAATATTTTGTTAAATAAATTTCTTAGGTAACACTTGATGTGCTGGTTCAATAAATATGAGTGGGGTGAGAAGAAAGTTTCTATAGGTCCCTGGTGATTCTTATGACTAAGCAGATTGGGAAATAATAGTGACAACTTGAATTTATTGAGCTTTATTGAGCATGTACTATGAGCTACACAGTTTACAGATTTGTATAACACATTACAAATACTGACTCAATTTACCTCCATAAAACCCTGTGAAACAAATACTATCTGACAATTCTTAATTTACAGATGTAAAAACTGTGGCACAGAATTATAAAGCTAGTGATGGTAGTGATGGGATTTAAGACCAGGAAATTTGACTCTAGATCCTTAACTGCTAAATGGCACTATCCTAGTATAGAGTGCATCACTGTGAAAAATCTTTCACTTGGAGTCCACCATGTCAGCATTCTATGATCTTAGGCACATCACCAGCTACCAATGGGATTTTGCTTTGCCTTTTGTCAAAACTGTAGAAATTATAATAGTGTCTGGGATTTTTTTTTTCCAATGAACATCTGTTTTTTTAGTTATGTGAATAGACAAATTCATGTTAATAACTAGGCTTAAGTTCATGATTTTTAAGTTTTTTTCTTAGCTTTCACACATATGAAGGTTGCTGTTTTTAATTCAGTGTAAATTTCTGTTATATCAGCTGTAATACTAACCTTTTCCCTTTAGAGGAGACATCAAATATTCATTGAGTGACAGGGTCACTTTTAAAAAGATAACTTTGAATCCGTTCCAATTAATGTAAAAGAGCAAGTCATTTATGCTTTTCTTTTTTTCATAATGTAATTCTTGTAACAGATATCTTGCAGCATTCCTCACAATGGACCATGACTAATGACACATCCTTATGTCTCTTCACCAGGACCAGGAACTTCCAGAGTACCAACAGCACTCACACAGATCTAATTTATCAGGTATGACTTAATTTAACTGCTTGCTTCATTGACCTCACCAGGCAACACTGTTAAAATGGTTAGATTAGCCCCAAACAGTTCAGGCTTTCCTTTTATTTTGATGTGAACTGAAATGGCAACGAACCTACCCATCTTACCTAAAGGAATGCGGGGAAAATTTGAGAGAATATATTTGGAAGCACTATGAATTTTTGAAGGAAGTCCCAGATGAAATGGATTCATCTTATCCGACATATTAAAAATAATTACAATGGTAAGAGAGCCAAACTGCCTCATTACTGGATATTTAATATAAGCGTTTAGCAGCCTATGGGTAAAAGAGCATTTTAGCTCAATGTGACACCAGTGGGGAATTGTTTAATTATAATAGAATGTAGCACAAAAGATATGATTATTGTCCAGGAACAGTTTGAGATTCAATTCATTTTCTAGTTTTCCAAAGCTGCTCTTAGTTGCTCTACTAACAGAAGCACTCACTGTGAAATGAATAGTGAAGGTTTTAGCTTATCTGACATCATTATTAAAAAAAAAAATGTAGCCCCAGGGGTATGCTCACTGCAAAGTTCCTTAAGTCTGGCATAGTGGTCTTCATGGATGCTTGCTTTGCTGTTCAGTACATTACATTCACAGTCCTCCTGTTTTCCCTTAGAGCTACTTCTTATGTAGGTGATTTGTACCAGACCTTCGCCCTCTGATAAGAATTTTGGAGATCATCTCCTCTAGGCTTAGATGCAATTTAACAAGGGCTATTGATGTTCTTTGGGTTATTTAAGATGATGATGACAATAATGTATCAATTTATTGTATTTGAGGTCAAAAGATGAAAGTAGGCATGTGGTAAAGAGTTCAGGGTTAAATCAGATGAGAAATTAGTGCTATGGTTTGTGATTGCTGTGTTATCCATGTGGGTAGCTCTGTTGCCTGCTCTCCTAGTAAGCATTCCCTCTGCTGCCTTCATTGATGAATTATAGCTCTGAGCTTACCAAATAGTGCTCTTAACTAGGTTTTGTTTATGATATATACATTATAACAAAAGACTATCTTCATCGTCTGAACACTATGAAATTAATTTTAAAACAAAGGGAAAGAATAAATGCTTCTCAAATCAGGTAGTAATGGTGAGAGTCACTAGGAAACTGGCTATTTAGTTTTAGCACCGCTTCAGGGGAGGTCATGTCTTATTTTATAAACTTATATTAAAGTTCCTCTACACATAATGCTAATTTAGGGTCGACTTTATTTATTTGTATTAAACATACCACTGGGTTTGCTGGCTCATTAAGAGATAGTATTCATCACTTCCTACCTGATAGATTATTTTCATTACATGGTATCTTTTAAGGCTATTGGGAAACTACAGGTCATCTTCGACTAATGAGCTTTCAGTGACCAGAACAGCATCCTTTGTTAAGGTGCTTTGGAATTTGATTAATTAGGAGGCCGGCCCTAGTCTTTTCAGCAGACATCATTCATAAATCATTCTCTAAGGTCTGCAGCAAAATGATCCACACTCTAGTACTGGCAAGGCTCTGCAACATCTTCATAACACATTGAAAATTAACGCTATTCCCATATATTAAATTGTTTCTTCATAAATTTGCCCACCCAGAATAAGACAAAACACAAGGCAGCCAAATGCTTTTACTTGACATATAATGGAGATTGTTTCCTCTGGTAAAAAAATTGTTTGGTGTGGAGACAACTATAAGAAGAGATGATAATGACCAACTCACGTGGTTTAGCCATCCCAAGCAGGAAGCATTGACTTGGGAAAGTGGAATAACCTTTGAAATCTTGCCTGCTCTTTTTTTTTTCCTCTAAAATGCTTTGCAGTTTTGTTGTTGTTATTGTTGTTTTGTTTTCAATGAAATCAGTAGGCTCAGAAGAAACTGAATTTTTCTACCATTGTTAAGCATCAACATTTTCAGAAGGAAGGCTATCATACTGATATCAGTCCTTGAAATGCAAGTTTCAATGCTATAAATAGCTGCTTCTATGTATCTTTTTAAGAAAGTCATTCTTGATCAATATGTCTACCTACCCTACTTAAGATCTACTGGCCTCTAAAACTAGTCCTAATCTGTAATTGACATAGCACTTTCCTTAGCATGGAAGGAATATAGCAATTATAACAAAATAATTTGCACAGCACTCCTGAGAGGCTACTATTTCTCTAATTATTGCAGCTAGTTAAGCAGAGAGGTCAAGTTCATTTCTCAGGATAAGATAGCAAGTCAATGGCTCAACCAGACATAGAAACTAAAGTTCTAGTTTAATGTCCAATTAAAAACACTGGAAAAAGCAGAGGAATTAACCAGTAGCAGACTCCATTACATTCTGAGCATCTTGGAAATATAGTTCCAAAAGTGTTCAATGTTATCTTGGCCTAGGATATCTAAGTGATCATCATATAGGGCTCTAAAGAGATAACCAGAGTTTGACTACTGTGTTTCTTTATGATTCAAGGAGGCAGGGATGACTGGAGCTCTCTCCTTCTCTAAAATGAGCTCCATCCTGCCCAGAAACTATGCTCTGGGTGTGCCATATTGTGTCTCTTGTCTTCTCCGTCACAAGCTGGTTGATCAGACAATACATTAACCTTCCTAAGCCTCATTTCTTAAGTGTAAAATTAGTTTATATCGCCTGCCCTTTCTGGCTCATAAGATTACTGGAAAGATCCTATGAGGCTAGAGATGTTACATTGCTTCGTAAAACATTAAACACCATCCATGCCTGACTTACCAGTTCTAGGCCTTTTAAAGTAATATCGAATTGAAAATATGCATTTTAAAAAGAAGATTTGGACTCTCTATTAAAGTTTGCTAATACGAAGAAGATGTGAGCAAGGTGTAACAGTGGAATCAGGGAGCATTTCTTTGGTGATTCTCAGTCATACACGATAGATAAAATTGCAGCTGAAAAATTATGCTATATTTCAAAATTAATTATTATAGGGGAGCTAAAGAAGTTTTAAAACTTGTTTTCTTGTAGATTTCTTGACTTGGGAATCTATATGGGGCTTTATAGAAGGAGAAACAAGTGCAGAAAGAAAGACACTGGATTGTGAATGATAATTTGAAAATTAAAAATTGATACTTCCTACTTAGAGAGTTTATAAAACTAAACATAGATATGTGATGTGGAAGCAATAAATTATATTGCTGTAGATTTTCTGTAGGACATTAGGGTAGAAAATAGCATTGGAATTAGTCTTCAAATTTTCTTTCAAACACCTATCAGAATATGTCTCAATATCAAAAGACAAATCTAAATCCACAGAAAAAGGAAAAGCAACAAGTATATCATTGACAAAATGATAATGTAATTCCCCAAGTATTTAATGTTTTGTTTTTCAAGAGTTGCCACTTTCATTTATATGCATTTTAAACCACAGCAATTCCCCACTTTTGCACTACATTTTACATGTTGTAGTTAAAGGAATTATGAGGCTTTGAATTGTGCCACATGCATCCTTGACACCTGCATAAATGTTTCAGGAGAGAATTATAAAATGCAACATAATTAATTTTTCATGGAAGAAAGCCTAATGAGTCATAGAAAATGTCAAAGTTGGCTAGGCGTAATTTCAAAGCGTGAGTCCTAGTATTTCCCTAAAGTTGTCTGACTAACAAAAGACATGACATTACAAAGAGCAATTTGCTTTGTTTTGTTTGTTTACCCAAATTGTTGCTTCTGCACTATGTTTCTCAGTTTACAAAACTTACTTAGGGTTATTTTCAAGATTAAAAAAGAAAACCTGACATGATCAAATAAAGTAACATTATATATTTTTTTAATCTATCACTGATAAGGATATTCTGAAATCATACTACTGAATTGAATACCTGTCTCAGGGACTGATTTATTGCTTCTTTTAACTTGAAATGTTAGAACTATGAAGTAAAATAGTAAATACTGATTTGAGCTATATATATGTTTTCTGAAAATGAGAGCACTATTGTAAAATTAATTGACTTGAATCTTGGTAGGTCAATTTCTGAAATGTTTTTTGTCACTCTCATTTGGTTTATCTTTGTCTCTAGCACTATCAAGGGATATGCATTTGATCATGTCACAATTGATAAGTATCTCTTTAGTCTGTTTATGACATAATCCTCAGCCTCTACCATTCCACACCTCCCTATACAACTCTTTACTTCTACATAGACTTCATCCTTGTTCTATGATTGCATCATTATATTTCACATGATTTTTGTAGAGCTAGGTATCTGGGGTTTCTAAAACTTGAAAAATGGGTGAGTTTATATACCCACTTCAGAAATGCAGAACCGATGGACAACAGTATCAAGAACGACAGAGCCCAACAACTATAGGCTGACATTTTCGAGGCAGGAGAATTACGTCTGCTATGAGCAGATTTTTGACTCTTCTAAAATAATGTTAACCTGTGGCATCGGTTAGCATAAGGGCATATCTCAGGGGACAAAGACTGTGTCAGGCAGTAGGGTATGATAATTTTTAAAGACCACAATCTGAAAAAATGGTCACTGTTTGTGATTATCAATGAAATTAGTTTCAGACTTTTAACTTTGACATTATTCTCAGCACAGAGGTAGGAGCATGGTCTCTAGATCCTCTATGTATGAGTGTCCCTGTGTTCTGTGTTCCTAAAGAGTTTGGTTTCTAAAAAACAGAACATTTTGGCTTCTTTGCTGAATGGCTTTCAGTTGGGTCTGCAACACAAAGCAGTGACAAATATTGGGGAAAGGAAGGAGAGAGATCGCAGTATTTTGTTCCTCCTTTCCTTGCTCTAGTGTCTTGACCCTATACAGCTACAGCTCCTCTGTCATTTACGTTTCCGTTGGCTCCAGTAATATTGTTTTCCTTTTGTCTTCTTTTGATCGTGGTTTCCCTCTGTTCCATCAGCCTCTGTGAACAATGTTTTCATTTAGGTCTCTTCATCTGGGCCCAGTACTGTTTCCTGTTGCTAATTCCATCTGATATAAGAGTTGTGTGATATCAAGATTGCAGAGTTTGCTCTGTGCCTCTCCTCTGAGACTCCAGAATTATCCATTACTGAGTAGTCCCTGATTAATGAATATAATTAAGCAGCAAGTAGAGTTTAAGAGCCAATGAGAGGGGATAATAGGGGCTTGGGTTTGATTTTGTGCAAGTAACTCAACCACTGCAATCCCAACATCCCCCCTCAGTGAAATGGAGATCATAGCTGTATTAACATCACTGAGTTGTTTTGAAGACTAAATAAGGTAGTATGTATAGAATTCTTAGCACAGTACAGTATATAGTATACAGTAATCTAGTACGTAATAAGCACTCAATATATTTTAACTATTATTGAGATGATTATGTATTTCCTTTCTACAAATACAGAAGAATGTGGATAATCAGTGGGTATGTAGAATACAAAGAATTTACTCATGATCACATATAACATGGGTGGTATGCCTTTGCTAGCAGAAAATGTGGATGAAGAAGAACTAGATATGAAGTGCTGGAAATGGATGCTGTTCTGATCACACTTGTGTAACACTACAGTCTTTCTCCCGTGGTAGCTGGTTTCATTCTATTTAACATGATTTGGGGAACACATGGCATGCTATTTTTTCTGTCTCCATTAAGAAGCTCCCATCTGCTGTATGATTGTCAGGATTTCTGGTGTTACCAGTTGTTCATTTATTTCTTTTGTAATCAACCTTCTTCAAGGCATGCTTCCCAAATGTGAAGAGCCAATTTGCTAAGCAAGACATATACTTGCACATAGCAAAGCTGAATTTGTTTACTTGATAACTTTCAAAAATGGTCTTTTTAATGAAGCAAAAGCTACAGTTTTGGTTATGTTTTCTAGGTTGACAGTTCTCTTTAGAATTCAAAATGCTTAGCCAGCAATATCTGACTTTCATGGGTTGCTTTCAGGGCTAATGGCTCTGTGGAGAAAAATCTAGGCATTAGTTTTCTATTTACTGTCACTCTCAATGATGATACTAGGCAGTTGTCATTGGTTACTGTTATATCCAAGATTTTCAACTATTCTGGAAGGACTTAATTACAAGATGCTAGTGGTGTGTCTGACAGCTGGTGAAGGTATGTTACCCTGTATGTTATCCAAAGAGTGAAGGTTAGTAATTCATTAAGCTAGGCTTGATATTCCCATGACATTACTCACAAACCTTATAACCTTTGACATGACTTATTTTTTTCTAATGTATAGATAGGGATAATAGCTCTGAGAGCATTCATGTAAAAGATAAAATGAAATAATGTAAGGATACTGCATTTATTATAGTATCTGGCCCCTAATAAGATTTCATGAAATGTTAATATTTAGCTGTCAAATGGTAGAGCTAAAGAAACAGTGCCAGAACCTGAAGCTATGGTGATGAACTAAATAGTTCCTTGTACTCATGGAACTTAAAGTCCGTTATTGGCCAAATTGCTTTAATGGTATTTTCTTGCAAAGAGTAAGTTTTACCCATGCCAATATTGACCCTTAGCCCATTTTCTGGTTTTAATGTTTCAGAATGGGAACACTTCGAGTATAATTTAATTGAATCCACACTGTGCAAGAATTGTTCTTAAAGTGGCTAAATTGCCATTATTTCCCAATTCCAGTACATTCTACTCCCTCTCCTTTTTTTGGCTATGCTTGAAATGGTGACTGACTGCATGAATATAAAACTAGTGGTGGTTAAAAACAAGTTTTGCAATTAGACAGAGTAGTGACTGAATCCTAATTCTCCAATTTATTAGCTGTATGATCTCAGGCTACTTGTCTCACTAAGTTGACTATCAAGTTTCTGTTATTATAGATAAAGTAAAAAAGACACAGAATCTCTCATACACAAGGACAATGCCATATAACAGCAGAGATAGAGATTGGAGTTATGTTGCCATTAACCAAGGAACACCAAGGACTGCCAACAAAGACTAGCAGCTTAGGAGAGACTCGTGGGACAGGTTGAGCCTCTGAACACTCAAGAAGGAAATAAGTGCCAGGACATTAACTTCAAACTTTTGGCCTCCATAACTGTGAGAGAATAAATTTCTGTTGTAACCACAAGTTGTGTGGTACTTTGTTACAGTGGCCTTAGGAAACTGATATAACTTTTTTATTTGTAACTAATAGAGTTAATCAATTCTTTCACCTGACCTAAAGGGGTTGAGTGTCTTTGTACATATCTAACCTTTCAAATCATCTACTTTCTCCACAGTGAGAAAGATGTCAATTTCATTAAAATATAACTATATATAATAATTAGATAATATTAAATGTTACTCAACAGATATGTATACTCTCTCATATACCCTTATAGATTAGATGATAAGATCTCTAATGTAATCATCTTGAAATGCATGCAGTAGGCTTCAGTGATGAAACAACTTGCCCAAAGTCATACAAAGAATGTGATTTCCTACTGAAGGTGAGATTGAATAACCATGCTCATGATTTTATCTCCTTCATTAATTCAATCAAGGTAACAACCACGAATGTCCTTTGCCCTTTGTTAATATTATTCCTTACATTTCTATTCCTTTAATGTGTAGATTTACCATTTTAATTCAATGCTCTGTATCTTATTCTTTTCTCTTAGGTAAGAAGATATCTATAATTTTCCAGTTTTTCCATGGAGATAAACAACTATACTAAAAATAAAATACTCTAACATTAAAACACCACAGCCTAATCTTGTAGGCTCTAGTGTTCCTTTCCATGCCAATTATTATTAGTTTCAGAGAGCTGGGAGTAAATACTAAATTATGGGGAGAAAAATAGTTATTAGAACATAAAGGTTTCACGATTTTCTGAAAGAAATCTCTCCAGTGACCAGGCTTGCTATACTACACAGTAATTTCTGATTTTGTAACTAAAACAATTAGTTGATCTAATTGCTTTTTAAATTAGTAATGAGAGTGTATAAAAGAATAGATATGTTTTTTAGAAAGAACCTAATAAACTCATTCAAATGGGGTCTTAAGATAATCATTTAATTTTTAATATATTACCTATCTAAAAGGGTTCTTTTTTGGGGGATGGGGGAAGTTTTTTAGTGTTCTAAAATCTAAAACTAGTTGTAAAATATTATACATCAATGTTACATGCATATTGTAGTGGTGATGGTTTTTTTCTGATAGTTCTACTCAAAAAACATCTATATATACTGGAATTGCAAATAACTGGAATGGTTGTAGTTTTGGAGCTTACCTAGTTAAACCCTTTTTTACAGAAACTACCAAGAAATATGAATTTATTTGGCTTGCCAGAATGGATTACAGAATTAGCATTAGAGATCAAGTCCTCTGTCCTAAACCCACTGCCCTTTTCATTACAATAGGAATAGAAAATGCATTTCAACTCTCTCAATCTGGAGCATTGACAGTAGTTGCCCAGCCAAAATTTTCTCTGTTTAGTAATGTCTGTCATGGGCAGTGGAAGAGGAAATATTTGATGCTTGTTATGAATTGTTATCTCTGATCTGCATGACTCAGACCCAGAGCATAATTTTTAATGGTCACATAGTAAAAATCTCTGAAATGAAATGTGAGATGTATCATATGTAGGGGAAAATATGCTAAGTTGGCGTGTGTGTGTGTGTGTGTGTGTGTGTGTGTGTGCGCGTGTGTGTGTGTGTGCGCGCGCGTGCAGGTGCATGTTTAGATGATAAAGAAAGCAAGCTTTTGCCCAAGGAGACTTTTTTTTCCCCAAATAAAAACCTCTTAATGTTAAGGAACCTAGGAAGAGCCATTTGCAACTAAATAAATAATAAATAAAATGAAATAAAATGAAGTCTTTATTTCCATGTAAGAAGAGATTCTGGAATTTTAAAAAGACAGATCCAGTGTTTGCTTTCCTCTTCTCTTTCTAATAAATGCAGCTTTGTTGATGCCTCATTTGTGATTTATAAAATTAAAATCCGTTGCCTTCACCTTTGATTTTTCTCACTACAGAAAAACCCTTTGCCTTTTCTTAAAGCCTCAGAATATTCTCAGAATATTCACAGAATATTCTCAGAAAAGGAAAACACACACCTCTTCCTTCTGTGCATTCTCAGATGACTGGTGGCTTTTCATGATACTTTGTACTCAGAGATTTACTATTCTGAAAGAACTCAAAGGACTTCATGAAATGGAATTTGTTATTTGATACAATTCCCTCTTCAGTTTGGAAAACATTAAGCAAGAGTGCCTCTTTATCTCATATATGTAGAAATACTAACAGAGAAGGTGAGTGAACAACCATAATTTGCACACCAAGCAAGTATTGTAACCTTCAGTATTGATGATTGTGCTATATTTTTCTCCCTTTATCCTTTTACCCAATCTTGGAAGACAAAGAACTCCAGTGATAGTGTGCATTTCATTTTTACCAAAACGTTGGGCTGTTTTCTTCAGAGGAACAGCACATGCAGGAAGAAATGAGCTGTGCTTTACCTCCACAGGTCTCTAAGTTCTTTCAGAGAAGCTGACTTAAGGCTTCATTTCTAAAGAACAGATCTTTGGGAAATAGACCACTTTACTCTGAAAATCAGTTTGAAATTTAGTGAGATTTGTTGGCAAGAATTGTATGATTATTTTTTTCCCCCTCAGACACAACAGATCAGTGCTCTACCTACAAAAATGACAGCTAGCAAAGGAAAATAATGACTAGAGCAATGAAAAAAAAAACAAAAACCTTTCAACTGGCTTTAAGTGATAAAATGTTGAAAAACTCAGGGATTTCATTTTCTTTATGAGTGATACCAAGACTTGTAAAGTTATTATTTTGCTTCTTTGTAAGCTTACTAAGAATTCTATTTAGAAGTTGCTTAACTTGTAAAAAAAAAGAAAAAAGAAAAGAAAAAAAAGATTCTCTCTCTCTCTCTCTCTCTCTCTCTCTCTCTCTCTCTCTCTCTCTGTCTCTCTCTCTCTCCCAGCCTCTTCCCTCTCCATCAAGCAAGTGTAATAATTAAGCTGTCATGAAAAGAAGTTGACTGTTCTTCTACTTCTTGTAACAAATTCTTCTGTGTATGTCTTTGGCAACTTTCCTTTAAGATCTCTCTATTGAAGAGATGGATGGATGGCCTCAATGAAAAAGAAAGAACAATTCCATTCAAAGTGATGATAGTTCTTCAAACCTCTTTGCATCCAAATGACTAAAAGTTCAGTGCTTAAAAAAATATGCTTTCAAATTAACAGTGTCTGGAAACTCCACAGGAAAGATATTCTATATGATGCATACAATGCTTTGTTACTGGTTCTTCTCTTTTCAGTGTCATGGTTATAATATGGTTATCAGTAAAATTCAGTGACAAATCTTACCTACATTCCATCCATTTTTATGATTCAGTAATCTTTATGATTCTATCAGTAGTGCAGGGGCATAGGGTGTTATCTTCATTTCACTGCTTCAGAGCTCCGTATATCAAATGAAAATATTTCCTACTCAAGGACAACACTCGAGAGACTTTGTAGCATTCTCTCTGTGCTCTAAACATGCAACCTTCTATCCCAAAATGTCCCTAAGAATAATCAACAAGGTTAAAGAGAAAATATTAATGTGAGTTAGGGAGAATTGGTTTTACATAGAATTTAATAAAGTTTTTGTGTGACTTTTCAGTAGCTCCTTGAAAATGACTTTTTTTTTTTTTCTGGTAATAAGTAAAATGTCAGTATGACCTGGATATAATGAATGTCTTTATTTTTTGAAGGCCATTAGTAGTCACAATGCCACTTCAATAGTAGAGCAAGCTTTCAAAGTCTACAAAATGTGCATTCATTTATGAGAGCTCACATTTCTCTATTACTGTGTGTCCAATTTCTGAAAGCATGCTATCTGGAGATAGCCTTTCTCTGCCTGATAAGCCAGGATTGAAGACCTTGATACTGATCATTTCAGTGATTTGGGGCAGAAACAAGGTGTAACTAAGGTTATGCCTGAACAAAATCATTGGAATGAGCTTTTTCAGTGATGTGAGTGGATGGATGGATTAATTCAGCCCAGCAATCTTCAATTCAATAGATTTATTTAAAATTGTATTATATTATTTTTATTCAAACACAGTCACTGGAAAATATAGCAAGAGAAAAAATACAGTTTACTCACAAAACTGTTATTCAACAATAAACATGATACTATTTTGTTATAGCTTATTTCAATCCTTTTAATGTAGATATTTTAATATTTAAGAAGACAATTATGAAATGTTATATTTTATTTATTTCCTTAATATTATATTAATGACATCTCCCTTATGCAATTAAGCATTCTTCAATTGGCCTTTTTCCCCATTTTATCATAATTTATTTACACATTCTCATATAGTTGTGTATCTGGGTTATTTACAATTTTTAATATTTTTAGTGAGACTTATATAACACTTGTCTATATACTTTTTTCTTCTCTCTGGTCCTATTTTTAGTTAGAAAGGAAGAATTCAAGAAAAAAAAACCAAAGAAATCAACAAGTATGAGCATTTTCATGAGATATTGCCAAATTGTCTTCAATGAGATATCAATTTATACTTTCACCAGTGAGAGTAACTGCCTTCCCATAACTTCACTAATTCTGAATTGTATTATGTATTTGAAAAGCCAGACCTATACGTAAACATGAGAGTACAGAAAGAGTGGCCCAAATTTCCTTTGCATGTGGTTGGCAAACAGGCCAGCAACCAAGGAAGTCTTCACTAGAGAGGTAACATTTGAGCTGAATTTTGAAGGGGAGAAGAGAATCTTTGGGCACATAAGGATGGGGAGCTGAGGCTGAGAAACCAACCAGCATGTGCAAAGAAGTAGGATCAGGAGAAAGCATAGAATTTGGGGGGTATGTTATCAGAGTGTGTAGATTTTTGGATGAATAAAGGACAGTGAAATGGGGTGAAAGAGAGACCAATACTAGAGAATAAAGGGCCATTTTTGTTCATTATAAGGGTTTTAGTAATTTTCTTGGAGATCAGCATTTTTTCTAAGGCTTTCTCCAGATCACCAGGTATTGAAATTACCCAGGGCTTTGGAAGTACTCATTTGGTTATTCTTTACTTTTTCCTTTAAATTTCTATATCACTTAAGTTATATCTCCTTTTAGCACATGCAATCATGTGTCTGTTTTCATCTCTGTCATCTCCATTTACTACATACGTTTTTTTCTTTGAGTTAGTCATTAAAATCTTATTAACTGCTTAACTCATATTGGTCATGGAGGCTGGTTTCTGGAAGCTACAGCAGTGCTGGAGGGCAGACTCATGCATAAAGAGCTGCAGCAAAGTGAGATCGGCTCTGAGGGAGGCTTTCTGGGAATACAGAACTCTGTCAGTGTCCCTGAGGATGACAAGGATGATACATTCCTGTCAAACTCTTTGTATATTCAGCATTTACAGGTGTAG
Source organism: Cynopterus sphinx (assembly GCA_030015415.1). Lineage (NCBI taxonomy): Eukaryota > Metazoa > Chordata > Mammalia > Chiroptera > Pteropodidae > Cynopterus > Cynopterus sphinx. The sequence continues at coordinate 64,485,877 of CM057387.1, read as the reverse complement.
AGCATTATAGGCTTCAGTAAATATCGATTTAACAAATAAACCAATGAATGGAAAGATCTTTAGCAGAGAAAAAATATGACATGTATCTTTTTAGTTTAGAAGGAGACCAAAGAGTATTATGAAGAATAAGTTAATGAAGGATGAACTGGAGGTGGAGAGAACAGTTAGGAGGCTATTTTATTTGAGAGATAGAGGTAATAAAACCTGAAGTAAGACAATGGGAACAGGAAATGAAGAGAAAATAAAAAAAGTTTTAGGACATCTGCGATTCATTAGGATGTATATGTGTGTGTTGTGGGGGGTGAGATAGAAGAAATTATTTCTAGATTTTGGCTAGAATGATTAGGCAGAGTTCCATAAATTAATAAAGGAATACCATGAGAAGACCAGGTTTAATGCAAAGACAATGGCAGTGGTTATATGAATTTAAGGCGCTAAGGCTTCCAGCATAATACATTTCAGTGAAAGAGCTCCACAGGGATTTTTTTGTATTAAATACTTCTTGTTTGTCTGAATATTTACATGTGAAATTTATAATTTTCAGAGATAAATGTGAAATTTACTTGAAAGATGTTTATTAGGTGTTGAAAATATTTTTATTTTTTTCTGACTTCTGATAGCAACATTTCAAAAGTATATGATTATTTGAAAAATTTATTGACCAAATTTACATGAATAACAAATGGGTCGAAATCATTGTATAATTTATTATTTCCCCATAAACAGGATTTTGTTGACAGGATTTTTTCTCATGTTAAAATTGTATAAGTATCATAAAAAATAAATTAAATTCTTTCTATTTTTATTTATAACAACTCTTTTTATACTGTAAATATAAGCATTTAAAATGTTTACAAATGTAAATACAGAATTCAAAAACAAATCCTTTTTTGTTTTAAATAAATTGGTGTGAAAATTTAGTATATTGGATAGAAATTAGAAAAAAAGACAAGCTTTATTGATTCACATTTTCTCATTTCTATAATTAGAAACTGTAAGCTGTTTTCTAAAAAAAAAATATATATATATATACTTGTAATGTTTTTATGTACTTTTAAAAAAGGTTGCAATAAAATAACTTATGTATCTTAATAGTAAAATGCATTGAAATTTATTGGGAATGTGACTTTTGATTCAGAAGAATTCAGATTAAGTTTATAAAAATAATAAACATAATGACATTTTAAAAACAAAAAGGGAGGGAGAGAGACAATATTTTAGCAATGTTTTAGACTGAGCTAAGTAAAGGTGAAAGTAAAGAATGCTAATTCTGAGGCTTTGATTCAAAAACTCCAGTAAATAGTTTAATAAGAGGCAAGTTAATTTAATTTGCAATAAGATTTAATGCATCTAGCACAATCTCTTAATTTATTTAGAACAAAAATATTTTTACAAAATGTAAACAGTTTCTCTTCTATGAAGTCTAATGCATTCAGGACACAGGAGTTAATTAGTAACTATGGTAACTCCTAGGTCTACTAAGTCCAAATGTGGTGGAAATACATGACTGACAATAGATAGCTCCATAATGTGCTTTCAGCTTTCATAAAAAATAATAAACTAATAAGCTTTCTACAGATGATGGCATTCAGGGATTGAAGATATGATACTGAATTTACTTATGTTGTTTTTTCTTTTTTTCCTAAGCCTTTTTTCCCCTAAAATCTCCATGTGAGTAAGAAAATGGCCCAGATAAATATTTCTCACTGAGGTGTTAAAAGGGAAAAAAACAAGAGATAATTGAAGAACAAAATGATAGGAGTGTTTTGGGACAGTTATGTAACAGCTTATTGTTCTGTTGCTTTGAGAAGTCTTTTATCCTCACATAAACCACTATAAAATAGGAATATCTCTCTAAATAATAGATTTACAGATGTTTTTAAAATTTTATTTTACAAAGTTAGGAAAAAGAAGAAAGCATCTTTTTAAGGTCTTTTTAAATGACCTGCTATTCTACATAAAACCGATATTTTTCTCAGAAAAAACAAAACAAATAAAACACTACTGAATTGCACAAATTATGTATCAGGAAAAGCACTTTGATTCTAAATAATATTAAAAGTTTTTAAAATCACACATCCTAATTGTTTTTTTCTATTAGATCACTGAAAACTTTGAGTACCTGACTGCAGTGAATGCACATTTTCTCTAGGTTGGTACTTTGGTTATTGAATATTTGCAGTATTTGGAGAATACTTATATAAACCAAAAGGTATCTAAAGCCATATGACTTTGATATATTTACTACATAAAAAATTATTATTTTGAATAGAAGCTATTTTATTTTAGTTATATAATGTTATTTTTTAATTGACTTTTTTGAGATAATTGTAGGTTTGCATGCAATTTTAAGAAATAATGCAAAGAGATCTCACATACCCTTTACCCAGTTTCCCCTAATAGGACACATAACACAAAACTATAATATTTCAACTAAGATATTCACACTGATACACTTAAGATGCAGAATATTTCCATCACTACAAGAATACTGCGTGCTGCTCTTCTATAGTCACATCTACTTCCTTTCCACCATAACCCTTCCTTAACCACTGGAAACCCAAATGAGAATTTTTTCATTTTGATAAAGTTCACTTTGTCAATTTTCCATTTATGAATCATGCTTTTGCTAGCAAAACAGTTTAAGATCTCTTTGGTCAGCCCTAGATTCCAAAAATATTCTGCATTGTTTCCTCAAACTTTTAGAGTTTTATATTCTACATTTAAGTTTGTGATCCATTTTGAGTTAATTTTTGCATGAGTCTTAGGTTGAGGTTTGTTTGTTAACTTTTTTTTTTTTTTTTTTGTCCTTAGGTATCTAATTGCTACAGCATTACTTGTTTTCTGAAAAGGCTATCTTTCCTCCTTTGTGTTCTTTTATGTCTTGTCAAAAATAAGTTGTACTCAAAAATATTTATGTAGATATATTTCTGGGTCTTTTATTCTGTTCCATTAATCAAAGCAGCTATCCTTTTTGCTAAAACACATAGTGTTCTAATTACTATAGCTATCTAGTAAGTCTTTAAATCAGGAAGATTGAATTCTCCCATTTTATTCTTCTCTTTCAAACTTGTTATAGCTATTCTACCATTTCATACAATTTTTTTCTATACCTACAAAAATCTTGTTATTTTGATAGAAATCTCATTAGACCTGTACATCAATTTGGGAAGAATTGACATATTATCTATTTTGAGTCTTCTAATCCATGACCACAGTGTATCTTTCCATTTATTTTGATCTTGATTTCTTTCATCAGTGTTTCAGCATAATTTTTAGTATATAAGACCTATACATATTTTGTTAGGTTTGCCCCTAACAAAATATTTATAAATAGTATTGTTTTTTAAAATTTCTTTTTCCATGTGTTTATGAGAATACAATTGATTTTTGTATGTATATCTTGTATCCTGTGACTTTGCTTAACTCACAAATTTTGGAAGGTTTTTTATAGGTTCTTTGGGATTTTCTATGTAGGTAATTGTATCATCTGTAAATAGGAATAGTTTTATATTCTCCTTTTCAATTTGTATGGCTTTTCTTTTCTTGCCATATTGCACTAGCTAGAGCTTCCAGCACTGGTGAATAAGAATGATGAGAGTGCACAACCTTGTCTTATTCTCAAAAAAAAAAAAAAAAAAAAAAATCAGTCCTTTCCCATTAAAAAGGATGTTATTATTATTTTTATTTGATTTTTATCAGATTGAAGGTATTCTCTATTTCTTTTTTTTTGAGAGTTTTATGAGTGAACAGTGAATTTTGTCACATCTTTTTTCTGTATTGATTCATCGTATGATTTTTTTTATCACATTAATATGATGGATTAAATTTATTGATTTCCAAATATTAAATCAGCTTTGCATTCCTGGAATAAACCTTACTTAGCCATGGCATATATTTTCCTATATAGATTACTAGATTCTATTTGCTATTTTATTTTGTTGTTGTTAAGAATTTTTGTGTCTAAATTTACAAATGATATTACTCTATAGTTTTCTCTTTTATTGTAGTCATTTTATGATTTTAGAAGAGAGTACTACTAGGTTTGTAAAATAAATTGGGAAGTAATCCTTTCTCTTCTTTTATTTGAAAGAGATTGTGTAGGATTGATGTTAACTATTCTTTACAAAGAATTCTCCAGTGAAACCATCTGGGCCTGGAGATTTCTCTTTCTTTTGGGGGGTGGAGTAAAATTATTAATTTAATTTTTAAAAATAATTATAGCGCTATTCAAATGAACTATTTCATATTGGGTGAGAAGTGGTAGTTTGTGTCTTTTGAGGAATTAGTGCATTTTGTCTAAAATGTTGTTTATATGGTAAAGTTGTGAGTAGTATTTCCTTACTGTCCCTTTGATACTTCTGTGGTCTATAGTGATATGCCTATTTCACTCCTGATATCGGTAACTTGAGTCTTTTCATTTTTCCTTTCTCAGTCTTACTAAAAGTTTGTTAATTTTATTCACTATTTTTATCCCTTGTGTCCTGAGTTCTTTAGCCGATTTGACTTCTTTTCTCTAACTTCTGAGTTTCTTATATTTATTTTACATCTAATGCCAGGAATTTATAGTTATACCTATTGAGGAGCAAAGGAACAGAATATCTACTTCATCTTCCCAGAAGTGAAATGACAAATTTAATTTTATGATGCATTTTTGTCTCTTACAAGTAGTCCAGAATCCTGATAGTTTTCTCTTCCACTGAAGCCAGGGTGAACTCTCTCAGCTTTCATGATTCAACAAAGGGAAGCCATGGTGGAAAAAAAGCTTGTTCTCAATCCCTGTATTATTTCTGTAGCAGTTGTAAGACTCTGAGTTTCAAACCAGATCCTCTGTTGAACTGGGCAGTGAGAACTGGCTAACATTATAATATGACTTCAGGAAGACATGCGGCCCTTATATACATCTGATAAAAGATAGCATAGTATTTTTTCCTTCAGGCTAAGCAATTATAGTCATAGAGTGTTGAAGGGAAGTTGAGGAGCTAAACAGAGTTTTCTTTGTATAAATAAATCTGCTGAGAGATCTCAGTAGCATTTTAGTGATCAACTTGTAAATTTGCCAAAGTTTTATAAACAGGCACATTAGGAAATATTTAATAGTGAGGCAAATAATTGAGAGGAAATGAAATAATAGAGTGAAAAATTATGAGGGAGATTCAGAACAGGCATAAGAAGATAAAGAGGAGCCTTGATGAAAATGATGAATAAATAATTGGAAGGCTCAAAAAGAGTGAAATGAAAGAGGAGCAGGAAGCTCCTACTTAAAGCAGGACAGAATGTGGGTGGTGACAGGTGGTGAAGAGTGAGGGACATCAGCTCACAGTTAGGGAAGTGCTTAATGAGTAGAGAAGAGATGTCTTACTGGGACAGAAATTAAGTTTATGTCAGAGTTTTTAAAAAAGAATGACAGGAATCATATTAATTTAACAAATATACAGGATATCTAAGCTCCTTTTATTTATTTTTCCTCATACCAATTAAATATGCTCTAAAAGAAAACAAAATATTTTTTGTTTTACTACCTCACATCTGTCTATCCCCCTTGACTCATAAAAACAAATACTGTATCTGTTTTGAATTTTGTCTTCTTCATTGCTGTATCCTCAATTCCTAGCTTGGCATATAGTTGGTCCTGATGAAAATTTATTGAATAAATAAATGCCAAGGGAAAGAGATGTTCTTATTGTACTAAGTGATGAATAAACACTAAAAACCTTTTAATGAGGAAGATAGGAAGTTAAAAATAAAAATACAGGCACTCTTGAGCAACAGACATCAGATTACAAATGTAGACCTTCCTCTTCCACCTTATCTCCCTTCCTTTCCCACTGGAAGCTTATTCTTTCCCCCGGCCCAAGTACTGTGCCCTCCCATTGATCTGAACCCCGCATTTGTGCTTACCTGGTTTATTTAGTGTTTCTCACAATTTAAAAACTTCGTCTGTAGATAAATTTGAGGGAGTTGATAAATTTTATAAGAATTTTAAAATTTGTGCTCCATTTTAATAGTAATCTTACAAAATTATTTTTCTATTTTGAAATACAAAAAAATCTGTTTTTTTGTTGTGATCACTGAAAAATTAAAAAATAGTTTTTTAAAATAGGGCTTCAATTCCTTAAGCCAACATTTTACATACATTTATTATTATTATTATTATTATTATTATTATTATTATTATTATTTTCTTTTTTTAAAGATAGTTGTCCAGATGATTCAATGAGAAACATTACCTGGACAGTAGCCAAGCCTAAGAGCGAGAGAACAGAGAGGCTTCATGATACAACAGTGATCAATGATTAAAAAGGAAATTGTAGCTTGATAAATGACTACAATTGGCAGAGTCTGAATTATGTCAAATTATTTTTTTAAGGATAAAAATGACAACATGAAGACAAGTTAAAATAGAGCAAACAATGAATAAGCCTGTGATAGAAAATAAGACGGTGATAGAAGTAACCCACTCCCCCAAAATTGAATAACCTCTGGATTTTTAAGAGATGACCTTCATTAAATTTAAGTCTCACTTAGCATTATCAATGTCTCAGAAAATAAACGAGAAGACTGTTTTCTTATATCTAAGAAAACGAGTTTAGAGATGAACTTATACACTAAAAATATATGAATGAATCTCTAAAAACATAGGAAAACAAGCTATGTAAGCAAATGCTTTTTTTTTGGTGGGAAGCAGAGTACTGTGCACTGTTTCACTTACTTAAATATTAAAGATGTGTTCTCCCCATTGATGCAGCAAGAATGCATGAATTTTCATTTGGCCTATAACTACCAGTTACTTCCACTCTCCTTTCTGGTATTTTGTTGGCTAGCTTCTAGTTGTTATATCAACCTTCTAACTTTTCTGCCACCTCGAAAAGTTTTCTTTTTTGGAATCAAGTGCTGAAGCTGCAATTTCCTAGGGTTACACAAGCCAAGCTATCTCCCCTTGATGAGAGCCTCTAACTCCCATTATTGCTCAAGGGGACTCCAGGAGGTACTTTAAAATAGAATAGACTCCTAAAGGAGTGTTTGTTTCTCACCCCCTTATCCATAGAATATCTTATTTAAGAGTAAAACAAGGAAGTTTTCTTTTTCCTCTCATCTCTTTAAGATCTACACCTTTTATTTTTACTTTGATAGTCTCTAAGTGAGGGTATTACAGAGATCTTAAAAGAAACGAATTGCTATCTGATTAGCAAGGGAGCAGAAAATATGGCTTTAAATTTCTTTTAACATCTTTGCTCTCAAATTGGTAAGTATTTATGCAGTTTCTGTCTCTGGAGGGCAACCCAAAACATCAATCCTTAGCATCTCTGTAACATTTTTAGTGAGCAAGTGGTGTCAGAGTGTTAGAGGCTGGAAATCTGTTACTATGGTTACCACCTATAAAAAGGTCACCTTCAGGAAATTCTTTGTGCAAGATAATACAGGGATAATGAAACTTCCTTTGGAGAGGATAAAGAACAGAGTTTGCCATGCCCTATAATTATCAACATGGTTTTGGGAAATATGTATATTATAATCAGTGCTCTGTATTTCAATAAAGACTACATTAATTAGATATTGTCTAAGGTAATATTCCATAATAATAACAGCAATAATGTTCTGATGGAGGAGTAAGCTGTGATGAATGGTGGACCATAGCTTGTTCTTCAATGCTGTTTTTTTTTTTCTCAATGCAAATTGCTTGATAGTTTAAGTCAACTAATAAGCATCTAAAGAAAGGAACTCTTTCTTGAGAAGAATTATTATTCTTGTAACTACTAAAAAATGGTTGCATCTGTGATGTGTTCTTAGTTAACTGGGACTGGAGTCTGTAAAGTAGTAGTGAAACTTTAAATTCTAAAAGCTGGGAATTCTTTAAATTTTCATCCTATCAAATATCTGCATAGACTGTTATCTGTCATTAGAGATTTAGTCTAATATTTCCCTCCCTACAATACTGATTAGAGAGCTTTATTATCGTTTTTAGCTTGTTCCTAGCATCCAATCAGATTTGCAGTTTGTATCCATCTTGACTATGACTATGTTATCTATGAGTTTGTGAACCAGAGGAAGAAGCTTGAGTCCCAGTTCATGAACACAGAATATCTCCATTGAATTATGGCCTCCATACTCCTGCCTGGGCAGCAATCTGTAGTTTGTCTCTACGAAATACATTTGTTGGAAAAGCTGTTCTCACTTAGCACCTCCACATGGCATCATGGGAAGGGGCCTGAGAGGCATGAGCAGGTGAAGGCATCTCTGGGGGAATGTGTGATGAACATTTTATTTTTACAACTACAGTTGAATAAACATAAAATTCACTTTGGGAGGGTATCTTTTCTCTGTGTTATTTTTTATAAATCTTAAGTTGTCAAATATGAAAGATTCTAATTCGTAGGCAAATTCCTTTTGTTGAGTTGTAGGGTAAATCTGTTCTTCCTTAGAAACCAATATAGACCTTGACAATTCTTTAAAACAAGAGACTAATAACAGTGCAAACTATGCACTCTAATCATTGGGCAGTGTTCCATTTACTATGTAAACCTCTGAAATACATGAAGCATGAATATTATTTTACTGTTTCCTGAGTCTAGAATTTCAAGAAAGGCCTTTCTTCCCAGCATTAGTTCAAAATTTTTTATTTTTTAAATTTCTCATTTTCATGCATCCAGGGAATTTACCAAAGAATATCCTTGTAACCTGAAGACAGGCTGGATATGATATATGGGAACAAATACAATTGCAAAGGCCTGCCACCAGCTGTCTTTTTGCTTATGAGCTTGGAGAAAAGTGGGGTGATAGGATGAGAGGAAAAGATCTCAAAGGAAGGACTTTAAATTGCATTTCCTTAGAAGTTTAATCTAATGTTTGGATCAACCATTTCTTTCTTGACTTTTTATACAAAAGTTGGTAATACAGCTGAAGGGAATGGTATTTCTATGTGCTCATTGCTTGACTGGAAAGATTTTGCAATTTCTAATATAAACATCACGATTCTTTACTTTCTTCTCTTTTCCTCATGACCATAGTTTTATTCTAATCCAGTATCCTTTTATTTATTTAGAATGACTTAGTAATTTCAACCATTTAGAATCACTGGAAACATAACTGAGACACTAAATAAATAAGTTTAAAATATGTATGGAAACATGGATACTGTAAATTCCAACACTAAAACAAGCCTTTCAAGTTCTTGCTTAGAATATGTTCTGTGTTTATGTTTTCTGAAAACCCAGTTTAGATCAGCAGTAGACAATTTAGAAGCTTAGAATAATAGCCGCTAGAAACAAATACGAGGAAAGCAATAGTCAGTAAAAAATGATATTTGAATAGTGAGGGGATAAAAGGAAAATTACAAAATAAATATAGTGTTATAAACAGAAGCAATTTGAGGTCATTTGGCATAGGGACAAATGACTTGAAACAGCATCACCTGTTAAGGATGTTACTTATGGCACAGTAGAATAACTGAGATGTATCTCGATGACTTCGTAATGATAGTTTTGAATTAAAAAAATAATATATTTCTTCTGTGTAAAACATGTTATGTTACTCATGTTTACTAGGTTCTTCTAAAGAACTTAAGCAATTAAATATAGCGTAGGCCCCCTTATCCATGGGAGATATGTTCCAAGACCCCCAGTGGATACCTGAAACCACGGATAGTACTGAACTCTGTATATACTATATTTTTTTCTATATATACGTATATAACATTTAATTTTTAAATTAGGTCCAGTAAGAAATTGGTAACAATAACTAATAACAAAATAGAGCAATTATCACGATGTAGTGTAATACAAGTTATGTGAATATGGCGTTGTTAGGTAAAATCAGGATTGCTTGAACACAAGTACTGCAATACTGGGAGAGTTGCTTTGATAACCATGAGAGCTACTAGGTGACTAATTGGTGAAGGATGTACACAATGAAAAGATGCTAGACAAAGGAATGATTTGTGTTGTGGGTGAGACAGAGCAGGATGTAGAGATATTTCATCATGATACTCAGAATGGCACACAATTTAAATCTTATAAATTGTTTATTTCTAGAATTATATATTTAATGTTCTCAGACCCTGGTTGGCTATGAGTAACTGAAACCACAGAAAATGAAACTTCGGGTAAAGGGAGGGGGTTACTGTATATAATTTATTTTTAAAATTTTATTAATGTATTTAGAAAATCACACTTACAGAAATAAACCTATTTATCTGAAAACTGTTGCTTATGTGGATTATTTACCCCTTTGCGCTGTGTAGATGAGTTTCTTGCTCCCCAAATTAGAGAGCGTTAGTGAAGAACTCATTCTTTAAGAAGTGGGGACATTATCAGCTCTCCCAGTTCCTAAATAATAAAATCTATTTTTCCATATTTTATAAGATTTCAGATTCATTATAAACAAGACCCAACAGGATGGATAAAAGTAGACCAAGCACTTAGATTCTGCTCCTCCTCTTATGTTTGCCTTCTGGTTCCTCTAACCTGTACATGGCAGTGACTTTGCCATGAGAATCTAGTAGAAATCAGGGAAGGCTTGTTTCCACCTTACTAGAATGAGTATGTGTGTGGCTGAATAATACATAGGTCTTTCTATATGCTCTATATGGTATATAAGTTATTTATTTGCATATATATTTTCTCCTTTGAATGAATAGGAATGATGTAATTTCTTTTCCTATGTCCCATTTACACTTTGCTAGATAAGTTACTGAGAAGAAAATGTTAATTACATTTAACTATTTTAATATTTGAGAGAAGATAATGGTTAAACAGATGTTCTTTGAAATCACATAGAACAGGGTTTGAATGAAGTTTCTATCATTTAATAACCCTGTGTCCTTTGGCAAAATATTTAATCTGAGACATAGTTTTCTCAATCTGATAAAGGAAACGTAATGTCTGCTTCATAGGCTTTGCAAAATAATGTGCATAAAGTGGTCAGTACAATCTTAGCACATTTAGTTAGTGGTAGTTATATAATTGTGCTAACAAGTGTCAAGTTGTTATTATAAATGCATATGATGTTTATGAGATTATTTTTCATTATGTAATTTTATTAATGATCTATTTCTAACTGTAAAAATAAAGCAAGGTTATTGAAGAAAAATTTAGAAAAGATAGACAAATATTTAAAAAAATGCAAATCACCCATAATTTCAGTACCCGGAGTAACTAGGGAACCTCTGCTACCATTTCGATTAGTTGCTTTATGTATGCATTGTCCAAAACGCTCCCCCACAAACCATTGCTAGACTATTACAGTCGGGGGAAAGATCTCAGTATAGAAGGTGGCTCAACTTCGAATACAATATGGACAAGTGAAACTTAGACCCAAAGAACAAGTGGGATTAGTGGATGGAAAATTACTAAGAGGAAACATGAGGAGTAAAGGAGATTTTGGCTAAACTGACCTAATAGGATTCCTTGCTAAAGACAAGCCAGGGCGATCAGTCATCACCTGGGGGATGGCAGAAGATGAGGAACTCAATCAGGTATTAAAGGTGCTCAGAAATCGAGAGTGGGAGGTTCTGGATAAATTGACTTAGCAGAGTCCTTGCTAAAACTTGATTTTACAGAGGAAGTGACCAGTTCTGGAGTCTGACTAAAGTTTGGTCAAGCAAAGAATTTTTGCCAACGCACCCATATTCACATGTATATGCACATGAACACACACACATCTATTTATAATTATAATGTATATTTTAATGGTGTTATAAATACAATTTCCTGTTCTGCTTTTTTGACTTACTATTATACAGTAGTATTAATTTTTAAGCACTTGGTTTTTAATCAAAGGATGATTTAATAACTTAATTTAACGTTTTTTAATTTGGTAATTTAAGCTGTTTTCAGGTTTATCTACTTATTTGTTTGTTTTTGTTATTTATTATTAGCAAATTTACTGTCAATAACCTTATGTGGATACTTTTGTCTTGAGGATAGAATCTCAGAAGTAAAGTTGTTAAATCAAAGGGCATGATATTGCTTAAGATGCTTGTGGCATATTTAAAATCACTTTTTATATAAATTATATCAGTTAAATTTCTATAATTATTAGAGGAAAAATTAATATCTTTATATTCTGCATTTTACCAAGTACTTTCATAGCTATTATTACATTTTATTCTCATAGCAATTGTGAATTTTGAGGAAATATTTTTTTTATGCTACAGATAAGAGACTTTAAAAAGCAATAAAAATAAACCTGAAGGTAAGTGTCTTATACAAAATGGCAAAGACAAAGTGAGAGCCAAGTTTCTCAAACTTTGTTAAGACACTAAGGAGACATTAAGATTTTTCATAAATCTTATTCACTGTCTTATGTTCTATGGTAGGAAGATCTTATTTCACATAAAATTTTAACAACGGCATCTTTGCCCTGGGCTTACTTATAAAAAACAGCAAAGTTAAGCAAGCCTGATGGGACTTTATTATTTTTAACACTGGTAATTCTAGAAATAACTGAGTCTGGAGACCAATTGGCTAAGTTCACCAACTACAAAATAACAGACACCTTTCCAATTCCTATAGATACTTCTCTTAATGAATAATGATCTTTATAGTAAATTTCTATCTCCTTATTGATATTTAGACTCCGTGCTTCTTCACTCTAATGACTTTGAGAATATAATCTTTTAAAGTACTTTCTGTTTACGTAGATATTAAAATTTGCATTATTAAAGAAAACTATTATTCTTGCGCTTCCTAAAAGTGTGACTTTCCACATGATTTGATCTGCCTTCTGGTATTAATAATTAATTTTATTTTTCTCATTGTCCTCATGAGGTAAAACTTCTTATGGTAAGATAATCACAGCTAATTCTTTTATATATTGTACGTTTTCTTGTTTTCTTTTCTCTTTTTATGGTTAGAAATGGAAAGGTAAAAATGCCACCATACCCCCTAAAAAATAGGTTAATGTGTGAAGAACTGCTGCTGTTTTTCAGTTTTTGTTTTTGATGTGGGAGAAGCTTTTTTACACATAGGAGAAAAGATACATTAGGAATCATGGAGATTATACTAATTTGACTGGAGCCTGAGGCATCAAGATTATATACAGCTGAATACACATTTTCCATGTTGATGGAGAACTAAAAGAAAAGAGAAGAAAGAAATGTTTAAGTATATTCTTCTATAAAAACAAGTGTTTGGATGGCATTCTAAATTGTCACGCACAGATTACAAATGTTCTAGAATATATGTAAATGACTGAAGCACTTTTTCTAACAATTCATCAACTCTCCTGGAGAAAGGACTGGGCAGGATCATAAGAACTGAATTCTGGTCATGTTCTCACCCCTACCACTGATTATTTAAATCACCGAGGGCAAATCTCACATTTTTTATGGCTTCATTTTTCTTTTTTAATAAAAGTTAGAAAAGTTTAGTCTTGCAAATCATTTCTCATTCTAAAATTCTACAGCTAAAATAAAAGATTACATATTTGCTAAAAACTGGTATAGTTGACACAGCTAGAATAGCACCAAAAGTATTTTAAAAGTTCACTTTAGGACACCATAGTTTTGGAAGGAAATCCTAAAATGTTCTAGGTAGTGAATATCAGTAGGGAGAAAGAAAATAAGCTCAGCTCTGTTTTTTTAAGTTACGGCTTCTGGGGTCAGACAAACCTGTTTTTCTGTCCTGGCTCAGTGCTTTGATAGCTGTGTTACTCTGGATAAATTAATTTTCTAAGCCTTAGTAAAAAATGAAGATAATACATTTCTCTTAGTATAGTGAGGAATAATTGAGACACACTTATTAGAGATTAAACTCAGTGACAAACTTTTTGGCAATCTTAATGAACATTACCTAAAGAGTCTAAAAAGCTACCCTCTATTGTTTAGATCCATTTTTTTTTCCTACACAGTAGTTACTGATATTTTTCAAGCAGGTATGGATATACCAATAAAAATGCCAGCAACTCTTACTTTTTTATATTTCTTTCAAAACGAGCTTGTATGTGTCACAATAGGTATCAAGTGTGTATTATATGTAAGATGTTGTCAGAGTAATTGTTATTGATGTATGGCACATATAGTTGTAATTCATATAACAAGAACTATTTATTGTCTCCATAATGTTCTTGCCAAGCCCAGCAAGTCTAAGTACAATTGTTTGAATGACAACATTCAGAATTGCTTTCTCCTTTTAAAAAGAACAAGATAGTATTTTCAAAAGACATTCATCAAGTAAACAATGTTTGTCTCACTTGAAAATGAGGTTGACAACTATAAAGGCTGGCATCATAGGTTTGTCACCAGAACAACTAAGGTTTGGTAAGAATAAGCATCAGTATTGTTTTACAAATATGTTTTATATTTGAATGATTAAATGGTCTAAATGACTAAAATGACTAAAGTTCTGAAAAGTTTTCACTTTTATGAAAAATTTCTCTTTTCTTTTGAAAATTTCCTTTTTTATTTTCTTTCTTTTGTACTGTTTAAACAAACATCAGCAGCTCTGTTTTAGATAACTTTTTATTCTGTGAGAAGACTTTTAACTTGTGCTTAAGATACCATTACTTCCATTCCTAGATTGATAAGTTTGAACAAAAAGTCCTAAATAGGTGAATTTCATTTCTACTGAAACAAATTTTAAAATATATGTGCAAATAAGGTTTTCTTGATATGATATTTTTGTATCAGCATTTCCATATTATTTTAATTTGTTTTAATTCAAATCAGATTAATAGTTTAATTATTTTACTTAATACATTTTCTATTTAAAAAATATTTTGATACTTTTATTCTATTTAGTCACCAGATTAAAATAATTATTTTGACTTAACTTCTTTGGTTCTCACAGTCTTGTTTCATACTCTTTCTGTTTTTGAATGCAGTTGTTTTTTTAATTTTAAGATTAAAGTACATATTCAGTTTTAAAGGTTTTCATAGTACCTGGGGAAAGTTGGAGTTCAGACACAGACAGCCAAAAGACATATTCATAAACCCCTGGGCTTTAGGCTGAGAATCCAGAACGGGCACATTCTAAGAGCCGGGACTAACCCAGGGAGTAAGTGAATAGGTTTTAATTTATGTGAGATTAATTGTTTTACCAATTTATTTTATTATTCTTGCCATTTGAAATCTCTGCTCAACTCTCCAGGCTCCCATTGGCTATTCTCTGCTGGTCTGTTAGAGTCTTGTCCAGCTTGTGTGAAGTTTTGATGGTAGTCTAGGACCCCAGGGAAGTTTTTATGCCAATATAAAAGAATTCTTTTCTGCAGTTCTTTCCTCTTAATACCTTATCCCTCGAATCTCTGGTGCATAGCAGTCTCTAACACTGATTCATGTTTCTTCCACTGAATGAGAATACCTCTCCTTGCCCTCAGAGTAAAAGATGGGTGAATGAGATTTGGGAATCATCTCCTGCGTGTTCTTTCTCTTGAGGATCATAATCCTTCACAATGCCTCTTATCATATTATTCTGGCTATTGTCTTAATATCACACATCACTCTCTAAAATTATCTCAATTATTTATTTGTTTCTTTGTTTCCTTATTCATTATCTGTCTTCTCCACTGGTATGTAAGCTCCATGAACTCCATCTCCATGGATTCTGAGGTCTTATCTGGCCTGTTAAATACTATAACTCTAGCAGCTAGCTAACAGAGGCCTGGCATATAGGTGACACTAAAGAAATATTTTTTGAATGAATGAATATTTATTATTGCATTCTGACCACTTAAGTACAGTTCAAAGTTGAATAGAATAAATTTAAGTTACAAATTGGGTAGTTAACTTCAAGATTTGACATACCCACGTATTGACGACACAGCAAAAAAAAAAGAAAATGTGTTTTTATCTCTTTCTCAATTTATATTAAAGCACAATATTTATCTGAGGAATTAAATCTTCTTGAAAAACATAAGCACTTATATTTTATTTATTTTAAAAAATTGATTAAACATCATTTTCTTGCAGTGTTAGTTTGTATCTCTTTTTCGATGTGAGATATCTATTTAATTTCAGAACTAATATTTTGTATTTTAGTTTTTCTTACTCCCTTCAGATTTTAGGAGACATAAAAGTAGCTTTATGAGGATGATTTGGAAATCCACTATCATGATCCCTCCGTGCTGTGTTTGTTGTTTCTCTTTCCACGTGGAAATAAATGTAGATGAAATACCATATAGATAGTTTGGCTGAAAACATAAACTTCACTGGCAGGCAAAGGGAAATAATAAATTAATAATATTAAAATCTTCTTACAATGTATTTCTTATATTGTAAAAATAAGAGCCAGAGTGAAGACCTTTTTCATTCAGAGAATGCTCCTAGATCAGTATTCAGCTAGAAATTTTAATAGGGAACATGCATCTTTTGGTAATGACAGTTGATAAAAAAAAAAATAGCACAGATCGGTTTGTTCTGGTCTTTTTTTTTTTTTTTTTCTTTTTTTTTCTGGAAGAAAAAGTTCCTGGAACAGAGTTCCTAGGAATAGGCTACCTGGAATAGCTGACAAAAGCTGGTTAAGATAAATGTAAATGAATAAGAATGAGTACAAACCTCCTTTTTAGAGGAGCAATTCATTAAGCTGAGGGGGACCATGGATACTGAGTGGAGGACAAATTATTGAGATATCATGTAGTGATTATAAATTATAGACTATGGTTTGAAGTGGATGCATTTTAATGACACTAAAAAATCTAAGAAATAAAAAAATACTTTGAGATATTGAACTTCTAACTCAAGACAAAGATAGAGGGGTTAAAAAATAAAAGCCTTATGTTGATTATAAAAGAAAGAGCAAACATGAATGACTGAGATCAGAAAGGACTGATTATATTTTTTCTTTTTAACCATGTGTTAAGTTAGGGCATTTGTTGGGAAGAATGAGACCCTGAAGCTTATTATAGGGATACATGGAACTAAACAGACAAGATTGAGGCATATCAGTTCTTTAATCTATCTAAAAATTACTTGCTAGTGGAAGCATCACTTCCTTACTCCTCCTTAGAACTAACCATCCTTCATAAAAAACACTGGGACAATTGACTTGTAAGCAAGTAATACCCATTCTACTAAGGACACTCACCCACAATATTATTTCCCCTAAAAAGTGAGTTGGTGTGCTCTTTCAAAATGGTATTAAGAGCCTTAATATTTGGTATAAAAAATCACATAATAGTCATTTTTCCATAGCTTTTAAAAAGTCAAATATACAAACATAAAGATAGTAATCTTGTGATTACCAGAAAGTTAAATTTTTTCTTTCAAAAAACTTTTGACATTTGTCAAAATTATGAAGTTCTTTTCTTAAAAGAAAAATTATATAATAGTGTTCATAATCTCAACTCTGACTCCAGAAAAGTATCTTATGTTCTTTTGAAGTCAGAGCATTAATTTAATTTAGAATTAAACTTGTTCTGCATGAGTGTGAATAACTTAAACCAAGGCAAATTTCCAGAAGGAGCAGAGAGCAGCAGTCACTTGCTGTACCTTGAAATATTGCCTACTGATTTGCAGTTTGGAGATTCCCTTGTTTTATTTTATGGAATGTTTCAACTGCACACTGTAGGTAAACAGAAAAGAATTCTTTTATGAAATGTTAATGAGGTATATTGCATATTATAAACAAGTTAAAAGACCAAAATCATAAGATGATAAATTATAGTAGATATTGTGCAAGGAACTTTCTTAGTTGATTAAATTTCTTTTGAAATACTTAGATGTAATGTCAATTTTTAGCATAAAGTTATTTTTTTTAATATGTACAAAAATTAAATTTGTTATCCATATGTAAACAAGAAAGGACATATTGGAACTACTAAATGCACACAGCCTTGAGCTCTTTTGAAAAGCCTCTGTAAAACTAATAAAGCATGGTTTATTATTATTATTATTATTATTATTTATACATCCATTTGTTTATTCTTTCATTCATTCAACACTTATTTTTCCCTTTCAAGTAATTGATTGATTGTATAATTGACATATAACATTATGTTAGCTTCAGGTGTACAACATAATACTTCAATATTTATATAAGTATGTGTTTGTTAATTTCTACTTTTTTCATTAAAAACATTTATTGAGCCCTTTCTATAGGTTTTAGGTATATTTATAAATGAATAAAGTATGGGCTCAACCCTTAAAAACTTTCATGCTTGTAAAGAAAATAAGATGTGTGTTTATAATGTTAAAATGAATGGAAGTGATAAATGCTATTAAGAAAATATATATATTAAAAAAACCTACTTATCTTATTTTTGAACCTGCACAACTCTTTTAAATTACCCACTGTTGAAAGTGTGAGTTAAGAGGAAGACAGACAGATTTAACTATATAACATAAAAACTAGTAGTTATCAAATAATAAAGAAACAGAAGGCAAATGGAAAAACTTGGAAACTACATTGAATTTTAAAATAAAAGTGTGTATAACAATAATATGTAAAGATCTTTTACAATTACTAAGCAAACACTTAAAGCCACTACAAGTTAAGCAAAAATGTAAACAAAAATTCACCTATGAATTTTAGTCTATGAAATTAAACTTATTAACTAATTAATCTAGCAATGGAATATAACCTTTTGCTTATGAAATCAATATACATATTTTTGATAAAAAGTTTCACTCAATATTGCCTAAGATAAGGTGTAGTGTGAATTCCTATAGTTTTAAAAAAGTATTTTCAGCCCCTGTTGAGAATATACATTTTTCATATCCAGCAATATTGCTTTTTTTCTTATCTATCCTAAGGAATTAATTATGAATATGGCCAGATTTATACACAAACATGTTTAATGCAGAACTATTTATAATAGGAGGTGATTAAAGGAAACATAGGTGTTCAACAGTGTGAAGTATTCATCAATTTATTGAATTGTCAAATAATTTATAATGCATGTGTGTCTTTGTGTATGTATGTGCACACACAGAAAGCAAGGAATAAACCATACACAGCTGATGTGGCTTCATTTCTGTATCTGATCATGAGGCCCTAGAATATGCTTACAGTTTCTTCTTTTACTACCCATTATGAGTTTTCTTCACCCTCAAAAAGACCTCAGCTAATTGATATTCATAGTTGAGTGACTGAGACCTCATTTCTGAAGTGTCTGAATCCTCAGGAGGAATACCTGCTTTTAGGCAAGGGGTGGTGTAATTTTCCAATAACTTTTACCCTGGGACATGAAAGTACTAAGAGGCTCCACAGAGAAGACCTTGGTTTTTGTGCATATTTCTCTTGCCTCATTTTCATAGTCATTAGTGTCGATCATTCCAGCCAGTGATATAATATCCCTCTTTGTATATTCAGTTGCGAGTGAGCCCATGTGAGCCTTAATTTCCAATTTGATGAACTCCTTCTTGCCAATCCATGGATTGAAAACTTGCCCTGTTGGAAGAACAGGGATTCGAAGCAGAAGAGTTCAAAATTTGAAGGAGAGGAATCAAAACTCTCTGAATGGGTTTGTAAGGATAGGAACTACTCCTATACCTTGATTCTTAGACCCATGAATTCCAGCAATGAGAAAGACAGCACTTTACTAACAATGGGAGTTTATAAAGAATAATAAGTTTATTTGAAGTGTGTGAGTACATCTCTTATCACAACACATGTGCCACCTGAAACCTCTACATATGGAGGAGTGGCCATCTCTGTGTGCAAAATAATTTGAAAGGTTTTGACAGAAAAGAGGAAATAGTTTTGTTATGACTATAAGACTAAGGAATGTCCGGACCCGCGGGACCTAGTTATTCGCGGGCTCGAAGAGGGTCCAGCCTGAAAGAGAAACGGGCGAGAAAAAGGAGCGGAGGCAAGACAGTATTCTGATCAAGCCTCAAATTTTTTATTTTAGAGCGGGTATATTTATACAGAAGAACAAAGGGGGGCAGGACTGACTAGGCAGGGGGATACTTGTTACAATTTCATTGGTCCTTGGTTGCTGGGGTTAGGGGGTACAAAGGTTAGAAGTGAAAAGAGGAACAAGGAGGAGAGGGGCTCCTTGGGCAGGTCAACAGCCATTCAGTAGGTCCTTCCTTATCCGGCGGGTATGTTAATACATTCTGTGGTTAACTATTCCCTGGGACATTGTCTGCTCATGCATTCTTTAGATAGCATACAGGTTTGTTAACGGCCAGGTTCTATGCCGGGGGGCTGGGCGGTCAGGATGAGGGTCTTTTGGCTCCCAACAAAGGAAGGATAAAACCTTCATTTCCATTAGAGTAATTTTTCTATACCCTTCTCAGCAGATACAGAAACCTCTGTCTAGATTAAACCATGTCTCTATTTCCTTTGCCTTGCTCAAAGAGTAATGCTTACACCTGTTCTAAATCACCGTTTCTGTCTTCTCTCTTCCAAATATTAAATACTCTCTTTTTCTAATATGTGGATTACCATTTAGAGTTGCTGGAATTTGGTCTAACGTTAATAAACCAGATAACTTTTGTATCATAGATGAAGATAATCCCTGGGAGAAAGTACCTCCTTTCCCTCTCAACTCTTTCTTTCTGCTTGTAAAATGACACTATATCTAAGATAAAAATCTTGCTTTTAATTTCACTCAACAGAAAAATTTACCTGATCTTATAACTCAATTTTTCTTATGGGTAAACTGAATTCCGAACCTAGTTGTGATATAGCCTAGAAATTGCCAGGTCTTCATCCAAATTATTGGATCTAATGGTCCATTTGTTCTCCAGCTGGAGTACTGTCATAAATAAAAATGTCTCCCCAAATCTATTCGTACCCTATTTAACTTCCAGCAGTGATCATAATGTGGAATTTCTCAATGCTGTCTGTATTGGCTAAATCTATCTCTCTGGGATCAGTGTTTGCCTAACTGTACTTGAGCTTAGCTCATCAACAAGATACTTTACATGAGAAATGTACCTTCTGCAACATACTTTACTTCACTAGTCTGAAGTTTCTTCCCAAATAATAGAAAACCACAATTAACCAAAGAAATACCTAATGTATTAGTTCTTCACCTAGCCCTCTTTGTTAAATAGTCCATCTTGTTTCAAAATTAAAGAATCCTAATTCCTGTTATAATTAAGACTTCCCAAGTCTTAATTTCTAGCTCTTAAATTTGCTCAATCACTTTAGGTTCTCCTTTGTCCAAATGAAGCTATGCCATATGACTTCACGTACTACTCTTTGCAACACAACCTATGAAATTACATTTTCTGGCTAGTGTTTCCTCATCACTTGTGAGATACAATATGGGGCTGCTAAAACTAATTATGATGTCTTAGTGCTTACTTGAAAAGTGCAAAAAAGATTAGCATGTTTAAATTAAACTGGATATATTCATAGAAGTTTATTTGCCAATAAGAAGTCATCACATTATTAATGTAATGAACAAAGAAAGTTGCTTCTGTAAGAAAGAATTATAATGAATGGTACTTTACCAAAACATCAGAATATAGTATAAGTGAATGATGACAATATTCATAGATGTTATCCAGATATAATTTTAAAAAAAAGATTTGGTCTCAAACATTATTTCATTATCCAGCTATTATTTTTAATAATTCTGGAAAGAGCTCATATTCAGATATCACTGATATATATAAATGGTGCCAGAAGACTAAGTCTACATTGAGAGTACTCCAGACACTTGTCATCACTTGTATTAAGTTACTGTACAGGCAGTCCAGTTGTCATGACCCATGTGGCAAGGTGCTTACAACCTTTCCAAGAGCTTAAATGTTCATCATGAGTTCATCTTTGTAGTTGTACTCAGAAATATGAAAAAAATATAAGATGTATCAGAACCAATTTCTCTTAAAAAAATGTTGTGACAGTCTGAAGGCCATGAAAACAAATATGCGAGTAACATAGATGAGAGCAAAGGGAAAAAAGAGCATTACAACTGTATTGGAGAAAGGAATAGTTGGATAAATTGCTCTCTGTCAAACATACTCAAAACAATGATCAAAGTCACTGTTTTCTTTTAGTTCAGATTCATTTTTTCATTTAAATTATGGTTACTTCACTAAATTTTTAATTCAAAAATTCTAGGAAACTATAAAAAGTACAAAAAGAAACTAAAATTACATTTATTCTCATATCTTTGAAGATGTTTTATTTTTTCTGTTTTGTAACATGCTATAAATAAATAATTTTGTTTTAGAAGGTAGTTCTGTAAACCGTATTTATCCTAAAATTTTGATATTAACTTGTGAATACTTTATTAGGTTATAAAATTATTTAAAAATATTATAATGATTACATGATATTCCAACAAATTGATGCATATTTCTTTTATTGTTAAATGCTTAGATTTTCCCTTAACTATTTTTACTATAAATCATTTTGCTTTGAACATCTTTGTTTATAAATTTATCCATATTCACCTTATTTTCTTATGTTGGATGCCCAGAAGCATAAAGCATAATTATTGAATATTAAAAATATTATGGCTCTTGATAAATATGAGTTACTTGGTCAAGATCCAGAGGAGATATTCCAGGAGTCTGAATATCATACATGGAGTTGTTTTTTTTTTACTAGGGATATTTATTAATTTAGAAAAAAGTGATTAAGATCCAGAACAGTTGAACAGTTTCCATAGCCTTTCAGGGATGGGGAAAGAAAAAAGACAAGATTGAGAAATAGAATAGAAAAATAGTATTTAAAACAACAGGACAAAACATATTTGACTAAGAAAATATCAAAATTCTCGAAGTAAAAAATAAAATAGAAATTAAAAAGCAGCAGCTGAGATACAGACACAGATGAAGAAAATGTATATATATATAAAAAAAAAAAAGAAACTAAGCTTAAGAAAACATCCAGTTTGAAATTTGGAGAGACAGATAGTTAGAAAATACAGATGAGAGTAAAAAATTACTAGTTCAAGCTATTTAAGGAAATCTTTGTCCATATATTGACAATTAAATTAACTGAGAAAAGACTTCAGTGAGTGCACATGACAAAGAATGAAGGCTGTACAGAATTCATTAAGGGAAGTCACTATAGAAATGAATACTATACTCACCATTGTCACCAATAAACCATTGTGACCAACAAATTCTGGGTAGTAAGGGATTGTATTTTCCAGGGTTTCCACATTATATTATTTAAAATGTACAGTTTTGAACCACAAATGAGATATGAAAAAAATAGGAAAATATGGCTGATAAATAGGAAAAACTCAGTCAATAGAAATTTTCCCTGAAGAAGCCTAGACATTGGACTTAATAGTCAAAGACTTTAAATCCACTATTATAAATATGTTCAGAGAACTAAATAAAACCACATCTAAAGAATTAAAGGAAAGTATGAGAATAAGATTTCATTAACTACAAAATATTAATAAAAAGATAGATATTTAAAAAAACCATAGAAATTCTAGAGTTGAAAAATACAACTAAAATTTAAAAATATGTAGAAAGAATTTGTTGTTAGCAACTTACCCTACAAGAAATACTAGAAATAGTCCTTCAGGTGAAAATGAAAGGATTCTAGACAGTAACTTGAATGCACATGAAGAAATAAAAAGTACTGGTAAAGGTAATCACATAGGTATATAGACATTAAAAGGTATTTTTGTTTGTAATTTTTTAATTTTATTTTAAAGACAACTTCATAGAGTAATAATTAAAAATCCATGTTGATGTGCTTATAGTGCATACAGATGTAATTTGTATGAAAACAATACTAAGATGGAGAAAGGAATTGAGCTATATTGGTGCAAAGCTTTTGTATACTATGAATTTAGGCTGGTATTAATCCAAACTAGATGATGATGATGATAATGATAATGATTGAGGTAAAATTGGTATAGAACATTATGTTAGTTTCAGGTGTAAGATGTAGTAATTCAATCTTTGTATACACTACAAAGTTATCACCACAGTAAGTCTAGTAGCCATTCATCACTATAAAACTGACCTCCTTCAATTATTTCACCCATTCCCCAATCACCTTTACTCCCATAACCCCAGTCTATTTTCCATATCTACAAGTTTTGTTTTGTTTAGTTGTCATTTGTTTTGTTATCACATATAAGTGAAATCATATGGTATCTGTCTTTCTCTGTGAAACTTATTTCATTTAGTATAATATCCTCAAAGTCCATCTGTTGTTGTAAATGTCAAGATTTTTTTTCTTCTTTATGGCTGAGTGATATTTATATCTATCTTCTATCTATTATATCTATCATATATGTCTATCTATCATCTATCATCATCTCTATCATATATATATAGATATACAGATCACATATATATTTTTATTGTGTGTGTATATGTATGTGTGTGTATATATACATATATATATATATATACACACACATATATATACATGAGATATATTAATGTTTAAAAGTACCAAACATATTTAAAAAAAAATTAAAGAACTAAATAACATGCTCAGGACTGGGAAGCTTAACAGTGTTAAGATGGCCATTCTTCCCAACTTAATCTACAGATTCAATGCATCTCTATCAGAGTTCCAGGTGATTTTTTATTTATTTAGGAATAAGGAAAGGTTTATTTATCAAAATGGTGCCATAGTGAGAAAAAGGTAGCTTTCTAGTTTTCTATAATCCATCTGTGTAGGTGTTGTTTTATAATAAATTTAAACTAAAAGTAATATGGAATTACAAAGAACCAAGAATAGCCAAAACAGTCTTAAAGAAAATGTACAAATTGGAGTATTCACACTCCCCCATTTTAAAACTTACTACAAAACTACAGTAATCAAGATAGCGTGTTACTGGAATAAGGTTAAACATATAGATCAATGAAATAGAATTGAGAATACAGAAATAAATGCCTAAAGTTATAGCCAATTGATTTTTGACTAGAGTTATAAGACAATTCAATAGAAAAAAATAGTCTGGAACAAACACTGCTGAACTAACTAGATAGTTACACACAAAAGAATGATGTTGAAAACATTCCTCATACCATATATAGACATTGGCTGAAAACCTAAATTAAAAAGCTAAATTATAAATCTGTTAGAATTTTCTATATACCAAACACAATCAACAAACATAGGTAAATTGGATTTGATCAAAATTAAAAACTTTTGTGCTTAAAAAGAAACCATCAAGAAAGTGAAAAAAAAAAACCTATGGAATGGAAAAAGGTATTTGCAAATTATATATGTGATAAAGAAATGTAGTCAAATATATAAAGAGTTTTTACAACTCAACAAAAAGACAAATGATCTAATTAAAAAATGAACAAAGGTTATGAGTAGATATTTCTCATAGATTATATTAAAATGGCCAATGAGCTCATGAAAAGACGATCAACATTATCAGTCACTAAGGTAGTGCAAATCTAAACTACAATGAAATACTTTTTCACATTCACTTAGATAGTTAAAATGAAAAAGGGAGACAATAGCAAGTGTTGGTAAAAATGTAAAGAAATTGAACCCTATAATACATTGGTCATGAGATTATAAAGTGATATAATCATTTTGGGAAACAGTTGGCAGTTCCTCAAAAATTTAATATAGTTTTATCATTCTGTAATTCCTCTCTTCAACATATATAACAGAGAATTGAAAAGATATGCTTATATAAAATATTATACACAGATGCTCATAGCATCATAATTCATTATAGTCTAATGGTTAACAACCCAAATGTACATCAAATAAAGATAGTTAAATAGATTCTATGTCATAAAAAGGAATGAGATACTCACAGATGCTATAACATGATATCTCGAACCTTAAATATTAAGCTAAGTGAAGAAGCTAGACACAAGGGCCATAATATGTATCATTTCACTTATATAAAATGTCAGAATCACTAAATTCATAGAGACAGAAAAGAGATTAGTGATTACCAGAACTATGGAGAAGGGAGAATAAGAAGTGAATATTAACAGGTATGAGGTTTCTTTAAGAGATAATAAAATATTGCTACATTACATAGTGGTGATCATTGTACCATCTATGAATATACTAAGCTCCACTGAATTATACATTTTAGTTGGGTGAATTTTTAAGGTATGTGAATCATAACTCAATAGAGCTATTATAAAAATGAATACAAAGCAAAAGCATTAATTATAGTTAATAAAGGTAGATATCAGGTAAAAGTAATATGATCCTAACAGAAAAATTGATATGTAGGAAATAATAAAGAGCAATAAACAAAATAAATATTTAGGTAAATCTCAAGTATAGAAAACAAAAATTTTTTAGGTAAATCAATGTATAAAACAATAATATATTAAACAATCATAATAATTTTGAATTTAATCAAGAGGACAAAAAGGGTAAATATTTATATAAATCTAATTGACATGAAACAATAATAAAGTATTTGGGTAAATCAATTTTATAAAAGAATATTAATTTGAGTTTCAAATAGAATTTATAAGCTAGAAATCATGGTGTATAAGTTGGAAGGGTTAAACGTGTAATTTCTAAAAACATGCATTATATAGAAATAATGTGAAAGTGTCTAACAACTTTATATTTTGTGTAATCTAGAAATATCTGAATTTTTGAACCTGACATAAACTGATAAATAATGAAACATAGCAATGAAGTTATTGAACTTTAAAGATGAAGAATACTACAAGAATCTAGGCAAATACAAGTCATCCAAAAGGTGTAAAAACTCGGAATGGCTTCATAATTTATGCAGTTATATTAAATCCCAGTATATTACTAAACAAATGTTACAATGACCAGAGGAAAAAGATAACCTGAGAATCTAAAATCCATATTTAATATTCAAGTTTTAAGGCAATAAAATTAATATGCTCCATGGATGCATCATGCAATATGACCTCATTGCTTGAAAATATTTGATGGCCACATGCAGCTAATCGACAGATGACTCGAACAAAAGTAAAAGATGTGGCTTGAAAAGACTTGCTGTGAACATATCATCTATTTTTAAGGTGTAAATGCCAAGCAACAGTTGAAATTATGATCAGAAGATTTAAGTTTGTATACAATTACTTATTAAAATAGAACTGCAAGAAAAACAGAGGGATATGAGGATAGGTAGGTGCCAAAGTTTAAAAAATACTAAATTCTTTACTAAGTAGAAGATTCAGTAGATTCCACCTAAAGTTTCTAAGTAAAAAAAGTTAAAGCTAATAAACTTATAGTTTCATGTTTACTAAAGGTAAACTAGAAAAATAATGCTGTTTATACACTTCCAAATAACTATTATAATAAGAATAAAACGCCACAAAGGTGGGCCAAACAACACAAGCCACAACTATGTGGAAATCTTTATTGGATATATTTATAACAGAAAATAAAATATAAAATAAAAAATACTTTGATAATGTATAAATTTAACTAGAAAGAATTAGATTAGGTCAAACAATAAAATCAAAATTCACATCCTATTAAAAAAACTTTCTAAACTTTAAATCAATGTGCTTCAGAATCACCAAAATAAAAATGTGAGAAAAACAAAGCAATTCAGAGAAACAAACAAACAAACAAAGCAGAAATTAGATTATTAATGTAAGAGGAGGTTAAAATAGGGGCAAAAACATTAATTGTAAAATAGAGAGGCACTTTTAAATGACAAAGGCTACAACCTAAACTGAAAATCTAATTGTCCTGAATTTGCACACTAAATAACACAGCATCAAAATATATGTTGCCAAAAAAAAACCACCCCAGAACATTCAATGAGAAATTGTAATAATATGTTTGACTTCATTTTTACATTTGATCCTGACAGTTTTCAAGTCCCTCATTCCTCTTTCCACTTCTGTCCCGTATCTGGACAAGCTGATGAGAAAGCCTGGTGCCTCCTCCTTTGGTGCTGATGGAAAACTCAAATTATTCAAGCCCCAGCTCATGCCTGTGGGAGTCCGCACCCCAGTTCCATCCCCTAACCAAATTAAAAACCAAGCCAGTCTCCTCTCCTGGCTTTCTCTCAAGACTTTTTTGGACCTGCTTGGGATCCTGTCCTACTCTCTCAAGAAAACCTCATTATGTGGGAAACAGACTTTTTTATACTTGGTGCATGTGTGCGGTATCACTAGTCTCAACCTCTGAGCACAAGTTTGGGTTTGTGTGTGAGGAGTGAGTGTCCATCCAGTTTCTACAGGATGATCACAGCAGAAATAGACAACTTGTATTAGGTAGGATATTTTACTTAATATCTCCCAGTCCAGGCAAGAAACAAATAAATATATAGAGGACCTAAACAGTATGAATAGGAACATCTAAATCAAATCTACTTGATTATGTATTTATATTTTTATGAATTTAGCCATAAATAGATATCAACATGTACATACATATCCAACACATAGATCCACACTCACATATACAATGTATATGCAAATATATATTTGTTTGTGTGTGTATGTACATGTGTGTCAACATTTATACATATGCACACAATACTAAATCTTATAGAGAATATTCTTTCTTTCAAAAATTAATTAATTAATTATTTATGGTTACATTGGTTAATAAAATCCAATAAGTTTCAGCATATATTTACACTGTGTTCACTCCAAGGAACATTTTTAAATGACTATATAGGAGGGCACATCCATAAAACTAAAAAATTAAAATTAAATAAAAAATAAAAAATAGAAAAATAGATTCCATTATTTGACTATTAAAAAAATTGAAAATAAATATGGAAACTGGACACCATAAGCCACTGGGAATTGACTTAATTTCTTTTAAGTGATTAAATTTGAGAAGTAATTCCATGCCCAAGAACTATTGGGATTTTGCATATCCTTGTTTTAGGGAGAAGATGAAAATGTTTAAGTGTAAGAATAAATTTTTCATTATTGTTTAACAAAATTCAATACTTTGTGGAATGGCAAGTATTAATCTTTAGTAGTCAAATGGGTGAGCTGTATTGGTTTTTGAGTTTTGATAACTAACTCAGTTCAAAATCCTCTTTTCTGTATATATATATATATTTTTTTTTAATTCTGAGACTGATACTCACTAAAGCACAATTCTCCTTTGCCAGTTGATTTCCTCTTAGGCTCTGGTAATAGGGACCACTAAGGTGAAACCACCTTAGTGGTTGGAGAAGGAAAGGGACTTTTACTTCCTGTCCCTGTCAGCTTTATGCCGTTAATGGTTCTTACCTTGACAGTGGTAGTTCATTCAAATGGTAGTGGTTGATTTCAGGTTGCCTTTTTTCATCTGCCAGAACCAGTATGAGATGCAGGACCAGTTTGCTGAAGCTCCTTTCTTAGAGATTTGTGTCCCAGCTCCATAAGTTCCATCCCCCGAGATGCCAGTTCATTATGAGACAGCATCTCTGCCTCAAGGGTATAATCTTCTGTTCCTCAGCACCCCTCCATTCATTTCTTCAGCCCTAGGAATTATAGCGACATCATATAGTAACTACTTTCGTGATTCCTCAGCATCTTTAATTACTATTATTATTAATAGTAGTAGTACTTTTTCTGTTCTCTGATACCTGATTGAGAATTGCTAATATTAAATTCTCTTTGTTAAAATAATTCCACTAGTTTCTATTACCGTCAAGACCCTCCATCCTTGCTCTTCTGGATACTTAATCCCTTAAGATAAAAAGCCAGTTTTCTAAGTCTCTATCAAGCAACCACCTCTTCTAGTCTCTTGAATTTTCTATGCAAATTGCTCCAAAGCCTGTAATCATGCGTTCTCCAATCACTTTCCCCAGGGAACCATCTTATTTAATCATGTCATTGTCTCCTATTATAAAAATCAGAACTCATGTGCCATGTCTTATGTAGTTAGATAATTTCTCAACACCAAAATAAATTTGATTAACCAAATGCCGTTTTCCTGATTATAGTAGATGACAGAGAGCTATAATAAGTTCCTGAAACCACTTCCACTGAAAGTAATACTGAGTCCTGTGGGTTTCTTTTGGCCCCAATAGCTATTATAGTAGATAGAAAGGTGCCTTTGTGTTTAAAAATCATTAACGTTTTCTTCTTGTTTTGTGTCTTTTGAAAGCAACCATAGGTTTTCAAAACCTCAAAAATATTTAGTATTTACACATAAAAAAATAAGATTTATTAAATACACTTTTGATAATATCAAAACAAAATGTAACTGTGAAGGGGACTTGTTAGAATGATAATATTTGCTTCCATTTTCTTCTATAAATTTTCATCTTGTAATATCAATTTTAAAAGAAAAAATAGTTTAGTAGGTGCATTTTAAATAGTGGTATGTCTTATAAAAGAAATCTGTGTTCCACTTACAATAATTTGGTCAAAATTTGAAGATTAGAGTTTCAGATTCTTAAGATTTCATCTTTGTAGTGGTATCATACATCATAGGTAGAAAATTCCTTAAACTTTCTATCACTGACATAAGTGTGTACAATTAATTCTAGACATTCCAAAGGAAAGAGTAGTTAAAATTCAGGCTCCAGTTCATTTTCAACAGATTCTTAGCAAAGTGGGGCAATTTTATTTCAATTTAATATATACAGACCAACTACAGTAAACATAGATTTTTTTCAGAAATAGAACTTGATGTAATCCTGGGAGTGAGATTGGCATAGACTTCTGTGGTCAGTCTTCTTTTTAATCCTCCTAGCTTTCACTGTTGCAAACACCTTGAAGGATTCCATTTTGTGGCTTTCCAGAAACATGATAAACATCTCTGGATTTTTAAATACAGCAGTAGTCTCACTATGTGCTCTATTTTTTCCTGAAACAGAAAATGTTACCTTCTGGAGTGGAATCACTTATGAAATATAAGAAATATAGACACTTTTCTACATACTTAATTTTTTAGAGAAAAATATGTAAAATTTAATTTTATGTATGATAATCTTAAACAGATAAGATAGTTATGAAATGAAAATATGTGGTTACAGAATATATTGTATGTGCTTATAAAAGCAGAAGGAATTTAACCTTTAAACAAATCTATATTTCAAGATAGTGAGACCCATGTCTATAAAAATATTAAATTTACATTTTGAATTACTGTGCAGTAATTAAACAGAATTTGTATGTTTCCCCACTAGTTTTTCTTGTAATCTGTATTTCAGAATAGAATAATAATTTGACTTATTTAACTTTATACTTGCTTGTACTGTAAAAGTTATACAAATTATGGTATGATGCAGTATGCATTTGTGTGTTTTGTTTGTGTATGTATATGGTGTACATGTATACATGTATGTGTGTGAGTGTGTACTTTCTACAGGGAAATTTACTTGCCTAATATTCCAGTGTATAGATATACTTTATTTCATCTTTATTTATGGAATTTTATTATTTTTAATCTTTCTTATTAAAGTACTATCAGTAAATATTTCTACCACTTTTAAGAATATCAATGAAGATAAATATCAGAATTGGAATTGCTAGGTCATTATTTGTAATTATGTGGATTGTCAAAGCATTTCATAAAATTATATTCTAATATTCTTATCTATGCATATTCTATGACAATCAGCTTACTGTTCCTCTATGTTCAAAGCATTGACATTTAAGGAAATTATGACTTTCTCAAGAAAGTCATTTATTTTATAACTTTGTTAAAAATATTTTTTACCATAAATTTTAAAACACCATTTTTATGATTTGTATTCAAAATTTTTTAGTTTTAAATATCTCCCAAGATTTCTTCTGGAATTTTAATGATTTCTATTTTAACAGGTAGACTACGTTTGATGCATTTTGAACTGATTTTGTATAAAATATAAACCTGAAAGTTTGGTTTAATTTTTCTTTTAAACCAAGATGGCCATTCCTAAAGAATACATTTAAATAATATATTTTTCTCACTAAGTTGAACTTCTATATTATATACTGGATTCCTTATATCTTTGAGTTTGGATTCTTTCTTTTGTTTTATTGATTTCCTTACCTATTTCCTGCCTGTATTACACTGTTAGAATTAGACTTTTATAATGTAACTTTGCAAAAGTGTTTTTTTTCAAGGCTTGTCCTTACTTGTTATTCTTCATTTTCAGAATTTCTCTGTTAATACTTCTAAGCTGTTTCCATAAAAATATTCTTTCCACCCGCATCTAATATTGAGTATTTTACGTAACACTAGATTACATAATATTTGAAAATTGAAAATTATCAGTTTTGAACTCATCTAGACTTGGTGCTATCCTTGGACTAGTCTCCTTAGAATACTTGTTTTCTGTGTTTGCTTTATAGTAAATTGATACTTTATAACTTTCTTAGACATATTCAATTCATCCAGATTTTCAAAGAGAAGTATAGAGTTGAGGCAAATATTTTCATATTATTTGTTTAGGTTATTAACTTATTTTAAATTTTTAAATTATTTTTGTTATCAACTTTATTATTTACCTTGATTTTGCTAATCCCTTTAAATTGAGAACATTTCAGACTTGTTTTTTAGTTTATCGAACCAATTATTTTCTAAACACTATTTGATAAAAAGTATTTTTTGTACTCTATTTTTTCATATTATTGTTCTTTTTCTAATTTTATTTTAGTTTTAGAAAATTTTAATAAATATTCTATGTGCATTTAAAAATATGTAATTGCTATTGTAGTGAATATGGTTTTATAAATGTCTTTTAGGCAAATTGTGTTGAAAGTATTACTTGAGTGTCTATTTTCATACTTATTTTCTGGTTACTTTTTCTATCAATTACTCAGAAAGTAGTATTGAAATTTCCGATTATAATGTGGATTTGTCAATTCATCAGTCAATTCTATCAGTTTTTGTTTTATTACTTTGAAACTCTTTTGTTAAATACATGCATTGTTAAAATTATGCCTTCTTAAAGAATTCATTATAAAATGTCTCTATTCTGGTAAAAGTCCTAGTACTGAAGTATTCTTTGATATTAATATTGTGACTTCAGTGTTATTATGATTAGTGCTTGCATTCTTCTCCTAATTTTACTTTTTGTCTATTCTTGGCTTTATAATTTAAAATGTTTTATCATAAATAAAATTAAAAAAAATAACCTGACATACACTGCTTTTGTATTGGAGTGTTTAAACATTTATATTTAATTTTATTATCCATATGGTTGCTCTTATGTCTACCACTTTGCTATTTTTTTTCTGATTTTCCAATCTGTTATTTCTTTTTTTCATTTTTTCTGCTTTCTCTTACTTTAATTATTTTTTAGTATTGCCTGTTATTGTCACTATTGGCTTATTAGCTATGCCTCTATGTTTCCATTTTTAGTAATAGTTATGGCATTGCAATATATATTTCTAACTTATCACAGTCTACCTACAAGTAATATCACACCATTTCTCATATAATGTGAGAGACATGATATTATAGTCACTTCCCTCCCAACTTTTGTCTTAGTTTTGTGATACATTTTACTTTTACATATGTATAATTCCCTTAGTAGTTATTATTTTTGTTTTAGATATTCCATTTTATTTTAGAGAAATTAAATAAGATAAATAAAAGTTATATTTACCTTTATTTTTACCGTTTCTGGAACTCTTTTTTTCTTTACATAAATCCAAGCTACTGTATGATATTATACTTCTTCTGACTCAAAGACTTTATTTAACACTTCTTGTGCAAATACGCAAATATCCTGCCAGTAATTCTCTCAGCTCTTAAGCTTTCATTTTTGTAAAAAAAAATTTTATTTTTCTTTCAATTTTGAAAGATGTTTTTGCTGAACATCAAATTCTATGTTAACAGGTTTTTCCATCCTTTCTTTTAGCACTTTAAACATACCATTCTACTGCCTTATGATTTGCATATTTGCAGATGTGAAGTCTCTAGTTACTCTTGTTTTTGACCCTCTGTATAAATGTCCATTCTTCTCTCCCTTCCTTTTTACCACTATCCATCCTATTTTTTTTTCAAACTTTTCTCTTTAACACTGGTTTTCAGAAAATTTGTCATGATTTTATTATGACTTATTAAACTTTGGCTCTGTTGATTTATAGTTTTTATTGTATTTCCAAAAATTTCAGTTCTTAATTTTTCAAATATTGTTTTCTTTCTACCTGTCTCTTTTTTCCTCCTGGGATTCCAATTATACGTATATTAGACTGCTTATTTTTTTCCCTTAGATCACTATAATTTTCTATGATTTATTTTAGATGGTTTCTATTGCTATGTGTTTATATATTTTGATATTTAGTAATGTCTAGTTTGCTATTAATCTCATCCAGTAAATTTGTCATTTAATATATTTATTTTTCAATTGTAGTTTTATTGTTAGTCCTGGTTTTCATTTCTCTTCTTTTCAATATAATGTTTTCTTTTAAATTCAGAAGCACATTTATAATAGCTTTTCCAAAGTCTTTTTCTGCTAGTTCCATCATCTCTGTCATTTTCTACTTCTGTTTCTATTGACTTATATGTCTTCTGCTTATGGATTCGATTTTTCTGCTTATTTAATGCCTGGGAATTTTTCTTCTTGGTGCTAGAATTGTGAGTTTTACTTGTTTGTTTGCTGGAGTTTGCTGTAGGTTATCAATTTAATTGTGGGTTCCTTTCACTGAATAAGTATGCTGAAATCTTAAACCCCATTACCTAAGAATATGACCTTAATTGGAAATAGGGTAATTACAGATGAAATTACATAAGCTAAGATGTGGTCATACTGGAGTAGGATGGATCCCTAATTCAATATGACTTGACCTTATAAAAAGGGGAAAGTTTGATACAGGAACACATATAGGAAAAACATCATGTGAACATGACCATCTATAAGTTTAGGAAAGAGTCCTGGAATAAATTCTTCCCTCACAGCTCCTAGAAGTTTTAAGAACTGTAAGACAATGTATTTTGGTTGCTAAAGCAAGTTTGTAGTACTTTCTTACTACAGCTCTAGCAAAGTAATGCAATATATTCTAATAAAGATCACTGTTGTTCTGGAAGTCAGTTAAGTTACTTGAGAATCAGTTGGATCATCTTCAGCCGTGTTTTTAATCTACATTAAAGCAGGTTTGGAATAACATTTACTCTAGGACTAGTTAAGCCCCATTACCAAGGCATGACTTCTGAGTTGATTCTATTGAGTGTTCTGTGTATTAAAGAAAACTTTCCACTCTGGCTTGTTAGAACTCAAATATATACATTGGATCGGTGTGGCTCTGGGAACTATCAGTTCATAGTTCACCTGTTCTGTGTGTGTCTGTATAGAGATTGCTCTGTGCCTATGCAGCTTAGTGTTCAGCAATGAACTCATAGGAAACTCTGCTCAGCTTCATGAAGCTCTTTCTTCATACAGCTTTAAAGCTGATGTTACATATTGTAAATTCTATCTGCCTCAGCCTTCCTAGACCCTTAGATTTGTTTTATAGCTCTGGGGGAAATTTTAAAGTATCAGAGACAGTTGATACTTAGAATTAAAAGCTGTTATTGAACATGAATTAACCATAATTTATCCTTATTGTCTTACTGCTTAAGACCAAAAATAATCTTAGGCCACATTATTAAATGTAAAAATGTAATAAACTTCCCCTTTGTACTCATCAAGACTCATATCTTTTATGATATATATTTTTTCTTTTTGTTAACCATATTTGAGAAAGATATTAATCAAGTGATATACCAAAATAGAATGGCCACATTATCAGTCTGCTGAAGCTATCTATGAAATATTAAGTGCAAAAAATACTAAAAAGAAGATTACTTTATTTGAAAGCATGAATTAATACAAGTAAATGAGTGTAAATGTAAGTAAATTATGATTTTTTAATGCAAAAATGTGTTGTTAAAGCCATGGATTTGAACATTATTCAGTTTAGCTATACTGACTTCCGTTTAGCAACATGACCAAGCTTTCATTCTGTATTAAAGGATCGGTGTTTTTAATCCTCAATAACATGCTTTTTGCTGATTGTTTATGCTTAAAATTCATCTTAAATGCTTGTGATTTTGTGTTAGTAAATAGTGTAAGACTCCTTTTCTGATAGTTTTATGAACTTAATGATTCAAACATTTTATCTTTATTTCTTTCTCACTTAAACATTTTACATAATTTTTTGTTGGTACATGTGATTTTGGATTGTTTAGTTTTTAGATCAGTGTTCTTAGTTGCAAACAGCAGAAACTGCTCAGGCTAATATAAGCAGAGCCATTTCTTATTGAAGTATACTAAATTGCTCCCAAAATCATTGGTGATGGGGCGGGGGGACTGATTTATTGTTAAGGGTCTTGAAAAATGCCTCAAATATGAGGAAAAACAGCCATCATCGCTGCTGCCACTGGTAAAAACAAATGGCAGGAATTCCTTTACTGCCACTGCTTCTGCCAAGGATCACAGATTTAACCTTGCAACTATAGTTGTTCTCAACAGGTAGACAGATTTTGCCATCTATGCAAGCAAAAACAAATGTCTACATCAAGCCTATTCCACACACTATTCACTTCCAAGTCAAAGTCTCTAGTGGAGAATTTTGACTGGTGGAGCACCTTCCCTCCCAATTAAAAAAAGGCAGACTATTTGAATTCCAAACTGTAATTTAATTTTTCACCTATCAATAATTACTTTGTTTTATTTTTTCAAAATATTTATTTATTTATTTAATTTATTTTTTAATGGTGACATTGGTTAACGAAATTCAGTAAGTTTCAGCTGTATTTTTTATCAGTAAGGCATATATATAGTAACATTATGTGTTCACTTCCCATAGTTGAACTTCAATTTTAGGAGGCAAAACTTAAAATGTGAGATTTTAGCAATATAAAAAAACTAATCAAAAATGATTGGCAACCATAATATGACCAACTCTTTGCCAGTTATTTTTTAGGACTGACTTAGTTGCATTTTTTTTATACTGCAGGGAAGGGATGAGAGACCCTCATAATCACCTGGGAGTCTCTGTTTTACAACATTTGTTGAAGTGCCAAAACATCAGTTCAAAGATCCATCATGGATCTAAATTTTTTAAGGTGACTTTCTTTTTAGTTTTATGATTTATGTTTAAAAGATAAAGCTAAATAATTGTTCCAGCTCAATTCTAGGGGATTAGTTTCAACCAACGGTGATTTGATCCAAGTTTCATTTCCTGAAGTTTTCAATTTTTCTCTATTTAATCTCATGAGAATATAGCTCAACTTTTGCAGCTGTATTTGAGGTTTGGCATCTAGACTGAGAAAACTGATAAATGGAAGCAGCCTGGCATGAGTATGAGGAGTGATTAAGAGACTCACTTACTGGAATGGTCATCAAGGCCTAATCCACAGTGCCATTCTTAAACTGGTAGAGATTAGGAGCAGGAGATAAGGTATAGCACACTAAATGTGTAAAAATCTAGCAATTTAAGGAGTTATCTAGAACTGTGAAAAGGAGTAAAACAAAAAATACCCGGTTGAAAGAAGAAAAGTTTAAATTTGGATAGAAAATTCCAGGGACTGCAGAGAAACAAACATTTTGAGTTGAAGATTTGTAAATCCAACTGGTTCATGCATGAACAAGCAAAAAACAAATAAAAATGTGAAATAATACTTAGTGTTTCTCTATCTCTACTGATAGGCTACAAAAACTTTGAAGTATTGGGTGGCATGGTTAAGGATAGCTAATTATTTTAGTATTAACTAGGAGGGATGTGATGTGTATGAACAGAGAGATCTCCCAAATTCATTTCATTTATGAACTATAATAGCTATACCACACACTCTCCAAACTTCTGAATAAATCTGCTTCTTCTCTATTAAGAGAAAAATCTTTCTTAAATGTTTGTTTGCATGACCACTAATAACTAAATTTAAGATTATGAGATACATTTTTTTTCATCTGTAAATGTAGATGGTCTCTATAAGAATTCACACTTATAATTTTGGTAATTAGCTAATACAGTATCTCTAATTTAGGAATTATATTTTGAGGATTACCTCTCTTACACCTAGGGCTCACTTTTGTTTCTCTATATTTTTATATACATAATTGTTAGAGAGGTAATAAAATTAGAGAGTAAAGAAACTTAATCTTATTCCCTAATTTAACAGATTAAAAAGAAATAAGAAAACTGAGGTCCATTGGTGACAGCTACATGACTAGGGTGGGGCAGGACTATGCTTATTTTCAATTCAATAGACTTCCAGTTACTTCTGATACACTTTGCTGCCATAATATATATATTTAATAACCTAAAAGATCAATGATTGCACATAGTGTTGATATTCTTATCCAATTGCAATGATATGGCTAAATTCGCTAATGTGTGACAGATTTCTCTGTACTATAAGTTAGAGTAGACATCCAACAATTGTCATTGTTGTAGATGTTACCTACTTGGCTTCTGAGAGTGCTATTTATTGTCTTAGAGACTGTCAGTATCATTTCTTCAAGTTGAAAAATCTTTTTTCTGCTAGCTAAACACTGAATTGGTGCATTGGTTGTAACAAAGCTTTGAAATGTGGCCATATTGCTTGAAGTTTTTCTCTAACACCCACAAAAGAGTGACTCAGTCATCCTCTTGATACCCTCTCATATTTATTCCCTATACTTGTTGAACCATTTTTTATTCAAAAGCATTACTTTTGGTGTATGGAATAACTGGTTTTCATTACTACATTTTCAGATATCTTGTCTCATCTCTTATGCTATATGATTTTAAATTATGCTGACATAATTGCTGAAAATCTGGATGCAGAATGTTAAGGTAGAGCCAATACAAACCTAGTGTT
Source organism: Cynopterus sphinx (assembly GCA_030015415.1). Taxonomy (NCBI): domain Eukaryota; kingdom Metazoa; phylum Chordata; class Mammalia; order Chiroptera; family Pteropodidae; genus Cynopterus; species Cynopterus sphinx. Next base: position 64,447,400 of record CM057387.1, on the reverse strand, counting down.
TGGTTCCAGAGTTTTAGTAAAATATTTTTGGCCTTGGGGAAAACTTTGAAAGTCAGCAGGGTTATCTAGGCTCTTATATTTTTTTCAGTGTGAAGTTTGTAAAATATTGTTCTATGCCTTTAGTGATAGTTTTTGACTATTTTCTTTAAACTGGATTCTGATTTCACAAAATTCAATACAGAAAAGCAAATCTAATTATGAAGCACATAAATTAGGGAGTAATTATTTGTATGACAAACTTATTCTTAGCCTCTCAATGTGAAGTCCATCTCTGACAGAGGAATTCTTTTATATAAATATTAGTATTTAAGAAGTTATTTACAGGTTGTGAATTATTTGATGGGACTGATTATTTGGTTATTTGGGAAATGCTTGCAAAATTTGGAGGAAAAGTAAAATTTTAATACTAAATTGATAGAAGAATATAAAAAAGAAAAAGAGATTCTCTGAAATTTTAACGTGTCAGTAGGGAAATAATATGGTCACTGAAAATTATTTAATAGATCATAATGTGTTCAGTGAGTAATGTATGTAAATATATACAGATATATATGAAGAAAAATTAGAAACAATTTCCTTTGTTTTGTGAGTACCGCACTAACAGGCAAATACATTAAGACTGGGGTGCTAGATTATATATTCTGTTGTCTGGGAATTGTAGGATTATGTTCCTCTTTCAAGGTTCATCACAATAATAGTGATCTTCCTTAGACTTAGGTACCTTCCTAAACCGTTTGCACTGTGGATATGTTTCCATGTTTCTACTTAGGAAAAGGTATCTCTTCATATGCTCATCTCTTCAGTATAATAAAAAGAATAGGGGAACTGGCTCTGAATATAGACAGAAAATATCGATTTACTTACACTTAATGGTCTGGTATCTACATAATATAGAGTGGCGAATAACAATTGCATGGTTCACTTTATCACATTATCAGAAAACCCACACATTTAATTTAATCAGGTAAATTCTTTTAAGTGGATAATCTTTCAAATGAGTTTATTCAGTCTGCACTTAACTAGATAATTACTTCATTTTGAGTGGAGGAGTCTATAAAGCAGTACAAAAAACAAGGAGTTGGCTCGCACTGAAATGTGGATGTCAGGTTTTTTTTAACTTATTTTGCCTATTTATAAAAAGAAGGAAATGTTATCTATTTTGCACATGTTCTAAGTTTTTAAAAAACAGTGCATTAAGATACTTAACATATTACATGATTAATAGCTGGCACTCAATAGTAACTGATTACTTTATTATAATATGCTAGTAATAATAGTTATCACTACCATTAAAATAGTAATTCTCAACCTTGTCATCTCCAAGGAGCCACCGAATCACTTTGTCCTGGACTCTAAGACTTAGGATGTTGTCGATAGAAACTACTTTTATGGAGTAATGATTGATTAGTTTGTAATATTTTAAAGTCAGTGCTATTTACAACAACTGTTAACTGGAGATTCCAATAAGCATTAATTAATCAGGTTATCAGAGTGAGTTAGCATAATCTGAATACAATTAAAAAAAAGTCAATGCTGTGTGGAGCCTCTACAGCTTAATCTCTTCTAAAAGTACCATTTTCCTAAGTTTTTTTTAATTTTAAATAATCCTTCCCCCATCAAATCCTTTTAGTACCTTAAAAAATCCTTGGTAGTGCAGAGACCCCATATTGGGAACTAAAGAATAAAGTGAAATGCCTTTAGGGTACTATAAGGATTTTTGAGAGTGCATAATAAGTCAGGAAACTCATCAGTATGTATTAAAACTGCACAGGGAAAACTGTCAGGCTTCTAGAAGCCAATAACATATCAAAGAGACAAACTATCTGCTGCTAGGGTACAGGCTGATGTGAATAAATTTCAGACTGCGGGAAGTATGGCCAGACCTAACAGTAAGAAGGGTGCTGAGCGTACACAATGCATGACTGATTACAGCAGCCAATCAGTGCCCCTCCTGATAGCCATGATAGCAGGTCCCAGGACAGTGGCATATGTGATAAATCTGACTTCTTCAGAGAGCATAAAATGCCTGCTCTTATTTTTAGACTAAAAAAAAAATAATTCTTTAAACATCATTTACATGCAAGTGAAAACCTTGAGGATCTCTCAAAGGTGATTTTAGAGAATGGCATGGAGCAGTAGACATGGTTTTGTCCTACTAGTATCAGAGAAAGAAAAGAAAAAGGCCCAGCAGAAAAAAGAGATGAGCTCTTTTTATTGAGGTGATATGACTAAATTTCCAATAGTGGAGGGGTAGGAGAGCTTACTGTGGAAATCCAAAGCAATAATCTATGAGTTTGGTCTAAATCCAAATTAGGTTAAATCCTTTATTCTGCAACTTACATAGATAGTATCAGTACTATCTATGGGTACTTGGACAATTTACTTATCCTCTCTGAACCTTAATTTTCTCAGTGTAAACTTAGTATTATAATACACTTAGCGAGTTATCATGGGTATTAAATTAAGTGATACAGCAGAAGCAAGATGTCTAATACACACTGAATGCTTAATATATGACAATGAAGATTACATTTATTTGCATATAATCAAACCAGCAGGTTGTAACCAGTCTCTTTTGCTAAACATCGAGACAATTATCTAATACCTGACTTTTTATTTCTTTTGCTGAAATATTTATTTCCTGTCCTCCCAGATTACCTATATCTTGTTCTGTAGAAAATTTTGAAAGATGTTATCTCTTTTTAGGTGATTTTTAAAATCAGTCTGAGAGATGGATGATCTATTACCAGTATTGAGAGATAAGAGAAATTTAGGAGAGCAATATAAAGAAAGTGTGCAGTTTCAAATTCTGATCCCAGTAATATATTATTAATGCATGACTTCATTATTTTTTATTATGCATTTTCAGAATTTCAGTTACTCTTAAGCATCATTTAGGTATTGAGATTTATCTAGTATTTAATATTATCTTTAGCTTTGTTCATTTTCATTAATGCAAATAATTAGGAACTTATTGTATACCACTTAAAAATGAAAATTTGATGTTTTACATATTATTAAAATTTCTTACAAAATTGCAGCAATGCAACATTTCACATATGGTAGCTAGTGAAAATTGCAAGCTACAGCAATATATTAGGGGGAAAATGCAGCAATACATTATAAGTAAATAAAATAAAAAGAACTTTCATGTAATAGAAATAGCTCTAGTACTTTTATAAAACATGGTTATTATTTTTTCAAGAAAAGAAAAATCAAAGTTGGCATTGGTAATGAGGAGCTACTTAAATCAGCACAATAAAAAATAAACCTGTGATTCTCTGCATTACAAAGACTAGATTTCAAATCTGTGTGAACAAAGAAAACTAGAGATTATGGTGTGTTAGAGAAAAATGTGTTAAACTCTGCAGATCTAAAAGATTATCTTTAAGGATAAAAGCTTAGATGGTTGACTGTTTTTAAGAAGATAGGTCATAAAGAAAAGCATCTGATAAGATTTTCCATAAGAATATTAAAAGATTTATGGCATAAGAAAAATTTAAAATAGAAATAGTAGGAAAAGAAGTAAAATTAACTATTTGATAAGTAAATCACTTGACATTGGTAAAAGCTGCAAATATAAATGTAAGTAAAAGTTAGAATAATATAATAGTAAAGATAAAATGTTTATATAAATTTTTCAATTTATGATTCAGAAAGTATTTTCCTGTACCTTAAAAAATGGATTTTATTTTCATCAATATACTGAGGGGAAAATATATTGTGAAAAAAATGTGCTTATGGTTAAATAAGTTGTTACATAAAACATCCTGTCAGATTTTTTTAAAAAGGCACAAAAAGAGTCTTAATCAAAATTCTGAAGAACAAGCAAAATAGAAAACATTTCTATATATGCTATAAAATTTAGCGAAGCTACATATCCAGGCAATACCTTTTTATGATTGTATGACTGCCAACAAGCACATACGATAGTAGTTTGAGGAAATAATAGGTTGATGTAAGTGAAACATTAACAATTTCTCTTTTTTTTTTGGAAAAAAGCAATAATATTGGGAACAAAAGGCGAAAAAAATACTTATTGGGTCCACAATGTTATTATTGGTAAGCCACTTTCCCAATACCATCCTCTCAATGGAAATGAAGTTTGCGGGAAAACAGAAAACTTTCCCAAAGGAGTTTCAGTTTAACCTGAAAAGTAGGTTGTGATTTACCTCACTAACAATTTAATTAATTATATATGCTAGAAGAAGGTAAGAGTAGCATAAAGGATAATTTTACGTAGGGTATAAATAAACGCTCCTATTATTTAATGGGCTGCCCCCCAATTTATCAGAATTTCCCACAAGTGACAACTAAGATAAAGTCAAAGTAGTAATGAGGAAGCAGATTTAGCTCAATACAATGATGGACTTTCTACACTTCATGTCATCAAGTAAAAGAAGAGAAAATTTAGCAAGTCTGATAATATTGGAAATATTTTACCAAAATCTTGATTACTATCTACTGGGAAGATTTCAGATGAAATGCTTTCACTGAGAGAAAATTAAGTTGATTGATTTATGAACTTTATTCCAAAAATAATAGCTGAAACTTCTTGAATACCATGTACTCTAAGTACATCAACATCATTTAATCAAAAATCTTTTGGCTTAGGAAATATTATTAGCTATATTTTAGAATTGCTTAATGTTAGGCAGTTTCTTAGCATTGCTTAATGACATTGTTTAATGTCACAGACTTGTTAGGTTAAAGAGCGGAGAATATAACCCAGGTATTGGCACAACAGTTATGTGCTTTGACCACTGTGCCATGTCATGTTACTTCAAACCTGAGATTCTCTGATTCCATTATAAATCGTATATCTGTATGGGGAGATACACTATAGCTTGATTTATTGCAAGTAATTGAAACACAATATCAGTTTTTGAATATACTAGAGAATGAAGAACACTGTCACATCTGTGTTGTCAATAACAGATGCTCATGTAAATTTCTGTAAGTGGTATCATATTCCAATGGGACTAGTAACAGGTTTTGTTGTTCTTGTTGGAAAGAAGTAATGGGAGAGGTAGTCCAAAGGCCGGGGAAAATTTAACTTAATGATAGCATGCTTTTGTAATATATCTTATCTCTTTTACAGAAAGAATTACAATATTAATAAATATGTACCACATGTAAGGCACAAATATATTTTGCTTACAACTATGTTAAAAAGATTTTTATCTGCACCCATATAACATCTAAAGAGCAGCAGCTGAGGAGTGTGTGGTGACAGGTGGTTGTCAATCTGGAACTAAAAATTAGCTGTGGGCGAGTAATTCTCAGATAATCATCATGTAGTTCATCGAAAGTTTATACTACGTAAATACATATTACTATATCTGTTTATCTGTAAAAATAATAAAAATAAGCTGTTATAATAGTGAAACTAAAAATATCATTTACAGATTTAGATCATTTTACTCAAAAGTACTACTAGTATAGTGAAGCCTAAACATTCTTTACAGGTCTTTGACTTTTTTTATTTCTGGTGCCACTGATGAAACTAAAGAAAAAAATTAGTTAATTCACTAATTCATTTAATAAACAAATGATGCATACTATTCTGTTGGACAAAGAAATAATTAGTACTTAGGACAATTGGGTTCTATTCTAGGTTCTCTCACTAACTAGTTGATGTCCTTGGCAAGAATATTTATTTATTTCTCAACTCTCAGTTAAAGCTCTTTAATTCAAAATTTAGTGATTATATTTTTGCCCCTATTCTATGTACATTTCCGGTCACATTTAGGGGAAAATGTCTACTTAGGTGTTAATATCATACAAAATCTTGTATATGAGTAAAAATACATTTCCTTTTTTTTTTTTTTTTACCAGGAGATATACAGATAGTAACATCAGTGAAGATCTTTATTTCTTATTTATTAGCAGTCCATACCAGTTATGGCTAGGTAGCTGGAGTAGTCTATTGGTCTATGACCGTGGTACAGCTATCCTTAAGTTAATTATAGTGTGACACAATGGGTATACGCTTTTACTCTCAGTGATAAAACATGGAAACTGCAAATCATTTTAATGGAGAAACAAGACACCTGGAAATATATCAAGTACATTAGATCAAGGTTGGGTGTCTAAGTGTGTCACCCCCATTCAGTGTATCCAAATGGAAAAAGGACAGCATCTAATGATGGCTGAACAGAGCAGCAACAGTAATTTAAGAATGTTGCTGACTTAAAACGTTTCTAGCAACTCCATTAGACACTGCATTGGCCTCTAAGGAAATGTTAATGTGACACAAACTGCATATGAAACTTTCTTTTCTGTTAAAAGAACTTTCTGAGTTCATCCAAAAGAAAGGCATTTTTCTCCTCCATCGAATGAAATAACCTGATTTAGATAAAAAGAGGAAAAGAAAGCTTTTGGAAGCAGCCAAACATTCTGGAATAGTTCTTTCAAGTCACACTGAGATGGGGGTGGCAGAGCAGAGGAAGTGAGAAACCTTAACACAATATGGTGATGGCCAGAAGCCAGGAAAACACATTTTGCCACCCTTATTCGTTATTGCTTTTCTAAACACACCAGATGGGGAGGCTTCATCAATGTCAAACCTGCTGTTACCATCAGAGAATTTCCTTATCAGTGGATTTGGAACTGATACCTCAGCCCCCTCTGAGTAGTGGACAAGCAGATTTATCCATTTCAAGTCTCACTAGTTTCACACATTAGAAAGAAGTGCTCCAATTAAGATGCAGGCAGGAGATCAGCAATGTGTATGGATAGGGGTGGGGGACTCTCTGGTCACCAAGGGTCCTCTGCCTCCTTTGTGAACATTTGCGGCAGGAAGATTTTTCTCTGCACACATACATCATCTAAAGAGTATCTGCACTTATGGATCACCATGAATAGAAGTGTAGTGATAGATTTATTCTGGGGGTGGTGGGGGAAACCTTGACAAATGGGAGTATGTTATTCAGGGACTGTAAACGGTATTCAGGATTATAGTCTATCTAGAGTAGAATTAAGTCATTAAATATATGTGTACTTTAAGGTTAGTAAGATTTCTGTAAAAAAATAAAGGATCACTATGGCACCTTTGTATCACATATCATCTCTTCATTCAGATGTGTTTATGTATCCATTGAATGTATATGCATGTGCCAGGACCACTTTAGCTGCTGAAGACACAGAGAAGTGATCCTATCTTCGTGATCAGGAATGTGTAAGCACAAGACACTCTGGAACTGACCACAGGGAAGTCTGAGATGTCAAGAGTTCTTTGGGAACTGAATTTTACTTTGGTGCCCTACGACATTTAGTTGTGCTGGGGAAAACATCCCAGATTGAAAAATACAGCAAGTTCAGGGGTCTCAAAGTGACTAACAATATTATAATTTGAAAATAAAGAAAAAGACTTTTATATTTAAAATGCTGAATGTAAAAGAGAGTTATGCTGTTTGAGGCCCTATGTATATGTAGAGGCCAAATTGTATAAGACTTTGAGGTTGAGTTGAAGGTTTTGAGTTGTAATTCCAAGAGTAATGTTAAGTAATTGAAGGATTTCAAATGAGAGAGATGTGATTTATGCCTTCAAAAGAAGCTCTCATGCTTGAATTTTAAAAGAATGGGTTGAGCAGAGCAGGGATCTATAGCAAGAGGATAGGAGGAGGCTATTTTAATGGTCTAGATTAGAAATGGTGCTGTTTTGCATTAGGTAGTGACAGTGTGAACTGAAAGGACTGACAATTTTTGGAGATAGTTAGATTGCAGAATTGAAGCCCTGGAATTTTCCCTTAGGTCATTTATAGCCTAATGGGACAGGGAGACATATGAACAATTAATTTAAAACTAGTGTGGCTCTTTATAAGTTAGAGCAATAACATCATAATTGTGTATGTTATTGGTTTGTATATTGCCTTTTGGCTATGAACTGAAGAAAGCTTAAAGTGAGTTACAAACAGCAGGTAAGTTACGGTTTGGTCTCTGCTAAATAAGAAAAAGAAGAATAAAAAAATGCATTTATTGAGCTCCTATTATGTGACAGTCACTGTATTCAGTGTTCTCAAATAAATCCTGATTAAGTTTCATATTCCTGAAAAGGAAATATTTTTACTCACATTAGCAGATGATAAAACAGATAAGAAAAATCAATAGTCTAAGTTACAGCTACTTAGTGACTAAACTAGGATTGAAATCCACATTTGATATTGAATATTAATTCTTTGCCCTATACTTTCTCATCTCAAATTCTCTTAAGGAGAGTTGGAAAGAGCAACGAAGCTGAGGTGACTATGCAACTGGGTTTTCAAATGGGTGGTACACATCATACCAGGGCTAAGTAAACAAATTATCAAAGGTAGAAGGATTGATAAATGTTTTAAAATTTTTAAAATTTTGTATTTATTTTAAATCTAATTTAAAAACATTACTAGCGTATCAAGCTCATGATTTGCAAATGTTATTGTTGAAGATGAACTGGATGCATTTAAAGTATACAAGTTGAGACAATTAAAAGAAAAAATATTAAGTCAGCAATAATAATAGTGTTATGTTGAGAGGACAAACTGAGGTGGTAGGTTATACAAAGGACCACACTCATTAGGATTTATTCACCAAAATATGCTTTAGTGAGAGTTTACTTTCAAAATACTATGAAGAACCTATTACTTTTTTTTTTTTTTTTTTTTTTTGTCTCCCAAAAATATGATCCTTGATGGAGGGGAAAATATTTCTCTTTTCTTTTTGAGACAGAACTAGCAAACCACACTGCAGATTCACCTTTGGTCTCTACCTAAGTCCTCACTGATGCTACAAACTCTTTAGTGATTTTCTAGTTTCCCTTGCTTTTGACCAGGGTCTGTCATTAGTCACTGAACTCAGAAGGTGCACCTTGGGACAAGAAAGATCATGCTTCCTTTGACTGGATCAGTCTTTGTCACTGAAGACCCTTGAGAAAGACACCAAACATGATCTTGGCTGCTTCCCTGGCCCCTGGATTTTGCCAGATCTTTGGGCTTTAAGTGATCAAGAGAATTAACTTTCATTGTGGATTTGGAGAACATGACAGGCACTGACAGATGTGTAAACTGGAATTTTGCACAGATTTTTTTCTTAAAACAGGGTAATATAGAAAATTACCTGAGGCTGTTCTTCATTGTAAGGGCAGTGGTGGTCTCTAAGGATGAATTCTGGACACCTCACAGCTGCCAAGAGAAACAACTGGCCCCCAGGATGTGAAACGAGCAGCCTGTTTGCATTACTGCTGCCGTGGACCTTGGCAGAGGACAAATTGAGGCCTCTGAGCTTGAGTCACAGCCCCAGTGGCTTGGACCCCAGGAAGGCTGTAGATATACTGCCTGCAAATGCACTGTTCACTCCCCATTTGGGACTTGGAAGGATCCACCTTGCAAAGCCTTTAGGCTGGATCTGGCTCCCTAGCACCTGGCTGGGTTGCTGGATGAGGTGCCACTGCACAGTGATTAATTGAGAAGAGGGCTTTGGTTTGTTTAATAGGTAGTCTGAAAGAGCCCTGGTCCCCAAGGCACCAGGTGTCTCTCATCCTAGGACTCCCCTCTAGGTGGTTGATTTCCCACGACCGACCTTCTACCCCCTGCTCTCACTGCCCACTGTTAGGCTTCCTCTGGGAGGAGTGGTCAAAGAAGCAGTGCCTTTGGCCTGACAATTGATTCCGCCATTCGTCGGGCTGCCCGTAATGCTCAGTACATCACAGCCCATCCTCTTTCTGCCCCTGCCTCTCCATCAGTGTCTGCTCTTGCACATACACAAATACATATATCAAATATTTATATATATTTTGATATTATATATACTTAGATATATATATATATAAATATTTATTTATATATTGTACATTTAATATATATTTGAGGTATTACTGAGATCCTGTGGGGATTGCACCTAGCAGTATTTTTTTTATCAGCCTGTAGAACACAGAGCTCTACCGTACAGTCCCTAAGACAACCTGGAAGTCCATATGTATTTTCTTGAGATGTCAAATAAGAGATGTGGCTAATGAAACAGCTGAATGAGAACGCTAGAGCCAATATTTGAAATAAGGTGATAAAAAATCGAATCAAATTCCACCAAAGAATATGGAATCAGATGTTCTTACTGTATTGTTTATAAGCAAATAATAATTTAACTTTTGGGGGCAACACTTTAGGCTTTTTTTTTAAAGAGATTTCATAAACCCACTTGGTAAATTATCACTTTCATATAGTAATCAGTATCAGAGTTAGCTAAAGAGTTAATTGAATATCTGTTAGTCTTAGGAATCATTTAGAAAGTGTAAATACACTACAAAGCAGATTGGTTTTCTGTTATTTTGAACAATCAGCCTGCCTACTGCTCTTCCTAGTCAATGATCTATTTATTCAGTGTGGCTTCTCTTGAGACTGGTTTTTAGAAATAGAGAAATAAAATATGACCAAAGACAAATAAAATGTTAACTGCAAGAATAATTTAGGTCAGAATAACAGAAAGAATTTATTGCTAAGTCAAATAATGGGTAATATCCTGAAAGACATTTATTTCAAGTGCCCAATAGTTCACCTGCTATTAACAGAGACATAAATCCCAATAAATCCAGGTGAAGGTGTTAGATTATTCATTTCTTAGTACCTGCTCCTGTTACCTTTTCTCTCTAGTAGCTGTAAATCCTTCAAACAAGATTCATTGAACTATTCATTCATACATTAATTCATTTGACAACGCATGGAATGATTATCTTTATTTATAATTTTTATGTTTTTAATGCAGCAAAACTTACATAGATAAATGTATGCAAATGATAAAAAATGGCTCAGTGAATTATCATAAAATAAATGTACTCGTGCACCTATACCGACTCTGGTCAGGAAACAGAAAATTTTCAGCATCCCCAAATCCGCTGTGTGCATACTTTTAGTCACTATCTCCTCCCTAAAGGTGTTCTATCCTGACTTTTAACGCATTTTAGACTTTACATGAAATCATTCTGAGTGTGTTTTTCTGTGTGTGATTTATTACTCATTATTATCTTTAGAGATTTATACAAGTTGTATAAAGCAGTATATCATGGGTTTGTATTGCTGCATTATTTCATTGTCTGAATATACCACAATGTATTCAATTATTCCACAGTGAATATTTCCATTTTGAGGATACTAAGAATAATGCTACTTTGAATATTTTTCTATATATGTGTTTGGTGCACATACATGTGTATGCAATTCTCTTGAGTTTACACCTACAAAAAGTATAGTAAAATAGACATATCTTGAGCAAATAGCCTACTGAAATTGTATCTGTGCCTATACTTCATAATGACCACTAAGAACCAGATCACTCCCAGAAAATTCACCCATGATCTTTCCATATGCTAAAACTCTTTTTAGTAGTTTCTAGTAGTCTAGCATATCACTCTCATAATTTTTTAAACATATTTTCAGTTATTTTAAAGTCTCTATTTGATAATTCTATTTACCTGCAAGAGTCTAAATGTACAGTCTCTTGTCTTTACTTTTCTATAAATTCTTATATTCTCATATACATGGTTATTTTTGATTGAGAGCTAAGCATTACATATGGAAATGCTTAATAATAATTTGAGGCTGTCTTTTTCCAGAAATTATTAACTTTTGCTTCAGACAGGCAGCTTTGCTGTTGATACATTACTGTAACTTAACAAGAGTAAGATAATTTGTAACCAGGCTTCAAATCTCATGAGAGCTATTTATTTTCAGTTCACTCTTACTCCTAGGATATAGCCCTGCTATTTCCCAACCCCAAATTAGGGAGGTTTACTTGGCCTTCTTGTGTTTTGGAGGCCATGAATTAAAATGTCTCCATAAATGGTGACAATTTTGATAGATTCCCTGCTGGGCCCACCTCTTTGGACTTCTTACTCTTTTCTATCCTAGACCCTGAAAATTCCAATGCATTCTAATATGAAAAAAATTTTTTTTTATATACTTTTTACAATTGTTCTCTAAGGAACATTTGGTTTAAAGTAAACTGCATTTTCCAGAGGTCTAATTCCTTGAGTGCTTTATTTATTATTGTTATTTTTTTTAATGCAGGCTCTATATAAGGGTTTGCAGACATAATTTAACAAGAAAAAATTCCTGTCCTCAAGCCCCTTTCAGTGTGCTGGTAGACAGACATAGAGAAAATCATATGAACTCCTAATCTTCACACTACTCATAATTACTCTTATAATAGAGGTAAGTATTAGGGATAGTAGTGGCACAAATAAATAATAATTATGTCTGTGCCATGTGTCAGAAAGTTCTTTGCAGACTAAAAATTCTTGGGTTGGGAATTAAATAATAAAGGGTGTTCTCTTGTTAGACAGTATGGGATAAACAGAAGATATTGGAAAGAGTGCTTTATAAGTCAACCAGAAAGTAACTATTTAGTTGAGATATAGAGTGAGTAGGACTTTTCCTGGGGGTCAGGAAAGGAATGAGAGTAGAATATTTCAGGCAGAGGGAAAATACACAAAAATTTAGGCTGATTTCTAGGTCTTTCTTTCTCCCTTCTTTCTCCCATAGGACCCCCTCATCTACTTGAGGAGCTGTTTCCAAATATTTTATTTTCTTTATGGTCACTTAGAAGATTTAGGTTCCTGAAACTAAAACCAGAAAGAAATTTAAACCATGTCTATTTTTACTGAACCTAGCATCTATCTCTATCTCTATCTCTATCTCTATCTCTATCTCTATCTCTATCTCTATCTCTATCTCTATCTCTATCTCTATCTCTCTATCTCTCTCTATCTCTATCTCTATCTCTCTCTATCTCTATCTCTATCTATCTCTATCTCTATCTCTATCTCTATCTCTATCTCTCTATCTCTCTCTATCTCTATCTCTATCTCTCTCTATCTCTATCTCTATCTATCTCTATCTCTGTCTCTATCTCTGTCTGTCTATATCATCTATCTATCTATCTATCTATCTATCTATCTATCTATCTATCTATCTACAAAGCTTAGTCAGATCTAGAAATAAAAGCAGAAAACCCAGAGCACACAAGGACAGAACTTTGATCATCTGTTTCATATAACTGATTTCTAACTTATGTTGCATGATTGGACTGAATCTGTATAAACATCTGGTTCAACCTTTACAATAGTCAAGTTTTCTCTTTTGGCTTGACTTATTTTTACTGAACTTGGCCTTCATAATGGGCTCATCAGTTTAGCTTGCAGACATATCCTGTGTAGATTATTTTTTTCAAACATCGTGGCATAATTCAGGAGCTAGTTTATGAGAAACAGACTAATAACCCAGGGCACATCAGGACAAGGCTTTTTTCTGCTTACATCTATGGATTTTTTTCTTCAGCTTTTCTGGAATTTTACTCGAGACAATAGATGGAGGATTTCCAAGAAGTTGTTATGTCTTGCTGTTACTGTGTGAATAAGGATTTCATTAAAAAAGATTAGTCAAAGAAAATATACAGACAGTGATTGCAGGCGAAACAATTTGTTACTTTAGCAGTCTATTTGTATCAGAAATCTTCTTGCGTAAACTAGAATGAAAATTTGGTTCTTATGTGCTCTTTCTTTTCTTTTTATGTTTGCCCTATTCTGCTTCTTGGTTCTTTCTCCAGGGAAGAACTATTCTCAATCATATTAATTAATGTCTGGGCTCTTAACAAGCCATAAACTTTAGTTATATCTTCAGGGTGCTTTTTACTACAATTGATCTGATGCAAAATTCATTCAAAGCATGGTTAATTATTACAAAAATGAAAACAAAAACAAAAACAAAATAATTATTCTTTCATCTGCCTGAATTTGTAGATGAAAGGTTTTGGGAGGTTTTGTTTGTTTGTTTGTTTTGGCGGAAGTGGTGTGGCCTCTGGGAGAATTCATGAGAGTGAGTTAGGATTTCAGGCTAGGACAAAAAAGGAGGGGCTGACAGACTGGATTCAATGGCTGTTTTGTTATTCTCGCAAGCTTATCCTCCCATAGGATTACATTTTCTTTTGATGCATTGTTTTTCAAGGCCAAAGAATATTTTTCTTTTCCATTTTTAGTATGATAACTGGGAATTATTTTACTCCTACACAATTCTCAAGGAAATCATAGCTAAACTTCTTTCATGGTTGAAAAATTTGCTCTCTCTTCCACAAGATAAGTCCAATAATGCTTTTTTCATGGCTTGTCAGCCAAAAATTTATCACCAATAACATAGTATTATATAAGTATATAGAGAAAGAGCTATGTCTTATTTATCAGTTTATGCTCAGCATCTGTTGAGCTTAAGGTAGAGCAAGTGGAAATAAAAACAGGGTTTATTGAAAGCCAACTTTGTTATATGCTTTATATAAAGTTATCTTATTTAATACTGATAATTACCCTTGAGAAGAAGGTGCTCTCAACAGTTTAAAGTGGAGAACAGAGTCTGGCATGTGACATGTAAACAATACACCTTTGTTTTTTAGAGTTGATTGAAAGAGTTTCATGATATGCAGTTTTTGTTTAACTGTCTGAGATAAGTCACTAAGCATTTTTATATCTTGGAGGCACTTCTTTCTTGGGATTTGGTAGAATTTTCTAGGCTGAAAGAAAGACTAGAAAATCTGACTTTCCAACTATATTGATTATCTTAGTAAAGAAAACAGGAAACGTTACTTGCTTCTCAAAACTGAATATCTACTTTAGGAACGAGAACCTTTTAAATTTCATGTGCAAATGGGTGAAGTCATATCGAGCGCATTTAATATGTTAGCAATTTTAAATCTTGAGGGTGTTTGGGGGCAAATAATAATATGTGTTCTACAATGTCAGTGTAATGAATTAAAATTAAAGTATTTTCTATTTCTTTTACTTTTTTATTATTTCACTTTATAAGAGCATTTGCTTATATATTTTACTGTGGGGAAGATGGGCCTTTAAGATGCTGCAATGCTTCCATCTGAACTTTAGGTCCCTGTTATTTCTGAGACAGAACAGATTGCTGTTTACCAATTTGACTGACTCTTGTTATTTTATGCCCATTCTCAGGTATACAGGTCAATGATTCTCTTTGTCTTGAACCGGTTCTTAGAAGAAAAATTCACAAGCCTGTTAAGAAAAGGGAAAGAACAATATTTCTTAGGCATCTACTTACAGTAGAAATAGTGTTGCCAAATTTGGCAAATGAAAACACAGGAAATCTAGTCAAATTTGAACTTCAGATACACAAATATTGTGTAGGACAAACATTAAAAACTATTCATTGCTTATTTGTCAACCTCAGTCAAGCACTGTGCCACACTTTAAAATTTTATCTATTTTCAAACTAATGTCAGTCCTCTGTAAAAATAGAAGTTTCTATAACACTTCTTTACACATAGGAAAACTAAGGTTAGCCCGTGTGAAGGTTCCTGTTGGTAACACTGCAGCTGCGATTTTAAAGCCCACATGTGTCTGATACTAATGTCTACTCACTTTTTCATTCCCTATGCTGACTCTGAGGATGTTTCCAAAGAATTTCAAAAAAGACAAGCAAAATACTCCAATACATAACAAAAAATAGCAAAAGAACTCAGCTCTTTAGAATAAAATTGATTTTGTTTCATTCTTTCAATTAGCTCTTACTATTCAGAATTTATAAAAAGAGAAATTGATACATTACAAGTTCAAGATATACGCCATCACATCTCCTACCCCAAATGCTGCTTGAAAGCCTGAACCTTAAATTTTTTATTATTGTTCAGGACAAAAGCAATCTCCTTATAGAGTCTTTGACTAGATCTCCTCCCATGTTTGAAAGTTTAGATGCTTTGATTCTCAGAATTTGATACTTAGACTTTATCTTTAAATTTTTATAGAGAATTTGTTCTCTTCATTTTAAGAGGAAATTAAAAGAAAACTTTAAATGGAAGATAACTGTCTTCAGAAAATAGAATACTTAATGTCCATTTTACACTTCATTTATTTTTAATTCTCTTTAAAATTTAGAGGTGCTATCAGTGATACAGGATTAGGAAGCCAATACAAAATGGTTATTTAAAATTAAGGTTCTTAGTAAATACATAATATTCTGTTATTCTACACTGTACTATATGTGTTATAAAGTATTTTTGGTAGTAATAGGATCTTGAGACAAAATATTTTGCTTGAGATGAAGTATTGACTGTTGAGAGCTGTATGTTTTCACTCATATGTGGGATATGAAACGGAAAGCAACAAACGAAACAGGCAAACAAACAGAAGTTCACAGACACAGACAAAAGTTTAGTGGTTACCAAATAGAAAGTGAGTAGATAAGGGTAAAGGGGGTCAAATATATGGTAATGAAAGGAGATTTGTCTTTGGGTCATGAACACACAATGCAATATACAGATGATGTATTATGAAATTGTACACTGGAAACCTATATAATTTCATTAACCGATGTCATCCAAGTAAATTTTATAAAAAAATTAAAAAATAAAAAATAAAATAAAGTTTCACCACTAAAAAAGTATTGGCTAAATCAACCCTTGATCATTTCAGGAAATGTTAGAAATTAATTTAATGTATGAATGAATGCAGAAAGCTTATGAAGAAAATTCCACTGTAACGTCAGTTTTGGCTTCCTGGTGACCCAGCGTATGAAGCTTTTTTTTTTTTTTACTATCCACTTAATCCAAATAATGGCTATTCTTTCACTGAAAATGCTGTGCTTTGACATCTGTTTTCAATATGTTTCTGTTTGTTCTAAAGTCTCATATGTACTCTGCAGATCTTCAGTCTGACCTAGGATGACACTATCTATCCATTTAAAGTTCTTGTCATACAATTAAATTTTAGGGTTTCTTTCTTTCAGCCTTATGCGATTGGTCCAAATCTTTCTTCATAATTCATTTGTTTTATATATATCTCTTTTCTCTATTTTAGAAGTAATTAAATTTATTATTTAAAATTTGTATCTGATAGAATAAACATCTTGAACATGCTCTTATAAGGCTAGTGCATATCTCTTAAAGTATTTTCTTGTACTGAATGTGGATTGTTTTTATTGGAGTAACATCTGACTATTTAATTTTTTTGTTCTTTTTCTTGTTTTAATTTTAGACATTTAAAAAATTCATTCACTTTGAGAAGATATTTTATTAACTTTTTTCTATAAATATTTTAAAGTTTATTAAATGTTTCCATTATTTTATTTATAATTAAAAAATAAACTTCTAATTGGAATTAATTTTATACTTTCAGAAAAGTTGCACATGTATAATATAAGGAACTCATGAACATCATGTACTCACTCAGATTCATTAATTCTTACTGTTTTTTCTCTCTCTCTTCCTTCTCTCCTTCTTTCTCTCTCTCTTCCTCATGTGTAGGTTTCTATCATTTATCTATTTATTTAAAATTTACAATGTGTGTGTGCATATTGGGGGGATGGCGTTCCACACTAAGAAGCAATGCTCATCATTCCAGCTGACAGTCCTATAATTTAACTCAATACTGACATTATTTTTACCCAAAGACAGTGTCAGATCCCATAGGTTAAGGGCTTAGTCCCACAAGACACCCTGCCCCCTTCAGATGCCAATTTCAAGTTCTTGTCGCCTTTTGCTTCTGACTAAAGGTTATAAGCTTGGAGATTCCAATAACCCACTCCTTGGGTTTAATTAATTTGCTAGAGTGACTCACAGAACTCAGAAATATTTTATTCACTAGGTTATCATTTTATTTTAAAAGAAGGTAACTCAGAAATAGATACATAGGGCAAGGTATGGGGAAAGGTCATGGAGCTTCCATACTCTCTAAGTGTGCCATTATCCCCAATTTTCTTGTGTTTATAAATCTGGAAGTTCAGATAATCTCATCCTTTGGGTCTTTATGGAGGCTTATTACAATGCATGATGGACTAAATCATTAATCTCTCTTCCTTTCTAGGAGGTTAGGTGTTGGGGAAACTGAAAATTTCAACCCTCTATTCAAGTAGTCGGCTCTCTGGCAACAAGCCCCCATTCCTTGGTGCTTTCCCTGTTACCTTCTTAAAATTATACTACTTTCATCTTTCAGGAAATTCCAAACGTTTTAGGGCCTCTGTGCCAGAAATGGGGATGAAGACTAATACATATTTCTTATTAAAATCAAAATCATGGGTATATCTATCTTAATCATCACCTACTTTTATTTTTTGCATTTTTCTGAGAATAAAAATAAGGTTTCTAAAATTAAATAACTTGCTATGTTATATTTTCTCTTATTTTTTCACAATTTCATTTGTTTTTGTTCTTTGATATTTTTATCAACCACATGTTGTTCTTACTCTTTATAATCCATTTAAACATTCATGAGAAAATAGCTTTTCAGAGTTAGTGTATGCCGATAAACAGAGTATGTAGATATCTTTTGTTCCACTTTGTGTTGGTCAAATCTGTACAATGGATTATGTTGTATAGTTTTATCTATCTTTAGTTTCCAAAAGGCTTCTATAAAATAAAGTTCTCTAAATTTTAAGTTGCGTTATTTCATTCCATTGTTAGGACTTCTGACATTGATGCAACAAGGAACTTGTAATACTATAATTCTCAGCAAGCTATGCTACTACAACTCTTCCTGTTCTGTTCCTATGAGAACACTTTATCTTGGGAGATGACACTTTTCAGATTGAAATACACCACAGTTGACCTCCAAAATTTCTTCCCTAATTGTTTTTCTGAGTGCTGATGTTTCCAAATCAATAAAGAAAGGGATTGATGATAGAGGAACTCTACTCTGGCTGCTACGAAAAGTAATATTTAATGTTTTGGTGGGTACCTTTCTAAGAATGTGAAGAAGAATTTTTTCTTATTTTGAGATGCACAGGTGACAAAGCATAGATGTTGTATTCATTTACCTTTCAATATAGTTTCATAAACTTTGAATTTAGTGGCAATAAATCCAAAATTTTTAGATAATAAATTTTTAGTTCTATCTCACAACATCAGAACTAGTGCTGCTATTTCTGGGTTGAACTATTCATGGCTCATAATATTTTAAAAATTTTAAATTATTGACCAAGCAACCATTATCAATTTAATAGTTACATTCAAGGCACAATTTATTTGTTCTGTTTCTAGTCTAAAATTTATTTGGTTCATGTAAGGTACAAGATATTTAATAGACATTGATATGTGATAGCTATTACCCATTCATTATCGCATCCATTTATTTTGAAGAATTAAAGAAATAAAATTTGAGTATTAACTTTTTAAACATAAGATTAGATTCAAATCTTGAATCTAATTTTGATGGTTTAGTAACCATTAACAGGTTTTTTAAAACTTTCCTAAGACAAATTAACTAGCTCTAAATTTGGTGTACTACATATTTTAAAAGTAGCTATGAGGATTAAAATGACATTGAAATATAAATTCCATGACGTTGTATGTGGCTCACAATAAGTGCTCCATTTATGAAAGTTACTGTTGTTTTTTGTATAACAGAGCTAGATGGCATTGTTTACTGACAGCAACTACCTCAGTTAGCAGTGAAGCCTCTATAGTATGCAAACCTAACCCATGAAGGAACATTGTAAAAATGTGATGAGTCCTAATATTTTATAGTAAGTTATTTTTGCAGTTTACTATATGGATCTAGTGAAAGGTATTATGTAGTCCAGGTCTAGGTTATGCATATTAATAAGTAATATAGTATGCTGGCTGCATTTATTCTGACACACTCATCTCTCACAATAGCAGGGCCACTCATCTTTGAATTGTTCCAGTCTGTAGGGTTAATTCCAATCTTATATGACAACAACTTTAACAACTATATTAACCTCCACTATTGGATGCATCATAAAGCCACCTTTTACACCTGCCATAGTTCCAACTTGGGTTCCAGCCTTGCTCTGTGCCCTGGGTCACATAAATGACTGGGCTTTTATCTTTTAAACTCTGCTTATGCGCTTCTCTTGGAAATGCGAGTATATCCAATTTCCAAAAGAAAGTCAGTGCTAATGGCATGAGTCCTGGCATCTGCTTGATCTGCTCTTGTATTCTTTAGCTTTGATGCTTCTACATGCACATGCCTATTACTGCATTGTTAACTACCTGACTTTATGTGAGATTTTCTGATGCTCACTGCACCTCATAATCTCTGGTGAACATACTTCTTCCTGCCAGAGTGGGACTCCTCTCAACATCTGTAGAGTATTTCCTTAAAATCGGCCCCTTTCCAATGGGTTGGGCCAGTCTGGGTGCTGGCTTCTCTCAGACTGCCTCTTGCTGTGACACTTAACTGGGCTGTACTTAGACAAGCTCCAAGGTATGACTAATCCATTTTTAGTATTCAGACAATGGAAAATTGTCTTTAGGTTATTGCAGATTATATTGGGGCTAAGCATTTATTCTTATTCAATTAGTTTATTTGAAGAAGTACAATGCTTATTTTTCTTAAATACTATTTCATATGAAATTTTATTTTCTTAAAGGGAATAAAAAAATCATTTCATTTTTTTGTTGCTCATATTCACAATGGAAAGACAAATTAAATTCTATAATAGAAATAAATAAAAACTGTTTAATGGCTTGTCAGTTTGAACAATGACATGGCAAATGTAAAATTAAATTTTAATGTATTTTTGAAATATGAGGAAAGGATCACCATATAAAAAGCTATATTATGAGCCCAGAAAGCATTAACCATTTTTATAAGAATATTAATAATTTACCATTACAAAAAGGTAAAACAAAAAATCATTGCAAATACTTTGAAGCAAATATTTAAAAAATAAGTCAATGATTTGTAAGTAGGTTGTTGCATAGGTCTTGTAATTTTATTTAAAAATATGTTCTAATTTTAAAGGCAGTTAGTGTCTACAGACTATTTTTAAAAGATAAAAGAATTTGGTAAAAGTAACTAACTCTATATTTTTGGCAATAAGTGACATTCATTTTAAAAGCCTAAAGGTCTGCACATTCCTTATTTCTCTTCTCCAGTCTTCATCCCAATGAGAGTGAAATGTGACTACTGATGTGTTTATTTTCCTAGACAGAACATGTGGTACAGCAAGGACACTCAAGTACTTCATAAACAAATAAATATGGTGTCTACTTTGTTATGTAAAATGCATCCATGCCCTTTGTCTATGAACACTCAAATTCCTGTTCTTGCCAGGGGTGGTGATGGGGGAATTACCAAGCATTTTTGCAAACCTCAACTGTGTAAATGTTTTTAGACAGTTACCACATAAACCCAATAATTATTTTGCAAGAGAAATTCTGAATTATGTGCCTTCGGGGTAAAATGAATATTGATACTAGAATTTGATACTGATTAATGAAATCCCTGTTTTATATGATACCAGATGGAGACCATATTTCTAGGGTAAACTCTTCAAAAATCTTCAAAATCGCTATATTATTTTCTCTAATTTGAATAGACAGATATATTAACTAGGTTTTTTCAGTTTTAATTTTTTAGGAGACTGAATGACTTGCTGTGGTTACAATGTTATTAATCATCTTTTTAAAAAGGTATATCATACTTTCTTGAATTCCTCAAACCCTTATATTTTTCTAGAACAAAACAATAGCTCTCTGTGGCAGCCACTTTCAGCCAGGTTGGAGTAATTGGTATCACCCATCCTTGTCTTCCTGTCATAAACAACTAGAAAACTGACCAAAATATATAAACTACCTATTGTCAGATATGGGACACCAGACAGTTCCATTTGAGAAGGTTGAGGTCAGGCAGAATATTGAAGAGAAAGGAACTATAACGAGAAAACGTTTCAAATTACCAAACTGCACATCTGTAGACTGAAATCTCACAAAGCCATACAAAAGGTGTAAGTTGAAACATTCCTAGGACTTACATAAGGTTGAAAGTGCTTGAGTTCCAACTAGCCAGAGTAGTGATTGCTCACTGAACATATGGGACATTCAGTAGACAACAGGTCACACCTTGGTCAGAGGACCAAACTACCTCTAGAGTAAAGGTTACTCTTACCTTATTATAGCCAATATTAAAAGCTAACTACCAAGATCAAATATAACGCTCTTTAAAAAGGCAAATTCTAAACACTTAACAACATAATATTCACAATTTCTGTATCCAAGGAAAATTTATAGACATGCAAAGAAGCAGGAAACAGTGTCCATTAACCAAGAGGAAAACAAGCCAATAAAAACAGACCTGAAAATTACAGAGAAAATGGAATTAGCATTAAAACAGCTATTATAATTAAATATAAGTACATAAAGCTAAACTTAAACATAATGAAGTGAGAAATTAAAAATATGAAAAATCCCCAATTGGAATTTATGGACATGAAAAATGTAATATTTAAAATAAATAATTCACTG
The DNA here is from genome assembly GCA_030015415.1 of Cynopterus sphinx. Classification (NCBI taxonomy): domain Eukaryota; kingdom Metazoa; phylum Chordata; class Mammalia; order Chiroptera; family Pteropodidae; genus Cynopterus; species Cynopterus sphinx. Next base: position 64,425,158 of record CM057387.1, on the reverse strand, counting down.
GATGGTCTTAAAAGAAGATTAGATAGTAAGGAAAAAAATCAGTCAGTTTGAAGACACTAACCAGAATATGCAAAGTAAAGCACAGGAGAACAAAAGAATAAAAAATGGAGCTCAATGATGTATAGGGAGGTGTGAAAGAAGCCCAAATACACATAATTGTAATTGCAGAAAAAGCTCTAAATTTTTTAAAAATAATGACTTACAACTGTTCTCAAAACAACAAAACTATTGTGATGGAGAATAGATAAGGGGTTTCTAGTAATTAGAGATTCCTGTGCGTGCGTGTGTGTGTGTGTGTGTGTGTTGTGTGTGTGTGTTAGCCAAGATTCTCCAGAGAAATAGAACTGAAAGGAAATAGATATATTGAAGGAATTAACTCATGACTATGAAGAATGTCAAGTCTCAGGATCTGCAGAGTGAGTTGGCAAGCTGGAGAATTAGGAAAGTCAATGGTAGAGCTCCAATCTGAAGATTGGAGCAGGTTTGAGACCCCAGAAGAGCTGGTGTTTCAGTTTGAGTGCAACATCAGGAAAAAGCTGATGTCTCAGTTCAAAGGCCATTAGGCAGGAGAAAGTTTTCTCTTACTAAAAGGAAGATCAAACTTATTGCCCTATTCAGGCCTTAACTGATAGAATTTGGCCCACCCACATTAGAAAGAAAATCTGCTTTACTCAGTCTATTAATTTAAATGTTAATCTACTCCAAAAACACTTCCACAGAAACACCTAGAAAAATTTTGACTAAACATCTAGCATGTTATGACCCAGTCAAGTTTACACATAAGATTAACCACCACAGATGTATCTATAAATTGGTAGCATGGGGATTCACTGTGTTCTGATTATGGAGGTGGTTTACAAAATACATACATGTGTTAAAAGCTAAAGAGCTATACACAAAAATTAAAATAGAGTCAATTCTACTATATGATAATTTAAAAAGTAAAAGTAAAAAATATATTGAATAAAATAAAGGTAATAATATACTGGAGTTTGTAATGTATGTAGAAGTAAAACATATCACAATAAGAGCACAAAATTTGGAAGAAGGTAAAGTGTATTAATTATACATTATACATGAAGTGGCATATTTAAAGATATATTGTGATAACTTATGGATGCTACTGTAAACTCCAGAGTAACCGGCAAAAAAATAAAAATAAAAATAAATAAATAAACAAAGTCATATTGATCCAGCAGGAGAAGAGGGTGAGAGTGGGGGAAAGAAACAAAGAACAGGTGGGACAAATTTTGAAATAGTAGTTTGCTTTACTTATGTACAACCACATCAATAACTACAGTGAATGTAAATAAACTAAATCCTCCAATAAGTTAAGAAAATTGAACTTTATGCTATCTACAAAAAAAATACTTTAAACAAGTTCACAAATAGGTTAAAAGTAAGAAGATAAAAAATTATATAATTTCAAAATACTATTCATAATACAGTGACTGGTAAATAAATTACATATCAGGAAAAAATATTTTCAAATAAAATGCCAAAGTATAAAAATGATAAAAAGGAACAATTTATTAAGAAGACACAATAATCCTAAATAAGCAAGCACCCATAACAAGCTTCTAAAGTATGAAACAGCTTATAAAGTATGGAAGCACCAAAAAGAAAAATAGATGGAACTACAATTGTATATGAAGATTTAACCAATCCTCCTCAACAACTTAGTTTCTGAGTTGACAGAAAATCAGTAAGGGTATAGGATACTTAAACAACATTACTGATGTGACCTAACTGATATTTATTGAACAATACAAGAACAGAAAACACATTCTTTTCAAGAGACACAGAACATTAAGAAAACTAGCCTCCTTTCAGGGCAATAAAAACAATCAATAAAATTACAAGGATTTAAATTATACAGAGTATATACTCCAACCACAAGAAAATTAAATTAGAAATGAAAAACAGAAAGCTCTCTAGAAAACCACAAAATATTTGGAAATTAAAAAAACATTCTTCTATATAACCTATGGGTGGAAGAAAACAAGAAAAATGAGAAAATATTTTGAATTGAATGGGATTAAATCACAGCACGACAAAATAATTAGGGTCAAGTGAAGTTCAATTAGTGCTTTGAAGGTAATTTATAACTTGGGTATATACACAATCAACTCTTGAACTATATGCTTAAAATTAAGTGGGTTTTATTTTTTGTAAAACATGCCTAAGTTTCTTAGAAAATAAATCTATTATATTTTGGGGGAAAATGCTCGTTCTACCAACTTGAGGGCCCAAGAATATTTTCATGAATCTCACACTTTTGCTGACTATGTATAGGATTGTTCATTATGCATACAGGAATGATAACAGCATTTGTTGAGTGCCTACTGTCTTATAAACACTGTGCCACTTGTCAAGGATGCCAATATTATTAAGATTGCTGTCTGTTGTCTTTCTGTCTGACATGCTGCCTTGCAGGCCTGGAGCTGTGCTTCTCTATACAATGCCAGATGGAACCCAAGCCCAAACTGTGTACTGCTTGAGAGCAATGTCATTTATAAACAAAATTGTGCATGAGTGCTTAGGCAAACGCTCGTGATCACAACAATTAAAAGTCTGCAAGTGCATATTCACCTGTGCTCTTTTCCAATTTTTATTCATTCTAAGATTCTTTGGGGATCCTGACAATAAACACATACCCTTTGTTTGGTCATCCATATAGAAAATTTAGATTTTAATGATTTTGAAATGATCTCTGTCTTCAAGGAAAATACTTTGAGCTTACAGATCTTATTCCCCAGTAAACTGATTCTAAGTCTGGGTTTCTGTGAGATGACCATAATGATCAACTTTGCTAGAAACACAGATGACCATAAACATTTTTCCCACTCTTAATGATTTACAAAAACTAGACATGTAAATTTACTCATGGTTAATATCAGAGACTAGTCAGAGAGACGTGTTTTCAATGCCAATTTGATTGACCTGTTTTCATACTTAATCAATTAAATTACTGTTTTTATATTTAAAGTCGTTTCTTTTTGCAGTGAGAGGTTTCTAAATATGTCAATTGAATTTTATCATATACACAGTGATAAATAAAATGAATATGGATTAAAATGAGAGTTGGAGATAAATATGCAAATTTAGTGAGCTGTTTCTTTTTATATGGATCAGAAAAAAAAGAAAATGTTAACACCTAGATAAAAGGGGTGAAAAACATTTATTTAAAAAATTAACACATTTTCAAACACTTATCTGAGGCTGAAATGTTCTTCAGTAATAACTTGTTTTAGTAGAAAAAAATGTTGGAGAGAAAAAAGGAAATGAATTTTAAGGAAATGATGTAAATCGTATACGTACCTACCGAAGACATTTCTATGTTTAGGAGATTTGAAAAAAAATATGAAGGATGTGACGAATGCAACTAGCAGACAAGACACTACACTTATCTTGTTCTCTTTTTCTTAACTTCCTATAATCCATGATAATTTTTAGAAAATCTGTAACAACAAAAAGTATATTAAAGAAAAAAATGTTAACTACACTAATACATCAGCATGATGACATTTTTGTATTTCGATGCATGAACATCTATTATTAAATTAGTATTACAAATGTGCTATGACCAGAATATGGACAATATTCTGTCAAAAATAAATTTTAACTGAATACATTTGAAAATTTAATTGGCTTTATTAAGTGATTATGGAATTGGGCAACAACTTATTTAGAAACTGGAAGGGCACTCTGAGGGGTTGTACAGAATAGAATGTTTTTATGGAAAGAAGGTTGGAGCAAGGGAGCAATTAGCAAAAGAAAAGAGGATTATTTTTAGGCCATGACATCTTTCTTTTGCGGGGAGGGCAGGGAAGAGAAGGCAAAGGTTTTAATATGCACATTTCCTGTTATTTCTCTGAGGGGCTGGAGAAGGCCCATGTGACTGATGATCTTACTGGTGCTTGACCAGAAAATTTCAGACTTGTTGATTAAGATTATATTTCTAGTGAAGGTGGAAACTGCTTTTAGGTCAGGTAGTAAATCTAGATATAATATAACAGGTTTTAGCACAAATTATACCATTTGGACCTGTGTTTTTTTTTGTTGTTTGTTTGTTTGTTTGTTTGTTTTAACAATCCTATCATATGAATAAACATTGTTTTTTTAAAAAATATTTTCTTACATTTACTATACAAATTACTGTGATATATCTAAAATAAATAATACTGTAACAAACATCTTTGTATATAAAACCTGTGTGTGAATCTGATCATTTCCTTAGAAGTATCTTTTAAAGGAGAGAAGAGTTAGTAAAAGAGAACCATTATTTTAAAAGCTTTTCAATTTATTTCCAATTTTTTCCAGCTTTAACAATTTATAACGTTGTCAGTAATATATAAGCATGCATATCTTGCCAGGTTCTTGCTAATAATATGCACTAACATTTTTTCATATCTTGCTCATTTAAAACCTAATTAATATGTAGGTTTTTATTAGTTCAATTAACCGTGAAGATAATTGTTTTTTCACGTTATGCCATTTGTAGGTCTTACTTTAAAAATCATCTATTTCAGTTCTGTCTTATAAAAAATAAAAAAATAGCCACATATTTAATGTTAAATGTTCTAGCAGTCCCATTAAAAACAGCATAAAAATTTGGGAAATTAACTTTAGTAATTTAGTTTATTTAGCACAATTACTATTTCAACATAAAATTAATATAGAATCATTAATGAAAAATATTATGCAAAGTCTTTGAAGTCTGGTGTGGGTTTAACACAACACATCTCAATTAGAAATGGTCACATTAGAAGTGCTCAATAATGACACTTGGCTAGGGAACACCTATTGGACAGGGCAGCCTTTGAGAATGATCTATTCTTTTCTGAGAGTTTCTATCTGTGGTGTACTTCTGAGACAACAAAATTGATTTAGATCTGTCAAAAGAGTGACCAGAAAACGGAGTCAGTATCTATTTGATGTGAGCCTAAGATTTCCTTATCTGATGATGCCTCTATTTTTGCAAATAAGTTAAGAACAGATTCTACTCTCAGCAGTACAATAACAGGTGATGAGGACCACCTACACAAGAAGTTGGAAATGGAATCAGTGCCATGGGAAGTTGAGCATGAGTTCAGCCAAAGGACACTAAGGTCCCTCAGAAAGAGATAACCCTTTATTGTCTTTAGTATATAGAACAATTCCACTCTCCCGAATCTTTAGCCCACTCTGCACTCCCTAATCATCCTGAATTATGGACTGTGGAGAGTTCTTGTCTAATATAATCCATTCTCTAACAAAACCCTTGAAAATTATGTATAAAAGTAACTTTTGATTGTTTTGAACCATATCTATGGTTAAAGATTCTTTATTTTTCATCCATCTTGTGACATTTTATTAAAATTTCTCTTGGTTTCTCTATATTTTTAAAAAAATAGTTAATAAAGTTATTTTTGTTGACTGCCTACATGTTATATCAGAAATATTTCTCTCTATATAATCTCTCTACATATGTAATTATATTTATATATTGATTTATATATACAATGTATGTAATATTCTTATTAGCTATATAATAATTATAATGCTTAAATCCTAATTATTAAAATGATAAACTACTGAAATAGCTCAGTGTATAAATTACATGAAAGATAACATCTTTTCTTAGCATGAACTACATTTTTTTTTAAATTGTGGCTTCTTGTAAGAGCTTGAGAAATATTTTCTGAATGAACAGAAGAAACACCTCCCTGAAGACAGCAACTTGAGTAGGGCTGAGGCAAGCTGAAGGCACTTGGTGTGCCTGCCCTATGCTGGCAGAGACACGAGGCATGAAAAAGAGATAGCTTGGATATATTTGCTGGTCCTTGAATCTTACAATTTTCTGGAGATGTCTGTCCCTGTTGCTTTCCCTCCTGATGTGACTGGGAAGAATCCCAGATTAGGTGTTTCTCAAATTAAAGATACAAAGAGGTCATAGAACCTTGTGAGACAGGATCTGTCTTTTGCTTGCTTGACCTTATAATATGGACTTCCAGTACTTGTCAAGTAACTGGAACAAGGAAAGAAAGTGTCTGAGAGATATTCAGGAAATATGTTTATTCCTCCAAAAGTGTCAAAATTTTGGTTTCCAAGTGGGTACTGAATTTCCCAGAAGGGGACAATGTACAGATGGCAGCAATCTATGAATAATGCATACATCAATCTAGCATCCTAGCAGTGGCTTTCACTGGTTCAGCATACTCTAGCAATCAGCCATAACACAGCAGGAAGACTTGGCCTATGACACCTGGTTGTGAAAGTGACAGATGAGCAAGTGTTGAGGGACTGTATTCTCTTTCATAGATATCCTGAACTCTCCTAATAATCTGATCCATGGCCTTTAAATCACCATGTTTGGGATGTAATCCCTGGAGCTTTCACAACATTGAGGTACATGATCTGTCAGTTTTCAATAGGAATTCTGATCCCCACTCAAATCTCTGCCCTGCTATCCTATTCCCCTAGAAGTCCGACCTTTTATTCTTTTCTGAGAGTCCACATATCACATGTCTCTTTGCATCAAAGTCATTTATTGAGAAATAGGGAGAGAGATAAAAAATAGTTTCTGATGGCTGTGTGTCTAGATTGTCTTGTTTTATAATTAAATTTTCTAAAATAATATTGATTCCCTGTAGACAAAAGGAGGAGCCTCCCTCACAGAAAAAACAAACAAACAAAATCAAACAAACAAAAAACAGTAGGAAATAGATCAATGTCCCAAGCAGTAGAGCTGGAGCTGAGCCATGAAAGATCCATACTAAAAATAATAGCCCCAATATTATTCAGCCTTAAAAAGAAATGAAATTCTGATACATGCTACAACACGGATGAATATTGCAGACATTATGCTAAGTGAAATGAACTAGACACAAAATAGAAAATATTGTATGATTCCACTTATATGAGGTAACTAGAATAGGCAAGTTCATAGAGACAAAAAGTAGGATAGATGTTACCAGGGGCTGAAGGGAGGGAGAATGGAGAGTTATTGTTTTATGGGTACAGAGTTTCAATATGCTTTGACAAAAGTTCTGGAAATGGATAGCAGTAATAGGTGCATAACAATCTGAATATAGTTAATGCCACTGAACTGTACACTTAAAAATAGTTAAAATGGTAAATTTTATGTTATACATATTTTTTGACAATAAAAGAAAAGCTAGTCCTCCAATATCTGAAAAACGCTGAAGCACTTCCTGCCTTAAGAGTTCTAGACCCTTACTGCTGAGTTATGGAATCCTTGCAAAGTTCTAAAAGATGGAGGAGACAAGAGGGTGGAGAGTCTATAGTCCTTCCTCCTGCCATCCAGCCAAAATACTACTCTTGTTGGCCTTCTAGATTTTCCCAGTCTTTTCTGGGCTCTCCTATCTTCTAATTTTATCCTTTCATTGTATCACATGTTTATCTTAGTGCAATTTTCTATTTATTCCACCTGTATCCCAGATATCACCTTGGTCTCTCTTGGAGGTTACCACTTGGAGATCTTAGCTTGAACTTTACCAAGTCTACAGTTTCTAAAAGACTTAGTTCCCCCTAGAATTTGTGTTAATTTCCAGATATTTACACTTCAGCTTCTCCTTTGTCTTCAACTCCAGCTTCCCCACTAATGTGATTTTGCCTTAAATCAATCCAGACGAGACCCCCTTTGAATTTCCCCCACAAAAAAATTCTTATTGATGGAAAAGAATTGGTAAGAAATGTAACATTTACTGAAGCACCATGAGACTGAAAAAGAGACAAGTGCATAGAAAATACCATGGTAAACTAAATACTACTAGTCTTCTTTTCTTTTCTTCTCTTTCTCTCTATTTCTCTTTCTTCCTTCCTTCCTTCCTTCCTTCCTTCCTTCCTTCCTTTCTCTCTCTCTCTCTCTCTCTCTCTCTCTCTCTCTCTCCTTCCTTTCTCTCTCTCTTTTCCCCTTCCTTGCTTCCTCCCTCCCTCCCTCCCTCCCTCCCTCTCTCCCTCCCTCCCTCCCTCCCTCTCCCCACCCTCTCTCTCTCTCTCTGGTGAGGCAACCCTTGGGTGATCTCACAGATTGCAAAAACCTTGTCAGCTTACAATCCCTTTTTAAAAATTTTTTTTATGCCTACAGCACCTGGTCTTCCTAGGTGCTCTTCCATGCAAGTACTAACCAGGCCTGACCCTGCTTAGCTTCCAAGGTGAGACGGGATCGGGCTTGTTCAGGGTGGCGTGGCCATAGACTTTAGTATTTCTTATGTTGCAAAGTTTTTTGGGAAATATTGTGTTGCCGGGGGCCCTCGAATCCCATCCTTGCAGCTATGCAGAGCTTCATCTCACCCATCCTTTTCACATCTTCCTCCAAACTGATCTTGATAATGGCTCCCCCAAGTAACATGTCTATTTCTTTTTCATTGCTTGAACAGAGAAATTCAGCTCTCCCAAATTTCTACTCGATTTGCACTTCTAAAACCACCCTCTATTGAGAAAGTCTTTGCCTCTGCATATTTTTTTATTTGTATAAATTATTTTGTTACAATTTATTAAATATATACCACAAAATTCACTCTTTTAAAAAATGTACAATCCAGTGGTTTTTAGTATATTCGCAAAATTGCACAAATATCAATTCTTTTTGGCATAATCTAATCTCTTATAATACTATTTGGAATCATATATAGCAATATATATAATATATTTTGTGTTTCAAATTACATCTTTTGTAACTCTATGAAAACATCCAGATTTGTTCTGCTTTCTAACTTTTTACAGAAAGTCCTCTTGGTCTTTCTATATTATGAAAAATGATTAATTTTTGTTGATGGCTTTTATGTATTTGTTTTCTCTCTCTATGTTAACCAGCTCCCAGCTCCTCTCTTTGCCTGTCCTCCACATCAGCAGCTACTCCATAGTCTCCCATGATCTTGGGTCACATTCTTCAAGTCCACACTCCTCTTCTCAGTTCCTCCTTGACATTAGGAGTTCTCCATGTTCAGAGAAATCTCTTTATATATCCTTGAAACATCCTTTATTAAACTGGTTCGCCACTTGCCTAGAACTAAAAGTATCAGGAGTCACAGACATTAATACACCTTACAAACTTGGTACAAAGCTAAATTCCAGAAAAGAATTTCTAGGTGAGGAGAAGAAACTATAAAAATGGCCCATCAAATATATTTTTCCTAAAATGTGAATATCATAAAGAGAAGTCTCTGAAACTTGGGATTAAATGACTTTAAAGATAAAATGGCAACTAAATGCAGTTTGTGACTCTAGACCTGCACTGTACAATGAGGCATCAACTGGTCACATGTGGCTATTTAAACTGATATTAATTAAATTCAAAAGTTAAAAATTGAATTTCTCAGGTACAATAGCCATATTTCAAGCACTCAATATCTATTTGTGGCTAGTGTTTGCTATTTCGAACAGGGCAGGACTTTTTATATTCTTTGCACCTTTACACTTGGAGTGTGTAACTGTTTTGGGAGAATTCTTGGGCTTCAATGCCAGCTACTTAGTAAACACTTTAGTAACATACTATTGTAGTGAAAATCTCTAGCCCTCAAACATTTTTTCCTGTATCTGTTAAATGTGCAAATTCTACCCTTGTTAATATTTAAAATAATAAATGAGTTGGTGTTTATTTCAATTTTCAGTTGTTACAATACTTGTAAATGCAATTTTGAACACTTTTGAAAAAAAAAAACAACCCAGAAACTTTTGTTTTACACAATGAAAATTAATGGCTGTTAAGGAGAATTAATATCACTACAAATTCAATGGTGTTACTGGGATTTTGTAGTTGTGGTTACCAACAAAGGAAATTTTTAAATCGATGCATTAATTTTTAATATTTTAAATCCCTTTAAAATTCTTAAAACAGATGTATGTTTTAGAATGTCACTTTTTATGCAATGATCTTGTTTTAGCAAGAAAACCAAGGAGTGCACTTAACAAAAATGTGCAAAAATTCTTTGTTACAACAATGGTCTTTTCTATGATCTCTGTTTCTCATTAATAAACAGCATGTGCTCAATATTCGTTGTGCCTGGAAGACCATGGAAACATTGCATTATTAAAGAGCACAAATGCCTAATTTTGAAGAGTAATTATTTTGCTCTTATCATCTATATACATCAGAATGAAATCCAGTGCATATTCCTGCTTTTAGTAATAGCAAAGTCATTTATGTAATAAATATTATTTTTAAATGTTTGGAGGCACTGGAGAAAAAACTCAATTAAAAAGAAATCAAACCCACTGTTGATTTAGGTTTTAATTTGGGTTAATTCAGTTTTGAAGGCTATTGCTCTGTTGGGTTCTCTGGGATTTTCTAGGATAATGAACAAATATGTTATGAGAGGAGTGGAAGAGGTCACCAATGTTAGGGTGACATGTCATTCTGATAGAGCAGTCAACTAGTCTTGTCCTATCCCTGATTAAACAAACTTTGTAGAGAGTTCAAACTGTCACAAATTATAGATTTTAATTAAAATAATTTGATTGTTAATTTGAATAGAAATGTATTAATCTATATCTTGGGGTCAATCAACTTTATTTTTAATGTATAGATTTCAAAATAAGTATGGTTAGATTGGAGTATTGATTTTGAATTTTTTTCCTTGGACATCTATATAAACCTATCATACATCTGTTCAATAAATGTTGAATGAGTAGGTAAATTAGCAAATTTTTCAAATTTGCTTTTGGACATGAAAATATACTCAAACCTAATATGCCTCTCAGAGCAATTTCAGCAAAATACCACATGATGGGGTTGCTATTCTATAAACAAGTATTTTTTTAAACAAATGCTGTATTTCAGGTTAGGGCGAAATATTTTAGGGATAAGTAGAAAACAAAATTAGAATGTTCTTAAAAAATGCCTTCCTTTTTTGGGTTTTATACTGTATAATTGTTTTAAAGTTAATGCCTTAAAAATATATTAGAGAAGTAACTCTCAGATGTGAATCAGATCTGAGTTACCTAAGTAGTTAAAGGAACAGATCCTTTTGCCTCACTGTGGCCCTTCTGAATCAAAATTACTAGGGGTAGGTACAGGGATTCATACTCAACACAAACAATAAAACCCAGAACCACCTTAATTGATTCTCTTCCTCAGCTAGAACTGAGACTCTAAACTGGTAGAATATATTATTAAATTTATTAAATTTCTGCCTATTATGAGCAGTATGTTAGAAGGAAGCGGGAGAATCATTTAGTAGCAACAGACGTATCCAATAGAATGAGCAACAAAAAAAAGAAATAAAAGAAATACAATAATTCAGAAGTGGTACAACTGGGGCACCGTTTAGTGCATGCGCACCCACTCCTATAACTATGCAGTTCTTAAGATTATTATTTTTTAAATTAATTTATTCATTTATTTTATGGTTACGGTTAACAAAATCCATGTTTCAGCTATACATTTTAACAGTAAAGCATATATGTATGTGTGTGTATATATATGTGTAAAGCATATATATATATATATATATATATATATATATATATATTTACATTATGTGTTCATCTCCCATATTTAGATTTTTTTCTGTCATCACGTGTCTGACCCCTGTACCCAGTCTACCTCCCTCCTCCCCTCACCCCCTACCCTCTGGTAACCACTAATATATTGTCCATGTCCAAGAGTCTGTGTTTGTTTGATTTGTTCATTTGTTGCTTTTGGGTTTATATCCCACATATAGGTGATATCATGTGATTTTCAACTTTTTCTGTCTGGCTTATTTCGCTTAGCATAATTATCTCAAGGTCCATCTGTGATACATTTTCAAAGATTCCCATAAAAACAAAAACATCATCACCAAAACCAGAACAAAAAACTCCTTTAAACAGTCATCTCTTCTGTTCCTCAACATTGTAATTTACTATGCAGCTTCTACAATCTCCTATTTTTCAGTGGAATCTCAGGGACAAATTTGATCTGCTTTCTACTTTTGTTTATACACTTCTTAATACTAAGGGCGGGGTCTATATCTTACTTATCTATTTTTTCTTTTTGTATTGTGTGTTTTGCCAAAAATAGATATTTGATTTATTTGACCTCAAATTAAGTTCAAATACCTGAAAAATTCATTAGTATCTAATACTCCTGAAATGTCCAAGAATTGAGGCTTATTTTATTATTTCATTCTATTTTTTTATTATATGAAGAGGGAAGGAATTTATATAGAATGACTTCCCTAGATGTTGTCTAGTTAGAAGTCTTTCCTTTGTCTCAGTGACATGACTCTAAACCTTAACATTACTTGTCAGTCAAAACGAATAACCATTTTTGGAATACATCAAATAATTGCTTTAACTTATTAGGTTATGTAACAGTAATATAACATGTAGATTATATAACAGTAGATGAATATTTCTAAAAAGTGTCAGAGTAAATTGAATTTTAAAAAATAGAGTGATTTCTCAAATATATTAAAAGCTCTGAAAAATACATCAGACTTTAAGAGGAACTATGTTATAATGTTCCTCAAGATAAATTATCCTCCTAATTTTTGAGTAAAGAATTTTAGTGAAGAATCTGTACCTAGAGAGAGAAGATGATCTAATATTCATTTTCATAATGTTCTCTTTCCAATTTTGGTTCTACTAATAAAAAAATTGCATGGGAAATAAAAAAATTCAGCCAGATTAACTTAATTTAAAAACTAGTCAGTGTAAGATTTATGCATGATTCATATTTTGCTAAAAGACAGTTAATGATGGAAAAGACAGTGAACACTTGATGGAAGGACATCATTCTGTTGGTTTATGATTATTTTTTCCAGTTATACTGGTAACACATCCATTTTTAGGTAAAAAAGAATTTCAATTTATAAATTTAACTTCAATATTATGTTGTAGACCTATAATGTGATTTGTTTAAATATTTTATTTTATTATCTTTTATTAAATTCTATTTTATGATAGTTTGTCATGACCTTTATAAGCATAAGGCTAAAATAATAGTTGAGTTTTAATTTACTGTTTATAAAATCAACGGAGCTGAGAAGGGTTGCCTATCATTTATTTCACTAGCAATTTAATTAGAACTCAAAGAAATACTTGTGAGCAAATTTAGATGCATGTATTAGCTATGCCCTGTAACACTGAAAGGATCTACAAATGTGTTTAAAGATGACTATTTTTTTAATTGTAATCTAAATGTTTATAAAATACTAATAAGGCATCCCTTGTTGAACTATTTGCAGTATTGCAAACAGTACTGTGTTTTCCTTCTGTTATTTGTAAAAGTGGCATTTCAAGCATTGTGATGCTCTGTTTAGAATTATTTCCTTCCTAACTGAACCCATCTATTAGAACTCTTCCCCCACCCCACCCCACCCCACCCCACTCCACCTTACCCCACCCACTCCTGACCTGTGGATGTTGCCGTTTTCCCTTAAGAACTGGATCTCTGAGCGCGGGGAGTCTCCTCCCACACGCTTGTAGTGTGCGCCCAGGCCTTGGCACACCCTGCGTATGGCCGATGACTGGAAGCAGTCATCACCTTATGCAGTCTGATTTGAAGGGTTTGTGAAGGCTACTTCCCACCGAATAGTTTAGTGTTCTACTGCTTGTATTTAAAATTTTAGTGTTTACTGGGTGCAGGACACTGTGCTAGTGTGGGTGGGTAGAATAGTTAAAAAAAAAAAAAAGAAAACAAGAAAACTTTTAAAGAGATTAAATTTAAAAAGAATTATGACCTAACAATTTTCATAAAGTTAACTTTTCCTAAGCATTTTTCTTTTCTTTTTTCTTTTTTGGAAGAAACCATAATTATTGAAGAAAATACCTGAGTAGAAGTTTGGAATAGAAGCTGAGATCCTCAAACAAATATGAGCCAATAAATAAACTAACCAAAATTTTAACAGTTTTATCTTAGAGATATATTAGAATTTGAATATGGATGAAGAGAACACCAAAACAGCATAGCATCACAGTGCTTGGCTCAAACATTTTACTCTAAATTTTAATTGAAATTGTTTGTATCTCTGGGACAATTAAACACAATTAAAAAACCCTCACTCTCACTATTCAAAGCTGCTCTACATTCTTTTTTTTTTTTTTTGCAAGCTTTACACATTTGCAGATGGCATGTAAATTAAACAATGAAGATTTTCTATGATGCACAAATTATGAAATGAATTGTCATAGTAGAAAGAGTACTCAGAACAGGTCAGGTAATCTGGAGTGTATAAACCTGCTGAGAATTCACAGAAAAGTTGGAGAGAGAGATTTTTTGCCAAAGTACTTGGAATTTGACCTTATTTAGCTTCTAATTTTAAGATAGACTACAGTTCATATTTGAATTTTAAGAATATATGGTTACTGAGATATATAAGTACTATATTTTTATTGGGCACATTACGTAGTATTACTTTTAATATTCACAATAACCTGATGAAGTAAATATTTCCTTTTTTTAGGCATGTTTTAAAAAGTACAATTTGTTAAAAATCACGCAACTACTGGTTATTAAAACCCAGATTTAAACCCAATTCTGATTTCCAAGCTATTCTCTCCTCTACATCACACATATGAATTTATTTAGAGATAAAATAAATACATATATTTTAATTTATAAGTTACAGATAACAGCGGATTAAAAAAAATAATATGTGTAGTGCAAGATTAAGTAGGAAAGGGAGTCCTTGTGGATACACTGACATGGAAGGACTCACAGAAATGAAGGAGCTTACATGACACTTGGCTAAAGGGAGCCCATATGAGGTCACAGAGCTGTACAATGTCACCAGAGTGATGAGTTGAGAAGGTAAGAACAGCAGAAACCAAAAAGTCAGGGAGAAGGGCCCTGAAAATCAATATCATAATTTTGCCTAGGATCCCGCATTGGCTAGGTCTTGCGGTTTATGGTTTAGTTCCTTCTCTGGTCAGAGGATTGACGAACTAGGTGACCTGCTCTTCTCAGGAGGTCCTCATTTGAATTCATAGTTGGAGATGTGCATCATAAAACACGGAAAACATTTTTTTTTAAATTTCTCTAATTGACAAAAGAGCTGAGGTACAAAAGTCGTCTTTCATCATAACAGTAGAAATGCCCCTATTTATTTTCAATTAGCTGACCGAGGGCCTGCAGGTAGTGATGAATGATTGCCTTTGAGAAGAAGGAGCCTGTTGGACTCCCGGCTGTCCAGCCTGAGCCCATTTTGATGGATGTGCCTTGGAGGTGATGCCTGTAGGCTGGGGTCATGACTTCCCACAGACTCTTTAAAAGACTTCAAATGAGAGTCGGCTTCAATGGACATTGAGAGAAAAATATGCTTTGCAACTTTTCAGCTTATTGAGTTCTATCTTAGAAGAAGAAAGAAAAGACATAGAAAGAGAAGGCAGCACATAAAATGATAGAAATTAATTTGAAAAGCCCACCAGATAAGTTGCTAACATGAATCAAATAAAAAGTTTTTTTTTCTTTTCTCTAAACCTCCTCAAAGATTTCCACCAATTTAGACTCATCTTAGCCATTGCAGCTTCTGTAGTTGAATCTAATTTATTATTGTGTTCCCTTGTGTAGCCTGTCTCTGGGCTGAGCAACAATGTAGACACAGAATTACAAAATCACATTGAGAGGCCATCCATTCACTCTCACCTTAACCATCCACAATTGCTTTTTAATTCTATTAAATCTGATCACATGCTCACTATCTTTTAGATTAAAGCAAGTGCCTTAACCATTCTGTCACCTAGGAATATATATGTCCATATAGTTAGCTTCATACCTGCTGCTCATTTACCCAGGTACTTTTCATATGTCCCCACTGGTTAAGGCCCTATAAGGCATGGTTTATGACTACTAATTTCCTTTCCCAAACACATAGTGATGTATTCTTTTATGTAAGCACTTCTCAACAGAGTGATAATGTGGGAAAATAGTTACCTCAGCACTTATTTTCAGTCTTCTATCTGCAGTGCAGTTGAGGGTTGGCTGATTTAGTCTTAGTTTGGCTAGCTTGGCTTCTAAGTGCAGGGTTCTAAGGTCATGTCTGAAGGTCAAGTCTGCTCCACACAACGCTCCTCTTCTTTAGACCAGCAGGCAAACCAGGTTCTTTTCACAGTGATGGAAGAATCACAGGAGTTCAAGCCAAACCATTCAAACACATGTCCCCAACATTTTATTATAAACGCTTTAAACATATTGAAAAGATAGAGCAGTTAAATGATGAAAACCTATTGAAGCACTGTCTAGATTCTACTATTAATATTTTATTATATTTGCTTTACTACATACATATCCAACTTATACCTCTCTCCATCCATTAATCCATATTATTTTTATGTCTATCAAGATAAGTTACAGACAGCTGAATATTTCACATCTAAACATGTAAGAATACACGTCATTATCAAAAGTTTAATATTTATTTACATTTTAGGTACAATTTATATACAGTGAATAAACAAAGCATATTTTTCTATGAGCTTAGATAAATGTAGACACAAGTATAACATACCCCAATCAAATTATTGATCATCATAATGACCACAGAAAATTCCCTCATGCCATTTCACAGTATGTCCTCATGTTCCAGTCCTGGAACTCAACCATAATTTTGATTTTGTTTTTGTGGTACAGTTGAGCCTGTTACAAAATTTTATGTATATGGATTCATACATAGGAAATCAAATGTGTAAGGCTTATTTTACTTAGCATAATATTTTGAACATTTTTACATATTTGCATAATCAATTTTATTGCTGATTAGTATTACATTGTAGAATATGCCATTGTATTTATCCAGTCTCCTGCTAATGGATATGCTAACTCTTTCTAGTTTCTACTATTTTTTTAATGAAACTGCTGTGATCATTCTTATACATTTTTTTGTGTGTGTGAATATATGCTCTTTTATTTGAGTAAATACTTAAGAGTGGAATAGCTGATAAGTTCATATTATTATTTAAAATATTTCCACAGATTCTTTTATACTCTCTCTTCAAAATTACGAACCTAATTCCACTTGCCTTCAGTATAGGCGGGCCTTCTATTCTTGCTTCTAACAAATAGAATATCGAAGAATTGACAGTATGTAGCTTCAGAGACTAAATCATATATGACATTTTGACTTTCTCCTCACTCTCTCTTAGATCACTCATTCGTGGGCAAGCCAGGGGACGTATAAGGACACTCAAGCAGCCCTATAAAGAGAACCGTGTGGTTCTCTAACAGCTTGCAAGCAACTGAGCCATACGTGTGAGCCATCTTGGAAGTGAGTGCTACAGCCCCAATCACACCTTCAGATGACAGAAGCCCCAGTTCATACCTGATCTTACATGGGTAACCCAGCAAGGCTATGCCTGAATTTCTAAGCCACAGAAACTGTGTGAGGCAACACATAGTTATCCACTTAGTTTTAAGCCATGAAGTTTTGGGTAGATTTCTATGCAGCAGTAAAAAACTAATACAGATTTTTTACTTATGGGTTCTAGCTTGTCCTTGTTCTCTTTTATCTTACATTCATCTTCCCTTCTTGATTATCTTCCTTGTATACTTATGCTTGAAGACAAAGGAAAGACAGAAATTTTTTAACATGCTTTCATGGTTGCATAGGGTCAAATTGTAATGTTTTGTTTCTCTAATTGTGCTTTGACTAATACAGAATTTGTCAACAAGAGTGATTCCATAGGGACAAAATCTTAAGCATGAGTTCAATGAATTGTTTCTGTGTTATTTGTAATTGATTCTCTGATAAAATTAAACTTAGATATTCATGACTATAAATAGATAAAGGTGACACTACTAGCCTATGGCATTCAGTGACAATGTAGTTATGAAAATTAATATTTTTGGAAACTGTAAGCAAAAATATCTATTAAAAAAAGTTTTTAGTTGACCAAGAGTTTGCTGCTATAAAATATTTGTGTATGTGTAAAAATAAGGAGTATGATAGGGTAATGGTTGATTCTAAGTGTGCTGAAAAACTTATGGGAAAATAATGAGCTCAGTGCTTCTAATTCTCAGCTCAAGATCCCCATAAGAGACCTGAAAGCATTTGAGATTTCTCTAAAAGAAACTTTTTTTTCTCTGTAGTCATATGCTAAACTTTCTCAAAATCAAACTCAAAACAGGTAGTTATATTCTACACAAATTGAATTAATCAATTTATCAACAAATTAATTAATCTCTGCCTAACCTTATAATATCCTCTTTTATGGTAGTTGCCTTGCAAGTTACTAGTGATTCTCCTAGTACCTAACTTTATTTTTCTTTTCTTCTTGCTTGTAGACCTGTAAGTAGGCTAAAGTTAAGCAATGTCCAGAGAGTGAGATAAAAGAAAGTAAGAAGTGTTATACACACCAAAAGAATTGCATGGTGTTGCCAATTTATAGCAACATAACCTTGAGGATTAATGTGTAGACAGATTTTAAGAAAATGAGAATAATTTTTAAATATTTTATTGATAAAATATTTTAATACAATTGATTTTTGTACACCATCCTTATACCTTGTAACCTTGACAAATTCACTTTCTAGTTCTATTAATTGTTTGAGCCAGTTCACACTCAGAGTTTCTTGAATGAAGGGAAGGCCAAGTTCCATTGAGAAAGGGCCTCACTATACTGCCAACATTTTTTTACTGTTTATCTTACTCTTAGCCTTCCAAAAGGGACCTATGGTTACCTACTAGAGTAGAAAAATAATTAAGCTTTTCAGTAATTACTTTATTATATCAGTCATATTAGTGACTTGTGGAAGTCAAGTGGTCATCAGAATTTGGGCTCAGGTCCATCTCAAAGTGGGTCTAATGACTCTTCTGATGTACTCTGTGGTTACTTCTCCAATTCCAGAATGTATAATTGAAATAGTCATACTCAAAAACTTTAAAAATTCCCCTGTTTGTTCCCTGATACATGAAATGTGGGTCCTTTCGGTAGGAAAGGCCAGATGGAAGTAACTTAAAACCACCTCTACCTTTGAAAAGACAAAATCCAAATAAACCTACATCCTAGAAGGGATTGTAGAGATTGTGTCACCAATCTCTAGTCACAGATTGTGCGAAGAAGGATGTAATCTTCAAAGAAAAGTTACTTCTATTCAGTGGCCATAGATAGGGTAGAGTAAAAACGTTTTATTAGGTATGTCGAGACACCTTCTTACACACAGACACACAGACACAGATATATACTGTAATAACACTGACATTATTTAAAATTTTCTGTATTCTTGAGAAATAGATCTTAACAGGAAGCAGATAGACTTCTCCAGATGGTTAGGCCTAGAGACCAAGATGGAGTTCAGAATAGTTTGCATGAACATGAGGAACTATGGTAGATATGAAGGGACTAGCTGTTGCTAAAGAAAAAGCCAAGAGAATAAACCACTTCACCAAAAAGGTAAAGCAGATATCTTTTACCATCCACAACTGAATGTGAGATAAGCCAGAATGCATGATGGTGAGAGAAGACTTCGCTGTGAAGAAAACACAAAAAATGAGAAGAGGTTGACTGAACCAAAAGAGTGGGTGGGCACAGTCCAGAAAGAGGGAAAGAGAGAGGGAAAGTATGTACAAAAGCACTAATTCTGAAAGTAGCTCTCCTCATAGGTCATCCCAAAGAAGGTCAGTAGGGCCCAAGAATTGTAACAGAAGGATAGGCCACATTAAGGAATTCAGTGTTTGTTTTGTGTTTCTTGGAAAATGGATATTCACTGTCCTCATCTATTTATGCTCCTATAACAGACTGGATGTCTTATAACAACATAAATTCATTTTCCAAGATCAACACACCTGCAGATTTGGTGCCTGGTGAGGACTCACTTCCAGGTTCATTAACAACCATCTTCTCATGATCTTCACATGAAGAAGGGGACGAGGGAACTCTCTGGGGTTTCTTTTATTAGGACACTCTTCCCATCTAGGACTGTTCCACTCCTATAACTTAACCATTTTCCCAAAGCCCTACCTTTGGGTGCCATCATATTGGGCATTCGGCTTCAACATATGAATTTGGTCAGGGCGGGGCACAAAATTCAGTCTGTGGCATTCACTAATTGTCTTCAAGTGGATCAGAAGGATAATTATAATTTTTAAGGGAATAATGCTGGTTGTTCTATGAAGAATGGATTGAAGATTTGGGAGTGGGTATAAGAGAGCTCATTGCTTTATAAAAAATGGACTAAACAGAGATAATAAAAATGGTAGAGAAACCAACCAGCAGGTTGTTTTTAGGCTAGATAGCAGGTGATGGTGTCTGGATATTCCTTGGTTAAAGATTTAAAAAATTTGAGGCATAATAATTTTTATAAATGAAGATTAAATCTCTTTGCACTTTGCAGAGAGAACTTTAGTAACTTTCAGGTATTTAACCAGGTAAGACTTTATATATAGAATTCCCATTCTCTTTTATTCACCCTTTGAACTCTGTGCTAAATTATGTGAAATCAGTCACACTTCTTCAGTTTATGAGAGCAATATACCAGAACATGCAATGTTCTTATTTCCATTACATAAGGAGTCACCTATTTCTGTAATGATATATGTGAAATTGGTGCAGTAAAAAAGTCAATTTTACTTGAATGTGCTATAAAATTATGGTGTTTAGCTGAAATGTTAAAATGGAGAAATTATTATTATTTTTAACCCGGAAGGCTTTTGTTTGGATAATTTGGCATCAAAATTTTGAACTGAATTTGAACTCAGTGGTGTATAAATTAGATTTTCCTTGGTTGTGTGCAACTATATTTTTTTCCAAGAAAAACAATTTAAAAACCTTAGAAGGAAGCTCAAAAAGCCTCTTAATATATCAAATAACTCTTATAAAACAATTCTTTGATGTTAAGTGTGAAAGTATCAGAAATATAAAGATTAAATATCCTCTGGGACTTTTCTACATGAATGGGAAAGTGTTTAGTAAAACACCTTTTGGGTTTTGCCTAATCTCAAAAGTGTTTTAAAAGGAAAACACACTTTTACAAATCCAAAAGCAGTTGAATTTTTACATTCTTTACACAGACATATTGTGTTACTTAACTTCTTTTCCAGTTTTATTAGTTTGATTCTTTTAATATATTTGGATTTTCTAAATTTTGTTGACTTGGTTTTAATTTTAGATAAATATTTTCACGTGGAACCAACAGAATGTCTAGACATAATTGGCAACAAAGATACTATTTTAAGGAATTTTTCAATTTAAGATATAATATGCTTTCCCTGTTTACAACCGTACCCTCTTCATTAAACATGACTCTAATTCAGAGAGGTAAGAATTAGCCCTGAGAAAAATGGGATGTAGTCAAAATTTGTTGGCTATAAATAAAGTTGATTCTGCATAAAATGCACCATGAAAACACAATGCCTTTCTGGTGTTTCCTGAATTCTACTATTGTGTGATGCCTTTTTTTTTTTTCTGGAGTTTTGCATTGGTTTCCATGATTCACTTTCCTTTTAAAGGAAATAACTGTTCATGAGGAAGGAAACTAACACTTATTTCATGTTCACTTTCAACAACGAACTGAGCTAAGCATTTTACATACATTACATTAATATTCAGTTTGAGCTGGTGGATATGAATTAATTTCCCTTGCTTAAAGATGAGCAAATAGAGTCAAAAGGTAAATGTTCATACTCAGGGAGTAGTAGAACTGAGCTTTAAATTTCAATTCTCTATTCTCAGTTATTATTCTTTCTACATTTCTAGTTTTATTTTTTTTTCTCCTGCCATTTGAAGATGAATTTCCCTAAGGATCTGTACTTGGCTTTCTTTTAGCTATAGACTCCTCTACTAAAAATGACATCTAATCCTAAATTTTCACTTAATATCTCTGCATAGCTGATTCCTATGCACCTATGCCCTTTCCATAATCACCATTATGTCATGTCCCAATTGAATCCAAACAATTAAAAAAAAATTATTTACGGAAATTACTTTGAAGGATTTTGACTCTTTAAATCAATATCCCCAGTAAGAAAGGTAAGTTATTCCATAATAATACTAATATTTATAATGGCCTTGTATTCAGATTGTATAAAATTTTGTGTATTTGTCTGGCATATAATTAATAGCAGATATAAGTCTTGTTACAGCAGATGTACCAAAGTCTTGATTCTACATTTTCATATGAAAGCTTTTTACTTTTAGGGCCTAATATAGAAAAATATCCTGAGATGAGAGTGTTCTGAGTTTATGCTTTCGTTTTAACACTTGCCTTCTTATATTGCATATATACATGTACTTTTATACAAAATGGTATTTTGACCTCTTTCACTGAAATAGAATCCTACAGAGATTCTTTTTTATGACATATGAGATTCTTTGGCAAGAATATAGCTGGATTTTCTTAGCTTTCTGTATCTACAGCAAGAGAGAAATCAGTTGGCAATTCATTTTCCCAGTTAGCATGCTTCCCTTTTAATGTTTCAAATGTGTGGTCTTTTGAAAAATTTTATACTGAACTTTTATTATATTCTTGAAATATTCAGTTCCTCTGCTGTATGAGATTCTCACACATAAAAAAAATTCAATTATAAAAAAAAATGTTTTCATTATGGACTATAATAAATATCACATTATGGTTATATGAGCACTCACATTTCAACTAGTGGTAATAGAAACCATTACACACCATGTGGTAAGCGTCACACAGATCCATTTCTAATGCTCATTCTAAACCCTTGGGTAATTTGGCCAAATTTCTCTAATTTTCATCAAGGTTGTATCACTGCTGTCATTGTTAACTATATTTATTAATGTAATAGTTTCTTAAATAGAATTTAATGAACCAATAAATACTTATAAAACCATCATGAACATTTTTGAATTTTTAATAGGAATCATGGATTATAGAAAACTCAAAATTATTTCTCTTTCAGTGGTGTAAATTTTTAAATAATTTTTAAATACTACTTTATTTAAGACTTATTTATCTTTTTAAAAGATAAACTTAACTTTAAAATCATTTAAAATTTACATAAAAATTATAATGATAGTACAGAGTTCTTGTATACTTCATAGTCAGTTTCCCCTATTATTAATATCTTGAAAATGTGACACATTTGTCACAATTAATAAAACTATATTTATATATTATTAAATAAATCTTAAAGTCCTAGGGCTTTTTGTTGTTTTTGTTGCTATTTTTTAGCACTTTCTTACTTTTTGTCACTTAAGATTCTTCAGGTTCATCTTGTTTATTTCTTGCCCCAGCTCTAGAATCAGCCATTTATCAAGGGAGCCCTAGTTTCATTTTATGGAGAATAGTATTAAACACCAAGAATTGAGTGCCATCTATTCTTATTGGCACTGGGATGTCATTAATTCTAGGCTCTTTCAGCTGAAAGGGCAAGGCAATATATGTAAGTGTACATATGCCTATATCTATAAATAATTCTATATGTAATCATAGAAGCTAAACATGAATGCATACTAAAGTTTCCAATCCTAAGTCATTGCCACATGCATTGTTTTAGCCTTCTTACCTTGCTTATCTGTAACCTCCCATTTTTAACAGTGAGAATGCTGGCTTGCATCAACTGTCATTATTTGCTAAATGGTTTAATTTTAGTATATGTGTATTATAGTTCCAGAACCATTAACCTGTTGAGAAATATTATCATCTAGAAGTAATGCTTAGCTTATGTACAGTTCCTTTTGGCTTTAGTCTTAGAGACTCCTCTCATTTCCCAAGTTACTTAAATCAGCACCATTTACCTCGTCTTCTTCAGTGAGCTTGTTTTCATGCACTTGTAATACAGTTACACTGTTATATTTTGTGTACCATCTTGGGATGTCCTAACTTCCTAAATACTTTATTGCCAATTTGTCTTCCAAAGTGGCTATACCGTGTTGCATTCCTACTAGCAATAAATGAGAAATTATGTTGCTCTGCATCCTTGTCAGCAATTAATATTGCCATATTTTTGGATTTTGGCCATTCTAATAGCTGTGTAGTAATATCTCATTGTTTTAACTTGCATTTACCTAATGACAAATAATGTTGAATGTATTTTAATAGGCTTGCTTGCTATATTTATGTCTTTTTTTGTTAAGGTGTCTGTTTAATCTTTTACCCACTTTTAAATTGGTTTGTTTCTTATAGTTGAATTTTAATATTTAAAAACTAGAAAAGATAATCTTATATTGCAGATTATATATTGAGTTATTTTATTATATTTCTTAGCTGTTCAAATATATTTTAGATATCATTTAAATCACATTTATTTTGACTGTACTTTGCGATGGGAATCCTAATTTTAAGTGATCAAAATTAAACTGTTACTAGTAAGCTTCCTTTGGAACTAAGTGGGGTCATGTTACTCCCCAGTGAGATGTAACTGGAAGTGTTTATAAATTCTAAAAAGCACTCTCTATTGCCTTTATCCTTCTCACATGTCATAATGTGCATTTGTCTGCTGTAGCCTGAGTAGCCATCTTCACCCTTGAGATATAGTACACTAAGAATAGTATATAGTAGCAAGATAGGAGAGCCTGATTTCTCATGGATTTATGGAGCATTGCTGAGCAACTGTCTATCTTCAGATGTTTACACAAGAGAAATATATTTGTATTTTGTTTACATCACTATTCCTTTAGGTCTTTGTTATATGCAGCAAATCTCAGTCTAACTGAAAACAGGATCTGCCTTTGGACCTATAAGTTTGGTTAATTGTGCCTTCCATTTTATCATTTTGCCCCTTCACTAGGGTATAGGTCTATGAAGACAGGAATTCTGCTTGTCATATTTTATTCTAAGATCCAACAATGCCTGTCAAATGGTTAGTATTTTAAAAATTTTAATTAGATGAATTGATGACTTACCAAATTCCCATCATATAGTTAGAAATTTTCTGTGAACACCCATAATCATTTTTCTGCATATGTTATGTCTTCTCAATTATTTTAAATGTCTCAAGAAATGAGACCATTATTTATAGCACAAAGACTAATACAGATTTTTAATAAATACTTGATAATAGTACCACACAGCTAAGCTAAATTAATTAAAATGTATAAAAAACAGTGTGACATGTAGCACTAAGTGAGCAAACTATAAGTACATATACACATTTTATTTTCTTTATAGCATTTGAAGATTCAAAGCAAATAAGAAAAGGTTTTTGACTTCTAGGAGGTCAATATTTGGTAGAAAAATTCAGCAAAATCAGCGTGGCCTTAGACTGTATATGCTTCATGTAGACAGAAGAAGAACATGAACCTGGCATATGGGGCAAATGCTTGAATAATTATAAGCAGTTTTCAGCACACCAAGACCAGGTGGAGTAACAGCCTTTTTGTGAAGTGGAGAAAGGCCAGAAAGGCAAGTCCTGAAGAAATTTGGTTGTTTACTTCTACTGTTGTCCTATGTAGATTTTAAATATTTCATTTACAACTTATTACAACATTTTGTTTACTATGAAAGCTCATTGATCAGTGATATTGGTGTTCTTATGGCTTCAAACTTTGAAAATGACTCATAGCATTTAAGACTATATTTATATTGCTCTGCATCCTTGCCAGCAACCAATATTTATATGTTTATTGTATTTGTATTTATATATTTTTGCTACATTTCATAGCCTTTGAATATATGTTGGAGAAAATGCTTGCTTCCCTCTTGTTTTATTCTAATCTATAACAAGATAATCAATAACTGCATCAGTAACTCATCAAAATATAATCTTATAGATCTTAAGATAATTGAATATCAGTGAATTTATCTGTATTCCTTTTGACCCTGAATTCCCAAGCATTCTCTGCTTTGCCAAGTTGCTGCGTTTTCAACATACTCTAGTGATTGTCAGCATGAAAATTCTAATTAGATAGTCTGTATCTAAGAAAGTCTAAATCTTAACCACTACACTGTACTGTCTCTCTGATGTCTTCAGAAATGTATGTTGCTATTTTATGGATCTATCTAGAGTTAGTTTTTTCTAAAATTATCCTTGGAGATAGATATCCATTCACACATTTTTGGAAAGTTTTTCTGGGGAAAAATTCATGCTTTGATCACTCTATCCTACATAGTTGTTTCCAAAATCCCTGAAGTTGAAGCTTTTACTACAACGTTACCATTTGTATATCAAGGTGCAATAAGAACTAAAAAAATTTCACTATGAGATTGGAGTTCCTGATTTTGACTCAGGAGGCTTGATAGGACTGCTATTCATATTTACAATGGTAATGATTTTAGTAAGAGGAATAGACACAAACACCCAGTCATTCAATCAGCAATTCTTTATTGAGGAATGACTATTTTCTTGGTATTATGCTGGGAATACAAATAATCTTTTCCCCTAAAGAATTCACAATGAAGAAACTTACAAAGAGTAATTGCAATACATTATTGCATTCATGTGTATGTATATATCAAGCATGCAGGCAAGGATGTCAGAGAGAAGCTTCTAATTGTAGTCTGGAATGCAGTGAGGAAGATCAGAGGGTGTCAGGGCTAAGAGGAATCTTAAGAGATTAATTGAATAATAGGCGTTAGAGAAGTAAAGAATGAAGATGAAAAATAAGTGTATTTTATCTTAGGAACAATGAATTGTTCAATAGGATCTAGAGATATAAATAAAGTCAATGGGCAAGGAAATTCCAGGCAAATGTGTGAGCAGGATAGAACATTTGGAGGAGAAAGAGTCTAGAAAAGTATGTAGTGATTTACAAGTGGTTTAAGGTAGAGACTGTCAAGAGTTTGGATTCATTATTTGCTTTTGTGAGGTAATTGGTGAATTGCAAACACATTTCTAAGACTAGTTAAAAAACAAATGTCTTACATTTATCATGGTGAACAAAAAAATATCAAGATTTTTACAGAGGATCTTCTAGCAATGGGAGTTAAACATGCAGTCAAAAGATGCTGAGAATCTGTTAAGGTCAAGTTCTGCATCTAATGTTTTGAAGAATCTGGCTATCCAGTTATCTCAAACTACAGATTTTTCTTGGATTCTTTAGAACTTAGGTGACATTGCCGTCCCAAAGACATGCACATACCAATAAGTTTTCTGTTGAAAACTTGAGAAACTCTTAAGTTTAACTTATTCTACTATAGAATTATGGAAAATAAGATACTACAAGTACCTACCAAATTGTTAGATATTTCAAGTAGCATCTCTCTTCCATTCAGAAACATTGCTTACTAGCTATATAAAATAAGGATGTACTGTAATTTATTTTCTTCTTCTTTATTGTCCCCTTATTTAATTTTAAATTCTATTCTAGGTCCAAGTTATGTTATGTGTAACTTCTCTCAATAAATTTGTTTTCGTAAATTCAGGTTTCATTTTCCATAAATATTTATGTTATATCTGTCCCTCAAATTAAATACTCAGAATATTTTTCCTGACTCCAGTCCAAATTGTTGCCAGCAATAAAATCTTCTCTTATATGACTTGATTATTAAAACTATTCTTTATTTCATCTCAATATGTACTATCTGCTTTAATTAGATGTCCTTTTCTACCTGACACTCCTGCTGTTCCACTTACCCGAAATTTTGTCAGACCTCCCTTTCCACAGTTTGGTCCTCTGAAGTCTTATCTATTTTTTTATATGTCTATCTTGCATGAAGACTTTTTGACTATGCCAGTTGTTGAAAAGTAAAATAATGTGCAACAACACTGTTGATAAAATATATAATTATATTCAAGTTCAAATAGTATAGAAATAGGCAGAACTACTAAAAATTTAAGGAAAAAATGTGTGTGCATTCATATTATTATCATAAAAATGAAAGAACATTAGAAAAGCCAGTTTAAACCAAGTAATAGATAAAAAATAAATATCACACTTTTCTTTTTGTATAATTTGACAGCTTTACTGTGTGTTCATATTTAGAAGGAAATTAATTGGCATTGGCATTATCATCAAAAATGGAGTGTAGAGATACAGAACAAGGTAGACTTAGCTGTCTATTCTTTTTTTGTTGTACATAATTTGTTTTGTTTTGTTTTGTTTTACAAAAGAAGAGCTGGATTGTGAAGCGCTAAAAGTGCCCCAAGATCAAGATCAATCTTGCGTAGTAACCTGAGTGGATGCAAGAAGGAAACAAAAGAATGACAGGTCCTAAAAGAAAAAAAAAAAAAGTATGCAGATCTCCAGTATCTCCAAACATGTATTTAAGAACATCTGGAGAACTTCACTACCTTTGACAGGTCTATATGGTCAATAAATCATGTAGTTGCATATCTACATTGCCTCATCTATTCCCCAAATATTGCTGCAAGCAGGAAATAATATACTGGGAAAAGATGGAGGCTCGTAGGGCTTATACTCTGTGAGTTGGCCTGGAAATAGAGAAACCAAGGCAGCCGGTGGCCTACCTTGGTCTCCTTGCCCTTATCAGGACTGCCCATAATGTGATGTAGAACAGGAATTCGACATTAGACCTCATTGATCTCACTTGTCTCTAATCCTCTATAGTAATTAATGTGCTATCATCCAAAATTACAGCTAATTATAGTTTCTCTTTAATTATTATTTTTTTCTACTCTTTCAACTGTATTGGAGATCCTTGAGGGCAGAGACTGTTCTTCAGAACTATTTCTGTTATCTCAGTGTTTAGCATAATGGTGAACACAAAGACAGTGCACCATATGTTAACTGATCCACACTCTGGCGAAGTTCATTGTGTTTAGGAATGTATTTTTCTAAGACATGATTTCAATAGCTCTATCATCAGTAATTCAGTTTTTATTTCAGGCAGTTAAGTTTCCACTAGATAAAAATAACATTAATTGTGCACTTATTATGTGTAGAGTGTTTTCACATATGTTACTTCACTTAATTATCACAACCAGAGCCAGATTAAGAAGCAGACCATCTGTGCCACTGCCCAGCCTGCTATTCTGATAGGCACTAAAAGTTGATGAGCACTTAAATATCTCTGGAAGACAAAGAGATATTTTTATTAGAAATCTTCTAAGGTCTACTACTGAAAACATGGTTCAATAACCACAGAGGCATTATCTGAGAGTCTGTCAAAAATGCAGAATCTCAGGCCCCACCTACATCTGCCGAACCAGAATTTATTTGCATATTAACACGCTGCCAAGCACTGCACTGAAGTTTGAAAACCATTTTCAGGTGTAATGTGTGGTTAGAGGTATCACTTTTATAAACTGCTTAGGGGGAGTTATATCACAAAAGACATGCTCATAATTGCCCACTAACCTAACTCTTTGCATTGATGTATCTAGCAAATTTCAGGGCTTTTACTTCGCTCAGCAAAGTATGTGCATTTAGGGCCAGAACTAAATTGCTTATAATATAGCAGAGTCCGAGTATTGCTAGTAATACTAGAGACATGACTTTCAAGTCAGGATCAGCATGGCAATATTCTACGTGCAATTCAAAATAAACATTTAAAAAGTATGGGTATTAAAGAGCACCTTTGCTCCCTGAGCATTAGACCTACTGACCTCAGAGTTTTTCAAACTCATTTCATTCATGTGTCTGCGATCCTGTGCACTTGCTTCTCCCTCTTCGTGCAACACACTTCTTCCAGGTCTATGGTGGGGCTGGCTGTCTTATCTTTTAGGTCACCTCTTTGGAGAAGTTTTTCTTAGGCCCCATTATTAAAGTAGCCCTGTGATCACTATTCCTTTACCCTGCTAATAGCATCTATCACTCTCTAAACTTTTTTCATTCATCCTTTCCTCCCTCCCTCCCTCCCTCCCTCCCTCTCTCCCTCCCTCCCTCTCTCTTTTTTTTCCTTCTCTTCTCTTCTCTTCTCTTCTCTTCTCTTCTCTTCTCTTCTCTTCTCTTCTCTCCTCTTCTCTTCTCTTTTCTCTTCTTCTTTTTTCTCCTTTCCTTTCCTTTCCTTCCCTTCCCTTCCCTTCCCTTCCCTTCCCTTCCCTTCCCTTCCCTTCCCTTCCCTCCTCTTCCCTTCCTTCCTTCTCCTCCTCCTCCTCCTCACCTCCTCCTCCTCCTCCTCCTCCTCCTCCTCACCTCCTCCTCCTCCTCCTCCTCCTCCTCCTCCTCCTCCTCCTCCTCCTCCTTCTTCTTCTTCTCTCTCTCTCTCTCTCTCTCTCTCTCTCTCTCTCTCTCTCTCTCTTTTTACCTTCTTACTTTGTTATTTTTTCTTTTCCCCCAGAATTATTAGCTTCATGAAAGAAAGAATTTTATCTCTGCTGTTTGCCATCACATTCCCTCCTCTGGTACATGGTAGATGCTTAATAAATAGTTGCTGAATGAATGAGTCAACAGGTAGGGAAATCAAAACAGTTACCAAGATCAATATGCTAATATATATTATACTAATATACAACAAGCCCACTAATAATTACCCTTAACTTCAAGTTCACCCCAACTTTGTATTAGATTTTTAAATGTTCTCTTTAAGACATGAGATGGTTTATTATAAATACAGGACTTGTATAAAAAGAGTTAGAAGCCTTTTTCATTTTTTTCAGCAATTGGTTGAATGTTTCAACACACTCGATAAGTACTACACTAAGCACCTAGTTCTGCCACATATTGATGCATGACTTTGTTCAAGTTACTAAGTTTGTTTGTGATTTTAGTTTCCTCATGTATAAAATGGCACTAATAATTGTACTTATATCTATAAATTGGGGAAATGCATTGAAAATGCTTATCATAGTGTCTGACATATAGTAAGCACTTAATATATCAATACTAGTTCCAGAACATTTAGATGATGTTTGAGAGTTTTTTTCTGGAGTTATCATTTAACATTTTGGGAGTGCAGTTGACCATGAGTAACTGAAACCACAGAAAGCAAAACTGCAGTTAAGGTGGAACTATTTATTATAGCTCTATTAAATTTTGCATTTGTGTATATTTACATAATAAACACCCAGAGCCTCAGAATTCATCCTCATTCTAGTATGCAACAATATTTCCTTCCCCATATATCATCACTAATTGACACATTATTGTGGATTTGTTTGACTGTTTTTTAATTTTATATATGGAATTACTTACACTCTTGTTTGTTTGGCTTTTTTATTCAACATTATGCCTGTGAAAGTTATTCAGTTTGCTGTACATAGCAGTATATTTTTCATTTTATTTGTTGAATAATATTTTATTGAAAAAGACTGTCATTTTATTTATTCATACAAGGATTCTAATGAGCGTGTGTAGTAGTATCACACAGTGTGTTTAATTTGCATTTTCTCAATGAATAATGGTGGGGATATTTCCTTATACTTATTGAATAAACCTATATTCTCTTCAGTGAAGTACCTATTCAAATCCTTTGCTTATTTAAAAAATTAGTTTGTCTATTTATTGCTGATTTGAGAATTTTATATACTTTTGAATATAAGTATTAGTTGAATTAACATGTTGGAAATAAGTTCTCCCATTTAGTGTCCTGTATATTACTTATTAATGGTATCTTGTGATGAACAGAGCCTTCATTTTAATTTAGTTAATTAATAAGTCCTGTAATGTAAAACTAACTTGGATGGGATTAAAATTATAAATTTATAGGCCAAGAAGCTCAAGGACCTAAACTACATAAATAGAAATAAAATCACAACAGAACATACTGAAATGAAATTACTAAAAATAAATGATAAATTAAAAAATTATAAAAGCAGAGAAAAAGAACAACGGATATTACAAGAACAACTACAGAGTAATAATAATTATTGATGATTTATTTTTAGAAATAATTCAAGTTAGAAGAAAGTGGAATATTTTTAAAGTGTGGTAAACAAAACTATATAGCAAATTGTTCTTTATGTTGAGTATATGTGTGAATATATTTATAACATGTTTTATTATGTTTTCTTGCAAGGTTATTAATTTTTAATTAAAACTAAAAACAAAAGTGTTATGGCATTAATGACATTTGCAGAAGCATAATGTGTGGTAAAAATATCACAAAGGAGAGGTAAAAGAAAATGAAAGTATAATCTTGTAAGTTTCTTATGTTTACCATGAAGTGGTATAATATTATTTGTAGGTAGACGGTGATGATTAAATAATGCATATTGTAAATCCTAGAACAACTTTTTTTAAAAAAAGAAAAAATTCTGAAATTAAGAAAACAGTACTAAAAGTACTTAATTAACCCAACAAAGGCAGAGAAAAAAGAAAGCAACAGAAAGAATCAATAAAACAAATAAAAAACCAATAGCAATATAGCATATTGAAAACTGTGCTGATAAATATATAAAAATGTATGTCCTAAATCTCATTGAAGCATAGAGAATTTCTAACTGATTAAAGTATAATTTCCAACTAGATAAAATTTTCAAGGTCTAACTCTGTATTGTCTACAAGAACAACATTTTATATATGAAGACTCAGATAAGTTAAATGTGAAAAGAGGAAAAGCAACATTATGCAAACATAAGTTATAAGAGAACAGGAAGTTGTATATTAATTTCAAACATAGTGAACTTTAGGAGAAAGAATATTACCATAGAAAAAAAAAAGGTCATATCGTAAGTATTACAAGTCAATTAATTAAAGCAACGTATTAGTTTTACATGTGTATGCACTATTAATAGAGCTTCTACATACATAAAGAAAAATTGTGGAAATGAAAGGAAAAATAGAAAATTCATAATTATAGTTGGAAATTTCAACAATCCTCTTTCAGTAATGGTTAGAACAAAAAGAAAATTAAGAAGGGTGTATTAATCTTGATAAAACACTAACAGCCACTTTCACTATCTATGGAACACTGCACCAAACAGGAGCAAAATAGCTATTTAATGCACAAGAAATTAAAAAAAAAGCAACACAAAACACCTCACATTGAATTCATACTGATTATGTTATGTAACCACGATGAAATAACACTAAAAATAGTAACAAAAGTATGAAAAATCTGCCCACATTTGAAAATAAACCATCCTCCTTAAATAACCTATAGGTAAAAAAAAAATTTACAAGAAAAACTAGAAAATATTTTAAATTGAATAAAAATTAAATAACAATATGAAATTTGTGGTATGCATTTAAAGTGGTACTTACAAATTATAGTTTAAATTCTTATACCAAAAAACAAAAGATTTAAAAATCAATAATCTATATTTTCTCATTAAGAGAAAATTAAATCCAGTGTTAATAAATGCAGAAAGTGCTAAAGAACAATGCTTAAAGAAAGTTCAACAAAGTTGATAAACCTTGAGCTACACTAATCAATTCAAAATAAATAGAAGACGCAATTGACTAATAACAGGAATGAAAGTGGGGTCATTTTATGGAAGTATTTTGTGAAGTTATTTCTTATGTACAGCATTACCTAGATTCAAAATTAAATAAAACATTTCTTGTAAACTACAGACCAATAGTCCTCATGAACAAGGATACAAAATCCTTAAGCAAATTTTGGCAAGTCAAATAAAGCAATATATATATATAATGCATCATTACAACATTTTGTTAATTCCAACAATATACGCTTGGTTAAAATTTAGAAAATAATCAATGTTATTCATTATGTTAAGAGAAAGGAGAAAGAAAGTGTTATAATAATCTTATTAAGGCATAAAAGGTATTTGAAAAAATTTATACCTATTTGTAGTAAAACTTTACAGAAATTATAAAGGAGAGGGAATTTGCTTAACTTGATAAAATACGTCTTTGAAAAACATACAACTAATATTTAATGATGGAAAACTAAATATGTTCTTTTCTAAGATTGGAAATAAAGCAGAAATGTCTGCTTTCTTCACTTCCGTTCAATATTATTCTAAAATACATTGCAAATAATTCAAGAAAAATAAAATACTATGGATTAAGAAGAAGTAAGTAAAACTCTAAATTCACAGATGCTATGATTGTGTATATATAAAATTTTATTAAATATACAAGAAACTAATATATGAGTTTTTAAAGTCCCAGGACACAGGAACAATAATAAAAAATAAATTATATATTTGTCTATTAACAATGGAAAATTGGAAATTAAAATATAAAACATTTCTATGTATAATACATGAAATATCTAGGGACATATTTAAGAATATGTTTAAGAACTTTTTATTAAAATGAATTTAAAAATTCTGAGAAAAATTAATAACCTTAAATAAGTAAAGAATACATCATGACCATGGATTGTAAGATTCAGTATTATTAAGATATTTGTTCTCAAATTCTACTTTAGTTCTATACAATCCCAATAATAACTTTAAAAGTTTCTTTAAAATAAGAATTTATATGCCAATCTTAAAATTTATGTGAAAATGTAAAAGATCTAGAATAGCCCAAACAATTTTGGAAAAACAATGAAAAGAAATGAGGAGAAGGACATACACTAACTGTTTTCACAACCTAAAATTATACTATCAATTTATCAAAAAATGTGTATTGGCAAAGGGATAGGTATATGGATCAGTGGAATAGAATAGTAAATCTAGAAATGAATTGCTTTTCAACATAGAAACTAAGGTAATTAATTGGGAAATTAGTCTTCAACAGTGGTAAAGGGATAAATAAATCTCATAAAAAGAATCTCAATTATTAGCACATAACATGCACAAAATTAAGTTGAAATGGATTATAAACCATAACCAAAAGCTAAAATATAAAACTTTTTGAAGAAAACATGGGAGTAAATTTGTAACTATATCATAAGCAAAGATTCCTTGGAAACAATAAGTACTGGCCCCCAAAATGCTGATAAGTTAAGCTTTCTTAAATTTATAAATTATCTGCTTTTTGAAAGACAACATCAAGAAAATAAAAAAATAAAAAAATCAACAAATGGGACAAAACATTTCCAATGCATATATCTGGCAAGGAATTCTCATAACTTGGTAATAAAGAGCCCAATAATTCCAATGAAAATAGGAAAGGAAGCTCTTTAGAAAAGAAACTCTATGAATGGCCAGTAAGTTCATTACAAAATGCTCAATATCTTCAGTTATTAGTGAAATGCAAAGTAAGACCACAATAATTATCAATACACTCACTGGGATGACTGAAACCAAATCCAAAAATGATTGAAATACCAAGTTTTGGCAAGAATGTGGAGAAGCTGGATATGTTATCTTTTGCTATTGATAGTACAAACTGTTCTGGAGAACATTTTACTACTTATGTAGTTAAACAAATCATTACTAGGTGACAACAATTCCACTTCCAGGTATTTACTAAAAGAAAAAAAATATGTATCTACAGAAAGCCTTGTATATAAATAATGCTCATAGCAGCTTGACTTAGCTCCAAACTGAAGATAACCAAAATGTGCAACAACAGCCAAATGGAAAAACAACTTTTGAGATAATGGATACTACTCAGCAATAAAAAGGAACACAATAACATAGGACAGAAAATAGTATATATCATATTATTATATATATATATATAGGAAACTCTGAACAGGTCAAACTAATCTGTAGTAGCAGAAAGTATTTCAATGGCTGCCTAGAAGTGGAGGTGGGTAGAATTTTTCTGTAAAGAATCAGAAAGAAACTTTATGGGGAAATAGAAATGTTCTATTTCATGGTTTTCATGATGTTTATATGAAAATATGCATTTATAAAAACCCATCAAATGGTATAATTTAAATAGTATATTTTATTGTTATATAAATATACTTCTATTATTTGATTTAAAGTTTAATTTAATAAAATATAATTATCAATGATTAAATATAAATGATTTAATTTAAATATTGATGATTGGATATTAAAAGGTTATTAGTAATGGCTATGAATAATGGTATCCTTTTCAGGAAGTGTTATCATTCTTTTCACTGTCTTTTCCAGTGGTTTGCTTCTAGTGCAAGATCACCTAACCCAGTCAAGGCTGCGTTTCAGGATATGTTATGGCTGTTTTCTCTCTCGTCTGTCTTTCCTTCTAAGACATAGCCCTTAATTCTATGTTGTTGTCCTTTGGGGATGTTTAAATCTACAGCCCTATGTGTTTGCTCTTCACATTGGCTGGCCCAGAATTCCAGCTTCTGTCTCAGCAACCCTGCCAAAATCGTTGCATGGTTCTTCGTTCTCCATACAGTGCTTTTTGCTTGATTCTCTATGCTTCCCACATGTATGTACAGCTTGAGAATCTCAAAATGCTAAGCTGGGAGATTGTAGGCAGAATTTTAGCCTTCCTTTTCTTCAGTTGCTTTCAATCACTTTTAAACAAATGTTGTTTGAGTACCTACTGTTCCTAGTACTGTGGCAGGTCCTGTAGGATTAAATAAAATCTTCTGCTTACATCTTTGGGGTAGAGTTAGTAGAAAAGTGTGAGAGAGATAAGGTCTAAACAGTTATTAAATAATTAAGAAATGGTTTAAAGTAGTCCACAATAAAATGCTGACCTTAACATTATCAAAAGCTGGGGTGTGATGGACGGGAAAAAAAATCAAAGCTGGCTGGAATTATAGAAGATAGACTTTTTGGAGTAGGTACTAGCTGAAATGGATCTTGACTGGGGCTCTGTAATTAGAATTAAGACTGTATTAAAAGGAGGTATGAAACGAATCTGAGAAGATAGACATGCTTCCAGAAGAGAGTTAGCTTGTGATAAGAAATGGCCAAATGAAGATAGTCATGGAATAGACAGGAAAAGTATTTTTATCTACTTTATCCATGAGACACAAAATTAATAGACATCTTGCCACAAGTACATACTTAGTGGCAGATAGAGGACTAAAGCAAAGGTTTCTGATTCTGCTCTAGTATATTTTCCTCATAGATACACTTTTTCAGATGCAAAGGAAAAATCATAAAAGAGTTATGATAGCTCTTACCTGAAAATTTGAAAAGAAATATTGCCTGGACTCCAAATCAATGATTTCATCTGGGAAACATGCAAAGAAGAACTGATGTACAATTTTTTTGGGGGGAGAGGTGGAACATAGATAGATGATTAAGGCCTATTTATGAGAGTGCTGACAACTGAGTAAGAATGACATACTCGAGATGGAATCACAGAAAGCTGGAAGATGCATCACCACTCATATCCTATTAAAATAAGTTGTTCACTAAACATGTATGTGTTCTTGTTGCACATAAATTTTGCCTCCTGAGTCACTGGACTTATCTGTAGCAAAATTATTCAGAACTTCTTGAGAGTAGGCTGTGTGCCTTTCTTCTTCATTGTTGCATTTTCAGAGTTTAATAAAATACTTGGCTAATAGTTGATTTTAAACAAACCTTTGATTAATTGTACTAAGTTTACTTTTGCCTATTGGGTTATAGAAAAAAGGCACACATATAAACAATAATTCTGCCATTTTTATATATTATTCATGATATAAATTAGTCCAGTACTCTTGTAAATAAAAATATTTGGCAATAGATATAAAAAGCTATAAAATTAAACATGCTCTTTTAAGTTATTATACTGAAACTTCTAGATATTTATCTAAAGAAAATAATGAAAAAGAAGAAAAGAGTAGTATTTATGAAACTCTTTACCAAAGCGATTGAAAATGAAAAAAAGGCTGTAATAAATAGAAGTAGCCATAATATCCAACAATAGAGAAATATACAATAAAATATGCTAGCTTCAATATTATGGAGACATTAAAAAGATAGCTATGAATATGACATAAAACATGGAAAATGCAAACTGTATATTGAATAAAAAATGAAATGCAATAGATATATACTATAAAATTCCAACTATATAAAATAAATAACTATATTAGAAGACCATACGAAAGATAATAGTTGTGTAGGATGGAGGATTTATAAATTCTGATGGATTTTGAGAAGGTTACTGTCAAAATGATCTTTACATATAGTAACAGTAGGTTGATGTGGTTTGGAAGGTGAGAGCGGACTGGTGAGGGCTCCTAGAGTTAAGTTTCAGCTTTGCAATTCAGAGTTCAGTAACTAGAGGTCAATCTCAATATCTTTTAAGACATGACGTGTAATATACCTTATTTAACTTATAATGTTCTTGTGATGCTCACATTTAAGAAATGGAGGTAAGCGAAATAAGCCAGACAGAAAAAGTTGAAAACCACATGATATCACTTAAATGTGAGACATAAACCTAAAAGAAACAAACAAACATGACAAAAAAACATGGACATGGACAACAGACTAGCAGATACCAGAGGGTGAGGGGAAGGAGGGAGGTAGATGGAGCTAACGGGTCAAATATGTAGCGACAGAAAGAATTTTAACTACGGCAGCGCACATACAATGCAACATATATATGACTTACTGTTGAATTGTACACTTGAAACTTACTGGATTTCATTAACCAATGTCACCAAAATAAAAAATAAATTTAAACATTGGAGGTAAGAAAGCCTTGAAAGTATAAAGCATGATGTAAATATTGAAGGTTATCATCATTCTCACTGGCACTTATACCGCTAATCTAGAGGTTTCTCAATATTGAGTCCTTTATCAGCAAATGCATAACCATGAGAGGGGACAGACTTTAAATGCTCTTGGTCTGACAATTAATATCAGTACCCCGAAGTGCTAAGAACAAGAGCCAGGCTGAATGTTGCAAAGTGGTGGAAAAGGGGAGAGAGAAAAGGAATACTGATGCTCTGCTGCTACAGCCAGAGAACCTTTATGTCAGAGGATTTGCCCTAAACATGTGAGTGAGTACACCCTTTAGATACAAGTCTCCAGTTAGTTTTTGCTAATCATTTGATTTCTTTTCTGAAAATTTAAGTTCTGAGTGCCCAGCCTAAAAATAATTATATTTATACTATCTGATACTACATAGCTATTGCAGTTTTCTTTCCCCACATTATTTGTACCTTTAGGTGATACATTCATTGGAACAAAATCTGTTCATGTTCTGGCATAGTTTGTCCTACTTTTATGCACTGGTTATAGAATTCTAGCAAAACTGGATGATAGAAATAGAAATGCAGGATAGAAATGATCCAAAACCTCCCAGGAGAAAACATGAACTTGGTAAGTGAATATAGAAGTATAAAATTAGATAGTAGC
The DNA here is from genome assembly GCA_030015415.1 of Cynopterus sphinx. Classification (NCBI taxonomy): domain Eukaryota; kingdom Metazoa; phylum Chordata; class Mammalia; order Chiroptera; family Pteropodidae; genus Cynopterus; species Cynopterus sphinx. Next base: position 64,386,381 of record CM057387.1, on the reverse strand, counting down.
TAAAAAGGGCTAAACTGCATTTTTAAAAAAATTTTATCTGACTTTCTGTACAACCTTGGAAAAAATGACCTACCTGTATTCTCTGTAGTAGTGTCACACTGATTCAGACCTTTGGTTATTCATTTCAGGGTTCTATTGCTTGAATAGCTGTGAGAAGGCAGGGATCTCTCTTATTCACCATAAAAACCCACTAGAATCGGCCACTCATGGCAGCCATTTTATGATTCCATCAGTAATAATTTGTTCTTCCTTTTTAAATACAGTAATATGGACTTCCTATTCCACTTCTTGATATAATATGTCCCAAGGTTTTCTTTTTTATATTTTTTCTCACTCATCTTAAATATGTCAAATTCCAAGAGTACCTCTCATGTCATTTAAGCAATAAGTAATACAAACTCATGGACAAATTGTTTAATAAATGATTGCTTAAAAAACTTGAAAACACCCTCTCATACTTCATTAACATAATATAGAGGAAAATGCCTAACAAAGAGTCTGTAATATCAATTTACTAAATGCTAGTTTCTATCCTTCCCTTCTTTATCTGGCTTTTAGAATGCACTTGGGCTACAGGTAGGCTATTTATGTTTATTTTACAAAATAGAGTAAAAGGTTCAGAGAGCCTAAAATTTAATTTGTCCAAGGTCTAAAAGCCACTAAATAGGGATGGACCCAAGCCTGTTTATTTATTAGTTCATTAACTCAATAAATAATATTTAAGAATCATTTATATCACAGATACAGTTTTAGGTTATGGTAACTTATATTCTAATGATTGTAAAACTTCTCGTTGCACCATGTTCCTTAAAATGGGTTATGATCTTCCCCATAAGGATTTTCTAATCTACAATGTTTAAAAAAATTAACAACATTTTTTTTTGTTTATGTTATTTAGTTGCTCATTCAACAAAAAGAAACAGGCTGCTTTCTATGTATATGACAGTGGTAAATACTGTATCAAAGCAAGAAATATATTTTAAATGATTTTTTTTCTTCATGAATTTGCAACAATTTGCATGTTCAACAAGGACTTTGCTAATAGAGGTTATGTGATGTTGGAGGGACAAAGAGCATAATGCGTGTTAAAGAAAAAACATGGACTTTGGTATTGGAGTTGGAATTGAATATTGGATCTTCTATTTATTGGTTGTGTGCATTAGGAGATGTTATTTTAATTTTCTAAGTTTCAGTTGTCTCATTTGGTAAATTGGAGATAATCTCACTTTTATAAAGTTGTCAGAATCAGAGATATATATGAGAAACCTAGAACATGACCCAGAGTACAGAGGTGTTCAATAAATGTCAGCTCTTCCCCTTCCTTAATGGAAGCTGCTATATCCTCGATGCTGTCATACCACCAAGCAAAGTGTGTGGTGCCTTAACACAGCACCAGTAGTGCCAGGCTTGCAGATTACCTCCTGAACTCTCTCAACTTATAGTTTTGCATGACTGAATCTGATGCAATTCTCTGCCCAACCCTGCCACTTTTGACCGTCTTTTTCCTGACTCTCTCTGGATCGTCAGTGATCAGCAGAGGCCCATTCATGGTCATTTAGTTTTTGAAACATTCTCTTTCCTTTTGTTGTCCTCTGAGTCCTCTTTAGGAGTGGCTCTTTGTTGGCTCACATATCGTATCCATCAGGACCAGAAACTGGGTTTGGATTCTGTTGGAAAATTTATTGCTACTTGGAAATCATTCCCTTGCTTGGATTGGAGTTGCTGAATAAGAACAACAACAGCAGCAGCAGCAACAACAACAACAACAACAAACAACAAAAACACTCAGGTAGCTAGCCTTTTCTTAAAAACATACAAACAATACCTCCGGAAAAGCTGCTGTAGAATGCACATTTAATTTTAATCATCTGCCCATTTCTCAATTCCTCTTTGCATCAAACTTATCAAAATAGTTGTATTAACCTCTTTCCTTAATTACACCATTAATGCTTTTTGATAGAAAGAAATAACACAATAATATTGTGGCTTCTTTATTTCTTGGTGTTAGTCACACCCCCAATATCCACTCCTTTCTGGGGTAATGGGATTAAATTTGGACTAAAAGAAAAATATTTATATTTATATTTTAATATAATATTTAATAAATATTATAATATAAATTTAATATATTTATAATATAAATTTGAGTATAACATTTAATAAAATATTTATATTTTAATATAATCACATTAATCAATTTGGTTAATGTGAGTTTCCCTCAGTCTCTTTGCATAATTGCAAACTTCTAATTTCTCGCCTTATCCTACTGTTCTCTAAGATAACAAATGGTTGTATGAAGGACTTTACAAGTCTGCATGACTTATAAGACAAATACTTTATGATCTCACTTATTTGTGGAATCTAAGAAAAAATGAATCCTTAGAAAGAGAAAGCAGATTGATGGTCACTCGGGGCAGGTTTGGGTGGGTTGAGAAGAAATGAGGAAAATAGAAAGTCAAAGGGTACATACTTTTTGTTCTAAAATGAATAAGCTCTGCGAATGTATACCATGTGAATATAGTTAACAATACTGTATTGCATATTTGAAAGTTGCTGAGAGTAGATCTTAAAAATTCTCACTATACACACATACACACACACACACATACACACAAAATTGAAATTCTGTGTGTTTGTGATGAATGTGTTAACAAACCTTATTGTATTGATCATTTTGATACACACACATACATATTTCAGTAGCCTGCCTGAAACTAAGGCAATGTTATATGCCAATTATATTTCGACAAACATGGAGGAATAAATATAATTTTTCTATATAACAAGATCATTGTAAGGAAACTAAAAAATGTAGAAATAAATCTTATTTCTCAGGACAAACAAAAAAGTCTGCATGGCCTTGTTGGGAAAAGGCCCTTGGACTCTCATTCTGGTCCTCAAATGTGCCTGCCTGATAACTGCTAATATGTGGTTAAGCCATTTCTGTCTCTGATTGTTTGGCTGACATCTGCTACTGTCTACAGCTGATGAACTCATGGTATAGTCAGTTCTGCTATAATTCTTATTTTAAAAACACAATTGATATATTAGGGAACAATTTGAGCATAAATCCTGCTTCCATTTGCTAATGGTTAATTTCTTGAGCAAGAGAAGCTGGGAAAATGCAGAATTGAGCCCTTGTAGGAGTACACAAACATACACCAAGCATCTCCCAGCTGCCTTAATTTACCCCATGTGTTATGAGCCACTCCCATCCTAATCTGGTGTTGTAACTTTCCATCCTTCCACTTCTTCTCAGGATCTCACAAGCTGTAGCCCTTCCAATGCCTATTTCTACAAGCAAATTGTAGGTCTTTTTCAAAGTAAACTGCCATATTTATTGTAGTATTTATGTCTTCCTTAACCAAGTAACATGCATAAACTGTGGCTCTATTTTTATTAGGTTCCAGTATTTTTTTAATGTGTCACTGATAAAATTTTTGAGTGTCATTCTCAAACCTCATTTTTCCAGTAAGTCCTGAGGTTTTTATTGCATTGTTTTGCCTGGCATAGAGATTTTTAGGAACACATATGTCTCAAACAGCAGGGCTGACTATGTAACCATTTAGGTTCAGCCAGAGTCCAGATGACCTTTCCTTCTGACTTCCCTTCTGCCTCCTTTTAGCTCTCACTGAGACTACAAATCATTTAAAGCTTCTGTCTTATTTTTTATCCAAATCCTGTTCTAGACATTTGACCTTACAGGGCCTTTCACTCTTTCCTGTTTCCTTTCAACCTCACTGACCTCATGGCAGAGTAACAAGCCCTAAACTCATTTTGCTCAACACAGTGGGGCTGAAAATGTCCCAGGAGACAAACTAGATTCTCTCTGTATCACAGCACCATGTCCACGCCCATGTAGATGGTGCATGGACACCTGTCCCAATGGCCTTCTCCAAAACCCAGACAGGGTTGGATAAAAAAAGTCCCTCTACCCTGAGCCTTTCTTTAAATGTACTCTATGTAAATCTTCTCTCCTGGACTTCAAAGATCCAGGAAGAGGAGATAAAGGCATGTGCCTTCAAAGTGTCCTTTCAATTCTGAATGTTTCCATTTCTTCCTTTCCCTATTCCCTGCTCTTACACCTCAATCTATTTTCTATTCCAACATTCATCTGGAACTGCTCTTGCCAAGGTCTCCAAGATCTTGCCAAAAGCAGTGAACACTTCTCTTTATTTGATGAGATCTGTTAAAATAATTTAAATAATTATTTTTTTTAATTTTAAACAAGCCCGGTTTATCTCTTTTCCAGCTCTTCCAAAGTTTACTTTGCAAACTTTCCTCCTCCAGGCTGACTTCTGAATTCAGAGTTTCTCAAGATTCAGGCTTGAGATCTGCCTCTTCTCTTTTCCCTACGCTGTCTCATTTAATGATGTCCTCTATCACTGTAGCTTTAGGTATCATGTTTCTCATGTTTAGCTCACACCTTTCCTCTGAGCTTTAGACATATGTCCCACTGTCTACTGGTAATTTCTACCTGGAAGTGATGAAAGCATCTTAAACTTAACATGTCAAAAACGAAACTCTAGTTTCACTGAATTTTATTCCCATAACTCTCTTTCAAAATTAAACAGAACTCTTATCATCCATATCAGAATGGATTCTTTAGATCATCTAGTCTTTTTATCACTACCTTCTCATTGAAATTCTGGCTTTGGGGTATTTGGTGTACAGATACTGTTATATGAAGTTTTTCACATGTGAATAAGCTGTAAATAGTAAGAAAACAAATAATAGTGATAATTGGTGGAAATGTGGAGGGAAGTTTATTCTTATATATTGCTGATAGCAGTGAGAATCCTAATAGCTTTTTGAAAAGTAATATGGAGCTGTTTATTCCTCAATTCTATTCCTATGAATCTTTAACAGAAATAAAGACCAATGTATAATAAAAGAATTTAAAACAATATTGCTTACAGTGGCAAAAAAAAAAAAACAACACAAAAAACTGACAATAAAGTTGATACCCATGGGGAAGGAATGAATCGATTACAACATAATCATATACAATTATCATATACCTAATTAAAAATGAGTGAAACTTATACAAGTTAATTTGGAGAGATTTCTACAATGAAAAAAAGCAAGATGAAAAAGGTGTGTCTGATATCTTGTGTGTATTTGTGAATGTTTCATTGTGATTGAGTATGGAGAAAAGTATCTAATTCAGAGTGGTAAAATTTGAGGTATGTTTTTACTTATTCTTTCATTTGATACACATATTCTACATTACAAGTATGGAGTTAATTCTAAAAAGTGTTACATGCAGATACATTTTTCACAAGATGGGGACTTTTTTATGTTTGGAAGATGAGTATGACAAGGTTAGTCTATGAGGTAAGGTGGTAGGCTAGAAAAATCTCATATTAAATTTTAATACATGTCATTGCAGTTCTCAAAGGTCAGAAGAAAGACACATTCCTTAAAATTTTAACTCCTTATTTCTGCTCATATTGTTACATTTCATAAATGACAATAATTAAAAAAAGATCAAGAGTCAAGATTAAAATGTGAAATGCCAGATATTGGCCCAAACCTCTAGGAAATTGATGAAATATTCCGGTTTGAAGGCTGGAGCCAAACATGATCTCATCCATTAGCAGAATTACTAATAAAACAAGGTGCTTTCTGACCTCCAAGAAAGGGGAACAATGTTTAATCTGTAAATATTTAGCTGATGCAGGGTGTTTGCCAAGGAAACTATAGGAAATAACGTAAAATGTGACATCTCCCAGTTATTGTGTTTATCTTATCAGCAACACTAACATTTGAAATTACATTTGAAATATGTGTTTATATTAATAGATCATTCCCAACATAGGAACACAAATAAATTTATCCCTTAAGTAATATTTTATTATTTCAATAGCTAGAATGTGTATAGTAAAGCCCTCAAACTATTATCGAGACACTAAGTAAAGCATCCTTTTAGCCAAATAATTCAACTCATGATAGAATATGTAAGTTGAAAGAACGAGAATTTAGTGACCAATCACATCTGTCTTTGACCTGCTAGTCCTCTCTCTAGCTTTCTAAGCTTAGAAAAGTTATATGACTTGTTCGAACCTGTTTAGCTGTAAAACTGAGAAAATAATACCTGCTTATTGTATTGTGTGACAACTAAATTAGAAAACGTACAAAATACCCTGTACAATGTTTATATATAAGAGGTGCATGGCAGAACATGGTTAGCTTTTACAGAGTTTATCTAGTTAAATGTAATCTAGTATAATTGAAGGTTATTAAGGATATGAACTTAGCTAGAGTTTTCTCATGTTAGTTTGTTTGTTTGCAAGCCAAATAGTCTGTTTGAGTTGAACAGAAAATGTTTACTGAGGACAAAAAGTAACTTAGAGAATGGATAAGAATACTGGAGAAACAGTCTTAGAAAGAAGTGAGACACTATAAGAGCCAATTCAACTCAAGATTTCTAGCCTTAAGAACTTGACTTACTTGGTTCCAATCCCCAGACAAATGGCCTTTTCCATTTTTCTATCACATGCACTCAGCTCAAAATTTTGAGATTTAAGAGAAAAAATATGATGGGTTTAGCTTAAATTACCGATCACCTTTTATCTGTAGCAGTCAGGCACCTCAGTTTTTGGCCCTGTCAGTGTTATTTGCAAAGAAGGAAAAGATAATTTCTCACACCAAACCCAATCTGTTAAGAAAAGCAACATTTAAATTAATTAATTAAAATGACAATTAAATGTTAAAATTAAAATTATTTAAAATTGAAATGTCACTACAAATTTCCAAGTGATCACACTAACATGAACAAATTGGAAAATCATTGAATAAAATTATTTAGGGGTTAAGTAAAGCTTCAGTATCAAAATGAAGAACTGGAGATGGTGTCAACATTGCAAATGGACCAGTAGAGCCCTGTGGTTCCTCAGAAGTATCCTAGGAGTAGACTGGGTGGGAGGGTAAGTTCAAGTCTCTGGACTTCCTCATGTATTTAAATTAGTTCACTGTTTATTGCTTCTTTATGTAATGACATTTCACATAATTTTACTTAAAAAAAGATTTCTGCTGCTAAAACAAATGTATAGAAATTGCAACAACCAACTTGTTCACAAGTACAGAACAAAGGAATAACATCCTAGTCATGGAGTCTGCATGTTTTACAACATCCCTCATATTATGGAGGAGATAAGGTAAGGGCTAGCTTTCAACTTTACTATGGAATAGTTTTGTTAAATAGGTTACATGTTGTCAGCTTAATGCTGCATTTATATTGGTATAGTATTTTCCAGTTTTGTAAATACCTTTAATGAACATTGACTCGTTTGATCTTCTTGAAGGGCAAGGAAATTAATGTTATCTCCATTTACAAATGTGAAAATAAGGCGCAGAAAGATGAAATCTCAGTGAAAATACTAGAACCGAGCTGTCCTGACTCTTAATCTAATACTTGTTATCCTATAACAATATTTCCAATTAAAAAAATGGGTTAAATCTTTTTCTCAGATAAAAACTAAGTGGGATCAAAATATTTAAAAACAGAAGGAGTAGAGCTGCTGTGGCTGTTTTGGGGTGAAGGGCTTAGGGTTTCACTTAGCCCTCTCTCCATCTCTTACCCTGGAATATGAACAGGACCCCAGAGGTCTCTGAGAAAAGTGGTGTTCTGCATTTCACAGCCCAAACACTATTGCCAGCTTTATTTTTTCGGGATTTGGTTTAGTCTCTCTCCTTTCATTTGCTCCACATCATGTAATTTTGTTTTGTGCTGCTTGGATCCCAGAGGTCAGTTCTAGTAAAGGAAGCAGTGCAGGTGGCTCTGTTAAGAAAACAGACTGGGGATAGGAAGGCAAGAGGCTTCCTTGGGTTTTCTTTTCCTGAAGTTGACATTGATTTATGGTGCTGCCCAAAACAAGGCATGGGACTTATTCGCCACCATTTTCGTGTTATGAAAAGACACCAGGGGGCCTTTTGTAGAGTTTTGCTGGTTAACCTGAGAAAAGTCCCTCAGGATCTAGAGTGCTCTCCTTCCAACCATAATTATAACAACATTTGAAAAAACATTCATGGTCCTAACCAAAGTTGTTCTCACTGTTGCACTAATCTTTCGAGAGTTCTTCTGTACACATAGGTCCTAATGGAATTATAGAAATGTTTTTATATATGCTTTATCTGAACAAGCCATGTTATAATCTTCCTTTCTCTCCCACTCATGATATAAAATTCAGGTCCTCCATACATGTACCGCATATACAAATACATATTCATATTTATATACATATTCCTACACACATACTACTCAATTAAACCAAACTCAGGCCTTGAAGTGTCTTCAGTTTTATCAAAACTAGTGTCACCTCTAGTGATAGACTCAGAGCTGGGGATTAAGTGTTGCTGAATTTCCAGTTCCATACAGAACACAGAGGAGTAGGAAGGAATCAAGGGGACCTAACAACTCATTGGATATCAAGAGTGAGGAGGCAAAGATAACTCAGGGTTATAGAGTAGGAAGGATAAGGAAGAGTCTTAAGGATAAGGAAGAGGCTTAAGTTTTACCATTTGGGAGTGGCAAGAACTTAAAGGCAGGCATAGCTGTGGTTAACAGAGACAGATTGAAGGAGAAAAGTGAAAGAAAACAGAAAAAACTTTATATTATAGTTTTGAGTAGGAATGACTTTTCCTTTTATATATTTTAGTAACCTGATTATAAATTAAATTGATCAGATATTTGTTTTTCATAAATGTTATATGTGTATGTGTGTGCTAGTGATAACTTTTATTACATGTTATTTACCATTCTTGTACTGTAGGTAGAGATCGCTGACTGTGCTAAAGAAAAGAAAATGGAAGTTTTAGGAAGAATAACACATTTGGGGTGATATATAAGGCGAATTTCTCTAGAGAAACAGGACAAATAGGGTGTATCTATATACAGAAAAATATTTATTATAATGAATTTAGTCATGCAATTATAGGGGCTGGCAAATTGAAAATCTGCAACATGGGCTATTTGGCTCAGATCTAGGAGGTGCAATGGTGCAGTTCCAGTTGGAAGGCCAGGAGACTCAAGGGAACCAATGGTGTACACAAAGTCTGAAGGCAGTCTCTGGAGAATTTCCTCTTGCTCAGGAAAGCCTTTCTTGTTCTGTTTGGTCCTTCAACTGATTAGACAAGGCCCACCAAGGCTATGGAGGGCAATCCTCTTTATTCAAAGTTTACCAATTCAAATGCAAATTCATCCAAAAATACTCTTCAAGTTGACACACTATACTAACCATTACAGGCAGGAGGAATAAAGATATAGAAACGGAGATTATTTTAGGTTCCAGGAAGAATGATAAATATTTTGGGAATAGAAACACGTGTCTTATGGGTATACCATGAAGAATCTTGGTTTGATGAAGTAAAGTCTTATGGTGGGAAATTTTAAAAAGCATACCAGGACCTGGGAAAATTCTCCATGTGATTGTTACAAGCTTTCTTTAATATCTATCAAGTACTATACTTCATTTTGAATTCCAGTGTCTTTACTTTTATATTTTTAGTACTAGTCATAATATCCTGTTTATCTTTCTTTCCACAGGCCTAAAAGATTAGTGGCAGGTGGTAGTACTCAATAAATCCATACTGGTTAAATTTTGAGTATAATTTACAATGTTTGACAGTTTGCTGACAATTTTTATTTATTTTTTGTTGTTTTCTTTCATTTCTTTCTTAACAGGGAGAAAGAGATCCTTGATTATAAATTTTAGAAAGTGTGTGTAGGAAGAAGAAAACTAATTTGTACAAAGCAATGCCTTTGACTCAGACTTTTTGATTGTACTCTCCCACCCACAAACACATTTTATAATAAGGGATATCAGGCACTACAAGGGGAAAAAAGGACAGAGTCAAACTATCCTTATTTTTACACTTTCTTTTATTCCATTCCAGACTCAAACCAGATGCCTTTTGGAATTCTTTCAACATTAAATGATGAGATAATTTAATACTTAAATACATATATTTGGAAATATATATTTTATATATAATATATATCATTTATCTATCAATTTACCATCATGGCAAATTTAGGAACTCTTATTTTATTTAAATTAGTACTAGTCAACAGTCATACCATATGTTCCTGGAAACTACTTAATAAATTTATGAATTGTCTTATATTAATGTGCCTCTCTGAGATTTGCCCAAATCAAAAGATCTTTTCCCCCACATAGCCAAGTATTTCCTGTGTTCCTGCATTTCATATTCCTATCCTCCACTCCATCTCCAATGTCACTGCTTTCATCCTCCTATCTGGACTATTGCAGTAGTCTCCCTGCCTCCATTTTGCTCCCCTCCACTTTATACCCTCCTCTGCTTCCAGCTTGACATTTCCAACCTTGAACCTGCCTTTCTTATTTTCCTGCTGCAAAATTTTATGTGACTCTTCATTATCTAGAAGAGAAAATTCAAATTCTGGCCCCTGTCTCTACTATAGCTTCACCTTTAACCCTCAAATTTTATCCTGCTGCTACTACAGATATGCTCATTTCCATACTCTTCCTTGGGCTACAATACTTTCCCCTTTTTCTGTCCAGCAAACTTCTATTCTGCTTCAAATCTCAGTTCAAGTGCTCAATGTATTTAACTTTTACATTTGAAGTCACTCATGCCTATAGCTAGACCTAATTCTTTTCTACTTTACTGTGGTTCTAATGAATTGTACATAGGCTACATCATTATAAAATTACCACGTGAAGTTAGAATCATTTATATGCCTACCTTGTACTATTCTGAACTATATGCTCTTTGGGAGTTTATATATTCTTTATCTTCATATTGCTAGCAGCTAGAAGAACCCTTGGCGTGTAGCAGGGGCTGAATAAATATTTGTTAAATAAATGAATGAATGTCTATGTTATACATAACCTTACAATTACAACCCACAATTGAAAGCTCTCATATGTTTACGGGCTGTGCTTCATCATAGGCCCATGGAAGTTATTAAATAGAGATACGTTTGTTTCTTAAAACTGATAGCTAGCTGTAGCTAACAATAGAAAGGGGAAATTGTGCATTCTTCTCTTCCTATACCTGTCATTCTTGAATCCCATGAATCCCCGCTTTGGTTCAACAAAGGAGATTTTCCCTTCAAAGTGGGTGTGTCTTCAACATTGCTCTGCTACTGTCCAAGGAACTATTTAGAAGCAAAAGGGAATCAAAAGAAGAACTCAATTATTGTGTCAGGATGTTCAAAGAGGACATTGAAAGAAAGCAATAGGTTAAGTATGCTAGTGTTTATTGCTAGACACCTGTTTTGGCTGTTAAACTAACAAAGTAAAATTCCTAAGTAGTTCTTCCTCACAGTAATTACCTTCCAGCTCTGGAGTGAATGCAGATTTGTAACACGAAAAGACAGAAAAGACAGCCTGATAGCAACACTGGAATCTACGGTTTCTCTTAGATTCCACTTTACTCACACTTCATACTTTCTCATTTTCTATTTTAGAAATGTCAAATTGGGCAGCAGAAATAAGTCACTGGAGCACAATGTTTAAGGAAGAACTTAATTTTCTTCCTATTTTGTTAAAAAGACATTCACATACTCACACACACCAAAATAATTATTCTAGCTTGGAGGCAATTATGGACTCAAAGTTACATAAAGGTGATAAAGTTCTATGCTTTTCCTTTTTAGGGAGGAGTTAGTGGTGAGAGGTTTGGAATACAACTGAACATATTACAATTACCTTTGTCTGAGTCACAAATTTGCACATGGTGGCTTGCGTGGGAGCAAGATGAATATTCATTCTTTCAGCTGACCAAATTTCCTGAAACATGTAGAGCAGAGACCTAGCAGTTATCTTATAATTAACATTGAAACCTGGCTCCTGGCTTATAGCCCGCAGAGTGAGCTAATCTGTATACCCTACTATAAAGGATAGTTCTCAAGTCTGTCAGTATATTAGCTCAGCCTGGTCTCCATTTCCAAGTTATTATTTCTTGGTGTCTTCTGGGTTAAATTAAGCCTGTTTGTCTACTACTCCTGAGGTAAGTTAACTTTATGGGTCATGAGTTTCCTTCCAGGCATCCTGCCAGAGGTGTCATGTATAAGGGATGAACAACTGGAAATGAAGATGGGTGTGCTGGTGGGAAGGAGTGAATCTCAAAGTTCTTGGCTGATGTAAGTCCAGGATTTTTAAGGACATGAGTAATTCTGTGTCTTTTAAAGGGCAGCCCGTACACATACAAGTTTCTGGCCATGATTTGTTGCTCTTATAGAATAAGGTCAGCATATGATTTCACTGTAGCCCTGAGTAAATATGTTTTATAAAAATCATCTACAATGTTTTAGGATTTGAAGAAAGATAATTCTTAGAGGTTGTAGCTAGAGTTCTAGGGAATTAATGTGCTATAACTTGGCAGTCAAATATACATATTCTCTTAATTATCACAGCCACTCTTTAATGTTAGTATTATTATTCTCATTTTATATGTGAAAAAATTAAGGGTAACATAATCAAAGAGCCTTGCCAATAGTAAATAAGTGGTAGGCCTAGAATTTAATTTCTCTTTTGTTTGACCTCAAAGCCAATCTTTTATACCACACTGTTAATCATCATTTGGCTAAAAGGGATTTGTCCCTCAAGTCACTTACTCTGGTTTCAGTGGTAATTTCTATGTTTGGGGAAAATGTGTCATTGGCCATAAAGCCTACAAAATATTAATCATATCACTGTTCAGCTTATTGGCTCTACCACTCTGCACTACTCTGATGGGATAGGGTCCAAATCATTTTTTGGGTAAGGTTAAAGTAATTGGTTTTCAGATGATCTAAAACACAGATTGGCAATGTTCAGTTACCTATTTCTCAAACTACAAGATTACAGACTCAGATCAGTGTTTCAACTCTGGCTTAACATTAAAATGAACTGCAAAATGTTTTTAAAAAGTACCCAGTCTTCTATTCCACACCCCCTCCAAACGTACACTTAAACAGATTCTGATGTATTTAATCTCAGATATGTATTGGAATAAGTTTTGTTTGTTTGTTTGTTTGTTTGTTTGTTTTTCTACATGATTCTAAAATGCATGTATTATTGAAAACCGAATTTTTCATCACAGCAATACGTGCCCTGTTTTAAGCAACTATACTGGCACATAAAAATGGGGGTAAACAGATACAAAAAGGTTGCATTTGATTTTATCTTTTAGAAAAAATTTGAAAATTCATGATATATTAGTTAGTTGCTTCCCCACAAAAATAAATAAAACAAAACTTGTAATTCAATAAACATTTGTAGGTGCCACAAAAGATATTTTAAAAAGAAGGAATTATTTTCTTTTAAAGAACTTAAAATCTAGTAAAGTAGATAAATTCTGCACATAAGTAACTTCTGTATAAACTTTGTCAAGCCTATTAATAATTGTTCTGTGTAAGATAAGTTGGATAATTATATTGTTTTGATGAGAAGGAATGAAATAGCAATAAATTAATAGTATTAGAAAGCAAAGTGTAGTTGGAAAAGGCAAGTAGATGGGTATGGCTAGAGGGTAGGGAACAAAGAAGAGAATGGTGGGCGATGAGATTGGAAGGGGGTAACACCTAATATATCAAGTATTGTCCTATATCTTTTATTTTGGTTCCTTCTAAATGCCATTTACTGTTATCCTATCACATTCAATCCTTATAATAGTCCTAAAAATTATGCAATGTTATCTTTCTCATTTTATGTATGAAGTGTTGGAGGCCCAATGACACAGAGCTACTATGTAAAACTGAACAAGCAAGAAGCAGTCAAAGTGTTAGGAGATTTCAGAAATTAGGTGCAGAGCCTGAAAAAATTGGCAAAGTGGTCTAAGCAAATGAAGCATTTTGGAAGGGTCGGGGAGTAGCAGGAGAACACTGACTTCTCATTGGGATATAAAAGTATTCTCTTTTCTTCTTTGCTTCCCCTGCCATCTGACAGCAGATCACAGTGAAAATCAAAACAGAGCAAAGGTAAACTCTGGCTTTCATAAGTCATAATTTTATAACTGATATTTGATTCCAGAGTGTCTCTCGCATTGTGTCTTTTTATTGTATTGAAAGGAAGAGTAAATTTTACTTTTTACGAGTGTCAATTAATAGAAAACAAAAATTTGGAAGTATGTTAAGTTATATAGATGGTTAAGAAATTGTTTTATTGTTTATAAAGAGGAAAAACTTTGTAGGGAGGCTACCAGCCACCTGTTTTCTACAGGGAGTTAGGGCGCAGAGTTTTAATCCACATAGCCCTAGGGCTGCAATCCAGCTCCAATATTTACTAGCTGTTCAACGATTGACTAACATCTTAAACTCACTTTATTTGTTTTCACCTGTTAAATTGACTAAATTGCTCATTTTCTAGTCGTGCCATAAAGCCACTGCCAACATCCAATTGATATTAAGGAATTGGGATATCTATTATTTCACTGCTAAATTTTGAGATAAAAACAAACAAAAAGCAACTGCTATCTTGCTCAAATCTCTAGACCAATTAAGAGGCCTAAAAATGGGCAAGCAAGATGTCTGCAATTTTATGAAGAACTCCAGATTCCTGCCCTTCCTTTGTGAATGCTAAAAAGCAGAAACGTAGGGAAAAAATGCCCTCCTTGTTTTTTTTTTCCCCCTTGTTTGAGCTCAGCTACTCAAATGAATTTTGATCTTGACACTCCTAAGGCTTGACAAATCGATTTCTCCTGATTGCAAATCAGCTGGTCTTGATTTGCGGTGCATACTCTCTGTGGATTACAATCTTAGAGGAGTCCTGGTAAGAAGTAGTAAGTTTCCTTTTCTAAGAAAAAAAAAAAGGAGAATTTGACAAATGCCCTGGAAATAACCATGAAACTGTTGTAACCTTGGACCTCTGGTTGATTACCTCCAAAAGCCCTCAAGAATGAATGTGCCATTCAGACTTCTAGATAACTCAAGTGTAGAAAAATTTTACAAAGATAGATGGGTCATACAAAACAACCCTTCAGATTAAGCTTCCCTGTGGTGGCCTTATATATTTTATAGTGTTCTACAGATTTCAAAAGGCCCGCATATAAATTACGCATAATCTCTCCAAAATTACCAAGAGAAATAAAGGGTTTTTTGAATGAAGAAAGAGAGATTGAGGAAGGATAACAGATCTTTCTAAAGTGATTCAGTATCTGTCTAAATTGGGAGGAGCTAGACAAGACTCTCTCATGTTATCAAAACTGTTGAATATATATAAATTTACAGTCAAAATAAAACCAAACACACTTATTTTACTAGGACTTGTGCTAAATACTAGAAATAAGAAGCAGATTAATTTGCCACAAATCAATTAATTGAAAGTCAATTTGCTAAATGATAAATTTGCTGATTTTTATCAAATATATCAATTCTACTTTTCACTTAAAAGCTTTAAAAAGAATAAAGCTAAAATATAAAATACATTTTAAAAATGTTAACCAAAATTATGCTTCTATGCTATCAGAGAAATAAGGCAAGAGTTCATAAAAAATGAACATATTGGTATAACAGAATTCCATAAAAAATAAAAATTTTCTGTATTTAATGCTATTTTCCCACATGAAATTCAGAATTTATAGGGAATAGAAATATTTGAGCTATTTCTAGTAAATTAAACCTAATATAATTATAGAGCACATAATTTACATTCACAAATATCTAAAGAAAATCAGAATTAAAAAAATTTTAATGTAAATTAAAATTTTTCAACAGAATAGCTCAGCACTCTAGGAATATAATAAACAAACTTAGTTCCTTCTTGCTTAACATTCTAGTGGGAAAGATAGATCTTACCATCGATCAGTCACAATGATGAATATAAAAGCACAAATAGGAAAAAAAGTAAATACCAGTAACAAAGAGAAAAAATCAAGGAAGATTTCCCTGCAAAAGGAACAGAAGTGAAGATCTGAAGGAAGTGTAAGGTTAATTGAGAAAGCCTAGAAATATATCCACAGCATAAATTTTAGTTTTTAATCCTGAGAGCTTCATTGTCACATGTATTTGAATAATAAATGTAGTTTTTCTGTTGTGGCCAACCTCACATCCTTTTTGATTTTCTTTTTACCAAGAATCTTGTGTCAGTCCACTAATGATAATGTTAGAAATTATTTTTATTTCTACTTGTAGGTTTTTCAGAGGATATCCGTTAACATAAAAGGACAGAATGAACACATCCATTTGAATTAATTAGATCTAAAAGTTTGATAATAACCAGCTCGACTACTGGTTTCTTTAAATCATATTCCAATTCCGTAACTTTCCTATATTTCCACTTCTCATTTGAATAGAGTTAAATATATTTGCCTTCTAGATTTCTAAAAATAATGAAATAACAATATATAGGGAACTATAACAAAATATAATTGAGACTTTTTAGAATGATAAACCATATTATCGATAGCAAATTTTGTCTTTAATATTTAAATTCATAAATCTTTTACTCAAAAAAAAAATCAAATGGTTTTTCTAATTTAACTTTTGGAAATTTTTTTTTTCCTGAGTTCCAAGAAACCAAACAAAAAAGAATAATGACACCTCAAGTCCATTATTAAATTGCTCCATTTGGCAGATACACTAGTTTTCCTTTCAAGCCTTTTCCTGAAGCTAAGCTGTCTTTAAAATAATCATCCTTTCATTGCAAGATTAATGTTTACTGGAATTTGCATACTTTATAGGCTCACAGAGCATATGAAATACATTTTTCTCAGGGAGATGTCAGTACAAAAACATAAAATACAGTATTGTGTTAAAATACATTGTATTATTGTGTAAAATTCCTTTGTTTTGCTTTGTTATCTAGAATTTTACTATTTGTGTTTCTTTAAATGGTTCTTCAAAATTATCATGAGACTGAAATTTTAAATTCTAAGCAAGACCATTAATTTGTGATATATCTTTTGAGTTTTGCCTCATATTGAAGTTTAAAATTTTATATCACATTCTTTATTTGTATAAATAAAAAGTATTAATAGAGCTGAAACAGAATACACAAAACTTTTTCCTACCAATAGTCAACAATTGTTAATTTTGTGAGAGAGGAAGCATATAATAAAATGAAACTCACTTTATAAATGCAGAAATTTTATTTATAAGTAAGAAGATCAACGTGAATTGCCTGGGGATGGATTAAAATAGAAAGCACAATGTATAGTGAATAATATTATATTTTTGCTACTGTGGAATCATTTAACAAAAATGCTTCATAAAAATCCCACCGCAGAATCAAGATGCTAATGTTATACCTCATTTATTGCCAGCATATTCAGTGACATTTTATAATGTACATCTGTCAGCCAGAGATATAAATGAATGAGGTGAACCATACAATTTACCCTCAGGAAGTTCCATTAGAGCCCCCAAACTATAATATTTATGAGGTCAGAATCAATTAATCAGATAGTTGTATTTGCTTTTCAGCTCAGCAGGCTCTCTGCTCCACCAAACTGTTGCATTTGAAAATCTTTCGTATTTGGCAAAGAAGTGAGTTTGGGTGTGCTACATAAAAGCTATTTTGTAAATCAATTACTTTAGTAATATGGAACGTATTCGGTAGTAATTTATGGTCTAAGTGGAGAGAATACAAAACAAGTTCGCATCAGAAATGTTTATATCTCAGTAGGAGTCTTAAATATTCTTTATAAATAAGCTATGGTGGTCTCACCTATCTCATAGTTTACTGGATGAAAGGCAATTATGAAAGAAATGCAGGCTTGTGTTTGTTCAGCATGGTCTTTCAAACTTTGGGTATGGTGTATGCATAGGATGTGGTGGCAGAACAGAGAACATATCAATGTCAAAAACAATTCAGGAAGAAATGGACAAGGATCATAAGAACTTTATAGTAGAAGTGGCTATAAAGAAGGGGCATGTGTAGTGAACCTCAGAGAATATAATAAATGATAGTAGCTGTGTTATTTGTAGTGAGCTGCAAGTGCCTCTGCCCCAAAAACAGGTCTCAGAGCAATTTTAGAAGTAGATGATGAATTACAAGATTTCTGATAGTAGAAATATAATATCTTTTTTTTTTCATTAGAGAAGAGAGACCATGAAGACTCTATTAATAAAAATCCTGGTAATCATTCTTTCTATCATTTGGCAACCTGACTAGGCGTTAGAAATTATGAAAAAGAATTATAAAAAATACAAAAATCTAGTCAAGAGACAATATACTACTTTTAGCAAGTCTGGCATTCACATTAAACTCCCATTATTTGTCCAGACAAGTCCTAGCTAATGTGTGCATGTATGTGGAAGTGTGTATATGGGAAGAGTTAGTGGTGGAGAACAGTAAAATCAGTGCGCACTCATGGATGCCTACCATGTATGATAGATGCAGTCTGCTAATATAACCCAGATGAGCTGGGCTGCTTTATAATCTGCTCAGCATGGCATTGCACTAAAACAAAATAAAAAATCAAACAAAATGCAAATGACTTTTTAAAGACAGCAAAATAATAGTTGCCATTATAGAATATAAGTTTTATAAGTTTCATGTTTGGTTTAACAGTACATCCCCAGAATTGAAAAGTGATCAGTAAATATCTGTCAGATACATGAACTATAGTTTTGAATAGAACCGTAGGCCTTTTTAACCTAATTGAATTCAATTAAGTAGGAGAAAATTCTTTTTTTTTTATATTTCCTTGCTTATCTCTTCTTCAAATTACATCTCTTGGTCTCTACTTTCTATAGGAAAAGAAGGACCAATTCAAAATACAGAAACAAATACTGTTAATCATGTTTTTTTAATAGGTCAAGGGCTAATGTCCTCAAGATTTAAGGATGCTAATGGGGATTTTTGAAGGGTCATTTGTATTATATCCAATTTTATGTCTGATATGCTGACTTTAACACTCAACTCCATTTAAGGAGAGAAGCAACATTGAAATGCAAAGATGGATACATGCCTATGCATGCAGCAAACAGGTTTCACAGAAACTAGATGGCAGGAGTCTGAAGTCCCTAATACATTATATTTTACTCAAAATGGCAAGGTTTAGAGGTTTAGAGTAGCTCCTGCAGTATACTGAGCCTTTTCCACACAGACCATGTTACGAGTGGTGGAGCTGAACGAGGAAATGGCAAGCTATCCCCCCACCCCCCAATAGAAGGTAACGACACTGCAGAGAAGAGAGATTACAGGACCCAATTAGCTTTGCACTGCTAATAAGCAGAAGCTGTAAAGGAAGAGTTAAGTGCTAAATCACCACACTTGCTCAATATATATATAACTCTGGAATATGTCTCGGTCATCACATCTGTCATAACGTGGAATGCATGCTGAACTGAGTTAATGCTGGCTCCCAGGGCAGAGGCCACTGAATGATTTGCACATGTGAAAAAACATACCTGACATGAAGTGCCCTTCTTTCAGCCCTGACTCACAACTTTGGCCCATTTCCACACCAAGGGGAAGCTTGGATTTAAGTGTCTCTGTTTTGAAATGTGCATGCCAAATCGTTTTCCTTATAGTAATATATTCTGACCTTGAACATTATAATTTTTCCAAATATATTCAAGTTACCTGGTATAAAATTAATTAGCTTTCAGAGATATCAGTGTTTACTTAAGAGGTAGCTTCACATTCTTTATCTGATATTACAATTCAGAATGTATAGATGTCTTTTCTGATAAATTAGGTTATATTTCAGTAGTTTTACCTTTTCTGAGATGACTGCATGTTTCATTTCTGTAGCAAGAATTCAGTAACCCCAGATTTGGTATGTTTTAACCTATTAAAAATTCTATATGTTTATAGTATAATTTTAAAATTCTCTGACATTTTGACTTCTTTTTGCTTGTACCCATGTAGAAAAAAGCTTCTGGGATGCATTAAAAATATCCGAAATTACTTGTAATGGAAACTGCAGATATCTGAATAAAAGGCAAATTTGGAATTGTACCTGAGCTGTGCTCAGTAATCAAAATGTCAATGACAAAGCAATGAAACAAGAAAAAAAAAAAAAAAAAAAGAAGGGAAAGTCAGTGATGCTGCAAGAAGAAAACCTTGAGAGAGGCTGTTATACTATATTCGGTTTCAGTATGGTCTTTCATTAAGTGGATGCCTACAATTTGCAATAAATGCACCGTATTAAGCTCTTTTGTTATCAAATGATCTGGTGACCTCTGGATTAAATTGCCATTTTCATATCCTTTCCAAATTGGGAGAGATGTTTTCAGATGATACTGACATATGGAATCATTTTGACCTACACACTTTGGAGTCAATTCCAAGATGCACTGGTTGAGAGTCAATTGAAAGATGGGAAAGTGTATACTTTGTAGTGAGAAGGGGGCTTGATGTGACACAGTATATAGAACTGCACATTAAGTATAGAAGAGGAAAAGGTGGTATTCAAAAGGATAGAACAATAGAATTATTAAGCTTTTATAAAAAACAAGTTAAATAGAAAAGCCAACTAAGTGAAAATAGAGGTAATTTGAAAATGTAAATGTCAACTCATAACTTAAAGAAAATATTTTTTTGGAGTTACCCTGTCTACTACAGGTACTCAATAAAACTTATTTTATTCTACTCTTGAAACACAGGTTTTAGCACTAATATCATTTACTAAGGCAACCAGAACTCCTGAGAGAATGGCTAATATCATATCTTAAGGCAGAATGAATAAATATGGACATGAAATAGCACATTGCAAGAAAGGAAAGATATTTTCAGAGATAATTTAGAGTTGTGTGGGAAAGGACAAAGAAGCCAGCATAAAAAGAAGCCTGATGCTGGCTAATCTGTAAAAATTTGAGTATCAGAAAGATTAAAATTATAGCCAATTAGAACATATGAATATGTTAAGGAAGCTATATGTCTACCATTACACTAAGATCAGGAAACTAACAAAGAATGAAAAAAGTATTTGTAATGTACTGAGTTTCTAACGTCATAGGAGGTGCTGCTTATTGTGTAATCAAATGGCATGTATCCTTCACTTTAGTTTTAGCCAAGCAAAATTATATAAAATAGAGATGCATTTTAAAAAAAATAGACAATGGAATTGCAGAGAAACGTAAAATATAGAGGAATTTTGCATAAAGCATTTGGTGCTCTCTGTGTTTTCTGCAACAAAATCATCATGACTCCTTCTGTGGACTACTTTAGTAACTTATACTTTGGTTACTCAGCCTGTAAAATTGTGGTTGTCCACTATGAGACAAAATTTAATAGTATTGTGAAATGTCATGTGGTTGTCTGGAAATGAAAGTTTATAGAGAGAACTGGGACCAGGATTGTGGTGTGGCAAAGAGCATAACAATCAGGAAAGGTGGTTGTAATTTCTGCTCCTTTTGGGGAGGAAGAGTAACTGCCTTTTATACAGTTCTATGGGGAGTTGGAGTCGTGTCCCTATGTAACAATCTTTGGTCGCTGCAACCTCAAGACTTCTTTTGGGGGCATGTTTGGTTTGTGTATGCCTTGTAACTGAGCTTCTTTGGTAGCAATTCATATGGAAAGTTACAGGATTTTGGAGGGGCTGAGGGAGTGTGGTAAGACAGGGAGAGAATGTTTATTTCTCATTCCTGATATTTTCTTCCTCACAGAAGGAGCAACTCTTGCTGGAACATTCTTGGCTTCTCTTTGCACTTGAACCCTTCTTTGCCTGGGACAAATGGGCAAGGATAAGCTAGGTAGTTGAGACTGAAGGAGAAATGGGCATGTGTAGTCCAGCCTCCTTTCTTGAGCTCTCGTTTAAGGAGTAGATTGGCAGTAATGTGTGTTTTCTTCTCCTTAATATAGAGGTCTTACCTGGTCTGCACCAACCCTTTGTACCCTTGGAGGAGACCTGCTCCAGGCCACTGGGCCTGTGACTGTATGGGATTCATATTCTGTAATTCATTATTAGCAAGGACACCAACCAAAAGATAGAAATCACATTCTACATTCCATCCTTTATCAAGAAGGCAGGTGCTAGCACATTTCAACAACTATAATGTACTTCTCACATTCACATTTCTGAAGTTACAAAATGTCTTACAATCCATAAGATATTTGATTTTTGGAAATGTAGTATTTTGTTCTTTCATATACCACTTCTTTGTCTTATTTTAGCATTTGTTTCTATCTTGGATAGAAAAAAAAGGCTGCTATTTATTCGGGCCCTGAAGATTCCAACATGCATGTAAAACACTGAGTAAAATACTAATTAGAGAAGCCAAAGTGTTTCATCTACAGGATATTTTTGTTCCTGCCCAGAGATTATCCCCAAATAGGCATTACATTAAAGCCACCAAATAGCAAGAAAGCTTGAATTTATTCTTACACAGCAATGAAAAGCACATTGAGAAGCATGGAAAGGAGTGTGACACACTTAGAAAGAGGAGTAGGTCAAATCTATGGGATTTAAAAGTACTGCTTTTCAATAAAACACATGGGGCTTATTAAGAATATACTATACCTAGGAAAGTTGAATTGGGGAGTTGACATTTTATGCAGTTTAATAAAGGGATTAAAATAATAAGATATCTTTTTTCTATTAGCATTGAACTAATGTAGCAAAATAGTATTGTGAAAAAATATAAATCAAGGACATGCAGATAAAAACCCCAATACACTTTTTTTTTTTATGCTGAGACAATAAGGAATAAAAAAAGACACTTTCAGAGACTGTGGCATGTTGAATTGGGAGGACTGATGAGAAGTGCTATTCAGAAGGGAAATATATTTTGTAGGGGAAATGGAAGGCATAAAGATTAGGCAGTGGAAATTAAAAAACATTAAATGTTCACTAACAAATTCAGGGAACTATATAGTTCAGCCCCGCCTTAAAGAAAAATAGAAAGAGAAAAAACCCAAAATAATAACAAATATAAAACACGCAATACCAACAACAGTAAAACAACAACAACAACAAAAGGAGAAAAACCAGATATCAAGGGCAGAATATTTTCATTCTTTTGATCGCAGCATTTATTCAACCTAAAGACAGAAGATAACTTTGTGAAATGAAGGTTTTTGTAGTGACTGCAGTTGGCAGAATCCATAAGATTATTTCTAGGACAACATGAGTCTTCCTTGTGGTTATTTCTTGTTTATAATACCATAAGCAGATATTAATTAGAGCTGGAGTCTCAAAAGTTCTTTTGAAACCCAGCAGAGGTCCAGGTTGGTATTCGGGAAGGATTTGTGCATTAGACAGAGTGTAATCATGAGAAAAACACCCTAGTGTTTGCACAATCCAAGTATGTACTCAGAAAGAATCCAAACATGTAACTTGAATCTATATAAACACCCAATGTCCCTCACAGACCAGAGAAAATCACCTGTGAGTCACACTGCTTTATCTCTTCTGCTAACCAGTATCTGTACCTAGAAAGAAAGTTGGACTGAGAAAATAAGATTTCTGCTCATTCACTTGGTTCTGGACCAGAAATATAATAAACAGCCTGCTTTTGTCCAGTAGGACAGAATCTGTTAGAGAATTTCCTGAGCATAGAATAGAGATTACACAGAAACTATATCTCACTTATCTTTGAGGCTCCCAGAATGGATATGTCATATGTATAAGAGAGAGTTAATGGATATTAATTCATGATTTGAATTATCTGACGGTGGTTAGGGCAGTACCCAGGAGGAATCTGGAACAGGGTTCATATATGTGATGGAAGATGAATGAAAGTAGGCTGAATGACACTTTATGTGGTTAGAGACACAGTGCCTTCATAATCATGGGGGTAGGAAAGATGTCACTGAATGAAGGGGCTGCAATATGTACATTTAGTTTTGCCTACCTTACTCTTTAATAAGGACCCATGAACTCTGGCAAGTCAACTATATTTAAACTATCATTTCGTCATTTTTAGAGAACAATAGTATCCATACTCAATGAGCCTTATTTGTAGGCAAGATCCTAGGCTTTTTGGTTGAACATAATAGGCAAGGCCATAGTGTAGAGGATGGAATTTGTAGGCAAATCATTCTAGCATTATAGCCAATCACAGTGTTTTAGGGGAATGTAAATCTGGGATCAAAAGGTCAAGTTTGTATCTGGACAGAAGGTTATTAGGAAAAAGAGTATAGAAGGAAGGATGATTCCTTTGGTTCTAATTTTCAGGAAATATAAAGATAATACTGTGGGAAAGATGTGGTCTTTTAGATGTTTTTCTATTTTGCAATAGTCTCATATAGGTCTTAGCAATTTCTTTTCCCATGCTATAATGACTCTGCCACCACGAAGGCAGGTCAGTGGGTTTTAGAAGGTATAATCTTTGCTTAAACAGGGCTTAATGGCTCCACAAAGTGACTTCTGAAGATAATCAACTCTAAAATTGTTGGCATGCTGAGGAAACCAGAGCACTAACGTTAAAAGTTGCAAGGTGGGAATCAGATCAGCGGAGATAAGAAAGCAGTAGAACTATATCTTCTGGCACTTGAAAAGATGATGGCAAAGTGGGTATTAGCTAGTGGTGGGCTGGCAAAACTTGTACCTTAAGTAAGTTTATGGAGAGTCAGCGATGCCTAAGCCTTTCCAAACAGGCCACATGTTGACATTTATGCCATTTAGAGTTTGTATATAAACAAAGAAAATCAAAATAGATATCTATTTTGACTAATTTAAACATAAAAGAAATTTATTAAAAAACATTAGCTTCCTAGAATCTTCAGTAAGGCCAGAGAACCTGGTTTGGAGTCTTGTTCCTATAAGAGCAATGACCATAGTAGCATCAGATGCGGTTGCCAGCACAACTTTTACAGGGTAACTCTTCAAGGCTTTTGTTTATTGTTTCTGCTGTATTATATTTCTTCTTTTTTAAAAAATATATATTTGTAGAAGTTCTTTAAATAATATGGACATGAATTCTTTATTGCTTTTTTGTATAGCCAATATTTTCTCCCACATTATACCTCTAGCTTTTATTTTTAATTTAAAAAATACTGTCTATTTAAGTATTAATTATATTGAATTGAGTTAGGTGGTTATGTTTTCCATATATTCTATATCCTTATTGACTTTTTCTTCTGCTTATTTTACCATTTACTGAGAGAAATGTGTTGAATTCTATCATTTACTGTGATTATAGGTTTGTCTTCTTCGCCTTGGACTTCTGTCATTTTTTTCTCTACATACTTTTAGGCAAAATTATTGAATATATACATATTATAATTATTCTATCTGGTGAATTGAATGTTTTATTATTCAGTGAATATATTCACCTATGGTAATACTTATTTCTTTTTGGTATATTTTTATCTTATAACAATATACCAATTGCCGCACTAATATTGTTTGGTCAAAATTCGTCTAGTATATATTTTTCTGTCCTTTTATTTTCAAGTTTCTATTTTGTTAAGTTTTATTTATGTCTCTCATAACATTTGGTTGGATTTTTAAATTTTAGTCAGACAATCTTTGTCTTTTAATAGAAGCATTTTATGTGCTTATATTAATATAATTACTGATTTATTTAGAGTGTCACATATGGTTTTACTCTATATTGCATCAGATATACTTTTCTTTTGTCCCAGATATACTATGATTTTTTTCTCTCTCCTTTCTTTTACTCTGTTTAGATTGATTACTCTCCTTTCATTTCTTTTCTCTGCCAGATTGGAAACTTTACACATTTTCTCTTCATTTAGTGGTTATCCTAAAATCAGTTACACAATTTAACACATCAGAGTCTAAAATTAATAACAAGAACATTGTAGTATAGTTATTAGAAAGATAATTGTATATCTGTCACTTTTTAAAAAATATAATATGGTGGTTCACTTGAGAGCTTTTCGGATTTTCTCTTTGTCTTTGGTGTTCTTCAGTTTTATAATAGTAAGTCTTGATGTGGATTTCTTTAAAAATATCCTACTTGAAATTCATTGGTTTCTCCAATCTATGAAAAATGTCTTTTATAAATTAGTATCCAATATTTCTTCAAATATTGCCTTTGCTGTGCTTACTATTTATTTCCATCTAGATTTCAATTAAATGTATACTACAACTTTATTCTTTAACTTTTGCATTTTAACTATTTTGCATTTTGCTATTCTCTTTTTATCTTTTTGTTTTTCTAATGTTGTTTATTGGAATACTTCCTACTAAATTCACTTTTTAGTATATTAATTCTCTCTTTAGCTGTATTGAATCTGCCATAAATTTATCCATTTAGTTTTTAAATTTCAGTTATACCTTTCTTTTCTAGAGAAGTTATTTTGTTTTAATTTTTTAAATTATACAATATTTTAAACTTTTTCTTTACACCTTCCATAATTGTCAAGTAAAATAACTTCATATTTTATCTTCGATTATTTCAATATTATTCCAAAATAATATTGAATGTCAACTGAGGCAACTTTTTCTTCTTCACTTTCTGATTTTTAATTAAGAAGCATTAATTTTTTTTGGAAAAATATTTTTGAGCCTTTATGAGACCTAAGGTTGATATTTAAGTTGTTTCTGACTGGTACTTTAGGCAGTAGCTATTATGAAATCTTTCTGACTTAATGACTTGAGAGAATCTTGGATGCCACAAATAATGTGACTTAAAACCACAAGTCTTTCTGAGGGCCAGTCTGTAGTTATAACTTTTCTGGTTATAACTTGTCTCCCAGATTTCATTCAATGTTCTTGTACCGAGGTCCTTTTGTTTGTTGTTTCCTTGAAATAGAATGTTATCTGGTTTACTTCTGCTTCACATTTATTCTGTCTTCAGGTTTACAGCCCATTGGGACCTCCATCTTATAATAGAAGATCTCCTGCTAGAACCACCATTTGGATGGCACAAAACTTTATCTTCTCTCCCAAGTGCTATGAAGGACTACTAAAACTAGAACTAAATTTATCTAAACTTGGAAAAATAATTTTAGACTATAAAACAGATATTTGTTATTTTTTTTATTTATAAGCTTTGCTTATTTATTGTACTAATAATTCCTTATTTTGACAGCACTTTTAAGTTTGAAAAAAATTACATATATTTCCATCTAATCTGAGGTTGTCATTGACTTCACTAGTCAATTTTAATAGATAAGGATGGGAAAGAGGGAGGTAGGGGATAAAAAGTATCATTTTGTTACAATGAAAAATCTACATTTCTAAGATCATTGGAGATTTGCGTCAGTTTGTGATGTGTGAATGTGGGGGTGGCAGGGGTAAGTAGAATGGGGCAGATATTGATAATGGCTGAAAATTAGACATAGAGCCTGATAGGAGCTGTGTGACAATAAACTACATTGAATATTGATATGAAAATTAACAACAGGTCCTTATTCCTCTGGGTTATGTGGCAAAATACAAAAAGCAACAGGAAATCAGGTGTCCTGAAATATAGGTACTTTAGCACAAAAAGGCATTGGGCAAACTGAGACAAGATGTTCACCTACTTTTTCATAATTTCCCAATAATTTCTACTTTCTAAATTTCCCCGATTTTGTAAAAAACAAAGACTGTTTTTTAACTCAGAGTTTTGGTTTGGGAAAATCAGCTTGATGGAAACACTTATATCTGAAGTTTTCATGCAAGATCTATGTCAGACTAGGTTCTTGCGGTTTGCAATCTGTGCTGAGAACTCTGCAAAAGATTTGGTTAGGACTGTTTTTCTTCATTGTTGAGGGCCTTTGACCTTCCACACAATTATGTAACTAAAGTAGTTTTTCGTTAGAGCTTCTCTTTTTTATCTGAAAGAAACTATCCAGTTTGTCCTTACCTTCTTTCAAGCAATGATTATGTTTCACAAACATAAAATGTTGAATAAATTATACAGTTGTAGAGAAACTTGAAGCAACAGGTTAATATTATGAAGTTAGTCAATGCCAGATTCAAGGGTAGAAGGTTCCTTACTCTCTAAGCCAGCGTTCTCCAATATGTTCTTCCTAACTTTCTAATATCAAATGTTAATACAATCCACTTCTTGCATTTGATATCTTGCAACTAATGCAGAATGTTAGCATATGCAAAAATAAGACACAACATAGGAAGTAGCATATCAAACAGTGATACATCATTTTGGGGTGGACTATAAAGTAACCCTGGATTTTCTCTTTCCTTAATTTACATAGGTTAACATTGCCAGTATTTTGTTTATATCTGAAACATTTCATATATCTTGAAATACTGTCAGGGTAATAGATATCCGAGAAAAAGGATCATTCTTTTACAATATTTTTTATCTTTTTTTTTCTCTGAGAAAATCAGATTGGAAATTGGCTGATTCTGGTAACACATGATATGCTGTTTGATGTTTTCTGTATTTTTAATTCCGGTTAATCTGCTAAACTCATTTTAAAGATATTTTAAAGACCATTTTGAGAAAATGAATCAAATTCTATGAGCAAAAAGGAATAAAATTATATGATTAAGAGTGCCATATTAGAAAATCTATTATTCTTAAGTATTTATGAAGACTCTGGTTATTGACATATTTCCTTCCTGCAAGTGGCCACCTACTGAATAAATAGGTTCTGGTAAGAAAAATGTACTGTATGCATAGGTGGATCAGAAAACTATACATTAAAAGGGTCATGAGAGTCATATTATCAGGTGGAAGCTCTGTTTAAAGGACTACAATGTATTGATTTCAGTTTAAAATAAAAAAAAACAGATCTGTGGACATTTATCATCACCTTGATTCATAGAAGACACTTAGGTAATAAACAAATAAAAATATTTTGTTTAAGAATAATACTTGGAAATGTTTGCTTTTAGTAAGTTAGGGGAGCTAACATAACTAGATGAAATTGAATAAGTAATTGCATTTTCCCCTGATATGTTTATTTCATTTTTGTCTGTGTAATTAACAATAAAAACAGAGGAAAGTGACTATAGCACCCAACATTAAGTCAAACAAATACACATTAACACAATGAAATAATGTGTCTGAGTAAGATATGTCAATACACAAAAATGTATGATACATTAATATAGAGGGCTATGGATAAATATCATAATTTATTACTGCTATTAAAAATACACATTAATGCTCAAGTAGATTCATTTTACCATTTTTTAAAGAAATGTAGTTATTTATTTGCATAAAATAATTTAAAATATTATAATTTAAGATTTAAATAGTTCAGGTTTTAAAATATTAAATTATTTAGGAATCTAAAAACATGTAGTTAGTTATTTAGAGACCTTATTAAAATAATACTGTAGCATTATATAGATCTTTTTCTTCTAACTATAAGCATTTATTCAGTATACTTTCTTCTTTGCCCATTAATTCAATGTTTCTTCCACTGGGAATGTTTTTGGGCAGAGAGAATGAAAGTTTGAATCTTCTCAATAAATTTTTAAGAATAATTTTTCTTCACTAAAATATAATAAATATAATAATTAATATAATATATAATTTAACAGATTAATACATTGTAGTTCTTTAAACAGAGCTTCCACCTGATAATATGACTCTCATGACACTTTTAATGTATAGTTTCTGGTCCATCCATGTGTACAATACATTTTTCTAACCAGAACCTATTTATTCAGTTAGCTTTGGAGACTTAAATATCTTTTCTACATAGTTTCAGTTATCTGAAAACATGTTTGAGAGAAATATTAATAGACATTTTCTTGAGATGTACATTATGTTTCTGTCTTTAACATTTGACAGTAAGAAAATTATATAGAGCCCAATATCTATTCTGAACATGTCTCTATTTAAAGATCAGAATAATCACATAATTTAAAATGGTCTCACAAATCATTTAATTTTACTTTCCTATTAATATTAAATTACATGCCTACGCATATAAGCTAGTTAGTGTTAATGCTGGGAGTAAATCTCAAATTTTCTTACACTTTAATGCAATGTTTTCCCTACTATGCATAATTTGTACATAAATTGATATGTGCATTTATGTATTTAACATTTTTTGATGTGATTAAAATTATTTAATTGAAAACTGGTCCTCATTCATATGAAAGATGAAGAAAAAATAGAGTCTTGCAGAAAAAAGAATTGAGTAGATTAAAATACTTGAGCAAAAGATTTGAATAAAAGTTTATTGGCAGCTAAAGCTGAGAGGAAAATTACATTGCATTACAGAGTTTTGTTTTCTGACAACAGAGACTGCACACATTCATCTACAGATATAATTTATTTTTTTTAAAGTGAATTTAAAGTAGAAGATATGAGAAAAGTAAGAATATGACCAGTATTTTCAGAGCACCTATTATTTTCCAGGGGTTGTATTATCTACTCTATCTATGCCATCTCATTTAATTTTCATAAACACCCCATAAGGTAATAGCAGTTTTATACTTGAGGAAACTGAGCCTCAGAGAGGTTAAATTAACTGTTAGTTACCCCTCCTCAACACCTACTAAGCCCCATCACAAGTGAGTGGCAAAGCCAAGATTTAGACTCCACTTGGGTTAGTTGATGGAAAGGAGGGAGGTAGTTGGGTGCTATGAAGCTTTTTTTTCAAGAAGTCCTTTATATTATCAATTTGTGCAAAAGTATTGTCTATTTTGTAGAAAATAAATTTTATGTGTTACAAATGTATGCACAATTTTTTAAAGCTGGTTGGATTTTTTTAAAATTAAGTTGTTGTTGTCATTGTTTGTTTTTAAAGGAAGAGAACAACACAGACCAGAATTTTAGGTAAAAAATGTTTTTCAAAAAAGGGACATGGAAAGAAGGAAGAGAGAGAGAGAGAAAAAGGAGGAGGAGCAGGAGGAGGAGGATGAGGAAGAAGAAGGAGGAGGAGGAGGAGGAGAAAAGAAAGAAATTTTAAATGTAGGAAGCTACTTGGTCAGAGGAATAAGTGGCAAGCCTGAGCATGAAGTACAAGGAAATAAATACAAAGAACACATTTACAGTGGAATATCTGCCATATGGAAATGGTAAAGATTAGAAAACCGAGGCATGAATCTTTGAACATCCCCCTCTTAGAGCAAAGACAAATAAGGCCTTTTGAGTGTGGCCAGCCACAGGGCTGAGCCATGTCACCATAATCGGACTTCTGCCAAATGCTGACTCCAAAGCATTTGGGTGTCTGAGACTTATCTAATGGTGGGCATGATTTAATTCTGGGTTATCTAATTGCCAGCTGCTGAGTAGATATTTGTAAAATGCAATAATTACCTTGGGCAGTTTTTCTTTTTCCTTTTAGCAAGACTGCACTTGCTGTTAATTATGAAAGATGCAGTTGGCGTTTTATTGGAATGTCATCCACAGTACCACAGTCACTACAGGTCAAAAACATTCTGCTTGCATTTGGTCTTTTGGATTTTTCTTTTCGACAGCATCAAAACAACACAAAGAAGGGAAATTTCAGGGAGGGTTTTCCCCAAAGAATTATGGTTTTGCAGTAGCACTGATTTATCATCCAAGAGACTAGTTCATAAAATAAAGATGTAATAAAACATAATGGGAATGTTTTTTTCTCATCCCTCCACATAGCTCTTATTAACATTAATGAAAATTGTACGTGAGTTTAGAAAGGGGAGGATGCCTGGTATTTCCAAAGGCTTTATATTTCCAGTGAGAGAAATTCAGTGAGAGGATCTCAGGTGGTTTATTCAAACACAATATAGAATAAAGGGAGGGACACAGGGGTCTCTCTTTGGAGAATATTATGCTTTTTTTTTTGTTGTTGGAGTAATTTCATTTATTTTACTGTTTAAAAGTGTGGAGACAGAGCAGGGGAACCATGAGACAGGCAGAGAAGGGTGCTGCTTTATTACTAAAGCCTAATGCAGTATGAATAAGTTCACTTATAATAATTTCAAAATGCTCCCTTTTATGATGGATCTATTTCTTCTTGATTTAATATTCCATGTGGTCTATTTTACTTGACCCCTAACTCTGACAATGTATAAAAAATATTCCAGAAAGGGAAAAGTAAGTAATGATTTTTCCCTGCTGATTGAATCAGATCTTCAAGTATCCCTGGAATTGCAGCAATCGCCCTAAGCAACTGCTTTTCCTTACTTGGTGAGTGTTGTCGGTGAGGCTGGGAGTGTTGCTGAGCAGGCAACACTGATACATTTATTTTTTTGTAATTAAAAAATATGTAACACATTTTTATGCTGTAAAATTGAAAAACTGTAACAAGATATAAAGAAAATAAAAATTGCCTGTATCTCACTATCTAGAAATACTACTCTATAGTTACATTGTGATATATATATTTATATAAATGTTTATTTTATGAAACTTATGATACTATATATAGATTTTCATTCCTTGCTTTATAAAAATATTTGATGACTATTTTCCCATGTCTTTATGTAGTCTTCAAAATCATGGTTATAGTGACTAAATA
This sequence comes from Cynopterus sphinx, assembly GCA_030015415.1. NCBI lineage: Eukaryota > Metazoa > Chordata > Mammalia > Chiroptera > Pteropodidae > Cynopterus > Cynopterus sphinx. Next base: position 64,354,198 of record CM057387.1, on the reverse strand, counting down.
ATTGTTCACTCATTTAATCATTCTGATATTGTGGGATATTTACATTGTTTGCTAATAGCAAAAATCTTTTAGTATAAATTTTTGTGTGTGTGATTGACATCAGACATCACAAGTTTAATAATATTTGCTATTTTGATAGGTAAAAATATTATGCTGGTGTTTTAACTTTCATTAAATTGATTGATAAAACAAATGAGCAGTAATTCAAATGTTTATTTGGACATGCAGTCTCTTTTGGGTGACCAGACAGCATAATATTTAATAATACCACATAAATCCTCACATTTGGAGTTTATTTTGAGCTGTATTTAAATATTACCTGTGGGAAAATATTTTATGGCTGGAGGTAATGATTTTATTATATAAGTTTTTAGGAACAGGTTGCTTAAAAGAGAGACAGAATCATTTAGGGATTGAGAAGGAAATTATGGTGTCCATGGCCCAAAATTTCTGTGAAATCCCTTGTTTTCTTTGCAGTTTGAAAGTAAATATTTGTGTCTTAATAATTTGTGTGTATTAGTGTCAGATACTGCTCCATGAGGTTAGACTGTGAAGCCTGCTATGGGCCCTTTTCAAATGACAATTGTTCTGAGTGTAAATGAGCAAAATTCAAATGCTTAAAAATAATGCCTTTGGAAAATTCAGATGACAGTAATTATTACCTCTGGACAAATGGAATAGAATGAAAGTTTTTCTTTTAGAGACTCTAAATACTCTTCTTCACTTCATTTTCTATTCTCCTCCTTTAGTGTTGTATTCTAAAGCTGTAGTACTTCTCAAACTTGGCAACATTAGAATATTGCAGTGAGCTTTACACACAAAGCAGATTCTGTGGCTGTCACTCAGAACTACTGAGTCAGAATCTTTTGGAGATGAGAATAAAATTTTTACATAGCATTTTCATTATTTTCTTGTTAATTTGAGTTCCAACAAAATACATGTATCTTCTTATCTAATAAACCTACTCAACTCATTCACACTGCTGTAGATGACAGCTATTGGCTGACAAATCTTAATTCTTCCAGCATCATAGGCATGTCGACTGGACACTAAGTCTAATACCATACTACCTGCTATTTCTCGAAGTGTTTTGAACAGGATATTTATCTTCTTTGTAGAAATACCCCACATATTGCAGGATGTATAGGATAATGACACCCTCAATGAAAGTACACTCCTAATATGACAACTCCCAAAAAATGTACAATAGTCCTTTGGAGGAGGTATGGAAGAAAGATAAAAATAAAAGACATGACAGTTATGAATATTTAGTAAGATAAAATACAGTTATAATTCAAAATATTATGACAGAGATGGTACAGACAAAGGTCTAGTAGGATCTAACAAGATAGAAGGGAGTGAGGAGTTGATGTTCTATTTGCCTTTTAAAATGAAATTATTATTTTTTACTTATGTATTATCGGCAGCTAGTTTAAAAACATCAAATATAAAGGCATTTAACAGAAACAATAACACCCATAGTTGGCTCCCCAAAGGTAATCATTTTCAGTTTTGTTAGTTATTTTTCAGCATTTATTTCATATCTTGAAAATTACATGTATATTGCTTTTACTTTTTAAATCTTAAGCCATCTATTATGATCTATTAGAATTTATTATTCTTACATTCTCATATGCTACTACCACTTAACATATTTGCCCATTACATTTAATTTCTTTACGTATTTTTCCTACTAAAAACAACCCTTCATTTTTTTAACGCCCTCCTCATCACTATTTCTTCTGCTAAACTCTCTGACAGAGTTATACTTTCTTAATAAAGATAAAATTTCTCCAATGACTCTATCTTCTGTTCTCTTCTTTCATTTTTGGGGTTTTGACTTTTTATTTTTTTATTCTCATTTTAGTGTGGTTTGAGGATAGTGTTGGAGATGACTCTTTTAATGATTGAATTGAATATATTTAAAGTTGATTTTGACAGGAGGGATTGGAGAAGGCTTCACAAGACAGTACTTTATGGTGGACTTTTGTAATGATTTATACTTGCATGGAGAGATGGGCTAGGAAGAAAACCCATTCAAAGGGTGGGACAGGCACAGAGATAGGATGGAGGGAAGGATGTGTCTTCCCCACACCCTGTGGAGGAGAAGGAGGCTCAGGGAGATAACGATGCCCCAGTGGATGGCATTCCACCAGGGAGGGCCTTTCATGACCCAGTAAAATGTGGGTGGGCAACTGGTTTTTATGAAAAATTTTATGCACTTTATTAGGAGAGTCACCAGGTAAAAAAGTGAGGCAGGTCATCTGAGGGTGAAAAATAAAGTTTTCTAATGTCCCTAAACAGGCCCCTTTTACTTTTGACTGAGGAATAGCAATTGTTTCATCGATATTGGTTTGAATAATTATTAAGATGATTTGATTAGTTTTAAAATTAGTACAAATGACTCTTAATGGCATATTGTTACCTAAAAAATAGCTTGATTCACATTGAAGGCTGTTTTCCTAGGAAATTCCTATTCAGTATGTCTTGACTGCGGAAAAGTCCCTTCTCCCCACTATGATGTGCCTTGCAGCCCCACTGCCACCCTTTTCTCTGAGGAGGGCAGTAGAGGCCCACGAATGATGCTTCATTCCCAGTTCTTTGTTTCTCTTTCATTATTCATGCTAGGTTTTCCTTCTTTCCTCGAATTCTCACTTTTGCATAATTCTATCATCCATTCTCAGAGGAACAATGTTATCTCTTAGGAGGTCCACAGTATCTGTAACTTTTCACATTGGTATTTAAAATTTTTAGAATCATAAATATAGAAAGTAAGCTGAAAGCTACCTTCCAGATCAGCGTCTAACTCTTGCCTTTTACAGAATCTGAAAATCATAAAGGTGACTTGACTTGCTCAAGGTCTCAATTTAGATATCAGTAAGGCTGGGACTAGAATCAGTGTCCCCAAACTCCAGAGCTTTTGTCTTATTTTACTGTGTTTTGGCACCCGACACCCTGTGTTCACCCATAAAGAAAGGGCAGTTTATTATTATGAAATTCAAATGTTTGCTCAAGTTTTTTTTTAATGTTGTCATTGCTATCTCATTTCAGTTTGCACTTAAATAAGTAGAATATTTTTACTCCTTTTATCAGAAGATTTATTTGTTTTTTTTTTTCTTAATATATGCCATGTATTATATATTTAGGCTCTTTGAGGGATATAAAAAAGATTAAAATGTAATGTTTATTTGAAGAGACAAGATATACATAAAAAATAGCCAAACAAAAAATAATGTGAGATCAGTAAGGAAGGGTGTTTTTAACTAGTTGCTAGATCAATCATAACTAGTTGCCAGGTGAATGATCTAAACCAAAAGAGAGTTCTGATGGGGAAAAGTTTGCTTCGGGGAGAAGTGGGAATTTGTCATAGACCTTGAAGAGGGGATTGACTTGGATATTTGTAGCAAAGGTAGAGGACATACAGGTAGAAAAATAGTGTACTCATGACACTGACGTTCTCCTGGACCAGACACTGGCTTAGTGCTATGCAGGCAGAGATATCCTCAAGGACTCTGGAAATGAGCACACACTGCCCTACAACAGAGCTGTTAACGGGCCTGGATAAAATGCATTGGAAGCAAAATGGATAATAGTGACATAGTCACTGTTAATTTTTCATATATTTAATATTTTCCAGGCAATTTATCTATGTTATAGAATTAAAAATATGTAATAACCCTTGGATATAGGTCATTATTATCAGTGATTTATAGGTGAGAAAAATGAGGTTTCAAACTATGGTCTGGACCTTAAATGCAAATAGAATGAGAATAATATGAGAATCATATGAGGCACTTTTTACAAAGGATCTGCACCAGGACCCACCACGCAGGTTCTGATTTCACAGTCCGCAGAGGAGTGATATGTTCATGGTTACGGTTGTTCAAACCTCCCAGGTAATGTTACTGTGACACCAGGGCTGAGAATTCCTGCCTTAAAGGGAACAAAGAACAATTCTAATTCCATACTTCTAATAAATGACAAGGCCAGGTTTCAAGCACAAAGGTCTGACTTGAACCTTTATCATTATACTAGGCTGACCCTAGAAGGATGGGGCTGCTCAATAGAAAGATCACTGGTACTCCATGTGTGTGTGTGTGTGTGTGTGTGTGTGTGTGTGTGTGTGCGCGCGCGCGCGTGCAAGCACGTGTGCATGTGTAAGGACACAGAAAAGATATATTCAGGGTGTACTGAGTGTTACAATCTAGCTAACTAAAAAAACTAACAGTGGAAGGTGGGAGACAGGATCAGAAAAGACACTTAGGTCTGATTTTGGATGACATATGCTAGGCACCACTATAACATCTCAGGAGTGAAAGCCACACTGCCAGTTTTTGTTCGGGCCACTGGTAATGCCTGGACTGTGGTTTTGAGAATGCTCTGATTAGATGTGCTGTGAATAGCTAGTTCAGGGTCTAGATGGTTGATATCAAAAGGCTGAGCTCATGGTTTCACTGCACATAAATCTGTTTGAAACAGAAGAGACAGAATTGAAGCCAAGGGAATAAACCAGATAAGATTTCAAGGCCCATTCCAGACGCCCGACAGTGAGAATTAGAGTGATCACATCAAGTCCACTCGGCACATCACAGAATAGACTGTTTGTTTACTGGATGACAGGGTTTAATTGTCCCTGTTGCAAATTCCCTTATAACATGTAGATATGCCTGTCAGGGCCTCTAAATCTACTTTTTTAAGACACGGGGTGAAGCTTCATTAATATATACCTTATTCTAGGATCTCCACTCTTGTGTCCCCACAGAGGAGTGATGTGACACAACTGGCTTCATTTTAGAGCTGAAAGAGTTAATTGCTGAAGGAAGTGGGAATTCATGAGGTTTCCCTGTAGCATCTTGATTTCGATGTTGAAGCAGAAGTAGAGCCAGAGTAGGAGGCAATTCTATGTAAATTAGAGTTTAGTTCTAGTGTCCTCCTATGTTGAATATTCTTGGTTCCTCCAGAGCCACATCTCACTAGCTCAATAAATGTCCTAGTGACCTTCCGCTAGGCAGCTTTTTCTTGCCTCACCCCCTTTTGCTCACCTTCCCTCCCTGATCCCTGTCAGGGACTCAGACTCTGGCATCTGGGGAGTGGCAGGAACACTACTCTTGCTTTCAGCTTTCTGTGAAATGATGGTGGAGTGGGCGGTGTGCCTATAATAGGTCTTCAGAAAAGAATGCATTGATTTCTCTGTGGATTTTTTTAAAGGCTTTGGGACACGACTGAGGGAATGGCTAATTACTATTTATGACTGTTTCATTTGGAGCTAATTGCCGGAGCTGCTGCAGACGCTGAGGCCTTCACTGCTGCTCTGCACCAAATGTGCAAACAGTAATAAAATGGTCAATGGGGGCTGGTTCTTCCCACACCACTCCTAAAACAGAGTCTGTGTACATTTGCATACATGTACACACACACACACACACACACACACACACACACACACATTTTTTCAAAAGTTTCAAGAAGAGTCCAGAGATAATTCTTGAAAACCCTCTATTTCTGGTAGGATACAGATGTATATTAGGGCCAATTCATTAAGGTATAAATTACAATGCTGGAATACTGAACTCCATTGAAGAATGAAACAGCTAAGGGATTTTATGTTTTCCTTTCTCTCTAGATTGACCAGATGAGCAGGGACAGTGAATGGTATAATAAAGTTAGCTGGATTCATCAAAGTTTGATGAAAGTAAAAGGAAAAGTGTAGAAATATTAAATGGAGACTGGAGGGGTTTCCTTAAGTTATGTTTTGGCTTTCCTCTAATTGAGTTTCCTACTTAACATGAACTCAAGGCGGCTGCAATTTATACGGGGTGTGTTTGTGGATGTACTTCAGGCAGAGCTGTGCACATCTGGTGAGCAGCTTTGGGTCTGGGTCGCTAAAGATGTTCTCAGTCTGTGTCCCCAACTCCCAAGCAAGAACCGTCCTCCACAAATGCATGACAACAAGCAAATACATGTACAGCGGGGTTTAGGGAGACTGGAGTCCAGGACGGCTGAGAAGGAAGCTCCATGTCTCCGCTGTTTCTTAGGGTGAATCCATCTCACAGTCCAGTGAATAGTCCAGACACCGTCACTGTGTTTTCTAGCCATCACATCTCCAGGAAAGCTTGACCTTTTTTTGAGTCTCACTGATATCCAGTTCCATGTGCATGAGATTGTTGGTTTATTTAGTAGTGAGAGCTGGCATTATAGACAAAGTATGTAGCAGGGTAAATGAATATGAAACTGAATGATGAGAACTAGCCTTTCCTCTTAGAAAAGGTGACACTGACCTTGGTTCAGCTTCTGCAAGAACCTGAGAAAAAGGTTCTACTGGACAGTGTCTTTAGGACAAAGATGGGAAGTGCTTGGAAGTGAGAGCAGATGCAGCTGCCTGGTTCTGGAGGAAAAGAAAGAGTCTGAAGCTGGAAAGGTTTTTCTGACAGGGACATAAAAGGAAGCTCGACACCCTGCTCCTGCCCAGGTCCCTAGGACAGGGATGTTTGGAGATTGGATCCCAAGGCCCTGGTCTCCCAGCTTGACAAAGGTTTCTGGTGTTCAACACTGACATGGATGTAGAGTTGCCCTTGTCTGAGGAAAACTTAAAGTCTAGGCAGTGAGCAGCACAAAGGCAACCATAGTGACAGATGCCAGGGGCTCTCTCACGTACTGCAGGGCAGTACTCCCATCTTTGGTAATCCTTGGACAGCGGACTCAGTTTTCCAACCTGAATGAAATTGCATTTCTCTCCGTCATCAAGACAGGATTTTAGAGTCAGAAATAAGTTTACTTAGAAAATAAAGCAATGTGATATATTTTGCACCTGAATGTGGAAGATTAAAATCCATAATCATGGCAAATGTTTAGAATTTAAATGACAAAAACAAGGAAATATAGACACAGGCATGGTTTAGTCACAGATTAACCCAAACAATGCTTCTTTGTTGGTTGGGTTCCTGATAAAGATTATTTTCTTTATTCTCTTTCATTCAGTTCAGTTCTCACGAAATCATTTTGGGTTCTGTGCAAGGTGAAGGAATTATAAAGATAAATAAGGTAGGGTTCCTATTAAGGCACTTTCAGACTAATGGGGAAGAACATTCAAATGTGGTGTCATGACACGTAAAGATTTAAGAGCTGAACACTTACCTTTGGATTTTAATTTCTATTGAAACTTGAGTTTGAAATACTTGTTTATGTTAAATTTGTCTGATTTTTTCTTAGGGAATAGATCCTATTATGTGTTATTTTAAAGTATTATTTTTATATCTTTATAGAGTATATGTTGAAATGTCATTATTTTTCATAGGCTGGCTCTAATTTCCTAGGGTTGCTGTATGAAAGTACTACATATTGAGTAACTTAAAAAACAGAAATTAATTGTGTGACTTTTTTAGATCAAGCCATCAGGAAGGCCATGCTGCCTCTGAATCCTCTAGGAGAGGATCTGTTCCAGGCCTCTCTCCTAGCTTCTGATAATTCCTTAGCTTTTGTCAGCATAAATTCTATCTTCACATGGCATTCTCCTTGATTACGCATCTCTGTGTCCAAATATCTCCTTTAAATGAGTCTATCAGTCATATTGGATTAGGCACTCTACTCTATTATGACTTCATTTTAACTTAACTAATTATATCTTGAATGGCCCTATTCCCAAATAAGGGCACATTCTGAGGTACTGGGGACTACGATTTCAAAATATGAAATTTTTTGGGAGGGGACACAATTCAGCCCGTTATAGAGGGTGTCATTTATTCTCTGATATACTGAAAATATTTTGTTCCTTGGGAGAATTCTTCTTTGACTTGGTATACCATTATCTTAAGTGGGTCCAACATTTTTGTCATCTTCCTATATGAAATGGCTAATTAATATTCTTAACAAAGATGCACTGTGATGCCCATTCTAGAAAAGGGTTTGTGGGCAAAGAGAGGATCTGTATTTTCCATTTTCCTGCTTCCCACCTATTCACTGCTAGTGACTATGAAGATGACCATCTTCATTTCTTGAAGCAACTATGGGAACTGCATGAAATGACTCTTGGAAAGCAGAGGTTTATTTTCAGGATGTGCACTCAAGTGTGTGGGAAATAAATGGGTCAAATAAAAAAGTGAGTATGGTGCTGCTCCAGGAATCTGATTTTCTGATCTAGAGTGGAAAAGTCAGTCGTGGGCTTTCCACAGAACAACATGTTCATTTCACTGGTTGATTTTACAGCAGATTTATTAAACTCTATTATTTTGAGAAAACTAAGTCACTATGCAATTGTTCACAATTTGCAATACTGTTCTACATTTTAACACTATAATTATATTGTGAAGTAATCCAAGGACAGAAGATTTGTCTTCTTTGTTTCCTTACTTTCTGGTAATGTTTAATAGAGTCCACTGTATCATACAGGTATTGAGTTACTGCTTATTAATAATTTTGAATTTAAGAGCTTGGTATATGACCCAGACTAAGTTTCTTAAGGTTCACAGTTTATTAAAAGATATTACTAGTAGTTGATGTAACAGAAAAAAAAAAAAAACATTATAACCAGTTAAGTATAACCAGTGGTGTTTTGTAATCAAGATACAGTTTTATTTTATTTTATTTTTGTCCTTTTGAAATTTATTCAAGGTGAGATAGGCATATAGGGAGTTCTCTGTTGTCGCTTGATGCATACTTGGGCACACCCTGGGCCTTCTCTATTCACTCTTAGGTAAACAGACCTATACTCACATTAGGCCACTAAATATAGTAAGAGTTCAGCAAGTAGAATGTATATAGGTCAAAATATTAATAAATACTTCAGTCTTTATTTAAAAAATATTTCTTCCCCTTTGTCAACTTTTGGTTGGTGGCTGCTTGGCCTTAGAAACAAACAGTAGGTTTCTGCCTTTTGCTCCCTCTCCCACTTACCTGTTCCCACTGTAACTAGAAGACTATAGATCCCTCCCACACAAAATTTGGGCAAAGAGGATTGGGATGGGAATAGAGCAATTTTACTTGGTTAGATGGTTTTCTTTTTCTGGTTTTTGTGGATGCTTAAAACTGAAACCTGTCTTTTAGGGCACTTTTATTGGTTGTTGGTGATAGTCATTGTTGGGAGCCTTGCAAGTCAAGGAGAGCCTTGCTTGGGGGTGTACATCTCTATTCCAGTGGCTCCTTTGGTTCTTTCAGCATCTCTTGGAAATTTAACATGTATTTCCAGTTATTTAGCTTATGTTTCCTGCATGACCCGCCCCCCCGCCCGCAATGGTCCTATTATATAGAAAGCAAGAACTGCCCATTCTGTATTTTTCTCATTTACAGTTGGGCTACATCTGATTATTATAAACATCTGCCCATCTTTTGCTAAATCCAATGCAGTAATATCAATTGTCTTTTAAAACCTGCTACAGTTTTCTTAGACCTAAGCCATGTACCAGATCCTGTGATTCTCAAAAGCAATGCACTCATTAAGTTGTTCTGTGTTGTGTTCTGGATGCTCTTTACTTATGCCCAAAGGTACAGGAGATGGTAAGCCCGATTTTTCCTCCTGGGGAGGGAGGTAGACCCACAGCAAACAAAAAGCTCTCTCCAAAAATAATCTTCACAGATTCTTGCTTTCTGACATTTTTATATAATATATAGTTGACCCTTGGACAACTCAGGGGTTAGGGGTATAGACTACCCCAGAGTTCAAAACCTGTCTGTAACTTTGACTTCCCAAATACTCAGTTGGCATTTGTTCTCTGCAGTGGATTGGTTCTAGGATGCTTGTAGATACAACAATCTGTGGATGCTCAAGTACCTTCCATAAAATAGCAGCATAGAACAATGCATACAGTGGGCCCTTTCTATCCACAGATTCCCAACTGGGGGGTGGACAGTAGTGTTTTTGATCTGTGGTTGATTGAATCTGTAGGTGTGAAACTTAGGAATATGAAGACTTGATTGTATATTTATTGAAAAAAATATACAGGTATAAGTGGACCTGCATAATTCAAACCCGTGTTGTTCAAGGGTCCACTGTATGCACATTCTTTGTTTGTTAGATAGTTTTTAATAACAAAGTTGAAGACCTTATGTAGTAACACTATTATTTATTCTTTATTCCCAAAGTACCTTAAGATGTGTTATTTTTGAATCTCAATAACTCTATTAAATAGAAAGGCAAGTTACAGTATCCACATTTGATAGATGAGACAATGGAAGTCAGAGAATAACTAACTAGTACAAGTACAGCTGGCAGCTAAGTTAAAAAAGGGTTGGGCTAGAGTGAATGGAGAGGTTCATTGCCTAGTCCAAGTTACCATGCTGAATGTACATTTATTCCTTTTATGATGACTACTTCACTTCTCACGGGTCAGCCCAGAGTGGCTTTCTCATGTACCTCAGCCATTTGTGTACTTTATGATGGGAAAATTTCAAAAAGTTTTAAGAATAAATAGTGAAAGATCTATGAAGACAAATACTTCTTTTTATGCCAGAGTTTCATTGTCTTAGTCAAAACATGATTATCAAGTAGTTATTTTAAACTCTTTTATAAAAGCAACTTTAAGTATAGCAACTATAAAACTAAGTATTTTCTATTAATACAAATGAATTTTAACAAAATAAAAAAGTAAACATACCATATACTAACTATATTTATCACTGGGTGATATATTGTTTTTTTTTCTTTATATCTTTTTGCATTCTCAAATTTTCTGTAATACACATGAATTACAATGAAATTAGGGAACTATGTTATTAAAAGGAAGAGAAGAGGATTTTCAAAAAAAATAACAGGTCTTGAACTAGAAACTCGGTTTTCTGATTATGTGCAAACGATGAATGGGTTTTGATAGGGATCACATAGCTCAGTGAGGTGGTGGTGGATATGGAGAAAATGAAAGACTTGAGAAAGGGGAATGTGAGACTTTGAGGGAAAAGCATAGTTTTTCCAATATTTTGCATTCATGGTATTTCAAATTAATGAGTTTGTGAGATTTTCATATTTTTCAAAAGAGAACAGGAATGAAAAAAGAATAAGGAAAAATACATACAAAAAACTCTCCTTCACTAGTCCCATGATGTTAACTCAGCTCATACAGTATATCAGGTTTAAGACATCTTAATTGTATGTAATACACTTTATCAATATGATATTTATATTGAGATAACAAGAAAATATCTTATTCTAATACAGTTTTTAAAAAAATTATCAGCATAAAAGTTATTTTTAAAATCAGAGCCAATGAAGACTTTAAGATTTAAAATCCCTAGGATGTTGGCTATTCAAAGGCCAAAATGCTAACCAAACAAAACTAAACCATAAACATGAACTCTTTCTCCTCCTGCTCCCCGCTACCCTAAGCCACTCTGATTTTTCTGGTTTATTTTAAGCCTATACAGAACAAAATCCTTTCTGTTTCTTAACAAGTGAGAATGACTTGCCCAAACACACAATAAAACATTTGTGACAAGTAAGCATGCACACCCTTAATCCAGATCTTGCTTAGCACAAGGTGCTCTCTGGCTGCCTGATGCAACAAAGAGCCTTCTGTCTCTGCTCCTAGCTGAGGCTGAATGCCAATTGTCTTAAATCTGATTGCTCCTTGAACTCCAGTCCTCTCATGGTAGATGGATGAAAGTGCCACCCAGAATACCAGGACCCATTAGGCTGAGCTAAGTAAGGACATTATTTTAAATCAGGTTCCCTTTATCCTTCTTTCTTTGAAAATTTTAGGTGTAGCCTCACTTTGCTTCTGTACGAGCCCTCAAATGTTTGTTCTTAATCCCATCGTCCAGCTCTTTTACTCAAACAGCTGTTTTCTCCACCTTGTCAGGCCATGTTACCTTTAATAAAGATGTCATTAGTCTGGGCTAGCCTTGATTCTGTTAGACATCCATCCAGAGGTATATCATTGTAGGGTGCAATAAGAAGCCTGTAGCCAATGTGGAACAAAATATCTGGGAACAAACAAATTGGAGAATGCTATGAAGAGCAGAAAGGGTGAAATAAACTGAGGAGGTTATTACTGAGAGACATTCCCTTAAGAGAGAGAACACTAAGATGGCCTCTGGGTAAGTTTTGTGAAATTCCTCCCAAATCTAAAATTCTGCATGGGTTATCTTGTGTTCTTGTCACTTAATTTTTTTTGGAAAATAATCCTAATTATAAAGGCAATATATTTATTGCAAAATAATTTTTTAAAAAGACTACAAAGAAGAAAATGAAAAATCCCATAATTTAGGGGTATAATAATAATGCAAGATTTATCTTGCTCTCTGTAACAAACATACACACACACACATGAATTTAGTTTATCTGTTAAGTGATTTTTTAAAATAATAATATAGTCTAGAAATATTTTGTTAGTAAGAAATATTAATTAATATGTGGTTGGATGTTTATATGGATAGATCATAATTTATTTAAACAATCCTCTGTAGCCGATCTTTTTTGGATGTCAAAAATTTTTAGATTTCCTAAATAACATTGGAGTGAAATTCTTTAGAATTACATCCCTAAAGTTATAGCAAATAACTACAAGTGGACTTTTAAAGTAAAATACAATCTACATTTCAAAATATTTTTATTTTTATTGTGATCCAGGAAAATTATTTTTCCTCATTATATATACCCCTTTTGAAAAGCACACTAACTTCATGTTCTTCGTGGAGACTGCTTTGAAAAAGCAGAGCTATTCTTACATTCTTTCAGTTCTAATGCAACTTCATCAAACTATCCTTAATTTAAACTATTAAGGTTACAGAGTACAAATGGGAGACTTCTTTCATGTGCTTATGCTGGAACATATGCATAAATTCAACATATATTTCTACCTCTGTTTCCTTTGTTTCATGATTAGTTCAATGCTATAGTCATAGTAGGAGGCAATCAATGACATCTGTTGTGGATTTCATTCATTTGGAGATAACGTATGGACTGCTAATGAAGAAAATCTTGGGCACATCATTTAATTTTGAAATTCCGTGTTCTGCTTGGATATGTTTATCTTAAAAGAAGCTAGATATTGTTATCTCCACAGCAGAGTTATTATTCTACTGGGAATGAATAAATTGTCTGGTTATTTGTAAGAGGCCATAAAATTATATTTTGTCAAATTGTTTAGCTTTAGGGGAGTTGTGGTCACTCCTCAATTAAGTTTTTCTTTTCTCAGAGATTTTTTTTTCTGCCAGATGCTGTGTTTTGTCATACAATAATCATCATTGGTTTCTTAATTGTGCTCTTGATTCTTTCTTAGCAAAATCGGGCAGCAAATTTGATTGGAATAATTATAGCTAAGTTGTCTGTATGTTTATTGTCAATACAAGTAGTTTCTTCTTTTCAAGTTTGTAGGCCAAGGACAAATAATTTAATATCCTGGGATGGTCATCCATTTCTACACACACACACAAACACACACACACACACACAGATCATGAGGCTTTATCAGGAATGGTTAGCCAATCTTGTCTTTTTGTCATTCAAATAGCTACTTATTTTTTAGGGTATAAAAGAAAAACAATAGGTAAACATTGTTCTAGATCTGAAACAGATGTTTTAAAGTAATATCTCTCATCTTTTTTTTTTTTACTCTTTGACCAAATAAAACAAAGAAATAGAAAGGTAGGGTTTGAAGTTAACTATTAGCTTAGTTTATGTATCAGAAAGAAAGATGTTTTGATTCAGTATCAAAGGTATCCAATCCTCAGTACCTGACTACTGTACTAAATAAACTCATTTATCACATTTATTAAACATTTGCACAGCAGTTTGCTAATTACCTTTGGATTGAGACAAAAATATGGCGTAAAATTGTGGGACCTCACTGTAGATGAGACCAAGAGAAGAACTTTTAACAACATCATTAATAGCATTATTTATTACTTCATACATGTGAAGAGAGAATCAGTCCTTACTTCATATATCTCACTCAGTTCCATATTAACTTCAGAGTGAATACAGTGTTTCTCTTCTTAATCTGTGTAAACAAATCTGAATCTAAGATGTTTGTTCCTTTTGCTTTCTTTTCAAGAGGAATGGGTTTTCATGGAGATGCTCTAGGTGTAATCAAGCACTTTACTTTCCTAACTGAATTAGCTCTGCTTTTTCTTTACTACTTACCCCAGAGATTGGTAAATACACACACACACACACACACACACACACACCCCACACAATCTCTCTGATTAAAGTGACCTCTACAGAAGAAAAAAATAATGTTATGATGCTTTATTTGTAAGTTTTAAATAACAGAATGTTTTGTGATCACTTGGAGTTCAACCAAGGAAGCAAAATTACTTTGAATGATGTGCATCTGGTGGTGGGTTCGAAGTTGATATAGATCACTGAAGCCAGTAGTGGAAGAAAAGCTGTAATAAAGGATAAACTGAAATCCATGAGGAAAACCTGGAACCTGCATATGTCTCTCACGCATCCAATCCTGAGGACAAAGGGGGCTTCCAGAAGGAGGCTGATGCACTTTGCACACATACCCCATTTAGGGCTTGAAGACTTAAATGAGACCTAGTGGGAGCTGCAGGAGCTGCAAACATGGATGTTGTCCCATGTCAGTTAGATGATCAAACAAATCAGCAACTTTGTACTTGAGCTGCAGCCACAGCTCTCATTCCAAACCAACTTCAGAACCTAATTCAAATGTTCCTCTCTGTATTTTTCAATCTGGTAAATTTCTAATAATCCTGTAAGAACAGTTCAAATATCGCCTACTCTGGGAAGTTTTCTTTACCCCTAGAGGCAAGGCTATTACTGTGTTTTTATTAAAATACCAAGCACTTTGTATTGTGACTAATGTTTATATTACTGTTTGTCTCAGTAGAAAGGCTCTTTTTTTTTTTTTGCAGAAACGGCAACCTTCTCATATGTATGTCCTCATTGTGGAGCATACACACATACATAAAAGTTAAATGTATTTGGCATAAACTAAAAAATAACCTGAGTTTTATATGTCTAGTGGAATGGACATAAATGTTCTATTATTACCATATATTTTCCATGAATCGCTGCAAGAGCACACTTTGAAGAAGACAGTTCATTATCCTATCTTGATTAGTTTCTAAGACATCAAATAACCAGGATAAATTAATCAGAAACCTTAATTACAGAGATATTTTGAGATATGGCAGAAAATGTACTTGAAACCAGCAATGTGGACAGTCCTAGAAGAGACTGTTCTATATTCATCTACATTCTATGAACTCCCCATCTGACAGAAAACCATACTGATATGCATGTTCTAGAGCCAGATTATATTTTGTTTTATTTTAAAAGTTACAAAAATGCAAATAAAAGTGCAATTTTAATGTAACATGTCTATAAACAGTAATTAAGCTTTTTAATAACAAAGATGAAAATTGTTTTGACATCTTTCCATAAAATAATTACTCTACAAAGAGAATTGTGTTTATATAGGACTACTAGTAATTTGTCAAAGACTTAAAATTTTCAAAGTAATTAATTTTAGGTCAAGGAACTAAAGTGATTTAATATATTTTCAACAATAATAACTAATAGTATTTTTATCTCTTTCACCTCTCTTTTAAAAATAGAATTAAACAGTATAAAAATCTTTTGGTTAATGAAAAATTTCTATGCTATTGATATAAGAAAGGGCATCTGAAAATATGTGGTTCAGAGTTCTGACAATGACATGAGGGCTTCCCCTCACCCCACCACCATGACAGCTCATCCATCTTTTATTATTTTTATCTATTACCTTTTAACTTTATGAAAGCTTAGAGCCAAACCAAATACTCTATTCTGATAATTAATTTAGTTGTGGTTCCTAGAACAATTATCTCTTGTCTTTTCCATATACCTTTTATTTTCCTTTTTTTCTTTTACATATTTTATAAACTCTATCATCTATTGAATCTATCATCTATTATATATCTATGTATCTATTTAGCTACATGTGTTCATCTAAACCTTATGCTATTTGCATATTTTTGGAAAAAAATCATCTAATAGTAAAGTCATGTGGCAAAGTATTAGCAATTTTATATAGTAAGCATAAACTGTGGGCCACCTTGATTTTTTTTGTATATGTAGGCACAAATCATAAATTAGAAAAATTATATAGTGACCTTATTGATTTTTCTTGTCACAAACTAATGTGTAGTACTTTGGGACAGAAAAGGGCACAGTGATTTTGTGAAAACAAGACACATAAACAACAACACCAAAGACAAAACTTTGGGTTTATGCTTACAGTTAAGAAAAACCATGCATTTGATGTATCCAACTGAAAGAATTCTTTGGTATTATTTATTATAAATTGGAAAAGGGAGGTGGAAGTTGATTCAGTCTTAGATTTTAATAAACAAAATAAAGGAAATGTGTTTTTCTTTTTAGTTTTGATTTCCTTTTTATGGAACTTTCCACTGTAGTTACCAAAAGGTATTTTCCTTGTCAAAGAGAAAATAACCGCTAATTTACATGAATTAAAATGTCTGGGCTGCCAGGAAATAAGAAAATGATTGGTATAATACAAGCATAAACAATACAAAATACAGACCTTAACTTATTAATATTTTTTTAAATATGAAAATACTAACTTTAGTTCTAGCAATGGAAATATATGTTTAGAAAGATGAAGATGGGTTTAACAAAGTTAAATTGTCAAGAAGTTAAGCAAGATAGTGATTATTTCTTGTGGGTGGAGAATGTCTATAAATAAATAAGAATTTAATTAAGAAAAATATTCAATTTATAGCTTAAATAGAACATTGTGGACACCACATGACTCTTGCATTGTGAATGACAATATAAAATTGGAATGTCTGAGTAATAGCATACATTCCATAGGAATATATGAAATATAAAAAGACACATTACATCGATGCCTATCTTTCTGCCTGAATCAGTGAATTAATCTAATGTAATCCCAATAAAAATGCCACTTTTGTTTTCTGGAGATAGACAGTTAATTGTAAAATTTACTTAGAGAAGCAAACAACCAAGACTATCTGGGGAAAACTTTTAAAAGAAATGGGATGAGGGTCATCTAGACTTACTAGAAATTAATACATATACTAAAGCCTCTATAATTAACAATTTGGTATTGGTATAGGACTAGACAGAGAAACAACTGGATCAGGATAGAAAATCTATAAATAGTATCACTTGCCCATGAAATATACTATCTTGATTTCTAAGTTGTATTCTACAGTAAAAATAATCAAAGGAACCAGTGGTCTTTGGAGACAAGTTTATTCCTGGGCTGGGGCAGAAAAGACAACCTGAGCATGGAATATTTAGAATGTCAGAAAGTTCTTTACAACATTCTGTTTGCTTTGGTGTATGTTCTTTATTTTCAACAATAAAACATTCTTTAAAAATTGGTCTCAGAGAAGTGGTTAGCATTCAACGTGTTTATTTGGTTTAGTTCAAAAATTATAACAGATTAGTATTATTTTTTAAATGGCTTTTCAAATTAATGAATTGCCTTTTGGTGGAAAAATTTTTTTTGAGACAAAGATAGAGAACAATAAATTAGCTATACTTCCAAAATCAGACCCTTTTGTTACCTTATATGTAATAGTTGGTTAAGTTGAGATGCGAAGGAATTTTCTTCAGATGTAGAAAAGTACATGTATCTGTAAGAAATTGTGCTGTTCTTTGTAGAATAAAATGCCAATAACATGATATTAGGGGAATATGTATTGTGAGTTGATTTTTCAATATCCGGGATGAGTGTGAGCTTCATTATCTACATTGTTTAGCTAGGAAACAGTGAGATCTGCTAATGAAACTATTCACCAAGGTTTTCAATGGAGATCTGTAAGTAATGGAAAGAGACCCACTGATCTCTTAGAGAATCAAACCCAATTCAAATGCTCTGACATTTCACAAAAAAGTCCTAGTTTCATTACCATATGTGTAAAAAAAAAAAAACTAATATGTCAAGAAAAACAGAATCAATTTGAATGCTAAATTTATAATGACTAAGTGTAATCACAATTATCAAAGTGGTTACACAAAAGGAGGTAGATGTTAAATATTTGCCTATTCATAGAACTCCTTAATAGATAGAAGAACCATAATAGAGAAAGCAAATTGATCAAAAGGTTTAAAAAAGCATTCACAAAAACCTAAGGAAAAAAAAAATAAGAACCATATATTCTTCCTTACTTTACAAGAAAATTTAACTAGCTGGAGCTTAATTAAGTCTTTGGTGATGACTCTAATTAAATTCATCTTTAAAATATCAATGATTCCATATCGTAGGGTTACTAAAATACTCTGCAAGAAAAAGTTTCTCTAACAGAGGAGATGAAACGATGTTTTCTGAGGCTTTGCACACTCATGCTCCTACAGTTTGGCTCTGTGCTGCCCTGTCACTCCTAGCTTGTAATTGGAAGATCAAGCGATCAGTCCAGGCTAAATAGCAAAATGACAACTGAATATAATTGATATGCAGAGAATTCTTGAACTAAGTTTTACCTCTGTACATTTCTATAAGTAATTGGTCACCTCCCCATCACGGTACAATTCTGTTATTTTCTGTCTCCAAGTATGACTTGAATCTCAGCCTCCTGGTAATAAAATAAGGTGATCCCTAAGCAAACAGTCCATGTTACAGTGCTCAGCAATCTTTCTAAATGTGCTTTGTCAATTAAAAGCTGTTCTTTTAAATTGTAGTTCCTTTTCAAATAGTTTGTATAAGGTAAGATCCCAGAAGTGAATGAAAAAAAAAAAAAGCTGCACAAGGTGATTTCTAAAGTTTATTTTAGATTCAAAAATAGTTTTTGTTAAGAAATCTAGTTTGCTCCAGATATCAGAAAGTCTGGTAATTTTAATATTTCTATTTTGTATAATTGGAGGATTTACACCACTTCTTCACAGTCTTACATCTGGGAAATGAAAGAGCCTGAATTGTTGTCTGCTTTTTAAGATGCAAATTTATATTTCAGATGAAAAGAAGTTCAACCCCAGGGGCCTCAGTCTTTGCTCTAAAGAATACCTGGAGGAATGGAGTAGTAAATTTAGTTTGTGGAAGTATAAGAATGAGAGAAGCAAAATAAAACAATAATAAAAGAAAATTAGTAAGAAATAAATTAAGAAAGATACATATGAAAGTGGTGAGGAGAAATAAGGGGAAAAGAGGTGCTATCCTCAAATGCAATACAGGTGAGTATGTCTTGAGGGATGTGGGTAAAATATGTGAATCACATGGAGTAGTTATTTCCTGGCTCTGAGTCCTCAGGGCTCATCTTGCAAATATAACCTGATAATCTCTGAGAATGCCAGATATATCATAGGTGATTGTCGTTCCGTGATCATAGATCTTGGTTGCCTGAGGCAGCCTGTGTTTATGCATGCTGTCTCAACATAATTATTAATAGTATGCCCTGTCACTCTTAACAGTGTCTTGATAGTAAATTATGTGATTAATCGGTGCATGCTTCATTCGTTTTTACATTGCTTAGTGTGTCTGTATGTATGTATAAGGAGGAAACAAGTAAAACTTTCTTAACATACCCCTGAAAATATTGTTTTATCTTATTACTTGACCTCATTGGGTTTCCCATGTTTTGTGACTCTTATGTATCTTCTAGAAGGAATGGTCCAAGTGGGAAAGGGGTTTAAGCTTGTAAAGCAAGTATAACTTTCTCCTTCCTTTGCTTTTTTGCCACTGACCCTAGCTCTGGATCTGACCCTGTCTCATTGTGTTTTAATAAGTGAGCAAACAGCAATGCATTTTGAGCTACTCTGTAAATTTGCTCTAATATAAACACACTTCATCCTTCCCCTTCACAAATGTCTGAGTTAACAAATATATATGTATGGAGTACCTATCGTGTTGCAGATATAATGCTGAAGAGACTTGATAGTACAGAAAGATCAGTTTTCTTTTTAAAGAAAACTCGCACAACTAAAAGATAGACAAGCAAGTTACATACACAGTGGATTGTGGTTAACCTGGAAGGTAACACTATGGATCATTTGTTCCCTGAGAGTCACAGAAGACTGAGTACATGAGGTAGGTAGCAGATCACTCTCAGGTAGCCAGGTCAGTGGTTAGGGAAATCAGGGGGTATATTTAGAATGTAAGAGCTGTGTTAAAATGAGTATACACAAGAGAGGCAACAAGGTAGGGTATGAAGTCAGATGCAAAGTTTGAGTTTACAAATCAGGAGTTAGAGATGTTTTCCTCCAAAGCTGCCACCAGAGTTCGGAAGAAAGCAGAGATTGTGATTCCTACTATATCTCCACTGGACCTATTTGTCTTGAGAAAAACCCAGACAGATGCTATAAAATTATAGTGGATTGTTTTAAACTTAATCAGGCTGTGACTCCAATTCCAATAATGGTTCCAGATGTGGTTTCTTTACTGCAGCAAAGAAATGCATTCCCTGATATCTAGTAGCCAATTATTGATTTGTTGGATTTCCTTAAATGTTAATAAAAGACCACCAAAACACATTGCTTTCAGTTTACAAGGTTAAAAATATATTTATTGTTTCATCTTAGAGCTACACTGATACTTCAACCCTCTGTTATAATCTCATTCACAAGAGCCTTGATCACCTTTCTATTCAACAAGCCTTCATATCAGACCCTGCTTTGCTATCAGGCTGATAGAAAACAGGAAAAGAAAGTAGTGACTGTCTTGAATATTTTAGAAAGAAAGGAGCGTGTTTGCTAGAGGATGATAAGCAAATCTCATCAAATTCATGGGTCTGGCAGCTTAGTGAAACATCCGGAACACGTATACATGTTATGAGATTCTTTCCAAGATGAAGGAAAAGTTATTATATCTGACCCTTCTAATTACTAAGAAAGAGATGTAACATTTAGTGAACCTCTTTGGATTTTGAAAACAGCATATGCACATTTTTGGAATAATATGCAAGAATGGCAGTTCTGAGAGTGACTTAAAGCAAGAGAAGACTTTGCCATAGGTCCAACTTGCTACATAAACTGTTCTGTCACTCGGGCTATATCACCCAGCCGTTGCAATGATTACTGAAGTGGCTGTGGTAGCAGGTATGCTATGTGAAGCTTTGGTAAAGTCCCTACAGCTGAATCATTGTATGGACTTAGGATTTCAGGACAAAACTATGTCTTCGTCAGACATAACTCATCTCCTTTAGAGACGCAGCTTCTGGCTTATCACTGGGACCTAGCAGAGAAACAGCACTTATCCAGGAGCACCTACGTTTCCCTGAAATTTAGATACCCATAATGAAGTTGATATGAGATGATCCACCAAGTGATAGAGTTGGGTGTGCACAGTAGTATTCTGTTATCATGTTGAGGAGTTATATGTAAAACAGGGCTTGAGTAGTGACTGAAAGCACAAGTAAGTTGCAAGAAGTGGCTCAGATTCCTGTGGCTCTTACTCCTGCTACATTGCTTTGTGGATCTCAACAATCATCTATGGCCTCATGGATAGATAATGAGGGCTGAGTTAACTGAAGAAGAGAAAAATTAGGTCCCAATTTTACAGATGATTGTGCATGATATACTGAATCTCTCCAAAAGTAGGTGTTTGAAGTAATAAGGATGTATCCTGGGGAGGCCCCAAAGGACTGTAAAAAAGATAAATCCTTCCAATGGACATTTTTTTTTTTACCATTGGACATGGTTTATCTCTTTACTTGGAAGAGAAAATGTCCAGAAATACAGATCTACATGATTTCATGGACAGTAGAAAACAGTTTCACTCAATGATAAATAAAAATTAGAAAGAAACATGATTGGAATATTAGTAAAAAGGAAATAATAGAGAAAAAATATATGAATAGATTTATTCAGAAGGGCACAGACTGTAAGATATTTGTGGCCATTGTAAATGTTCATAAATAAAAACATCAGCAGAAGATATGTGGACATCCTACACAGGATGGCTTATTCTGTGAATATCGGTCAGCCTCTTTCCCCACTCACCACTATCCTTGTACGATGAGCTTGTGAAGACAGTGGCCATGGAGGCAGGGATGGAGATTATGCATGAACTCACCAACATAAAAAACTTTTCAACAAGGCTGTTCTGGCTATAGGCATTGGTGAGTTCCCAAACTGCTGACAGCAAAGACCTAGAACTCCAGTATGGTACACACAGTATGAGACAGCCATCTGTTTGCAGGTCGGTTAAGTTGGACAATTTCTATCATGAAAAGGGCAGCATTTAATTTCACTAAAATAGGTCCTACTCTGTATATGGATTCTCTTTTTCTGTTCAAAATACTGTTTCCAAAGCAACTATCTATGAACTTACAGAATATTTTATTTGCTCTCATGATAGTCCACATAGATAGACTCTTACCAGCTGCAATACTAAAGTGTTCTGATGGGTTTATGCTAATGAATGCATTGATTTTACCATGTTTTTCATTACTTGGGTCTGCTGTACAGTTAGAATTATGAAATGGCCTTTTAAAGACTCAGTTACTGTGCCAGCTGTTTTGGGTAATGTCCTCCATGCTGCAGTGCATGTTTTGAACCAGGAACCTGTTGACAGTGTCATTTCTCCCATAGCCAGTAAGCACAGGACTGGGAATCAAGAAATGAAATACGACTGATTCTCTCAGCATTACGGTTAATCCTCTACTAGCAAAATTTTGCCTCTTGTTCCCACAATTTTAGACTCTTCTGGTCTAGCACAGACCACTCCATGAATCTCCTTTTATGATCCCATCTGGTGACTAAATACGCTTTACTTCTCTGAGTTCCCTACAAGCCCTAACCAGATCCCACAATTCTGAGGTGCTTCAAATGAACAGGATTGTTTTAGAATATGCCTAGAACTATACCCAACAAGTGTTGGCATCTAATAATTCTTTTCCACTTCTTGTCATTGTTATGCCCTCCTAATCCAGACCTGGTTACCACATAGCCAAGATGCCTAAAATTGTTGTGGAATTCAAGTTTCTGATTTAAGTGGGTGAACTAAGGATTGCTAAATATCTACAAGTCCTCATCTCTCTTAATTCAAAGTCCAAACTTCTCTTCAGGCACCTGCCAGTTGTTTTCAATGTGAGATTCACTCCCAGATCCCAGTTTAGTTCAGTAATCAGGTTGAATTAATTTAACCAATGCCATCTTCTTCCCCAGGATGCTTTCTGAAGATTCTTCACTTTACTTCAAAAGTTGAGATAAATGTTTTACAGAGATTCTAAATAAAATGATCATGGTTGATGAAATTTAAATATTGAGCTTATAAAATTATTTCTACTAGAATAAGACAGGACTCATTCTCTCAAAGCTTCCTTTTCCTTTTGAAAGCATTCATAAGTATCCTATATTTACATAAGAATAGACAGGCCGTATATATTTTAATCATAAGTAACCCACAGCTAACCAAGTTTAGATATAACTAGGGTAAAATTAACAATAAAAATTATAACAAAAATTGCCCTATCTTCAAACACCTCTAAGTTAATGGCTGTAACTTTCAACTGCCATTCTTGAAGAAATCCCAATGTAGACAGTCTCCTTGTAGCACTTCTGACATTTCCTTCTCTGATGCTACTTGAGTTTTCCACAGGACTTCTCCAGGCTTTATGTTGATTGACTGCACAGTCACGGCTGCTACTCTTTCACACTGCCTTTAGATTTCACTCTTCTCTTTATTGCTGCTATTAGCTTTGTCACACATGGCCTGGCTCAGTCCCCAGTGATGGCCTTACTAAAATAGCAAAAGGACCCTCTCTCCATCTTTACTGCAATGTTTTTTGAAGCCCTAAGCAGAAATGCCGTTTACTCTATTTCTTATAGAACTCCAAGTGGTTGATGAGCTCTATCATTTGAACAATTTTAATTTTATTGCATAAAATCTTTTTTTAGAATCTTGTTTCAAAATCCCCCAGGGGATAATTTGGAAGACAATTTCCTTCTTGGTAATCTCATCTCTGTCCCCTTTTCTTACCACTGGTACCCAATTAGGATCCCTGAATAGCATCAGTACATTCTAGCAGCTTCCTCAGAGTGAATTTTTCTCCACTCAGTTTGTCATTTTAGAATTGCAATGCTATCCTTAATTTGCTCTATATTTTCAGAAACAGCTGTCCAAAAGGGTCTTCCTTTATTCAGTACTCTCAGAAACAAACAAACAAATAAACAAAAACTCTTTAGTCCTTCATCCTCATTTTCCCTAACATACCCTGACATATCCTAAAATGTTAAAGTGCTAATTATAGCCCCAGATTAAGATTCCCTCCTGGTGTCCTAAACATGTACATTCATCAAACTCTAAATCCTAACATTGCTGGTGTTGCCAGGTACTTTATAATGTACTTGATTACACTATACGTGGCAGTTTATATGACATGTATAATTAGACCACTAATATATCCATCTTATAACTCTATATGGCGAAAATATCAATCCTTTGATTTTATTTTTTCTAGCTGAAAGAACACAAAGTACCAAAACAAGTAAAATATTCCTATTACATGGTGATATACACTACTATGAAAGAAATTATACACCATAACATTTCGGGAAAATAACTTTACTCCTACTTTAATACAGTTTGGAATGCCAATGTTCAAGTTTTCCTCTAAGGTCTGAAAAAAAAATGCAATCCAGATTTAAAAATAAGGCTTTATTTTTCTTTTCAAGGTCAACAAAATTTTCCTTCTTTCAAGATTCATTGAAATAATTGATCAGTTACTATTAAAATCCTTCCCATTTATTCAGTTTAGAAAGCCCAAAGTCAAAAGAACTAAAATCTCCCAGTTCTCCTCTCATTCTCTAAATATTAGAGAACTGTGGGTTCAACTAAATAAAAAGTGGCATTATCTTAAAAGTTTTAGTAAATAATGGCTCTTCAATGAGGAGTCCAGACAGTCATAGCAGCTTAGAAGGGTCAGCCTGTGATGGGAAGCTGATTTGGCGCAGTGGGTGGGTGAGAGCTTTAAGGTTTGGGTCCCTTTGTGTAGTCCAGGTGTTCTCTGAGTTGAAGAAGGACCTTTTTGTCCATATTTCTTTAGTGCTTTCTTCCCCCCTCCAGTCAAACCATGGGTCAGATCCTCCAAATTGAGAAAGAAAACTGCTTTTCTATGGGATCATAGAATTTTCTGCACAATAGGAATACACTAGCTGAAGAGGTCAATCCAAAACTGAAAAACTAAATGAAGGGGTTCAGAAATATAAACTCTAAGTTGTGGTGCTTTGTCACCTGCTGCTGCTCTTCCATCTAATAATAGAGTAATTGCTAATTCATGATGATAAGCCAAAAGGATGATGATTATGCATGTGCCTGTACAATGGTAAGAAGTGGCACTTTGTTTCCTGTGGCTGCCACCCAACAAAGGCAGCAGTGAGAAGCAGAGTCTGGTTACCCTGGTAGCCATGGTTCTGAAGCCGGCCATCCTGGCATCACTCCGACGGGGCTGTCTTTGTACTCACAGGCTGCCAGTGCTCTCTCCGTTGAAAGGATGAATATGTAGGCCTTTACACAACATCATAGCTTAAATTAGTTGGATACATGGGGCCTCTTGCAGCACCTGCTCCCATTCTCAAATTCCAGCTCTGTTGGGAATTATTATCTTGCTCCCTTCTTCTCTCCCCTCTCCCTTTGCAATTATGTTTAATCCCACAGACACCTGCCTTGGCATTGGGGGACTACTGATAAAAAGAGATGAAAAGACCTTTTATTCGTTTGTATCCAAATCTACCAAATAACACAACAGGCTCTGGCTAATTAAACATGTCTAAGACGAAAGTGTGAGAAATCCTCATGAATAAAACTCTAAGTGTGTACCCTCCTATAATTCTGTGGGATCATCTTCACCTGGCTCCAGATTCAGAAAAACATCTACCATATTTAAAATGTTCTATCCCTAAAGCTTCTGATAGCAGTTTTACTTAGATATTCCTTAATTAGATTTTCAGTACATTTTACTTTGAAAAGCATTGTATTCTTCACTTTCTTATCTATAAGACACGTAAATGGCGGACAAGATCATTTCTTACTGAAACATTAATCTGAAAGTTTTATATCTCAAAATAAAAGAGTTTTCCTTTTAGATATTCTCCACCCCTCCCTTGTCATCCAGAATTTAAAATTAATTTTATTAAAATTATTAAAAAATAAGTTTTATATTATACATTACCTTTACATTGAAAAATATTGCATACATCTTAAGCTATCATCCTATAAAATATCTGTGTTTGGAACGAAACCTTTGAGAAAACTGCATAGCTTGTTCTGAATTTTCATTAGCATTCTATACAGAAACAAATAGTGTTTTTATTTTTAAACCGTTATGCTTTGTTGAAATTTAACTCAAAGATTTGAGGGGGAAAAAGTTTGGAGAGATTGGCTGTAGAGTACAAAAAGGCTGTAATAATTTAAAAGAATATCTTAATATACAAAGTAATTATCGAACAACAGTAATGTCCTTTTC
This sequence comes from Cynopterus sphinx, assembly GCA_030015415.1. Lineage (NCBI taxonomy): Eukaryota > Metazoa > Chordata > Mammalia > Chiroptera > Pteropodidae > Cynopterus > Cynopterus sphinx. The sequence continues at coordinate 64,327,873 of CM057387.1, read as the reverse complement.
CTTTCCACTCTGGTTAATGGAATGGATATAACTGTGACAAAACTCTGAAGCAGGACACTTTAACTTCTATGGGACATGGTTCTCATTTATATTAACAAGCTCACTGGTAAATGGTAGAAACAAGCTTTCTCTAGTCTGAATTTGTGGGTAGAAGCAGGTAGAGAACAGTATCAGTTTGGATCACCCTCTTGTATGGGAGAAATAATATATTTTTGTTTGTTTGTTCAGGACCAAAGGTAAAGAAAGAAGTATCTAAATATACAAACAAGTTTACAATCAAAATGAAATATCTTATGGACAAAAAAAAATTCTGCTTAAAAAACAAACATGATATTGAAGTTCCCTAGCATAAAACCAATAATTGTCATGTAATTTTTGAGTTCAAGCCTAGAATGAAAAAAACATACAATCATATGCGTTTATGCATTTGAGCTTTTCCCTTCATTATATTTTGGTAAAATTTTGAAGTCTACTTAAATTTAATTGAATTACATAAATGACCCAAATCTGCCATAATGTTATTTGTGTTTTCCTGAATGCATGTGGTTTCTAATCCATATTGAGTAGTTCAGAAATGTGTAGTTCAACATTACATAAAATTTTGGATTATCATGGGAGAATAACTGGAATATCTTCATAAACAAGAATATTTTACTGAGAAAAGACAGAGAGCATCAGATACTAAGCATTATATTAAGGACTGTGGATATCTTAATGGTACAAATTCCGCCTGGAGATACTTATCTCCCAAGGAATCTTTGAAGTTGAGTGTGAGAAAAAAATAGGACCTTTATGCATATTTATTTTTATCTAAAAATAAGAGATAAGGCACAATAGGGAAATGTATACAAGCTATGAACTGATTTACCCTGGAACCCCATTCCACCCATTTCCTGATTGCTTAGTTTATTATGCAGTAGGAGAGGTATCAGGTGGAAGAAAACATCCACCCTATAAAGGGTTTGTGTCAGTGGTGCCTTCACACAGATGCACAGATGTTGGCTTTAAAAATTATGTGATGTATTGCAGTTTATGTACCCCTAAGTAACTGGGATTTTGAATGATATTATTTCCTTTCAACTAATCTAAATTCTTATGAAATTCACAAGTAGCTTAAAAAGAGTCCCAAGGAGTTAAGTCCCATTAAAAAAAATAATACAAGTCATGTAATTACAGCAAGCAACAAGAGATGGCAGAGCTGACACTTTATATGAGCTCTTCATCAACTATATTAGTAGGCAAAAAACAAACAAACAAACTGAACTAAAGATATAATTAGATCTGATAAGAAATCAGTACCCTAGAATTAATATTATAAAGAAGAATATTTGAAATAGAGGTATGTATTCACCATGGTTAATGGTGAGCCTTGCCTTAGCTATAGATTCAGCTTTGAGATTTTAACTGAAAGTAGTGAAGCTAACACACAGCAAGATATTTTAAAATGTCATTAATTTTATTTTTATTTCATCATTTATTTTTTTTCTATTTTGTGTGCATATAATAATGTACAGGCGTATTGGTACATTATTAGGTTTGTATAATACCTATGTACATTATTACCTTACCTGGTCTAAAAGGCTTGCATCTGATTGTTTGTTCTGTTCTATGCTCTGTGTGTTGTTGGTGAGTGATGTAACTTCCTGGGTATCAGTTACCTCAACTAGAGAATAACTCAGTTACCATGTTCAAGTTAATTGTTTGGGTTATTAAAAACCTAATGATACCTAGGAATCTTTTGCCAGGATTTTAATGAAAAGTAAGAAAGTCTCATGTGTTATTTCCCAGAATCCTTAATTAATAGCCTATCTGTTAAACTCTACTTCACAAAAAAATAGCTAGTTGTTAAGATTAAAACTCGGAGGAAGTATGAAGTTATCTCTGTGTTCTGGCTGAAAAAAAATTCTACATGTATGGTTTCCAAAGTATTATTGCTACCAAAAACATGTGTATTTAAAAAATCTGCCTGAACTTCAAGTGACCTGAAATCTATCAGCACATATTATGGGCTGGGACATCTGGTGGCTGATAAACTTTTTATTTATTTATTTATTTATTTATTTATTTATTTATTTATTTATTTATTTAATTGTACATGAAGCAGCTTCACTTGAGCAGATGACCAGGGGCTGTGCAATAAGATTGTGAATAGCTAAATCAATAAATCATCTTAGGCTTCTTAGGGACTTGTTTAAGGGCTACATGTGCCTTTTTAATTTTCCTTTATTAAAACTGGCCCCAAACATAGCAGTGTTAGCAGTGGGGTTATTAGTGACTTATTTACTTCATTAAAATTTATGGCACTTTTTACATCTACCATCTGGGGCAATGTCTCCCCACCTCACTGTTAAAATGTAACTTAAAACCATGCTTGGCACCAATAATTTCTGAAAAAAAAAAAAAAAACCTCTATAGATGGAATTCTTTTTTTCTAATGCCAGGATTATCCTGAGAGGAACTCAATACACAAATACCATAATAGCAAAGGCAATATTTCCAGCCCAACCACACTCAATCACTGCTAGGACACAAAGTCTTATGCTCATATTTTTGCTGTGTCTTATTTATTAGGTACAGAAAAATAAAAGGAGGGGAGTTGTTGTTTTAAAAGTTGTAAGCACTGTGGAAAAATGAAAAAAAATCTTAAAATGTCTTTGGCAGAATACTACATATCTTGATCTCCTGTAATTTAATTCAGAAATATTTGGGGTTAGGAGGTTACAAATATGTAAATAACATACTGGTTTTAAAATAAAATGTTGAGATATTTAAGAGTTGGTGGACTTTCAGGGCTGCCTGACCCATACAAATTGTATGATTAAGTTTTGAGAAAAATATTAGCAATAGGGGAGCCCACTTCTAAATTTAAACTCTTGTCTGATATTCAAATGCCTGTGATGGAAAGCTATGAGAATGGAAGACTCTTTAATGTAGAATCTGAAATTCCTTTCACTATGGAGCCTGTTTGATGGGAAGGAGACTATTTAAATTAACACTTTGCAGAAACATCTTTTGTCACACAGGTGTGCAGGTCCTGTCTAGGTTAAAGGATGGGGAACTACTACTAGGAGAAGCTTGTTTATTTATGCTCTAAGTTCTACATGATTACAAGATGATGATCAGCTGATGATACCCCTCTCTAGACCCCACTTAGATTTGAAAAAAAAAGCTATGTGCTGTTGGAGGAAGGGAATGATATCCTTTCACCTTCCTAGTCCTTACCTTGATTTTAGGCAGAGATATGCTGTCATTGAGAGAAATATAGGAAACCCACCTCCACAGTGCACTGTCATGATGACAAAATATCTGCTACTGTGGAAGGACAAGAAAACAGTTGGTATCCAGATTTCTGCACTGGTACAGTAGTGAAACTCTTCTGTTCCTAGGAGAGAGCCAAGAAAATCACTCTCATTCAAGATTCCCAAAGTTTGACTGACATGAAATGGGAATGGGGTGCCTACTCTTTAGATTGTATATTTGAGTAGAAGGTAGAGGTTGTTTGCCATTAGGAAAGAAACAGAACCATTGACAAATATCCCACCTCTACCACAGTCCTGCACCAAGTAAAGGCAACATAAATATACCTCAAAACAACAACAACAACAGCAACAAACCCCCCACCCCCCAAAAAAACACCAAAAACAAAAACATGAGTGTAGTGAAAGATCTTGTTGAAATCTGGGGACTGAGCAGAAACACAAAGAAAATTCTTTAGCACTCAAGCCTTATAGTAAAAAAATGGAGCAGTAATCTACTACTGGAAGAATTTTAAATTTGTGGTAGGCTGGAAGTAACTAGAGCAACAATAAAACCAAACACAGTCCTACCTACTAACTAGATTTATTAAACCAAGTACACAAATGGCTTGACAAAAGATGAGGCATACCCATTTCCAAGAATAAATACTATAAATAAATAAAACATATAAACGTATGAGAAACACAACAAAAATAAAAGGCAAGAAAAAAAACACATTATCAAGAGGCAAAAAAGAACTAACAGAAATGATTCAGAAACGACCCATTTAGAACATAGATTTAAAAATAACTATAATATCTTAAATGATATAGTAGAAAAGATAAATGACATACATCAACAAATGTGGAATCTCAGCAGGGAGATCACAATTACATGAAGGAGTCAAATGGAAATGCTAGAAATAAAAAAATACATATATTTTCATTAATTAGCTTAAAAGTAGGCTGAGCACAACACAGTAAAACACTTCAGTAAAGTTGAAGATGGTTAAATAGGAATTATATATAACAACTGCATCACAAAGAAAAAAACAATAGTGAAAAACTGGAACAGAGCAAGTGTTTTAATATAGTGGACAAACTTAAAAGTTGAAGTTGCCAAAGGAGAAGATGAAGAGAATGGGAAAGACTTGATAAATTACAAGTAAAATGAAAGAAGATGTACCATGTGGCTGCTCCCTGTGGCTGCTATGGCAAATTATCAGAAAATTCATGACTTAAAACAATAGAAATTTATTATCTCCCAGTTCTGGAGACAAGAAGTCTAAAATCAGTATCATTGAATGAAATCAATGTTCACATGGGTCCTGTATCTCCAAAGGATCTAGGGGAGCACCTATTCCTTTCTTTCAGCTTCTGGTGACTTTAAACATTCACTGGTTTGTGGCTGCATCACTCTAAAACCTGCCTCTGGGTCATATTGAGTGCATTTCTTCTGCCTCTGCCAATTTTTCCTCCACTAAAAAAAGGATAAATATAACTGCATTTAGGACTCACTCAGATAATCCAGAATAATTTCTTCCTCTTAAGATTCTTAGTTACTTTTATAAAGTTTTTGCCATATAAGGTGACATTTACTGGTTCATAATATGTATGGAAGCTTAGCTAAGGACATCATGTAATTACTAATAAAAACTGGAGTCCCTGTATTAAAACCAAAAAAGGTAGATAAAAAAAAAAAGAAAAATGGCCAGTGTTAATAAGGGATGTTACGTAATGATAAAGAGGTCAATATTAAGAAGTTATAATATAAAATGTGAATACCTCTAATAAGTGCCTTAAAATACACTGAACAAAATCTAACAGAAGCAAAATAGAAAATAGAAAAATTTCCAAAGATAAATATTTCAACAAACGTATCTCAGTTATTGATAGAAAAAGTAGGCAAAAAATCAGCAAGAAAATAAACTTTAAAAACGTTATCAACAAATTTGACCTTTTTAACATTTATAAACACTGCCCAATAGCTGAATATTTATTCTAAATACAATGGAATATTTACCAAGTTATATCAGTTTGGGGAAAATAAAACAAAATTCAAAAAATTGAAGAATATTGAAATTATACAAAATATATTTTTTAAAATTTTATTCACAAAATAAAATCAAAAAGCAAAGCTACAAAGGTGTAAAGATGTTAAAGCAATCTGAACACACCCACACACATACACATGCCACAAAGGATACTTTGAGCAACAACAAAAAAGTACTTTGAACAACAATAACAACAAGAAAACCATTCAAGTATGTGAAAGATTAAGTAACAATCAGAGGAGAATGTATAGGATTAAATGTTTATAAACGAAAAGAAGAAAATGTTCAAGAAATTACTTAAAGTAATACTTTTAAACATTAACAAAGGAAGAACAATTATATGCAAATTAAGCAAAGGAAGGCAATAATAAAAGCAACAGGAAAAAAATCGGTGAAATAAAATACAGAAAAACAATAGAGATAAAGTAAAGTAAGCAAAGTTAGTTCTGTGAAAATATTCAATACAATTAAAAACCTTTATCCAGTCTGATCAAGAAAAAAGAAGTAAGAAGACAAAAATAACCAATATCAGGAATAAACAGAATAATTACAGAAAATATAGGTGTTAAAATGGTGACATTGGAGTATTACAAACAATTTTTGTCAATAAATTTATATATATAATTGAATTATTTTGCAGTTCTATTTAATAAGCCAAATTTGAAATTTAAAACTTTTTCAAAAAAAAAATTTCAGGCCTATATAATTTTACTGTTGAATTCTACCTAATATTTAAAAAATAAATAATTATACACAAATCTTTCCAGAGTATAAAAGATAACGGTAAATTTTCCAAGTCATTTTATGAGCCTAGACACTACAAGAAAAGAAAACTATAGACCAATATTTCACAAATAGAAGTATTTTAAAATATCTTTAATAAAATTTATCTAGTCATAATCAGCCATATATTAATATAACCCTTTACTTTCAAATATGATTTATCCTAGAAATGCAAGGTAAGGTTAACATGTGAAAATCAATTAATTAATTCATCATATTCACAAACTAAAAAAAAATATCAAATCAGTAGAGACAGAAAAAATATTTGACCAAAAACATACATTTGTGATTAAAATATAGCTCTCAGTAGATAAGAAATAAAAAAAAAACTTCTTTAACCTAATAAAATGTGTCTATGAAAATCTAGTGATAACATCATAATTACTGGTGAAAAAATGCTTTCACCCCAATCTCTCAGTAACAAAGCAAGAGTATCTCACTCATCACTTGTCTTCAACATTGTATTGGAGAGACAACAATTCTATAGAGCAAGAAAATAAGGGCACCAACCTTGGAAAAGAGAAATGAAACACTTTATTTGTAGCAATATTTTTCTCTAATTAGAAAAATCCTAAGGAATCTACAAAAAACTTCTTAGAGGTAATATGTGATTTCCACAAAGTGACAGGATACCAGTTCAGCACTCAAAAATCAATCATATTTCTATATGCTATCCATGTCCCACAGGAACTTGAAATGAATATAAAGACATTTTAAATAAACCAAACACATGATATTTTTAAGACTAAATTTAACAAAACTCATGGAAGATCAATACACTGAAAACTTCAAAATATTGCTGAAATTTAAGAAAATCTAAATAAGCTGAGTTGCATTCTTTGTTCATGTGTTCAGAATCTCAAAATTGTTATGATAAAATTTTCTCTGAAGACTTAAAGTAACCCCAAATTATTTTTTTGTAAAAATAGATTTATTCTAAAATTTAAAATAAAATAAATATAATAGTTTGACCATGATTCATCTAAGTGAGATTTTCTTTGGGTTAATCCTGCTTGGTATTCACTGAACTTTTTGAATCTGTAATTTTATGTCTTTCATTGAATTCAGTAAACTTTCAGCCGTTATTTCTTCTACTATATTGTTTGCTCCATTTTTTCTGTGCTGTTCTTTTGACGCTCCAATTATATATTTGGTAGATCTTTTGAATCATTGACAAATCTCTCAGGTGCTGCACATTTTTGGTCAATTTTTTCTTTTTATTCTTCATTTTTTTTGGATTTTCTTCAAATTCATGGACTCTTTACTAAGTCATCTCTATGCCAATGTTAATTACAACTAGTAAATATTTTTATTTTAAATGTTATATTTCTCAATTCTATAATTTACATCAGGTTTCTATAGTTTCTATTTCATTGCTGATATTTTATGTCAAATAGCAGTTTTTCTTTTATAGTTTTGAGCATACTAATAGTAGCTGTTTATGTGCTGCTAATTCTAAAATCTGTGAATAAAGTTAGAGTCTATTCACTGTCTTTTCTGTATACAATGGCTTATGTTTTACTATTTCTTCTTATATTGAGTCATTTTAGATTATATTCTGGACATTATTAATGACATCTCATTGAAACTCTGGACCTTATGTTGCTATAAATAGTTCTGTTTGTTTTGTCAGATTGTTAACTTGGCTTAATTTAGACTGAAATTTCTGTTTTATTTTCATTGTCATTCAATTTTTTTAGTCTCGGTAGGGTGGTTTGTTGTCTCCATAATGCATGTGTTTGATTCATACATGTGTCATACAAAGATCAGCCAGTGAATTGGGGAGAGTATATATGGAGTCTGAGTCTACCCTTCTCTGAGTCGTTTCTTTCTGGAATTTATGCTTTTCCAAGGGATGTGGTTGTCTCAAACTCTGTAGTGATTCATTAATGCAGTAATGTGGAGGTCTTTCTACTGGAATGATAGCTTTTCTACATTGAATGTGGGGGACTAGTCTCAGATAAAAGTTGTAATATAGGAAACTCAGATAGTACAATTGTTTTGTACTACAAATCATCAAATTAAATTTTCAAGTATTGACATATAAAGTACCAAATTAAATCAGCAGCTTAAAAAAAAAATCTCTCACATTTGTGAAGGCTAGAAGTCCAAAATCTAGGTGTCATCAGGACATGCTCTGTCTTAAAGTACTAGAGGAGGATCCTTTGCTTTTTCTAGCTTCTGGTAGCTGCCAGCAACCTTTAGTGTTCCTTGGCTTCTAGACACACATTCCAATCTCATCATCCATCATCAAATGTCATCCTCTCTGTGTGTCTACATATCAAAATTCTCCTTCTCTTTCAAGGAAATCAGTAATTAACCCATTTCCTGTTTAGAAAAACAATGCAGCTTCCTGCCAATGTTCAATTAACATCACTAGTAGGAATACTACATTTTCTAGTATTTGACATTTTCAGCGATTGAAGTACTAAAAACAGAATTCTATAAATAGAATGATGCCATTTGTTTCCAAAGAGCAATGTGAAAATAATAATAATAGCAAGACATTCCATGGCATACTTCTGGGATAAAGTTAGGACTGTAATCTGCACGTTATATCAAGTTAAATGCTGCAGCCTCTGGCAAGTATTCTCAAGGCAAACAGGAAATGGGTTAAAGGATGACCTCGTCTAAGCTTGGTTTCATTTGTAAAGACCCTATTTCCAAATAAGGTCTAGAAATTAGAACAGGTGCTGGGATTAGAACTTGAACATATCTTTAGGGCGACAGAATTCTGCCAACTAAAATTCCCTTCTTCCAAATGTTCCTCCTTCGCTCTTTGTCTCTTTTGTTTTCTTTATGGATTCTTCCAGCACTTAATTTATATTTTTTTCCCATAATTTATAGTTATTATCTCTAGCAGGGTTGGTTTAATAGGAGCTATTGGGCCATATCTAAGTGGAACTGCCTTCCCTCACCGCTAAGGTGCGCTCTCTTGCTCTCTCTCTCTCTCTCTCCCTCTCCCTCTCTTCCTCCCTCTCTCTTCTCCCTCTTTTCTTCTCTTTCTCTTTCTTATATCTATCTATCTGTCATCTATCATACATTTTCTTTATCAATGGCTCTGTGTGTGTGTTTTTTCTCTCTCTCGTCACCACAGAAATGCAAAATCCAGGTCCTTGTGATTTTGGAAAGAAGATTTAGAATTCCACTGGAGTTGGGACCAGATAATGTTTAGCTCCTTATCATACACTCCCTTCTCAATCACATTTGTTTCATTCTTTGAAAATAAAACAAGTTGACAAAAAAAAATATAATGGAAAAGTGCGACACTTTCTTATTTGTCTTCTATTTTTTTGTGGCATTTTTTTTATCTCAAATTTAGGAAAAGAGAATAGAATATAATAAAATCACACATTTCTTAATGACTACATATCTCCCCTCCAACTAACTCCAAACTTTAAAAATGTCATGTTTGATTTGGAAAACAGAAAGAAAACTAGACAAAAACCTTCTCTGTCTATAATACGCATGATTTTCATAGGATTATTGTGAGAATTAAATATATCACTAGAGTTGTGTGGCACATACAAGCAAAACTGAACTTTGTTTACCAAAATTTGGTCTTATATTGTTACTCATATTTTTTCCATGCTTTATTCCTCTCAAATTTTTATGGGACTTACAGAATTACAACTTTATATTTACAGTAAAATAGCTAGCCAAGATAAATGTAATTCATACTACATATAACTTGGACCATCAATTGGTTTAATTTTCATTTCCCCCTTGAAAACTGCCTTCAGAATTACTCTTGGACCATTGTGTTGCATGTAGTCAACCAGTAACAGGTACACAAACCTAGACTGCTCTTTCTAAAGTGTGAATTTTTTCTCTTTTCTTATTGAAGACAGGATTATTACTGTCTCTGTAAATTCTGCCTAGGAGACACATAACAAATCTTTTTCTTAATTTGAGTATTCAAGCTTCATAAATATAGGTTCACTCTTTTTGTTTTTTAATCCCTAGGCACTCAATTTTCCTATGCCTACAATGTTACAATGTGGATAATAACATGCCTTATGCATGCTTTTGAGAAATGCAAAGAAAGTTAATTAGAAAAGGTCAAGAAAGCTCTCCAAGATCCTTAGAGGAAGAACATCATGCGACTATACTGCATTATTAGTACAAAAATAATTTTTTTTCCAATCCCATAGCTCTTCAAGAGTCTACACATTATTAGTGCATTTAAAAAATAAAATTATAGACTCACTGAATTGAAAAAAATCTTAAGAAGTCATGTGATCTATTCCTCGCTTTGGGAGAGACCACAGTTCTACCATCTTATACGCTCTCTCACTTATTTTAAAGCTTCTAAAGAGAAACATTCTAAAACTTCATTTGATAATTTGTTTCTGATTCTTAATATTTCTCACCCACAAAAAAATATTATTTTTATCTACTTTTTAGGAAATATAATGGAATTTAATTGAAGAAAACATAATTCAAGATACAGATTGGAATTTCTCAGTTAAGAATTACTGACCTTAACTATTTTTACACAGCTAAAATAAGTATTAGATATAAGGGAAAAGGCAGAGATGGAATTTAAACCTAAAATAAAGTTTATGCCTTGATTATAAACTTTTATTTAAAGTATTTTCTTATAAAATTTTAAGAATTTATTTGATATACAAAGTTGCGAAAAATGTTAATCTCTATCTCACTTTCAATTGCATCTATACTTACACAGATCAGAGATTAAAAATCAGATTTTAAAAAGAAGTCATAATTGAACTTGAGCTAAAAAAATATTAAGGAAAAAAGTAATCAAGAAAACCTAATAAAGCTGGCACACTTTTCAATATTTCCTTTCGTATAATCAAGATTAAAATATAATCAGAAATACTTATAAAAGGCCCACTAGGCCGCTTTCTATTGTAGCTTGGATTCAGAATAATATATACATCAACCAAATGAATTTATTTAAGAAAAGAACATGTTATGCACAGTTTAGCTTAGAGGTACACAATACCTCAAGGTGAAATATATCTGAAAAACATACAATTTGAATATTTTTTTATTTCATAAATTTTAAGGAAACTTAAAGAGTAGTTCAGTAGTCAAGAAATCCATTTGAACATTTCTGCAGAGCAAGTAATGATCTTTCTCTTTTTATAAGATGTTTGGTTTGGGTATGTACTTGCACTATGTGTGACCAGTTTGCTTTGATCTGGTCTATTGTCTATGACTTCTTATCTCTCTCTCTCTCTCTCTCTCTCTCTCTCTCTCTCTCTCTCTGCCAGTTTATAATGCCTCTAAACTCTATTTTTCCTTGAACCTGTTGCTGAGTTTGAGAAATTCATAATTTACACAAGGAGAGATGTCAAGAAGACAGTTGCAAAAGGCTTTAAATGTATTAATTTGAAAAAAATATGAATTTTCTTATAATCTCATACCAATAAATTATACTTTGGGCTATCAGAATTTTGTTACAAAAAATATCATTATCATACAGTTTTACATAACAAACTATGTTCAAGACTTAGTAATAGCTACTAAGTTTTAGCAGTTTTATATAAAAAACTATAATGCTACAACAAATATAGAAGTTTCTTAAAATTTTAAAAGTAATATATGACCTTAAATGGAACATTTGATCCCAATTTCTTAACTTCTATGCCTAGTTTGGGTTGTAAAGACACTAATTCAGAAGATACAGACATTTATTTGACTATTTCTAAGCATCTCTGTTTTACAGACAAAACATACATTTAGAGAGAGAAAAAAAGAGAAGTAATTAAAAGCAGCAGATAAACAGAAATGCAGTGATTTCTTTTCAATAATGTGGAACTGAATTTTTGCCCCAAAGGACATCAAAACTAAAGTCAACTTTTTATAAGTAGCAGTGTTTCAAACAAACATGTGCTGGGAGTTATTTTTAGACATAAAGGTAGAGAGCTAGAGGTTTTATTCAGGATTGTTATTAAATAAACTCCCCTCGGGGACTTGTAAAAGATGGTATTTGAATTATAAGTACACATATCCCATTTTCCACATTCTGTAAGCCACTGAAGATTTCTCATTGCCTAGATTATGGCGCGGGAACTGTCCCCTTTTGTATTTCTGTTGAGTCCTGTCTCTACAGTAATTATGAGTTTGGGAGAATCATTAAAAGTCTAATGTTTTTTATTTGTTTGTTTGTTTTTTTCATAAGACTGCTTTGAAGCTCTGTGGCTGATCAAAAACATGTTCCAAAGGCTTTTGATGTATACATGCCTCATTAAGTAAAGGTCAAAATTGGACAATGTCCTGTTAATTTCCTTTTGCTAGAGAAATCAATTTCTGCATCAACATTCATTAAATTTGACAGCACTAAGAAAGTTAGATGTGAAATGTAAATCAATACTTATTCCTAATAGGATTAACTTGCTGTATAGAGAGTATAAAACATCAATTCTTTATATGTATTGTTCAACCCAATACTCACGCTGGCTTTAGAAAGGCTGCTTTTGCCTGTTTGGCCTTCAACTTTAATCTGGCTTTGGGTTTTTGTTGGCTTGAGCTGAATATTACCCTTGAACAAATTTTACATTTTGTTAATAAATATTCAATGTGATCTTTCCTTTTGTATTAGTATTTAGAACTTGTTAAGACTAAATCATGCCTCACCACCATCACCCAAAATAACTAGATGTTTTAAAGTTTCACCATCTGTTTTATTTCCATATGAAATTTGCAGATTAAAAAGTTTTATTCCCCCCACTCCTGTAGTTATCAGCAGAGCTTTTGGATATCCCATGAATTCCAGAACAACAACAAAAAATTTAGAAAAACCTAAATTACTTCCACAAATATCTAGGATTTGCTTGGTTTATCATTATTATTGTTATCTCTGAGACTGTAAACTCTACAACTACGCATTTCCATGAACCCAGCTTTATTTTATTTGATCCTGATGTTCATAATTATTATTATGTGTTATTGCAAGATTCTGAGACACCTGTTGAAATGAACATTAAGTGATGTGCATTCTAGCTACAGTGTTCTGTGAATTTTGTTACATTTGATTTATTTTAATAGGAAATTTATATATGGCAACCAATGACCTCCCACTTTAGCACTAGATAAGGATCTCTGGGCATGTCTTATTTGCATGGAAGTCTGAACAAGAAATTACTGCTTTTTTCATCCAAACAAATTTGGGTTTGCCAAAATTATCAATAGAGAATAGATACCAGCCAGGACTGTACCCTACTGTGTCCTTCTTTATCTACTAACTCTTTGGTTACCTAGGAATTTCTCTATAGTCTCAGAACTGGGCTTTGTCTGTAATAGGACAAAGTTCATACCAGAGAGTACTGGACTATAGAGGCTAAGTAGACTCATAAGGTTGAAGGAGATTTTCTAGAAGATTTAGAACAGAAAATGAGGGGAAACACCAGACATGGAAAATATCAAGAGGGATTTTGATTGCAGAAATTAACATGACAATTTTGAAAAGCATGTAGGTTTCTATCACCTTTTAAAAAACATTCAATAACTGTAAAAAATTCAATAATTTTGTAAGCAATTAAAAAAATGCCTTTTCTTAACTTGGTCTTCAAAATTTTAGGTAATTTGATGTTATGTCTCTTTCTTTATACTTTTCTCCCAGCACTTTATGAATCAATCGCTACATATTTGTTTTTGTCTTTGAAACATGCCAAGGGCAAGAAATGTTGACTTTCTCCTAAAACACTCTTTCCTTATATCTTTGTGTGGCTGACTCTCTCTCCTTTTGGGTCTTGGCTTAAGTTTCATTGACTCACATCTTTTTGGATCATCGCTTTAGAGAAAGTAATCTTCTCATTGTGGATGCGCCTATGCTATTACTGTTATTTTCTTCACAGTACTTACTACCATCCAGAATGATTCATTATGTTTATTCATATTTCTTTGTCTTCTTACTAGATTAGAAGCTCCAATAGTCAAAGATTTTGTAACTAGAACAGAGCCTGGCATAACAAGCTTTTAACACACATCCACATTGCTTAATAAATGAATTACTAGGAAAATGTCAGACCCTCTGTCTAGTAAAATTGTGGAAATGGCATGCTATGTGGGCTCAGAAGGCAGAGAATCAGACACAGGAGACTCAAACAGGAAGCCAACAACTGAACTTGGAGTGAAATGGTGTCCCACATTTATGTCTTAATTCCCGTTCTGTTAACAGGGTCCTGTCTAGTTCCCTATGGCAGATTTCTTGTCTTGGGATTACTTGTAATCTAATTTCAACTTTGTGCTTCTAATTATTTTTTATCCTAACATATTCACTTGATTCTGTGCTCTGTTGTGCAGCCTAGACATTGAAAACTCACATCAGGCCCTCTGAGACCTCCATATGGTGGTCCATCTTTCAAGACTTCTGCTTCCTGCCAATTTCTAGATGATGATGCATCTCCAGTGGCAAGGTCTGCCTCCTTCTGTATAACTTCTCCTATCACTTTTCCACAAGATGCCCATGAGATCTATGTAGTTTCTGAGGTTAAAGGGCAGTCTGGCTTTGTCCACATGCTAATGATATAGGGTTTTCCAAGTTTTCCTTGATATGATGAGAATTGGCCGAAGAAGTCTATTTCTTTGAGCATTAGCATCAATTTCTCTATAAATTTCAATTTTAGAGATGAGAAATGAGTACTTATCAATACAACTGCTTGGCATACTTGAAAAATGAGTGGATCTGTCATATTTGGATTTCTGGAATAATCTGAGTATGCCACTTCCAAAAATATTATAAAATGAGAAGCAAATCTGTAAAATCAAGAATCTTAGACTTGAAAGCCTTCTCTTACATTAAACCTGTCCATGGTCTCAAGAAGGGCACTAAAATTTGTTAACATGGTTACGTATTCATGTAAAATTTGAAGAAGTATGGTATTTCCATTCTGAAATCCTTTCTATCACATTTCTCCTCATATTGGTTAATGTTGGGGTAGTTATGCGCATTTTGGGGGAGTCTAGCTAAAGAGGAGTTAATTTAGAAATACATTTATCATGAATTTATTGGGACAAATTTATGTGGTTTGCAATTACTTTAATGTACACTGAAGTTATTGCTAACCATCCTGACAAAGCCTCGGGTTTTCTTTCAAGTGAGGTTTGCTCATTGGTTATTAAATACTGATACTTTTTACCCTAAGGAAACAGTAGTGAAACTAATTTGGTCTTGTTTTATAAAGGTGGCTACTGCTGATGTATATGGCTTTGCAGGTGATAAGAGCCATGTTGTAGTAGAATGACAATCTTGTATTTGACTGTTGTTTTGTGTTTTTTAATTAGCTTTCCATGGAAGTTCAGAGTAAGAGGTATGGGATACACAGACTTTTAATAAATTTTCTGTAAATTTAATTATTTGTCATAGACACCGTTTAATGTATGAACTAAGAATCCCCCGGGCATTGATTTCTAAATAAACTTTATAAAATCATGTTTGTTTATTAGAGAAAACTGTCTTCTTCAAAAATCAAATTTGAACTATGAAGTATGAAGACAAGGTGCTTTTTCTTTTCTTTTTTCTTTTCTTTTCTTTATTTTTTTGCTTGATCAAAATAGCATACTAGGCAGACTTGATTTTGATTTGTGGTTTTATTATTGATGTTGGGCAAAAGAGATAACAAAGACGTGAGTAATGTGCTGCTGGGTATATCTTTGATTGGAGCTTGATTAGAGTGGTGGGTGCACAGAGATTTCATAGCCTCTTGTTGCTTTGCAACAGCAGACTGGGGAGTCAGTTCAGCTTTGAGTTGAATCATGTCTCCATCAGAACTCTAGCCTTCACAGCGGTACTAATCGGGGCATCTTGCCTGGGTTTAGCAGTCAGGGTGAAGAAAAGACAGCACTTTCTCTGGGCTAATTTGCCTTCAAGCCGGAAACAGAGGCTGGCTTCCCACTGCTGACCCAAGTTATGTTTGCCCTTTGGCTAATCAGAATATCTTTGTCTCTTGAGCTGTCAGGCTCACATTTTCCAAGATCATTATTTCATTAAAAACATTCTGCAGGAAGACATTGTGGGTTTTTCTTTATTCTGCACTGACTGGCTTAAATGGCTTTGAGCCTTCTGCAAGATGACGAAATTCTCAACTTGGTAGAGAATAGGATCATGCAGGACTAAGTATTTTACAAATGAAAGTCTTTGTTCTTCATACTAAGTAATCTTTGACTTAGAGAAGTGCGATGACATTTCAGGAAATAAGATTTTATATTTTAAAGTGGTATAATGGCTTTGTATCTTGGAGGAGAAGTTGGAAATAGGAAAAAGAGATAGAGATGGCAGAGGGGGCAGGAGAGAGAGAGAGAGAGAGAGAGAGAGAGAGAGAGAGAGAGACAGAGAGACAGAGTGAGAAAGAGACAGAGAGATTAATGGGAAAAAAAGATTACATAACAAGGGAAAGGAAGGCAAAAAGACATACAAGAGTGAGGAGTATTCAAATGAAAAGTTGACCGGGAATACAGAATGTTTTCATTACTCAAGTACAAATGAAACTAACATGGAAAAATTATAACTTTTTTTGGCCAGTTCCAATATATTAGTTTCCACTAATATGGGGTCTCACTGTTCATGGTTTCAGTTACCTGCAGTATAAAAATACTAAATGGAAAATTCCAGAAATAAACAATTCATAAGTTTTAAATTACATGCTGTTCTGAGTAGCGTGATGAAATCCCGTGCTGTATCCCTTCACCTAGCCCGGGGCATGCATTATTCCTTTGGCCTGCTCTTCACACTGTAGATGCTCCCCATTCATTAGCCACTCAGGACTTAGGAGCCATCTGTGTTATCAGATCAGTTATTGAGAGAGAGACAGAGAGACAGAGACAGGGAGAGACAGAAAAAGAGAGACCACATTCACATAATTTTTATTACCGTATATTTTTATAATTGTTTTATCTCACAATTAGTTGTTGTTGCTAATATCTCACTGTGCCTAATTTATAAATTTAGCTTTATAAGAGGTATGTATGTATAGGAAAAAACATAGTACATATAGGATTCTGTAGTAGGTGTGGTTTTAGGCATCCACTGTGTCTTGGAAAGTATCCCCTCAGTGGACGTGGGGGACCACTGTCCAAATTTAATAAACACTTACCTATGTACCTTTGTTAAGAGGTACAAATTTTTCAACAAAATGAAAAAACGTACATACATACATACTCTAAAGTAATAAGTAGTTCGGCCATTGAAATATAAACTGAATGAAGCAGAGGTCCATATTACAGGTCCAAGTGTCATAATGGCTCTTATTTCATTTCCAGTGAAAAAAATAAATCATTTTTTTCCTGTTCTGCCTTCTTATATGATCCTGTGGGATAAAAAATTCTGAAGATTAATGAGCTTTTAATGACCTAGTTACCTCTTAATTATTGAGACAACATGTGTTAATAATTATCAGCCTCTCCAAATGAACATTTGAAACATATGACAAGTGAATGTACGTTTTATTCAACCTAACAAATACAGGGTGAATACTGGCATAAAAAAATGGCAAAAATAAAATGTGGCACAACAATCATATCTTATGTTAGCAGGCTTCAAAAAAATATTGTTTGCTACCGTTATGGAAAATTTAGAAAAGCCAAGGAGAAAACTGTGGATTCTTCCCATGAGCTGTGTGATAGAGTTCTGTGCTCCACGGGACAAAGAAGAAAATACCATACAGTTTTTAAATGGAAGCTCTTTTAATCTAATACTGGTTCTTCAGTAACTACCAGTAAACCCTGGAATGATTGTGTTTTTGACATTGCAAAAGATAGCTGATACCTTTGTGTGTGTGTGTTTCCAACTTCTTATTCTTTGCTTTAGGGCATTTGAAATTGGATATGGGGGGAAATTGTGATGTTCTTTCCATTACTGTAAAATGAATTCTTGGAGAGCTTGAGGGGCTCTGCTAGCAATTGTTAATGAGGCTTTATTAACCTACGACACCACCCTATGGAATAATAGCATAGTAAAATAGATGTCCTCCCAGGACTCATTTGTTTTATTAATAGTGCAGCAGGGAAGTGTGCAAGCCTCCAGAGAATGAAAATGGCCAGGTGAATGGGATATAAAGTTTTTTCTTCTACATCAACAATTCACTTCTGACTCAAGTCAGCTATGGCCTGTATTGTCCATCACAGTTATTAAGTCAATCTTCATAGATTGTTTTCAGCCTTTGTTTATAATCTAATTAGTTAATTTTAATTCCATATCTATAAATTCATAGACTTTTTTTTGGGGAAAAAATGTAATATCTACCTTTAAGAAGACAGAGTTTGAAAAACAGAAACAAAATAAGTATCCACTAAGATTTTTTTTCTATACCAGTTTTTGTGATTTTCATTTTAAAAAATGGGTTTGTTTTCTGTTTTTGGAAATTTAGTAAGGTCAGAGAAAATCAAAGAAAAGAGAAATGAGTTATAAAAGGTTTTTGAGCACTGGGATTGAGGAAGAAGACTATGAAGAAGAAAATTCACTGGAAGCAAGCAGGTAGAGAAAAGCAAACACACCAGATCAGGGAGATGCAGCTGTGAAGAGGCACTGCCATGCAGGGAAGACAACACAAAGTGTAGTAGTGATTCTCTCTCAATATTCTATGAGTCTTCACATAATAAATTTTAGACTTGGTTGGAGGTTTTTAAGAAAAAGAGACCTCCTCCTCATTCCTCTTTAAACAGCTAAATTGAAAACTACAGCAGTGGCAAACAGGCAACTATCATTTTGGTTCTGGTATCGGTTCCTCCCATACTGAATTTTCTGTCCCTCCACATTGCTGGAGTTTGGTTTCTTCTTGTCCATTGATGAGCTGGGTCTTAACTATAGCGATAATCTGCTCTGAAGAGGCAGAGAGAACCCATTAACTCACAACTGTTTACAGATAAATAGACACAGGAGTGTATAAAAATTTGCAGTCTCTGCTACCTAGTAAGAATTTGAATTGGTGACCAATCTGGAGGCAGAAATTTTTCTCTGTGTTTAAATATCATTTATCCTGAGAAGTATACATTACTGAAATGAACAGGAGACTCCTTTGGGACTTAATTAGAAGAAGGCTGAACTGAGAAGTGACAGTTTCCATGCTGTTTTGGACCTATGCTCTAGCCCTTGTTTCTATCTCCTGTAGTAATGCAATTAATATCCTGTATCTAGTTTTAATAGAGGCAGTAAC
Organism: Cynopterus sphinx; assembly: GCA_030015415.1. NCBI lineage: Eukaryota > Metazoa > Chordata > Mammalia > Chiroptera > Pteropodidae > Cynopterus > Cynopterus sphinx. The sequence continues at coordinate 64,308,676 of CM057387.1, read as the reverse complement.
TCTAGTAAGACACATTATTGCTTTTTGGCCCAAAGAGAAATGTTCATATATTTCTCTCCTTGCTGTTATCTGTCAAGCTGACTAGCTTCGTCTGCACCCTGAGACATTACACATTCAGGAAAGCAGTTGTTTCCATATGTCTTGGGGGAAAGCTATCATTTTTCAGAAAGGCATGAGGTGCATGGAACATTTTTTGTGCTTGCTTTTCCTCTGCATATATCAGGTGGTAGCCATTATAGTATTCCCAGTATATATCACTGATGTGAGAAGTGGAACTTCTATAACCTACAGTTAGTATTTGTTTCATTGCGAGACAGAATTATAAAGCTGCTGCCTGACGTACAGCAACAGCTGCTAAGCATCTGTCCACTATCTTATGAAAGAATTCAATAAGAGCAAGAAAAAAATTGGTTATGGACTGCTATTCAGAAACTAAACAGTTATCTGAGAAGTAAATTAATGACAAAATTCTCAGTATTCTACCTTTAATTTATTAGTTAACAGTCAAAATAAACATTATATAATTTTTACTTTTAACCAGATTTTTATTGACACTGATTTCTCTAGATTGCTTTGACATCAATTGTTCACAATTTTATCTCAGGATACAACTTATTTATGAAACCCATTTGGACCACAACAACCTTGATGCTAGGTGGTAAAGAATTTATTTTTTCTTATTCTCATTACAGACAATTCAAATATGAGTGTTTTATGTATCTTCCTTTTATTAATAGACTTTATTTTTAATAGCAGTTTTAGGTTTACAGAAAAATTGAGTCAAAAGTTTGAAGAGTTCCCATATACTCTCAGCATCATCCCCACAGACAGTTTTCTCTACGATTAAAATCTAATGTGTGGTACATTTTGTTACAATTGATGAACCAATGTGGTTACATTATTATTCACTAAAGTTTATAATTTATATTAGAGTTCACTCAGTACTGTACATTATATGGGTTTTGACAAATGTAAAATGGCATGTATCCACCATTACAGTATCATACAGAATAATTTTATTATCCTAAAATCCCCTATACTTTATCTATTCATTCCTTTCCCTCTTTCTGAGACCTCTGGTAACCACTTTTTACTGTCTCCATAGTTTTGCATTTGTCACAGTGACAAAGTTGGAATCATCCAGCATGCAGCTTTTTCAACATGCATTTAAATTTCCTCCATTTCTATTTGTGGTTTGATAGCTCATCCGTTTTTATCACTGCATAGTATTCCATTTTATGGATGTACATAATTTTGTTTATTCTCCAATTGAAGGCTTCTAGGTTTTGGAAATTATGAGTAAATCTGCTATAAACAATTGTGTGGTTTTTTTTTTGTGTAGACATAAGTTTTCAACTCATTTAGGTAATACTGAAGTAGCATGATTGCTGGAATTGTATGGAAAACATACATTTTGTTTCATAAAAAAATTGCAAACTGTCATTCAAAGTGGGCATAACATTTTGCATTCACAATAGCAACAAATGAAATTTCCTGTTTCTCCACATTCTTGTCTGCATTTGTTACTACTTATGTTTTGGATTTTGTTCATTCTAATAGGTGAGTAGTGGCATCTCATTGTGGTTTTAACTTGCAGTTTTCTAATGACGTATAATGTCGAGCATCTTTTTGAATGCTTATGTTCCATCTGTCTAAATCCTTTTTGGGAAGGTCTCTATTCAGATCTTTTGCCCATTTTAAAAATTGTGTTGTTCATGTTTTTATTACTGAGTTTTAAAAGATTTTTTAAAATATTAAGGATATCAATTCTTTATCATTTATATGTTTTGTAAATATTTTTCCCAGTCTGTGCCTAGTCTCTTGATTATCTTAATAATATTATTTTTAAAAAATGTATGCAACATAGCTTACTCTAAGAATATCATGAACCTATAGTCTTATGCTTATAACTTTTAAATTCTAAGAAAGCATGTGTATCAATTTTCTGTAGATAGCATGAACAAAAAACCCCAGAAGTTCTGGATTCTACATGTGTAAATAAAAATGGATTTAATGACATTGGAGGAATTTATTTAATCTCCTTGTAATTACATAGAAGAAAGATCCAGAGAGAACTCAGGCATGAGTTTAAAGGTTAAAAAAGATTTTTCAAAAGCTCCTTTAAGGGTCATCTTGATGCTAATGTTCAGTGATGATCTAGGATTTATTCACATATTCAATCAATAAGTATACTTATTGATTAATTATTTATTAAGTACCAGGAACTGCTCTGAGTACTTGGTGCTAAGGATACAGACATGAACCAGACAGACATGATCTTTGTCCACATAAACCTTACATCCTATTTCTGGAAGAAGAATACGGATGGATGGGTGGGTGGGAGGAATAAACAATGCAAATGGTAATTTAGTAACAATTTTCCTAAGAGTCTTGAAGGAGTAAAGAATGCCATGAGATTATGATTGACTTATGAGATTGCTTGTGGAAGCCAGTAAAAAAGAGAAAAAAAACCAGACAGTCTAGAAGATGGAAAAGTATGGGTGAAGGGCCTGAGCAGGAAGAAACATAAACTTTTTGAGAAGCAGAAGAAAGATTAGTAATGCTGGAACACAAAATGGAGCAAAGAAATAGGCACAAGAGAAGACTATTGAAGTTATTGAAAGAATTTGGGAGTGTGTATGTGTATTGTCAGTGGGCAGGATCAGTGGAAAGAATTTCTTCTTTAAAAAAAAGTATCAAGGTCCTTGTTGAAAATGGATTTGAGTTTGATGAGATAACACCAATGTGTGGTTAAATATTCAAGAGGCTATTGCTACAGCCAAGAGATGGTGGTAGCTAAAAGTTTTGTGTGAGCCTAGAGATTTGAAAGGATATTTTGGGGTTAAATAGATGTAAATATTTGACAAATTTATATTTTCTTGGAAGCAGTTTTAAAAAAACTACTCTTAGTTGCCTGAATCATATAACTTGGTGAATAATGGTACTATTCATTGAGCTAGGTAGGGTAAAGGAAGATGAATATGACAAGGAAGACGGTAAACTTTGAATATGTAAATGTTGAAATATTTGCAAAAAACTAATTGGAGATGTTAAGTAGACAACTGTATATATAGGTTAAGAGTTAAAAGGAACTTCTGAGCTGAAGATTTAAATACTGAGAGACATTAGTCATCACATATGAATAATATAAAAGAGTGGATCACTATTCACAAAAACATCTACTTCCTCCTCTCATTGCCATGAAAGAAATTTAATTTCCTATTCCAAGACTTAGGGCTTGCCATGTGACTTGCTTTGGCCAATGGTATTTTAACAAATATGACACAGAGGCTCAAAATGTGCTTATGCAATTGGGCTGGCCCTATTTGTGGTATAGTCTTTCACCAGCCTTGGTGAGTTGCCAGTCCAAGAAATGTAAAGAGATGAGCAGAGGTGAACCCAACTTGCAGCCTGAAGATAAACCAAATCAGCTCCAGTTCAGATTAGGTGGAGTAAAACTGATCTACAATGCATTGGTAAGAAAAAATACCACCGGTATTTCATCATTATATTTCATTCCAGCAATGGCTACCTAAGATATGGCAGTGAGCTCATTTAATGAGATAGTAAAAGGTAAGATGGGACAAGGGACTAGGGCAAATCTTGAGAAGAGCCACATTTAAGGGTTGGGTAGGGGTAGAGGAATGGCCAGAGAAGAAAGGGAAAGTTAAAGGGTTCATAATAACATGAAAATCAAAGAGGTAGGAATTAATCAATGGCAAAACAATTCTATTGTAAGTTCAGAAATGATAATTTAGAAACATAAAAATTAGTACTAATATCAGCATGAGTCATTTTAGTAATGAGAGTGGAAACTATACGAATATAGTTGGAGAGTCAGTGTAAAATGGAAATATCGACATAGTTAGCTCGGTGCAAGTAACACATGTTCACTTGCTGATTGAAAGATTCCAGTGAAAAGGAAACAATAGCCCAGAAAAGAAAATGCATAATCACTAGTACAAAGTTTTTGAGAATTTTGTAAGATTAGGATACGAACCACAGATTGACAGTACATACCTGGAGAAACATTCCAAGGTGGGAAAGAGAATTACTGACAAGAAGTTGAAGAAATTCCAATCAGTAGCTTCATTTTTTTCCTTAAAAGTACCATGCAAGCTTGAAATCATTCACTGAGAGTGAATAAGAAAATAGGGAATTCAGAGGCTTCATGAATAAGGAGACAGTGGCTTTCCATTTTACATCGTGCGAGAGGGTTAACTGTGCTTGCAATGAATAAGTAAAACCCATTTGTCCTTGAGAGTTTTATTCAAACTTTGTTTTGAAAAAAATTTTTTGTTTTCTCTATTTGTGTATTTTTTGATTAAAGAATCATGATAAACATACTCATATGAGTAAAAATATCTGCATTAAATGTAAGTGGGATACTTCTGTTTTCCTCTTCACTTATCTGTCTTCTGTTTTCAGTTATTTTTCATTGAAAATAAGCACATACTCAACTTCAAGTTGAAAACTTGGCTCTTCTTTTTTCATTATGGAGTACTTATTCCAAATTTCAAAATTTAAAGCACAGTATAGACAAATGAAGCTTTCGTAGATTCACAAAAGAAGAATAAAAGGTGATAGAAGAGGAAGAGAGAATTTCAGCATGAATACTCTGGATCATCTGCAGCACTGAGTTTCCACCTTGAAACTCTTCCAAGACCTTCTTTTTATGGGCTTTATGGCAAATTGCCTCCAGATAGGCACACTTCTTTCTGCAAATATCCTCTTAAATTTGACAGCCGGGCCATATGTCATGCTGTTTCACTCTGATTTTCAGGCAGAACTCTCCCCAATCTACATTTAATTATGTGGAGCAGTTGACTTGCCAAAGGCTTACAACTCTACCAGAACCCCTGGACTTTATTATATCTCTCAGATTAGAGGAAGTGTGAGTATTAACTAGGACTGCAGGATACCGAGTAGCTACTCATAGTTTATAAAGATATCTTCAGAATCATTGTTTCCAGAAGATTTGTGCCATTCTGACTCTAATTACTGTGGGAAAACCTTGATAAAGAAGAAAATACACCTGACCTGGCAAGTTGTTGGCACCTGTCCTCTTTGAAAAGGTGAGGGTCAAGGTAGCTCTGCCTGATTGATATACCATGAGGGATCTCAAATAGGATTTGAGTGTGGAAGTTCTTTTGAGTTATAGCCATTAGTCTGAGACATAGTTAGTATAGATTACCCAGTTTTCTTTATTGCAAGATGTCACCTGTTGTGTAGATGCCATAGTGCGTGCCCCGCTGCACTGCTGAGATCCACTCTCAAGCTCTGAGGCCCTCGTTTTCCTAGTGTCTGAAGAATGGTGCCCACCGACAGTTCACAGCTGACTCTTAGCCAGGAATTGCCTTTGGCTAAAAATAGTTTTGCCTAATATTACACCCTCACTCAAGGGACAGGTCACATTCAGTAAATCGTCAGTGTAGGAGTATAAATCTGGGGCCCCTTGCTTCTACTAGAAACATCTCTGTAGGACATCTCAGCTTCAAAATTTTCCGTAAGATCACCTGAGGCCTCTGTCATAGCTACAACTAATTGCAACTTCTTTCTCTGGGCAATTCTGCTTATCTCATTCTGTCACAGGTATTTCTGAGAGCACACCTTCATAAGCTTTGTGAATACAACCTTTTTGTCTCAGTGTTGTTAACTTAAGACATTTTGTGCCAGGAGTGGTACTAAGACACAGACTCTAAAAGGGATTTTGAGTCAGATCTCTGCCAGCCTGTGGACAACTGGGGCTCTATTACTCCAGATAAGTAGAATAATAACTAAAAGTTTTCACTGGTGGTGATTTGGTCAACTGGGATAGGGGACCAATGGAGGTGATATATGGGCATGCAAAATATCCTAGGCATTTGAAGTTTTCTAGTAGAACATGAATTGTAAGATTATATGGCATTACTGGAGGCTATCAATATAGTGGAGAAGCAAGGGTGAGGGAGATTAATCATCTTAAAGCAAAGAGTGATAACTAGACATCCTTGGCAATATATAAAATGGTTTCATCTTTTATAGGGAGAGGTAGGACAAACTGAAGATCAGATCCAGGATGCAATTATATGAATAACTATGTCCCAGAGAAAGTTGAATTCTAAATCCCAAGAAGTCTGCTATGCCAAGATGAGGGCCTAACTGGGAAAGAGCAGCAAACTGAGACTTGGGATGAAAACATATAGGTCAGTGCATTCAAACTCCTAAATTATTAGATAGTTCTGAATCCTCTGGACTTGCAGAAGTGGCTCATATTTTTTTTCTCATCCAAGACTAGTGCCTCTTCCCTTTGTTTGAAGACAATGTGAATAATTCTGCCTTTTAAGACATAGTGCACTCCCTCAGGACCTGCCCACACAATTCCTCTTGGCCACCAGGGCATTAACTAGGGTCAAGTCAAACATAACAGGACTGGGAAAATGCTGATATGCTAACTGGTCTATACACTGAAGGAATGGCAAGAGAGAGCTAGCATATACCAGGATGAGCCAGGAAAATGCATATGAATATATTCTGGAATGATTTTGATCAAGGTGAACACTTCCCCTTGAAACAAGTGTTCCCTGAGACAGTGCTAACATGGTGCTAAAATGGCTTTTGAAAATTTTGAGAAAGTGATAGTCTAAGGAAGTAAAATAAAACTTTTAGTACTGCTTGGAAGACAGTAGAAGAAAAGATCAAAAGGCACACAGTAGTGGGAATTCCAGAATGCACGTATTATATAAGACCAGAAAACCCAAAAGGTGACCATATCCCATAGAAGGGCTCACTGTGTACTACATTTTTCAAAGCAACAAGAAATAAACTTCTCAGAGAAGCCTCAGAATTCTTGACAAGCCCAGTGGTAGCTGTCCACAGGGGTGACATAATAGGGGATACTGTCAAGGAACCAGGCTTCCTTAGCAATGGAGATGACAGAATCTTGAAATAAAAGTCTAGGTGGCAGTGCTTAACCATTATATATGAGGCAGGTGCAAATATTATAAAAAGTGGTGAGGATGGGGTGGCAGCCATGGGAATCTAACCTGCAGAAAGTTACAGAGATGGTTAGTTGAATCTAAACTTTCTGAGGACAAATGAGATGGTCAACCAGTATGAATATTGCTCAGTATATACAATTGAAAAAAAAAAATAAAGGAAGAATGATTAGCAGACTGAGGGAAGCCATTCTAATAAAAAGTCAAGAACACTTGTCTTCTTGATTTAGGCAGTTTTTAAATCTAGAGCCCGTTGACTAAAAGAGAAGCTAAAGCCAAGTTCCCAAGAGGAGGAAACCCACAAAATCTTAGCTTGTAAATAGATCACCAATTTCTCCAGATTTCCTTCAAAGGTACCAATGATCAAGTACTTAAGTAACCATACATTGAGGAATAACAAATACCTAAATATTTTGAGAAATGTAGAATATGAGGGTCTAGTAATAAGTGGAATCTTTGCTCAGATTCATGTCACAGGAAGTTCACTGGGTCCACAGATATATCCAGTGTTATTTTTTTAGTACTTGAATTTACAGTAAGCATGTTCATATTTGAGAGTTAGCAGAACTGTTGTGTTAATTTCTTGGTGTGCAGAGTAAAACCTGCCACAGTGGAGAAGACCAAGAGGAAGTTTCTAAAACTACCCCCCCCACCCCATTTGCCCACAGAAGTCAAGACAGCACATAAAAAGCCATATTACATATTGGAAGATATTATTGCCACTCTTAGTGACCTACAGAATTCAAAGATTATTCCCTCCATCACATATTCATTTAATTCACCACTCTGACCCAAAATATGAAAGATCTTGGAAAATCACAGTAGATGACTACCACTCAAACAAGTGACCCATTTGCAGCTGGCCAGATGTAGTATATTATGAGGTGTATATCACAGCTGTCACCACTGAGCAGGAAAGAGGTCTCTTCAAGTGGTGGTGGCAGCATATTTAACACTTAAAAATGCTTCTTCAATCAATTTACCAAATAACACAGACAGTTCCCAACTTGAGTGGAGCCTATAGTAGGAAACGATTCTGCATTAGGACAGCTGATATGGCATCTCTACAAAGTGGGCACTAGGAATCAGAAAACTCTATGGCAATAGAGATAATTGTGCTGAGAGAAAAAGAAAACACCATGTACAGTTTCAAGGAAGCCTATTTGGAAAATCACAATGTGGACCTCTGGATTCACCAGATCATAAAATTATGTGTCCAGGAACATCCATCTTTGCATGGAAGATGCTAAGAGCTCCCAGTACAGATATCTCAAGATTGGGCACATACAGGCAAAAAGAGTACAAGTTAGCTATACCACCAGGTAACGCTCACTCCTACCCCATCCTTCAATATCATATGGGCATCTCTCTCTCTCAGGTAGTACCTGTGGGCTATATGCAGAATCTCTGATAAATAGCTGATGGAGGAGTAAAAAGCCATGCTTGAGTCACAAAGAGGTTTACTTGGTATTTGAGTCCAAGGCAAAATTAGTCTGCTTCTGCACTAATTCAGAGGTGGCTCTGAAAAGCAATGGTGAAGAGAAAGCTTTGACTATCTGTTTATCTACTTTTTGTAGCAATAAATGAGGTAGGAGGAAAGTATACACATGGGTTTACAGGCAGCAGTAAATGGTTTCATCATTGGTCAGAATCCTCAAAAAAGAAAGACGAGGAAAATCTGCCCAAGTGGCAGGTACGTAGATCTATGAAAGAGGGTGTTTGAAAATCTTTGTACCATATGATAACACCCATCAGGGATCCTTCACTGTGAAAGAGGCACTATGCAAGCAAATAGACAAAATAACTCAGCCAGTTGTTAGTTAAGCATTCTATTCAAATGAGTCGATGAACAGAGTACTTCAGAGATTAAGGCTGTGCATGAACCCAACAAAAAGGATTTGACTCATCTAGTTAATCCTATTGCTGGATGTTCCACAGTTCAGTAACCCTTGGCCCCTAATATGTCATCATGTACTGAAGAGACCAAGCAGCCACTGGTGGAAAATTTATTACACTGGACCTTTTTTATATTGGAAGGAGAAGTGTTTCATCTTGACTGGAATTGACACGTATTCTAAATATGGATTTTTTATTTGCTACTTGTAGACCCTCAGCACCATTATTCAAGGGCTTACTAAGTCTTTCTTCCCCAAATATGGGATCTCACATAATATTATATTGGACCAAGAAACTCACTTTATAGAAAAGGAGATGAGACAGTGAGCACATGGTCATGGGATTTACTGATACCATGTCAATTAGAGGCCACTAGCCTGATAGGGTGAGGTCATTTGTATATACAATTTATTAAGTATATGTCACACCTGAGATGAGATGATGTCATAAAAATGTGGAGGGCTATCTGGACACAGAATGCAAACAAAATCCACAACCATTATATAGTACTGGGCTCTCAGTAGGTAAAATATAGAGGCCCAGGAACCAAGAGTTAGAACCAAGAGTCTGTCTCAGTGAGCCACTTGTGTGATTTGTACTTCCCACCCCTACAATTATACTCTGAGGCAAAGGAGCATAATTCCCAGAGAGGGAATTTCAACCAGGAAATACATCATCAGTTTCATTAAACTGTAAGCTAATCTGCATCTTCTCATTCAGGACTATTGTGCTGACTGACTAGCAGGTGAAAAAATAAATGAATTACTACTCTGGTAGGGGTACTTGACCCTGACGATTAGGAAGAGATAGGGCTGTTGCTACACAATGGGACAGGAAGAAATAAGTTTGGCATCAAAATACTCTATGGAAGCATCTCAGGCTATCCCCATAATTTTGAAAGTAAATGGACAGTGCAGCAACTACACTGAGAAGGACATAGTGATGAGAGTCATGACCTTGCAGGGATGACAGTTTGGATCATTCTACAATCTTAGACCAGCAGAGTGTCAGTCAGGGATAAGGAGAATCTAGATTCGTCCTTAGAAGAGGAAGATGATGCATATTAATTATGGCCTGAGATCAGCTGTAGCAGTAAAGATTCCATTTAATTTTACTAATTCCCCTCTTATAAGAATCTCCAGGAAAAGAGACTAACATAAATTCTGGAGGAGCAAGTTGGTCCAAGAAGCACAGGTGTGGACTAAGTGAATGTGGTTGTCTGTCGATGAAGGTACAACTGAGACACACATTTCCTTAGCTGCCGGCAGTGCTGTCTGTGGATTCTTCACATCCCAGTTCCTTAGATCCAAAGATGACTGCCTTGCCCCTCCCAGAGAAAGTGAATGTTCAATGACTGCTCAATGCTGGGTTTCAAAGTCCCTACCTCCTCAATTTGGAGCATCTTTAAAAAGCTGTCTTGGGATTAATGTTCCCTATGGGGTCAAGTAGGGATTCTGGTTCATCTGCATCATAGTTATCTTCTGCTGAATCTTTTTTTTTTCTCACTTTTGTATATGTTTTGTTTCCTGATTGCATGCCCTGATAAGCCTATTTTTCCATGGCCAAGTCTATTTCCTGAGTAAATAAACTTAAAACAAATGCTGAATCTCATTGGCCACTCACTGATAATTTTTTCTGTTGTCCTTTTTATCTTGTGATTTATATTGTGGTTTTCTTGCAACAATTGTTTTGGATGGGTAATGAATAATTGTTTTTTTTTCCCAACAAATATTTTAAATATTAATTAGAATTATATTGTTTCTTTGTCTGCTGTTTATAATTCTTGAAATGAAAATTCCTACATATAGTTCTTGTTACTTGGTTGTTTTCTTCTGAAAATCTGTACCTAAAATTTGGAAACTATCATAGGTAGTATTGGTGGGGGTGGGGGTGGCATGGTAGCAGAGGGGCTGAGCAAAATAGAGACTTAATCTTAAATAACTGATGTTATGGAGGTAAAAAAATCAACAAAACTCAACTCATAAAAATTATGAAAAAAAAATCCAACCTCTTTTTTATATATCAATGTCCTTTTTAACCCGATATTATGCTGCCTAAATGCTAAGAGAAATATTAAAATACTTATTCGAGATGTTTTCAGCAGTGAATAAAATACTGATTGCTCATTGCTATTGAAGAGTTTGCTATAAAATATATATTATAAGAAACAAAATAAATACCATTTCCCTTATCATCAGTTCCTATTCCAGTTAATCTAATTCTGGCTTTCAGTTTTATACCTACATGGTTTTTAAGTTTTAATAGCTAGGGCAATCAGTAACTTAGTTTAATAGGTCTGTGATTTTAAATTTAACATTTTTTAATGTCTTAAACACTTTGCCTTGAAACTAACAAAACACAAAAAGTTTGCTAAGTACGTTGAGACTGTTTTTTCTATGTTATAGGGTCTTTCCTGGGGAGTTCAGTGTTCAACATCTCTTTTTCCTTTTTTGATGACCATAAGATAAAAACACCACATATTCTGGAGGAAATGTCATGTTTTTTTCATCCCCCTTTCTTTGTTCTGTCAGGTGGTGGTTCAGATAACCTCAGCATCCTATCTCCACACTGTTATCTGAGTGTTTTATTTGTAAGCGTAATGTAGTTGTTTGTGTTCAAACTTATTTTTCTCTTCTGTTTCTTGTACTCCTTACTACTCTGCCTTTATAAAAAGAGCTAATTTATGTTCTTCCCATTACATATATAAAGTTTTTAAAAAAATTGTACATCTATAAAGTTTCTTTTCTTAAACAGTCTAAACTTTTTTTTTTCAAATTTATATTTTCAATGTTTTTGTTCCATGGGTTTCTAAATTGAGATTTTCAGATGTGTTATTTCTAGTTGTAGGAGAAAACCCAGTGTGCAGAATGAAGTAATGACAGCTGGGACAGGGCCAGACTACAGTAAATGTCTGTGATATGAAAAGCCTTTCAGTGAGTTGACCTTTGGATCATGGGCATAAGGGCCACCTCTCCATTGTTCCATGTTTTAGTAATGGCAGCTTCCTTTATTTATGAAGGCAGGCTATCGGGGTGATGTGAATAGCTTCTGCTCTGTGCTCATATGTTGCCCTACTCATAAACTCAATAGTTAGAAAGTTTTTTTAAAAAGCAGTGTCCCTGACTATTGTAAGAAGTATAATTTATTCTAATCATGATTGACCTTATTTATATAAATCATCCTTTTCTCTGTCCGCATTATCCTTATTTTTTCAGGTGCTATTAATTAAGAGCCATTGATTTTCACCTAATGTCAATCTACCCATTTTTTCAATTACCCTGCAAATCCCACTCATTCTTATTTAGCAGGAGCATTCGTTACAGATGCTACTTCTTTCTATTCATCTTTCTTTCTACTGCCAAATTTTTCTTCTTTCAGAAGAGTCTGTCCTTGACCCACTAGCTTCCTTCCCTTTCTTCACATCTTTTAGTGGCCTCTTTTGGCTGGATGCTTTAGTGACAATGACTACATTGACAATCCTGAAACCTCTCTGTCCACCTTTAACCTCTGTCCCAATACATATCTTTTCTGTCAATCAGAGTTCCCCTCTAGGCATTCAAATGTATACTCAATCTATTTAAGAATGAAAGAATCTTTCATTTTGTCCCTCTTCCATTCCATCATTTAAAATCACCTTAGGCATCACTCTTCTAAAGCCTGAATATGCATTTTGATGCATGTCAAGATCAAAATGTATCCTTTAAGACAGACAGTTCCATGGTCAGAGGCCTTTTGCTGAGAGGCATTTAAGCTCACAGATGTCAAATCATAGGAGGAATGTTGGACACAGGACAAGGCATGGGAGGTGACACAGGAATAAGGTTTCCTCCTTTCTGCAAGTACAGAATCTCCTTTTATCAGCTTACTCAGATGTGATTAAACTTTGAAGTACAAATTTAGGCCAAACAAACTCTCTCTCTCTGTCTCTCTGTCTCTCTCTGTCTCTCTCTCTCTCTCTCACACACACACAAAACAGATTCAAAAACCAGAATGTCAGAGTAAGAATTTAAAGCAGAAGACAGATTTCACAAGATGAGATGAATCGGTAATTTCCTCTGGTCAAGAAGTAACTTCTGCTTAAGTGAGTTTGTAGAAAAAAAATAGAGCTTTGAAGGTTGCTTGTCTGAATGAGAAACTGGCAAGTGTTGCTTGGTGCACAGGTATTCCCAGGGAGGCACTCGGACTTTGTCTAGTAAACTACAATCAAGATAAAACTTGGACTTCAAACTGCAAGCTCTTTTCTCATAATAAGCCATTTCTTCATGTCATCATTATGTTGATTTTTACTAATTTTAATTTCAGAGCAATATTTCCTTCACTTTGATCCTTTCCCACCAAATGGAGGGTAACATATTGTAGACTCCTTGTACTAATCACAGGTGATTTCTTTCATTCTGGCCAAAAAGACCTTTTAGATAATTCATATTTCAGTGAGGAAGAGAATAATATCAAAAAGCACCTGCAACAAGTAGTTAATCTCTTCTATCAACAGCACTTGTAATGAGATTCTTGACACTTAGTTTTTTTGATGACTATTGGGATCAAGATCATTTTAGGTGTAACTGATACAATCCAGGAGGAGTTAATTTTTTCAGAATAGCAGTCATCAGTTGAAAAGTAATATTAGCTCATATTAAACATAGTTAAATCTAAAACTTAGAAAAAATGCAATCAATTCCAAATAAAGGATTAGTTTGGAAAAACGCACAATTTAATAGCAATGTATTCTTTTAATTATCACTTCGTGTATACCTTTAAGGATTAATTTTTATTTCTTTTCTTTATATACTGCATATGCCTTAATAGGCATCATTGCATGTGGTTAAGAATACGATCTCTGGAGCCTGACTATCTGGATTCAAATTCAAACCATTACTTTCTAGTTGTGTGACTTTAGCTTGTCCCTTAATTTCTCTGTGGCTCAATTTTATTATCTGTAAAAATTGGGTTTACAATAATGTCAGCCTCATGGAGTTGGTAGATTAAATAATTTAATATATTTGGCATTAAAATTATTGGTATAGAATAAGAACTGTTTGTTATTATTTTTATAAAAATACATAAATGTGAAAATTCACCTGCTTTTTAAAAAGTAATCTTTTAGGGAGAAAGGAAGGAGAGTTAGTTCTTCTCTTCCTCTCTCTTTCCTCCTCCACTCACATCAATGCCACGATTCTCAAGTCCATTCACAGCCCAGGTAAACCCATGGGTCAGGGTTTGCAACTAATAAGAGTTAATCTGCATTTTCTTTCCTGTACTCATATCATTCTATAAAGAATATACATATGTATGCATATATAAAGAGTTGGTAATTGCTTCATTTTATAGAAGTCATATCATAATGTATAAGCTTTTCTACAACCTAAATTTATTTAGGTAACATTGGTTAATAAAATTGTATAGGGTTCAACTGTACAATTTTATATTGCATCATCTGCAGACTGCATTGTGTGTTCACCTCCCCCCAGAGTCAAATCTCCTCCTGTCATTATGCATTTGATCCCCTCAATATCTTTACTTTTTCTTTACCTTTTTTATTTTGAAGTCTATTTCATCTGATATTAGTGCTATTTCTGCTTTTCTCTAAATTCCATTTGCTTGAAATATCATTTTCCACCCTTTAACTTTGAGTCTGTATTTGTCTCTGGAGCTGAGATGTGTCTCCTGGAGGCAGCATATGGTTGGGTTTTGTTTTGTGATCCATTCTGCAACTCTGTGCCTTTTTATTGATGAGTTCAGTCCATTTACATTTAGTGTGATTATTGAAATATGAGGTCTTTTTATAGCCATTTTATCTTTTACTTTCTGGTAGCTCGGTGTTTCCATTGCTTCTTTGTCCTTGTGCTTATGTTTTCATTATTTTGGTTTGCTTTTGTGGGTTTTCTCTCTGGTTCCTCTTGTTTTATGTTTTATACTTCAGTTCTGAATCTTTGGTATGTGGTTACCATTACGGATATGAAAAGGACAGTTATGTATTTATAGTTGCCCATTTTCTTCTGCTTGTGCCTTATCTCCATTCCCCTTTATGAATTTGGATCTTTGAATCCTCTCCTTTTCAGTCGTTATCTCAATTTTATCCCCCCATGTTAAACATTCATTACTATCTTGCTATAGCAATTATCTTCTTATTGTTTAAGCTTATAATACCCTGTTTTTAGTAAGGGTTGCACTCCTCTGCTTTTATAAGCCTGCCAATCGCCTTACTCATAATTATGGTTTGTGTGTGTGTGTGTGTGTGTGTGTGTGTGTGTGTGTGTGTGTGTGTGTGTGTCATTTTGTTTTAGGTGAGCTGACCCCTTTCAGTATATCCTGTAGTGCAGGCCTTGTATTTCCTCAATTTTTGTATGTCTGAAAAAGTCTTAATTTCTCCTTCACATCTAAAGGAGAGCTTAGCTGGAAGATCCTTTCACTTAATAATTTAAATATTTGATTCCATTCCTTTCTGGCTTTTAAAATTTGTGCAGAAAAGTGCAATGATAATCTAATGAGTTTCCTTTAAAAGTAACCATTTTCTTCTCCCTGGCTGTCTTGAGAATTCTGTCTTTGTCATTGATTTCTGATATTTTTAATACAGTGTGTCTTGTGAAGGCCTTTTTGGATTGAGATAATTAGGTGTTCTGTTGCTTTCTTGAACTCTAAGCTCCAGCTCATTCCTTGGGTTTGAGAAATTCTTGTCAACTATTTGTCTGAAAATGCTTTCCAGTCTCTGCTCCTTTTCCTCACCTTTGATAATGCCCATTATTCTTATGTTTCCTCTATTAATGGTGTCAGCTAGTTCTTGTATTTCTCTTTCATTATTTTTCATTCTTCAGTTTCTGTCTTCTTTCTGATTTATTTATAAATTTCTGTCTTTGATATCACTGATTCTTTTCTACATTTGGTCAACCCTATTTCCCAAGCTTGCTATTTCATTTTCATCTCTTGCAATTTTTTTATTTCCAGATCTATTCTGTTCTTTTTGAGGGTTTTAATCTTTCTAAAGAATTCGTTCTGCTCATCTAGTTGTTTTTTTAGTTCCTGAAATTGTTGATATGTCTCATTTTGGAACTCACTGAATTTTTCCAGAAGTACCATCCTGAATTCTCTGTCATTTAAGTTGCATATTTCTATATCTGCAAGCTTATTTTCTGGAGATTTTTCTCTTTTTTTCTGAGATGCCTTGTCACCTTAGTTGTTCATGGTGTTTAATGGACTATTTCTCCATTAATGGAAGTGCATTCTGCTGTTTTCCTAGAAAAAAGACATTACATAAAGGTCTCTCTAGCCGCTGAAAAGAAAGTGCTTTTCTTTTGGTTTCCAGTAGGTGGCTTCTAAGCCTCTTGTATATCTGCTTTATAAAAAACCTTAATAATGCCTCCTTTTTTTCTTATAGATGTTTAGTCGCACTTATTACACTAAGTCTCAGTTCCTGTCAATGTTAGTGACAGTTTCGGTAGCATTTGCCCAGATTCCTCTGGGGCTCCAATGTAATCGGTACCAGAGAGTTGTGGGGAGGAGTCCTCTGGGTTGGAAGTTGAAGGCTGCAGCTCAACCTCGGTTTTACACTAAGGGTCAGTAAAAATCAACTGTTGTTTCTCTGCCGTCCCACTCCTCTGCTTTCTGCCCTGATGACTGGGCCCTGCTGCCAGCTGCGTGGAACTAACAGCACTCTCAGGCAGGGCTGTTTAGGGAAGTTGCTGCACCTTCTCCTCTTCTCATCCTCCTACAGGGAGCTCCAACAGCAGTGAAAGGCATCTTCTTTATTTCTCTTAATCCACTGCCCGACACCCAGGGTTCTGATTTGTGGTAGCTCTTACGTGCAGATCCCACACTCAGACGCTGGTGTGCAGTTTGGGTGTTTTTGCTGAGTTTTAGATTTTCAGCTTATTGATGTTTCAAGGGAAGAGATCTGAGGATGTCTCTCACTGTGCCATGTTTCTCCAAACTCCTCACTTGATCCCCTTTACCCTTTTCTGCCTTCCCCATCCTCCTTTTCCTCTGGTAACCACCATACTGTCATCTGTGTCTATGAGTTGTTTTTATGTCTTTTTGGTTTGTTTATTGCTTTCAGTTTTATATCCCACATATGAGTGAAATCATATGGTTCTTGACTTTTTCCATCTGACTTATTTTGCTTAGCATGATATTCTCAAGATCTAACTATATTGTTTCAAATGGCAGTATTTCATCTTTACTTGTGGCTGATTCATATTGTATTGTATATATGTACTATGTCTTCATTCAATTATCTATTTTAGGACACTTCGATTATTTCCAGGTCCTGGCCAGCATGAATAATACGGCAATGAATATTGAGGTACATATATCTTTATGAATAAATGCTTTCAAAATTTTCAGGTTATTATCTAGACAGCTTGCTTTTTTCATTTAAGAATCCCATCGATTAATCTGATATAGATTATATAGGTGTACCATGATGTGGCTATATGATCATTTATTAAATCATTTGTCTTCTGATGATCTTTATTACCAGTTTTCTAAACCATTATAAGTAATGCTGCAATAAACACCCATTTTATATAGACTTCTTATATATTGTCACATTGATTTTTTTGGCAGAGATTCCCACATTTGAACTGCTGGTTTGAGAACAGATGCATTTTCATTTTAATTGATGCTGTCGGACAGTTTTCTATGGCTATAACACTGCACATTTCTACCAGTAATGCATGAAATATATCCCTTTACTGACATTCCTAGTAGTGATAGGTACTACTCTTCTAGTGGTTTTCAGTCTTATTGACAAAGAAGCAGCATTTAAAAGGGTTAAAGGACTTTACAGTGTGAAGCCATATGGGAAGAAAAGTAAAAGTGAAATAGAGAAGGAAAATAGGGCAGAAGCTGTCAAAAGCTCAGTGAAACTGACAATGCAGTGCTGTTTCTTAGGAGTGGGTTGAAAAACAAAAACAAAATTTAAACAGAAATATCGCAGTTCACTTTAGTACATTAATTCCTTTATTCATGCATTTACAGCTATCTATTTAGCAACTACTAAAGGCCACATAGCAGTGATGCAAAGGAGATGCAGCCATGAATAAACCAAGTTCTGTGTAATCAAGAAATGTGTAACTGGAGATTCGAATGTGTACCAGCATCTAAGATTAAATGGATTCAATCTTGGGAAATGTTTAGTAGAAACAGATTCAGAATATGTAACAAGTATCAGTTGAATACTGAATGTAATGGTAGAATCCACTTAAAATGAAAAAGCCACAAGGAGAATAGAATCCAGTTACACCGTAAATAGGGGCTAATAGGAACAAATGAGGAAGCAGGGCCCAAGTGGCTAGGGTAATATTTATTAGTAAGATTTACTACTAAACATTGGTGTTTATGGGATGGGGACAGAGAATCTCTAAGAACTCTGAAAATCTGAACTGAAAGGGTCAATTTGATCAGTCTTCATCACAGGGCTATTTAGTTAGAAATGGAATAGTTGCCTCCTATATAGTTTTGTTCTAGTATTTGATACTTTTGGGGGGAGGGGAATAACAAGCTAAAACTATTTCCAAATTTCAGGAAATTGTGGGACAAATGGTTTTGATATACTGATTAACTGGATTCTACTACTTTTCCAGGAAAAGAGTGAAACAACCTAAAGATAGCTAAATACTCATTCCAAAGAAGCAAGGTGTGGTAATCATAACAGTTCCACAGTGCAATACCATGAACCAGAGAAGAGTTATAGTAATTATTTTCAGGTGCTCATCAGAAATGTAGAAAATTGTACTGGAAAAGGCTTTTGAGTTAAGCAATTAGGAAATAATTAGTAAGCTCTGACAATAGTTTATCAGACTCCTACATGCAGAGGCAGATTTTAGGGGAGCTTATGAAACAATTGAGCTTTGGGAAAAGGGGGACTCAAAAAACAGACTACACTGTTTCAAGTTCTTATGGTTACAGGGGAAACAAGTGTTCAAATAGGAGATAGGAGAAGTAATTTGAAGGAAAAAAATTTTTTTCTTAAAAGTAAAGTAAGGTCTAAGCATAGCAACAGGTAGATAAGAAAGAGACAATGGGTATTAATGAAAATGAATATTAAAAGATATGGAGCATGTCTGAAGGAAGCTATTGGTAAAAAGTTGAATCATGGGCAGAAATAAAAAGCTTAATCTGAAATGACTAGAAGGGGACTTGAGACTTGCTGCTTTTAGAATTCTATGTAAAGTAAATGTTTGGTGATACACATGCATACACACAGGAATTCTGAAAGTGGTATCACTGAAAAAAATTGTTTCTGAAAAACAGACTGTGTGTATGTAGACAATATCTGGAACAACATACAATAAAGTGTTAATGAATTCCATTCAATAAATGTTTAATGCCTCCTCATGTCATGTGTTGTCTAATTCTGTGCTGGAAATTGTACTACATTTGAACAATGCAGAGATTAGGGAGCCAACTCCTGCACAATCAAAAGTCCATGTATAAGTTGACTCCCCAAATACATAAGTTGTCCCTCAGTATCCAAGAGGATTGGTTCCAGGACACCCCTCCATGGATATGAAAATCTGTGGACACTCAAATGCTCCATGAACAATGGACTAAAACAATGCACATAGTCAGCTCTTCACATCCATGGACTCCCAACTTTGAATCAAAAACAGGACAGGTATTTATTGAAAAACATCTATATATAAGTGGATCTGCACAGTTCAAACTCATGCTGGTCAGGGGTCAACTATAATTGCAAACAAGTTCTGGCGCTTGTGGAATTCATATTCTAGGAAAGAGGAAAATAACAAATATAAAATACAATATGCATAATGAATGTTAGGAAAACATTAAACAAGATAAAGCAATGAGAGTGACAGGGTCTGCTATTTTAGATAAGCAGGACTCTGAGTAGGGTCCTGAGTGGAGTGAGCAGACAAGCAAATATCTGTAGGAAGACCTGCCAGGCAAGGGCTGAACCAGGGCAAAGACTCTGGGTCAGGAAAGTTGGGAGCAAGCTCAGGGAAATGCAAGGAAGTCTGTGTGACTGGAGTAAAATGAGAAAAGAGAGTAGGAGAGGTTTCGCTGGTGTAATAGGAAGAGCTTTAGATTCCATTTGCATGCACTGGGAAGCCACAAGAGAATTTTGAGCATGAGAGTGGCATGATCTGATATGGATCTGAACAGGAACACTCTGGCTGCTCTTTGAAAAATAGAAAGCCCAGGGTATGAGTGAAGCCAAGGAGAAAGGTAGGAGGATGCAGACATCTATGGTAGGTAGATGATGGTGCTAGTGGGGTTAAAATGAGATTAATTTTTGACACAATTAGATTTACTTATAGGGATTAGATTTTTTTTTCAATGGGAATGGATAATTTTTATAATTTAGATCAAGAAACCTAAACAGTATTATAATGTTGCTAAATAGCAAGCAGACAGCCAAGTCAGACTAATAGCATATTAATACAACGGAAGCTCTAACAACAACAGAAACATGTAAGCCAAAACAGAATTCTAATAATGAAATGATAGGAAAAGATAGAACACTTTTCAGTGGGCTTAAAGTTGAAAGTTACGTCAATTCCAATTCTAGGAACCAGATGTGGGTCTCAAGCACTAAGCTATTTTCCCTCTAACTCTCCCAAAGTGTTGCATTGAAATTATGGCTGTGTTTTCCAGAGTGCTTGAGTTAAAGCCCAGAGATTCTTGAACAAAACAACTGGTTAGCTATAAAGCTATTTTTATGCAAAGAGTTATGGGGCTTTGTTTTGGTATTCAAATCATTTGGGTTGTTTTGAGCTTTGGATTCCTTAAAACCTACATCTGGGTAGTCACTGTTAGTTTCCTGAGGTCTAAGTGCACATTCAGTGTCTTAGTTTTCCATATATTCTGAGATCAAGGAGAAAAAAAAAGCATTAAAAAAATTGTGTCTAATGCTACTAACATTTAAAGAAAAAACCTAACATGAAAAAAACTTATGCCGTCATCATACCACAAAGCTGTCTGCTGACCAATCAGGAAAAAAAAAAAAAAGCAAAATAAGTTTACTTTTTTTGTCCTGACTTAAACTTTCCATTTGAAGATTACTAAAGGATTGATTTTTCTCGCTGCTTTTGAGATGAAACCAGGGAGAGATCGACCCTTGACAGGCCAACTGCTGCTTAAATTACAGTATGACCTTTGGCTTGCTGGTGGAACAACATTCTCTGACACGGCTTTGTCAGACTGTCCTCTCCCTTTTGCAAACCTCAAGATAGGACACAATGTGCCAGTAAACTCTTCCAAAAACCTTGCAGAGAATAAACTGGCAACTTTTCTAGTAATTTGTGGTTGTGAAAGATGAACAGTAGACATTTCAAGGAAGCAAAGTTTCCCAGGGCATCATGTTGTGTAGATACTTCTGAAATGGAAATCTCTTCCTTCAGGTGTGTGTGGATTTTATTCAAATCTTACTTTGATGACTTGAACACTGAAATTGGTAATTTAAAGTGGAAAAATTTAAATGTCTTTTATACTTCTGTTTATAGATTGGAAAAAATAAGTCTATCATTGTTACTCATCCCAACTATAGAGATTTATGCTGTTATTTTTCTTATTTGAATCTGCACCACATAGAAATGCTATTTCTACAGCTGAACCTTAAAGCTGACTTTAAAAAATATACGTGTTTACCAGCCCACTTATTCCCCTAACTCTAAGAGAAAAAAATTTTAGTTTTGTGGCCAGGAGTTCTTTTTGAGCTTTCTACATTTATTTTTAAACAGAAGGAATAAAGCCACCTTCCATGTTAGAGTGGGTGTGGCTAACTCCACCTTCTTGTAAATGGAGATATTTTAATTCTGGAT
Organism: Cynopterus sphinx; assembly: GCA_030015415.1. Classification (NCBI taxonomy): domain Eukaryota; kingdom Metazoa; phylum Chordata; class Mammalia; order Chiroptera; family Pteropodidae; genus Cynopterus; species Cynopterus sphinx. The sequence goes on along the minus strand of CM057387.1, from coordinate 64,287,024 downwards.
TTTTTTTTTTTTAACCAGTGTCATTCTTTCCTCTTCTTTCTTTCTTTTCCTAGACACTGCCATGGCAATTAGCACTACTGAATGCTTTTCTGTGAAAATGGCTTTATTTGCATTATCTCAGTTAAAACTTAGAAGACCTAAGGACAGTTAATGGAGGTATAATTATCCTCAATTTATCTATGAAGAAACTGAAGAGATGCCGGTAAGGTAGAAAAGTAGAAATGTAAACTTAACCTGTTTTAATTCTACTCTTTCATGACTCAGTGAATCCATTTGGATTTAGCACATTTTTTTCCAGAGTTAATTTTGTTAGGTTATTTTAAAGGGATGATCTCTTAATCTCTAGGTGAGGTTTTTTTGGTCACTTATGAAATAATCACAAAGTTTGAGTGATTACAGCATCTTCTGTATGTTTTATTTAATATATTAAACATGTTATTTATGCCATTTTACTTTAAATTCAAACTTGAAATTAAAGTTAATTCTCCAACAAACAAGAACAAAATAAATAAATAAATCTGGCTCTCCAGTCACTGCATCTCGCTTCTAATCTTATTTCTTATTTCCCTCTCACATAATCTTTCTCATATTTGGTTTAATAAAAAAAAAGAAAAAAAAAAAGAAAAAGAAAAAAAGAAAAAAAAAGAAAAAGAAAGAAAAAATAAAGAAAAAACAAAAACATTGCCTGGTAATGAGATTTATATAACAAAACTGAATCTTTGATGTAGTATCTATTTCTCAATAAAAGAGTTGGACAGTGTATACATGAAAACATGTGCAAAAACACATGCACATACATGCACACATATTTATGTCCTTTTTATTTAGTGTGAGTTAAATGAAGAGCAAAATTCCTGTCTAAAGGGCTGGTGCGGATGTTGCTATAGCTCCCTTTACATGGTGATCATCTTTGAGGAGGTTTGAGACTATTTTGTATTCTATATACCTCACCTGTGGAAAGATAACACATACCCTTAAACAGGAGTTCAAGAACATATTTTAGTTCTGTTTATTTTTATCCCCAAAAGGAATATACCTCATGTTTTTCTTGGTACATGTACAACATTTGAAATTATTGAATATATGAATAATGAATAGACCATTTCAGGGACAGTCTGTGTAATTCATTTTATTATTAGCAATTTCATAATGCAATCGGAAGCTTCCAGTTTGCACACAAATGAATAATTGTTGAATTTTATATTTAATTTAAAAAAACCCTTTGAATTATTCTATCAGCTCAGTATTCATAATCAGACAAATAAAAATGTCATCAGAGCCACCCAATAATAATTTGTACCATCTAAATAGGAACTAATGAAGTGTCAGGACTTTAATTTTAGACATTTTAAAATGTGTCCCATATGACTGTCATATTTAGTAAACTTTAGTTTTATTCTAAATGGTTTACTATAAGAACTCTTTCTGGGCTATAATTTAATAGAAATAATCATAGAGGATTGGTCATGTGTTCATGATGTAGCCTCTTAAGCAACTAGAAAAATTTCAACCTTATTGAATTGATTAGGCAGTAGTTAACCCACATTTAAAATAACATGCTGTTCTACAACAATTTAGTGAGAACAGATTTTCAACTTTATGCAACCTGGTTTAACATGGCTCTTCCATTCTAACTAGTGATATAAGATATCTTTCTTTTCTGGTATAAAACTTTTTTTTTTCTTTCTGACAAAACTATTGCTCTATGAATTTCAAATCATGTTAGTTCCTAGATTCAGTCTTCCATATTTAGACTCCTATGTAATCTTCCAAGTTTGCAGGAAGTCTGCACATTCTCTTTTTTCATTAAGTAACAGGAGTTATTTTTACACTTTGAATAAATAAATGCATATGTAATCTGGCTTGGAGACTTTTCAAAGAAATAATTTTACCAAGAAGATTTACTTTGAATTGGTATTTGCCTAATATTCTAGACTATTATGCAATTAACTAAATGCTATGTTTTGTTTTGTTTTTTAACAAATATTACAGGAAACACTACTATGTTCCAGGTATTATTCTAGATACCAGGGGAATAAAAAGTGAATGGCACATGGGCCCTACCTTCTAGGTAAAGTAAATATATAGAGCTCTCATTCAAGGTAAGATGAAGTAAACATGCTTTTTCTTGTCTTACCCACTGAGTACAACTATAAAACTTCTATGAAATGCATGGAACAGCTATTTAAGAACTCTGAAAAGTAAATAGCAGCAGGAAGATTAGGAATAACACCAGGATTTCAAGGATCATTAAATTGGTTATATCAACTTTTCTCCCTCAGGCATCCCTTGGTCTAAAGGTAAAGCAACTGAAAAACCAAAAGTTAACACGGTGCAGACAAAGAAGGCTGCAGGAGAATCCCTCTAGCTCTGGCTTAAGAAGTGTAAAAGAAGATTCATCTCATAGAGGATGAACAAATTCCACTTTTTTTCCATCTTTCTCCTTTATGTGTGCAGAAATGGCAGTGATAGTTACAGGAAATCCTAAAGTCAAAACTCCAAGGAAGGTGACCCTTCTTCTTTGTTGAGTAAAGTGGTGACTTTAAGGGGATTAGGTGGTCACTGGTTGCCTGTGTTCTGGCATGCTGTCCTCCATTACTAGAGATAAAGGGAGAGACTATGTAATAATTAGAGTCAATTCTCTAAGAAGACATAATCATTGTAAATATGTCTATACCTAAGAGAAATTAAAAATGCATGAAGCAAAAACTGACAAAACTGAAAAGAAATTGATAAATCCAGAATTCTAGTTGAAGATTTTGACTCTTTTCTCAGTAGCAAACAGAACCAGCATACAAAAATTCAGCAAAGATAGAGAACAGAGCAATACCATCCACCTATTGGGTCTAATTGACATTCAGAGACACTACTCAAAAATATCAGAATACCTATTTTTAAAGTGCTTAGGTGGAGCATATACCAACATAGACAATAGCTTAGGTCATAAACTAAAACTTAAGAAATGTAAAAAAATTCAAATCATGCTAAGTATATTCTCAGATCTGTTGGAATTAAAATTAGACAACAATAACATCAAAGTAACATGGAAATCTCCAAACACATGAAAACTAAATAATATACTTTGGAGTAATCCAAGAATGAAAGAAATCTCAAGGGAAATTATAAAATATTGCAAACTGAATTATAATGCAAATACTCAAATTTGTGGATGCAGTTAAAACGGTGCCAAAGGGGAGATTTAGAGCATTAAATGCAGATATTGCAAAAGAAGTCTTGAGTCAATATTCTAAGCTTTCATCTTAAGAAACTAGAGAAAAAAAGTGAATTAAATACAGAATGACTTTTCATAGTTACAGACAAGCTGATTCTAAAATTCATAAGGAAAGGCAAACAATTTTGAAAAAAAGGGAATATAGTTGGAGAAATCTCATCACTTAATTTTAACACTTACTATGAGGCTATAGTAGTGAAGACAGTATGGCATTATTGAAGAAACAGACAGAGATCAATGGTTCACTATGGAGTCTAAAAATAAACCTACAGAATGTGGCTTTTGAGTTTTGACAAAACTACAAAACAATTTCAAAGGAAGTATAGTCATTTAAACAAATGTCAGAACAGTTAGACATCTATGTGTAAATATTACCCTGACTTAAACTTATACCTTATAAAAAACATAAAAATCATTCATAAATATAAATGTAAAATGTAATATTAATGCTTCTAGGAAACATTTGGAAAACATAGGAAAAATAAATCTTTGTGACCTGGGGTAAGGCAGAAAGAGAAGGATCCATTAAATTTTTTTTTTAAAACAAATTGGACTTTATTAATATTTTTTAAAAGTTTTTGGTAAAGATTCTTAAGGGAATAAAAAATAAACAGTCTACAAATGAGAGAACATATTTGCAAATCACATTTTCAAAAAATAAATAATATTTAGATAGATTACCAGCTCTCAATATTCAACCATGAGAAAACAAATGACCCAATTTAAAAAATGGACCATAGACTTGAAAAGACACTATATCAGGAAGATATCAGAATGACAAATAAGCACATGAAAAGATTTTCAACATAATTGGTCATTAGAGAAATTTAAAATAAAATCATGATGAGATATTGCTATACATGTATTAGGGATCAAATTAAAAAACAAAATTAAAAAAATTCAAACTATGAATTGCTATAGAGGATGAAGAGCAAGTAGAACTCTCATGCATTGCTGTGGGAATGCAAAATGATACAGGCATTCTGGAAAATGGTTTGGCAGCTTCTTATAAACTTAAACATGTACTTACTCTATGACCCATCAGACCCATTTTGAGGTATTTACCTTAGAGAAATGAAAACTTATGTTCTCACAAAAAACTAAACACAATGTTTGTAAGAGTTCTATAATATAATTTCCTAAAATATGAAACAGCCCAAATGCCCTTCGGTGTGTGATTTTCAGCTTCAGGTGTGGGCAGGGAGAGAAGGGGACACAGAGATACACACAGAGTAAGAGACAGATGGTGAGTCAGAGTGAGACAGACACAGAGACTCAAGAGAGAGAGAAGTACAGAGAGTATTATTCCCTAATCAATCACTTAACTGCCTTGGGCCAAAAGTCATTTATAATTTTGACTCATTCACCATTGAAAAGAATGAACTACCTGACCCTACATAAATCCACAGGGGCTTCAAAATGTAGAAAAACATGTGGATATTTTATAAGAACATCATTAGTCATTAGAGAAATTTAAAAATAACTTTATTAAGAAATCACACTGTCTGGGATGACTTTTCATGATACTTTACTTAGGAGTATAAGGTTAGATCTCTCTGAAAGATCCAAAGACAGTTCTCTTCTGCATTTTAGAAATCTAAATCTGTTCTTAACTTTCACTTATGGTTTTACATATTTAATGTGTTTTCCATTTTACTTTTGATCAGTATTGAGTAAAATTGACTTTTTTTTCTTTTGGTGGACAGTTCTATGAATTTTAATACATGCAAAGATTTATGAAACTGCCACAAGAAACAGAATATGAAACTGTTCTATCATCCCCAAAAACTCCTCATGCTTTACCTTTATCATCAGCCCCCTCACTGATTCCTAACTCCTGGTGACTACTAATTCATCCTCCACACTTACAGCATGTCTTTTGAAGAATAACAAGCGATATGTAACCTTTTGAGACTGGCTTCTTTCACTCAGCACGATATCTTTGAGATATATTCAAGGCGTGTACTTAATAGTTAATTCCTTTGTATTGCTGGGTAATATTCTATTGTATGAATATACTACAGTTTGTTGTAATTTTCAAGAAGTTTATGCGTATTTATCTGGAGACATGAATATAAAGCAATATAAAATAGATATGTGTATAACAGTGGGAATGTTCCTTAAGAAGTTTTAAGCACTTGTTTTCTTACATTATGAGCTCTTATATACTATTATTTGACTTTATTATATTTATGATCACATATTTGATTGAAATACTTTGTACGTGCTCATAGCATACCAACCGCACACACATTTATACATAGCATGAAAGTAGGAGTTGGTGACGCAAAGTGTTCATTCAGTGAAAATTTCCTATTATCTAATTTTGGTGGTCTATGCATTTTTTTTGAGTAAGAAGAACCAGAGTCTAGTTTTGCATCTGACTAAATTCTGTGACTAAGAAACAAAAAGTCTGGTTATAACAGTGATTGTGGGAACTGAGGGGAGAAGGCTCTGAAAAACACGGTAACCAAGTCTCTTAGTTTGCCTGGGTCTGAGAGGGTTCCCAGGATTTAGGGCTTTCAATACTAAAACTGGGAAAATCTCAGGAAAATTAGTTCATCACTCCATCTAAGAACTATAGGAAGCCCTTCAGAATAGAGCGGGTCCTGTATGGTTTTATAAAACTTATTCTGAAACATTGTTTGTGTTATATGAATCTTAGAAAATTATGCTCAAAAAATCTTTATGAAAAGGAAATATACAGATGATCACCATAATGATAGTAAACACTTGTACAGTACTATGTCTAGTCATTGTTTTAAACAACATTTATGTCTATTAACTCACTGAATTTTTATAGCAACCTTTATCCAATTCTTCAGACTTTTAAAATTTATTTCTAGGAGGCACCTTCCTGAAATTTGCATATACAAGGTCACATAATCATTGATTCCGTCAATCTTGTAATAGTAAAGTTATCACAAGGTTAAAAATCTAGTGGATTTAAAATAATCGAGGAATAATTAAGAGACATAATATCAAGTATTTATTAAAGTTCCAAGTTGAACATTCTAGGAATATTTTTGAAACTTCATGGATATCAATTAGGTAATAATCTAATAATTTTGATAAGCATCGATTGAAATAAATTAGCTAAGTAAATAGGATAGCGAATAAAATTTTGAAACTATAAAGTGTCAAACCCAAGTATGCAAAATTCTTGGAGAAATAAGAATGTACTTGCTCATAATCCCCCCAAAACACTAGGCTTTCTGTGGAAGGAAAATTAAAATATATTCTTCATTATTTGAAAAACTTTCAGAAAAATATATAGGAGGACAGTAATTAATAAAACATTAGATAATTTTGTATCCAAAGTTTTGGATCTTCTTTTGAACTCTGAGATATATCTGAATCATATATTTACATGGAGCCAGTCACTTGAGGTTTTATCTTGTTTTTAATTCCTTTCTTTTTATTTACTTAAGATTCATGATTAAAGAAATCAACCTAACAAAATACAGAAACTTATAAACCTCAGTTAGAAGGTGATACATATCCATGGTTTAATATTATTATGTATTAAAAATTATTATATTGGAAAACATAAATATTGCCATTTTGTAACAACATGGATGGATTTTGAGATTATCACGCTAAGCGAAGTAAAACAGAAAAAGTTGAGAACTGTGTGATTTCACTCATATGTGGGATATAAAACTGAAAGCAACAAATAAACAAGACAAATAGAGATTCACAAGCAAGTTTTGTGATTACCAGAGGAAAGAAGGGTAGTGGGGGAAAGTAGATAAGGGTAAAGGGGGTGCCAGAAGGAAATTTACTATGGGTGGCGAACACACAACACAATATACATATGATGTATTATTGAATTGTACTCTTGAAACCTATATAGTTTTATTAACCAATGTCACCCCAATAATTTAATGAAAAAATTTATTTTATAAACTACAGCACCGTTAAAGTGTTGTAATTATTGAGAGGCAAAGTATTTAAAATAGCACATTCATTCATTCATTCATTCAAGTCATCCTCGACTCCTCTCTCTTTCTCACTTTACATTCAATTCATCAGCAAACTCTACTAGCTCTATCTCCAGGTAAGTCAAAGTCATGGTCATTATTACTCCTGTACTAATCTCTCTGGCTTTCAAGAGTCCATTCTAAGCACTCATTCAGTGATCCATTTCAATGGAAATGAAATTCTGTCACTGTTTTGCTTAAAATCTCTCTTGGTTTCTTATTGCACTTGGAGTTGAAGGCAAAGTACTAATTTAAATGGTCTAATGTGTATCTTGCCACTTTTTTTTTTTTTAGCCCTTTAACCCTCTCTCCTGTCTCTCTTTCTTATTCCCCACTTCTTTCTAGAAAAATTAACTCCTTTGCTGTTATTCAAACATGCAAAGTGCCGTCCTCACTGAGGAGTTTCCAGTAGGACTTTAGCTCTAATTATTCTCCTTGCCTGACAAGCTCTAACCCAGTGAGGCTTACTCTTCCTCTTCTTCAGACATTTCTTCTAGTATGGGTCAATCATTGCATTGCTTCTTTACCACAATATTTATAGAGCAAGCTTCTATCCTCATGCTGTACTCTCTTTCCTTTTACCTGCTTTATCTCCATAACATCTGTCAATATCTAATATGCATCACAATTTACTTACTAATTTTTTTACTGATTATCTTTCCTATTGGAATAAAAGTTTCATGAGGGTCAGAGATATTTACTGGTTTTGCTTATAACTATATCTATAGTGTCTAAAATGCTAATTGCCAAATAGTAGGTCCTCAAAAATAAGTATTGAATGAATTGCATTTTTGTCAAATATTGATTTGATCAATATTTAAGAAAGTAATAATTCAAAAATAAGAGAGACAAAGAATCTATTCTTATGGACTTTACTTTGAACACTTTGGATTCAGAAACTTAAGAATTCAAATCCAGGCTCCCTGTTACCTCCTGCAATAGCCTTAGTAGGTCTCAGAAAATCTCAGGCCTTTAACTTCTTCATTTGTAAAATGGGGTAGGTCATACCTACCTCATTGGTGGCTGGCAAAATAAAAGAAGATAACAATAAATACCACAGCAGTAGTGAATTATTTGGTCCCAAGGGCATACTTTAATACCTATTTTGCTATAATTTTCTATTCTCATTAGAGAAACAATAATAACTTTTTAGATTGGGGAGGAAAAAAAGGAAGACAAAAGATGACTTCAAAGTGGTGATAACCTTTAAAACATATTGCTAGGTCACAAGTGAGAGATATCCATGCATGAAGAGACTAAAGTTTGTAAGTAAATAAAGGTTATGCCCATTGTGAGAAAGGAAGAGGGATTTGGAAAAACAAACTGTAATCAAGGAAGTGTAAGCGCTATTTCAGGTACATGCTCTTGCCTTTCCAGAGCCACCGTGTTCAGGATGTTTATGGAATAAATAGTGTCTGAACAAGTGTATGAGAAAGGAGCTAAAATCCAGCCTATGTTTTGTTTGGCAAGCCACACAAAGCCTAGGGTTCTATCTGTCTGGAGAATGGGTGCCTTTTGCAAATGAACACAAAGACACCATATAGAATATCTATAGCACTTCACCTTCCAGCCCAAGTGACCTCATAGAAGATTAGCCTACAAACATTTCTTTTTCATACAAAAGTCTATTGTTCTTAAGGCCCACAGTGTTCATGAAACACTATCATATGATACATTTTTATTGTTAATATCAATTTAATGCTGTCATTATCTGTCAAAACTTTTATTATGCAATAGACATTTATTGAGCATCTGGAATATGTGGGCTGGGATACTAGATCTGGATGTGTTTATAACTTATCTTTCAAAGAACCTAAAATAAATCTTGAGCGTAGGAGTAGGTAGAGTTTCTTGGATCTGTTTGGCCCTCTTGTGCAATGTACTGTTTAGCTGCTTTTTGAAGGTATTTACTGATTGAGTTTTTTTTTTTTTTTGTATTACTTTAAAGACATTTACTGATTGAGTGATTGATTGATTGCGGTCAAAATAGTCTGAGGAAAGCCAAATGCCAATGATAACAGACAGTGAAAAATAAGAATATAAATAATTGCTAAAATTGGAAGTGTAAATGTGGTTTGTAGCAGGTGAAAAATTAAAGTCAAATCATGAAATCTTAGAATGTGTTACTTCCACCTCCTCATCTGCTGATCATCATATTTTTAGTTTTAGTATTTTTATCTTCTAACTTTTTCTGAAATGTTAACATTTAATTTTAAAATTGGTTTTGCATTAGAAATATACTTAGAATGACTTTGACATATTATTGAGTGTGACTTTATTTTTACAAATAAATGAACAGGAAAAGCAAGTATATTATCCAAATGTTTACTTTAGAGTCAGTTTTTGAGGACTATATCTACCTTATATGCAGAGGTACTATGCCGATTAAGATTTTCAACACTATGAACATATAAGACTAAATTCTTATATTCAGAGGTCAACCTTATTAAGACTTCTGCTTGGCAGCAGCAATTCTAAAGCATCATTCATTTTAAAGCATATTCTGATTTCAGAGATTTTAAAATGAAAAAATTGTGTACTAGGCTTGATAAAATATGGTAGTATGTAAGAAGTAGGATTGGTTGTGCACTGGGAGTGGTAGATGGAAAGATGTGCTCATTTTTGCAGATATTGAGTTTAGGGAACCTGGGAGACCAAAATGTAAGACCACACTCTGGACCCAAATGAGATTAGGGTTTGAGTGAGGATGACAGAAAGTCAGGAAACTCAAAGTAGTGACTTACAGCTCGAAAGGGTGCTGGCTGATGAGAAAGAAGCCCAAGTGACACTCAGAGAGAAGTGAGGGGTCTTCTGAGGATGGAGATGTTTAATGGGCATAAGTGAGTGAGATCTAGTGAGATCTAACATCACATGTATGTGTATTTGTTAAGATTGGTCAGGCAGTCCAAGTACACTTTGTTATTTTCCCTCACAAAACCTCCACCAGAATTCATGGTTATGTTCGACATTCCCAGTACCAGTATGTGTAAAGAACAATAAAATGGAAAATTTTATCATGCTTTAATAAAAGTAATAAGAGAAAATAAGCTAAACTAATACTGCAGCCCTCTTCTCTAAATAGATAATTAAAAGATTAAAACATATCACAACAAAACAAAACAAAACAATACCTTGATGGCTCTATGACTATTTGTTTTAATTCTACTGCTTTTTACTTTGCCCACTGGTTTTATAAAGCATAATTGGTTTCCACTTTCATTGCCCTATCAAAAACAGTGCTTGTGTTGTTTGCTTATAGCCCTGGGGAAATGTACTAAAAAAGGTTTTATGAGAGTGCAAGGGTAGTTACAAAGAATATTATTGCTCCAGTTGTGAAAATCAACTTCAGATTTAAGTAACAAAAAGTACACTTTATTGAGATATTATGTAATAATTATCATTAAAAGTGAAGCTCCACCAGAACTGGATTTACTCTTACTTTGTGAATTATATGAGCTCTTCTTCAACAGGGAGAAGTGCAGAGCTGTAAATGAGGAAATATGCAAATTGACACTGGTATGGGCCACCTGATAGCAAACAGATGTACCTCTATGGAATGTGACCTGAGGCTAATGAGGGGTAGCAGATCTGAAGAATGATTTGTAGTCTGGAGGTGAAAAAAGTAAATTGTGTTCCCTTCTGGGATGGGGGTTTGTCTGGCTTCTATATGTCTCCCCATAGTCTTCAAGTTAAATCTTGACTGCATGATTATAAGATTATAGGTACTATAAAGTCCCTTATAATTTAGCTTCTTAATTTCATTTTATATAATTTCCCCACACTCTCTATAGTCCAGAAACTCATTCTTTAAATAAGATTTTATGTCTCAGTCATGTGATACTTTGTGGTTTTCCCATAGTGCCATTCCCTGTCTTATTTCAGGCCTTTATACAAGCTCAGGTCTTTTTTTCCTTTCCTTTCCTTTTTTTTTTTTTTTTTTTTTACTTTCAATTTTTGTTTTATTTTATTTTTTCTAGTGATATTTTTTCATTACATTTATTTTTTTAAAATTAAGTTTATTAGAGTAACTTTGATTAATACAATGATATAATTTTCAGGTGTACATTATAATTTAATATCTGCATATTGTATTGTATGTTTACCACCTAAAGTCCAGTTTTCTTCAGCTACCATATATTTGATCCCCTTTACCTTAAAACCCTTGACTCTCATCCCTTTCCCACAACTGAAAAAATTACTATTCATCCTTTAGGACTCTTTTTGTATATATTTCTTTTTAGAAGCCTTCTAAACTCAGGTTAGATTTATTACTTTGTTCTTAACATCATGCTGTGTTTACTGCTGTGAAAGCCTTTAACAGACTATTTATATTAACCATTAACCTTGCATGTTTGTCCAATAAGACTGTAAACTCTAAAGGGAACGAAACATACTTTTGCAGAGGCTGATAAATGCCTGCTCGAATCTATTCTCCCCTTGTTTCATAGTAATAGATGGTAACTACTCTCATGAATCCATTCTTCTCTTTTTTCATAATGATAGAATTGTAGCTGTAACATAGTTGCTCAGCCTGAGACACTCTTGGTATCTCTGTGCCATCATTTGACTAAGTTTGGGAGAATGATTTGGATTAAATGTGATGTGTCATTTTACAGGCCTGCTCTTCAATACCTTTTACGCCTTTCCCCTCCCCATGAACTGGAATCTGGACATGCCCAACACTCAGCTTTTCCACACACTCTTTCACATGCAGAGAAACAACATGGAAAGGACCCAGGCCCCTGACTGACTGTGTGGAACAAAACTACCCTCTGCCTGGAACATTTTCCTTTGGTTAGTGTGAGAGAAATAAACTTCTACCTTCTTTTGGCTATTGATTTAATTTGGAGTCTCTGTGTTAGAGCCTCTAATACTTATCCTGACTAAGAAAGAAATGAATAGCTTGAATTGAATAATGTTACAACAAGACTCTAATATATGTCCTTAGCTTAGCTGTTAGGCTGCAAAGGGCAGAGGCACACTGTAGCCTATAAGGCTGGTGACCTTCTTTATGCTATGGCAAATAATCTAGAAGATACACAATAAGCCTAAACATCCTTGGCTCGAAAGGAAGCAATTTATAACATTTTGTAAGTGTGTATTATCTATTCCTTGCTGATTGCATAAAGGAATTATAAAAAAGATAAACTCAGAAAATGATTAAGTGGTCTGCAAGAAGAGATTGTACAAAATGGAGAGGATATAAAAATCAGGGATCACACAGGGTTGAAAAAAATCCAATGATTTCTCTTACCAAATAACGAGCTATAACTATTGTTATTCAGAACCTTTCCTCAAGGGTAATAGATTGACAGAAAATAAATCATTACTCCTAAGTCAGGGATTCTTTGTCATTCCTATTCCTCAGGATTAGAAATTTATCATTAATCTACTATGTTTATACCACATTTCAATTTTCTGAACGGTAGTTTTATTAAATTAATTTTTGTATACTGAGAGCCATATCCAAACCTGAGAGAGGATAGAAAATCACCCAGGAAATGTAAAATATGAGTAGGACAAAGAATCTGGGTAGAATTTTTAGTTTTGAGTGGGACTGAAGATGTTCGACAAATTTGGTGACAAGATGGGCAGCCAGTGGTGGACACTGCTATCTGTTGTCAAAAAATATTCTTTCTCCCCTTCTTATCTACTGATAGAACTGCACTGTAGCTAGTATGTAACTTCCCAGTTTAGGACTATATTTCGTAGCCCTCATTATGGTTCCTTGCGGTATCCCTGTGATTGAGCTCCCCAATGTGACATGGAGGGCAATGATGATTTCTTTTCTAGGCTTCTATTTCACGTATACCATTCATTTGTCCATATAGGCATCCACTGAGCCATTTATTGCTATGTCTGATCTTCTGTCAACTATCTATGCAATGGTAATTCTTGATGTCCCTTCTATGATCTTTATACACACGAGGCACTGAAAATCTCAACAAAGCTATGTAACGACCTTTCCACATAGACAAAGTGAGAAGTAGACATTTTTTTCTCACTAGGCTCTTACCTCCTTCTAGGTCTCTATCTAGGAAGCAAGACTTAGCTCTTTACTTTCTCCTGTCTCAAAAGCTATCTGAGAATGTCTTATCTTCCCGAGACTCAGCCTAGAAAGTGATAAAACACCACTTTTCTTCTTGGGTACCCAGCAACCTCCTCTTACTACTCTTCTAAGCCCAAGAAATTTCTACTCTTGGGAGGGTATAGTGGAAAAAATAATATGACTCTCTTTGTTCCCCCAAAGGTATATTTAGACTATAGGTCTTTTTAATTACCTATGAGTAGAAAATTTTGAAATTCAACCAGGGAAAAATGTCTTTTTTATCTTGGTTTTTCTTTTCTCTGTTCCATCATCACACATATCTTTCCTCACATAATAAATACAGAAAAATCTTGCTATCAAAATAGAAGTAAGAGACAAGAAAGGAAATAAATGCCAAAAAAATATTTATTTATATTTCACATTTTAATAGGGCAAATTACATGATGCATACTTGCTTAAGAATCCAAAGCTGGTTCCAATCAAACCCAATATAATATAATAAGAAATTTCCCCAATTTTAATTATACAAGGTTTGATTTTAAATAAAGCAAAATGGATTATGAAAATTTTATGGATAATCATAATCTTATCAACTTCGGTCTCTTTGGCATCCAGATGACCAGGAATCCCATTTCTCTGGAAAATTGATTGGTTTCAGAGAAGAAGATAATTTTAGAAACAATGGTCAAAATCTAAGATTCAAGATGAAGATTCCTATTTAAAAATCAAGGAAAAAGTTCATCTTGGGTCAAGGAAAGGAAAAATTGATAAGCAGAAGAGATTCCAGATGCTTGAATTGGGTCTTGGAAGATGAGTTTTACACTGGGAAGTCCTCCAGTCTTAGTTTCTTAAAAATAGATGTGGGATCCCAGTGAATCCTCTTGGCAGGGGATAGGAAACAAAACTATTTTTGTTATCATTTTGACCAATATTTTTAGTTATGTTTTCAAAAATTTATAAAACTGAGAGAAGAAAGATTACAAGTTACCAACCACAAGCCTTTGATAAAATAAATAAGTAGATTAGTACTGTGTTTTCTTTTTCTAGAAGATGAATAGACTTTTAGGAAGACCTCAATGGAACGAGTGACCATCAGTATCTTATAAGGATAGTAAAAAGTTGATTTGAGAGGCAAAAAGAAAGATTTCATGTGTCGTACATATTGTTCCACAAACTTGTGAAACTGTCAAGACCCCATGACACAAAGACAGACAGGATCAACTGGTGGTGGGGAATTGAGTACTAGAATTTTTGAAAATGATTTAATAGTCCAAAGGTGGCCAATTTGCTGGAGAGCTGCCCATTCAATAAAATAGCCACTCTGTGGAAGCTGTCCTCAGACATCATCAATGCCCACCAATGTTAATCCCTAATGCATTTTCCATGACTTTACCCTGAAAGTAGATTTCTCAATACTATTTGAAGAAGAATAGCTTCCTAAAACTTTTACCACTCTGGTCATAGAGAGACTCTGCCTCCTGATTCTATGTAGACCTCTCTGATTCTATTTTTCCACTACTTTTCCATAATTCTCCTCTTTCACCAGATCCTTAAAATGTAGGTTGACCCCAATATTCTGCACTCTGTTTGATTGCCCATCTCTGTACTGTTGCCCTGGGAAACTTCAACTATCAAGGATATAAGAAGGATGCCCACCCAAACTTGTGAAGTTCTTTCAGATTTCTCAGTGAAATAATTGCACCTTTCTTTTGTGTTGCTACTGAAATTTTCTCACAACTCCATAAACTCAAGGGAAGCCTCTGTTCATTCCATTCACTCTTCTGTAATAGCTCTTGGCACAATGCCTGCCATATAACAGGTATTCAGTATCTATAAACAATGCATTTATGTGTGAATGATTGTTTATTTACATCAACATGTGTTATAAATTAGCTTTTAGAGCAGCTAGTTTTGGTATCAATTTAAAGCAATTCCCAAGTCACAAAAGAGAATCCATGCAACTTTCTGAATACACTTGTTTAGTTTCTTTGCCTTCACAGCCTTTCTCCATTAAGTGGCTTTCTATTCAATTTGTTAAAAAAAAAAAAGAAAAAAGAAAAGAAAAGAAAGGAAGAAAAAGAAAATAAAACACTATTTAAAACTTATGGTTACTATAAGAGGTCCTAACACTAAACACATGTTTTAGAATAATGAAGGAAACAGTTAAATACAAAAATAGATTGTGGAAAGAATAGTCAGTCAAACTAATAGCAATGACCTTTAACATATTAATTTTAAATACCCAGTGCTTTTATAGAGTGATATAGAAGTCATCAGTCTGGTGTAATATTTTGGTCCTGATAACAGCTGCACTTTCTTCCATCATCTATACTGACATATCACAAAAAAGTTACAACTAAACTTATCTCAATATTGAATGATTGATTGAGACACAGAATACAAAATCTCAAAATGAAAGCTGCCCTTTTGCTAACTTACATTGCAGTGGTAATTTGTTTACCTTCAATGAATACACCAATTCCCCATTTATGTTAATACTAACATTTCAAAATATCATAGGATTATTACCATGTCATTCACAAGTGTCATTTGCTGACTTTTCCCCAAGAATCTTAGATATTTCATGCAAAGGGGAAATCAAGAGATCATCTCGTCCAGTTCTCTGCTTATAGATAGGCAAGTAAAGTATTAATATTCTCATCTTAGAAAGAAACCATTTTGAATGACAACCAAAGTTCACAGTTAGTGATGAAATTCTAGGTTTCACACCTTCCAGATACAATGTACATGTTATTCTGTACTGCTTATTTCTATCTGCAGCATTTATTATACTGAATTGACCTCATAAAATGTTATTATGTTATGATACATTTAGAGATCCACTATGATGAGAATCAAGTAGAGAGGATATATGATGACTTTACAGGACTAAAAAAGATTAGAACAGTGATTTTTAGGCTCAGTATTTATTCTATAAAGATTTTAGACACAAAAAAATGAACAATTAATTTTTAAGCAAAATCATAATTCATTTTAAGTGGTCATATTTGAAGGGTAAAATAGGGATCAGAGTAATGTTAGTAATTGAAAAGTAACTCTACTTCTTCCTCTTTATCCCTTTCTCACCCTGAATGCTGTGAATAACCAGTAAATTCTTCCTGTTGTTCACTTTGAGCTATGCTCATACAGAAAGATGAAAGTAAGGAGAAAAACATCTACTTTGTGGATGTTTTGGTCCTTGCCTTTGCTACTGATATCTTTGAATAAGAGATTTACAGAAAGCATCTGTAACTTATTGCATTTGTGTGAAAAAAAAATACAAACCCTTCTCAATTCTTTTTCTGAAAATCTCTCAGCTAAAAGCAACCATGTACCCTTTGGCCACAGAGAGATATATTATCTGGCACTACAGAACTTTCATCTTAGAATTCAGTTATATCTATCTTCTTCAGGCACTGACCCATGTTCTGAACTTATTGTATTTTTTCCTATTCACCCATCACCAGGACCATTTCTATTTCTTTACCATATCTAGTATAGTGCATTCTGTGGTGGTCATCCCAGCAACCTTCCATCTCCACACCAAGGCAGTTAGAACACCTCAGTTTAAGGTATCAGCCACCATCAGTCCTGGCCAATCAGAACATTTTATCCTCCTGGCCACAATAATTCATTTAGGGAAGAGCATTTATAGGGATTTGGGCCAATAAGAGTAAATGTCATGTCCTTGTTTAGAGACAGAATTGGGACAAGATGATGTCTCTCTCTTTGAATGGTATGGTATATAAATATGAGACCTGGAACTTTCCTGACCATCTGGTCTTATGAAGCCACCCTGAGACTGCAGCTAACAGCAAATAGGGAAGACCTGGAACCAAATAGAAACAATGCAATGATTAAATAACACTTGACGTTTGCTTGTCCTCTTCACCTCTCAGTTACAAAGACCAAACTCTGAGATGAATACAGAGGCAAAACAAGTTTGAGTTATGTAAACTTTTACTTGTAACTGAAAACTTCTGAAGAATTAACTATGAGAGGATGTAGGGTGTTATAAGGTATCATGCAATGGGGAACTTTGGAGTTGAAGATGTTGGGCTTCAACTGATAAGAAAGCCACTCTACCAGGGAAAGAATTGGTAATTTTGTTCCGTGCCACTTTACACTAAAGGTGTGTGCACTAAATTATGGTGCAATTATGTGATTTTATAACATAACTCATCCAAATTGTTTTTACATTTAAGACCAGTTTTTGAAACCCAAGGGAGCGATTTTTTTTTGCTATGATTTATATTGTTAGTTTGGGGGCCAGCAGAGTTTCCTCTTTGCCTCTCAAATCATACAAACTACTTCATCCTTGTGTGATACAGATTGAGTGAACAAAAGCAATACAAATTTACTATTAATTTAGGTAAGAAAGGGACTATCATTCTTTTAATGTATGCAATCATTCTTAATTCTCTTCTGTACCATTACTCTTTTCCTAAGCACTCCACAATGTAAAAACTTTTATAATTAAGGAACGTCTAACAAAGTTTTAGTAAAGTTTGCTGCTCCCAAACCTCAAGTTTTTGATAGGGTTGTTATTTTGCTCTGTCTTAAATTTTTTTTTTTTTTGGTAGAAACTAAAAACAACTGATTGCTTACTACACAGGACATGGCCACACAGGATTTTAGCCTCAGCTGCATAACTAAGGGAGATGGAAAGATGCAGCATCTGCTACACATTCTGGGTAAACATTCTGTAACCTCTTAAGTAAATGTAAATTCAAGGTGCCCTGTCCTTCTGCCCAGACCTTTGGCTGGCATCCAGGAAGCCTGGTGAACCATCTGTCCTTTCACGTTTATATTGAATTCTCATACACATCCATGATGTTGCTTCATTTTGTCTTGTGTAAAAATGTGGTCCATACTGTACATTGGAAGAGCTTGGAGCTGGAAATAGGAAATACTTAGTTCTAATCAGCAGTGTAACCTCAGGTAGAACATTTCACGTCTGATGGTTCATTTTTTCATCTGCCAGTCATGAGGTCGAACTGGATATCCTCTGAAATGCCTTCCAGATTCTGTGAAAATTTATATTTCAAGGCAAAATATAATCACTTTTCCCTGTGTAATGACATAGGACCTAAGTATTCTGCCTTGACAAAAATCCTTCAAAACCTAAAGAAGTAACTTTAAACTTATGAGAAAGCCACATGGACTAAATAAACTGTGGTAGTGACTTCAGGACAGTACTAGTTTAAAATTGGCTCTTTCCTTTGACACAATTGAATATCCATCCATTCATCCATCTCTCTGTCTGATTGTCCATCCATCCGTTTATCCATCCATCCATCCATCCATCCATCCATCCATCCATCCATCCATCCATCCATTAGTTCAACATGTCTTGAGCTTTCAGTGATGGAGACACCTAAATTTGCTCTGTGAGAGGGAAGGAATGTCAGGGATGAGCAGTTCCTATGTGCTCAAAAATGAAGCTCACCATCTAGTGAGGGAAAGACATAAACAATTAATTTACTAATTTCTTTTGTAGGTTAGGGACTAAAGATTAGAAAGCAAAAGAGAATAATGAGGCTAAAGTAGATAAAACTCAAAAAAAGAGAACATTGTGGATGCTGGGAAAAAAATTCTTTTTAGTTGATTATTTTTCTCCACCATAGTTAGAAAACTACCCAAAATGAACTCATCTCATAATTGTAAGAGCCTAATTAAGAAATATAGGTGACTAAATATGTACTTTATAAATCAATTTACTGAATAAATGTGACCTCATTGAGTACTGGAACCATAACCATTTTATTCCTTGCTGTATCCCTCACAATTAGCGCAGTCACTATGTAGTGGACTCTCAATAAATACTTGCTGAAGGGCTGTTGGATGAATTAATTTGAACTAGTTATAATTGAAGGGGTGTGATGTTTTCTTTATCAGTTATTAAATAGAAGACTCAATGTGTCAGAAAGTATGAAATGAATTAGGCTGATTTATGAACGACAAAACATTACAACTTTATTTTTATAAAATTAGGAAGGAAATGATGAGATGAGTAAATACTTTTAAATAATTTTAATACTGAAAATTAATGGCTGGTGAAGGTAGAAGTAAGAACCTCATGTGGTCATGGAGATCTAACATTCCTATCTAAAACAGAATCTGCTAATCCCTGATTATAATTACATTTATTCAAAAGCTCCTGCTATGCTATGGAAGCCCAGATTGGCTGGAGGAACTGACTCAGAAAATGGCAATCAGAGCCAGTGTGGCCCAATTTTGAGCAAAGATTTAAGTAGCCAGAAAAACAAAGATGCAGCACTTCACCCTGTGACAGGCCTTGGAAATTGCAGTGGTAGCCACAGACCAAATGGTGTGAGTGTGTGGCTCAGTGACTGTCTATCATCCAGCAATGAACCTTCTACTGTCATTCAAAAAGAAAAGCAATAATGTTATTAAGATTGTAGCAACTATTATAGCTTTTTTTCCCCTAAAGGTGACCAATATACATTGAAGGTCTTTATATTTTATTTATATACAATATGACACATTTTTGATGCAAACTATTGCTTTTAAGTAATCTTTACTGAAAGGCCCTATTATTTTGGCAAAGGAAATCATAGGCCTGAACCTTCTCAAGTGAAATAATTTTAGCTTTTATAGGAGCAATAGAGTCATTTGAAGTAGTAGGTACATCTTAAAGATTAAAGACAGATATTTTTCAATGTGTAGGGAAACTGATGGAATAGGGGCTTGGTCATATTCGTGTGGGAAAGATTAAAGTCAAGTGATCAGAAGCTTTCAGCACATTTTGTGGCTTGAAGGGAAAAGCTTTCAAATCTTTAAAAATTGCTCTGCACTAAGGCATTTCAGGGCCAACTTCTCTTTCAGATTCAACCATTACAAAAATGGGAAGCATCACAATCATTTCAAATGGGCATGGTGTGCAGAAGGTAAGAGCAGGTTTAGGGGTATTAGAGTACTTTCTCATGGTCTGTACTCCCTCAGTCACTCAGTTAATCCACTGGCAATGGTTCTAAGACTCCAAAGCTACATGGTATTAGCCAAGAATTGGGTAAGATCTTTTTATAAAAAAAAAAATCTGAAGGAAATGATATTTGAGGAAGAAATGATGGAAGCCAGATCAGATTAAAGTGCTAATATATCTCCTATCTTCCTAGTGGTGTAGGCAATTCACTAGTGATCCTCTAAACAAGGTTTGCTGAGGGAAGGGACAGTCCTGCCATTATGAGTTAGCTTTTCATCATACTTTTTCACCATGTAAATTGACACTTGCTAAAGTTGCTAAATATAAACCTTTTTCTCCCTTTAAAGAATGAAATAGACAAATTGGGTAATAGTAGTTCTCCTTGGTATATCTCTGTAGCAGACACTTTTAGTTGTCAATCCACAGCTTCATCATCTGCATGGGCAAAACTCAGATCCCCTCACTGATGGGCAGAGACTGGGTAGCTGGAGTATCTGCACCAGTACTGGCTTCTATTTAGGCTCCAAAATCATTTAACTTAATCCAGTGTAACACAAAATAATATCATTTTTATGTTCCTATGACATTAAAATTTTTAGGAAGTACTGACTTCCCAGATCTCTATTCTTCCCTTTTTTCTGAAGAGAATTCTGATTTTGTTTGAGGGCAGTACCATGTTCAATAAAATATTTAATATTCTAGTTCCCTTGTAGATAGTGATGTCTAGGTGACATTGTCATTGCCAATAAAATGTAACAGAATTCTTCATAGGTGGTCCTTTAGGAAAATCTAGAATTTCCTGGCAGTTGTCCCTAACCTTTTCTGTACCAGGGATGGGTGTTCCTATGAGAATCTAATGCTTAATGATCTGAGGTGGAGCTGAGGTGGTGATGTTGGTGCTAGGGAATGGCTGCAAATACAGATGATGCTTCACTAGCACCCCCTCTGCTCACCTCCTGCTTTGAGATCTTGTTCCTAACAGGACACAGACCAGGACATGCCACCAGGAGGTTGTCTGAGAACACTGAGTCTCAAAGTCTCTGGCCCAGCAACATCATATCTTGGATCCTTAATAGAAATACAAGTCCTCTACCTAAGCTACTTAATTGGAACTGGGACCCAGCAATCTTTGTATTAATCAATGTTCAGATGATTTTGATGCTTGATAAAGTTTGAGAACTAATGTCTTAGACCTAGGGTAATGGTTCTTAAACGTGGCTGAAAATTGGAGTCACCTGAAATGACCAATGCGTGGGTACTGCCCTTAGAGAGTCTCACTTAATTGGTCTGAAATGTGGATTGAATCAATGCCAGTCTCTTAGTTGTCATACTGAATTCTAGTTATTCAAGATGTCATCTTTGTTTCCAAGGTTATTCTATAGCGTGTAAAGTTTGAAAGACCTGGTCCCACAATGACACATTCCATGCCGTTCAGTTATTCAATGATGGACAAAACTGAAATGGTATCTGCATTTCTGCTTCTGCTCCTTTATTTGTTGAAAACCTCACTTTAAAAGTCAGTAACAAGGAGATTTAAGAATCTTGAGTGTTTCTTGCTATTCATCTTCCCACCCTCAGTTGTCCTAGAAAATGAAAAGTGGGTTAGATCCCAAAGGTACAGAGGAAACTTAAGTATGGTAGCAATGATAATAGAGCTATGAAGCAATAAAATAAACTTTGCCTTATGTTCGCTGCAGGATCCCTGAACAAGGCAAACAATATTTTTACATATGTTAATGTAGGATGTTTCCAGCCTTCTCAGAGAGGAGGTTCACTGAAGGCCTCCAGCTAAGGCTACAGAGGGATTTGCCCCAACCTGAGGTATGCCAAGTAAGCAAACTCAGTAGTTTAGATCTGGGGCACTTTGGTTTGTGGCTATCCAAGTTTACTTGTATATTGGCCTCTAGGTTTTCCTAAATTGTTGGAGAAGCCAACCCAAATGGGCAAAGTGGTTGAAACAGGAATCTGAGCAGTGTTTAAAAGTTGGGTTGTGGTGAATGAGCAAGACTGGGTGGAGTTGATGTATTTAGTAAAACACACCATTAGCAGCTGATGATAGTTTTATTTCATAGTAGGGGTTGGTGTGCACACTGAGAAAAATGCTTGGAGAGAATTCAGCATGATACGTGGCTTTATCTCTGGAGGTAATGTAGCTGAACTAAAAAACAATGTTCTTGGGTAAAGGGATTATAAGTCATGGAACGATATTGTCCTCATTTACAAAAAAATTGTAGCAAGTTAACATTTAGGTTTTATTAACCATGTGTTAGTCTGGGTCCTCTGATAAATAAGGGCCAAGATGAACAAGCAAGAATTTTATTAAGAGAAACACCCATGAGAAAGAATGGGGAGAGAAGTTAGGAATTCTGATAGAGGTCTAACCTCTCATGAAGAAAAGACAAAAGGAAGATTGGTTAAAAGTGTTCTGGACTGGTTAGTGGGCAGCCTAAGGAGGTTTGTTAAGGCCATGAAGAAGTTATTAGGATAAAGTCAGTCATCAGAATCTCTGATCTCTCACTAAGGGCCTGCTTTAGTATCCCAGCTAGTATCTTTATTCTATACTATTGTACTTACTAGTAACACTTTTACGAATTAGTACACAGATGGGAAAATTTCAAGTTAGATAGTGCTAATTGCTAACAAACGAGATCTTTGAGATGGAAATGCCTATGCAGTTACATGATGCTTGAAGATTCAATTCTTCTACCACTTTCACATATTGTGAAATATTATTGATAAATATGTTCAAAGTTCATCTGGCCTTCCCTTACCAAAATGTCTTAGTTTTCTCTGTTCCTTTCTCAGTTGCCAAAAACAAAGAGCAATGTAATTTTCTTTTTGCTGTTCTTGTGATTATGTCTATTTTTTTAAAAGTCATATGTTAAACTATGGTGTTATTTCTTTTTAAAAAATTAATTAATTAATTACTGTCAGGTGTACAATTCAACACTAAGGCATATATATATATATATACACACACACACACACACACACATATATATATATATATATATATATATATATATATATATATATATATTTGCCCATAGTTAAATTTCTTTCTGTCACCACATATCTGACCCCTCCCAGTGTTATCTATATGAAATGTATTTTAGTTGTAAATGACTAGCTTGAAAATTTTGTTTTTACTACTGAAAAAATAATTCACCATGAGTAAATGGCTACCTTTGTAAAATTGTCCTTCTGATAATATAACAGAGCAGCCTAGTGATAGCAGGTTATACTTACCAGCACATGAAAAATTAAATCTCACCAAGTTACTAGATTATTTGCTACAAAAATAAGTATAAATACAAATGCAATGGCAGCACTGCATTCATATTGTGGTGTGGGATTATTAGGTGTTTGCCCAGGTCATCAGCATCAAAGATTTTCAATCCCAGTTGCCTAATGGAATCAGGGAACTCAGAAAATATATATCAATGCCTGGATGTCACCCTTCAGAGATTCTGATCCAATTGATTTTGAGAGGAGCTGAGAATTTATATGTCTTAAATTCACAGGTTTTAAATGAATAGCACCTGTAAATTTACAGTGTTTTTAGGTTATTTTAAGAATGAGAAGATAATCATCATGGGGAGTTCTTGGATCTTTTAAAATATGATTATGGGTGTTACAGACACTTTAGAAGACAGTTTGGCAATTTCTTACAAAACTAGGTATATTGTTGCTATATAATTCAGGAATAGTACTCTTTGATATTTGCACCAGTGAACCAATATCTTGTATCAACACAAAACCTGCACACAGATGCTTATAGCAGCTTTCTTCATAGTTGCGGAAACTTCGAAGCAAGGAAGAGGTCCTTTAGTAGGCGAATGAATGTAAACTGTGTTACATCTAGATAATGAAATATTATCATTCAGAATGAGCTATCCATCCATGAAAATACCTGGATGAATTTTAAATTCATGTTAGTAAGTGAATGATGACAATCTTAAAAGGCTCCATACTATATGACTCCACCTATATAACATTCTGATAAAGGTAAAACTAAGGAGACAGTAAAAAGATTAGTGATTCTTAGTGGTTGAGGGAAGGAATAAATAGACATAGCAGAGAGGACTTTTAGGACAGTGAAACTATTCTGTTCCATACTAAGGTGCTGATACATGCCTTTACATAATTGTCCAAACCCACAGAATGTACAACACCAAAATCGAGCACTAATGTAAACTATGAACTTTAAGTTCATTGATTATAACTATGTAGGTTCATTGATGAAACCCTTGTGGCATGTGGCACCTCAGTAGTGAGAGAGGTTACACATGTAAAAAATCTCTTTACTTTCCACTTGATTTTGCTATAAACCTAAATCTACTCTAAAAAGTAAAGTTTATTAATTTAAAAAATCTGATCATGGTCTAACACTGGGTTAAAGTAAATAAATGCTGGTTTGATTTAGGAATAAGAATTTATGGTAAATACTATAATTTCTAGTTTTTCCTTGCATCTACATCTAGTAGATTTTTAATCAGATTATTTTTATAATGTAAATTTTAATGCAGTTCACTTTAAATAAGACTTTATAATGATGCAGTAAATTACTTTATTTGAATTCATAACATTTCCTAGGCAAAAGAATGTCCAGAGCTTCAGTGGTGTTGGCAATTATCAGCCTGTCCCTAGGCATATTAGTAGCCAATCTCAATTTGTTACTTACATCAATGGAATTTGTACAATGGAAAAATTTTTGCAGCAAAAAATTGTAACATTATTTCAAATGAGTTAGCTGGAAAATTTATAACCATGAAAACTGGTCAGTTTTCCTCAAAACTGGCTGCCAAAATACATTTGTTTTATTCACAGCTACCAGGCAAATAGACAACTTTCTCAAAGTTACTAGAACCACTGAAAAATAAAACTCTTATAGTATTAAGTTGGGTGTGTGTTTTTATTTTAATTTAAGTAGATTTGCAATGAAATACTAAGTCTTAGAGAATAATAGCTTGATGTAATTTAATAGCTAATGGTTTAGGAATGTTATAGACTTGGATGCTAATTCTGGCTTTACCTTTTATTAGCTTTGTAGTCCATGAAGGAAATTAAGCTGTTTTGACCTCAGTTTTTCAAACAGCAGCACAGAGATAGTTACAATTCACAGACTAATAGAAGAGTTAGGTGAGATAATGTTATAAAGCACCTGGCAATTGTGCAGGGTTGTGGCCAAATTAATTATGAATTATTACTATTACTGACCAAAATACATTAGGTAATTCCAATAGCTCTTGTTCCTTTTCCAATGAAGGAATGGTTCACATGGTTCTTCATTTCCTTTCTTGCTTCATTGAAAATCTGGAGATGCTTTATTTCAAAATTTAAAAACATGGACATTTTCTCAGATACAAAATTACGTGTAAAATACCTGAGATTTCAAGATCTACCCCAAAATCTACCCATAAGCCTGTTAATTTTAAGATATTCTATCTCAAAGTGTGTTCTAAAGATGATGTCAATAAAAATGCAGATCTAAGAAGGATCCTGGGCAATTCTTCATTAGAGAACACAAGAGACAGACGAGAACACCCATTTTCAATAAAGTTGTATGTGTACTGGTTCACTTTGGTATCCTGGTCTTGACCTACTCAGACCTCTGGTTCCTGTGGATTCTGCCTTCTTCTTTCCAACATCCCTGTTTTTTTTTTTTGGATGTTTATTCTGCCCAGACACAGTGTACCTACTTCACGTCTTTTTGAACAAACTAAACATTGGAATCTGAAGCTCACTAAGTTTCCTTCCCCCTTTTCAAACTTGCAGTGCAAAAATTGGTGTCGAATACAGTCACTAATAGTTTCCCATCACACACAACTACAAACCATGAAATTTATATCCTTTGTCCCTGTCATGCACTCAACTGACATGACTGTCTTAGTAGCTCTGTACAGAAAAATGGGTTTTAGGAGGCCTGTGCCTTCTGCCACCAGCAGCCCTGTCTGAATTTTATAAAAGGCACAATTTTTGACAATCACTAATTCCTGCTAACGTCAGTGCTGGTGATGGGAGGGAGTCCGTCCTGTGTTCTTCTCCAGTGTTTTTGTTTTTGTTTTTTTTTTTGTTTTTTTTTTGTTTTTTTTGTGCTAAGGCTGCCTTCTGTTTCTTAATTTATTATGACAACTACTCAGTATTTCATGACCTGATGCTTTTGAAGAGCATTGAGGAGTTATTTTTTTATGCATTCCTCAATTCAGGTTAAAAGAATGTTTTCTTATGAATGCATTGAGTTTATACTTTTTTTTGTCAAAAATACCACAAAAATAATATTGTGTCCTACACACTATGTCAAGGGATACTGATGTCTACATATATTACTGATGATGTTTACAATTAAATACAATATAGGTGTGATATTGGAATGGTAAAGAATATTAGTGGAAAAAAGTAGTGAAATTTCAATGAGATTTGTAATTTAGTTAATAATGCTTTATTAATGTTAATTTTCTTTTCTTGATATTTGTACTATGATTATATAAGAATTTAAATTAGGTGAAGTCAATTAAGAAATATACAGGATCTTTTACTATTTCTGCAACTTTTCTGTAATACCAAAATTATTTTAAAATAGAAAGTTCTAAAAATATTGACAGACATTCGAGAAAGATGATATAAAAACATGGTAATCAATCAGTGAATAATAAATTTTTTATCTAACCAAGTGTTGGTTAATATTGCTCTATATACAAACATAGCATATATTGCACTACAATAGATAAAACTTTGTCACATGGAATATAGAAATACAATTGTTATCTCTAGGTAAGATGCTTAAAAACAGTTAGACACATTATTAAACATATTCTTTTCCTACCTCTTACAAAACTAAAAATAGATTTCAGAAGAATTTTTTTCCCAAGTTTGTAAATATCCTCCGAGATTACTTGTTCAGAGTTAAGTTCTATGAGTTTCAAAATCTCTATGGCTGTCCTCCAAATGACTAAAAATAATTTTAAACACTTCATATCCCTTTTTCTAAATCTTCTTAGAGTTTCTCTTTTGTGATATAACTCTGGACCAATTCAATCACATCTAAAATCAGAAGAGGTTCAGGCAAATAATGTAAGATTAAATCACTTTTTTTTAAGGCAGCTGGAGTTTATTAAATTGAAAGATTCCAAAGTCTTGCCTCAGAGTGTTTTTAGAGATTTGCATTTGAAAATAGTTTAGGAAAAAATGAATATTGTTTCAAAAATGTTGCTATTGATATTAAAACAAATGTTAAAAATAGACAAAGACTCTTGTTTACCATTTGTGGGTTGTTTATGGCTTTTAAAATTTTTTCATAGTATTACTAAGTTTGTATTGCTGCTTTTTATATGAACTGTTTGAGTTAAAGCAGCTGTTTTTGCTGGAACAATATACCAATTTTGCTAGAGATTTTGAGGACATGCTTTAAATGGCAAACCCATCTAGAAAGTTGCAGGAAGACTGACTATGCTAAATTAAATAGGTCCCACCATCCCTCTGTATCTTCAATAAATGCCAATTATGGATAGATAGCATTGGCACTTGTGTATCCAAAATGTAGTCCTGTCATGGGTGAATGTGATTAGAAAGCCCTAAACAAGCCCAGAATTTCTTTTTTCTTTTTTTCCTTTTCACATAGGCATACTTGATTTCTATTATTTTTCCACCAATGCATCAATTATTTTTCAAGTTTTAAAGTGTGTCACAAAAACTATTTTTATCTGTCATTAGATTAGTTATTAATTCATTAAAAAATTAGTTAGTGAGCACCAATTATAGTTCAGGCTTTTCTAGAAGGATTCTTTCTAAAATGGAAGATGCGTAGTTAGTGTTATTCGATGCATCTCTAACTTTTAAGAGCAAGCCTCACATCTAAAGGCCTATTATTGCTTGATGTTGCTACAGCCAGCACATACCCTACACCTCCCCACACCCCACCATGATCACCACCAACATTGCTATGGTTCAAGACATATCAGATTATCTGTGGTCTCTTAAACTTGTCATGGCTTTGCATATGACCACTCACTGTATGAAATTCTTCCTAACGAAATCCAGTTTCCTTTTGCATATTCTTCAAAAGTCAGCTGAAGGGCCACTTTCTCTGGTAAATGCTACCTAGTAAATGCTTGTATAATAAAAGAGGAGATAAAGTAATGGATGAATTTCCTGTTCTGTTTCTGATCTTGTCTGGAATGCTTTTCGGAGACTTTGATCTTAAGCGGAATGTCTAGGGCAAGAATGGAAGATAACAGTTGGTTGAAACTTCTTGTTTATATCATTAATTTAATCAGCTTCTAGTAGGTCAAGAAATGTGTGGGTTTTGTATTTCTTTTTTTTCTCTCTTTGGGGTACCGAAGAGGATGGTCCTTCTCAAACTCAATTAAGCTGCTAAATGAAAGCAATCCAATCCGGACTTCCTCTAAAATACTCTGGAATCCTTCTTCAGTCAAGAGTATACTCCTTGTTCCTATCTCAATATCATAAATACCTTCACCGAAAAGAGAAAACTTACGGAAGAAAAAAAAATACTTAGTCCGATCAAGACTCTCTGGGTACTGAAAGAGGAATCCTTTTAGAAAATTCTTAACCAAAAGCTCAGAATAATTCTTGAGCATTGAGCCAGTCTAGACTGAGATCTTTAATGAAGAGAGTCCTCTTTCACTATCATATGTTGAGTTTCAGTACTAGGTTTCTTCCATTATTGAGACCACAGGACTACAGGGCTTCTGTCATACTTGTGCCAAAGTTGTCCTGTGGTTATTTTCAAGAGCTACCAGCTGTTAGCAGGGGAGGTCAGTCACCTTCTAACTACCTAAATGTACCACTTTCAAGTGAGCTTCATTAATTTCTCTCTCTCAAATTTATTCCTCCACAAAAGTTATTTAAAAACTAGATAGCAACTCATTCTCTCCCACTCAAAGTCAACTTGACATAAAACTCCGAGCAGCTCCCAGGAAGTTCATTATATAACAGCTCCTGGGAGTGTTCTAACATAGTTGCTACCATTGATTTGTTGCCATTTACACTGTAATGGGACCCCAAGTATACTTGTGTTTTAATTTACATATATTTTATATCTTTGCTATTAATCTCTAAATATCTTGAAGGTAAAATCTATATTTGAGCCATTAATATATCCTCCACAGCAACTTACACTATGTTTTACAGATGGAGATAAATAAATATGGGTTAAGTTACTGATGGAAGGAAATAAAACTCATATTGTGATTTAAGAGAGTAGAGAGTACTTTGTGACTTTCTGTAACTTCTTTTTATAGTAAAAGTTTACTACATTTTGGTTTTATCATTCTTTCAACTTTAAGCAAAATGTTAGTATTCTTCCTTGGTCATAACCATAAATTATAATAGAATAATAAAAGAATCAGGTTCCACTTGGGGGGGAAACATTAATAAAATATGAATCAGTCTCCTTACACTTAAAAAAATAGCATTTATATTTATTTTTATTTCAATAACTTTGTGCAAATATTTAGGAATGGAGCATTTGGAGACATTTTAAGATTGAAGTTAGGCTTTCAAATTGTATTGGAAAACACGCTATACAAAGTCAATTTCTAATGTCTTTCAAATTTGACCATTTAATTAGAATTAATACATTTTATCTGGTACATGGAAAATTGTTATTTCTTATTGTGGTGTAGAATATATAAAGGATTTGTCACTAACTCAAAAAATTTTAAAAACAACAATTAGCATCTTAAACACTTCTATGAAACCTAATGACAAGCCTCCAGAATTAATAGAAGTAATAAGAAATGGTTACGTAGGAGAAAACTGCTTTTTCTGAACCAAAGATATTTGAAACCCTAGAAGCATTCACTAAAAGCCAATGGTTGCCTTTTCCTGTATTGCTTTCAAAAATCGATATAGGAGTTTAACTGAGATGGTAAAAGCAAATCAAATCCTACTAGCTAGCATTCCATGGAAAGCTTTGAATTTTTAAATTCTTTTTCTTATAATCTAATGTGATTAAATTTTATTATCCTTCAGATTACAATATTCATTCATTTAGGTTAGCCACTTTTAATCTGAAGAATGCACTGGACTAGACACCCACATATCTGAATTTGTAGCCTATATCTGTGTTATTCTGTGAACTCATCTTTTACTTTTTCCATGTATTCACAGTCTAACATATCTACAATTACATGTTTCTGGACCATAATTGAAGCTCAGCCAATGTTTGCTGAAAGGATTAATTAAAAACTTAGTGTGACTCTGATCAAGATTTCCTCTTCTTCAAAGTCAAATACACTGATGTTGTAGTTTCCTTCTAGCTCAATAATTCTAAAACAAATCCTTCCTCAAATCACAAGGAATATAAATCTCAAAGTATTTCAGAGTAGAGCGAAGTAGGCTACTTTTTGTCATTATGTAAGGTGTATATTCACCTTTCATCAGTGGCTTTATCTTTGGAGAAGTGAGGGTATACAAATGACTTGTGTTTTCTACGTTCTTAATGATAAAGACATTTCCCTGCAACTATTTTGCTATAAGTCTCAGGTTAAATAGCAAGCACAATAAGAGTTCTTATATTTATGCTAAAGACTGAATTTCTTGTTTTTAAAGTATTGCTCACAGGATAGTGTTTCTATTTCGCTAGAGTTCCATCTACTAACTGTTTCCCTTAACAGCAGCACACAAGTGTCAAAATCACATCACCACTTAAAAATCATAGTCACTGGCTTCCCACACTTAGGGACTCTCTTTTCAATATCAGCTTTTTTACAACAACATCCACTGAGGTTCAAGAAGTTCTTTTGGCTTGAGGGAATAAATCAGTGAATTAATGTCCAAGTAAATAAGACCATAATTATAGAGATGATCCTTAAAATAAGAACTTTCTGATGCTCTTTTTAACGGTTGACCAGATGTTTATACACAGGCATAAAGCCTCTATTTCCCCACTTCTCTTTGTCTTCAATGAGTGTTCTTAGTGAACTGAAGATTTGAACTGTCAAGTTGTGCTGGAAACAGTGTGAGCTAAACTTCCTTTTACTGAGGTAGATATTTAATTACCTACTAAGAAAATATCAGGGCAATACAGGCTGTTGATTAAACACAAACCCCGTAAATATAACTCGGCTACCTGAGTACCCTACTCCACTGCTACCTGATGATCTTGTGCCTGGGCTCTCTATATTTTAGTTTTCTAACTCTAAATTCAGTTTTCTCAGCTCTATAATTGCGTATACCTATTTATTATTTTCTTTTAATTTAGTGAATTGATATATCTAAAACATTTAGAACACCACTTGACAAAACAAAGCACACAATAAGTTTACTATTACTAGTACTACTACTACTACTACTACTACTACTACTACTACTACTACTATTGTTATTGTATTATTATTTTTATGATACTTTTAAATAATCTTTACTAGGCACAATACCAGTACACTTTCCTATCCAGTATTGTCCAGTATTGAGTTTTAAATATTTGTTTGTTAAGGTAGAGCTTGAAAATATTATAAAGACAGAATGTAAAAGTTAATAAAGTGTCAGTTTTTGGCCAGAAAGCTGTCTAATGCTCTGACAGATATTTTCAAAGGTACCTCAAAGAATATGTAAAACTAAATGCTGAGCAATGTTTGACAGGGAAGTAGATTGGTGTTATTGGTATTGACATGTTGAAAGGCGCAGGTTTAAACATTCGAGAATTTCAGCAAATCCCAAGCAGCATAAATACAAAAATAAATAAATAAATAAATAAATAAATAAATAAATAATACCTAGGTAATCACAGTTCACCGCTAAAGACAACAAAGATAAGGAGAAAATCTTGAAAAGATCCAGAAAGAACAAAATATTACAAAAGAGTGAGGGAATGATTCAAACAATCTCTGATTTATCATTGAAACAATGAATTCCTGAAGCTAGTGAAATCAATCTTTAGAGTGAGGGAACATATCTCAATAAAGACAAAAATAAAGACATTTTTATATAAAAAAACTATGAAAATTTGTTACCACAAAATCTGCACTGCATAAAATTCTTAAGGAAGTTTTTCAAATCAAAGAAAAAAATATACCAAATGGAAACTGATTTTCACAAAAACTAAGGAGCACCAAAATGTTTTTTTAAAACCCACAATAATGTAATATTTTAAAAACCTATATAACCTGATACAAAAATAAATTTTTCCCCTTCAATGCTTTCAGTCATATTTGGAAAAATCTATCCTGCCAACATTAAGACATCTCAGCCAACCACCATGACTCTTCTGTCTCTTTCAGCAGTTAAAAAAGTTCTTTCTTCTATCTACTTAAGTTTATATCTAATTAACGTGCACTCTTCCTAGTTCATTCCTGTTAGTCAAGTTTTAGCTGACATCTAAAAATGATGGCTACGTAGCCTGTTCTTTCACACCCTTGTTTCTCTTTTCTGTGTTTCTTTCTCTAATGCTGTTGGAGGAAAGGGTGAAAATAAATGAAAGCATCAAATATACTCTTATGAACAAGTGTTGCTACTTGTTTAACCTCTTTTGAGGTTGCTCATGACACAGGTATGCAGTTTCTGGGCATCCAGCAGGGCCTGTCACAAGTCCTGAGTTCTTAGAACCAAATTCACAGACATTAGCCTATTTCTTGGGACCTGTGAGCCATCTCATGTTACGTCTATGGACTGGTTTTGTGATTGGTTCTTGGGAAAGCTATTTATTTTTGACATTCATCAGTACCTTCTCAGCTACCTTTTCTAGAGAGGTATTCTAAAGTCACATTCCTCTGGGAGATCTCCTTTGACCCAGTTTTATATAATATATAACTGCTCAAGACTGGGCTTGGTTGGGCTGCTCAAGATCATCTTTTTTCTTTTAAGACTATTTAAGCCACAACCATTGCAAAAAACATAAGATTGCAGGTTATTTTACTGTGGCCTCCTTTTTCTGCTCAGCCATTTACCCTTATTCTCTACCCTATCCTCCATTCAAATGGACAGAAGGCAGATCAGAAGTCCCTTCCTAAGCAGATGAACAATGTCAGTCTTTTTTTTAAGACTTCTTACTTGGCTGTGCAGAGAGGACAGAGCATGTTCCTATCCTATTACTGCACAGGAAAGAGAGAAAAGCCACAGAACTCTGCCTCTAAGCCAATAACCCACTACTCCCTATATATCCTGAGTCTCTTTATAACTTTGCTAGAAGAAGCAAATGGGAAAATGATTGGGAAAGCAGAATAATTTTGACTGTCTCTGTTTAAGTCCTAGGGAGCTATCTGAGCCTTTCATTGTTGACACCTTTTAGAATGTAGGAGTAATCATCACTTCTTTGTGTTCATCTTTAAACCCTACTCACTAATTCTGGGGTGATAGGAAAGTATCCACTCAGCATTTGGTTATGATTACTCAGATAGAAATTTCTTAAATATAAAAGATTCAGTTTTTTTTAATTTTTTTCCCATACTTGGAAGGTGAAACAAAATAATAGAGCACTTGTTTAGTATTCTAGGGCATTCTGAATTTCTATATAGTCTGCCATTGAAATTAGATATTAAAAAGATATGCATATTGTGTGGTTCAGTCTAAAGGACCCCAATACCTCTTGACTCTTGGTCCTATAGTTTATAGTTTTCAATGTCTAATTGATTGGACATGTCTATAAGGAAAGTCATATTGCCTGGGGTCCATGCCAAGGTCTACAATTATTTAACTTTGAGGCAATGGTTTTATTAATGACAAACTATATACTCTATATCCATATTTGTGACTTCACTATCACTTACGTTAGTCTTCCAAATATATATCCAGTTGGTCTCTCTTGAGCTCCAGAAAAAAAATATATATATACAATGCTCATGTACAATTTCTACATGATCAACGCTAAATCTATCATTTTCTTTCCAAACGTTCTATTTTTATATTCATTCTTTCAAAAAAAAAACATATTTTGAGCATTACTTTCATGGATTAGTCAGTCTTGAGGAGGTTGATGGATAACAAACAACCATGTGAAATAATAAATACTATGAAGAATAAAGCAGAAAACAAAAGCGGTGTTTTTTACATAAAGTGGTCAGTGAAGTCCTCTATGATAAAGGGCTATATAGGTGGAGACATGAAGGAACTATAGCAGCCAAACTTGTGAATATTCGGCTGAAGATCAGTCTTGAGACAGGAACTGGGTTAGATAGTTTAGAGAAAATCAAGGAGTCAAGTGCGCCTAGAGTTCAGTTA
Source organism: Cynopterus sphinx (assembly GCA_030015415.1). Lineage (NCBI taxonomy): Eukaryota > Metazoa > Chordata > Mammalia > Chiroptera > Pteropodidae > Cynopterus > Cynopterus sphinx. Next base: position 64,252,633 of record CM057387.1, on the reverse strand, counting down.
TTAAAGAAACAAGTCATGTTAGAATGTGAGGTCGGAAAGACATGTGGATCAGAACACATATAGCCTATACGCTGTTACAAAGGTCATCATTTTTGCACAATGTGATGTGTGAAGCCATTGAGGATTTTGAACAGAGAGGTCATATGATATTTTTTTGTAATGTAAAAAAAAGCCACGTGAAAGGACAGATCAAAGAAGAAATCAGTGTGGCAGAACAAAGATGTAGCAATGCAAAGGTGGCAAGAATTGACTCTGACAAAGGTGACATCATAAAGATGGTGACATGGCTTATTCTGGACTTTGAACTTTCTCACAAGAACACCAACTAGCAAATATTCTTAGGCAAGACATCATTGTGAAAATCTCAGAACCCTGGGATTGGGCTGAAGCATTCCCCTGGATCCCAGAGTTGGGAAAAGACCATCAGGGTAAAAGACGCTGCTGTTCACTTTGACCATATCACCCCTCCACAAGGCCAGCACACCCTGACACTGAGAGAGCCCCTGGGGTCAGGGGGTGGGTGTGAGTTTTTCTAGCATTGTGAGATGCCTCTTAGAAGGCTCACTCTGGCTGAGACTATGGGATGGGCTCAACCACTGGGGATCAGGTAGAAATGGAGAAAGGGGCCAGGGCTTACAGCAACTAGTGCTCAGGTCTTGGCAGACTACATTTTCTACTTGCAGCAATGCCTAGGAAGAGAGGGTGACCAGCAGCTCTGCCCCTCTTCAGTACCAAGGTGTTGGCCCTGTCTGGCTAGAAAAGTTAGTTGGATGTTCTGTCTCATTCAGCTCCCAAGCCAATGGGCACATTATATGGCCTTTCCAGGAAAACAAGTTCAAAGTTTCACACAGCTGCTGAGTATAACCTTTAACCTCACCCCACTGAAAAGCAAGGTTACAAATACCCAATTTTCACAGAGGATATTCTATAGCCTGCCTGGGCAAAGAAGCAAACTGCAGCCCAGCTCAACAACTAAACATAGTCTACAGTTTTGTCCATGAGAGTCTGGACTGTAACACATCTTCAGGTTCATCAGGGCAGGGAAACAAACTTGCAGCCTGGCCCAGCAGCTAAGTGTAGTCTCCATTCCTGTATGACCATCAGACATAAAAACATTTGTATCACCCCAGATAGTTTGTCATGCTTCCTTCCAGTCAATATTCACTTCCACTGCTAATCATTCTTCTGACTTCTCTGAACCTACTCTTAAAATTTATATAAATGGAGATTTGGGGATATATTTTAATTTGAGCTATAGGATACACTGATAAATTTAATCTGAGTATAAAAAAGCAAGAGAAGCTAAGGCTGACAAGTTGTTGACCAATGTTACCAGAGTAATGAAGTTGCCATTTAATAAGATGAGCAAGAAGCCAATCTTTTTCTGTGTGGAAGATGCTGGTAGGAAGAGGATAATTAACATGCTTTCACTTTTGATTAATTAAATCTTTGGTTTCTATTCAATATCCACGTAGATATACCTACCAGGTAGTTGGATATAAAACTGTAGTTCAGCATTCAGTCAGAACTTAAAAATAAATTTGGGAGTTAATAACATATGAATGTTATTTAAACATAAAGATTAGATGAAATCACCTAGGAAGTGACCCCTCAAAAAGGAGATCAGAGAACTCCAGTGATTAAGGATCAAGAATATTAAGAAACAGCAGCAAAGGAAAAATAGGCTGGTAAGACAAAATGATAAACATGAGTATGAAAGGGTTCTGTATACAAAGTAAAGAAAGTGTTTCAAGAAAGAGGGAGTTACCAGCTATGTTAAAATTCTTTGATAGTGTGAGCAAAGGTGAGAACTGAGAGATTGCCACTGGGTTTCACACCGTGGAACATATCTGTTGTCTTGAGAATAACAATGTTAATGGAATGGTAAGAAATAAAAAGTGAATAGAATTCAGTAAGAGAATGGGTTGAAAGAAAGGCTATTTTCTGATTGGGGAGAAAATGGAGGTTTGAGGAGAAAGGATAAATATTGAGTTATCTAGAATGGAGCTATATTAATTCATTTTAAAATTGTACCCTGAGAGCATGCATGTGGCTATTTGGATTAGGAATTCCAGTGATATAGACAGAAGGAAGGTTTCAGGCTTCTAAAGTATTTCTTTTTATCTTTAGGCACTCTACACTGTGGAAAAGAATACACCAGAGGAGAGAAGAGAGAGGAGAGCTGGAGCTATGGGCTGATTATAAGAACAATACTGACTGTTACTACTTTCTCTGAGTTTTCTTCATCACTCATCATTTTTAATCCATACCTGCTCTCTTTGGCTGCAGTCTTAGTGCCCCTCAATTTATTTTCTATGGTCAGGCTGCAATCTTTGTAGAATTCAAGTCTTATTTTGTTGAACTTGTGTAAATTCCTCCTAGGCTTCCATTAGAGACCAGGTTCAGTCTCCTTAGATTAGCATACAAGACCTTTCATGGTCCAGTTCTCTCTTGCCTCACAAAGGCTTCTCTCATAGTTGCCCCTGAAACAATGAACAGTTCCTCAAAAGCACTATCACCTCACATGTCACTGCGCGTGCTCTTCCTACTTCCTGGTATCTTGTTATCAATTTGATTCTCTGCTCCTCATCTACAATCAATTATGTGTCCCTTTCATCCCCAGAGATGCCTGCCTTGACTTTACCAATTTAAATTCAGTGCATTTTCTATTGCTTGCTTTTATCCAAATATATTTTAATTTCATTTTTTACATATTTGTCTTTTCTATTAGATTATGAGCTCCTGAAGGTCAATGGTTATCTTTCTGTCAGATCATTTCTATTAAGTAATGATGCTCAAAGAAATCCAAGTCCCATAGAAATTGTAGTATACAAAGAAAATAACAAGAATATTATACTACTGCAATAATTCACTATGCCATTGATTTGAGTAAATCTTAGCAACTGTTTTAATGGCCTAACCCATTTCCTAATTAAAAAAAAACAAAAAACAAAAACAAAAACAAAAAACTAGCTAGCCAAGAATTTAGACATATTACAATAAACTTAATTTAATCTGCTTTCTTTATAGATTTGTCTATTTTGGATATTTCCTATAAACAGAATCATATAATGTGCCTGGCTTCTTCCATTTAGCATATTGTTAAAGGTTTATTCATACTGTAGCAAATATTGTTACTTCATTCTTTTTTTATTTTTGTGGTTGAGTAATATTTTATTACATAGGCTTACCACATTTTCTTTATCCATTCTTTGGTAGACATTTGAGTTATTTCTAACTTTTGACCATTGTGAATAGTGCTACATGAATATTCATATACATTTTTTGTTTGAACTCTTGTTTCCATTCTTTTGCACATATATCTACCTAGATGTGGAATTGATGGGTCACATTATAATTCTATATTTAACTTATTGATGATCAACAATTTTTCACATCAGCAACCCCATTTTACATTTTTATCAGCAAAATCTTAGGGCTATAATACTACACATCATCACCAACACTTGTTAGCTTCTGATTTTTTTTTTTATGGTCATCATAGTGGATGTGAATTGTTATCTAATTTTGGTTTTGATTTGATTTCCCTGATGACTACGATGATAATGAGTATCCCTATGCATGCTTGTTGACTATTTTGATGTCTTCTTTTGAAAAAAATCTATTCAAACTTTTTTTTGCTATTGTAACTTTTAAAATTTGTGTTGCCTTTTTACTATTAAGCCTAAATGTTTTTTATAAATGCTAGATTCTAGATCTTCATCAGATGCATGATTTGCAAATAGTTTCTCCCATTATTTGGATTCCTTTTGCACACTCTTGCTCAAAGTTTCTTAATGATCAGAATAAGTTATAACTTGAAATATAATAGATGAATTTGCATCATTTATTTAATAAGCACCTATTACATATCAGGCACTGGGCTAGGTGCTAGAGAGAAAAATTACAATATAAATTAATTAGCTATAAAAGAGGTAAAATTCCATTTTATCTTAGAAATATTGATTGCTACTTTGTTTGCCTTTTACATATATTTACCCAGAAGCTAATCTTTGAAATTGCTGAGGACAGAGTGTCTGATTCAGCCATGTAGTCTCCAGCACTCTTCAGAGTGCCCCCGCTTTCCCCCAAGCAAACCATTGCTTGTAGAATGCCGGAATGAATGAACAAGTGAGTGAAGCTTATATTGAAGTGTGTTTTTTTAAAAAAATTCATTTGCCTCATTTTTACTGAACTATAATCACAACTTAAGCATAGCTCAAAATATTAGTCATTTCAGTACTTTGTACATTTGAGCATTTCATTGTTTCTGCATATTATTTTTAGATAATCTATTTCATATTTCCAAACTGATTAATTTCTTAACAATTATATTAAGGTCTTGATGTCAGTTTACCCATTTTAGACCTAGTTTTAGAGGTAGATGAGCTTCAGCTAACTTCTAGGGCTCTGTCAATTACAGACAGAAAGAGCCTGAGACAGTACTGTGTAAGTGCCAATAAAATTATTCTAGTATCGCAGATGTTTAGATTTATCTGTATCAAATTTGACTGTGAATACATGTCTCCAAGTATAATAATCTAGAGCAAAAGGATGAAAGCTGTTCTTAAAAGAAAAAAAGAAGACATTCTGAATCTTTACTGTAAATTATACACTATACAAAATCAGTCCAAATTGTTCAAACCCTTGGACACTCACAGTGTTATTATGCTCCCTACTCAGAGTACTCTATAATTATCCCAGTTAACAGCAGTTTGCAAGTGCTGATCTCCTAAGAAGAGATGCAAAGCTTACAGAACTAAAATCAGTACAGATGTGGGTCCCTGTTTTTGTTCTCTGACTGCATGTGAAAAACAACCTCTTAATTCCAGGCTTTTTTCATTTCCCTAGTTAAGATGTTAAGCTAGATGGATCAAGTGGTTGCTTGGTAAATAAGAATTTCAGAGTGAGCTGTAAGGCTAAGTGTTATATGTATCTCACAAGCAAAATTCACTTAATGGGAATGGACATGAATTTTTCTTATGTAATGAAGAAAATTTATTTATTCCATTGTATTCTTTTCCTTTCTCAGCATGGGAAAATTATTTTTGAAAAGATTTTGGCTTTTGTTGACACTTTATTGTAATTTGTTATAGTATCAGAAAATAATGAGGGAAAAACAAACCGATGGGAAAACCTATGAGAACAAGGCAAGTAAGTCTACAGCCGCATCTCTACTTCAGAAAAACAAAAAACAAAAAACAAAACCCTAAAAAGGTGCTTGATTTAAACAAATAAAAATAAAATGGACCACACTGATTTCAGTGGCACTGACATTGTCGTTTACCACCCTGCCTTAGCTTTTTTACTGATAGGAGAATTGGGGTATCAGAAAAGAAGTCACCGCAGAGTACATAAAACCTTTCCCCTGGTGCGGAAAACTCACTCATCTAGCAGCTCCTCTGGGCCTAACAAATCACATTTCGCTCTTAATTGTGTCAATTAACAGTGCCCTGAGTAAGCCACAGGGGCAAAACTGAGACGTCAGAGAAGGAGGCAAGTATGTGGCAATTCTCTTGACATAATGGAGACTAACCTAAATTATACACTTTATTATAATGACATTACTAACCTAAATATCATTGAGGCTGATTCATTCCTATCACAATCATGGGGGAATCCTACGAGTCAGCCTGAAAGAACTGGCTCTCATTTTCTATCATTTCATTTGACACATTCTGCTTTAAACATAATAGCAAGTTAAGAATGTATGGCATTTGTAATCCATCTCTAAAGGCTTGCACTTTGAAATCTAGCCTGGATCAATGTGACCAAAAATCATGGACATTGAAATATAGTTAAAAAGGTATTTTTAGGAATAACACTGTTCTTACGCTGAGCATATTTTTGAGTTAGTTACTCTGTGGTAACTGGAGCTAATAGGACAGTTCTCCACGGGCAAAATGAATCTGAGAGTTTGAAGCAGTGACCTAAATAATCCAGGCAAACTGCCCATTTTTGCCTGGAGTGTCAGGAAAATTGCTCTAATTCTCCTCTTCACTTTGATAGTGGAGGCCTAGTCAGTTTTTTTCAGTGTCCTATTAAGCTCTGATCTGCTCTTAGTCCATAGCACGAAGCTGAGTGTGTCAGTTGGTGCTCGTGCTCTGTAGTTCTGGCTTTGATTGCTATTAAACTGGATGGGACTGAAATAATAATTCTGCTGAACTCATGGGAGCCATACGGCCACACTATATAGTCCAATCACTCCTGTGTCACTTAAAATGATGCTGTGTGAATGCAATAACTGAACACTTCAATCCTGGTCATTCTTTGTTATCTCATCCATTCTACGGATAATTATTAAAAGTTTATTACACCTGATACAGTCTGCTCTAGCAGTATGTACATGGCTGTCGTGGAAATTGGTCATTTATTTTGGTCGCCTAGCCCCTGAACATTTTTTATGTGTCTGGGGAATTCCTCAAATTGTTTGCTCTCTGCTCCTCTCTGGAGAATTCATTAACTCACTTTTCTGGCCTCACGTTTTAGTTATGATACAAAAGAATTTTGGAAAAAGAAGGTAGTGAGAGGAGAAGAATGAAGCATTGTGTGGGTAGTGGCAGCTCTAAGTTCCAGAGGAACAGAAGGTCAAGAAGTACCTGCAAGTGGCCAACACTTACACTTGGCAGAAGCTGAAAGGTCTGTGTATAGAGAAGCAGCAGTGATATTTCTATTGAACTATGTATTTAGGGCATAGGTTTCAGCTGCACAGCCTCTATATATTTTCTCTGTAACCCAAAGAATCCATAAACCACCCAATATACTTTTCAAAACATTTTAAAAGAAAAAAAGGTGTCATGAATAAAATTATATATGGAGCCTTCCTTGAGCTGAGACTCAAAAGATGAGCAAGCTTTCCACCCATCCTAGTTTAACCAGGATTGCATGGACATACGACAGATTTGATTTTTGAATAAGGTCTGCTTAAAAACACAAATACATGGAAGAATTGATAGATCAATGTCAAATATCTAATTTCAATTATGAAGGGTAATGCTTTGAGCAATTCAGGGATTTAAAATTTAAAAATTGGGGGTTGGGTTCCCCTTATTAATACAATAGACAGGTCCTCAAACCCCACTGTTTTAATACAATAAAAATTTAATTTTCAATCACCTCAGAATCAAATTTTGATAAGGCCACTCCTTAGGGTAGTTCTCACTCTAGAGGGGACAGAGGCCACCTTATACAGAATATGTGGCCTGTAAAGCCACTCAGTATGGCAGAGAAAGATGAGAAGAAAGGGGCAGAATATCTCTTAACTGCTTGAGATCAGTGAGATTAGAAGTGACTTTCTGTCTACTATTTTGGCCAAATTTGTTTTCTTATTTCAAACTGAAATTCCAGAAAGATTTATAAATATGGAGAAGCAAAGAGATATTTGTAAGCCTCAAAAGCTGCTGCCCATCTATTCTTTGCTCACTCAATATTCAGTCACTCTCTTCCCACACATAAATCACACATGCACCCTTCCCCAAGGAAGGCAGCCCAAAGTCCTAATGATCTTCAGCTTCTAATTAAGGTTTTTTGACAACATACAAAAGGAAAGTTTTGGGAGAATATAAAATGTCATTAATTATGATGCATTGTAACATGAGTCTATCTTCTTTGCAACTATACTGGCCCAGGAATATGTCCTCACTTGGAATTGATTTTTGTGATAGAGAGAAGCAAGGGTGGGAAAGAGTATGTTTTTATTCAGTCATCATGTATACATATCTGTAGATGAATGCAGGGGGACCACACACAGGACATATAAAGAAATTTGATGTGGCACAGGATAGTTACTTCTTAGCATAGCAATTAATCACTCAGGACAGCCAAATTAACCTAGCTAGGGGATGTTAAGAATAAACTGGACTTAAAGAAAAAAAAAAAGAATAAAAGAAAAGCACAGAGGAAAAAAACTGGAAAGCTATGTGACTTCCTGGCATTGGATGAAATACTCTAATCAAAAGTAGTCCCTAAATAGAATGTTAGAAAGGCCTCTTTTCTTTCAGAGCCCTTTCCACCTCAACACTGGCTTAGAGTAAGGCAGTGCATGGCTAGGGAGCCGTTTTTCAATGAATACAGCATGAAACATAAGAGTAAATGTTCTAGAATTGATCAAAATATTAAGTCATTTTAACTATGGCATACGTTACTTTTCAAGTGTTTGGAAATTTGAAACAGCAAAACATCCAAATTTATTGTCGAGAAAAAAAAGTAGCCTTAAATATAATTATAGAGAAATAATATGTTTTTAATTTATACACATTTAACAGTATTTTAAGGAACTTGCTTGTTTTCCAAATACCAGTTGATTTCTAATCTATTAATGTTTATTTAATTACAAATGCAATCTAAATGAATACATTGTGTCAATTACAAAAAAGAATTTGACTCTTGAGAAGCTTACTCTGCCGTTTAAAATTAAAGTCCAAAATGTCTTTGGTAAAATGTACGCTCTGATAGAGCTGGACAAATATATAAGAATTTAATATGCATTTTCTAAATGTTAACTGATTGTCTGACTAACCTAGATGTCATCTAAATTAGTAGGATTATTCCTCTTTTCCCATTCTGTCACTCTGAATCTTATCCACTTGCCTATTTACCAGTGCATATGCATTATAGTAATTGGAGGTTCAATCTTATAAAATACTCATACTGTGTTATTCAAAGCCATTTTTTTCTGCTTTTATTTGTTCATTTGTTCATTTTAATATGTTTATTTTCATTTCAGAGAAAACATGTTTCTATGAAACTAATATGTCTTTAGGTTCTATTTTCAGATGAACTTAAATAAAGAATCAGGTTGTTTTTTCAAAAGAGTAATAATAATAGTTCAACCTGTGCCTGACATAAAATAATGGATATTCAAAGAACAACAACAAAAAAACATTGAAAAGGTAGATAAAATGTCATCAATTTTTAGCAACTATGTCTCTAGACTAGGGTTAATTTTGAAGAATAAGAGTAACAAAGTCATCATTCCCTGTTGAGCCAAAAGGTGGAATTGCTAGAATGGAAGTTTCTATTAATTTTTCTTTCTGGCTTAACAGGAGGGCAAACCCCTGGAGCAGTTCACGGTTGCCCTCTTCTCATCTCCAGGTGGCTGCCAGGCCATACAATTGATGTTCTTGCCTAACAGTACTGATTACACCAGAGCACCACCGACCTTTGTACTGCAGCCTGTGCAGCGACGTCTTGCCAACCCACCCGCTTCGTGCAGACTGGTGGATACTCAGCTGGGACCCCAGGAAGGAGCAGGATTCCTCCTCAGAAAAGCAGTGCAGGGGCTGTCCCTTTTCTCTAAGCCCCGAATGCTGCAGATCCATTCACCACGAGTGGCCTCTGTTGCACTTTTACCTGAGTGTTGTTTCTCACGGTGGGGAAGGCGAGTGGACGGGGATGCTGGGGAGCAGGCTCTGGTACTTGCCTGCTTTCCTGTTATCCTGTGAGAGACTCAATCCTCAAATACCGAGGACAGTTACCCATTCTCAACATGGGGAACATATTTCCTCCCCTTCCTGCGAGAGGCACACCGACCATCTGCAACAACCAGGTTGCCCTTTAGGAACAACTGCTGTTTGTATTTCCCAGCAGACTCCATGTGTTGTTAGAATCTGTGTTTATCTGAGTCTTAATTTTTAAAATGTCCTCTGAATAACTGATTATTCTATGATGACACTGAGTTTTTCGTTTTGTTTTCCCTCCATAACATTTACTTTAATTGTCACTTCCAAGAGTTTCTAAAATAGTTCTGATTTAATTTTTAACTATTGATAAATCCGAATAAATTATTTTTTCTAGAGGCTAGCTATATGTCTAAGATTTTGAGTTGTTTACCTGCAGAATAGGATTCATTGCTTATTTTTTAAAAAATGGGTCTATAGATGATTCATAATAATAATTTTTATTGTGTAAAAATCCTGATTTCTTTCACTTTTACATGAATTTTTGAGAATGTAATTAAAATATAATTTTAAATAAAATAGTTTTGTTTCTAATAAAGTCTTATAAGAAATTTATGCCAGTTGTTCTCTATCTCACAGTTCTGGTTAAGAAACCAAATAGGAAAAGAAAACACACGCACGTGCACACACACACACACACACACACAACAGGCTAATAAATTTTTCCAATATTTCCATTTAACGAGGCAATATTTAAGTTCTCCTGTAAACTTTCGTTTCTATATTTTTCCCCAGTAATGACTACCCTCCATTAACAATGGGATATAAACAAATAAAAAAATAGTCATATAACTGGGAATTTCTGGGTCTCAATCTAGAAAAGAGTAATCACTATGTAAAAAGTACTGAGAGATAACTTGAAATGGTTCAACTTAATTCTTATCTCCAAGATTATTTTTAATGATAATAGCTTTTATAGAACCAATGCCTTGCAAGACACTGAAATTAAATAATCCCAAATAATAATCATCCTTTAGGGTTTTTAGTTTTAAAATTGTAAAGCAAGAGAAAGATATTTTGTATTTAAAAATTACTTAGGAATAAAATTTCTTTTCATATAATTGATAAATGTTTTCACAATGTTTATGTCTTTTTACTACATTTGATTAATTCCTTTTTGAAGTATGTATCCTATTATGTAGTCTGTGAAAAATGTCAGAGAGCAAAAATTATTTCTTACATTAATATAGCACTAAATGGGAATATACAAGGGACTAGCTCTCGAGGAAAAGGCCAAGTAAGGGCTGGGTGCTCAGCCACAATTCCAAGCAAATTCATCCATCTGGAAATATAATATAGTTGATGCCCCTGTGTACCTAGTTTAATCGCGTGTCTTTCAAAATATCCCAATTTCTTCTTGCCATTTTCTAGATGGGGGTTTAGTGCATCTGTGGTACTTCTTTTGAAAATGCTGATAGGTTGTGATAATCCAAGTAGAATTAACATGAAATATTAAAACTACAGAATCTCAATGAGTCGTCATTTTTAAAAAATATCATTAACATCAGTTGCTGTAACAAAGGGATGCTTGAAAACGAGTAAAGGAAATGACTCTAGGATAAGAGATTTGACTAATGAGGGTGAATTATCAGGCAACATTTCCCCAGGACCTGTCCTTTTTTTTTGCTTAGTCACAAAGACTAGGGAAATACCTCCTGTACTAGCATCGTAGGGAAGTCCAGGATTCCATGCCATTTGAAATACATTGTATACACACACAGGTGCATACACATATATACATACACATAGGATCAGGGAATTGAAAGCTATTTAGTAAGTTTTCAAGAGATTTAAAAAATCTTTATAGAAATAACAATGAAAAGAGCCCCATATTGAGCTACGTAAAACTTGTATTCAAGTCCGGCATTGTCATTTGCTAGGTGTGTAACCTTAGTCATCCAATGGTTCAATAACTTCTTGATTTCCATTTCCTCATCAGTCAAATAAGGGATTTAGACTAATTTATTTGCATAGTCTCTTCAATTCTTAAAATCCAGTGAATCTGATAACATTTCCTGTTTAGGTCAGCCAGGTAAGTGTTCCTTATCTAAGAAAAGTTCTGCATAATTATGAGCAAATTTAAATCCACTGAAGATATACTTGAAGTCAAATATAAACCCTCTAACATTTTTATTTTTTTTAGTATTTTTATTTTTAAGTATTTTAATAATAATTAAGGTTTTTTTTTAGACTTTCATGGCAATTATTCATTTGTGAAATGTAATCCTCAATGTGGGTTTCAGCAAGACAATTTTGTTTAAGGATGAGGTAGTTGCAGAGAGACTAGCAATTGGTATTATCCAATATAGTTACCATTTGAAACTAACTACAAAAAGCATTAATAGCTACTGTTGCTTGTATGAACTAGGAAGCATGGAAAAAAGAAATCAAAAGGGAGGGTTTGAGAATCAGAGTGACACATTTTTGAAGTGTTTAATACAGATATTTTAAATGTCATTTCTATTAAAAATCTTATATAATTGGCAAACATCAGAACTAGTCCCTTTAGCATTTTGCTGAACTGAAATTTCTTTGACATCAAAGAGTAGAATTTTTTAAGTAGGTATGAAAATACTTATGCATACTTACATGGAATTAATCAAGCTGGGAAGTCTGGTATCTTTCCATCACCAACAAGAGCATCTGTAATTTCTTCCTCCAGTTCAAGAGTAGGAGTATATTTTTTCAGGTCCCTCATTTACACTCTTTGCCCAGGCATAGCTGATTCAGACCTATCCTTGGTCATGTTGGAGGAACTCTCTCTACTCTCATTTAGAATATGAGGTCCTTGACACATGGCTTTTTGAGACAGGCTCTCAGACTAGAAGAGACAGATTATTATCTCAATGCCTTGCTGTCACAGTCTCTCTGACTCCTTTATTCATGCTTGATGACAATTCAACTCTTTCAGAAAAGCTCTTAATTGATCTCCATTTTGGTTTTTTGATTCAAGTGATTGAAATTTGCCTGAAAAAGTAACATTCTGAAAATGAGATTAGAAACTCAGTGATATATGTTCTGCAAGCATTCTTAACCCTCTCAGCAAATTTGAAATGTTTCATGTGTATCTCTCCTCAGGATAAAATGCATGGGTTTAGCAATGTTGGCAAATCCATTTAGGCCTGTACTGAGACTTCCAAACTTTCTTCCTTTGGGTTCACTAATGTAGAGAAAATTCAATTTCTCCACAATACTATTAAATGATAACTCAGACAATTTTTTTCCTCCCTTTATTTAGATGATAGATACAAAAACCAGGTATCTAATTTTTTTCTTTTAGCTAAATGTTTAGTTCTGTGACAAAATGAAAATCTCTATAATTTAAAATTCTTTGACCTTTGATTATTTTAATATGTGCAGGCATCACAATGGTAGAGATAGTGATCACATTTTCTTGCATAAGTTTAACATTGCTTCAATAACTCTTAAATAGCATATCACTGCAGAAAATCTGTTGATCTTCACATAAACAGTGAGGAAGTGAGTATCTTCTCAAACATTTTCTTAGGGTATGTTTATATTTCTCAGAATATAAGCATTTTACTTTGATTACATTATAATGGCAAGAAATACTCAGTTTTATTTAATTTTATTTCTTAATATATTGATTCTCTTTCAAACACTTTTAAGAAGTTGCTCTCTAATTAAATATTTGATTAAGTTATAAAAACAATGAGGAATTGGAAACAATAAGTATATACAAAAATGTTTCTTAACAATGAGCTTAAAAACCACATAATCTATAAGCATCTAATTATAATCTTATTACTAGAGATTAAGTTTATAAAGCATGTCATATATATAGTCATTTAACATAACTTAGGGTAAATTGATACTTTTTAGGTAAGCAGTGATAGTTACTATTTGATATAGTAGCATCAAATTTCAGAGATAGAACCAGAAGAGAATTGTGAAGCAAAAGGTATTTTGTGGCTTCTAGATTATCCATTAATGTTATGCAAGAGTGAGTGTCTGGTGTTAGATTTTCTTCCAGTTGCCTATGTAGTTAGTTCCTCCTCAGCCTCTTTTAGAGACACATTGAGTTGTACCACCCTCTGGATGTTATGGAATTCTCCAAAATTAATTCATTTGTATGAGTTCGTTTTAAGAATATAAATCCAAAGTAACCTTTCTTCTCACAGAGAAATATGAACTTGAAGACACAGAAGGACATGGTCACAGAAGTGATAGGAACCTACAGGTGTTGAAAACTAGCACTAGCAGGAGGCCCAGGGAAACCAATGGCCATAGGAACATGGAGCAGACTAATCAGCAATGATAAGAAATCGTATCTTCTCATGAGGGAGATAGCCTAGTGAGAAAGTTTGTGATAAACAAAACAAAAAAATTATGCCCACGGAGGTGGACAATGTTTGAGGTTAGTCATTTATAGCCAGGAGACCTGATGCTGAAGGCCTCACTTCACCTAATTAGACTACATAAATCAACAGCAGATAATTGAATGAACAGTTTCAACTGCAAAGAAGAAAATGCAAATAAAATTCACCAAATGTAAATAAAAAGGTAAAACAAAAAAAGAGAATACCAAATTCAATAAAAACAATGACTTACACCTGAGGAAACAGTGGTTAGGAAAATAAGAACAAGATTTTTAAACATTAGGAAAATGTCTAATTTTCAACAAATAGACATTAACAAAGAAAGGATAACAAGTAGCACTGGACAAATTGGGTTACCATATTAAAAGCAATTCTCAATTTATACCTTGCATCACAGAATAATAATTATCTTAAAGCAGATCATAAAATCCAAAGCCACTAGAAAGACACTTGTAGAAAGACACAGAGGAGAAAACCATGTTATTTTGGGCTATGCAAAGATTTCTTAGGCAGAAACCAAAGGAAGTAAATTGTTCACTTTGACTTTGTCAAATATGTGAATGTCTGTTCTTTAAAAAGATAATTAATAGTCATAGAAAAGATGAATCGCAGATCTAGAAATCACACATTGAATAAAGACCTGGTATTTAGAATATGTACAGGATGCTCACAACTTAATGATAAGAAAGACAACCCAGTTATATAATGAACAAAAGATTTGAGCAATCACTTACTTAGAAAGGTCCGTGGATGCTAACTAAATAAGCTTATAAAAGATGCTCAACATCATTAGTCATTAGGAAAGTACAAACTATAACCACAGTGAGACACCAGTACATACCTATTAGAATAGCAAACAAAACAAAACAAACCGACATTGCCAAGAGCTAACAAAGGTGGAGAGCAACTAGAACTCTCATATATTGCTGATGAGAATATAAAATGGTAGGAACACTTTGGGAAACATTCCATGTTTCTTAGAAAGTTAAACACACACTTACCATATGACTCAATAATCCCAATCCTATGTATTGACCCAAGAGAAATTAAGATTTATGTTCACACCTGCACCTAATTATTAATAGTAGCTTTATTCAAACCAGCCAAACCAGAAACAATCCCAATGCCCCTCACCTGGGAACTGAATAAACAAACTGTGGTACATCCAGACAATGAACCGCTACTTAGCAATGAGAAGTGAAAGTCTCTGATACAATGGACAGATGTCAAGTGCATTATGCTAAGAGAAAGAAACCCTGAAGAGAGGCTACGCAGTTTATGATTTCATTGATAGAATTTTCTCACAAAGGCAAAACTATGAGTGGTTACCAGGTGACAGAAGTGAAGACAGGAGTTAGTTTTAAAGAGAACAGGAGAAATTTTTTGAAGTAATGAGTATCTTCATTGAGGCGATGAGTATTTAAACAACTGTGTGTTTGTCAAACTTGTAGAACTTCACACTAAAAAGAAACAATTTTACTGTATGTAAATTATATTTTAATAAAAACAAAAATAAATAAATAAACACAAATCTTAGGGAGATACAAAAGGAAATTACAAATTATATAACAAGCACATAAATAAATACAAATTAGTAAAATATGTAACTATAAAAATGGACCAGCAGTTCTCAGAGACCTTAGAATAAAAAAATCAGTATACAAACTGAATAGGAAAACGATAGTGGCAAAAAAAAGTAATGTCATGTGTAATTCAAATACCAGGTTATTGGGAGCTATACCGTATTTATACAAATGTATTCTTGACAACTAAATTACTCAGTAACTATTTTAAAAAAGGAAGGAAAAGGTTATATCAGTGCAGATTAAATTAAGTCAGATTAAGCTATTAAAACTGTGAAAGAAATTTAAATGTCACATAAAACAGTGAGTCATGTTAAACACTGAGTGAAGTTATGTGTGATATCCATGGTGTAAGGAAAAGATAGGGACTTGAAAAGTTTCATTGGCTGCTAACCTGGAACTGAGTGGTGCACTCATACTTCTCTATCGTCACCATGATCAGGATAAGGCTAACCGAACGGCATTCCATCTTTATTACCAGTTCCAAAACCAGGCCACATCAATAAGACGATGGCTCACACTTTGATTCTTGACAATTGTAAAGCAGTTCCTTAGTATCAGGATATCTGCTAAGGCTTCCCAAGAAAACCAAAGGCCTCCTTGACTCTGTTCCTCTTGAACAAAAGCACAAAAGCACAAAAGCCTCACCTCTGCCCCATTTTCTCCTTGAAAACCACACCCCATTGCATCATTCTACACCAGCATAAAATATATCTAGCATGCTAGTTTTAAGGAGTTCTGCAGATTATAAATTGTAGCTCTCTAGCTTTCTGTATATCTATCTGCACATCAAATGTTGAAAATAGATGCTGAACACAATCTGCTATCCTCATCAAAAACATCATCTACTTTGTTCTCTCTCTATATATATGTATACATACAGACACAGAGAAATACATGCATGCACACATATATATGCATAAACATATGCATGCTTAGGCTGTGTTTAAATAGAACATTTCTGTGCCTTTATAGAAACAGACCGGGTATCTGTTATGAAAGGAATATTTATTTTTAATACAAAATTTATTTGTATTGTTTATACACATGGGTACTTTTTACCATATGCAGGTATTCTATTGTCTTTAAAAGATTGGGTTTTGAAATAAATTCTTTGTGTTTTCATGCAGGGTATTGGGTCTCTATAATAATGTTGTGAAATGGATTTGGCAAATATCATTATTCCCATTTTTTGATTGAGGACCATGAGCTGCAAAATTAACTGGTATTCAAATTCTCAAGATTTGAAGCATGCCAAAATTTATTTAACAGTTTAACATTAATGGGACCAGATAGTCTTTCCTTAGGGTAATTTAGCAATATTTATTAAAATTAAAAATATTTATGCCCTAATATTTAGCACTTCTACTTCTTGGATTTTATTTTGCATAAACATTTCCACACCTGTAAGAAAGGAGACGTCTGTAAGAAAGTTTGTTGTAGTTTTCTTTGTTAAGTGACCAATGACAATACTCTTAATACACATCATGTGAAACTGGTTAAATAATAAAAAACTACATAGCCCTTGAAAATAATGAAGAAAGTAATGTATGAACAAGTGAAATATGTTCTAAGTATTAAGTGAAAAAAATCAAGTGGAAAAATAATGAATACATTTTTGATTCATATCATAAAGATGATAGTAATATTAATGGTAAATATATTAATACTCAGGAAAAGCACTGTAGTTTATGCATCAAATTAGAGTGGTCAATTTGTTTTCAAGTTATTTTATATAACATCTTTATTTAATTAAACTTCATGTAATTACAATTTGAAAGATAAAGTTATAAAAATAAGGTAACAGAAATACTAAATGATTAAAATAGATTATTTCTAAGATTTACTCCATATATAATGTTACATGAGTTTGACCTATGAGTCTCCCAAAGGCCCAAGAAGATTGATATACAGTTTGATGTCCCTGACCCTTAGGAAGTACTTTCTGTTGTAAGAGAATTTCTAGGTAATTGAATGGTAGATCTGAATTTAAATCAAAACTATATTTCTTCAGCAAGCCATGCAATATAGTGGAACCACATATAAAATGAGAGTAATACAAATACATAGAATGCTACCCAGAGAATTAGGTTAAGATTATTTACAGATTAATGAGATATTGTTAATGAGAAATATAAAATTTCTTAAGAGCTGTGACCATATCTCTTTAAAAATTTTCAAAAATTAGAGATGCATATATACCATGAGATATTCTATTGGGACACACCACCAGCCAGGTTGACCTCCAACTCCAAGGCTGAGACAATGAGGTCCACATGACAGAAGAGGAAGAAGAATTTGGAGCTACCTGGTGAAATCCAAATTCAGGGTGGAGAAGCACAGTATAATTCTTTTATTTGTCCTTTAGTCCAAGGCATATTAAAATTATTTTTATAGTTATCTGTTTTTAATTTATTAACTCAGGTTTTGGGTGTAGTTGGTATGTTGGTTGTAGCAGTTAAATTTTGTCTGGAATTATGTAAGCTAAAGGTATGTCATTCATTGACATATTGATGATCCTACATCAAGTTAACTGAATTTATCCCCTTAGAAACAAAATAACCCGATATTAATGTAATTCAAACTAACACAAAGCATTTTCTTATGGAATATTTAGAGATTGGACAGGCATGGTGCAATTTAGTTACTTTAATATTTAATAATATAAAATAGGATTTTGTTTCCTTATAATATTAATTCAATATATTTTTAACTTTTGTTCCTTTTTATAGTACAAGATATTTTGTATTTCTGAAAAGCCTAGTTGACAAAATGACATCTACATACCTAATACTCAGATCTATCAAATCCTAGTGTTTTGCAACAGATAAATTTAAGAAGCAAAATATTTTAGAAACATTTTAAGATCTCTATGTACCCAGTAAATATCTGATTCTTCCTTACTTACAGATAGTGACCATCTTAAATTCAGTGCTCATTCTTGTCATTTCTCCAAACTACTATTACATAAATAGGTATCTTCTTATAATATAGAGTATTAGCTGGCAAATATAACCAAGTATAAAAATACATATAAACTGTATGTATTCTTGTGCAGTTTGCTTTCTTTACTCAACATTGTATTTTTGACATTATTTGTATTCACACATGTAGTTCTTTTCTATCATTTTACTTTACTTAGCATTCTATTGTGTATATATACCAGAGATTTCAAAATTATCATTGAATACTTTAAATTATTTCAATGACTTATCCTTTTATAAGAAATTCTACTGTATGTATTTTTTATACATGTCTCTCTATTAATTTATATGTTTATATACATACATGTCTCTGATATATGTAAAAATACAGACTGATAGGAGAATCACTGACATTTTTCAACTGGGTGATTAAAGTAAGAGCTTATTCAC
The DNA here is from genome assembly GCA_030015415.1 of Cynopterus sphinx. NCBI lineage: Eukaryota > Metazoa > Chordata > Mammalia > Chiroptera > Pteropodidae > Cynopterus > Cynopterus sphinx. The sequence goes on along the minus strand of CM057387.1, from coordinate 64,233,878 downwards.
ATCTCTTACTTTACTCAATATTGCAATATTGCTCTCCAAAGAAGTTAAACTGATATATATTCCCTTTCTTTATATCTTAAAACATTTTATTTTTGCCATTATGATAAATGTTAAATTATGCTTTAGTGTTTTAATTAGCATCTTTGATTTCTAATGGATTTGAATTTATGTTTCTTATAGCCATTTGAGTTTCTTCATTTGGGTAGTTCTTATTCTTAATGATTTCTCATTTCCTGTTGGAATGACTGTTTATTATAAATTCGGAAAAGATAATAGTATAATGTGAAGGCTAATCTTCTATAGATTAAATAGTTGCAGATATATTCTTTTAAATGGTAGATTAGTTTTTTTTGTTTTTAAAAATGCAATAATTTTTTTTCACTTTTAATACATTCAACTGTATCTTTTTTTCCTCTTAGTTTTAAATTTTTGTCTTGTTTAACAGAACATTATTTCCGGCTATATCCATACAATTTTTTTTTTCTATTTTCTGATAAAAATTGAATGACTTGTTTTTCACACTTAAGTTTTAGCTTCATTTATAGTCCACTTTTTGTGTGTTGTGCAGTAGGGATTAAATTTTATTTGTTGCACCTATATGACCAATTGTCCTAGCAACATACATCTTTTCCATCTGCTTTCTAATTTTGCCTCTATTATATCAAGTTTTCACATGCGGGTATATTTTTTGCTCTATATTTTGTTTCACTTGTTGTTTTTCTCTCCCTGCACTGAATAATAAAAAAGTATGATTTGTTATTTATTAAGTCTACTCATCTTGTTATCTGATTCAGGCCAAAGATACATTAGGAAACAATTCTCAGGCTGAATTTATTTTTGCCATTTTAGAATAAGGGTTAAAGGGCAAATTTGAAAGTATTTGAGTTTACACTCTCATACATATTTGTTAGGAAGGAAGTATTTTTTTTTTGTATACTCAATTCTTTTCTTCTCAGAGAGGGAATCGGAAGAATAGAAAAAGAGAAGTGGGCTTGAGTCAGAATATTTTGGTCCTGTGTTTGGATATATCTTTTCATTTCTTTTGTTGTAAAAGGTACTATCTACATTATGGAATATTACCTCAAATGAGGTAATACTTATAATAAGTAAAGCATTATGCTGGTACTAGCTATTATGATTATCTTATAAATGCCTTTTTAGAAAGTAGAAATGAAAAATATCCTTAGTTATATACACAGAGATATCTATCTTCCTTTGTGTATATGGCACTAGATGGTGGCTGTAGTTCTAGTGTAGAAGTAGTTGTAATAATGACAGTACGAGTCTACAAATATAGTGGTAATAGAAATAGTAACATTTAGGAACAGTTTAGCTGCTAAGTCGTCTTTGACAATGTTCATAGTGATTAATTCTATGAGAATATTGTGAAATGGTGTAATTCCTTTAATTTCCTTCTCTGAACTAACCACTGATTTATCCTTATTATGATTCCTCATCTCTACATGTACGATTTCTGTTCCATAGCAAATATATTTTTGGGTTGACATTATTGGAACCCCTTCTCTACCCTGGTGTTCTACCCTTAGGAATGGTGATGCTCGATTTTAAGGAAAAAAATCTCTGGCTCCCTCTTTAATTTACCACTGTTAATGAATTAGGCTGAGAATCACTGACATTTTTCAACTAGGTGTGCAATTTAGTTTGACTAAGCAAGAAAAGATATAAGAAATGAGAGGTTCTCTTTTGAAATGTGTTCAATATTGTGTTCTTTATTACAATGTATGTGACATTTAGTAATGGAAAATAAGAACACCCCCCTCCCACATGAGCCATTTATATAAAGCAAAGAAAATGAAGCTATGTGAAAGTGCAATATAGCTTGGTATGTGTCATATGATTCTAATGCTGATTAAATAAAAAATGTTTACAGAGATACACAGGATGCTTTGATTATAATTGGAGAGAAAGGAGATATTCTATACCCTTTAGAATAAAAATAAATGTGATAGGAATCACCAACTTACTTGTCTATTTGTGTGGCTTTTGAGCCACATTCATTATACACATGCCCTCTCTCTCTCTCTCTCTCTCTCTCTCTCTCTCTCTCTCTCTCTCTCACACACAAATACATATGTACATTTGAATGTTAAGATAATAAAATTGGCATATTTATTAAACACACAAAATCAACAGTGGTCAAAGTTTTAATAGTTGTATACTTAGAATGTTCTTTGTCCAAAACACAATGAATGAATTTTTTTTGGTGGGGGAGCTGCATACTCAGGTACTCAAATGCTATAGTAACTCTCTCAGACCTTAGATTGGAACTCAGTGCACTCCTGGGTCAGAGACCTGGGTCAGTAAGCTTATTGATTCAGCGAATATTTGTGGAGGATCATCTCTGTGTTAGGTGTTGTGGTTTGCTCTGGGGATGTAGTGGTCTATAGAGAAACAAAGTCCTAGATTTCTTGGAACTTAAAGGTTGGAATAATAGGTATATATTTTAAAAATCCTTTTTTGCTTACTGATAAATACTATGAAGGTAAACTATGATGTATGATGAGAGACTGTGGCAGGGGAAGGAAGACCTCTATGGGAAAATGACATTTACATAAGAATAAGAATTGAAGGTTAAGGATTGGTTCTTCAAAAAAAAAAAAAAAAAGCAAGAAACTTAACTAGGAAGAGGAGAACTTTGCAAAGCTCTGAAATGGGGAAAGATATTGTTATGACAAAGAAACAAAATGAAAATTAATCTGGCTCATTGAGAAGAGTAGCAAGATATTAGGCTGAAGTGGTAGGTATGTGGGGTGCCAGGCTTGCTGAGATTTATTAAGGGTTTTGGATATTTCCCAAGCATAATATGAAATTACAGAATTGTTTTACATAAAGAAGAATCAAAATTAAAGTTAATTTTTATATGATTAGCTATTACTTCTTGAGTGCTTATTATATATTAGGCTTTGGGCTAAGAGTCTTAGCTATACTTAGTTCACATTCACAACAACCCAGAAATCAATCCTCAATGGGGAAAGGGAATCTGAGAAGTTATGCTATTTCAGCTAAAATCAGGTTGCCAGAAATTGGGCAGAGCTGAAATTAGAACTTAGGTCTCCATCTCTAAAGCTCATGCTCTTAAACATTTCATTAATTGACTTTCTAATGTACTTAATTAGGCCACTAGTATATATCTCAGGAGGTGGAAGAAATCAGACATTATCTACTTCTGTCTAGGAATTTTTTAGAGCAATGGCTAGTAATTGTTGCTTGAGCAATCTTCTTTGGTTGTATTTAAGGACTAAGCGACAGGATCCCTCCTGGATGAGTCACCTTCCAGCTATGCCCACCATTGGTTTAGTTATCATGAGAAAAAATGAAATGTTAATCTCCCTCCAGTTAGCATTTATTTGCGTAATGATCTGTAATTAAATGGCATTTCAAGGGCTAAACTGAAATGGAACTTTCCCAGCTGTTTTTCAGCTTGTTGACTTATTTTGGGCCATTTTTCACAGACACTATCTAACCTCTCTTCCCCGGATTTAAAAAATAATAGTAGTAATGATAACCGTAAAACTGCTCCTCAAGGCGTTTTTTCTTCTTTATCAACAACTTTTCTTTACATTATCCAATATTAATATGTCTGAGGGCACAACTACTTTTACATGTCAGAGATCTTATTCTAGATAATTCAATCACAATATATTAAATAAACTTAAATTACACTGATTTAGTAAATGTTTAAAATATTAACCCCTTTGGCTTGAGCCTTCTTTCATTTACAGAATTCTTTAATCAACTTTAATCTGCTTCTTTTCCCTCTACCTTTTTACTTTACCTCTTTCTCTTACACTGATCTCATCCTCTTCTAAATCCATGTCTACCTTCCTAAATTGACTTTACTCTCCTTTTGCATAGAAAGTGCAAAGAGAGCCCAATTCCTATTTTTTATTGAGGTTACATTGGTTAATAACAGTTTAAGGTATACAACATTATAATTCGATATCTGTATATACTATAGTGCGCTCACCACCAAAAGTCTAGTTTCCCTCTGTTACCATAATATAGTGCCACCTTTACCCAATTGTTACATTTTTAACAAAAACTTTTTCCTAAATGATTATTATATATATGTGTGTGTGTGTATACACACACACCTGCACATACACACATACACACACACACACACACACACACATATATATATATATATATATATATATATATATATATATCACCTAAATATAAATAATCTGTCAAGAGTTCAGGGTGTAAAATGACATTTGGATGAATCAATTTTTTCTTTATTTTATCCTTTCTCCACAATATTTTAAAAATTCAAATATTAACTCATACCAGGTTTACATCTCTACAGTGGATTATCTTTTTTATAAAATTAGTTTACATTTTATTTTCTCCCAAATTGACTAAGAAGGTTTTTTGCTACTGAGATTCACTTTCAAAGTGAAGAGGTGTTATGACTCATAACTTCCTCTCCTGGTCTGGAGAGTATTATTAAACACATCATCCAATCATAATTTAGTGTTCTTGCTTGAGGCAAATTCACTAGGCAGTTCTCAGTATTTTCAATTAAAAATATTGAACATCAACTTACAAAATATATCCTAACTTTATAATCTGTATAATGTATCTCTTTTGGAAAAAAATGTCCAGGTTTGTGTGATTTATTTAATAAATATAGATAATCATAAAAAGTGTTATTGTGTGGGGAAAGACAACATCTCTTGGTTGAAATGTAAAAGGGATTTCCACAAAACTGTTGTACTCTGCAATTTCAGACTGGATAAACAGAAAATAAAAAGAGAGGGGAGAAGAAGTATTTCTAAAATGGTGTTTTGACTCAGCTTAAAAACAGTGGAAATAATATCAGATTGGAAACTTAGACGTTAGTATTAGGTTCTTGGCTTAACCTAAGTTAAGGACAATTAACCTTCAATAAGGACAAGTAAACCTCAGACTTCAGTTTTCTCGTTTATAAAATAAGTTACATTTTACTTTGTCTTTGCCAAAGTTCTCTAAAATTCTCTTTATTAGTATAATTTAATAAGTCTATAAACTTCAGTGTTTTTTGACAACTAGAATTTCACTTGTGTCTGGCCTTATCTCTTTGATGTAGCTCTAAAAGTCAATTCACATATCAAGACAGTAGTATCTGGTGGAAGCATGGGACTTACTCTCCACATGATCCCGATTAAGATGTTAATTTGTGAACCTTAGTTTCCTCAACTGCAAAATATATGTACTAGTACTCTTTTGCTGTTGTGAAAATTACATAAAATGGTGCAATAGCATACTAATTGACAAAAAGCATGTTGTAACTATTACTCTTAACATCATTTTTGTTTTCATTTATCTCTGTCATCTACAATTGATGGTGTATTAACATAGCATGAAGATAATCCTGGGTCGTTGTTCTCCATTATATATATTGACTCCGAAATGAAATCTTTCCCTCTACAAAGATGGGTCTCTCGCTGACCACTGAATGTGCCTGTGCGGAGCCACTCACCTTGAGTCCTCTTTACTTTTTCCTGCCAATGCAAGTGCCACTCATCCTTTAAAGCTCATCTAAAATCCCACCTCTTCCCATGAAATCTGTCCATATTGTCAGCCCACATTGGTTGTTTTCTATGACTTCCTATACAAAACAATGTTATACCTAATGAAAGACACCTTGTGTTGTTATCAGTGAATGTAAGGAGAGAACTTGAGCTGTGGAGTTCACACACATAGTTCCTATCTAAGTTTTTTATAATTAGAAAATGATCTAAGTGATTTTGGAAGATTCTTTAACTTCTCTGATTCTATTTCCTAATTTTTTAAATGGAAACCATACTATATACTTTCAAGGAGTTTTCTGAATACTAAATGAAATAAACATGTCAGATACCTCATATATGTTGCAAGCTTAGTAAAAGTTTATTTTACTTTATTGCCTACTATAGTAATCTATAAGATATGTTTGATGAGCTGAATATATAGTAACATCTTATCTCCCAAAAAGAGAATATAAGTCATTTAAAATAGAAATGATTCTTTTTATTTTTTATTACTAATTATAACTTTCAAACACATCATAAGAATGAAGTAAATAACTGTACTGAAATACTGGTTAGGTGAACACAGTCTGCTGTTTGAATATAGAAAAAAGAAAACAGAGCAAAACCTGTGTGAATAAATGTACTTATGTCCCTAGTCATGTTTAAAAGGGTGTGAGAAGCTTGATAACAATGCTTATATAATATGAAAGAACAAAATAAGAGATTTTACAAAGCAAAAAGATAATAATAAGATAACAAATATAATAATTAAAATTAACACCAAGAAATTCATTATAATTATTAAGGATGAATTGCAAATTTTACTCCAAGCCTACTCAAAGCAATAGGTAGACTCCCTTACTTACGTTTCTGCCTAAAAGTTATCTATTGGTTCTGAAAGACTTCCCTGGGGTACCAGGAAAAAAAATCTTAACATTTCAAAATCAATGATTTTGCCCAGACCTACCTATGTGTAATGAACAACATCTATCATGTCCCTCTGGAGTTTATCTGTCTGCTCTACTATACAAGATTAGATCAGTCAGCAGCATTCATGTGTGCAAAGTTTCAATGAAAGTGGCTCTAGGGATTTACATCATTTTTTTGAAATAGCGTTTCTGAATGCTTACAGAGAAGAATCAAAGGGCTAAACTTGTGTGAAGATAGGCAGTTCTAGAGCCAACTTAACTTTCTGCCAGGATATAGTAGAGAAAAATCAGCAATGTTCAATCTTAACTGGTCTCATTGGCTATTTTTTGAAATAAGTTTTGATATAATGTCTATAAGTTCTGATATAATGTCATTTCCTCTATGAATACTTGTCTTAGACATTTTCCTCTATTATAGAAATTTTTCTCTGGAGATCTATAATTTGCTTTATTTTCCTTGTGCATTTTTTTCATCTTAAAAGTGAAGTGCTATTTTGTACATGTATTAACATACCTTTTTATTTTACATATAGTGTGTCAGGATGCTAAGATATTTAAAGCACAGTCTTGGTTAATTGAACTCTAGCTTACCCTGGTTATTATTATAATAATTTAATTTTAATAAAATGAGCAAGATCTCAAAATACAAAGCAATTTGGGGTGTTTATTTTTAAAAGCAACTTTTATGACATGCCCTGAGATCAGTATAAGTTCTGTTCATTTTGCTAAACTTTAAAATGTATAACCTTTTAATATTATAATGATCAACATCAGCCCACAATGACTCTTTAGTCATATTTCCCTTAGTTGTCAAAAAAAGATTAAATTAATTTTAGTGTCTTTACAGAAGCAAGAAAGTGGACTAACTCAGTAGTTCCCATGTGTGACAGGAAAGACATGTTTTGTGGTCAAGTATGTTTGGGACAAGATAGACATTATTTTATCTTTAGAAATTTTCATAGCTTAAATTCCTTGGTTAATCGGAGACTTCTTGTAACCAAAACCACACATTTCTCAAATATGCTGATTAAGTTTTCTGAGGTAGATTTCTGAGGTAGTTTTCCCTTTTAGTGGAAGCTTTTTAACTATAACTAGCCAAAGTGACTTCTGAGTGTTTCTAATATTTTCTTAGCATGGTTGGGAATACCAAAGACTGACATTTTTACAGAAAGATTCCTTGCATGGGAGATACTGCTATTCTTACTCTAACTTTCAGAATTGTGTGGGGTATGTCTTGGAAATAAGATTGACCAACTAGACACAAGAGATTTTACATGTGGAATTAAGAAACCTTAGAGAAGATAAATTCAAGTTAATCAGACTTAGTATACTTATAAGAGGGTTAGAATCAGAAGGTAGTGGTAATTTGAGATGATTGAGTCCAGAACTTTTCACTCATTTCTTCCAACGCAGCCTACAAGAACTCTTGCTTGAGTTTTAAAGACAGCTGCCTTTAATGAATGAAACAGACCGGGTGGCTTATAAAAAAAAGGTCTATTTCTTACAGGTCTGGAAACTGAAAGTCCAAGATCAGGGTGCCGGGTTGGTTGAGTGAGGGCCCTCTTCTGGTGAAAGACTTTTTGTTGTGTCCTCACATGGTAGAAGGGACTAGGAATTTCATTCATGAGGCCTCCTCACTTGACCTAATTCACCTTTCAAAGCTTTTACCTCCTAATAGTATCGCCTTTGACATTAAATTTTCAACATATGAATTTCAAGGGGAAACAAACATTTAGACCACAACAAATGCTAAAGCACTATAATATGAGTAAAATCCAAAGTACCTGTTTCATTAAATGTTTTCTATAACACTAAAATTTGTGGCCTTATAACAAGAACGGTTGATGGGTATTGTCTTCACTTGGGATTTTGGGGTCACATAATAAACCATGAAGAGACACAACAATTAAAGTATTGATTCAGAGGACTTACACATGCTCTAAAAAAGTAGTAAGGGTATGGCTTCAGGATAAAATTTCAAAACATCAATTAAATTTTCTTGTAATTTCTTTGTAGTTGGTTCTTTGAACCAGAAGGTAGTCACAAATAGAATCAAAATTATACAGAGACTTGAAGCTCATTATTCTAAGTGTCTTTATTGTTCTTTTTTCTTTCTCCTACTCCTTATATCTGAAGAACAAAACTGAGGAAGGTGATGAGTGGGGAGAGTTTTTATTGATCTGCTTACAACTGACTAGAGAAGTCTTCAGTGGATAGAGAATTCAAGTCATAAGTGAGTGGCAGAGGAATTCTGATTGATTCATTTATGTATTTATGCATTAAACAAATATATTGGCAACTACTCTTAACTGCATTCTTCTAAGCACTGGGGAAAATGTAACAGTGTACAAAGGCCTTAATTATAAATTTCATGTAATACTGCGAGGAAACAAACAATAATGATTAAATATACACATTTATATTATGTCAATTGATGATAGGTTTTGAAAAGGAAATACACAACAGGATGAGAATAGAAAACAAAGTCATTATCTATCTATCATCTATCTATATCTATTATCTATCTATCTATTATCATCCATTTGTTATAATTAAAGAAAAGACCTCTATCATAGTAAGTAAGAAAGTAAGCCATCCAGGTATCTGTAGCATCAAATATAGGAACATTAAGGTTTGTTCTCTGGGACTGAAAGGAATTCTGCATGGTTGAACCAATATAAGTAAGGAAAAAGCAAATGAAAAATGAGATTAAATTTATAATTAAGACCAGATTATGTAGGATCTTTCTGGCCATGGTAAAACTTTGGTTTCTACTCCAGATGAGATAGAAAACCACTGAAGATTTTATGCAGAAAAATAACATTTGCCTAATGTTGCTAGCAGTTCCAGGATTCACAATTATTTTTTAACCAAACTAGCCAGATTGAGCTAGAATTACTTTATCAAAAGTTCAAATTCTTGAGAAAGAATTCCGATTGTCATTCTCTTGGCTTTCTTCTCACAATTTCAAGATGGCTACCATAGCACCAAGCATCATATCACCATAACAAAGATCCAAACGCAGGAAAGAAGGGGGATTTTTTTTTTTCCAGCATTTTTCTTCTTTTGATTAGGAAAGAAAATCTTTCTGAAAGCATCTTCATACATATTCACTCAGGTCATATTGGTAAAAACCCAGCCATATGTCACTTTATACCCATAAATGACAAAAAGAAAACAGGATCCACATGACTGACTGAGATTAAATGTGTTCATTTCTTGAAGCTGGGCCACCTTTCCTGAACACAATGCTTTCCCAGACTCCAATACTTGAACAAAATTTGGATTCTATTCATAAGGAAAAGGTTTTGAGTAAGCAACCAGCAGTGTCTGTCACATATTTAAAGAGAGATCAGTATCTACTGAACAGATGAAGAAGAGAGAAGAATTATGTAGAGCTCCAATACATTCCATAAAAGGAGATGGTTGCAAACAAATGTTGACTATTACTTAAACTGTTTCTCTCTTCATTTTTCCCACATCCTGATTCTGTGGCTTCATATAGTCTTTCATGGTTATTAAGCATCTCAGAAATCTGCTGTTCCCAAAGTTGTTAGTCTTTCCCAAGTCATTTTATTTGCAAGGCTTTCTAAATATGGAAATGAAAAATGTTTGTTTATTTACTTAACTTTAGGCATTTTGTTTTTGGATCATCTTTTTGCTAATTCTAAGTTGGTCTAAAAATGATTCAAATTCAATGCATGCCTCCTATTTAGGAAGAGAATTATAAATATAAGGAAACCTATTTTAACAAGAGAGAAACATGCTCAACCTACAAACCAATGTAGAAAAAGGATGAAGTTTCTCTTTAAATGCCATGAATCATTATTTTCACTGTTGGGTCCCATTATAAATTTCTTGATATTCATGTGACCAGATTCCCCCATTTTGTACCTTTTCATTCCTTAGGGAAGCCTCCTTTTTCTACTCTTAATTTTATTTTGATTTCTTCTTTCTCCAATCTTTCAAAATGTTAGTAAAAATTTAATAAATCAAAATTGCTACAGATAAATGTAAAGTAAAGTTTAATTAGCTATCTTTCCCATGGGCATTTTAGTTGAATAGTAAGTCTTACATCAAAAGAACACTTCTCTAAACTGTAGAACTGCAAATGCCAGGAAGCCATGGAGGATGTGCTTGTACTGGCTGGAGGAGCTGAGCTGAAAGGATTGACCTCACAACATGGATTTTTTCCTTTAATATTGAGGCCAGTTTGATTGTGCCATTTGCTTTAGGATTGATTCATTCAGTCTCTTTCTGAGAAACTAAAAGACGAATATACTTTCATCTTTAAAAACACTGTGAGCTAATTAAGTCAGTTAACGATGCTAAAGTAGGACAGAATTATAAAATGGAAAAAATATTGGACTGAAAATCGAGAGAACAGTGTTTTAAGTCTAAATCTTCCTATGGTAAACTTTAAGACTTTGAGCTAATCTTTCAGCTTCTTTGCATTTCCTGTTTCAGTTGCAGGAGAAAAACAGAGTAATAACTTCAAATGCCCTTCTAATTTTCCTGATTCCTTACTTATACTAGTTTAGAAACCAGTACTCTGTTTTTAAAAAAGTAAGAAATGATATCAAAATGTGTAAGTTATTCTATGTTTCTGAGAAATTTGCAAACTGATTGAAGAGACACAATGAGAAAACAATGAAAAACCATGTGTATTCAAAAGCATAATATGAGACCAACAAAAACTACTATAATAGCACATTGTCAGAGAGTCAGCATAGTAGAAATAGAGATTAAGTGAGAAAGGATAGAGAAAAAAGATGAACAATGAAGCATGGACAGAAGGTGTGCCACCACAGAGGAGGCAAATGGGTATTCCACTGTGGTCAGATTAGGTGCAGACCTAAGAGAACAAGCTGAGGTGGAAGTTAGAAAAGGGAAAATTATAAGGTCTTATACCAGGGTGCAAAGGAGATAAATTAGAATGAATTTGGAAGAACTTGATTATAAATTTTCTCATAAATAACAGTACTATATGTTTTATCACCCCAACTAAGATACTCTTAAGAATAAAGAATTAATAATTACTCTGGAACATAAATATAAGTGGTACTATTTCAGGAAAACTGGGTCATATGTTCACTGCTAATAAGGATTATGCTGAAAATTGCGATTCATAAAAAAATTTTTTTTTTATATAAATGTAGAAACTAATAAATCATAGGTTGAAAGCACAAAGCTTTTGTTTAGGTAGTGAAGGTGGAGCCTGATTGGATATCATCTATTCTAAATTTTAGTTCTCTCTCAGTCAGAACCCTATAGACATAAACATATGACATGGCATTTGTTTTGTTGCAGATATTTTCTGTGTTGGATTGCTAATTATACGTAAGGGAGCAGAAGACCTCCCTCAGAAGAGAAATGTGATGTGGTGAGAATGATAAACTATTGAGCTAGACCTATGCATAGAGAAGAAAGATGAAAGAAATCAAAGACTGTAAACAATTCCAAAAATTGTCTTAGAATATAGATTGAAACTTCAAGATGATCTCTTAGCTCCAAAATATTTAACATTTATATGTACACTTCCTTCCTCCAACATCTCTGCATTTTACTCACAGTGGAAGATGTACAGCTATTCCCACTGCCACTGATGCCCACTGTGAGCACTTCTCCAGGTCATACTGCAGCTGACCTTTTCTACCCAGAACACTGCTCTGAAAGTTAGCCAATCTTATATGCAATAATTTGTTAGCACCTGAATGTGCAAGATGGGCATTGGAGATATGGTGTGCAAAATAATGGTTTTTGCCTTCACAGAGCTTTTATTTCTGGCAAGGAGGATATGAGATATTAAGTATGATTCTAAAGAAGAAAATGTTCAGACTTTTATGGCAGCATGTGATTAAGTGATCTTCCCTTAGCTAAGATATCACATAAACTAGCTCATGTATTATGCATTAATAGTTATACAAATACAATAAAAATAACTACCATTTATGGAAAAGCTATAATACATAAACCTATTCAAGAGCTTATACAAGAATCTTGAATCCTTATAAAACTCTGAGGTATAAGTGGTATTATCACCATCTTACAGATGAAAATGTGTGACTCTGAAAGGTAATGTAACTTCCACAATGTTACATGACTGCAGATTAGCAGAGTTGAGATTAAAAATTGTGTCTTTCTGGATACATAGCCCTCATGCTTTTCATTGTGCCATATTGAGTTTTTCTAAACCTCTGGCTCTTATGTATAAAATGAGGGTATGAAGATCTATCTCATGGACTTGCAGTGAGGATTCCATGCTATAATGTATATATTTTAAAAGCTTTGTGCAGTACCTTACACATTATTAGTTTAGACATCCTAAACCTCTTTGATATCTACATCTTAAAACCAAACTATTCTAGGTACATTTTCCTTCATAATTTCATAATTTTCCCATCTTTCAAATTATAGCTCTGATCAAGTTTCTACAACTTATCTCTTCTCTTCACTACCCATGGTTCTTATCCTAAATTCATAATAATAATAATGATAATCAGAAGAAGAACAAGTATAAGGAGGGGAAGGGAAGAGAAGAACAGTCTCAGAGATGACATTAATTATGCATGTACTGTGTTCTATATATTTTACCTAGTTTAATCTAAGCAATTAGATTAAAGTGCCTATTTGACAGGCACTTTATGCATATTTAGAGAGAAGAAAACCAGCACATAGGAGCTTCATGAGTTGACCAAGCTTCTATGGCAGGTAAATGTTGGAGTTAGAATTTTATCCAGTATGGTCTATTTGCATACTGCATTCTTCATAACCGTGTTTATCACTTCCGTTGTCATTAGACTGAGATACTTTAAGGAACAGTCTATGAGTTTAAAATGTACTTGCACATGCAGATGGTCCTCAATATTAGACAATTAAAATATATCGGGCAATGGAAGAATGAAGGAAAAACATCTCCCTGAAACACACTTACCTAAATAAGCCCTGGCATACAGTTTCAGAAGCCATTTTAAGAAGAAATAAAAGCTTTGGGAAATTTAAAGTTACATGGGTTGGTCAATAATGCAAAGAGTAGCTCAGAGCAGAAACAAAGATCCCTGCCAGAAAGGCATAAAAAGTATTTTTCATGTGTGAAAATAGAAACATAAAGGGGACCATCATGGTGGAAAATTTAGGTGACTTGATACAGGTTGGAGGGACTGTGTGGGGTGAGCAGAAAGGCAAAGATGGTTAATAGACATCAAGTTAAAAAAAAAAAAACATGAAGCTAGGCAACCACAGAAGAACTGGCCAGGACTGAGTGTGTAGAAAAAGAAAGTTTGTTTATTGTTTTGTTTTTAGAGTAATTTTTAAAAGAGAAAACCAGAAATTTATCACACTCTGAATGTGATAAATTCACACTGAATGCCCTGAGAGGGTGGGGAGTGTCCTCTGATCTGAACTTAGGAAAGTGCCTGGAAAGTTAGAGAAAAAGAAAAAAAAAATTTTATCCTCCATTACTGGAGAATTAAGGAGAGACCACCAAAAAAAAAATAACCAAATATATTTGTAAAATGTTATTACAATTGTCTATCCTATATCAAGTCAACTAACATAACATGTAATTAATTATATAATTTCCCTAGAATTTTTCATATTTTAATGAGGTCAGTGTGTCTCCTCCATGGCTTTAAGTTGCTGTGTGCCTGCTTCAGGCAAGTGTCCTTAGTCCCTGGACTCCAGAAATTTCTCAATCATTTTCTCTCCCTTTCATCTCTCCAGCCTGGTGTGGAGGTGATTTCCCACTATTGTTAATCTATAGTTATCTCACTGGCTCCCTGTTTCACTCTCAGCAACTCATATCATCTGTATAATTGATTCCCTACATTCAGTTTCCTCTGTTTTAACTATAGTGTCCTTAAAATGTTTCTTTGTTGTGAAAGGGGGTAGATGTATTCATTTTCGAAGGCTGCTGTAGTGAATTACAAAAACTGGGAGACTTAATACCACAGACATTTAATCACTAACAGAGAGAATATCACAAGTCTGAGATCAAGATGTCATTAGGGTTGGTGCCTTCTAGAGCCTCTGATGGAGAATGTGTTTCATGTTTCTTTTCTGGCTTCTGGTGGCTGTCAACAATCCTTGGCATTCTTTGGCTGATAGGTACATCATTTCGATCATGTCTCCATGTTCACATGGGCTTCTATTTTGTGTTTCTCTATCTCAACTCTCCCTCTTTTTTTGGGAAAATAGTCATTGAATTGAGGGCCTACCCTAAATCCAGCATGATTCTATCTGGATAATCTAACTTAATTATATCTGCAAAGACCCTACTTCCAAATAAGGTTACATTCACAGGTGCTGGGAGTTAGGACTTTAATATATACTTTTGGGGCCACTATTTAAACCCCTATGGGTTTCCCTGTTTTTCTGTCTAGGTCATAAGCAGCACAGTATGACCCATACCCTTATATTCTAAAGTGGCATTGTCCAGTAGAACTTTTTATGATCATGACAATATTTTCTGCTTACATTGCCCTATTTGATAGCCATCAGCCATATGTGGCTATTGAGTACTTGAAATGTGGTTAGTGTCACAAAGAAAAGAAATTTTAAAATTTATTTCTTCTCAATTAATTTAAATTTGAATAGTGGCATGTGTCTGGCAGCCATTGCACTGGGCCGAGCAGTTCTAAAGAGAAAAATGAACAGACACCAATAACATTTATTCAATGTAGTGAGCATTAAGAGAGTGGGCATTTGAGGGAAGGTGTTGTCAGTGATAGAGTAACAAAAGCAATGACATAAGAGTGGGGCTTCACCAGGCTGTAAATGAGCTTTCAATCGTCAAAGCAGCATGTGTGAAGGCACAGCATCTAGAGCACAGCATCCCTGGAAGGAGTGAGGCTGTAGAGGTGAACTGTGGATAATTGAATTTCCATGCTGGAGAATGCGAACTCTGCCCGTGGGTGTAAAACAGGTGAGTGAATGTTCATATTTATTTTTATTTATTTATTTGTTATTTTCCCTAGCATTATTGAAGTATAATTGAGAAACAAAAATTATATATGTTTACAATGAACAAGATGATGTTTTAGTATACATGTACATAGTGGAATGGTTACCACAATCAATTTAATTAACATATCCAACATTTCACATAGTTATCATTTTGTGTGTATATGTACATATATGTGTGTGTGTGTATATGAGAAAGAGAATGATATCTACTTTCTTAGCAAATTTCAAATATGCAACACAATACTATTAAGTATTTCATTTTGGACTGTCTCATTAAAAGGGCAAAATGAAAGAAAAAATTAAGAAAGGAAAATGTATCAGTTGTTCATCATTGTCTTCTGCTACATAGTGTGAGGGTCCAAACTACATATACTTGATCCGTGGTGTCTCAATCACAAAACCCCTACAAAATGTAAGTGCCCCTGAGGATCTAGCCCAAAACTGAAAGGCTGTCTAGAGGCTGACATACACAAAGGCAAAAGAAAAGTATGATGCTACACAACACATACTATCAGAATGTGGAGAGTAAGAAACATGAACTAAGGTATCTGGAAATTGTAAAGCAAGAAATGAAATTTGTAAACAATGCAAACTAAAATGGCCTGAAATGGGACATTTCCTGTCAGGCAACTGCAAAAAGTTCTACTCTGGAAATAAAAAACTTAGAAAAAATAGAGTGGCTTTAATACTGAGGCAAGGTGTAGCACAGGCAGGTAGGGGTTACATTGCAAGATCTGACCAAAGGTATCAATAATACTTCTAGAAAAATCTGCAACTTGACAATTATGCAAATTTATGCTCCAACTGCAGAGAGTGAAGACAATGAAACTGAAAACTTTTACTGAAATATCCAAAAAGAAGTTGATAATACACCAAAGAAGACATGCTGATAATTATAGGTGACTGGAATGTAAAAGTAGGAGATAAAGCAAAATTAAATGTTGCTCAAAAATTTGGACTGGGGGTAAGAAATAAAGCAGGAAATTAGCTCATGGATTTCTGTGAAGTCAAAACTTGTCCATCATAAACGCATGCTTTAAACAACCATCAGACAACTGTATACATGAATATCACCAGATGGCCAATATAGAAATAAAATAGACCATAAAATTAAATGCAGGAAATAAGAATGTATATTCTTTCTGCCCAAAAAGACCAGGAGCAGATTGTGGTACTCACCATGAACTCTGAGTATTAAACATTAAAGCTGAAGAAGAGCGTTAAAAAATCACAATGCCAAAATATAATATAAAAACAACCCTGAAGAATTTAAAGTTAACATAAAAAAAAAAAGATTTACATTGTTAAACTTAATTGATTGAGAAACAGAAGAACCGTGGACTGAAACTAAAACTATTATTATAGGAGAATGTGAAAAGACAATGCCAGAAGTATAAAGGAAAGAAAAATCATGATGGATTGTAGAAAAAAAACACACTAAAAATTATTAAAGACAGGGGAGAAGCAAAGTAAAAGGTGACAAAAGCAGGACTAGAATCCTCAACATGATTTTTCAATGACTATCTTGTAAAGATAAAGAGAAGTATTACAATATCAATATAAAGGGATAGGAGAGAGAGAGAGAGAGAGAGAGAGAGAGAGAGAGAGAGAGAGAGAGAGAGAAACACAAGATCTCTAGCAGAAGACTCAAGAAATAAAAGAGAAATTCAGACCTGTGTTAAGAACGCTGAGTGACCAACAGGGAAGCACATTATCTGACTTGGAGAAAATAATGGGAAGGTAGAAACAGTTTGCCGAAAAGACAAAAGTGACAGACACCTTTGAAGATTCCTATGAGGAAAAACCTGTGATTCTAGACAACAAATTGAAAACTGCCTTGAAAATATTGAAAAGAAATAAATAACCAGGGGTAGATGAGATACCAATAACATTATTTAAAGCCCCAGAGACTAGATCTATTAAAATTCTAACAAGAATATGTCAACAAATATGGGGAGAGAAAAATAGATGGCTTAGAAACATTCACTATGCATCCTAGTCTTCAAGAAAGGAGATATTCAGGAGTGCAGCAACTACAGGACCATTGTTCTAATTTCCCATGTAAGTAAAGTGATATTCCACGTAATGCTACAAAAGTTTCTGCCTTATGTGGAGCAAGAAAGACCAGGAGCAGATCGTGGTACTCACCACGAACTTAGTATTAAACTAACAGTTGGATTCAGAAAAGAAAGATGCAGAGATCTAATTGTGAATGTTCATTGGATGCTGGAGTACCTCAAATAATTTCAAAAGAAGGTTACTCTATGTTTTGCAGACTACAATAAAGCCTTTGACTGCATGGACCATAAAAAACTATGGGTTGCTATGAAAGAAGTGGACATGGTTCATTACCTGACTGTCTAATGTGTAACTGGTATTGTGCAGAGGAAGCCACTGTTGAGACAGAATATTAGGAGACAGAATGCTTTCCTATAGGTAAAGGCATCAGACAAAAGTGTATTTTATCTCCCTATTTGTTTCATTTGTACACAGAATATGTCATACAAAAAAATGGGCTAGATTTGGAGAAAAGTGAAAATTGGTGGAAGAAATATTAATAAATTAAGATATGAAAATAACACCATCTCTCTAGCAGAAAATAGCAACGTTTTGAAAAGACTTCTGATGAAAATGAAAGAAGAAAATGGCAAAGCAGGACTGTATTAGAACATCAAGAAGGCAAAAATCATGACTACAGAAGAAATAAACAACTTTAACATAGACGATAAATACATTGAAATTATTAAAGATTTTACATACTTTGGTTCAATCATCAATTTAAATGGAGACTGCAGCCAAGAAATCAAGAGAAGATTGAGCAATAAAAAAATTAGGAAAGATCATTATGTACAAATGCAAAAGTTGGACAGTCATACCCTGGGCTTCCAGGAAGATGAGCAAGTGGGTCCTAGGAAAAAATGAAGTCTGAAACATTGTTGGAAGCTGAAATGACAAAACTAAAGATGTTCTGCTTTGAGCACATCAGGAGAAGAAGGCAAGGCTATTTGGGGAAAAAAAACAACAATAATTTTGGGGAAAATAAAATGCAGAGGAAAATATAACATAGATTGACTTTATAAAAGAAGCCATAGTCATGTGTCTACAGGAGCTGAACAGGGCTGTTGAGGACAGGACACTGTGGACCTCCCTCATTTATAGAGCCCACTCAGCAGCACATAACACGCACACACTAACTATAGTCACCATGCTATATGTTAGATCTCCAGAACTTATTCTTGTCACATACAAACTTTCAACCCTTTGATTAACATCTCTCCATTCCTCCTATTCCCAGTCCTTGGCAACAACCATTCTACTTACTGATTTTATGAGTACAACTCTTTTAGATTCCACATAAATAAGATCATACTCATTTTTTAAAGGTAGCTTTACTTGGAAGTAGAACAGAAAATGAGTTGGAGAAAAGAGAACCTAGAACAAAGTTTTTTGTTCTAGTTCTTCACTAAGAATCTGTAAGGTATGTGCCAAGAACTATAGTTACTCAACTTTGAGAGAAAAGGAAACTGCTGAGTTTATGTGAGAGAATTCTGTACCTGTTTTGATTCTATATGTGCAAGCTGCTTATTTTCTAATTGCATTCTGTAAAGCATCACAGCCTTTTAAAAACACCTCTGCTAATTTCTTAGGCATACAATAAGTACAAAGGAATAAAAAGATCCCCTGTGATTGTTTACCTGCTACCCAGAATCACTTTTGAGAGATGGCAAATCTGTCCAGTTGTAGGTCCTTTGCATTTAGTGACAGCAGTGATACTTTTTGTAATTCTTGGCTAATGTACTAGCATTAGTGGTAATTTCTGCCTTTAGACAGGCTTTACTGTGAACTCTGACAGTTTTTACTCTGTAATTGTAGGGATCCTCATTAATCTAAAAGAATATTATGACATTGCAAACTTACAGGAGAGACAATTCATGACTGACACAATAAAGGCTTAAATTATGCTGCTTTTGATGATGAGAGATGCAGAACTGCATTTCTTTAAACTTTGGCAGAATTAGGATTTAGCAGCTGCAAGAAGATTTCTTGTATAATAAAAGTGGATGGCATTCAGACACAACTAATTCCAGGCCTGCCTTGAGGAAACCTTTAATTTTGGGAAGAGATTAAAATTTCAAAGCTGTTTTCTGGTGGCATTTTTATTGATAAACCTGTATTTAAAGCAGAGCTTTAAAAAATGCATGAGATGCACATAGCCAGAACATGCCACATTAGAAGCTGCTGCCTGGAGTTTGAAAGCTCATGGAATTTTACAGACTGCTCTCTCTGGACAGTCTCCAAGATGTGTTTTGACATATGTTAAATTTTTTACACTCAACTCTACTCAATGAAAAAGATTTGACTTGGGAGTGGTTAGGTTTTCCTTTGTTACTAAGTATGTAAAGACTGCTTTTTTTTAACTGTAAAAAAGAAAGATGCAGTTTTAAATTTAGACAAAATAAATTAAAAAGACCTCCCTTTAGGATCTTCCTTCTGTATAAGCTATCATCTATACAGTTTCCAGAGTTGACTTGCTATGTATACAGTCTTAAACATTTAGACTTGCTTTATTTTAAACAATGAGGGCACTAAAGGCAAGAAAAGTAGTGACTTTTTCAAGATCACTGATTCTTGATGGCAATGTAGGGCAATGTTTTTTCTTTTCTAGTCCAGCATTTTCTATCATCTATCTATCTATCTATCTATCTATCTATCTATCTATCTATTATTATCATTGTTATTATTTATTTATGACATTGTGCTAAAATAAATGAATAAATGTTTACTATCTACTCAGTGCCTATCAGTGTACTGAACATTAGAAATGGCTTTGACACCATGAAGTGTATAATTCTTTTTGGAAAACTAAACTAGAACTCACAAAGTTATGCTCAACATCTCTAATCATCAGGAAAATGCAGATCAAAACCACAATGAGCTATCACCTCACACCTGGTAGAATGATCATTATCAAAAAGACAAGAGATAACAAGGATTGGCAAGGATATGGGAAAAGGGTTGTTTGTGTGCTGTTGATGAAAGTGTAAATTGGTTCAGCCACTATAGAAAACAGTATAGAGATTCCTCCAAAAAATCAAAATAGACCTACTCTATGATGTATATGGAAAGGAAACGAAAGCAAGCTCTCCGAGAGATATTGCACTCCCACATTTATTGCAGTATTATTCACAATAGCGAAGATATCAGAACAACCTATGTTTGTAAGGAATAATGGATAAAGATGTGCTGTATATATACAGTGGACTATTATTCAGTCATAAGAAATAAAGAAATCCTGTCACTTGCCACAGCACAGTAGAAACTTTAGAACATTATGCTAAGTGAGGTAAGTCAGACAGAAAAAGACAAATACTGTGATGTTACTTATCTGTGGAATCTAAAAAAAGCCTCACTCCAAGAAAAAGAGAGGAGAATAGTGATTACCAGGGGCTGGGTTGAGGGGGTGGTATGGGAGATGTTTAAGGGTACAAACTTGTAACTAGTGGATAAATAATTTCTAGAGGTCTAATGCACAGCTTAGTGATTATAGTCAACAACACGGTTTTATAAACTTCATAGTTAAAAGACTAGATCTTAATTATTCTCACCACAAAAAGTACTGATAATTGAGTGATGTGATAGAGGTCAGCTAACTCTATGATGGTAGTATCCATCAACATAGTGTATACCTTAAATGTATACAACATTATAAGTCAATCATATCTCAAAATATGGTGGTAACAACAGCAACTCTTTACAGATATATAATCATAACGACAATTCTGCACTTCAGTTTACGGATGAGGAAATAACCACAAACATTAAATAATTGTTGAAAGGTGGTAAATTAGTACTGGGATTCAACTCTAGGCCACCTCACTGCAAAGCTCACTCAAACACTTAACCTGTGGTGACCTGACAGTCTATGTAATGTGGGATCTTGAAGTGGAAGATATCACTCTAAGCTGGAATTGGAGAAATGATGTAAGTGCACAGGACTTAAGCAGCCTTGAAGGTGGAAAAGATTTAGATAAGCAGAAGAGCAAAAGAGTTTATTCCAGGTTTGGAGAAGGGAATGATGCTATCTGAACAACATGATATCACAGGGTAAAAGGGAGTATAGAGGCTGATCCTGTGCCTCTGGGTAAAGCAAGTAAGTTAAGGCACAATATCTCAGTCATATAAGTAATGCATTGATAACTAGAAATGATGTTCTATCAGACACACCTATGCATATCTCTTTAGGAATGTTTGATTTTGTTAATCTCTCATTGCTTAACTCCAGTGGAATTTATTTTAAATTAAAGATATGTAGGGATTTCGGTAATTGTTAGTCAACTTCATCTCTCTTCCTGAGAAAGCATATGGAAATGAGGAGCTTGTGTCTCGAAATTTTGTGGCTGATATGACCTCACCATATGGACACATTTACTCAGAATGAAGTCTGAGTGTCAGAGGAGGGCTCTAATTGTCAGGGCTTTTCTAAGACTAGGTGCCCTTTTGCCATTCCAGAAACATTTTATTCTTTTGATTGAGGGTCCAAAATATTCTCCCTCACTGGTAAATAGGTTTTGTGTTAATAGCTCCTGATGCCTGTAAGGACCTATTAAATCAGTTTCCTTTAAACTCTGAATATTTCAAAACAATTCAAGTTGGGTATTCCACATCCACTCCAGAGAAGCATTCTCAGAGCAAAACTAATATCCTAACCAATACTCTCAAGTCAGCTCATTACAGGGACTTTTTTTCAAAAGTGATCAGTTCCATTGTTATTTTTTATTGTTTGCTCCTTGTCATGCGTCACACAATTTTTATCATTATTCTGAAAAATGAAGTACATGAGTTTTCGGGTGTTTTTAAGTTTTAAGAGTTCACTTTTTACTCTATATTCTGCATGCAGACACTTTTAAAATAAAATTTTAAAATAGTGCTTTGCTTTGACTTTTTATGACAACAACCTATGATCCTTTCTATGTAATAATATATAAAAACACAAAGAAAAATAATTTCGCCAATTTTCTAAAAGTAATCACTGGTAACACATGATTCTAGAAGTGCTTTGCTATCTAAATAGATAGGTGTAGAGATAAGTAGAAGTAACTTTATAAAAACAAACAATACTACACATTTTAAAAAATATTAGGTGATGTATATTAGGTTACTTGCATTTAACAGAAAAGAATGTTATAATAAAAGGCCTATAATCTGAAAATTCCAATAAATGTTTTTCCTTTTCTTTTTGCTCTAAGAGGTTACTTCTATAAAGTCTAAAAGTAAAATATAATTAAAAAATTAAAATTGAAGTCATAATAATAATTGAAGTCATATAAATAATAATAACTATATTAGTTAATTAGTAGAAATAAAAGACAAAAGATAGGTCATCAGCACTCTTTTAAATTACTTTGCTATTTGTATTTATGAAATTTACGTTCTGCTCTATAATCAATTTCTACATTCATTTAGTGTTTTTTCTGTGGTTAAAATAAGTAATGTTCCCTATCAGCATCTTAATTCCTATGACCTTTATTTTGGTTTAGCTATTGTTTGGATGAATTTTATCATCTTCTCCTTCTCAACTTTCTGCCATGGGCTCACATATGCTATAGTCCCTGAGATTTTTCTTGTTTGAGAAAATTTACATATTGCCTTTCTACAGCTAGAGTGTTTTCCACAGTGGCTGTACCAGTTTACATGCCCACCAGGAGTGTTCAAGTGTTCCCTTTTCTCCATGTACTCTCCAACACTGTTCTGACAGATGAGAGGCAATAGTTCATTGTGGTTTTGATTTGTATTTCCCTGATGATTAGTGATATTGAGAACCTTTTCATGTAACCATTGGCCATTTGTATGTCTTCTTTAGAAAATGTCTATTTAGAGCCACTGACTATTTTTTAATTGGGTTATTTGTTTCATTGCTATTGAGTTGTATAAGTTCCTGATATATTTTAGTTATCAACCCCTTTTTGAATATGTAGTTTTCCTCTTGTAATTGATTTTTAGTTTCATTCCATTGGATTGGGAGAGATGCTTGATATGACTTTAATCTTCTTAAATTTATTAAGATTTTTTATAGCTTAATCTATGATCTGTCTTGGGAAATTTTTCATGTGTACTTGAGAAGAATGTTTATTCTGCTGTTGTTAGATGGAATGCTCTATATGTCTGATAAGTCCTTTTGATCCACAGTATTACATAAGTCCACCATTTTCTCATTGATTTTCTGTTTGGGTCATCTATTCATTGTTGAAAGTAGAGTATTGAAGTTCCCTATTATTATTGTATTGCCTATTTTTCCTTTCAGATTTGTTAATATTTGCCTTATATATTTAGATGCTTCTATGTTGTATGCAGATATATGTACAATTTTATATTGCCTTGATGAATTGACCTTGTTTTTATTATTTAATTACTTTTCTTGTCTCTTAGAACAGTCTTTGTCTTTGCCATAAAAGCTGAGGCATGAGATATATGCATTAGCTCCATATAGGGAGATACTGGTGACTTGATTTTTTTTTTTTTTTTTATTGGGGTGGTCTGGAGAGAGAAGACATGAGAGTTGTTCACCAGTTTCCCAGTCCCTGGGGAAGATCACAGTCAGTCCCTAGATGCTTGCCTAATTAGAAGTGTGACCCTCAAGCAATAGCTTTAAAGTGTGCAGATAAATCTCTTTCAGTGAGAGGCTGGGAGGTGGGCAATTTTTCTTTCTCACTCTGTGCTGAGTCCTGGGGGATAGATGCTATATGTGCGCTTGCACACTCTTTATTAATTGATTCGAAATTGCTTCTTTGTTTCTTTTTATAGTCTTGTGGTCTCCTAAAAACAAGCCCTGTTGGCTTTCAGAGATAGGTGTTTTAGGATCTCATGTTGATGGGAGTCTTAAAAGTTGCGGTACTACATGTTGGTTTCAGGGAGAAGGAGAAGCTAAGTGTTAGAGATTCTTTCATGATTGTATGGGGCTGTGTTGGGGGTGAGATTTGAAACAAGAGTGTCTCTCATCCTTTCTACCTGTTTCGATGTGGGTATTTTCTCATTTATTTGATGTGTAGGAATTGCTCAGCTAGTTTCTGTATCTCTTGTCGAAGAATTGCCCCACGTGTAGCTGTACATTCAGTGCATCTGTGGGAGGAGAGAAACACAGGAGCCTCCTATGTTGCCATTCTGGTTGACCTGGAATATCTCATCATTATTCCTATTTATTTAAAAAAACATTGCTAAGAAGGACATTAAAAATGTAAACATCTTATTTTTTTAATATGGAAGTTGTTTTTTAATTACTTCCCCCTCTCAAAAATATGCATTATCTTTTCACTGTACTAAGTGAACATCTTCTCATATTGTCCACCCCCCCAAAAATTTTTATTTAATATCCATACAGGTTTTGTTCTATTTCAGAAATTTTCTATACCTAGGTTCTGCTATTATTTAAATATGTGGTCATTACCATTCTTTGAATGATTCTGAGCTGTTCAGTTTTTAGGTTTTAGTTAAATTGAGGAATATTTACAAAATTAGCTATCGTTTTGTGGCAAGCACTATGCAATTTAAATGTTTTAAAAATTCTTAGAAATACTAGTATGTCAGTTTTATTACTCTTTTTAAAGCAGAAAATTTGAGACTCAGAGAAGATAAGCCACATTTCTAAATTCTTTTGTTGGTAGGAGTTGAATGAAATTTAAAAGCAGGTCTATTTTTTCTCAAGAGTTCATATATTCCCTTTCCACTATATCGTGATGCATTATTCTAGAAAAAAATAACTGCACTTACGTAGAACACTTTAATAAAGAATTTAGATCTATCTACATTATTCTTTTATCTTAGGGGTTGTTTAATTTATTTAAACATTAAAAATAATAAAAAGCTATCCAGTAGCTTCTGAACTGGAATAACATCATAAAAAAGATATAAAAGGCAAACGCCTAAATTTGACCTCTGAGTCATGACATTCCTAAATATTATTTTAAAGCCTATTATCCTTAAGTGCACATTTATTTCCTCCTGTCAATACTTACTATAATTTTAAATTAAGCCAGTGGTATCTAGACTCTATTTTGTCTTATTTATTATGAATTTTATCTGTTAACTAGTCCTTTATCATGTCAGGGAAAATAGATGTATTTTAAGGAATGTAACTAGATATTATACTGTATTTGTTTTTGTTACCATAGCTACCTACTCAGGTTATTTATTTATTTGTTTGTTTAAATAGTCTATTTTTTTTTTGTTTTTAATTGCAGTAAAATACACACCACATGACATTTGTCATATTAACCTTATTTATTTATTCATTTATTTTTCAATTGCAATTAACCTTCAGTATTATTTTGTATTAGTTTCAGGTGTATAGCATAGTGCCTTATTAACCATTTTTAAAGTGTACAGTCCAGTAGTAACAAGTGTGTCCACATTTTTTTCATTACTATTTTGCCCTAGACTCTTATCATTTTATAAAACTGCAACTCTATACCTATTTAATGATAACTCCCCATTCCTCCTCTCTCCAGGCCCTGATCACCATCATTTTATTTTATTTTTTTCCATGAATGTGATTACTCTTGGTATATCATATGACTGGAATCACACAGCTTTTGTCCTTTTGTAACTGGCTAATTTTACTTAGCATAATGTCTTTAAGGTCCATCCATGTTATAGCATGTGTCAGAATTTCTTTCCTTTTTAAGGATAAGTAATATTCTATTGTATGTATATACCACACTTTCTTTATTTGTTTATCTATCCAGGGATACTTGGGTTGCTTCTAACTTTTGACAATTGCAAATAATATTCCTATAAACATAAGCGTACAAATATCTTTTCAATTCCCTGCCTGTTTTCAATTCTTTGGGGAATAAATCCAAAAGCAAAATATCAGATCACATAGCAGTTCTAATTTTAGTATTTTGTGGAACCACCAGACTTTTTCATAATTTTTCCATAACATAAATGTCTGCACTATTTTATATTTCTATCAGTAGTGTACAAGTGTTCTAGTTTCCTCACATCTTTACTAATGTTTGTTATTTTCTGATTGTTTTCTTAATAGTAGCTGTCCTAAAGCGGGTAAGATAGTTAATAGCCTATTTCTTTTGGGGGGGGGTCTTATTCTTACTTGTTATTATAATATGTTTTGCAATATGCTTTTATTTGTCACTCAGGTATTTGTACTGTTGAATCTAGTTGTGGCATTTTACAGAGTTCAAGGTTTAGAGATAGGGTGTGATGTAATAATACCAATTTGTAGTAAGTGCAGGCAGAACCAAAGAAAGATCCAGTTTATATAACTTTTAAGAATATATGTACTTCCATTACATTCAAGAACATCAAATATACTATAAAATTTGTAATAGAGAGACTATTAATTCTAGGAATAATAATTTTATCAACCTACAGATATCTTTATTTACAATTAGTATATTGATTAAATGAAAATATTACTGCTAAATTTTTTAAAAATATAATTTTGCTTTCAAAGATTATGTAAATTTATAAAAAAAGTTTTAAAAATTTCACAAAGCAATATAAGGGGAAGTAATTTCATCATTAAAATATAACTAATTTTGTTTTTGTTCATTTTAAATAACATGTTTATTCTCACATACATACACTCAGAATTATGATTTATATGCACTTTTATATGCTGCTTTGTTCACGTAATATTATGTCAAGAATGTTTTTTGTCTTATCCAACTTACTAAATATTGGTTGAAAATATCTTTTGCAGAACATCTGAGTGCTCTTTAATCAATACAGAATATATAGCCACTTCCCTATGATTTCAAAATTAGTTTTTAAATCTTTCTTTTATTAATAACAGCATAATGATTATTTTAATATTTATACCTGTGTTCCTACAAATAATTATATCTTAGAAGTCAAATTAATTGATCAATAGGTACAAATATTTCTAAACTATTGACTCATATTGCTTCATATTGACCTATCATAGAAACCTAACATTCTGGATTAATCTGATATTTATTAGATTCAGGTTAATAAATTTGAAAAAATATTACATAAATTATATTTCATATATCTTTTACTTCTCATCAAGAGGCTTCATAAATCTATTCATTATGTGACCCTAACTACTAAGTTAAAGATGCTTTAGTTTGTTTATCTGTAAAATAAAAGACAAAGAGAGGAAGAAGAGGAAAAGATGATATGTTTTCAAATATTTCAAATATATTGACATTTTTACTGAATAACATCAAATTAATAGATAAATGAAGCACTATTTGCAATTTTGTTATGTTATTACCAAAATCTAGGGATTTTTAAAAATTTTCTTACTTGCAAGAAGTGTGTTAAAAATTTTAAATAATTTTATTGCTTGTTTGATTTTAAATAAAGTTGATATACTTTAAAATAATATTTTACTAAGGCCACCTTACTCCAGAATCAAAATGGTATGATATATAGGGAATGATCTTTAAATAAAAAATAGAAATATTTTTTTCATTTGTTTTTATAGTATAAATACTAAACTCTGATTCTCTTATTTTTAAGAATCTAGAAAACATGATTTACTGCCATATTTTTTTAATAATTTTAAGACGTACCACTTTACATTTGTTATAATATGTCAGCTTATCCATCTTGATTTTGTCTTATATATACTTTTTTGTTTTTTAAGTATATTGCTCCATACAGTGGATCATTTTTAGACAAATCCAGCTTGAAGGGATGACAAATTACCTAAGAGAGAATTAGAAAAGCAACATTTGGAAAACTGGATCAAAAAATTTATACTAGCAAGAATATTTGACTTGATCACCTAGTAATATAGCTTAAGATAAAAAGCAAATTTAGTTGCACTCCAAAGAAGTAAATACCTGGTAACTGATGCCTATTGTTTAAAATATATTATGGAATGTACTTAATAAATATGTTAACATAAACATTTTTTTCAAACCCGATTCCTTTTTTATGTGAAGAATTTTTTCTTATTTTTCTCTAAAGGGGATTTTTAATCATGGAAATTATGTTTCAAGAAGATTTTAGCTCCCATTATAATACCGTTTTTCAATTCTTGTTTGCATTCTTCACATAATATAATGATGTTTCTCAACATTTTTCTCACTCTGCATTCTTTAAGAGGGAAATATTAGGGGACTATTGTTTTAAAGTAAAATGTACTACATATTAATAAGCAGAGCTTTGTTTGCTGTAGAGAGCTGTATGTTGTTCCACAGACACCTAATGATAGAAACAAAATTGAAAGAAAAAAAAAAAACTTAAGATAGAAAAATATTTGAATTTGACTACTAACTATAGATTTACTAGAAAAAAAAAATTGCATCTCTTTTGGGAGTCCTGGTCTGAAGAGTGTTCTGGAATTTTTAAGTTCAGTTTAGTTCAACAAATTGACTATGGATAGGAGACAATAAGATATAGATGTGTAAAATAGTCCTAACCTTAAGCTTCAGGTAAGGGTTCAGGATGGGGGTTAGGGGGAAGCAGTAAGGAATGTTTACTACACAACAGAAAAATCGCAATGACAGAGAAAAAGGGGATAATATAGACAAAAGGGTGAGTTAGGTAAGTTTCTCAAAAGAAATAAATGGCCAAGCATGTTCTGAAGTACATTTAAATTTAAAAACTTGCAAACTGATGGGTAGGAGTATGGGACATTTCAAATGAGGAATAGATAACAATAGAAAGGTATAAAATAAAAGATTTTTAAAAATCACAAATATTTTACCTTGTAGCATAACGTACAAAATACAAGTTAGTTGACATTTAGACTGGGGAAAATAGTTACAATGTTACCACCCAAAGCTCAGGGTGTTATGCTAAGCAGCTTGGACTTGCCCTTGAGACAATAAGGAGTCACTGAAAAAATGGTAAGTAAGAATATAATGAAGTTCCTATCTTGTGGCACTTGGAGAGAGACCTTTGACAAGGTTATGCAGTAATATTTAGATTGATAAGTTAAGGGATCATAAATTGGAAACAAAAAATATTTAAGAGATAAGGACTAATGCAACGATTATTGGTTATATATATAAGGAAGATTGGAAAGGCAACACTGTCTTTTAGATTTATGATTTGGTTGTTTGGATGTATAATGATGGTAACAACAAAAGTAGGGACTAGAAGATGAAGTTCAAGTTTGCAGGACATGGATCACAACTTGAATACTGAATTCTTGGCATTGAGGAATTCATTTACATTCATAAACAGTTATCTGATAGGTTTTTGTTAAACATACAAAAAATTGAAGCAGACATGATAGTGCTGTTCTATGTTTTCTTAGATTCTATATTTGTTTATGTGGCATCTATTAATTAATGGTAAGGCCAGACTGATGGCCATAACTATTTACATCTCCTGCCATCTAGAGCCTATACTCTAAACCTCTTCCTTACCTAACTCACAAGTCAAGCCAACATTTCACCTACTCTAAATCAATCCAGGGCCAGGTACCAGATAACTAGGGACAGACCTATACTTGAAGACCCATCAGTGTTATTTAAACTAGCCAATCCTGTTCTATTTACTCCCTGGATTACCTTAATAAAAGCTCTAATCTGGGTTTCCCTCTCACTCCTACTCCTCCCTATCAAAAATCTGGTTCTTTTCTATGCAGCCCTATATGACATGGCATGCCCCTTTCTCTTAGGACATGTAAATAACCAATTCTTCTTTCAAAGGCAGTATTCTTTATGTGTGTCACCTTACTGGTTAGAACAAGTCCTGATTAACTCTCAATTAAAATGAATTCGTAGTATAAATCTTGAAGTAAGCAGTCAGTGAGAAGGTAAAAATTGAAGACTAGTGACTAGCAGGCATCAGAGAATCAAGGAATAGAATTAGTGATAAAAAAAAAAAACTAGGAAAACTAGGCCTTGTAAGTATTATTTTCAAATAAAGATACTTGTTCAACACATCAGTTAAAATAAGGACTGAAAAACTGTTCACTGATTTGCAAAATAAAGTTATTACTGATGACTTTTAGCAAGTGTTTCGTAGGTATGGTAAAATCTAAAGTCAGATTAGAGATTATTTATGGATATCAGTTTTTTTTCTGTGAATCTTTTCTTTCTTCAGATAAAATTCATTAAAAAATTGTGATTTCTGATCTTTAAGAATATAACTCCAAACATATAATTTGTAATCTTTGTAATACTTAGGTAAGTGTACTTTATATATAATGTGCCTTCTCTCTATATTTAGAAACAGAATTTCTCAACTATAGTTGATTAGAGAAAGAAAATAAGTATGTGAACTAAATCATAGACATTAAAAAAGAGACTATTTTGAAAGAATTAAGTGCATGAGTAAATTATCACTAAATATGAAGTCAAATTCAGCAGTCTTATTGAAGTTGCACAAATTTATTTACAGATCTGGAAAAATTTTAGCAACATAATTATACTTCTTAATTTTAAAAGGGGAAAAGAAAATTTGAAAAAGTTAACTAGTCTAAGGACTCAGTACCCCAGGTGTTCTGGTTATTTGCATAGTACTTTCCCAATACTGCAGGGCACATGGCCTTCAAATCATTTTCCATTAATTCTTTTATCTAGTTTGCTCCCCTTCATGAAAAGTGCCTGTAATTATATGATATGATAGATTAGTTCTTGCTTAATAGTCTATTCAGCAACAGATTCTTCCTTTCTTTAAGACAAAAAACAGTCTTTTTTTTTTCTTTTACCATGGCATTGTTCTGTTTTATCTGGTTGTGGTTAGAGCAATGTGGACAATGAGGTGATGACATACATCTTTATAATTTTTTAGAATAGTAGTGATAATGGAGAGATGGTTGGAAATTTAAGTGTTAAGAATAGACAACATTGACCTCAGAGTTTGCAGAAATACACTGACAGACAAAAAAGAATAATAGGTCTTGACCTAAATGTTATAAGTTACATAAGGCAGAAACTGTTAATGCTATTTATTTCAGAGACTACAGTTTTAATTCTACCTAACAAAAAATCTATAATAATTATTGCAAATTGTCCATTTTGTGATAAGGAAATACTGGCTTTGTCTTTTTCCTTCCTTTCTTGAAGACCTGTCCCCATTCCAACATTTTTTTTTTCATTTCTATGTTTCTTTCCTATTTTCTTCTGCATAGTGGAAATAAATAGCTACTGATTACAGTTACCCCGAACAGTCTGAGCAGCAGAGTTAAACCAGGCTCAGAGAAAAGAGATTGTCAAATGGAAACAAATTACTTCTAGGCTTGATTTTAATCAGAGAATTGTTTCCTGAATTCTTGTAATGAGGACCACAACGAGGTGGAACAGTGCTGTGGAATGAATGTGTTTCCTCATCAGGCATAAAGGGGAGAGCAAGAGAGAGCGAGAGAGAGTGAGAGAGAAGTGAAACCGCACCACCTAGCATTACTGATTTTATTTTGTGTGTTTTTAAGTCAACTGTAAATTGCATTATTTTCATCTATATTTTTTGTGTGTTCATTTTTTTAAACTTTTTATTTTGAACTAAATTGAGACTTATGAGAAAGTTGCAAAAATGGTACAGTTTTCCTCAATCAGCTTTTTCTTCACTAATGCTAACATCTTATTTAACCATAGGACAATTATCAGAACCAGGAAATTAACATGCTATAATACTATTACTAGCCTAACTTCAGTATTTAAATCTCACCAATTTTTCTTCTGTTTTTTTTTTTTTTTTTTCTGTTCCAGTATTTCATCCAGGCTTTTACCTAGTGATTAGTTATTATTTCTTCCTAGTCTCCTGCAGTCCACAAGACTTCCTCAGTTTTCTCTTGTCATTCATGACCTCGATATTTTAATGATTACTGATCAGTTATTTTTCAAATATTCCTTAATATGGGATTAAGATAATTAAAACTAATTAAAATATTTTCTCATGCATTATGGAAATATGCATTATTAAATACAAATGGTAGAAACTGTGTTATTTAATTTTGGTATCTTCCCCTTTAAGACATTTATATTTTGAAACCACTTCTCTGCAGTTCTTGCTCCACTAGGACGTATCACATTTTTTCCCTTGAGATCACCCTAGTTTATACTCTCTATCTATGCTGTTGGCCATAGAGAGAGCAGAGATAGGGTGGGAACTTTTGGAACTATGGCACTTGTCTTTGTGTTTCTCTTTTCACATGCGTTATTTTGCTATTTTGACTTTTCTGAATTTTGGCTTTGAATTTTTGCTGATGTGAAATTATTTCATATTGTTGGAGAGAAGATTTGAAGAGGTTGTTTATTATACATTTGAAGTTTCCTGCAGTTTTTTGTAATCTTTCATTGTTTTTAAGTGACATACAAACAAACAACTTCAAAATATATTAAGAATTGTACACCTGAGACATATAAAGTTAATTGAAAACTGTGGTTGAAATTCTAGGCAGAGCAGGAATAGTCATCCCTATAACAGGAAGACAAGACATGATGATTTGCTTGATTTTCTCATTAGGTCATGTGTTTTGAAATTGAACATATCTCTGAATTTCTAGGTGCATTATCCTGAACAAGTTTACTCTTTCCTAAGTGTCATAGTCTTCCTCTGTGGAATCTCCAGGTTGGGAGAAATAATGGGATAATGTGTTAAAAGTATCTAACAAGAGTGTCTGGCATAGTGGGTATTCAAAAATGTTCTTTAACTTATCATTTTCTTCTTCCTCCCTGCAATTTTTGTTTCTATAGTGCTTGGTTAAGAGTATTTCTTCTTTCTCACATTTCTGTTTTGTAAGTATGGTCTTCCTAATTTTGACAGATTTCTCATTATTCTCCTACTCTGCCAAATATTAAGGCACCTATCATCTTACCACATTCTGAGATCTATAATTATCAATGCACAGAATCAATCTTAGTTCTCATTGTAAGGTTTCTGCTGCATAAAGGTTGCTTACAGATATCCAATCACCAGCTCAAATTATTAAAATGACTCTAGTTAGGCTTAGTTGAGATTTGTGATATTTAAAATCTTTTCATTTTCTCTTGTCATTTGAATGCTTCATTACTGAACTAAAAAAGAAGTCCAGAAACTTACTTTATTGCAATTCGCACTATTTCAGCTCTAGCTAAACTTATACCCTTTCTTAGACAAATCATGATTTTTCTAGTTTTCCTTTAAACTCTATTCTGTTTTAGTCAACTCAATTCTGCTGAGTGCAACTCAAGTCAAAGTCAATTCAGTTAAATGTCGGACATTTCAGTTCCCACTTACAGAGGACATGCTAGAGACTGGATATTGTGCTTGTCACTGAGGAAATAAAGTTTCTAAAGGAGTTATCAGTCTATTAGATTAGGGCACCCCAAGCCCCAGGCTGTGGTCCAATACCAGTCCGTGGCCTATTAAGAGCCCGAGCAGCAGGCAAGCAAGCGGAGCTTCATCTGTATTTGCAGCTGCTCCCCAGCACTAGCATCACTGCCTCAGCTCCACCTCAGATCATCAGGCATTAGATTCTCATAGGAGCACTGGTCCCTGGTGACAAAAGGTTGGGAACCACTGTATTAGACAACCAACAAAAACACAAGGTAATATTGTCAAATTCGTGAGACAGATGTGGTACAGTGAGATCACAGAGGAAGAGTGGTGAATTCGACCTGAGTTTATAAACAGGGTCAGAGAGGGAGTGATATTAGAGATGGTTCTTATAAAATGAGTAGGACTTTACCAAAAATAAAATACCATGGCAATAGGCATTCTGATAAGGTCATGATATAGAAATGACCTCAGGTTATAGTTAGTTCTTCTTAAATACTGTATAGATTTTTCTGGAAGACTTCAGAGGCTATCACAAAACATTACCTAAAGGGAATGAGAGGAAAAAGAGTTTGAAGCCTGAACATAGTTGACATAAGTCAACTATTCTACATTTTTTAGAAAACCCACTGAATCTTAAGTTTTAAAGATCCAGCGGATCTTACTCTAATGAAAGAGTTCCCTTTCTCTAAAACCTCAGTTATGTAATATATTCATACTTTATTTTTTCTTTATCACTCTTACAATTTCTCTTCATATCTGAGAACTTGTCCAATTTTTCTTTCTTTTATTGCTTAACTTGTGTTATGCTCTTCATTCTAATCAGTTTGCCTTCCCCATTGTCCATCAATGATTTACTTACTTCATATATATGAGCACTTTCAATTATGTAGACTAATTGGATTGAGAAAACATTGTTGGTATTAAAGAAGGATATGAATGAGATGGGTTATTATGGAAATTCTGACCTAGAGCAGCTTAGAAAGCTCAGCATTCTCCATCATTGGTAATAAACCTCCCTCATCCCTATTTCTTTTTTCTTCCCCTTGGTCTCTTATAAAAAAAAAAGTCATGACTCTGTGGAGTCTTTAGAGGAAAAATAACTAGATTCCATCATATTATTTTCTGGCTAGATGGGAAGGCAAAGGGTGACCTAGAAGCTTCTGGCTGAAGATGAAAGAGTCCCTGCCAGTCTACTTTCCTAAATGACTGGATAGTTCTTCCCTATCCTAACCCACTGGACATTAAGTGACTGAGAAATAAAGTGTATTGTATTAAGGCATGAAGATTTAAAGACATATTTATCATAGCAATCAGCATTATAGAGCACCAGGAAGACTTGAAGGAGGGAAGAGAGTTAAAAAGTTAAGCCTGACACATTAGTGGGGAAAGAAATTTCCAGGAAGAGGGAAGAACCAATGCAGAGGCTTTAAAATGACACATAACAGGAATGTAGGAAACAGCAAGGAGGCAGATATGGCTGGATAGTGAGGGAGGAATGAAAGTAGTAAATGTAGTAGGAGAAGAGGTTAGAGAAATAAGGGGGAGAGTCATCTTACAGTATGAAGCATGCATTTTCTTTATTAATAATATTCTAACTCATTCTATAATCATCATTTTTAGGATAAACCCTTGGAGGTTATAACCATCTTCTTTAGAGCTGGCCTTTCAATACAAACCTAAAAGGGAAGAAAACTGCATAGTGCATTGGAAAATTGAACAGAAAATACGAAACATCCCTATCAACATTAACCACAATGTGTTTATAATTTTATCACTCATCTTCTCTGCTGTCATTTTTACTACCTTTTCTGACTGAACCATAATCCTCACATGACATTAAATCTTAGCCTTCTAGGATAATCAATTTTCTCATTTGAAATGAAAAAAAAATTTTCCCAGACTCTGTTGAAATATACATGGTTTTTTTTTTCATGGATGTAATGGCAAAGTTGGTACTTGAATGAATGCGTTCATAATTTCTTTTGCTATTTGCTAGAAGTAATAACTTGTATTGTCTGAAATGTAAACATTTTTGTCATTGACCTTATAAAATGGATAATACATTTAAAAATAACTTAAAGTATACTTGAGCATTGTCTTTCTAGTATTTTCTCCTTATATATAATTTTTCAAAGTTTGATCATTGTCAGATAAGTTGCTAGTTAGAAGAGGCTTAGTGGTGCTTTAATTATGGCTAGATGACAAAATTCTGTTTAACTTCTTACTTCTGAAAACTGCATGTCCCCTCTTTCTAGTCTTAAAGGGTCTTATAACGTCATTTGTAACTGTGGTGGAGAAACAATCATGACAACAAAAACTAAACAAATGAAAAAGCAAGCCAATTTTTCTAATTTTGAAAAGAGACAATGCTTAAGGTAAGGTCTTCCACAGGTGGTCTTTCAAACCAACAGCTTAAGCATACATTTAGAAACATTTACATTAGAAACAGGAGACTTCTGTGATACAGCAAGGAGAACATTTGGGCTTGCTTGCTGTTTGTCTCATCCTGCTATCCTGCTTACATCTCCAATAGCATTAGTTTGCCCATTTTGCGCTATGTGCAGAAAAATATTACATTTAGACTGAGTTTAAGAAATGGATTAATGTAAATAATACTGTATCCATAATCATTAGTGTTTATCACCATCCCCACATAGCCCAATTTTTTTTCCCTAAAATACTAGAAACAACAATATACAGAGGTATAGAGGGAAAGGAACAAATGTAAATAACATCTGTTCACCTGAATTCATAACTACAATGATAGTGATGGTGGCAACCACAATTTAAAATTCATTATTAGGTTCGATGTCATTGAATTTCATGAGAAATTGGCTAATCATTACAACAATATGAATAACTAAATAATAGTAATGAAATTTTACATTAAAATTATGATAACATGCAGATCTTTTCAAGTTTAACATTTAATTTACATTAGGTAGATCTTTGAGTCAAGTGACTCTAAAACCATGTTTTATACCATTGCACATTAGGTTGGCGCCTTGGTAGGGAACCCAAAATAGAGACTCCCCCTTTGTCAGTACTATATTTTGTGAGATACAAGGGATGTGAGGTTCACAGGACTGTGCATATTGCATCGACTATACCCCCTTGTTATCTCACTTATCCTTGAAACCGTTCCAAAATGCCAGTGTTACTCTTAAGAATAAGGACTCTGAAATTTAGAGTGAATAAATGACTTATAAATAATCACTCAGCCATTATGTGTGGACATCAGAACTTGAACCAAGATGTTTTTACTAAACCCTGGGCCCTTTCTATTGTATCCCGACAACTTGTCACACTGTGTTTTGTTCCATAGGCTATACTATAGCAAAGAACATGGAGAACCAGAGTTAGGTGCTAATTCCCAGCAGAGAATGGAAAGGTGGAGGCAAGTTGCTAGAGTGGAACTGGGAGGTGGTTTTCCAAATATGCTCCTACCAGTTTTCAGATCTTGAGAAGTATCTCCTCACCTCGCTCCCCACCACACCATCAAAATACTCCAGCCCATCTCAACCAGACTAATTTCTTATTCATCTCTTCTATATGGCATGCCTCCAGTAAAATTTATTTTTATTAAGGTCTCTGGCTAAACAAAAGTTTGTAAATGATGAGCGGAGGATTGAGGAGGAGGTTGAGTGTTTACTAAAAATTCCTGGGATTTTCCTGATTGGTCTTTTACTTTGCCGCTCTACCAATCCATGCTGCAACATGCTTTCTTATCTCTTCACT
Source organism: Cynopterus sphinx (assembly GCA_030015415.1). Lineage (NCBI taxonomy): Eukaryota > Metazoa > Chordata > Mammalia > Chiroptera > Pteropodidae > Cynopterus > Cynopterus sphinx. The sequence goes on along the minus strand of CM057387.1, from coordinate 64,196,524 downwards.
TCTTCCTCTAATTTCAAGGGAGGTGAGAAAATATGGGCATAACTTTCCAAAATGAGACCTTTAATCCAAAGATATTTAACTAGTTTTCAAAGGATATCTATTAAAGACTGCAAGCAATTTAATTCTGAGAAATTTATAAATATTTGGCTTAGATCATAAGAATGGTATTTCTGTACTTTTTAAACTATACCACAGCTTTGACACTATTATGAATAAGTTTTGAAAGCCTGATTTTCCAACATAATTTGTCTGTGTTCTGAAGAATGTCACTATCCAACGCAGTAATGAAGCAAATTATTACACAGTTGTAGTGGAGAGCTCTAGTCTATTAATATCCTACATTAATCACCTTGGGTTAAGTCAGAATCTGACTTTTTGTACTTTTTTTTTTCTAAATAATGCCAATGGTCACAGGATAAGGCACAAAATCTTTATGATTCCTCTGGTGTTGCTTGAGTGTTAGAAGGCATGGTATCTATTCTTCATTATCCGCCATGTCAGGTTTATGGACACCATTCTCTAGTTTATTTCATTCACAAGTGATGTAAGCCATTCTAATTTAACGTTATTGGAACTATCTTCTTTTTCCCTCCTCTGGCATCTCAATTCTTTCTAGTTCCTTGGTGCAAGCTTGACATACTTCATTTGATATTGATGGCAGCAATTTCTGTTAGAATGTTTTTCTACCCTCTTCTCAAAGCTAGCTCAAAGTCAAATGTAGGCTAAGAAGCAAAATGCATCTTAGCTAATAGTTAAGTCTTTTTTTAAATGACATTGCTTTCAAGGATACACCCTGGTGAGAATATTTAGAATTTTATGCTTTTCTTTTTCTAAAACTACATACTTCCTTTCTTAACTCATTTTTTCCTTTGAATGTATACATGGTGCCAGAAATTATATTTAAACTACTTGCTTATTGAAGTAGTTACTGCAATTTTCATACTTTTAATGTGAAGGCATTTTAGATATGGTGTATTTAAGGGTTTAAAAGCAGCAACAACACATTCTCCACATCTCTACTGCCAGTTTCTAATTCAAAATTTGAAAACCACCTTCCTTCTTATGTAGGAGGACAAAGAGGCAGGGTCACCTGCCAGTGCCTTGTACTTAAATTGAGGTGGGATGTCTTTTCCCTTTTTTCTTGAAGATAACTGCTATTTTCACCACAGAGAGAAAAAAATATTTTACTGTAGATTTCTGTAACAGAACGAAAAAAGAGTTCAGCAGCCTGTCTGAACTGAAAGGTCTAATTAGATTCTACTCTAATGTAAGATCTTGGCTTCAAGGTACTTAACCACTAAAAGAGAGGGCTTTAAAAGAGGAAGCTATAAAATGTTTAAATATAAGCATCTTAAGTATATAACCAGGAAATGAAAATACAATGCAGCGTATAAACTGGAAATTTTCTAATCCATTCTGAAAACTCCCTTCCGTGCTTGTTCTCATTCAACATCTATCCTGTTCTCATAAAGGAAATGGTGATAAAAGGAGGTGAGCTATGAAAGAAAAGATTCTAAAAAGATCTCCAAGTTTAAAATAGAAGCCAGCTGTTCTAATATTATTAGTAATATAAAGCAGAGAGTCATGGTTTCTTACCCCTGTCTCTTCCTTGCAGAGGGCAATATTTCTGCATTGGATTGTGCATATAATAAATGAAAGGTCATTTTCTTTTTTCTTTTTTAATTTTCTCTAGACTGGCAAAGTAAAACTCTTAATGAATCCACCATTGTTAAATAATACTTAGCAATAATACTAATATTATCCTGCTGTCCATATGAAATTTGGGGATATTAATTATTCAATGATGCTTTGATTGTATGCCCTGAAATTCTAATTCTTATAGGCCCCTTGCAAATTGGGACTTTGCTGAGGCAGATGAAACTTATATAACTCCTCTATTTCCCTCAGCCACTTGAAGCCACTTAGTTAAAACAGCTGCCTGTTGATGACAGAGTTAAGCTCTTGAGAAGAAGTTTCTTAGACATGAGCTCTAAAATCTGGAATTCTCTTCTACTTCAGGATTAATTTTTTAATTGAAAGGCCTTCATGAACACTTTAACTCAGCAACTTTGTAAACTCATGTATATAGCTCTTTTGCTTTCTCTTATTTAAAAATGTCCTGCGTCTTTTTTGTGATTCTGATAAAATCAAAAAGAAAATTTTGTGAAAGAACATCCAGGATACTACATTATATTTAGTTATCATGTTTCTTTAGGCTCCTCTAGAATGTGAAAATTTGTCAGACTTATTTTTGGAAATTTTAACGATTTTGAGGATTATGTATTTTCTTTTCTGATGCTTTTGTCATGAAAACCTGGTTTCTCAAATAGGAATATGTTTTTTGAAAGATAAAAGAGGAGAGCACTTCTTATAGCATATTCATTGTGTAGGTTATCAATGTGATTCATCACTGTTGATATCAATCTTGACCACTTGTCTGAAATAGCACTTGTCAGGCTTTTCCACTCTAAAGTCCCTTCTTTCCCCTTTTCCATAATGTATTTTTCAAAGGAAGTCATTGTATGCAGATCACACTAAGGGGTGGAGAATTATAAACCAACACCTGGAAGGGTGAGCATTTATCAAAGTTATCTGAAATTTTTCTTTATGGGAAATTTGTTTAGCTCTCATTTATTTATTTACCATTGATTTATATCAGTATGGATTCATAGCTTTTTACTGTATATTTGAGTTATAATTCAATGCTACATTATTTATTCTAGTTTTAGTCATTGAGAGATCTTTCACTTGGCTCTATGTCTCTTGGACATTCACCCATCACTGTTTTTTCTAGTTCTTCTTTAATTCCTAGCACTACAAAGCTTCAGGGTCACTTTGTATGTTCTCTGCTCCAGAACTAGAATCATTAATTTCTGCAAGGAGACCTCCTTGCTTTCATTGATTCACTCTTTGTACTGTGAGTTTTATCAAATGTGTAATGTTGTGTATCTGCCATGATAGTATCATACAGAATAATTTCACTGCCCTAATAATGCTTTGTGCTTTACCTATCCAACCATACCCAACTCAAAATCTTGGCATCCTCTGATCTGTTTCTCATTCTATAGTTCTGCCTTGGAATCCTACAGTACACAGCCTTTTCAGGTTGGCTTCATTCACTTAATGATATTCATTTAAGAGTTATCCATGTCTTTCTATGGCTTGATGGTTCATTCATTTTGTTATTGAGTAGTGTCCCATGATATGAATGTACTACACTTCATTTATCCACTCACCTGTTAAAAGGCATCTTGGTGAGTGGATAAACAAAGTAACAGTTATGAATTAAGTTGCAAGAAATACTCACATGCAGATTTCTTCTGTGGATATGTTTTCAAATCATTTGAATAAATATCTAGATGAGTGATTGCTGAATTGTGTGGTAAGACTATGTTTAGCTTTGTAAAAAATGAAACTGTTTTCTCAAGTAGCCATCTCATTTTGGATTTCTATCAGCAATGAATGAGGCTTCCTGTTGTTTTTCACTTTCATCAAGGATTGGCATTGTAAGGGTTTTTTCCCTCTGCTTTTAGCCATTCTACTAGGTATGTGGTGGTATCTCATTGCTGTTTTAATTTGCATTTTCCTAATGATAGCAGGTGTTGAGCATCTTATGTGTATTTGCTACCTGTATATTTTCCATTGTGCAGTATCTATTTAGGTCATTTGTCCATTTTTCAATTTTTGTTTGTTTGTTTGTTTTGTTTTCTTATAGTTGAATTTTAAGTTCTGTGTATATAGCAGATACAAGTCCTTTATCTAATAAGTGATTTGCAAATATGTTCTCTTGGTCTATGACTTATCTTTTCATTCTTTTGACAATGACTTTCACAAAGCAAAGTTCTCAATTTTAATGAAGTCTGTCTTATTGATTTTTTTCATAGATCATCCTTTGATGTTGTATCTAAAAACTCATCACCAAACACAAAGTCATACAGCTTTTCTCCTATGTTTTCTTCTAGAGATTTTATATTTTGCATTTTATGTTTATATCTTTGACACATTTTAATTTTTGTGTATGTCATGAGACCTGTTTCTATTCTTTTTTTTATTTTTTATTTTTTTTTTGCATATGGACAGCTAAATGTTTCAACTCCATACATTAAAAATACTTTTTTGTTACATTGCCTCTGTGCCTTTGCCAAAAATCAGTTGACTGTATTTGCATAGGTCTATTTCTGAGCTCTTTATTATGTTCCATTTATAAATGTCTTTTCTCTTGCAAATATTAAACTCTTGATTCTCACAGCTTTATCAGAAGTCATGAAATTGGGCAATGTGAGTCTTCCAATTTTGATTTCTTTCAGAAGACTAAAAGCCTAGAAAAAACCTACTATAAGCCCTTTAAGCCTTTTATTGAATGTTAAAAGACAAAAGTAGTAAAAATAATTATAACCACAATAATTTGCTAAAGTGAGGTAAAATGGTGTAAATTGTGACATCAAAAACATAAAATGTATGAGAGGTAAAAATATAGAGTTTTAGTATGGGCTTAAATTTAGGTCATAAGAAATTTTTTAAATAAATAGATTATTTAGGGTCATTATATAGACAGTCATGCCATCTGCAAGAGAATACAATTTTATTTCTTCTTTTTGCTGTATTGACTTCTGGTAAGAAATTGAATAGTGGAAAGAGAATATCTTAGCTTGTTCCTGTTATCTATAGGAAAGTGTTCATTCTCTCATAATTAACTATACTGTTAGCTATAGGTGTTTGTAAATAATCTTTATTATGTTAGATATTCTCTTCCATTCCTAGATTTTTAAAGAGTTTTTATTATGAATAAATGTTTGATTTTGTCAAATGATCTTTCTGAATATATTGATATGATTGTATTGTTTTTCTTATTTAGTCTGCTAGTATAATGAAGCATATTGATTAATTTTTGAATGTTGAACCAAACCTATAATTCTGAAATAAACTCAATTCAGTCATATGCCTTATGTAGCTCTGCTAGATTAGATTAGTTCATATTTTTAAAAAAGATTTTTTGTTCCTAACTTCATTAGAAACTGGTCTGTGGTTTTATTTTTTTGTAATCTTTTTTTTTTTTTTTTTGATATTAGGGTAATGCTGTTCTCATAAAATGAGTTGGGAAGTACTCCCTCTTCTATTTTCTGGGAAAAGATTGTGTAGAATTAGTTTATTTCTTATTTTAATGTTTGATGAACTCAATAAAATAAGCTGGACCAGCTGGGTTTTTGGGTTTTTTCGAAGATTTTTGGCTTTTATATCAACTTTTTCAACATATATAAAACTACTCAGGTTATCTATCTCTACTTGAGTAAGCTTTGGCAGTTTGCGTTATCAAGAAGTGAGTTCAAAACTAATTAAAAACAGACTCACAAATATAGTGGACAATTTGGTGACAGACAGAAAGTCTGAGGGTTGGGAGGCTGGAAAAATGGGCTGAAGAGTTAAAGAAGTACAAATTAGTGGTTGATAGTTGGGTTCAGGGATGGGGAGCATGACAGAGGGAATGCAGGTAGCATTAATATGATGGCTAAGTGGATGGCCAGGGGAGGGAGAGAGAAATAGAAAGCAATAGATGTCTAATCAATGTACTGTATACTTCAAACTAATTTAAATAAATAAATATATTTTAAAAAATGGGCTGATTTCATCTAAATTATCAAATTTGTATTTATAAAGTTGTTTATAGGGTTCCTTTATTATCCTTTTAGTGTTTGTGGGGTCAGTTGTGACTACTCCACTTTTATTCCTGATATGATCAGCAAAGTGTTGTTTTCTTCTTTTTCTTGGTTAGTCTGGCTGGAGGTTTATCATTGTTATTCACCTTTTTTAAAAAGCAGCATTTGGGTTCATTGATTTTCTCTATTTCTTTTCCATTTTAAATTTAGTTTTTGCTCTAAATTGTATTTTCTTTCTTCTGCTTTCTTTATATTTGATTTGCTCTTCATTCTCCAGTTTCTTAAAATGAAAGCTGAGATTATTGATTATAGATATGTTTTCTTTTCTAATACATATTATTATTAAATATTATTAGTTGCATACAAAAATTTTGAGGGTATAGTTTCATTTTCATTTAGTCAAAAATACTTTTTACATTTTTTGAGACTTTTTTTGGGGACCATGTGTTTAGAACTGTGTTTAATTTCCAAATATATGAGAATACTGCAGCTACTTTTCTTGATTTCTAATTTAATTTGTTGTGGTCTGAGAAAATATTCTGTGTGATTTCTATTGTTTTAAATTTGTTAAGGTGCATTTTATGGAACAGAATGTGATCTATCTTGGGGAATGTTCCATGTGAGCTTGAGCAGAATGTATATTTTGCTATTGTTGAGTAAAGTACTTTAAAAATGGCAATTAGATTAAGTTGATTGATAGTGTTATTTAGGTTATCCATTATCTTACTGATTTTCTGCCTGCTTGATCTTTCAATTACTGACAGGAATGTTGAAGCCTCCAACTATAACTATGTGCCTTTCAGCTATCATCCACTGTTATTATATTGGAGAATGGTTGGTGTTGTGATAGAGTGTAGAGCAGGAGGGGGCATTCTATAATCTCACTTTTCATTAAATCTCAGTTATTTAGTGGGCCTACATCTCAGAAGTGAATTTTTCACAGGTGTTCCTGCTTCTCCAGAAGTGTAGCTTTCATTTCTTTTTTCTTTTTTAAATACCCTATTCTCCTACTCCTTTCTCTGAATGCAGTTTTCCCAATCTATTTACTTGAACGTTGGTACCATGTTGACTCCCCTCTGCCCCGCAAGTGAGACAGGAAAGCTGAAATTGGGTAGCATTCCCTTTCCTCAAATGAGATAACATTTCAAGTTTGCCCATTGGCAAATCTCCTTCCCCCAGAGAGAAGGCTTCTGTTAGTGGGTAGAATCAGTGTAGATTTTAAGACTGCTACTTTTACATTCTCTCAGCCTGGACCATGAGGGATCATTCTCAAATCCTCAGCATGAGATCTTGATGAGTTTCTGAAATGAAAACTCACATAAATGCGGGACATTCTTAAAATCCATAAAGAAATTCTATTAAAGAGTTTTTACTCTTGCACTAGTATGAACTCAACTCTATCAATTTATCAAAATAATCTTTAACTTGTTTCTACCAGCTATGGATTCCAGTGGCTTCTACTCCAGATAAGTAAATCTCAGAAGCTGTATCTCTCTAGATGCATCTTCTCTTTATATTTTAGGGTAGTGGTTTGTCTCATGACCACAGTTTTGGGGTTTATTCAAGAACAATCATTGATTTTCAGTTAGTTCCACTTTATTCTTGTTGTAAGTTTGGGAGTGACAACAACTTACAAGTTCTTTATATACTGACACTTAAACTGGACACCCTGGTCCATACTTTTAATTCGCCATATTGTTATATACTTATTATTTAGCCTCTGAACATCAGTATCCCTATCTCTTAAAAAAGCAAAAAGATTAAATTATGCACTCTAAATTCACTCAGGCAAACACAGTAGAACTCTAAAAGATTAACAAACAGGGAAACCTAAACATGGGCCTCAGCAGCACAGGTATTTTAGAGCCCCTGATGTGATATACTTAAATTAATACACATGGCTAAACTACTGTCAGTATTAAAACATCACTATCTCCTGAGCATCTCCCTTTTTATATCTTATCTACTGGGGCCTAAATTCTACGGATCAAATAATTAGAAATAAAAAAAGACTGATTAAAAACTTGCTCCAATAATTAAAATTTATAAATCACCTATGAACTGGCTCTTTCCTCTTTACCTTCTCCCTCCCAAAGAATATGGTATGTTCAATTAATTAGATAAAAGGTTATATATACCTCAAGATAAAAATGATCGAAGTTGTGGAAGATGAATAAACCAAAAATTCAACAAGTTTTTCTTGTTTATTTGTATGATATAAGAGACTAATGACATGATTACCTAATAATAAAATAAAAGTACACCAAATAATAACACCAGAAAAAAATAAAAGATACTAGTCTATATGATTGTTTTATTTAATATTATATCACCAAATTTTTTAGGCATGGGAGCTTACAAAAGTTTGAGTTAGTCATGAACAAGTCACAATTATATTTTTTGTTTGGCTATGTTCAACTAAAAATGACATCCCCTACCTCATTGTTGAACTCAAATGCAATTTTGGGTATTCTGTATTTAGTCTTTTGGGCCAAATGATTTAATGCTAGTTAATGGTCTCTTTGAATTAAAAAGGGCTCAAGGGTAAATTATGTTTTGATGTACTCTAATCCTTCCCCCCATCTCAGTTCTGGAGACAATTTTTTTTTTTTTTTTTTTTTTTTTTTGCCCAGCTAAAAACCTTAGAACTGTCTTTGACTTTGTATTCTTCTTTACTCTTTATATAAGTCTATCTCAAAGCCTTGTTATAATATCTGTTTAAATATCTCTTATTTCCCCTTTCTTCTCTGTTCAGGCTTCTTACCACCACAGAGGCCAAATATAGTGAAAAATGATATTAATCTCTCTTCCTGTCAATAAGACACAACACTAAATTATAAAGCACAAAAACTGTGGAATATAAAAACATAGAAATGACATTTTTGAGATTGCAAAAACCTTGATAAGTTAATCAAAGCTGAAATATATTTTTTTCAATTTTATGCTAATCTTGCCTTGTTGATGCCACAAACATATGTTTTGCTTCTATAGACATGTAATAAAATATATTAGGAGCTCATAGCTAACAGATGAAAAGATAGCAAGATAGTTGGCTACATGGGAGGGGAATGAGAAAACTTCTATGTAAACATCTTAATATAGAAAAGACAGGACAATCTTTCCATCCTTCCTCCTAAGTCTTCGGCTGTGAACTTTTTTGTTATTGAAAGAAGATTTTATAAGAATATGCTGAGATTTATGAGTCTAAGTGAATTCACAAATTAGTATTTCTTTCTTTGTTTTAGATGTGATTGCTCTATATTTCTTCCTAAACTAGGTTCAGAACAATGGCACAGCAGACCAAAATGACCTACTTTTTAAGGAGAACTCATTAACACATTATAAAGTCTAATTTTTAAACTTTCTATGGCATATTTTCACATTAACTTTATTTGTCATAATGGATTTGTGTTGTATTAAATTGTGAAAATGGCACTTTTATAAGAGGAGATTGGTTAAGTTGCCATTTTACTGAAATGGCTAATTGGGAAGATTTTTATATTGAACTAGCATTATTATACTATAGATTTGAAAAGCCATAACCAATTTTCCATAATGTTTTCATGATTGCTTGTTTATTCTTTAACTGTTTCTATGGCAAAGTGGACCATCTGTCACAAGGTCTGATGATTCTAGATACCCTATAAAGATGTTGATGTTCTTTCTTTGTCCTTTTGCCCTTTGTTTTCAAAAACAAATCTAGACATTTTTGTTCTTGCCATTTGATTCCAATGTTTGAAATTATTAAATTCTTTTTATTTGTTGAATTTTATGAACTATTTTATTATTTTTTCAGTTTAAAATGTTTAAAATAAACTACTTAACCTGTTACATTTACTGAAGATTGAAAATAATCTAAAAACTCGTAAAATGAAAACACATTTACACTGCATTTTACTTACAAATACATATGTATACTTGTCTATTAACATATATAGTTATGTTAAATGATATGTTCTTAAATATATTACAGAATATATTTATATATTCTGTAATACAGAATATATTTATATATGTTCTTAAATATATTACAGAATATATTTAAGAACATATAAATGATATGTTCTTAAATATATTACATATTTTTGCTTTTCACAGAAAAGGAGTAAATAGATACTAAATAAGAAAAACTGGCAATATTAAAAAACAGACTGAAAAAAATGGAAATTATACCATTTTATTAATATAGCACAACTATACTTAAATATTTTTAAGTATTTTCCATGTCTAGATGATGATATAGTTATAATAATAATATATGCTAGGTGTATCCCCCCTCTTTCACCTATTATTGAATCAAAGGCATCTTCCCATGTTATTGCTTTCTCTTAAATCTCCTTTGATTCTCAGCAATCCTTACCAAGGTCATTCTAATTTAATAACAAGATAACTTAAGAAGTGATTAGATACTACAAACGCAGAGCAATGTTTCAAAAGTAACATTTGAGTATGTTCTAATTAAAAGCTTGAATGTGGTCTATTAGACATTTGAAATAACACATTTGTGTAAGTAAAGGTGGAGTGTAAATGAAAGATTTACAACCACAGGTCAAGGATGAGTAAGGCTAAGGCAAACAATTGCTGCTATTGTAATATTATCTGGATATGGAAAATGCTCTTAGAATTATTGACTTGTATCTTTAATCGAAAATGATTATAATTATGTTCTTGGTCTCATAAAATTGTAAATTTTATACAGATGTTTATTATTGCTTTCTATAATATGTTAGTAAGGATAATATGTTTTCTTAATGATTATGATGTAGGGTTAGTTGAATTGACTATTTCAGTATAATCTCAGATTTCATAGATCCATGTTTTATGAATTTGAAAGAATTTCAACCAAAGCTACACACTTGCTTATTGTTGTGAACACTATGAGATTGAAATTTTGTCACTTTCAATAAGTTTATATGGGTTGTTTCTGCTTCTACTTAAAGCTTTTATATCTTACACAAAGAATGATTTGTTTTATTTTAAATATGAATAAGTTTGTACCAATATTCATATGTTGTTAGAAAGAAGTATTGACTCAGTTAAAATACTACATTGTTTCATGATATTTGCCTGCTTTTCTCCATAAGATTAATTGATCAAAATCATTTCAATAAGAATACAGTAGAAATTTAAGGAGTCTGCAGGAGATATGAAACTAAAAAAGCAGCTGGGGAAATAATGACACATTATTTTCAAGAATATGTTATTATTCATAAATAAAAAAAATAAGTATTTGATGCTTCTGATGTCTGTTCTGTCTGAGTTCCTGGAGTACTATTATTCCAGCAGCGAAAGTCACATTCTATTCATTTGGGTTAAAGTATTTTATTAATGACTTTAAGATATTTGTCTCAGTAGACAGTCAGCCACTGAGCTATTCAGATAACCTAAAACAAAATGTTTTTTTTTTTCTGGTTAATTTTTAAATAATTTCACTGAGATTGATTTAGGTAAGGTTAGTATATATTGTTTGGACATTTAAATATTGAGTCACTAAATGTGTACCTGAGGTATCACAATGATTCCAAAGCATTGTAGCGTAATTTGATTTTTAAAGCTTAATTTAGGTATCCTAGGTACTTAATTTGGGTGTTTAATACGTGTACCATAACTTTAAGTTGAGTTTAATGAACTTCATGATATTTCTCTAACAAATACCTTGTATAAGTCTGATACAATGCTTCAAAAATTCGATGGATTCACCTTTGGAGATAGAGTTCTCACAGACCCTCTTCACTGACTTTCGAAGGCAGAGTCTTTCGATGTGATAGATTTCATCTTCTCTGGACCATGATGAATAAAATATTATTATGATAAGATGGCACTTCTTGTTTAAGTCTCTCAAGATCAGTCTCCTTCATTTCCCAAAACTTGCAAAACCAAGTTTGACTTGGGGAGCACCATGAATCTTTTCCACAGTAGTATTATATTGTAATAGATCACCTATATTTATAAAATTAATATAAAATGCATTTTAAATGTATTTATAAAATATTATATATTTAAATATATTTTTCCAAGATTTTTCTTCCTCTTGCATAAAGTACGATTTGTTTTTCTCAGTAAAAACTACTTCTGGAAAGAGTATAAAGATAGAAAACATTGAAAAGAGCTCAATTGCCTATTGTTATGTATTTAGCATTGATCAAAATTCATCAATGTCTGGTTCTAGAATTTGTAATTGCAAATATAACTACATTAGATGTTGATTTATGTTGACCTCAGCACCCAATTGGCTAGTTCCATTAGCTGCTTAGAACAAAAATATAAAGTAGCACACACATATTTTCTTTAATGTTTGTGGCTATAGCAGTGAAATTTATTAATTTCGATGTCAAAGAAAAATATGTTTTAGATAAACAATCTGTGGCTAATAGTTACATTGTTCTATAATGTTTGTAAAATCTATTTCTAAGGTTAAGTGTAAGCTTCAGAATAGCTCACAATTATACTTCTTGCACCTTAGGACACAGGTGCCTTTTCCATGAAAGAAATATTATGGTAATTTTTTTAACAGCTTCTTACAAGGTCAATATTTTGAAAGCAAATGGGTGCATGTTATCCATTAGGCTACATTATTTTCAACCTCAGTAAATTTGATAAAATTTTGGCCATATTATATGTATAGGAAAAGTAAAAAAAAAATATCTAGAATCTCAGACTCCATGTAAAGTTCTAGTTGCTAGTTGATTTGTCTGTGTTAATGGGAAAGGAAAGACTGGCTTTTTATTTAAGTTCAATATTTCTGTGGTGCCTAATAGTCTAGTTCCCGTATTCAGTCTGTCATTATCAATTTATGTATCAATCAATCTCATTTTGCTCTAAGAAATTGATTAAATTGCTTATGTCATAATTTTATTTGAGTTTAACAGTTTAAGCTATCTTGTCACTAGTATCATTGTCATCCAAATAATTTCCAACTATCTAAATTGTACATGGTTTCATGTTTGGGGCTTTTAAACCAAGTAAAGTGACATGGTCTCTGCCTTCTAGGTGTTTATAATCTTAGAAAAATTTGGGTAAGGCAACCATGCAAACCTCCATCTGTGATTTTTTTCTGTCATATAGCATGTGATTTTTTTCCTGAGCCCTTTTCCAAATCTCTATTTCCATATACATTAACTGTAACTGGAAAAGCAAAAGTTTAGTAGCAGTTTGTGTGTGTGTGTGTGTGTGTGTGCATGCGTGTGTGAGTGCACATGCACATGCATGCATATGTAAAGTCACGGGTACATATTTGATTATGTGGAAACATCTTATTAGGCCAAAGACTTGACATGATTGATTGATGTAAGAAAAAAAAAATTAGAAACATTTTTACAATTTTTCCATTCAAATCTAGCTCTAAACTCAATAATTTGCCCAGTTTACCAGTCAGGACCAAAGAGAAGTTGAGAACACAGAAAGATACCTTTTTCCAATGTCACCATTTTGCTTCTGGACCAGCCTGATATTAACTTAATCCAGTTACCTCTGTGTAGAAGGCAGCCATTTTTCTCCTTCCATAGCATGGAGGTGTAGATCACAAGGCACTAGTGATTTCTGTAACCCCAGTTCAAACCAAGAAAACCTGAGTGGTCTGAAGGGACACAGGAGGATTTCTGCCTCTTATCTCCATGTCTTCCCAAACACAGCTACCTTCCAGACTGTGCACATTATTAATAGCTGTCATTTCTCTTTCTGAACAAATTATTTCCATGCAGTTTTCACTCAAGGGTATTGGAGAGTGTCCTGCCTATCTCTGTACATTAAATAACCTTATTGTGGTGCTGAGCTTGGCCATGTCTCTCCCTTTCTCTGTGGCAGGTGTATTTATCATTTTCCCCACTCTGACATTCCTAGCTGCAGCTGCCAGACCAGGCCTGGTGCCTTTCTCTCTGTAGATTAGTTTGCATTCTACAGGATTAAAAAGGTTTAGAGAGCAACTGGGAGTTGGCAGGAAGAGCCTGAGTTGTTTAGAAATGTCAGAAGAGTGTCAAGACTGCCAGTTTTCTGGGGGCTCAAAGAAGGGGAGAAACAGAAGCACTTTTCAATCAGATTCTAGGAGTCAAAATACCACGAGGAAGCGACACCAAGGATCCCTAAGATAATAACAATTGTATTTTTGAATAGAATAGGAAGAGACAAGTAGGGGGAAAATGGCAAAAGGGACAAACAACTGCTTTTTCACCAGGCAATTGAAAGTTGACAAATCACACAGCCCGGAACACTCTTCAGTGTTAGTCAACCTTACAGAAAGCAGCCATGGGAGAAAAATCAGCAAGAGATGTGGTGCTCTGAACACATACAATGAATTTTGCAGCATCTCACTCTCTCATTTTTTTTTTTTTGCTTATATTCAGATTTCTTTAATTATTTGTAGAGGAGAAGGTTTTCTTTCTGATATGTTTCCCTGGAAGAGGAGACACTTCCTAGGGCTCAGAAAGAATCCGTGATCCCCCAAAGATCCTATGCAAATGACAAAAAAAAGTATGAGTTATGTTTTTAAATGCTATATCTATCATACACACAACCACAACAGCTGAGAACAAAGAGGTATTTTGTAACTGAAATCCGTAAAAGCTGGACTAAGCATAAAAAATGAATTGGAGAGCAGTTTTTCTGTACTTTGTATATGGATATATTGGCTACTCTATCCTGCCAATGTTTTTTGCTTTCACTGGAGGATGTATTCAGAGCAGCCTTGGAAAGTGTATGACTAAGTGCACCAAGAAAAAAGACTAAGACCTGAGAAGCCTGGCAAAGGATTTCCTTGGGTTTGGATGAATTTAAAGTGAAACACTCAAGTCATTTGGCAGACCTCCACAGAAGTGATTTCCACCACACCATGTGCCAGCTTCAATTGCACTTTGGGACCTTCTTAGTGAGAGAAAAAAGAGCAGAGATGAGCAAAGTTTTTATGTTGCTTATGGCATGAAGCATGGGAACAGTCTTAAATTTAGGAATCAGAGAGAAGAGTTTTAGTCAAACTCTTGGGCTTTTTTCTTCATTTGTAGTATTGGTTGGGTGGTTCCTTCTATAATAAAATTCTGTAATTCACCTATTAAACTCACACCCTTAGCCTTAACAGCTGGACTGAGCCAATGAACTCTGCCTGGCCCCCGCTGTTCTCTGTACTAGTTAAAAGTGGTATTAAGGAAGAGGTAAAATCCTCTCCTGCTAAGGTTAGTTCTCAACCAGATGTGGAGAATTCAGAGGCTAATATCAGGGGCATCTAAAAACATAGAGGTAATCAACAGGAAACTTCTTTTTGGCCCAAGTGTTATTTCCAAGTACAGCAACATTAATTAATAACTTTTAATGGGGAGCAGATTTCTAACAGGGTGCAGCAGGCATGACCTACCTGAGAGAAAGAAAGAGATCCTGTCGTCTCAGGATAAATCCCAACTCTTATTGTTAAGTCTTTTATCTCCTTCATGTATTCCACCAATATAGCTCTATTCTCTTCTTTGTCATGGGAGTCCACCCCTTGGTCTGTGTGCCTGAGTCTGCCTTGACTACATCTTCACCCAGATAGCTTCACCTAGATCTCTCCATCTTATACTGTTAGAAGTATTTATGCATCGACACCATAAGAGCAAGACATGTGGCAGGACTGAAAAGATCCTTGCTGTCATGCCATTTAATTTCTAGTATGCAGCAGGAGTGGAGAGGGGATTTCAGGAGGAGAACGATAAATTGTAAACATGTACATAAACATGATACTTTACCAGTAATAAGTACTTTAAAGACAATAAATTAACAGTGATAAGTACTTTAAAGACAATAAAATTCAACAGAGAGTGAATGAGAGGTAGGATAGGATATTATTTGAGATTATGAAGTAAAGGACTTTCTAAAAAAATGACATTTGAACTTAAACTAGAAATTACAGGAAAGATCCAGTCTCATAACGATCCTTGATGAACCACTCAAGGCAAAGGGAATAGAAAAAGTCAGACCCATTAGGCTAGCAGGAGCATAGCACTGAGAGGAGAAGGAAGCCAGTGTGACTACATCACAGTGAACAATGGAGAATATGGTAGGAGACAGAACAGATATAGGCACAGATAAATAGTAAGAAGCTGAGGGCCTGGTGATCTATGGTTAAGATTTTGAGGCTGCCTTTGGAAGACTTTATGTAAGGGATGACACAGTCTGATTTATATTTAAAATAATATTATGCATGCTGTTGTATGGTGAACTGATTAGAGAGAAGAAAGAGCAGAAGAAGGAAGAGCAGTTAAGAGGATACTTCAGTAGTTCAGGTAAGATTTAGTGACCTGGACCTAGTCTTTAATGGTAATGTGGAGACATATTCAATACATAATTTTAAAAATTAGGTCAAAAGCATTTGGAGATAGATTGAACTTGTCAAGTAAAGGAGGGGAGAGAGTGCTGACAATAATGTCCAGGTCTTTGGCTTGAGTAGTTTAGTATGTGAACGTGACAATGACTGAGATGGAAAAAGCTGGAAGAGGAACAGTTTCGAGCAATAATGAAGAATTTGTCTTTGACCATCTTCTTTATATTGTATCCATGTCAAATAAATATTATGTTTTCTATTGGGGGCAGGGAGAATAGCTCACCTTTTTTGTTTTCATGCTGTGGGACTTCCAATTATACTGATGCTATTGACTTCTCTCTGCCTCTCACTCATAATTCCTCTCCTCAGGGAAAAGAACTGAATTATTTGATTAGAAGAACATTTATGAGTAAGCACTGGAATTCTTAGTTATGTTCTTTATACACTCTTTTCTTATTGAGATTTACCTTTACTTGGATTCAGAATCTGAAATTTTTATGACCATTCACTTCCATTGTCATATTCATTCACTGCTCACATTAATTCATCAATGAGCCATGTCATTATTGCTTCCCTGTACCTCCTATTTCCTGCCATTCTTTAGGTACAAGTCCTCATGACTTATCATTTGAAACTTTTACTGCAAAAATATAGCTTCTCCACATGTAAAGTAGTATTGCGTGAACATTTTGTAACAAAACTTTTTGGTGGTTTTGGCTAAAAGAAAGAACTCAAATTTCCTTAGACCGTTGACAGTTGGGCCCCAGTCAATTCTTTTCCAGTTCATGATCTAATAAAAAGTATCTCTATTTCTCAATACCACTTTGTGTTATTATCCATGAATCATTCATGCTATTCTCTTTGCCTAAAAGTTTCTGACATTTCTGCAAGTCCCAATTCTTTTCATTCTGTAAAACCCAGCCTTAAAGAAATCAGTGAAATAAATATTTTCCTATTGATATCTCTAGATGGAGATAATTCATCACTTTAAGAATTTTAGTAGAACATCAACCACAAACCAACTAACTGCATAAGAGAATTTCATAAAACTTTTTGTGCCTGCATATGTCATCCACTGACCTCCAACTATAGATTTTAAATTTTACCTACCATGGTGCTCTGTAAGAGTAGATTCTCAAGTAGCAATTGTGTATTCTGGCCTATAGTGTGGTGGTTAAGAGCATGGACTTTGAAGTCAAACTGCTGGGTTTTGAGTCTTGGCTCTGCTGTGTGACTTTGAGACAACTGTGCTCAAATAGCAATTGTCAGGTTAGAAAACAAAAAGTAGTCTAAGAGAACTTACGATGTTTTGAATTCTGTTGAACATTACAAAGGAACAGTCATCTAAAAGAGAATGTGAGTAAACTAGTAAGGGAGAAGTGAAGAATGAGACAGACGCTAAGATAAACATTTTCTCTGTTCAATGTAGTCTGTTTCTTTCCTTCTCTAGAACTGCCAGCAGGGTCTTCAGGAATCATCACCAGTTAATTTTAGGTTGGTTTTTGTGGATTTAAATCATACATTCTTGATTTTTCTCCCTAGTATGCTATTTATCCAGGCCTTACCTGAATGCTATTTGATAACTGGTATTCCTGAGTGTATAAAACACTGATGGACTGTTTGTTTTTGTTTTTTTGAAAATATGGAGCTTTCTGGTACTGACCCAAAGCCACTGATCTACATCTGAATAGAACTAAGTACAGTCTGTATCAAGATAACACTTTTTATTTTACACCATAGTATTTCTCAAAGAGCCGAGGACTCAGCACAGCAGCAGTTCTGATACCATCAACAAGGAGGATATTGAAGTGCACTGCTCCTTGAAAATTGGAAGCATTTTTAAAATATGCTTCTAAAGGATAGTGACCCAGTGACTTGCTATCAATATCATACTATTGCTATTACCAAACTCTTTCAATTCCAGAATATCGCCTGGATTTCACAATAACTTTTAAGATAAGAAGGATGAGTATTTTAAATTCACACTTGTATAGATGAAGTAACAGGCTCAGAAGGACGAACTGGCCCAAAGTTACAATGTTAGTGAATAGTACAATGAGAACTGAGTTACCTACTACATGTGAGTTTTACACAAATGCCCTTTCACTGCATTGTATAGCAGATTTACAAATGAGCATTTGGTAATATCACAGACTAAATGAATCAGACTAGGGAAAATTAGTGCAGGTTCACACACACATACACACACAGAGACACAAGCAGCTTGTGGGGCAAAATAGTGCAATATTTTTCTAGTCTTTCAATTCTGCTACATTTTATGTTTGTTACTTTTTGTCTCTTGATGGAATGCTAAAACAGAGGCAGCAGCTAAATAAAATAAAGTAGAATTTCCCAAGTTTTAGAAGCTTAGTATCACTAGATCTAGCCAAATGCCATACACAATGAGAAAAAAAAAACAACACAACTTTTTCAGAAATATCTTTTTATCTCTTTCATTTCTTTTTTTATCTTCATTTTTGTCTGCATCCAAAACTCTTCTTAATACCAAATTTGTGTGTGATTGGGATATATGTGGGGTGTCCAATAGAAAGCAATTTGGGGTTGAAGAAAGATCAGGATTGAAGCCACAGGAATGGCAACTTTGGGGACACAAATGATGCTGTAGCACCTCTGGCCTCTTGAGTCAGCACTCAGAAGTCCACCATGACTGCCTACCTACTGCCCTTGCTCCTCCTGTCTCAGTCTCCTGAAATGCCTTTCCCTTTGCCACTGGTTTAATTCTAGTCAGCATTTTATACATCAGGAAACAGATCCAGTCAATAATATAGATCCAGAATCTGTATTAGTTTTCTATGGCTTTCATAACAAAGTTCTACAAAATGGGTAGTTTAAATTTACTGCCACATAGTTCTGGAGGCTAGGAGTTCAAATTCAAAATATCAGCAGTGTTGGTTCCTTCTGAGGGCTGTGAGGGAAAAATCAATTCCAGGCCTCTCTTCTTCCCTAGTAAGTGGCCATCTTTTCTCTATGTCTTCACATCGTTTTCCCTCTGTATTTTCTCAAATGAATACCTTGTTCTCTGCTTCTTCTGTTTTTTTTTTTTTTCTTCTTCAATGCTGTCCCACATATTCCTTATCCTTGAAACTTCTGTAAGATCTGGGACATAGTCTATTTTCTTTACTTCTTTGTGCCCCAAACTAGAAGAGTGTCCTTGACATAGAGGGTTTAAAGGAATGAATTATTAACTATTCATGATAAAAATCAGAAACAGTGGGTCTTCGAAGCATAAATTGAATGTCTTCTGTGATATTACATTTCCTAAATTTTGAATTTGGCATCCTAACATTTGAAAGCCTCTCATCAATTAAGAGCTCATCAGTGTTACGTGCTGAAATACAGATAAAGGATTAAGGATAAACTCTGAAAGAATATATAAATTTGTAGCAAGGATTGAGATTATAACAATTTCCTTTAATTCATACTCCTGTCTTTAATTCAGATTTACTTTCAGTCAGAGCACTGATTTACATTTTAAATTTTCTTCTCACTTCGTTCTTAGCCCTTTGTTGGCTTTCTAAAAGTTATTTCCTCTGAATTAGGTTTTAGTGGAGAAAATCTGGGTGAGTGCCTTATCAGAGGGCTGTGTTTTCTCCAGGTTGTAGCATTATTTATGTCAGATGCAAACAGAAAGATAGATATAGAGCAGCAGGAAAAATGAGGTAAAGAAACAGGGAATCTGGGCTTTGGCATGAGAGAAAGGGGTAAATATGTTTCAGCAAAGCTCAATTTTCAATTTAAGTGTTTCTGATGAAGCAGGTAGACTAATCTTGTGGCAATCGGGATTAAAATATTCTTTATTTTTGATCAATGTTTAATGATGAATTAACAAATTTACCTTTATATTCAACTGTATATGCTGAATCTAAACAAAGGGCAAATCATTAGCTTATACAGATATAAGATTTACAGTTCTATTTGTTCCTTCCTCTCCATGCCAAGATGAAAAAAACTTAATCATTATACAGTTTCTGTAAATTCAGAACCAGTTAAACCGATCCCGGGTTCTTATACATGTTACCAAATATGCATTAACCTCTCTCCCAATATCTATGTGTCTGCTTTCACCAGGTAGCTTTCATTTCCTGAATTGCTTTCCTGCTTCACAGGCCAGAGAACAACCAGTAGACAATTTACCTGAATTGCCCTCTCAACACAGATGACTACAAAAACCTGAGAAGACTTACATAGACAATCTCATTTACATTTTTCATTCAAAAGATGGCCTGCTGAAGTTGGAGATTCTGTCATTTGGGCTATGATGTCAGCATGTCCTCCTAGATAACATTTTCTCTACCAACAGTGTGATTGACAAAGTATTTCCTTCTTCAGTGCATCTGGGCCCCATGTGAGACAGTAGTGCTTCTTACATTCATGATATCTGGAGCTACAGGTCACTTCTTAAACAACTAAAGATACCCTGCAGTTCTAGTTTACTTTGACATAGGCGATGACTTCAAATTACTCTGAGTTTTGGTTTTGCACTTGTAATTCTCCAAATTAGCTTTTCTTAATCCTGCAGGTTTCTGCCTTTTGAGTTTTTAGAGTTGTTAGTTTCTAATGTAACCAGGGCAAAAATCCTCAGCTTATTAAGTCACAAATCCTGTAAAATGAGATGGAAAGGATGTGTGTATATGTTAGTAGAGATGGAGGAGTTATAGTTAGGGAAATAAAAAATTGAAGAATTGTCCTGTGATGAGTAGAAGAAATGGTGCTGTGTGTCTGCTTGAAGATACCATCTAATACTTGACTGAATCTGTATCAGAACTGGACAAAACTGAAAAGTGAAAAGAATTATGGAAGATTATAGAAAGACATTTCTCTCCTTATCTTTCTGCCCATCTCTGTATATTCTTGTGCTGTGTGAATCAAAAATAAATAAAAATATGTGGCTAGATTTTCATGTATCATGTCCCATATTTTGTGGTTAGCTTTAACATTTAGAATCCTATATAATGCATCTTCACCAACAGCATGTATCTGTCAACAACAAATATATTATGCATCCATCGTTTATGAGCATAGATGACAGATATGATATTCATTTCATGTAATCAGAGGGTTTGAAAGGAAAACTGAGATGGCATCAAAACTGTCTGCCTAGCTATGTGCAGACGTGACTGTCCTTATAGAAATCTGTGGATATCTGAATATCTGGCCTGTTTTCAAAGGATGTAAACATTCCTTTCTTGAATAAATCATTCCTGCTGTTTAACAACCTTTACAGTTGGGATGTGCCTTCTCATAAAGAACTTGCTTTTAGAAGTGACCAGAATTTTTCCGTTTTGCTGGAAAAAAATAGACTACTTTGTATTGTTTGACCATACTAATACCTTTGAAGCAAAGGAATTCATTGCATTGTGAATACACCCGTGGGGTGAATATTTTTTCTAAGAATTATCTTTTTCCCTTTTTGTAAACTCTATATTTTCAAATAGGATTGTCTTATAGATAGATACTCTTTTTCTTCCCTTCTGGTTTAGAGTACATCACACTAGATGGCAGTAATAGCTCAGTTTAGGAGTCCATTTTACATCTCCCCCTACCCCCACACACAACCTTTTCTTGTCCAAAGTAATATGGAATAAAATATGCAAATAAAATTCTTTCATTTTGTACAAGGTCCATTCAGAAAAGCTAATATACAATTAAAGCTGGTAAGAAAAAAAAATCAAATAATATTGAAAACTCAGGGTTTTTTTTGTGTGTGTGTGGGGAGTTCTCTGGTTTTTTTCTTTGTTACCATTTTTCAAACATAGCTTAATTATAAAAGAAAATTTGCTGGGCCGAAAATCTAAGCTGATGTGAGATGTAAAACAGTATTTCTGAGAAAGAAATTTAGCCTTGCCAGTTACTTATGTTTTCTCAAATCCTCTGATTCTTCCAGCAGATTGGCTATGCTTTTATGCAACATTAACCTGGATTTTCTAGACAGAGACAGTCAGATGCAAGCTCAGAGCCCTATGTGTATTGCCCATTACCAGTGAGTAAAATGATTGAGAAAAAAATAAAACCAAACCCAAAGCTCCTGATACAATGATGACTCCTTTTCATTTTGTTTGTGGAAATCCAGAAATCAGCTGAAGATTTAGAGGGAGACAAATTCAGTTTCTGTAAAATATTCATGGTCAGCTAATCCAGAGCCAGAGAATGCCCTACCAAGTGGGAACTATATGAGAAAAATATGCAAAAAAAAAAAAAAAAGGCTCTACTCTGATTGGCACTAGTTCATTTTACATATAAAGTAGTACAATGATAAATTGTTTTTATCAAAACAAACTTGTAAAACATTTAAATTGATGTTACAAGAATGTAATTTTTTTTCCTCTCTCAGTTCACAGCCTTAGGCTTTCTGCTGAAATTCACAGGCACTATGCTCTCATTTTAAAAGAAAGCATGTAATCACCTTTTAAAGGTTATACACAGAAAACTGAAGCAGCATCATAAGCAGCAGTGTGAACTCATAAGCAAATATGAAGAATGTTACTCAGCTTGCATGTGAAAATGTTTAATGCATTATTTATAGATATTGTTTTACCACAGAGATCAAGGTCATACATTGGACTCCCGGGCAATGGGTCAAGTCTTGAAAGGCCCTTCTGATAATCCCAGCTGACAGCTTCTTGGATAGGGTAAGTGTACTTTAAGTCAATGTATTTTCCAACTTGGAGGGAACAGTGAAAACTTTTTTTTTTTAAATTAACTAACTACTCATTTATCCAACTTGATCACAACTCATTTAATTTGATAAGAAACAGTCATAGGGTTGGGAGGTGTTGTTATGTTCACATTTTCTCTCCCTAATTTCTATGAATCATTCGACTAAGAGAAATTTCAAATAACCTTTCCTTCTAACAACTACTTCTTGCCTTCTACCCTTTACCAATGATGTCTCTATATATTCCAGTGTGCAAAGTAAAGCAGCCTCGATTACAATGTAACATAAAAAATACTGGAATATTAGGACATTTATTTTACAATTTCCAATGAAAATTATTTTTCAAAGCTTTGCAAAATCAATATATATTACATATTACAGAAGCCATACCTTTAAGTTATTACTCATACTGGGTTATTTTGTTGTGTATATCTCCCTTGGCTTCCCCAGTATAAGACAGAAGATGCAGACCTGCTTATTCAACTAATCTTGGCACTAATCTTGGGCCTGACCTTCTAACATTAAACAGTGACATACAGTGGAGGAGTTAAGGGAAGTGGCTCACCTCAGTGTAGACAGTAGGGGGGTGCGTCGCCTGTAGAGAACTAAAAACAATAACAAACCTTCCTAACACTAGGTCTGTTTTTTAACGTGATGCACGGGCAGTTCTAAACAATGTCTGTGGTGAAATAGTCCTCCTCATCAAGCGGACTCCTTCTACTCTCCGTCTCCCCCTTGAGGCTGCTGGAAAAGAGAAGGCTTTTGATGCCTTCATGCTAGCTCGGGCTATATTTTCTATTTAGGCTTAAATGTAAACAAAGAAAAGAAAAAAAATTAAAAGACAAAAGTTATCTTGACTTTTAATAACCTTTCTCAGTTCTAGTCTCCTATATTTTCTTAAGTTTTTGATTTGAAATTTCCTCATATATTCTTGTAAGCATGGACGGTTTGGCGGTAACTAGCACTTTCCATAAATAACGAACATTTCTAGACTGGTCTGGGCTTTCCTTAAAATCTTAGAACTACACTTATGCCTTACTTTCTTTCCCTACATCCAGGATCAGTAGATCAGAAATCAGTTAAAATAACAGAAACCCTTTATATTAACAAAATACTATAAAGTCAAAACATTCAGAAAGGGGCATCTTTTTTTTTTTTTTTAATAGACAATGGAATTCAGAAAAGGAAAAGGTGGTGAAAGGGCCTCCGGTGAGAGGATGACTGACAAAAACCTATTACCAAGGCGATGTGAATCAGGATAGGCCCTAAACAAGCATCTTAGGACATCTCTATTTTGATTAACACCTCTGTGAGATGTTTCTAGGCCAATTAAAAAGATTCATGATTGAATTTATAGTAAAGCCAATATATAGATGGACATTTGTTTATCCTGGAGAGATATATAAATAGAATCCATGATTATAAGCACAGATTTTGAAACCTGGGGTTTTAGTTCTTGCCCCACCACTTATTAAATGTATGACACTGCTTACATTTTTAAGACTTCATTTTCTCACCTGCTAATTTGGTATAAATATAGTAATAAAATGACATATTACAAGATTTTCATTAGTTTTAAATGATATGATGTAGGAAAAAGCTTACCTCAGTTCCTGGCACATAGAAAACTTTCTTAGCTATTACTTGTTTGATTCCACAGAGAGTTCCATATGCACAGTGGGTGATAGAACAATAATCCTCTTTGGCATCGACTAGCTATCAATGAAGTCAATAGTGGATTCATAAGGCTTTAAGCAAATGATCCCTATTGCTCCTCATCTTATCTTTCTGTATTTATTTACTTTCTACCTATCAATTCTAATTATTTAGTCCAGGTCAGGTTATTTAGAAGGTATTCCATGGCTTCTCATCACCTAAACTGGGTAGTAAATTTTCACCAGAGAAAGAAGAAAAAGCAACATCAGTATGGACTGAAGTAAGAAAAGTTTCTAAGGGAAGGGAGCAACTTGAAATCAGTCTCACAGGACAGTATGGGTTTGAAGAGAGGAGAACAAGATGATGGTTCCACTCAGGGTTTGGGGAACAGCATGAGCAAAGAAATGGAGACAAGAAGAGAAATGTGCACATAACAAAAAGGAAACCAACATCACTAGTGAGGGAAGATGTGCCATGAGTAAATCAGGCCGGATAGGAGGACAATCTGATCATGCTGAGCCTTTAATACTGAACAGAACTCTATTAACTGAAATTAGAAAACCTTTTGGGATTTCAAATTCAGGGTTAGGGTTGAGATGCAGGAAGGAAGATGGGACTAGGGTGGGAGGTAAGAGTTCTTGTTAGAATCCGAAACTGTAGCTGTGGTTAAGGCTAGGTTTTAGGACCACTCATGTAATAAAAGTGAAAACGTATATATGTATGGATGCATAAATTTCAGAGAATCCAAACCCTTTGAAACTAATCAGTAGATTTTTTTTGTTTAAGAGTCAGTTTGTCTCTATCTCTGTCTCTCTCTCTCTCTCTCTTGCATGTGCAAACACACACACATGCACACACGTACATCTGAAAATATATATATACATAATCAAAGTGACTGGTCCTATCATAAGAAATGCTACTTGACATGTTTGCTAAACTAAATAATAAAAATAAGTAAAATTTATCCAACCTAAGCACTGTGCTAAACACTTCAGGTATGTTATCTAATTTAATTTAAATCTAATAGAAATCTAATTTAAATCTAATAGAAAAGTGGACTGGGATCAAGGAAACCAGCTAGCAATCTATTGCCAAAATACAAATGTGTATTGATGATACTGATACTCTGGAGTATGGTAAATAGAAGTGGAAATGAAAAAGAAGGAGGAAAATGTGAAAAATTTTAGAAAGAGAAAAGTGATCTCACTTTGAAAGAGACCAGGTAGGAGAGGTTTTAGAGAGGGAATATTGGAAGATATTTATAAAGCTAATAACTTGGAAGGGTACAGGAATAAAAGAGACATTGAAATGTTTGTTAACTGCAGTGTGCTTATTAATGCTTATTAATGCAAGATTTTATTATATTATTTTACCTATCCATGTGATTTTTCAAAAAGAATACTTGACTTACTGCTACACATTATCTTCTCTTCTGTGGACTGTTTAAAATGATATCCTTCCAGCCCTTCTCTGACTTTGCTCCTTATTTCCAAGCAGATGAGAGGGAAAACACAGCTACAGACTGACTTACTTCAATGATAGCAAACCCCATGACTGTCTCTTTTCCAATCAGGATATGGTTACCCTAGCAACCAGTCTCTTTTTTTTTCTCATTTCATTTCATTTCTCCCAAAAGTACAAGTTAGTTTACATAGATTAACTGAAGAAAATCTATTTACTGTACTCTACATTTTACAATTTGATTTTATTCTAAAGTATCCCAATGTTTCTCTTTCTTGAATAGGCCAAATCTTTTATAATTTTTTTCTGACTATTTTAAGGCACAATATAAATAAAATAGAATAAGTCATAGAAAAATTATGTTCTCATGAAAGCAAAACATTTCACACTATTATTTTTTGAGACTGACATTGTAAAGGTGATTTGGTGAACTTAAGAAATATTAACAATGCTCTCCTGAACTTGAACTCAAAACTTAGATAATAAAATTACGATTTATTTTTCTAAAATCTTCCGTTTCCCCTTCTTGTCATTCTTCAACTGGAATTCTCAGATTGAAACATCATTGTCAATTCTACACTTCACAGAATAAGACTGACATTTAGCTAATGAAGATAATGCAGAAGTAGAATTCAGGAATGAGGTTGGGGTGGGAATGTTGCTTTTCTCAATGTGATGATTTTTGTGAAGCAAAGATTATTGTTATGGTGATTCAGCTACATGTAAGGTGTAATATGAAAGAATAGTTTTTTATACAAAAAATATATCATCAAACCCTTTGGCTTTTTTGTCCTAAGTTTTTCTTTCAGTACTACTTCAATTCTAGAACTATCAATAGAAGAGTTTCCAGAAAGAAATGATAAGAAAAAATTCAAGACCATGACTTAATTGTTTTCTCGCTGGTATCAACTTATATTTGAGCAGTTGCATACTACTTGAAGAATTTAGCTTTTGTGCAAGGGGGATTTTAAATTATTTAAAATGGCTAGATTTATGTTGGGAGGTAATGAAGTCTAGGCATCCTTATACATAGCATTTTTATTATAATTTGTTAAAGGGTTTATGAACTCAAATTTTCTAGAAACTTGGGAATTCTCCAAGTTTTAGAATACAGAATTTTTGAAATCTAATGAAAATAGAGTGGTCAGGGTATTCTGATGAAGAAATGATGAAGGCAATTCAGACAGAGAATTGAAGGAAACAAGGAAGGAGTCATGAGAACATTTGAAGGAAGAAACTTTCAGCTAGAGAAATCTCCAGAGAAAGGTCTCAAAAAGAAAATGTCTGGATGTTTAAAGAAGAGCAAAGAGACTGACATGGAGTGAATGATATTAATAGAACAAGTCATGAGGTCAGAGAGATATTAGAACAAGGGTGAGGTAGTGGGTGGTAGAGGTCATTGTGAGAAACTATAAGGATGTTGGTGTTTATTCTAAGGAAATTTTTTTTTTTTTTGTTAAACACTGCTGCATATAAATTACCAACATTGTATCATTCGCATCCTTAAACTTATCTACAGCACAGTTAGTATTCTTTTCATAAAGAACTGGATAATAAATATTTTAGACTTATGGGCCAAGTGGTATCTGTTCTAAATATTCAACTCTGCTATTTCAATGCAAAATTGGGCATAGCCATGTCCCAATCAAACTTTATTTACAAAAACATGTGAACAGCATGAAGGCTATAATTTGCCAACCTATAATCTAGAGGGTTAATCCGATTTATTTATATTTCTTCCAGGAACATTACACTTAGGGGAAATGGAGAAGACACTAACATTGATTGACTACCATGTATCAGCATGTATTCTAGGCATTATATACACATGGTTATCAATTTCCAATCCTATTATTAGCAATTTCTCCATGACAGTTTTATCTTTTAGGAAAATAACGTCTCCCTAATTCTGATTTGCTTGTATACCTCCTCAGTTTATTTTGCCAGAGTGACCTTTTAAAACATGATCATGCCAAATATTTAAAGAAAGAATAACACCAGTTCTATATAATCTCTTCTAGAAAATAGAAGAGGCCAGATCCCAATTCATATTATAAGATCAGTATAACTCTGCTATCAAAAACAGACAAAGGCTATAAATGTAAGGAAACTATAGACAATAGTTTCATGAGCATAAACACAAAAATTATCAATAAAATATTAGCAAGTTGAATCTAGCAATATATAAAAATAATGCAGATATTGAATGAAATTTATTCTAGTAACACAAAGATACACGAATATTTTCAAAATTATTCAAAGTAACCTTAAATTGAGATTCAAAAGAAGCAAAAGCACATGGTCATATTAATTGATGCAGAAAAAGCTTTTGACAGAACTTAGCACCCATTCATAATATAATCTCTCTGTAAATTAGGAATGTCAGGGAATATCCTCAACCTTATAAAAAGCATTTACAAAAAAACTCACAGTTAAATCATACTTAATGGTGGAGGACTAAATGCTCTCTTCTTTAGATAGGGAACAAGTCAAGAATGTCCATTTCTACCATTTATAGTAATCATAATACTGGAATACTAGCCTGTATAATAATACAATACAATAAAATAAAATGCTAACATATTAGAAAGAAAGAAAATGTTTCTGGGAATTGTCATTGGGGATGATAATCACATTTCTATAATCTAGCAATGAAAATTTATAAACTGGTTTAAAAATAATTTAGAATAGTTTCCTCAAAATGAAATACTTAGGTATAAATATAACAAAACCGAAAGTATCTGTATAATGAAAACTACACAATGATGAAGAAAAAAATAAAAATCCTAAATAAATGCAGAGAGAGTGTAGTCAGGGATTGACATATTTAATATAATGAAGATGATAAAAATTTCCACATAGAGCTCCAGGTAAATGCAATTGTCACAATCCCGACCAGGACTTTTTAAAGATATAGACAAGTTGATTCTAAAATGAATATAAAAAGATAAAATAAATAGAATACTTAAAACGACTTTGAAAGAGGAGAATTAAGTTTGAGAAATCACAATACTCAATGTTAAGTTTATTTTATGGGCACAGTAATCAAAACAGTGTGGTACTAGCAGAAGGATAGACAGGTAGACCAATGGAACAGAAAAACAACTGATTTTCAACAAAAGAACTAATCTTCACTCAGTCTTTCCTACGATAATTAATTGTATCTTCATTTTTTAGTAGGTTCTAGTGTAAATGCCTGTAAATATTGCTGATGCATTCATTTCAAAAGATATCTATCTTGAATAAACATATTGCCAGTTATATGACAGAACTACCAGTAAAACAATCAAATAGCCTTATTCCAATTCATGACATTTCTCCTTCAGAAAACTCTGGGTAACCTAAATAATTGACTGTGTGAGTAACCTTGCCTTCACTCTCCCATGCCCTAATTCCTGCTCTTATGTTTCAAATTAGCCAATGAGTGACTCCCAAAACCCCATACTTTCAACCTCTTATCCTAATAAAGACACAGCCCAGATTTTTCCACATCACTCCCCACCCTCCAGATAGCTGTGTGGCCCTCAGGCATGCAGTGTAGCATTCAGGACCTGGGAGTGAAAAATCTTCCTCCAAGTTCCCTGCTGAAGTGAATCTTGAGGTCATAATAAAAAGTGAAGATTAGTTCTTTTGTTGGCCCTGGTAGAAGTAATGTCTATTGGAGCTCACTGAGTAATACCAGCCATGCAGGAGCTTCAGGCATCCACAGCTGAAAGCATTACTATCAAAAGTCTGAGAATAACACATTTGTCAAGCTCAAAATTAGAGTAATTCTTGATCCTGCTCTTTCTCTCGTATCTTTGTTTAACATGTTAGAAAATTCTGTCAGCTCTTCCTTCAGGGAATATCCAGAATCTGACTTCTTACCTCCTCTGCTATTATTACTAGAATCTGGATCACCACTGGAAGAAGCTTTTAACTGATCTCAATACTTCTACACCTTCCTGCTCTTTAGTCTATTATCCATACAGTTGTCAATAAAGTTATTTTAAAAGTTAAGACCAATCATATCAACCCTTAACTCAAAGTCTTCAAGTAGCTTCTCATCTTATTGAGAGTATAAAACAAAGTAATGACCACAAGGATAAAAGATCCTGCATGATCTGATCTGGCCTCTACCAACACTCACCTTTTAAATTCTCTCTTCTCTCTCTCTCTCTCTCTCTCTCTCTCTCTCTCTCATCACAGTAGCTTCCTTAATGTTTCTTGAACATGCTAAATATATCTTACCCTCATAGACTTTGTACTTGCTGTTTCTTGTGCTAGAAACTGTCTTTTTCCAGGGCTCAAAAGAATTCACTCTCTCGGTTCCTTCAGATCCCTGACAATACATCATCATATTAGAGAGACTTTCTCTGACTTTTTCTCAGTGTAAAAACAACCTGCCTATCCTGACATTTCTAACACCTTCTACCTGTTTTATCTTTAAAAAAATGTTTTGGCTTGTACAACCTACTAGTAAATTACATATTTTCTCCTTTAATAAATTATTCTATTGGTGGAATTTAACTTTCATAAGGGCAAAGATTTTTGTCCGTTTTGTTTTTTGCTATATCTCCATAATCTAGAACATTCTCTGACATTTCATAGGTACTCAATACACAAGTTTTTAATGAATGAATTTAATAAAGATATGACCTTGATGTCTAACTCAGATTCTATAAATATACTTGCTAAATTAACAAAGCTCTGTCTTTTATAATAATAAATTTTGAAATGCTTTTAATAAATAATTTAGGTTGTATGAAGTGTTAACATTATTACTCATTTTATGTCTTTCATATAAGCCAATATTTTTGTTCATTTTTCTAGAGTTCTTTCTAAGGCAAATTCATTATAAAATACCATAATGCATTGTTCATCATTTTATCTTCTGTGATTTATCTTTATTACATTGAGTCTAGATTCCATGCTCAATAGGGTGCTTATTTTATCCTTAGTCTTTTGTCTGATATTAAAAAATACTACTTCTAGGTATGTGCTGGTTTAGCCATGTGTTCCAACTAACCAATTTTAGTACAAGTGTACTTAATTCAAAGAGAAATCAATGCTTTGGGTCCCCCTCCCTTTTTCAAATATCTTTATTGTAGCTTGGGTTGACAAGTTTGTGTATTTTCATTTTGAAAAGAAGAAAGCAAATATTTACTAACAAATATCTGTTTCATTTTAATAAATTCAAAGCCAAGTATAAAACTTAAAATCATAATTGGCAGTTGTCACACAATATAGAACTTGTGGCAAGAGCCTTCTAAACAAGATGGGCAGCCTTTGACCTTTACATGGCAGATTAAAATAAGAAAAAGAATTGAAGTGTCTAAATAAGTTTATATAACATATGGGCCATGGGATGATTCCTCTCTACTCAATGATGATGAGACTATAACAGTAAATAAAGACAAAACAAAAAATTCAAATGGGTAAGGATTTATTATATAGCTAATTCTATAGAAAATTTCTATTAGGAAAAATGCTTTTTAAGCAAAGAAACATGTTTACTCTTAAGTTGTCTACAATCTAGGTCATAGTAGAATCCAAACTCACAACTCCTACCACATGACAATAGATGAGAGACAAGTTGTTTCTGAATTTTGGATTTCAAAGCCTCGTAGGGACATTGGGAATTTGTGGGGAATTCAAAGAAGAGCCACAGAAATGATTAAAGAGTATAAAATGGGACCTTTGAGGATAGGTTAAAGAAATTGGAATTGTTTAGTTTGGAAGTGAGGTGGTTAAAAGTGGTTTTATAATAGCTTAAAAAAATACAGTGTTAGCTAATTGATGACAGTAATTAGTTATTTTCCAGAATAAGAAGAAATGGACAAATTATGCTACCTGAAAGATTTAGGTTAAACATACAGTAAGGGGAAATTTTTAGAGACTGAGGCTAGAGTGGTGGCCAAAGTAAGGTAAGCTTTTCTTTTTTGGTTTATTTAATCTTTATAAAAACAGAGAAAAGATTCGTATAGCTGACATGCAAAGACAGAGGGTCACTTTTAAAGGTTATAGCCCTAGAAGACTTCTCAAAATATCTTCTTGATATGTGACTTTTTGACATTATTCAGCATTTACCAAGTTATATAATAGGTTTAGTGTCAATTTTGAATAGGAAATCTTGCACCTTTCCCTCTCATCTTTAATTTGTGTACAACATTAATTATCTCTACAGATTAAAATTTTAAGTGCTTGGTATTTTGTATTCCTTTATAATCAGCCACAGCAAAATGTCACAAAAGAATGCATTGCCTGTTTTCTTTAGGAAGTATTTCATAGTTCATTGGTAGAAGATATATAGTCTTCTGGCATATGAAGCCAGATTGGCAATAAAAATTACTTTCTCTGGGATTGCAATTTATCCTACATTTAGTTTTTCTAGATAGTTTTTATACAAAAATATAATCAGGCTTAGTTTCACTTTTTACTTATTAAAAACAATTTATAATAAAATAAATGATTAATGCAATGATTATGAAAATAAATTTTTCCAGTCCAAAGGCAATAATTCATTTGAAAGCTCATGAAAAGGGGCACTCTGAGACAAATCATCTCTCTCAATGCTTGAATAACGTTTGATTTCTTCCAAACCAAATTTTAAAAAGCCTAAGCAAATCCGAATTTATTTGAAAACCAACTTTCATTGTTTGCTTTTTTTGTGTGGGTTTTCTTCTTGGCAACAAAGAGCCTTAAGTCTTAATAAAGTTGGGAAGTTACTTAAATACAGTGATGAGAAACTGGGCCAATGCTTAGGGAAACTATTTGCCAAGAAAATTTAGAATAATTGCATTTTAAGTATTGTTCCATTTAAGAGGTGGAATTAAACTTCTATGGAGCAAAACTGCCATATAAGCCTCATCATTGGAGTATACTTTGAACAATCTTATATGAAATTAGGTTTATCATTAATGAAGCAAATAAATCTAAATTTATTTCCTGAAAAGACGAGATACGAATTCTTGTAACAGTGTTTTAAACTACACTCCTGTGTACTTACCTATATTACAGTATTTCAAAGTAATAGAAATCTTGGCCATCAAACGTATCTTCATTAATTTCACACTGTGCACATGTAAATAAATAGTTATTTTCAGCACAGACTTTCTAAGTCTTTCAATCCGATCCATTTACTAGTCTTTTCACTTAATTTCCTGTGGTGTTAGAACCAGTTCTTTGACTACCTTTTTTTGTTGCAATGAGTAAATGCATGTTAAAGATATTTTTCTATTGAATAAAATTGTTTACACTTGAACTGAAAAAGAATTTATAAAAAGGAAGAAAAGAAAATAAAGCACCCTCACTTTACTATTTTACATTCATATGTCTTAAAGATTTAAAGAATAAAAAAAGGCTACCCAGTGTTAGAGGATCGAATAGATGATATTCTAAAGAAGAAAGTTTAACTTGCTTCTATACTTTTGTTTATAATTTCCTTTTCTATAGCATCTTGTTGCAAAATTGCAAAAAGAATATTTCTGAGAATATTGAGAGTTTTGTTCAACAATACAGATCAATGTTGGAGAAGTGTGATACTTCTTGAATTTAATTCCTGCAATGAGACTAACTTATTTAAAGACATTCTACTCTACATTTATTGAGATACAAAAAGAAAAAAGCCATCTGGGTAAAATTATGACTACCAATTTTTTACCTCTGTAGTTTTCAGAGATGAGCTCTCCCATTATGGTTCCATTTAGGCAGAAATTAAGTTTTTACTCTTATGAGTTGTGCAGACTTCCATGGAGTCATGCCAACAGAGCTTAATCCAGACAGCAGTGTTTTGTCATCCACAAATCTCTCTTTTTAAAAAATCTTTGGATATGTTTAGAAATATGAATATGGTATTTTCATAGGCTAGGCTGCAAATCGAAGGCATACCATGTGGCAGAAAATATAACTTAATAGGGGTGGAAAGAACTTAGGTATTTTACTCTAAATTGACAAATAAGATGTTCCTAATCTCAAAGGAATTTTTTGGCTCATGGATGAATTTCTATTAAAAATGTATCACTGATAAAACAGACCCAAATCAAGATCCGTTAGAAATAGAATTTTAGTATGTTTTCTATTATTTGTGATAACAGTTAACACCACTAAATTAAATGTAATGTAAATGGATTAAATAAAAAAGTCTCTATTCCTGGGAAATTTGTGATGAAGAACATTGATTTAGAAAGAAACATAAAAGAGGTCAGGTCCAAGATAGCAGTGTAGGAAGCCTCACAACTCCTCTCAAAGACAAACCAAATATACACCTACACATAGAGCAATTCCTCCTGAAGAACAATTGAAGGTGGATTGAATAACTTCTGAACAACAAATGAGAAAGGGACCTTATAGAGAAGGCAGAAAAGATGAAAATGTGGTAACCACAGGAACCCTACCATGAAGGGGCAACCTGCAGTAGGAAAGACATCTTATTCTACTTGAGTGCTTGCTGTGCAGACTTGCCTACCCTGGAGCACAGTGAAAATGCAGCAATTTAAAGAGCACCTAGACTAAATTTTTAAAAAATCAATTTACTAACTCCAAGAGAACTGTCAGAGGAATGAAAAACTGCAGAAACTCTCTAATATCTGCGAGAATGCTCTGATCAGAGGTGCCAGCTAGTGCCTTAGTTTACATTGCCTTTCCAACCAGATAGTGAGTGTGGTAGCTTGGTCCAAGCACTCTAGCCTACGTCTAAGACCACCACTGAGAGCCCCAGTCACCTTGGCCAGTCCCCACTCCAGAAACAGTCAGCTTTCATGTCTGGGCATTTCTGGAGTCATGTGCCCTTGGGCACCTCACATGGTGCCTGCTCCAGATCCAGCCAACTGACATCCTGGTAGTGCACACCTCTTTGGCTCCAGAGGGCCTGCAAAACCACCTACTACATGCAGTCTATACAGAGATCACTCCTAAACAAGGCCACTCTTTCAAGATTGGAGGAGATAGTTGTTTCATCTAATTCATAGAAACAAAAAGAAGTTCAAAAGAAAAAAAGAGAAAGGAATATATTACAAATGAGAGAACAAGAAAAAATCCCAGAACAAAACCCCAGAGAAATGGAGATAGGTAATTTGCCTGGTAAAGAATTCAAGGTATTAGTTATAAAAATGCTCATTGAACTTGAGAGAAAAATAGAGGAACACAAAGAGCAAATTTTAAACAGAACCAAAAAGCTGAACAGTAAAATAATTGAAATTAAAACTAGAAAAAATCAATACCAGCTTATATAATACAAAAGAATAGATTCAGAAAGAATAGTGGTAATGACCCAAACAGAACAGAAAAAAAAATGAGAATAGTGTAAAGGACCTCTGAGGCAACATCAAGCTTATTAATGTTCATATTATAGTGGTCACAGAAGAAGAAGAGACAGAGAGAAAGGAAAAGAAAAGTTATTTGCAGAATTAATGCCTGAAAACTGTTCTACCCTGTGGAAGGAAACAGACATTCAGGTTCAGGAAGCATAAAGAGTCCAAAGTAAGATAACTCCAAAGAAAGTCACATCATGATGTATTATAATTAAAAAGGTAAAAGTGAAAGATAAAGAGAAAATCTTGAAGGCAGCAAGAGGAAAACAACTAATTATGTACAAGAGAAGTCCGTGAGTTTATCAGCTGAGTTTTCAGCAGAGACTTTGTAGACCAGAAGGGTGTGGCAATATACACTAAAAGTGCTAAAGGAAAAGAAAATACAGCCTAGAATACTCTACCCAGCAAAGTTATTTTTCATCATTAAAAGAGAGATAAAGAGTTTTTTGGGATATATAAATTTTAGGATACAAAATTAATATACAGAAATCTGTTGCATTTCTACATAGTAATAATAAACTATCAAAGAAATTAATAAAGTGATTCTACTTACAATTACATCAAAATGAATAAATCCTAGGGGCAAATTTAATCAAGGGGGTGAAAAACCTGCATTCTGAAAACTATGATTTTAATGAAACAAACTAAATGTGATACAAATAAATGGAAGGATTTATCACGGACAGGAAGGATTAATATTATTAAAATGTTCATACTACCCAAAACAATATACAGATTCAATGCAATGCCTATCAAAATACCAACTGGGACAAGTAATTCTTAAATCTATAGAAGATCACAAAAGATTTCAAATAGCCAAAGCAATCTTGAGAAAAGAATAACAAAGTTGTACGTATCACACTTTCTGACTTTAAAACCATACTAGAAAACTGTAGTAATCAAAGAGAATGGTACTGACACAAAAAGAAACAAATAAATTAATGGACAAAATAGAGAGCTCAGAAATAAACTCACACTTATATGGTCAATTAATCTATGACAAAGGAGGCAAGAACATTCAATGGGGGGAATAACACTCTCAATAAATGGAATCGGGAAAACTGGACAAATACATAGTAAAAAAGGCAACGAGACCGCTTTTTTACATTATAATTGAAAATAAACTCAAAAGGGACTAAAGACTTAAATATGAGATCTGAGAGCATAAAATTTCTAAAAGTAAACAGGCAATAAACTCTATAACATTGTTCTTAGCAATAATTTTTGGATATATCTCCCTGGGTAACAGCAGTAAATGCAAATATAAGGAAATAAGTTTACATCAAACTAAAAGATATTGCAAAGCAAAAGGAATCATCAACAAAATGAAAAGACAATCTACGGAATGGGAGAAATACTTGCAAATGATATGTCTGATAAGGGGTTAATGCCTGAAATATTAAGGAACTTGTACAACTAGACTTCAAGAAAACAAATAATCCAATTAAAAAAAAATGGGCTGAGAACCTCTATAGACATTTTTCCAAAGAAGAAATATGGATGGCTATGAAGCATATGAAAAGATGATCAACATTACTAACCATCATGAGAATGTAAACACAAGCCACAATGAGACATTTTCTCACACCTGTCCAAATGGCTATTATCAATCAAGTGTTGGCAAGGATGTGGAGAAAAGGGAACCCTCATGCACTCTTGGTGGGATTGTAAATTAGCGAGACCACTATGGAAAATAAAAAATTAAAAATAGAATTACCACAAGATCCAGCAATTCTACTTCTGTGTATTTATTAGAAGAAAATAAAAGCACTATTTCATAAAAATATACTCACTCCTATGTTCATTGCAGAATTATTTACAATAGCCAAGATATGGATTCTAAGTGTCTGATAGATGAATGGATAAAGAAGAGATGGTACATATATACAATTAACTATTACTCAGCCATAAAAAAAAAAAAATGAAATCTTGCCATTTACAACAACATGTATGGAGCTAGAGGGTATTATGCTAAATGAAATAAGTCAGAGAAAGACAAATATCACATAATTACATTTACTTATGGATTCTACAAAGAAAAAGCAAATGAACAAACAATACAAAACAGAAACAGACTCTCAGATATAGAACAAACTGCCGGTGGCCAGAATGGGACAGTGGGATGGGTGGAAAAGGTAATGAGGATTACAACATACAAACTTACAATTATAAAATAAATAGTCATGGGAATGTAGTCAATAACATCATAACTTTGTATGGTGACAGATGGTTACTAGAAGAATTATGGTGATCACATTGTAAGATGTATAAATGTCAAATCTCTTTATTGTATACCTGAAACTAATATAATATTATATGTCAACTATAATAAAAACAAATTTATAAATAAAAAATAAATTTAACCCTAGAAAAGAAAGAGATAGACGTAAAGAATAGAACGTCATTCACTATTTTAACTGCTGAGGGGAGAAAGAAAGTTGTAGTAATGTGTTTAGCATTCTTGAGAAATTGCCAAACAGCCTTGGGGTAACGTTTAATTTAGAAGTAATTCAGCTGATACCTAGGTATACAACAAAGGTATTTACTGTACGGGAGAGTGTGGCATTGCAGGATTATGGTAGAAACATAAATGAAGCTTGGAAGATGTATTTTAACGACTGGAAAATGAGTGTAGAGGGAGTGAATAGATTATGCGCACATAAAAGACAAAGGTATCCAGTTTTCTCCATTGTATCTCTTAAAATAATGCTCTTATGGTGTGTTTGATAAATATTCTAAGTAGTAGTACAAGGTAGTCATAGATACCCACTGAAGAGTTTTGAAGATATTCCTGATGGGAAGGTTAAAGCTAAACTTCATTCTCATGTTAAAGTTGGTTGGGTGGGAAAAGTAGCTTTTAACCATCATTATCTCCTGGCTGCTTTTGATTGCTCAATAAGTCTGGAATTAGCACATTATAATATCATGAATCTTTTCAGAAGAGCAGCGTTTCTAGGTATCCAAGGAAGTATGAGTGGGCCACATACAAATACACAGACACACATAATCTATAGTCTGAATCCTTGTAAATCTATGCCAACTTCAATCTCTATTGTTTATTTTCTTTGAAGTGCCTGTGTTGTTTTTTGTACACGAATTGAGTTATAAAGATATAACAGTATATTTATAAAGATGGTGTGAGTAAAATACAGTTGTAAGTAAAACTCTTGGAAAGAATTTTGGGGGGCATATGGCTGCTATATTAAGACTTTTTACATACATTACCATATTTTTAAAGATTACTCATTATAGCATATAAAATTCATTAGGTAACTTTATAAAACTATTTATAATAAAATGTATGACCCTTGAAATTAAATAAAAGAGTGGTTGCTGATAGCTTCTAATGACAATAAACTGTGTCTATTTAATATTTTTTTGTATTTATTTAATATCATTTATAACCATTAATTCCAGGAATTCTAGAAATAGAAATAAATCATTAGGGCAATTAGTCTCTTTTTACTTTTTCTATACTTACTATATGTGTTTTGTCCATCCTTGATTTCAATAACTCTAGGACTGTTTCAGCTATTACATCCTGTGGGAAAGTAGTTCACACACTGATAGCTCTCAATGTTTACATATTTTCTTTTCTAACAACATTAGAAATTAGTCTTTAATGTATATAAAAATATTTTGGTTGAAATTTGTTCAGAATATTCTCCAGGAGAATAAATGTATAGTACATTTTCAGATTTATGAGATTTTTCTAAAAGCTTACAAAAGCCGCAGCAATACACTTTAAATTGTTTCATTAACATAATGTATCGTTGAGAATTAGATCCTTAAAACTCATTTTTATTATATGTATTTTTTACTCAGAGTATTATAGTTTCTATCATTCACCTGGTGAAGTCTGAATATAAAAATTACTTTAGGGACTGTCTATCATTCTGCCTCCTTACATCTCTTGTAATACATGTAGCACTTTTAAGTGGAGATAGTGGCTTTTTTTTTTTACTTGAGGTTGTATGTATTTATTTGTATTTGTCCTATCTGACATCAAACATTAATCATCACAAGGGTCACCCTCTAGTGTCCAATAGAACAATTAGAGAAAAAAAGATTTTATACAAATGTAATTCACCTTAATAATATCTAAATGGAAATAAGTACACTGAACCAAAACTAAATTTGGGACATTCAAGATGATTTATTGCTTTATATGCTGTTTTGCATTCTTTTTGGAAAGCAGCTGTACCGTAGGGTTCAAAAGTTCTGTTATCTGCAGTTAGAGTCTCTAAGTCCAAATTTTATTCATATATCCTTTGGAAATTGAGGTGTTATGTGTCCAAGATTTTTAATATGTAAAATGGAGTTTAAATTTTTGGTAAGTCATAGAATTTTTATACTAGTGAATGAAATGATGTACTTAGAACATTTATTATAGTGTCTAGTTCATTGCTGGCATTCAGTTTCAGTTATTATTTTTATTTGAAACATCTAAAAAGAATAATGAAATAATAAACTGGTAGTCATGGACATGAAGATGTACCATGCAGATCCCTTTCAAGGAAGAACTGGTACCCCCACCTGTAAATGTGGTCAGAAGACTGTGTTTGGAGGCAATGTCTCCTGGGATTGTTTCAGCTGCAGAGAGACACCTCCCTCATGAACAGGTCCTTTGAGATAAGCCATGTGCACTGATGATCAAAGCCTTTTGGGCCCAAAGCAGGACAACTGCAATAGGTCATTGCAGCT
Source organism: Cynopterus sphinx (assembly GCA_030015415.1). NCBI lineage: Eukaryota > Metazoa > Chordata > Mammalia > Chiroptera > Pteropodidae > Cynopterus > Cynopterus sphinx. The sequence goes on along the minus strand of CM057387.1, from coordinate 64,156,801 downwards.
CCAGAGCTCTCAGTGGAGTTGGCTGAAGCTATCAACTTTGATCCCTACGCACATCTGCTTCCACAGAGGTTGGGCTGAGCTCATGGGCATTCCCTTACAAACATCTTGAGCACTAAATTCTGTGTCAGAGAATTCAACTTAAATCCTTCTGCAAAATAATTAAAAAAAATACCAGCTTTTCTAATAAATAAATAATTCAAAAATCAAAAATGTAATGTAAAAAATTTTTTAGAACTGAAAGTGTTATTTTAAAAACATACCAGTTTTCAGCATCATTTCCAGTGAAGTTCCTTAAAAAGTCATGTAAGTTTAATAGAGATGAGTTTCTTAAGTAGGTTGCATTCTTGACCAAAAGACCTGATAACCAAAATTCTGTAGAAAATATCATAAACATTGTATTTATTGTTATAATTATTCAGTGGAGTTTGACATTTTCCAAAGTATTTAATAATGACTTGTTTTGTAGCAAAGCATATTTATTTAATTCAATTTATAGAAAAGATTATACAGGGAGGTACTTGAAGGTTCTGTGATACCTCTACGAATCAATGGAGTCCTGGGAGAAGGGCAAAATGTCTTTAATATATAAGGATTTGAATGTAGGAGCAGGCTAACTTACAATTTGTTTATGTATTCATCAAATAAATATTTGCTGAGCACAGATTCAATAACAGACACTGTGCTAATACCAGTGGTAAGAAAAAAACAGATGTATTGTGTCTTTATTTAGGTACATTATGGTGTGTGAGACATATAATCACATAAATGTCACTGAAATTTCAACTGTGATAAATGCTATGGGGGGAAAAGAGTGTTTCTTTGATAGATTTATAACGGAGATTTACCTAGTCATGAGTTGAACAAGGACATGGATGGGGATACAGAGTGCCATTAGGGCATGTGGGTTTTCTATATCGTGACTTGGTCATACTGAACAGTGTTATGAGCTGTAAAATTCAATCACTGTACATTTAACTATGAAAGAGGGGGGAATCCTAAGTGAGCCATAGTCTTTGTTGACTGTATTTTAAATGTATCATGCCTTTTGTGAATCAAAGTCACTTTTTGTTAATTATTGTTTAAAAATATGTTTATATACTTTGATGAACTGATCTGTAAATTATTTCCAGTTTTCCTGCCACTGATTTGCATTGGCATTTTTCAGTTGTTATAGACGAGGCTGTTAAAATTGCTACCAGATTAAATGACAGCATTCAAGAAAAGGCTAAGAATTGGGGACCAAAATATTTGTGGTTCAAACTCAATCATATAACAGTTTGTGTGTTCTTTTATTCCCTAGTCCTTGCATTTTAGAAGAGAGTAAAAAAAAAAAAAAAAAAAAAAAAAAACCGTTTTCTAAATCCCTGGATCTATTTGTAACCTGAGTAAAGAAAAAAATTATTAGCTATAAGCCTTTATTCATGCATTTAAATATACTGTGTGCTTTGTTTGGAGTAAAGTTGGGATCTTAATCTATCAAGGTGATTTTCATAGAAATAAGAGTTCTATCACATTTAGAGTTAATGAATATTGTTTTAACAGAACTAATGCCTATGGATTGTGTTCATTTTCTAAGGTCATTCTCACTCTTTAATGCCTCTTACATGTGAAATGCAAACTCAAATCACAGTTAATCCATTCCCATGGACGAAATTTGTGTGTTTGCAAAAGAATGAGTTTATTGGTACTTAAGAGAAAATTTGACCCAAATTTTAATCACACAAGTTTTTGGAAAAACCTGGCCTGAACATCTTCCAGTTTCAAATGAAAGCTGTACAGGCCATGAGGCTGCCTGAGCACCAAATATTGTTTATCTCGCAGTCCTTAAAAACTTTACCCTCATCCTTTTTTAATCTGTTCATTAGTTTGACAGAAAAAAGCAGGATGCTTTTTCAGTAGATGTTATGCTCCCACCATTTGCCTTAGGCCAAACCAATGTGGCCAGATAAATAGAAGAGAGGAATGTCACTCTCTGTCACTAAGTTCTAACTAATTTCTTGAGTTATTGCTGTTACATTCATTGGATTTTTATATTTAATTTGCATTTCTCTGCCTTTCTTCCTTTCTTCTTTCCTTCCTTTCTTCCTTTTTCTTTTCTTTCATTACTTATTATTATTATTTTTTTAATTTCTTTATTTCAAGCATTACTCATCTAGATGGGTGACTGAAACTTTGGCATGTTAGAAGTGAGATACAGTAAATTCATATGCTAACCCTTCTGGAATCGTTTACTTTAGAACTCTAGAAATATAAAAGAATTGGTAGACTTTCTATTGAATGTAAAGTTATTCTTTTAGATACTACTTTGTAATAGACTGAGATCATTAATTAAAAACATTCACAAATAATCAATGATTTAAAAATTACTTTAAAAGGTTTTTTAAATTACAAACTAAAAATGGATTTTAAAATCTGCTAATTTGCAAGCCATTTGGGTTTTTTGTGTGTGGAGGGAGCTGTGCACATACTTGTGATGATTGTGAGGGTGGGGAAAAGACAGATGAGTCAGTTGTCCAAGCTGAAAAACAAATAAACATATACCTCCCTTTTGTGCTGAGGGTTATGGTTAGGAACAATGAAAAACTGTCACAACCAGGAAAACTAAGTAATTGCTTTAACCTGCTAAAAGATCCCATCTTACTCTTTCATCTATTTAAAACATGATGTTTCATTTCCACCCACCACAGCATATTCACAGGTGCAAATGGCAACAAACACCACATTGCTTGAAGGTCCCTGGCAGTATTTATTAGGAAGGTAGAAAAAGGATGCTGAAATGCATTTGTGAATCCAAATAAATCATCTAATATCTGTGACAATTTATTTTTCTAAGGAATGCTATCACCCATAATTCATTTATGAAATACAGCATTGATTTTATCCCCAACAAAATAAATATATTCGAAAGGCAACCCACATACTTTGTGAACTTATTTCAGCAGATACTAAGACTTTTATTATGTTGCATGATGGCGATTTCCCCCTTTCAACTTTTTATTGTTTTTTTTTTTAACTAACCGAATTTGGGCTATTTTTCTATATTTAAGTGAATGTAACCTTCACAAATAGATCTCAAGGGCGGAGGAGGCAATAAAATGCTTAGTTGGTAGTAGTTTCCCATGAAACAGATATGAAATATAATCTTTAGTAATACTTTTGCAAATAAATTTGCATGATTTTAATTATAATTATATAGCAAGAGTCCTAAACTTTAGTTAGCATTACAGTTACCTAGACTACTTGTGAATTTTTTTTAGATATCTGTCTTTTACTATTTTGTAAGGATCTTAACTATTCCCCATTAAAAAAATGTTTTATGTTTCAGTGTAGAAACACAGTAGACAATTAATATATTTAACAAGTATGGTACCTTTACTGAAAAACATCTGTCTCTGGTGTTTGCAGACTCACTAAATACACTCATTTGTTCTTTTGAAAAATATTCGTTGGCTGTACAGGACACAAAATTGTTTTAAAACATCAATCCTTCCTTTGCTAAGTAGATAAACTAGAAGGGGAGGAAAACACTGCAAACAAAATATTATAGATCTATGCAATGAAAATTATCATTGGAGTGCTGAAGAACAGAATATAGATTACATAGGGGCCCCATTAACCCTTCCCTTGAACTCTACGTCTATTTCCAGCTGCTAACTTGACATCTCTATTTGATGTCTGACTTCTGACAGTTAACATGTAGAAAACCAAGCCCCTAATATTTTCTAAACATCTTAAGTTTTCTCTCTACTTTATCTATTGCTGTGACTTTATTCTATGTTTTCATTGTCTTTTGCTTGAATGATTGCCCTAGTCTCTGAACTAGTCTCTCACTTCCATCATCGATTGCTTTTATGTATTTTCAGTATAGCAGCCAGATTGAAACTGTTATAACTAAATCCTTACGATGTTGCTACTCAACACAAAACTCACCTTTGGCTTCCTGTTTTTTTTCTGAGTAAAAATCAAAAAAGAAAAAAAGAAAGAAAGAAAAGGAAGATCCATGAGGCTTTATGCAGCTTACTTGCTTCTTTCTTCTATGACTTCAAATCTTGATAGTCTCCTACTTGATCTTTCTAATGCCACCAAACTTACCTCTAATTTTTCCTCAAAAACTGGAGATGTGCTCTGGAATCAGGGCCTCTGCTTAGAATGCTCTTTTCTCAAATGTCTCTATGGCTTTCATTCCTTCAAATGTATATTTAAACTGTCCCTTTTTGGAAAGCTCTGTCTTAGCTGCTCTTTCTTTATTAGTTAGGGTAAATGAGCTCCTGTAATCCATAAACCTAAATATATGTCTTATTCACACGTAGTGGACTTTTATTTCTCAGTTTTATGATAGTCCAAGGCAGGTAATCCTGGTGGGAAAAATCTTGATTGATGGAGTGTTTTCTTCACATGGTGATTCATTTTCCATACTGTCTTATGGGTTAGCCTGCCTGCTTGCCAAATCCAGCTCACAAATGTGTTTCTATTTTTGTATGACTCCGTAGTAAAATATATATATTTTTTTACATTTTAAGGGGTTGTGTGTGGGCGGGGAAATCAAATATATGTAAGTCTATATGCCCCACAAAACATAAACTATTTACTATCTAGAGAAACAACTGCTAATACCTGGTCAGTGAATTAAGCTGTAGATTAGAGCCAAATTATGTGTAGTCATCTAGAAGTCTTAAAGTTGAATATTTTTTTTCTCTTACTAAATCCTTTAAAACAGAAAAAGAGAGAGTCCAGTTTGTAAGCCATACAAAAGGAGGCAGAGGGCTGGATTTGGCCCAAAGCCATGGTTTGCTGTACCCTGCTCCAGGCCATTCACTCACTGGAGATGAAGTCATTTTTTAGGCTTTAATCCCAACAGACATAATGGAATTTTTTTTTTATTAGTGTTATGGAAACTGTCAACATACTACCCTCACCTTGTGTTAAAAGAATGGTTTTTGTTAATTAAAGGGAAGGGGAGAAAAGCATTTGTTTACTCTTCAGCACTGTCCTTCTGTTGCTCTGTCTAGTACACAATCCAGCGGGAGACTGGTAGCCAGTGGAAACCAAGGATTGCTGTACTCAAACGTTGGAACAGGCCTTGGGGATAATTTTTACTTGAGCTGAAGTTTTGCTTTAGTGAACTACAGGGGCAACTGAAGAGCAAGTCAGGACAATGAACTCTGGTAAAAATGGGATTTTCCCTCTTATGTCCCGATAAAGCTTAAGACACAAAGCACCTGTCACTATAAATATATATCTCTCTTCTGTGGTCTCTGTATTTATGCCAGCAAGATTCATTATGAATTGTAACATTTTCTTCCATGTATGACTGGGATGATAAAAATAACAACCATGTGCTAATAGTATTTATTTGCTTTGTGTTGAATTTCAGGCATAAGAGCATATGATGAATATATAAAATTATAACAAACTAAACCAGTGACTGTCATTATTTTGAAAACAGGAGAAATAAAATTTTCCTGAGTGTTGGGGAAATAAATGTTTGGGTGGGAAAAAAAGACATGGAAATTGCGCTTGCCAAAACAAAGAAGTCATAAGGTGAAAAATTCCATTGTTATTGTGTGAATTGACTTAATGTCAGTTGATGTTTCACTTAACAATGAGAACATTGGAAAAGAACTGGACTCACAGTATTAGGTCATCTCTTACCAGACTTCATTTTCATTTTACTGTTTTGTTCAAGATGGAGACCATTGAAATAACTGGAATTGCAGTGTAGTTACACTAGCACAGGTAGCATGTTTCAGTTCAATTCAACATATTTGTTTAGGGACTGCTATGTGCCAGGTATGTTGCTACTGGATATGGATATAATAATAATTATGTTATGATCTTTGCAATTAATACCCTATAGTCTATTGGAGATGACAGCTCCAGGAAGCTCATTGTAATACAATCTGGTTATCACTGTAAATAAAGCCATCATCACAGAAGAAGACCCCTCATATGGCATTAGTCTGGGAATCAGCTGATGAGCATTCAAGACTCCAATTTGCTGTGGTGAACTTAGGCAAGGTATGATGGACTCTCTCTGCTGTGTCTTTATCATAGTGCTGGGGAAGTAATGCCTACTTCAGAGATATGAAAAAATGCATCAATAATAAATAGGTATATAGATGGATGCATAGATCAATTACCAGATAGATAACGGGTGGTTCTATGTGATAACATTTGACATAGATAGTGCTCAAGAAAGGTGTTTCTTCTTTCTTTTACCTAATCATATTGTTAAAGTAACATAAAATACTTCAGCATTAAAAAAAAAAATTAAAAGTACTCAGTAACATTTTTTCATAGATAATATAGAGGTTTGCTTTGAATACTATTTCATATTTTCATAGCTACTTTATACATTTCAAATCTATCTTATCTTTGGCTCTACATATGTTAACTAATTTACTTTTCATGACATTTCAATAACCAGAAAGGCCCCCACGTTTGTGAATTAAAGGCAATATGCCACATTAGATTTCACTATTATCAGTCATAGTCTCATTAAATGCAATTAAAAAAACATATTTTGTTTTAGTGTTTCACTGGAAATACATTTCTTTTGTTTGATTGAAATGTGATTTTTCCCCCCTTCTCTGCCTTTCAGTATTGCGTTTTTAAAATTCTTTAGATGAGCATATTTTTGTACATATTTAACATCTGTAAAATACCTTTTAATCAATTATTGACTATTTAGAGTACAGTAATTAGCATATGTGCGAAAATATATGATTTTAACATCAACTTTTTAAAACAGTAACAAATATGTATTTTTTGTTTATTTGAAATGTCAAGGAGTCCTTGCAATGTATGTCTTATTACAAATGCTTTTAATTTATATTGCACATGTATTTTATTATACAATATTAGAATACTTGAAAATGAATTCTTTATGCAATCCCACATGACTAGAATTAACAGAAGCCTTCTAGTAGCATATATGAATGTTTTCTCACAGCTATGTGCTTTACTGTAGTAGGATTAAATGTGACAATATACTCTCAATTACCAGTGAATTCAAAAGGAAAATATGAGCCACGTTAGAGTGCAAAAATAAATATCAAAAGAAAATTTAAAACCCTGCGTTATGTTATCCTCCAGACAAGTATAAACCACCCAAGTTAATTTTTTTCCTCAGTGGTCATTTTATCTTTATGTGCATGAGCTTCAGTGAATCTTCAGTGCAGTTTTCCAATATACCAGAAACATGATCATCATAGACGTTTTCGGTGTGTGTGTGTGTGTGTGTGTGTGTGTGTGTGTGTGCGCGCGCGCGTGTATGTTTATCTAATTACCATCTTGGATAGAGTGAGACTACTGAAAGTGTCTTAGCACTTGAGTTTTAAGGGATAAGATGAACCAAAGAATGTGACCATCTTGAAGTTGGAGAGGGACACCTGAGTGCATATGTGTCTGGGAAAAAATAAATAAATAAAAGAGCAGTTTACTGTTGCAGGAGACATTAATAGCATGACTTAAATGTAATTCCAGGACCTCATGCATTGGAATTTGTGTGTAATCTTAAGGACAATTAGTTGGCATAGAAGCTTCTTGTGTAGATTGCAAGGGCAGAGGGCTCTGCAGCATCCTCATTATCTTCTATCCCCATGAGCCAGATAGTGAAAAGAAAATTGAGTAAGGGAAATTAGAGGAAAATGTGAAGATTCTGTTTTGCTCTAAAGGAGTTTTGAATAGTGGCAAGACTAAGCACATATAAGTATAGTGTCATTTCCTGATACAGAAAATAATCGGGAAGAAGAAGTAAACTAGGTTGAAGGCTTCCTCCTGAAATGTTATCAGTATTGTCAGATATTATATTAAGCAGATTTCATTTTTGTATGGGAATATAGTTCCCCAATTTTTATATATAAAGCCATTATATTACTTATGAGTCTGATTAGTGATATTGGAAAAGGTAAAGGCAAGATCCTGTTTTAAGACACACAGAATCATCATAGCAGGTTGTAGTAGTCAAAGGCTTCCAAGAAGAGGCCAACTAGAGCTGAGTAATTAAGCAAAAACAAGAGTGAGGGTGGGGTGGAGAGAGTAGGGACAAAGGGGAATGAATGTATGGGAGACAAAAGAGACAGTAGGATGCTTCAAAGAGGGGGAATTACAGCATGTTCATTTCACTTAGATCAGTCCTGATTCCTTTTGTAATGGAGGAGCAAATGTTGAAAGAAAAGAAAGGGTGGAGAGAGGAAGTAAGGGAAGAAGAAGGTTAAATAAAAGTAATAAGCAAATACTTAGTAGATTATATTAGTTATTTTTCACAGGATAAATGATACATTGACTATTTTAAAACAAAAAAATTATCACTTTCAGGATGCCATTACTTTGAAGTTGTTTTTAAAATACCAGAATGAATTAGCATTTCTCAGTCATCAATCTAATGTATATTGACTGCCTATGATGATTTTTGAGTGCCTGACACCAAATTTACTAATCAGGAGACACAGGTAACTAAATTAGTTTTATATCTTCAAAGAGTTTACAGTCTAGTTTTATAAGTAATCACTACTTTATTTATTAAAATGCTTATGTTCTTTTTAAAATCATTACTAACGTAATTCTCATTTCCAGATTTCTACCTTATTTACAGCTCTTTAAAGGAAGAAGCAACAGAATGCAGCAGTAAAGAACAAAACAGACACACATATATAATGGACAAATTGGTGATGGACAGAGAGAAAGCGGGTAGGGGGTCTGGGAGAATGAAATGAGGGTTAAAGAAGTACAAATTAGTAGTTGATAGTTGGTCACGGGGATGGGGAGCATGGCAGAGGGAATGCAGTAAGCATTAGTATGATGGCTTGGTGGAGTCCAGGGGAAGGAGGAAGAGCAATTGGGGGATCATTTTATGAACTATATAGATATATAACCAATATACTGTATACTTAATACTAATTTAAATAAATAAAAATTTAAAAAATGAACAAGTATTAGTGTGAACATTTTCAAAGCACCAGTGAGTGTTCTTGAATTCTATCAGCCACAACAGATGGAAGCCCAAAGAGTCTTAGAAACATGAGTTTAAAAATGTGGTTCTTGGATAATGGTGCTTAAAATGCCTGTGGATAATTTACAGCAATATCTTTGGAATTTCTTTGGCAATCAGAGCCTCTCTATTTCACTTTGTTTAGGCAGAAAAAGATTTAAAAACTACTGTGATGAAGCTGTGTAGATAGAGCTTCTGTATACCCCTTCCTCCAGAATGAGTAAGAGTGGCTTTCCCACAGAAGACCTGAGTACAGACACTTTCTGCTTCAGAGAAAAAATTTTTGAACTATGAAGGTGAAAAAGACCAAACATTTTTTTTAAAAAACTGGAAGAGATATTATAGATTATCTAATATGAACTCTCAATTTTGTAAGGAAAGAAATGGAGATCAAGAACTTTGAATTATTTATTTAATATAACTGAGTTAGTGACAGAGTTTAGATTATAACCTACATGTTCTGACTTTTGAAACAATGTTCTTTCTTACCATGCTATGCCATCTCAAGTTATTTAGTGCAGATTTCAAATATATATATATATATCCTAATAGATTTCAGAAATTATTTCAAACTTTCTCAGAGACAAGTTTCAGCAAAATAGTAATTGTGAATAAAATTTGATTCAACTATTTTTAAACAGGTGCTTCCATTTGTAACAAGAAAAAAAAAGAACCTTTCTTTAGTCAATTGCCAGAATATTATGTGAACAGAAATGCAAATTGGAACATCATTCTGTCCCTTCTCTCCATTCTCTGAAAAACCTTTTGTTTCTAAGTAGAAATTAGCTAGAGAAAAGAGCCCCTTTGCCTGAAAGGCAGGACACCCACATTATTAGACTTGCTGTGCTGCCTTCCTCTCTCCTCCTGTTCCTACTTTCAGTATCTAGAAGTTATAATTGTATTTTCCTATGGCATTATATTCTTAATTATGCATTTTCCCTTTATTCTGAATAACTGAAGAATACCATTCCCCCTCTAAAAAAAAAAAAAAAAGGAAGAAAGGAGGAACAAGGGTGAACAAGAGAAAAAAAGAGAAATCACAGTTTGCAAGCTGCTAATCATTGTAAAAAGCCACAAAGGGCATTGGAGAAGGTAGAAAAATGCCATAAAGCAGAGAGAAATAAACATACTCCAGTCTACATTGGAGTTGGGGCATAGAAAAAAAAGCTACCTGATAGTAAAGTAAGTAGATTGGAAAGAGCATGGAAATAAAACCCAGTATCACACAAGGAGAAGAAAAAAGAATAGATTTGGTCAGTCCTAGCTGAATGTATTGAATGAGCCAATATCAAATATAAAGTGCTTATGGCCATTTGTAGCAGCTCCCTCCGATTTTCTTCTGTAATTCAGGAGTGGCCTTTAGTGTCACGACCATTCTTTTTCTTCTTCCTTTCCCCACAACTCTCTGCTAGTTTCTTCGAAAGTCAAGTCTCTGAAGATCTTATTTTCCAAATGGACTCTTCAGTGACCACCCTGATTAGTACGAAGGGCTGCAATATACCCTATCAACTTATAGGCAGAAATATTATGGTAACTTTTATTTCCAGCTTTAATCTCAGGTTCAAACATAAAGCCTACAGCTACAATCTCAAGAATTGATCAATGTCGAAGGTAGCAAAGGAGGTCAAACTGAATGCAGACAAAGCTTGAGGCAAGTGAAAATCATACCCAGGTAGCAAGTCATTGTAATTCTACTTCATGAATACTTTACAAAGCAGGGACTGGTGGTCCCCAAACCATTTAAGGCTTTTATTGCTTTGCCAGGCAGCCTGTATAGAATCTCCACTGTCAAACATTAGCACCCTGAGGGCTCTCTAAGGTCTGTAAAGTTTTCAGTTCATTCATTGTTCTGTCTAAATAAAAGAAGTTGAGTTTATAGTATAGACTTTAGTGCACTAATAGCTTCATTCCAGATATTAGACTCATGTCTGTAGCTCCGATACAATAAGACAAGTGTCCACGTTGCAGTGGAAGACACAGCTATGTATGAACAGTTAGCATTCAGCATATTGCAATACATTCATCACATTCAGATAAGTTTATGAATAGAAGTGGAAAAGTGGAAAAATAAAAAGAATAAAGGAAGAATGAAAATAAAACAAAAATCAAGTAGGAATTAAAAAGGGTAGGAGAAATAAGAATGTCAGGAAAAGGAGGAAGAAGTAAACTCAAGAAAATCTGAATAAAAGGACAGAAGCGGAGGATCTACTAGTACAACTATAATGCCACTGAATTGTGGAATTTGATTTTTCCACAGTAGAGTTATTTTTCAAGTTAGGCATTGAAATAGATATCATTATTAGACATGACCTGGCTATTAATAGGCCATTTTGATTTTTAGGACAAGCAGTTGAGCTTTAGCTTGTAAGAAAAATTCATAGTTTATTTTTTTATAGTTAAAAATTTGATATGGAAGAATACAGGACTAGGAGGTAGGGAAGGCCAAGTGAGGAACAAACATAGATCCATATGCAAAAAAGACTTTATAGATAACGATACCAAAAACTATTTAGTCTACTATTTTGAATTTAGAAGTGATATATTATAATTGTGAAATGAATTACTACTATGGCACATCTGTTTCTAAAAGGAATTATCCTTTACTCCAGATGGCTGACCTCTACGGTGTTAAATCTGTTTGGGGGTTAAATCTGATCTGCTACCAAAAATGAAATATAAGATCCACATAATGAGTGTCATGAATGGGACACTTTCCCTAAATATCACACATACACACACAGACACAGACACAAAATTCATTACTTAATAAAGTAGTCCCCCTAATCGACTCTTTCATTTCTATTTCTATCTCTACCTTTATTTTTGAGATTCAACATTCAATTATCTAATTTTCAATGCCATGAGAAATGCTTTCATAATAATTTCAGTGAAAGAACAGAATATAGCCCTCAATAACTTTCAGAATTCTGTGGAAATCATGTGTAGAAAAACACTGGAGGTAGATATAAAATATGTAATGTTAACATTAGCTGTCTGGTAGGTGATGAATTAGAAACAATTTAGATTTTTTTCTTAATGCTTCTATGAATTTCCCAAATTTTCTACAATTTGGAAATCATTTTAGTGATATATTATTATTTAATGAGAATATGTTGTTGGTGTTGTTATTTTTATCCAAGTGGAAAGTATAGCCTGCATGTCATGCAATAGTGACTACTTTTAAGGCTCTTTGAAACCTTAGGTTTCAGTGAGGTTTCTCATTTTTTTTTGTTTTATTTGCTTTTTCCCCAGCTTGAGTTTATCATAAAGATATCTTGACAATGCTTTCAAGAGTAATCAGTACTCTTTAGCAGCTTTCAAGAAGGTCACATTTCAGTACTAATTTTACTTACAAATGTGTATATATTCAGTTACACATACTATCCTCTTACAACTAAAATTCTAAACTACTTAAAAAAAATAAACCAGCTCATTTTAAGTATTTCAGCATATTAAAACAAAATGAAGATCACAACAATTTAAAAAATTACTTTTTTAAAAAAACACCTCCATTGATCAAAAAAATAGAAAATGGAAAACTGGTTCACCCGTTTAGCTGAATTTTAAAATGATAAAAATATGTCTGTTATCTAACCCATATGAGCTCCAGAAGCTGGCTATCACCTTTAAAGTATTTATAATATTCATTAAAGTGAAAGAAAAAGAAGAGAGAAAAATATTTTAGAACATGTAAGAGTTCAAACAAAATTTTTACATTACAGTATTACTTATTAATGAATTTAAGATTAATTAATAGGCCTATAAATTGGTAAAACAAAGTTACATCTATTTCTTTTTATTTTTTAAGTTCACTAAGTGAGGCTATTACAAGAAATCCTTCAACATGAAAGAGGATTCATCCTCCCTTTGTCCTCACACATGCAGCAGTGTCCTTTTGTTAAAATTTCCCCTTTAGGGAAGCTCTCGTTTCAAATGGAATATGGGCACCTATACAGATACAGGTATAGATATAGATACAGATAGATATAGAGCATCCAGTACAAGAGAGTAAGGACAAGGTGCTTCTTTTAGAATATTGTTGGCTAAAAACCATGTGTTGAGTTACAGAATCAGAATATAGCCCCTGCATCTGACACTGCAGCACTCCTGAAGACGTTTGCTACAACTGCATCTGTTTAAGAGCAAAAGGTGGAGAAAGAGATAATGTAAAATCATGAGAAGAATCAAGATATATAGCTAAGGAGGTGAACATGCTAATCTCTTGTATTTGTATGACAGTCTGTAACATCCCTTGTCCACTTAAGGCACATGGTCTTGTAGCCATCAACAGAGTCTGTGTGTCACCTTCCTCACAAGAATTTTTCAACGCAGATAATCACAGAAGAGTGGTTGTTCTGTGATTTCTCTTTTTAACAATGTTGCATGAGATCATATGATGTTGACCAATAGGAATCTCTGGTAAATTCATTATATAAAATATCCTGTTGTTCTATAATTTTTACATATAATTACATATAACTACATATAAAGTTAAATTAATAACTAGTAAAGGAAGATAAAGGGAGTGGTGTTTTTTTATACAGAGACTCATGAAATAGGTTTATTATTTTTTTCTAAAGTGCTTAAAAGCATGAGTTAAAAGCAATGAATATTGCTTTTATATAAGGAGGTGATATTCTGGTGCTACTGTAAAGCCCAGATGTCCTTGAACTAGCCTGCTATTTTACTACTATATGGAAGAAAAATCACCACATGAGCACTTAGAAATGAATTGCTCTACCAGGCTGCTGTGCCAGGACGATCTAGACGTTAAGTATATATTTCTTTCCTTAAAAAAAAAAATAACATGAAAAGATTGTTCTCTATCTTAAAGAAGATATTTGGGTCAATAAGTTCCTGCCTAGGCATTCTAGCTCAGGTTTCATAAGCTTTTCTTCAGAAACGGAGGGGATGTCATGCTTCGGTAGAAGTGGAGTGAATTTTGGAGGTGAGTTTTGCGTAGTATTATCTGCTTTGATAGCATCTTCATTTCAAATCTATCTTAGCAATTTTTCTTCTAAAATAGCTGAAAATATTATTTCATGTCAGTAGGAATTCCAAAGGTCTTTCTACTCTTTTAATATGAATTCCAACATTTACAAGGGTGAAGAGTCACCTTTCCTCATTCTGCTATTAAACTAGTGCTAAATGCACATTCCATCATACTGTATATGGTTTGTGCATTTGTGTGTAAATGCACACACACACACATATCTCCACCTCCTCCTGGAGTGTTTCCCAATAAAAATGTAAAAATATAAACTTTGCAGCCTGTGTTTTCACACATTCCTTCTAATAAATCTTGTCCAACATATACAAATCAGCATAGAAATAACTCATTGTTATATTGAGAAAAGAGAGCACATAAGAATGTGAATCTCTGAATGTATTTTAATTATAAGAAAAATAAATAGAAATTAAAAAAGATAAACTCTTCACAGTATCAAGAGGATAGGGGTCAGAATAGTGTGTCTCCAAATGAACTCATGTAATTATTTGTCCTCTACAAATCAGTATCAGAGCAGATGTTTGTCTTTTGAGTTGACAAGAAATCTTTTGCCAAGCCAAATAGTGTCGGGAAGAGACTGGTACCTTACAAACTTTCATAGTTTTTTTTTTTTTTTAAGTTCAAGATTTAGTACCTTTGAAAGTAGGAGGCTGCTATCCTAGCAAGTTCCAAGATTGATTTCTTCAAGTTCATCCTTGCCAGCCTCATTTGACATGTATAAACACAATCAATATAGTTATACCACAGGTAATCACTCATTAGAAGGACTCCATCCATTTCAAGTGCTACTCGTATCAATTTATCATTTCATTTTCGTGCATGCCAGAATAGTGTATTTACCTTTCACTGGGGTAATTTGAATAGACAAGGTTAATACCAACTTACTTTTCTTTTAATGGTAATTTAAATGATATACTTTGATAAACATAAAACACTGGGTAGTCTGCTGAGGAAATTCAATCACAAATTGTCTGAAACAGAGCCCTGTTTTTGAAGGATGGTTGTTTATACTATTTTACTTAGTCTCCTCCCTTTTGTGTAGTACGAATTAGCAGACTAATTCGGGGCCTGAGGCATGTTGATGAAACTGACATTCACCACTGAACTGAATTTTCTCTTGGTCAAAGTCGGTTGCAAGAAATGTCAGTTTTATTATGCAGGACGTTGAATGTCCTGTCTTTCTGTAATATAATTGGGAAAATAGAGCATGTGAATTGATATTCTTATTGCCTCTTTGCTTACTTCTTCTCTGTGAAATTCTTTTCATCATTCACGAATCAATCTTAGTATTATTAGCTGTAAGGCCTTCACTGGCAAAACCAGGGTGATCTAGTCATTCCTCTGTGGGCCCAGAACCCCTCACATACCACTTACAGTATGTGTTATGATTAGTGTCTATATCTCTGACTAGACTCTGGTCTGCTTATTCCACAGTAGCTGAGCTATAGTCTTACCTCTTTCAGGCACGTGCAAAGCTTCGGGGGCACATAAAAAACACTCTATTGATATTAATACTCATTCATAATTTATGTTTAATATATTTTACCCTGTGGTGAAAATGCAATGTTTTTCTCTTCTATTATATTTCTTGTGTCCATATGTTTCACGCACTAAATACATTTGTTTTTAAGATCTGGATCATGAGTCATCATTTGTGGAACCCTTTATAATTTAAGAGGTGCTTTCAAAGTAAACTAGCTTGCTGAGAGCTGACATCAATCTGTGAAGAAGGAACTGTAATCCTTATTAGGAAAAAGATAGGGAATGATGACAGAGTATAACAGTAGATTGTTTACTTACATACTGTATTTCTTACTTACTTCTCCAATTCTGCATGAGTGAAGATTTGTTTTTATTCATCAGTAATTTCTTAATACCTAGACCATCCTCGGGCATAGAAGATATCAATAAATATTTGTTGAATAAATCAATATATACTTAAATAAACAAACATTGCTATATGTTTATTAAATCAAATCTTACCCAGGACTTCTATGCTTTCTTCATTTATTTTCCTACCTTTTCTCTCAGTGGCTGTTCTAAACCCTAACCACTCTGATCAAGGCTCCCTTTCCCTTCTTCCAGCTGAAAATCTGGAAAACTCATTGTCATAGACAACAGAGAGGCCTTTAGGCAAGAACCCTCTTACCTCTTGCCTGCGCATATCACAAGAGCATTGTAACTTCATCTTTATCCTCCCCTCTCCCCTTCAAAGCTGATTCTTGCAATCATTATCTTTATTCCACTCCTCTCCAGCATCTCCTGAACCTTTTCTCATTAAGTGTTCAATCTTTTCTGCTAAATTAATCTATTTTCTTTATTCTTTTTTTTTTTTTCTCACAAATCTTGAATATGATGAGTCATTCACTGTATAAATTGTATTTCTCCTTTTGGTATTAGCCTCCCTCTCTTCCTTTACAGACTAAACTCACCTGCATTTTCCTGTTCTCTTTATCTTTTAATTTCATATTACTTTCATCGATATATCTGGTTTCTAGCTCACCAATGCCCTATACTGATAATCGCTAAATTCTTAGTTGCTAAAACCAGTGGATATTTTCAATTTTTATCTTATTTAGTTTTTGTGAAGTTGGGTTCTTTTGACCTTTTCTTCGATTTTAGAACACTTTTTCTTTTATAACTCCTTTCTCTGGTTCTACCTCTGTCTTTCTGACCATTGTTTTTCTCCCTTTATGTGTCCTTTAAAATGATGGATCTTCCTGTGCTTTCTAACATTAGTCCTTGGTTCTCTATTTTTTTTCTAAATATGTCTTCTTGATAGTCATCTTTTACAGTAATTTAGTTACCACATAAATGCCAGTGACTCTTAAATCTAACTCTGGTGACCTTCTTTACCCTAAATTATGAATCTCAAATTATAAATTTTCCACAGTTGAATTATTCCCTGAAATTTGTTTAATTCTAAAATTTCATTTTTTAAAAAATGAATATTACCATCAACACAGTAGCAATTTAAATCTTTCTCCTTTTTATGATATATATATAATTGGTTATTAATTTCTTTCAAATTATACTACTAAATAATTCTTATTTCTTTCTCTTTCTCTCCATTTCCACATTTGCTGCTTTCTTGCAAGGCTTTATCAATATAAAATTTTTTTTAAAGGAAACACCATGAAAATTATGGTTTTATATATAAAAAATTATATTTTTAGGTATAAGATAACTTGCTATTTCTCTAAACAAAATGCGACTTTAAAAATTATTAACAAGCCAATGTACTTGAAATGAATAAAATTTAAAAAAATCTCAGCAACACACAAATTTATTTCCTGATTCAGAAAGACATAAAAATGAGAGTAAAAGTGAACTTGGTGAACATATTTCAATTTGGACTAAACTCATAATGTTTGAAAGTGGCTGTGGGTATTTTGACAAACACACTGCAGATCACTTTACCCACCCTTGGTTTGATTTATTGTAATGTACACCTGAAAGTTGGGACTCAGCATGTCTTTGATCATTTATATTGCTATTATATGAAATTAAACTGGTATAAAGCTCTAAAAGGAGAGTTCTTAATACCCCAGCTTTACCTATATATTTATTGCAGAACAATAATTCTACAAATAACCCCCTAAGACTTCCAGAATAGTGAAAACATATTTCAATAAATTACAAGGCATTGTCAAAAATCACCAGGCTTATGATCTATTCGCTACTTAAGTGATGAGAGAAACCTTTGTACCAAATACATTATTTTCCGGACCTAATGATAATATTATTCTCATATTTTACCTAAAGCTTCAACTTCAATACTGAAAGAAAAGAGCAAAGCAATACTTACCCCATATATATTTCTGGAAGACTGCTACCACACAAATCTGGTGTACTTTCTTGGTAGAAAAACAATAGGGACATATTGTGTCCTCATTAAAATGTCAGGAACTTGGGGTCATATTTCCACTTCTTCTACTTATTCATTATGTGCCATTCTGTCACCTCATATACATTGTGATGAAGTAAAACCCGTTTCTAATATTACAAGGTCTCAAGTTGCAGGTGAGGTGGGGAGCAAATGTATTTATTGGACATGTGATAGGGCTATCAAAAATATATTCAAGCAGCTACATAAACTGTGAAACATAAGTCAAGTTCATTTTGCTACAGTGTAAAAATATAACTTTTTAATGAAGATGAAAAACTATGAGAAATTTGGCATATTACTCAACTAATCCTAAAACCTCAACATTGAATTTCTTTCTTGACCTCTTGGAATTATTTGTTGTTAGTAAAAAATGTATAGTGTAACAATGTTGAGCACACATAATTTTTAGCAGCATTAAAATTTAGTGGTTCAGAACATATGACTTTATAGTGAAAAAATCATGTGTTTGAGTTCTAACCCATATCTGCTTTTGTGTGTTTAAGGACAAGTTACAATCTGAGCTTAAAGTTTCTTGAAGCTGAAAATGCCTATAATAAAAGCACCAACCTCATAAGTATGTATGTGGTAGTGAATGTAAAGTGTTTAGTACATAGCAAAATCCCTGGTAAATGTAGCATAATCTTTAGGCTATTATTATCACAGAGAGTCAGTTATAAGGATAATTAGTAACACCATTCTTTAAAGGCCAAAGTGAGGAGAGAGATAATTCTAAATATAACACCATGTTGTATATGCAGATGTTCCTTTGCTCTAGCCAAACTTCCATGATTCATTGGTGAGAAAGCAGCAACATAAATGTATAGAATCTTAAGAGAGTTCTTTAATAGAATTTCAAAAGAACTTGAATTTGCAAGACATCAACACAAGAGGAACAACTTTTATGGATTTGTAGAAATAGTGGAGATAAAATTAAGAGGGTCTGGACTTCCTTCTGCACCTGTGGAGACAGAGCTTGAGATGTACAATTAGCAAGTTATTGCTGGAAGTGAGTTACGGACATAGGAACATAAATTACAGGATGATCTACTGCTATGAAGCGGAAGAAAGTTGAGTAGAAAAGAGCCAGAAAGTTCACTTACTGAAGATTTACCTTTGCATTCACTGTAAGGAGTTACTTAGATAAATTTAGCTGTTAAAGAACTGGAGGCAAAAGAACTCCCAGTGCAGGGGAATGAACCTGTAGGTTCAGGAAAGAGCAGTTTCCCTTCAGCCATTCCCCTTTCCCCAAAGGCAAAAAACCAGCTGACCCAGGGCTCCTCTGAAGACCTGACAGCCTTCCTGCTTCCTGCTTCCATGTATGCACATTAGTTATATTATTGTCTAATAATATTTGCTTACTTCCTATCTTGCAGGGACAGAGGAAGAATTAATGGTATGAATTTTGTCAAGCAAGTCACGACCCCTAGAGACATGCAACATAAATATCTTATGATTGTACTCATTATTCCTTCAACTTGTTTTGTACCTCTTAAATAGGAAAAAAAGGTATATGTATTTATCTTGCAAACTTTAATATATCTTTTAAAATACAGTCAGATTTCATTAACTGTATTCTTTGGATTTTAAGAAAATGTAAATTTTTAACAAATACATTTTACCTGTTTTGTGTCCTCATCAGTGATTTACATGATATACTTATTCTTATTACATATCCTCATATCTAATATATTTTAATTCTTGGAAATAGCCAATACAAACATTCTGTTTCAATGTTATTTTTTTGTTCAAGCACATGGATTCTCTCTCCGCCATCCTATAGACTCCCATCTCTTGTAAAAAATATAAAAAAGGTCTGAAATAAAGTGGAAATACATAAAAGAAATTCTATAAATACCTATAGGTTCTTAAATAAATCATTATATTTTTCTTTAGGAAAACAAACAAACAAACATATTTTATGCCTGGCTAATTGAGCCAATACATTGACATTAACCTCAGTTAAAGAACTACAGTAGCAAGATATTTTAATAAAATGAACAGACTGCTGACCAGTAGAGCCAGCTCCTTCCTAATGTATGTGATCCATCCTGATTCATTTAGAAGGCGCTTACACACGTTTTTCTGCATATCTGTGTTAAGCTATTCTGCTTATGAGGAAGGGAAACTTTCTGTAGCAGTATGCTGTGGATATTTTTCCCCTCAGAGCACCAATGAATTATTTAGTAGTTGATTTGTCCAAGAAAAGCTTGGCTACACTACAGTTGCAGAGTTATGCTATAGAAATAGAATATTGTTTAAGGAATTATTGGTGCAAAAAAAGGCAACGAAAGCAGAAGGCACAGTTGGTTTTCCAAATATACATACACAGCACTCTCATTTATCATAATTCAAGAGCTTTATGAGAAAATTCTAGCGTGTTTGCCCGTATAAAACTGTCTTTATGTTCTATGTGCATCTGTTGGCTGACATTTCCCCAACCCCCTTCTCTGTAGCCTTCTGTATTAATTTTTTAAGCATCTCCTTTTGTCACATATTCCAGATAAGAAAAATATTTCTTTTACATCATCTCCTATTTCTTAATACTTCTCAGTATCACATTGGATAGAATTATCTGTATTAGATACATTCAGTAACATTTTTACTTCTTTTAAAGTTTTCTAGAACCTTATCATTACTTGTTTTTTATTAAAAATATGTCATTTCTTTCCCTCCCCACAATGACTTTTTAAAACTGGCAGTTTTCATTATTTTATCTTATTGTATACTCAGATCCTAATCCAGATGGTCCTTGCTTAGTCTGGTTGTGATATGCACAGATTTCAGTTACCCTGTTTTAGTTATATAACACCAGGGCTCCAGTGACATGCTCGAATTTCAACCCACATGGTATATTAACTGTGAGTAATTGTATAAAGTACAAACTTCACTGCTAGCTCTTCAGCCCACAAATCACCACACAGATAACAGATGAGCATCATAACTGATGATCAATCACGTCACTTTCAAAGTCTGTTGATGATTGGTCCCTGCACAGATGTTGTTCAGTTTATACAGACGGCAAAGCATGTTGTTGTTTCTACTTCTTTTCTCTCAGTGCTACAACTAGGTGACATTATACAACAATAGATACTTGAAGTTGGGAGTTGGCCAACACACATGAAAGTGCAACAAAAAAGCAAAACATGATAACATTGGGAATAAAATTTGAATTGAACATAAATGGAATTCTAGAAAAAATAGCTGATTCTAAGAATGTTGACCCTTGACTTTAGATTCTAGATCACTGCCTGGACTGCAGATATGCAACTAGAGACACTTCATGAAAGCAAGATTATTGATATAAATAAGAAAAGTGGTTGTGATAAAAAGGATAAAGATGTCTCAGAACAAATGGCACTTACCTAAAACTTCACATAAAAGAAACTCTGTTATTTCATATCATGGCAGAGCAAATAATAATGTTAAAAGCTAGTAGACACTTAGAAAGGAGCGTGATAATTCACTAAGGTATAGAAAAGATTCTTACTCTTTCTTACTGTAATTTATACTATGAGAAAAAAGCAAGTACTTTTCAAATGACTCTTGATAAGTGCTTTACAAAGAACAAAAACACACATTTTCAAAATTTTTAATGTTTGAAATAATAATGTACTAAATAAATATTAATTTTAATATTTTTATTCCTCTGCACTTCTGACTAATATTAAGAGAGTTTTTTAAGGGTTAACACTATTTTTAAAGTTTACAGAACAATTGTATTATTTTTCATTGCTTATTATAGTCACATTGCATGGTTTCTGTTATTGCAGTCTGCAACATTAGTGTGCAAAACAAGTGTCTTACTTAAAAGTTTAAGATACTTTCATGAGCTGCTTAATGATGGGGATACATTCTAAGAAATGCATCATTAGGCAATTTCATCACGGTGTGAACATCATAGAGTGCCCTTGAACTAGCCCACTATACACCTAGGCTATATGGTATAGCCTCTTGCTCCTAGGCTACAACCCCATACAGCATGTTACTGACAAAACAGCATGAGATTAAGTCAAACAGAAGGGAAAATGATGTGATCAGAGATGAGAAACACAAGGGGGGTGAGGCTGCTGCCAGCATAACACAGCATACTGTTTTATTGCAAACTTTTTTTTATAAGTAGAAAGATTATGCTCTAAAATAACAATGAAAAGTATAGTATAGTAAACACATAAACAGGTAAAATAGTCATGTGTTATCATTATCGAGAATTTTGTTCTATACATACTTGTATGTGCTATACTTTTATATGACTGGCAGCACGTTTGGTTTATTTACACCAGTATCACCACAAATAAGCAAGTAATGTGCTTAACTGTGATATTATAATGGCTGCAACATCACTTACTCTTAGGCAATAGGAATGTTTCAGTTCTATTATCATTTTTATTATTATCATGAGACCGCCATTGAAATGTCCTTCATTGGCCGATGTCTGACTGTACAGGAAAGTTGTACTTCTATCAGTTCAGTATCCCAGACTGAAAACTTTATTAAGTATTTGAAATACTTAATGTTTTTTACTGTCATATTGTATACTTAATGACACATTGACTGATAAAAATCAAGAGTGTACTTTGTTCTGAGGCCGTTTGGTAAAAATGTTCTGTGTAACTGATGTTCCAGGAAATTCAAATCAAGAAAGTCACTGTATAGGTGCCAAAATCATGACCCCAATGGAGACTAGAGTGCTTCCGTTATTTTTTTAAGGTTTTAAAATTGTAACAAATAAACGGCGTTTTGTTATGTAAACTTTTTAAAAATTTGGGATATGTTACTCATTTGTTCCTAAAGATTCTTCAGTTTCCATTATAAATTACATCTCTCTCTCTCTTTATACCGTTTCTTTAAATTATTGTTAAGAATAAAAAAATAAAAACGTTAAAATTAACAAAGTAAATAAGACAGCCATATGAAGAATGCCTCTGGAATTTTGTTTTGTTTTGTTTTGTTTTTGCAATATTGCAACTGAAATCATTTTCATTAAGAAGCTTATCCTTTATAAAGCTTTTAGGTGTAAAGTTTTCTTATGCAGTTCAGGATGAAGGATACCAAATTAAAGTTGTTGAACAGGTTTGAACCTCTGTATTAATTTCCATAAACTTATTAGCTTGAAACAACACAAGCTTATTATCTTACAGTTTTGGAAGTCTGCAGTCTTATAACCAAGGTGTGAGCAGGGCTCCATTCCTCCTGAAGAAATCAGGGAAGCATCCATTTGTTTGCCATTTCTAACTTCTTTCTAGATGCCTCTTTCCAGTCTTTGCATGTCAGAATCAGCTACAAGGCATGGAATCCTCATGCTGCCATCACTCTGCATTTTTTGCAGCTGGGAAATGTTCCCTGCTTTTAAGGACTCATCTGGTCAGATTGGGCCAAATCAGACAATGCCCATCTCGATCTTAATCTTAATGACAATTGCAAAATCCCGTTTGTTACGTAAGGTTCTGAGTATTAGGACATGGGCATCTTTGGGGTCCATTTTCCTGTCTACCAAAGTATGTGGCAATGACAATAAGAAAACAATTATGTTTCTCCTGACTCAATTTCTGCAAACTCTGAGCTGCAAAACATGCTCAGTTGTCATAATTTCAAATTATGCATTCCCTTCTTGATTTTTTTCTGCCATTTCTCCTTTACTATCTATTTTCTCCTCTTATTGTGTTACGGTCTTTATTGTACCTGTGCTTTTACTACAAACTAGTAGTTATTTTAATTTTTCCTTTACTAACCAACAAAGTTAAGCAAAAATAATATTTACAATGCTTACTTAATACTCAATAGTTTAATTTGCCAAATAATGATTTTTAAAGAACAAAAACATTAATTTTAACACACACAAAAAATTGAGAATGGACATGATCACAGAATAAAAGACATTTCTTCTGAAGAAAATAGAATGCCAAACACAATATTTAGCTCTCTATATATTCTCATGTCTAGTTTCATTAAAATTAAAATGCAGATAAATAAGGTTGTATTTTGATTTACCATTTGTGTAATTTTTTCTTCATGTGAATATTTTGACTTGATATATATCAAATAATGACACCTGAAGTAGAGCCTGAATGGCCAAACTATTTTGGTGTCTTATATTTACTCTGTTTCACATAGACAAACTGATGAAAATGGGAGAAACACACTTCTACATAATTAAATTTGGAATATTTGTTCTTCAAATAAATATTTAGCTGATTCTCTCCTAAAATTTTTGAAAACTTTGATATTGTGTAGATACCACTTTATCAATGTTCAAAATCAAACATATACATGGGGATATAACTGTATTTCCTTGCAAAATGCCATCACTTTTATGACTTAGTATAAAGCCCAAACCAGTACTGCTTTGCTGAGGTGACTAAAAAGGTATTAAAAGAGATCATTTTTTTTTCTCTATCAGTTACAATCTCCACACACCTACACTTCCTCCTTCCCACATTTTGTTGTTGTTGTTGGAGCAGGTGCATGCCCTCACCTATCAAGTCTTGCTCCAAGAAATTGAGACTTGGAACATGGAGAGATTGAGTCAATTAGTTGGAGGCACTAAAGCTGGAGCTCACATCAGGACTGGCTGGAGTTATTGTTTTGTGTCACCTGTAAGAAGTAGCAGAAAAATCTAGACTTTAAAGGAAGAGAGTGAAAAGGTACTGGGAGGAAACCAGTGGTTATAAAACAGGTGACTAAAGTGAAAGAGAAAATCAACCATGGCTTTCTGGGACCACTCCAGTTTGTTTCCTGTGCCTGGTAAAATCCAGTTTCATATTTTTGATCTTGAGTTACATGTGTTCTTTCTAATAAACTCCTATTTTAGATAGAGCAAGCATTTTTTTTGTCATTTGCGAAAATGTTAATCCATGCAACATCTTCTGCTATCCAAATTATAAAATAAACTATTTTAATGGATATGTTGGAGTCGATTAGGCATGTCTGATGTAACAAATATTTAATGAGTGCCTGTAATGTATCATATACAGAATTGAGGTATAAAAGCAAAAAGGCATGGTTTCTACCTGGTGAAGTATTTCTTTGCAGGAAGAATGAATATAGGTCTTACTTTAGATCAGACAGAAGAAACTCTTCTTTATTGGTCATTTCTTATGTCTTGTGAACTTTCAGTATTCAGTAACAGTGCATTTCCATATTAATAAAGTTTGAATGTACTACAGCAATTTTTATGATCATTCAGATCTGTCCAATTTTAGTTCAACTTTTTTTTAATTTAAATAAAAAGGGATGAGCATATGAAAGGAGTGATGAAAATGTGGTAAATTCAATCAGAAGAATTTCTCTTTGAGGAGGATTTATAAGAGCTCTATGAAACCCAGTTATACTTAGATTTGAGGAAAAAAATATTTGAGGGAAAGGGCCATTGGAGATAATCATGCTGTTTCCTCTCTCTGATGTCAAAGTCCTTTATGAACTGGAGCACACTGGTCAGGAGCTGAAGCTCAGAGACCAAGTTATGGATTTTGAAGTTTGATCCTGCAATTTTCTCAATGAATGGCTTTATTATTTGCTCTTGATTCTTCATTTTAAAAAGGTCATATACTAATATCTACTCATAATCATTTTGCAGATAAAATATAAAATCCTTAAACTAGGTAGTACCTGGTATATATTAGGTATTGAGTACATAACAGCTGTTATTATTTCTGTTTTAAAATCCATACCAGAAGCACATAGCACAGTTGTACACACATGCAAACATGCTCAAACCAAGTAGAAGGATCACGGGAGTCTGGACTCATTATATGATTTAGGGACTAAGAGATGAGCAGTGCTACAAAATATAAATGTATGTATAGTAACTAAATTATGTGCAGTATCTTGGAGTAATTGTACAAGCCAGCACTCAAAAAATAAAAATAAATCTTTTATTCCTCTTTCATTCAGCTTTGCTATTCAGGAAAAAATCAGTTTTATTGTTATTCACTTGAACATTCATTTTCTCCATGCAATAATTAATGGCAAAGAAATGTTTAGCTTTTTATCATCAGAAAAAAAAGATGATTGGGAAACAGTGTAAATACAGATTTATTTCTGACAATAGTAGTTTAGCTAGTAAAGTTATATGTGAAGTTATTCCTTTAGCGTGAAAGCTATACGAATATAACTGAATTTATTTGATGAATTGAGGTTAAGTGAATGTGATATAAATATTTACGAAACACAATTGTATCATACACCTAATTTATACATATACATATATATTTTATATGTATAATGGAAAATGTACTGAGTACTAAATTTTGCACACAAATAATGCTGAGAATTTTAAACACGTCCTTCACAAAAATTAGAAAAATAAGAAGACCAAGAAATATATCTCAAAAATCAAAGGTAGAAAAACTTAAGATGTACCTTTAGGATGATTCAAGGTGTCTACTTAATGAGAAGAGTTCGAATATTTTAATTACTGATTATATATAAAAGTGAAAATATTTATAATAATTGATAGACTATTATACTATTAATATGTTATATTATCCAAGAAAACATATCCTCAGCGTTATTTTAACTTTCCCTCCTTGTATTAATCAAGTTTTGATGACTATGACTTAAGGCCTGAAAATATTATGGTAGAAAACCTTGACAGAGGGAAAGCCAGATGATGTGTGCATAGAATTATTTATCGTGTTGTCACTAAACCCTAGGGAAGTGCAGTTCCAGCTAATTTATTACAACGTTGTTTTCATCTTTTCTGGGCACAAGAAGGACTTAACAATGAGGCTATTGCTCTATGATCTTTACTAGAGCAGCATCAGTGACAATGCTACTTTCCTTGCACATTTTTATGGCACCTATTTTTCCCTGACTCTGTTCTCTTTCCCATACATTTAAGAGCATTCATTAAACTCAGTAGAAGCCAAGGGCTATATGTGTGTGGTGAGGACATAGAGTAAAGTGTAAGGAGGTTGAAGCAAATGAATGCTGCCCCAGAACTATATGCTTGTTACTTGCGAATGTGACTTATTTAAGCCTTTAATGCCTTATGCAGGGTGACTTGATAAACGAGACCTCCAAAAGTTGTGGCTAGTTGTGAAGATGAGAGAAGAAGTTTCAAAGTGATATTGAACTACTAGAATCCCACTTTCTCTTTCTAGTAAAAATGCACAGAGAAATAAAATTGGTGTAGTAAAGAATGATGGGTTGAAAGTCACGAAGCCTAAGGAACTGGGAATTTGTTTTAATCTTTTGCAAACATTACATATGAGATTTCCAATTTCTTTTCCTCTTGTACAGTCAGAAAGTAGCTCATTTCAAATATTCATTTAGAATTTATCCTCCTCAAAGAAATTGCAAACCAGGAATCGGAATTAGTTGTGGCTATTTCCTGAAATGTGTTCTGTGTGTGTGTATGTGCGTGTGCATGTGTGTGTGTGTGTGTGTGTGTGTGACATAAATCTATATTTTTTTTGCACAAAAAAGCAAAACACAGAAAATGTTTTTTGTCCCCAAAAGTGTGGTATATAGCTTATATAAAGATTTTCTCTTTTCTACCTATGCACTGTTATAGACTTTATCCAAAAGAAATAGAATTTTCATGGAAGAGTGATTTTTTTGTTCAAAAAAAACAAAAGTCCATTTTCTAAGAACTTGAAATATTAATAATACACGCTGTCTAAATATAAGATATATTTGTACATTTAGAAATTGTTTACACATCTGCTATTCTATATAATATGTCCAGTTACATCTTGAAACATAGTAAAGTGGCTCATCTTTAGCAGCTAAAGTGACAGATAACAAAGTTAAATGACCACTTAATTAGTCATAGTCACAAGTAGAACTGAGGACTAAGGTTACTAAATTGTGTGTTATACCAGATATTATAATGGGAAAGTTTTGTCTTTTTTTTTCTCTCTTTTCAGCTATTTGCCTATCATGTAATCATTTTTCACCTTGTATACCCTGCTCCCTGTTATTGTCCCTAATGCCTTTAACCAAACTAGATTGTTTATTCTTTGCTAATCTCCCATAATTCCTGTACATGCATACATCTTTCTACTCACCATTGTTCTAAAATTAGCTTTTAATAGGTTTATCACCTACCCTAGACAGTGACTTCAAGAAGGCAGAGAGGATGTTCATTTTCTTTTTATGGTTTAGGGCACATAGCCAGGTGCCCTAGCATATATTAAAAATAATTGGTGAATGTACCTATAAATTAACAAACTATATTTTTAATACAGTTACTTAGCTGATTAGAGGACATACACTTACATGGTTATAGTTCAGTGTACTTAGTCACCAGTGAGTTACCATCATCCAAGAAAGTAACCTAGCTCCAGCTACATTTCTTCTCGGGATGTATGGAACATCTCAATAACATTTATGGAGTTTCTCTTAAGTAGTAAGCATGGTTCTAGGTTCTGGAGAGTCAGGTGACAATGTAGATAAATGAAAAGCAAATAATAAAAGTAGAAAAAAAAATCCTCAAATATCACATCCTACTGATAGATGATTAGTAACATTAGCATACCAAGAAATTATATTTAGCATTAGAAAAAAATCAATATTTCTCTGAAATTATCAAGGTCCAATCTTCTTTTATTGCAATATTTCACTAAATACTGAATTCTCATTAATTTCAGTATTCAAGTTGGGGAAAGCTATAAAATAAAGGTCTTGGGAAATTATTTTGATATTTTCTCTAATTATAAACATGGTCTTTCTCCAATATATTTATTGATTAAAGGCACACAAATGAATAGGTGAGTAGATGCAAACATATTCTACCTAGGATTACTACCTTATTTAACCTTAATATAAAAACAAAAATAATTAGAAGTAGAGTTATCAAAATTTTACCTATACCAACAACAAAGAAACCATGATTCCCAAAGTTATTAGTAATTTAAGTTATTGACTATTGAAGGTTATAACATTTTCCTCAGAATTTTCCTATCATATACACTATAATCAAATGTATTCATTTCTGTACAAGTTTAAAAAATACATTTAAAATTTCAAAATAATTTTCGCATTTTATTTTGTTTCCTGATTTTTAAAAGTCCTCCAAATTAAGCACATCAATTTCCTTAAATGAGATTTTTGTTACCTTCTCTCTCTCTCTCTCTCTCTCTCTCTCTCTCGACAAATTTCTCTACAATTGAAAGCCTTAGTAGACTATGTTGCAAAATCCCTTGTAAAACCAATATGGGCTTAACAAAATAGAGAATCTTATTTGTACAAATGTTCTTGTATCGGTCTCTTGTTCCTCCTTCAAAATCCTCTCTACAACATTTGTTAACTCAGCATTTCTTGCCAAAATCAGTTTCATACAAGCTTTAACCAGCTTCACACATGTGCAGTCGGACAGTGCCTCATCTCAGGCCAGCATTGTATTTCCTTCCTGGAACTTCTCTAAGATATGGTAGGTTATCACCAGCAACCATTCTGTATTCATGTATGAGCAATCCACAGGGTCAGGGACACTAGTGTCCTTGGGGCTAATCTTGACTGATAGGATAGAGGAGTCAATATATCGATGTTTTCTCTCTCCTGCGGGGTGGACAGTTCTGAAGTATGTTTAATAATGTTTCTCATAAATTCCTGGATGATATCAAAACTACAATGCAATGGTGGGAGATGAAGCATTACTGGAACAATGGTTTTGAAAGTATTATCCCCAAAACAAGCAGCATCGTCATCATCTGATAACTTGTTACAAGCACAAATTACTGTTCCCCACACAAACCTATAGAATCAGAAACTCTTGGGGACACAGTTCAGTCATTTCTGTTTTAATAAGTCCTCCAGGTAATTCAAATGCACAGTGAACTTTTTAAAACACTAAGTTATATGATAGCTGTGGTACTTAACAGTACAGGGGTATTCAAAAATAGAAGGATCATGAAGCTTGGAGCCTTTTGTTATTGTTTTAGAAGCCCTAAGAAATGGTAAGCCAAGTTCAGTTAAATATCATGTTTTAAAACCAATACTTCTATAATGACATTTATGGAAACTTCAATATCACATAGCTAAGGGGCTGAGTATTGAAAATAAGGTCCATGAAATAATTGTAAGTGTGGGAGATCTTGCAAAGTAACTGAAAGTCTCCATAGAGAAAATTGTGTTAAAAATCAGGGCTTTAGAAGAAAAGAATGTGATTCTGAGACCTCAATTAGCCATATATAAGTGACTGAGACTGAGAATCACACACACATACACATGCACACACAAGCGCACACGCACACACACGCACACACATGCACACAGAGATATACTGATAAACATGTATACATGCATCTTTCTATGAATACATATGTTCGTGTATGTGTGGATAGAGAGATAGATAGACAGATCATAAATTCCAACAAGAAAATTCAATTTCCTAAATTATTTTAAAATAGAGGAAAATATTTTTTCTCCTGAGGATCTTAGCATGCCATGAATAAGCCCAAGCTCAACTTCCTGCAGCCCCGATTCCATCTTCTATTTCCTGTGTAAGGTGAAGATGTTACTTTTGTTACTCTATTATCTACAGTGGCATCTATTTTCATCTCTATTTAGAAAAATAGAGACCTGAAACAGATAAGAGAACCCTAGGTCTAGCTCCCAGCAGAAATAAACTGGTATTTTTCTGTTCCTTTTCTAACATTTCTAAATCAAGTATGTTAGCAGAGACAGAGACCTATCATGGGAACTCTTAGGAAAAAGCAGATTATCCTATTAGGACTATGCTGCCTAGAATGGTAACCCATAGCCACATGTGCCTACTGAACACTTGAAATGTGATTAAACATATTAAAATGTGTTATAAGGGTAAAATACATATTAAATTTCAAAAACAGTACAAAGTAATGTGAAATATCTTGTTAATATTTTATACTAATTACATGGTGAAATGATTTATGTTAAACATATTGAATTAGCTATATTACTAAATTTAATTTTTAATTATTTTATTTGAACTTTTTATATAGATTTTTGAAATTTTAAAATTATATCTATGGTTCATAATATATTTCTACTGAAAAATACTAATGTGGACAATTTCCAAAAATTTGGAAATTAAGCAAAATTACTTCTAAATTATGGTTAAGAAAGAATCCAAAAGAAATATGCAAAACTATTTCAAACTGAATTGAACATGAGAATATAACAATCAAAAGTCATAGAATAATGAATCAACACTTTGAGGGAAATTTTTAGCTGTTTGTGTATTTACTAGAAAATAAAAGAATGTAAAAATGTATGCCAGGTTTTACCTTAATAAGTGAGACATGAAACCAATTTTAAGAAGAGAGGAAAACTTCCTAATTCATTTTTATGAGATTTGTATAACTGTGAAATAAAGCCCGACAATAATTCAGGCAAAGAAAAGAATTTCAGGGTTTCAGATCAGTAATTCTCAAGACACAAATGCAAATTTCTGTAGAAATAATAGCAAACTAAATCCACCAATACATAAAAAAAGAATCATATATCATAACCAGTGGGATTTACCCTAGAAATGTACAGTTAGTTTAGCATTAGGAAAACAAATTGATACAATTCACTATAGGAACAAAATAAAAGAGAAAAATTCTATAATTATCTCAACAATGCTGACAGAAACCCTTGACAAATTCTAAACACCCATTAATAATAAAACCTTTCAGTACACTAGAAACCTATAGCTAACTTTATAATAGAGAAATATTGAGGTTTTCCCAAATTTGGCAATAAGAAAGAAAGTTTACCCTCAGA
The DNA here is from genome assembly GCA_030015415.1 of Cynopterus sphinx. Classification (NCBI taxonomy): domain Eukaryota; kingdom Metazoa; phylum Chordata; class Mammalia; order Chiroptera; family Pteropodidae; genus Cynopterus; species Cynopterus sphinx. The sequence goes on along the minus strand of CM057387.1, from coordinate 64,125,220 downwards.
CCTAAATCATGGAGAGAAATACTATATACTATATACATGGACCTGGAGACTCAGGATTTTCAATGTACCCTTTCTCCCCACATTTCCTTAGAGATGGAATTCAATCCTAATCAAAATTACTGCATTCTTTAGACATAAATTGACAAGCTGATTCTATAATTTATATAAAAGTATACATAACCTAGAATAACTGAAACCATTTTTAAAAGAACAAAATTGAAGGCCTTACATATCTATTTCTGAAACTTACTATAATGCTGCAATAATCATGAGAGTGTGTAATGGAATAAATATAGACAAATAGATAAGTGTAATAGACCTATAAATCACAAGTAGACCTACAGAACTAAATTATGAATGTAGCATCAATTCAATTTAGTGGAGATTTTTTATTAAAAATGGTGCTAAAACAGCTAGATATTTTTATGAAAGACAAGGACTATGACCCCTCTAACACTTCATACACAAATGTAATTCAAGTAGAATCATAAAGTAACATCAAACTGGAACAATAACACTTCTAGAAGGAAACGTAGAAAATCGTCTTCACAGTTTTGGAGTAAATAATTTTTTAATAGGCTGTAAAAAGTACAAAAATGAAAAGGACATAAAAGAAAAAACTGGTTAACTGGACTCCATCACAATCAAAATTTTCTAGTCGTCAAAAGAGATTACAAACAAGAAAAATTGTGTGTGTGTCCAGAAAGTATTAAAACAAACAAACAACAAAACTACGTATTAACAATAAGAAAACAAGTGACCTATAGTGACCAAAAAGTTCCCACATCCTAATCCCTGGAATCTATGAATATGTTACTTTACATGGCAATAGGAATTTATAAATGTGTTTAAATTAATGGTCTTGCAAGAAGTTTTTTCTGGATTATCTAGATGGGCCCAATATAATCGCAAGAGTTCTTAAAATCTGAGAATCTGTTCAGTGCTGCGTTCAGAGAGAAATGAAGATGTGACTACAAAGAATGAATAGAGTGATACAATGTTCTTGTCTTTGAAGATGGAGGGAGGGGCCATGAGTCAAGGAGTGTGAACAATCTCTGGAAGCTGGAAACAGTGAAGAAAGGTATTAGCCCCTAGGGTCTCCAGAAGGAACATGACTCTGTGACATTTTAATTTCAGTCCAAACACACCTATATCAGATTTCTAACCAACAGAACTGTGAGCTAATGAATTTGTATTGTTTTAAAACACCAAGTTTGTGGTAATTTGTTATAATAGCAACAGAAAACTAGCACACGACCCAATAAAAATGGACAAAGTCTTCAACAGATACTTCACAAAAGATAAAAGAATGTTCAGTAAGCTCCTCAAAAGATTCTTGACTTTATTATTCTTTGGGAAAATGCACTAAACCCAGAGCGAGATGTCATTCTACTCCCACTAGAATGAGTATTATTATAAAACAAAACAAAATAGTTAATATACAATATTGATACTATGATACTATGGATTGAATGTCTGTGTTCCACCAAAATGCATATGTTGGAGCCTAATCCCCAACATGATGGTGTTTGGAGGTGGAGATTTGGGGAGGTAATAGGCCATGAAGGTAGAACCGTCATGAATGGGATTAGTGCCCTTATAAAAATAGGTGGGAGAAAATCTCTCTCTGCTATGTGAGGACACAAGAAGGTTTTAGTCTGCAAACCAGAAAGACAACATTCACCAGAAACCAGATCAACTGGCACTTTGATCTTGGACTTCTTAGCTTCCATAACTGTGGGAAATAAAAGTTGTCGTTTAAGCCGCTCAGTCTGAGGTAGTTTTTATCATAAGCAATCCACACTAAAATAATTGGCAAAGATGTGGAGCAGCTAGTGGGACTATAAAATATCAGCATCATCTGTAGAACTCTCAATAACATTATGATAAAGTTAAATACATATCCTATGACCTGGAAATTCCATTCCTAGATATTTACCCCAAAGAAATGTAACCATGTGTACACAAAGACTTGGCCAAGAATTTTCATAGCAACTTTGTTCATAATTCTTGAAAGCTAAAAAATACAGTTGCATCATAAGGGACTAGATAAACAAAGTGGTATATTCTAACAAAAATATTAACCAATAATAAAAATAAATGTACAACTAATACACACACACTCAGAGGAACTTCCAAAATATTATATTGAGTTAAAGAATTCATATAATGTAGTATACATTTCTATTACATTTATATTGCTATAAATAAGACATTTAAATTTAAGTTAAATTATCTCCCAATTTTATATAATAGACTTCAGAAAGTTTTGAGTTTGGGGAGAATTGATGAGGAAGAAACTTTAGAAAATCTTCTAGAGTGATGATGAAAACAGTCATATCTTGTTTAGAGTGTTATTTTCACTTGTATATAAAATAGTCAACACTCCTTGAAACTGAACACTCAAAATTTGTGCATTTAATTTTATGTAAATTACGCTCCAGTACTCTTCTTGCCCTGCACAGGTATATTTGGACAGTGTATTGCCCCATTCCTGTGCTGCATTCCTCTCATTCCCTGCGCTGCTGTTCCTCTGAAATAACAAGGTGGGACACTCAGAGAATTTGCTCCTCTTTCAGCATGTGAAACCCAGGAGTGGAGGCATGTGAGTGACCATTTGAGCATCATTATTCAATGAGGAATTGGGTGACTAATGTAAAAACTCATGCAGATAACATTTTTCCCCGATAATTTTTCATTCCACTCTCTGTATACCTGCTTCTTTAGAACATATTTTCACATAAACTAATTGAAAGCAAAAATTTGTCTCCTGCTCTGCTGGGGGAGAAGCCAGGATGTCACTACATTAAACGTAACTCCCTCTTCCTGATAATATATGTGTTCTGTCTTAATACTGACTCTTGTAGCTGTGGTACTTTGAATAAAATGGTTGCCTTTATAGTGCAATATTTATGTATAATAACTTGATTAAAACATGTATATATTTCAGATACATGTAATGTAAAAAATCATAATCAGAAGTCACTGACAGCATTTTAAAGGTCAAATTTAATTCCACATACTTTATATTTTCGCTTAAAAAGTAACGTTAGAAAATTGTTTTGTCTAATGGCATTCCTTTGAAACTGGTAAATATCTCCTATCATATTGTAATGTTTAGGTCCTGATTTGTTATAATATGTACTTTGCCATGTTAAAATCAATAGTACAGTTTACATCTTCAGGTACCTTAGCTATAATGTCTATCAGTTGAAAACTAAGAGTTTTAAACTTGGAAGCTTCATCATGGCTAAACTTTAGTTGACATTCAAATAGTATTTTTTTTTACTGCAAGCTAGGCTGGCGTAATGCCAGTTGTGTAAAGTAGCTCAGTGTATTTTTATTTTTATATTTTTATAAAAATATATTCTTAAAGATGCCACCTCTCACTGAAAGCAACTCCCATTCAGCTGGTATTAATATTTCCTCACTGTTGTATAATTGAAAGAAGAAAGGTTTTGGAGTATGAAAAAGAGGAATTGGTTCTTTGCCCCATCCTCTACCAGAAATGGATCTGTTGACTAAATCTCTTAACTACTCTGCATGTTAGTTTCCTTATTAGAACAGATTGCATTTCCTAAAAATGTCAAAATAATATTTCTGGTTCCTCGTGCTCTTCCAGAACCTTGCCACTCCCTATGAAGAGGTAAAACCTCTTCTCGCCCTTTTTTTCTTCTGCTTGAAACTCGGCAGGTTTCTGACTTTTCCAAGAAATAGAGCATGACACAAATAATAGTGCATGACTTCCACAGCTAGATTAGAAAAGGGAATATAGCTTCCTCTTGGCTCTTTCTCTTTCTCTTGGGGTATTTGCCCTTGAAATTCAGCCACTGTGCTGAGAGGAAGATCAGACTAGTTCACACTGAGAGGTCAAATGGAGAGGCCCACAGGGAGAGGAAACGCTCCTAGTCCATAGTCAGCATCAACAGCCAGACATTGAATGAATGAGCCTTCAGGTGATTCTCATATCAGCCTTCAAGTCTTCCGCTGAGGCCCCAGAACACATCATAGAGCAGAGAAAGTTATCTCTGCTCTATCTTGTCTGAACTCCTGACATGCACAATCCGTGAGCATGAGAAATCATTACTGTATGGCCACTAACTTTGGGGATATTTTACTATGCAGGCACAGTAATTGGAAGAGATTTTGGTACGTCAAAGTACCACAGGATTTGCTATTACAAAACCTAAAAGTATGGCAGCAGTTTTGGGACCTAGTGGAAACCCGAAGCTGAGAGGGCCTTGGAGAGTTTGTCCTGTCTTCCTACTCACAGCCCATCCTAATAACTAAGAACTTACAGGTTTGTGGTTTTGATTATGTCTTGATTTGATGGGAAATGAGAAGATGGAAATTTGGGTATTAAGTAATGATTACTGGGAAAGAACCATTCTCGTTGACAGTATTAGTGGTTGGTTTCCACTTTAATATATTTCCCATTCTGCTCTCTCATTTGTCTTTTTTGGTAAAGAAGCATGGTATTTAACAAAGACAGGAGAAATGATCTTAACTTTCTAAACTAGAAACTCTTTTTTTTTTTTTTTAAAAAAGAGCATATTTTGAATGCTTTCTCAACTGATAAGAGATCTCTCCCCATATACAATTCTACCACTTTCCCAATAAATATTTTCATCTTCTTAAAGTTCTTTTTATTCTTTTATCCTTTATACAAATCTACTTCAATCCCAGAGTTTATAGTAAGAAAATAGTTGAAAGGGATACAATATAATTTATCAGCTTTACCATCTCCTGCAGTTAAATATTTTATTTTCCTTTCTGTCCAGGTAGTAACTCAGCTTGACTGTTCCATCTTTAAAAGTTGAAGAAGCAACAGATACAAAACTCCCACAAGATTCCGAATTCCTGAATCCTATCTTGGTGAAGGGCTAGCTTAAAGGGGCATTATTACGATATCAGCAATAACTCAAGTTTGTGAGCTCTGTCTCTTGTTTTATCACCCTCTTTTGTTTTATTTTTATTTTCCATCATTTTCTCTGTCCTTGAAGTAAACATGCAACTGTATAAGGGTAAAAGTAAAATGGTTCAAGGAACACGCAAATGATGCCTCCTGTCTTTCAAATAAAAGCAACAATAGTCCAAAGAGATTTATCATTGCACTTTGTAAAAAACTTTTGGTTCATTTATTTACTTATTTTGATTACGCCTACCCCATCGCCTTTACCCTCTTTTTCACACTCTGTGGGTGTTGGTTCCTGTTTATCCGGGGGTACGTTTTCATCTATTCACGAAAAGATGACATTGCATCCATTTCAAATGACAGCTACCAAATAGGCTATTCTAGTCTGATTAAGTGCTTAGAGAGTTGCTTTTCTTTTTCTTTAAAAAAATAATTATCCACATAGACCAGAGGAGAGGGGATCATCCTTTTAACAGTTAAAATGTAGTTAATTTTCAGGGCTTTATTGATTGGGAAATTCTGTATTTTGGAAAACATTTTCTTAGTTGTCTGAGAAGCAAGAGTTGCATTTACCACAGTAATCATTTAGTAAACAAAGACAACAATGAGCTATTTGCATGGTTATAATCTTACCCTTAAAACATAAACAGCAAATGTTATAATTCCAAACTATCTTTAACTGGCTTAGTTCTTAGTAGAAATGAGGTAATTTTTAGCATTTGTCATGCTAAACCTAATAATCTGTGAATCAGTCATATGAAGATTCAGAATTAACAGAGTATAGATAGTTGTATATATTTTGTATATATTATATACATTATGTTATGTTTAGATTTCCATCTTCCTATTTCCCATCAAATCAGGGAGCACTTCAAGACATGATAACCACAGATGTCTGTAAATTCTTGGTTATCTTCCTGGGATGCAAGTAGGAAAATATAGGGCAAACTCTCCAAGGCTCTTCCAACTTCAGATTTCTTTTTGGTCCCAAAACCACGGCCACATTTTATATTCTGGAAAATGTATATACTCATTCACATAGTTTTAAAGAGCATGGTAATAATGATTGTTTGTGTCCTTAAAAAGTGGAATACTAGGCCCTCCTTTTCATATAGAATTATTTTAATTAGTTAATAATGCTAAGCAAAATGAAAAGGCGACCTTACTTTCTTGCATTTAATGGTTACACTTTTTAAAAAATCAAGAATGAAAAATAGTGAATGTCATCTAGAGAACAGGTACATCTTTCATGATGTCAGGTGATTCTACCTGGTTAATTATCTCTGTACAGAGAGCAATAGTAACTTGGAAAAAGGCAACTCTTTGGGGCCATTAGCTTCCTGACCTTCCTTCATGCCTGGGGAGAATCATGTAATCTGCATTGCTAAATATAGCACCTTAAAGTTCCCACTGTTTTGTTTCTTTGAATTGTTTGCTTTTCTTTTTTCACCTTTAAAATTTGATTGGTATCAACACACAGTCCGAGATATTCCTCTCAAGACATTCACCTGAAATGTCCAAAGACTCATGGTATCATACTTAGTTTAAAGGAGCTAAGCTTGTTTTCAAAAGCCAGAAGAGAAAGGAGAAAATAAAATTGGATTCACTGATTAGTGGTTTTGCTTACATCACTTCCTTCCCGGTGCCAGGTGTGTGGCTGTGTGGACAAAAATGCCCTTGGCAACCCAGAGCTCTGCACAGGCTCCCACAATGTCCCAGAATTGGGTGTGACAGAATCAGGTCTTTTAGTTTATGTTCGCAGGCCTGGTTGCCATCTCCTAAACATAATACTGTGGTAGGGTGGCTGAGCCCTGAGTGGATACCAGCTGCAGCCACACACTCTGCTGTTATCAGGCATCCTCCATGAAAAGTCAGAGCCTTCTGGAAAACTCAAATGATTCTGCTCTCCTCACAGTGATTTCTTCTCTGGGGACTTCCTTGTTCTTTCCTGCCCTCAGATTTCAATCAGGGATACTCCAACCCATTCAGCAAAATTCAGGGTCAGATTTGAGGCTTTCCACCCAGAAGGTCCCCTGAATGCAAGAAAAAATTACCTCATTCCTACTGAGAACTAAGCCAGCTAAAGAGTGTTAGGAATTATAACATTTGCTGAGTCACAGAAAAGTTTCATGACAGCAAATGACACCTTCTAGATTTGCATTTTCATAATAAAAAAAGAATCATTCAGAGGTTTGTAATGAGTCAAAGAAGTTATGCACCTCGATGATCTTCTATCTATAATGCTAAACAGCACTGTCAGGATTTTGAAAGTTCACCTTGCCATGAGAATTATTTTATTGGCCTAGTGGAGGTTTTGTTTAATTTTTCAATTTTATTTGTCAAGAGACCTAATCTGTGGTAAACCTCAGATTCACACATAAAACATATATATATTTTTATATATACATGAGATAGAGCTACAACTACATACACAGTGAGAACCAAATATAAAAGTAAATAATTAGGAAAAAAGAATAAAAATACACTTAATATTAGTAGAAACCTTTTATTAGTTATAATAAAATGGATTAATCTTCAATGTTATTCTCAAAAATAAATGTGTATTATGTTTATAATTCAAGAAAAATATTAATATTTTTAGAAATCAACATGCAACAAGATAATTATGATTTTTCTTAATTGTTTTATTTTTGAAGGCAGAAGTGACATGTATTTCAAAAATAGGGATTGTATGTTCAAAAATATAGAACTGTAGGGCTTTTTATATTGCTCCCAGCTGTAAGTAACTCTTTTGGGATACTATCTCTGAAAATAGGTGGGAATTTTTAATAAAAATATTGATAGTTGTTCTTCACACAATTCTCAAATGTTCTTAGCTTGTATTTACTTTCATAATTGAATATATCATCCATTAATTTATGTCAAACTTCTTAAATTTATATTCCCTGCCTGTCTTTGGATAGCAACATGTTTTAGGTTTTTTACTTGTAACTATGTATAATTTTACTAACTGTAAAATACCTCTTTTGCCATGTTGCAATGTTTTTAATATTCTTGGATTTGGTCACTTATCATAACGTTTCATGTTGCTACTATATTTTCACTTGGTCTTTGACTTTCCAAAATGAAATGTCTCTTTTTCATTTTTCTATTTAATTTGTTATTGTTCAAGTCCCTTCACAATGTTATTTGCCTTCTCTACAACAATGTAAACATCCCCAGGAGAAGTGCTGACACTCTGTAAGAAGTGTCTGTGGATTATGCTTTCCTTAACTTTTTAAAATTTGGGTAAGAGATTGTATTTGGTGTTATTTCTGATGCTTCTCTTAAACATGTCTCAATTTAAAAAATGGCATTTATTTTCTCTCAGATGCTTCCTGTCCATTGAGCTCTACAGACTGAAATGGCAGCGCATAATGCATTGTGATGGCAGGTAGATGGCAGGGCCAAGGTCATAAGTAGAAAGGAGGCAGCTGCCGTGGCTCTGGCAGCTTGGGATTGGGTACAAATAATGGAATCACTGTGATTCTTCAGCGGATGGTCAAATTCTCTTCTGTCATTTCCTTGGCAGTCTCAGTCCACTTGCAGTTGGTGTTGATCCTGTATAGAAACTTTTTGTGGACAAAAGAATACAAATCAAAGTGTGAAGTATTTAGAGGACCTGTTGATATCAGCCTAGTTTATCAGCAAGAATTGGAGAGGGATCTTTTTTTAAGCTTAAGCAAATATACGATAAAGCAGACATGAAGGCATTCCCTAACATTGTATCCGAAGATACCGATTTTGAAATAATGGAAAAATTCCAGTTTTGAAGAAATATATTATACAATTGATCCGGCAATTAGTTCTAGCTTTGTTGTACAACTAATCGAAAGTATCAGGATAAACATATATTTTACAACTGTCGAATGTCCCTTTAATTCTAATTCAAAAAAAAAAAAAATTGGAAATGTTGGATGCAAAAAGAAAAAGAAAAAGGTAAATAAATTGTTTCTAGAGGGCCTTGATGTTTTAACTCTGCTCCCTAAATGTCCCCCTCTGCTTTCACTTTCTATTCAAATTTTAAAAAAATAAATTAACAATTTGGACAGCACTTAAAGTGAGAAACACAGAAAAACAATTCATGTAATTTTTGAGTGATGTCAATGGGGTAACAGCATTTCCCATCGATATATTGGTATTTTGCAGATAATTAATTTTTAATTAGAACTGGTCCATAACAATGTAGTCTGGTTCCCCAAGGATTTACTCATTACCATCTTTGTCTATATACCAACAAAACAACTAAATGTGTATGGTGGCTCCAATAGTTTAGGTTATCCTGGTGTGGATAGTTTTATGAAGAAATTAAGAGCTTTATATTTAATAACTGTATTTGGTGTGTGTGTATACATGTGTATGTCTGTATTTGTTGCTGTTAAACTGTGGCAAATGAATTAACTTTGCAACATGAATTTTTGTTTTATAAAGATAACTATCAGTTATCAACTGATGCTAAAGCCACTGAGTGAATGATGTTGGAACATTGTATGTTCACTAGGTTTAAAAATATCACTAATCCGCTGTTATTTATGATAAATTTAATGAATTCCTTTATAATGGACAGACTTTATAGTGCCACCTTAACCGCAATGATCAAATTTAGTATCATTGAAAGTAAAATAAAACTTAAATGCATTTAATGTGAAAAAATTAAAAAATAATACACAACATCCCCTATGTGGTTTTATGCCAAAAAAAAAGTTACTGTAATGTAATCAATCATGAGGAAATAATCAAAGAAACCATGATTATGGGGCAATCGATATGAAAATTGTTGTGAAATCTTCAAAAAACTTCATGTCATTGATCAATATTATGGATTAAACTAGGTATAATTAAATTAATTTTAATGGTTACATGTTTTAAGTGTATTGTGGTTATGTAGAAAAAAGGTCTTACTCTCAAGAAATGCATTACAGAATATTTACAGGTGAAATGTTATGCCTGCAAATTACTTTCAAATGGATGACCACCACCATTAACAACAAATACAAGGAAATAGAAGGAAAGCAATATTGACAAAATTTAACAATTAGGGAAAATTGTGAGGGATAGATGAATGTTCATTGTGTTGCATTTCTACTTTTCTTTTAATAGATACTGAGTGGCATCTCCTATTTGTAGCTGAAAGATTTGAAAACAAATGAACTTAAGCCAGATCAGGAAAACTTATTTCTTTCCAAGTTTTCTCGGGAGCTTTGTGTGTAATTCATTTATAGCCAGGTGTCTATTAATGATTCAGATTGTTTAGAGGGTAAGTACAGGATAGATATGGCAGCGAGACATCTGGGAGTGAAATTTGTGGCATATGAGACTATAAAAGTATAAATATAAATGAGCATGGGTGGATAAGAGAGAGAATATATATGTATATATCAGTATATGATGTTTATAGCTGTGGTAAATTTGGAAGGAGATATTTATAATTAAGAGCATATTGAATAGCTTTAAATCATCCACAAGAGTGTGCACATTCTTATACATGATTTCCAAAGGCATGAGAAAGATAGGGAATCAATACTATTCTAGTTGATTATAATATTCTGCAAAGATTAAATAGACACAGACTAAATGACAATATAACAAATGAAATGTTGAGGTCAAATAAAAGACAACCTAATTCCCACACCTTTGTGGGTAATGTTGAGATCATCCCTCAGGCACCTCACAGAACTAACAAACACAAGCACTTACTCGCATATTGCACCTCTTTATACCACAGGAAGCTGTTGTCCTCATTATCTCCGACGTTGTCTAAGACCAGCAAAAAAAAGCATCTTTTATTTACCAGGTAACATTGTTTCAATTTATTTTTTTTTATTTTATTAAAGTTGATATTACAAAGTACCAACACAGAAATTTAAATCAACTTGAAATTTCTTTGGATAAAGAAGAATCATGCCTTGGCCATCTGTTTAATATATTTGAACGAATATGGCAGAATATTACATCTGCTTTTGTCTCTCCTTATATCTTTATCAGCTTTAAAGGTCAATTGTGATGGTGTTTATTAAAGAAAAGGACAAGAAAATTTGCTTCACCTTTAAATCTTTCACATACTTTGCATTGAGCTATCTTCCCAAGATATATAACCTATTAAAGCAAATCTGGTCACATTTGTGGATTATAAAACATGTATAATTTTTATTTATTACAGAAGGATTTTTTTCTTTTTAATAACTAAAAGTTAAAGTATGCATAGAATTAATAATTGAGAAGTGTTAAGTACATGTATCTTGAATTTATTTAAATCATTAACCATCTATGACATTACTTTTAAATCGCCAGTTAACCAAGATAAATACTTTAAAATTTTGCAGATATAACTCTTTCTATCAACTGTAATTACATAGAAAATAAGATTATATGTTGATATTTTGCTTATTTAACTTTTTTATTAAAAAATATTTATCCTAATTAATGTTATTCAATGTAGAAAAATAAATCATTTCAATTTATTGCATGCCTCGTATGACCCAATACTAGATGCTATTCTAAGTCGATTGCTTTTAAGCCTGAAGAAAGCTTTAAAATTAAGGTACAAATTTTTTGTGGTACAAAGCATTTCTGGCAACTTATTTTTTGGGGAGGGAGTGGTTTGAGGTAGATATGTTGGCAGAGGAGATTGAGAAGCAATGCCCAGAGATTTAAGCTAACATTCAGGTGAAAGTGGCATAGTGAAAGTGAAGAAGAGAAGGAGCACTTCAGAAATCAACAATGTCAACTGAGTCAAATGCTCCTGACAGAATGTGATAACCGTGACATGGATCCATTGAATTTACTGTCAAAAAAGGTGATAGGTGGCCCATTTGGAGGAAGGGTGAGGACAACAGCCAGACTAGAGTGGCTTGAGGAATAAGGACCAAGACACAGAACTTGTTTCAATATTGAAAACTTTCTATATTTTTTTCATAACTACCCAACAATGAAATGGATTACTTAGGAGATAATGTGTTTTCTTGTCAAAGGATATGTTCAAGGCAATTTTTAGTTTCAAGGATGTTATGTCATAGGGTTTAAGAACCTGTTGGGAGGTGAGGATAAAAGATGTGCTTTATTCAGTATCTAAATTCTTTGTGTAAGCAGACACTTTATCTGAGCTATAGAAGATTTAGGTGTTATGTTTATATTTCTGTACATTTCCATATAAGTATCTTATTCTTTAAATACTAAATTAGCAGTTGCAGACTAGGATTGAGATATATCAGACTTGAGAACCTCCTGTGAGATTAAACAAACTAAATTCTCAGGTAACTAGAAGACAAAAAGGAATAAGAAAATCTGAAAAATCATAACAAAAACATCATCCCTTCAAAATTATCGGGGAAAATTGAATTTTGGTTGAAAAAAGATATCTTTCTAAATGTAGTCTAGCATAAAAATTTCTTCAATAGTAAAGTAAATGAAAATAAGTAGAAAAACAAACAAAAAAAGCTGAAAAGATCTCTGGTCTGAAGAAATTAAGACATATCAGTAAATAAATAATGTATTTGAAGTTATAAAATTAAATAGATGTCTGTGTAACCAAAAGATGAGTGTAACAGCTTAATGTTAGAGAACAAAGATATTAAGATCATTCTGAACATTCCCACAATAGGAGAGATATTACTTGAAACCAAAAAATTTGGAGTACCTCGTTCAAGGCTCTCTGTATCACAGATGGCACCTATTAATAATAGGTATATGATTACAAGATTAACTCAACAAATATTTATAAATATCTACTATGTCTATGACATTATTCTGGGTACTAGGGAAATAAGGAATAGACAAAAATTCCTGACTTAATGGAGCTGGTGTTCTAATGCAAGACACCAACAATGCCAAGATTATTAAATAAAATGTATAATATGTTAAAGAATAATAAGCACCAAGAATTGAAGTATCAGGAGACAGGACCAACAATTCTCTCCTTGTATATAATTCCAGTACCAAGAAATTTCATGTATAAGTGTAGGATGAACAACTTTAGCCTAACAGAGCTTCTATTAGTCATTCTGCAAACTTCCCCAATTAGAATTACAATAAATTTCTTGAACAGGTCCATATTACACCATATTACAGGAGCCCAGTCTTGAGTCTTCATCAATTCCATACTTCCAACTATATTGCTATCCTTAATATCTTCTATTGAAATTTTGAAGTGCTGATGAAGTAGACGTTCATGATATGATAAAACAATGAAAAGGTCGCTTGGTGAGCATACATTTGGAAGAAAGAGATCTGGGTGAATTAAGTACCTAATATTAAGTATTTAATATATGGCCAGATATACTCATTTTACAACAACAAAAAAAGTTTATGACACCAGAATAAGATTAATTTTGATTTAGGGTTGCTATATCTGAAATAGTCCTCAGATGGGCACTCCCATGAATTTGAGATTTTTTCCATGTTTACATCAGACTGACCATGACCACTCTTACTTCAATTAAAATTCTCTTATTTATACATGGTAATATCTCTTGCCTCAAAATGAATGTGCTTTGTTTTTACACTTTAATTGAGGGTAAATTATTTTCTATTTTCTAAGTTCTTTGGAAATAGGTTAATCTTCATGTATAGACAAATAGTTTAAACTAATAATCTTTGGTCTCTCTGAGGTCTTTAGGAAGTTCTTCCTATAATACCCAAAGATTGATGATGACAGCTTCTGTCCCATAGGTTTTGAAAGCCCATTTGTTTTACTAAGTCTCTTTAAGAATTAATTACTTTGAATTCTCAAAGTTCATTCTAGTGGTCAGTTGTCACCTTAATCTAATCTGTGAAATAATTTCATTTTGAACTTTTGTAGATTAACTCTTCCATATTTCTGCTGCTTGTTCTATCCAAAATTGCTTTGCCTCAAGATGGACATAACTAGTTCTTTAATTTCCCAAAGCATAGTTTTCACTAAACTATCTATAAGACCACTTTAAAGCTGGCTGGGGAATAAGAAAAGTGCAATCTAGAGAATGATTATAACTGCTGGGGCCTGTCCTCTGGGTCTAGCGAGAGGAAGAGGCAATCCTTCCATCCCCACTTAAAGTTTATCTATCTCTCTTCCTGTCTAACATGATTGATATGAAACTAGCTGTTCCCCTCATGAAGAGTTACTCATCCCAAAGCAAAGAGAAGGTGGCCTTCAAGTAGAAACACATGTGTATTTCCAAATGTTTGACTTAGTCTGTTTCAATTACATAACATACCTGATGCTGTAGTTCAATACCTTTGTGCTATGCTAAATCCTGTGTAGTTTCATTTTGCAATTTTCCTCAAGGTGAAACTTAAAAAGAAGTTCAAGTCATCAGGATTCTTATGTACTATCATTTCAATTCTACTACACAATTCTTTGAAACAGAAAACATTTAAATATAATTTTTTTTTCTTTAGCTTTCCTTGTTGTCACTTTCTTACAGTTGGCAGGCTTCCAGGTTGTTCTGACCCTTTCATGTTGTCAATCTAAAAATGTTTCTTGAGGTCAGTCCTATACTAACAAGACGTCTAACCTCTACCTGCAAACATTCCCATCTCTCACTTTTCAAATGTTCTAATTCATGGTTCTGGGAATAAAGTTTATTTAAGGGGAATCAAAAGTTATTAGAGAAACCATACACAGTGAAATGCCCATATGCTTCAAGCACCACTATCAAAAACACATGTGCTATGTGCCTGCAAGATGGAATATAATTTAATCTTTCTTTAAAAGGCAAGGCAAGGAAACTATTTTAATATCATTATACTTTACTGGTGGAAAAAATTATGATTTCCTGAAATGCTACATAATGTTTTATGTAAAATGTGGAAATTTACCAGAAAGGTACTGTAGTAATTTGGAGTCTACATACTCATAGATTCTCCTATTTCTAATTTGTCCTTTCCTGGTAGTCAGCAAGATCCTAATGCTTTGCTTGAGTACTCAAAGAGGTGATTTCTTTTCAGTAAATTAAATCAATTTCCATTTGTTCTTGGTCTAGGAAATTTTATTTTCTCTCATCTTTATTCAATTTTCAATTCATTCTTCCCAGAGCATAAATCAATGCCTTCCTTTGATTTTATGGCAGGTATTCCTATTTCTTTTGTTTTATAGTAAAGACAGAAAAAAAAAATCATTATATTAAACATCATTCCAAGCTTTGAAGCTATAGTGGTGCGAATTAATCAATATCTGGGTGTTTCTAACTTTATAGAAAATACCAAAATCTTAATCAAGGAGATGAATACTTTAGAAGCAATAATGAGATCCTTGGTTACGTTTACCATTTCAGCACAATATCACAAAGCAAATATGGCATAAACTGAAAGAAAATAATTACTCATGTCTTAACTCTCAGAAGAACTTCATGGTAATGACTTTATTAAGATTCTGTTCTTTTCTGCACAAGGCTATCTGCTGTGGTTTAGGCTTAGAATTGGCACTGGATTAGTTTGCTAGGAATGCCATAACGGACTGCTAGATGGGGTGACAACATAAATTTGTTTTTTCACAGTTCTGGAGGCTAGAATTCTAGGATCAAGGTGTAGGCTGGGTTGGTTTCTGCTGAAGCCTTTCTCTTTGGCTTATAAATGGCCATTTTCTGTTTTCCTATGTCTTCACATGTTTGACCCTTACTCTCTGTGTCCTAATCTCTTTTTATAAGGAGACTAGTCATATTGGATTGGCACCCACCCTAGAGACCTAATTTTAACATAATTGCCACTGTGAATTATCTATCTCGAAAGAGTTACATTCTGAGGTATTGGGAGTTTAGATTTTAACCTATGGGTTTGTTTATAACTGATACAATGATCCTTACAGAGCACTCTTTGGTCTGGCAGAGATCATAAAAACATTTGTTCAGGGAACCAAACATGGAAATAAATTTCAGATTCATTTTTTGCATCTGCCCTGATGAAAGATAAACACATAGGAAATAGGAATACCTACTTGCAACTATATTTATCAAAGCACTGGTGAATAAAAGAAATTTTAGTTTTAAACTTTTCCACTTCATATCAAATACTTGAATTCCTCTTCCATCTTCCTACTCTCTTATACTCTCACACTCACCTTTCAATATCCGGAACTATTTGCAAGAGAATGGTGGACATCAAGACTTGAAATTTGTTCTATTATTTTTACCAATTAAGTCAATAGCCCATCAATTCCAAGTATATGATAATTTAACTTATAATTTAATCTTCATGAGGCATAAATAAATTTTTATCCTTAAAATTTTTAACTGGTGCAAAAATAATGGATTAAAAAGTACAAAATTTGTTTAAAATTATTATATAGCATCCAACAACATGATTAAAAGAATTTTTAAAATCAGAATATACTTATATTAGTTGATACATTCATGTGGTACTAGAAAAAAACAAGAGTAAAGACTTCACGTTAGAGCCTTATGTCTGTGGGCATTATAAATTTACAGATTTAATTCAGGTGATAGGGAGTAGTGATAAGAGGGACGAAGAACTAAAATGTTTGGACATGGACTTCAGTAGTTTGAAAGCCACTTTAAAGTCTTCTCAAAGCAATTTATAATTGCAGCTTTTAACTGAGACCCTCAGAGCAATTGCACTAAGGCACTTTACAATCAATGCAGTGAAATTAATGGAAAGTATAGCAATGTAATGAGTAAATAGCTAAACTCTAAACTATTCAGCTGAAAAGTATATTACATGTTTATGTAATATCAAATATCTACAGGTTTAAAAAAATCCAGTGAGCATTTAATTAATGTTCAATAATTCAATTGTCATTCCAGTCTGTGGCAGCCTTTTCGATATTTAGCATTATACGAAAAATATAGATTACTGATATTTTAAATAAGCATTAAATTAGCAATTCTACTTTAAACTCACTATTATTATTATTATTTTTTATTTTTAGTTTAGTTCTACAGTTGCCCTTGATCCTTGATTTTCTTTGTGCTTGTTTTCTGGGTTTCTTTCTTTCTTTCCTTCTTTCTTCCTTCCTTTCCTTCTTCCTTCCTTTCCTTCTTCCTTCCTTCCTTCCTTCCTTCCTTCCTTCCTTCCTTCCTTCCTTCCTTCCTTCCTTCCTTCCTTCCTTTCTTTTCTCCCTCCCTCCCTCCCTCCCTCCCTCCCTCCCTCCCTCTCTCTCTCTCTCTCTCTCTCTCTCTCTCTCCTTCTTTCTTTTTTTTTATACTTAAAATGGAGAGAAAAACAAACTAAGGTCTAAGAAAATCATTGAGGTATTTGATTCTATCTATAGCTTTACCTAATCATAAAAGCCAAGGACAATTATGGCTTAATTTATTTTAATCACTGACAGTACGTTTTATATAGCTTTTAATGTTAATACAGCAATCAAAACTTTTCTTATAAAATATGCTGCTAAGATGCCAAGATATTTTAAAAGAAAGCTAATTTCAGTAGAACTCTTATTTTGATGAAGGATGATGTCAAACATTAAAGGAGAAAAAGTAAATAGAGTAAACCAAATGGTTCTAGGCTTTCACAGCTCAATTATTAGAACTGCTTGAAGAAAATAAACATGTCAGATTAAGACATTTGTTTTTTTCCCAACTTATGTAGATGAACACCTGGTAAACAAATAACTTTTATAGCAGATTCTCACAAGTATTCCACTTAAAGGATTTTTAAAGTGTTATTTTTAATATTATGTTAAAATCATATGTATACAGATATATCTTTAAAAGAGATATATGTCCAGATATATACACACAAATAAACTCACATGTGTATATCATATGTATATATGTATAATATATACACATGAGTACATACAATATGAATATAAAAATATATAAATAATATAACTGTATATATAAATATATATACTCAAGCAATTTACAGTCCTGACACATGTAACAAACTACAAATGATAAGTCTTATGCAAAATGTAAAGAATCACACAGCCCCTTTTTTTAAGTAAACTATTTAAAAAAATACATATCCAGAATGTTGTCATTTACATATTAATACATATAATATATGTCTATTTACTTTTAATTTGAACCGATAGGAATATATATTTTGTGAAATGTCACAGGATATGTTTCTTTTTTAATCTTGCCGACTGAAACAAAGAAAAAATGACTATCTCATATAAATGGATGGACCTAATTTAAGTTATTTTATTGGGTTTAAGTAGAAATTAAGAAGGCTCACTGGGATCTATGTTTGTTCTTTTTTTTTTTAGCTTTCTCACAGAAAATAATTAAAATATGAAGTAGTACATAATTATTGAACATATTGTACAGGTATTATTCAAGGTATTAAAAAACAAAATTCTGAAAGAAAATCAAGCAGCTATATAATATCCAATACAAATCATTCTATTTAAAATTATGCTGTGTCATATAACAAGTGAGCTATGAGTTTACTAGAAGATAGACATTACCAGTGTCTTCTTTTAAAAGTCTAATGTTAATAAACGATATTTCATTATTTTTTTCTTCATATCAGAGTCCAGAAGCATAGGTCAACAGTTAATAAAGCAATTTTAAAATCAAGAAAATTTTTAAATTTTTAAAATACTATCAAAGAAAACATATGACCATAACAATATCTAGTTTTTTTCCCGTCTCTTCTGTTTCCCTCACAAACTGCCTTGAGATTTTTACTGTCAATCACCTACTCACTAACTATACATGCATCCCATTTTCAGGACCAGCCCTGGAAAGTAAAATTTATATTCTTCTTCTGCCATTCTCAAAATCATCTGCCCACCTAAGCAAATGACTTTTTTCTTTCTACCTCTACTCCTCTCTTCTTCTCTACCTAAGACAGGGTCGAGAAATGAGAATGAGAGTATATGGCCTGCAGACAGGAAGGGAGATGGAGCCTAAGTAGTGCAGGAAGAATAATCCAATGAAAATATCTGCCCTTGCTGGAGGGTCTTTAAACAAAAACACAAACAAAATTAAACCACCACAACAAAACAGGCTGGATGTCTTTTGAGAACCTGGCTCAGGAAATTCCTTATTGGCAATGCCACCTATCCTAAATAAGCAAACTGATTAAAGAGAATAAATAAATCCATCTATAACTTCTTTACTATTAAATGTTTCTTCAGAGCCCAGCAGCTGTTTGACTTATTGACCTGGCCGATGTATGTTTTCAGGAAATGTCTCAAAACAAAGCATTTCAGAGTGAGGTTTTTTTTCTTTCTGTTTTTTGTTTTTTTATTTCAATCTGATGAACAGATCTGGTATCTTTTTACTTCAACTGTATTAACCACCTTAGATAAGAAAGAACTATGATTGTATCCTTATGTCTCTGAAAATAAATGGATTATGACCTGGGCATAATGGTTTTGCTAACAGTGCTCTTGAATTTTTGAAATTTTGTTTATATTCGATACTTATTATTGGTGATTATTTAAAAGAGTAGGATTATTGTGGTACTGAATTATATTTTGAAATGTCAGGTCATAGTATAAAAACTCTCTTCCATTTTGGTCAACCATCTAAAAGAATGTGAGATGTTTTAGCTGCTCAAATACACAATAACAGAATTGTGCAACAATGAAACTTGAAACTACATTGCAGGTTTCATGTGACATAAGGAATCACTTATTGGTAACTTGATATCTGAATTCTAACTGATGGTTAAAACTAACCTAACATGTTTTTAATAGATTCAAACTTTAATGCTGTTCCTTAAGAAGGAGAATCAGGAAGGCCATACTATGAGAAACATTACTTATTAAAATAAAAGAAAATAGGATCCTACAGTTTCATTAAGCCCTAAATCTGAATAAATGAATGATCTCTTTCAACCAGATACACCCACATTTGCCCAAATTATCTGTAAGAGAAGATATATAGATAAAGAGATCATATCATGAAAATCTGCTTGAAACCATATTATGAAGTAGAAATTGTTGTCTTTGGCTTCTTATCCTCTCTTCTTTACTTCTAGTGTACATTTTGCTTTCATCTACCAGACCCAAGAACAACTAGTGAGTCTCATATTCCTTCTTTATAATAAAGAGCTAAGAGCAATAGAATCTCTCAAGATCAGGCCTTCCTTCATTGTTGCATTCACAGAGACAGGGTTACCTCATTGAGGTCTGTGAGGAAGAGCAATCTTAACAGATAAAAATTTTTATATTATATAAGGGAGACTTCATGAAACAATGTTCTGTTGGCAACCATAAACTCTAGCTAGGCTATGAGCAGGACAAAAAAAATGACACTAAATTATTCTCCCCAAAGGGCTAATTTACGTTAAGTAAAATTCAAATCAGACTCAGTTCTTTCTTTTCAAACAGCTTATACTTTCATCTCTGTTTCAACTTTACTTACCCCAAATGCAAATCAAGGCAAATCAAAACATTTGCTTTTCTGAAGAGAGACACTGTTGTCAGTTTGTGGCCTCAATATACTCTAGTTGTGTATTCATCCTACTCAAGAACCTCAACATGCATTTTAAATTCAGTGTCCTTTTGGCCAATTACATTCCCCAAAGTTTGTCATAACCAACTAAAATGAAACAAAGTAATTGTTCCTCTAGGGAGACAGCAATCAAGATGGGAATATTGGTGATTTGGGCCACTCTTTAAAGTCCAGACAGTGCTCTGGTTTTAGCATTAGGCACTAATTCAGTTTGTTTGACTGTTCGGGTTGATGCTCCAGGCTAAAAGGATGTTTAGTCATCAAACAAACAGGATTATTGTATCTTGGACTTCTGCCACTAGAAACCATTAGCGGGTGTGTAGTGAGAGGAGGGAGTGGAGGTACAGATGGGGAAAGTTGGGTTACTATCCTTCAGAGACCCATTTTATTGAAGAAGACTTAAAATTGCTAACACACTTTGAACATTAGCCACTGTCATTGTTCCCTATCCATTCTATACAGTTTGGGATTGTATAAAATTGGAAGGAGCCCTAGAGTTGTTCTAAGCAAATTCCCACCCAGGACAGAAAATTTCTCTATAAAATATTTATGGCAAATGGTTATCACAGACTCAAATTTTAAAATAAAAGTCTTATATTGTGGGCCAATTTGCTTCTCAGTATCTTTTACCTCTTGGAGATAGCTTACCCACTGGGACAATGAAGATCACTAAATCGCATCCCAGTTTCTTTTTGACTGAGCTGGCAGATAATGGAAGACAAGAATTGCAGCCTCACAATTCCTCTTTTCTAAGTTTAACATGCACAGCTTTGTTATTTGCATGACTTAACCTCAGATGTCGATAGGGCAGACTGTATTTGGAAATTTAGTATCCTGAAGAAATACTCTAAAGCCTTGTGACTTATGAGGTCATTGAGAGGATTGTGGTAGGATTTGAACCATGTTTACTGGTTTAAAAGTCAAGTGCTTTTACATTATTACATGTTCTCTTTAGTACATATGATCATCTTATTAAAGGTGACACCTTATCAAAACTATATCTAAAAGGTAAATTAAGACTTATCCATGGATAAGTAAAGTAAGAGAAAGCTTCCAAAATAATTTGCGAGTGAGTCAATCATTGACATTCCTGATGCAGTTCTATTGCCCAAGACATCACAATCCTCTCTCTGATCCCTCAGTATGTTTCATTTTTATTTTAATATATCCTTGATAGCAGTTTTACCCTTAAGGCCTCTTCATGTGAAGTGATTATGTGGTTTCCCAAACTTTAAATTAGAATCTACGCAGAAAGGTACCAAGTTGTAGAGGTGTAATGTGTTTGTTGCGAAATGTGAGTTTGTAGAAAAAGCAATGTCAAGGCTGTGTTGTTATTCCATCAAATTAAATAATTAAAACTACTTCCCTCATACATACACACTACTTTCTTTATGGCTAATAGTTATAACAATGTACTTAGACACAGGCGGGGATATTATTAGGTAATGCCTGCAATTTGAAGTGACCTCATCAGCCATCTGAGGTGAAGCATAATTGCCCCATTTTTGTGCATTATCAGATAGCAGACAATAGTAGTGAATGTTATTACTTAAGTATTTTAATATTTCATTGCATAAAGAAATTAAATTCCAACTCTGTGAGAGAGCAATCTCTCTTGGGTGAATGTGTTTGGGCAGGGGTGGAGGAGACCTAGATGTGTTCTTGGAAAGGGTGAGGCTCACATATAGAAGTCGCATGTTTTTCTCCAATCCTGAGGAAAAGCACACAGGGAGGAGGTTTCCAAGTCCGTGTTTTCTGAGGAAAAAATTGCTCTCTGACCTCAGTTTATTGAAGACATAGTTACAACAAAGAACTTGCTGACAGTTTGCAAAGCTGTTTTAGTTTAGAAAGCAGAGCCATCTTATTTCATTGGAAGGCAGAAAACACAAAGCATCTAACATCAACACAAGCCATCGAGACAGATGCCCCTTGATCCATAGTGCTTTTTCACTACTGTTGCTGATATAAGCAGCCAATTAGTCAATATTTGTGGTTCATGGTAAAAGATCCTTGACATTTGGACCTGTCAAGAATGTCCATCCCCAGGTTCAAAGAGTCCATAATGCGCATTATAGAAATTTTGATTTGCAGGATTAATACATAAGAAATACTATCATGTTTTACTAGTCCAGTAAATGTGTCATGGCTGTATTGCCAATAGTAACCCTTCTTGGTGTTGTAGCCGCCAGCCCCCGAAAGACACATGGACCACCAGAACTCAGTGTGTTATAGGAATCACACTCTATTCAGCCAGCTGGGTCTGCCAGGGGTACATAGACCCCAAATTAAGCAGCCTCAAAATGTAGAGGTACAGGGTTTTTAAGCCCTAACTCCCATTCTTTAATCTGTTTGAACACAAAGGTCTATTTTTCTTCTATCCACTACCTGTCAACCCACAGATCAGGTGTGCAAGTGGAGGTACAGAAGCAGAAAGCTTGTTAGAATGTTATGTTTCCATAGTTAGTAGCCTATGTTCCTATGGTGATAGCCAAACAGTAGTTTCCAGCAAGTAATTAATTTTTAAACTAATTCTCCAGCTAACACATTGGCTCAGAAGGCTAGACGAGGATCTTTTTGTTATGTACCAAATATTTCCCTGAATGTTTTAGATAGGACAAAATGTCTTGCAAGTGAGCAAGCTAGGCCAGATGTGTGACCTGTGCTAGCATGGCAGAGTATACATTTGTTGTAAGAGACTCAAGACAGCAAATAACTGCTGTGTTCTTGCAATCCCGTCTCTCCTGGAGTAGGAACAAACAGGCTTCATTAGGAACTGGTAGGTCATATGGAATAAGCATTAAATTATCCTGTCCCCCTGGCACTTGACAAACATTTCATTTTATTAAGGGTTATCACAGTAACATGGTTGGAGTTTCAGTGTTGTTATGGGTTTTATTTTACTTTTCTATTTTATTTTATTTTATTTATTTATTTATTTTGTTAAATCACAGACTCACTTTCATCAAATATCGTTTGGCTCACTGTCTTCAAGATGAAGGCCAGATTCCTCAACATGGCTTACAAGGCCTTTTATAATCTAATTACCTGCTTATATTTGTAGTCTCATTTCTTATCTTTCCTCCAAGTCTCCTGTGTATTGTATGCCTACTTTCAGTTCTCAGAAGGCAGTGATTTTCTTCCTTCAGGGCCTTTGCAGATTTTGCCCAGAGGCTTAGAAGACTCTTCCCATCACCACTCTCTTTTACCTTCTTTGATTGGCTTCTCCAATAATAGGACTTAATTATCAATATTCCCATATCTCCTCTAGGCTGTGAGCAACATGAGGGTAATGAAAGAATGTCTCATTCATCACTCTCCCTTAACGCCAAGCACTAATGATATATGTAATCAATGATTGTTGAATAAATGAATTATGGGACATTAGAAGACATATAATTATGAAACAGCAAAAGATGTCATAGGAACTTAATATCACATTTATTATCAAGATATTTTAAAAACTTAATCTACTACACCTTCATATACATCTACAGAAAGTACTTCTGCACCAAGAAAACTAGATTTTTCTCCTTTCTTCATTCTCTTTTTCTTCTTTCCCCTTCCTTCCTTCCTTCCTTTCTTTCTTCCTTCCTTCCTTCCTTCCTTCCTTCCTTCCTTCCTTCCTTCCTTCCTTCCTTCCTTCCTTCCTTCCTTCCTCTCTCCCTCCCTTCTTTCTCTCCCTTCTTTCTCTCCTTTCTCTTCTTTCTTTCTTTCTTTCTTTCTTTCTTTCTTTCTTTCTTTCTTTCTTTCTTTCTTTCTTTCTTTCTTTCTTCTCTCTCACTTTTTCTTTCATTTTGAGTTAATTACTATTTACTAACTGAATATGTTTTCTTTTCACTGTCTGCTGTGAAGCACCAACCTAAATCTGAAGCTGTATTTGCTCCACTAACAATCCCTGGATACATTATATTTTATATTTAGCCTCATTTTCTTGCCATTTTGGTTCTTAATGCTTTGTTATAAGATCCCTTCATTTTTATTTTTGTTTAATTTTTGTAGAATGATAAAAATTATTAGATTAAATTATTTTTTATTTTTCAAAGTTCTTAGAACTGTGTGCTATTAGAAATTAGGTGCTATAATGTTTCCCAATTATGTTATAACAATTAAAAATTCCACAACAAAAATTACTTTTACATATGAGTAAACAAAGGCAGGGACAGAAAATAAATTTTTCTGGGTTGTAGAGAAGACACTAGTGTCATTTGAATTTACTAAGTCACTTCTTAAGTCAATGCTGGGGTCTAATTTATATTTTAAAATATAGTTTATCCCTTAAAAAAAACTATTAGTCTGAAAGTTCAGATTTATCTATTTGGCATTGCATGTTATTCTTATAAAAGTTCTAAGTGATGGAGATGGACTGATTGATAGCTCCTGTTTTCCTAAATAGGTGTCAAATGATACTATAATCATTTCTATAACCTTACTATTTTTAACTGATTTTTGCAAATTGGTTTAAGCCTACATTTTAATAGAATATAAACTCAGAAATATTTCATTTCTAACTGTGTTTAATTCAGCCTCAAAGAGCTCAGAGAAGAAAAACCTTAAAACATACACTTCTATAAAGCTATCTCCTGTTCCAGTTTATAGCTTCTGACTTTCACAGATATTATGAAGATCTGGTTTAAAATGAAAGAAAGCAAAAACCTTGTAGCAAGTTATTTTCAGGCTACTTTGTAAAATTTTATTAGTTCAGAGTCTCCATAAAAAAAGGTATGAATTTCAGTTGTGCTTCTTTTATTTTCTTATTTTGGATAGCAGCACATGAATGGGAGATGCAAGGATCAATTCATGACTAGTGAAGTGATCTCAATCTTTTCTCAGATGCACATTTATTTTTACTGAAAAAATAAAATAAAATAAAATACAACAGTTAAGCAAGCCAAAGGCTCAACAGATGTTAAAACTTGGCTGACTATATCTAGTTTTTCTAAGGATGTGAACCAATAATACTGACATATTCTATAAGAACTGACTTAAAAAGCAATGCCATGATTTTAAGTTTGTTGTTTTTAGTATCTATGGATAATTGAATTGTGATATGTAAAAATTTTGCTCAATACAGTGTTTTGATTGTGAAAAGAATTCAATGTAGCATACTTGATCGAAATAATCTATGGTAGAGATTGCCAGTGAATTCACATTTCTGGTCCTTTTTTTCTTACTGAGTACAATTAGTGACTACTGGATGGCTTTTTTGTTGGCTCCCTTGAGATTTAAAGAATATCTTAAAGATAACTATTATAAATTTCTTAAATTGACATTTAGTTCAGAGATTTCTTTGTAAAGAAATTAAGTATATAGAAACAAATAATTAAAAAATAAACTATATAGAAAATTAGTTTTGAACTTTGGTATTAGTCTAAGAAAGAAGTTATTGTCAGTTTTTTTTTTGATGTAGTTATTTAGAAACAAAGTAAATGAAATTGAGTAAAAGCAATAATGATAATAAATAAAACTTTATTTTTCTAAGTAAAAATTAGCTGACATTTATTTATTTATACATCAAGAAAAAATTATTGATTTAATTATGGCTGCTCACATGTGCTAAAAATAGAATTGAATACCACAGGATCCATGTCCTCAAGGAATTAACAGTTATTATGGGGAACAGATTAAAAAACATTTAATTATAATATAGACTGAAAAGGAATACAATAATATAAGTACATTTAATAAGCTAAGGGACCATAGAGTAGGAGTGAGGAGGTGATATGAGCTAGATAGGGGAAGGTTTTTATAATAGTAGAATCTATTTGAATCTATAAAAGATAGAAAAAGATCATGGTACATTAGAATTCATTTCCCTTTAAAGTAATTAAAATAACTAAAGTAAATACTTTTACATGAACCAGACAATTACTTCAAATAAAAGAAAGGTAAAGAGTGTAAGAGAGAAAATGATAAGCTAATGTGCAACTTCATAAAATAATGTAGGAATACATGAGCATTCTTATGAAATCATTCACTTGAAAATTTGTCAGGAAACAGGTCATCTTCAATGGGCAATGCATAAGAAATGGATAAATTACATGTATAGTATCTCTACTGATTATAAACGCATGGTTATCTATCTATAAGCAAATATGAAAAGTTATTTCTTTCCACAGCATGCTCCTCCAGCCTTAAAAGGGTGAATAGTGTTCTACATTTCTCCCTTTAATGAAAAGTTTAATTTTAACTATGAAATGCTACACTAAAAGTGAAACATTTTCCATCTCAAATCTTTACCAAGGACTCCAGGCATGGAAAGGAGGGGAAAGAGAATTAAAACCAAACCAAAACAAACAAACAAAAAACCCTCCCATAAGTATTGAAAAGATTAAGGGAAAGAATAGAGAAGAGGAATAGTAAAATTTACCTTGATGTTTTAAGGAAAGATAATGGTGAAAGGATGGTTAAATTAGATAGGACAGTTTTGACTTCACTCTCAGAAAATAACACATATAGAAGTTCATACTTAGCTTATGTCACAAACATTAATTTTGACAAATTTATTTTTAGGTAAGAAAACTAGAATAATGTATGTAATGCAGCCTGCATATAAAATTCCTTTGAAATCTCCTGAATTTCATAAATAATCTCAAGAATAGCTTTACCATCATTAGTCAGTGAAAGCAGAATGTCAAGAAAGAAAAAAGAACAGCTTTATAATGAGGAATGAATATAATTACAGTTATTATCACAGAGAAAATGAGGCAGAACAAGTTCTAAAAAATGAAAATATGATCAAGGATCAATTTAAAATGCATTCACATCTTCCTGTAAATACTACACAATATACTTTTGAAAATTCTTCATCATACATTTGGATAGGCTCATTTAATTTTTTTTAAAAACCCAAATCCATCACTGATCTCAAAATGCTCAAAATAGAGACCCAAATTTATCTAATTTAAATCTCATACACAGGTAGATGTTAATATCTATGTCTCATTTTTCTTATCCCTGAAATTAGAATAATAAGCTACTTGTCCATTCTATGCAGTTGATAGTTAGCAATACTGGGATTCTAATTCTAATGTCCTCCTATGTTACTGGGCTATATTCCAAAAAAATTTCCCTTTATTGTAGAAAATTTAACACAATTCTTCCCCATTTTTCTCTTCCAATATTACAGAATAAAATAAATTTTAATTTAATAAAAACGTGTTGTCAAAAAGCATGTTTATAAGGAAAGGTTAAGGTATTACAAAATTAAATATTATTAACAGTTTCCCATTTCCATTCTACTTCCTCAGGAGAAGATGTTTTGATATTTTTCACTCAATAAAATATGCCTTATTTATGGAGAATAGAGGTGCATAAGCAAGTCACTGAAGAGTTATCATATATATAGAAGAATCTTGGAAACTTTCTGGTTAAGAGCCAATAGTCTTCTCTAGAAGATAAATCTAAAGTGTCATTATTCACAAAGCAGAATTAAAAGGCAGTCAAAAGGGCAGAGCAAACAGATACCAGGACCCAGAGTCTATCAGTGTGACCAAATTGATCTGGATTTTCTTTCTTTTTTTTTTTTTTTTTTTGGTTACCTGACTCACCATGTTTTATTGGCACTAGTACTATGCAACCTGACCCAATTAATCAACATTTATCTTACCAGAAAAAATCTAATAAGGTGATTCTAGATAATCTGGGTCAAGCATAGGATGGATTTCTTAAAGACATGGCTACTCAGGCCTTAGTGACATTGAGGACATTGCCAAAATCTCCAAATTATTCTGAAAGCAGGTCAAACTTTTAGACTATATTGTTATGTCATAGCGTGCTTCATATAGTAATTTTGTATTTATAGAATGTTTGTCTGGATTTTTATTAGCTGTTTGTTACAAGAGTCCTATAAGACGTGTCAGCCATCATCTGTAGTTTTACAAGGCAAGTAGGCAACAAAGACATGGATGCATTGAATGATTTGCCCCTGAGCTCCAAGTCCTTGCTGGCCTGTTACAGTACAATGTTCCTGCAGTGATATGGGGATGAAGTAATGCTGATCACTGCTCTAATGTGCTTGTAGCTAGTTTTGGGGGTGACATATAGAGCTCTGTTCAGGGCAAATGAACACATGTAACATGAACAAATTTTTTTAGTCCATTGTTCTGCTTCAAGTCATTTAGAAGATTAGATGACATATTCTCTGCATCAGTGAGACTCAGAATTAATCTCAGACTTCCCAGGATGGTTTTTAATTCTCTTAAGGTTAGTGGAGAAAAACAAGTGGAGAGGATTCCTGTAGGTCTGGAAAGCATTAGTGGTAAATCCTGAATATAAAACTCATCTACATCACTTTTCTTTAATGAGCATCTAATCCAGAAGTACAGCACAGTCCCTAGTGTCAGGACTACACATCTGCTATACACATTCTGACAGGGGTTTCAATGTTTTTGGAGGAGGGTTGAGTGTCTCTGCAATATCCATTATGCCCTTGAAATCATGAGTGGGCATTTGGAGTTAATATAGCCAACTGACAGAGCTAAGGTGAAAACGAATCTGGACTTGTTTTTGTCTGAAATCCTTAAAAGCAAATATGTATGTATAGATATATACATTTCTTTTTATTATCAATAGATCTTTATTGAGCACTAATTATAGTGAAGGCTCTAAGGTAAGTATTAAGAGAGTGTAAAGAGTTTGGGGAAAACAAAGCATCTTTATTATAAGGGGACTCTTGGCAGGGAAAACAGACGTATGAACCCATAATCTAAAAATATTTAAATACACAAGAATGCCTCTATATGCATATGTATAGTTCCCACCATATCAATTCTATAAAATTCTAAACTTCCGTGAAAGTTAAGAGGACTCCAGAGATCCTCAGGTCCTCGTATTGATGCCGTTGTGAATCCTCTCCCACACTGAACGACGCTTAGCTGAGTGACTATTAAGATAATGCAGAAATGCTGAGGTGTGACCCCAGGCTAAGCATAAAAGACATAGAGGCTCTGCCTTGCTCTCTTGTACCACTCACTCCAGGAACTCCAGCAGCCAAATGGGGGATGTCCATATTATGAAGAACTGAGGCCTCTTACCACCAACAAGCACTAACTCATTAGGCATGAGAGTGAGCCACCTTGAAGCATAGCACCAGCCCCTGTCAATCATTTAGATTAAGGCTCTCCAACCCCTGGGGCCATGGACTAGTATCGGTTTGTGGCCTGCAAGAAACCTGTTGCACAGCAGGAGGTGAGTGGTGTGAGAAAAAAAAGCCTCATCTGTATGTGCAGCAGCTCCCCATCACTAGCATCACCACCTCAGCTCTACCTCAGATCCTCAGGCATTAGATTCTCATAGGAGCACCAGTCCCTGGTGCCAAAAAGGTTGAGGACGACTGCTTTAGAAAACTGAAGCCCTCGGTGACATCTTAATTAAAACTTCATGAGAGATTTTGAGCTATTCCTGTATTCCTCCTAATTCCCAGAAACTGTGAGACAGTTTAAAATTTTTTTTATTTAAATGTTTATGGCTTAGGAAAATTTACTATGCAATAATAAATAATATAACTTCTATAACGTAAATCAACCTTATCCACATCATACTTCAGTCAGAAACAAGTCATAAGCTTTGCATTGCTATTCTGAGATTGATGATGAATTTGTGAGGGGCATCTTATCTAAATCCCCTCATTGCTAAAATTTTTAATAAACAAGATGGCTGGTGGGAATTTAAGGTGAAGTCTGCAGCCACATAAAGTTTTCTTTCCTTTAAAATACTTGAGTCTCTCTTAATTGAGTTTTAACCTATTCCTAGAGTCTAGAATATTGATGTGGCTATACAAAAATATTTGACACTCATAGCTATATTAAAGTTTATGAAATTATGTAATTAGATATAATTTGGTGTTGTCTCCATAGCATAATTCTTTTTCACATCTACTATAAGTAGGAAAAAAGGAAGAAGTTATAGTACAGGTTTGAGAATCTGATCAGCATTCCCAGGTGAGCCCTTGAGGGGCAAGTATGCTAATAAATGTCATAGTCCTGTGTGTCACCATGGAAAAACAATGAGTTATACCATTGATGGAACATTTTGTGAGGAGTTTTTGGTAACTTCATAAAGGAGGATGAAGTCTTCACATGCTTTCCTAAAAGACAGGAAGCAGATCTGATTGCAAAACAAGAAAGTTTACCTAGAAATCTACCGAGATAATCCACACAGTGCTCAGAAGTGGGTCAGGCAAGCCAGGTGGAGAGTGGGTGAGTTTGTAAAGAGGGTAGTTTGTCTCACTATATGTACACATGTAAGTAAAATACAACGTGTTATGCAAGGCATGGAGCCAAGTGGAAATAAAGAACTTAAGCTGGAAGAGAGGGAAAGTGGAGACAGATGTGTGTTAACATCATGTGTAATTTTGTGTAGGGAGAGAAGAATGCCAAAGGGCATGTGTTTAGAAAAGAAAGGGAGATCAAGGCCCAGAAAGCCATTAGCCCTTAATATCTAGAAAAGAGGAACAAATGTATATGGGTAACAAGCCATGATTACCTGGGAGAAGTAAGACAAAGAGACAGAAAAGTCAATAATAAAAAGCTAATATTCAATATGTTTCCTGATTCTGACCCTTATATCTCACTAATTTCATCATCTCATTCAATAATATATTTATTTGTTGCTTTCAGTTATTTATCTTACATATTTGAAATCATATGGTTCTCAACTTTTTCTGTCTGACTTACCTCACTTAGTATGATAATCTCAAGATTCATTTATGTCATCACACATGGCAGTATTTCATCTTTTCTTATGGCTGAGTGATATTCCATGGTATATATGTACCACAGTTTCTTTATCCACTCATTATGGACAATAGTTTAGTGATTATCAGAGGGCAAAGGGAAAAATGGGAAGTAGATAAAAGTTAAGGGAATCAAATATATGATGAAGAAAAGAAATTTAACTTCAGGTGTTGAACACACAGTACAATATATAAGTCACATATTATTGAAACCTATATCATTTTATTACCACTCTCACACCAATAAATTTAATTTATAAGTTAAAAGAAATAGTATATTTATTTGCTTAATAAGGATTTATAGAGTGTTTTCTATGTAGCCTGTGCTTGCAGGCAAATCAGGTTATATCTAGCAACAAGACAGATCTGGTCTCACATCCTCCAGAGATCTTCTTCCTCCAGTTAACACAGGTCCTTATTTCAATCTCTACTTCACTGTTAATCCCTTACTTAGCCATAACTGAACAGCTTCCAATAAAAAAAAAAATACATAAACGTAAAATTCTTTCTTGACCCAGTATTTCTTAATACCTATTGCTGACACTTTTCTATATCGCATGTGTCTGAAAATAATGATACTCTCACTTCATTTAACCCCTCAGTTCTCAGCACTAGCTATATTTCCATCTATACACTAGAGTCACACTGGACCTCCTAATAAGATTATTAATAAATTCCTCTTTAGTGCACTATGACATTTAAACTGGTTTTCCACAATCTCTTTTATTGTCTTCTAGAACAATATTGTCTCTTATTTTTCCTCATTCCTGGTGCTTTCTTCTCAGCATTAAATGTCATCATTACCCATTCTTAGAATTCCACTTCATGTCTTCTCTCATTTCTATTCTCTATAAGAAGTTAACTTATCCAAACACATCTTCTTCAGCTATAATTCTGAATAATTAATCTTTTCAGAAAATATTTCATGAGTGCCCACTGTGATCCAGGCACAGTTCTAGATGTCAATTTCTAGATGTTGAGAATTCAGAAACAAGCCACATTCTTGCCCTCAATGATGTTATTTCTGTAAAGGAAGACAGAAAATAAAAACATGTCAAGAGGTCATGCATGCTGTGTCGATGAGTTTCATGACCTGAACTCTCTCTCATAAGTTCGATCTCTCCCTTAAACTCAAATTCTCGGAAACATTTCCCTGAGTATTTAAATGCAGCAAATCCCAAATTGAATTCTGCAACAATTTGCCTCTAATTGCAGCCCTCTCAGGGGTGTACTTTTGTTTTGCTCTCTTTCTGATTAAATTAAACCACCATCTACCCAGTTGCTTGAATTGTGACACATTTTCTGTATTGTCAGTGGTAGTATTTTAAAATAGTAAAAATCATGTCCTTTTCTTGTGTAAATGCTCTTAGTAGCTTTCCATACAAAATCCAAACTCCTTAGGACACCAATAGTGTTTATTGGTCTGTGGCCTGGCTCTTGTCTCTTATGTACATCTTCTAGCAGGGCCTTCCTTGCCCTCACCCCTTTGCTTAAGCTCCTCCTTTTGCTAATTCTATCTGCTCCCACTCAATTCCTTCTCCATCTAGCTAACTCCAATTTAGGCATTTCTCAAGATTTTGCTGACATATAATATCCTCCTGGACATATGTACCACGCTTGCCTTCCCATTTGAGACTGGTGCCCCCAAAGTCTCTCTATGTTCTATTAACGGTCAGGCTTATCTTATCATTGACAGTAACCACTTCATATGGTAAATTCTTATGTTTCTTACTTTTCTCTTTTAT
Source organism: Cynopterus sphinx (assembly GCA_030015415.1). Taxonomy (NCBI): domain Eukaryota; kingdom Metazoa; phylum Chordata; class Mammalia; order Chiroptera; family Pteropodidae; genus Cynopterus; species Cynopterus sphinx. The sequence continues at coordinate 64,092,475 of CM057387.1, read as the reverse complement.
TCTCTTCTGTGATTTTAAACTTGGTGAAGTGGTAACTTAAGAAAATATCTTCTCCAACCTTGTTGATGGGTAATGTGTTTTACTTACCTTTCAATTTTTTTAAAAAAAGTAGAGCTATGTAGATCCCACGCACAGCCATCTATTTTTATTCCGAAAAGCTTATTAGAAGATTGTAAATCATTCTTTAGCACCTGTACCTGTCCCTCACATGCTGTGGTATGAGATTCTCTCATCTTGTTTGCCCAAATGAAAACAAAGCAACTGTTGTTCACATTTTCTCTCTGAGATCATCTGTCATCTCCTTCATCTCTCTGTCATCTTCTAATTTATAATCTCTGTATTTATAAGAAGAAAGAAAAGTAAATTACAGACTTTTACTTAAGAGAACGTAATCTTTAAACTCGTCACTGTTTATCCCACTCTCCAATATGATTTGCATGTTTTATGTGACTGTGGTGTGCCTCTTCTCATTAGCAGCAGTTAATTCATCAGATGGAGTTCATCAGAGGCTTTACTCTCAGCTGGTGGTCACAGTGTCCGGTATAGTCACAGAGACCCAGGCACTGTCAGCTATGGATGAAAAGTGGATCCTGAGCTGACTTTATACTGCAGGACATGAAAAGGAGGAAAATTGTCACACTTGGAAAGACTGAGTTATGTTGAGATTTTTTTTTTCTCACACAGCGAGACAAAGAAAGCCGTGTTCTTGGAGCCTCGTGAATACTCACTCAAAAGCACACATCTGTGCAGCTATTTTGAAAGTACAGAGAAATGGGGAACAATCATGTTCTGAGGTAGCTGGAGGCTGCCTGGACTCCTGACTAGCCTGCGTCTTCTGGGAAGAATGATTAACTTGCCATATATCATAGCCTGGAAAAAAATGATAGAGATGGCAGTGAACTAAGTCATAAGGAAATAAATAAGGCCAAATAAAAATACAAAACTCACTACCACTTATTTTTATTTATTTATTTATTAATCAAATATTTATTGAGTACCTACTTTATGCCAAGTGAAATTAGTGAAATTAGTGAAAGTGAATTAGTGAAAAAGGAGACAAAAAAAAAATCTACCTTCATGATTCAACACTTTAGTGAGGGACAGTACAATATATTATAAACATAACAAATCAATTATATAGTGTGTTAGAGAGTATCAGGCATTACAGAGGCAAATAGACAAAAATAAAGAGAATCACAAAGACTAAGGATGAGTTTGTCACTTTAAATGGAGCCACATGGAAAAGGTGACAACTGAGGCAAGCATTGAAGGAGGAGAACAAGTGAATCATGTGGTTGTTGGTAGGAAAATCACCTAATGGAAGAAAACAGGTAGTTCAAAGGCCCTGAGGCAAGAACATGGCTATAATCTTCATGAAGAATCAAGAACAGGGTACCTAGAGTAGGCTGAGCCGGGAGAATATTATAGGCAAAAAAGATAAAGAAATAACAGACTAGGGGAGAAGACAGATTGTATAGGGTCTTATGAGCCTATACTTCAGCATTCACTTTAAAAGTAATGGGGAGTCATTAAAGAACTGTAAGTGGCATGAGATGAGATAATTTAGGTATTTACAGCACCTATACACTTGCTATGATAAAAATATTCTGTAGGAAGATCGTATTAGATCTTAGACACTAAAGCACTAAAAAGCATGTAATTTCATTTAATCCTTTCAGCAAATAGGGACTGTTACCCATTTACAGATGAGGAAATTAAAGTACAGAGAGGTACAGTAGTTAAGTAAGGCCACATGCTAACAAGTGATGGATTCAAGGTTCAAACCATGAAGTGAGCAACTATGTGTTCTCCCCAAGCCCTGTAGCAATATTGATTTTGGTTTAATTGTCCAAATGCTTGAGGTTGCTAAGGGGATCTTAAGTGTATCAAGAAACAGTCCATAGATTTTTGAGCATTACTGCTCGAACTAATTTTCAGACTATATATGATTGCCATGATTAAAAGCTTTGACCAAAATTGCTAGCTTTTAAAATAGTTAATCAACTAGTTTCCTATTTAAGAAGAGCTCTTTCTCACCTCTCACAGATGCATCTGCAGATTGCTTTGCCTGTTTCATGAGAATTCCATGTATCATTGGAATCCTTGTTATGTAACTAACACTTGCTGAGTTGATATCTTACCAAAGTCTTGATAATAACTCTGTCCCTCTTCTAAAACACATAGTATTTTTCCAAAGCAAGGGTCAGGAAGAATGATCAAACTAATTAAAAGCAAATAACACAGTGAGGATCAGTGGTTTTCAGTGAAGGTCCTTTATTGAAATAAATTCTCTATTCTTTTTTGCATCAATATTAACATAGAATATCTATGCCTTTTATTAAAAATACAAAAAAACTTGTGGCAATAAAATCAATAAAGGTAAAAATATATACACTAACAACTGGAATCTTAAAAGTTTGGTACCAACTCTCAAACCAAAAAGTTGAAAAGAATTAATGTATCTAATGCAGTTGACCCCTGATTTGGGAGAAAAAAATCTCTTTTGAAAATTTAATTAATTTTAAGCATTATAATTACTTTAGGATGTAATTTAGAGGACATTGCTAATTTGCCAAATTATTTGATTATTTGATTGCAGACATTAGTGTTCAAACTGTTTAAATTTCAGATTTCCTGAATATAATCATTGGTGATTAAAGATGATTTTCTTACATTAGATTTGCCAAGGATATTGTCCTTGTCATTTACCCAGAAGCAAATGACTCAAAATATAGACTTTTTCCATTCTCTTCATGCAAAAGTCAAGATTCAAAGGTTATCACAACATTCTAATTAGCTGAGTCTTAGAAATGCTAAAGCTTTACTTGAGGGAGGAAAATCTAAAGTGGTTTCTCTTAAGATTTTTTTTTTTTTAATCACAATCTATATTGTGTCCATACACTATCACATGAAATACTTTGCTTATGTGGTGTGAAGCATTAAAAAAAATAGTAGTATTCAAACATTTGGCCTCACTTGGAAAACATCTGGATAACAATTTATTAAGAAAATGAATCCAAATGCGGGTGTAAAGAATAGTTCCTCTTCTTGGTTAGAAAAGTGGCCTTAAAGTTTTTAGGAAGAAATTCCTCATGAGAAGGAATCTCATTAAACTTTCAGTGTGACCTATTTTAAGCTTGGCTGGAAAATACATAGTTGTTCCATCTGAAACCAGGAAGAGAGCAGGTTAACATCCTTTTAAGCCAATTCAACATAAAAAGGGTCTGTTTAAAGATAGGTGCCATAATGCTCTATGGGAAAGTTTATAGTTTTAAATTTACAGCATCCAAACATACACACATTTATATGCGAGACTGGTTAAAGGTCCCATTACTTTACAGCACACTGTGCCTGCATTTGTGTGCATATATATTTAACTAAATTCTTTTGCCAAATCATTTTATAAAATTCAAGAATCTTCATTTTGCCTTAATTCTGTTAATTTTCAGGAACCTTTTCATTTGCTTTATTTGTATTGCCCTCTGGAGATGGCTCTCAGCATTTTATCTACCCCAAAATATTATTTATATATTGTCCTGATTTATTGATTCAAAGCTACATACAATTGTTTTTAAGTATGCTCCTATATTAAGCAATGTGATTCATCTTTCAAAGCCATTTCACAAAGAACAGTGCTATTGGACTCCAGAGTTCTGATAGTATTTTGTGAATGCAGTAACACCAACTAGCTATTGAGATTAGTTGAAATTATGATAGATATTTCTGTGTTTGATAGATTCTCAACAAAATTCCAAAGAGGAGCTATAATGAGTGAGTGGCTTGCCTTTCTATGAATGAGGTGTTTTAATTCTTTTTATTAGTCAGAAACACATTTTAAACCTACAGAAATAAAATTATTTTCTTTGTTTTACTATACACAAACCCATACACACACAGACACACACCACACATTTACCTCTAACCTAGGCATGGCCTATGTGTAAGGAAATTCACTTTATAAGAGCGTGTGTGCACTTATTCTATTATCTATCTACATCTATCTATCTATCTATCTATCTATCTATCTATCTATCTATAATCTATCATGTATCATCATCTATCTATCATCTTCATCTAGTTTTATCATCTTATATAGATACTATATATAATCAGACCTAGATCTAGATGTATGTCTAGATATAGAAAGACGATAGATGTAAAAATTAGAAATAGATCATTTATTTTTCTCTGAGAGAAAAAAAATGAACTTATAATAATACAGGAAATACATTTCTGGTCTTCTAAGTGAGTGTGTTCATTTAATTTTATCTATTGGATTCAGGTATCAGGTTAGTAACAAATCTGTTCATCTCAAAGACTATGGTATAAAGTTTCCTTTAGAGGGAAAGACATATTTAAACACACATTATCCAATTTCTGTGCATTAATTTAAAATAAATGGCATTTGTCAACAATTACCTTTCTTCCTCTATGCCTAACTCATAGCAATATCCTTGAGATCACAATTTCTTCAAATGGTTTGGGGTGGGAAAAAAAGATAAAATTACATTATATCCATCTTACTGCCCACACTTAGAAGTTCTAATAAAGAGCAAAATAGAAAATGAAACATAAGTTTCACATTGATTTTAATCATGATTGGTTTGAGTTTTTGCAAATAGTTCTCAAACTTTTGTGTCTTTTAATGCATTGTGTATATGAACAAACTTATAAAACAAGGGTCATTGACAAACATTTAGCTTTGTAAACAAATAGCCTCTAATTATGTTGTTAAATTATAGGCATTCAACCTATATTATGTCCTAGTAATAGCCTTTCAACATTGTAATTATTAAATCATCTGGTTTTCCTTTACAATTCTATCTGAAACGACTGCATTTATTAAGGGTACAAGCTTTTGATAATCCAGAAATTTGTATATAAGCATGTGTTTGGGCATATGAGATGGGTATAAGGGAAAAAAGTTATAGACACCAAGTACCCCAATATATTTTAAAACATTAACAACATTAATATTAAGTGTTCCCAATCAAATCAAATTTTGATAGATATAGACATGTAACCAATTACTTTTCATCAAACAGCAGAAAATCAGTTAACCTGTTGTTCTCTAATTGAGAAGCCAGTTAAAGACAGGCAGTCAGAGTGACATTCCTGTGACACTCAGAACCACATGAGGCAGTGACTCATTGGTTTATATTTCTATTTGCATACAGCCAGAATTGCACTTAAGAGTAAAAACAGATTTCCCAATGTATGCATGTCCTAGCAAGTGTACTTTCCCCTAGATAGCAAATAACAGCTTCTGCTATAATAGACACTTTCTAGTTTTTGTGAACAACTTCTAATTATCCTAATACAAAGAAAGGAGATGAGTCCAAATACACAAATGACACAAACTATGGAGAGTTAATTATTTTTCTAATTTTTCTAACTTGCCATACATGCCCATCTAGGAGGATATTAATATATTTTCCACGAGTTACAACATTGCATTTATCCCATCTTCAGAAGAATAATATTAAAAAAATTATTTAGTAAACAATGTTCTTGTCCACATAGAGATAAACCATTGAATTTGGGCAAATTATAGAGATGTGTAAAAGACCAAGAGTTGTAGAAGATTTTTGACTAGTCTTCTTCCACTTAGAAAGCATTCTAAAGCCAAATTAGTACATTGTGAAGGGATTCAAAAGAAAGTCTGCTAGTTACCTTTGTGATGACTTTCTAAACATTCTCTTTCACTTTTCTCCCCCCATTAGGACATGATGCTTGGAGGGAGGAGGGGATGGGGTGGAGTAGGTTAGGCACAGAAACCCAAGGATTAAACCAAATTTAACAGGACAGAGCCTCGCATTGCTTAAGTGTCGACAGACTTAATGACAGACTTTCCAGTAGCCCAAGATGCACTTCCCTGGCAAGTCAAACAGAACCACTGTTCTCCATCACAATTCCCCCTGCTTTATTTACACATAGAGCTTATGTCAGAAGCACCTATGGCCAAAAGACCTCGAAGTGATTTCAACGTGTCACATTTGCATTTTTGACACCACATCTACAATTCAAGGACATTTATTTGTTTAATTGTCTTTCATCTTCCTTCAAGGGGGAACAAATTTGACAATCAAATTTAGAGACACCATTAACACTATATAGTAGACATTTGAGCAACATGATTTTGAACTGTGCAGGTCCACTTATAGAAATTTTTTTTTTTAATAAATACATTTGATTATGTTTCTCCAGGGTTGCACTTCGGATTCAACTAACTGCAAACTGAAAACAATATTTTCAATCTGTGGTTGAGAATCCATGCATGTGGGGAGCTTACTTAAATTTTATGCAGAATTTTGACTACTCTGCTCTTCTAACCTCATGCTATTGAAGGGTCAACAGTGCTGTATTTTGCTTCAAAAAAATATAAAAATTGTGTGGTAGGTAGAGTAATGGTCTCTCCAATACAATAGCAAAGAGACTGCGAGTGTGATTAAATTAAGAATTTTGAGATGCAGAGACTATCCTGGATTAACTGAGCGGCCCCAATATAGTCACAAGAGTCCTTAAAAGTAGACAACCTTTACTGGCTATGGTTAGAAGTACACGTGAATATGAAGAATGTTTAAAGAGATGCAATGTTGTTGGCCTTGAAGATAAAGAAATGGAGCCATAGTCCAAGGAATGTGGGCAGCTTCTTGCTGGGTGACAAGAAAATGTATTTTCTCCTAGAGCTTCTAGAAAAATACATAGCTCTACTGACATCTTGATTTTCATCAAGACTCATGTCAGACTTCTAACCTACAGAATTGTAGGATAATATATGGTTTTAAGCCACCCAATATGAGAATTTATTATAGCACCAATAGAAAACTAATACAGTATCTAACAGAACTATCTTTAACATGTTATCATTGGCAAGTTTCAATTTTTTTCCACCAAATCTTCATTCATATGTCTCCCTCTCTTATTATATTTGAGGATGAAAAAATATCTTCATCTACCGACATAACTTTCAGCCAGGAATTTCTTTTAATTTAGCCAATGATTTTTTTTTAACAGCTCACATTTTAAAGTTCTAGAATTCTTCTTTCCTCAAAATACCCTACCTTACTCTATTTCTTTCTAATTTTTTGATCAGTACTAGGGAGTGGAAGAGTGGTTGTCTCAAAAACTAAAACTCAAATATTAACACTCACGTCAAAATCACATACATTTCAGATGCACATAGAATATGCTCTGACATAGGCCACATACTTTTCATAAAGATATGTCAATCCAGTTTTTAAAAAGGTAGTCACACAAACAAAAAAATATGCTTTCTGATAGCAATGGAATTAAATTAGAAATCAATAACAGAAAAGATACCTAGAAAATCATCTAATATTTAGTAGTTAAATAATTCACTTTAAATAACTCATAGGTCAAAGAAGAATTCACAGGGTTTTAAAAAAAATAAGCTAAATGAAAATAAAAACTAAGCATATCAACATTAATGCCATATTTTAAGATGAATTTATATTACCAAATGTTTCCTTAAAGCAGAAAAAAATGATCTCAAACTAATTATTTATTTCTCACTTCTTAAGTTAGATTATTAGATAACATTTAATTCAAAGCAGGCAGGAGGAAGAAAAATAAGAAATTAATCAATATGAAAATTCTGTTTTCTAGGCAAAATTAAAAAAAACAATAAAAGCAAAACTGATTCTTGAAAAGATCAATAAGACTGATAAGTCTCTGGCCAGAGAAAAAGAGAGAAGACAAAAATTACCAATATCAGGAATAAAATGAAAGATATTACTATAGGTCCTATAGACATTAAAATAACAATAAGAAAATATGAACAACTTTATGACAAAATGGAAAAATAGATAAAATGAAAAAATTCCTTAAAAGAAACAAAGTACCAAATTAAATTCAAAAAACATAGATAATCTGAATGATCCTATTACTACTAAATAAATATATTTCATAATTCCAACAACAAAAAGTCTTCTACCAAAAAAGTATCTAGAGGCAGTCAGCTTTACTAGCAATTCCTACCAGAAAATTTAGAGAAAACAACACTACTTCTGAAGAAAGAAAGAAAGAAAGAAAGAAAGAAAGAAAGAAAGAAAGAAAGAAAGAAAGAAAGAAAGAGAAAGGAGGGAGGGAGGGAGGGAGGGAGAGAGGGAGGAAGGAAAGGCGAGCAAACATTTCTCAAATTATTTAGTGAGCCAGCTTTACTTTGATAAAATCAGACACAGATATAATGAAAAAATCGTAAGAAAATATAATCAAATCAAGTGCAGAAAAGTATAAGAAAATGAAAATATAAAATGATCAAATGGGATCTGTTCCAGAGATAAAGTTTGCTTAATATTTGAAAAATCAACCAATGTAGTTCATCATGTCAATATACTAAAAGTAAAACATCATATAATTATTTCAATAAATCTGTAAAAAACCTTTAATAAAATTTAACATTCATATTAGGAACAGAGAATTTTCTCAATCTGATAAAAGGTGCCTATGAAAAATCTACAACTAACATTTGCAAAGATGTTAAATTTCATATTACTGATCAAAGACTGAGAAGACAAAGGTATCCACTCTTACTACTTTTTAAAAAATTTTGTACTAGGGGCCTGGCTAAGGCAAAAGATGATAAGATAAAAGGTATTCAGATTTTAAAGAAAAATAAAGATCTATTTATATACAAAGAACATGATCATCCACTAAAGAAAAGCTACTAGAACCAAGGTGTTTAGTTGTCACAGGATGCGAGCTCTGTATAAAAATCAATTGCAATTCCATTTACTTGCAATGAAAAATTGGAAATTAAAGTTTAAAAGAACACATATGATAGCAATTTAGTGTAAAAATTTAAAGATTTAAAAAATGTATGTATCTTACAATTACAAAATATTTCTGAGAGAAATTAAAGACCTAAACCATTCAAGACATTAACAGTGTTTACAGATTAGAAATCTCTATATAAATAAAACATGACATCTATAATTAAGGTGTCAATTCTCTCAACTATAGTATAACATTAAAAAACAAATATACAAAAACTGTATATTTTTTATATACAGTTCAAATATATAAACTCCCTCAGGTACTTTAACATTTCTAAGGTTCATTTAATTTGAATGCTCAGACAACATTTGAAACCTGACTTTTTCCTGAAGAGAATGGCATGAGCCTACATTTTGAGTCATTTGCTTCTGGGTAAATAACAAGGACAAATATCCGTAGGAAATCTAACACAAGAGAGTCATATTAACATTGACACAATTTTTCTATCAATTAATCAGCAATATAATTTTTAAATTTACATAACACAAAGCACATAGAAGAATCAAAATTATTTTTAATGAGAAGAGAAAAATTGGATTATTTGTATACTACTTGATTTCAGGTCTTATGATAAAGCTACTGTAATCAAGACCATATGGTGTTGACATAAGGACAGACATATAGATCAATGGAACAGAATAATTAATTCAAAAATTGACCCACCCATATATGGCCATTTGATTTTTTTATGATGTTGCCCAACAAAATCAATAAGAATAGTTTTTCAACAAATGGTGCTAGAATAATTGGTTATTCACATTAATTAATACATATACAAAAATAAATGAAAATGGATCATAAGCTAAATATCAAAATTATAAAACTTCTAGAATACATAGAGGAATACATTTTTGACATTTGGCAATGCAAAAGTTTTTTTGATAGCACAAACCAGAAGATGAGAAAAACAGATTTATATATATAGTATAGGGAGTTTTGTATTTCTAAACTTGCAGCATTGAAGAAAAGATAAATATTAGAATTCATTACGACTTTGCAGAATATTCCACTTCAAAATAACCAATCTGAAACACCCTTTTGGGATTTAATTGGGGGGCAGTGGAGGTCTAGCTGTCTGTCTTTATCTCATGTTTTTTATTTTTAATTTCATAATTATAATTTATTTTCAACTATATACAAACTCCTGAAGAGTCATCTTTGATAGATCTTGCTGACATAATTTATTAGATAAAAGAAGATGATATATAAGTGGGCTGACTGGCACTCATTCTTTTATTACATATCTTTCAGGAAAGAGTAGATCACTGAAAAGACAGGAAGATAGAGATGGAGTTCTTGGCAATAGATAGGACATGTATGATAATAGAAGAGCACAGCATTCCACCTCTTTTTCCACCACTTTTTCAGAATAGTGATGATCTGGCATGATGGCTCAGGCTCTATCTGAACTAACTGGCTCCTTTGGTATCAAATAGATACCGAAACTTTTCAACATGGTGATTTGTCTTTTTGCTTATATGCATGTTGATCTCTTGTTATTTTCCTTTTTCTGATTCCTATCCTAGCCCTTCACAATTTTCTTCAAATGTTACCTGCTTATGCAAAGAAATGTCAGAGATCTTAGGACTGACATTTCTTTGCATTAGCGATTAATTACTAACTGAACTTCAACTCCATTAAGAGTCCTTTATAAGCTTTACTTTGTTCACTTTGCGAAAATCTCGCAATATTGATGAATGAGGTATTTTTCCAGTTTTAATGATGAGGAAATTGAGCCTCAGTGATATTAAGGGAATTTGACTACACTCAAAAAGAAAGAAAGCAGCAGAGTTTTTATTTAAGCTAAGATCTGACTGAGTTCAGAACCTATACTCTTTTTGCTACTTTACTCTTCATCCAGGTCAGGGACTCTCTGGCCTTGTCAATGAATAGTGGCAAAGATGGTGTATTAGTCATCTATTGCTGCATAATAAATTAAGCCAATATTTAGCAGTGTAGAATAGGAGTAAATATTGATCATCTCATACAGTTTTTGTTCATCAGAAATTAGGGGGCATTTGGGCTGAAAAATACTCAAGGATTTTAATTTATGGAGATAACTGAGTGACAATACAGAGAGGCGAACTGTATTAAAAGGAGAATTTATCACTTAGATTTCTCAAGAGAAGTGGGGTATGTCCATCTATGTAGGGCCACAGAAAGAAAAAGTAGTGCCAGTCAGGAGGCAGAAAACAGACAAAGGAAAAGGCAGAGCTTTCATAATGTTTTCTGTGAGAAATTCAGGGCTACAGCTTTAGATTGGCTAGTAGAATAATGTCAGTGAGCTCTGGGCTATATAGGTGATCTCTAGTTGCCTGGGTTGGTATCGGGCATGGGAAATATTGGCTTGCTGTGTAAGAGTTATATAAAGAAGATAATTAGGAGTATGGGCGCTGATTGCTTGGTTTGCATATAAAATGTGTTTGTGGACTCAGATGAGTTGTTTATTATCTCTAGGGATTAACAAGCCCCGAGAGAGGCAGTCTCTCTCCAGACAGTTTGACCTCTCAAGAAGTCCAAGCCTTATAAAACATAAAAATCGTAATTAATAAAGCAGTCTAACTGGGTGGTTCTATCTTGGGCTCTCTCATGAACTTCCATTTAAGATGTCAGCCAGGTTGCAGTCTTCTGAGAGCTTGACTGGGATTGGAGGATGTACCTCTAAAATGGTTAATTCCCATTATGGCAGTCATTGGCAGGTGGCCTCGGTTCCTTTCTGTATTAGTTTTCTACTGTAATACAACAAATTACTACACATTTAATGGCTTAAATCAGCATAAATTTATCTTAGAGTTTCCGTAGGTCAGGATTCAGGGTACAGATTTAATTGGCTCTTCTCCTTATGGTCTCTTTTGAGGCTGAAAATCAAGATGTTGGCTGGGCTATGTTCTCATCTTGAGCTCACAGTTCTTCTCCAAGTTCATACAAGTCATTTGTCAAATCCAGCTCTTTATGGTTGTGGGAATGAGGTTTCTGTTTTCTTCCTGGATGTCATCCAGGCATTTCTCTGAACTCCTAGAGGCTGTCCTCAGGTCCCAGTCAAAACATGATAATTTACTTCTTCGAAGGCAGCAGGAGATGCCCTCCCCAATCTGTTATGACAGTCTTAAATAACATGATGCAATCATAGGAGTAGCTATGCCTTCACTTTTTGATATATATATAATCTTTGATCATGAAAGTAATATCCAATTATATTCCCAAGTTCTGCCCACACTCAAATGATTATACAGGATGTGTACACCGGGGATAGAAGGATTGGGGCTTTCCTAGAATTCTGCCGATCACACTCCAGTGGCTCTCCACTGACAGGAATGTGGTAGTTGGCTTCTCCAGGATCAAGCAATCAAGGAGTACAAGCAAGGAGGAAGCGTTAAATCCATGTATGACTGACTCTCACAAGTCCTGTACTGTAACTTCGACCACATTCTATTCTTTAGAAGTAAATTCCTAGTTTGTCTTACTCTCAAGGACAAAATAATTAGGCTCCAGCTTTTGAGGAGAGCTCTTTAAAAAAATATAGATGAATGTATTTTAAACTATCACAGATGGCATGTAAAAATTTTAGCTCTTTGTCTCATGTACAAAATGAAGGGTTTAAACCAGTTGGTTACTAAGATTCTTGAAGTATGTGTGTAAGCATGTTTATATATTTGTGTTTAAAGTAGCTTAATTCTTGTCTTTCCAGAAGGAATATTCATTAGCAAGAAGATGATACTTTCTAAGGAAAATATACTTACTTTAAAATCAACTGGTCTCGATTTTATACTAATGTTTTTTTCTTCAAAGTGAAGCATTTTCTGATTTCTGTAATTTAATTAATAAAAACTCAAATTAATCATTTAAATATATGCACATGAGGCGGCAATTTTCACAACATGCTTTTCCACATTTCAAACTGTCAAATTGTTTTTACTTCATTTTTTACAAAAAGATTTTTTAAAATAATTGCTTTCTTCTAAAATAATGGGCAATGTTAAATTTATCTTTGTGAAAGAAGGGGGAAAGTGAAAAAAAAGTTTTAGTCATCTTGACCACCCTAACATTCAGAGAAATACAATAATCCATATCTAGTTTTCCCATGAAGAAATTTCTGTGGTTTATGGCATGTGTTTCAGACCCATTACCTCATGGATTTAGTGGGTCACAGATTATCCAGCATATTTTTAAGAAACATTACCTCATGAAGAAAACATCTTTATTACAGACACCCATGTTTCTGAAACATATCTGTGCTACACAGTGGCTAGTTGAGATTGACTAGAAATATGTATTAATAAAAAGGTTTGATCAAAATAATACCTGATCTGAGACAAAACAGTTTCTTATGGAGGGCCAAATGAGCTAACACTATTTCTCTTTGACATTTTGAGAGTTAAATGTTGCTATGCAGTTAAAGAGTATATTTGCTGGAGAAAATGTTCCATTAGAGAAATATATAACCACTTTCATCTCCTTTTTCAGAGTTTCTAAAGCAACAACAATCTAAAATTACTCTCAGAGATTATGGTCTTCTCAAAAATGTTACTTGATTTTAGCATTGCTTATTAAATAATTTTAAATTATCAAAGATTTCCAAGTCCTTGCAGGCCAACCAAAGTTAAAGGGTGAAAATTCAGACCTCTCCTCAGGGTGCCACCACCCCAGGGATGCTAACAGCTGTGGTGGCACAGAAATATTACTAAAAACATAATGAACTCAAGAAGCCTTCATGAAAACTTTTGAAAATTTCACTCAAGGAAGGTGTTGAAAAGTTATAATTATTTAATGATGTCTAATTTTTAAAAAATTTGAATATTTAAATTATAATAAACCTTTACTATCCTATGAAGAAAATTTTATTCTACAAGAAAATGAAAAAAAAAATAGAAAAGAGAAGTCAAGTAATTTGCTCAACTTCCCCTGGTTAGGAAGCAGAAGAATTAAAGTACCACTCAAGGAAGTTGACTCCAAAACTTATACTTTTAAAAATGGTACCAATAACAGCTGATTATTCAATTGCTACGAAGAAATTCTTATTTATTAATCCAGGTAATTTTGAACTTCTTACTTGCTAAGTGGAACATCTAAGCTATGACACAGCCATCAATAGAACACCTTTGTTCTTCGCTTACATAATATTTAGCCTCTAATCTAAAGAAATTTTTTGAAACCGTAAAGAATATCTGTTCAAGACAGTATTTTAGTGGTCAATTATTTTTCTTCAAAAATATTACATAATTAACAACTCTCCAAATTTAAGTGGTTTCCAATATTAACAAGTATTTTTCCCACTATAGATAGGTCTATGGGTTGAATAGAATACCTCAACATCAGATCAGGTTCTAGACTCTTCCATAGATCAGTCAGTCTAGTATTGGCACATATGTGGGGCATGCTCATCTCTTGGAAGAGAGCAGAGAAGTGCAAGAGCCAAGTCAAACCACACAAATATATTTAAAGTCTGTGTTCACAGCAAAGCTGCTCACATTCTATTGACCAAAGCAAGTTGTGATACTGTGAGTTGTAAGGTATTTGGTTTTCGTCTACAGTTCCTGGCTCACAGCTCCCAAAACCCATAGACAGTAATAAAAATGTCTTTTAAAATTTTTTATTTGTTAATAAGAGAATTTTAAACTACACCTAGGATTGGGGGACTAGTTTCCTAGAGAAGCAATCATGTGATTAGAGGTTCGGAACTTTCATCCTCCCTTACCACCCTCCCCCTTACTTCCACCCCCAGAGAGGGAAGAGGGCCTGGAGGTTGGATATATTACCAGGAGCCAATGCTTTACTCAATCATGACTCCAGGATGAAGCCTCTGTTAAAATCTGAAAGGGCAGGGTTTAGACAGCTTTCAGGCTGGTGAACATCTGGAGATGCAGAAATGGTGGAAAAGCTAGAGAGGGCATGGAAGCTCTGCGCCCCTTCCCATACATGTCGCCTTGTGCAGCTCTTCCACCTGACTGTTCCTGAGCTACGTCCTTTTACAGTAAACTGATGTTCTAGTAAGTAACGTGTTTCTCTGAGTTCTGTGAGACATTCTAACAAATTAAGCACAAGAAGAAAGTTGTGGAAACCTCTGATTTATAGCCAGTCAGTTAGAAGCACAGGTAATAACCTGGACTTGCGACTGAAATTCTGAGTTAGATGGGCTCGTTGAAACCTCCAATCTATAGACAATGAGTCAGAAGCACAGGAAAGAGTCTGGACTTTCAGCTGGCATCTGAAGTGTGTTTCTGGGGTCTGGGGGATGGTCTTGCAGGACTGAACCTTAATCTTTGAGATCTGATGCTACTTCTAGGTAGATAGTGTCAGAATTGAGTTGAATTGTAAAATACCAAGGTTATGTCCAGAGCTTTGCTTGGATGCATAGGGAAGCACCCACCTCACCTCCACAAGAAGGAAATTGGGTCTCAGATCCCAAAAGACAAGCCATGGTCAAGATGAAAGCCAATGAGGTAAGAAAGCCATAGCAAGGGAAGAGAATGAAAAAAAAATTGTAAACAGGTAATACTATTCACCATGGGAATCAATTTACTAATTTTCTCATGATTTTTAAATGGCTTTATGGGCCTCACTTCCAAAACAGCCAGTCTTTCTTCAAATGGCAGGTATTATCCATTTTTTGTTTTAAAACCATTATTATTATTGGTTTACCAGGGCTTCTCATATTTATTTATTTATTTATCTAAATTTTAAATTTTTTAAATTTATTTGATTCATAGAGGACACATTCTGTCCATATGAAGCCATATCATTGATTGCTAGTATTGGACATTTTATAGATATCTGATGACCACACACATACACACACCTCCTTATCTTACTCTAGAGATTTAATGACTATTTGTCTAAGTAGGCAATCTTCTTCTAACACTTAGGTTTTTTTCTCACCATTTAAAAGTTCAGAAGGTATGAGCATCTCTTTCCCATAAGTAGGTCACAAAGATGCCATCTTCTCTAAGAGATTTTCCCACTCCTTTCAGGTTCTGGTTAATTGCCCCTTAGGCCCTTGAGCAAACCCTCCTGCAGCCCTTATACTGTACTGCATCTACTAATCTTCTAATCTACATGTCCACCACATTGTAAATTCCTGGAGGGCAAGGGCTTAACACATGTAGATTAGTGTCTAAATAAATAACTTAGTTCTATTATTTCCTCATGATTATACCTCCTGAACCTAGTACATAGTGTGTGATCAACCTTTACTTGTTGAATTGTTTTGAGCCTTGAAAGCAAGTGTGACTTTTTAAAATGTGAAATCAATGTTTTCATTTATTTACTTTTCTTCCAGCTTTATTGAAATATAATGGGCATATAACATTGTATATGTTTGATTCCATACATGTACATATTATGAAATGATACCACAATGGGGCTAGTTAGCACATCCATCATCTAGTAATTATAATTTCTAATTAGAGTATAAGAGTTTACCATTACTGATGGCTTACATTGGGTCAGGACATCACATATTGTATCACATTTAATAATTATAAAAATCATGCTTATAAGTTTTATACTTGAGAATCAGAGAATAAATAACTTCCTCACAATTTGACAGTGAATTTGAACCCAGAAACACCCCCAAATCTGAGCTTCTACCAGTCTAAATAAATAGAACAGTTGTGAGAGTAGAGGCAGCTATTATGGTAAGAATAAGCTTGACGCACTCAACTCAGAAATGTGAAACAAATCATTGTTCTTGGTATATGATATGTATCCTGGAGGACTTTTACTTTCTCTCCTTTATAATATTGGTATATTCTTGATTTTAAAATAAATAATTATAGATATGTAGTCCAACCTCATTTCTAACCCTAAAATTGGGTCATCCCCAAACCATATCTAACAGCCAAGAGCTTTTCCAATTTGATTTTGTTGTAAAGACAGGAAATTCTATTGTAAATTCATCCTGAGTTTTATAACCTGTAACTATTGGCAAGATTTAGGGAGACAAACATAAAATAACTGCTCTGCAGCAAACACCCCTCTGAATTGCCTCCATATTTCCGAGCAAAAGTACTGAAGGCTTTTATATCCACAGTATATAAAACTGTGAGCCCAACTTGTATGGTTCAACACACCAGAACAACATATGCTAAAATATACTACTTTACATTGTATCATATTTGCAATTTTCCCATGGATTAGCATCTATTCCCAAGAACTCAAAGAGACTGTATCTAAAGATTACAGATTGATTTTCTTAGAATGTTGTTGGAATTAAATAAAAACTAAATGCACATATTTTTAGCAGTATCACTAAAAAATAACTATAAACCATTTGTGAGGATTGCATTTTCAATACCATGGCATTGTCTTATATTCTGAGAGAGGGAAAAACAGAAGGAAAAAAGGAAGAAAGAAAACATAAATTTTTAGATATGAGTTTTAAGCTTGGGCTATTGTTATATAATCTCTTGTAATATTTTTCCTTAGCAGAAATATAATTATTTGTGAACAGTTTTAATAATTTACTCTTATGTTAAATATTATTCTTTGCACATGTTTTAGGTTATGTTCTTCTACTCAAAACACAAGATTTCTTCTACTAAAAATTTTATGAAAAACTTTGATGAAATACTTTCTGCTACAAAGATATTCGGGCCTGGCACCGAAGAAGCAGATTTTCTTTTTCCCCTTGTAGTAGCTTTTTCGCATGCTGGGCTCTTAAAAGGATGTGGGAAACATTGCGATAAATTCAGTCTTGCTACAGAGTGTCTACATATGTATGTACACTTCCTCACCTTTCGTTCTAAAGGCCCTGAAGCAGATGTCTGCAGATTGATTTATGCTCCATTTTATTTAGATGTCACTTCACCCAGAACTGAAAAGCAGTCATCTCTGGAGAAAAGTGACAGTGGTTTAATGAAGTACATGGATACTGCATTGAAGGGCAGGAAATGAAGGCCTGTTTGAATCTTCACCTGTTATCATAGAAATGTAAGAATATTTTCTGTCTAGTATTCCATGAACAAATTTGGAGTATGGAATTAGCATTCAGAAGGTATTCTCTACCTGCAAAAAATTCTCTTCTGCACCCTTCCACTCCCAACACATAGTCTTCTATTATACCTAATAGTGGGCCACAGACACCAACTGTGTTCCTACCCACTGCTGGCAACCCTCTTCATAGTGATGGCTGCCAATTTAACCTGGAATATTGATGCTTAAAAGTGGTGGAAGCAATTTTGTTGAGCATTCAATGATTTCATTTGGCTTCTTCACTCTCATTAACCTTCTAGAGAAGTCAGGCCCTTTTACCAACCATTATCACAGGCAAAGCACATGGCTAAGTTATGTGTGGAGAAGCCAGACACCAGTAAGTTATGGAGAAAAGTGTTCTGTCCCATCATGCAATCCTTACCCCATTCCCTAACATGTCCTTTATTTAGAACTACTAGGTTTGGGGAAATTTTATGAAGTATTGTTTCATTTCATTTTCCATTCCAGTGGTTCCTCTTATAAAGTACAAATTCTTCCTGGGGTTAACTCTAATCTGTGTGGAATATGTCTCCCTTTTGATTGAATAGACAAGGGCAGGATACAGAGGCAGGTGTTAGTTGTCTAAGAATTCTATATTAAAAAGAGAAAGGAAAATAAGAAATAAAGAAAGTAAAAAGGGGAGGCTGAATCACCAAAGGCACATCAGAAATATTTAATTAGGACAAGCTCTTTTTTGTGATTCTGTGCCTCTGCCTTCTTACTCTAGACCATCAGTTCAAAATGTTTTTGGACATCTCCATATATGTGAAATTTTGCTCTTCAAACATAATGCTATCCCAGAAAAAGCCTAACCTTCCTTTTTAATTCCTTATCTCCAGGAGCAAATAAAACTTTATTTACTATTCTATTAGCATGTACTTTACTCTTTGCATTGTATAGCATTATGTTAAATATTTGTTGACATATACATTCATTTTTAGTACAGTCCTGGTACATGGCAAGTATTCAGTAATTGATAGTGACATTGGCTTACATTTGATTAAGCTTTGAAAAGTAATTTTCTTTTCCATGGGGGCTCATCTCAACTATTGAAACAAAAATTTTCACAAATCTGGAGAAGTCACTTGATCTCTGAGTGGCACACTATGACAGTGAAAACCCAAGGTGAGATCTGGGAAGGGCTCTTCTTACCCTTCCCATATGTTATTCTGGTGTGCTGAACCATATGAGGTAAGCATCAAAATTATGCTATCCACTTTGTTTTTTGTTTGTTTGTTTGCTTGTTTGTTTGTTTGTATTCGGTCACCTTGCTTGTCCTGCCTCCCAACTATTTCTGTTTCTACAACAAAACTTTTGAAGTGGGAGAAAAGAAAGAAAAGGAAAAGGAAGTTATATGTTGTAACAAATTATACTCATGGCCTGACCAGGTGCAACTCTTCGGTCACATCTTCTATCATCCTCTCTGTGTACTTTATGCTCTTGAAATGCTATTACCCTGGATAGAGTAGGCATTCTGTAAACACTGTGATGACCTCAACACATTGTCTGGTAGGGGCCAGCTACCCTCCTCAGACATTGCCTCTCACCTTCTGAAAATCAATGTCTCAATTTTGTCTCGAAAAGCAAGCTTCCCAATCTTCAGGTTGAACTCATTCAATTTCTATTCAACAATCATTTATTAAAAACTTACAGTATCCCAGGTTCTTGCTAGGCGCTTTAGTATGCTAAAGCCATTTGGGGAGGCCCAAATCACTCTGAGATGGGCATTATTATACCATTTTACAGGTGGGAGTACTGCAGTTCAGAGAGGTTAAATAAATTGCTTAAAATTAATCATCTAATAATTGAACCAGACTTCAGATTCTCATCCAAATCTGTTGATTCCATGTCCAACATTCTTTTCACTTTAAATCATAACTGCTCATCAAAACAGATTCAAGTTGTGTTGTCTTATTTGATTGCTATCATCTGTTTATCATTTTCTAAAAGTTTGGCATTAAAGATTTGGACTAAATCTATCAGGTCCAATTTGAAGTGCTGCTTATCACTTTTTGGACAGATAATCTTAGCAAATCTGTCCCCATTAGATTAATGGAATCCAACACACTAGATTTTAGCTCTATTTGTGTTAAGGTGTACACCTGTTAAAAATAAATCACTATCATCAAGAGTTCAATTTGTTACTACAGTAAAATGTTTCAGGATAGTTCTTTGAAAAAAGAGAGACGTATTATAACCATGATGAGGTAAGGAAAGCATTCATTTTATTTAAACCTGTTTTTATAACTCACGTGTATGTCCTGGAATGTTGTCAATGTAGTACCACCTTTACCTGCCTAATTAAATACTGTTACCAGCCCATGCATATCTAAATGTTTATTTTCTTTTGAAATAAACTCTTTTCCTTTACCATTTACAAAGAAATGTACTGGAGATGGATCAGAAACCCTAGCCAGTTTTTAGACTTTTGTTGACCCCATATGAGAGAATAACAGTACATTTAGTGATAGAATTGGGTGGGGGAGCAGCAGTAGTAAAATACAGTGCTGACAGCCTGTCTTGATCAAGAATATTCTCCATGTGTGCCTTACTGAAACGTTTCAAAAATTTTTTTTCCTCTATTCTGAAAGGTGTTAAATATCACAGAGTGCCAGAAACACATCATTCCCAGCCAATTCTAGTGAATTTTTTTTTGCCAATATTGCATTTCTTCCTTCCTGCCTGAAGGTATGAAGCTGAGAGTTATGAAAGTTATACATATCAAGAAAGAACACTCATATTTTATTTTTTTTAATGTGGCTTACATGCCTTTAACAATTGCAAGAGATCCCCCATAAACCTTTGCTCCTTGTTGTCCGCTCAAGGAGGCAGACCACCGTGACACTTGGGAAATTACTTGATCATAGACATACCCTACACCCATTTGGTAGGCAATCAGAAGTCTTGGCATAAGTTTTCTGTAGCCAGTAAAGTTCCCATAGGCAGTCATTTATAGGAGAATTTGGAAGTACAATGAAATAATCTCTGGTATTCCGTGAACAAATTAGGAATATGAAATGAATGTGCAGAAGTAATAACAAAATGCAAGAAGACATATTGAATACTCTCTCACTCCATTCCTCTTTTTCAAATTCCAAGTGAGTGTTCGGTTTTGAAAGAAGAATAGAAATCAATTAAGTTGAGAGGATGGAGTGAAGTATCAAAAGGAAGCTAGACAAGGCAGAATAGAACATATGAAGGCTCTGAAGCTCCCAGAACACAAAAGTAAATGTACCATGTACAACAACTTTGCTTAAAGAGAAAGAAAATTATGTTACACACTTTTTTTTTTTGGTTTCTTTTGATCACCTTGCTTGTCCTCTCTCCCGAATATTTCTGTTTCTACAACAAAACATCTTTTTCTTCTTCCTCCTTCTCCTCCTCTTTTTATTTTTCTAGAAAAGTTTTATGTTACAGCAAATTCTACTCATGGCTTGACCAGGTGCAACTCTTCCGCCACATCTTCTAAAATCTTCTCTGTGTACAATATGTTCTTAAAATGCTAAATCCCTCCTGACTTCCACAGACATACAAACCATGACGTTGTGTACCTTCATTTCTTCGCTCAGGCTGTTCCCTCTGACAGGGTCAGCCTCTCTGTCTCTTAATTTTTTAAGGTTCTCCTGAGAAATCAAGTTCTCAAAGTTGCTTTTTTGTGAACCTCATGATTTCTAGACTTAATTTTTCTGTTAATTTTGTATTTAAAATTTAAAATTACTATTACAGATATTCACAAATAATATTATTATACATAATATTTTACATGGATGTATTACACTTCAGTACTAGCTTCTGGAACTCAGGGGACACATTTGTTTACAGTTTTATTGCTAGTACACAACATAGCACCTGGTACAACAAAAACTTAAAATGTTTTATCATCAACTTATATCAAGTATATCTTTACTTTGGATGTATTTTAACTCTTGTGATCACCTTTAAATGATTGTGTGTGAGCATCCTCTTCCATGCATGTGTATGTGTGTGAGACTATGAGTGCAAGTATGAATTTCTCTCCTTTCAGTCCGGGGGTTGGTTGGGAGACTCAGAATCTCCATGTCCTATTCCCACTACCCCATAAATCATTCTATGTCTATAATGTGAATGGTTCTCTTTCTTGTGCAGTAGACACCAGGTACATCTATTTGTTGTGGCCTGGCTTGACCTCTGTTTTCTACATTTATCCTCTAATTCTCAGACTTGAACTCCCTTTGTTTTGAGTCCTCCATTATTGCTGTTTGATTCCCTACGCAGTAGAGCTTTAATTCATTTTTGATCACCCCTTCTCAAATAGTAGAAGTTTTCATATCGTCCCCTCACCCAAACTGATCCAAAACACAGACATTTGATAAGTCCTTTCCTTTGGGTGCTGGGCACACTTCACTGAGTAATTTGTTTGACCAGAAAGACAAAAATCAATCAAATATATACACATTTTTTATGTCAATGTGAATAGCTTCAGTTTATCTTTCTTTGAAACTGAATGTTAATGTGACATTTGAAGACTTAGGTTTGGGGTACAAGCAGTATTGTAACTGTATTTTGGTCAGTGTTCTTCAAATTATATTTTACTTCCTAAGTATCAGTGTATGCAGTACACGAATAAATTCCCAATGTCAGCTGCAGAAAATCACAAACTGCATTTTATGATTTTTTGAAAATGAAAAATGCATGGATGTGTGAATGTGGCAAAACCATACTTCATCATTTTCAACCATTAAGCTTTTGCTGCAGAGGTTTTTTCTAAGTAGATCGGTGGAGTTTTAACTTTCTTCTCAAGAATATTGATTTAAGAAAGGGAGGGAGAGGTTGGTGTTTTTTGTCGGCTCTTTCCACTTGAAGAATGATCACTTATGGGCCATGAACCCCCTGAGCCTAGCATGTCTGGACTTATTTATATAAGCAAACCCATTGTCAGAAGATTGCAGCAGTAGATACAATCCGGTTTTCTTGTTAATACAATCATTCCTGCCATCTCTATGCAATCAAAACTGAGTGAAAAGTTTGGATTATAATTTAATTTCAAGACTGTATCATTGAAAACAAAGGACTTTTACCTAAATTATATGAAAGATTGTATCATTGCTCAACTTCATCTAAATGTCTGTCAGGCTTTTCTTGGCCTACTCTGATTTAAACTAAATGTGCTTTTAACAATACCTACCAATCAAGAGCTCTAAAAGAAAATTGACAGAGAAAATGACTGTTTTTAGGTGTAAATCATGCTATATGTTGTTTTAGTTTTAAGAATAGTAATAAATTTAATGATATGTTCATAAAGATTTCCTAATTGATTCCTTGGAAAATAATTTGTTTCTAGAGTATGTTTTCTAGAGTCAAACCTATATATAATAAAGATTCATAAAAACTAATATAATGTACAATATAGAAACAGACAAATGTCTTAAAAATCCATTTGAATTGCCTGAGTGATTCTGATAAGGCATACAAATGACCACTACTTTTTTCTTTGGGTTAAGATTAAAAGCAAGCTGGGAATGAACAATGGCTCACCATCTACAATGAAGTGTATCAAAACAATAAGAACCCAAGACAAGTAGTAAAACATAAGACTGCTTAAAGTCACTGTTTCAGAAAAAAAGATAAGCCACATTGGGTATTTTTCTCCTTGCTAGTGTATATCATGCTATATCACACAATAAGAAATCTGCTGTGAATACCATAATAAGAAAAAAAAAGCCATTCATATCTGTCTATTGTAGGCACATAACAAATGAATCCTTATTGTATCTTTCCTTCAAGGTGGTTTAGGAATAATAGTATAGTAAGAGCCTGTCAATACTGATGGCACATCATTTTTTTTCCACTGAGGGGGGAGGAGAAAAAAATCTATTTAATAATTGTATTTTAACAATGTAGTATTTTTGTATTATAAGCCTCTTAGGCCAGATTGTTGTAGCACAACACAAATAGGTATTACTTGGCAACTATCCTATGAATTTTTTCTTCATAAAAAGCTAACCTGGATTAATAAAGATAAAAAGTAAATTTGCCCTAAGAGAATTGAAGTATAGGTAAATTTATGAAGAGAGTTAACTTTTCATTTCTTTGGTTCAGGCAAGGCTGTCCCATGTGAAAATCATCCTTCTTTCAAACATATCTTAGCCTGAGCATTTGAATCATGGGGTTTATTATCTGTGTGGCCTTCAGCAAGTTATTTATCTTCTTTGAGACTCAGTTTCCTAATGAATGAAGAAATCATTCTTACAAGATTGTTGTGAAACTCAGACTTATGATATTAACTTATTATTTAATCTAATAAAAGCATAGTATACCTATTATCTAGAAGCAAGCATCAGAGAGAGAGAGAAATGATAGATGCATATGATGATGATGATGATGATGATGATGATAGAGAGATGATAGTTAGATGATACATAGATATAGAATACAGTAGCTGTAGCATTTTTATTACTGAAATTTAAAATACTCAATTCAATTTGGACATTCAACCATAATTTATGTATATAATTCGAGTTATTATTTTATTAATATACACACATATAGTTTTTCATCTCAAACTATCAATTTTGTAAACCTAAGTTTGCATATGTAAGATAAGTTTCCAGGAAAGTACATCTATATTTCAAGAGAGATATGATATGTTAAAGGCAGCTATCCCTATTTTTTAACGAAATAGTAATCTTTGGCTAGTCAAAACTGTGTTCAAATGCCTGAGGGTTAAATGGCAAAGCTGCCCCATGCAAAGTATGGCTTTCAGTGTGCAGATATTTATGCAATTTAACTCCTCAAGACATTTTTTTTTCTTATGACTTTATGTTGATAGAAACTGGCTGAATGTCAGTATGTGGCATCTACTCGGGCTGTGAATATTATCCATATTCAGTGTTTACACTTTAAAATACATTAAAAACTGACATTTGCATCAGTGTTCTTTCTCTGTCTTACTTTCTCTCTTTTTTTTTCACCCTCTGTGCTCTCCAATATATCAAAATTAGAACATAACAATGTTGTCTCATATTGTATCTCCAAGGGACATCCAATAAATACGCGTGAGCATGGAGAACTTAGCCTAAATTCAGTTAGGGGAATTTACCAACCAAAGTGACTTTTGAAACTTGGACCATGATTTTTTTACTGCCATACACAACACAACACCATCAGATGATCTCTTGAGCAAGAATTCAAGCTGGATTTTCTTTTCACCATTTAATTTTCCTTCCAGGGGAAGGGCATAACTCCAAGGCCTTGCTCCTTTAGTTGTTAGATGTTCACTTGAATTGACCAGACCTAATCTAAGTAATAAATGTTTAATATGCTAAAGATGTGTGTGCTTCTTAACACAAAGTGATGAGTGAAGTAGACAAGACCAAAGCTCACACACAGTCCCTTTATTTGTATCCTAAAGTCATGAGCAATTTAGAGAAGCAATGAAAAAAAGGACATACAGAATTTGTCTTCGCCATTTACTATTGTTCAATAATTTTACTATTGTTCAATAATTTTTTTTTTTCTGAAAACAAGGTGCATTTTTTGTTTAGATGGTGGGATACATTCAGGAAATGCAAGTACCATCTAAAGAGAAGTACGAAGCTTCTGAGCACAGACTTTACTCTGGAGTTTAAGCAAATGCTAAATCTTAAATAACTGCTTTAAGGTACTAATAATGCTATCAACCTATCTTAGATTTAAATGTCAAGCCATTTTTATTATGTTAAAGAAAACAAAATAAAATTATATTAACATGAGTTTACTATACTTTGCTATATTCTTGACTCAAATATTTTCTACATAAAAAAACAATGACTTCCAATTTTTACCCGAGACTATGTCATTGGATAAATTCGCGGGATGGATGAAAGTTCATCAGATTTTACTGTTTGTTTAAGGATTTAAACTTCACAAATAGAAATATGATTCTTGTACAAATACTACTATTCACAGTGGAGACATATGACTTGGTCTCAACTCTGTAATTGTCACTATTTCCTAGAAAGCAGCATCATTAAACATTAATTTTTTGATGCCCTTCATAAAGAGCATCGTGCATTAAAAAATAATCTGCATCTTACATGCACACTGAATATACTTTAACAAGTTGAGCAGAATATGAGATATGTGTGCTCCATAATATTTGTGGATAGTTTAAGAAATATCAACTTCTCTGGAGGTTATAAAGGAATAGAACTTACTCTAAACCATTTGTCCTAACTCTGTCTTTCTTTGGCAATGGAAAGAAAATCCTCATCATAAATCTATTGGATTTTATAAAAAATTAAAAAATTTTTGATTGTAATAGACCCCTTTTAAAGGAAAATGACAATGGGTCTGCATTTGGATTTAAGAATGCTGAGACAGCATGCTAAAAAACAATACAAGTTGGATGTTCTGATGGGGTCTATGGAAACTTTTCTTATCATTCAGTATAATATTTCATCTTACCCATTCAAGTCAGTTTTAATAAATTACTGATCAAATCATCAATGTATTAATGTTTAGTCAAACCCTCTCTATCTAGAGAATCAGGAACATAGGCTTTGCCAGATCCTCTGGAATAAAATTAAAAAATTGCTCTCAATCATAAAAGGTCCAAATGTCACATCATGACATGTGACATGACATATTGGTCAACTAAAATGCAACTACAAATTCTGAAGCCTTTTCCAAGATATTTAAAGAGCATTTACTTTTAATCCTTGTGGTAGCTGAATGGGACTCCTGAGGATTCACCAGTGAAACAAAAAAGAAAATGTGAAAGTGGACCAGCTATTTTTTTTTAATTAATAATTTTAAAAAGTTTTCAGTTATAGTTGGCATCCAATACTATATTAGATTCAGGTGTACAACATAGTGATTAGGCATTTATATAACTCACAGAGAGATGACCCCAACAAATCTAGTGACACTCTGACACTGTCCATAGTTATTACAATATTATCGGCTCTTTCCTTATGCTATACCTTCTATCTCCATGACTATTTTGTAACTACCAATTGATACTTCTTAATCCACTTCCCCTTTTTCACCTACCTCCCAATGCCCCTCCAACTGGTAACCCTCAAAATATTCTCTGTAACTATGAGTTGTTTTTGCTTTTTTGCTTGTTTGTTTATATTGTTCTTTAGAATCCACATATATGTGCAATCATGTGGCATTTGTCTTCTTCTATCTGACTTACTCCACTCAGCACACTATCTTTTAGGTCCATCATAAAATATCTTTTTCCATCTCATTACTTTTAGTCTCTATGTGTCTTTTAATCTGAAGTAAATCTCTTGTAGAGATTGTAAGGGCCTATGTAAGGGTCTTCTTTTCTTATCCGTTCAGCCACCTTATCTTTTGAATGAAGAATTTCATTCCTTTTCATTTGAAGTCTTCGTTAATAGATATGTAGTGAGTTATTGCCGTTCTTTATTTAGACTTCTGATACATATTTTTATCTTCTTCTTAAAAAAGTCCCTCCAACATTTCCTGTAATACTGACTTGGTGGTGATGAACTCTTTTAGCTTTTTCTCATCTGGGAAGCTCTTTATCTGTCCTTTGATTCTAAATAATGACTTTGGTGGCTAAAGTAATCTTGATTGTAGGTCCTAGATTTTTCATATTTTGTGCCATGCCCTTCTGGCCTCTAAAGCTTCTGTTGAGAAATCACCTGACAGTCTTATGAGCTTTCCCTTGTATATCACAAATTGCCTTTCTCTTGCTGCTTTTAAGATTATCTCTTTGAATTTAACCTTAAGCATTTTAATTATGGTGTATCTTGGTGTGGACCTCTTTTGGTTCATCTTCTCTGAACTTCCTGGGGTCATATGTCTGTTTCCTTTACCAGGTTAGGGAAGTTTTTCATCATTATTTCTTCAAATAGATTTTCAATCCCTTGCTCTCTCTCTTCTCCTTCTGGCACCCCTTTGATGCAAATGTTGTTATTCTTGATGTTGTCCAGAGGTTTCTTAAACTATTGTCATTCTTTATGGATTTGTTTTTCTTGTTTCTGTTCTGGTTGAGTGTCCTCTACTATTTCATTCTTTATGTCACTGATTCGATTCTGTTTTATCCACTCTGTTGATTCCCTCTAATATACTCCTCATCTCAGTTATTATATTCTTAATTTCTGACTGGCTCCCTAATATGTTTTCCATCTCCATTTTTATTTATTTTTTTTATCTCTTTGTTAAAGTTTTTGCTGAGTTCATCTACTCTTCCCCTAAGTTCCTTGAGCATCCTTATAACCAGTTGTGAACTCTGCATTTGGTGTATGGCTTGTCTCCATTTTGGTGGATTCTTTTTCTGGAGCTTAGTTCTGCTTTCTTGTGGGATAGGTTTCTTTGTCTCCTCATTTTGGCTGTATCCTTGTATCTGTTCCTATGTATTAGGTAGGGATCCTAAGTCCCCTAGTCTTATTAGAGTGGCTTCATGTAGTAGGTGTTCTGTGGGAATCCCTTGGCAGCCTGGGCAACTCCAGGGACACCTGGTAAGAGTCATCAAGCATATAGCTGCCATTCATGTTGGCCTTACAGGTGCCTCAAGGGGCTAAGTCACTGGTAATAGACTTGGGGCTGCTCAGTAAGAGGTACAGGGCATTCCAAATTCAGATATTGCTTCTTTGGAATTTGTGAGGTTTGAGAGATTTTATGAAAGTTCACAGCAGGAACCAAGATGACCTGTTTGTATGGAATGAATCGTTGGAAGCAGCTTGGGTGGGCCCACATGTTGGGAGAGGTGGAATCTCAGGGAATCCCATGGACAGAACAACCTGTGTTATCCAGGTCGATGGTAACTCCACCTGCAAACTGGGAGTGGGAAGGACTCAACAAAGATCAATGGCTACTGTCTGCACCTCTGTCTTGGAGCAAGCCACCCCTCCACCTCTTGCCCTGAAGCCCAGCAACTCTGGCTCCTTCAGTCCTCAGTCTGAAGCCCAACAACTCAGTGCCTCTCTATATGTCCCTGGATACCCTCAAACAGTTGTGCAATGCTGGAGCTCAGAGCCAGTTAGTCCATCAGCAAGTGAGGCTGGGTGTGCACCCTTTAAAAGAAAAGGTCTCTGCTTCCCACAGCCCTCTCTCTCTCACTCAGCCGCAAACACTGCTGGTTTTCACAGATAGAGGTTGTAAGAACTTTTCTTCCTGGCACTGGAAACCTGGGATGAGGAGTCCAGTGTGCAGACAGGAGCTCTTGCTCTTCAGGTTGGGGAGGAGGCTTAGCAGCCAAGATAGCCCTCCCAATTCTCCATTGCCACACGTGGTTATGGGGTTCAGGATGTTTTGTGTCTCCACCCCTTTTAACATTTTGGGATGACCTGTTATTTGAGTTGTAAAGCTTCTATTCAGCCTGATCTGATAACTCTGTGTACTGGTTATTCTGTAGTTTTGTTTTACTTTCGGTATGATCACTAGAGGGAGCATGCACAGCCTCTACATTCTACACCATCGTGAATTCCTCTAGATCAGCTATTTTTATCTCCATCAAAAACATTTATTTCTGTATAGGTCTCTTGCCATGAATCAAGCTCTTGGTCATTACATTTCTAAGTAGTGCTACCTCACACTTTAATTGAAAACAAATGTCTTTCTCCTTGGTGTCTTTGCATTGCAGAGCATGTGCCATAAAACAATTAATTCAGTAATTTTGTAGCATGTTGAATGCTACAGAAGTCTTTCACTTTTACAACAGTATTACTTGGGAATTTCTTCTATGCTCTCCATGTCCACAGTATTATCTTTCTAATGAATTTAAAGCTAGTAAACAGAAGGAAAAAGCAATGTTCAAAAAAAAGTCAACTTTAGGATCAACTTTTCATTCACTTTGGGTTGTCAGTCAGAGAATGACTATGAAATGGGGGATCTGGCTTAAGTGCAAGTTAGCAGACCTAATTTTGACACACACACAAACAAATATTTTGCAAAAGGGAACTCCTATTTTACCTAAAGTTGTGACAAAGAAATGTCTCCAAGTTTATCTGTAAATACTGAGATTCAATTTTCTGTATGTGTGTTGGAAGAACTTGGCAGGTGGGGGGAGGGAGAGTCATTTTATCTGTAGTAGGCAGAATGAAGCTTTTCCCTCAATGTCCTATTCTCCAGAAGCTGAGAATATGTTAGATTAAGATATAGAGGGCTTTTACGATTTCAAATGGGATTAAGATTTTTGACCACTGACTTTGTGATGGGAGATTATCCTAGATTATTCAATTGGGCCCAATGCAATACAAATATACCTAAATTGGAAGAGGAAGGGAAATGAAAAGGTCAGAGTAATACACTGTGAGAGGAACCCAGCCCACCATTGCTGGCTTTGGGTTGTAAACCAGGGAATGTGGGCAGCCTCTAGAAGGTAAAAAAAAAAAAAAAAATCCAGGAAATTGACTTTTCTCTAGGGCCTCCAGGAAGTAATTCAGTTTTGATGACACCTTGATTTCAACCTCAGAGACTTGTTTCAGACTTCTGACATCCAGGACTATAAGATAATAATTTCATGTTGTTTTAAGCCACTAACGTTATGGTAATTTCTTAAAACAGCAACAGGAAGTTCCATACTGTAATGTTGTATAATTGTGTCCTACTTTATTGGAGCAGGGAGGGGGGTGTCAGACAAGCTGTGGCAGTTTTACTATGGTACAAATGAAGAAAGAAACAAAATATTCAAACCAGAAAAGCTTCATGTCAGCAAAGAGCTGTCTCCTTGAAATGTTTCTACTTCTATGCCTCTTCTACAATGTTAACTACAGAAACAGATTGGTATCACATAAAATATGATCTAACTTTAGTTTAATTTAAAAAATATTACAATCTCATTCCAAAGGTCTGATTTTAATAAGGTTTTCTTTTTGTAAAGTGAAGCATGTACTTCAATATCCCATTTAACTAAAATAAGATTAAATGCCACCCCAAACTCTTTGTCACAAATCCATCTACTGAATGCTTGTGTGTCTCATACAAATCTTCACTTATATGCCAGAAGTCATTTTCCTTGTTACTATCTCTCACATAAGTTCTTTATTTTTGTTCTGACCAATTTCTGAAAGAGTAGAGATCACTCTTTCTATTTAGAGTTAAATGACTTTGTTATAGGATTCAGCATATGATTTATTGCTCTTACTTTAAATATGTAAAGAGAGATGTGTTTAGCCTAGAGATTTTGCATTTTTAGTCACTGATAATCTAAATTCTAGGATTGGAAGGAGATTCAGAATTTACTAACTTCTCTTTATGTACTCATCTATATTAATGTTCTAGACAGATATTGCCATTTCTTTTTTTTTGCCTTTTCTAGATCTCCTGAGAAGACACTATCTTAGCATACAAAAACAATGTGGAGTTGTGTTTCAAATTCATTACATTGTGTTGTGTTATGTCTAACCTGAGTCCCTCCTGATCCATTTTAAATCTACTTCCTATTCTGGTCTTAATAGTAATATGTCACTGCTCTACATCTTCTGAATCATCCTCATTTTTATACTTGAAACTTAAGTAATGACCATAATTTAACAATAGTTTCACTCTCTGCAGGCTTAACAGAGGCTATAGTGTTTTCTTGAAAGGTGTGGAGAATGCAACAATTAATCACATTTATTTCTCTCCCTTGAATACATTCCATACATCAAATATGGAACCCAAACAAGATGCCATACCTTAATTTAATTGTGATCATTAATGAATTAAATGATATTAAGACATTTAGTTGATGTTACCTGTATTATTGTCAAATTTCTTTAATAGTACTACATTAAAGACTCATTTTTAATCCATTGCCTCTATAGCCTGGTTTTTAATCGCAATTATTTCTACTCAGATATTCTGTAGTTGATTTGCCTCCCATTAAAGGAGTAATATTGAAGGGATTAAAAAAGTACAGATTGGTAGTTACAAAATAGTCAGGGAGATGTCAAGTACAGGATAGGAAATCTAGTCAATAATATCATAATTACTGTGTATAGTACCATGTGGATACTAAACTCTAACCAGGAGATCACTTTATAAATTATATAAATGTCTAACCACTACACTATACATCTGAAACTAATATAAAATGATATTGAATATCAAATGTAATTGAAAAAAAGTCAAATAAATAAATAAATGAAAGTAAAAAAATAAAATTTTGTTATAGTTCAAAAGCTACTGACCTGGGAATAAGAAGAAAACACATTCTTCTCTTATCTGGCCCTCGATTTAGTCTGTGAAATTATACACTTTGAATTATATAGATCTATTTTCCTATATTCCTCCAGATCCTATTTTTAGATTTAGGTATCTTCCTATATTCCTCCAGCTCCTATCTTTATATTTAGGTATCTTTAGATTAATTATTGTGTATTTACTAAATTCAAGAAAAAAAATATACCACTGCTTGCTGTGAAATCCTACTTAAATTTTTGTCACACAGGAGAATTCTCTAGTCCATTAAAACTAATAAAATTGGTGAAAGAACCCCAAAAGCAATTGTTCTATAAACTATCATTTTCTAATGCTTTGAAAATTTTTTCTAATATTTTCTCAGGGGTAGTAGTAGTTGAGGTAGCAAGCTTCTAATTCCAAGGCTATTGTTCTGTAATTTAGAGATAGGTTTTAAGTGTGTTAACTCTTATATGAGGATATTTGCCTAAACTTTCATAAATTGCTCAAGAAGATATATAATGTACATGCACAAATGTTCCAATTGCAAAATTATCTACACATTAAAAATATAAATTAATTGTCAGATAAGATGAAATGCTAGGCTAGGTACTCCTGAAAATAATTGTGAGGAAACGTTAGTAATAAGAAATATTTAAGATATAATCTTAAAATATAGTGAAATAGAAGTATCTAAATATTTTACCCTCCAGTTTATATACATATTGAACTTATTTGTTGAACATAAAATAATAATAAATAATTAATGATTAAAGTGGAAAATAACACTTTTCTAATTGCAAATTTACATTTACTCACACTGTATGTTTAAAATTATTGTAGCTCGTATCCTGGAGATACCTCAACAAATTTCTGAAAAACTAAAATGGAAAAATATTACATGATATGAAACAGAAAAATCTCAGTATATTTAGCTCAGTATAGACAGCTTCTTCTTCTGCAGAGTGCTCAATCTTAGCTGTATTCTAGTTATTGAAATACTGCTGTTTGGGGTTAATGATTATGTCTTTAAATAATTTAAGTTATATCACTTTTATATTCTTTATTATAATTTTTTCCTTCCTCTTATATTTTTTTTACATATATTTTGCAGTCTTTAGAGATGGGAATAAAGTAGTGGTTTTCAAACAGTGGTTAATATTGGTTCCAATTATTAACCAGAACACAATTCTCTTCAAGGAAAATTGTCTCAGCAGCAACACTTTCTAGTGCCTAAAGGCAACTAGGTATAATTGAAGAAGAATGAATGTTTTTAACTATTAAAATTTACTTCTGGCTTACAAGATTTAATTAAATGTTTTTGCACTGCTTCAATTATTTGTATCTAACTTTTAGATTGTCAGCATTTATTCTACTAACGATTGGCAGCCCAATTGTCCTAAGGTGGACAAACAGAAACTTGTATATTCTCTGTATGGAAAAATCAAAATATAAAGAAAAGATATGCACAAATAATTAGAACAGTTTACTTCCTTTGGCCAATGATGGCTACATATACCTTATTCCCTTCCAATACCTTTCTTTTTTTTCTTTTTTGTTCTCAAAGTACATTTGTCACAGAAAATTGGCCAATATGATATATTAACATCCCAGTGATGAAGTAGCTACTAACAAATTCAGAAGACTTTCTTTCAAGAAATATAGTTGAGTAATTGAAGGATGTGATAATTTTTTCTCACTCCCAGTTTGCATGAAAATTGTCTCAGGAAAAATGGGTTCAGCTGTAATAGTGCCTGTCGGAGTCTTCCCATGGGAAGTGCAGATTCTCAGTGACACTCTGATATGTAGGGAGATGTGGAGATGGATCGCAGACAGACCTTGAACTTTAAATTAGTGGACAATGGCTCTGTGGAAGTATCGAGTAATTTTCTCCCTACAGGAATATCGTCAGTCTGACAGGCCAAGAGCATCCATTATTTTTAATTGGAGAGAAAAAATGACACAGTTAGAGTGACATACCACATATCCACAGCCTAACTTTGTGATGGGTAAGAAATTTGCTAGCAAAGTGGACTTTCGTTTTGTATTCAGTTCCTTTTTACACCAACAGGAAGAGGTGAGAAGAGAAATGTCTAAATGTCAGGCAGTTGGTGAGAAGGAGACTGCTGTTTCTCAGCAGAGGTAATTAGGTAGACCTTTCTCAACCCTAACTAGGGAGTGAAGGCTCATTCCAGGTAACAGTGCCCTTTGTTCTGTTTTCAAGAGTCAGGGACTGATGTATGTCCTCAAAAAGGAGCTTTCCCCTCTGTAATTAAATATTTATCACAGCAAGAAGCTAGTAGTGGATTAAGTGCTTCAATTAACCACAGCAGAGGGTTATAAGTGACTACAAAACAAGTATCAATATTTTAAAAGAAAAGAGTAGGTCAGAGCAGTTAGGTGGCCAATCTTCATATTTCCCTATAGGCCCATTACAAAGAATGTTGTTTGTTGGTAAACATCAGCTCTCATTAGCTTTCCACTCTATTAGAAAGTTTCTGGTGGTGGGTATCAATTGGAATATAACTTATGTATAAACCCTCTTAGTTTCCAGGTGGTCTTGTAAGTAAAGAGCCAAAGAAACCTAAGATGAGACTAATTAGTTTCAATGCTACAATATTTAGAATTCTTGCTCACCAAGGGAAAAGTTGGCTCAACTCCTTTGCAAAGATAAGCTTTTTGAAGGCAGATGTTATACTTTCTGTGTGTTTCACCACGTGCTCGGTGCCTAGGTGAACACAAGTTTAGATATAGGCATGATGACAACATTAGAGTTCCCCATCTTCAGTCTAATTTAGTCAACACTCATTTTCACTAAAACATCATCTTTACATTCTTCAAGGATATGAAATAATATAAAAGTGACATTAGATAGCACCCAGAAAAGGAAAAAAAGGACAGCATAACTT
Organism: Cynopterus sphinx; assembly: GCA_030015415.1. Lineage (NCBI taxonomy): Eukaryota > Metazoa > Chordata > Mammalia > Chiroptera > Pteropodidae > Cynopterus > Cynopterus sphinx. The sequence goes on along the minus strand of CM057387.1, from coordinate 64,057,700 downwards.
TCTAGAAAAAATATGGTGATTTGATAAAACTACATTTTAGAGTATGGTACAACTGTATTATATCATAAAGTCAATAAACTTGTATTTTCAGGGAGAGAGCCAAATGTTCCATGCCCTATATGTTGATAATTTTTTAATTTAATTTTATAGTATAATTGTTTGATATTTGTAAGTAGCTCTGTCTAGCATGAGTCAGAGTGTATCATGATCCATAAACACAAGAATAATATCCCCTACCTCACAAAGATAGTTTAAGTAATAAAGAAGACAGTATATATGATCACAACTAGTACTATGATTAAAACATAGGCATTTAATGTTTATCACAACTATTTTTCCATAAAAATAGCTAACATAAATGATCTATTAGCCTGCCCTCTAATTGTCAAAAATCTGGCATGTCAGTTTATACTGATGCAATAACTCAAAAAGTATTTTCTCAATTTTTTGTATATAATATTGGGCCTAGCCATGACCATTCAGATATAAAAATTAATAATAATATTATTATTATTATTATTATAGCTAATTTATTCAATTTCAGGTCCCAGTTCCAAATAATGACTGACACTAAAGCCCAGTTCTATATTCAATATTCTCATGTTGTAATCCAAGGTTAATTTTCTTAAGTCTTGAAAAACAGAATAATAAGCTGTCACATAGAGGAAATGTGAAGACTTTCAGAGAGTCTTAAGAAAGTTTATTTCTATCTATTTTTATTTTAGTATACTTCTCATAAGATAGATAGTAACTACCAATTGTTAAACTATGCCCCTAAATAAAAATTTCAGTTTAAAACTATTATGTCTATTTGGTAATTTATGTTAAAATAATTTTCAATTGTGTTACTATCAAAATATATTAAATATGTGTCAAACATTTGTGCTCATTAATGTTAATCTATGAGTCAGTTGTTAGTTATTCTTAGCTGTTAGTGTTATGTCTGAAGAATGGCCATTCATTCATTCAAGGTACAGGTTCACGAACATAGGGCAAGGCTTCCCCAAAGTCAGATCGGTTTGTATGCCTATTCTGTGCTTGTTTGCTCATAAATGTTACTGCATTTAGTAAAATTTGTAATGAGAGTTCTTGTCTTTGTAATACACTACCTTTTTAAATTTTAACTCCGGAGTTTGACGACATATATCAAAAAATTAAATAAAAAATTAATATTGGCTGAATAGTTAAATTGACTTAGATTAATGTATTACAAAGACAAACATATTTCTACTTCTGCTATGCTTACTAATCAACTTTTTTTCTTGCTTCTTCTGTGTAAAGTTACCACAGATATTATGGTGTAGCAGAGAAGTTAGTATTTGTCCTATTTAATTGGCATCGCAATGGTTAACATAGTTTCAACAAGCCTCCTTGTAAATGTGCATTTAGCAGCTTTGCTCATTGGCCAGTCACAGTCAGTAGGGAAAGGAGGTGGCAGTTTAGCTTAACTGCTGCATTCAGTAAACACTCTAAGAAACAGTTAATGCGTTGTTTAATCTGAAATGGCTCTTGTTACCAGTCCTGAGCTCATGTGATTCTTGGAACACTAAATGAGGCTGCAGTTAAGATGCCTTTCAAGAAAGAATGTACAATTTAAATAAATTTAAATAAAAATAGACTTCTAGAAGTCACAATGCATTCCACTTAACTAATAAGTCACGATTGTGTGTGTGTGGGCGCGTGCGTGTATGTGTATACACCATATACATATGTAGTATTTCATAGAGTATATAAATTGAAACTGAACTGGAAATGTTTATCATTCTGAAATGCTGCAGGTTGAAATAAACCTGTAATATTTCACATGTTCCCTGGTTATTTGAAAATGTGAAAGATTTGTATGAGTTACAAAATGAGCTTTCAGGTGCTTCACTTAAGAACAAACTACAGTGACTGACTGTCAGAAGATCGTTTATATGGCTGCTCTCTCATTCTGTTACTGCGCTTGTCAGTCTGCAATTTCTCTACAGTTATTTTATGCAGACAAATTTTTTAAGGCTAGTAACAATGCTTAAATTTAGGGACACAGACAAAGTTATGTGAACAAAAGAACAGCTGAAAGACCCTGCTAGAATGTAAAATGTGGAATTTGTTGTGTATGTTATGTATTCTCTGAGTGGGTGGCCCCGTATACTAAGCCATGCAAGACCAGTGTAAAGCCTGTTTCCAAAGATCAATGCCATGTCTACAGTCATTCATCATCTCTAACACAGGCAGGATGCAATCAATGGTAATCCATCTCTTTCCCATTGGATAATTGATCTTTTAAAAAATTTGTGGGATTGATCTTTTTTCATTTTAAGAATCTGGCATTGCATATTATAGTAGGTTTAAAAATTGAGGAAAAAAGGGCTTGTTTGTTTCAATAAAATTCTAATGGTACTAGATTTAAGCATACTCTCATTCATGATTAGACCTGGGAAAGATTATAAAGATACTATCTTGGATGCTTTTCTCATGTTCCCACTTAGGCTGTTTTCTCTTCCTGTGGGATTATGCATAACACCCTGTAGGTGCTCACGAAGTTTTCCATTTGTGTCAATTAATTTATATTAAGTTTTTGCTATTAAAGATATTCCCAGTCTGGGAGACTTTCGCCTTTACAGATTTCTTTAAAAAAAAAAAATAGAAACTTTTGTCACTTCTAAACAACTATACCTTGGGGACTGATGATAACTAATAAACATATTTTTTGAATAAAGGTCTTTTAAAAGATAACTAATATTATACCACCTACCCAGACTTCTAATTCTCTTGTTCAACTTCATATTTCAGCACTTAATATCATGACTCACATTTATTTTTTTCACTCTTTCAAGAGATATTATTTTTTTTATCTTCAATGTGCTAGACATTATTCAATGCACTGTATACACCTTTTTAAAAAGAAAAAAAAAGTGAGTTTCTCCCTCAAGGAACTTAAATAGCAAATAGAAAAACAAAAACAAAAAAATTAAGAAATGCATAAATGTATTGATGGATTCTATAGAATATAAAGTAGTTTGATCTCTGTTACTGGAGACTGTCCTTTTTAGGGTCACCTTGGAAAGTCTCTTGCTGAGATTCTATAAAGGAAATAGAACCTTCTAGGTTTTATAATGTTTTGTATGAATTACATGTCAATTCCTTTACTTAAACAGTCTCCTTAGAATAAGTATTGCACTATTAAAGAAACATGAAAATGTTGACCAACAGTATATTTCCATTTACAATATCCCTCCTTTTCACTATGCATGTGTTTCATTTCACATCTATAGATTCTATTAATTCTATAGTACAATGTTATTATTTTTCATTTGAACTATCAGTTGAAATTTTCACAAATTAAGAAGAGAAACAACATATACTTTTTTATTTACCATCATGTTTGCCATTTTCAACATTTTTCAAGCTTCCATGTAGTATCACTTTATTTCAGTCTGCCACATTTAAGTATTTCTTTTTTGTGCAGTCTTTAGCTTTTAGCTTTTGTGTGTTAGAAAATATCGGATACAGAATTTAGTATTTACAACATTCTTTTTTCACAGTTTAGCACTTTTAAGATGTCTTTTCATCATTTTCTGGACCTCATAGTTTTCAATAAATAGTTAAATATTACTATTCATATTGTTATTCCTATATATGTTATATCTTTTATCCATGTCTTTAATATTTTTTCTTGGTCTTTGATTTTTGGCAGTTTGATATATATATTGCATTTTTCTACTTGGGTTTGCTGAGATTTTGGAGTTAGTAAGTTGATGTTTATTAACAAGTTGTAAGCATTTTTGGCAATTTAAAAATGTGTATATATATATATATATATATATATATATATATATATATATATTTGATATTTTTCTCCTTTCGGACTTAAAATACAGGTTATACTACTAAAATGTCCTGTATATAACTGTATATAACATATATCTAACGTGTTTTATATGTTTTATTTTCTTTGGGTTTAATAATTTCTATTTTTCAAACTAATAACTCTTCCTTTGGCCAGTTCTAATTTTATATTAAACTTATTCAGTGAATTTATTTCTGACCTTTTATATTTTTCAGCTCTAGAATTTCCTTTTTTAAAATATAGTTTCCATTTTTATGAAACATTTGTTCACCTGTGCTCATCTTTTCCTTTAAATCCTTTAACATACTTAACTGTTTCATAACATTTGTCTTAATTCCAAAGCCTGGCTCACTTGGAGTCTGCTTTTATTAAATAATTTTTGTCTTGATCAGTGGTCATATTTTTCAACTACTTTACATTTCCTTTTTTTTTCTTTTCTTATGCTAGATATTGTAGACAATAAATTATAGGAAGTCTGCATTATGTTGTCTCCTTTCCAAGGGTTAAAATTTTTTTCTGAAAAACAGTAAAATTACTTGTGGCTTTTTTTGTTCAAGTCAGGCTGGGTTTTTATCCCTTCTTTAACCGTGTCTCTCTTTATCCTTTTTAGTCCTATGGTATAGATTCTACTCTAGACAGTAATCCCTACTTATAAAATTTGCTCTTTTGAGATCTCAGTTAAATGCCCAACATGCTCAGTGTGGTATTTTCATTCTGACAGGGTTGAAATTTTAACATACCCTAGAACTGTGTGATTTCAGGCATTTCATTTCAATTTGTTGTTTTTCAGCCTCTGATTTCTGCTAAACTTTGTAAACTAATCCAAGCCTCAACCAAGATATAAATGCACCTCCACAAAGACTTTACACTGCTCTACACAGCTCCATTTTCTCTGGTACCATGCCGCACAAATTTCATGGACCTCCACAGTCTTGAACTCTGATTTCTGCCTGCTTTGCTTTGGTAGACATAGCTTTGTTAGCTTAGTTAGAATTTTCATTTCTGCTTAGACTCCATCTTCTTGTACCATGGTCTAGAAAGCTCCCAAAGGCAGAAAGTCTTATACTGTCCTTTGTGAGAAAGACTGAATACCTGCAGTAGCTATCATAAGATATATAACTCTCCAAAAGTACTTGGGTTTTGTTTCCCTTAGCAGTAGGTTTTAAAGAGAAGTCTTGCTAACACTTGAGATATCTATCATCTATCTATTTATCTATGTATCCATACATATAAGATGTAAATATACCATATATATTTATATATATATATCTAAACATGTATATATATGACTCTATACCAAGGTTTTTAACAGTTCCTTTATTTATATGTTTTGAGTCAGCTATCCTTCCAACTCTTTCTCTCCTATCATCTAAATTGAGAATGCCTTACTCTTGTTCCCAGCCCTAATGAAATTTAATATTGTTCCTACAGTGGAGGACTTCAGACAAAAGATTACTGAAGTTTGGAGTAGCTATAGAGGAAATTGGACACAAGCTGGACTTTCAAAGCACGGCAGAATTTGAACATGTTGAAGAAAAAGATAAGGCATTCCCAGGGAAACCTTGTCTAGCGGTACTGCTAATGGCACGTGTTGCACACAGTAGAGCATAGATTGATAGGAATAAGTCCTATACTAGTGACTAAGGGCATATATGTTTATCCAGGCAATGTAAAGTTGCATTATAAAGACACTTAATGAAACAGGAAGGTTGGGATTCAGTGCAACAAGAAACATAAAGTTGAAAGTTGCAGCACTCTACAAGAACAAAATGATTTAAAATAAGTCTGGTTCTTATTTAAAAGGCAATTTGTTATCTCAAATGTTGAATCAAGGGCATTGAGAATTATTATTCCTTTGTGCATTTTCTTATAATCTACTTTCTATTTGCTTTCAGCCAATTCTTTTTGGGTTATCCTTAATACTTATTTTCATGTGTCCTCTAACTTATGTAACGCCCACTTTGTCCTTAGTATTCTTAGTGCCAAGCATTCCTGTCAGGAAAGAGTACTAGAAAACAAAAACGTTAATTTTATAAGTTCAATGTAGTTATTTCGTCAATATTCAATTTAGAGAGAGAATTTTACACAGAAGTGCTGATTGAATATCCATCTGGTAAGTCTTTAGCATTATCTAATTTCTTTCCACTGTGTATGAAGCTGCTGAGACACCTCAGGGACTGTTTGCATAACATCGTTGCTGCAGGCCATGGAAAATTCTGTGCAGTGCTTTCCATACGTGCTTGGTTACAGCTGGTTCTGGTTTGTGTGTTTTGAGGTTTTCCAATGCAATTACTGCCTACTTCATATACATCAAATGAATCTACCTCTTTCTTTTTAACCGAAGTTTTTTTTTTAAACAGAATTTGAAATGTGAATACACTGATTAAAAAATAAAAATGCCCAGATAGAGTGAAGGAAACTAAGAAAGACATAGAGAGTCTCAGTATAATAATGTTTTCCCAAGCAGGAAATAGAAAAAAAAAAAAAGGAAAAAAAACCCCTCTTTCTTTTTCATGTTCAAGGTTCTATTAGAGTCTTTTGTGAGTGTGCACACTTATGTCTCAAGTGTTTCATTGGAGAGAATAATTATTTTCCTTTTCTGTGGAAAGAATTCTCCCTCCAAAAGCATGATGTATTCTTCCTGGACCTTATAGATCCATCCTATTCCTACTAGATCAATATAGATCTCAGTTTTGTAGTCACTGTGGCTTTCGTTCAATCTCAGTAATTCTCAGACTGACTACCCATAAATGCAGTGATGAGGAGCCAATTATCCCATATAGCCACTGGCTTGTTATTGCCATATACAATTATTGGAAGAGAGGTGTGCAGCGTAACCCCAGGGATGGCACCAAAAGGAATGGCTTTTTCCATCATTACAGTCTCAATAAAATCAGAGAGTACTCCATCAACCAGCTTTTTAAATGAAGGTTTATATCATTTTACTGAAAATATGTGCAAAATGCACAAGCACTGATAGAGAAAGCCTGAGCCTTCCACATATGCAAGCAAAATACTTCTTATATTAACTCTATTCTCTCCTCTCCTGAAGGTATTGCTGACAGCAGTGAAATCTGCTCAAATGTATTGGCTCTTTCAATGCTATTGAAAGAACACCTGCAAATATAATGCTGCGTTTGTTCTTGGGACAGTTTCTGTACTGGTTTCTGACATGCATGCATTTAGCATAAGCAAATGCTAAATAGTTATGCATTAACAATATGGTTAGTATGTCAGTGATATGCTGTCTTTCAGTTAATAATATGATAACTAAGTAATAGGCATTTAACTTGCACACTTCCACATTTCCAAGTAAACATACCAATTGAATATAAAAATAGAAAGAAAAAAAAAACATTTGAAATGAAAAAAGAGGAATTCAAATTCCAGGAGTTTTAAAGCATTTCTGCTAGATTCAGTTTATTTAAGACAGGGTCAAATTCAGGAGTAGGCTGTGACTCCTCTCATGGGAATGTCCTGTGTGCCAGGAAGCAAAGGGGGGAAGACCTAGTAGAATGTAGAATGCTCCTGATGTTCCTGAACAATGATATTTAAAGGCGTGTGTGTGTGTGTGTGTGTGTGTGTGTGTGTGTGTGTGTGTGTGTGTGTGTGAGAGAGAGAGAGAGAGAGAGAGAGAGAGTGAGAGAGAGAGACAGAGAGAGACAGACAGAAACAGAGACAGAGACAGAGACAGAGACACACAGACAGAGACTGAAACTGAGACAGAAAGAGACAGAGAGAGGGAGAGAGGAAGGGAGAATGAGATAGATATTTGGGGAAGCTCCTGTGATGGAGACAGAGGAAATGAGAGTTCTGAGGGAGAACACCTGGGTCCCATCAACACTCTGGAAAGTAAATCTGGTTCTAGATACACCAAGCCTGGAGGTAATACAGGCAGCTGTCACCTGTTTACAGCTGATGTGGCTCTTTATTCCAGGCAAGCATAGTGGCTCTACCAGGGCTGGCTGTGGATGACGAAAGCCATGCTAGACGGAGAAAACCAAACAAAAAGACACTGTGCCACTACAGAGAAGAAACATTTCAGAGGAAGGAAAAAAAAAACACTGCCATCATGGCATTTGCCTTTCATTAGGCTCCCTGTCTTCCCTCTAAGCCTCTCCACTTGCTGGATCAGTGACCGGATACAGAAAATACCGTGTTAATTCTAAACTTCACACTTCTCACATCATTTGGGACGAATTTAGGAAAGTATTTCCACTAGTTTTATACAAAACCAAACTCAAAACTTCATAAAAAAAAAATTGTTTTTAAGTTGACAAAATACCTAATTCTTCTCATCTGAAAGCTTCTGCATTAACAAATATTAAGGTATGTGGTAGAATCAGCTATCAATGAAAAAAATTAAGTCATATTTCATTTACACACATTATCAAAAATTACCATATGGGTTGAGACATTAAATATAGGGAAAAACACAAGAAAACAGAAGGAAGAAAATGTAGATTAATATTTAATATTGGAGAGAAAAATTTCTCTGTAAGCATAAAAACAAAGCGATAGACACATTGGAAAATTTTGGTAGATATAACTGCGTAATTGTAAATGCCTCGCATCATCTCAGAATTTTTTTTCAACGTAGGATATATTTGCAACATTTCTGATGAAAAAAATTGATTCTTTCAAATATATAAAGAACTTGTCCAAATTCAGAAAGAGAAAATACATAAGAGAAGAAATACAAATGGACTATAAACACACACACACACACACACACACACACACACACACACATACTTTTCCTAATTTGTAATTTAAAAACACAAATTAGAATTAAAAGCCAATATACCATCTCTTTAAGGGCCAGCAATATTTTCTAAATTATAATAGGGATGGGCAGAACAGTAGAGGAACAGTTCAAATGGGTTCCATTGGTTGTTATTGAGGGCATTACAAATGTTTATGTCTAATTAGATATGGGCACAGAGATTTTTGTAGCAGGACTTCAGGGTATCGTTTATAACAGAAAAAAAATTACACCAAATGCTAATGGTCAGAGGTTTTTTTAAATGATTAAAATTTCATATAAATATTGTATAATTACTGAGAACATTTTTTAAAATAATATTTGATGAAAAGAGATTATACTCATTATAAGTTTTGAAATAAAATTAGAATAAAATATCATGTTATTTCAACCCTATATTTTGAAAGAAAAAATGTGAGTGATAAAATTGCACAGACCTTGGAGGGAAATAGGGTACTTGTGTGTGTGTAAACAATGATGTCCTTATGGATTATGCCTTTAGTATTAGGCATACTCATTGATTTACACCTTCGTTATTTACATAAAAAACTTGTTTTAATTTTTTTCGGGCACTCGGAGCTTTTAGAACTCAGTTGTCCAATGTACCAATATAGAGGCCACTAGGCTCAGGTGGCCACTGAGAATTGTAGCTAGTCAATATGAGATGGTTGTAATTTAAAAATAGACAGTAATTTCAAAGTCATAGTATTAAAACATTAAGTATCTTTTTAACAAATTTTAATATTGATTGTATTAAAATGATAACTTTTTAACATGGTAGGTTAAACAGAAATAGCTGATTAAAATAAACCATCTATTTTTTTATTTCTTTTTCCAATTTGGCTACCAGAAAATTTACAATAACACCTGAGGCTTGCATTGTATTTCTAGTGGACAAGAACAGTTACAGAATATGATGGCTTCTGCTGACCTTCCACCTCTCTCCTGTACCATCACCAGCGTTTGGCATTCTTTGTCAAAGTAGTTTTTGCCTCGGGGTAGGTTCTGTAGTTAAGGAGATGGTCACAAGAGATAGTCAGACAGGCGCTTTTAAATTGAAATTATTCTCGAGAAGTTGTAACCCCTGACCTCAGAATTAGGAAGTGTTTCATGAAGTTGCTTGAGAGAATTCCAAGTAGAAAAGCCCTTAACAGAAGCATCACATCAATTTACCTCTATAGGAACAATGTCTGCTAGGTCATTTTATTAATTTTTGGTCTGATTTCTAACTTGTCTAATTCTGGGAAAGTCCTACATCTCTGAAAAAAATAAAAAGAAAGAAGAAGAAGAAATTCACATTGTTGTGAAAGTTAAATGAGTAAATGAGTGTGAATGATTAAAAGAGTGACTAGCATAAAATTAAAAATTTTAATATATTCTACCTGTTAAGCTTTGTTAAATATACTGATATATGTGAGGAACAAGCTGCAAAGAACAAGTAATCTAATCAAAATTTAAGAATATCTTGATCTTGTCAGAGATACAGCCTAGGATTGTTTAAAACAGTGCAGGCAAGGGAAAGGACTCCTCGGCTCCATAACTGGCTCTGGATCTTAACGGCTTTCACCTTACGCTAATGATGTATAAAGTCTGTTTCCTCTTCTATGCAATAGAATAATGCAACTTGCAGAGGGGTTGGGAAAATAAAATGAATAAATGCACTAAAAATGCTTTAGATAGTGCCTGGGACTGTTAAATAGGTTAATATTTGTCTATTATTATTACCATTATAGGGAATGTTGCCCACAAATTCCCACAAATTCACGTAAACAAACAAAAACAAAAAATCAGAAAATATTTGCAAATAACATATACTCCTTCCAAAAGTAAAATTATTTTTTGGTTAATGATACTCATAGTATTTCTCAAGGCAGGAAGATAAGTAGCCTAGAGCAGTAATTCCCAGGTTTTCTGTTGTGCAGATAAGTTCCACAGGATCTTGTTAAAATTCAGCCTCCGATTCAGTTGTTCTGGGGTGGAGTCTGAGATTCTACATATTTAATAAGCTCCTCTGTGATGCCACTGCTGCTGATTTTGCCCACCACATTCAGAGTACCAAGGAGTAAAGCAATATTGTCTCCTTTGACAGCAGGAGTAATTGAGGTAAGACATCACAAAACGACTATCAACATAAGTGCATGAGACAACGATCCTTTTTGTTTTTCACATTGACAACTAGCACAGGATAGATTAGCTTCTTTCTCCTTTAATTGAATTCATCTCATTAAGTTAGACAGGGGTCAGGCAACATCCCCTTTATAGAGATTATGATTCTACAGCACAGACAATTTATAACACTTGCTCTGGGTTTCATAACAAATACATCATAAAGAATAAATATGCCTTTCAAAATGTAGTTTTCTAGAATAAACAGTTATCCTAACACTATAGTTTAATGGTTCCTTCTTTGCTGAGCTTTTTATAGACACCAGTTATTTAGTTAAGAAAGTTTCCTTTTAATGTTAGTGTGCAAAGAAGTCAAATTACAAATGAATGTTAAATAATACCAGATCCTTTTATGTATCTGTCTTTCTTCCTTAAATATTTTACTATAGAGAGTCAGATTTACAGATATCCTTCACTTGATCTTAGCCAAAAGGCCAATAAGAGATTACAGATTTCCTAATGCTAAACCCCTTTTGCATTCTTTGGCAAAACTCAACTTTATGTATATATAGATATCTATATATTTCTGTATCTATAGATCGATATAATCTCTATTTATTATCTATCTATCTATCATCTATCATCTATGGCTAAATTCATCTTACCAGTATTTTATTTGGCCTGCAATGTATTTTTTTGATTTTGATATTAAGGCTACAAAAGCCTTGTACAATTTTTTGGATATGTTCTCAGTTCCCACTCTCTGGATTACTTTATACAGAATTGTACTCCTGAGTGTTACTTTTCCTGTCCTTTTTTCATCATAGACATTTCCTCAATGCCCCGGAATACTCTGAAATTCACATACTTTTGCTACATTCTCCACTTTTTAAAACATTTGTATTTCTAATAAACTTCAGCTGCCACTATGTGTCAACTAACTTGTCAATAAAACTTTATACCAATAGTTAGTATAATCTTATGGACAATGAACACATATAAATGAACATTTTGTAATATGCACAATATACATTTTGTAATATGTGTAGTAAATCAGACTTATATAGAATTTGATTTTTCATTATTATGTTAATTTACTCTTTCGAAATACATGAATAAGTGATCTGTACCCTAGTGGATTTTAAATATCAGCTCTCTTAAACAAACCATAGAAAGTATCACAGGTGTATAATCCTTGTACCTCAAAAGATCAGGTTGTCAATTGCTGGGGGGTAGAAATCCCAGATGTCTACTATCCTGGAAATTCTATACAACATTCATATTTGCCATTATTTGTTAAATTGGCGATGTTCTGCAGACTTTGTACTCACTAATAATCATATTTAATCCTCACAGTAACCCTGAAAGAAACAATTTCAATCTCATTTAATATAAACCTGAACTTCTGAATGCTAATTTCCTAGGGTCAAATAGTGTATGAATGAAGGAGTCAGGCTTCCAACTCAAATCTGGCTGACTCCAAAATCCAGAAAAAAATTTCACGGTGACATTCTCCTCCTTATAATTTTAGTTCCCAACTCAGTGTAGATTCAGTATTCTTCAAAAGCCCAAGAATCTATCTTGTCTCAGATTCTGGAAAAAAAAAGGTCGTGAACTAGAATTTTTTTTATCAAGTCTCTTCATTCTTCATAGTCATTGGTCAGTCTTACTGTTCATCTTATAATGATTGTTTCTAGATAACTATAAACCCACAAAGAAATAAGTGAATAGATTATTTATAACCAGCATGGTCATTTTGCTAATTCAATGATTCAAGTACTTGTTTTTTTACTTAACACATATTTCTACCCGGCAATTTCTCCACGTTTAAATCTTAGGGTCCTCTCTCCTTTATCATACTTAAAATGATGAAAGCTGGAAAATGATTTTTTTTTCTGAAATAAATAACAACTACATATAAAATGACAAAAGAAGAAACATTAGAGAACTAAAATAATTTCAATATGTAAAATTCATTTAGAATATAAGCTTGATTAAAATGAACAAAGGTATTGGTTCTACCAAGAAAAATGGCTTTGAACACCACAAATATTTAAACTGCCTCCTCAGTAATGTGTTTTCTAATTTCAAACACCATTGCATTTGTATTCTAGCCAATTTCCATACTATAAATGTCAGTCAACATAGGCTGATTATGCCTAAGAATGATTTAAAAAGAACCTTAACAACAGTAAAAGTCATGTCCGTATTTTCATTTTGCATTTGAGCCTTTAGATCGTAAATACTCCCTCTGAGCTAATATTTTAAATTCAAGGTCATATACAAGGGATTTTTTCCTTGCTAATTAGAAAATAGATTGCTCTACTTGAAATTATGTAGGTGGAAATTCTTCCCTGAGGAATTTATCTCTTTCAGATGTGTTTGATCATGTTCAATATTTTTTTAACTATAATATATTTGCTTTTCCCCTCTTACTTACCAGATATGATGCACAGAATGCTTAAGGATTTGACTTATTATTCTGACATTAGTGATAAAGTTATATTAAAAATAATGTACTAGAAGTCTTTCACCTGCATAAAATTTTCATTATTAGATTTGCTTATTATTTTACTTGTCAAATTTCACATCGTCTAATGTTCTCTCTGTATATTTATAAAAATACTTTTTTGCAGATGAGTCTAATCACTATGTAAATTAGGTAATTATTTGGTGAATATTAACATTCCTTCTCATACAAAATAATACATATATTCTGAATCTTCTTTCCTCGCTTTTTGGAGAATATACCAATTAAAATAGTTATTGAACCCTTATTTGCATGCAAATGAGGCAAGTGAACTAGCATATCAGGATATGCAAAAGTATATATAATTTTCAATTTCAAATGTATTTCTTATTAGTTAGACTACATCATTTTCAATGCAATTTTCTTCTGGCATGTTAGAATCATGTATCATAAAAAGCTTTTCTAGTAACTACTTGTTTGCATACACAGGCTTTTAATCTTTCTGGATTCTTCTATGGCAAGACAAAATAAATTTTCTTTAAAACAGAGAAAAATCAATATGTTGTCAAACTATATAATTAATGAATAGATGGCAGATAGTAGGTATTTAACATTTTTTTAAATGGATGGTTTGAAAAGGTAAGTTTAAAATAATTATAAATAAATGTTCTTGATTCTTTTACCAAATAATCACAAATATATTATTACACATAGAACTGTATCTGAAAGAAAATAATGATTATATCCTTGGGTAAACTGCGAGAAGCCCAAATAAACTGTCTTTTCTTTAAAGATGAAAACGATGTTACTTAAGACCTCAAACCATAAAACTTCTAGAAGAAAATGCAGGCAGTAAACTCTCTAATATTGCGACTAGTAATTCTTACCTGATATATATTCTGAGGCAAGGGAAACAAAAGAAAAATAAATAAATGGAACTACATCAAACTAAAAAGTTTTTGCACAGTAAAGGAAACTATCGACAAATGAAAAGACGACCTACCAAATAGGAGAAGATAGTCACCTATGATACAGCTGATAAGGGATTAATATAAAAAATTTACAAAGAACTCATGTAATTCAGTAACAAAACAAACAAACAAACAAAAAACAATCCAATTAAAAATGGGCAGAAGACCTGATATTTCTCCAAAGGGAAAATACAGATGACCAACAGATATATGAAAAGATGCTCAAGATCAGAGAAATGCAAATTAAAGCCACAATAAGATATTACCTCACACCTTTCAGAATGGCTATCATCAGTGAATCAAGAAACAAGTGTCTACAATGATGTAGAGAAAAGGGAACTCTTGTATATGTTAGTGGGATTGCAAATTACTATAGTCTGGAGATTTCTCAACAAATTAAAAAAGGAATACACCTTTTGACCCAACAATGGCACTTCTGGGTGTTTATCCAAATAAAACCAAAATGTTAATTTGTAAAGATCTATGCATCCCTATTCACAATAGCTAAGATACAGAAACAACCTAAATGTCCATCAACAAAGGACTGGATAAAGAAGTTATGATTTGTATATACAATGAAATATTATTCAGCCATAAAAAATGAAATCCTACCATTTGTAATGACATGGATGGGCCCAGACATTATTATGCTGGGTGGAATAAGATAGAGAAGGATAAATACCACATGATTGCACTTAAATATCCAGAAACTAAGGAACAAAAAAGAACAAAATGAACAAAAATACACTCACAGATACAGAGAATATTCTTCTGGTGACTGCCAGAGGGGAGAGAGGTTAGGGGGCTGGGAGGAAGGGGTGAAGGGTTAAAGAGGTACAAATTAATAGTTGAAAGATGGTCACGGGAATGGGGAGTATGACATAGGGAATACAGCCAGAGGTATTGTAGTGACTATGTGTAGAGCCAGATGGGTGATAGGAGTAACTACAGGGATCATTTCATAAAATTTATAAATGTCTAATCAATGCACTATATACTTGAAATGAATAAAAAAAATGACATTGCTTTTTTAAAATAAATCAAAACTGAAGTTACTGATTTTTCTATAAATGTGAATAGCGTATAGACAATAAATAAAATATTTAGAATCCAAAATTATAACTACATTGGAATGAGAATACCTCTTGATATTTAAAGAAAACAGTTATAAAGCAAAAAAAAAAAAGTAGTGCAATATTAAATAAGTGATGAATTGAGGTATGTTATACCCTGAGGTGCAGTGAATATAAATATATTCAAGATGGATATAATCTTTAGATCTAGCATTTGATAATGAGCTAGTATGGCAAAATTTGGAGTATGTCTTTCACGATTTCAGTTTGTACTGTTTCTTGATATCTGTGTCCCATCAATCACAGCCTGGTAGATACCTCTACCGGTCACAGTAAAAGTGTTTGTCTTTTTACTGAAGTCTAGGAGCAAGGTTGACTCAAAGCTCTGTCTGAAATAGTTGTTTTATGGTAGATATTGGAGCTCTGTCATCTTGTTTTTGTACATTTTTGCTTGTTTTTAATGTCACTGTGTAATTAAAAAGAAAGATAATCCTGGTATATTAATTAGATTTATGGATTATTTACAGATTATTCAGCTCTACAAACAGGTGATTGATTGATTATTGAAATTTCCATTTAAGAAATATCCTGATTTATTTAAAACTTGTGGAATTTTAATGTCTCTTACCCCTCTCAGGACAGGTAGTCCCCCTCTTACTTGTTCTCATTACAGTTTATGCCTCTATTAGGAGCACTGAGTAGAGGTGCAATTTTAAAGTCTATTTTTAATTGTCATATTAATGTCTATATGTATGTCTCTATCAGCTGATTCCTCTCAAAGGCAAAGCTGGTGCCACTTTTTGCTCACCATTATATTACCAGAGTCTGGCATGCAGTCAATGTCGAAAAAATTAGTTATTGAACTTCAGTTTAAATCAATTGTGTTTAAATTTGGTTCAACCACTTAATAGCTGTGTGATCCTAGATCCTAGCCAAGTCATAAAACTACCTATGTCTACTTCTTGCTTTGAAAAATTAAGGAAAGCAATAAAAATGTACAACTGAAAAAAAAGACATGTTAGTTATTTTAATTACATAATAATATAATGTACAATGTAGGAGTTGTCATAAAAGTAATCAAATACAGATCACTTATTTTGGGTTTGTTTGTTTATTGTTTCTTCCTTCTTTTGCCACAGTAAATTTGAAATAGAACCAATATCCTCTGAACACATACCGTGCTCATAGCCTGGCATTAACTAGCAGAATATTAGAAGAGGAGGTCAAGGTAACCACAATGTTGTAAAGAAACAACAATACGTATTTCTTTGTTAATACATTTAAAATGTTGTTTTAGAGAGGTTAAACAAATTGATACTACCAATGTTCTGGTACAAATAAAAAGTTTTATCTCCTAGATGGGATATCACCCAAGAGCTCGCTCTATAAAATACAATCGATGATCTAATTATTGCAGAAGGCCCATGGGCATGTTGTGACAGGGTGCTTGTTAGAAAAGTGCAAGGACAGCAGGCTATGCCTTAAAGCAGAATTCTGAAGCTGAGAACCTGGTCTGTGCAGGAAAATAAGGTCTACAAAAGTTGAAAGTAATAAAATTCTTCAAGACCGCCGCTGGGCCTATTCCCAAAACTTTAGAGTTTGTCAGTTAAAATATGTGTGGAAAATTCAGGAACAAAAAAAAAGGGCTAACCTGGGGCAAAATGAGAGAATACAGATGCAATAGGAACATTACCTGAAACAACAAACAAAAGCAGAAAATAACAATTTTAATGGGAAATGTTTTGGTCTGAATCATGTCCTCAAAATTCATATGTTGAAGTCCTAACCTCCCAATGTGACTGTATTTGGAGAAAAAGCCTTTAAAGAGATGATTAAGCTTAAATGAGGTCGTGAGGTTGGGGCCCTAATCCAGTAGGACTGTTGTCCTTATTAGAAGGGGAAGAGAGGCTAGAACCCTTTCTCTCTCCCTGGAAGTACAGAGGAAAGGCCATGTGGGGATGGAGGAAGAAGGCAACCCTCTAAAAGCCAGAAAGAGAGAGTCTTTACCAGAAACCAACCCTTCTGACATCTTTATCTTGGACTTCTAGCCTTCAAATCTGTGAGAAAATAAATGTGTGTTTAAAACCACCCTGTCTGTGGTATTTTATTATGGCAGCTGGAGCTAATACAGGAAAATAAAATTTAAGTTTTTTGTGTGTTTAAATAAAAATTTATCTTTCTGGATAATTCACTAAGTACAACACCTTATTGTCAGATGAAGGTAGTAAATGAGGCAACATATTTCAAAGGATGTTATATAACAGTAAAAATAAATAAAATATTGGAATAAAAGAGGTTTCTTAAAATATAGAGCAAAAACATTTTTCTTTCTTTCCTATATATTTTCCTGATCTTATATACAGTTCTATCTTTTCACAAAGGCTTTAGTAGAAGCCCCCAAGAAGTATGAATTGGGAAGCCACAGATTCCAGATCTAGTTTAGGCTTTGACACAATTTGCAAGACCATGGTCATATCCTTTACTTTTCTGGGTCTGTTTCCTCACTTTCAGACAGGTTGCATTAGACTAACATTACCAGCATGTGAATAAATTTTATTTTAATGTGACGATAAAAAAGTGTATGATATATATATATTTGAGGAAGGTTGGGTCATGAAAAGTTGAATAGAATTCTCTATTGCAGAACTTCTCAGAACATTTTAAATGTGCAGTATTATATGTGTTCTTTCACCAATAACACTGGAAAGAGGTTACTGTTCACTATAATATATCCTAGATCCTAAAGTGTAAGATCTTTTGACTATGATGTATTAGGGTCACATAATAAGCCTCCTCATCATTTTTTGGCTGCTCATCCTCTAAGAGAAATAATAAATGATCTTTTAGAAAGTTCACACCTTAGAAAAGATGTTTTGAGGAAACGCAGCCATGCTGTACAAACCAGGGAAAGAGTGTTTTAAAGAAGAGTTGGTGGAAGATTGGAGATGTAACCTCTGATTCCATATACTGACTTTTCTGTTCTCGAGAACATATAATGTGCTTTTTTGCTGTTGTTCTTTAACATGGAATAATATATTTGTGTAAATGATAAAACTGACCCCAGAATTATTTTAAGGGAAATGCAGGGAGTGACTATAAATAGGAATTCATCAGGATTATTTCTGAGATGGCTGTGGCATAGCTATGATGACCAAGCATCATTAACAATGTTCTATTGGAGGAGTTAATTACTGGCTAAAGTCATCATTTTCATCATGAAACCATAATATGCAACAGTCATGTGCTTTCTTAAGACTGGTGTTCAGTGTAATACAGCTCTCTTTATTTAATTTACGTTAAATGGTGCACAATTTACTAGGTTTTTTTATGCCTTCTTTTCTTAGCCTTAAAACTGCCTCAGATGGACTCACTGACCATTGATCATAAATCAGTCTTTATTGGTGATGATGTGAGATGGGTTAACAATAAATTTACTTGTAAATTGAGAAGGGATAAATCTTTGTTCCCTCAAGGGTAGCAGTGTATATATAGGTCGAAATGCAGTACCACTTTTCAAAAAGCACTTTATAGAAAGGTAAAGGCTTCAAGACCTTGGGTGTTTATGATTTCTGAAGCTTGTGTATCTGCAGGATTGTTGTAAAATACACTAATAAAATAAAATAGGGTGTTGCTTTATATTTGCTTGTGTTACCATTTGAAGTACTTGTACAGGTAGAATAGAGACTCCATAAAATAAACTCATAAGCTGAAATTTAATTCTTTTGGAAAATCTGCCACTTTTATTTACAGGTCTATAAGACTAGAAAATAAAAATAACTAAGAGAAAATATTGCAAATATATTTCATATCACTCTATAATAAAGGTCCCTGAATGGTCTGTAAGCATTTCCATTCCATAAACCTGTCTGGCAATCATTGTTGAGCTGAATATGTAGAATTAATCTACTCATCAACCATAACCTAAATCCACTTACATAGTGAGAGAAACATGGCATAGGGCTAGTTCTTCATTGATTTGTGATTATATTATGCCACATTAAAATGTTCTTCTTGACTGAAAAATGACAGAATACTTATTTTAGAAATTTGCAATATAGAAAGCAAGTATATTTGGCATATACAATGGTGATAGAGATTTCAGAGCAATATTAAAATCTGAAATATATTTAAAACAGTATGGAGAGCTTCATCTAATAAAAGTCACTCCCTTTAAACATTTTGAAATATTTGACTCCATCAGTTTTTAGATATTCTGATGTATTTTCATTCCATCTAAGTTAACTTTTCGAATATCCCAATATATTTCTATTCCATCATAAAGTATTCAAACAAATAAGAACAACTTTGGTAGAATATCAAGAATCTAAATATTAACAAATCATTAAATATGCAATATATTCTGCATAAATATGCTGTATTCACATACTAATGAGCTAAAATGTGTTATACCAGGTTGAAGATTGACAACATAATCCAAGCTGCTAACTCTCTGGAATATCTTCTTGACATCTCAAACTTAAATCATTTAGCACTGGCTTTTTGATGTACTTCTTCAAAACCCACTCCACCCACAGTGTTTCCTTCTCAGTTGATGGCAGTTCATCATTTTAGTTTCTCAGGTCAAAAACTTTGAGGTTATTCTTGACTTTGCTTATTCCTTCACGCACATATTCAATGTGTCAGCGAATCCTGTTCCACCTTTAAAATAGAAGCATGATGCGCTAACACCTTGATTCAGTGACCATCATCTCATATTTTTACTGTAAGAGTTTTCTTCATGGACTCCATGACCTCACCTCTCACCCACAAAAGCTAGAATAATCTTTTGGTTAAACCCCTCATTCTTTGCTCATCATTTTGCTCATTTTTAAAGTGGCCCATGTTAATGATCATATTTTAGTTGTAATATAGCTGCTAATCTTCATGCCTGATCACCTTTACATTGTCCTTTTTATCTTTTCAAAGTACTTACTACCTTCAAACATATTACTTCATTATTTATCATTTATTATGTTTACTGTTCATTACTCTTTTGCTCTCACTGGAATGTAAACTTCACAAAGGCTCAGATTTTTTTTTTTTTTTGAGAAGAGGAGGGCTTCATTTACTTATGCTAAGTGTTCAAAATTATACTTGGCATGTACTAAGTGCTCAACAAATTTTTATTGAATGAGGCAATAAATACTGAAATAATATCAATCTAATAGGTGTGTTCCAAAAACAAATGATTTTTTTTACCAACATCTTGCTAAAAAACAAGAGACCATAAATAAAAAACAAATCATATCTTCTAGAAGAAAAGTCTAGAAACTTGGTTCCCCCTCCTTTGATAATTACCTCCCTCACCCCCCACCCCCTACCCCAACTTCCACCCCTGACCTGAGGGTGTTGCTATCTCCCCTTGAGAACTGGATCTTTGAAGGTGGGGCATCTCCTCCCACACGCACATGGCCAGCGAACCCAGGATCTTCTGCGTGTAAAGTAGTCGTGCTAACCACTACACTGTGGAGCCACCCCTAGAAACGGGTTTTTAAAGATGTTCTCAAACACAGTTTTTCAGTAGTGCTTATAAAAATATTGTGAAAAAGCAAAAATTGGTATTGTCTAATAAAAATAATGAGATCACCAAAGGTTTACACAGATCAATGTAATGTAATGGTGAAACCAGAAGAAAATTCACATCTCTTAATGCCTGATTCTTTCTACCATTTTATCACACTGGCTTGGTGGTATCTACATTATGGTTGTTCTGATCTGTGTTTTTAGGAGAATTTTTGTGCAGATTTGATCCTCAGTTGAGATTGGTTTCCGACCTACTCACCTTCCCAGATTAAAATAATAACAAATACATTATAATCCATCCACCTATTTAAGCCAGAAGTCCAATCACTCATATTTTTCCTTTTCCATGTTCACCCTCTCCCATACACACAAAAATTTTACCAGTAACAAAGTCCTATTAGTATTTACTAAATTTTTCTTGATTGCATTCACTTCTTTCCACTCTCTTTGCTATTTCCCTAATTCAGAAAATAGGCATCTGTCTCCTAGTTTTCTGGAAAAAAAATTCTCATCTTCTTCTTCTTTTTTCCTGTTTATAATAAAAGGGATCTATTTTTTTTCTAGTTTAAAATAGCTTGATATGGGAAAAATTTATGTACAATATGGGTTCCACATTCTTTTATTCTCAACTACCTTTACTATTGTGAATCCCTTCCTCTTCCTGATATCCTTCTCCACTCGTCTGATCTTTCCCATTGATTTTTAAACATGCATCAACTCTCTTTTATTACAATCTAAAATAAAATCTAATAACCACTCTTTTGCAATCTACATCATCTTTTATTTATTACCATTATTCATTTTCTTGAAAAAGTTGTTAATGCACTGTGTCTTCATTTTATTATTTCTTGCTCTTTTTTTCCATCTCCGATCTGGCTTCTACCATCATCACTTTTCTGAAGCACTTCCTGATAATTGTCACTCACAATTTACATGTCAAAAATCAAACAGATATTTTTCATCTTTAATCTTGCTGCATTTCTCCTCTTTAAAATTCTGTTAAATGTTGAAAAGATAAAATACATATAAAAGAGATTTAATAGCAATATACCAAATACTGACTTCAAAAAACATAGTTCTACCATAGTGTAAAGTCCCCATTACTTCTCTTCGTATTCAATACTTTGTATCTCCCTGGAGATGCATTATCAAAAAAAAAAAAAAAACAGATAATTTAAGAAAATATTATTTTATAAAGGCTTACATTCACTGAACAATTGTAAAGAATTTTTTGGTTTTCTGATGATTATTTTTCACTAATGTTCTATTGTTGATTACTTTTATCAATTATATTTTCATCTTTTTTGAATTTAACAATAGTTTTGAAAAATCCTCAAAATGTATTTTTATTGGCAGTTAATATGTGACTAGTATTTTAAAAAATTTATTTAGTTAACTTTGTTTAAGCTGAGCTGAATAAATCTGTCTTCAGACCAGATGACAAAAAGGAAACTTCTTAACAAATTAATAAGAGGCTACCTTCAGGAAGACAACTCCTATTTCTCTCATTAAAAAAAAAAAAAGAAAAAAGAAAGAAAAAGGAAAAAAGAAAAGTCTCCAAATGAGACTAACAGTCTGACTTAATTTCATCTTGAAACCATTAACATTGTATTATGTCTGTATGTTGCCAAACATCTGGAATGAAAACTGAAAAAAAAAAGTTACTCATTCATGTTTTTCTCTTGAATCCAGAATGCAGATTAGCACTTTACTGATAAAACTGACAAATAAAATGCACACTATTCAACCATGTACTTAGCGAATTTTGTTGACAACCCTCCCGTGGAAATAAGTAGCAAGACAATGCACAGAAAATATATGTAGTTCATTGCATTAATCAGCTTTTACTAGGTTATTTTATAGTAGCAAAGGTCATTTCTGTGGTAATGAAGAGTCTGAAAATTCAGTAGTGTACAACAATGATAGTTCATTTCTTGACCACAGTGCATGGAAATGTAATGTTTTATACCTATTTTGGAAATCCCATATTTAAATACTCATACACCCTAAAAGCAATTTAAATTTAGGGCTATATATAAAAGAACATCTTGAACATGTATAGTAGAAGGTATTTATAAACATTTCATAGCAGTAATTCTCAAAATAGAAATACCAAATGTCCATCAAAAGGAATGTATATGAATCAATTAAAATATGTTAAAATAATGAGGTATATGCCATTCAATGACATTGATGAATTAAAGCATGCAAATATTACTTACGACAAAATAATTTCTTTATAAAGTTAAAAATAAAATTTCTATTATGACAGTATATTCTCTTTAGACATGTGTAAACAAATTATTTTTTAAAGAAAGAAAACATATCAAAGGAAAGCAAGTCAAGATGGAGAAGCATACAATGGATTTACCATATCTCCAAAAATTATAGCAACAATAGCAATAACAAACACACATAAGACATTATAGTACTACAAGGACAATTGAAATATTGAACATCAGAAACAGAACATAAATGAGGTGAGTACTACACTTGTTCTAGAAGCCTTTAAGCTTCTAGGATGTGATGTAGAAAGGAAAAATTCAGACAAAACATGGGCATTTGCGTGAGTTGAGTAGATACAGATGAGTTTCTGACCAAGCAAAGAAGACTTTGCTTCATAGAGCAGAGCATGAAAGAGGAAAGAGGTGTCCAGAGAGAGAATTCCAGGAATCTCCTTTCGGTGTTCAGTTGAGAACTGATCATATATAACATGCATGTGAGAAAACTACACAAGTCATGGAAAAGAATCACTTGAAGTATTAGAAGGAAGAGTGACAAGCACTAACAGAGTGGAAAATCTTATAATTCAGGGGTCTTTTTTAGAATATCTAGATACTTCTTGTTTCACTATTAAAGGAAAATTAACTTTAAAGAAACACAGCTCTGTAACACTTAGCAACACTAAAAAACATGACCTAAAAGGATCAAACTATTTACAAATAACTTAAACATGTCCCTGAAAAAAACTCAATGTTTGTAAAAACAAATCTATATTGCACACAATAATATAAAATCCCAGATGACTGACATCCAACTAAAAATTATTAAACATGTAAACATGCAGGAAAACACAACAAAACTGACCCAGAAATGCCACTGATGGCAGAATTCATAGACTAGGATATCAAAACAAATATTACAACTGAATTCTATATGCCCAAGAAGCTAAAGGAAAGAAGGAAAGATTAAACACATTAAGAAAAATATGCAAGATATGAAAAAGGCACACATTAAAATTCAAGAGATAAAATTCTAATGTCTGAGATGAAAAATTTACTGGATAAAATTAAAGTGTGCAAAATATATTTCAGAAGAGAACTTGGATACATAGCAAAATTCTCAAGTGAAACATAAAGACAAAAAGACTGGGAAAAGAATGATTTGTGGGAAAATTTGTGGGAAAAACTATTTGTAAATAGTTTGATCCTTTTAGGTCATGTTTTTTAGTGTTGCTAAGTGTTACAGAGCTGTGTTTCTTTAAAGTTAATTTTCCTTTAATAGTGAAATGTATGTGAAATGGGAGTTCCAAACGGAGAGCAGTGGTATTTGAAGAAATAATGTCCAACAATTTTTCAAATTTGATGAAAATTATAAACCCACAGACCTGAAAAGAAGGCGCGCGCGCGCGCGCGCGCGCACACACACACACACACACACACACACACACACACACACACACACACCTATGCATAAAAGCATAATGCGAATTCTATTAAGGATTATCATAATCAGCTTGCTTAAAAACAGAGATAAAACAAAACTTAAAAACTCAGTGAAAAAGAAAACAATAAATACAGGAAAACAATCGTGAGAATGACAGCAGATATATTGTGGGAAATCAAGCAAACTAAAATTCGGTAAATATAGAGGAATAGGGGGAGGATAAAGTGGGTAAAGGGGATCAAATACATGATAACTGAAGGAAACTGGACCTTGGGTGGTAAATACACAATAGAATATACAGATATCAAATGATAATATACACTTGAAAATTATATTATATTAACCAATGTTACTCCAATAAATTAAATTTTAAAAAAGTCAGCGAAGTGACATGTTTAAAGTACTAAAAAAAGGAAAACTACAGAAATAAAAATTTTTACCTAGCAAAATAATCTTTTAAAAATGAAAATCAAGGGAGTGGGTTGGGGAAGAGAGGAAAAAAATTTAAAATAATGAAAACCAAATAGTGTCTCAGATATACAAAAAAAAAATCAATGAATTTATTAGCTGTAGATGTGAATGGCAAGATATATTAAGGAAAGGTCTTCGAGTAGAAAGAAAATGATTTCAGAAAGAAGCATGGATGCACACAGAGAAGTAAAGAGCACCAGAAAGAGTAAATGCAAAGACATAAATTTCATTAAAAAATGATTGACTATTTAAAAAAAATAATGGCACGCATTGTTGAATTTTTGACATACAGAGAGATAAATTATGTGAAAACAAAAGCACAGAGATTAGAAAGGGAGAAATGAAAGTATAATATTGTAAAATTCTTAAAGTATATTTGAAACTATGTAATATCACTTGAAGTTAGACAATTATAGTTTACTCTAAGGTAACCCTGACAATAAAGTAAGAAAGATTTTAATTAATAAGACCAAAAAGGCAATAAACTAGAACCCTAAAAAACACATAACTAATTCAAAAAGAAGCAGATAATGGAAGCAGGGAGGAACAAAGGACAAATGACATAGAAAAAAATCAAAATGGTAGATTTTATCTCAACTATATGAAATATAATCTTAAAAATAAATGAGTCTAGTAATTTTGTTTATTGAGTTTTGCTCTGATCCGTATTTTTTTATATCATTTCTGCTTAATTTAGGTTCAATTTGTTCTTATTCTATTTGCTAAAGGTGGAAATGAAAGTAATTTTTAACACAATTTTTCTGTTCTTTGTTCTGAAATCTACTTTGCCTAATATTAATACAGCCCTTTCAGCTTTCTTTGATTAGAGTTAGGTATAATCTGAATAGTATTTCATATTATAGTTGCACCACTGTTTAACCACTGACTCATGAAAGACATCTGGTTATGAATAAAGAGTGACTTCCACTAGCAAAGTATGACTGATTCAGTTTCTCTGCATTTTTGTTAGCAGTTGGTGTTGTCATCATTTATTTATTTATTTTAGCTATTTTAAAGATTTGTAGTGATATCTCACTGTAATTTTAATATGTGTTTCCTTAATGAGTAATGATGTTGAACATCTTATCGCAATTGTCACCTTATGTATTTATTTTTATTATTTTTATTTTTTGTTTTTTTACTTTACTTTTAAAATTAATTATTATTATTTTTATGGTGATTTGCAAAGACTTGTCTTTTTTTTGATGAAGTGTTGTCCAGGCAAATTTTTTCATATACTTATTTGACAATTTGGTTAAATATTTGTTCATTTCTTTTGCCAGTTTTCTAATTGAATTGTTTATATTTTATAATTAAGTTTTGGGAATTATTTATATATTGTAATAGTTTCAACATATAGTTTGAAAATATTTCTTCTCACTCTATACCTCCTTATAATCATGTGTAGTTTTATAGTGCTCTATTTTATTGTTCTTCACAATATTTCATTTTTTTACAAAGTGAGGGTAAGATTCTTTGCCAGCAAAAAGATTAGCATTCACTTTATTGCAATACTAGCTTTATTTTGGTGGTCTGGAATCAAATTTACAATATCATCGAAGTATGTCTATATTTTTATCATCTTCACAGTCTTTTGCAGAGCAACTGTTTATATGTTTGATGATGTATGATTAATCATTTTTTTTTCTTTTATGGGTCATGCTTATAATGTCAAGTCTAAAAATTCCTTGCCTAACCCTAGATCCTAAAGATCATCTCCTATATTTTCTTCCAAAGGTTTTATAGTTTTATATTTCACATTTACTTCTCCTATTTGTTTTTCTATTCTAAAAAAGGATTTAATTATTCTAATTCTTTTGCATTTCCATATAAATTTTATAATAAAATTATCTATATGGACAAAAATTATCCTGAAATTTGATAGAGATCATATTTGTATAACTTAAAGAGAATTAGCATTTTTACTATGTTGAGATTTTAAATACATAAATTTAGATTATGTCTCTATTTCTATCTTTGAAATATTTTTTTAATGAATTATTTTTTTAATTGAAGAAATGATTTAAAATTTTTCCCCCATCTACTTCCACTATCCCCTGCCTCCCTATTCTCTGGTAACCACTAGTCCATTGTCCATGTCCATGAGTCCCTGTTTGTTTAAAATCTTTGATCAGTGTTTATAATTTGACATTGTGATATTGCTAGTGTTATAGAAATACAATTTTATAAAAATACTATATATAAAAAATATGTAGTGCTTTCTCCCTAAATAACAAAATGTCAGAAACTAAATTTTAAAAAGCCACTAAATAGCTACAAAAATATCAGTTTACAAATATGGCTGGAAACAATATGTCAAAGATATGTACATCAAAAAAAAAGATTGCTGATAAAATTAAGGAATGAAATAAGTGGAGTACTGTGTTTGTGAACAGAAAAAAATAAAAATTGTTAAATTATGCATTCTCCTGAATAGATCTTTACATATTAAGATAATCCAAACAAAAACATTGGCAAAATTATTTTTGAAAATGAGAAGCTGTTTATATTTTTCATGCAGAAATTCAAAAATTCTAATAGTATCAAAATGACTTTAAAAAAACCACAGAACTGGAAAATCAACACTAACTGATTTCAAGTCTTAATATGTAATTAAAATAATTTCATTTCTCAGAAAAGACTAATAAAATTAATACAACTCAAAACAGCTTAAAATAGAAAGGATACAATTTATTAATAACAAAAATGAAAGAGAATGCATCACTACAGATACCATGAAAATTAAAAGGTTAATAAAGAAACACTATGAACAACTCTATGCAAATAAATTTGATAACCTAGATGAAATAAACTAATTCCTTGAAAGGCACAATATGTAAAAACTTAGACAAAATGAGATAAATAATTTGAATAAGCCTATATCTATTCAAAATTGAAACAATAATGAATAATTTTTCAAAACAGAAAACACCAGACACAGATAGATTCATGGGTGAATTCTATTGAATATAGTGGAAGAAATTATACCAGTTTTTAAAATATCCTCAGAGGCTAAAAGCAAAGAGAATACTTTCTATTAGGCCACCATTACTGTAATATCAAACCAGATAATTGTATTATTAGAAAACTGCAGACTAATATCTCTCTTGCAAAAATAAAAAGCAAAATTCTAAGCAAATATTAGAAAATCAAATCCAAAAATGTATTAAAAATTAATGTAGCATAACCAATGGGGATTTATCTTAAGTTAATTCAACATTTGAAAATTAGTTAATATAATCAAATACATTGACAGAAAAAAATTATGATAATATCTATAAATGTAGAGCATTTGAAAAAAATTCAACATCCACTCCCAGTAAGAAATCTCAGTAAACTAGAAATAGAGGGAAACTTTTTCAATTTGATAAAAACTATCTAGGAAAAACTATAGTTAATATTATACTTCATAGTGAGAAACTCAAAACTTTCCCACAAAGACCAGGTAGAAGGCAAAAATATTCCATCTCATTTCTTTTCAACATTGTACTGGAAGTTCTTGCTAATGCAATATGGCAAGGAATGTACATTAACTGCAGACTGAGGAGGGAAACATAAAAACGTTGTTGTTTATATTATATCATCATCTATGTAGAAAATCCAAGAGAATCAACAAAAACAAACAAAACTAAAAAATCCTGTAATTAATAAGCAATTAAAGCAAGGTTATATGATATAAGGTTAATATAATAAAAATCAATTGCTTTTCTATATACTAACAATGGACATTTGGAATTTGAAATTAAAAACATATAATTTACACTAGCACCCTCCAAAATAAAATACTTAGATGTAAATCTAATAAAATATTCAAAATGTCTATATGAAGAAAACTACAAAATTCTGATGAATTAAATCAAAGAACTAAATAAATGGAGAAATATCCTATGTTTATATATTCAAGGGAAGATTCAATATTGTCCACGTGACAGACTTTCTCAGTTTGATCTACTAATTCAATACAATTTCAATTAAAATCCCAGCAAGTGATTTTTATGGTATTGACAAACTGATTCTAAAATTTATATGGAGGAAGAAAATTCCAGAATAGCTAACATGATATTGAAAAGGAAGAACAAATTTCTAGGACTGGTACTATTTGACTTCAAGACTCTCTATAAAGCTTCCATAACCAAGACAGTGTGGTACTGGTGAAAAAAGAGGCCACCAAAAGACTCACATAAATATAGTCAACTGATCTTTGACAAAGTTGTAAAGGTAATACAATGAAGGAAAGATAGTCTATTCAACAAATAGTGCTTGAACAACTTGATGTCCACATACGAAAAATAAATCTAGACACAGATCTTACACTCTTTATAAAAATTAACTGAAAATGGACCAGGGACTTTAATGCAATGCACAACTATAAATTTCCTAAAAGACAACATAGGAGAATACCTGGATTACCTTAGGTATGGCGATGCCTTTTTGGATACAACGTCAAAGACATGATCCATGAAGGAAATAACTGAAAAGTTAGACTTAATTAAAAAAAAATTCTGCCCCATGAAAGACAATGTCAAAAGAATAAGAAGGCAAGCCACAGAATGGGAAAAATTATTTGCAAAAGACACATCTGATACTAGACTGTTATTCAAAATACACAAGAACTCTTAAAACTCAAATTTATAAGAAAATAAAAATCTAGTTAGAAAAAAAGCTAAAGATTTTAACAGAAACCTCACCAAAAAAGATAGACAAATGGCAAATAAGCACATGAAAAGATGCCCTGCATAATATGTCATTAGGAAAATTCAAATTAAAACGAGATACTGCTATGTATTTATTAGAATGGTCAAAATCTAGAACATTGACAATATGAAATGGTGAAGATGTGGAGCAGCAGAAACTCTCATAGATTGCTAGAAATGCAAAATCCCAAACCACTTTGGAAGTCAATTTGGCAATTTCTTACAAAACTAAATATGCTCTTACCATAATATCCAGCAATTGTACTTTTTTTTGTATTTACCCAAAGAAGTTGAAAATTTATGTTCACATGAAAACCTGCATACAGATGTCTATAGCAACTTTATTTATAATTGCCAAAACTTGGAAGCAACCAAGTTATCCTCCAATAAGTAAATGGATAAATAAACTGACACATCTAGATAATAAAATATTATTTAATACCAGAAAGAAATGAGCTGTAACACCATAAAAAGACAAGGAGGAATCTTAAACACATAGTACTAAATTAAAGAAAGCCAATTTGACTATTTTATACATTATATGATTCCAACTATCTGACATTCTGGAAAAGGCAAAACTAGGAAGATAATAAAAAGATTAGTGACTAACAGGGGTGGGAGAAGGAGTAATGAATAGTCAGAGCACTATTCTGAGTGAATGAAGTTAGAATGAAAAATCATTTGTTTCCATTTATATTGAACTCTAGAATATTGAAACTAATATAGAGTGACAGACAACATATCTGTGATTGCCTGAAGATGTGGGGTCAGGCAGAAAGGAGAAGAAAGGAGAGATTAAAAAATTATAATGAAACACAGGAAAATTTTGAATTGATGAATATATCCATTACCTTGACTTTTTGATGTTTTACACATATATTTATATACATATGTATGTACATATATATATATATACATGTCAACTCTTATCAAATTATACACTTTAAACATATTTGCAAAGTACACATCTGATAAGCTGTAGCTATCCAGAATATGTAAAGAATCATACAACTTAATAGCAAAATACAAATAATCTGAATAAAAAATGAACAAAGGACCCAAACAGATATTTTTCCATAGAAGATATTCAAATGACCAATTGATAGATAAAAAGGTATTCAACGTAATTATTCATCAGAAAAATTTAAATCGAAACTACTCTGAGATATTACCTTACACCTACCTGTTAGAATGGCCAGCATTAAAAAGATGAGATAACAAGTGCTGGTTTTATATAAAAAAGAAAACTAAATTAGTGTAGCAACTATGAAAAACACATATACATAATAGAACATTATTTAGCCATAAAAAAGAAGAAAATTTTGTCATTTGCAATAGCATGGATGTATCCTAAGAGCATTATACTGAGTGAAATTAGACAAATACTGTATAATCTTATTTATATGTGGAAAAAAAAAAACCTCATATAAACAGAGAACTGATTTGTGGCTCCCAGAGATGAAAGTAGAGCAGGGGTGGTTGTGCAAAATGGGTTATGGTGGTCAAACAGGTACAAGCTTTCAGTTAGAAGATGAATAAGTCCTGGGTTTATAATATACAACACAGCGACTATAGTTTACAATACTGTATATTTGGAAGTTGCTAAGAGAGTAGATCTTAAAAGCTCTCATTACAAGAAAAAAATTGTAACTATGTGAAGTGATGGATATTAACTAAACTTATTGTGGCCATTATTTTACTACATGTATGTATGTATGTATGTATGTATGTATGTATCTACATATGTATGTATATAGATATATATCGTCATGTACTCTTTAAACTTACACAGTGTTATATTTCAATGATATCTCAATAAAAATAAAAATACAACAGGTACATGTATTGTATGTCAATTTCAATAAAGCTGTTTAAAAAATGAAACCAAGAAAAAGATAAATGTATATTCAGAATGATGTTTACTCGAGTAAAGTGAGAGGTAAGCATTGTGAGAATACTTTATGGTTAACTATATTTTATTGTTAATATCTTAGCTTCTGTATTGGTAGGTGTGTTTCTGAGTACTTATGTTATTAAAAATAAAAAAATATTTTAGATAATATCAAGGCAGAATGATTTGGTGAGAATGATTTACTGATGAGAGCATGATTTAAAACAACGGTTGTAATGTTTAATCTGATGCTCTGTCTTCCAAAATTTAGTAATAATAATTAATAATAATAATAATAATAATATTGTCCCAGAGTCTATCTATATGTTGTTATACCTTCATAGTAAATTACAGCAACAAATTAAGTTCTGCATTATCTAGGAGTAGAAGACTCTATTTTAAAATTTGTTTCAAGTTTTGATCTACAGAGAAATAATATGCTTTTCAGTTTCCTTGATAATATGCTTTTAAGTATTTTGGCACTTATACTTCAGGATATTTTTGTGTTTAATAATAGTCAACTCTAGTATAAGAAGAATGCCACATGAAAAATTGCTCAAAATGGGTTGCAGGTTGCTCTATCTCACCTATGACCTATGCCATTTCCTTCTGCATTCAGACATGAAACTTAACAATCTAGTCTGCGCACAGTAGCTGTTAATGCCCTGACTTTTGGGAAAGGTGGAAAGATGTTAGCCTCATTTGGCTTATTTTTTTTCTTGTGATAAACAGTAAAATGATGTGCAGATATATGATTTTTACCCAAGGTTTCTGGCAAGTATCAGAGTTCTTACCATGATCTCAACTGGGAGAACTTGAGCCAATTATTTCCCCATTGTTTTCTCCTCTAACAAGATAGGCTTATAGCAGACCTTAGGTCATGGTTTGGTAATGCATTTAATGCAGTGACTTTAATAGTCCGGAAATATTCAGGTTTTGCTAGAAAGATAATGAAATAAACTAACAGCTAAAAATTCTTCAAAACAGATGTTGGAGGGCTTTTCTTACTGCACAATTCCAGGCAGAGAATTTACATAGAATACAATCTAAAAGATGACCCTGAAGTTGTACAACCATTCAACTCAGCAGAGCTAAAGGAAAGCATAAGCTATATCAGAAGTTAGTATGTAATCTTTGATACTTTTCAATTTTATTCTCTAGGAGTAAAATTGTTAGTTATTCAACAGATCATTATGTAAGTTTTCTGAGTTTATGAATCTTTGTATTTGACATTTTTAGTGAAATAATTTGCTAAAATGATTTCCTAACAAGTTTGAACATACACCAATAATGTACTGCTCATAACCTTGAAAACACTCAAAATCTTGCACAAGAAATTATTGAAATAAATTTTCATTTTGTACCCATTAATGTTAACATTTTTTCCATAAATTTTTAGATAACAACTGACTAAACCTATGTTTTTCAAAACAAAAACAAAAACAAAAAATACCTAGTAGCTGAGAATGGAGCTACGAGATGGGGCATGGAGGTTTTTAACACATTTCAACCCTGCCTGTTTCCTCATACCATGTATATCTCGTCTATCAAATGATCTTCTTGATTTCTACAAAAGTCATAGTAATGTTAGTAGAGTAGATATTGTCTCCTCTGCTACAACTGGCCCTGTGTCCTAATTGACATTCATTTGTGTATCTAATACCTCATCATATTTTTAATTGTTTTCCTGGGTTAAGCAAGAAAATGTTTGTAGAGGCAAAATTACTAAATCTAATGAAATTTATAGTTTTTATGATATTAGCTTTGTATTGCCTAATTTCCCACCACAAAAGCTATACCAATTTATAGTTCATTGATGATAAATGAGAATCAGTTGTATTCAACCCTAACCAACATTGAGCTTTGTCATTTTTCTACTAATTCAATTTATGTAAAATAAAACCCAGATAATTAAGTCATTAGGTAGCTTGACTATTGTTCTTCTTATTAAAGCTTCCATGAAAACCTCTCCAACTGACCAGCTTTTGAATATGAAATTCAGTGTCTATATATCAAAGTGTAATAGAAATACATACCCAGGGTATTTTAACACTTAGCAGACATTCGTAGTCTAGGAAATCAAAAATTCATCACGCTTCTCTATTGTCAATTGATTTATCTTATTCTTTAACTTTATAGCTTCTAATTTTAAGAAATGAATTTTAATATAAACTGATAAAAACTTTATGCTGCTAAAGTTTTAATAAAAACTCTAAGATATCTGTGCCTCAAACAACCAGATAACAAAATCTGAGGCAACTAACAGCTGCTTAAAAGTGAGAAGGGTCTAATAAAGGTGAGAACTAGAGAAAGAAAATCCAAAATTTTGTGTATCAACTATGCCCAAATCAGTTTTACTCCTGAAACACACATACTCCTATAAAGGATAAACAGACTAACCTAAACTGAAATTTGAAATGTAAAATTTGGAATGTAATTTCCAATAAGTTAAATGCCTGCTAAAACAACCAAAACAACAACAAAATTTAAAATGTTTTCGAATGAGTAAAACAGAATTCTCATCTTCCACAGTATAACAATGCTCAACACACAATCTAAAATTATTCTACATATGGAGAACCAATAATATTTGACTCATTTTGAATAGAAAGACACTTATGAAAGAAATCATATAATCAGTAGACAACTATTTTTAATAGCAATTATAACACAATTCAAGTGTGTAAGAAAAAGTATACTCACAATTAATAAATAGATATAAAATAAAAGTTATGACAAGAAACAAATGGGCATTATATAGATTAAAAATACAATTTCTGAAATTAAAAATGCTCTTAAGAAACAGTATGGATGAAAGCCTGCAAACATGAAGAAAGAAAAGAAAACATAGATCTTCACGAATATGTAGAACTATTTCAAAAGTACTAACATACATGTAATTAGAGCCCCAGGAGAAGATGAGAGAGAGAGAATCAGACAAACAGTATATTTGAAAAAATAATTTTCAACATTTTTACAATTTGATGAAATATGTAAATTTCAAGATTCTTGAAGTTTTACAAACATCAAGCAGGATAAATATGAAGATAATCATGCCTAAGAACATTATAGCCAAAACAACTACTAAAGATAGAAAAAAATCTTGAAAGCAGATGAAGAAAACACATTACCTACAAAAAAACAATGATTTGAATTAATATAAATTTTTCATCTGAAAATCTATAAGTGAAAAAGTAATTAAAGTAAAAACTAAATTTCATAGTTAAAAGAATTATTCTTTAAGAGTAAATGTGAAATAAAACTATTTTAAATAAAAAAGTAAATTAAGATAATTCATTTCTAGCATACCAGCACTCTAAGAAATTCTAAAGAAAAGTATTCAGAACTGTTTATAGCAAACAATACCACATTGTCCCGTGGGCCCTATAATTTCATGTATATGTAATATATATAACAACTATAACATAAGAGATGGCTGTAGGCTTTATACATTTCATATAAAATGGTATAATATTTACAGTAAGTGGGCTAAAAATTTTTAAAGAAATATATATATATATATATATATATATATATATATATATATATAATATATATGATAATCCTTAGAGCAACCACTAAAAGCAATGTAAAAGGCCAAGCTAAAAAAGCCAATAGATATATTAAAGTAAAATTCTATACTTGAATAATCTAAAAGAATGCAGAAAAGAAAGAATAAAAAGAATAGAATAAAAAAAACAGATAGGAAATGGAAGACCAAAAATCACAACTATGTCAATAATTACATTAAATATTAATGATCTAACCACTCCAATTAAAAGTCAGTGATTGTTAGATTGGATTTTTAAATGGTATATGATTTAACCATCTGTTTTCTACAAGAAATTATTAAATATAAAGACATAAATAAGATGAAAGCAAATGGATGGAAAAAAAGTATGCCATGCTTACAACATGCCTAAGAAGGCTGGAGTGACTATGTTAATATCACACTACTAGTCTTTAAGAGAAAAAGTATTTCAAGAGGTAAACAGTGATATTTCATAATGATAAAATGCTCAATTTATAAGGAATATGTGTCAGAAATAAACAGAATTAAAGGGAGACAATTTTTCACTTTGAGTTGGTGATTTTAACATCACTCTCAGCAATTAATAGAACATCTAAACAAAAAGAATCAATAAACAGACTGTTTCAATAACAGTGTCAACTACCTTGACCTAATTGATATTTATAGAACACTGTATCCAACAACGGAGGAAAACACATTCTTTTCATGAGCATATGTTGTGTTAACCAACAAATATATTATACAGGGAAATAAAACAAATTCCAATAAATTTAAAAGAATTAAATCATGTAGGTATATTCTCTGACCACAAGAGATATAATTTAAAATAGAAAATCATAAAATACCCAAGAGAACCGTAAATATTTTCAAATTAAACAAGATACTTCTAAATAACTCAAGGATCAAAGAAAAAAATCATAAGTGAAATTGAACAATATTTCAAAGTGAATGATGATAATACTTCAGCATATCAAAATGTGTGAGATACAGTTTAATCAGTACTGAGGGAAATTACAGCTTCAAATTATTATATTAGAAATGAAATAAGATCTCTCTATATCAAAGATAAAAGAGAAATCCAATAGAATAGGATAAATTTTAAATCTTCTGAGATTGTAACAGGTTCTGACATTTTTGGAAAAATATAGCTTTTTAATTTTTGACTTTTTAGCCTTTCAATACCTCTTTTCTCCCAGACCAAGAAGGTCCCAATATTTCATTAACCTCACCTTTTAGAAGCAACTATGAAAGGGGGTATCTGGATCACAAACATCCTTCAGGTGAAGTTAAAACTTCAGCTCAAAACTTTGTGTTTTTGTCCATTTACAACTTTGAATGCCTGAATCCAGAATGAGAAAACGGTCCTCTTATCCAAAGCTGATATTCTTCCTGGGATATCAAGCTTGACCTGATAAAAGAAGCATCTTTTCCAAATCACAGACACTAAACAAATTCAGAGATGGAAATATTAAGAGTTGCGTTTTTTTACTTTATAAGTTTTTACATTTACTTTCTAAAAATGTCATCGTTGCTTTCAGTTTGTGGGAAGACGT
This sequence comes from Cynopterus sphinx, assembly GCA_030015415.1. Classification (NCBI taxonomy): domain Eukaryota; kingdom Metazoa; phylum Chordata; class Mammalia; order Chiroptera; family Pteropodidae; genus Cynopterus; species Cynopterus sphinx. The sequence continues at coordinate 64,021,153 of CM057387.1, read as the reverse complement.
ACCTTATCGTATGTGTGTGCTAAATTTTGTAGTATGTAAATAAGGATATTGAGAGAATATGATATTACTTTTTGTGACTTAATATGGGATGTCTTTTAGGAGCTTGCTGCACTGTGCTTCAGGGAAAAGGAAAAAAAAAGATTGAGTTAAATCAGGCCTTGAGGTTAAATAGTTCTAATCATCACATTGTTTTACAAAACAGTGCTCATCCCATGTGTCTCTTATATTGGCAAGTTGTACTTAGCTCAAAAATTCGGGGAAGTTAGAAAAAAATATAAGATTGTTTAAAAGTAGTTAATGTTTAATTGAAGTAAGAAACCCAGATGCCAGATGGCAAGAAACAAGATGGTGTCTGAACTCAATGGCAAAAATTCAAATAAGGGTGTAAAATAGATCCAGGCCTTCTTTTCTGCAATATATTTGCCATGGTTGCATAAGAGATATAATTTTAACAGCTTGTCTGATTTTAGTATCTTTTCTCCCTCTAACTTTTTCTGTTTTGTTCTGTTTTGTTGTTGTTGTTGTTGCTGTTGTTGTTTTCCTCTAAAAGTGAATGTGTTAGTCATCTGGAAACCATGGCAAGAAAAGGGTATAACTAAGGAAGTAAAATCTCAAATAAATAAATCAGAAACTGCTTTCAGAATTTATTCTTCTAACTTAGAAATTTTATTTCTGGAATGCTTGTTTGCTTAAGAAATACATGTAGATAATTTTATAAATTTTATTATTGAGTGCTATTTTCATAAAACTATGTATTTTTGTATTCATTTACTTATGTTCTAGGAGATTATGGCTCAAAAAAGAAAATAGAGGTAATTGTGGGAGGAAAAGGTAAATTATAGTTAACATTTCCTTTAGTATTAGGTTTATTTTATATATGTTTTAAAGGTTTTACATGTATTAGTTATTGCACACACATATACCAACAGAGAAAATCTGTAATATTATAAAGGTAGGTAATATTAGCCTTCTAATTTTACAAATGAGGAAACTGAGGCATAAAGAGATTTTTTTTTTCTTTAAAGTGACTTGTCCAAGAATACATGAATAGTAGATAACACATTTAAAATTTGCTGTTAGGTAATTTAGTTCAGAGACTGTATTCTTGTCCACTATAAATGTTAAATACTTAACTTCATAAATTAAGTATTGACATTCTGTAAAGAATCTGACAGTAACATTCAACCACGGGCATCAATAAACCAGACTTCAAAATCTTCTTTTCAGAAAATCTTAATGTGTTATGAGTCCTAGGATGTTGCCCCACATACATATTGATTTTTGCCACAAAAAAAATGAGCTATTTGAGTTAATTTTCACTAATTACTTGAGTGCATGAAATTCTATTATTCTAAAATAATTTCAATTTGTCATTTATCTAGATTTTCTTTTGATTGCTTCTTATTTATTTTACATTTTTAATTTTGCATTCACAGACAGGAAGAACGAACCATGAAAATAAACATAAAGTGTTTTTTTTCTTATAATTAACTTACAAAAATTCTGTGAAAAAGAAGCTGAAGATATTAACAACAAAATAAAATCATGACTATAATACCTATTGTTGGTTAATTGATTCAATTAATTCTATAACTGTAAATAATGAAAGTGTCAATATTTAAAATAAAATGATAATATAAATGAAAAGATTCATACTGAACAATATGTATTATTTTATTTATGACTAGTGTGAATATTTTAGTAATTATTTTATACTTATTGTGAACAGAGAAAAATCTATCAGAAGCAAATGGAGACAAATTACAGAAGCACATATATTTAAATGCCAAAGCCTATTACAAAGTTATTTTCCCATAGTGAAAATCTATTACACTTTCAAAATGTATGCAGTTTTAAATTGTCTTTCTTTTAATATAAAATAGGAGATTATTATGACCTATGTGTTTCGTTAAGTCCAATTGCCTTTGATATTTAAGATTGTAAGATTTCACTTAGGAATACTTTATAATATTTTATGTTCCTGGCTATATCTACATATACTAAATCATAGTTAACTATATAATTTGCTCATCTGCAAATTTTTTTTTCAGAACCCCTGTGGAATTCTATTAACTGTAGTAAATCTTTGTTGTTTTTTTTTTTTTTTATATGCAACTGCTCATTCACTTTTTAAAGAAACTTCTCTTTCTACATATAATTTTAAAGCATGTGCGAAAAGGAGGTGATATGAAAATATTTTGAAAATTGCTTGGTAAGGGGTAAAAAAGCTCCCCAATTAATGATAAAACTTTTGAAGACCCTCCAATGACCAAGTTATGGCAATTTCAATTAAAGTGACTGAAATGCCCAACATACCAAAACATTTCTTTCCAGAGTTGTCCTGATACTGTCTGTTCAGTGCTACAGTGGGATTTACATGCTACCTTTTCTGTTATCAGTATCCAACCTTTTTTTTTTTTTTTCTTTTTCCTATTTCCTCTCTAGGCAGTTTGTTGGCCCAGATCAATTAAAGGACAAATCCATTTTGGTCTGCAGTGTAGGAATTATAATGAAGTCAGTTGTCAAACTCCTATCTCGCAGCTGCCCCTCTGCGGGTAATCTGATGGCCACTTGTCAGCTGTTTCACCCAGTCAAATACAGACAAAGGGCCTCTGACCGCCTGCTTTATTCTAATCAATCTACACAGAGGCAGATGTTGAAATCCCAACAGGAAAAGGTGTAATTTGATTTAGCATTCAGAGCTGCCTTCTCTTATTGATATATCAGATCTCTCCTAATTCGATGCCCTTGTGTAATCATTGGGCGAATGACTGTGTTTATTTTCCTCATTCTTGCCTAAAAATTATAATGTTTTAGCATGATATTTTAGGGTATAGAACACTGCCCCATGGAACATAACACAATACAAGAAATTAATTAGTCTTTCAAGTTGGAAGGAATCTAGGTGATTTAGATTTTTAAGATTTTTAAATATTCTTAAGTGAGCCAGGAGAATCAGTGAGCTGTTCATTAATTCTTATATCTTTTTACTCTCTGTCACCCAGAGCAAATTTTAGAAAGGGGGGAAAAATAGTTGTTTTCCTTGAGTAATTGGATAAAGACAAAATAAGATTGGATTGAGAAAAATAAAGATAATTGATATCAATTATATTATTGCTTTATGTTGTCTAACCACAAAGATTTTAGTGGTTAGCTATTTTATTAATGCAGCATTTTTTGTTATTGTTAAAGAATAACTTAAATTTACTACATACTACTTATTAACTGTACTCAAAACTTTAAAAAATATAAGACTTTCGTTATACCATTGCTAACTTGGTCATTCTCTGACTACAGCAGTTATATTTTCTAACTTCTTAAATGAGACATACATTATCTAGGAATATCTTATTTCAAAAAAATGGTTTGGCATTTTATTACTGGGTACCTATAATTTCCATTTTTAATGCCTTTCTTAGGGTGATAAATTCTTCTTGATGTTACTCAAATATTGAGTACACAGAAGTGATTATTTCTTAAAGATGTAATCATAAAGTAAATTGGGGGAGCCAGATCATTTATCTTAACATCTGCTTAAACAAGGAAATATAAGTATTCAAAAGTACATATATAAAGTTCTTTTATATTGAGAATTAGTATCTTCCCCAACCTGAGTCCTGCTATTTATTTATTAAAACACCTTCACTTCAATCATTTTGTTTAGAATAATTTTGACTCAAGTTGTCAAAATATAAACTTTATTTTTATTAGGTCTTTAAAAATCAACACAATTTTAAAATTCTGATATGAAAAAGGAATATATATTTTTCCTGCATATCAAATTGCTGAAAGACATTTTTCAGTGGCTGGGTACTGACTTTGCAGTGATTTTTATGATTATTTAAAATATTAATATCTATCTAAGAGGACAATAATATTCTAGAATAAACCCCCAAGTATTTCAATTGCTGATATTAGAAGAAATGCTGGAGATCACACACAATTGTAAAAAGATAAGGCCCAATCTTTGGTGGCAAAACATTCAATGACATTTAATAAGAAAAATCACAGCCAGTACTAGAAGAAATGAGGTATTAAAAACCAGTGTGTTTTTAAGAATTCAGAATATAATATTATAGTGGTCTTTTCATATTAAAATAGTTTCATTGAATACTTTACTACATTTTAAGATCAAAAGGGTGTGTGTGTGTGGGAGAGTGTGTGTAGGGTGCTGTAAGAATGAGAAGAGTCTGATGTAAAGAGAGACAGTGAGGACATAAGTATTCTGCCTTTCCTGGTAAAATCAATATCTGCCTATCTTTTGTCTGGCCCCTGAGCATAGACCTGAACTTGATTTCTTCTAAGAGAAGAGTAAGATGTCATAAAGATAAGAATGAAAGCTTATAACTGCCTTTGGGTTTATGAGTGAAAATTGTGATGTAATGATGGGGGACAGAGGCCTGGCCTTGTAAGTTCTGTGCATTATCCTAACCTGTGCTCATGCAATATTTTCATCATATATTTCAGATCTTATCTTTCAATTTAAAGAACTCTCTCCATTACTATTCCATTATATAGATAATCACAAGTTTTTTTTTTTTCTGAGGAATTCAAGAGCCACAGCACTACAAACCTGAGACGTTATTTTCCATTTCTAAGAGGCTCATATAAGTACTATTTTGGGGGGGGGATGGACCTGAGATGATGAATATTTTTCTATCATGTACTATGTATTACACACAGCTTTTAAAATACCATTCTATGGAATCTAAAATATATTCTTTCAAAAAGTACACAAGTATACTTGGGAAAACTTTTCAAAACACATATTTTTCTCTTTTACATCTGTATCCTTAATTTTCTCCACAGTAATGCCTGTGCCATCCCTCTGCTTGCAGTGGTGAGGGTAAGGCTATGCATAATAGGGTTTTCAAATTTGAATCCAAATAATAAAATTAAAAGCAGAATTTGTCAAAGCCAAAAACAATTTTCCAAATTGTGTTGTCTACTCCATGTTATCACATGTATTACACTATGAAAATTATGAAGATAATTTTGTTGTGTCATCATTAATCATTACATAACCTCGGTACTTCTGTGTTCTTGTTACCAAAGTATCACTGGACTTACTTGAGAATTCAGTGAAGGAGGCCTGGTCATGCTTTATCATAATGGTAAATTTGTTGGTTTACACTTACTTACTCATTTTTTGTTAAACTAAGTTGAAAAATGCAATTGTTATAACACCTCGCTTCATTTATTCTTTCTATATTTTAATTCCTGGCCTATTATGTGTTGTAGACAACTCAGGGACAGATAGGCTCAAGGTTGAATTTAAAAAGAAATTTTTTACTTTGTTATGATTATCCAGGCTGGAAATATAGGGGCTAGAAAAAACTTGGATTATCTGAATGTTAGAGTTCTTTACTAGAAAGCGTGACATCACACACACACACACACACACACACACACACATGCATACACACACAAATGAAAAGTGAGTTTTTGCTGCTATTTAAAAGTCATCATGCAAATGGATAAGATAAGTATATTTATCTTTATTTAATTGATCTGGAAGTAAAGTTATTATGAAAGAATAGGGTTTGACATTTCTCCTTCCAAAATAGAAACCTTTAGACAATTGTATAAATGATACTAAAAACTATCATCTCTAAAATGTTTTCTAATGCAGGAACTGTCAAGAACTGTCATCATTGTCTTCACTTAATCCTAACAAAATTTTTATGCTATAATGAGAGGACAGGGTTCACATCTCAGCTATTCTACTTACTAGACCAGTAATCTTAGACAAGTTATCTTCTCAGTGCTTCCATTTTATTATACATAAATTGAGATGATGATTAGAATAACCCTGACTTCATTGCGTTGGTCATGAATGAATGTATCTAAAAGGCTTAAAGCACTACCTGGCTCACAGTAATCTCAAAATGAACATTAGCTCTTTTTTTTTTTTTTTCATTTTACTAATAAGGATCTGAGACTTGAAGAGTTTAACTAATTTATCAATGTCTACAATAAGTAAATAATTAAGTCCTGGAAATCTAATACACAGTACAGTGATTATAAACAACAAAAAGGGATTATAAACATTAAACTTGCTTAGAGACTAGATCTTAACTGTTCCCACCACTAGAAGAAATAATAATTATGTGATAAAGTTATTAGTGAATGAATGCTACAATAGCAATCATATTGCAATATAAGTGAATTGCATCAATATCTTGTACACCTTATAATTATTCAATATTAAAAGTTAATTATATTTCAATAAAAATTAAAAAGAACTCATATGTTAGAGTTGGAATTTAAACCCAGACAGTCTCATTCCACAATTCAAATTTATAACCTCTAAACATTCTTCCCAAGAAGTGAAAAAGAAAGAAGGGAAAAGTAGAAGAACATTATTACTTTAGGTACAATCAGAAATATGAAGTCAAATGTAAAACTTGGGCACAGGTATGGGACACTGCACTCTTTCTTCAGAAGAATTTAGTCAATTAGTCAAAGCCAATATTGTTCTCATCTCACAACTGATAAAACTTAAACTATAATTTGCTGAATATCAAAATGTTAATAGATATGTCTCAACTAAAACCAGGATCTTCTGTCTGGAGATTCAGGGCTGTAAGCATGGAAAGATCAAGACAGAGAATAGACACTGATCTTGATCTTGTATAAGATGTATTAGACTCTCCTTAAAATTCTTTGTTTGACTGTAAGTTTTAAAAACCCCACTAGAGAGGATTTCTATTGAAGCAATCACCACATTGTTATTTTCTAGAGCAGAAATCAATAAACTTTTTCTATAAAGGACCAGGTAGCAAACGTTTTAGGTTTCTGTGGCAACTACTCAATTCTGACTTTGTGGCATATAAGCAGCCAAGGTCAATATGTAAATGAATAAGCAATAAAACTTTATTTATAAAAACAAGCAGCAGGCAGGAATTGGCTTTTGGGCTTTAGTATGCTGACCTTTGTTCTAGAAGCTGATTAATGTTAGTTTCTCACCACCTGCCAAATATAATAAATTCTCATTTAATACTTGTGAATGGACACATTAGGGTTAAGGAAAATTTGAGATGATAGCTTATTGTTCATTCAATGAATATTTAGTGAACACATTATCTTACAAGTATTTTTCTAGGTGGTGAGAAAAAATGGTTAAAAGACAACAGTGTGCCTATATTGGTGGAATTCATAATATGAACTCTCTGTGTAGAAGATCAATAAGTAAACACAAGCAAGATAATTACAAAGCAGAATAATTGACATGGAGGAGATAAACAGAATAATGTGTTAGAGAATAATTGGGTGAGTCAGGGCGTTTTGCAGATGGAGTATTTTATATATTGTAGTTAGGGAAATTCTCTATAAAAGTTCACTTGTGAGCTGAGACAAGTCATGGAATGAGTGTTTTTCTGCCAACAGACTCTCTGGCTTGGTGTGCTTAAGTTACAGATAGAAAGTTTATATTAGTGGATATCAGGGGAAATGGTGGTACAAAATGCATAGGAAAAGACAGATTTTGAAGCATCTTGTTGGCACTTTTTGTTTTATTCTAAAGATATAAAAAAATAAAATGAAAGGGATGTAAGTTGTGTAATGGAATGTTCTGAAGATGGTTATTAAAATGCTCACTGTGGTTGCTGCATGACTAATGTGTTGGGGAGGTCATGATTGGGTAACGATGACCAACAGTAGAATTTGCAGAATCTTAGGTGAGAGATGGGGATGGCTTAGACTAGAGTGGTAGCAATGATATAGAAAGAGTGGAAAAATTTGAGACTTATTTTGTAGAATAATTTCACTCTAAAAGAATTCATAGGGATTATTTTGTCTTGAGTAATTCAGTGAATGGTAATGTTGTTTACTGAAATGAGACAAATATCTTGGGGAGAGATTGGAGATGCAATAGTTCATTTGGCAAACAGTAAGTTTGTGATGTTTATTGAATATCCAAGAAGACATCAATTAAGCAGGTGGGGAATTAAGTCTGAAACTCAAGGAAGAGGTCAGAGGTGAAAATATAGATTGAGGAGAAAGAAAACTCTTTACATAGTATTTAAAGCCATGAGAAAAGATGTAATACAGAAGACTAGAGGAGATCCATGTCAGATTCCTGAGGACAGTGCAACAATTTAGATATATTTGGGGGGTTCTGATTTAAAATGATGATGCAAGAAAATCTTGGGCTCACCTCCTTCCAAAGACACATCAAATGCAGCTACATATGGAACAACCTCCTTTGAAAAAAATCTTAAAAACAGTCTAAGCAATGTCTATGCATCAGGTGAAAAAGTGAAGCTGTATATTGTAGCAGATAGGATGGGCTGGGACATAATCTCACCAAAAACCCCAATTCCACCACAGCAACTCACAATCATGAGAGAATTCAAAACCCAGAGCTTCTCCCTGAGAAGTGAAAGGTTTGAACCCCAACCTTTAAGATCTGTATCTAAGAGACCAGCTCTCCAACAACTAGCTTTGAAAACTATTGGGGCTGATGTCCATGAGACCCAAAGGCTGCAAAAACTGAGAGATGGCTATGGAAGGGCTCATATGAGGACTTAACCTCTCAGGACGTGGTGCAGAGGCAGCTAGTGCAGAGCAGCCCAGTTTTGAAGTGAATGAACCTCATTTGCTTATTTCAAAGTGTCAGCCTGAAAAGTAGGCATTGAATTTAACGTGCCTAAGAGCCTGCTTGTTGGCAGCCACCACCTTTGTGCTCTACCTCTGCCTTGCTCTAGCTGGGAGCACCATCTCTTTCCTCTTTTATTTTTCCAGATGGGTGCCGTCTTTGGGTTCTCTCTCTGCTGAGCTCTAAAGTTCCAGGACCTAGGAGAAAGGAGCTTTCACATGCATTTGGTACCCTGGTTTTTGTGGTTGCCACCCAGATAACACCCCTTGATTCCCTGGCTCTGGAGGACAGGGGGTGCTTGCAATCCTGGGTCCCAGGGACTATAAAAATTATGGAGAGAGAGAAAAAAAGAGAGAGGGGCAGTTCTTGTGTTACAGAGGACTGAAACACAATTAGTCTTTCTTGAAAGAGCTCTACTTACTTGACCAGGAGCTTCAGCCTGAGGATAGACTACTGGTTTGGCACACATCTAAGACCTACCTAAGCGAAAAGCTGGTGGGCACCATCTTTGTACTCTCCCTCTGACTCACTCTGGCTCACTGGCATCTGTAGAAAGAAGTTTACATTTCTGTCTGGCCCCCCAATGCTTGCATCTGTCACCAGAGAACACCTCTATATTGCCTGGCTATGGTGTCTTGCAGGGCTTATGCTCATGGGTCTCATAAGACTATAACCAACAGAGAAAGAGTTCTTAAATGGCTACAATGCACAAGGCACAAGAGGCTACAGACCCAGGAGCTCAGTCTTTCTATCAAAGTGGCCTATTAACTTATTATCATAGCTGCAGCCTGAAGAGATGGCCTTCTAATTAACAGCTGACTATAGAAACCCTTTCCAGAGACCCAGGAAGGTAGACACTACCTTCCTACTTGCCCATGGCTGCGTTCCAGAGCCCTAGTATCTCCTGAAGGGTAACTTTTACACATATTCTTATGTCTGATATTCTGGTGGTTTTTGTGGCTGCCACCTACAGGACACTTCCAGATTCCCTGGCCCTGGTGGCTGGTGGGGCTTACACTCACAGTCCTGCAGGACTGTATAGATTTGCCTATTTATAAAAGCTGCTACCCGAGCCTGTGGCTACCAATCAGTTTGAATCTAGGTACTGAGATCTTCCTCCTTGAAGCACTGACAGATTTTAACATACTTCAACTATTGAGTTATTAAAGATGTAACAGGCTGTTTGGATAAGCACAAAGGTTTGAGGCAAGAAGATCTGAGGCAGGGTTGAATGATAAGTTTCACCTTCTGCGTGAGGCCATTTTTCAAGACTGGGAAAGGTGGTCATTTTATCTACTGTATAGAAACAGAGTCAAGCAAAACGAGGAAACAATGTAATGTTCCAAATGAAAGAATATTATAAAACCTCAGGAAAAAAAAAACTAATGAAACAGAGCTAAGTAATTTAAGAAATATTTTCAGACAATATATTAGCCAAACAGATGGAGAAGGAGCTGCTAAAAAGAGAGAAGGAAAACCAAGAGAGAGTATTTTCATAAGAGACAAAAAAGGAAGTGTGTCATGAAAAGGGTATCAGCCCTGATGGCAACAGCTGCTGAGAGGCCATGTCCAACACTTATAATGAAATATTTACTTTAATTGCTAACCGTAAGGGCTAATGATAACCATTAGAACAATGATATAGTGAAGAAAAAAGAGAGACTAGAAAATATGAAAAAGAGAATAGAAGGTAAAGAAATTAATTCAGAAATTTCCTATGAATAGGGAACAGGCATTTGGGAGGAGAATGCCAGAGATTTGTTTTATGATGGAAATGCTGGAGATGTGCATATGATGACAAGAATGATCCAACAGAGAAAGGGAACTTAATGATGCAGATTAGCAGATCCCAGAACAGATACTAGATATAGAAATAATGGCATGGCATTAATATAAATAAAGCAACATTTATAATATTTTATTCAAGTTAAAAAATATTTTGAAGTTTAACTATATTTCAAAATTTAGAAATAGTAAAAGAAAGGGGAATCAAAAGAAAAAAAATTGATTTGTACAATATTTATAAATAAATGCTAATCTGATTCAAACCATGGACTAATGTTGGGTCCACAGAACTATTCTCTTTTTTACCAAAGAGAATAAAAACCACACATGCTTGAATGAGAAAATTAGAGTTATTTGTTACTAGCATAATGCATACAGCAACATTATAAATACCTGACGAGTTGTGTTTTTAAAGAACTGTAATACCAGTTTGTTTTTAAGTAAGCTAGACATTTTTTTCCTCTCCAAACACAAATTGTGTTTATATTTTTAATCTATTCTTTATGTCATGGCAATGATAAACACAAGTCACATTTATATTTGAATTAATACAAATTTTAGGAAAATTTCAGAGCCATTTAAATGCTTCATAAGGAAGACATTATGCCAATAAAAACTACAATTATGATGATGATCAATATTTATTTTGCCTCTGCCAGTTGCCTGAGCATATTCTGTGGCATTCTGAATGAGGGGGCTTATTCATAAGAATTGCTGTCTGCAGCAGGCCATTGAATGAATCACAATCATAATATCATGACATTAATGTAGGCTGAGTGATGATTAGTTTCCACCTCAGTGATAATACAGTTGCAGATGGCCCAGTTTCAACAAGCAGAGCAAATTCATTATTTTTATTTACAGGTAAAAAATTTATTGTCACCTTTCTTTGTGAAAGCGTTGTTTTCCAGGTGAACTAGCTAAGAAGACAATTGAGAAATTGACAGGTAATGTCTTTGTTATTGTGACAATTGCTGTTGTTTAATTCCTAATTAACTAGACAATATACTGATTTATTGCCTTTTATTTGTTTTAAAATCTATTTTGACTTGTTATAAATCAGACCAGATATATTTTTTGAGATTGCTGACAATAGACCTAAGAATCTGAGGGTGAAGATCAAGGGTTCAAGATAGCACCACCTTGTAGCCCTGGAGATGATGTAGACGGGTCTAAAGGAGAAATCAGATAAGGATTCACATTGAGCCAAAACAGATGGAATTAGGCTTTCAGAGTCTCAGGCCAAATCAACCACAGAGCATATTTATTTGTTAAAGTTATGGAGCTAGTAAGGCTCATAGGAAAACCACCAGGAACACTGTCTCTCTCAAGCTCTCCCCTTGCACTTTACTTATTTTTGAAAATCCATCTGTTATTGATAACTAATTGTATGCCAAGCATACAGACATAATGCAGAGAGAAAAACATGAGATTTAGTACTAGGACACTTTGATTTAAAGATCAGCAGCAGCTTTATTAGATATATGACATTATATGTTAGATGTGGTCACCTAATTTCATCATGATTAAAAACTTCAGTTTCTCTATAGTCGAGATGGGGGTCATCATAATGCGTACTCTATAACAGTTCAGGTTGGAGATCCATGTGTCCTGATTTCAAATTGCAGCCCTGTAACAGGCACTGCTTTACCTTAGGAGAGTTGCTTGATATCTCTAAACCTCAGCCTGGTCAATATTAAAAGATTAATATCACCTTGCTCATAGAGTTGATGTTGTGGCAAAGGAATAAGCAAGGTAATGGATATAAATTGCTGAGCTTTAAATCTTCCAGTGAATTAAATACTCAATAAATGTTTACTATTCATTTCTCCCCCAATTTTATAGATTTCTACCACTTTAGGAGCTACCAACATAGCCATTTTTTTCTCGCAAGCTTGTGAAGTAGACTAAATGAGATACTGTAAATTATTTTAATAGATTAAAATATTAGGGAAGATAGAATAGATCCCAAATATACAGAATGGTCTGATACAATTAGTGTATATGTCTTTTAAAAGTAAATGATTTTTTAGAGGCATTAATTATATTATTTTTTTTATTTCTTATTTTTCTATGAATAATACATATTCTTCATAGAAAAACATTGTCTTATTCTATTTTGGCTATTTGGAATTATTTCTGTTATTTTCTGAGCATAGCATTTTTAATTTTGTGTATCCTGACAATTTATTATTAATCCCTCATTGTTGTTTTATTCCAACATTTGCTATTATAACAAATATTACTGAGCACAAATTTCATTTATATATGTGAGTACCTGTTGAGGATTAATTCTTATAGTAAATATTAGATCAATATATAAACATTTTGAATATTAGCCTCTTGCCTTTCAGAAAACTGCCAAAATGTTCTCCTGCTAACATCAATCATTGTATCTTTCAAGTTCAGACACAGTCTTCCATAGTCATCTGTAATCTACAGGTATAGACTGAAGGAGAGAAATGGTGGAATTGATGCATATTAATGACATCACCTTTCCCCAGGAAACCTACCTTGGACAGTGAGTCACTTGCCCCTCCTCAATGTTGCCGTAGCTCCCTGTTATACCCCTACCATTTATACTGTTTACAATTGTTTTTGGTGTTAGCAGACATTTGGAACAGTCTTAAATGTCCACTGAGACTTTTGGTCCATGCCATAACATCCTTGGTATTTAGTCCTGTCCAAAATGTCCACGCTTAGAAATGGTTTCAAATAGCTCATAACATGTGTTTATACTTTTGGTTTACAAGATTACTACATAAAAAATACTATCATGTTTTATAAGCCCAATAATTGTGTCGTCTATATTGATAATAATAATTGTTGTATCTATATTGATAATAATAATTGCCTCTTGCCTTGGTAGCCTAGCTGGTAGTAGCACATAGTGTTAGGTAAATGGGTTGTAATTAGAATCCTGTAGAAAAGCAGGATTTATATTAACTATGAACCTAATATCTCCCTGGACATTTCAGACAAAACCACATGACCTAAAAGGGTTTGAGTGTTGAATTTTTCTGTCAGTGGATAAAGCAAATGCTATATCTATGTTGTTCCCTGTTATATCTCCAGGGTCTATCATAAACACAGTCTCTAAAATGACTGTTGAATGAGGAGAGAATAAATTAATATTTAAATAGATGAATATTTGAGTCTATATTGAAACCCCTTTCATGACTGGACATGTGGAATTGTAGATGTTAATAACTTGAAAATCATACAGCTGGTTAATTGGTGATAATCATATAACAAAAATGAGTATATTATTGCTTTTCTTTGGTAAAATTAAATAATTTGATTTATAATATCAATTCAATTTTGAGAAAAAAGTCAATTTCTGTGAAAAACACCTCAAATCCTAGTCGTATCTGATACTATATAAACACTTTAAAAAAAAAGATGGAAAACTGATACAAATTTTTACAAAAAAAAACTAATCAAAATAAAGTAAAATATTTGCCAAAACACTGAGTGGAATTGGCATATAGTTGGTGTTATTGCAGAAGATTGGACATTGATTACATTTCACAATAGAGAAGAACAACGAGAAAATTACTAAACTCAGGATTGATTTGTCCATGTATTTTAACTTAAGATTCTTTGCAGTGTTGGGCCAGATAATGCTAAACACTTTTGGCTGAATGCCTCTTATTAGAAATCTAAATAGAATTATGAAATTAGTATTCATATTTGCAAGGTCATTAACAGAGGAAGAATGACAGCCTTCATTTCTTAATATTCTATTTGTCAACAAGAAGTGTGGATAGTATTATAATGATTAAAGCTGCCAAATGTTTATTGTAAAACTTATGATGTAAGGCTCTTTGTGTAGACAGACAATACAATTCTTATTAAGATAATATGGATAATTTAGGAAAAGGTGGAATATGTGTATTTAGAAAAAGAAAATGAGAACTGAAATTTTATAGTTAACTATAATGGTGAATTTCTTTTCTTTTTCTTTTTTAGCTTTTTATATTTCAGGAATGAATACTGTAGGAAAAAACAAAACCCAAGGATTTGATAGCTGTTCAAGTCAAACATGAACAATAGTAGGATGAAGAGTAGAGACAGCTACAAAGAAAGAGATTCTGAACATGGGAAAAAAGAAAGTTTAGAAATGGAATTTAAGATTTGACTTAGAGTTGAAGAGGAGACTTGATCTATTCTTTAGATACTCTAATATTGAATCATCTCCTTTAAGAGGGTCTATGCCATTGCACAAGTAACACAAAGTTATAAAAATTTAGGATGTTCAGGTGATAATAATTTAAAAAGCTTTTATCACCTGTTTCGCATTTTGAGATACAGACTTCTAATTTTTACATAAATGTATTTGAATAATTTTGCCTAGTTACACTGTTATTATAGTAATGATAGAGGTACATGAGAGAAAGCAAAAATGCACAAGGCTGCTCGAGCCCTAGGCTTAGACATAGCACACTGTCAAGACTGCCTCACTCTATTTGGGAGACCAAGTCTATGCTGAAACTCAAACACAGGAGGCAGAGAAGTATATCCTACTCACAGAGGGATGACAGACACCAAAACATTTCCTGGCAGAAGACATGTTTACTGGGAAGGAAGAACTGTAGCCAGTTATTCTATCTACCTCATTAATTGTAATGGTCATACTTAATTAACAGTGGATTTTTCTACACATTTCACAGAATTTCAGTGCCCTTACCACTATCTTTTTGAACTGATCCCAAACTTTAGCAGGAGATAAGAAACCTACAATTTATTAGGAGCTAGAAGTGGTAGAAAATATAAAGCACTTAGGAGTGGTAGTGCATGTAGTCAAATGAAATGTTGTCTTATTGAGAATGAATAAATCTTAGAAAAAACAATCCTATGTTGTCCAAATTAAACATCTTTGTGGGTAGATTTGATTTGATCTGTAATTTGAGACCCTTGTTCAAATACCTTTATTTTAATGTACCTTAACTTGACTACGGTGGTATTTCTTGGTAGAAATAATGGTAGAATTCACTTGTTTTTACCTAAAGTTCAGTGATTTTTCTTAAGCATTTTATTAAAATGTTGTAAGTTTTACTGTATATCTTGAGCAAACATAATGAAACTTAAGGTTCATTATCTCTCAGATTCACCAATATATTTTAACATATTCTTTGATGAGAATCCAGCACTCAATGTAATTTTAAAAATCACTAAAACGTTCAGTGTCCCCTTTTAGGTAGTTGTAAGGAAATATTAGTAAAACTTTCCTATTGGGATCACATTAAATTCAAGAAGTCAAGTGAAGCTGACTTTCAAAGTCAAAAAACACCATAAAGTTTGCATTTTTCTCACAATTTCCAAACCTTTTTGTATTGGGGGTTCTCCTTTTTTTCTTATTTGTTTTCTATCATTGTTTTTGGCCCACATTTGTGCATTTTCAGCTGAATCTCATCTCTGGGATACACTGTAGAACACTTAGGTTTTTTTCTATCAAGCCAACTGGATGAAATCTCAGCTTAATTCTTTCTTAGGACTTCCAAATCAGGAGGGGACTTAAAGCTTACTTTCAACTCTTTCATGCTTCTTCAGTAACAACCAGAAATAAAAAAATATAAGACAAAACTAATTCTCATCTGATATAAAACCAATAACTTTTCTTCAAAATTACCTCCTTATTTGATCAAATAAATCAGCAGTATTAGATGTGGATTGAGAGCTTAGTTTCCTGAGTCTGACTAATGGTTTTGCAGCCATGCCAGCAACTGTGTAGCACTGGGTGAATTATTTAACCTTTCTGTGACTCAGTTTGCTTACCTGTAGAATTGGGATAACAATGGTAAATATCAAATATAAATATTCTGAGAATCCAGTGACCTGTTTTTCATCTATCCATAAGCAAAGATGGTTAGTTTTTTTGTGGCTCCTAAAAGAAGAAGCAGGTTTGTGCCATGAAAAAAGTGGGTTCTACTATTGGCACATCAAAAAGGTAATGGGCTTTGCTATCACTCAATTATTGTTCATTTCAGTGTCATAATGATTCTCAAGTGTTTTGCTGCTGATATAGAAAGTGAAATAAATGAAACTATGTGAAAAATGAGGAACTATCTCAAGCCTTTATAGTTAGCATAGACCTTTCTTTCTAAGAGATACAACACTTGTATGAAACATCATTTAATCAGTTAATTTTCTTCAAGACGATAAAATAATAAATATTATGATATCAGAAATAAAGGATGGATGGCATTATCTATATATTTCTATTAGGCTGTCAAAAAACTTACTTCATTTAAAAATAAGAATCCAAATCCAAAATTAGTTCCCTGTATTATGAAGTATGTATTCTATAGCAAGGGAATAATTTTATGAAATTCAACAATATTCAAATGAATACAAATTTGGTAAAGTTATAAACAGCCAGCAGAGAAGATAGTTAAAATAAAATCCCACAATTATATTTAATACCAATGAAACCCAAACTGACAACTTACTAGCAAAATACCTTTACAAAAATGTCTTTTAAAGAAAGTATTTAACAAGAATAAAAAATGACCTAAGATAGAAGGAATAAAATACAAGAAAGAATGATGAGCAAACAAATTAGTAGAATGTTAAACAAAACTGCTCAGATAATTATGTCCAATGAACTCTCCCAAAATGAGAAAATTAAATAGCTGAAATCGGTCCATAAATTAATAAGTGATGATCTTAAGTGTTAAAAAATTCTTATATTTTTTTCATGGTGGGAATGGTGAAGTTCAATGTTTTTAGATTAGATTAATTATATACTCTGGTAAGTATTTATGGCTAAGAAAGTATAGTAAAATTTCAAGAATAAATAGTAAATGACCAGAATTATTTATCAGATATTATTGGAATATAAGGAGGAAAATGAATCAAACTAGGCAAAAGATCATTTTAAAAAATCTAAAGAGGAGAGAGAAAAAAAAGAAAAAAAATGCTTTACAAAAGGTAAACAGAAAGAAAGCCAGTTAAAATAAGTTAAATTATTATTAAAGATTATATGTATATCATAACAGAGGTTATATGTATTTTTTAAAAAGTCTGCCTATATGTTAGTTACAAGGAACACATTTAAAATATAAGGCCACACACAGTATAGTTGAAAAGTCTGAAAAAAGTGTGGAAAATGTTAGCCAAAAGAAAATTAGAACTGTACTTAAATCAGAAAAAAATAGACTTTAAGACAGAGTGGATTTTAGGGTAGAGAAAGTCACCATATGATAAAATATTCCCCACACCAGAAAAAATATATGCACCTAAAATAGCTTTTAAATATATAAAGCAAAAATTCATAGAATTACAGGGATAAGTTAAAAATACCACAATCACAGTTGGAGGTTTTAAAAATATTCTGTCAGTTATTCATAGGTCTTGCATCTGAAAACTTGATAAAGATATGAAAAATTCAACAATCCTATTAATAACCTTGATTTAACTTTATTTGTTTGTTTCTCAATCTTCTTTCCTAGCAGTAAAATATAACTTACATACCATAAAATTCAACTGCTTCATCAAAGAAGAAACGATATTAGGAGCTTTTAAGTATTTAAACATGTGGTACAGCTTGAAATGGCAAAGGCCAGAAATTATCTACCTGTCTATCAATACGGGATTGATTGCATAAACTGTGGAATATAAAACATTATATTTATGTATTATTAAATGTATTATTAGGAACATGTATTATTAAGAACAGCACTACATTCGGGTAATATTTTAATTATAAATCCTATGGCAGGTTTTTAGGTAGGTTTGAAGGTTTTATAGGTATATGTTTTATGCTTTATAGCTCACATATAATCTACATATATTTTTCTATATATATCATATAAGAAAAACTAAAATGACTTTAAACATCTCCTAAGAAAATAGTATAGATATCGATGGCCTGAAACAGCATAGAAGCCAGAGAAAATTACATGAGTCATTCTTTCTGTCAAACAACAGGAAGAAATCCTTAAGCATAACTCCAAATGCTTCTCCTCCACTGATTACCAACAAAAAAACAATGCTTCAATATCTCATCAGCTACTGAAGTTATTTATTTTTCAAGCATATATTGATTTCTAAACATTTCTATGGAGCTTTTTTATTGAGATATATTTGACATACAAAGTTACATTAGTTTTAGGTGTATGGCACAATGATTTGGTATTTGAATACACTGAGAAGTGATCATCATAATGTGTCTAGGCAATATATCAATCTATATTTTCAATGATAATTTCAGTGCTTGATATAGTGAAGTACAGTAGATTTTGGTTGATCAAATGCATAAAAATTTCTCCAGACACCATTTTAGAAATGTGATCCTGGAAAAGGGAGAATGTAGAAAAAGATTAAAAAAAAAAAAAAAGATAAACCCCCAAAAGTCCAAATCATAAAAGATTCACAAGTATTTTAACTTTTTAATGAGGTTATATAAATTTTAAGTCATATAAATTTTAAGCTCAATTACCCCTTGGCCCAATGGTTCATCTTAAATTGATAATATTGATGTGTATGATCACGTTATCATTTCAGATAAATTACATCAGAAAACTGAAAGAGTCAATATATTAATTTATTTGAGTAGATATGTACAAAACTAGGTAAGAAAAAAGGAGCAGGTCCATAAACTGCTTTAGACAATCAAAAAGTCTTAAAAATATGATAAAAGAAGAAAATAAACTAAGAAGAATTAAAAAGGGTTATACTGATACTCAGGGATTCATTGTCGAATTCTGAATCATCTTAATCCACCAACACAATCCTCTGGACAAAATGGAACTACAGACAGATTAATGGACTTCATCTACATGACTATTCTTCATAGTTAAAATGACTTTTATTTAACTGAAGAGAGATTATACTATACAAATTTTTTCTCTGCAAATTTTACACAGAGATTTTAAGACTAAGAATTAAAAAGTCTTGAAAATGGTAGTTTATTTAATAAGGAATTGTGATAAAAATGCTTTTTGATTATTCAAAGATGAAAGCTAAATAGCCCTATGTAGAACTGTAGAACTAACTGGGATACCTATTCTACTATATTAGCCATTAAGGTGACAATTACATAAAACACTGTTAGTCCTCATTGAATAAATCATAAGAACTCATTAGAATTGGGTTATTAGAACACTAAAATCCTGACAGTATGATCCACAGATACAAAAGCGCTTCAAGTCAGTTATTATTATTTTTTTGAGAGGATTTACATTTTATAACAGGCAAGAGCTTCCTCTGTTTATGTGGAGATTTTATTGGCATTTTTAAGCAATCCCAGTACCCTCGGCTTAAAACAGGATTTGCATAGACAGAGCTTGTGTCCCATTGCTTCCAGACTCACTCTGGGATTACTGTAGGACTGTATATAATTTCACAGTAATTATCAAAATTGAGCATAAATATTGAATGTTGCATTCTTCCAATCTATTGTCTCAAAGAAGGCAGAACTTCCTAAAAGAAAACAAAACTACATTTAACTGGTCAGCCACTGAATTTTTTAGTGGCCACTAAATTACTTTGTGTTCCAAACTCTATTGGATTGTGAGCCTAGTAAACTAGAAACTATTAGGAAAAGTGTACAGTTATTATTTTGGAGGTAAAATAATATGCTCTGAGTATGGTGAACATTCAATGGCTGACTTGCTTTTCTACCCATCAGCATGAAGTACCATCCAGCAAACCGAAAGGCTATTAGTTACTTAGTTATCACTTTTTCCCTTTTAAGAGCAGATTGTGATATTTAGCAAAGTTTAAGTATTAATTCAATTTAGTGGATCATAGATGCAACTATAGAACATCTGCCTAAGTACCAACATTGTTTAATGGTCATTAAACAAAATTAAAATACAGAATGAACATCTAGTGCAATGGTTTTGTAAATGTGGCAGCAGAGTTCACATCAACACCCAATAAATTCTTGATTGTGTTTTATTCAAATATGACAGACTTCCTTAAGCACCTGGCATTTTAGGGAATCAAGAAGACATAGATTAGCTTTTGAAAGCTGACAAAACCAAAAGATCTAAAGATTGGACAGTGGTAAAAACAAAACAAAACAAAACAAAACAGTATCAGTTGGTCTTTTAACATTAAAAGGTGTATTGATGAAAGTATAGAAGATAACTTCTATACAGCTATAAAAACAATTTTGAGACCACTTATTTGAAAATATTAAGACACCACAATATGTGTCATTATGTGTGTGTGTGTGTGTGTGTGTGTGTGTGTATCATTAGGATACTTGTAACCATGTTATATATCATTAGGAGAATTACAATCTTACAATCATTGGACATCATGAAAAATATTTATAAATGGATAATTATGGCTTTCTATGAAACATGTTAGTGCAACTAGAATGATAGTAAGTAAAATCAGAAGCAAGAGAGAAAACATTGTAGCCTGGAAATAGTGACTAAGAATTAATCCAAATTTGCCCATGTGGCAGGAAGTGGAAGCAATACATCTTGGTAAGTAAATCAATTGTCTTCTCTCCTGCGATGTGGCTATTTCTAGTATTTCATGCATCCCAGATGGCTATGATATCTCTAATATGAGTTTTTTCTCTCCTTTCTTCAGGCTTGTCATATATATATTTGCAGCTAAATTGATTTCTTTGACACAAACTTCTTCCTCAAATTTGCACACATAAAAAAGATAAAGGGAACTTATTATTAAGATAGCGACTATCTCACTGTCTATAATAGGTACTTATATGTGCATTATACCTACTGCTCTAAGATTCTGCATGTTTAAAAATCTAAGTTTTTTTCTCTACCTTGATAGACCAGATCCCCACCCACCCTTTCAACATTATCTAACCTAAGAATCCATTTAGAATTCAAATGAAGATTCTTTAAAAGCATAATACATTCAATGCCTGATTATATTTTCAAGATAGATAAATGAAAGAATAAATATGCTATTTTGTAGTCCCTTGATGAACAAAATCATGTTCAATATCCCTTTAAGAGCAGATTGTGGTATTTAGAAAGTTTAAGGTTATCAGTTCAATTCAGTGAATCATCTCTGTAACTGGAGAACATTCGTGTAAGTACTATACTGTTTAAAGGTCATAAAACAAGAGTTAAGAAACAATCTAGTTGATGGTTGAATTTTCCATATAGTGTTTGACACAGAACAGGCTCATAATAAATATCAATTGAAAAAAATTAATCGTGCATTTACTTCTGACAATGGGTAGTGATATTTAATATGTAAAATTAACTTGGATAATGTCTTAAAATACTAAGTAGATATTTTAATGTTCACTTAAATTATATATCTTTGCCCAAATCAGATAAATATAATGTAAATGGAATGTATGTGTGTGACCAAAGATAGAGATGGAAACGCAAAGTACACAGTAAAATATTAATGAAGCACTAAATATACATGAGGTTTTTAAGGCATTAATATGCATGAAATCTTAAATCAGAAATCATTTGTGATACCTATTCTGATCCTAAGTGTCCTCTTTTTGAGACACTCAATTAAAAAGCCATGACAGCTCAGCAGGTCACTGGCAAACTATAGATACATAAAAAGACTAGATCACATCTGTGTTGGTCCCTGGTGCCTTCCATCTGTTGGACTCCCTAGTGAAATCTCATCTCTGGTCCTCTTCCATCATTGTAAAGACTTATGCACAGAGAAAGAGATAGAATATGTAAACACTGAATAACCTAAAATTTAGGTAGTGTAGATTAACTTCCTCTATTTCTTCCCCTGTGGGTCAATAAACCACGTGAATCAACTCATTTCAATTTGGTCTGTGAACTTTCCTGTATATAATTTGAGGATAACTTGCTTGGTCTTATACTCAGACCAAGCATCCGAGTAATTTTCCAGATGACAGAGGCCATTTCTTCTGTCAAGATAGTATAAAAGAAAGCCATTCATGGAGTTTATGGGCTGAAGTATCAGATGTGTAGTTCTCACTTTTTCCTTGTTGGGGTAAACCTAAAAATTGAGGTGGATCAGTAATAATATAACTCACAAAGTCCATAAATTAAGACTTGTCAAAAGCCATTTCAAAAAAAAATTTTTTTCCGAATGGTTGGGAGGGATAGCCTCCCAGAGTACACATGAAGCCTAGGGGAAATTTGAGAAGAGTGGTAGACCAGAAGAAAGCTATGTTGTTAAACAAAGAGGCTACATTTTAGGGAACTTCATGACTAAAGGCTAATGGCAAAATAATGGTCTCTATACCGGAAAGTGCTCCAAATGCCGCATGGGACCAGTCACATTTCTACGGGTGACATCCAGGCACCTCTCAAGGCAAGATAGCAGAGAGAGATATTACAAAGACTAACCTGAATGCTCTTATCCAAATTTCATGAGATCACTCAGCTGGGGGCTCTGAAAGATAGAGCACTTATGAGAGACAAAGTCATTCAAGAGTCTATAAAATCCCCTGTAAATTAGTTACAATTGATTGGAAAAGTAAAAAAAAAAATGTATTGCTTGTTTTTGTCTTAGCTACCCTACAAATGAAAGCTGGTAATGAAAATGACACTGAAAACACTTAGAAGTCATGTTTTCTTTGTACTGTGTGCAAATGTTTAGCCCTTTTTATATAGTTTACAAATATAAAACTTTCTCTTCCTGAAATAAAGATTATTAAGTTACAAAGTTCTAACTGTTCATTTAAAGATAAGCAGTGAAGCAATACATATACCTCTATTTATATCCTAAAATCTTCATTTAAACACTTGAAATAGCTTGGAATTTACTACTTCACAAGTAAACCTGTTTGACTTTGGTTAGCTATATTTCCTAAATAGGACATTTTTATATTGATTCAAAATTTATATTTCTATAACTTCATTCCTTACTCCTTGTTATGCTGCACTCTGGTACAAAGTAGAATAAATTTACTTTTGTTTTCTTATCCATATTTATTCAGCAAACATTTATTGAGCATCTATTTTTAGCATTGCATATTAGGTGCAAAAAGTTGCTAAAACGACTTAAAAATCATCATAGGTACTCCTGATTCACATGTTGATTTCACAAAAGACCATTGTTCTAATTCTTATAATGAAAACAAGCCAGATAAGTTACATGATGTAGCTTTAAAACCCATTCAAGGAAAAAAAAATAATCAAACCCATACAAGAGAATACGACCTACACAAACCTAAAAGAACTAAACTCTAGAAAATGATACAGCCTTTGTAAAAGAGAAAAAAATTCTTGGCTGCTCTTTTTTAAAATTTATTAGAAAAATGTTTTTCTAGCTTTACTGAGATACAATTGCCATATAATATTGTGTAACTTTGAGGTGTACAGCATGGTGATTTGATACACTTATATATTGCATTATATATTGCATTATGATTACTATTGCAGAGCAAGCTAACACTTCTATCACATCACATAATTGCTTTTTTTTTTTGTTTTGGTGAGAACATTTGAGATCTATTCTCTCAGTAACTTCCAAGTACATAGTACAGTGTTGTTTTCTATAATTACAACATTGTGCATTAGATGCCAAGAACTTATTTGTCTTCTCACTGGAAGTTTGTACTCTTTGACCAACATCTTATTTTTGCTGTCCCTAGCCCCCAGTAACCATTCTACTCTCTGCCTCTAAAGATTTGGCTGTTTTAGAGTCTACATATTAGTGATATCATACAATATTTGTTTTTCTCTGTCCAGTTTAATTCACTCAGCATGTCATCAAGATCCATCCATGTTGTCACAAATGGCAAAATGTACTTCCTTCTCATGGCTGAATAATATTTGTGTGTGTGTGTGTGTGTGTGTGTGTGTGTGTGTCTGTGTGTGTGTGAGACAGCCTTTTTACCCATTTATTCATTCGTGGATATTTAAGTTATTTCCACATCTTAGATATTATGAATAATGCTACAATAAACATGGTAATGCAGATATCACTCTGAAACTCTGTTTTTATTCCCTTTAGATATATTTCAGAAGTAGGATTATTGGATCATATGATAGTTCTATTTTTAATTTTTTGAGGAACCTCCATACTATACGAATGTACATTCCAACAAATGTACAAAAGATTCCTTTTTCTCTACATCCTTGTCAGTACTTAGCTTTTTGATAATAACCATTCTAATGGTATGAGGTGATATCCCTAATGATGAGTGATGTTGTGTGCCTTTTCATGTATCAGTTGACCATTTGTATGTCTTCTTTGGTAGAATGTCTATTCAGTTTCTCTACCCATTTTTTCAATCATTTTGTCTTTTTGTTGTTGATATGTATAAATTCCTTAAATATTTTGAATATTATTCCTGTATTAGATATTTTATTCAGTTTTCTGTTTTTTCATTTGTTATTTCTTTTACTGTTTAGGGTCATTTTAGTTTAATGTAGTTCCAACTATTTGTTTGCATTTTTGTTGTTTTTGCCTTTGGTGTCATATCTAAAAAATTATTGCCAAGACCTACAATGATATTCATGATGAATATAGGTTCAAAATTTCTCAAAAAGATAATAGCAAACTCAATTTAATAAGATATTAAAAGATCTTATATGGTGATCAAGTGGAACTTATCCTTGAGATGCCAGGATGATTCAACATGTGTTAAATCAATAAACGTAATACACTACTTTAACAGAATTAAAGATGAAAATCATATGGTCAATCTCAATAAATATGGAAAAGTGTTAGACAAAATATAACATCCTTTTATGATAAAAACTCAACAAATCTGGTATTGAAGGAACATAACAATACAACAAAGATCATATATGACAATCCCACAGTTAAATCATACTCAGTGGTAAAAGTTGGAAGACTTTTCTCTAAGATCAGGAACAAAACAAGGGTGTCTACTCTTACCACTCTTACTTAGTATCTTACTGGAATTCATATTAATAGAGCAAACAAGTAACATAAAGAAATAAAAGGCATCCAAATTGGAAAGGAAGAAGTAAAATAATCTTTATATGCAGATGTTATGATCTTATATTTACAAAATCCTAAAGATTCAATCCCAAAACTGTTACAACTAATCAACTAATTCAGTAAAATTGTAGTGTATAAAAGACAACATTATAGAAATCACAAGTGTTTCTATATACTAACAACAAAACATCTAAAAAAAAAAAATAAACAGGCCCATTCACATTAGCGTCAAAAACAATCACCAAGTAGGTGAAAGATCTGTACACTAAAAACTACAAATCATTGATGAAAGAAGTTGAAGACACAAATGAAAACATATCTCATGTTCACAGATCAACAGAATGAATATTGTTAAATTGTCCATACTATCCTGAGTTATCTATAGATCAATGCCATTGATATCAAATTACAATGACATTTTTTAAAATAAATAGAAAACATAATCCTAAAATTTGTATGAAACTATAAAAAAACCACGAATAGCAAAAACAATCCTAAGAAAGAAGAATGAAGCTAGAGATATCATACATTCTAATTTCAAAATATACTACAAGACTATATTAATCAAAACCATATGATACTGGCATAAAAAATAGACACATAGACCAATGGAATAGACTTGAGAGCCCAGAAATAAACTCCCATGTATATAGTCAAATAGTAGTTGACAAAAGAACCAAGAATATTCAGTGGGAGAAAGGAAAGCTTCTTCAATAATTGTTGCTGAGGAAACAAGATAACCATATGCAAAAGTGTAAATTTGAGCCCTTATACCACTTTAAAAAAATTAACTCAAAATGGAGTAAAAACTTAAGTATAAGACCTAAAATCATAAAACTTCTAGAAGAAATCATAGAAAAAAAGTTTGGCCTCTCTTATTACAAACTGAAACACTGCAGAGATTTTAAAAAAAGTCATTGATAAATTTAAAAGGGTAACACTTATCAGTCTTTCAGTAGCATGCGTGTGGGCTGACATGGTAGATTCATAACCAGATGAGTTCCAGACACAGTGCAGAGATCAGTACACCATAAACAAGAGTAGGTAAAGAGAGCTGAGATAAAGCCTCTGAAGTATTTTGGGACTTCAGTTAAGGAGGGTGCTGAGAAATACTTCCTTCCTGGCAATATTAGCCTCACAGAGTATAGGGCAGCCACAGCTGACCTCAAAGACAGAGGATGTCTCAGCAGATCCAAAAGAGATTATGCTCAACACAGTAGATGTAAATAGAGAACCAAGAAAACTCCTCAGTTACCAGCAGGTTTCAAAGCCAGAAGGAATCCCTCACAGTTTGGAATGAAAATAGCTCATCTGTGGAACCCAAACATGTCTCTATAACTTCAATGAGGCTTAAACCCTACCCTAACAAAAGTTGAATTCTGTATTGAACCAAATTAGAATGGCATTTTAACAACCAAGAGTATTGACCCTATTTTAATAAATGGATGGTGATGGGGT
Organism: Cynopterus sphinx; assembly: GCA_030015415.1. Classification (NCBI taxonomy): domain Eukaryota; kingdom Metazoa; phylum Chordata; class Mammalia; order Chiroptera; family Pteropodidae; genus Cynopterus; species Cynopterus sphinx. The sequence continues at coordinate 63,994,452 of CM057387.1, read as the reverse complement.
ATGTTCTTTCTGAAGACAGATATTACTTACTTTTGACCCTACTGTATTTTTATAAAAATTCTCAACAAACAATTAAAAATCAAGTGGCATACAAGAAAGCATAAAAAGGTGTCCAACAGACAAGAAAGGAAATAGTCAATGGAAAAAGAATGAGATGGCACAGATTTTAGAATGATCAAAACTTTAATTATAATAAAATGTTAAAGTGACAAAATGAACGTGTATAAAAATATGATAATTTTAACAGAGACAATGAAACTATGAAAAAAATCAAAAGAAATAAAAAATACAGTATAAGAAATAAAAAATTTAGTTCATGAACTTAAGAGCAGATTGCACCAGTTAAAGGATAGGGAAATTTGAAAAAAAGGTCAACAGGAAATGCCAACTTGAAACAACAAAAAAAGAAAAGATTAAAAAAAAAGGAGAATGAAGTGTTGAATTTCTGTGAAAAATATCAAATAATCTGCACTATGTATAATTGGTGTACCAAAAAGAAATGGTAAAAAAAAATTGGGATGGAAATATTTTAGGAGATAATGGCTGAGAATTAATCCAAAATATTAATCCATATGACAAATTCAATAAGCATCATAAGAGATAATGGAATCAGATCAAGTTGCTAAAATATAAATATAAAAAACAAATATTAAAAGTAGCCAGAGGAAAAGGTCATATTACACACAGAGGACCAACAATATGAAATGCTGATAATTCTTCAGAAAAAGAAAAAAGTTGGAAAGACAATCAATTAACATCTTTAAATTACCGAAAGTAAAAACAAAAACAAGCAAAGAAAAACCAGAGATGTATATACATCAAAAATATTCTTCATAAATGACAGTGGAACAAATACTTTCTTGGCCAGACAAAAGCTAACAGGATGGTGTCAGCAGACCTACATGTCAATTTATGCCAAAAGAAGTTTTTTGGGTTGAAGGTAAATAAACACAGATGGGACCCTAGATCTTCAGGAATAAATGCAGAGCATCAGAAAAGATAAATATATGAGAAAAAAAAGAAACAATTTGATGTTACTACATATGTTAAATGCTACTGTTTATGTATGAGTAGATGTGATTTTTTAAAGACTATTGACTAAGGCAAAAATCAGAATTATATACTGTATGTGATTTGTAGCATATGCACATGTATTTTTCATGTTTTTGACATTCTCTAATGATTTAAGACCTTATGTGTGTACTCATCTAGCAAATTTTTATACTCATTGAACAAACATTTTATGCTTGGTTCAGCTAGGCAGTGAGTAATGTACAACTTCTAGAAATGTTCATGTATCAGAAATGGACATATTTCCCCTATATGACATGAAGTTTCCTCCAGTAAAGTGATCCTCCACCAGAAAACCACAGAAAAATTCCCTTTGCATTAAATTAGACGCTTCCCAGCAACAATGAACATAGCCTTTCTCTGTTAAGTTTTTGTTTGTATTTCCTTATCCCTGCTTGAAGTTTCAATTATTTGACATATACTAGAACTTTTGTAGATCTGGGAGCAAATAAAAATTTACCCAATGACCTCTTTTATTACTTGGGAGATTGTGACATTCTTCAAAAAGGCTGATGCCATGTGCTCCTCTTTACATATATAATCCATAAATAGACTCTTTGGTTTTCATTTGAAAATCACTGTAAAATTCTGGTCTAGGATTTTATGTCTAGAAGAGAAAGTAGCCATTGAGACACATTTTTTTTTCTGTAGTTCATTAAAAATAGCATTCTTCTTTCTGGCTAATGTTAGCAAGTGTAAAGCCGTGAATTTAAACATAATTACTCTATATAAGAAAAAAAATAGATATTATCCTAAAACAAAAGTCAGCCCCCAAATTATTTTATAATCTCAGATTAACTATCCATGTAAATACTATCAAACAAACAAAAATTAAGTAATAGATGTTTTGAAAGTATGTTGTAGGTAAGACTAAAATGCTTCCTAAATCTTGGAAAGAACCATGGATGCCTCTGTGAATGGTTCATGTCAATATAAAACATAGTTAATATAAAGAAAATTATATATAATAAAGACTTTTTATGATAGAAAATGATAGTGTCTGATATGTAGAATAGAAAGAGAGGATTTTGTACACAAAATTTTTAGTATCTTTTCAAAACAGTTCGCAGATGCTGTTCAAAGATTTTGACCCCAATAATGAGTATTGCTTATTTAGATTAAAACATAAACACAACAATTTGTCAAAATAATGCTAGTTTCATCTAGATAGTACTTAACAATACTCAAATTTTATGCCCACTATAAGCTCTTCAAATAACCAGAATTGATTATTCTGTCAAATTAAGCTCCCGAGATAAAATATTATTTTAAAAATCTGGTTTATGCAATCCAGTCTGGAATAAAATCTGATTGACTGACATAATTCATTTTAAAAATTCTTATGATAAATTGGCAAAATGGAGTTCTGAAATCTATGAAGTTAAAAACCAAGACCTACAGTTGCTCTGACCCTGCCAAGTAGCCTGTAATGTGAACTTAAAACTAATTCCTGTGTGTGTGTGTGTGTGTGTGTGTGTGTGTGTGTGTGTGTGTGTGTACCATCCTCTCTCTCTCTTTTACTCTCAACTCTGCCAAATACCCTACTGGTAGTTACAGTAGTAATTATCAAGTTATAATGAATCATAACTGAGCATATGACCTTGAATAGGCAGACTGTCTCATTTTGTGTAACAACAATCTCTACTTTTAGAACAATGTACTTATAAGGGTATAGTATATCTAATATCTTGCTTTGGATTTAGTTATTTAATTAATAAGCAAAACTGTCAAATGTTGCAGTGAATTTGAAAGAGAATTCAGTAGACCATACTTACACAGATGAATCAAGAATGCTGAAATGAATTTACAAATAGAAATAATTTTTTTTCAAATGAGGAGGGAAATCAATTGTAACTTCACTGGACAGGATTCATTTACAAATGAAAAATAATTATTTGCATTGTAATTGGTTGTCTATAATTTAGTTTAAAAATAGCTATAAAACAATGAAAGGTACAAACCCCACAATACATAGTTTTTTGTTGAAGAAACCCAGTAATTATTTTGATCCATTTCAGAGTTTTTCATATTTTTTCCTGATACCTTCAATGAACACTCATTTTCTTAACTCCTCCATCTTGATTATATGTGATACCAAATGACATCACTGGAGACAGACACAGAGAAAACATAAAAAGGGGGAAGGTTTAGTCTCATGAGACCATTGATGTTGGTGGAAAGATTGAAGGGAGTGGATGAGGGAAGCCTTTTTAAGTTCCAATCAATATATCTATCTTTTAAATCCATGTATCTATTTATCTTTCCCTCTATACCAGAAGCTCAGTATAACTCTCAAAAAAAACGAACATTAGTGTAATAGAGAAAATTCTTATAGACTGAAAAGGATACAGCTGCTTTTCCAAAAGTGACTGCAGCTCATAAAACAGCATCCAGGAAAAAGAGAGAGAGAGAGAGAGAGAGAGAGAGAGAGAGAGAGAGAGAGAGGAAGAAAGAAAGAAAGAGAAAGAAAGGAAGGAAGGAAGGAAGGAAGGAAGGAAGGAAGGAAGGAAGGAAGGAAGGAAGGAAGGAAGGAAGGAAGGAAGGAATGAAGGAAGAAAGGAAGGAAGGAAGAAAGAGAAAGAAAGAAAGAAAGAAAGAGAGAGAGAGAGAGAGAGAGAGAGAGAGAGAGAGAGAGAGAGAAAGAAAGAATTAGGTAATTTAAAAATATAGAAAATAGTTTTGAAGTATAAAAATAGTAGGGCATCTCACCAACCACAGAACTGCCAGTATGCTACCACTGAAGTTTTCTGGCCTGCCAAGGAAATAGAGATTCTTTTAGGCAGCATAATTTTTTATATCAAGACAAAACAATGACACTGGGGGAAAAAAGAAGCTTGATATAATTCTCAATCCTCTTTTTTACTCACTATATTCCTAGGCTAAGCAATTCTTAGGTATTTTCCTTCCTTCCTTCCTTCCTTCCTTCCTTCCTTCCTTCCTTCCTTCCTTCCTTTCTTTTGTAGTCTCTAATTAATCATTGTAAGAAAAATAAAAGACAGAGTGTGTATGAGTTTTAATAAATATTTTAGGTGTCAGTGTCAGACCACATATATCTGAAAGTGAAGAAATTGCCTAAAATGAAGCTTTTAATCTCTAAAATTTTGAAATTTTCACATTCTATCTCATTAGGTAGGTGAGGTCAGACAGTGAAATGTACACTACTCTAAATATCAGAAGACTGTTTTGTAATTCAGGCTATGCCACTAAACACTTGGCGTGGCTGACCCTTAGTTTCTAATTCTATAAAATAAGCCAATCATATTTTATTATTTATGAAGCCTCTTTCATCTTCAAAATCTAGTTATAGAAGTAAATCCTATTTAATATAGTCCTGGGAATGTCACTAAAGTTTTTAAGAGAATATGAAAAGGATAAGTCTAAGAAAAAAATATATAAAACAATATAAAGAAATAGCTTATGTGAGAATTCTAGAATTAAAAAGAATTTGCTTTTTCTAAATGCATCAAAATTCATGAAATATTGTATTTGTGTGTGTGTGTGTGTGTGTGTGTGTGTGTGTGTGTGTGTGTGTTGGATTTTACTTAATCAATTTAGCCTCTTTGTATAATATAATTTTAATGATTTGTATAACAAACTTAAAATTATGTCATTAGCATTGAGATGGCCGAAGTCTCCAGTGTCTTAATTAGTTAGAGCATATTTAAAACATAAAGTTCTAAACTCTGCCATCAGTACAATAAAAGTAATATCAAATGACTCAATATCGAATGAGTTTGAAGCCTATACAATTAACATAGTTTGCATAAAGTCTGAACATATGAATTATTCTTACATAGATACTATACTCAGCAGTAAACAACAGACATTATAAAAATATATTTTCTATAATTTCTACCACCTTGTATTACTTAGCAGAAGGACTAAATTTGACCAAATTATCCAGAAATATATGGGCCTTTAATATTGGTTCTCAAAGCAAAAACTTTCCAGATGTCCTTTGTTAACCACAAAACGAGTATTTCAAATTAAAAGGGTACACATATTTTCTGGTATCCTCTGCTATCACTAAAATACTTTTACACTAGTATTTTAAACATTTTTATTTTGAATTGTTTATAGACTCCTAAGAAGTTGCAAAAATTTTGCAGAGCATTCCCTTGTGCTCATCACCCAGCTTCCCCCAAAGGTGACATGCATAACTAAAGTGCATTATCAACTCAGAAAATTGATTAGCACAGCACAATTAACTAGTCTCCAGCTGTTCTCAGATTTCACCAATTTTTGCGTGCGTTCAAATTTTGTATCTCTTTTTTGCATTATTTTTTTCAGAGATGATGCACCAACCTTCCCTCTTATTCTGTACTAATTTGACAACCTAATGGTTAAAATTATATTTTCATTTCCATATCATGAATAATCCTTATACATTGTGGATTTAAAATAAACATCTAGGCATAGAATCAGCTATTTGAGAAGCAATGACTAATAGTTAGCTTACCAAAGTAGATTCCTAAGATGTTATAACTATCTGTGTTATATTTGGCAAGGGACTCTAGCACTAAATTAAAACCCATTTCATGTTAGAGACCATTAAGGTAGTCACTGATTTAGGAAATGTTTATCGAACATCTTATTCTGAGCGAACAATGCACTGGACAATAAGAGAAAGAAAAATATACATAGAAGTAGTTGCCCAGTCAACAAGAGATTTGTATAATATGACAGGGAACTGTGATTGTGGAAAAAAATTAAATAAAGAGCAGAGACGGGAAATAGTCTGGATGAGGAAAGGGTATGAGGGAATGTCTTTACATTTGCAGGAGTTTGAAATTATAAGTCTAGTTTAACATCTCAACTCAACTACCCTCTGGCCCTTCACTCTTGACTTGCAATCCTACCTACATTAATTTTATTACAGTAATTTGGAAACCTACTCTAAAACATTTATTTTTATAGGTTAGTTTCCCCTTCAAGAATACTAAACATCAGAGCAAGGATAAATGTTGCACTGAAAAATTTTTGTTGTTTTATTCTTTCGTTCGTTGGTAAGTTGGTTGATTCATTTCTGTTAAGTGTTCTAATTCATAAAAGGAACACAACCTTGCAGAAAGAGAGTTAATTCTTCATGGGTAACTTAACATTCATTTACCTTTCCTTACCCTAAGATCTAACCTTTAGTTGGTAAGACTGATATTAGGAAATGCTCCCAAACTTAAAACTATCAGAAAACAATAATTACATTGCTCTACAGAAAGAATGGCGACCAAGGAAAATTAACATATTTTTAAAACTACTTATTGCTGCTTAAAATTTTACTTGGCTTGAGAGGCTCGTTTACACTAATTTATGGTAGTAAAGATTTTGCAGTTTCATTCCTAACTTACTTTTAGCTGAGGAGTAACTAATGTCACATCAAGAGGAAAGTAGTAAGTTACGTTTCAGCTTAGCATAGTGGATAAGTGTTTGGGCTCTGGAATCAGACATCCTGTGTTGCAATCTTGGTTCCTCGAGAGATATTATGCAATTTACTTAACCTCTCTGAGTCACAGTTTTGCATCTGTAAACTGGCAGAAATAATAATTATAATGTATACCTTATGGTAGGCTTGGTGCCATAGTGGGTAAATCTCAAAATGTTGGTGGCTTAACCAATTAAAACAATACCTCTTGCTCCTAGTACCATCTAATGCATGCCCCAGTTTTCCTTTTTTCCTGTTATTTTGTGGTTCCATCGTTAGTATATAGATTTCAGAGATTTTACTGTGCGTGTGTGTGTGTGTGTGTGTGTGTGTGTGTGTGTGTGTGAGAGAGAGAGAGAGAGAGAGAGAGAGAGAGAGGTGGGGCTGCCTCCATTGCAGCCAGCTGGAAATGGAAAAAAGGACTGTGCATAAAGGTGTATACAATCCTGTACTGGAAAAAAAAAAAAAAAGAATATAGCTGTCCACACTACAATGGTTTGAAGTCAGTCACAAAGCCATAGATAACTTCAAAGTAGACAATGAAATGTAGTCAGAAATAAAAAATAAATAAGTAAATAAATAAATAAATAAATAAATAAATAAATAAAAACAAGTTTTAGTGAATGTCTATCTAGTAGTTCTGCCAGAATACTACAGCTCATGGGTTCTAGTGAGATTTAAAATGGATCAAAATATGTGAAACTCTCAGGGTTATGCCTTGCAATACAATAAACATGAATCTTTTTTATATTGTTTTTTAATAATTTTTCATAATCCTCATATTAGCTGTCTCTCACAATCAATTCTAAAATATCAGCCTTCTACAAACAAGTTGGAAGATCTTTACTCAGTTACTATCCGAGAGAATAAGAAGCAACATCACTGGAAACTCAATTAGCAAGGTATTTATTCAATGCCTTAGCTCTTAGTGTTTTAGGGAAACCTATATATCTAGATCAATTAGAAAACACAATATATTTAAATATTTATATAAAAAAATAGCCAGAGTAATGCCAACCTTTCAATGCAACAAAATGAAACTTCCATTACTCCTGTTGCCTCTGTTCTTAGATCATAAATTATTTCCCTTAATAGACATGACTTAAATTAGATGTGTCATTCATTGGCATTTCATCAGAATTGTCTTGTGATTTAGGAGATATCTATTTTCCCCTCCAATGTTTTATTAATTCTTGTGGTGTTTTAATTTTTCTGACATCTACCTTGAGTCTACCATTTTGAGGTCAGGAACTATATATATATTTTTACATATACAAGAAAAGAAACCAGTTTTTGGCAAATGTGTCATCACCCTGCCAGAATTTAGTAAGCAGAGCCTAAATGTTTTTTTTTTTGGGGGGGGGCGGGTTAGTTTGTTTTTTACATCTAACATCACATTATAAGTTGTAAGTGTCCTCTAAGTGCTTGATTATTTGATTCTGTATCTTTGCTACACCATGATCAAGGACAGATGTGGAATCTGACTATGAGATGGTAGCTTGTGAGACCTTGGGCAAAGTTACCTACATATTCTAAACCACGAAGTCTTCCTCTATAAGTGGAGGAAACAGTCCTACCTACCTGCAAAGTTTGGGGTTAGTATAAAGTGAAATAACACACTGAGCAGGTACTAATTACTCCTAATGTTATATATTATTATTATTATTATTATTATTATTATTATTAATGGTAAATGGATGAAGGTTTTTGAAATAAGTAGGACAATGAATAAAAACAAGAGGAAAAGAGTCAATACTAGGATTAAATAATTCAAGAACGTTTGACTATCCAAACCTTACAAAGTCAGTCTAGCAGCCAACTAAGGCCAACCATCACTTTTTATCTTCCCAAAGTTCTTTTATTTCGAAGTTGCTAGATCGCTGTTAAAACATATTGGGAAAGTGCTAGTGGGCAGATGAACAAATAAGATACTTTAAAAGAGTTAAAGATGATTCATTTTCCTACCCCTAGAGAGAAAGATATAGAGCACAGACAGAAGAAATGCTTCTTTCCTTAACCTGGTTTTAAATAATCCCATAAAAAAAAACAGGCAATGTCTTTATGTGTGCTATTTGTTGGTAGTGGCAATAATTCTTCATCATTATCATCTCGGGACATAAAATCTGGTGAAATGGATCTTATGTTAGTAACCTGACTGAATCACACAGTTCTCTGTTATTCTGACCGGTTCTTGTTGACAACCTACAGCAGGAGTGGCCATTTAGTAGTCTGAGTATTATTGAATTGGTAAAATACATTAAATACCAGTATAAGGATCCTTAGCTCACTAGGGAGAGCTCAAAAGATGAGCAAACTTTTTACTCTAAGCTTCAAGATGCCTAAAATTTCAACATTAGAGACAACCCTGAAGGAAGTCACCCTTTGAATAAAACATGTTTACTTCTCCCGTTTCCCTCAAGCTGTTTTTCCCATCACATAATTTTTGACCTTGTAAAATTTGGCAAAAGCATTGTGAACAAGGCTATAGCCTGTTCTGTGGAAGAAATAAAGCAATATGTGAAAGTTGGTTCTCAGTAATGGTTTGTTTGACAGGGCATGTTTAGGATAGAAAGCTGCTTTTGCACAACTTGTTTCTCAGGTATTTTCTGAGGCTCGCTTGTCAAACTGACTTGAAAATCCACAAAGAAGCCTTTTGGCTAAATTAGGTAAAGAAATGAAAGCATAAATAAGTTGAATAAAGGTAAATTAAGAAGAAATGAAAAGAGGACAGCGTTGCTTATATAATTTGGACCTTCCTTAAAGTCAATGCTTCTCTTGAAATACACAAAGCTTAGTATCTACTTCATTCTTATGGCACAAAGGGAAGAAACATAGGTGCTATGTAAGCTTATTTAAGAAATTCAGAAGCACACTTTTGTGTTATAATGGCACAGAGAGCATGGGAGGAAGGTGGTCAGTGTTTGCCTCCATTTTCCTCATGGGCAGAGGAGACACCCGGCTCCTGCTGAGCTTAATCACGCAGGTTTAAAAGAGTTTGGATCAGGCTAGTTATACAGTGAGGGAGGGAGATGCTGTGTGAGTATTGGTCATTTTCCATTTCTTCAGGGAGATCTTTCCAGTGCCAATCTCTGAAAAGACTGTAGGACTCTGAAACAGATCTCCCTAGAAATCTAGCCAAGAAAGAAAGGTCTGATTATCTTTTTCTAAATCTGTCTACTATCTATGTTTCAGCCATCGAGGAACGGGCATTGCACCTCTGGCTCATAATGCCCAAATTGATATACTGTCTAGGTGTGCCTTTTTTTAAATATCTCCTCACAGATTTCCATTTTAATTAGCTTTATTTACTGAATAAATGCCCCAGGAGTGGTATACAAAATGGGGAGCATCAAAGTAAAGGACATTATATGAGGTTGGTCTAAGAATGTTGTTAAACCAAGGACTCTTCTTAATAACATCAATACTTTTTTACCTCTTACTTCATTCTAGCAAGCAGATATAAAAAATTATCTATGAAAGAAAGAAAGAAAGAAAGAAAGAAAGAAAGAAAGAAAGAAAGAAAGAAAGAAAGAAAGAAAGAAAGAAAGGCAAGCAAGAAAGAAAAAGTTTTTGGCTCTTCCTAAAGTGATATTTTTACTACAAGGAAGGTCTGATCTAATGGGTGGCCTTTAAAAAAGTGACACATCAAGAATCCAAAAGACAGCAATAATAATCAATTTTAAACTCTAGAAATTACGGAGAAGGAAACGGAAACCCAGGGAGGCAAGACAAAGTCAAGGGCAATGTAAGAACTAAAACAAAGGCCCAAATCTTCGTATTTATAAATGAATATTCTTCTCATCTATAAATACCAACATGTCCATAAATGCTAGATTTAATTTGATATCACAGGGCTCAAGAACTCTGGTTCTTCAGTTGGAAAAACCAAGGTTTGAAATGGAGGTCAGCTATGTATAAATTATTTAACCTTCGAGGCTTTGCTACGCAAAAGAAGGTTCAGAGGCAAGTAATTGCAACTTCACCTTGCAATTTGTTAAAGCTATAGGATTCTAGGCCCCACCACAAACCAACCTGCTGGATAACCTCATTTTAGCAAGACCCCCAGGTGTTTGGCATGGACCTCTAAGTTTGAAAAATACAACTTAAAATTAGTGATCCTCAGACAGGTTTTCATCTGAATCACCTGGGAATATTAAAAATTTCTGATGCCTGGGCCTCACCACCAGAGGTTCTCATTAATGCTGCTTGAGCATCAGCTACATCTGTCTGTTGAAGTTAGCAGGTGATTTTAATCCTTTACTAGTATGGAGGCACCATGTGCCCTGAGTAAATATCAGCCCTTCCCTCGCATAAGTTCTGTTAAGGGATTACATGGGGCAATCAATGTTCATACCCGCAGAGGCTATGTGCTAAAAAATGTTATTTCTTTTTTCCCCCTCCTCTTTCTATTCTTCTCTTCTTCTTTATGAGATAATGCACAAGTTAAAGCAAATTTTCCCTCTTAGAAATGTCAAAAAGCTTTGCCATTTATTCAATATATTTATTTTTTTGAATAAATAAAATTTAATGCATTCATAGGATTCACCTGGCACTGTTCTCTACACTGGTGAAATATAAGCGAAACCCCATATACAATAAGTTCTATGAAGACAGACTTTGTTTCTGATCCCATTACAAACCCAGTCCTGAGACCCTGGGTCCTAGCCTGCTTAATTATAGGAAGTAAAGCAAATGTTGAAATATATATCTAAAAAAAGCAATAAGTATATAAGCAGTCAACTATTTGGGGAGGGGGAAAAAACAAAATATTTTTCATTGGAATATCTAGAATAAAGGAACAGCTTAACGATTTCTTTTCAATTTTTTTTTTAATTTTGAAAATCTTTTATTTTGCCTTGAAATCAATGATAGATAATAACATTGTCAAATTGTCACATGCAAGAAAATAGTACTACAAGCATTTAAGTAAGAAACTACAACTGGAGACCCAGTAATTTCTGGTTAGAGATGCTATTGATTGACCTAACTCTGCCTTGTGGATGTGAGGTATGGGACAGTAAAGACACATGAAAGATTGCTTCAGGGCTTTTATGATCAAGGATTTATATTTTAATATCTTCAGGCTTTTGTATGATCAGATGATTATTATTCATTGTTTCTAATTGCTCCATTTCTGGATCTGTTCGTAAATACACATCATAAGAGCATTTTCAAAAGATCTGCCACAGGATTGTCTTTATTTTCTATGCTCTTAAATGTAAAAGCCCCCAAAAGAACTGTCAGCAACTTAAAATAATGATTATGTAAATTAAAAAAAATTTTCGCTTTTAAACCAGAGAAAGGCAAAGCTATTTACAGCAAGGACCCTCCTCTCCCCACCAGGCAGGCATTGCAGCCTCCTCCTCCTCTCTTATGTCCCACTCTCTCCTAAATTCTAGGGGATATTCTCTCCAGAGCACACCAACTGTACCTTTAGTGGATTAAAGGCCAATTGCCAATCTGTACATTCACCCTTTATCATAAATCTCAAACTGTTCTCGATTTTCTGGCACTTATGTCAGGCCGTTGAATGTTTGTTTCATCTTTTGTGGTTGAATATAAATTCTAGTTGGAAGAAAAAGAAAAAGCCCTCCAGATATTACAATAAACACATACACACACAAAGGCAGAAAAAATTCTCTATCTCCTTTGAGCTTAACAATCAGCAGGGCCCAAATTACCTCTTATTAACATTTATTTTACAAAAGAGGCAGGGTATAATTTGGTGATAGATTCAGATTTGGAGAGGAGCTATAATCAGCCTCCTGAAGTGTTCTGCCTGAAGTACATGGCTGCTATTTTTTGTAATTATATTTCTCTGCCCCCAGTCCCCTCCTCAGTCTGTAGAGTCTTTCACTGGGATCTTTGGTGCTTGAATTTCTCCCTCCCCCTATATCCCCTTCTTTCTCTTCTCACCAGCCCCCCTTCTCTCCCTTTCTCTTTAGACCTCTTTGAATAATGCAGCCTCTTTCAATAGCCTAGGAAGGCTTGAAGATTAGGAAGCCTGTTTGTGGAGATGGGGGCTGGCTGAATAGGAGCAGGAGGCCCCACTCCCCTGGCAAACAAGGCCCTGGGAACCAGTCCAACTGTGGAGAGCATGTGCTGGGGAGGCTGAATAGGCAAGCAGCAGGCTGGCCCATATGTCAGCCTGTGCCACAAAGACCCCTCTGCATATCTACCATGACAAACAGGATTACCGAAGACAATTAATCTGGCACGCTTTATCAAAATCAAGCACTGACCCCCGACCTCTCCCCTCGGTGTGCGGCAGATGCCACGCTCCAATTCAATAGACCTCGAGTGTTCCCTTTTTCACTTCTGAAAAGAATCCAAGGCCTGAATAAGCCTGGCATGGACTAATTGCAACTACTGTGTGATGGTGACAGTCCTAATCAAATAGGACGAGTCCACCTTTTTTTCCCACTTTTAATGGAGAGCTTGGCCATAACTCTGTGTCTGCAGCAGAAGAAAAAAGAAGTGCATCAATTTTACTTTTATTCTTTTTGTCTAGTGCCTGCAGCTCATTGAGGGTAGGAGAAGGGGACAGAGGAGCAGGTCAGGTAGCTGCTATTCTGCTGCTTACTGCCTAATATTTGGGAGATCAATTCTAGTGGGGAGAAGGTCCATTGATGGCTGAAGATAATGGTTTTCACAAATTAGTTCGTATTTCTTTGTGAGACTTTATGTGAGAGAAAATAATGCAATAGAAAAGTCACGGGGCCTCTGGAATCAGCAAAATCTTAAATGTTAATTCTATCGAGTCCATTCCTGTGACTTACTAAAATTTATCTAAGTTTCTACAACTGAACGCTATCATGACTTTGATAAGAGGAAGCCCAGATTTTTTGTTTCTATTAAGAATATCATCCTGAAACAAAAGTATATATACATAAAAAAGAATATCAGCAAAACTACTAATTTAGAAATGAGAACCCCTTGTAGAAAAGGAATACTTGCTACTTTTCTTGACACTTTTAAGGTTTGAGAAACCAATGAGAGACGGGAGGCCTTTGGCTATATATCTTCTTACTGAGAAGAGGCTGTGTGAAAATATGGATGTTAAAATCAAGCATAGTTGACACTTAGACATTTTTGTAGTTGTTGCTACAATTCTTTCTTGCCCAGAAATCAGCCTGTATAAGTATGAAGAAGCAATTATAAGTCTATCTTTGTGACTTGTTGGTTAGACATTTGAATAATTTCTCAGTTCCAGTTCCAGAAGTCTCTCTAAAATTAAATGGGAAGTTACTAAATCAAGTAATGCAGCTTTTCTTAAAACAATTCCGGTCATTTGCATCTTTATCACCTAGAGGACCTAAATAAGAATTACAGATTCTGGACTCCATACCAGATCTAATGACTCTGACCTTTTTGGTGAGGCCCCCTATCTGCCTTATAATCATGTTCTCTAGATGATTTTTGTGCATACTAAAGTTAAATAAAAATCAAAATGGAGGCTGGAATGGACCTTTGCCTATGAGCAAATAGCCCGTATCTAGCTCATCAAAACTCATAAGGACCCATTTTCCTGAAATACCCACTTAAACCATTGACAAAGCTTTTCTTCTCAACATGATTCGGCATTTTATAGCCAATCAGTGATAGTCTAAGTAACCCTCCGACTCTAATCAATGAAAATATGGTGCTATGAACTTTCACTTTCAGGCTTATAAATCTAATGTAACCATGCTGAGATGAATTTTCTACCATTTTCAGATTTGAGGTCCTCCATTCAGGAACAGTTCATTTCTTACTTAATTAAAGATTCATTTCAAATAAAACATTGTGAATTTTTTTTGTCCCTAATATCTGAGAATTTATGTTGTAGTTGAAAGACAGGAGTGCCAGCTAGTAAACTGGATTCTAGGTTTATTTCTAACTAAACTAATTATATCATAATGGCTGAGTCATCCCCTGTACTTCAATTTCTTCATCAATAATGATGGCATTGGATCAAGATCTCCCCTGTCCAATCCCGTTTGAAACATGTGGTTTCTCTACATATGATTTTCTGCCTTGGGACATGAAAAATCATGTCTTCTCAAGCTCCCTTTCAGTCATAAAATTTGGATAGTGTACACAAGATTGCTAAGAAGGTACCAGAGTTGCAAGTTGTATAATTGTCTTAGAGCAAAGCTGCTATATGATTTTCTTTTTGGGCCAGTCAGTGAAATTCAGTGGAAATTATCAAAGCTCAATTATCAAGAGGAGCTAGAGATTGTTGTTAAACTGTATATGAATAAAATCAGAATGCTGGAAAATTGTGCTTGTATTCACTCCACTTGAAAAAATGGTGAAAAACATTTTATTATAAGGCATGAATGTTCAGATACTGGACGGTGTTGGCAAAATTGTATTCACCTGCATTGTTTCCACCTTAGGTCTTTCTGAGATTGCCTAAATCAGAGTTACTTTTTTATGTCTGGCCCATTGTAAGTGCCTGACTCTTGGGCGCTGGCTCTTGAGAAGTACAGAAATTGTACTCTCAAGGAAGGTCTTGGCTGACATCATTTCAATCATGGCTAGAAGAGGGTTACTCTCTGTATGTCCGTCCACTATAAAAAACATCCTTGCACAACATCCTTGCACTTAGGTATTAATTTTCCTTGAATACAGAATTCTCCTTTAAAAATATAAAAATCTTGTTTTTATTGCATTTATATTGGAAATTACTGCAACTAAGTTATTAATTAATTTAGGAATTTGCAAAGTCTTAGATCAGTAAGATTGTCTCCAACTAATGTTGTGCCAAGTAAGTGTTAACATGTAGAGAAGTTTCTCTTAACATAAAGAGAAGCATTTCTAAGAAAATGATGAATAAGTGAAGAAAAGTAAAAACATTAGGAATATTATTTATTGCAAAAAGAAAAAAAATGGAAGATTAGGTAACTTTTTCTATAAAGCTTCAGGAGGAAATAATATGTATTTTGGTTTTATATCCTATAACAAGAGACAAAACTAATAGAAAAATTTCAAACCCAAGAGAATATGGAGTGTAATTATAGATTTATAAGGTATAAGGTTCTTAGTCAATAAAATTTGGTCAGTAACCCTTAACTAGACAGTTTTGGCCATTAGAACTATCTTCCATTCCTGATTTTCTTACTAAACAATTTTGATATTTTAATGGTGTAAGGAGACCTAACTTACCTAGATCTAAGTACATACACATAGATAAAAGTGGCCATGTTTTAGTTATTAAAATGATCCTGGACAAAGCTAATTTTTCAGGGCTGTGAGAACGAGATAAAGTGAAGCCCTCCCTTCATTTTCTGGTGAGAAGTCAGGGATGAGATTTCAGGCTGGCAGAGCTCCAGATTTAAGAAATTGCTCTACGATGTCAGTGATTCCTAGAGGAAACAATAGCTTAATGCTGATAAGCAAGAGGTGAGTGTCCTTAATAAACCAACTGCTGGAAACCCAGCTTGCTGGGGTCTCGAAAACACTATCTCTTTAGTGCAACCCTCTCAGTTGGAGAAAAGTGCAAGTACTGGTGCTATTCCCTCACTGAACAAATCTCCAATCCTGCTCATGCTGTGTTTCATTTCTTTTGAGTGTCTTGTCAGAAAACACACCTGATAATAAACCTAGAGCCCTTGGAACATCTGGAAAACGTTGTAGTAACCCACTACACTTAAACAATGAGAAGTTATCTCTATCCCCACCCCTTTTATCTTTCCTCTTGTGAATCTTTAAATGGTGAAAAACACCCCCGTGAATGCTGAGACAAATAGTTGCTTAGATAATTCACTGTCAAAAATATGGAGCATACTTTAGTGGGATTGCAGTAGTAATGGTCTTTTCAAGTGCTGCAGCACAGAAGCTGAGCCTATCGAGATTTTTTGGCAGGCTTCGCATTTAACTTGTCATATTATATATTGCAGAAATGCAATTCAGGATCAGTGCAAATCAGCTTAGAGGACAGGTGGGAGCTGTGGGAACTGGCTGCAACAGCAGCACTTGGGCTAAACAGAAGGTGGCAGCATTTTAACATCATCAGGCACATGTACTTAAAACGCACACACACACACACACACACACACACACACACACACACATGCCATTGACATGATCACTGAGTTCTTTTCTAAACTCCTGATAGGCAGTTTACAGTTTCATGCTCATTACAGCAAGAAAACAGAACACAGAATAATGAGAGGTTTATTCAGATATGATAGCAAAGGACAATTCTAAGGCCAATTGTCACAATATGCAGCAAATATAAAACCATGGCATTGGGCTGAAAACATTGATAGTAGTGTCAGAAAGTTTCCTATTTTCTGTTCTTAGTTAAAACTCCAGTGTTAAAGGTAACATCAAAACTAAGCCTAGACAGATATAGGCAGTTTTCATTTCCCTGTTTCCAAAAGAGCTAATTTATAAAAATGGAAAATCTAAGAAAATCGTGGTCCAGTATGGGCTTCTGGAAAAAGTGTGAATCCTTAGGTCATAGGCAAAGAGAAAGAGTTTATGCTTTATGTTAGGCTGTAGGTTAGGCCCTAGGTTAAGTCTAGCTCCACTACTGGCTAGCTTATGACTTAGGGCAAATCTCCGAGCCTCTATTTCTTCACTCTTAAACTGGGATAATAAATGTTATTATTAACTTCTCTGATAGGGTTGATTTGTGAGATTACATATGTAAATTACAGTGCCTGGTCCATACCAGTGTTCAATAAATGTTATCTTTATGATCACGAACATTACTGTTATTATTATGATTATTAGGTTTTACTGTTTTAGAAAAATTTGCATACATTATCTAATTTGATTCTTACAGTAATTCTGAGAAGTGGGCGAGAACAGAATTCTTATCTTCACTTTATAATTAAGGCTAGTGAGTGTAGGTTAAGTGACATGCTATGTTAAAAGCCATGAGTCCTTTCTTTAGGACTCATTTCTCTCACCTGTTAAATGAAGAAATTGGACTGGGAAAGGGGAATTCTAAAGCTCTTTCTGGCTCTAACATTTGCAACTCTGTCACTTAGGTTAATTTACAGCATAGTAAGGAGAGATCCAGAGGGGGAATTAATTGAAATTAAATCTTAATGCTAAACTTGCTACAAATAAAGACAATGCCTATTTGTTAGAGGCACACAGAGCTCTTCTGCTTTATGAAGGTCGAGGAAACGTTGCAACACAGGGCTCCTGTGAAACCCCAACCAATAAAAAAAATCAACTCAAAGTGTAAGCGCTTCATAAAAGAAACCCTGCTAAATTTTATACACAGCCAAGCTCTTGACTATATGTTGTAGTCAACTGTAGTCCCAATTCATTAGCTCCTTATCTATGAGAGTACTTCCCCTGAAATTAATCTGACCTAAATTTGTCATGCATGTTCTAGAATGAATGTAATTATCAATACACTATTTTAAAAAATGACCTTTGAGAGAGAATAAGCAAACATTAACAAAAGCAATTCAACTAATACTACTTGCTAAGAAGTGGGGTATTGTATTCATGACTGTTGTTTTGGTTGTTGTCTGAAATATCAAAATCATTTCATGTTAACAATGGCCATGTTAAGGATTTTTTTTTCCTGCATAGAACTCTATCTATGATTATACCACACATGAGAAATCAAGCTTCATGCACGACCTTAGCTATCATTAAGATCATTGTGAATATTTTATTACATTGCTCAGATGTGTTTTAATTGCCACATCTAATGCAATGCCATAGCTGTATTTTACAGGTTTAAATTAAATCTTTTGTTATAATGGCAAGATCTGCAAGTTTTAATAATTTAAATGTAAAAAAAAAAATTGTCATTTTAAGATTGTCAAAAGAGAAGATGGCACATGGGTTTGTGAGAAAAGCCATTTTTAGCAATGCAGATATCATGACAAACATCTGAGCTGCTTCTTTTCCTCTTTTTGCGGTATAACCTTGACACTTAAGAGGTACATGCCCCAAGATTTCTGCAATTCTCAAATTCAAAAGTATTTTTTTGACAGAATTCCACAAGTCTTATCATGAACTGATGATGACTGATGTGGCAGGGACACTTACTGGTTATTGAATACCAATGTGTTCCCTTCACATTTTTCAGCCACCTCAAAGTTTAGATGATGTGAGTATGTTATTTGGCCAATGGGATATGATTGAAACTGATACTTTTCTTTTATGGGCTGAACCACTTCTGAATGACATTGAATACCTCCTACTTTCTTTCTCACTGTTCTGGAGAAAAAGATCAGGGAACTATGAGAAAATAGGTTCCCTGGAGACTCCTTAATCTTTCAATAAACATTGTGAGAGTGAAAAATAAACTTTTATGGTGTTACTGATTCAAAGCTAGCCTATGCTGATTAGTAGAAGTACCATCATAATAATAATTTAAAAAACTATCCTCAACATTTCACAGTAAATAGTCCAAATTCATAAGAATGTTTCTGAGATCACTCCTCTGTATCTACTGATGCCATTGCCGCAAAACAGTAATCCTTGGGATGCCCAGTTTCTACCAAATCTGACTCTATATATCGAGAAAATTCGGACAATTAACTCCATGTATGTTTTGTAAACCACACAATTTAAACGGACTTCCTTTTACACTTCCTTCAAATTCATTGAGAATCACTGGTATAAGTTGTCTAAGGAAATGTTACTTTCAATTGAAAATAAAGAGATAACATTAAAAAGTAGGTAATTAACAATAAACGAAGTTTATCAACTATCGAATGGATTTTTAAAATCAGTTTGTAGTATCCACATACGCAAAAAACTTATTCTAAATCTTTGTGAATTTACCTATTTCTTGGGCTCTACCTAATACCTAATTTCCCTTGGCTTGGAACAAGTCTCATCTTGCTTATAGTCTAACCCAGATATAATATACCTTTAAATATTAAATGAATGGGATAAACCATTCTCTAATTTCTTCCCATCCTATGAGTCAGGGTCCAATCAGGAGACAGAAACCATGGTAGTTACTTAAACAGAAATAACTCCAATAAAAATTGTTAACTGGCTTTAAAGTGGTTTAATAGATAACTCAAAAGGTAAGAAACAAATACTAGGTACAACAGAGATAGTATTTCAGGAAGCAGCAGCCTCCACTCCTAGGGCTAGAGAACAGAAGTTATAAATTGGAATTTTTACAACACAGAAGTTTAGAGAAGCCCTAATGGAGTGGAAACTCAGATCTAAGGAGGAGGCACTGCTTATCTTGTGCTTGTGTCTCTGATCTCCAAGGAAAGGCCAGAGAGCAAGGATCAAGACTCTCTCTACACTATGAGGACAGAGCACTGGCTGGCTAGTGCTGCTAAGAGATGAGAATGTGTGCTATGAGGCTGGTTCTATAAGACTTGTAAAAGTGCAGTTGATTCAGCTGTCAGGAATTTCTGCTGTTGGAGTGAAGAATTGCTGGGCTGACAGAGAAACAGGAAACAGGTGAGAAGGAAACAGTTCCTACAGAAAACAATCATGATGGAGCAAGTCCCCGCTCCCTCCTCCAGCTGTGCAGACACCTCCTACTGTCCACTGACAAAGCTTAACAGGGAGCCAAATGACCAAGCAGAAACCAAGTTTTAAAATCCCATTTCCATTTTTAAAAGTCAGAGTAGAGAAAGATAGACTTGATGTTAAAATTTGGCATATATTGCCTGTACAGTTTATATTCTGACTTACTTTGGAAATAACTGTCTTTTAGTAATTAAAAAAAGTATTAATTCTGACAATTGTTTTTACTTCCTCAGCTATAGAGTAGCCATATTATTTTTTCTAAACTTCATTCTATTCAATTTTCCTCATGTGTAGAAATAGTACTATCATTAAAAATAATAAATCCTAGCTTAAGAATAAGAAAACCTGGGTTCTAAACCTCCACTTACTATTTACACGATCACTGAAAAAACATATAATTTACCTGAGATTTAATTACCTCATGAGGATGTTATTAAATTATAAAAATATAACATGGTATAATTATTTCTTTTGATACTCTGACAGTCATGAGATTATACCTGTACAATACAACTACAGGTGTATAAATACAACTACAGGTGCTGTGCTCTGAAATCCATCACGGCATTTTCACTGAGACCACACTTCTCATGGTTTACTCCAAACTAAAGACTGTATGTGAATATAGTCCAGCTTGTTCCTGGGAAACAGGACTCCTGTGACAGCCTACATGGCTCAAGGACTGGCCGCTGTTTTGAAAGAATTTTCCCTAGACTAGCTGGAAACCTCCTTTTGCTGTCTCCTAAACTTGAAATTAATCTTTCATGGTGGTCTGCTGTTTCTTCCAAGCTTCCTACCTCACTATCCATTCTCTCTCTCAGGCTTTTCTCTAATAAAGTTCTTGTATGTCCAGTCCCATCTTAGCATTTTTGTTGTAGCATAGTTTGTGCTTCTTAAAATGTGATACATATGGTATCTAGGCCCAAATCACCTTGAGTGACTGGCTGAAACATAGCTCTCCAGATCCCACATGGGATGCCCTCAGTGAGAATATTCTGAAGTTGGGAAGATATTTCTGTATTTATAAGGAGTTTTCAAGGTTATTTTCACTTCCACTACCATACCAACATCTTTCAGCACTTAAATAATTTCACTTACTTCTTTTCTTGCTTATATGGCTTCTGACAAGAAGTCAGCTGTAATTCTTATCCCTGTTTCTGTACAGGTAGGGTGTTTTTTCTCTCCTCTACCTTCTTTGTTTTGTTTGTTTTGTTTTCACTTTTTGAGTATGATAAGCTTAGGTGAGTGGCTTTTATTATTGCTGTTTAGTATTTATCTTGCTTGTTTTCTAAACTTTCTAGATCCATGGTTTCCTGATGCTCAACAATTTTGGGGAAATCTTTGTCCATTGTTATTCCAAACATTCTGTTTCAGTCTTTCTTCTCACATTATTGCAATTTTGCATATGTTATACCTTTAGAAATTGTCCCACAGTTATTGGACACTCTGGTTTTTCTGCCTGTTTTCATTATTTTTTTCTCTGCACTTCTGATTAAGATGTTTTTATTGACCTGTCACCGAGTTCAAAGATTCTTTCTTCAGCTATGTCAAGTCTACTGATGAACCCATCAAAGGCACACTTCATTGGTGTCTTTAATTTTCAGTGATTTCTTTCATTTTTTCTTAGACCTTCCATCTCTCTTATATTACCTCTCTGCTTTTGCACATTGACTACTTTTTTTCTATTAAAACCATTAGCATATTTATCATACTTAAATTTTCAGTCTGATAATTCCAATATCTCTGTCATATTTGAGTCTAAGTATGATGGCTGCTTTATCTCTTCTGACTGTGTTTCTCCTTGCCTTTTGGCATGTCTTGTAATTTCATCTGACAGGTTGTATCAGGTAATAGAAACTGAGGTAAATAGGCTTTTAGTTTGAAGATTTATGTTACTCTATGAGTTATGCTGTGTTTAATGTTTTCTTTAGGTGCCAGAGACTTCAAGTCCTCAAATGGCCTTATTTTTCATTTTCCCTCTTTACTTTTGGCTTCCCTAAGTGCTCCTTCTCAGAGAGACTCTGTCTTATAGTTCTTTCAGCTGGAATTCATTTTATTTTACTTATGACCTGGTGGAGTGAGGGAAGTTATGGAGCAGGGGTGTAATCTAGAGTCTTATCATTGCATCTTTGTCTTTTTGTGTGCCTGTGTCTCAGGCCATAACATTTACAAATATTTATGTCCTCTACTCCTTTGCTTGGCTGCAGCATTTTCAATTAATTTTCTTAGAGTCCTGAGTTATTGACATTTTTTTTAAATTTTGTTTTGCTTCATTTTGTTTTCCTCTTTAACTGGCATAGAAAGGCTAAAGAGGGCTGCAGTGGAAAAACTTTTCTTCCCTTGGCTGGTAGTTACAAAATAGTCATAGGAATGTGTAGCATAGGGAATATAGTCTATAATATTGTAATAACTATTAATAGCATCAGGAGGGTACTAGACTAATTGGGGAATCACTTCATAAGTTATATAAATGTCTAACCACTATGCTATAAACCTAAAACTAATATTAAATAAAACAATATTAAATATCACCTGAAATTAAAAAAAAAAAGTTCTGGTGAAATCCTTTCTTCTGGAGAACAGGTTTTTGCTATGGAGATGATTGAGTATATTTAACAATGTTTACTCGTCCTTGAGTCACAAGGGGATCTTCTTGGAGATAAATTCCAGGCTAATGTGGAACCTCCCCTCCCCCTCCCCACACTGCCCACCATCCACCAAGGACTGCAGCACCTAGGAAGTTATAACTCTAACTCAGCCCATGTCATTACAATATTGCATATGTTATACCTTTTTTGCAATTCATAATTACCATGTAAGTGTTCCTCTGGATGTACTTTCTAGACATCAAGATAGTGGTTTTTGGATGGGTGGTTCTAAAAATGTCATTGATTTTCACTTTGTCCAGCTGTTTCTTTTTGTAAGGATGGGAGTGATGACTTCCAGAATCTTTAGATGCTGGAGATAAAGCCAGAAGTCATTGCCACATCTCTGGTTTCAAAAGTCAACAAATATGAATTGGATAGCTATAATATGAAAAAATGCAATAAGTTAAAGTAATGAACTAAGTAAAATTTCTGCCTTAAACTTCACAGGAATCCTCAAATTGTTATCATTATCCTGTATTCTCAAGTCCAAATTGTGCTTGTCCCACCAGCTCTCTAGTCTCATGAACTTGTAGTATATGATATCACAACTCACATTAAGATGAATCTTCATGATAAAGAGATCTGCTTAATTTTTAAAATTTCACAAATAAATATCTCTTAGTATTGGTTAAATATAGGTATTGAGTGGTATTATCATGGAACATTTTAGATCTCAGAATTGACGAGCAATGTAGCGTAATTCTGTTCCAGGTCCTTTACTGTGTGGAATTAATGTAAAAATCAAATCAAAGTACTCTGTGCTTGCATTTAAGAAGTAAATAACTGATATTCTTAAAAAATAAAGTAAAAATAAATAATAAAAGTTATTTTATTAACTTTTATTAACTAAAGGGAAAAGAGGGATACGCTTAATCTGAAACTGGAATATTTCAGTTCTTGGCTTCTTCTTTATTAGAAGTATAGCTTCAAAACTTTTCCCAGAACATTGTGTTAATCTTTAGTATAGTACTTATTACATATACATATCTGTCTTCTCACTAACCAGTAAGTATCTTGAGGAAGAGCTTATTTTATTTGTATTTGTATCTGCAGAACACAGAAAATTCTGTCAAATAGAAGACACTCAATAAGTATTTAATTAATAAAGAAATCTAAGGGTAGTATTATTAGGATGTTTCTATTTGTAAATTACTCAATATTGTTTAACCACATCTCCTTGACTGATAGCCCTTTCTAATAAAAATACAGAAACAAGATAAAATAAATACATATAAATATAATAAGTTTTGGCAAGAAACCTCCATAATTTTCAATTTCATATTAATTTAAAATTTATGAGAAATGAAATAGTAGTAGTCAGTACCTACAAGCTAACTAGACATTTCTGTACAACTTAAGAACTGTCCTTAACATCTTCAAGTTCTTGATTGTCAGCAGTTTTTAATTATTTTACTCTTCTTGACACTCAGATTTTGATTATGAAAATCCTATGTGTTTGTCATTCAATTATTAATTCTGTCATTGGTAATTTGTTAAGAATAGATTAGTAACAGTTCTATTTACTGGTGAAACAAGAAAAATATGAGGTCTTTTGCTTTTAATTAACTTTAATATTGTAGGTACAGGGAGGCTAGAAAAATAAGTCAAGATGAAAAAGTATTGCAGGAAAAGCTTCGTAGAAGAAGTAACGTAAGTTGACCTTTAAAATTTGAAATAAAACATACATACAGAAATGTGCACGAGTAATACTTGCATAACTCAATGAATGTGTACAGTAAAGTGAAACCAGTATAACAGTCATGCAGAGCAGAAAGAAGAATATAACTATAATTCAGAAATTCTTTGTTTTCCCTTTTTAATAACTGCCCTCCCTAAATTCACTATTATCCTGATTTCTAATATCTTAGATTAGTTTTTTTCTATTTTGAAATTTCATTTATAAGAATATGGACTCATTTAAATAGATTTATTTTTTAACGTATGTCCAGGCAGGTAGAAAACAGAAAGGAGTAGGGAATTTTAAGCTAAGGGACTAACCTGAACAGAGGTATAGGGGTCAGAAACTGTTTCATCCATTGGTTGAATCTTATTTCTGTGCCTACTCTGGGTCTCTTTGCTACGCTTGGAAGACGAGGGGCCTATTTTTAACTAATTCTCTACTTTGCCACTCTTTTCATCTTTGTAGACTTCTCTCTTGAAATAAAATTGAGGTAATGATTATTCTGTCCCTTTCATTGGCTTGCTTTCTTTATACATTGTTTTTATTTTATAACATCAGCATTTTCAATCTTGGCTTGTAAATTTTTATAGAACATGGGCTGCAGTTACTTAAGATAATTTTTAAAGAATTTAATAAATTTTAATCCTATGAGGTTACTTTAAGATTAATAGTATCTTTTTAATTATGAGATAGTTTCATATAGAAAGTGTAAATGATAAACTAAGGTTATAGCAACAATTTCAATGTGGTATGTGTGTATATATGTTTATTTGGCCAAAGTCATGGTTGTAAAACATTTCTTAACAATTTATAATAAGCCTTTGTTTTATAACTTTTATCCTTTCATTCTTGTTTCAATTACATTTACAGTGCTTACATTTTACTCAAGGCTCCATTTTTTCTTTTCTGAGATACACTTTCCCATAATATTTGCTAGTCTTAATGAACTACAGAAACAATAGAAGATAAAGTACTTCAGACTTTGTAAGACCCATAAATTAGCCAGAAATCCTTTCTCCTTCTCTTCCTAAAGAAATTGTGTGATTTCTGTAAATTTTCTTTTTTTATTTAAACTTATTAGGGTGACCTTGGTTAATAAAATTACATAAGTTCAAAGTGTACAATTCAATAATATATCACCTGTGTGATGCATTTCTTACCCTTATCTATCTCCCCACTCCTCCCTTTGTCCCTAGTAACTACTGTTGTTTGTGTCCATGAGTTTCATTTGTCTTGTTCATTTGTTGCTTTCAGTTTTATATCCCACATACTAGTCAAATCATATGGTTCTCAACTTTTTCTGACTTATTTTTCTTAGATTTTCTTAAGATTCATCCTTGTTATCACAAATGGCGGTATTTCACGTTTCTTATGGCTTACTATTCCATTGTATATATGTTCCACATCTTCTTTATCCAATCATCTATCGAAGAATATTTTGGTTGTTCCATGTCTTGGCCACCATAAATAATGTTGCAATAAACATCGGGGTGCATATATCTTTATGGATAAGTGTTTTCAATATTTTTGGATAGATATCCAGAAGAGGGATTACTGGGTTGGATGGTAATTCTATTTTTAATTTTTTGAGGAAACTCCATACTATTCTCCATGATGGTTGTACCAATTTTCATTCACACCAGCAAAGTGTGAGGGTTCTTTTTTCCATAAATCTCTCCAATACTTGTTATTACTTGTCTTGTTGACAGTAGCCATTCTTACTAGGTGGTATCACATTGTGGTTTTGATTTTCACTTCCCTAATAGCTAGTGAAGTTGAGCATATTTTCATAAATTTGATGGCCAACTGTATGTCTTTTTGGGAGAAGTGTCTGTTCAGGTCCTCTGCCCACTTTTTAATTTTATTGTTTGTTTGTTTCCTTGACAAGTTTAATGAGTTCTTTATATATTTTGGATATTAGCCCCATATTGAAGCCATTGTTCTCAAATATTTTCTTTCATTCAGAATGTTGACTCTTTGTTTTCTTGATGGTTTATTTTGATGTATAAAAGCTTTCTAGTTTGCTATAATTCCATTCATTTATTTTTGCTTTTACTTTCCTTGACTTTTCAGTCAAATTCATAAAATCTTCTCTCAAACCAAGGTCCATGAATTTAGTACCCATGTTTTCTATGCAGTTTTTTTGTTTTAGATCTTATATTTAAGTCTTTATCCATTTTGAGTTAGTTTTGGTATATGGTAACAAATAGCAGTCCATTTTTATTCTTTTGCACATGGTTTTCCAATTTTCCAAGCACCATTTATTTTAGAGGGTTTTTTATCTCTGTTGTATGTTTTTGGCTCTTTGTCAAAAATTATTATATATGTGGGTTTATTTCTGGACTCTCAATTCTGTTCCATTGGTCTGTATGTCAGTTTTTCCATCAATACCATGCTGTTTTGATAATGGTCACTTTGTAGTATAATTTTAAGTCAGGCAATGTGATACCTCTGGCCTCATTTTTTTTTTTTTTTCAGGATTGCTTTGGCTATTTAGGGTCTTTTGTAATTCCATACAAATTTAATTTTTTTGTTTGTTTGTCTTATTTCTTTAGAACAAAATGTCATTGGGATTTTTATGTGGATTGCATTAAATCTGTGTATTGCTTTGGATAATATGGCCATTCAACTATGTTGATTCTTTCAATCCATAAACACAAAACATATTTCCATTTATTTGTGTCTTTTTCAATTTTTTTAAATAATGCCTTTTAGTTTTCAGTGTGTAGGTCCTTCTCATCCTTTGTTAAGTTTATTTCTATGTATTTTATTCTTTTGTTGAAATTGCAAAAGAAATTGTTTTTTTCATTTCCTTTTCTGAAATTTTGTTGTTAGTATATAAGAATGCAATGAAGTTTTGTACATTGAGTTTATATTTTGTATATAAATATATACAAATTGTATTGTTCATTGTTTCTAATTGTGTGTGTGTGTGTGTGTGTGTGTGTGTGTGTGTGTGTGTGTGTATTCTTTGGGGTTTTTTATATAAATAATCATGACATCTGTGAAAAGTGACAATTTGACTTCTTTTGACTTCTTCATTCCCAATTTAGATGCCTTTTGTTTCTTTCTTTTGCCCGTTTGCTCGAGCTAGGACTTCCAATTCTGTATTAAGTAAGACTGGTGAGTGTGGGCATCCTTGTCTTGTTCCTGATCTTAGAGGAAAAGCTTTTAGTTTCTCACCACTAATTATATTAGCTGAGGGTTTTTCTTATATAGCCTTTATTACATTGAGGTACTTTCCTTCTATACCTATTTTGTTAAGTATTTTAATCATAAATGGATGCCATATCTTGTCAAATGTTTTTTCTGCATCTATTGATATGATCATATGATTTTTATCTTTTATTTTGTCTATATATTATACACCATCGTTCTTGGGTATATAAAAATGTCTATTAAAAGATCCATGTTGTTTTATGGTATGTTTAATTTATCTAAGCCAATAGAGATGATAATTGTCTCATTTTAAAATGTCTAGTTCAAAGAGGGAGTTGAGTTTAAGTTTATTATTATACCTTAACTCAGCATCTAAGGCTGAATCCAGTACCATGATATATTACATTACTGTTGCTCTGATTTAGTCATCTGCATGTTAAAGAGCTATTTAGGGACAATAACAAATGGTTTCATAAATAATAATCACAATAATAATTAATATTTGTTCAATGCCTGCATGGTTCTGGCTTTTTTCTAATTGTCTCAGACACAGGACACTAATACATCAGTTTTCAAATGGTAGAACTGGAACTCAAACCCAGGCAGTCTGACCCCCAAGCCTGTATTATTAACAGCGACACCATGATCCACAAGTATGATTGGAGACTATCAGCTAGAAGCCAAATTAATGTTTTAAAAAATGAAATTTATCTTGAAGTAAATACTAATCATAATCAGTTCTTATTGAGCTGCTCTCATGTATCCATACTATACCAACAGAAGAGATGCCCCCTGAAATTTGAAAATAAAACAGAGAGACTGATACTCCGGTGTTGAATTTTGGGATAATAAAAAATAAGTTATTTCTGTGACCATACAGAGAAGCAGAGAATGCTATATGAACAAAAACTGATAAAGACAGCTAAATAGAAAAGGCAGCTGTTTTGTCAGGCTTTGAAATATTTTAAAGATTTTAATAGGCAAGGAGAAAGAGAAGGAGCATCTCAAAAGTTGAACCTGATGAATAGTGGTGGTGGTGATAATGATGCACCTGGGTTGTAAAAATTTCCATAACTCTGGACCTGAGAGTAGAAGAGGTAAGAAAGATGAATATGTATATTACAACCAGAAAGATGAGGCAAAAAACTTGCAATCACTTATTATAAAACTGCAAAGTTTTCATTTTGTAAAGATAGGTAACTGCAACGTATTGGAAGCTTAAACAGAATTTATCTAACATTGCTCATAATCCTTCACCAGTGAAGTGGCACAATTTAGGAAACTTAGAAGATATTTTCCAGAAAGTGTATATATCTGTTTCTAAGGTGATTTTCAAAACATTTTCAATTTTCTTTCAAGTTCTGTCATTTTTTTCTCATATTGACTATTAAATTTAATAAACCTATTTATAATTCATTTATTAAGAAGGTACTATAAAGCCAATATTATACAACTTTCAAATTGTTGAATAAATAGGCTTTTTTTTCCCTTAGGCTTTTTCTTTCTACTATGGTTGACACTTTCCATGACAGATTTCCTTCAATAGATACTTTTATTTTGGTGGAGTTGGATCAGGGGATAGAGGGACAGAAATTTAATAAAAAGAGCATAACCTTAAAGTAGACAAATAGACTACTGCTTATGGATCCTTTTCAAATGAAAGCATGCCTGACTTCATTAGCTATTCCAGCTTCCCACAAGAATGGTGGCAGTGGGAAGTAAGATTGTCTATTGAGTGGTGCTGATAACCTGCTTAGCTCAGCAGACACATTGAAGGCCTGTGGTGTAGTTATATTTGCAACTTGGGAGATAAAGATAGACTTAGGATGAGTTTCAGATAGCTATCTAATTGGAAAAGACTAGACATGGCTGTTTTACTGGTATTTAAAGCTACTGTCTTCCCAGAAAAAAAAAAAACTGTCAGAAAAGAAATCTGTAGTATACTATTTATATCAATATTAATGTATGATTATTCGAATTATAGCTTCTAATATAACAAAAGAAAGCTCCAACATAAATGTCAAATATCCTTTTTTCACAAAGGAAAAGAAAGTGGATAATGTTCAATCTGGGTAAAGATATTCTCAAATTTCCCCTTCTTTTTGACTTTTTGGAGATATTTTAGGTTTTGCTAAACCTAATACTAATACTGTTTCAACCCAATGCCCCAAGGCCTCCTTATAATGCTTATTTAGTTTTCAAGATGGAGTGGATGCAGCTGACAAGACATTTGGGGCTGTTATTAATCATTCTTAGAATTAAAATCTCAGAAAAGAACATTTTGTAGAGTGGCCAAATACTGCTTTAGGACTGAGGAGGTATGCGTTTGCATCCCATTGGTTCCTTAGGCAAGTCCTTTAAGCCAGTAGTTCTCACAGGGTCCAGAGACCAGCAGTGTCAGAATGACCTGGGAAATTGTTAGAAAGAAATATTCTCTATCACTATCCAATCTATTGAATCAACACTCCAGGGTGAGGGGGTAGATGGATTATCCTACAGCCTATGCATTAACAAGGCCTTCAAGTGATTCTGAAGCACCCAAAATTTGAGAACTTTTTCTTCATCCTGTGTCTTTTGTATGTAAGTAAAATAAATAGGATTATTTGATCGCTATCCAGGTTCATTAACTCTTAAGAGATTCTAAACTTAGTTCTAAGGCTCTGTTTACTACTAACCAAAAGAGATTTGGCAGAATTAGCTGTACTTCTTGGGAAAGTATCTTAAAATGAGTTAAACAAGGCCTTACAGCTAAGTTAGTATAAAACACATGCAGTAGATCTCCCTCCTGTTCAACATAAGGTATTTTTAATGTTACTCACAAGTTATTTGCACTATAATAAACAAAAATATTACCTCTTCAATAACATTTAGGATTATGTATGTTATTTAGAATATGTTATTTAAAATAATTAATTTTTGTTCTATCAGAAAAAAATAAGGCCACTAGACTGCTAGATTTTAATGATCTGGAGAAGCTCAGAGTGCAGGACTGTATTTGGTAGTTACTGAAAAAGAACAAATGTTTAAAAAGCATTTAAGATGTTAGCAAAAAGTTGTATCAAAAATTTTGGACTATAACCATCAGAAGGCCATGAAAGATATAAACAGAGAAAGGACTGAAGAATTAACATATCTATTGCCCTAGATAGAGACCTCCACATGATTTAAAAGTGGACATTTGAGAAATAAACACTTTTGCAGTAAGAGCAAAAGCAGCTGCAAAAATAATTACCCTCCTTATAAGCCAGAATTCAGAAGAGATGTCAGTTTCTGTTATCTTTGCCAGGGGAAGAGCACATTTACCCTAAGTCAGGCCAGCTCAGCCCAGCCCATTATACAGGCTGGGGCTGGAGGGTGTGGATGGGGAAGGAGGCACCAGGCAGCTTGAAAATAGAAGGAAGAAAATACACAGCACATCAGGCAACCTCACTCAGAAGAATAATTCAGTTTGCACAGAAAAAAGATTATGGTAGCCATTTCTCATACATATTCCTGTAAATTTACAAAAGCAACTATTTACTCTGTTTTTTAAGCCATTTATAAATATAGAAGCTTACTCTTGGTTATTCTGGGGGCTTCTAACCCCAAATTTTGGCAGCAGTAGAGTTTTACTTGGGTCTCTATTTTCTATGAATTTATAAGTAGAACTAAATAAACTTGATTTATTTATGTTGGTATTTTTTGAAAGAGAAATGGAAAGTGACAGGCTTATCTGTCCTTACATTTTATATTAGCACCATTTGAAGGTCACTTTGTGTATCAGGTAAAAGCAAATATTCAGTGGAAGGTAAGTTAAGAATAATTTGCCAAGCCTGGTCCTAAACCTATATATCCATAAGGAAAATTTAACACACTTACAGAGGTATTTGTTCCCAAACCACTTCATTTTAAGTGAGCTAACATCATTAAAAAAAAAAAAAGAAGAAGAAGAAAAATCAGCATTTTTGGAAAGTAAGTGTATAATTTATATGCATCTCTAGGTTTTCATAATGACAGCTCTATAAGATTCATGGGAAAGTTATATGTAAATGAATGAAAGTCAAAAGCCTTAGTTTATTTGTGCTAAGGAGACTAACAGGTTTTCTGGGAGGAGTGGGCTTTTGATTCAGACAGAGTCAGCACCATTGCTTCCCAATCTAGAGGTGGTGTGAGTTGCATAACCTTTCTTTCAGTTATAAACTTTAACAAAGAGAGCTGCTGTTAAGAACTGAGTGACAGTGGGAGAGAGAATTTCCTATGTGATATCTACTTAAAACTTATCTTCCTTTTCATAAATAATTTTTTTTTACATCACTCCCATGTAAGGTCTTTAGTTGAACAGAATTGTGTTATAGTCATCTTCCTTCCTTCCTTCTTTTCCTTCCTATCTTCTCTCTCCCAATTCTGTCTCCACTCTCCTCCTTCTCCCCCTCCTCTCCCTTCTTCTTTTCTTTTCTTCTTTGCTCTTGCACTCTCTCCCTCTCTCTCTCCTTTATAAGAATATACCTTAAGAACTTACCAACAGCTGGATACGGTGCTAGATAACCAGTATAACTGATATGAGTAACACGCTTTTGGTTTTCAAAGAGTTCATGGACTCTTTGACTTTGACAAATGATAAACCAATTATGCCAAGGAAGGATGGGTACTCTGATTAAGTGACAGGGGAACTGCATCATGAGTTCACAGGAAGGAAGACATGTGGGGAGGGGTGTGCTGAAGCAGAGAACAACTGATGAACAGGGCGGAATAAGGAGTTTAGGACTTTGGGGGAGCTTCAGAAATGACTGAAGCCTGTGGTACAAATTGGAAATTTTTGAAAAAAAGAGGAATGAAGAAGCGTAGTGAATTAATGATACTAGGCCTTTTAATTTCAAACTGAAATATTAAGGTTTTGTCTTGAAGATTGGCAGTCATTGGAGAACTTTAGGGGAAGGAGATGAAGAACTTTAACTAGAGAAAGGAGAAGACTTGATCTACAGTTTTAAAAAATATCACCTCCTTGGGTAGGAAGGGTTACAAAAGGTGTTTAGCTAGATCCACAAGCCTTAGGGGTCATTATACAGGCTTCAAAGGTCCATAGATTCCCCTCAATTGTAGACATGATTTTATGAGTACATGCATTTACACATTTTACTGGTGGATTAGATTCACTTGAGGTGTTAATGGTTTACAAACTAAAAAAAAAATACTCAAAAATAAAAACACTAGTGGTGGGAAGATGATTTAAGAAACCATTGTACTCATATGGGTGAGAGTGAAACAAAATACAGTCAATGAAAGAAGTCAAGAAAAGTATGAATTTGAGGAATATTTCATAGGAAATGCAGATAGATTTTGGTATTCATTTGGATGTGGAGGATAAAAAAAAAATGGAGGGTTTTGAAAAAATTCCCAAATTCATGATTAAATGACAAGTAAGTGGTCTAAGTAATGATGAAAAAGAAAAATATTGTCAAAAAATATAGTGAAATCAATTTAGGGATGCTTGATTTGAAAAGTTAATGATACACCCAGTAAACATACACAAGGAAGCTCTCTGGAAATCATAGCTGGAGACACTAGAAATAAAGGAAATCATAGACGAAACAAAGAAGTCATCACACAGAGAGAAAATATGCTGGAGAGAGAACACACCTACAAGGCTCTTGAGTTTACTTAACGCTATTACAGAGAGGAGAAAGAGAGGAGGATGGTAGGCCTGATGTAATTCCTTTTAAAAAGTTTAAAGCAGCTTATCAATAATGGTAGCCCAATCAAGTGCCCTGTATGCTGGCAAATCAATTTGGCAGCTTCTTTTTGGGGAGAGATCTAATAAGCGGTTGAGTAGAAAGGCTAAAATTATTTCTCTGATTATATTTCCTTACTTTCAATTTTCTTTTTTGAATATTTTTAAACAATAAGCTTATCAGCTATGATTGTAGTTGCTTAGGTTTGCGGCTGCCTCCCTTAGAATATTTGCCAAAAAAGCATTTTTATTTAATTCTCACCTATTCTAGGTCCCTGATAATACCAGGTAAAATTCCTTTTTCTACTTTCTTAATGTACATATTGTTTATGCCTATCCATGTCATACACTGTCTTAAGGTAAATGTGTAACATATTTACTGAGAGTCAATAACTTGAGTTAACCTGGAACTATACAGAAAGAATATGAATCCTGACTCCTCCACTCACTAGCTGTGCAATATTGATCAAATTCTTAAGCTCCTTTGCAGTAAAATGAAACACTGATTGCAACAATCACAGTGCATATAATTTGTAGTGAATATTAAATAAATTGATCAGTGTAAAGTTGTTTAATAATATCTGGAACATAGTAAAAGATCAATAAATGTTAGATTTTGTATCAGTCATTTCTGGGTAACATATAATAAAACATGACATGCAATAACAAGTTCTTATTTCTCATGCATCTGTGGATTACCTAAAGGAACTTTGTCAATCTCAGCCAGGTTCTCTAACTAGTCTGTGTAGTGGCCAATAACCTCCTGATCTAGGTTGGTGGCTCTGGGCAGCCCTTCTTCAAGCTGCAGTTCTCTAAGTTGGTAAGATCACTGAGCTCATCTGTTAATCATTTTTCTTGGGCAAGTACCTAGCAAGGATGTTTTTCAGACAGAGACTGAAAGAGGCAAAAGAAAGCACGCACAACCAAACAATAAAAGTTTCAAGTTCCCACTTGTATCATGATTGCTACTATTCCATTAGCCAAAGCAATTTATATGACTAAGCCCAAACTCAAGAAGCAGGGAAGTATACTCCTCTGTGAAAGTGAAGGGGAGAAAGAGACTGGATAATTTTGAACAATAATTTAAACCACAACATCACAGAAATGCAAATCAAAGCCACAATGAGACATCACCTCACACTAGTCAGAACGGCTATTGTCAAAACATCAACAAACAGCATGTGTTGGTGAGAATATGAAGAAAAGAAAACCCTTGTGCACTATTGATGGGACTGCAAATTCATGCAGTCACTATGGAAAATAATATAGAGATTTTCAAAAAACTAAAAATATAACTACCATATGACTCAGTAAATCCACTTCTGGGCATTTATTGGAGGAAAATAACAACACTAATTCAAAAAGACATATGTACTTCTATGTTCACTGCAGCATTATTTACAGTAGCCAAGATCTGGGAGCAACCTGTGTGTATACACACACACACACACACACACACACACACACACACACACACACACAATAGAATATTATTCAGCAATAACAAAAGAATGAAATATTGCTATTAATGACAGCATGGATGGACCTAGAGTTTTATGCCAAATGAAATAAGTCAGAGAAAATTAATAGCACGTGGTTTCACTTATAAGTGGAATAAAAAAAAAGAACAAATACAGACTCAGTAGAAACAAAGATCAAACTGATGGTTTCCAGAGGAGAGGATGCTGAAGGGATGGATGAAAAAGTTGAAGAGAAAATAGAGTCAATGATACTGTAATAAGTTTGCATGGTGATGGATGATTATTGGACTTAGTGTGGTGATCACACCTAAGGTATATGAATGTTGAATGACTATAATGTACAACTTAAACTAATATAATATTGTACACCAACTATACTTAAATAAATAAACTATGTGGCTATAATTACCATATATATTCTTAAAGTGAGTTCTTTTTTTTTTATTGTGCTTAGCATTAAGAATTTTGGTACCATCAGAAAACCTAGTGTTAAATTTTGCCCACCATAAAATAAGATTTGAAATTTTAAAGATGGAATAGATAAAGTTTTATTAATCACATATATTTGTTGAGAGTTTGATTGAGTTATTCATCTTAGAAGAATGTACTTCAATATTATTACTAGACCAGCAGTCATAAGTCATTTATTATCATCATTAGTCACTACCAAATATTAAACTAATTAGAATTTGGGGAAGAGAAGAAATTTATATGAAGTACCAACAATGTTGTTTCCTTTAGATAAATCTGCCATTCATCCCAGTTACATTTGGGGAAAAAAGACTCTCATATATTGTGATGTGCAACTTTTGATGTCATAAAAAATATCTGATGGTATTAGAGTTGTAAGAATTAAGCAGTCCTTAATTTTAAATCCCACTTTGCATACTTTAAAAATAATTACAATATATTAAGAGAAGGGGAATCAGAAACCTTTGAAGGTGAGATGGGATAAAATAAATGATCACAACTCCTATGAAGAAAAGGGGAATGTTTTTCTTAATTAAGCTGAATTCTGGCTTCCAGAGGCTTGAGTCTATTTGTACTCAGAATAACTAATACTATTATAATTTTTATGAAAAAGAGTTAGTTCATCTCTCTCTCTGATTTTAAAGTTGCACAGTTGTAGTAATTATTATTATAATTATTATAAATTGAATAATTTGTCATGATACACTATTTTAGACGTTTTACTAATAAAAAAAGTTGTCCAATTTCAGCCAATATATAATAAAAACTCATGAAGCAATCTACCAACAAGATTTTATGAAAGTAATGCCATCTGAACTTTCTCAATATATATTCATAGGATGAATGTTGAAGGTCAAAGAATAATGTCAGGTAAGAATTTTTAAAATAAAGATGGTACTATTGCTAAAGCAATTTCTTAGTCAGTCACTCTCTTTTATATAATGGATACAACATATAGTTTCTAATAGCTGTGATAATATAATTCAGTAACAAATAAGTCATAATTTGTCTACAGCCATGCCACTGTGAGCAAGCCTGATCCGGTCTGATATTAAAAGCTAGCAGGGTTGTGCCCGGTTAGTACTTAGATGGGAGACTACCTAGGAAGACCAGGTGCTGTAGGTATAAAAAATAAATAATAAGGGATTGTAAGCTGACAATGCCCTTGCAATCTGTGAGATCAACCAAGGTTTGCCTCACCTAGAAACAAAAAAATAAAACAAATAAGTCATAATTTAACATTACGTAGAATTGATTATATGTACTTTTGTTTATATAGAGTTTATAAATAATATAACTTCAAAAATAAAAATATTAATATATAACAAGTTTATGTTTTGATTGGGTCTTTCTGTTTTAGAAATTTTAGGTGAAGTGTAAATACATCTTTGACAATGTGATATCAAAACATATATTGAGACATCATCCTGAAGCAAATGGTAGCCTTCTAAATGTTTGAAACATGAATATTTTATAAGATCTATTGGATTTTAATGACATCTCTATGTAGAGTCAGGTTAATAGAAACAGCTACCATACATAGAGATCAGAGGTTGCAATTCATAAAATTAGAATTTTTGTCCTGTCTTTTCCCTTGCATTTTGTAAAACACTTTCTGCAGATAACCTCTGACATTTGTTTCCTTCACCCGAATTATGATTATTATTGATGCCAGTAGGATTATGAGATTATTGACATGCACATACAGTAAAACTCATATCCGGCATCCATCTTAAAATTGTATATAACATTTTTTGGGCTCCTTTCTAATTAAAATTGTTCAGTGAAATTTTTATGGATCCTTCTGGATTGTACCACATGAAGTTTTTGTGTTGAAAACTGCTAATTACAGGGCAGTTCTTCTGTATATAACTTTAGAATCTATTGTCTTGCTATGGGACAAATCCCCAGGATTTCAATCCCTAAACTCTTGGAGCTCAACTGTGCATGCTTCACCTGAAGAAGAAAACTTGAGCAGATGTCTGTTCAGTCTGCTTTGTACATGTGATAAAAGAGTCCTGAATGAAATAACTTTAGGCAGGGGGTATGTTGGTGAGTCAAGAGAGAAGGCAGCTGACAAAGGAGAAGAAAGAAATAAAAAAGGAGACACTAAAATAATTATATATCTGTCAATTCCTTTTTTTCTGTTAAACACTCACCTATTTTTTTCCCTGTGAAAAGTTCATTTAAAGCTGTCTCCCTCTAGCTATATATAAAAACTCCCCACACAATTCATTCAATAGTATAATAAAAATCCAGAATGTTTTCAAATTTCCCTCTTTTGTGGGTTTTGAGATTGACAACTCTATAATTAGAGATAACAAAGAAGAAGGGAATTAATAAGATTCAAATACAGGGCCACAGTCAGAAATCTGGGGTGGAGAATGGGAGAAGAAAGAAAATCAAGGGGTGTAAATCATATAATCTTATTGTAGTCTGGAAAGTTAGATGTTCAGATTTTACACAACTAGTGATTTGTTTAGATTTTATATGATTTAGAAATTCAGATTTTATACAAAATCTAGTAGGTCACAGGAATCTTAAAATCGACACTCAGATTCCAATGTATATTTGTTGATTTAAAATAAAAATTTGGTCAAATGTTTCACCAAATACTTGGTGCATTAAAATGTCTCCATTGCTAATAAGTCTTCTGGACCATAAATTAATTAAATATAGCTCTCAACATCAGAACAAAAGGCTTGAGTATTATGGTACATGCTCCCCCTCCATATCTGAAGAAAGGCATTTACAATTATTTTAAGTAAAAATCACTGAAATGTTCTTTCAATCTTTACTTTTGTTTTTTGATTAAATTAAGCCATTTGGTGTTCTGCAGGATGTAAAAGTCATGTAGAATGTGTTTGTCTTTAAATGCCATATTGCATTGTGTTGTATTACATTTACTTCTATTTTATTTACTTATTTAACATCTTCTCTTAGATATTTCTGATTTAGAATAAATTTCCACATATATTCTTCCATTCAGAAAGTAAACAAATGAGAATAGCATTGAAAGTTATTTAGATTTTATTTAGCAATTTATTAAATGTTAATGAGAATTACTTGTCAAAATGTAAATTACATGGGATATATCTTTAACAAATAACTTTAAGGAAGAATATGCAAAAATGAAATAATTATCAAGAAACCTGAGCTTTAGTCATCAACTCTGACACTTTTTACACATCTTTACCAATTTAAAATATTTGTTGACAATTCAAATCTGTCGTTGGGATACTAAAAAGTTAGTGAAGATTAGCAAGCAAATAAATAGTAATTTGATATAAGCAGTAAGATTTCCAAGAGTTGTATAAAAATGTAAATGGTCATTGAGGTAAATATACAAAAACCATTGATTCTATCTAGAATGATTAAGAAAAGCATTAGGGAGAAAAAACCTTTAGCCCAGAATTCTGCAAGACAGAAATTCTTCAGCAATCAAAAAGAAAAAGAGTACTCTATTAACAGAGAATTCAGCCTGGTCAAAGGCGAGATGGACAGGCAAGTGTAAGATAAGCTGTCAGAGGGTCTGATACGTAGAGTCTAGATACAGATGCGGTTTTAAAGGAAGATAGTCTGAAAGATATGGAGTTAGTGAAAATGACACTGGGAAAGCCTTATCCACAGAGAAAGGCTTTAACATGGACGCTAAGGGTTTTCAAACTTTAATGTCATAAATTACACCAGAGAGCTGTTGAAATTCAAATTCTTGGGTCTTATCTTCGGATATTTGCATTCAAAAGGTCTAAGTTAGGGCCTGGGAATCTGCACCTTCAGTAATTTGCTCTAGTGAGGACTATATAGGCAATGTGAAGCCACTGAACAATTTAATAAGTGAAATGACATAACTAGATGTAGATTTTAGAATGATAACTCAGACTTCAATGGAAAGAGAAGATTCTTTATAATTATTTCTAAAATGTTATTACAAACATTATTTTACTCATTTTCAATAGTTAAAACAAAACAAAACATGAGGCTAATTCTTCCTACAGTTGAATGCTAAGGAGAATTTTTTTCTTTCCTTGTGACTTGATATCTAGTTCTTAGATGAAATCTATGAGACAACTCATATTATCCTTTTTCCTGATTTCCAGCATAGTCAAATACAAATTTTATGTTAAAGATATATTGAGCCTCAGGTTTTAGGAATTATATTTTTCTCTATTGTGATGTTCTATTATTTCATAAATCTTTGTTCTGTATTTGTAGCTTTTATAGTATGTTATCCCTCAATTTTTAGGTATTAACAGACACTAAAAATTAAATAAATAATTCATGCTTGAATCACTTCTCAGAAGCTTCAGTAGTGCCTCTGTTATTTTCTCTGGCCTAAAAAAATCATGAGAGAAAATTATTTCCATGTATGGAACTATGGCTAATGAGTAAATGAATTAAGTTGCATTAACAATGGGTAACTTAAAATGAGACTTAGGATTGATTGGGTTATTGACTTTTATGGATCTGTGATCTAGTCTTCATTAAAAAATAATAAATTAAGCATCAAAGTGTTCACTTCACATAGATCATGTAAATGATTCAAGTTTCATGCTCACCTCAGTACACAAAATTGTAAAAAGTCAAAATATGAATCAGTAGTCTTTTTATTATTTTATGTCAAGCTAAACATCTTTATTGCTGTGTCTTTTATTAAAGTAGAATTTTTATCTGCCTCA
The DNA here is from genome assembly GCA_030015415.1 of Cynopterus sphinx. Taxonomy (NCBI): domain Eukaryota; kingdom Metazoa; phylum Chordata; class Mammalia; order Chiroptera; family Pteropodidae; genus Cynopterus; species Cynopterus sphinx. The sequence continues at coordinate 63,954,672 of CM057387.1, read as the reverse complement.
ATTACCTCTATTGTTCTTTATTAAATTTCTTTTTCCTCATCAGCTTCTCCTTTGCATCATTCTAAACCTTATCTTATTTATTTTAATTTATTTTTAAAGCTAACTCCTATTTTTTTCCCCCTCTTTTACCTCTGGATAGTTCTTTCTGCCCCCTTTATCTTCTATTTTCTTTGATGTTTGGTCTTCTGAGAATTTTAAACATTTTTTTTTAGTTTATCCCTGAATAATCTTTCTTTGTAGTATATCTTCAACATTCAGACTCCTATTTTTATATTTTAAAATATTTTTATATTTATTGGTTACCATTCCTTAGTGCCTTATTTTTTTTTTTTGTAAATTAGAAAACATTGACTTAAATGATTTACTTCATGACCTTGCCTCTAAAAATATGAGTCTATATAAAATATATAGGCTATTTTATAGGTAGCTGTATTCCCACACTGTCAAATCAAAGACCTTTAAGAATTAGCCATGTGGTCATTGCTGTCTTTCCCTCAACAATAAGTCGTGTGTTTATATAGAAATCCTTTGAGGAGACACAATCAATAATAACCCCAATAAATAAGTTGTGAATTACTAGAATTTAATAGAAACTAATTGTGATTTTTGAATGGCTCAAGGATATTGGTTTGCTAACTGACAAGGTTACATCATAATGGAAAATAATGGAACAAGGTTAAATAAAAAAAATGAAGCAAAGGCATTTTATTAATTCTCTTAGCTGAGTACACAAAGTTACTTTGAATCAGCCCGTCTCAGAAATAATTTTCCAAGGATACAGATGAAAGACCAATGCTGCAATCAAACTATAAATTTGGAGACAGAAATGAGGATCTTCTAAGGTTCTATTAATCAATCAATTAAAGTGAAGGTGAATGTTCCAGAATGTTTCTGACATTAAAGAGAATTGGTTTAAAGAAAGGGAATTGGATACATAGAATTTTTATCCAGGAGCCTGTAAACTATAATTTTTAAGCAGATTATTCCAACCTACAGCATTGAAATAATTTATAGAAAATAAAGTGTCAAGTCAAAAACCTACCACATCTCAATGAATAATATATTTTTACCTAATAACACTGTACACATTTCTCTACTATCCGAACTCCTTAAGTACTTGATACATTCTTATTTAAAAGTTTGAATTAATCTCTATCACATCCTTAGAAGTGGGTATAGTTTTAGAGTCTGAGAATACAGATAATAGTTATTTAAATTATTTGAGTGTATATAGATTTTCCTTACATTAATTCAAGAGATTCAGAGAGCCCATTTTCATCACTAGATTTCAGAAATTTTACTTTCTTACAGATATAAAGCTGCTTGAGCAAAATAATTTTTAAATCCTAAAACTCTATTTCATTTCTCTCTCTACAGAGTTGTTAAAAATAACAATCTATGCCAATAAATTTTTAAAATAAGACCAGGAAATACAACTAAATAAAAATACACTTATAAAAGTGATATACTTGGCAATCATAAGAGTAATTTCTCTGTTGCCAAAATATCAATCCTAGGTCTAAATTTATTATTATCAATCCTAGGTTAAATTTATTATTATAGGATTCATAAAATTCTCCCAAATATTTATGGATCTTTTAAGACATCAATCCTTTGAATAGCAATAGAAATGGTTAATATTTTTATGGGTTACTTGTTTTTTGAGATTAGGTTTTATAATGTGCTATAATGCACCTATTTTTAGGGTCTATAGTCAAACATGTAATATTTGGCATTGCCCTTCATCTGCTTTATAGACTTTCTCCCTTGAGATGTTTTACTTACCAATAAAGGTGCAAAGTTTTCAGACATATCAAAGGAGCTTATTTTTTTCTATTATTTTTCCCTTGCTTTTTAGTTGTTGCTGCTGCTGTATAATCAACAGTGTCTCTTTGTATGATATACTATGTTCAAATATCTTGTTCTCCTAAGCACTAAAAAACTTTGGAATTAAAATGATATCAAAAACAAAACAAGTTGCCCATTTGCTGTTTCATCAAAAGTTGTACATGTTTCTGCCAAATATAAAAAGCAAGTCAATACTTTCCTAGTAAATATATAGAGATCCAGCACCAAAATTAGTTAAGAGGTGAAACGATTAAATGACAACAAAAATACCATCAAATTAACAATAAAAAAAAAAAAACAACTTATCAAGAAATCTGTTTTGTCATTTTAAGATAAGGCTAAAGAGTCAACCTTCATTTCTCAACTTCTTCCTTTTTATCCACTGCTCATTCATGTAACTGATTCTGAAATCATAAATTCAAGTACTAAGATACTATAAAACAGTTTCAAAAGAGTCAGTCTCAATTTACTGTTACTTATAGCTTGTTTTAATTTCTCCCAGAACAACTGTGTTCTCTTGATTTTGCAGCACCCTCCTGCTTGTGGTTATAATCTCTACATCAGGCTTTTACAGTTACTTTCTTTACTTTTCTTTTTAGTAAATGATTCACTTTGATAGAAACATTGGATTATTAAGGTATAGACTATGCATAAATTATAAAATATATCTAATAAATTAATTATAAATGCCCCCCTTTACATTGTCTACTGATATTCAATTTATCTACAAGTTGATAAATGGAAAAGGTATTACATGTCTTGGTCTACAAACTGTCTCCCAGAACAAAGACAATGTAAGACAAGAAAGAGGCAGACCACACAAGACAGGTGGGTGGCAGGCTTAAAAAACAAGGGAAGTTACTTAGGAGGCTGTCTTAGATGGCCACAGATGAGTAAATCTCTGCACTCATCCACCAGGATCATAAAAGTTTATACAGAGGCCTTACTTGGATTCAGTCCCCTGTAGCATCTAATACCACATTGTTCTCTCAAGGTTGCTTCCTAGAAAAGAATTACTACTGTGAGAATGATGGGCAGAACATACATTCTAGGGATGGGGGAGAAGGTGAGGAGTCTCCAATTGCCTGGATCCAGCTTTCTGGTCAACTGGCAATCCTCTCAATGTCCTCTCAATGACCTTCAATACTCTATATCTCATGACTGCCCCCTTCTTCCACAATGTGCCCTGAGTGATCAGTAAGGGGTTTCACTAGATAGAAGAGGTTGGTTTGGTGGCTTTCTGGCTGGATTGGAGGCTGATACCATAGCAACAATGTAGGCACATGCAAAAGAAAACAGAAATCACAATAGTGATTTCTAAAATAAGTAACAATTTTTCCACCAAGAGCCTCATAATCCAAAATACTAATTTATTAAGTCCCCTCTGAAGGAGGTTGGATCATTGAGGATATTCACTTGTGTCCTCACCTTCTTCCTTCTCCCTCGCCCCCCCCCTTTTTTTACTTTAGTCTCAAGTAATCGTGGTCATTTTAGTTACGTCCTGGGATGCTTGTTTCAAAGAAATAATAAGATTTAGTACTTCAAAGTACAAAAAAAGAATGCAAATTTCCTCTCAGGAGTTTTGGGGTATATGTCTCTATTTTCATAAGTCTGGGATAATTACTATTTAAAATTTTTCTTTGCATTAGCGGTTGGATGATATTGGCACTTCTTGACTGTCCATCACCCTAACCTCCTCCCCTTCCTTCTCCTCACTAGCCCAGAGAGTCCACCTTTCAGCGTCTAGAGCAGACTTTGTCACAAACTCTCGGAACTCAATCCACTGCAGTTTGTGCCCTTCTAGCTTTGCAAAAACAGCACACTAAAGTCTCCAATTTATCCTGCTCTCCCACTTTGTCTACCGGCACCGAAGCTAGGAGAGGAGTAGATAACCCAGATCCCTTCTAACCTCAGCTCTGCTTCGGACTTTCTAAACAGAGCGTTCAGCCTCTGATCAGGCATGGGTGGCAGCCAGGCTCCCCACCGTAGAGGGCAGCCCCACACTCACAGTCACGCTTTTTTGCCGCGTGCACTTTGCGCAGTTCCTCAAACAAGCTCGGGATCTATTTCTAGGGTCAGCTTCCGGCTGGCACAGCTGTGTGGGCTCGTCAACCAGCCTCCATACACCAAGGGCAAGATGAGGCAGAAGAAAGAGGCCGACCACTCCAGACAGGTAGGTGGCAGATGTAATAAGCAAGGGAACTTACATATGATGCTTGTTATGGGAGATGCAAGATAAGCAGATCGCTGCATCCACCAGCCAGAATCTTAAGAGTTTGTGTAGAGGCTTTATGCTGTTCGGATGATCTCAACGTTACTTTCTCAAGGCTGCATCCTTAGAAAGGGTTTCAGCTATGGAAACAGTGGACAAAAAGTACATTCCAATGATGAGGAGGGTTAAGGGGCCTCTCTCTGCCTGGGTTCAGCTTGCGTAATTTATCTGGTGGTCATGTCCTCATGACCTCCTCCAGTAGTGGGGTGTGCCAAAGGTGGCAGAATCTGCCACTCTAAAGTATGACACCTCGACTTAAATTTTTTTCTGACCTAAAAATAAGCAAGTGCAAGAGTGCTCTGTGCTCCCCTTTTTCTTCCTGGAAGCAGATAAAACTCTCAACTGAAAGGTGCCCTCCACGTACCAGACGGAAAGAAACATTTTTATCAGCAGAGATGGAGATCCAAAGCCAAGAGAAATTTGTACAGCCTTGTTAAAATAACTTCTATTTTTTGTTAGTTTCTTTATTTATTTTAGTTACTTTTCCTCTCTTTTATTTTAGTCACTTTTCTCTCTTTAATCAACCTAGTATAAAAGCACTTATGTTTTGCATTTCCTTGGGTCTGCATGCCCTTATGTGGGCTCCTGTGTCACCTAAAACTTGTATGAAATAAATCTGTATGTTTTTCTCTGGTTAACATGACTTATGTCAATTTAATTTTCAGGTCAAGCTGAAGACAGTAAAAGGTTATAGGTAAAGTTTTGCCTTCCACACACATGCATGGTAGACAACTTAAGAAAATAAGGTGAGTAAAACAAACTGATTCCGCATTCACTGTCTTTTGCTTTACTCTGTCATCAAAAGACAAGACATAGTTGGTGGTGAGGATGACAAGAAAAGGGTACCCTTTTGTACTGCTAGTAGGATTGTAAATTGGTACAGTCATTATGAAAAAGAGCATGAAAGTTTCTCAAAAAAATTAAAAACATAAAGCATGCTATGATTCTGCAATCCGACTGATGGGTATATAGCCGAGGAAATGAGATCAGTATTTCAAAGCAATAGGTTCACTCCCATATTCATTGCAGCATTATTTCAAAACCCAACATATGGAAACCTAAAGTGTCCATTGATGGATGAGTAAAAAAATAAGTGGTATACACCCTCATACAAACACAATTAAATATTATTCTGACTTTAAAAAGAAGGAAATCCTTCCTTTTGTTACGATATGGATGGAACTGGAAGACATTGTCCTAAGTTAAATAAGGTAAAGAACAAGACAAATAATGTAAGTACCCACTAATGTGGAACCTAAAATAAAAAAGGGCAAACTCAGAAATGGAATAGAAAAGTGGTTGCTAAGGCATGGTGGGTGGGGGGAATGGGTGGATGTTGGTCAAAAAATACAAACCTTCACTTGTAAAATGAAAGTTCTAGGAATCTAATATACAGTATTGTAACTAGTTTTGTTTCTTACAGCTTTATTAAAGTATAAATGACATAAAATTTAAGAATATTAAAGTGTATATTGTCATAATTTTATATACCTATACATTGGGATAGAATTCCCTCATTTAGTTAACACATACATCACCTCACAGATACGTCTTTTTTGGTGGAACATTTAAGTCCTATTCTCCCTTAGCAAATTTACATTATAGAATACAGTATTATCAACTATAATCATCATTTTTACATTAGATTCTCAGACCTTATTTATCCTCTAGCTAAACCTTTCCCAAGTTTAGATAATTCAACTTAAAATAGAAAGATTATTCTGGATTATCTTAATGGGCTCAATGTAATCACAAGTATCTGAGTGTGTAGGGTGGTGAAAGAGGAGCTCACCTCTGCCAAGTCAACATCCTAATGTGCTTGATAGCTCCTGTCTGTGGAGGGTGATCCTCAGAAGGTACAGCTGCGAGCCTTAGAGGCCAACACTCAAAGTTACTGGAGGAGGGTTCACCCACACAATAGTGGAGCTGTCTAGACAACCCAAAATCCTTAGGATAGATCATCAGGAAGTGCAAGATGAAACTCTTGGATTGGGGATAAACCTTCTGTCCACTGATGAAATAAATTCTGATAATCTGATATACAAGATTATAACTATAGTTAATAATACTATATTATATACATGAAATTTGCTGAGTATTCAGTGTCATCACCAAAAAAGGAATATTTATTAAAATTTATTTTAATTAACTTAATTGTAATTATTTTATAATGTATACACATATCAAACTATCACATTGTATACTTTAAATATATACAATTTTATATGTTAATTATGTCTCAGCGGAGCTGTAAAAAATAAAAATAAATGGGCAATGCCATTATTGACAAGAAAAAAATAAAGCATATATTTTAGTAAAAACTTAAAGCTTGATTTGATATCTCACACTAAGGTAACTGGTATATTTTAATTAAAATGCAGGCAATATTAATGTGCTAAAAACAGTCATTTGCTAATGGTCCTCATAAAAAGGACCATAGAATCTTTTCTTTTAAACACAAACTTCAGTTTTGATATAGATTACAAGTTAAAGCATAACAGGAAATATTAGCTAATATTCTTTATTATAAACATTAATTCGTCTATTTGTACACAGTGTTTAGAACTGAGAAAGTATTTGCTGTACCATGAAGTAGAAAGAGAGAGTAGGTATGGTATATACCATAGAGTACTTGGGTATAGAGATTTAACACCCAGGTTCCAGCCACTTCCCTCAGCCATGTGGCCTTCACATGTAGATTTGTTTAGTCATTATCTCAGCTTTCTTTCTAGATAACTAAGGTAAATGGTAAAATCTGCTTTTGTCTCTTTATGCAAGTCTAATAAGATATTCCATGAAGATTATCTAGTGCTGTAGAAACTATGTTGTTGGAATTATTAACAGCAGCAGTGGCATCCCATAATCATATATGTAAGTAGTTAAGTATGATCATTTTTAGTACTTGGAAAGGACATATAGTGACTTTTTGAATAGATATTAATCTAAAAGTGACAGTAATTAATCCAGTTTACCACATTGGGCAGGTCTTAATATGAAGTTTTTCCAGAGACAGTGCAGAATTTCAAAACCTAGGGATTTAGCAATACACTTGATTTAAAATATTTATTTTACTCTTTAACTACCATAGTCTCCTTTCTGTCTTTATTACCTGGCTTCTAAGCCCATATATTAGTTAGTTGGAATGCTATTTTCTGACAACTCTAGAAGAAGGTTGAGGATGAAGCCAATTCTAATTGTACTCCCACATTTCCATGTGACACTTCCAGCATTTCAAATCCCAGGTCAGATGTAAACTAGGGATTAGTTCAGATAACACAGACCTGTCAATTACTTAAAAGTAGGTTCAATAACATACCTTTTAGGTTAAGATATAAGAGGAGTTGGCAATTTTAAGTTATTTGGCAATGGATTTGAACTAAACCAATTTACTTTCCACAGTATACCTTTTTAAAAAGTAGATTTCAGAAATACCACACTTATTCATTCTCAGCAAATTCTAAATTAACCACATAATAATCAGATTATTAATCCATAGTTAATAATTATTATTATTTTACTTTTTATTGTGCTTCAATGGTCAAAAAGAAATAGTATGTGACTATATATTATGTTGACCTTCCATATGTTATAATTTGTGACGCTGAAATTTCTAGGTAAATGCTCCTTAGTAGACATGAATGACCATTTTTAAACATCATTACCCTAATAAAAGAATAGGTTCCCCCAAACATCTTCCAGATTGAATATATAATTTGCATTTTGTGGCTTTTATCCTCTAAAATAATAGAATCGGTTACAGTTTTCTTCTGCAATAAAAATTTTTATGACTAGATCGATCTTGCCCACAGTCTGCAAATGTGTACGAGACATTTTTTGTTGTTGTTTGAAAAATAATTATGCTGTTATATAATTTCCATTGCATTTTATTTTATTTTTTGCCTATAGATTTTTAAATCATGAGTGATATAAAATCATTCCTAAAAGAGAAATCTTCTGTCTCTTGCTAATGCCTTGACAGGTTCCCACATTTCTCTGAATGCTATATTGCCTACTTGGTACTGGTTTTGAGTGATATGATAATAATAGAGTGTTATTCCTGATTGTAATTCACTTTGCTTGCATATCAATCTTGCTGTATTTGAATGTATACAAAGAATGCTAATCACTGTACTGTGTGTATTTAATCTCTGACATAGAGAAGCATGGAAACATATTTATTTGCATATGCATGATTTTCAATAATATTTGCATAAAGAGAAAATCAGACACTTCGATCACTTGTTACCGTTTCACAACTTATAAGGTTTTACACTAGGGAATTATTTCTTTCCCCTTAATTTTTTTTCTCGTCAAGTTGAATTTCCTCTCCTTTACACCCATCTTAAAGATTGCATCAATAGTAGCGATTTTTCATGAAGGCAAAATAGACAACCTCAATCAAAAATAGACAATGTTTATTAATAAACTGTCAATTCATTAATATACTAAGAACAGTTCTTAATTTGGAGAGCTAAAAACTTAATTATTTACCTCTTTAACTATCATACCCTCCTTACCATTCCCAGATCATAAAAATGTTATCAAAGATTCAGTTTAACATATAATGCACAAAAGTTTTCAAATGTTGTTTAACAAAGAACTAAACAAGATTAAAAAAAAAATTCATAAAACAAGTTACATTTTCAGAAAAATAAAGGATGAAGCAACAGCCTTTAATTCTCTCACAATTAACCTTATTCTGAAATATATGAAAATCTGCAGTCACTCCCTATCTATGAAAAAACATGGTGAAACTTCTGTGTTCTGAGGCAAGAAATAGGCTACCCCAGATAACTGGTTTAGTTTTATTAAAGGGTTTTCAACTAAAATTATCTATCTCTACCACACTGATAGCTTTTGAATATTATGCTTCTAGAAATACACCTGCTACTTTATTTTTCTCCTGATTACACTAAATCTCTGAAGATCATATTCTAGGTCTCCTTCCAACTACTTCAATCCAGGCAGTAAAGTTCTATAATAACACCCTCCTTTCTCTATTTTGAGGACATTTTAGCATCAAATTTCCTTCATAGTGAACAACTGTATTTAAATATATTACAAATTAATTTTCAGTATAAACAGATATAGTTTATAGTAAGAAATAGGAGAATTAGAGTGATTAATTAGTAATCTAATCTACTAGCATAGAATCTATGGGGTTTGTCACTCTTTTTGTTTCCAAAATAATTGAATTCACTTCCCTCCACCATTTTGTTGAAATTCCCATAAGTTTATAGATGTATTTCAGACTTGTAGAAGCACTAGGGTTCTACTAGCTATTTTATGTTGCAAGAAACCATCATCACAGCAGCCTTACTTGGACTACCAAAGCTAATATTTATTTTTGAGATATTTTGCATTATCTTACAAGCATGAGGATTTAAATTAACACAGTTATCTCTATTTTAGAAATGTTAACACAGTTATTATCTCTAACCTAAGAATTAAGTTTAAATAAGTTGCCCATGGTAAGACACCTGGTAAGCCAGGACCTCTGGCAGTTCAATCACATTTTGAATCTCATGAACTTTCACAGTGTCAATTTTCTCAGTTAAGGTGCCCTTCAGGCCTGCCTTAAATGAAATAGAATGATAATAATAGCCGGACCATATTTTCTCATTTCATTCTGCTAACTCTGTGGAATGGGCAGGAAAAATATTTTCAGTTCCTTTTTTCATATTAGGAAATTTGTGTTTAGAAATGCTAAGTGGTCCAAGACCACAGGTTAATTGATGATAATAACTAGACCAGAATCCAGTTCCCTTGAGTAGAAATCTAGAGAGTCTGGAGTGTGTTCATAGTTATCCTGTAATTGATCACTGTTACAATGCCCTGCATTTGACTTTACACACATTTTCAAAGCATGATTACTATAGGGTGTGTTATTATCATAAAGAATGTACCACATCTCAACATGTATGGGGGAAAAGGAATTTAAGTTGTTCTTCTGAGTTTCAGCACAATTATTACTCAGAATATATAAAAATGACAAACAAAAATCAATACTAAAGAATTTATTTTGTTATTTAGTTACATACATTTTGAATTTCTAGATTTTCTAATCTTGAGCTGTCTTTAAATCATAAATAAGGTGAATCTATAAGCTGTTGCGCAAACCAGAACATATTTGAAAGTGAAAAGATGCACTATTAGTAATTTTGCCAGGACAGGCAAACTGAGAGACATTCATCATAATTGTGAGGGGCATCGACAACATTTCTGTTTGTTAGTTTGTTTTCTAGAAATAGTTGTCCACCATCAGGTCATTCTGTGCTTATCTGTAAAGACCCATAATATTATTTGGGGTGAGTTCTGTTATACTTTCTCCATTTCATTTTTTTCTTGGTGGTGAAATTGTATAAGTCCTCCATTCTTGAACACAATTGGATGGGATAATTTGTAAAGAAATGAGGAGCAAATTAAGCTAAATATTTAACCAGTATATTTTAAAATATTTTACCACTATATTTTAAAATATTTCCTGTTTGTAACAAAAGATTTGGCTTGCAATAAATTTAGCTGTTATATGTTGAGATTAAAAGGAATGAAAATATTTATGACTCTCTTATATGGTGGCTACCTAAAAAATATTTCAATAGACTTTTAATTTCATTTACATTCATAGAGACATATGGGGTATAAAAAGCAACTCAGGAAGATCAAGTCCATTGGCTTCTTTCTCTCTCATAAATACAGGCAATTATGCAAGATTCAAAATCTAATTTAAAACAACTTAATTTTATTAAACATGACATATCAACTATATGGAAGTGTGACATGCTGTCAGGTGTTCTTAATGGGAAGGATTAATATTTTTCATGTATTCCTTTTCCAAGGAAGAAAAGCACACACAACTAAGCAAAAATGCATACGAATCTTTTAGCCATGCTCTATGCATCTGTCTTGATTGCCTATTAATGCAGTAAAGTTAACAAATATATTTTGAGTGCCTGCTGTGTATCAGAAGTATAACCTTCCAGTACAATAGGGAATATGAGTAGTCAACCAAAAAGTAAACACCAAATTGTGAAAACTATTATCTGAGTGTGATAATAGAGAATTAAGAGGTAGCACTGACTGACACCATATGATCAGGGTAAAGGGACAAAGTAAAAAGTCAGAGTGAGGGGTCAGGTGTCAGCATGAATAGAGATCTGAAGCCAGAAAGAGCATAGAGACTAATGAGATAGTCACTTTCTGCATCACAATATGTAATATCTCAGTATAAAGAAGGCTAAACTTTAGTTTGTTTACATCTATAAGCAAGAATTTTTTTTTTACAATATTCTGGGAAAGTTTCAGTTATGCCAGATGAACAAGAGATCTTCTGTATAACATACTGCCTATAGTGAATTCAGTGTTGTACACTTAAAATAACTTAAAATTTCCTTGAAAAAAATAAAATGTGGGCACCTTGATCTTGGACTTCCAACCTTTAGAATTGTGGAAAATAAATTTCTGTCATTTAAGCCACTCCGTCTATGGTATTTTGTTTGGATTTGCTTAACAAAATAACTCTCAGGACTCATATCTTGAGCTATCTGAGTGTATGTGCTTCTTTAAATAAGGCTTTTGGAAAACATTTAAAAATCACCTGGGATACCTGTTGAAATGTAGATTTCTGGATCTAACTAGACTTATACAGGGACTCATTTGAACCACAAGAGAGGATATTGGGTGGAATGAAAATCCAGCAAATTATCAAAGGCAAATTATTTTGTAACTTACTTTGAGTTAGAGTATTCTTGTACTCATGTGAGTTGGGAACATATGAGGCATCTATGCTTGGGTTTATATTCAATGCCCATGTAGCTAGGCATAGAGTTTGTGAAAAGCAGCCGGTAGTTAATACGCGTAGTCAGTGTTTTTACCGTCACATTTTCCACCATTAGTGCAGTGGTACAAGCATTGTACTGAGAATAAAAGTTCTAGAATTGTACCCCAACTCTGACACAAACTATATGCTCAAGGGCAAAGCCATTGAAATTCTTTAAATATCTGTTTTCTGGGGTTGGACTTGTTCTTGCTGGTCTCTAAATACTGTAAATTTCAATGACTCTATGATTTCATCATCAGAGAATTTTTTTTTTTAAAAAAATTCCTCCCAAATACTGATTGTTCAGCTTGGAAGCTGTCAGATTTCAGATCTCATTCTGAGTTAAAACAGAGCAAGAACCCCCTCAGCCCATATAAGGTCTTCTAGGTTTCTGAAAAGAAATAAATATTCATGTTAATTATGTTTAGATCACCACAAATGTAGTTTGTTTTCATATTTTTTTTTGCATACCCACCAATGATAACATACAAGTGGCAGAGTAGTTACCTGAAGGTAATTAGGTATGTTCAGATAAATGCTGTCACACCAATATAAATCCCAGCATTATCCACTCTGATCATCTCTGATATAATTGACTAGATTTAAGTACATGTGAAATATACTGATTTAAACATTGAAAAATATCTTCTATTCAGTTTTTAAAAAAGAAATGTATTTGTATTTATTTGTTTAAATTTTGGTCGGAGGGGGTAGATGTTAGTATAGGACATCATTTAGTCTGGAGAAATTAGAATGTATTTGTGGGAAATAGTAATGAAATGAAATGCAAATAAATACAAATCCACACGAAGCCAGATCTGTATCCTGCTTCCTGCTGTGAAATGGAAAGAAATAAGACTAGCATCACTTACTTTGTATCCCAACTGTTTTCAGCAAGCCTTAACCCACCCCACTACTTGCCTCTGTGATTAATCTGGTAAATGAATGCAATTAAGTCCATCACAATTCACTGGGAAATCAACAAACATTCGCCAAACCAGTTCTACTATTTCACTGCCATTCCTTCCCTACTTCTGTTTATTCCCTGGGCCCAGAGTTTTGAAGTAAAATAACGACCACATCTTGCTTTCAGGAACAAAAGAAGGGATGGACCAAGTCATGGAGCAAGCATGAACTGCTATACGGTAAAGTGTGGAGACAGTCTTTTTTGTGTACTTGTTCATACTATGAAAATTTCCTGACTGCTAGGGGGCAAGGAACAGAAAAGGAATGCAGGGGACCACTAGTGTTCTCAAAGTCTCCAAACAGATTGGAAGTAAATGTCATTTCCAGATAATTTGCAGCAAGAAATGGTGTTAAGATTAATTTTGTTTGGAGAAAATTGAACAGAATAAAAACTCATTTAGACATATGTTGCCATTTGACTGTATTTAGTGCAAACATTAACTGTTAACAAAAAAAATGTATAGATCTGTTACTATAGCAAGAGGAGGGCTTTAAATGAACCTACTGAAAACCATTACTAAATGAAATACTTTGCATATTGGCAGCAAATCTGCCCCCCACACCATTCCTGAGGAAAGGTGCTTACACACAGGGTATGTTACCCAGGAAAATGCATTACTGCCTGTAAACAGGAGCACTTGTAAGCAAAGAGCTTTCAAAGCAATGATGCAGATTTGTGCAGCCTTCTCACCAGTTTACCTGGCCAGACCCTTGGCACTGTCTTTTCTAGGGCAGAAGTCCAGTTCATCTCTCTATTGGCTCCCTTGATATCTCAGTATTTCTATCACCAGTTCTCCAGCCCAAAATACTTATGTGTGTCCGTGTGAATGCTCACACACCTTATGTAAATTTTAAATATAAATCTCTTATTAAAATTAACATACCTTTCAAATAGTTCTTGAGGTCATTCTAAGCTATTGATCTCTGGAGAGACAATTTAGATTTTGATATTGTATAGAAATTCTCTTTATTCTTTGTATTGCTGTTTTGCCAATTAATATCTTAGGATATGTCTTTTACAGTTTTGGAAATCTATTATTTTTAATCAGCATTATTGCAGTATTATTTAGATATAATAAAATTCACTAATATGAAGGATACAATTGAAAGAGTTTGGACAAATGGATATAATGAAGAAACCAACACCAAAATAATGATATTGAATATATTCAGCACACCAAAAGTACCCTGTGCCCTTTTGGAGTCAATCTGTTACTCTCACTTTCAGCTACTTGCAAACATATCTACTTTCTGTCACTATAGTTTTATTTTTTCTAGAATTTTATTCAATAGAATCATTGACTGTGCATCTCTTGTGTTTGGCTTCTTTCTCAGCATAATTCTATCAAGATGCATCTGCTTGGTTGTATCTCTTGTGTCTGGCTTCTTTCTCAGCATAATTCTATCAAGATGCATCTGCTTGGTTGTATAGCATCGGTAGTTTTTGTCTTTTTATTGCTGAATGGTATTCCATTATACATACATACCGTAGTTTGTTTATCCATTTGCCAGTTAATGGCCATTTGGATTGTCTCTACTTTTTGGCTCTTATGAATAAAAATTGCTATGAAAATTAGACTGCAAGTCTTTATGTAAACACGTTTCATTTCTCTTGGGTAAATACCTAAGAATGGGATTGTAGTATCCTATGGTAATCTATGTATAACTGTATAGGAAACTTATTTTCAAAAGTGATTCCTACCAACAATACAGAATGATTTTAATTGCTCTTCAATTCTTGATGTAGTCAAACTTTTTCATTTTAGCTATTAATAGGAATGTAGTGGCATTTCATTGTGGGTTTAATTTGCATTGATGAGGCTGCATATTTTTTCATGTGCTTGTTGGCCATTCTGTATTCTTTTTGTCCATCTGTTTAAATCTTATTTTATATATTTTTTTCTCATTGATTTGTGTTTTTATATATATTCTGGATATGAGTTCTTTATCTGATACATGTTTTCTCAATATTTTCTTCCAGCCTGTGGCTTATCTTTTATTCTTTACAGGTTTAAGTTCACAAAGTCCAATTTATCTTTTTTTTTTTCTTTTGGGTTAGTATTCTCTTTGTTTTAATTAATATTACTCTATTTAAGTTCTTGAAGACTTTTCTATCAAGTTAATGTTTATAAGTTTTATAGTTTTGACTCTTGCATTTAAGCCTATAATCTAATTAGAAGAAATGTGTGCATGTGTGAAGTAAGGTTTGAGGTTTTTTTGTTTTTTAATTTTTTTTTAATTTTTTTTTTTTTTTTTACATTTAGACATTAAATTATTCTAGCTTCAGTGTTGGAAAAATTTTATGTTCCCTATTAAACTACTTTGCATTTTGTTGAATATCGATTGCTACATATGTGTGCACCTCTTTCTAAACTATTTTGTTCCATTAACCTATATGTTTGTACTTAAACCAATACCACACCCTTATGATGACCATCTTTATAATTAGTCTTACAATCAAATAAATCTTCCAGCCAGCTATGTTCTTATTCAAAAGTTCTTTGATTTTTCTCTAACATTTTAGAAACAATTTGTCAATTCCTGCCAAAAAAAAAAAAAAAAAAACAACATTTTTACTGGAATTGCATTGAGTCTATCGATCAATTTTAAAAACGTTTATTGCATCAGTTTTTAACCTTCTGATTTATAAACATGACACATATATCCATTCATTGAGATTTTTTTTTGATTTTTCTCAGCAGTTTTGTAGTTTTTACTTAATCTTGCTTATATTTAAAATTATGACCCAAATATTTCATATTTTTTGTTATTACAAATAAAATTGTTTTTTCCATTTCAATTTCCAATGATTCATTTGCAATACATACATATTTAATTAATTTTAGTGTATTCATCTTGTATCCTGAGACTTCACTAAACTCACATATTATTTCTTAGAGCATTTCTTTTTGTAGATACCTTAGGATTTTTTATATAGGCAATCATTCCATTTGTGAATAAATATTTTTCTCCCCTTTAATTTTATAATCCTTTTTACTTTCCTTATTGTATTGTCTAGGACCTTGAGCATAATGTTAAGAAGAAATGGTGAGTTATGTATGCCTCGTTTCTGATGCTAAGGGAAAAGCACCATTAAGTATGGTATTAGTTTTAAGATTGAAGAAGTTCTGTTTATTTTAAAGAATATTTTTATCATAAATAAAAGTCAATTTTGTTAAATGTTTTTACTTCTTTTTTTCTTTTTGAATTCATCAATGTGGTGAAATATGTTGATTTTAAAATTTAACTGCATCGCTGTTATAGATTACACTTGCTCATGATTTCTTCTTCTGTTTCTGTACTGCATAACTATTTGCTTAGTACTTTATAAGAATGTTTACATCTATTTTAATTAGTGATATTGGCCTGTGATTTTTGTTTCTTGTTATGTCTTTCTTGTCTTTGAATCATCAAAATACAGGTCTTTCTAATTTTGAAAATGGGCATGGTTTTCTCTTCATTTCTTTTTCTAGAAATTTTGTGTAGAATTGGTATTTTTTTCATT
Source organism: Cynopterus sphinx (assembly GCA_030015415.1). NCBI lineage: Eukaryota > Metazoa > Chordata > Mammalia > Chiroptera > Pteropodidae > Cynopterus > Cynopterus sphinx. The sequence continues at coordinate 63,938,262 of CM057387.1, read as the reverse complement.
TCTAAATTTGGAAGAAATCATCACTGATGTTATCTAAGCCTGCCATTTCCTTTGGGGAAATATTTTAGCTATGCATTCAATTATTTTAATAGGCTGTTCAAGGTTATCTATTTCACCTGGAGTGAATTTTGATATTGTGTGTCTTTTGGAGATTTTTTTCTCTTTTATCTAAGTTGTAGAATTTATTAGAATAAAATTGAGTATAATATTTTTTTTATTATCTTTGATGCCAATGGACTCTCTAGTAACTCCATTTTTTTTGTTGCTCAAATTGGCCATTGGTATACTGTATGTACACTTTTCCCTGATCAGACTTGTGAAAACTATATGATTTTTTTTTATCTTTATGTATTACCAGTTAGTTTTTTCTTTGATTTTCTCTGGTTTTTTTTATGTTTGTTTTCTGTGTCACTGATTATTCTCTTATCCTTATTATTTCTTTCTGCCACTTTTGTGTTAATTTGCCCTTCTTTTTTTGTGTGTTCTTAAGGTAGACACTTAATATATTGGTTTAAGATCTTTCTTTCCCAAAGGTTATTTTAGATACACACCACACATTTTAATATGTTTTGTCTAATTTTCCATTGGTTCAAAATATTTTTAAATTTGTCATGTAGTTTCTCATTTGAGCTATAGGTTTTCAGAAATTTATTATTTAATTCCCAAATATTTGAAGAGTTTCTGAATTTTTTTATTGAATTTTATTTTAATTTTATTTGTAAAAATTATGATTTATGTTTTCAGATATTTTAAAGTTATTGACTTATCACCCAAAATATGATCTATGATTGTCAATATCCTTTGTTCAGTTAATAATTTATATTTCATTATTGATATGTGGAATACTTAATAAATATCTATTACATCAATGCCAAAATTAGTTTTTTTTAAGATTTGTTATTTTTACAAATTTTCTCTCAATTCTTTTTATAAATTACTGTGAGCTAAATGTAGATAACTCTTACATAATATGTTTTCTTTTCTTTTCATTCTATCAGCTCAGCTGCATGTATTTTGAAGCTCTGTTATTAGGTGTATATCCCTTTAGAATTGTTATGCCTTTTAAGTAATTTCTTTATGGTTATAAGTATCTCACTATTCCTAGTAGTATTTATTATTATAATTATAAGATATATCAGACTTTGCTCTTATTTATATCCAATCTGATTCTATCTTCATTGTGTATATAATTTATCTTAAATTGATTATTACTATTCTTGCTTTACATAATCCTTCTTGCTTGCTATTTGTCCTATCTGCATATTGTTTCTTATATTCTATTTTTGGTTTGTTTTATCTACTTTTGAATTAACATGCTGTATGATTACATTTTTTCTTAACCATCGTCTTTTTTGTCATACTCCTGTGTTCTTTTTCTTGTTTTAGAGTTTACAATATAAATATGTTCTTTTTCATGTTCAGTATTCAAATGATATAAATCTGCTTTGCATATAGTATGATTGCCTTAAATTAGAATATTTTTATTTACCTACCATTCACTCTGAGATTGTTTTCATATGCAGTTATTGTTTTGTTTTAATCTATCCTTTGCCTTTTAAAGATATCTAAAAATGAGGAAAATTTTTTCATTTGCCATTGTATTTGCCATTTCATAACTCTTCATCTTTTGTGTATATTCAAATGTCCATCTGGTATAATTTTTCTTCTAATTAGAGAATTTTTCAATATTTCTTTATCAAATTTTCTTCAACATTGTAATGCAGGTATGAAATGTAATAACAATAAATTATAGGGTTGATATATATATGGAGAAAGAGAATACATGACAATAACAACAGTGTTTGGAAGGGGAAAATTTGAACTATATTTTTGTTTCTTATATTATGCATGAAGTAATAAAATATCACATTAAGGAAGAATGTAGTAAATTAAAAATGTATACTATAAACCCTGGAGAAAACAATAGTTATAATTGATAAGCCAGCAAACAAAAAAAAAGTCATGATGAATATTTATTCCAAAAACCAGAAAATAAAAAAGTAAAAACAAAAGAAAAGAACAATAGAGCAAATAAAAACCAAATAAGATGATGCAAGACCTAGTTATTTCAATTATCACGTTAAATTATTTGGTCTAAACACTATAATTAATTGCTGAGTTTATAAAACTGGACATAGAAAACAAGACCTGACTATTGCCATCTACAAAAAACTACTTCATATATAAATATAGCGGTGGTTAAAGTACCAAAATAAGGTATTCCATGCTGATTTTGATCCAAATAAAACTGGAATATTGAATTTAATAATCAATGTTTTAAAAAATTATTAAAAGTAGATTTAAGAGAAAAAGAATCATGAGTAATGATGAGGGTAATTTCATAATTATAAAGGAGTCAAATCAAGAGACATAGCAGTCCTAAACATACATTTAACATTATTACTTCAAATAGAAGAAACAACAACTGAGAAAAGTGAAAGGAGAAATAGACTAATCCACAATTCAATCAAAGATTTCAGCCCCCCTCACAAACTTGCTAGAACAAAAAAGAGAAAAACAAAAATTAAAAGACATGGAAAATGTAACCAAACCACCTGACCAAATTGAGAGTTATAGAACAATGCACATAACAAAAGTTGAATTACTGGTTTATTGACTGATTCTACATGTCATAGAACCAGTCATTAAAGTAAAAAAAAAAAAATAGTAAAAATATTTTCTCTGCCTACAAAGGAATTAGATTAGAAATCATTCCCAAATATTTGGAAACTAAATCACACACTTCTAGATCACATGATAATGAAGAAGAAAAAGAAGAAGAAGAAGAAGGAGGAGGAGGAGGAGGAGGAGGAGGAGGAGGAGGAGGAGGAGGAGGAGGAGGAGGAGGAGGAGGAGAAGGAAGGGGGCCAAAATTAGTTTTCTTATCCAAATGAAAGTGAAAGGACACCATATGGAATGAGGGAACAGTACTTGAAGGGAAATTATGGTTCTCAGTGTCCATGTAAGGAAAGGAGATAAGTTTCATATCAATGACTTCAGATTCAAACTTTAGAATATCAGAAAAAAAGGTAAATCCAAAAATAAGCAAAAAATAAGGGAAGTAATAACTATAAGAGCAAAAATAGGAGAAATGGAAGGAAAAAATAAAAGAGAAAATAGTGACAAAATCAAAGCTTTTTGTTTAACCTCTAATTTCTCTGATCAAGAAAAAAAGGTTTGACAAAAATTAATAGTATCATCCATAATAGAAGTAAATTCACTACAGACAGCTCAAATTTGAAAGGATAATAAAGGAATTTTAAAAGTAATTTTATGCCAATTAATTAGATAGTTTAGATGAAATGGACAAATTCCTCGAAATTACCAAAGCTCACATTAAAATAATCTATATAGCTTGATGTATATAAATAAAATCAAATTTATAGTTGAAAACCTTTCTACCAAGAAATCTACAGGTACAGGTGGCTGCATTGATAAAACTTTTTAAAATCGTTTTTGTTATTTTCAGGAAAACAAATCAGTTCTTCTCAACGCTTCTGGAATATAATCACATGCTGAATAACAATGTTTCAGATGACATTTAGACAGTGGTCTCATAAAATTACAATGAAGCTGAAAAATTCCTGTCACTTAGTAACATGGTAGCCATTGTAATATTGTGCAACACATTATTTATGTGTTCTGGAGATACTAAAATAAACAAATTTACTGTGCTGCCAGAGTTATAAAAGTATAGCACATACAATTATGTACAGGATTTAATACTAATAATGGAAATAAATGACTATGTTACTGGTTTATTTACTATACTGCACTTTCTAATTGTTATTTTAGAGTGTATTCTTCCAACTTATAAAAAAAGTTTGCTGTAAAATAGCATGCTATATTATGGTGGCAGCAGCCTCAAAAATCTCATGTTCACCATGACTCTTTGTTGCATCCTTTTCTCTTGATTCACTTAGTCTCATGTTGTTTTATATTGTAATATGCTGTACAAGTTGGTAGCCCAGGAGTAGGCTATACCACATAGCCTAGGAGGATATATACCACTTAGGTTTGTATAAGTTTACCCTGATGTTTACACGAGGACAAAATTGCCTAACAGAGTGTTTCTTGGAATACATTTCTGTAGTTAAGCAGGTATGTATTGGAGGAGAGAATTCTTACCAGTTTATTCTATAAAACCATGATTATTCTGCTACCCAAACTGACACATTACAAGAAAGTAAGGCTATAGAACAATATCCCTTATTAACATGAAAACAATTTTAGCAAATCAAATTCAGCAATACATAAAAGGTTACTATATCATAACCACATGACATTTATTGCAAGAAAGCAAAGTTGGTTCTACGTTTCAAATCAGTCAACACAGTTCACCATATCAATAAACTGAATAAGAATAACCACAAGATCATCTTAACAGCTGCCAAAAACTCAATTGAGAAATTCAGTATTATTAGCAATTAAAAATTAACTTAGTAAATTAGGAAAAACAGGTTACTTCTTCATCTACCAAAAAGTTACAGCTGACATTACGCTAAGGGGTAAAAGATTAAAAGCTTTCTCCTCAAATCAGAAACAATGCAAGGATGTCCTCTCTTACCACTTCTGTTTCATATTATACTGAAGGCTCTAGCCAGTGCATTGAACCAGAAAAATAAATAAAAGCGATCCAGATTGGAAAGGACAAAGTGAAAGTGTTCTTATTCACAGATTACATAATAATCTATAGAAAAACAGGGAATCTGCAAATCTGCTGCTAAAATTAATAAGTGAGTTTAAGAAAACTTACGACATATAAGATAAACATAAAAATACCAAATGTATTTTCATATACTAAATATGAGAAATTGGTAATTTAAAATAAAAATAAAAAAACAGAAAAAATATGAAATAATTAGCAGTAAATCTGACGGAAGATATTTAAAACCTGTAGCATTATCAACTACAAGTACTGCTAAGAAAGAAAACCTAAATAAATGAGAACATTCTATATCTTCATTATCTTGATTGTTGTGATCATTTTACTGGTGTATTTGTATATCAAAACTTATCGAAGATCATTATTGAAGAAATTATGCTATCTCATTTCAAGATTTGCTAGAAAGCTAGTTATCAATAGAGTATGGTGTTGATGTAGGGATAGATAAAATGACCAATGAAATAAAATGAAGAGTTCAGTGTTAGGCCCTGGAATACATGCCAATTGATTTTTTACAAAGGTGCTAAGTCAATTCAATAAGAAAAATATTGTTTTTTAAATTGCTGTATAAAACCAGATTAAAGTTATTTACTAAAAAAGTGATTTTGGCTTATATAGAAAGGTAAAAGCTGAAACTGTAAAATGTCTAGAAGAAAACATCAAAGAATATCTTGATGACCTTACATGCTGTCAAAGATTTCTTAGGACACAGTAATCAATGAGCAAAAATAAAACTTTGAAAAATTAGACTTAAAGAAAAAACTCTTTATCAAAACATCCGATTTAAAAAGTGAAAAATACTGGCCATAAAATGAAGCAACAAATTTGAAATACACATATTTAACAAAAACTTATACCCAGAATGTATAAGAACACTGACAAATCAGTTAAAAAAAGCAAACAGCTCCACTTTCCCAACAAATATGGGGAAAAGGCAGTTATTTCACAAAGGAAGGCATATGAATGGCCACAGATTTCTGGGGCATGTAAAGTGGTACAGCCAGTTTGAAAAACTATTGGGCAGTTTCTTTTAAACTTAAACATATCCATCAATTTCATTTTGCAGTATTTTACCAAAAGAAATGAAATGCTTCACAGAAGACTTGTACAAGGTTTTTTATAGCAGCTTTATTCATAATTTGAAAACAACCCAAATATTGTTCAACAGAAGAATAATCGCATCATGGGATATTCATACTATGAGGCACTAAACAGCGATAATAAAGAATCAACTTCTGATGTACATATAACAGCAAGGATGAACCTCAAAATTATGTTAATTGAAAGAAGCTAGAAAAATGAGTATATACTCTATGATTCCATTATGCTACAAGTTCAAAAGCAAGCAAAACTAATCTATGACAAAAGAAGTCAGTAATGATTGCTTGTAGGGAGCTAGAATTGATAATCAAAAAACTGGGCAATTTTCTCAGGTGTTAGAAGTGTTTCATGCTTTGATGAAAATGGGACAGGTGTGTTGATTTATTAAAACTTCAAATCATATACTTAAGATTGGTGCTTTTCATTTATGTAAAGCTTACCTCAAAAAATTTGTAGGCAAATTGAAGTGTGTGTGTGTGTGTGTGTGTGTGTGTGTGTGTGTGTGTGTGTGTGTATATATATATATATATATATATATATATATAGACATACATATATTTTTTTTATATATATGTATTTTTTTTCAGGAGAAGAATTTGAGAGAGCAGATGAGAAACAAAAGTAGGTAGAGAGAGGAGTTAGGGGAAAAAAGACTATGACAAGGAAAGGAAGGCAGGGATGGGGAGGAGACCCAGAGAGAGCTCAGTGAAGTAGTGGGCAATACTTTGCATTTTTCTATAGATTGATCCTGTAGTAAATCAACAATTACTACTTTATCTCACACTTTTATGATCATTGTAGAACTATTTAGAATCTAAGACATGTTCAATGATCATTGCCCCCAGTTATGTTTAGTAATTGAAAAGTCAAAAGATACATGTGTCAGAGGAACAGCAATTCAAAAGCCTGATGCCAAGTGAAGTTTGCAGAGGCCACGTCTTAGCATTCCCAGATGACCATGGACTGTTTGTGGGCACAAGGTAACATACTGAGTTTACCATTTTGGGTCTCTCACTGCGTTATAAGTGAGGATTACATAAGTATTCAGGTGTTTCATACACCATGGGTTTTATATGTACAACACAGGAAGGTTATTTTTGCAAGATAGCCTATATTAAGTCACACATGTGTTTATATTGTTTTTGGCATCCAGGCGCCCTTTTTAATAGATTTTATCAACCACTTTTCCTTTATGAACAGAGGCCACAAACAATTGGATGAACAATTTTGTAAAATCTCTCAGGGGGCTCTCTTGAGGTTGAGCCTGTATGAGATCACAATATAAGGATATGGCTTGGCTGGACTCTTATTTCAGTAAGTGATCTCATTCACTTAAAGCACTAATCATTTTAACAGGAGACAAGTACAGCTTTCCAAAATCACAGCAGAAAAAAAGGAGAAAGAGCATGTCAGAGTAATCTTGTGGAGGTTCTCATGGGACTTTACACTGAAAACTTTCCATTTATACATCATCAGTATGGATGTACAGTATGATATTACTAGTGAAAGATATATCAGAAAAGTCAACCTAATGCAAACAAATAGGATTCCAAGCTGCAAAGCTGACTTACCTGGTTTGAGTTTATTACATTTGACATGAAGAAAACCACTTTCCCTCTTCAGAAATATTTTTATTATAAGACACATGATATTTACATGAACATAAGTTGCGAATGAGAGAGATTGTAATATGCTGCATCTACCTAACACACAGTATCTGGATGGAAATGGGAAATTTTAACATGGCTACTCCTACCATGTATTCTGGTTTTACTTTATCTTATTTCTATATTTAAGTTAGCTAAGTTAGGTAAGCTCTTATGTTTATATTTCCCATCTTTCCAACTTCAGTATCCTGTTTGCTTAATTCCAATTAACCACGTGAAAAGCTTTTCTCTGTTGGTGAAGCAAAGCACATTCAAACATCTCACACTATGGTGAGTACGATTATTTCCAGATAAACTTAACAAGCCTGGAAGTACATCAAATCCAGAAATAAAGCTGGCCAAATGTTGTTATCTATTAGTAAATGTGTCAGGAACATATTCAAGTAAGTTTATCAAATAATTGTATTTTAAACAAAAATATATATCTACTGGGGAAAAAAACAAGGGCAAAAGATAAGTATTTTTATAATTGCATGTGTGGCAATCAAAAATCCTGGATTTTCTGAATAGAATACTGGATAATGCAACCCAATTGTGTAACATGTCCATTAGTACAAGACTGGGAGCTATTACTGGAGGTGCTTGTGATCTGTGGCTCCTATGGATTTATAAAGCTTGGATTAATGATCAGCTTCTCTCGGACCAGGACTCTGACCATAAGATCTCAAATCTGTTACCCTTGCTCATTGCCTAAGATCTGAGCCTATCTGCTTGTCTGTTATCTTAATTCTTATCCACATAACTGCTTTAGGCCCCTTTTCATTTGGTCTCATCTTATTGCCCGGTCCTTACATATTCTTTGTCTTTAGGAGAACTTGATCCACAGTTAACAATTTCTGCCCTGTTTGTCAGTCCCTCACTGAACATCCCCACTCTGGAGGGTGACCCTACCATGAAAAACCATTTTTCCCCTGCAGCCCTTTCATGTGGATTCTACTCTTTTATTGACATCTATCTCATGGACTTAGCTTCTGGGAATTAGAGTTGGCATCCTTCTGACCTCCATTCTGGAATCTACACTATTTCTCCTACATGGAGTAAAAATCCTTCTCGTTAGAGGCTTATGCGAACCCTTATTCATCCACTTCATGAATTATCCATGGTCTTTCTGGGCATAGTCTTTTTCTCTTGGTTTAGTTGAGCATTTATTTTAGTTGACTTTGAACTTCACTTTGGCCCTCATCTAACATAATAGCTTCACCTCCACTCTACTTTACAGTTATATTCCCATGGTCACATCCTGGAACTTGGCTTATTTTAAAACTGTTCTACCACTGGACTAACCTTTCACAAACTTGGTTGAGATGGACAAAAAAGGAGAAAGTATGAGGAAAAGTTTAGGGATCATTTTTATTTCTTTATTTTTACACAAAATACTTTGTAATACATATTTTAAAAGGGTCCAGTGGAGAATAAGTGGAAGAAAATGGTAAGTTTCAGTTATTAGTGATGAAGAAAGATGTTTAAGAAGGATAAAAATGTAGAAAAGAATAGGTAGAAGAATTAAACTTGGGTAGAGGAAGTACAACTTTTTCTTTGAAAGAGATAGAAATAAGGGCAAATGTTTATATTAGTTTAGGGAATCCATGCTTAGTGGTTTCTCATTTCTGTATAAGGAACATGTAGATATTCCTTGTTGAGAGTGAAAGAAAAGGAGTGAAGATGAGGCAAAAGAACTAAAGAAAATTGTGACACTTTGGAAGAGGATTATGAAACTGTGGTTGTATGTTCAATTGATAATCCAAACTATAAATATGTCAGAATAGATGACATAAAAATGGTGACTTGATAGATGTTTGCAGCAGGAAACAAAGAAACTAAAAATCACTGATGTGTGTGTAGTTAATGGACAAGTAGGTTGACAATTTGTTGGGAAAGGAAATAAAGTCATGCTAAAGGGCTAAGAGATTAAGAGTAAATTGGAGGAATCAAAGGACAAAAAGCTTCAGAAAGGTCAAAAAAGAAAAGTATAATGAAAACAGAAGAGCAAAACTGAAAGTATGAGAGATACGAAAAAGCAAAAACCTGAAATATCCCCTGCTATTTTTTTCTCAGATGAAAAAGTATGAAGGGATGCTTATACTAACTAATATATAACTATCATTTCTGTGTAAAGTGTTATTAGGGATTCACAAAACCAAAAGCAGATGAAAACAGGGCTTAGGAGTTGCATAAAAAAGAGAAGGGATTAAAAAGTATAAATTGATAGTTATGAAATAGTCATGAAGCTGTAAAGTTTAACATAAGGAATGTCATCAGTAATTTTGTAATAACTGTATAGTGTCAGATGGGTACTAGATTTATAGAAATGATCACTCCATAAGTTATATAAGTGTCTACTCACTATGGTGTGCATCTGAAACTAATATAATGTGTGTGAACTATAATTTAAAAATAAAAATGTTTTTAAAAAGCAGATAAACACATTTTAGTCAAACAAAAACACATTTGTGTTTTGGAGACTGACTGCTTGTTCAACTTTGTCACAGCCTAAGTGACGTGAGATCGCTAATCCAATAGTTCATTTAAAGAGAAAAAAAAGGGAGTTGGAAAAGACTCCTTCAGTGGAAACAATGGAGAAAGCAAGTCTATACATAATTTATTTAAGTACAAATTGCTTTGCTCCCAACTCTCATGGCAGACAGACAGATGGCAGTTATTCCTTTAAAAAATACATAAAGATTACAGATTCACTTATCACTCTTATTTTAAAAAATAGATTATTATAAAAAACACAAGCTTCTACTTCATGAAATATTTCACTTAAAAATCAAGCATAGACAAAACAAAGCCAACACCCAGTAAGAGTAAGAATCAAAATGTGAAAGACAACAGAAGAGTAAATGTAACAAAACTATTGTGATATTTTTTCAAGGAATTTTTATTCTTCATTGAAAGTCAAATGAGAAGATAGACAATAATAGCACTTTCAAACATTAAGAAAAAATGTATTTGTTCTGGGGGACTCAGGCACTCAGGGTGAATTCAATAGATCTTCTAAGAAGAGTTTCTTTGATAAAGCCTGGAAATTCAGCATTTGAAAATATTACATATCTGATAAGGTAGTTCTTGCCATCATATTTTATCTAAGGAAACTGGTAAATAGCAGTGTTTGCACTACATTTTTTTCAGTACTGTCTGAATTTCAAGCAGATGGTTTTTAGCCATAGTGGAGAGTCAATTGTACTACTACTCTACACTCGACTATTCTTTTTCGCTGGGGATTGTGACTCAAGTTCAACTTGCATTCCAAAGAGAAAAATACTTGCTGGTGTCAGTGAAGTCTCTGGTAGACTATAATCTGCAAAAAAAATTATTTGCAGTGACAAAAATATTTGGGTAAAGCTATCAAAGAAAATGAAATATGGTAGAAGTCATTCTCTTTGGATCCACCTAGAGACCAGTTGTTAGGGAGTGCATTTAATGACAGAGGTTGAATAGAGGGAGGACGAGTATTCTGTCCAGATTTATTGAAAGATAATCACAGGTGAGGGAGTCAGCAAATGCATTCCCTGACTTTGAATCAGGTAGTAGAGTGAAAAAGAAAGCTTTTTTTACATAGGGCGCCAAGTGTGCAACCTTAACACCAGCTTGCAGTCGAATTCAGGTGTAAACAAGGAAGCTATATCATCTTTGTGATCTCTGCTGGAGTGGCAGTTATGATCAGTCTCATCTAGAGATGAGTTAAGTAACCTCTTTCTCTGAGTGGGCAGGAAAGCAAGCAAGCAAGCAAATCACTTGTGCATATTTGTTCATTCAACAAATATCTATTGATACCTAACATGAGCCAGGTGCTGTTTTTCGAGCTTGGAATACATCAGTAAACAAAATATACAAAGCCTCTACTGGAAGTTATATTCTACCTGGGGGAGATAATCAATAAATATTATAAATAAATTAGAAAATATGTTAGAAAATGATTGCTGTAAGAAGAATCAGGAGGTCCAAGTCAGCAGAGAAAGAAGTTGCTTTTAATTAAATAGGGTGGTTTGGTTTGAAAAAAAAAAAGACATGTAAGGCAGATCTCATCAGTGTTTGACAAAGTAAGAAATGATTAGACTAATTCTAAATTGGGAATTAAATTGGCAAGGGACAGAGAGATGAGGGAACAAAGTTTGCTGGGGAAAGACTACGTTTAGAGATGGGTCAGTGGATTCAAGTTTGGCAGAAAAGAAAGTGAAGAAACATAGAAAGCAAAGGGTTTCAAGGGACGGGAAGATCAGGAAATTATATAATAAAAGAAAACTTGAGAAATAAACCTAAAATGACATGATTTAAATGGGATTTTGATTAAAATTTTAAGATATAATCTTGGGAGCAAGTTGCTTTGAGGTCATCGGAGAAGATGGTTGGATTGTAGAAAGTCATTTAACTTTCTATTCAGAACTCTATTTCATCTGCTGTAGTTCCAGGAGAGAAAACATGAGCTTAGAAGCTGACTTTAAAGAACACGGGCCTTTCACTTACTAGTTCAGTAGCACTGAGCAAGTTCATTAAAACAAACTCTGTTTTCTTATTAGTAAAGTGGATAAATTAAATGTAACACCAGCCTATTCAGAAAAACATGTGTTAATACATATATGTGCCCAGCACAGTGTCTAATCCAGGAAAATATAATAAAATATCATAAATGTTGCATTTTATCTATTTTGTCATATTTATATTTAATTAATGATGCTAGTAATTGATCATGTTTTAGAATTGCAGCATAATAGCCATTTCCTTTTCATAGTAAATGTGGAGGACTAATTATAAATTGAGAAAATAATAGTTATAAGTACAGGCCGAGGCTGGCAGAACTGTCTGTCAGGAATCTGGATGGAAATAGTATCTTTGCTGGGAGATATAAAATCAAGTGATGCAGAAATATTATCATTATGATGTTGACATTACCTTTTGGTCTGAGATATGACAACTTTTGGCTCTTACCCAAAATTCTCAGGAATAAATTCTATGATATTTCAAGGATATAAATTCAATGGATCAAAAAATGATTGATAGCAATATCAGAAAAAGATTAAGATGTAGTAGAACACCCTTTTCAGTTGTCTAGAAAGAGACAGACAATGAGAAACACCCTTGTTTTCCACCACACATATTTTCCATCTAGATAGGAAAGGGAAGGGGATGTTAAGTTATAGATTAAATAAATGGAATAAAATGATAATGATTTATGCACTAATTTGGAGAGTTAGATGGGCTTTGGAACTTTTTGTGCTAGCAGAAACTTGGGGCTTTTGCCAAGTAGAGGAAAATTATTAAAAGGAACCTTTGCAATATCCTTATCACTGTAATAAATGTGGCATTTAGGTTTTAAGTTAAAAGTTATACCCAGAAATTGTCTTTGAGGGTTTGCTCATGATCTGTTCCTCTGAAAATGTCATGCACACCTACTTTCAGGGATAGATGGTGAGGCGTAATTCTGGCTGGGTCATTTGGGCCATTTACAAAGAGTAGCTCATGGCAGCTGAGACAAATAAGAAGTCTTATCTCCTGGTAAAGGACAAAACAAAAGAACATCATTGACAATGACACTGAGGTTAAATCTGGGAACCAATAAACTACCACTGGAAAGGGAGTCACAGGTTCAGAACCCAGAAATGTTAGCAACAGATAAGAAAGTTAGAGGGTCAGAGTAAGAACTCAAGGCAGAAACAAAGGGAAAGAACCATTACCTAATTCCTGTTAAGGCCTCAGGAACGTGGATTATATTCCAATTGGTGAACTACGGTCTCTTCATTATAACCTGTTAAATTTTTATATTTGGGCCAGGATATAATGCCAATTTAAACTTCTTAACCTTGGCCTTTCTATCAGTTATATATAGAATCTTACTGTGTATCTCTTCATCACAGAAAAACCACAATCCTTTTTCTCCCATGTTTTTTATATGTATCAAACATGTAAGATTGTAAGCTAATATAATAGTAATGGATATATGCTTCCCTGCTGTTCATTGACCATTCATATGTACCAGGCACTGTGTGGAGTGTTTTTTATACAGTATCTCATTAAATCTTAATATCAGTAACTATAATTATATACATATATTATGCTCTCCATTGTGCAGATAAAAGTGATAATCAACATGCTTAAAATCTCAAATCTTATCATTAAAATAGCAGAACTTAAAGCCTGACTGCTAACTTCTAATTTTTTTAGCCTGGCCACCATTTTGTACTATTTTCAGCCATCTTTCACAGAAATTTCCTTCTAAATCCTTTGTGTATGGTATTTGATTAGCAATTCTGAGTTCTCATTTCCTATTGTTTTCCTAGCTGAGATGCCCCTGATCAGCTAATATTCTTCATTTCAATATCCCACACAACTATTCTGTTCTAGCCCTAATAAAATTATCCTGCTTTCAGATCTCCAAACAATTTACTTATCTCATTATTCCTGTCAATCTCATACTGCACATTTCTGGGCCTTCACTTAGGATATATGGGTCAGTCAATCCCTGTTAAGTCACCTGGAAGTCCATTCTTGTTTGGTATAAGCATTACTAAGAATAAATGTGGCACAGGTTTGGGATGGAGCTCCCCTTTAACATATAATACTTATATTTAAATGTACATTTGTTTTGGAAATGGATTTTCTTTACAGAGGTTTTTTCCTACGAGTGTGTCCTATGAAGTCTATAAGCAGTGACTTTACTTTAAATAGGAACATCTCTCTACATATTATTTAGTTTTAACCTTCCCCACTTGTTCTCATAAATGAAAATAGTTTGGGTCAAAGCAAATGGACAATAACAATGCACCTTACAGTATATTCTTAGTAAATATGAGGTAGAATTTGTGAGGTATATAAATGGATATTACTTCTAAGTGTCATTGAAATGGCAGATGTCTTATTCAATGTCAGTAGCAACTATTTACATTTTAGAGTTTGTGGAGGGGGGGTAGATATTGGATTATTACATTTTAAAATTTTAAAGCTCTTTAATATCAACAAGTCTGGAAGAAATCAAGATATTTTGAAATAGAGTTTTTGAGATCATTAATTCCCCCTAGTTTTTACAAAATATTTATTCAACACCTAGTTTGTGGTAGGATTTAAGCATAATGCTAAATTATAGGGACAAGACGTAACTTTTTTGTCTTAAGAAGGGGAAATAAGATGAATAAATGATTATAATACAATGTGATTGTGCTATAATAAAAGGCTGAAGCATTTTTGGTGAGTTATTTACTACTGAGAAAACCTTTATTTAGAATTTCATGAACCAAAATGGCATGCTCGAGCTTCAATTTAACAGATCTAGTAAAAAAAATGCAAGAAATTTAACTTTTGACTCAAATAATGTAATGCATTCATTTACAAATATATACATAGATATGTAATATATATTTATATAGTTACAAATATATATGAATAAAATATCTTTATTTCATATGTGTATAAATATATATATATATATATATATATATATATATATATATATATTTATATCATGCTTTTTAAGGCAGTCTTTCCAATTTATTTTGTGTCAAGATAGGTCATTGACAATGACAGGGACTTTTGTCAGTTTATATTAATGGTGCTTGGTTTATCATGTTGCAATAGCTCCTTTGCACTACTTTCATCATTTCCCATGAGGATAGAGGCAGAATAGGATTGTTTCTGCTGGTAGAACTAAGACCTAAGAACTGTTGGTACATCTCTTTTTTTTAACCTGTTTTCCCACATAAATTCAATAACACTAAAAGGTCATGGTATATAGTCCCATGGTTATAAAGAGAGAACAGAAACACAAACTATAATGAGTAAACAGTCAAAGCAAAAGCTTTTATTTAGGTATTATTTTTTTCCATTTAGTTTTATTAGAACATATATATTCATTTTGTTATGAAAATAATTTATTTATATTGGAACTATTTTTATTAAATGTTTTTATATATGAAATGCTAACTATTAATTATAGTTTTGGAAATTAATTATTGAACTATTAAATTAAACTGGGGTGAATACTAATAAAGACTTATAAGTTAATATATGGTAGAATATTACAGAATTTTAATAAAAACTGTGCTGAGTACAGTTATGTATGTCCATAGAAAAGTGAGGAGACATTTTCACTTCAGTTCCTTCATAGCTTCTTTCAGCCAATTATTCTTATGATATAATTACTTTGGACCTCTAAGGCAGAGTGCCCCATCATCTTCATCAAATTACTTAGAGGAAGCTGTTACTGATGGACATGAAATCTATGTCCCTAGAACCTTTACATATTTTCTTTAATGGTTTGGATTTTGAGAAGGATTTTTTGTACATATTTTTTATACAATAAATATGTGAGATGTGTCTCCATCAGTCTGTTTTCTCTATAGAATGCTTATTACTTTGAGAAAAGCTCAGTTGGATTTTAGATAGTAAAACATATTTTTTGACCTCATGTGGGACTGATAATTTTTTGCTATATCTGAGTATCTCCTTCTCTTTTCTTTTTATTTTGTCTTCTGGACCTGACATTTCTTTTGCTAATCTACTGTTAAACTTTTTCTTCATGGTAAGAGATTTGGAATTAATTAGTCCAAATTTTACTGAAAGCATTAAACCATTGTTAACACAGTGTTTACTCTAGCAAAATATCTTTTATTACCATATTACATATTATTAAAATCTCAATTTTGCTAAACTACTTACCTCTTAGACTCTCTCACAGAAAGTCCAGCCATGAGACCCTGTTCTGGCTAAAGAGGTAATTGTTGACATTATAAAGTAAGAGTCGAAAGAAGTTTTAAAAGAAGACAGATTTAATAAGCCTGCTCTATTTTTGTCTTTTGCCCACCAATGTAGACTCTCAGTTCCTACATATACAGCATCAATCTTGATCGAGATTTTATATCTACCAATACACAAAGATCAACATATAGAACCAACATTCTTTAAGTACAGTGTCATTAGACTAACATCCAAATAGGGCAGGACTCATCTTCAAAAAAGTGTGTCTAATCTTTTCTATGACTTTATAACCCTGATTCTATGCATTTCTAGGGTGTATTCATCTAGGGCTATAGCTATATCTCCATATACAATATTTGAATTTTGAAAATTAATGCTTTAATAATACCCTGTTGCTATTTTGCCATTACCTCTCAAATCATCCCTAATGTTGTGTAGCCACTTAAAATATGTCCCCAGTCTTCAAGAGATGGTTTTCTGTTAGCTCTTATATTGTGTTGCCCTATGCGAATGGTTCTTAATTATTTTCTGTATTTGGGTTACTTCTGAGAAGTAATTCTAGGTTATTAATGTAGAGTCTTGTTTTTCTTTCTCTTGGTAAATTTCTTTGGGGAACAGTCTCAATTCCTGATTTAATATTCACTAAATTAGTGCACCCCTTTTCAATACTTTGTTAAAGAGTAAGTAAATATGTTCACATATCTGTTCTGCTTTTATTTCTGTCCATAATTGCATTAAAGGTCTCTTTTTTCTCTACCTATCTATCTTGCAAATCTTCCAAAATCTCCAACTCTTTTTTACCACACATATAGCTCTTTTTCACCCTTTTTCAGTTTGTCTAGCTTTATTTTTTTTTCATTCTCTCACGTCTCATGCTGATAGTAAGACAAAAGCACACTACTCAAATCTCACCAATTTCTCTTTCATTTCCTTAGCCTTAGAGGTAGGGATTTCCAGGGATAGGCAGATTAAATTAATTTTTTAGCCTTAAGATTTCCTGTAATTTCTCTGAGTCATTCAGATTATTCAGAAAGAGAATTTGCTTGGCTTATCTCACTTTTTTTGTTCTCATTTATATCTTTAGTTTCTAATCAAGTCATATTGACTACTTTTGGAGCCAGTGGCCTCTCCTAATTTAATCAAATGTGAAAAGGAAGCCTGGGTATTCCAAATAAAGTTTTGCCTTCACTGAAAAAATGTGGGAATCAAGATTTTCTGAAACAGAGTTTGGGAAATGGCAGACACTGGCTCGTGTCCTAGTTAAAAAAAAAAGATCTAAATAGAATCTTAGGGTCCAGGAGAACATGGACCAACCTCTGTCACCTGGTGTTTATGTATGTAAAGAAAACATCTGCCTCTACTCAAGAGAGAAATTGCTTTCTACAATAATGTGTCAGTTAAAACTAGGAGATAGGAGATACAAATTTTGAATAGATTAATAATGCTGTGGTTCTCACTTATGAGGAAATAGTTGTTCTAAAGGAAAAGCATTGTAAAAGAAGCATACAATGAAGCATAAAGTCAGGGGAGGCCTGGGTTAGATCACTATGTTACAAAAAGGAGAACATTGGTGACCCAATACTGAGCTTGCCTTTACAATGGTGATCAAGATTATCAGAGGCTGATCCAACACATAATAGGTCCAGATCACAGACAACCACATATATATCATTAGTAAATTCAAGTTTTAATCTAGAGTCTATGACAAGTCCTTGAAAGAATCTATGGTGAAGACAAAAGTGTTTTTTTTTATATACAATATGTTGCCAGAAGAGGCACCAAATTTACACTATGGCTATTGGCCAGCATATACATACAAGTGAAACTGATTTTAAATGAAAGGAGTATATGGCTGTTATCAAGTTCTATAAGGAATTTATAATACCCATAATTATAAAAACTTGGTAATAAACATGAAGAGTAAATAACCCGAATCAACATACTATTTGTATACATTAGATTATGTTGACGAATGACCTAGAATGTCCAATGAAGCTTGTAGAACTGGCACTTTGGAGTAGCAATTAAGAGAATGCCTATCTTTTGCACAAAATTTATCTAAGTGTTTTTAGTTGTAGTAATGTGAAAACATGACAAAGAACATAATAGTATTATTTTTAAACTTGAGAAGTCTGCTTGCTTCAATATGTATTTTAATAAATAAAATATTAGTATCAAGCTAGAAGTCCAACGAACTTAAAAGCAAATACTACTGAAAAGCCATTTCCTTTGCTGTAATCATTTCTTCATTTAAACTGCTCTCCTTAATATGGAGCGTACTGGGAGCATAATGAGGCAAAAAGCTATCAAAGTGATTTCCATGTATGCTGATATTGAAAATTGTTCACTTTTCAGCAAGACCTTGCTATAACCAGAGGCAAGACTAAGTCAGGACAAACATTTACATTTCAAACAGCCTGCTAGGAAGAAATAGCCAGAACTGCCTACAATTATCTCTGCCCAGGATGGTGATTTTTAGATAACACATGCAATGAAATGCCAGAAAGCAGTGCCCCTTTTATATTAAAGCTTCACAAACTAAAAACAAAAAAAACGAAAAACAAAAAAGCAGCTAATGTATGGTAGAAAATAAAAGAAAATTCTTCATGACTGGTACCAGGTAGGAGGCAGAAGCACAACCATTTGTTCTTTTCCTGCCAGCCCTAAGTGGAATCTCAGGAAATTCATAAGACTCCATTGCTCTGGGAAAAGACGATTGATAAGGGTTATGCTAAACTGACAACAGTTTGGATGATTTCAGGTAGTCAAAACCACTATTAGAATAGAAAACACTTCTTTGATAAAATATGTGAAATAAAAGCATAGAATTATGAAACATAGCATTAAGGAGGACTTAGAACTCCAGTCCAAATAATCGTATATCCTAGGAATTCCATTTAAATTCTTTTTGATAAGTAATCCAATTAGGGGGATGAATAGTTACCCTCCCATGCATTCTTTAGTTCAATTTCTCATTTTCATCCATTGGTGTAAGAGGATACAGTTCTAGTTTTTCCTCCATTCGTTAATTTTTGTATATCTCCTAAAGCACCTTACCACCAAGAAAAGAAAAACAGCCCTAGATACGTTGGAGCTGCCCAGAAACTAATCCTTAGGTCTTGATGTTGCTGGAAACTGGTCTGGCACTCATAGACAGACCTCGATATTCTCCTGTTGCACTACATAACTTCATAGACTATCAGAAAAGGCTATTCTGGACAGTGATGGATCAAGACAAAATCAAGATCACTTGGCCAGCTTGTCCAGTCATGGAGCATTGTCCAAACCAAAAATAACAAACAGTCAACATACTGGCTAATACGTGTTACTGCTGCTTTACCTACTATAGATTTGTCTTTGTTCTAAATTTCTCACCTTCTAGAGTATACTCTTTAAAATACTCAGTCTCACCACCACTTTCCAATAACATCCAACCCAGAGAAAAGCCCAGCTTTCTGTCCAAAATTACTTAACCCACACCCAAATCCAGTAATAAGTCTTAACATTCCCTTATTGAAACATCCCACAACACTTGCTGCAGTGAGCAATAAGCCAAAGCTATGATTAGTGGTAACATTTACAACTCATACATTTTCACCAAGTCACCATCATCTGTGGCATCACATCCTGTCTGCATATTATCATGACTTTAAAGTATTTCTCTGGTTTCATTACAAACTTTACATTAAAACTTATTTTCATTACTATTTCTCATGTAGCATTTATGAAGACCTGCTTAGTACTAAATGATATATGTAAATTGTCTCATTTAGTCTTTACAAAAACCCTGAAAGATAACATAAAATTATTTTCATTTTTACTTAGGAAACTGAAGAGTAGTTTCCTAAGTAAAACATCCTCTTGTTCATTTACTTAATCAACATTTATTAAGGTCTACCTATATTTACACTAGAATAAAATCTCCATGAAAGCAGTGCTATGTTGTTCCTATGAAATTAGTAAAAAGATGAAGAGTGGAGGCAGGTAGAGAAGAATGATGAAAAAGATCTCCAAAAATAGTTAAGTACTAATTAAATGTAGGTTATAATTATTAGCATCATTAATCATTTCTGTACACTTTGTACATTCTATTCTCCCCTACTATGCCCCTTCCGCAGAAGTGTATTTATTATTCACAGAATTTTTTTGCAAATAACAAGTGAATGTCGCCTTTTGCAACCAAAGGTTCTAGCAGTCTAGTATCTCTTTATGCTTGCCCAGATACTAGCACTGCTTTGAGCTGAGTAAGTCCCACATAGACTCCTGCTGGATGCACTACAGACCCTCTGCATAGTCCTTCATTCAGCCCATTGACTAGTGCCAACCAGCCTCTGCCACAATGTTCCCTTCCCCTACCACATGCTCCTGTGGGTGCCTATTTCAAGAGGAACCATGCAATAAATAGTTCAGGAAGGCTAAATATGCCTCCATACTTCAAGCTGCTGTGCCATCAGTTTGTGACCGTGCTCCAGGTGGGCACCAGGCAGCCTGGGAAATGATTACCATCTAGAGTTCAAAATGGGAAATGAGGAGCAAGAGAGTGCACCAACACCTGTACAACATTCAATTTCATGATGCAGTTAAGTTTTGACTGCTCTCCCATGGTTATTCCTACCTACATCTGTGTAAGGGGCAAGGCTGTTAGAGTCATGCATTGCCTAATGATTGGAATCTGTTCTGAGAAATGAGTTCTTAAGTGATTTAGTCATTGTGCAAACATCATAGACTGTACGTACACAAACCAATGATACAGCATAATACACAGCTAGGCCATGTAGTATAAGCCTGTTGCTCTTAGACTACAAGCCTGAACAGCACGTTACTTTACAAATCAGCACAAAGTTGAATTGAGCAAAAGAAAATGATGCAATCAAGAGATAAGGTAAACATGAGAAATATGCGGCTGGGCTGCCATATGTAACACATCATGTGGTTTTATAGAAAATATTTTTATAAGCAAAACGTGTAAACAAAATAATGATAAAAAGTGCAGTATGGCAAATACATAAACCAGAAACAGCTGTTTATTACCATTATCAAGTATCATGTACTATACATAATTGTATGTGCTACACTTTTATACCACTGGCAGAGTGGTAGGTTTATTTATGCCAGCATCACTGCAAACACATGAGCAATGCATTGCACTGTGACATTACCAAGGCTATAGCAGTACACTCTAGGAGCTTTCCATCTCCATTATAATCTCATAGGACTACTGTCGTACTGTCATAGGTGGTCTGTCGTTGATCAAAATGTCCTTATACAGTGCATGACTGTATTCTATTCTGTGCCTGTGACAACCCTGTAGACTAGGACCTGCACAGGAGTGAGAAAACAACACAGCCAAAGAACATACATTTTCTCTAATGCACTAAGATCAAATAACCTACACTTTCATTCACCAAGCCATTTTAGGAAGTGATGTGGGGTGGGATATCATCTGGCATTTTTATCCCAGACTGACTTCACTATCTAAAGAAATTGCTAAAAATTTAGAAGGGACAGAACAATTTACACTGGATAAAAGTTGATGTTATTTTTTTCTTCTTTCTTTAAGGAGTGAGTATGGGCTCCAGCAAGTGGCCACATTTTACATTGATATAATAAGGATCACAGAATTCTCTGCACATTTTGTTTATTCTGTGTCTTCCTGTTGTCAGAGACAAATAAACCTTGTTGACTGCTTGAACTTTTAGTTCATGACAAATAATCTCAGGTGGGGCATTATTTTTGATGGTGATCATTTTCTATTTCACAAATCTGTGTACTCTTGGACTCTTCTTAAAGATTATTTTATACTTTCTCCTCTTTTCTGAAACCTCCTCTTTCACGCTAATTCTCAGCTGATGATTTTGATTACTTCTTCACGATGAAACTAAAGCAATCAGAAGGGAATTTTCACAGACTTTCATTAACATAGATGAACTTCTTGTGCTTCTGTCTAAGGTCAGTCTCTCCACCTGTTCACTAAATCCTACCCTGCACTTCTGCCCGAGGAGAACACTCCAGCTACCATTCTTTCTTTCGATGACTACTTCATCATTTTTTCTTGTGTGTTGGATAATTATCATTGGCACATAAAGTATTATTTCTCCTCTAAAAAATTAAAACCTTTCTTTGACCTTACTTACCCCTCTATGAACCATTTTGTAAAAAAGCTCTTCAAAATTATAGTCATTATTTGCTATCACCAATTCTCATTCTGTCTGAAGCCTACTCCAAAGATTTTCTCCATCTTTCCTCTAAAATTTCTTTTATAAGAGTAACTGGTGGTCTCTACTTAATACAATGTTCAAATCTCAAATCTAATATTATTAAACTATCAGCACCATTTCATATAGTTCATCACATTATTCTCCTTGAAATACTTATCTTGATGTTCTGGACGATGTGTCCTATTGTGTTTCCTCTTAACTCACTGTGGTTTATTTTCAGTCTCTTGCTGAATCCTCTTTTCCTCCTCCTCATGTTCAGTGATTCAAGGCTAAATTTATGGTTTTCTCCTCCTTTATAGTTATGCTATCACTGTGGCTGTCTCACCCAGGTTCATGGTACCATTTTATTTTTATTTTATTATTTTATTTTATTTATTGTATCTTATGAATTGTGTGTGTGTGTGTGTGTGTGTATGTTTATAACTTCAGCCCAGATCTCACTTCTGCTTTCCCATTTTAAGTATTCAGCAACTTGCTTGAAATCTCCAAGAGAATGTTTAGTATCACAAGTAAATATACTCGAAAATTAGACCTTCAGTTTTTGTCAAACTTATTCCCAAATCTTGGTAAAAAGTAAAAAATTCATCTCTCCAATTGCTCAGGACAAAAACTTCAGAGTTATTTTTAACTTCTCCCTTTTATCTTTCTCCCCACATGGATTTAATCAGGAAATCCTACTGTCTCTATCTTCAAAATAGAACCAGAATTCAACCACTTTACATTAATTACCTCTGTCACAAGGATCTTGGTTGAAGTCACCATGAACTCTTACCTAAATGTTTTCAAAAACTTCTGAATAATGCTGCCCTTTCCATAAGGTCATGTAACTCCTCCACTAAAAACCCTCTAATAATTGTTATAGTGGTCTCTCATGTGACATGGCCAATGTTCCCTTCTTATCTCATCCTCTGCTCTCCCCTTACTTTTCCCAATGTACCCTAGTCTCCTAGCAGTGCTTCAGTATGCCCTGGTACAATTCCTCTTAAAGACGTTTGCAGTCTCTGTTCCTGCTGGAATACTCTTCCCTTTACCATCCATATAGTTGGTCCATCATGTCCTCTATTCCTTTGCTTAAAAGCTGCATTCTTGGTGTTGCCTACCTTCACATCCTGTTTCAAAGTGCAGTGTCTCTTGCTTGATTTCCTTTAATGTATTCTAGTTGTTTCTTTGTAGCATATTTTGGCTTCTGATATACTGTTTAGATTAGTTATTTATTATATCTGTTATGTTGTATATCTCTTCATCAGTCATATATATATATGTATATATGTCTATATATCTATATCTATATATCTATATCTATATCTATATCTATATCTATATCTATATCTATATCTATATATATATATATATATATATATATAAACAGTTTATCTCAGTGCTGTATCACAGGCATTTGGAACAGGGTCTGAGCTAGGAAAGAATGATTAAATTAAAATCTGAGCTAGGCATTTCACATATAAAATATCTTGCATGTTGCAAGTTCTTAATAAATATTCATTTCACTCTTTCCTTCATCTTCCTATTTAGTTCCAGGAAGCATTTTATGTTATCTATGTTACTGCTGAATTACCTTACATAGATATAATATCATCTGGCCACAAAGTCCACAATTCTGTCCTCATCCAGTATAGCTCACATTTAGGACAAACAGAACCCTCCATGTACAATCCAGGCTTGAAGAATGAGGAGGAATTATGTCAGATTTGAAAGATCAGCATTCTGTTTCTTATTTTAAAGTGGGATTGATTGTAGAGAACAGAGTGTCTGTGCAGGGAGTCAGTCTTCTGATTAATTCAAAATTGTTTATCAACTCTACCATGGAAACACTGCAGTTGTTAACAATGTTGAGCACATTTTCAGCTAAAGATAGTGCCTTAGTAATGACTAATAGTTTCATCTTAATTTGGGCCTCACTCCTACTCCCTGACTCCCATTTTCCCATTTCTACCTTAGTAGGTAGCTTTCCAATGAAATATTCTAGATCAATAAGTGACTGAAATAATAGATAAATAGCTCTGTATACCCCAGTGATGGTTCTAAGGTCCAGGCAGGAATCTTCTCTGGAAAGTCAAATTGAATTTGTAGTATTAGCCTATTTGAATTTCATCATATGTGCTTTTGACACAATTTGTTAATAATAGCAAGAATGTTCATACCAGTCATAGAGATTTGTAGGCTGTCAGTACCCTGATAACATTTTCTTTAGTTTTGGCACTGATGTTCTCATATAGTAGCATGTACAGCATGGCATAACTGACTTGCCAAGACATTTAAAGAAAATTTAGGAAGATAATGGGGCAAAGAGGAAAAAAATTAGATGAATTAAACAGACAGCATCAGCCAAGATATAGATTAAAGAACATGTTTCATCACCTCTGCTGTAATTATAACCTTAATTATCTAAATGATGTTTCCCAGAGACAGCATGATATCTCAAGCTGAAATTTTTGTAGTTTTGAAGTTTGCAGTTCAAAGAGAATGTATGACAAATTGGTCCCCAAATTAACTTGGCATCTGTTTAGGTTGTTGGCAACTATTTGCCTGGCATGGTTTTCCTCTTGCCTTGTATTCTACCCTAATTCCTCACACAAGCCCTGTGTGTGTGTGTGTGTGTGTGTGTGTGTGTGTGTGTGTTTAAGTAAATAAACCATGTAACATTTTTGTTGCAGAAAGAGGGTTTTTATTCATATCTTCTTGTGATCTGTTCCCTACTCAGAAAACAATATAATTTTCAGACTGCCTAGAGTTTAGATATTTTCTCTTTAAATTTAGAGAGACTAGGGGAAGGTTTTTACAAAGAGATACTGGATATGTGTTTAATAAAAGACTAGCCTACTGCCCCACTTCTCGGCCTGTTTCAAAGACCTTCTGAATAATCTTCTTTGTTGAAAGTACTAATTCATTATCTCTTCTTACCTCCTATCAAGAAAGAATTGAAGCTTGCACAGATTTATACATAGGGAAATGAACTACCCATACCACCAACCACATGCACACACACACACACACACACACACACACACACACAGACACACACAATCTGTATTAAGGGATGCTGCATAGGCAGAATTAACATGTGACAAAATAGAAATGCTGGAAAGATAACAACTGATTTTAGGTTTAAGTTGAGGAATAGCAGCCTACTACTTAATTAATTCCAGAAATTTCTGCCCCTCCCCAAATAGAACATTCTTACTTTATCAATTAATATCCTATATCCATGAAAAGTAGGTGCTTATTTCAATTAGATATTAAAGTTAAAATTTTTAAAAATAGCCGTTGAAAATACAATTACTGATTTACATTGATTGGCTTTATTTGTTTAATTTTTTCTGGATTAGGGTAGCGAATATAGATGGATGATAGATAGATGATAGATAGATAGATAGATAGATATTAATTTTAATAATATCTGGTGTTTTCAGAGTTAAATTTTTATGGAAAGATTATGCAAGTGATAATAAGTTACAATTGCCTAAAGGAGAAGAAGAGAAAAATTTTCACAAAAAAAAGAAAGAATTGACATGGAAGTTGAAACAGCAAAAAAAGATAATTATATTATCTTTTGCAGGTTAAGCTTTAATTATGTCAATATTTATAGATACAAGCACTATTTTAATATTGTTATACCTGAATTGAGTTAAAATCTGAAAATCAGAAATATTTGTCAGAATAATGGCAGAATTGACTAAAAGGAAAGAGAAAACTGGTTAGAAAAATAATAAGATTTTAGAGGTAAAAGTAGCATTTGAAACAACTCTTTACAAATGAGGACATAAAACCGAGAGTGGTTAAGCTGAATGGTTCTCATTTATAGGAAAACTTTTTAGTTAGACCTGGGTTTCCTGAATTATGAATTCCAAATCTCACAATTCACTTAGAATAAAACATGCTAATAAATTAATAGATCACATTAGTTTAAATTTAACCTTAAATTTAATTGAATGAGGGACTAAAGAATGGCCAGTGCTGAAATTCAAAGGTTTATAGTACCATGCCTTTCTGTCTATATTTTATTTGAAAAAAATCCTTGGAATTTTTTGTTTATTTTGATGAAATTCTGTTGTCAACTAAAGGTATGAGTGTGAGATTTAATCATCTTGACAGTTACTCCAGGATCCTTCCTTCTCTATATATTTTTCATATCTGAACTTAAAGTCAACTCTAGATCTCTAGCCCTCTCTTTCAATAGTTCTTTTATATAGTATTTATTCCATTTTGAAGAAGAATTTAGAAGAATTATAGTATAGCCAGGACTTGCTGGAGTCAAAAATAAGTGATTCTTATTCACTGATTCTACTCCTACTGATCAAAGTTCACAAAGTTATGAATGGCTTTTAGAAAAATATTAAATCTTGGGTGCTCTCAGTAAACCATGGTCTAAGGTTAAAGATCAAATCAAGGTATGGCAGTCAATGCCCTGATATTCCTTGGGAAGATTTAAAATGAAACACTACGCTAGTTAAAGAGCTATTAAGAATTATTAGAAAATTGTTCTGCGGTATCCTGACTTGTAGCTTAATGTATACAGGGGGCCTGTCTTGAAGAAATTTGAGAGTATTATTTTAACCAAGGGAGTAAAATCATACAAGATACA
Organism: Cynopterus sphinx; assembly: GCA_030015415.1. NCBI lineage: Eukaryota > Metazoa > Chordata > Mammalia > Chiroptera > Pteropodidae > Cynopterus > Cynopterus sphinx. The sequence goes on along the minus strand of CM057387.1, from coordinate 63,911,322 downwards.
TGGGAAACTCCATATTGTTAAGAGCATTATATGAACAAAGCACTGAAAACTTGGATTAAAACTTGGATTAAACCTGATAAAATGAAGCCTCTGGGCCTTTAATCTAGTAGTGCAGAAAATAGACTGAGAAAGCTATTTATCTGCAAACATAAGCCATTTCTTATGTAAAGGGGAGAATCACTCAGTGGGCATAGCCAAAAAGGTAAAACTAACAGCTACAAAGAATCCTCTCCAGAGCAAACTACCACATCATATTCAAGGCACGTTCTTTATTCCAAAAGCAGACATTCATCTGAATATCAGAATAGCGATGAAATGATAACTGCCAGTACCTTCAGTTCTACCCTTTTTTGAATGTGAATGTCTATTGCGGTTTTCTGTCCCACTGTTTTATGTTTGTTGCATAAGGTACAAATACAGTATCACAAGTCCCTTCCCTCAACGAAATACACTTGAGAAGCAGCAGACCTGAGCAGCCTCATCTGCCCCTACAGTTATCTTGGATAACAATATTCTGCACTTCAAGTCTGAGCCTGATGCTAGAATGAGATAAGATTTTGAGGGTCTTGGGAGGAGTATAATTTTATTTTGCACATGGTACTTGAATCTTCTAATACCTTGAAAGATGAACTGTGGTTGTCTGTTACATTAATAGCTACTCTTTGGCCAATTTGATTTTGGGAATTGTCAGGTTCTGCTTGATTGTATAAATTTGTAATAGGAAAAGAATATTTAGAAGGACATCTACCTAAATTTCTTTTCACTTCCATATTCCACATTTTCCCAATAATGAATATCAATTACCCTTTAGATTATGCATTCCTATTTCTAGTTGATTTTAGACTTTTGTGGAATCTTCTTGGCTGTGTGATGAAATGGTTCTATATAAAATTGTTACAATATTCCATGGAACAATGGCAGAAGGAAAGGGAAAAACAATTGCTCGATTTTATGGTGTACAAAAGTAGTATGATTTTAAATGAACTAATAAATGCTGAAAGGTTAAAAATAATAATGCCAGACGAGAAATTTGAACATTTTTATTAATCCAATCTAAAATCTTTAAAATAAGTGTCTATTTCCTCAGATTCTGACATTCATTTTCTCATCTGTTCTAATTTTCCAGGCGTCATTTGTATATTCATTCAGCAAATATGAACAGAATACCTTCTATAGTTCAGGTACTATTCTAGGCAATGAGGATACAGCAGCAATAAAATAGATGAAACCTTGTGTATCCTTTTGAGTTTACATTCAGGTCAAGGATGACAAATTTTACAAAATAAGTAGGAAAAATATATAGTATATTAGAAAGGAATAAGTGTTATGGAGAAAAATATAACTGAAAAGAAGAAGAGGGGCTGTTTGTAGAGTTGTATTTTAACTAGGGAAACTGGGAGTCTCTTCTTTTCGATATTTGAAAAATAAGGTAAGAAAGAAAGAAGAAACAGAAATAGAAAATAGTTTAGAGAAATAAAGTAGAGCCAGATAATGAAGGTTCTTGTGGGCTAATGTCCAGACTTTGGCTTTACTTAAATAAGACAGGAAGTCATTCAAGTATTTTGAGCAGGTGAGTGACATAATCTGACTTATTTATTAGTAACATTGTTCTGGCTTTGATAATATGTGCACGTTTGCCTTCTTGTGATGGAACCTCATTCACGTAATCAAATATTCATACTATGAGGAAGCCCAAGGCACAAGGGGAGGCCACAAAGAGGTGTTCTGACTGAAGTCCCTGTTAGGCAGCTTTAATCATTACTTACAGGATGTGCTTGAGGATATCTTCAAGAGAACAGCAGCTCCAGCCACCATCTGATTACAAGAGAAACCCTGCGTGAAGTCTTCCTGACTGAGTCCCCTAAAACCTCCAAACCATGGTTCTTCTATATCAGTAAATGGTACTATTACCCACCCAGTTGTAAATGATTGCTAAATCTAGAAATAATTCTTCATCTTGCCCTTTCCCTCAGCATTCATGCTATTCAGTACATCAACAAACCTACTTGACTTTGCCTTCAAAATATATCCCATGTCCTCCCACTTTTCTTCATCTCTACCGCTACCAGTCTTGGTCTTTTGCTTTAACATTGGCCCACTTGCCTTGCCCTCAACCCTACAATCCATTCTCTTAAGACAATGAGTGTGCTCTTTAGAAATAGTAAAAGTAAATGATGTTTTGTACTCCTATAAAAATCTTGCCTTGGTTTGCAGTTGTAATTAACATAATCAAATTTCAAAGAGACCACTCCTGGCTACTCAATTTAATGTGACCATCTTCAAGTCACTCCCTTGTACAATTTCCTTTTTCATTTTTTTCATAGCAATTATCACAGTCTGAAATGATGTTTTACTTATTATTTATTTACTTGTTGACTTCTGTCTTTACTTATTATCTTCTTAAGAACAGGAACCCTTGTCTTATTCGCCGCTGTGTTCTAGTACACAGAAGAATGACTGGTACCGAGTGTAGGTACACATATAGAGAATATATATGAAATATATATACAATAAATTTTGCTGAATCCAAGAATAAATACATTTGTATTTTTCAAGAGATACATTTTCCTTGACATGTCAAATAATTATTTAGGATTTTACATCTTAAAAAGAGTTATCACATATTCAGTTTTACCTCTATATTTCATAAATGATAATAATGTGGGTCAGAAATGCTAGATGCATTAGTAGTGGCAATTGCTGGTTTTTAAATGACTTTAAGTAGTACTCTGAACATAGTCAATAATATTTTGATTGCATTCACATTTCTAATTGAGATCTTGCATTGTTTATCTGTATGTATTAATGTGTATATTGATCCAAACTCAGCTTGACTTTGCTACTGGACTCTTAAAACTAAGATAATCAGAAATGTCTCTTCTCATGAGCCTGGATAAGTTTCACTATCTTCTCTTTGGAGCAGCTAGACAGATTTCAGTTATAATGATTATATATTTATTGTATGCCAATGCTTTGGTCTTTTTTCTTAGTTTTATGTATTTTTACAAAACATTAAATCATCCTTTAGCTTCTGGCTTTTGGGATCAGATAATCACTTCAGAGTTTAAGATTTGAAGGACTGTTGACCGAGGAACTAGTAGCATCAATCTCCAGTGAAAATAGAATCAGCTCTATAATTCCACTTGTTCACACAGAAAACACAATACCCTAAAGTATCCAGCAGAATCACTAGTTCAAGGTTGTTCAGTAAAGAAAGAAGTATTATTGGTACATGAAAGTGATTTAAGAAGAATGGTCTATTCTGAATGGACCAGTTATCTAGAGAGTCCAGAAATAGCAGTTTTCTAAAAATTAAAGGGAGAATTTAGAGATTACAAGCTGAATTTTTTTTATCATGAATGACTGATGGCTTTAGGTTGGAAATTAGAGAGTAAATAAGCATTAGAATGAAGATAATTAAATGAAAACAATTTAAATTTAAAAAATTTAAACTCAAAACAATATTTTAATGAATACAATATGTGTGTATAATGCTGTAGAACAGTTAAATGACCAAAATGTATATTTTAATACAGATAATTATATATTAGGTTACATGTTATTTAAAACAGGTGTATTCATTTTTAACATTATAATAACCCAGTGAAATGCATGATTCTTTTTCTTGCACTAATTAAGAGACAATTTATAACAAAAGCTGCCTCACTCAAGGAACTAAATCAAACTAGAGAGTCCAGAGAAATAGTTGACGCTGTCCAGAAAATAGAGTTAACAAGACTTTCTTAACGATAAGTCTTAAACCATCTCTACTGAAATATATATAAATGTCAGTGAGACCCAGCTTGCCAGGATTTGTTCCCTCGTTTCTGTTTGACCAGCCAATGAGAAGCTTTCTACATGAGGTAATGCTCATTACTCGCACTTTATCTGATGAGCGAATACCATCCTGTGTCCGACTGAAGAAAGAATCTTGCCATAGGAGACTGTTCAGCTGCTGGGCCTTTCTCCCAGTACCAAGTGTGATTGGTTGAATTACACTTTTTGTTATAGAATCATTTATTTTTTTTACCTTGACTTTTGATTCTTAAATAAATTGATGCCAAAGATGAGTGCCTTTTCTTATTTAGCTGGAGTATGGCAAAATGGAATTTTTACTGACATTTTGATATCCTTGTTTTTTGCACTACAGTTTAGAGTACTAAGGGATCTTTGGGTCTGTTGACTCAAATATCTTAATATTTCTGCATTTAATTAATAGTTCAATAAATAAAACAGGTTTGTTTATAGCTTTATTTGGGTTTATTTTGGTAAATTTTGTTGTTTTTGAAGTGGTTTGTAGGTTTGCCTACATTATATGTGAGGTTTTAATTCAAAGGAATTCTCATGTGCTTGTAAATAAAAGTCACAGAAAATAGGCCCTATTTCCTTAAGAATTGTATTTTTTATAAAAATGGATTGTATATGTCTATAATTGTCACAATTCAATTTATGAACTAGTGAGAAAAAATGGCTTTGGATTCATAGATATTAATTAAATTGATTACACTTCCTAGTTATATTTTAAGATAAAAAACACTCATTTGGCTATTAACAGTGCATGGGAATAAAAACGAAGTTGTGCATTTTACATCCAGTGGCAGTCCATTTTTTAAATTATGAATACACAGGACAGACAATAAGAAACAGAACTTAATAATTAAGGGGAAAACTTTGAAATTAAAAGAATTGTTTTTCTTTCCCATGTATTATATTACAAAACTTTATATCTAATTTTCCTATATCCCAGTAGTCCATAGTCTAACAGATTGAAAACTTCTTTTGTAGTTAAGAAATCTGTATTTTGAGTGGCACATTAAAGCATTTTAGCACATAGAATATCATACATGACAGCTGAAAGCTTAAAACATCACATGTTCCAGTATGCATTGCACAAACTCCAGTTATATCCATATATAACCTAAATATACATATTTCATATTCTACTTTTACATAAAACAAACCTTAGTTAATATCAAAAGTATTTTAAAGGATTTTAGAATGCAGACTATATATTAGAACAGATTATCAAATAGTGAGTTAGTACTGTTGAATATATTATTATTAGAATTTGGGATTAGAAAGTCTAAGATTTTGCTAATACAAATTTAGCAGAGTTCTTTTATTTTAGATAAAATTCTTAAGTAAATTATTCACTAAAAAAACAAGATTAAGTCTCAGACACAGATTAACACCCCAAAAAGGGTGGTGTTCTCCCATCCAAGTGAAACTATTTCATTAAATTCATATCCTCAGTTTACACACTTTATAGGGATGATTACATAAAGTAGTTGAGCTGATTGAGTTTTTAAATAAACATTTAATTGTATAATAATCTTAAATTTACAGAAACATTATGAAGATACTACAGAGATTTCCCATATACTCAACAATCAGTTTTCTGTGTGGGCTGCACATAGTGGCTTCCTTCTCAAGAGTACAGTATGAAAAGAGAGAAAGTAGAAATAACTTTTTTAGAGGTAAACCTGACCAACATTACAAGAACTGAGTGATCAAGGTCAACATCAACAGTGATAAGTCATGTTGGTAATATGTCCCCTTGGTATAATATGATGAAAATGTCACTACATCTGTGGTATTGATCTCAAAAACCCAAATACCTGACCAGCACTCTCAAACCTGTCAAGGTCATCTTAAAAACAAAGATTTGTTATGGCCAAGAAAGCAGAGCCTAAGAAAAATAGATAGATAGTTGATGATTGACAGATAGATGATTCGATAGATAGATAGATGATACATGATGATAGATAGATAGATAGATGATAGATAGATAGATAGATAGATGATAGATAGATAGATAGATAGATAGATAGATAGATAGATAGATAGATGTAGTGTAGTTTTACCGATGGAATCCTTGTATAGAAATAAGACATTACAAAAAAAAAACCTATAAAAATCTGACTAATAATAGTGTTTGTCAGGTTTCCACACAGTGAAATCACTTTTTTTCTTCTGCTCTCCACACTTTGGAAGGAAGGAAGTCACCATCTGCAATCAACAAGGAGTTATGTTCTATTCTCTTGAAAATGGACTATCTACATAAATTACCTGGAAGTCTTCAAATTTCTTTATCCTCTTTTTATTTATTTATTCAATCATTCATCTGTGTCAATATGGATTCATGAATATTATACACACACACACACACACACACAGAGGCACACATGTATATGTAATCAATAAAACTTTATTTTGTTACTAAAATTGTTTTAGCTTTGATCACTGGACACTATTTCACTTAGCTTCTGTATTCCTTTGACAAATTCTTATCAATGTGAGTTCTGTTTTGTTTTGTTTGATTTTGAGCATACACTCACTTTCTGACACTATACAACGCTCCAAGTTTATCTTGTATTTTATATCCCTCATTCCTAGAATCAGTCATCTCCAATTAGCTCAGATTCCTTTTATTGGAGAATGGTATTAGAAAGCAAGATCTGGGACTTAGATGTGCTCATTGCTACTGAAGTGTTATTGTCTAAGACAGGGTTGCTTTTTAAAGCATATTATACTTCCCATTGATTGTTTTCTTCATTAAAGTACTTTGAGTTTTCTCTAAGTATTCCAACAATGTTACATTTTTTTTCAAGTTCAATTCAGAAATACTTATTTAATCTGAGTTTGCAAATAACACCAAGGCACTTTCAAGAAACACAAAAAAAACTTGTTGTTAATTTATAATGACTTTCTTCTACCTAAAAAATAAGTCTTAAAAAGCTCGATAATTGAAAAAGCAAACCAAATCAGGAATAAAATTGTTCACTCTCATCACTGTCTAAAGTACTTTATATAACTCTGAAAATTTTTTTCTAAAAATAATTTAGAAAAAAGGATAAAATGTATTCTTATTTGATTAATTTTACTTCACCTGATTATTTTAAAGGGGCAGCAGTGAACATAATTGGGAAATTGTCTAGCGTCAACAAGCAAATAGGTGTGTTAGGTTATTCTTTCTTTCTAGGTAGGATCAGAAATGTCCTTTCCATACCTGGATTAACTAGGCCAGTCTGGGTTACAGAATACTATATAATTATCAGATATTTAAAGTGAGCTGTTTAGAGCAGTCGAGTTGGAAATAATTGAAGTCTGCAAATCAGAGCCAGGAGATGATTGCCATCTGATAAAGGGGTGGGTAGGGAGTTTAAACTGTAGAGATCTGAGGAATGCTGAATCAGATCAGCTTTTAAGTCATGAAGCAGACTTTAGATTTAGAGATGGTCGTCCATGATCAAGTGGACCAAATAGAAAGACCGTATAATTCGGTATGAGATGTTATAAAATGTAGAAGTCAAGGCAGGAAGACATATTGAACTAAATGGGATTGCTGGATCTCAAATGCTTATATATAACAATGTATATTATATATTTTATAAATATATTTAAATCTATTACTTTATATATTTTTCTCTCTGATTAATTCTGTGTCATTTTGTAGAAGAGGTATATGTAGGGTCAAGGAAAGATCGTCCTTTGGGAACTACGTGGTCTGAATAGATGAAATCTAGCTATGGTTTTGTGAAAGAAAATTCAGTTTGACTCTTGAGTGAGTGAATTTATTAGGTAATTGCCAAGGTCATCCCCTATTCTATGTTTTGTTTTAGCAGAAAGCCTAGGTTTTTGAACATAGTTAGGGCTGTTATTCTGAGGTAAACAAAAGGCTGCATTCTGGATCCCATTTCAATTTTCCCTTGTTCTTTGTTTCTAGATTCTGTGAACAGGAGCCTGAGTGTGACGAAAGATAATTATTCCAATAAGACCAATTAATTCAATAACCTATTTATAAAGATCCTTGAAAAGACAACTGACTGGGCTAGTGTTCAACATGGCAGTTTATAATCTATTTATAAAAGATCCTTGAGAAAATAACTGATGGGGCTGGGACTCCACACGCAAATAGGTCCGAGTCTGTCTCAGTTGGAATTCATAGTAAAATGCAATTATAATTTTTTTTAAACCTTGAAGGAACACATTTTGTAGAGCAAGAACTCAATCAGAAGCAGAAAAATAGAAGGAAAAAAAGAAGACAGGCTTATTCTGATTTCCCATTATGTTTGAAATTCTTTGCACAGCTTCAGCTTTACTTTCAATGCCTTTCTTTTGAGTAACTGTGTCAGTGTATGAGAAGAAAATGAGGAGACAGATGGAAACCCAAATGAAGCTTTATAAGTGCCTTTATGCTCCCCATCCTAGACCTTTAAGCTTATGCAGGCACTTGAGAGGTCAAGCCCAGGGGAAATTTCTTTTTGTTTGTTTACCTAAAAGCTTTATCTCACTTTTTAAAAAACAACATATATCACAGGGGCTAATTGGTTGCAGTGCCTTGTCATTTATAAATAGCTCGTGTTATCTGGGCTGAAAATCAAGTTGATCAGTATGAAGTCATTGCAATATTATGTTTTTGAAATTAAAAAAGAAAGCATTTCTCAGTAACTAAACTGAAAGAGGCGATCTTTGAATGACTGCAAACCAGACTGGTTTCTAAAGTCAGAATCCTGAGTGAACAAATAAGAAAAACAAAATTCATTAGCATTATAAAGTACTTTAGGATCACAAAATTCAATTTGTCCAAATCATTGGAGGTGGAGGAATGGAGGGGAATGATGTGAACTGAAAACAAAAAGAGTTTTAATAATAAATCAGAAAATGTAACAGGAAATAACTCCATGTTTATTATCAACTAAAAATATAAAATACCAGGGAATTAACCAAATTGCTCTAGGACATGTATGAAGAAACTATAGAATTTCTTGATATAATAAAACTTAACTAAAAAACTTAACTAAAACTTAACTAAACTTAACTAAAAAAAGAACTATATCATGTTCTTAGATGGGAATGCAAAATACTTTAATGATAATTTATTCTCATTTTTAAAAGTTTTAATTTTCCTTAGAAAACTGTGAAGTGTATTTTAAAATGTTTAATGAATATTATATATCAGAAGAATTAACCAAGATAGTTTTGTTTTTTAAAGAATAGTAAAGAGATGTGACCACATATTGAAATACATAATAAATAAGGAGAAAAATTAATGGAAAAATATACGAAATGATACAAGCGAAGAGATATTCCTAATATAAGACTTATGTTTAAAATAATGCAATATGTCATAAAATAGTCATTTTAAATCAAGAGGGAAAGGGAGCATTATTTAATACAAGATTGACAATTAGTTCAATATTAGAGGAGATTTTAAAAAGTTGTAAATGTCATAACATATCAATATTTTTCCTATGGCAAAATTGAGTAAAAATTCTATTAAAAAAAAACATAAGATAAATATAAGTAGAAAACATTTTTTTCAAGCATCAATACCAAATCTAAAAATTATCCTAGGAAAGAATTATCAGGTCTAAAAACTACATAAATTTAATAAAAATAAAAATATTCAAAATTAAATGATACACATTAACTTGGCTAAATATGAATATATTAATAATAAAAGTACCAGTAGAAAAATCATAAAATTATTTGATTAAGCATTTATTGAAATGTAATTTTCATGGAGGCAGAAATGTTTGTGCAGTAGGTGCTCAATAAATTTTATGTAAATTAACCAATGAAGAAATAGAAAAGATCAGTAAATACAAGAAAAAGATTTCAGTCTCATTAATACCAAACAAATGAAAAGTAAGTAAAATGTCAGTTGAGATCATTAAATCACAAACATATGAAAGAAAAAGCTTAGTTTTTTAGTAGTTATAAGACTGTAATAATCATAAGTGGCACACATTGGAAACACACACAGCTCTAAAAATAATTCTCCAACTGGAAATTTAAAACTTTCCCCAAATCTACTCTTGGTCCACTGTTTTGGTTATCTTATTTGTCCTTTGATTGACATCTCATCCTACCTAACAGCCATCTCCTGTCTGTAATTGTGTTAATTTGAATGATTTTATCAACCTACCTACAATTTTCATTTTGCGTGTTGATGAGAGCTTTAGTTTCTTAAGTGATTTTATTTTTAAATTTTTATTTATTAAAATATTTTTTAGGTTTAGATTTTCATGTTTTGATATGAAAATGCTTTAATGCAATGAGGGAAGTTTCTAAGAGGTGTCATCTAATGAGAAAAAGAACTTAGAGGATATAAAATGTTAATTATCTCAAGCCAGTTTCTGATATTACATGCAAATGGTAATTTGTAGTAATTTTGAAAGAGGAAAATGGTTGAGAAAAATTAAGTCATCAAAAGACAAACAGAATAAGCAAGAACACAAAATATAATTTTCTGTCAGATAGTAATATATTTGTAGTAAATGGATTCATTGCATGATTTCTGTCTTGGTCTATATGCAAAGACCCTGTTAGTGTAAATAGAACTCTTGTTCTAAAGTTAATGTGGGTTGTTTTCCAAAAATAATTCTAGGATCTGAAATGGGGAGGGGGGGAAGCCTAGGGACTAATTTTAAGCTCTTAATCAGGAAAAAAGAAAGACTGTGATTAGTATTTTCAATTAGATTAAAAAGTTAAACACGTCAATTTTTTTGACTGCTTTAATCAAAATTGCTAATATGTTTTGAAGTAAGATATTACATATTTGATATTGTTCAGTTATTTTATTGTGTTTACTGTATAAAAATATTATTTGTCTGAATGACAGGAGCTTGACCAAATATATAGGTCTACCTTTGCAGGTTTGACCATGTAAAAAATGACAAGATCATTTTTTAATCTTAATTAATTTTATTTAGGTAGAATTTACACACAAATAAATTTACCTATTTTAAGTGTTCAGTAGATTTGAAAATGTATACATTCATGAATCTACTTCTATACCTCTATTTTATATACCATGTTTTATTTTGTGTATTTTATGAGTTTCAAAGTTCATATAGACTTATATAATTATCACCACAATCATAATAGTGAACAGTTCTATAACCTCCCCAAATCTTTTCATGTTGTCCATTTGTAGTCAGTTCCTCCCTTTTTAATCCAATATCACGGTTAAAACAGTCTGTCAATCTGCAGTTCATCTTATGTCATTTTTATGGGTGTGAGCCCCCTTTTCAGTTAGAAGGGGTAGAATTTGCAGATTCTTTCTCCATTTATGAAACTATTCTTTCAAAAAAAAGAAAAATGTCAGCTCTTAAAATTTATTATAATTACATAACAAAATTGCACAGTTTCCAGCAGACAAGTAATTCTGTTATTGAACATAAAAAGCAAATAGTTTTGGAAAATAGTCCTATACTTGAAAACATATGGTACTCAATCTGTAGAGTTACATTTTTGAAACCATGATGCCAGATGAAAAGATAAATTTTCAGACATTTTATCCATGGCTTCAAAGAACTTTACCAGTAAAAATCATTAATCTTTACAAAAGACAAGATAAAAATGCCAATGCATTCTAAAAATCACATTACATCAGGATACATCAGGACTAAATCACATGGATCTGTTTGAAACAACTCATATAAATTTATTTCTTAGGAGAATCAAATTTCCTAAAATAGGCCTTCCAATTTATTTGTTTGTTGGTTTGTTTGTTTGTTTCTTCTGGCAGAAGGGACATGTATCAAATGTGTTCCACTAGATGATCTCTTAAACTTGAATGAATACATGCTATAATGCTGTTCCCCTTCATGGGGGATTATATGTCTCTGGCTCAGTGATTCGAAGCAAAGTAGGAGCTTCTGTAGATGTCTGTTTTGCATTTCAGTTTATTATAGACACTAGAAGACAGTCTGAAAGCTCTTGTGACTCAATTGCTTCCCCATTTGCATGAACTATCTTATGAGCATTAAACAATTTTCATTTGGCTTCATTAAGTGATAAAATGAAATTTTGGTGCAGACATATGTGCTTTGAACTCAAGTTTAGCTCTTATAAAAAACAGGGTGCAGAATTTTTTTTTCCTATTGTGATAGCTCATTTATTTCTCTCTGTGGTCATGCCTTTGGCTCTCCAACAAGCAAATTGCCATATAAAGATAGAGCTAAATATCTAACTTCATGGATCCTGGTTTCATTGGATTCTGCCAGAGTTCCTTCTGTGATTCACAGAGATTTCTAGGAAGTGGTAGGAAATGGCTAACAAAGCCATGCTATCTGTTGCCTTCTGCCTATTCTTCTGATGCATAATCGTCAGATAAAGTATAAAGATACCTTGACCATTTATTGATGTATAGTAGAGGAATTTAGAAGCAGATAGAATTCTATATTTACTATTATACCAGTCAAGCAGGTGGATACAAGTATATGGAAGAGACACTAAATATATTTTTTCTTACCTCCAGATTACATATTTTTTTATTTAGCTATCACTGCCCTTTTGTTATTCCATGAATATTTACCCATTTATCAACTATTGTAATGCCAGGTATTTCAAGAAAGGGAAACCTTGAAGGTGTATGGCAAATACAAACCTAATTTTCTTTTCAGTCTTCCTAAATATTCAGTAGTTTTTACAGAAATAGACATAGTGAAGTGGTATTAAAGGTGGATGGGTGGTGGAGACTAATAACACTGAATAAAGCAATGTAATAATGAGAAAAAGAGAAGCCATATAGATGTCCAAGAAAATTTCTCTCTGTATATTTTTCAACTTTATTGAGATATAAATGACATAACATTGCTTAAGTTTAAGATATATAATGCATTGACAATGTAGGTATATACTGGGAATGTTTGCAACAATAAGGTTAGTTAAAACATATTCGTCACTTCACATAAACCATTTTATTTTTATTATTGTAATGGTAGGAGTATTTAAAATCTACTCTCATAGCAACTTTTTGTCACCATTGCATCTCCAGAAATTATTTCTCTTATTACTGGAAGGCTGTATCCTTTAACCAGTATCTATTCATTTCCCCCGACCTCAACCCATGGAAACTATCATTCTACTATGCTTCTATGAGTTCAACTATTTTTAGATTCAACATATAAGTGTTTGTCTTTCTGTTTACTTTAGCCTAAGTCCCTCAGGTTTAATTTATGTCATACCAAAAGGCAGGATTTCCTTCTTTTTTTATGGCTGTTTGTATTCCTCTGTTTGTGTGTGTATCGTCACATACTCTTCATTCATTCATGTATCAATGGACACATGTTTTTTCCATATCTTGGCTATGGTGAATAATGTTGCTATGCACTTTGAAGTGCAGATACCTCTTTGAGATAGTAATTTAATTTCTTTGACTATATACACACAAAAGTGAAATTGCTGGATCATATATGGTGGTTCTATTTTACTTTTGTTGAGAAAACTTTATACTGTTTTCTGTAGTGGCTCTACCAATTTTTGTTCCCACCAACAGTTCATAAGGGTTCCCTTTTCTTTACATCCTTGACAACACCTTTTATATTTTGTCTTTTCATAATAGTCATTCTAACAGGTGTAAGGTCATATTGGGATTTTGATTTGGATTTCCTTGATGATAAGTTATGTCGAGTACATTTTCAGGTTCCTGAAAAGGAACTCTTTTTTTTTTCCCAAAATTTCAGGTATTATGCCCATTTTTTATCAGTGTTTTATGGTTTTATTCTTGTTTTTGTTTAACTATTGAGTTATATGTGTTCTTTGTATATTTTAGATATTAACTCATAGTCATATATGTGGTTTGCAAGTATTTTCCCCCATTCCATAGGTTGCCTTTTAATTTTGTCAGTGGGTTCCTTTGCTGTGAGAAGCTTTTTTGTAGTTTAACTTGTTAATTTTTGCTTTTGTTACATATGCTATGTGTGTTATATTAAAAAAAATTTTTGCCTAGATCAATACAAGGGAATTTTTTTCCTATGTTTTCTTGTAGGAGTTCAATGCTATCAGGTCTTACATTTAAGTCTTTGATCTATTCAGCTTTGTTTTTGTGAATGGTGTAAGCTAGTTGTTCAATTTTATTCTTTTGTATGTAACTATCCAGTTTTCCCAGCACCATTATTAAACTTTGTCCTTTCTTCATTGCATATTCTTGGCTCCTCTGTCAAAAGTTAATTGGCCATAAATGCATGATTTATTTCTGGGTTCTCTATTCTGTTTCATTGACCTATGCTTTTATGCCAAAACTGTACTGTTTTGATTACTATAGTTTTATAATGTAGTTTGAAATCAGGAAATGTGATGCCTCCAGTTTTATTCTTTCCCAACATTGCTGTGGCTACCCAGGATCTTTTGTGATTCCACACACATTTTAAAATTGATGTTCTCCTGTCTATGAAAAGTGATATTGAAATTTTAATAGAGATTGCTTTAAATCTATAGATCACTCTGGGTAATATTGCCATTTAATAATATTAATTACTCCAATCAATGAGCATGAAATATCTTTCCCTTTATTTTTATCCTCTTCACTATCTTTCATTAATGTCTTATAATTGACAGTTCGGGTCTTTTTCCACTGGATTAAGTTTATTCCTAATTATTTTATTATTTTTGATGCTCTTATAAATAGGATTGGTTTCTTAATCTCTGCGATAGATTATTGTTAGTATATAGAAATGCAACTGATTTTCTATATTGATTTTTGTATCTGGAAACTTCAGGGGATTATTGATTAGTTCTAAGTTTTTTGGTGATATCTTTCGGCTTTTATACATAGGACACCATGTTATCTGCAAATGTTTGCTTCTTCCTTTCTGATACAGATGCCTTTTATTTTATTTTATTTCCTAATTGCTCAGCCTAGGTCTTTCTAATACTATATTTAATAGGAGTGGGCACCCTTGGCTTGCTCCTGATCTTAGTGGTAAACCTCTCACAACCATATTAGTTGTGAAGTTGTCATATATGGTGGTTACAATGTTGAGGTTTGTTTCTTTTATGCCCAATTTGTCAAGCAACATTATCATGAAAGGATGTTGCATATTTCAGATGTCCTTTTTGCATCTATATAGATGATTATATGATTTTTACCTCACATTCTGTTAATGTGATATATTGCATTTATTGATTTGTGTATGTTGAACTATCCCTCCATCTCAGGAATAAAATCCCATTTGACCATGGTGTATGATCCTTTTAATTTGCATTTGAATTTGATTTGGCAGTGTTTTGTTGACATTTTTGTACCTATATCAGAGAGATTGGATCGTTTTGGTTTTTTTTTTTGTTTGTTTGTTTTATGGTTTTTGGGTTTTGTTTTGTTTTTTTTTTTTTTTGTAGTATCTTCTTCTTTTCAATTCTTTGAAGAGTTCGAAGAGAATTGGTATTAATTCTTTTTCAAGTTTTTGGTAGACTTCGACCATAAAGCCATGCGATAGTGAGCTTTTCTTTGTTGGGACATTTTTGATTACTGATTCAACCTCTTTACTTGTTATTAGTCTATTCAGATTTTCCATTTCTTCATGATTCAGTCTTAGTAGGTTGTATGTTTCTAAAAATTTATCTATTTCTTCTATGTTATACAGTTTTTTGGCCTACAGATGCTCATATTAATCTCTTAAGAGCTTTATATTCTGTACTATAAAGTCTCTTTTTCTTTTATAATTTTATTTGAGTTCTTTATTTTTCTTGGTAAGTATAGCTAAAGATTTTAAAATATTGTTTATCTTAAAAAAAAACTTTGCTCATCTTTTTAAATCTTTTCTTTTTTTTTCTATTCTCTATATCATTTATTTCTGCTCTGATCTTTATTTTTTTTTTCCTTTCTGCTAATTCTTTGGGTTTTAGTTCCTTGAGGTATAAAATTAGGTTATTTGAAATTTTTCAATTTTCTTAGTCATTCAACTTCCTTCTTAGAATTGCTTTTGCCGCATGCCATAGGTTTTGGTATGTGTGTCTCCATTTTCATTTTTTTCAAGATATATTTTTATTTTTCCTTTTATTTCTAGTGTAATGCATTGTTTGTTCAGGAATGTGTTATTTAATATTCACATATTTGTGAATTTTCCAATTTTCCTCTTGTTATTAATTTTAGTTTCATACCATTGTGGTATAATTTGATTGAAATCCAATTTTTCTAAGATTTGTTTTATGACCTTACGTATGATCTATCCTAGAGAATATTCCAGGTGCACTTGAGAAGAATTTAGATTTACTGCTGTTGAATGAAATATTCTGTATGTATCTGTTAGGTTTCTTTGGTCTAAAATATAGTTCGAGTTCAATGTTTTCTTATTGATTTTCTGTCTTGATGATATATCCATTGTTGAAAGTAGGGCATTGAAATCTCCAACTATAATTGCACTTTGTCTATTTCTTCCTTTAGATTTATTAATTTTTGCTTCATCTGTTTAGGTCCTTCAGTGTTGGGTGAATAATTTGCGGTCATTTTATGCACTTTATTTAACCCTAAACCCTTTATCATCACATAATAACATTCTTTGTTTCTTTTTATAGTTTTGACTTAAAGTTTATTTTGTCTGATATATGTACAGATACTCCTACTCTCTTTTGATTATTATTCTTTTAGTGTATTTTTTCCTATTTTTTCACTTTCAGCCTATCTATATTCTTAAAGTTAAAGGAGTCTCTTGTAGGTAACATATAGTTAGGTTATACTTTTTTAATCCATTCAGTCACTCTGTGCCTTTTGATTGAATAATTTAATCAGTTTACATTTATACTAATTATTGATAGGTTAGAACTTACTAATGTTATTTCTTAATTATTTTCTTATTGTTTTGTTGTTCTTTTATTCCATTCTTCCTCTTTCTGCATTCCTCTGTGCATTGATGATTTTTCTTATTGGTATACTTTTATTCCTTTTATATTGTTTTATCTCTTATAGGTGTTTGCTGTTTGGTTACTCCAAAGCCTACTTGAAACATTTTATAAATACAACTCTTTTAAGCTGGTTATTTTGATTGCCCATAAAAACTGTACGCTTTTCTCCCTACTCCTATATTTTATGTTTTTGATAATACAATTTACATGCTATTATATTGTGTATCCATTAACAAATTATTATAGCATAGCTGCTTTTAATATTTCTGTCACTTTATACATTTCACCATATTACAGTACTAGAATATTCTGAATTTGAATATATATATACTTTCTCTAGTGTATTTTATATTTTCATGTGTTTTCATGTTACTGATTAGTATCTTTTCATTTTTTTCTTGGAGAATACATTTCAGAATGTTTTGTAATGTGAGGAACTCCATAAAATTTTGTTTGTCTCTCAAAGTGTTTCTCTCCTTCATTTTTGAATGATAATTTTGCTAGATAAAGTATTCTTGTTTGTCATTTTTTTTTCTTTCAGCACTTTGAATATACCACCTCACTGTTTCCTGGCCTATGATGGAACTGCTGAAAAGTCTTCTGGTAGTTTTATGGGGTTTCTGTTGTAAGTGACAAGCTTCTTTTCTCTTATTGCTTTCAAGAGTCTCTCTTTGTCTTTGATTTTAGACAATTTTATTATAATACATCTTAGAGAAGATAATTTGGGGTTAAAATTTGGAGGAAATTTAGGATTTATGCATTTAGATGCTCAAATCTCTGTCAAGTTTTGGGAAGTTCTCAGCCATTATTTAGTTAAATAATATCTTTGCCCCTTCTCTTCTCCTTCTTGGAATTTGTCCTGTTAAATAATACCTTTGCTCCTTCTCTTCTCCTCCTTAGAATTTGTCTTGTATCCTATAACACCCCTTTATAATGCTCACCATCTTCATTTTTTTTTTACAAAAATCAGTAAAGTGCATTGTAGGAAGTTAGAACACACACACACACACAATCATATAAAATAATAATATTTACCAAAAAATGTTACACTACACACGCTATTTTATAACTTGTTTCTTTCCGTTCATGATCTGTAACCTACTGTGTACCTGTTTCTTATCTACTACAAGATTATATTTTAGTTTTCTGTATTAATCCAGATATATACTTTAAAATTGGTTTGTCCATGCCAGAATGCAATCCAGAGCCACGCATTACATCTAGATATTTTACCTCTTAGGTATCTTTTAACCAAGCATGACCTCACTATCACTACTCTTTGAGTGTTTTCCCTGTGTGTGTGTGTGTGTGTGTGTGTGTGTGTGTGTTCCACAATATTAACTTTTTGAAGGGATCTGGCTAGTGATACCTTGCAGTATATCTTACCACCTGGATTTGTCAATTTATTTCCTCATGATTGTATTCGTAACTTCATTCTCCAACAGTAAGAAACTTATCTCCCTTTATTCTTAACATGCCACTCATTTACTCAAGCCTAAAAAGTACCTTCAGAATTGCTAAAACATATACTGTGAAAAAGCAGATCTAATAACGAGAGATTGCCATGTGTTTGTGCTTCCTTTTTAAAAGTAAAATTTACACGCAGGGCAATCTATGTAAATCCTTAAATATAAAATTCTATGAGTTTTGACAAATGTTTTTATAGATGTTTAATACACACATTTCCAGCACCCCTAAAAAGTTTCTTCCTGCCCTTTTGAAAAATATTCTGCCTACAGAGGCAACCACTTTTTTGTCCTTTCTCTTCATAAAATACTTTTCACTGTTTTAGAATGCCATGTAAATAGAATCATATATTTGCCTGTCCAGATATTTTTGCTCAGCATAATGCCAAATATATTGTTGCATGTCTTAGTAATTTGTTACTTTTTGTTGGTAAGTTGTATTGCATTCTATGACTGTAACACAATTTGTTTACCACTGCACCTCTTGATGGATATTTTGGTTGTCTTTTGTTTATGACTGTTATAAATGAAGCATATGTTTCATTTCTCTTCAGTAAATATCTTAAGAGTAGATAATAGAGCCGACACATTTTTAACTTTATAAGAAACTTTATTCTTTTCTATTCCTACCATGAATGTATGGCAGTGCTGGTTGTATTACATCCATGCCAACATTTGGTATGTTTGATCTTTTAAACTTTAGTGTTCGTAGTGTGCGTATTATTATTTCTTTCTGATTTTAATTTGTATTTCTGTGATAACTAATGATATCAACACCCATTTATGTTTATCATGTATGTGTGTGTATATGTATATGTATTTACTTATATTTATATACCATACCTAGTGTGCATGTGTATCAGTGTGTGTGTGGATATACATATATCCTACACCCTAAGTGTAAAGATAATCTCTTTTACTTTCTTTTAAAAGCTAATAGTTTTAACTTGCACATTAGGAATATGATCTATCTCAAATTATTTTTTGTATAGGATTTGAAGTAAAAATTGAGTGTTTTTTGTTGTTGTAGTTATTAACATATCCAAGTTTTTCATTTGTTTATTCCATTGTAATTGCACCATTTGTGAAAAGAATTTTTCTTTCCCCAGTAAAATGCTTTGGTGCCTTTGTCAAAATCAATTTGTTTTATAAGTGTCTGCCTGCTTCTAGACTCTATTCTGTTCCATTCTTCTATGTATCTATTTTTATTACAATATCACTTTGTCTTGATTACAGTAGCTTTATAGTAAGTCTGGAAGTCAAGTAGTTTAAGTCTTCAATTTTATTTTCCATTTTTAAGATTGCTTTGGCTACTCTTCAGCTTTTGGCTTTTTATATAAATTTTAAAAATTCAATTTCTACAAAAATGTTTTCTGATTTGATTTTGATTTAATTGAATTTATAGTTCAATTTGTGCAAAATTTATTTCTTAACATGTGAATACATTTATTGTCTCCTTTAATTTAGGACTTTTTTATTTTTTAGTGTGGGAATAGTGTACTTTTTTTTATATCTTAAGTGTTTTTGATGCTACCATAAAAATAAGTTTTAAAATTTTATTTTTCAATTTTGCAATTGTTTTCAACTGATATACAAACGTACAATTGAGCATGTATGTGTTATATCTTTCCCAAACATTTTAAAATTTCTAGGTATTGTTACTTTTTTTAAAATTTCTAGTTCTTCATTGAGATTATGAAATATACAAGTGCTTTTATTGTATCCTTGTATTCTTTGACTTTATATTCACTAATTAATGTCTAATAATTGTTTGCAGATGCCTTATGACTTTTATGTAGACAATCATGACATTCTAAAAAATGTCATGAATACAAATATATAGTATAGTATTAGAAAACAAACTCTGGTTGGTCTCTATGGGCTTTTAGCTATATTGGGGCAGTATTGCTTCTAGGCTTTTTTACTTATTTTCAAAAACCATTAGTTTCTGTTGGTATTTCTAATTCATTTTTAATATCTTAGTAATTCCTTTAATTTCTCTGATTTTTAAATTATATTTATATTTATTTATCTTACCTTGAAAATCTTGATTCCTGACATCATTAACATAATTTATTAATGATACATACAGTTTCTCCATGAAAAGAGACTAGTTTCAAAATAGCAACAAATAAAATTCTTTTCGCAAGACTACTTTTTAAACAAAACTACTTTAACAAAAACTACTTAATTTTCTTCTTCTTCTTCTTCTTCTTCTTCTTCTTCTTCTTCTTCTTCTTTTCCTCCTCCTCCTCCTTTTTTGGTCTTAAACATTATTATTATAAGTGTGCATAGCCAAAGTTGCTAATTTAACATTTTTATTTTCAACTTAGATGAAATAAATTTATTCTAATGGCATTTGATATGAAAACTTTTCTATTACTATATTTATGATCCCATTTTAATACATTTTTTGGTAGTTTCATTTTAGTTTCTGTTTAATTTTAGACATTTTAGAATTTTTTTGAATTATTTTGAAGTTAAATTATGCATTTTAATTAACAAAATTTCAAAAGTATATGAAAAGTTTTTTACATAGAAGTTTTGCTTTCACACCTGAACCTTTCCCACATTGCACTCATTGTCCAAATACAACTCAGAAAGAGAGTGAGAAGCTTCACCTTTTATCCCCTTCCAAGAACACACATTTTCTATAAATAAGTACTTTCATTAGTTCTTTTTAATATTGCTCTCTAGTTTCTTTTTGCAAATACTACATACTCCACTATTGTTTTTTCTTCCAAAAAGAAAATAAGTGTAAGCATACTACATATTATATAAGTATTCTGCTCCATGTTTTTATCACTTAAGAATATATTCTGGATGCCTACCCTTTCATTTCATAGAAATCATCATCATTTTTTTACCATAGATAGCTCAGGTGATCAGTAGGCACTGCTAAGCATCATTCAGGCCTTAGCTCATTTAATTCTCTCAAAAACCTTGTAAGGAGGCTATGGAGAGCTGTGTCACACAGATTTCCCTCTCCATGACTGGAGCACTCATTCACTCAGCTGTTGGTAGTGTTTGCAGCCTACACTTACCATACCAGCTTTAGGACTCGTCTTTGTCTAAAGGGCCTTACCTTATGTTACAGCCCTTCCCAAAGCTCTGTCAGTACACAAATTTAAATGCAAAACCTGTCCCTCCAATTTGAAAGAATTCTGGGGAAGGCAGACCATGCTACTCCTGTGTTCTCATTAAAATTGACTGAGACCTTTGCCGTGACTTTATCACACTTAAATTTGTTCCCTGCTCAATCCTGCTTCTTTTATCCCCCACAAACAACACTCTCCAAGACATTTCCTACACACAGTTTCTTTATGGTGACTGTATCCTAAGGAATCGAACCTATAACATCTTATGGGACACATTCCATGATGATCTCAATTTTACAAGTGAGAAAATTAATACATAGATTAAGCAATTAATTGCTCCAAAGCATCAACTGTTAGGTGGGAGAGCCTGGATTCATACCAAGGTTTTTCTGTGCTGTTTGTACCAATTTACAACACTATCTGATCCATCTAATCTATTCGGTCATTTCCTCCCTCATCCTAAAACACTTCAGCTTCCTTCTGTCTTTGTTTTTACTCTTCACCCTCTCCAGTCTACAAGCAGAGTGGTCTTTCAAAACCTCTAAAAAGATCACTCCCACACATAAAAGCCTTAAATACATTGTTTTGTACTTAAGACAGAGAAAAATATTTTACATCTCAGACAGAGCTCTCGATTTACTAGAGATTAAATTTTCTGCTCCTAGAATTCATATGTTGAAGGCCTAACCCCAATGTGACTATATTTGAAGACAGAGCTTTTAGATTTAGCTTTTAGATCTGTGAAAAAAAAATAAATTTCTGTTGTTTAAGTCACTCAGTCATGATATTTTGTAGTGGCAGCCATACAGACTTAGAGCAGACTAAGACGCCATTATTTGGTCTCTGCATCTTCTTCAAGCCTCATATCTCCCTCCTTTCCTACGGTTCTCTTCAATTCAGCTATGCTCATAATGCACTCTCATTTGTCATATGAATAACTATCTATACCACCTTCACTTGAACAGCTGCTGCTTAAGCATCAGTTTATTTTAAAAGTTAACTACATGGTGTGTTTTTTCTTGAGCCCCTCGTTAGGTGAGCTCCATTTATTTATTAGCCCTCACAGTATCTTTACTTACTTATAATTCTCACCATGTTTATCATTATTGGGTTTTTTTATTGCCTTTTGCTTACTTTTTATTGATCTTTAACCTACACAGAGAAAATACATAAATGATGTGTGCGCCAAAGAATGTTCACAAAGTGAACACACCTGTGTAACCAGCATCCAGATTTTAAAAACAGGTCATGACCAGCATCCTCGAAGCCTCTTTGGGTTTCATCCCATTCACCATCTTCTCTTGCTGGCAGCAAACCTGCTTTCTAACAATATTGAGTGGCCTTGTAATGTGTTTTCAATTTAATTCTGCTAAACTGTTTCCCAGAGTTCTCTTTCCTATAAGCTTTCAATTAGGGCAAGGCACAAAAGAGGTTTTTATGGGAGATTGAGAGTACAGAGTGAAGTGGAAGCTGCTTTGTAGCTCACATGCATTGTTTCTAATTGCTGGCTCATCTCCTTTCTTTGAAACAGCACACTTTTCTGTAACTGCTCCACATTCCCCTACATCCACCTTCAGATTCTCCAACTTCTGGGCCAGGTGTACATGCTTAGTCAGCTCTGTGATGAAAAGCCCCAGAACTGTGGGCCACCTGTACCACCAGTGTCAAAGGCAACAAAAGCAGACTTTGATTTCAGTCCATCCTCATGGGCTTTGGCTCATGCTTCCAGCTTGTCCCCCCCCCAACCCCCTCCCCAAATTAAATCCATTTTTATTTCTCAACTGCCTGCTATATAAATCTCAAGCTCCATTCTTATCCTTATAGAAACTACTTAATTCTGTCCCACAATTAGGTAGATTCATGTCCCTGTAAGGAATTGTATCTATTTTTCTATCTAGATATATGATATAAATAAACAGGTAGATACATCTCTCTATATCATACTTACAGATATATAAAGGTTTTGCTTCCTTGATTAAAATTTGTAATTATTCAATTAAACTTTATATTCTCTCCCAGTCTGTAAGTCCATGATGTCAGAGATCACCCCCCATTTTCTGCTGTCTAAAATTGGCTCAGATAAGAGGCAAGGAATTCCATTCTATCCCCTATTGAGGCAAAAATGATGCTTTTAATAGCCTGCCAACATCACATTCTCTTTCTTTTTCCTTCTCTTCTGGTTATAGCACTCTCTCTCTCTCTCTCTCTCTCTCTCTCTCTCTCTCTCTCTCTCACACACACACACACATACACACACACACACACACACTACAGTATAGAGAATGAACAATTTCTTTTGCAATGAGATTATTACCGATAATTAGCATTGACCAGAAATTTTCTCTCTGAAAAAAAAAAAAAACATAATTTTCTTCAGAACTTTTTATCTATTCATTAGCCCTTAAAATAAATGATTATGGAAAATAATATGATACTTTAGAAAATCCTCAACTTTATTCTTACAACATACTCTATTTGGATTGACTTCATAAAAAACAAATATTGTTAGGTTTATGCCCATGAATCTCTCCCAGGACCCCCTCTTCTAACCTTATTTTCATGTCCTTTGACTAATTTAAAATCATATTTCTCAATGTAAGCCTTACCTCCTCCTCCTCCAAGAATTTGTTCTTGGTTTCTTTCTCTAAACTACCACATGTGGTTAATTAGATTAAATTACCATGTGCCCACAAAACCCCCATCACATTAGTCATCACACCATATAGTTATAATTATTGCTTGCTTAGCTGTCTGATTCCCCACTTGTATTAAAGACATGGAAAATGTCTTCTTCTTTTGAGTATTCTCAGTGCACAGCACAATTCTTGGTGCATTCATTTTCTCAATAACAAAAACATAAATAAACTCTAATTCAGATAACTTAGACTGGAGTGAAATATCAAGTATTTTTTGTTCATATCACCTTGGAAGAATACCCAAGAATGAGATAAGAAATTCATATTTTCTGTAAGTTATCCATAAAACAATAGTATCCCAATAGTTTACTTGCTTCTTACTTATTTGGTCACCTGAGGTTGTTCTGACCACTGCTACCTAATTTTTTCTTTTTTTCTGGTAGCCTACAAATAATGGAAGTACCTTTATTATATGAGTTATTTGCTGATATTACTTGTTGATGTCACCTACCAGGGCAGAAAATGTCCTTCTTTACCAGGAGTATAATTTTTTCATAATTTGAGGGTTTTCTGTGATCAAGCCTTTGTGGTATCTGGGGTGTGCAGATTCTTAATATCCACAAAGGTTGAGCTTTCTCTGGCAATTTCACAGGCCACTTCTAATGATCTTCCTAACCACTGTCCTTCTCCTCACCCCAGTAGTGGAAATCCTTTTACGGTATAAAATTGTTTATGGTGAGGCTCTAGTCATGCTCCCTTTCTTCATGAGTCAAGATGAGTCAGGGCCCCTGACAGATTTCTTTCACTGCACATGTCCCATGAATCTCCTTCCCTAAAATACAGTTTCTAGATCATTGTGCTTTTCATTAATGTAATCAGAATTTTGCAAAGCTTATCTGACATTTAAGTTTGGAGTGGATGTAATGTAGAAATTGGTTAGTACTTTCAGGCTAAGAGACAATATAGTCACGGCTATATATTAGGCTAATATTTGCAAATACAAAGAAACAGTACCTAAATACACTGCTGCACATATAGGAGAATTCAAATTGTGAAAAAGATCAGTTAAGAAAATATGTACTTGAATGAGTGAACAGAAATTATTAGAGCCTTGTTACTTAGTCATTAGACTATTCTTTATCAAGAGGGCTGAGGACCCTCTTGCCCAGCCATATATACTTTTTGCACCTTGCTTATATTTCCGTATAATGCATGAGCAGAATAAATTTATATTTTAAAAGATTTTTGTTGCAAAGCTAAACTCTACAGTTTTTAAGGGGGAAATAACTGAGGTAAGAAATAGGAAAGTTAAAGTAAGAGTTGAAACTCATTACTGTAAAGACTCTCAACCTGCAATAGGAAAAGTGCAGCCATGTCAGTTTTAACCAAAGCACAAGAAATAAGAGGATCATTAAACATCTATGGGTCAGAATGTTTTGTACCTTACTTTCTAGTGAGCTGTGCATTTCATGTATAGGTAACTCATTAGACTAAGATAGGTCCTCTTAAAGTAGAAATCTTAAAATTCAATAAAATGTTTTCCAATGGAAGTATCTACCGAAATACACTATTTTTTTATTTTATCTTTGTAGTTAAATATAGATATATATGTAATAAAATTTGCCATTCTAACAATTTTTAACTGTATCATTCAGTGATATTAATTACATTCAGTGTTGTTAGAACCGTCATCACTTTCTAGTTCCAAAATTTTTCATCATCCAAAACATTATTTACCCATTAAGCAATAGCTTTCTCCCCACAACCTCTGCCTTTGGCAGCCTCTACTTCCTATCTCTATTTGTCCTTTCCTAGAAATATTTTGTATAAGTGAAACCATGTAATATTTGTATTTTTGTGACTTTTTTACTTCGTGTAATGTTTCCAAGGTTCATGAATGTTGAAGCATGTATTAGAACTCTTTCTTTTTATGGCCAAATGATATTCCATTGTATCTATATGTCACATCTTGTTTATCCATGCATCTGTTGATGAATGTTTGCGTTGTTTTCACCTTTCATCTATTGTGAATAATGCTGCTATGAACATTAGCATACAAATAACTGAATCTCCATTTTAATTTCTTTTAGATACTTAGGAGTGGATTAAATATACTATTTTACATTGTGTGATGCTAAAGACAACTAAAAATGTTTTTCACTGTGCCAGATATATTTTTTAAATCTGAAAACTATTTAAAAATTTTTATTGTTATGTATATTTTTATTTAATATAGGAGATTATAAGCTAAGATTATCCAATAAAGTAAGGCATTCAAAAACTTGTCTTTTTCTATTGAAATTTGATGCCATTATACATAAATGTTCTATTATTTGTAAGGACTTACCAAGAGTTAAATTGAGTTCTTAATAGTTAAAATTAGTAGCAAAATAATAATTAACAGTTAAGAAACACCATTATGTATGCATCTTCCTGAATTCTCATGGTAAACTAATAAAATCATTATATTTTCTTTATCATGACCAACCCCTTTATTGAGAATGCATTGCCTAAGAGGAGAAGATGTATTTAAAATGTAAATACTAGAAATATATATATTATAATAAAGGAGAATATATGCAAACCAGTAAGTCATTGAGACAAAGAGTGAGACTTTATGAGAGATAAACAAACCTGAGAGAAAAAATAATAAAATTGATATTGTTTGCATTCTTTTAGACATAATAAATACTACTACTACTAGTAGTAGTAATAATAATAATAGCAAAAAACACAGAAGTAATCTGAGCAGGCCAACTGCACATATCCCACTCCTGATTGTCCTGGTGGTAAGATCTCCATTATTTTACTAATGACCATAAGATAACAGCAAATAAAATGTTGTGGATTTTATAAAACTTATCTGTCTTCAACTTATGAGACAATCTGAGAAGTATTTGAGAAGAGTTTCACTGCAGATAACTGGTGATGTTGTTAAATGGAATGTGACACACTGGCTTACTTGGGAAAAAAAATGAAAAGTAAAGAAATAGTGCCAACTGATATACAATTGACTCACTCTTATCTGTGTGGATGGCTCTGGTAAACAACTGGGGAGGCAGAGAAACCCTTACATACAAAAAGCTTAACTTGAACCTGTATGCTTGACAGATATTCTGGACATTATTGGGTTTTACTTCTCTCACTAAATGCTAGGAGTCACTCTCAAAACATGAATCACCTAGGTAATGCATGCACATGGTATCAGTATCTATCAGCTGGAAGAATTGATATATGGAAAATTACCCAAAAATCAGGGATCTTAGACAAGAATGTGATCTCTCTCTCTCACTCTTTGAGCTCTACCTATATTAAAGTTCAGAGACATCTAAGCTGCCTGTTTCTTGTATTACTTTGTATGCCCTTTCCATCACCCTTAAGGACTGTAGAAGTGAGGGCAGACAATGCAGCTAATAAGAGTCTGTGGTTTGACATATTGACTGAACGAACAAATGAATGAAGTAACTGACTCAAGTTCTCCAAGTTAGAAACCTGTAGTCAGGATTCAAATTCAGTTCCTTGGCCTCTAAATTTTATCTACATCCACTGAATCACACTATCGTACATGTGTCAGATTGTTCCAGACTGTTTTGTTATCATGAGGAACAACAATGAAGTACAGATAATATAAAAATTACATCCAGTAGAAGAGCACTCATAACATTAGTTCTCAGAATAAGAAGTGCAGAGGGGATAATTTCAGGATTGTTAACTTCAGCTGCTCAATAACATCTTTGGGGACTCATGTCCTTTCTGCCTTTCTGCTCAGCTAGCCTTAGCATGCTGACTTCTCTTATGATTACAACTCAAACGCAACAGATCCAGCCATTACTCAATAGAAAAATGCAGGAAAAGGGAGGAGAATTTTTCCTTGACTTGTGTCTCTTTTTAAGAACAAGAATAACTTTCCCAGAAGCCCCAGCCAAGAGGCTTCAGATCATTGGCCAGAAATACATCACATCCCTTTCCCTAAATAAATCAATGATGATCATGGAAACAAATTGTTGAGATTTGCTTCAACTAATCAAGATTCAGCCCTGGGGTAAGAAAATGTGAGTGTCTCTGGAAGCATATCCCTCCTGAAAAAATGAGGAAACCTAAAGTATTTGTCACTCCTATCTTACAAACTTTGTAAGAAATAGACACCAGAGAATTTTTGAATTTTTCATCCTTATCTTTTTACAAGTTTCTAATAGAAGAGTAAAAGAAGATAAAGTTGAGAAGCAAGATTTCTCACTTCCTTGACAGATCATAGTCAGGACATGTGAGCTTAACCAGTAATATTTGTTTTATCAGTTTATGGTTGAGTTCCATACAGAGACATCAAATTTCTATCTATAAATGCAAACATGAAATTGCTTTGAGAAGGAAATACTTGCTTTTTATTTTTGATTTAGTTTATGATATTTGACATGTACAAAGACGAATATACAAGAAAATAAAATATAGTGCTGGTGGTCTGGTGTTCTATGTACACACACACATATAAGTATACTTGTATGTACACACACACACACACACATTATCTATAAACAATGTGGACATACGAAATTCTAATTAAAATAGCAAGAAAAAGATTCTGTCATTGGTTCAAAAATATGTTTCCCATTTCTGTCTGTGGCCATTTCAATTTCAAAGTGTAGGCAACATTTACTTTTAATGTTTTTCCCTTGTCAAAAAGCTCTGTAATTTAGACACTAGCAAGCAGAGCACATAATTAATGAAGCTGTGAATTGAGGATGGGACATCTGCTGGATCACAAAGAGTTGATTTGTGGTCATGTTCTTACATGTACAACAAATTCTACAAATTGATCATTTGTTAAGTTAATTGAATATCTCTGTGAGTTTCATTTTAACTTTTAACTAGGCTAGAACATAGCGAAATGTTTATACCAACCTAGGATAGCTAAAGCAAAGCCATTATGTGTTATTGATAGAATCAGCATTCACAGAATTCAACAAGACTGAACCTTAGCTAAATAATCAGGTGGGTGTACATGTCCTTATCATCCTTAATGTCCACCTTCCCCCAAATCTGTTCCCTTAAGGAAGGATTCACCACCCTTCTAGGAATGTTCAGTTTCTCAGGCTGACCTCACGCATTTCCAATCAGGCCTGCCTGATATCAATAAAGTTTGTTTATTTGTTCCCAAATTTCTCCTCACCCTATCAAGAGTACCTGCATGTGTCACATCTCTTTTTCCTTGTATTAGAAATTGAGAAGGAAATGGAGATCTCATCAATGGTAGAAAATGAATAAATTTGTAAATAATAACAAGCTTTTGCTTTCACTTACCATTTTTTCCTCTATTAACGGAAATAAAATATTGTAGAAATATGCTTTCCTTTTGTGTGACAAAGATTGCTAAAGAGACATAACTCATATTGGATATATATGAGTGCCTTCCAGGATGATAACAATTCCACCAACTCTTATTACCTTTCACTCTACTACTCTACTAATCCAGCTTTTGCCATTCATGTTAGTAAAACCAAAATTTGTATCTCAGTTTCTGTTCTAATTGTTACAGCATGTAGATATGGCTGATCTTTTCCTCCTCCTTAAAAGACTTTCTTCATTTGCTTCTCAAAACACTACTTTCCTAATATATCTTATAGCTCATTAAACAGTCCTTTTAACTCTAATTTCTGATTTCTCCTCACCTTATCAGGTATAGTATCTGTGGTTGGTAGTATTGTTTTGTTTTTGTTTTTGTTTTCAGTACTTCGAATGTATATATCTTTATCAACGAGTTTCATATTTTCTTACACTATCATGTTGCTGTTTTAGTGTCCTTTCATTCAACTTGAAGAACTTCCTAAAGCATCTTTTGTAAGGTGAGTCTTCTGGAAATTAATTCTCTTGGCTTTTGTTTGTCTGGGTGCCTTGATCTCAACTTCATTTTTTGAAGGACAATTTGTCAGGTAGTATCCTTGCTTGTAGGTTTTTTTTTTTCTTTCAGTATTTCAAATATGTGTGTGTATCTGTGTGTGTGTGTGTGTGTGTGTGTATTTTTACCTTGATATTTTCCTTTAGTTTTTCATTTATCTTGGATAAATAACTAGAAGTAGAATTCCTAAGAAATGTCATTAGTTTATGTGTGACTTTATAAGAACCTATCAAACTGTTTCAATGTGATTGAATTATTTTACATTCCCAAACTGTTCTACTTCCTCACCAATACTCCACTTTGTATTTTTTTCTCAAATAGAATGGTCAGAAAACCTTTCTTAAACAAAAATTTGAGGAAGAACATGATATATCTAAGGAAGTTTTTATGTGGCTATCAAGGGGAGGAGCTCTTCAGGTGAAGGGAAGAGCTATTTCAAAGGCCTTAGACCAAAAAAACAAAACAAACACACACACACACACACACACACACACACACACACACACACACACACACACACACACACAAACATGAAATGTATGGTGGAATCTGGTTTGGCTGGAGTGGAGGGAATTCTAGTAAAGGAAAGTGAGATAATGAAGTGGTCATACTTTAGGATGTTGTGGCCATAGTGAGGGCTTTGGCTTTGAACAGAAGCAATAACTTTTATAAGTTTTGCGAAGTGAAAAGGTTGATATGGTTGAACTGTTGAAAAAAATCATAGGAGTATGCAGAGTAGAGGAGGGAGATGGTTAAGAGGCCATTGTAGTTATCCACACTAGAAAAACTGGTGGTAGACTGAGAAAGAGTCACTGGAACAGGTGAGAAATCATAGAATTTTGTGTTAATATGAATGTAGAACCAGTATAATGCCCTAGTGAACTGAATATTTTGAGGGAAAAAAGATAATCAAGAATGACTCAAAATTTTCCTTTGAACAACTGATTTGCCATTAGCTGAAACTGGGAAGAGTGCAGTTAGAGCAATTTCTGGAAGTCTACCAAGAGAGCTGCTTTAGATAGATATGATATGTTTTAGAAAAGAAATCCAAGAGGATATCTTGAGTGAAAATTGTATTTATGAATCTGAAGTTCAGAGGTGAGGTTCAGCCAGTGAGGTCATTAGTGTAGAGACAGTATTGAAAACTAGAAAACTGTTTTACTGTTTTATCCTATACACAGAGTAAGTTTACTTTTGTTTGTTTGTTTTATTTACATAACAGTTTTGAACTTCAGTTTTCACACCACTTCATAGAAATACACACACCTTTTAGTAAATATCGGCAATTACATCTGTTGACATTCCAGCTGTACTTATGGTATCTTCCTCTCTCTCAAAATCAGAAAACCAAGAAAAAAAATGATACCTGACAACCTTGACAGCTCAGCACATCTGGAGCACTAAGTGTTTAACTCAGGAGATGTGCAACCAACTTATGGGTAAAGAAGTATTTGAGACAGCAGATAATTATACTTTTTAATTTTTAAAGGTTTTAAAAATGAGTAGAAAATAAATTCAAAAGCATCATAATTTTAGATGACTAAAGCATTCAACCATAGACTCTTTGAAGCAACTTAAACCATTTTGTGCTGTGAACATTTTCGTTCGTTATAAACATCACATAGTCTAAAATCTGTCTAATATTTTTGCTGAGTTGAGTCTGAAGTAATAATTATAATGAAAGCTACATTTGATTAACTGCCCAACAGAAACAAAGGAGATCTTTTCTGTTATACTCTAGGAGATTTAAATTTTTAAAATATTCATATATGTGTTTCTCACTAGTGGAATTATTCTAGGGTTATATGTATACAGTTGATGATACAAACATGAAGTCTTGGTGGCATAACTTTATCAGATTTTTAAATTTCATTTGCTTAGAGTTGGAGGGAACTGACTGCAGCAAGATGGCTTGAGATTTCTTTATTGTACAATTATATCCCGCTGGGCTTTTCTCATGTTTAGAAACACAAATTGTAGTTAGTAATCGATAGTTGTTCTTGGTATTCAGGCAGCAATTTATATGTTCTTCTGTACCCTGTGTACTTGAAATAACATTCTCAACTCCTCTTTAATCAATTAAAGGTGGTTTCAGGCCCTTGCTACATGATCTGTGATAAGTAAAGCAAACCTCTTTTAATAAAAGTGGGGCAATTTACTTCCCTCGGGAAAAACCATATATGGATATCAACAAAATGCCTGGAACCACAGTTTTTAACTCCGAGTTCTCCTTTTCAATCAATTCAGTATTTGTTTTTACATTGACAGACAGAAAGCTTGGAAACAGAGGCTAATTTACAGTGTTACCTCATAGCTTATGTCCTCTCAGAGAACACACCAAAAAGAAAAAATGCTCAACATTATGAAGAGGGATGTGTTTTGTTTTTGTTTTACTTTTTATTTTCTAATAACTTTTCTTATAATTATTATTAGATTCAAAAGAACTTACATATATTCTTCATACAATTTCACCCAGTAGTTAGTTATATCCTACAGATTTACAGTATCAAAACCAGGAATTTGATGTTAGTAGCTAGTACGTGATAATTCCATTGTTCTGTGTCATTTTGTTACATATGTAGATTCATGTAACCACCAGAGTGTGCATTGACATGAGATATGATGTAATGGTGTTTATTTAATTGAAAGGTCAGTGTTCATACATATAAATAAGGACTGACTCTCAAGATAATTACCTTAAAAGATTATACATTTCTTTCAAATATAGGTATTGTGTCTAAGATATTTCTGAAGCTCTCATCTCTTGCAATTGTGTTTCTAACTCATTTGCAGAAACACAAAGGAAACTCAACCTAGAACATTAGCCTTGTCTTACAGTTTTATTGTATTCCCTTTTAAAGTTATTGTTTCATGCCCTGCTCTGGCAGTGCTAAACCTTCAATTCTTTTCCTAAACCTAGGACTTTCCCTCTGCTCACTTCACTCTCAGCAAACTTCTTTGCCTCCAGATTCTCTCAGGAAAAAAGACACTTAGACATGAACACCTTTGACTTCCTATTAAACCCCACTTCAATGGAGGATGTAGTCGCCTTCTTATCCAAAACCATTTCCACTCTCTCCTATTACCTTTATAAATGACAGAGATAACAAGAGCTTTTCTGCTCGATAAAGATTTCTGATGCTCTTTCCTCCTCTTGCAAGTCTCATCAACTATAGAAACTGCCATCCCCTCCGTGCCCCACTCAAACCCAAGGCATTCTGGTTGGTGGGTCGACAAATACTTTTTCTGCTTGGAGATAAAAGATATAACTCCTTTAGTCATGAAAAAGGGGTTGAGGATAAATATCAAAGCAAGAGTTGTGTGAGATTTTGTATTAGGACCTATGTATAACAGTTACATGGCTTGCAGCTCTGGTCATGTGTGTGTTGGAACATCATGTCCTGCCTTCCGAGGTGGAACGCACAAATCATGTTTTTCCGGGGAGTGACACAACCTACGACAATGCTGTATTGGTCTCTCTTCATCAAATCATTGAATAGAATGCTTGTGTATTATGTAGTATTATAACAAAAGTGTTCAATGGATAGTTTATGGCTGATAATATACTTTGAAATAGGCTCTGAGATATAATGTAGAAAAGAGTTTGTTTTATTAATATTTGAACACATATATTTCTCTGTGAAATATATACCTTTGGTGTTGTGAAGACATTTTAAGCCATATTTGAATATGCTTCACCTCGCAGTTTGAATGATTTCATTGTTATGAGTTTGACAAATTTCAATATTTTGAATAACAGAAGACAGAAAACAGAATATTTGATTTGTGTGAGCCTGCTATGTGTATATAATTCTTTCTCGGAGGAAGTTTGCCTAGTTTTGTGACCCAATTAGAAATATGCTGAAATAATAAACACTAATTTGCAAAGTTGGTGAACCCAGGGGTCTGTAAGTAATAGTGAAGCTGATCTGATACTAGTGTTTGCCTCGAGATTGCTCCCATTTCCTAGGCAAGTGCTGTTCAAAATTTTAAACCACCTCAGGCTAAAAGCTGTTAAATCCATTGTCAGTTCATTTGCAAATCCTTCTTTCTCCCCTACTTGAAAATATTTGAATTTGTTAATCCATTTAGTCAGCAGTTGACTGGAATTTTTGCTTACTCAAAGCAAGCTGAAAATTGCCTACCTTTTCCAAATCCCATTCTTTGACTTACACTCAGGTCATTTTGCATTTCGTTCCCAGTAATGTTTTGTGTATGGGGAGTGGCCCACCTATTCTCTCTGTGTGGTAAAGTCAGACTTGTATTTAGAATATGCACAGATTTAATAACAATTGCCATTCTATCCAATCTGCTGTAAGACTGATGAAATTCCAGTTCAAGTGAGTCAGTGAACCACCTATTTAGGGATTGTTAGAGTACTGATGCTGTGACAAAAGTGGTTTCTTCTCAAGCTCCTCAGAGATATCATAACGAAGTTTCCTAGTTGGAGTAGTGTAGAAAATCTATTTTGTGGTATTTAGAAAAGGTAATGTTGCAGGTGTCAACATGCACAAATGAAATTCCAATCATATTGTGTCTAAATAGGCAAAAAAGGGAAAGAGTAGATTGTATTAGAATAATTCCCTCATTCACAATCATCTATTGCACCTGCCAAGTTAATGTTGTCTATTAGCATCCCAAAGTAATTAGTATTTTATTAAGGCATGATACCTGGTATGGTTAACACTAACTCAGTTGGTAAATGCTGTTTATTTGTTTTTTCAGCATCCATCATTACTGTCTTCAAAGCTGTTGGTCTTTGTCATCTATGGCCTTTATTGTCTACTGAATATTATGACATAATTTAAGAATTTAGAAAAATTATCATTGCTCTTTGATATTTATAGTACTGAATTTTGCACAGTTTATGAACTGGGGATTGAAATGTACTCTAAGTTGAGCACTAGGGAATAAATACAATAGTAGCAATTTTTTTAAAGCAAGATTATCTTACTCTGATCTAAATATCTATAGGAAAACAATATAATAAAGCCCTTGGCCTATAAAATATAAATGTTTCTAAAATGACTCTCTACTTTCACTATTGCTTCCCTATAGTACAGTCTCAGCAGAGCAGTAAACATGATTCTTTTAGCATATAAGTTGAAGCATCTCATTCTGCTACTCTCCATTTCACTCAGAATTAAAACTTACATACTCAAATGTCCTTTAGAGACTTTCTGAGGTGATTCCCACTATCTGACTTCACCCCCACCCCCCATATTTTCTCCTTATTGACTGTGCAGAGCACTTACATTGACTTGTTTTTTCTCCATTGGGGATATTCTTACCCCTGTATTTGCATAGCAACTCCTGAAAGTTCTTTTTCACCTCTTAACATGAGATACTTTACCACACTATTTAAAATTAGAACGTCAGCATCACCTCAGGATGCCTGCTTTCCTTTGCATTGTTCTCTCTGTTCTTTTTCTCTACAGCCCTTATCTTCTTCCAGCATACTATATAAATATTTAGCATGCTGTATAATTTCTCAAGAATTTTCAAGCTTTTACTCTATTTTCAATCAACAAGTCAGCCTACTGCCATTTCATGGATGCTGGCAAAGACATCAGAATGGGTCAAAGAGAAAGAATGGTATTACTTATATCACAGAGAGCCACATGAACATTAGCATATTTGCATCAATTCCTCTTGCCTCAAGTTCAATGGGGAAGATGTATATGGGCTCAGATAGATGCCTGCACAATCACTGTATAATGTTATATGAGATAAACCCTGAGCTTACGCAACCCATATTCTTTTATAGCATGCAATAAGCACGCCTACTCTTTGTTCCAGAGGGAAAAATACAATCTCTGTTTTCCAAAGATGTTCCTAGTACAAATATTCTTGACAATAAGACCCAGAAAAAAATGACAGTCAAAGCCTCATTAGCAAGATATGCAGAAACACAACAGACCCATGGAAAATTATCCTTCACCTGTAACATAATGTTTACAGTTTATTATATGTCTATTCCCCAATGTAAATTCCCTAAGTGATTTATTTGTACACTCAAAATACACTCAAAAAGCATGGAAAATGGATTTAGACTTTGTTTTTTTCAAGCTTTAGTTCCCAAATCTGCTACTTCCTCCCTTGATGACTTTAGCCAGAGTAATTTCTATTACTTTCAAAACCATAAATTGGGAGTAATAAGTAATGCCTCTCTGATACATTGTGGAAAAACTTTAATGTTGAGGGTCATTAAGTATTGGAATTCTCCAAGGCTCAGACATAGCTGGGAAATGGGATCTCATTGTTATTCTCATGGCCTCATTCTGGCCATATATGATGACTCTCAAATATATTTTGCTAGCACAGACTTTTCTCTAATACTTAGTCTTGTCTATCTTATCTGACCTCATAAGCATATGCATAAAAACTGAATTATACTTATATTCTTAAGCGGGGCCCACTTCCAGGGTCCCTTAACACAGTAAATGGCACCTTCCTCCATTTATTTGTGTAAGCCGTAATCCATGAGTCATCTTGGATTTTCTTTCTCAACCCATTTCACCCTCATAGTCAATAACTCATCACTTCTTATTAATTTCACTTCTTAAAAATCTTTGGACTCTATCTATTTTTCCTATCTCTACTTGTGGAAGCATATATCCAAAGCCAGAGATCTCCAACTGAAATAAATTCATATATAATCAAACTTATATGTAAAATTTCAAAAAATATACTTTTTTAATTTAACTGTAATGGAAAGCATAATTAGAGGCATGGCTAGGCCAAAAGACCTAATAATACTGTCAGAAGTTTGGATCTATATAAAGAATCATTTTATTTTTGAAAGCTACAGTGCAGACTGCTACAGGTCTATTGTATTGGACTCTAGTACCAGGAGCAGGTTTACATCTGTGATATTATTTCCCAAAATTGCTAGAACTCTTAATGACTTCAGTATAAACACACTAAAGTATAATTATATCCCCATTGACATAGTAGATGCATTCCTGGAAAATTCAGTGTACACATAAGTCATGCAAACATACTGTGTGTTTATATGTAAAATGTAATTAGATTCTCGACAGGATTTTTTCATTTATATGAAAGTCTATGCTTTTAGTGGGCCATTCTAAAGTTTTGTGTGACACAGACAATTGTCTCTTTAAGTTTAACGTCCTGCACATTGTCTGATATACCTAGTAGACCTGGACTCTACCCTACCAATAAGTGCCAGTAACCAGTAGCCATCCTCCTAAAAACAAACAAAAACAGAACAGAAACAATTTTATTAATTTCCAGAATTATCCTTGAATGGGTTGGCTTTCCCGTTTGAACTTCTGCTATAGACCAAGTTATCTTTATTCTTAACTCAGTAGCCTCCTGATAGACTTTTCAGCTTCACTTTTAAACCCTCTGATTTTTCTTTGCCTCAGCCAGAGTTGTTCCTCAAACCCAAATTTTGATTATGGAACCTGTATTAGTCTGGATTTTCCAGAGAAACAGAACCAATAGTATAGAAGATAGGTAGATAGATTTATAACAAGAATTGATTTATCCAATTATTGAGGCTGAAAAATTCCAAGATCTGCAATTGGTATGCTAAAGATCCAGAAGAGTTGATGTAATAAGTTCAAGTTCATGTTCAAAGGCATGTTAGGCACCCTCATCTGTTAAATGTCAATCTGTTAGTTGTTGAACTGTGATGTGATCTGGTTCGAGGTAAGTTGGGATACTCAGGAGAGGAGGTAGAGTAGGAAGGGAAGGGAAGTGCTAGGAGACTTTGAGGATCAACTGTATACCAGCTTTTAACTCTCAGTATTTCAAAAGCAGTATGGCTGTTGAAAGTAACCTAAATTATTTTATTATCATTATTTACCATAAGTTGCATGTAAATATTTAGAATTAAATATAGTTAACAAGTAGATTTTAGCAGTACTCTCAATCAGCTCCACTCCTAGAAGACATTCTTATAGAATATGCAGCTCCAGTCTTCTTCATAACACATTGCATAATTATAATTTTACTTTTATTTGTAATATCATTTGAAAGAATTTTCTACCACTAGATTGTAAATTCAGTGGAGGCAGAGGCTATATCTAATTTTGTTCACCAACTTGTACCAAATACCAGAAATAAATGTGTGGTACATATTGAATTCAATCAATATTTACCAAAGGAAGGAATGTTAACATCTTTTATATAATTAGTGCTCAACACATCTTAATTTCCTTTATCCCCTCTTCATCCTCCAAGCATGACATAGAATACCTATTTATTTTAATCAACACATATCAGTAACTTTCAGATATTCAGATACTTGAAAGTTTAAAGAGCAAAAATTAAAATTACATAGTAAGTCTTAGAATTGCCCTTTATAATTCTAGTATTATAGTAGACCATGGAATATGAGACATTTTGTTTATATAATTATTTTTGTTTCTTACCCTCTGAGCTTTGGGTAAACTCAACCCTAGATCTCAAGGTTTGTTTCTTTCTCATGCCAGACATTGTGTATACTGAATATATTGACTCCGTGCTCACCCCCAGCAGTTTCATTATGGAAGAAATGGAACTCTAGGCTTCCATGACCCAGGGGACTTAGATTTAAATGAAGCTATAGAGTAAAAGGCAATTTATGACCAATTATCAGCCAAAAAAATGGCACAAAGAAGAAAATGTTTCTAAAGAAAATAAAAAGAAATTATCGTGTCCAGGTCCAAAATGAATTAGGACACCCCAAACTAAGACAAATGCTCATGATTAAGTCATGGATGGTTTTCAAGTGTCACTTATATACTTTCAAGCATGGAAATTTCCAAAACCAAAGAGATCTATAATTTTTCTTGTACTTATTATCTAGTGTGTTCAATGTTCCATGTAGTTTATGCGTCTGTGAAATTCAATATAATTAGTTTATGGAAACTGAACAAAAGCCTAAATTCAAAACACATTTTAAAAATCAAATTCATTAATTTGGTTTACATACTCATTGACCCGTTCCTGCCAACTCTACCATATTTTGGTTTTTTTTTTTTGCAATTAAACCTAAAATTATGTTTAGATGAGATCACAATTAAGTGCGATGAGAAAATATTTTATTTATTAGCCAATATGACTCTTCCACTATTTCTGTAACCCTGATTTTTTTCCCACTCTCACCCTATCCCAACTCCAACCAAACAAGAAAAAAATATTTTGCCACCATTGTCTTAGAAGAAGTATCATGTTGGAGACTGCAATGAATAGAAGAAGAAGATATTGGCTTTTAACTTTTAAATAAAAACCAGGACCCAGGAAGAAAATAGATTTGAAAGAATACAAACCATATGAGTATTTTTAACCTGTAGAGTCTGGATAAAATTTGCCACATAGGAAGGAAAGGAGAACAGTATGAGGAAAAGGATAAATAAAGAAAATTTATGAGAAGGTCCTGCACAGCACCCCTTCTCCTCAAGCTTATTTGGGTTATAGGGTATTAGAATTCTTGGATTGGTTTGAAAATCTAAAAGCACAGAAGTGTGTCTTCCAGCCACAGAGAACATTTTGGGAAAATGGCAAGTTCCTCATGTTATGGAAAAAAATTTCCTGTCTACCCTAGAAGAGCAAAGATGTGTTAAAAAATAAGAAGAAGGAAGAAGGAAGAAGAAGAAAGGAGGAGGAGGAGGAGGAGGAGGAAGAAGAGGAGGAAGAGGAAGAGGAAGAGGAAGAAGAAGAAGAAGAAGAAGAAGAAGAAGAAGAAGAAGAAGAAGAAGAAGAAGAAAGAAGGAAGAAGAAGAAGAAGAAGAAGAAGAAGAAGAAGAAGAAGAAGAAGAAGAAGAAGAAGAAGAAGAAGAAGAAGAAGAAGAAGAAGAAGAAGAAGAAGAAGAAGAAGAAGAAGAAGAAGAAGAAGAAGAAGAAGAAGGAAGAAGAAGAAGAAGAAGAAGAAGAAGAAGAAGAAGAAGAAGAAGAAGAAGAAGAAGAAAACATTTTATTGTCCTAAAGAATTCACAGATTTTCCCATCTCCCAATCCAGTAAATGAAGCAGCTAACCATTTCAAGGGCCTGGTAGATGGATGGTAGCAAGTTGAGGGGGAGCTGGAACTGGAGCGCTTTTGTAGTCAGAAGTTTGAGACATTCCTACAGATCCCTGTGTAAGCTGATGTCTACAGAGCAAGTGAAATGAATGTGGCTCAACAGATGTCAGCCTACAGTGATAATAACCAAGAATCAGATGTTCCCCACCTGTAAGCATGACTCCATACCATGAAAAATCTTAGAATTTAGATGCCCTGGAGAGGAAATAGTGGCAGGAAAATAGTTTGACTGCAGTTTGTTTTTTTCTATCCAAGAGGTAGTGAGCACAAATTAAATTAAGTTGATGTATGAAAAATTAAAAGATAATATTTCTTACTCCTCAGATGTTTGGGAAG
The DNA here is from genome assembly GCA_030015415.1 of Cynopterus sphinx. Taxonomy (NCBI): domain Eukaryota; kingdom Metazoa; phylum Chordata; class Mammalia; order Chiroptera; family Pteropodidae; genus Cynopterus; species Cynopterus sphinx. The sequence continues at coordinate 63,871,230 of CM057387.1, read as the reverse complement.
AGCCTTAAAGAATGACATCAAGCGATTCTTGCCTCAGTTACATATTCAGTTTGGATTGCTATAACAAAGTACCACAGATTGGGTGACTTATAAACATCAAATTTTATATCTCACCATTCTGGAGGCTAGAAGTGCCACATCAGAGTGCCAGCATATTTTGATTCTTGTGAGAGCCCTCTTCTGGATTGCAGATTTCCAGTTTCTCCTTGTATCCTCATATAGTGGAAAGAGAATTAGCAAGCTCTCTGAATTAATATAAGAGCACCAATCTCATTCATTAAGGCTCCACCTTCATGACATAACCACCTCCCAAAGGCCCCAACTCATTTCATCATATTCAGAATAAAAATTCAACATAAGAATTTTGGGGGACACAAATATTCAAACCATGACAGATCTGGACAATGATATCAAGATTGATTAAGATTTAAATTCCCCTCAAATCTGCCATGATAATATTATAGAATATTTTCAGAAAAAAAAAACAGCCATACTAAGAGAAAAGCTAAAGGGACACACCCTGTTGTTATGTGATTATTATATTCTATCTGCTGAGGTTTTAGACAATTCTATATAGATGTAGACAGAGGCACCCATGTTGTCCTGTTCTCCTTAATCACTATTTTCTGAAATATATAGATCAAAGACTCAAGAATAGAAGGGGCAGAAGACAATTAAGTAGGCAATGTTTGTTATCAGTCCAAAACAAAATATATGCCATGTACGTTAGAGGGACATTACATGAAAAAGAACCACTTTTGACTAAAAATTAAGTAATAAGTTATTGAAGAGGCAAAGCCATGACCAAAACACAAAATGCATATAGATACCGAGCATTTCTTTGCCTCCATCTCACCCATCAATTTGACTTTTCTTGGGAAACAATGAGTGGAGTAAGTACTCTCCCCTAGATACTCTCTGCCCTTCTGGGGTCTTTGTCATAGACAACTTGACCTTGCCTGTTGATTTCTAAATTCCTCTTATTTCCCTACCCTATGCTCCAACTTGCAAACAGTTTACATAGTCCTTGAGTTTTAGAATGAATGGTTTGGAAGAAAGTATTAAAATAATTTGCATGTAGTTAAATATCTAGCTAACATACCCAGAGTCAGGCTCCCTCCAGGTTCTACTACTCTCCTTAAATCAGTCAGAACAGAGAGAAGTGATCCTGAATGTTAACATACACCCATTCACCTACATGGATGTTGCAGGTCAGGAGTGCAGAAATGAAGCAGGGCACACAAGGCATAAGAAATTATTTACTGAAAATTTCTTTTTGTTCCTAGTGGGGTTTGTTTAATGCATATAATGATTTGCAGCACATTGCTGGGGGCAGTACAATCTAAGTGGCTAGTTATAGTCTATCATATTTCATATTTTGTATAATACTACAAAAAAAATTGAGGACAATTTTCTTCCTGAATAAGGCTGAAAGAGTGACTCTTTGGAAATTCCTTTCATAGTCATAAGTGCTGGTATCTATTCATTTATCTCTTTCAGGTTTTCTCCAAGTATATTTCCCAGAGCCATTATTTCAGAGTCACCCAAAGAACATGGTAAAAGTTGGATGTGATAACCTCACCGAAATCTCTTGAATCAGTAAAGATGGGCTGATGTTGAGAATTGGCCTCAACTTATACAATTTATTTCTTCCCACTAAAGAGAACAAGTTCTCAAGCTCTTTGGAATCCTTCTTGCTGCCCTTAGCATAGTTTCTCAAAGCAAATGTGGGCCCCATCACAGTGAGCTGTAGCTTCTTTGGCGTGAAATGCCTCTGAGTTTCATTAGGGTGAATTGGTCCTCTGGGACTCTGCCCTGTTGGGTGAGCTGAGATTACAGAGTGGATGAGCAGCCAAGGGAACAGACTGTAGCCCCTGAATACTGCTGAATAAGCCACAGCCATGTGTGCAATGCAGTGTGTAGGTCCCATCAAATTTATGGCCAACTCTGTTTATAATCTTGTGGCATATGCCTCTGTAGTGTTTGTTTATAAAGGACCAAAGCTCAGCGTGTTATGCATCACAAATGATATACTGTAGAGTTTCCCAGGATAAATGAAATATGTCAATTTTGTCCCATCTGGATCTTATTATTTTCTTTTTCATGATTAGCATTTTGGCAGTTTTCACTCTTCCAGTCTGCTGTTCTGTGTGCTCAGGGGAAGCGAGGAGTTGAGCTCTTTCCAAAATCAGAGTAGTGCTGCACAGAGAGAAACTACAGCTGAAAGGGCACTTTCTTTATGGTAGATTCTCCACACTTGGGCAAAGGAAGCAGAGGTTGTGAATATGATTAGTGGGAAGTGAAAGCACCGTGAGATCAAGGCTTACATGAGTCACGAAGTGTGGAAATGTTTTTACCAGATGACAGTCAGGATACAGGAGAGTGTCTGTCCCCTAGAACCAGCTGAGCTGGTGAAATTCTCCACATACAGTTTCGCTGAGCTGCAGAAGGAGGCCTTGTTCTCAGTTGTGAATTTAGTGTGCATAAGATAAAAATGGGGTCATGATGTTCATGTGACACCTTGTTAATTTACGCTGCAACAAAAAACAAACTAAACTAAATTTGCTTGTATGCAGTAATATGACTTATTTTAAAATAATGCTATAACAGAGCCAAAGTCTGTTTTTCATTTTTGGTGAGTTACTGGGGTAGAACATAGAAACAAAACAGCCCACAAGAGCAAAGGTCTGTTTTTTACTTATGAAATAGACATAATTGAAAAGTCAGAGGCTTCCTGTGCTCATGGCTTTGCACTTTAAAGAGAATTGTCTATGGTTCTATTTAGTTTTCTATTTAAATGATAATAGCCTGTAATTGATATTTTTAGGTCAGGCTTTATGACTTAGATTTAAAATCGCTTGCGGTTTTGTTTCACAAAGTATATTTCTATTCAGAATTTTATTCATATTTACAGGCTAAACTTTCACTTGCATTTACAGGTTCATTTTAAATGTATTAAATCAGGAATTTAGAAACAAACATGATAAAAATTACTGTTATAATACTCAAAATAAGAGAAAAAAATCAAGAAACAGGCTTTAGAGTTCTGATTAAGAACTCTACATCAAAAGGCTTCTCAGGCTTCAATGGCTGAGGTACCTTTATATTTTTATGTTATTAAAATTAAATTTTAAATATAAATACTTTATACATTTTTGACATATTACTAAAGATAATGCTGCCACTTCAGATGATGAAATAAAGCATTTCATTCAAAACAAAATTCAAAATTTTTAGTCAAAATATTGTTCTGATTATTATATTTAAATAGTTTACAAAATTACTGAATCTTCCATTGGTATAAATTATTCTGCCTATACTACCCATCTATCTCTATAATATGTTACGTTTTAGAATATACTGTAATTGATACATTAGTTCAAAATATTAATTCTTCCTTTCCCTTTTTGGCTTCTGCAGAAATACTGCTGATTTATTTTACTTCTAGAATCAGACATAGCTGTAGCTCCTGAAATGACTCATCCACAGGCAGGAACTTTATAAAAACATACAGGTACCTCTTCATATCTCCTCTCTCTCATAATCTTTTTATGTTTAATATTTGTTATACCTCAAATCCGTGGAATATTTCAGTAATCTCTTGGAAAGCATGTAAAAAGCCTAAAACCTTACTGGCCATCCTTCAAACACTTCAGCTTCAAAAAGTCTGAGGTAGGGCTCAGAAATCTGTGTATTAAATGACCTCTCAAGTGTTTTTGATGAAGATGGTCCAGGAATCACAGTTTGATAAACTATTTTAAGACCTGTAGTCTTGTGATCAAGAATGAACCATAGGCTGTTTTTTTGGTTTTTTGTTTGTTTGTTTGTTTGTTTTTGTTTTTAGTGCAGTTTCACACTCCTGGAATTAAACTTCCCTGAAAGAGAGAGCTAGGAACCTGTAATTCTTGATCTTCTGTCTCAGAAATGAATATCTCTTCTGTCTCATCATGATAGTTGAATTCCTGACATCAGGAGCCAGATGTTCTGAGTAACGACATTCTATTGCATTGATCCTCAAAACCCTCATACCATTTCCATCCACCTGTCCTCTGACCCCTTGTTACCTTCAAGAAAACAAAGAAAATCACAAATTGGTAAATTTTAAAATTATATTTACAAAACATATATAATAAATATATAAAATTAACTGATTTTCATAATATATAAATGATTCTAATTAATATTTCAATAATAAAAAATAAACAACCAAATATTTAAAATGGGTGAAAGACTTGAACAGACACTTCAAAGATGCTATATAAATGGCAAATCAACATGTCAAAAGATGCTCAACATTATTAGTCATGAGAAAAATGTATATTAAAATTTCAATAAGGTATTTTATCTATAAGAATGATTAAACCAAAATAACAATATCAAGTATTGCTAAAACAGAGCAACATAAACTTTGTAAATTTCTGGTGGCAATAAAAAATGGCACAACCAATATGGAAAACAGTTTGCAGTTTATTCCCAAGTTAAAGACGCACTTATAATACAACACAGCAATCTCACTTATCCAAAAAGAATATTTATATAAAAATCTAGTCATATGTTTAGGGTAACTTTATTTATAATCATTGAAATCTGGAAATAACTCATATGCTCATCAACTGATCAATCAAATGATGGAATACTAAAGAATAAAGCACTTTTCATGCGTACAAAAAGAAAGATGAATTTTAAATACATGAGAATTTTCTAAAGAAGCCAGATCCGAGAAACATAAAATACTGTATAAATCCATTTGCATAATACTCTAGCAAAACAGTGGGACAGAATGTAGACCACTAATTGGCAAGGTCCAAGGGAGGGAAGAAGAAATTGACTACAAAGGTACATGAGGGAATTTTTTGATATGATGGAAATTGTCTATGTTTTTATTATAATGGTAGTGATATGACTGTATGCATTTGTCAAAATTTATAGAAAATTGCACCTGAAAAGGATAAATATTATTGTATGTAATTTTTATCTCAAAAAAACCTAACTTCAAAAAAATTAAAATTTGTCTGATGGCAAGAGCAAGACTTTTCATGGGACATTCCCTGTGATTTTGCAGCATAATATCTAGCACTTTTTTTTCTTTTATACCCTTTGAAGATAGAAGCAAAATTTTTGCAGTAAAATTTTTTTCTAACTGAAATTCCATAATCTTTAAAATCAGACTTCTCCTGACTTCATAGTAATAAATCACAAATGAGCTGAAAATATCTCCCCTTGGTGGTTTTTAAGGATCTGAAATGGGAGAAGGGAATAAAGGTTGTAAAAATCAAACCATTTTAAAAACTTTAATTCTATTTAATCCAGTGATCTCTAGAATCATTGGTTTATATTATTGTCGTATGTGTTTACCTCAGTATACTATGCACATGCACGTGAAGCAATGGAAATTAATTATGAGGAAAAACAAAAGCAACAATAACAAGCCTATCAGCTTGGGTTATTTTAATATTTAAGTCATGATTAGTAGTCACCTTGCTAAAACCATTCCTACTGCTTGCTAACCATTCTCTGGCCACCTGTGGAGTCACCAGATTACTTGTTATACAAATAATACAACCCAGGTCATCCAGTACATCATGGAGATTTAGTTATCACCGGTGTTGAAGAGACCAGTGGCTGAGAGCTGAAACATTACACAGATGGGCTCTTTGAAAATCCACCATATCCTGTCTTTTTCTGTCTTGAAAACAGATGAAGCGACTTGGTCTGAGAACCCCTGCCACAAGGATAATGGGGCCTGACTGCATAGGCCAGCTTTTCATGACTTGCTGTGTGAACTATAGCATTTCATGCGAAGAGCAAATTTACGAAAATAAATTACCATCAATTCTATAGCTGATGCTATTTAGTGCTACAAAAATGTAATTATTTTGTTTATTTAAATAAAACTTTTAATGAATGCACTAATATCCAAATGAATGGATGCAGTAGTCTTACCATCATTTGAATTTCTCAATAATAAGAAGGGGTATTTTGAGTTTTGCTAATATACTTCATTGGAAATTAAATATTCACAATTGTTAAAGGTTTGATATTCTTAATAGCTGTGATCATCACATACTAATCTAACAATCATTTATAGGGTACTAACTTATGTGCAAGGCACTGATTAAAGCCCTAGGGGAATAGTGAGAACAATCCATGCTTTCTAGAATCTCCATAAAAAGTTACATGACCTCAGTGAACATTAAGCACTAGATACTAAGACAATGAAAATGCTCTGCCAGCCATATCAAAATAATAGTTCCAATCCAACAAATGAACAGTTTCACTTAAATCTCCAGCAGTTGAGCTGGAAAAGGAATGGGAAGAGTATAACATAGAAAACAGTCATCAGGTAAAAATAAAACCAAACTTATAAAATTTATGCCAGAGACATTTTAAAAGCAAGTTATGACTCATTAATAATGGCTTTTTATTATTAGCATGTCAGTGGCACTTGTTTAACAAGGTAAACCTTGCAGACTATTGTTAGAATGTGCCTAATATATTAAATTCATAGTATTTTATAGGGCATGTTTACAGTGCCTGTTTTTAACTATAATAAAGATTTGAAATAAAGCTCACAGGGAGAGTAGATTTGTATATTTATATGATTTAGTGGAAAACAAATATATGGTTTGTACATTCATCCTATATTAGTTATTATCAATCAATAATTATAATAAAAATGTTCACTTGTCATCTAGCATGAGTAATAAGGAAAAAGGTCCAGAAATTATTTAATTATTTATATTAGTTTGTGTTTCCAAAACAAATGTGTGCCAAAAAAAAAGTGAGGGGGGAAACATCATCTTTTTGTAATTAAGCAAGACACAGTCAATCTTGTATATCTATGTAGACTACTAGATGGACATAATGTTTTGAGATTTGTTAATTACAGGAAAAGGACAATAGGGATGCAGTAGAATATAGGAATCGAGTTGGGTTTATTTTTATCAGTTCAGACTCTGACTTTTTTATTGTGTTTCTTGTGACTGGATATGATCAGGGAGAGCTCTGAGACCAACAACCTGCCACACATTAAATGCCTAATAAATGTCTATTGAGATCAAAATGTGTATAGAGAGATTATTAGATTTATTGTAACCCAAAATGTCAACCAAGTCCAACTTGTTTTCAGGAAGAGCCAAAGAAAAATTTGATATCCACGCACAGAAGGATGTAGGAATGCTATTTAGGTCAGTAAATAATTAAATTTTTAATTACAATAGATAAGGGGAAAATTTGTAATGAGATTTACCACATAACATTATTTCCATATCTATGAATGGTATATAGTAGGGGAAACCTAAATATCTATATTTCTTTCCTTTTATAAAGTCACTCTCTTCACCACCATCAAAACTGTTTAAATGCTATTTAAATAAAAAGAATAAAAGTTTTAAAACGATGTAGTAAAGTGTTACCCTACAAGCATATTCTTTCAACAAAAACCAGGGTACTTCTGAGTTCAGGGATTGCTTTAGGAATCTAAATAAGCACAAACAAAAGGAGTTGGGTATCAGCTGTTTTGTTTTGTTTTGTTTTGTTTTGTTTTGTTTTGTTTTGTTTTAGTACATATATAGATATATACTTTAAGTACTTGTATTTATACTTTAAATATTAGTGATATTACATATCTATACTTTAAATAATACACACACACACACACACACACACACACACACACTTCATGAGAGAGGTAGTGGGTACCCTCCTCAAGAGATTAGCCAGTTTCTTGGCTTTTGATTTCACATTCAAATCAGTAACAGTATTTGACTTTAGATTACAGCTCAGATTTCAGGATTTGATTGTACCCTCTCCCTGAGTGATTTTCATTTACATCCAAGTAGAAAATACTTTTACAAATTAATGTAATGGCCAAGTCTTACTGCAAGATAAGAAATAGTCAAAGGGTTAGAGAAGCAAAACCATAAAACCCAGAGCCTACAATTAAATGCTAAATTAAAAAGAAAACCAAAAATTCTAAACTTTAAAAGGGTTTAAAATAATATTCAATAGAAGGGCACTCTTATCCAAGCATTATTCCAAAGAAAGGTGAGCATAAAAGAGTTTTGGCTGGTTACCATCAACCCAAGGAGATAGATAAAATGTCTGGTCAAAGCTTATTTCATTGAGTATATTAATGTTGGAAGCAGTCATTTCCAATTTTTAAAGGAAGCCTGAAAAAATATATTTTTTTCCTTTAAATGTTTTATTAAATATTTTTTACAAAGGGTTCTTTCTTTAGATGAAATGGTGACATTTATAGATCTGAAAGCTGAAGAATGTTGGTTTTTAACCTTTGTGAAGTGAAAAATCCAGTTTTATTTAGATATTTATATGTTCCAATAAAATGTATTTGACACCTCTTTAACAAGCCACAGCCAGACATTTGAATAGAAGATTCTCTATAAGATGACAAAATGTGAACTCTTTTTCACAGATACAGCATCACTCGGACCTTGAAAACATGTAAAAAAGTAAATTGTTTCCAGTGTCCCATTTCAGAATGAAATTGCTTTCCACAAAACACTTAAAATTACATGCTAAAAAATTCCAGATTAAAGATAAAAGTAAATTCTATGAATACACTGACAAAATAGTTACTCTTATAAATATTTCTAGAAATACAGATAAATACATCAAGCTCAAAATAATGCTATATACTTTACACTAAAAAAGTTTATTCCTACTATCTACTTATATACAGTGAGACTAGGGATTTTTTTTAATTTCATGAGATATTTATGTTCCTCAACCAAATATCTTTTTTTTTTTATTTTGAGTATGTATTTCTGATTCTAATAGAATTTTTAAAAATACACTAAAGCAGTGAAAGAGAGAAAGGTGTCTTGGATCCTCATTTCTGCAGGATTTTTTATTTTTACATTTTTGAATTTTCTGCTAAAGTTTAAAATTCTAGTTTTGAATTTATGAAAAAATATGGGAGAAGTCAGGTAAGCTTAGTAACAGTTTTTTCTTTCTATACAGCATTTGATATTGTCAGTTTTTTCAAAGGAAGTAGTGTAGTGTACAGAACATGGACTTTGGAAGGAAATATGAACTCATTGCCCAGTTTTTCCACTTTCATAAGCTATGTAATTATGGAAAAGTAATGAGAGAAAATTTGTATCAGTTTTATCATTTATGTGATGTAGATAATAATACTATGCTTGTAGGTCTGTTATGATGATAAATTTTAATATATTTAAAATAACATATATTAGGTATACATTAACAAAATCAATTAATTTTATAAAAATGTATTGTATAATTTTTTCAAAAAGCATTGACCTGTATTTTTAATCAAATTATAAGATTCAGAATATAATAAAACCAATGGAATAAATATATTATGCATATAAAGTATAAATGAGGTCATTATTTAGATGGTCAGTGATCACTGCTTGTTGGTGATGTTTGCTGGATCTCGTTTTTGCAATTAGAAATGTAGTGAAAAAAAATTTATTCACATGTAAACTCTTTTTTTACATTTTCTACAGTGATCTAAGAGTAAATTTTAAGGGAACACTAGGCAGGCCAAAAATATTAAGTCTAGTGAACATCTTATATAAAAATTCTAATTTATTTGTAAAATATCTAAATAAGGGAGCACATATATCACATGTGTACAGTTTAAAAACAATAAGGATATTTCAGTCTGGATAAGGTAACATAGACTCTTTTTTTTTCTTCTCTTTACTAAGCACAACTCTAAAACCTGGATACATCACAGAAGTCAACCAAAGAAGAACTAGCACAGGTGGTAGGAAAATGCCTAGCTCGTTTGGAACACCACCCAACAGAAGGCCACCCAAACCCAACACATCCCAAAAGAGGGCTGTTTAGGTTGGCTCCTTCTCTGGTGACATCAGGAGAGCTCAAGATTTCTAATAAGAGCCATAAGTTGAGAGCCCCACCAGGGATGAGCAACCAGGGGAAGCACTCCCCTTCTCCACTGGGCCTGAGACTTACCTTTCCCATCAAGAGATTCCAAGAAGACTGGCAGACTGGAAAGACTCAGTTGCAGAGAGCAGCATGGTCCTGGGAGCCTCTTTGTTCCTATGGGTCCAAGACCCTTTCCTCACCTAGTATCAGTGGGTACAGCTGGTAAATGAGATGCAGCCAAAGCAAGTGGTGTGGTCTTAGAAAAAAAATTGGGTGGGCTTCATGTGCTGAGATGCTCCTCCTTATAGAAACACTTAAGCAGCTGGAGTCTGAGGAGGTTACTACCACATGTCTTCCACATCAAGAGACAGTGAGCAGCCCGGCCTGGGAAACCTATTAGCCTCCCTCAGGTACTTCAGCAGGGACCAGCAGGAGACCCAGCAGTACCAGATAAATGAAAGAAAACAAAATAACAGCATAAAGGCTCTGAAAGTTAAACCGCCTTTGGAACTACAGCCCACAATATCAGCCAAGACCAGATCACAAAGCTAAGGAGAGCAAATGCCTAATAAAATACAAGATTTAAATAAGATCTAGAGTCTCCTAACATAATAAAATGAAGAAGATAGAGTAGAATATCACCCATTATACCAAGAACAAGAAAATCACAACTTTAAAGAGAAAAGGCAATCAAGAGATGCCAACACTGAGATGAATGAGATGTTAGAATTCTCTGAAAAGGATTTTAAAGCAGCCATCATGGCTCTGGTAGCAGCAGTCACAAATGACAGCAGCACCATCGGATTCCAACAAACTTTCGTTAAGTTCATTAATACTAACAGCAGTAGCAAGTTGCTACAAGTGGTTTAGGTAATTGAAGGCTACTGAAGGTTCCAGCTGCTTTGGTAGCACCGGCCATAAAAATAGTGATGGCTTCCGGTCAGTGACAGCAATGCTGCCTTAGAGGTTCATCAGCATCTAAGCTCGATAGCAGACAAAGCAGCCTAGAGCAAAAGTAGCTCCTTTAGCATTGGTAGTCTTTCCTTCTACCTTTTGTCCTCCAGCTCTTGCAATACTAGCATACCTCTGTACTAAATAAGCCTTCCTTAGTTTAAAATATTTAATGTGGTTGATTTCTGTTTTCTAGGATTGGGCAATGACTGATAAAATGCTTAACAAGCTTAATTAAATGCATGTAACAATTAAACAATACACTTTTTTTTCAAGCACACAAAGAATATTTATAAAATTGACCAGATCTGTGCCTAAGATTATGTTTCAACAAGGTTAAGAGGATTATTTTAGTACAGACCATATTCTTTGCACAAAACATAAAATTTTGATATATTTAAAAATTAAGACATTCTTAAAGAACTCATGAGTCAAAACTTGATTATATAAAAAATTAGAAAAATATTTTAACTGCATGTTAACAAAACACTTCACTGCCCTGGTCCCTTGTGTATGGCTGTGCCATCCTGATGTGAACAGGTATAGATTTGTTTGTTACATCCTGCATGCTGCACATTTGGATCCTGCATCTGTAGATTTTAACCTTTCATCTACTCACCAAAATTGTCATTTTTTAAAAAAATAGTGATTTGTCCCATCTCTTTATCTCTTTACCTAGCTATTATATTTGGGATAATTTCTTTACATGTCTTTCAGATTGCTAATTCTCTCAGCTGCTCAGCTGTATCCTATTTGCCACTAAATTTGCCTCTTAAAATTTCTCATTTTAATTTTCACATCTAGCAATGCTATTCAATTGTTTCAAAGCTACCAGACCATTCTTTATAGACTTTTAATCTCTTCAAAATATTCACATTTTATGTTTTTAAAAACCTAAACATAATTATTTAATTTTTAATAATGTTAATAACTGAAGTATTTGCATATCTATTTCTGCAGTCTGTTCTGTTGGTTTTCCCTCATGGTATTTTCTTTCACTCTGAATTTATTAACTTTGCTCATTGTACTCATTTTACTAAGAATTATATTTGTATGGTTTATTTAAAGTCTGAGAGACATTGAAGCCTTCAGAGAGGCTTTGTGCTTATGTCTTCGAGGCCTCTTGGATAAATACAAACCCAGAGTTTCTTTAAACTTAATTATTGCTTTGTGGTTTTTCAGACCACAGAGATATGAATTCAGTCTCCAAGTTTGAATGAGAGCTTGATTGGGTACAAATTTCAGAGTTAGCTAAAAGTTAAAATAGGCAATTTTGACTTGTAGTCCACTTGGGGTGGATGGGATTAGGGCAGGGATCTCAGTTGATACCAGTCCATGGCCTGTTTAAGAATGGGACACACAGCAGGAGGTGAGCAAGTGAGGCTTCATCTGTATTTGCAGCTGCTCCCCAGCAATAGCATCACCACCTGAGCTCCACCTCAGATCATTAGGCATTAGATTCTCATAGGAGCATTGGTCTCAGGTGCCAAAAAGGTTGAGGACATCTGGGTTAGGGGACTCCTTAATTCTCGCCCCCTCACACACACCCTTTTTCTCATTTTTACATTTTTTTAAAGGTATAGGCTTTTGATCTCCCAGAGTTCTGAGAGTAAGAATCTATTGACAGGTACTGGACTTTGCCTCCCGTGCTGCAAGCCCTGAAAACAGACGAACACAATCATCTGGCTTCTTAAACTCTCTTAGATAAAAATAGTTTCATTTCTTTGCTCTTTTTCTTGTGGTTCCCCATGCATTCATCCCTTCATTTGAGTATTTCTTAATCATTTGTCACCTCATTGACACTTTTAAGGTGATGCTTTGTATGTTTTTCAAGCATTTTTATATTTGTATACTTCCAGTATCTAAAAGTTTCTGCTTGGAATCTAACCTATTACTGAATATTGGAAACTTCATTTTCACAGTTAAAAAAACTTGGATCTCAATGGTGTTTTATTCTTTAGACTTTATTAAAATGAAAAAGACTGTAATAGAGTTAGCTCATAGAAATCCAAGAGAGTGGAGATTACATATAGAGAGATATAAGTGTGTATGTGTATATATATATATATATATATATATATATATATATATACATACATATTTTTTCTGTAGAGCTGGTACTGCAACCTGGAGTAGGAGAATGTATTACTGATTTTTCTGTTGATTGATTTCCACGTTGATTAGTTATATATAATTTTGAGCAGAAGTATAATGAGTGGAGAATTTCAATGTGATCCTAATGGTATAATCAGGGATAATATGATTGAATCTATAGCAGTTAAAAATCACTTCCCTTAATGTCGCCTATTACATCCAACTGATCACCAAATCCTCTGTACTATATTACAAATTATATCTCAGTACTTCTCTCCATTACAGCTGATATTTATATTCCAAGTACCAATCACCTCTCCCCTAAATAATATAATAAGAATCCTACATTCCATTTTTTTCTACATGGCCTAATTAATTATAATTCTGTGTTTAGCGGATTAAATAATTTTAATATAAGTTGGCATTTCTATTTAAATATTTCAGAAAAAGTGTTTCTAATGCACTCTTCTCTCTGAAATTAGTTTAAAAGAAACATAAAAAGGAAGATTAAAACCATCTGCCAGCAGCATAAATTCAAAAGATATGACAGAAAACAATATCAATAGGGTAGAAGACAACCTGTGGAAAGTGATAGCTATAAAAGTTATATAGCATACATATAATTATTTTTTTAGAAGAAAAACCTGGAAATTGGAATTGAGTTATATTCCCTACCATAATAGATACAGTCAACTTTTAAATGACACCTGTGTCTGCAAACTAAAACAATATACTACGTATTAGAAAAAAATGATATGAGACAATTAATATTAAATCATGTCCTTAAGGTAATTTGACTTTGAGGTAAAAGGATATTTTTTTGATGATCCAGACATTAAAAAAAAAAGGTATGAACAAAGAGAATCAAAATAAGGTTAGCTTCAGCGATAGGAATATAAAATGATAGTAGAGTGTGAAATAATCAATAAATAGAAAGTCCTAGGGGAAAGAATGTGTGAGCCAAAATGTTTTTCAGATAAAGGCAACAGAGATATGTTTTCAAAGCTATAAAAACTCAAAAAAAAAAAAAAAAGATAGTAATCATAACCCCTGGTGGAAATGGAGGTAGAAGACTTCTTGAAGTTGCAACTTCACCAGCCAAAAGATGAATAGAGGAGCTGTGGCAAAATAACTAGTGGCCAGCCTCAAGTTCATTTCAATAAAAAACTAAGGATAATTAACTGGGAACAGTGATTCATAAGAGAATGCTAATGGTATTAAATGCTATAAACTTTAATACCTAAATATCACATATATGAATATTTCATAAAATGAGGAGGTAGGAAGGTGAAAGGAGGTTCATCAGGGATATTGATCTGTAGTATTTTCTTGCAGTGTCCTGTCTGGCTTGGTATCACAGTTACGCTGGCCTTGTAAACAAGTTTGAAAGGGTTCCCTCTCTGTTTTGGAAGAATTTAAGAAGGATTGGCATTAATTCTTCTTTAAATGTTTAGTAGAATTCACCAGTGAAATCATCTGGTCTTGGATTTTTGTTAGTGGGAGTTTTTTTATTACTGAATCATTGTATTTACTAGTAACTGGTCTTCTTAGCTTTTCTGTTTCTCTATGATTAAGTTTTGGTACCTTACGCTTTTCTAGGAATTTATTCATTTCTTCTACAGTTTCCAATTTGTTGGTGTGTAATTGTTCATAGTAGTCTCTTATGATTATTTCTATTTCCTTGATTATAGTTGTAGCATCTCCTTTTTATTACATTTTGAGTCTTTTTTTTTTTTTTGTAGGTCTGGTGAAATTTAGTCTATTTTATCTTTTTCAAAGAGACAACTCTAGGTTTCATTAATTTTTTCTCTTGACTTTTTAGACTTTATTTTATTTATTTCCACTCTGATATTTGCTATTTTCTTTCTTCTGCTAACTTTGGGCTTAGTTTGTTCTCCTTTTTCTAGTTTTTTTTTTTTTTTTTCTAAAGGATAAAGCTAGGTAGTTTATTTGAGTTGTTTCTTAAGTCAGGCATTTATCACTATTAACTTCCCATTTAATACTGTTTTAGCTATACCTTATAGGTTTTGATATGTTATATTTCTGTTTTTGTTTGTTTCAATATATATTTAATTCTTTTTAAATTTCTTCTTTGACCCATTTGTTGTTCAGGAGCATGTCGTTTAATACCCACATAGTTGAATCTTCTAATTTCTTCTTTTAAATGGTTTTTAGCATCATACATTTGTAGTTGGAAAAAAAAAATGTTTGATATAATTTTAGTCTTCTTAATTTTATTAAGACTTGTTTTGTGACCTCACATGTGATCTTTCCCGTAGAATGTTTTCTGTGCATTTGAGAAAAATATACACTGTTAAATGTAATGTTCTGTTAATAGGTGTTGGATTCATCTGTTAATGTGTAGTTTAATACCAATGTTTTCTTATTTGTTTTCTGCTTGTATGATCTATTCATTGTTAAAAGTGAGATGTGAAGTCCTCTGCTTTTGTATTGCTCTCTCTTTTTTCTTTACCACTGTTTGTATTTGCTTATATATTTATATGCTTCTATGTTAAGTGCATAAATACTTACAAATGTTTGTCCTCTTGACAAATTGACCCCTTTATCATTATAAAATGACCTTCTTGTCTCTTAATACAGTTGTTGCTTTTGCCTAATTAGCTATAGCTATCCCAGCTTTCTTTTGGTTTATGTATGGTAAGAGTATGTCTCAGTCTTTCCTGCCCCTTTAGATATGGTAACTGTGTGAATATTTTTTCATTTACTGATGTGTGAGTCACTAAGCTAGTTTCTATATCTCTTTCAGGGGGAGTTGCTTCACGTATAGCCATAAATTTGGTGTACTGTGGAAGTAGGCAAGCTTAGAACTTTCCTATGCACCATCTTGATTGACTCCTAGATACTTGAAATTAATTATTATTTTATATTAAATCCAAGAATTGTTATTTTTATTGTTGATGTCATCATTGATATCCTTCTTGTTGGTTTGGGCATATTCTTATGTTTGACGTTCAATTTTATTATATTTTGATCAAAGAAGTATTTTCTGGATACTTTTGAATTTCTGGAGATTTAATTTGGAACCCAGAGAGTAGTCACTTTCATAAATGCTCCATGTTTGCATAAAAATAGTGTATTCCTATAGTTAGATAAAAGTATTCCAGCATATGTCAAATTAAACAAATTTCCAAGTTGTAACAGAAAGCTATCTCCAACAGTGTCATTCTTCATTTGATAAGTCTTTTCAATATTTCTAGTTTTGGCCGCTATAAGCAACGAAAACTTAGATACCCTAAACACGTAGAAACTTATATGCTGTTACCTGTGTTTCGACTGTGATGATCTCTAGAATGAAAATGTTGGATTGAAGGACATTTTGTATTTTTAATTTTAATATATGTTGTCAGATTTCTTTCTAAAAAGACTGTAATTCTTCTTGTTTTCTTTATCTATAGATAAGCATGCTCTTTTTTTCATAATCCTAATAACTGTAGGTGTTTTCTTACTGATTGTTGCCAGTCTAATGGGTACAGGGTAATCACATTTTTGTTGTATTAATTTCTATAGTCTTACTTTTTAGACAACTTGCGAATATAAGCATATTTTAGTGTGATTATTTTTTCAGTAAGTTTTGGGTTTCTGTGAATTCTTTAGTTATGTTTTTTATTTGATTTCTATTGAATTTGTTTTTCTATTTTTACAAACTCATAGTTTATAAATATTAATAATTTATATGTCATCAGGTTAGAAATAGTTTGCTTGTTTTATTTTTATCCTCCCACAGAGAATTGACTTATTTATTCATCCATCGAAAGTTTTTTTAAATTTTTGCTGTTATTAAATGCATTTGTTTTCTATTTCTACCTCCTGCATTTTTATTTTCTAATTTATTAAAATTGATGTTTATTTCCATGTCTTTCTTAGTGCCAAAGGCATTTATAGCTAGTCATTTCCCTTTGAAAAATGATGAAACAATTACAAAGATATTATTTTGTCATGTTACATAGATATTCTTCTGAAGTGTTCTTTTTCTTACTTTCTAGATTATTTTTCATTTCATTTCAAATTTTTAGGCTTTCTTAGTTATTATTTATATTTACTTTAAAAACCAACAATTTGATTTTGTTTCTTTCATTTCATTTTATTTTCACCGTTATTTTGCATTTTTTCTCTTTTTGTTTAATTGGTGAAATTACTATTCCTTTCATGTTTCCCTTGAAAATTTGATAATTCTGCTAATTTCAAATCAAAAAAGTTACTATTTTGTAACCAAATACTTAGGATTATACTCTTTATCAAAACTAAGATGATTAACTATTTTTCCCACTAAATTATAATTATATCCCCCCACAGGACACCAGTACCAATAAGTACTTTGTGTTTCAAAAGTTCTTCTATAAAACTTCCAGGAAATAGAAATGTAACTCTTTATTTTACAGAAGACATTATTCAAAATGTAACAATGACATAGAAACCTGCCCAATCAGTTGGGGCCCCAAATTCGGAAAAAGATGGCAGCCATATACTGCAAGTCTGCTTGTACAGATAGTGATTGGCTAAATGTGGTCCTGCATATTGCTACTTGTACACATGTTGCTTTATCCACCTATAACTAGCTACTTAACTATATAACTAGTCATGTAGCCTATATATCATTTTATTCACTTTTCTTATTTTTAGGTTTCTTTTCTGATTCATATATTTGTTGTTATTGTTATTGTTGTTGTTGTCATTGTTAATGAGAAAAAAGACCCAGAAATGTTGCATACACCAGATATCTATTTGTGTTTCACCAATGAATGAGATCTTAGCTGATATAGGATTCAGTAGACAACAGCCATTTTCACTTTAACTGCTTTCCATATTACTATTTCATTTTTGTTATTGTTGTTACTTTCAGTTTCCAGTTTAGGAGATGAAATACCTGATAATTCTTTTGGAATATTTTATTAATTCTGCTTGAAAAAAAAAGTTTTTTCCTTCCTTTCTTCCTTCCTTTCTTCCTTCCTTCCTTCCTTCCTTCCTTCCTTCCTTCCTTCCTTCCTTTCTTTTTTTCTTTCTTTCTTTCTTTCTTTCTTTCTTTCTTTCTTTCTTTCTTTCTTTCTTTCTTTCTTTCTTTCTTAATTAGTAGCTAGGGTCAGAAAATTTACCAGAATTTACCCAGCTGTGTCTTTTCTCATCAATATAGCCTGATGCAAAATCAAAACTTTTTATTTCAAGGACTTTTTTTTTCTTATTTGTTTCATAAATGTTTCTTTCATAATTGCTTTTTTCCTCTTCTGAAACTAATATTTTTATTTATTTTTATTCTCACCATAATTTTTAATCCACTATATTTTGTCCCTGGCGCTTGATTTTTCAAGCTTTTAATTAATACTAATCAACCTCACTTTGAGTCAACTAACAAATTACGGTTGTGGGTTACATTGTTGTTTACCACTCATTTTTTCATTCTTTGGAGGAGGATAGTACATTCCTGTCCCAAAGAATTCACTTTTGACTATGTGACTGACATGTTTGCCTGCCAAATATGAATTAATGTGACCAATGCAGTGTTTGAGTTAGACTGCAAAGGGAATACACTCTCACCAGCACTCTTGCTTGTCCCTGCTGCCATAAGAAGGACAATTTTTATATCACGACTTCTTCTTCTGCCTGGGGTGTAAGATGAAAAGATAGGTGAAGTGCAGCTGCAGCAACCCTGCAGAGGTCTTCACGTTATATGAACTAGAAATAAATCTTTGTGACTTGTAAATCAAAGAAATTTGGGATTTTATAAACGACATGCTTGGTCACAAAAATTCTTGCCTTCTAAATGTATGTGGTTGCAGGTAATAACTTAAGTAAATGCTTCATTTGCCCCTACATGGTTTGGCCCCTTTACCACTGGAAATAGGGTCAATGATACCTTTAAATCTAAACAAAGCAGAGAATCAATTCCATAAAGTCAGAACCAATTTGAATATCAATTTTAGATTTAATTCTTTTATACCCATTTCTAGTACCAAAGTCTGTATCATGGTTCAATCAGTAAAGTAGAAACACTGGGGTAATATCTAACAAAGATTTATTATGGAGATTTGACTTTATGAAATTGTGAGAGCTGGTTGAAGAGTCATTCAGAAGCTGCTGCCTCTGTGTTCAGATCTGCAGTCCACCACCAGTAGGGCAGATAGTCCCAAAGGAAGTGAACAATGGGGTCTAGATAAGGATAGATTGGGAACCATGAGGATGGGCTGGAATCCACACAGAGAGACTGGAATTTAAACTGGTCTCTAATAACCTCTAATAATCTACCTTAGATGACAGTTGGAATGGCAGAAGAGGGCATCTTTCTTAATGAAGGTAAACGTACAAGTGGTGCAGCAATCTGAGAAACTGGAGAAAGCTGTCCAATAGGATCTAGAAATGCTGTAGCCTTGGCTGCTGTCCCATTTCAACATGGTGAGCCAAGAGATAAATGACACGGTGCCTCAGAAAGAACAAGGCTGTGCTTCACTTCTGTCTTCCAAATCTCAAGAAAAACGTCTCATGTCTGTGGTCCACACTAATCTGGACATACACAGGGAAAGAAATTCAGAAAACATAGTTTCAGCTCAGCCGAAAGCAGACAACAATAGGATATATGAATACTTTTCACTTAATATTTGATAAATGAATGCATGCACGAAAAAACACAACTCAATTAAATACCTTTAGTATTTAATTGTAGTGAATTTCAGATCTCTAGACTATCGGGGCTCTTCTTTTCCCACAGAGAATTTAACACTTCTTTTGTTGGAAAACATATTTATTATAATTTTATTTTGTTTATGTGTTAGCATAAAGTCTCTCACCTTATTCCTACTGTAAAACATTATCTGAGTTTATTCAGTAGAACTTACATTTGCATCAGTCTCAACCCATTTACCTATGCAGAGAAAGCTGCACTGCCCTAGATTAACCACGCATCACTTTCTTGATGTTTTGATTATTCTAAATGCCTATCTCAACATGCAAGAGTAATCAAATAGCATTTACAGAAAGGTTTCAAGAGAGATAAAAGATAATAAAAGCCGCATCTTGTTTAATGGAGCATGTGATGTTAACTGCTTTAGATAATGAAAAAGAGGAGGCAAAGAGAGATAAGAAAAATAAAGATTATCTGCTTTCCTTCACCCCAAACTTCAATCCTAATACATTTATAATAAGCCACTATCTATCAAGGTAAAAATATTTTAAAAAATTAAGAGATGACTGATAGCTTTTCATCATTATTAATACATGATTTTCCAGCATTAGTTACTTTGGATATATAAGGTTAATTCATTAAGAGTAATTACAAAAGTGATTTACATTAAATTATTTGGTGCCAAAATATAGCATCATCCATGTGTTTGGAATTCTCTTATACCATTGGTTCTTAAACTAGCATGGAGAAGAATCACCAGGAGGATCTTGAGTGAGGCTAAGATTTTGCATTTCTAACAAGTTCCCAGATGTTTTTGATTTTCTGAGGACTGCACTTTGAGAAACACTGGTAGAATAAAGCCACTTAAAGAGGGTAGAGAATCAGTGTCTTATTTGTCTAGATCACTAAAAGGTATGTCTTGAAGATACCTGCAATTAACTCCACAATTAAAGTACTTATTATCACAAATGGCTAACCACTAAGCTATGTGTCAGATCACTACTTAACATAACCTTAAGTTAAAGCATCTACTGTAAGTCTTGTTATCCAGCCAATACAGAGTCAAGTCAAGCATTTAAAACCCTGTTTAAATAGACACAGTTACTATATCTAATCAGCACAGTAGTGGGGGTTGCCAAAAACCTATAAAACTAATGGGTTTTCAAGAAAATTACATCACCTTCAAATCAATGCTGGTAACACAGGTGGCATTTATAAAATGTTCAGAAATTGACATGAACACAGCCTATCTCTGCAGCCTGCCAATGAGTACTACAGCTTTGTTAAGGAAAAATCTGCTCTTTTCCAAGAATTATACTGAAATAGCCTAACTCAAATCATTCTAAAACAGCACAGTTGGAAGGACTGTTGACTGTTCCAAAATATGTCAATTGATAGGCTGAGAATATTTGAGTCTAAGGATCATAGGGCTCTCCTTATCCCGTGATGGGCAAATGGTCTTTAAAATCCATGATTTATTTTCCTATTGAAAAAATAAATAAAAAGCACTATCCATCTAACTCAAGCATCCCTTGCTCCATCACTAAAGAGGCCACAGAAATTATAGTACACAATGTAATGGAAAAGCAGCTGAGAACTCTAACCTGTGACTGCATGCATAACCTCAGCTCTAGGGACCTGTATTACTTAGCAGGTGGAATTAAAATTCTGATAAGTGATATAAAAGCTTTGTAAAGGAGGAAATTGGTGTGTGGTCAGATTGTCTGCCTTAATTCCCTTCACTTTGCACTATCCAGCTTGTTGTTAAAATCTATCCATGAGGAATCATTTTCACCTTGAAAACTGCAGATGCTCATGTGAAGCTTAGAAATAAAGCTCTCCAGAAAATGCTTTCCTGGATAATTCTGGAGAAACAGTCAATATGTGTTGAAAGCACACACACGTGCACACACGTACACATGCATGCTAGCACACCATCATAAAACAGCTAGCATATTTCCTAATAAAAGATATTATGTGCTATAAATTTAATCAGCTATACATTTATCGAAGCATAGAAATAGCTTTGATTCCACTAAGTGAGCTACACAAATATTCCACCAACATGACTAGATAGTAACATAGAATATTTGAATCACTTGAATTTAGAAGTAGCTGTACTGTCCACTATGAACATTTTGTTATCTCCATTTACAAAAAAAAATAGAGAAACACAGAAGCATGAACTACATAATGGAAGAATCAAATAGGCAGTGTCAGTTCACTTATAAATTTTGGTATCTTGCATAGCTTTTTTTGTACCTGAGGACTAGAAAGATGAAGATCATATGTGACTAATACCCATATTAAAGGTATTTATATACATGAGAATTCTCCAATGAATTTTTGTAGGAAGAGAGATTTTAACAAAGGGATATCCATAAACATAATTACCTACAACATCCTTTCTTAAAAGCACTATATTAGCATAGGCTGCCATAATAAAATACAACAGGTCCTCAAATAACATCATTTTGTTTGTGGTTTTGTTATAATGTTGATGAGATGCCATAAGAACTTAACTCTTGTTTATATTAGCCTATGGTAAAAATGGTTGTGTTATACATTGTTTCACTTAAAGTTGCAGGACCTATCAAGGACATTAAGTGAGGACTTTCTGTAGGATACACTGGATGGCAGACATTTAGATAAACAACAGAAATGTATTTTCTCAGTTCTGGAAGCTAGAAGTCTCAGATCAAGGTCCAGCAGGGTCAGTTTCTGGTGAAGTCTCTTCCTAGCTTGCAAAAGGTTACCTTCTGGTATGTCCTCACATGGTCCTTCTTTTGTGCTTGCTCTTGAAGAGTGAGAGAGTGAGCTCTCTAGTATCTTTTCTTAAATTGACACTAATCCTATTGGATCAGAACTCCACAGTTATGATTTCATTTCACTTTATTTGCCTTCTTATTCCAAATACAACAACCTTGGGTTTTAGGGCTTTAACCTATGGGTTTTAGTGGACAAATATATTTAGTCCATACAAGCCCAATGTCTATTAGCAATTGATTTACTCAGCATTCACCTGAATATTTCTCCTAATGTAATTACTCAAAGAAAAGACGAACTATGGATTTTAGACACATATTTTCAGCATTGTTTACTATGCTTCTGTGGTTGCCATTTAAAAACGAATGAAGAACTGTGGCTTTTAAGGAACTGTTGCGTCCTGATTTAGACTGCATTAATTAGTTATCAAAAGAACCCAGAGAGGAACGTTGACATTATCTCCATGTCATGGAGCAAGAAATAATCACAATCCTTTTAGTTACATTCCCTCAGAAATTGAAGAAAAAATTCACAAGTTTCTGTTTTAGCATTAACTGAGCTAGAGAAACTACCTTTTTCTAAATTATATAATAATATCTTTGAGTGAGAAATATAAAATAGTATTTTTTGACATGTCTTATCCAAACTTCTAATCATGTTATGTATAAAGATAGATGATGTCATTATACAAATAATCAAATGATGGTACAATTTCTTATTTCAAATACAAAGTAACTCTCCTCCAGCATATCTATTTTCTTTCTCTGGTTTTGAGTTCACACTTTGGTCATTTCTTCCTTAAGTCTGAGCATTTGATTTTTCCATTTACTTCTATGATTCACTTATCCAACCTCACAATTAACCTGTTACCACATGCACAAAACAATAAGCATTCTGATGTCCCATACCATTTCACTTTTGAACATGAGTTTGGTCTAACTTGACCCCACTGTGGTCTGAGATGAATAAGACAGTCATGAAGTCTTTATCCCAGAGCCACTGCAGAAACCCAGCAGGTTGTATATATACATATATCCATAAGTGTGTGTGTGTGTGTGTGTGTGTGTGTGTGTGTGTGTGTGTGTGGAGTTGCCCAAGTCTGCATCCTATATATATGATGTGAATGGCACCCTCTAGAGCAGTACTGGGTCACTATTGTAGCCTTGTGAGGAGAACATGTAAAAATATGTGAGAAAAGAATGAATAAAATACTTTACTGGAAGAATATCAAGGACCAATATTTGCTAATTAATATATTGCATTGTTTTTATTTATCAATGCAATAGAGCATTTACATTTAATATTACTGTGAATATTTAAATGATCCCAGTACAATTTTCACAGTTATCAGTCCTATGAATAATATTTCTGCATTTGTGTATGTATGTATTCCCTGTCACAATAAAAAAGAGTAAAGCTGTTTGAGGTACAGATGGAAAACTTTGAACATGGAACATAAAGCATATATAACATCAAGTGTATGACCAAGCTAACATTTTTATGGTTGTGAGTGTGTCAACACAAAGCAGATCGAAGATGAAATGACAGAGTGATAATAGTTTTCATCAGCTATATTCACACAATTCAAGTAAAGGCACAGATGGAAAACATTCCAATTGCAAAATGTTAACAGGCACTATTAAGAGGAAAAGGAACAATTAGGTTGAGCAATGAGCTATTTATGATTTCAGTTGCCTTGAATCTTCAATTTTCCTTACCACCATGTGGCTATGGTTATTTTTTGAGTTTCAGTATGAAGTATCATAATAACAGGTTTTCAATCTAATGAAAAAAATGACACTTTGTATAAAATGGTTCTAAGGTGCTGTATCCAAACAGAGAGAAGACCTTTTGTTATCCTTTTATGTTTCTTGATGTCCTTTTTTTCCACCTTTTTTTTTTGCACAATACCCATGAATCCATTCTTAGCCATATGCGACAATCAGCGGGTCAGAGTGATGTGACAAAACAAAATGTTTCAGTTTTGATTTACTAGATTTTAAGCTTCCTGAGGGCAGAGACCAATCAATTAATTTGTATCCCTAGTAGCTAGCACACTGTCTCTCAAATAGTAGAAAAGAAATGCTCTTTTTTAAATGAATGAATGTATAACATTTACATGATTGATCACTATTCAAATAAACAGAACATTATCACATATATATATACCAATAAAATTGTTCTAAATTTAATTTTTGTTCTATTCTTTCAAAAGTAAAATATCATTTCAAAAGTAAAAGTCTTAAGTCAATAGTATAAATAATGTTAGATAACAACAATCATTTTGTGATTACATTAGCTCCTAGCTATTTGAATTTTTGATTGGTACCTTAAACTTTATCTCCATTTTTTTTAAGTCTTTAAATTCACCCTTTTTCTATAAAATGACTCAGAATGTCTTTCTTTGTCCTTTAACATGATCTGGGCTTTGAGGAACAGCAGTAATTAATAATATGCTAAGCAACTTTTTTTTACAAGAGCAATTATAAATTTATCACTCATGACAGCTGTTTGGTCCTTATATAAATGATTCTCTCACCAAAAGTTATTAATTTCACATCCACCATGAGAA
The DNA here is from genome assembly GCA_030015415.1 of Cynopterus sphinx. Lineage (NCBI taxonomy): Eukaryota > Metazoa > Chordata > Mammalia > Chiroptera > Pteropodidae > Cynopterus > Cynopterus sphinx. The sequence continues at coordinate 63,846,337 of CM057387.1, read as the reverse complement.
TCTACCAAGTCAAGATTATTATATATTTTGTCAGTTTAAGCTGTGTTTATAGAAAGGCAAGAACTGTTACAAAGGATGCTTGCCTCCAGGGAGGCTCTGACAAACTGAAGAACTCCTGTTTCAGCACTACTATCTACGGTCTGTCTAACTGAAATAACTCAGCAGTAGCTTCACATGTTTGGTACTGTTGTACTTAGAAGTCTTTTCACTTCTAAGGCCTTTACTTAAGAGTGGAGGGGTTCTTTTAATATGTTTTATAATAACCAATAAAAAATTAATATGGGGGAAAGAAAACTACTATGTGGAATAAACAATTTACAATGTATTCATTCATCCCACATATATTTATGGAGAAATAGTGGCCCACATGCCAAGAATGTGCAACTAAATATTACACCATTAACCATTATGCCCACACATAAAATGAAAAGTAAGTAATATGCAGGTATAATTGAAACGTGTTAAATGAGATTGCCTCCTCACCATGGTATTTGTAATCTTATTTAGAAATAACAGGACAAGAGATTCTGATTGGGGTCTTCATTCAGATCTTTCTTCATCATTATAACTCTGTGACTCTAGCTGCTTTTTTGTCTGTAAGAGACTGGCTGTGTTGTGGTGTGAAATTCTTTATACCTCAATGGATCACAATTCTTCTCTTGTACCATTTTGAAAGTCGTCTGATTCCTAATTGCTATTGCCTAATTCTGAGCAATGCTTGTTATCATTAAAAAGTAAATATATATAGATATATATATGTGTGTGTGTGTGCGTGTGTGTATGTATGTATATATGTATATATACATATATATATAATTTAGTAAATATATATATATTTTTTTCAGTGCCTTGATATGTTTACAGATTTATCCCAACTTCTAGTCTGTGATAGGTGGAAGTTTAAAAACTTCCTCAAATTAAGATGAATTAAAAATAATTTCTGAGGTAAAAGCTCAAGGTTATTTACTACCCCTCCCCCCACCCCATGTTTTTCCTTTGATCCAGTGGAAAGTTTTCTCCATTCTTCACCTGCTGCCAGTACCATGGTCACTATGCACTGCGGCAGCAGAAGTGGTTAGATCAGATCATTTTTACATTTGATATTTCTGCACTCATGTACAAGGCAAACCCCCTTTTTCAGGTGAACCACTCTTGAATAAATGCTCTAAATATATTCTAAATATCCTTTGACTGCTTCTGGATGCTGAAGGGAATGTTTTAGCATTGTTAGATTTTAATTGTTTTTACCATCCATTTATGCTATTTTTTAACCTCTTTTTACTCTCCATATTGAACTGGTTCTCCTACCTACATAACTATTACAAACTTCCTGGGACAAGAATAGGCTAGTCTTGGAAAGAGGCATCATCTTCACATTGGGAGGTTTATTGCTATTGATGTTTAAAACTATTACAATAAATTTCTAAGGAGCATACAAAAAATATGTGGAAGGGAAAGCTAGGATGAAGCACCATTCAAGGCCATGTAAACATTGGTATTTTACATAATGTCATAGCACTTGAAATTCGAGGCTTTGGACCTATATCATCTGGATTTCAATGCCTACTCTGTTTCTCTTTGCGCATCCATTTTTTTTATGTGTAAAACAGATAATAATAATAACTATGTAGTTGCTGAAAAAATAAGTAAAATAATTAAAGTAATAAAAATGTGTCAAAAATAATAAGTCCTCAATTAATATGTTCATTAGCTTAAAGAACTAGGCAAGAATTTGAAAAAATTTACTGTTTGATAATTTGTAAATGCATATATTTGAACAAAAAGATCAAAAGTGCATAAAAACATATGATCACAGTCATAACAATGCACTTTAGGTACTTAATGATCTATTCTCTTACAAAGGCCAGACTTTGTGAGGTGGTGTGGTCCCTGTCTCCTACCAAGTCACTTATGGAAAATGGAGAAATGAACACCAAGAACAATGCTATGTGTAAATGCTATGGTAGATAAGAGAGGAAGAGGCTTTACAGGCAATTTAGCGTGTGTTTCATATTAAGGGTATGGACTGTAAGGTGGAGAGGCAGGAAATGACAAGGAACCTTCAATGTTATATTAAGTAGCTTGGCTTTTAACCTTAGTAATGGTGAGCACTAGAAGAATGTTTTTCATCTCACTATCTACACTGGGGGAAAGGAATGGAGGAATGCGTAGGAAAACCAGTTAGTTCGCCATTTCAATATTCCATAATCTGAGAGAAAGTGAATTGGCCTGACTAAGGCAGTGGAATTGAGACAGTGAACAAGCAAGAGATTAATAGACATCAAGATAAAATAATAAATATGGAATTTTTGTCATCAATTGGATTAAAAAAGTAAGAAAGGAAGAAATAATACATCCATGGGCTACCTCATTTAGATAACTGAGTGGATGAGTATATCACTCAAGATGAAGAACAAAAAAGAATTAAGTAGGTGTAGGTAAACAGTTACTGTCTTCATATTTGCTTCTATTCAGACAGAGATTCACAGGTAAATTCCTACAAGAGAGGTTTAATTGATAGTAGAATTTATCTTTTATTACGCAGAAGAGAGGTCTGTATTAGAAATGCAGATTTGGGAGTAATCGCGTAAAAATGGAAGTTACAGCCTACAGGGCCATATTTTCAATCAAAAGAGAGTGGTTGAGATGGTATAAAAACAAATATATCACAGATAGAAATGAAAACCTGCTGAGAATTGTCAAGAACTACTGGAAGATCAAGACAAAGTGCTGTCACTAATAGCAAAGGAAGAGGGAATATAAGAAGACATTCTTCAGGAACAAATTCAGCAGAAAAGTCTAGTAGGTTGAAGAATTAAACATTTTCTGTGAAATCAGCATCTGGAAAGCCATTGACAATTTTGGTAAAAAGTTTCTGCGTGAGTGATAGAGGTTTTTGTTCATAGGAAATATGTAGGTGTCTGGGAGTGATGGGAGTACAGGTTGCCCTTTATGGAAGTTTCACAGAGTAACAGCTAACGGGGAGTAGGTGGTTAAGTGATTTTGTTGTTTCTACCTTTCTTCCGGATCTTTGATTTAAGAGATTTGAACATGTATGCCTGCTGAAAGGCTATATGATAGGAGTGGAAAAATATTAGAGCGAATTGCGAATAGGATCCAAACAGTAGAAGTACAGACAGAGGAAAGGAGAGGATGTTAGTTTGGTGCAAAGTTTGCTGGAAGTGGGTGGCAGTTTGGGGTGTTCTTGACTGACTTTCTCTGCGTAAAAGGAAAAAAAAGTTATCTATGGAAAAAGATGAAGAAATGAAGAAAAAGGTTTCAAAAGGTTGACTGAAATAGTTGATTCGAAGACAATAAAAAGGAACCAATGAGACGGGATAGCTTTGTAATGGTGGCACCAATCCTCATGCTAGACTAGAATTCATATCTCACTTGAAGACTTAATGGTCCACAAAAGAAGGAACAGTAAAATAACACTATTTGTAAGCTACGTGAGGCCACGGATGCTTGATATAGGTTGTATAAGTGGAACTGCTTTAAGGGCCAGAATTTACACCATGTAACAAAGTAAACACCCTGACATAAAGTGGCTACAAAGTTGGGACATTGCCCTTACAACAGAAACCACATGGCCCCACAGTGCAGACACACATGAGTGACCTCAGAACAACACTGTCTGAGTACATCCAGGCTACACTTTCCTAAGCCATATCCACACAAGCCTTTCTTAGGAAACATTAATTATTCCTGAGTCAAAGGGATTTTTTTTCACTTTAGAAGGCAGATCTTAACTATCAGTTCTTCATCCCCATTGAGTTGTTTACAGGCAACACATTAACTCTTTAGTGACATCCAATCTAATAAGATCTTTAAACCTGAAGATAAAGCCTTGTAAAACTAGCATGATCACCTTTAGGTTTGTCTCATTATGTGTCTGTCTCTCAGACAGAGAAGTCTGTTTGTTCAGCTATACTAAGTTGTATGCTCAGCTTTCTGTTATGACATATTTAGAATCATATTTTTGTTGTTTTTTTAAAACACATTTACGAAATTTATTGCATTCGCCATTTTTTTCAGCAAAAGGCAGGAGCACCAAGGAAGGCAGTAACAGAGGACTAAAGAAGTAAAGGGGCCCTAGCTTAGTGTCCCAGTTCTACCAGTCACTAATGCGTATCATCTAACTAATCATGTAACCCGTTAAGCCTCAGTTTTCTTCCTTGGATAAAATTTTGACTAGATATTATAATTTCCAGTTTTAAAAGTATTTAAAAGACAGAAATATGACTTTGTCAGGGTCAATCTAAAGTGTAGCATTAAAAGTCAAACAGCCTAGGACACCTGCAATCAGGTTAGATAGCAGCAGGCTCTACCCATGTATTCTGGAAGCCTAATACCGACACCAGAGTTTTACACTTTAGCAGCATAATCATTTCTACCAGCATGTTCCATTAAAGCTTGACTTACTGCCAGAGAATTCACCTGCTGACATAGTAAAACCCCTAACTGGAAGCATTAACATTGCTATGTCAGATGAGGGAAAAAATTGTTCATAAATTCCACGACCATGCACTGCTTTATTTGGGGTCCTGGTCACAAACTCATTATTTATGCTGTGTACAGTAGGCCATCAACATATCCCACTGGGAAATTAGTTTGCAATTTAGAATCGTTTCAGAGTACAAGTGATTCTCAAGTCATTTTTCAAGGTTAAATGAGAACTCATTGCTTTCTGTAGGCTCAGAGGGAATTTTTACTTTACGTAGCACCTCCTCCCTCAGCTTTTGCTATACTGTCTTGATTTTTCTTTCTTAAATTTACTTTGGTGCTAAATCTCTTTTCCACAATTTTCTAGTAAATAGAATGGTGTTTGTTGCATTTTCTTGCTTGCTGGGTCTGCTTAAGTACCTCACATCTGATGACTGCTTTTATTCTTCGAAGACACCTGAGAGGTTTCCAAACAGGAAATGTCTGTAAACGGGATTGTTTAGCTAACACAGAAGTGATTTTGGAAGATTGGATGACATCCATGTTAGGAAGCAGTGAATCAGAGTCTTAACTGTATTCCCATTCCCTTGCTCAAGGGGCAGGCCACTGAAACGGGATTCAGGAAGATGGCTAAGAATAAAAGTGAGTCCAATCACTCCAGGTAGTACAGATCAGAGGTTCGACCTTTTCTATAAGCCCATAAGCACAGAGCAGATTATTAAGATGAAAAAGGATTGCACTGACCCTTTCTTCTTTCACGCACACCTATGGTTGCTTATGTCTTTCCTTTAGAATCTCTTTAAGCATTTTTTAAAACTTCATTTACTATTAAAATGTAGGCATGCCCCTCCCCCAACTTGACCCCCATCTAGGAGAATTGGCCTTAAACCACCTGTTAGATACTTCATAACCTGAGATTATCCTTGGGAAATAAATATCATCATTTTAAGAGCATCATGTTCCTCTTTATCCTTTCCAGAAAGTATGAAGATCCTATAGGAATTTTTTTCTTTTTCTCAGCAAGTTTCTAAAATTGTAAGTCCTGATGTTATTAAGCATAACAAACAAAAATCAAATTGAAAATAAAGCAAAGTTTTTAAGCAACAACATCAAGTGACTCTCCTCTCCTCTCAACAAGAAGCACTTAGGTTTATCTGATACCAAGATTTCAACATCCTCTAATGCATTAGGAGAGTGCTTCCATAGGCACAGAGCAGAAAGTATACAAACCAAGGAGATTAAGTGTTTAGTTTCAAAATACACGAATCACTAGCTTAAACTTAGAAACTGCACACAAAGAGCGCAAAGAAACAAAGCAGGAGATCAACAGAGTAAATATCACCTAGAAATACTAACAGTCTTAAAGGTCAGAAATCCTTAGTTAAACAAAAAGACCCATCCATTAAAAACAATCAATTGCAAGATAACCTGAGACTACTACTCTATGAATTTCCTTTAAAAGCAGAAGTTATTCAGCTAAAAGCTATTAGCTACGTGCTTTAGAGGTAACTAAATAGAGCAGGTAACAAACAGACTAAAACCCTAAGGAAAAGAAACTGAAAATAATTGCATTTGGAACTACTTAATATTAAGCTTGTAATATTAAGCTTGTAAGCCTTGTGTTTTGTGGATCTCCATCCCTATGCGTCAGTGTGCCCAAGTTCTCTGAAACTTCATGAAGGGAAAGCAAAACTATTCACTAGATTCAGTATTCTGTTAGTCTTTTCAATTAAAATTGGCTTAATTTTTTTTTCTTGATTACTAATTATTTAAGATTTTTTCTACCACTGTTTGAAGGTGAAAATGCTTCAAACACAATTCCCTTTTCCTTTAAGATTTTAAAAGAAGTAATTTTAGTATGATTTGTTAGTGTTTGGGGTTTTTTTTGTTGTTTTGTTTTATCTTTTAAATGCTATGTACTCTTTATAACTTTTTAGCATCTATATTTAACTCATCTTGACTTTGATTGGTAAAATAATAGGCTAGACAGGTATGATATCAGGCATATAGAAACAATATCCTTGAAACTTTAATAACATATGAGTGTTCCCAACATCATTTGTTTAAGAGACTTCTTTACCCCATTGCATATGCTTGCCTCCTTGTCATAGATTAATTGACTACACAGTCTTGGGTTTATTTCTGGGCACTCTGTTCTATTCCATTGATCTATGTGTCTGTTTTTATGCCAGTAGCTTGTTCTTTTGATTACTGTAGGCTTGTAGTACAGTTTGATATCAGGTAGTGTGATACCCTCAGCTTCGTTCTTTCTCAAGATTGCTGTGGCTATATGGGGTCTTTTGTGGTTCTATAAAATTTTTAAGATTAATAGGGATTACATTGAATCTATAGATTGCTTTGAGTAATATAGACATTATATGTGTGTGTGTATAGAATTCATACAATTAACACCAAAAAAATATGATTGAGAAAAGACCAGAGGACTGAATAGACATTTCAACAAAGAGGACATACAGATGCTAACAGACATATGAAAAGATGCTGAACATCACTAATCATTAGAGAAATGCATTTTAAAACCATAAAGAGACATCACCTCTCACTTCTAAGACTGGCTCTCATCAATAAATCAAAACCAAGTGTTGGTGAGAATGTGGAGGAAAGGAAAACATCATGTACTCTTGGTGGGATTGCAAACTATGAAAAACAATATGGAGATTTCTCAAAAAATTAAAAATAGAACTACCATATGACCTAGCAATCCTACTTTATTTTTCCAAAGAATTCTGAAACACTAATTTGAAAACATATGCATCCCTATGTTTATCACAGCATTACTTACAATGCCAAGATATGGAGGCAGCCAAATTATCCATCAATAGAAAATTGACTAAAAAAGAGGTGGTATGTACATACAGTGGAATATTACTTGCGCACAAAAAAATTTGAACTCTTTCCATTTGCAACAACATGAATGGACCTAGAGGGTATTAAGCCAAGTGAAATATGTCAGAGAAAGACAAATATCATATGATTTCACTTATACGTGAATTCTAAACAAAACGAAACAACATAAACAAAACAGAAACAAATTCATAGATTCACAAAGCAACCCCATGGTTACCAGATGAGACGGGGGTTGTGGGTATGTAAAAAAAGTGAAGAGATTAAGAAGTACAAATTGGCAGTTACAAATCATTGTGGAGATGTAAAGTACAACAGAGGGGACATAGTCAATAATATTATAATAGTATATATGGTGCCAGGTGGGACTAGACTTATCGGGGAATCACTTTGTAGGTTATCTAAACATCTAACCACTATGCTATATCCCTGAAACTAATATAATATTGAATGTCAACCATAACTGAAAATTGAAAAAGAAAAAATAAAGAATGTATTAGTGGATGGAATTTATAAAGACATTTCTCATGTCTCCCACAATTCCTTTTCTAGACTTATAAATTATAATTTTTACTTTTTAATAACATACTAATTTATCATTAAAGGTCAAATCTTCTCATAGGCAAGAGATGGGTTAAATGGGTTAAGCTCATTAAAAGATGATTATCTTCTTATTAAGACACTTTAGAGATTTCTGCATTTTTAATGTTTTATGAGATAATATGTATGTTGTTAATACTAGGTTTCTACAATGCGGCAAAAAAAAAAAAGCAGTAGAATATCCTCTTGTGACTTTTCTATTTTCATATACAATATTTAGGCAAGAAAAAATTAGTACTTCAGAAGTCAGATTCCATTTCTATCTTCTCAAAGTTCTAGCCTACTTTGGCTCTGTAATAGGAACTTCATATCTATCATAAATTGTAAAAAATGGAGGAAAACATTTTTGCCCTCTCTCCTCAAAATCTTGAGCTTTGCTCAAACACCTTATTCTCAACCATGTGTGAAAGAATGTTTTCTCTACCTAAACGAGAAACAAGAGGATTGTATAACCAAATACTTGAAAATAATTCCATGGAGGCACAGTCCATTGTAGGCCAGTTTTTTTAGATCAATAAAATCTAGTGATGCTGTGCTTTCTGATGAGCTTTTACAAAATTCAAACAATTTTGATTTTAAGAAAAAAATCATGACTGCAAAGCAACAAAAAGGTTTTATGTTAGAATATTCTCACTTCATTGGGTTGGTGAGGGGCTGAAGATGCTGGTGAAAGTCAGGAATTCTCTTCTTTATGTGAATATCCACCAAAATCTAATCCTAAATGCAATCATCCCTCAGTATCCGGAGGATATACAGGGTATTGGTTCCAGGAACGCCCATGGATACCAAAATGTGCAGAGGCTCAAGTCTCTTATATAAAATGTCATAGAACAATGCATACAGTCAGCCCTTTGCATCCAGAGTTTCCCAACCACATATTGAGAATACTATTTTGATTCATGGTGACTTGTATCCACAGGTGCAAAACCCAGAAATAGTGGAGCTGACTGGATAGTTATTGAAAAAAGAGAATCTGCAGTGCAAACCCATGTCGTTCAAAGGTCAAATGTATAAAGTAGGGGCTGACCTTTTTTTTTATGTTCACTCTCATTATTATTATACCATCCTGTTATTTACACATTTTGTTCTCAATCACGAATGTGTAATTCCTGGGGATTATTTATTTTTCACATTAGATATAATCACTCATTTTAAAAGTTTGCTTAATTGTCCTGAAATCCTTCACCAATGGGAAAAGACAAGAACATGACACATCTCTATATAAAACAAAAGTTTTCTTTAGTTGGGCATTTGTTCTCTCATCAGTCCCGTAGTCAGGCCTCTGGAGGACAGATATTGTACACAAACTGCCTAATTATGAAATTATCCATAAAGTGATTTTTAAAAAAGAAAACATAATCAGCCTCAAATCCTGCTATTCTAGACACATAAACACATGGTCTTGGGTCTGGAAAGAACAATGAGGTTGTAACATCTTTAAATGGTAAATTGTTGAAGCAAGGAGCAGAAAGGACACAGCGTCCCTTCTTCATCTAGTGTTCACAAATTTTTTCATGTCAGCAACTCAGTTTTAAGAAAGTGAAAATAGAACCCTGGAGTTGACCTGGTTCTCTACAAAACTTGCTCCTCCACCATGTAGAAATTGATATTTTTGTGAATTTTTTAAGGCTTTATTTCTGGAGGCAGAGATCAGAGGAGAGATTTGTGGCTTTCTTTCTTGTTTACGTTTCCTAGAAACTTAAAATTTGTTCCCAGTACAGATTTTTAAAGATCTTCTGTCTGAGTACCTTTGGAAAATAAGAAATTAAAAAAAAAATTGTCTGGCTCATGGCCAGATTAGGCTTAACAAAGTTGCTAATTTTGGACTCACTTCTCTCCGTTAGGGCTGTGTAAGAATTATGCACACAAGGCTGAGGCTTTTCTCTGCTTAGAAAACATCTGCATTCAATTAGAAATAAATCTGAGTTGTCGTGTTAATTCCTCAGAACTAAACAAAGTCATTTTTGTTTAAACTCTTTCAGTACTGTGAGGATGAGAGGTTACCGGAGAAGAAGAAAAAAAAACAAAAAACTGTAGAACAAAACTGCTGTGTGGCCCTGGAAGGGAGCTGAGGAAGCAAATACAAAGTTACTTTGCTGTGAGAATACAGACCTGGAATTTTTTCAGAATTCTCTTTCCTACCATTTTTTTTCCTTGGGACACAGGCTTGGGGACCAAGCCTATTCTTTTCTCTAAAAATGCATCGTAAAGCAATGAAACATTCTCCAGATTGTCTCGAAATGAATTTAACCAAAATAGTTGATGTGTTTATCAAATGAGTGTTTTATTTTTAATTTTGTGGAAAGCCAGATAAGTCAAAACAATATTTATACCCCATTGTATGTATTTCAAATCACTCACAGTTAGTAAATGTGATTGGTGTCCTGACCTCAAATGTACAACTATTTCTTTTGAAAGACACATCTTGCCATGAACATCAATATCCAGGTCTACTTTTTGTCAACATCAATAGCACTCATTCTACTGGAATTTGTTTGTCTTTCTCTAAGAAGTCTGTGGCATAATTTCATAGACATAATTTCCACACACAAGTACATTAGCACAACATGTCTTTAAGTCTGATGTTCCCTATATGAAAAAAGGAATTTCAGCTATTCCTTTGGGTTGATGTATTATTTCTTCTCCATACCTCTTCATAAGATTAGATCTTATTGTATTCCAGATAATGAAGGCAGATGAAGTTCTTACTTTTATTTAATTGAGAGTTGAGAAATATGATTCAGCCTTAAACTGCAGCACTAAATAGCTACACTATGGGTTTTTTCAGGCAGGTAAAAATGTTTATGGCTCTGCTAGTTAACCCTTATCAAAACGTGGGCATGTTAAATATTGATTCATTTATATATTTTGAATTTATCTTTGAATTAAAACAAAGATCTGGGAATTTAACCAAAATGTTTGGCACCATTTGTATTAGTTTTCATTAAGTTGTCCAGTAACTTTATGACAGTTGTCTGTATTGACAAGCACTATAAGAAACAGTCCAATAAAATGTGTCATTATACTTACTATAGGAATATTTATATTACATTATCCAATACTGTTTATAAGAAGCCAAATTCTCAGATTCTAAATTTCAGGTATTTTTTTCCTAAGTTATGGTTTTCTATTTTGTTTTTCTTTTAAGTCTCAGGACCATTATGAATCTTATAACTGATAATAGTTTCCTTTTTGCTTTAATTGCTAAAAAGTTTCGAGGCCAAATTTGTGACCTATCTTTAGTCACTACAGTGTGTCTCCTACCTGTATTTATTCTTCTGTATATCAAAGGGTTTATTAGAGTGTAACCCTTATATTCTCTTTACCATGTCTCTCTTAGCTGTTTGTTTTATTTTCTATTTTTATTATTTTAAGTTCTGACAATTCCTTTGTTAAATAAGTCAGAGTGTTTATAAGTAATTAAGTCAATCTAGCCCTGCTATCAAAGTATGTCTGTTTAACCTAAGCCTTGCTATGTAATAATTTTTCTCTAAAATATGTAATTCTTGTATTTTTATATCACACACTTTTTGTTTTGTGTTCTAAATTTATAAAAGTGTGAATAAGATGAAAAGGATGGTTTTGGATATTTGTTTAAAAGCTCAAGGGAACATCTGAAATGATTACATAATTGGCAAAGATTATATAATCTTTGTAAAAGTGTAAAAAATTAAGATTACTTGACTTTATGCGGGAAAGTCACAATAAAATTAAATAATAATATTCAAAATGTTAACCGTCTTGACAACTGTTTAGCATCTATTTAGAAAACAGTGATTAAATAAAAACAAGAATTAATTTAAAAATCTGAAATGGACATTAGGAAAATGGTGCTGCATGCTTAAATTATTTTTTACTTGAAAAATTTATGCTGGAATTTACCCATTACCTTCTGTTATCTCTCTTATTAAAGTAATCAAAGAATTCAAACTAATTGAAATAATATCTTTTTCTGTTATAAATAAAAAAAATACAAATTTGAAAATGTAGACATTTTAAAAACAAACTAAAATAATCGATTTTTTATATCAAAACTTAATTTAACTTTTTCTCAAGTTGTCTTTGGTAATCGAAAGGCAGCAGTATGTTTTTTTAGTATTATCGTCATATTTATAAGTATGAATAAAGTGTAAAATTGAAGCATAAAAAAGTTCAAGTGTTAAAATAATTACTCTTGTTATCAGATATAAAATGATAGGCTTGTCTCTCGACTACTGGTTCAACTTATATGTGTGTGTGTGTGTGTGTGTGTGTGTGTGTGTGTGTGTGTGTGTGTGTTTCAAGAAGATAAGGATGTAATCTTTAGCCTAAATAGAAAAGAGAAAAAAAATTTGAAAGATTAAATATAAGGCTCAATGCTTCTGTGTCTGCTCCATTGTTTAGTGACTTTAGATTTAAGAGTTGAGAGATATCTTCATAATATTTTTTTTTAAGTAAATAAAGGAAGAGATATAGCTAAAGTTCAGGTCTATATTTTCAAATTTCCTCTAAGCTGCTCTTTAACTAGGTATGTTTTTATCCTATGGCACAAGATGAAGAGCCCAAGTGACAATTGCCCAAAGCCTATGGGAGATGTAAGAGGACATAGAGTTCCCACTATTTTGTTAGATCACTGTTTTACATTTCGTTAACAATTCCTTCTCTCATCCTCAATATTTTAGTAAATATTGAAATGGAAAGTTAAAATAGAATATCAGTCATTAGCTCCTTCCAAAAACCAAAGGAGCAGGTCTTATGCCACACTGAATTTCTATATGATATAAAATAGTTTTTTATGATAAAGAAATATTTGATGTATAAGAGTTATTGAACATTTTATATGGGAAGTTATTTTAGTGGACAATTATTTAAATTCTGATTTTCCTGGAGACTGAGATACCCACAATTAATTATAATGTAAATGATTTATCTCACTTTATCTCAATCAACAATCTGCAAAATATTACCTGGTAATTGTATATGTCCATTTACAATTTTTTAAAAAAATCTAAAGTTTCATCATGAATCCATACTTACACAAAAGATTTTCACTTAAGGAGAAGGCGAGAATGGTAGGGGAAAACTGTTAAGAACCAAGAGGTCGTCAAATCGTTCATAGTTTTTCCGTGTGGATTTTTTTTTTGCCATGAGTTGTTTTAAATTTGTCATTACATCCTACGTGAGTACTATCTGGGTAAATTATGGCTTACATTGCCCTTCACTTGAAATAAAAAGGAGATTGCACTGCAGACTTGAATTATCCTCCAATATTGTATGATATACAATCCATCTTGATGGGAAACTATTGTTATATATTTCATACTTATGATTTCCAAGGTATCAAACTCCTCATTATCTTCCTGTACTAGCAAGCCGTAAATGCCATAACACTCTAGCTTTTAGTATGTGCTTTTTAAAACTTATAGTCCTATGTTCTGTGTATGTTTAACATTTCCTAATGCTGCATAATATAGAAAAGTCATAATGCTTTATCAAAAGCTCCAGCTAGGCTATTGACAGTATAAGTTTCCTTTAATTTGTAGATGGAACAGACGTTCTTTGATATTTCCTATATAACATAAAAAATACAGTGCTTAAAATGAATATTTAAAACATAAAATATGCTTAAAATTTAATTTTATCTAATTAATTTGCTACATTCTAACAAAACTGAATTACATAAATATTTCACTAACCCTGTATAATTTCATATTTCTCCAATCATAAAATAGATTTTTTCACTTCCTTTGATATAATCTTTCAATTTATTAAGTTAATTTAACCCTCTCCTACATAGGTTGAAAAAACTGCATATCATTACCCTACAGTAGTAATCACATGCGCGGTATAATTTTATGTCTGCTATCTATTCATATTTCACTTCTAATGTAAAGCTCCAAGACAATTAATTGCCCTTGAAGAGGACTTTGGTCTAGATTGCAAGAACCGGTTAGTTTTTGTATAAACATTTCTAAAATAACCTGAGTTAAACAAGATAGATACAGACCATCTTTTCTGCTCCCCTAGAACCTTCTGGAAATAGGTATCCCACACTGACTTATCCTCTAACAGAAAAGAGCCATCAATATGATTCATACCACAGTGAGTATTGGCAGTTCCTCTGGGAAAAGAACACGTAGGTCTTAATGGAAAATATTAAAGCAACAACAGCATCTGGCTTATACACAGAAAACAGTAGGGAAATATATATATTACATGTAGTCCATATGCCTGGTCGAAAAATAAATATATAAGTGGAAGAATAGTCATATAGAAACCCTAAAGGAGTATGAAACACATATTTGTTTCTAATTAACGAACATTACTAAATTAGTATACTTATTTGGCTATATTTTCATACTTAGGTTTATTGAATTTTTCTTAAAGTTTAAAAAATGTATTTACAAAAACAATTTTATTGTTGCTGTTTTGCCATAATACCAAATAATTACTTTGCTGCCTTTTTATTTCTCTCTGATGATCATATTACAATAGGCTTATATCCAGATGTAAGGAAAACTCAAACATGATTTTGACTAATTATGTAATATCACAAGTTAAAGTTAATGGTATGGCAACTCAGAAACATATCTACCTGACAACCCTAAGTGCAGTGAAATTTTAGAATATTTCTTCTAAATGTGGATGATAAGTTCAAAAGTTTTATTACCCAAAGATCTCTTTTAAAACCCTGACTAAGTATATGTATGTATATTAGGGATTAATCGAAACAGAGCTCAAAATTCTTTCAACCAGTTTTCTATCATTGTCTAATATGGTCCAGCCAATAAACTGGCTGTCACAGGAAAGTATGGATCCTCATGTTTTTTCTAAGCATGGAAATGTCTGTGATAAGTCAAACAAACTAAACAGAATGAGCTTATGAAGCTAAAAGTGGCTATAAGGGATGCCAGTTCTCCAACTCTCTAATCTTATGATTAGACAAAATACTGTGAGAAACAAAATGCATACCCCTTTCTCAAAAAGATTTTGCTCTGGCCAGCATCACCAGCATTCTAAGTGCCTGTGTTTCTCATTTATTAACTAAAATTCCTACTTAATTATAAGAACCATTTTCTTTAATTGTAATACTAGATAAGATGGAAAGTGTATAAAAGTTATTATTTTCTTCACTGACCTCATGTAGCTGTTTTTAGACTAACTGGGGATATCTCAGTTTTACTCATGTATCTGATTCACATTCATATTAATCTTACTGTTGTGATTTATGATGTCCTCGGTTTCATATTTATTGCTAGCTCAAACTAATAAGCTCTCCCTGGACCAGTGCCACGACACGAGGTCAGCATCTAGTTAATCACAACATTGTTTTTCCATACATGTTGCCCTCTGAATTATCTACACTGATAATTGATTAAAAACACATCTTGGATGATATCACTTTTAAAAAAGGAACAAATTCAAGTTTTTAAAGAAGCTTGTTTTAGGTTTATACAAGACACTTTTTGAACAACTTAGATCATTTTATTAAATAGATTTTGCATTCATCTATATATCTATATATGTATAGGTACAAATATATTTAAAGTTAGCATTAATCACCATTAAAGTTTCTTTTGAGTGTCCATTTGTAAAGCCACATTGCTTCAAGTTTCATATGTGAGCAAATACTAGATTATACCATACCATTAAAAGAGATAGAAGGATATTGAGAATTTTATTTTTGACATATCATTTCATACTGCATAAATCTGTTCTTTATTTCTACATTTTATTGAGAGTAACTTTGTGTGTGTGTGTGTGAGTCACATTAAATTGTTCAAGATAACATGTATGAAAGCATATGACATTAGATGCACTGATTTTTCAGTGCAGGCTCTAATATTTATTAAATCTCTTTGTATATAGCATATGTAGTGTTGTTTTATTTTATTTTCCCATAAGAGAATATCTTATCTTATTTTGCAGTTTGTACTATTTCTACTACCCACATAGGACTGTATTCAGCAGACATTAAAAGGCGAGAGTCACTTTTGGAGTCATCTTTTCTAAGTAATTCAAATCATATGAAATGCTGTAGATGTATAAAAGAAGCTAAATCTAGTGTCAAAATAATAAACCAGAAAACAAAAAAATTTATATCTATTTATGATTTTGTACATCCTGGCCTTAGATGAGTTGCTTTTCTGTCTTATGTTTCTTGGAGTAAATATAACCTCTGTGTACTAACAACCACAAATATATTACATTATGAAGATTTAGCCACTGGCTGCCAGAAACAATCAGATCTACAAATATTGTGTGGTTTGTTTACTACATGTATATTGGTTACATGGCACATAATTAAAAGAGTAAAAACAACAAATCCATATTCTATTGGCTTATGGGTCTTCAGGAGTACAGTGGATAAGTTATTGTTATAGCAAAGAAAGGAGTTATTTTTAGAAAGGAGATCGAGTATGGGGAAGATAAGGGAGAAATTAAAAATTGCACATAGAGAAGCAGATCTATCCAGGTAGTAGCAGAAAATTCCATTAGTAATGCCATGTTGGCATCACTGTTTGCCCTCATTCTTTGCTTTTTCTGCATTATGTTCATGTTGCCATTTTCCACTGCTTATCTTTGTAAAGGCCAAAGTAGTAACTATTAGCACTGGGCATGCCAGTGATCACAGACAAAGTTGATTGCTGGTATCAATCGTTACTTTCTCCTATTTGACTTTGTTGTACCTGCACAAGAAAAATTAAAATGACCAAAGATTTGGAGACTAAAAGTATTCCATGTGAATGATTCTCTCTACTATCCATTGCCACTTCTACAGCAAACCTATTTTATATGATAATACCATTTAATCAATGCTTATAATATATAGTCTCATATTCACCATCTAATCTCCATCCTCTTTCTACTTTTTATCAAGGTCTAGGTTAGTCCCTCATACTCCTTGAGTATTGAACAAACATATCTCCAGTCTTCCACCCTTCTCCCTAGTTTTACAGTTATATTCTGCAGATCTTAATTTATCATTTGGGTTATCCAGTCAAGACCCTAGTAATTTCATCTCTGAGAAATATTACCTGGAGATTTAAAATTGGCTTTTCTAATTCCATTGATTACTTGAGATTTGGAGGCCTTGGCTATTTCCTACTCAGTAAAAAAATAAATAAATAAGTTAGGTTAAATGATTGCTAAAGTCTAGTCAATTTAAAATTGCACTGATACTCTTCCTTGCCAAAACTCTGCTTCATCTTTTTATCTCCATTTTGGAATAATGCCCCACCACTGGTATCCATTCTTACCAATATTAAAAACATAATATCTTTTTTTATTGTGTACAACCAATCTGTTTCTCATTTGGTTGCATTTAATTTCCAAATATAGCTAGTATCTATGCTTAAAATAATTATGATTTACTTTCTCACACTAGGTTCAAAGAAGAGGCGTAATCCGCATTCTGTGTCCCTCTGGGGAATAATGTTTTGGCCAACTCACCTACTCTTCATCCGCTAGCATCCCAGTTTCTAAGGCAGTCAAACTTTAAGAATCAGAGTCTTAACTGCATAACTTCTGACTTTCAAAGCTGTTCCAGCATCTCACATTTAAATGTCATTACTTAATCCAACTTTCAGAGAGCAACTAAAATAACAGATTTATTCTCCTGAGCCTTGGTGAATTCACCAATGGTAAATATTCAAATTATTCTTTGGATTTTGTTATGAAATTCAAAAATGTTTAGCAAACATGGCTCAAAAATTACACTTTCATGAATCTTATTAAATTTCTGTAGAAATTTTCACGTTTTACTGACCTATAGTGAATCACTTCAGCAACAATCTGGCATACTGTTAGAACCTATAATCTAACATAAATAGAAATAACATTTTTTTCTTTATCAAGACATTATTTTAAATTCAACAAATCATAGGTTTTTATAGTTCCTGTAAAGCATAAGAGAGCCAGCACAGAAATGGACATAAGGATGGCTTAATCCACTGATAAGACTCTGCATAGTAAATTAGTAAGCAGAACATCACAGCCTCTGAGACTTTCTGTTCTTTGTTATTAAAAACCTAGTCACCAATTGGCATGGTTATTTCCACCAGTTTCTCAAGTTAGTGTTAACAATTAGTTTGTGTCAGTGGTTCCATATCCTGTTTATTTGAAAATCCCATAATAATTTCCTTTCCCCAGAGATCTAGTTTCACTGGTAGAACTAGAAACTTTGAATTAATCCAAGCTTGAATGCCATCAGTCTTTTCACAATCCCAAAAGTGACTCTACCTCCTTAAAAAACAGTGGCTACTTAAGAAATTGGCTACTCCCAGGCAGTAAATGCAGGAAGAAGATTTTTAAGATTTCTTCTATCTCATGAACATACATACGGACTTGTGGAATCTGTTTACTCTCTGGGACATATGGTCCATTCTTCGTTGTACAACAATTTAAACCTCAGTGTAAACTCCATTATATCTTTTTATTTATTTTTTATAAGTTTTTATATGTGTGTGTTCTGAAGAACCTGTGTGTATGTTCATGTGTGTGCATGTGTGTATGTGTTTCCAAGTACAGCCCACTCCTTTTTATTTACGATATATTTTCCACAAATATTAGAGTTCGATAAAAATAAATCTTTGGCTTAAATCTACTGTAATAATCTGAATTGGAGTTAGAACTGAGAACTTCACTCTGAGTTCGCTATTCCAAAGGTTAGGCCTCATTACCTACCCAAATACAACTGGAAAGTTGTATCATGGTTGCTGAGTGGGGTCTCTTTCAATGACCTACATTCTGGGAAAAATAATTGATGATGATAATAATAATAATAATGATAATAATAATAATAATAAAAACTAAATACATTTGATTTTTACATTATATTTTTTACTAAAAATAGTTAAAACTAAATACATCTAATTTTTCAATTTTTACATATATTTCAATCTTAAAGAAATACTAAAGGATGCATGAAGTACCAGTATGTGCAATACTGGTGTACAGAATAAATACCTCTCTCCATCACTATCTCCCAAAAAGGTGTTTACCTGAAATTCTGAAATTCTTTTACCTACAATCAAATTTCAATGCAACCAGATTGTGCCATTCTTCTTTTCTTTCTCTCAGTTCTTGTTAAATCTGTTTTATGTATATCAACAAGGACTCTGTAACTTTATTTATTTTTCTCATTAACCCAAATATTGCAAATAAGGAGAATTTGGAGACTGATATAACCTCCCAGAAATTATCTTTAGATGAAGATATAATATTATCAGTAGTCAAGCATTAACAATTCTGCTTTTGTTATATAATAATAATTTCAGAATTTGCTAAATCAGTAGTCAATTTGGAGTTCTCATTATCTATTTAAAAACATTTATTGAGAACCTATAAGTGTTCTAGGCATTGGACAAGTAAAACAAACCAAGTCCCTGTTTTGAGGGGTGCTTACATTCTAGTTTGGAGCAACACTTATAAAAAACAAATATATAATGTGTTGGTGGTTAGAAATAAAAATCAAGCAAGGTAAGGGATGAAAAATCAGGTAGCAAGAAATGCACTATCTTAAAAAGAATCTTTGGAGATGTGCCTTAAAATTAAAAAGTTAGAACATCTTAGAAGGAATCAGGAAATATTATAAGGCATAGTACAAGAAACAGCACACTTTATTTTCATAAAAGCAATTGTAAATTGTTACATTCTTTTATTTATTCAGTACATGTATACCAAGCAAACAACATGAGCAGGAATTATGTTACAGTGGTTGTTAGGGATACAGAACTAAAAGCAATTAGACATAGTCCTGCCCTTGTGGAGCTTATAGGAAAAAAGAGGTAATAAACAGATCATTTCTCATAATGAAAATGATGATGAGTGCTCTAAGGAGGAAAAAAAGGGTATAATGGGAATGCATAATGTGAGTTCCTAATCCAGTCAGGAGAAGTGATCCTGAGGAAGTAGTCTGTTCAAAGTGAGGGCAAGAACAGTTTAGAAAAAAAGAATAGTGCATATGAAAGTCCTGAAATGGAAGGAGTTCTGTGCATTAAACGGATGAAGAAAATAAAGCAGCAGGAGCTACCTATAAACATAGGTATTGCAAACAATACACTTTTTTGGTAAAATGTTAGAAATATTTGCCTTCCTTGGCTTTAAAGTCAAAATTAGGTTTTCAAGGAAGACCTGGACAATACAATAAAAAAAATATGATGATCTTAAAATTATAAAATAAAATAACTTTTAAAACTTGTTTTGACATTCAGTTATGCCTTTCAAATGTATATTTGTTTTCTTGTTTTATTTTATTACTATGTTTTTTCTGGCAGAAGAAAGTTTGATTTTTGTGTTTATCATTTTTCTACTTTTATTTGAGTTTCTTATTCATCTTTTTTTCTGATTTCTTATGAGGGGACATTCAAGCATAAATTTAAAATAATATTTTGACCAAAAATGTCCTTTTAAAATTTTCATGATTTCCTTTCTCTTGCTTGCCTTGAACTTGATTTATGTTTTTCTAAATCCTCGAATTAGATATGTATCATTTTTATGTGGTTTAGTTTATTTAATCCCATGATTTCTTTCAAATAATGAATGGATTTAGGGTAATGGGTTTACTTTTCTGTACACAGTTGACTCTGCAGAGATATTCACTTTTCTGATAAAAGGCCTACTTTTGTATAACAGAGAAAAATTCTATGTGGAGAGTTTACTACCAAATGAGGCAGAATGTAACAATTTAATGTATTAAACTTATTACTTACTAAGGTACACTCCTTAAATAATGCTCTGTAGTTATCTACTTTGGTCTTTCCTAAATGGTTAAAAATGTTTATTTCCTATTTTTCACAATAATTGTATAATAGTAATAATACTTTAACTTACAAGTAATTAACAGTTTAAGAGTAACCTTTGTGAATTTCTAAAGGTTTTGTATTGTGGTCAGAGATCACATGTATAAAATGCCTGCTTCAAAAAAAAATTATTGAAGTTGTAATAGCATTTAACCAATGTTTAAATGTTCAGTGGTTACTTGAGAAAGACACATACAATCTATTTTTTAGGCTATAAACCTTAAGATGTTCATAATGCAATTTAAGTTATGCTTTTAATCTTAAATATCCCTTTCTACATTACTCTTGTTTTTACTCAATAGGGTTGAGATTTTCAAAATTTTATTGATGGTAAATAATTTGCTACATAAAATTTCATGGTATACTTCACAAATACAAAATTAACTCTTTTGTCTTATTTATGAATATTTGTCTTAAATCATATTAACATTTGTGTCAAACAGTAATGATGCTTTCTGATTTTTTTTGAGGGTAGTTATGACTTAAAGTTCTTTGGTCACATTTTATTTTATTCTCTTTCGTTACTCAAATTGATTATTTAAAAATTTAACAGAGGGTCTGATTTCCACAGTTGCCATATTGTATTTTAATTAAAATGATCAGATTTGATTTTTAAAAATCATAAGACACACAAAGAAACAGGAAAGTCTGAATCTTACTTAGCAAAAAGGAATAGTCAATAGCACTGTTTCAAAGAAATTTAGACATATCTGATAAAGATTTTAGGTCACCTATTATAAGTAAATTCAAAGAACTTAAAAAAATACTAAATATTTTAAGAAAATTATAAAAATGTCTCGCCAAATAAAAAATATCAATATAGAAAAATAAATTATAAAATAAACAAATAGAAATCTTTAAATAAAATTTTTCTATAAGCGTTCAACAGAAGATTTGAAATAGAAGAGTAAATCAACAAAACTAAAGATGGATAAACTAAGATTATGCACTTTAAAGAACAGAAATAAAAAGTAAGAAAAATGATTATAACTTATGAAACCAGTTGGATGCCATCAACCATACCAACATATGCCTAATTTGTTTCTCAGAAGGAAAGAGAGAACGAGACAAAAGAATATTTGATAAAATAAAGACCAAAATTCATGAAATGAAAAGCATTTATCTGAACATCCAAGAAGTTCAGTGAACTCTAAGCAGGATAAACTCAAAGAAATCTCTACCTAAACTCATCAAAAGGCATATTTTGGCTCAAATGAAGAACATTTTAGAATAACTTGAATCCACACAAAAAATGAAGAGCACTGATAAAGATAACTGCATAGGTAAATATAAAAGACAATATAAATACATTTTATTTGTATCTATTATTATTCTTTTTTGATTTAAAACAATTGCATAAAGTAATAATTACAAAACTGTGGGCTTATAATGTAAAAACATAATTTATATAATAATAATAACAAAGGAGTGAGACAGGAATGATTATATTGTTGCAAAATTTTTATATATTGTTGAAATTAAGTATTAATCTGAACTAGATTATTTTCAATTAAATTGTTAATTGTAATTCCCAGGGCAACCACTAGAAAATAACTTTAAATTACAGCAGAAGAAACAACAAGAGAATTAAAATGGCAAACTAGAGTATAGCTTTTTAACAAAGAATAGCAGTAATGGAGAAATAGAACAAAAGACATAAATACATAGAAACATAATGGAAAAAGGGAGCAATAAATTCTGCCTTTTCAGTAATTACATTAAATGTAAATAGACCAAAACCAACATCAAAAGTCATAGATTGGAAAGATAATTTTTTTTTTAAATGGTCAAACTGTATGGTCTCTACAAGACGTACTTTAAATTCAAATGCACAGTTAAGTTGATTGTAAGTAAAGGGATGAAAAATATATGCCATGCAAAAAGTACTCAAAATAGAATTGAAGTGATTATGCTAATATTAGGGGGGGAAAGACCTTATGACAAAAATTATTAATTTTTTAGATAAATTAAAATTTTATCTAATTTTTATCTAAATTTTACTCTACAACAAAGGATAAAAGGGCAACATCAAGGTGGGTAGGAGATGCAGAGATGCAAACTTGCCAAGAGCCCACCTCTAGCACAGCAATTCACAGTGGACAGAATCACAATTATGGAGCTTATCCCTGAGGAATGAGGGTTCATGCCTCACATCAGACACCGCAACCCTTGAGGCTAGCACTAAAGAGATGGGCCTCCAAAACTACTGGCTTTGAAAAACAGCAGGGCTTATGTCAAGGAGAATCATAGGTCTTTAGAGATCAGAGATCTCCTTCTTAAAGGGCTGACATGCAAACTTGCTCGCCTCAGAGATCCAGTGCAAAAGCAGCAGTTTCAAAAATGCCTGAACCATATTTGAAGGAGATTCATTGCTAATTACTAAGTTCCTGCCAAAGGGGCAGGAGTCTGTTAGAACTCACTTCAGGAGTTGGCATGCACTGTTTTTGCATTCTTCATTGACCCTTCTAGTGCTGGCCCTGGCAAGCAACATTTTGCACACTCCCTCTAACGTGCTAGTACCTATAGGGGCTCCCTGCTCCTGAATTTCTGCTCTGCCAAAGCAGGACAGGTGAGTGCTTTGCCTCCATGGCATTCCTACAGTCCTGCCAAAGCCAGCAGGCATTTGCAGCCAACACAGGAGACACTTCTTAAGCAACTGGTTCTGGTTGCCAAGGAGATTATATTTCTGGGCCCCATGAGTCGGAAACAATCATAAAGACAGTTCTTGGCAAGCTACGATCCCCAGGGCACTGCACAGACAGCAGACTTAAATACACCCTTCAGTTTCCATGTAAAAAAGGCCTATTTGCTTGTCCTGGAGCTTCAGCCTGAGAGGCAGGTTTCAGGTTTACCATTAGAGGCTACAAAAGCTCTCTACAAAAGAACATAGACCAAGGGATTCCATCTTTGTGCTCTCTCTGAGATGCACCATACTTGCTGGTACTTTCTAGAAAGGCACTCATACATTCATCCAGAGCCACAGTTTTTATAATCATCACCAAGGGGATACCTCCAGATCACCTGTTCTGGTGACTAGCAACAATTAGGATTTTGGTCCCACAGAACTATATTTTTTTGTATATCTTAAAAGCTACTGCCTGAGGATCTAGCTTCTAATCAGCCTGGAGCTAGGTGCTGACTGAGATCCCTTCCTCTGGAACCCTCTCAGGTCTTGGCATACCTTCAAGAGCTGGGACCTATTATGAATAAATCACCTTGCTTAAAAAATCACAAAGTTTGGAGAGAAGACTTAAGAGCTTGGGTAAGGTTAAATAGTAAAGTTCATCTCCTACAAAAGTCTACTCTGCTGTGTATGAGAAAAAATAGCTCCTTTGCCTAGTACATAGGAACAGACACAGAGAGTCAGGCAAAATGAGGAAAGAGAAGAATATATTCCAGATGAACGAATGAGATAAAACCCCAAGGAAAAAACTTAACTTTCCTGATAAAGAGTTCAAAGTAATAGTCTTAAAAATGCTCACCAAACTCACTAAAAGAATGAGCATATTGAGAAATTCAACAAAAAGAAAAAATGTAAGAAAGTACTAAATAGAAGCCATAAAGCTGAAGAATACAATAACTGCCTTGAAAAATACACTAGAGAATTTCAACAGCAGACTAGATGAAGTATAAGAAACAACCAGTAATTTCAAAGACAAGGCAATAAAACTCACCCAAATAAGGCAGCAAAAAGAAAAAGGAAAAAAATTTAAGTGATGATAGCATATGAGACACATGAAAAACATCAAATGAAATAACATTCACACTATAGGGGCCTCAAAAGAGAAAAAAAAGGGGGTCAGGAGAGTTATTTGAAGAAATAATGACTGAAAACCCCTCTAACCTGGGAAAGGGAACAGATATCCAATTCAGGAAACACAGACAGTACCAAATAAGATAAACCTAAAGAGACCCACACCAAGACATATTATAATTAAAATGACAAAAGTTAAAAACAAGGAGAGAATTGTAAAAGCAACAAAGGAAAACTAAGTTGTATGTACAAGGGAACCCCCATAAGGCTATCAGCTGATTTTTCAGCAGAAGCTTAGCAGGCCAGAACAGAGTGGTATGATATAGTCAAGGAGAAAGAATGAAAGGGAAAAAAAATTACAACTAAGTATACTCTATCTCAAGGGTCCCCAATGCCTGAGCCACAGACCTATACCTGCCTGTGGCCTCTTAGGAACCGGGCCGCACAGTAGGAGGTGAGTGGCGGGCAACCAGTAAAGCTTCATCTGTACTTACAGCCGCTCCCCAGCACTAGC
This sequence comes from Cynopterus sphinx, assembly GCA_030015415.1. Classification (NCBI taxonomy): domain Eukaryota; kingdom Metazoa; phylum Chordata; class Mammalia; order Chiroptera; family Pteropodidae; genus Cynopterus; species Cynopterus sphinx. Next base: position 63,821,376 of record CM057387.1, on the reverse strand, counting down.
ATCACTGCCTTAGCTCCACCTCAGATCATCAGGCATTAGATTCCCATAGGAGCATCAGTCCCTGGTGCCAAAAATGTTGGAGACTGCTGCTCTACCTGGCAAGGTTATCATTCAGAATCAAAGAAGAGATAAAAAGTTTTTCAGACAAACAAAAATGAAAGGAATTTATTATGATTAAATAAGGCTTACAAGAAAAGTTAAAGGGGCTGCTTTAAGCTGGAAAGAAAAGGCACAAACTAATAACAAGAAAACATGAAAGTTAAAATCTCACAAAGGCTAACATATAGTAAAGGTAGTAAGTATAAAGGTTAAAAGACAAAAGTAGTAAAATTAACTATGATTAAAATAATTAGTTAAGGGATACACAAAAAAGAATGTAAAATATGACAAATGCACTTGGAACATTCTCTAAGATATACTGCAAAGTTCAATAAATTTAAAAGAATTGGAATCATATGAAGTATGTTCTCTGACCACAGTGAAATGAAATTAGAAATCAATAACAGAAATTTGAGAATGTCACATATGTGTGGAAATTCAAAAACACTGCCCTAAACAATCAATAGAACTAAAACTAAATCATAAAGGAAATTACAAAACATTTGAGGTGGAAAAAGATGAAAACATGACATAATAAAACTTATGAAATATAGCTGTATTTTCCACTGCTGCTATAACAAATTAACATACATTTAGTTGCTTTAAACTACACAAATTTATTTTCTCACATGTCATTTTCAAGATGTCAGTAGTGCTGCATTCTTCCTGGAGCATTTATGGGAGGATATGTTTCCCAGCTTTTAGAGTGTGCCTGCATTCCTTGGCTCACGATGTCTTCTTCAAATAAGCAGTACAAGATCTTCAGGTCTCTATGATGGACTCTTCTGCCTCCACTTTCTAGATTTAAGGATCCTGTGATTACATTGAGCTCACCCATAGAATCCAGAACACCTTCCCTTTCCAAGACTAGCAGACAACCTCAATTCCATCTGCAAGCTTACTTTCCCCTTGCCATGGAACATAACATCTTCACAGGCTTCTGGGATTATGATGTATGTAAACATCGTTGGGAAAGGAAAGGGCATTATTGTTAATTTTATTGAGGTATAATTGACATTATAACATTGTATTAGTTTCAGATGTACAACATAATGATTCAGTATTTTTGTACAGTAAATCTAGTTAACCTCCATCACCTTAACAGTTACAAATTTTTTTTCCTTGTGATGAGAACTTTTAAGATCTATTCTCTCAGCGACATTCAAATATTCAATACAGTGTTATTAACTATAGCCAATATGCTATATATTTCATCCCCACGACTTACTTTACAGCTGGCAGTTTGTATCTTTTGACCCCCTTCATTCATTTCTCCCCCCATTCCATGGCAACCACCAATCTGTTCTCTCTAGCTATCAGTTTGTTTTCTTTGTTTTGTTTAAGTATTTAAATATAAGTAAGATCATATGGTATCTATGTTTCTCTGTCTGATTTATTTTTTTTAGCACAAACCCTTTAGGCTTAAATGGGGTAAAGATACCTGATATTGTTGGATCTGGGTTATTGAATTTACCCTGGTGATGTCACTAAATTTGCCTATGTGTTTTAAACAACACTTTTTCAAAACTACCCACTTATACCTGTCTCCTGCCAATCTCTATTGATATGCTGTGTTTGGTTTGTTTTCCCTTGTGTTATATGCTTTAAATTTTGGTTTCTTTGCTCTTTCATTTTCTTCTACTTTGTTATATCTTTCAGCTCTATTTTCAGCAGGGACTTTCAATACTTGAAATTAGCTTAATGTCTTAATGGCATTCTTAGAACTATATTAAACTACCAAAATCTGTAATAAATAATGTTTGTTCCCTCTTTCTTCAAGATAAGGGATTTGGCCATTTTCCCACCTCTTTCCCTTTTTTTGTTTTAGTTAATTTACTCTAGGTTTATAAAGTCTTTCTTCTTTTAGTAATTTTTCATTTGTTTATTATTTTATACTGGGTTTCACGTTTATTTATTATGGTTTTTAAACTCTTTGTTTCACTTTATAATGATGTAATCAGAACAATTGAATGTCAAGAAGAGCTAGGTCATTTATATCAGAGGTTGTTTGGGTGTGTTTAGGTCAAAGAGAATGAGGAAATGCTTAATTTACCTTAGTTAAAATATTTTTTAAATTTTCTTAAACATAGTTAGAAAACAGTAGGAAGAAATAAGAGGAAACTGTTTTAAAGCATGACCTTTTGGAGTTTTGAGGGGTGGGCAGATCTGGCAGGTAGATAATTCAGGTAAATCTAGCAATTTAAATAGATGTAAGGTAAATGCGTGACAGGCTGACAGAAGTTTTAAAAGCAAGCATTTATTGGGAGAGCGCTCCCGGGCAAGGTTCTCTGGTCCAGAGAGAAGAGGGGCCAGAGAAGTCACGCCCTGGGGTGGGAAAGCGTGGATTTTATGGGTTATGTGGGGGTAGGGGTATAGGGTGGGGAACGTTAATCGTTAATCAATGTTAATTGAGCCTCCGGATTAGGGTGGTGATGCCTAGGGCTTTAGGGTGGACCCTATTCAGGTCTGGATTCCGGGTGTCAAGCTGGGGTGTCTCCAGGCAGGCATCTGGCTGGCCCTTCCCCCGCCGACCTAACAATAGAAACTTTAGTTATTGTGTTATACTATGTTGTACTGAAGCAAGGGTTCATATTTTTGTTCCTACACGTCAATTCAGTGACTTGACTACAGTGACTTGACTACTGTCAATTTCTAGTTTATAATTTACTTTAAACTTTGTACATGAGCACCATTAGCTGTAGCCATTTGGGCCATCTGCCCCCATTACAAAGAAAGAACAAATACAGGAGTTACTCAAAGTATGATGTCTCTGAAGAAGTGGAAATATCTATATCTTGAAGTTCAACATTATTCTCCCCAACAAAAAATTTTTGAAGTTGTCTTTACAGCCTAAAAATTTAAATAATTTTTTATATTTATAATAAAAATATTTTTATTATTTATAATATTTCTTGGGACATTTATTATGAATTGCATTTCAAATTTTGCATTATTTATTTTCCATGGAATTGTTTTGTTTCTTTGAGACCACAGACTTTTTCATTTACATTTTATATATATCACACACCTAAACTCAATGCTGGAGATACAGAGATGTTCAATAAATATTTCTTAATTTGATTTATTACAGCTCTTATTAGTTCTGTCTGCTTAGACTAGTAGTACATTCCCTTATGTTTGGTATAAAGCAGACAGCATTTGATATACTTTGAAATGCAGTCCAGAGTTAATCTCTGAGAAACCTGATATGCTTTTAAACTTCCCAGATCTCTTGTTATAAAACTCAAAAACTTTCAGCATTTATTTTTTATAAGCTGTTATCTCATTTGGTGTACATTCATATCTACAGCAACATCATGAGGTGGACAAAGACTCTACAAATCTTTGGATTTGTTTAAAATTGGCGTGATACACACACACACACACACACACACACACACACACACACACACACACACACAGTCTTTTGCTTCTTGCCTTTGAAAAGCATTTGAGGAGAGTTCAGCTGCCAGGTCTCCTGAGCAAAATGGTTTTCTTGACACTGCTTCTGTGTTGTCTCACAGCCATATATCTGGCCCTGTAACTTGAAAACAGGAAAAGGAGGGGGAGGGAGAAAGAACTTCTGTTCATTACCAGTGACAATCCATTGGGATTCTAAATACTTGAATGTTTGCAATTCACTGGGAATTTCAAAGCTCTAATGGAAGGAAACAATATATATAAATTCTAAAATAGTAAGCAAATAGCATATAAATTATAATGATGTTTCAGGTGACAGAGGTTTATATCACAGTCTCTCTTGATAAACCCTAATTGTATAAATAGCTCCAAGGAATCATTTCAACTGGTCTTGCCCCCAGTCTAAGGCTGTATCTACACAAGTGATATGAAATCATTGAAAAATATTATCTCATATTGATATATTTTGATATCCATATGTTTAGCCACAAACATACAGGTGACTGACAGGATTTTAAAATATTTCTTCCAAATCCTGACATAGATGTTAAGAATACAAGTTAGTTACTAGTTACTTGATAGATCCTGTTTAATAATCATAGATTAAAGAATCGTATTCATGAAGAAAAACATCTCACGACTTTGTCTCTAACATTATTCTTAAATATATAAAAACAGAGATGCTGTTCTCCTCTTTGTGCCCCAGCATGGAGAATGTTCTGTAAAGACAGCCTGATATATGGATGAGTGAAGAGGTGTTCCTTCTATAATCTTGCATGTGTACTTGTGTTGAAGTGACATCCTGTAGATGCTATGTTGATAAATGCTATAGTAATGCACCTGGACACATAGAGATAAGACGACTGAATGGATATGAAGTCCAAATGGTAGCAATCTCTGAGGTCATTTTTCCAGAAACCCTTTAAAATTATTAAATGATTAATAGATACAGCAATTCTAGGAACCACAAAATGTCTATTTAAAAGCCATTTTTGTTTGGAAAGAATTTTTCATTTTTTATGACTATTACATTTTCTGTTACTTTTTAGGTATAGTATAGCCCACTGAGTTTTATAATAATTGGAAGTATTAATTGGTGGCATTGATGTGATAAAATCTAGTGCCAACAGACATTCAAGACACAATGTTATTTATAACATGAGCTTTCTTTGGTTTGTCACCATTCTTTCTCCACTTCAAACTGTAATTTTCCAGTGACCTTTACCTAGACTGACCCATTGTTATACAGTTGTCACTAAAAAGGCCCTCATTCAGTTTGATTATTTAGGGAATTATGACAGGTAACTGTGAAATAACAAAAGGATGGATATCATTGATCACATTAAATTTTTTTCCAGTGTTTTTCAGCCACATGATAAAAACAGGATGCTTCACTCTCGGGGACCAGTGGCTGGCGTAACTTATCAAAGCTGACTTTTCCCTTTCCTCTGACTTTCCCCTTTGTTTCTTTGAGGGATGCAGAAATGACATCAAACTGTTCAAAATAGCTCTGCCCTATTATAGATGAGCAAAGAGTTATTTGCTTTATTTTGAAGAAAAAAAAATAATAGCTCTAACCTTTTGTACAGAAAACAAACAGGATATATATATATATATATATATATATATATATATATATATATATATATATATATATTTGCTGTCTCCAGGTTTTATCTCATCCTTTCCTGCTCTTTGAAACAAAAGAATTCAATTTTAAAAAAGAACAGAAGAATAAATAAATTTTAAAAAGAGAAATTGCATTATAATTTTCCATAGTAAAGTTCCAGCACCATCATATACACCGTGACTGCAGATCTAATTACCTTAATAAATGACTATAGGTATAAATGACAACTATTTTAAAGACAAGAAAAGAATATGGAACCACTTTACCCATGAAATCAAATGTATTTTTTTAAAGATGGTGCTAGTTCACAATTTCAAATTTTATAATACACTGGATAATTCCAAAGCTTCTCTTACACAGATAGGTATAAAAGAATGAAACTGAGGAATTTGGGGGACTTTTTTAGAAGAAAGTGGTAGTTGGTTCAAATCTCTCTCAACCCAAAGGGTAGAAATAAGAATGGTTGCTTCTTATTGTCTGTTCAGGAGTATAGGGCTTTAAAGAATAATGGCCCCTGTATCCTCTGTAGTGCTACCCCTCCCCAAAAGGAAATTAGAGGACTGGTGACTAAGTCATCCTAGAGATTTATAAAGGGTCGGCAGAAAGAAGGCAGAGGTTGTTGAAGTAACTGCACCCCCAGAGACTGCCAAAGTATGAATAAACATTTCCCCTAGAAAAACCCACGAGTCCAAAAGAGCCATCTGGCAGAAGGGTACTGAAGTCTCGTTGGGTTCCTACAACATTTACCATGCTCATAGAAACTAGATTGGAAAGTTTCTTAGGAGGGTGGAAGTGGGGTAGGGAGGGAACCTGCAAAGGTCTCCAAAGGATTTACAAATCTCAGGACAAAATAAGTTTTAAACTCTTGCCAAGCAAGCCCCTAGAGCACTGACACTATGTCAGGTGGATTTTTGTTAATTTAAAGGCATTTCTGTCATCCTTTCCTTTCAGCTTTCCCTGTTCCCCAATCACAAGAGGTTGAATGTAGCAGAAGCAATCTAGAGGTGGAGAAAGGCAGGGGTAGGGGGAAAAAAAAAAGGCCAATATTTCCCTCCTAACAGTCTTTACCATCTGTGGAAGGCTAAGCAGGGGACAGGGGAGATACCATAACAAATCAAGTTTGCAACTTGACCTTGTCTCTAACAAATATCTGTCAACTTTTGTGTCAGTTTAAAATACATATTCAGACTGAGGCCCATTAGAATTAACTCTACAAAAATAATCCATTAAAATTGTTGAATACGTAGATTGAAAAATTAGAGTTGAATATTTCTAATTTTTTGAAAATATCCTAGAAAATAAACTGGTATAATATAATGAGCTAGATAGAGATTTTAACCTTTAGTTTCTTACTTTTGTTCTCTGTTCTTTACCATAGCTAGGTGAAAGGTGACAGCTGCCAGTCATACATAATTAATTTAAATTACACCAGGTCATGACGTATGTACATCCACAGACCATTAGCTGTCTTGATTAACTGCTGATGAAATGTTTGGACTGATAACTTCTTTCAAAAGGACTGAATTGGTTAGGAACTAATATGTTGATGTAATGGTTCCTTAGGCAGCTTAGGCAGCAATACTTAGCCTTAAAGCCAGAATGTGTCCAGTTTTTTCTCTTTTGAAAATGTTTACCTTAGCTAACATAATTATAGAGCAAAACAGTGAGAATGTTGGATTTCCAAAAATATGAATAACCCTCTGATTTATTTTCTTCTAGCCCTGTCCTCTCTTATTTCTTAAAATCGAAAAATTTTTCCCCAAGTTTTCATTTTAAGGTAAAAAAAAAGCAAAAAGTCTGTTTTTCTTAATCTCAGATTTTGTTGAGATTGGTTATTTCCTATTACCATATTCCCTGACTAAACTACTTGAGGTATATCCAGAAGAGAAAGCATATAATTCGAGAAAACATCATTTAAAAATTATTTCAATAGTGAGAATAGAATCCTTTATCTGTCATGGATGCTATAGATGCTGATGAAATCTTTCAGAAAAAAAAATGTAAACTATTTAGACTTTCACTACAGTGGACAGAAATGTTCTGTTTCCTCAATCATATTTTTGGCCCTTAGGATATATAAAAATAAATAAATAAATAAATAAATAAATAAATAAATAAATAAATAAATAAATGGATGGATGAATAAATAAATAAATAAATAGATAAATAAATAAATAAATAAATAAATAAATAAATAAAAAGAAGTAACTTTATATGAAGGATAGACTTGAAGTTTTTCATTGTTTTAGGAGATATTTTTCTGATCAATCTATCTGTGCCCAAAAGTTAAAGATCACTGGAATATGATGTTATTATATGTTCTTCTTATTTAATCACTGACACTGTCTTCTAAACTTCAAGACATGAAACCATTAAATATATTCTAGTTTAAGAAATTATTTAACTCTGTAAGATGGGCCAATAAAATATAAAACATTTTTAGTAGAAAACCAAAAGTTTTTTTTACATAAAACATAGGCAACAATATATTCAAGGTTTTCTATGATGATTCTAGTTTTAAATACCTAACCCTGTTTTCTATACTTAAAAATAATTCCACAAAGCAAAAATAAATAAATAAAATAAAATGCTTAATTTTACCATATCTAATTATATTTTTATTGGGGAAATTTACATTATAGTCAGAATATACTCAAAATATGAGTTCACTCTCCTTTAAGACACAGCTTCCTCAGTAAATTGGCAACAAAATCTGCCCCATCTTCCATTATTGCAACAAGAGAGATCTCTCCAGACGGAGAAGCCTCTATTCATAACTGTTTCCTTATGCCAAGGGGAAATAGATCCGATGGTTATTCAATAGAAATTTTTCTGACAGCTTTTTTTTTTTTTTTTTTTGAGAGTTCTTGTGACTGGACAAGAGATTTTATTACTTTAAAATCGATTTTGCATCATATATCTTATGCCTTGGTTTATGAGAAGGCAGCATGCAGGCACTAGGGTGAATATGAACATGATATCTGTTTTTTTGTGTATGGCCATCCACTCTGGTTCTGTATTACTTTAATAGCTCATAGCTTTCCTCCCTCAGGCCCAGCCAGAGCTAGTAACTAAGCTACACAAGTGGCATAATTTGCATAATGTAATGTGATTTATTTATAATGTAAACAATGCCAGCTAGAGTGATGTGGTACATGATCTTTGCAACAACACTGCAAGGAGAACCCCCATAATGCCATCAGGCTACCCAAATTCTGACCAGTTCTGTCACTTCACTTCAATCTGTCTCTCTTTTCCATACCCTAATTTTTAAAAGAAAATCCTATTCCTCTTTTTCACTTTTTACCCACATTCAAAATTCCCTCCTTAATCAATTTGACCAGTTTTTTTTTTTAATATAAGTATTCTGGTTTCCAGTATATTCAGTTGAATTAATGATTAATGACCCTCTATGAGCCAAAAGTCATTCTTAATTGGTAGAGCTTCCAAAGCATGCAAAGTGTTTAAATTCAGGTAAAGTGAGGGAAATATTTGGGGATTAGAAGGCCTTTGGACTCTATTTCCTGCCATTCTCTCTACTCTGGTTTCAGTTTTCTCATGTTGATAAAGAAATAAAATCATTTCAGGGGAAATCATTGAGTTTACAAAAGACTTGTTGAATAGTGCTGATGATAGTATATGGTAGATTTAGAAAATTGTTACTACTTTATATTTTCCTACAGTTTTGGCCTACTACTACATTTCTAAAATATTCTATGATTATAGAGATCCTGTTTAGTTTAATTTTGTATGATAAACACTTGCTAGGTTTTTCACATGTGCCATATAATAAAAGTCCAGAGTGTAGATAAGATGAAACCTTTGCTCTTGAGGAACTTATGTCTAACTGGAAAGGCAGAAAAGTTCAGGCATTGTAATAGAGCTGTGCTGTGCAATGGAAGCACAGAATTATGCAACTGTTACAGCCAATGAAAGGAATTTTGGTAAAGAATTAGGGAAGAAAGAATCTCACAAAAGGAGAATGATTTACTGTATTAAAAAAATATCAAAATATAAATATCAAAAGCAAGGAAGGAGATATTAAGCCTCTCCCTAAGTAAGAGAAATCCATATTTTTTTGGTTTTGCTCAAATATAAAATATGAATCAGGGAAGAGTGGCTGATAAAGGACAGTCCAATTGTAATGATCACTGTATGCCAAACAGCAGGGAGTACAAACCCAGCTTCACATTTCAGACAAAACATGCAGTTGTGAGATGTTGGCATTTGAAAAGAAGAAAAGAGTGGAGTTAGAGAAACCAGTCAGCAGGTTATTTAAAACATCTAAGGGAGAGGCAATGACATTCTAAACTGAAGGATTAGCAACAGGAAGGGAGAGAATACAAATTAATAACACAACAACAATAGTAATAGTAATAATAATAATAATTAATAATAATAAAGAAGAGGAAGATTTAGCCAGAGTTACCCAAATTTGGATGGTGAGAGAGTTATCTACAGGAACTAGAAAGTTGGTTAGCAATAACCTTAACTGAGATGGAAAATCCAAGAGTAATAACAGTTGTAGAGGTGGGGGGAAATAGAGAATAGAAGCTCAGGTCTTGTTGACTTCCTGTCATTTACATTTCAAAGTCTGAATTCAGGGGACAATAAAGGGATAACTTTTTGTTCTTTTTTTTTATTGAGAATCACCAATGCACAGGTAGTAATTAAATTTTGTGAGATTGAGAGGGATTTTGAGGATTAATTATAGAGTAAGAAGATGGGAGACAGCGTGGAAGAGAATCAGAATATATGTCTAAAGGGATGAAAAAAATGGTATAGAGAACAGTGATCCTAAGGAAACGCAAGTTCTGAGAAGGAAATGATGATATATGAAAACATCAGAGATACCTGATGCCATATTTTTTATATGCTTGAGGGCTTTCTACATATAAATTGATGAATTCTTGAATACTACACAATAACCTGGTCAAGCCCTGGTTTGGAATATCAGATCATAGCCACTATTAATTGGAGAGATCATAAATGTTATCTCATTTTAATCTTTTCAACAAATCAGTTAGATGTTATGCAATTTGCAAAAGAAAAAAACTGAAAATCATGAAAATAAGTGATTTTTTAGGTGTCTTGAAGATAAATTATGGAATCGAGCTTTGGTCTTTGTCACAAACATAATCTAAGTTTCTAACCAATAGGGTGTTTTGCTTCCTTTCATAATTTTTACCAACATAGCATCCACTTCATGAAACAACAATCAGTTCAGATATGTATAATGTTGGTCAGCTATTGAGTTATCTGCTAAATTCCTTTCAGTGAAGTTCAAAACATGTCTCTACTATTATGAACAATTTTGTGGCCATGTAGCATGGTATCATATTTTTTTTCTTGGAATTGGTCTTGGCACCCAGTCTTTCTTTAAACAGAGCACAGATAACAGAAGCATTGTCACCCTTGAGATAGTTCTGTATGAAATAGAGCAGAAGGTGCTTCAGAAAAGTGGAAAGTAAAAGTGCTGAGTTAAAGCCAAGCTTTTGGGGAATGAGAACCATGAACTGCATTTAAAGATCCAAAGTTCCAGTCCAAATTCTTCAAGAGTCTTGATTTGGAGATATTTCCTCTATGTAAAAAAGGAATTTCTTGAACCCAGGAGGCACATAGGATGGACATCAGGGTTGGGTTAAGGGAAAAGAGAAATCTATGAACCTCTATGAGTATATACAAATATTTTTGAATGCATGCATATTTCTGGACAGACTATCAGTTGCCTTCATTAGCTACTCAAGGTGAAGGTGATCCAAGACCCAAAAAAGTTTAAGAAATGTCAATAATAATTATTTATACTTTTTATTATGGAAAAATTTCAACATACACAGAAATAGAGATAATAATACAAAAATTCCCATGCAGCTAGCCCCCAATTTCAAAAGTATCAACATTTTGTCAATTTTATTGTATCGATTTTTTACCACTTTCTGAATTTTCTTTGTGTTTTAAAGGAAATCATAGACTCTACTTATATTGTACCATAGATCCTTAGCCTGTGTCTCTAGTTCCTCTGCCCTCCCATCCATTCTGTGTATCAGGAGTCCCCAATCCCTAGTACATGGTCTGTTAGAATCTGGGCTGCACAACAGGAAGTGAGCAGTCAGCAAGTGAGCAAAGCTTCACCTGTATTTGCAGCCACTCTGCAGTGCTAACATCATGGCCTTGGATCATCAGGAATTTGATTCTCACAGGAGCACTATTTGAGGACCACTGCTATATATCACTGCTGGGTTTTCTGAAAGCCTCATTCTCCCCACATTTCTCCTATAGTCAAAAGCTTTGAAGATATATAGGCTACTGGACATTCAAGACTAGAAATAATCTTTTTATTTTTCTTTCATAAGAATACTCTAGAACCTTTGCTTCAGTTCTGAAATAGGTCATAAATGTTTGCATGCTTAGGACTAGGTTTTTAGACTGTCTTTATTCTGTACTTCACCTTTCTAAATTCAGCCATCCCTTAAAGTACAGCCAAAATTCCATTGTGCCTTCCTAGAGTATCACAGAGAGCTGTAAACAGCTGACTCCTATGGGCTCCTTCGAGTCCCATATATTTTATATAAGCATTTGCAAGTGTGATAGTACCCACTGTACAAGATTATTTCTGCATGTTAGGTGTACTTTCAAACATCTTAGAAAATGACTTCCAAGGATTAATTCTAGCTAGTCAGAAAGCAGTTGGCCTTTATCGTCTACCCTGTTTTCTGACAAGGTGTATATAGGCTAACTCTGGCATACATTAGCCAAGTACCATCCCATGGGCATTTTGTCCATATGTTGGTCAGCCTGAATAGCCTAAATAAGTCCTAGAGATTTACTGGTGTCACTCTATTGGGCATGGGTCCCAACTATGAGTAAACCAGAAAAGAAAGATGGGAGATAGCCTGGAGGATATATGCTATTCAATGCAGAAGCAATTGCAGAACTTGTTTCTCACACATTTTCTTAATCCCTATAAAAATGAATTAAGGCAGATATAACAGATATTTCATTGCTATAATTCCTATAACAATAAAATAAGGAAGATATCATGATTATCCCCATCACTCTTTTTATTCTTGAAATTTTTATATGAAGAGATTTACAGAGTAAATAAGAATTAAAGTTACATAGTTTTCAAAGGAAGATGTAGATTTAAAAGAAGCTCTGACTTAAAAACCTCTTGCTTATTTCACTTTCATACAGAGTCTTCAAAGATTTTATAATGATACTACATTTTTCCTAAGCCTAATCCAAACTATCCAAGGTCTCTTTATTCTATCTCAGACCTACCAGCTTCCAGGTCAATAACAACCAAATAATCAATATTTTTAATCAGTACACACATTTGACCAGATGACAGTGATCAAATAATCAGTTTTGATCCCTGCTTTGTAGATGACAAAGTCACTAATTGATATCACCACCTAAACCTCAATTATAGAATAATTTCTCTTTCTTTCCCCTTCATTCCTTCTCCCCTCCCTCTCTATGCTAAACAGATTTCTCAGTGTCCTATGGGTAATTACAATCTTTATACATTGCAAGGTCTATTCTGAGAACTTCATTTGCATGGTCAAATTGAAAACAATCAAAAGAAGGTGTATATCAGTTTAGTTCTAGGCAGAAATATATTTAAGATAGTGTGTCTCTGCCTAACACAGAGAGAATAAACAGGTAGCACCTTTTACTTCTTTTAGTACTATTAATTTGACAAGTTACCCTTTAACTAATTTTGCAGAACAAACTGTAAATGGGATTGGGGCAGTTTACATATTAATTTGCAGAGAGTTTAGTCCAGTTACAAATGAATACTGCAAAGTATTTTTTTGACAACTTATTAAAAATTTAAATATGCTTTCAAACCCTCAGGCTACTTGATTTTTAAAGTTAAAAATTCTTCTGAAATAGCAATACATGATGCCTGTCAAAACCCAGAGCCATGATAGCTTTAGGCTACTTTCCAAAAATAAAATAGCAGTCCGTATCAGTCAGCAAAGTGCTGGTGCCTTTCTGTTCATGGCCTCCTTTAATGGTTGATAACTCCTGCAGTTGAAATTTGCCTACAACTTGGCTAGAAAAGCCTGGCTCTGTGTTAACCATATCTAACAAATTATGTCTTGTCCATCAAGGTAATGAAACAAGAGTGGACAGCCTGCTTTTGATAAGCAAATGGATAAGAAAATGATTTACCCTTTCAAATGAATAATCAAGTCATAACCAAAATATTTCATCATGGAATGGTTCCCTGATTTGTGTCCTCTTCTTAGGAAAAAATAATATGAGGAAAAATATGTTGGTGTTCACTGAACACATATTGTGTGTCAGGTGTTTCATAAATTTTTCTGTTCTCGGAAAGAGACTGATTTTAAGAAGAAGGAATTTTTCTAGGTTTGATAACCTGTTTGAGGTAGGGCAAGGGAGAAGAAATTTAAAGAGAAAAAAATAAGTCCTCTCTTTGAGAATTATCTTTCCTATTATAAGAAAATATGATTTTTTTATTCTAAACCTGTGCCTCTCAAAAGGGTGATACCATTCATCCAGAGAATGTTTGCAAATGTATGTGTGAGTGGAATATGAGGTTGGGTTCTTGGTTTTCCTAATAATGGAGATAGGGATGCTCCAGCTGTTTAGTAGGCAGGAGCCAGAGATGATGACTTTACTACATCATGCCAGACTATCCAGCTCAGTGTGTCAGTTGTACCCCGCTGACACCAGTGAGAAATACTAACCCCCACTATTGACTAGGTATTTATTTTATGTAAACATAAAATGGAAGGATATCTTTAATATTAATTTTCATTACTATTAAGATAAGAATATTGCATATTTGTGATCTTACTAGTAGTAGTCTAATATGAGTATGTAAAGAGGAATAGATTTATGCTATTTCCTTCCCCCTGCAAATCAAATAAATTCAGATATCCATTATTATTATTATTATTGCCACTACCACTACTGTTGTCTCATATTTGGAATAGTTTTAAGGGAATGGACTGCTCCTCCTTGAAGAATTTATAGTTCTTTTAAAGGACTTATGATTCATGATTTAGCATCCTCTTCCAAAAGGTAAGTTTCTTGCTTATATGCAACATAGCTTGCAAATTACCATCTTTATTTTTCTTATTATTTTTGTGTAAAAGAGTCATGATGTATAATGATATTCAAAAGTAGTTTATAACACAAAATAATATGTATCCAACTTCAAATAAAGAGTTTCTTTCTGCATGTGGGATAAGCTCCCTTCCCATTCTTCAGTGTCATTGATAAGGTTATGCAGGCTTTGAAAAGGTAACTCAGGACAGTCAGTGCTTGTGTGAACATAAGGGAAAGGGAACCACAAGAGATCAACCTGAAATCATTAGTGCTTACTTAATCTCTACTTTCTTTCACCAAAACCCTTTCCTGGTTGCAGAAACCACTAGTTCGCTCTTTGCATACTGCCAGTAAGACTAGCTAAGTGGAAGGTGTTTTTTTACTATTAGTTTTTTTTTTCATTTTATTTATTCTTTCTTTTTTTCTACCAAACTATATTTGTTCTATGTAAAATATTTTATGACAGTTCATCAATAGTCCAGGAGCCAAGCTATTCGAAGGCCCAGAATATCTTTAACAACTTATAACCAACCTTCTAATCTATTTTTCAAAGAGTATTTTTTTTCTTTCTTTCCTTTCAATTTCATTGTTCATTTGTTTTCCTTTATGACTCCCTCTTTAAATATGTCAATAAAGCATTCTATTCCTGTCGGTTCTCCAGTTTATTGAAGATACTGGGTACTAAAGAAAATTCCTCTCTAAACACTTACGAATCACCTGGAATATGTAGAAATTATTGCACTGGATTCTCCCAGTGTCTGTTAGAGCTTAGAGAACAACATAAAATTCTCAAGGTGAGGAAGCTGTCATTTGCCTCATATTTCACTCTTGCTACAAGTATAAGTGAACTTAACGCTAAAGTCACATTATCCCTTTCTTGTATACTCACGTGCATAAAGATAACCTGAAAAATCATTAATGATGTAAGATCTTCTTAAACATTCCTGAAAATTACAAATAAAATTAAATTTAAAATGTATTTGTCATTTATAACTTAGAATTTTTATATCTTTTGATTTAGTCCTGTGTGCAGGATTTAATGAATGGTTAAGTAACTCTAAGGAGCATATTATGCTTCAGGATAACCTAGAGGGAAAAAGAAATACTTCTAAGGAGAGAAAGAAAGCAAAAACAAAAAAAAAAATCTGCAAAATCATCAACATTTCGTCTACAGCCAGGATGTCTACATTGTCTCTGTGGAATAGGTATCTGACCAAAAAATTTTAAATGTACTGATGTTTTTATTCAACTTTAAATAAGTTTTATATGGTGCTTCAAGAATGTCTGGAAAACGATTATTCTTATAGAATGCAAATAATCAGCTTTCATTTATTTTCTGAAATTTGGATTTTTCTTAAGTTTTTTTAATGAAAAAAGTAATTCTTAAATAGTTATTTATAAAACAAATATTTATCTAAAATAAATCATATGTTTATTTTGTTTCCTATTATTTACATCACCATTTCAGGACTCATTCTTAAAGAGAAAAGTGTGACCTGAAGCCAAACATAGTTTTGGTTGCCAGTGTATTTCTGGCCTCTGACAAAATGAAAGTCTCCCAGTGGGTCAGTCAGGCAAAACCGTGCACTGGGGGGCAAGGAGTGGGGTCTTGTGGAACCCATGTCCTAGACCCAGGTATTGGGGTGAGACTATGCCCCCTTGATGACATGTAGAATAATAACAATAATAAAGACAACAACAATAATAATAATAATATTTTTAACACTTAATATTTTATTTAAGTATTTTCTGTGTATTTACTCATTTAATTACAACTGGAAAAGTATTATTTATTATTATTATTATTATTATTATTATTATTATTATTATTATCAGATGCATTTTACAAAGAATGTCATATTCTGTCTGACCAAATTATAGAGAAAGAAGCTACAAATATTCAGTATTTCTGAGTATGTAGTATGTATGTATGTGTTGGAAGCAGTTTATTTATTCAAATCAAAATGTTGATAGATCCATGCTCCCTCTGAAACCTGTGGGGTATTGTTCTTCGCTTCTTCTAGCTCTGTTGGTTTGTAGCAGACTTTGGCATTCCTTGGCTTGCAGATCCATCACTCCATTTTCTGCCTTTTATCATCGTGTGTCATTCTTTTTGTGTGTCTTCACATTGTCTTTCCTCTGTGTTTGCCTATGTCCAAATCTTTCAGTTTTTATAAGGGAAATATAATCTACCCATGTTGGATTAAGGCTCACCTTAATGATCTCATAACTTGGTTAAATTTTCAAAGTTACTACTTACAAATAAGGTCACATTTTGAGTGCTGCTATTTAGGGCTTCAATATATCTTTTTTGGGGAACACATAATTCAACCTATAACATTTGGTATCATGATAAAGGAAAGCACTACGAAGATGAATTAGACATCTTTCCTGCCATTAAGCATCTCACAATCTAATTAAATTGACATAAAAGTAAATGGAAAATTGCACCGAAGAGTAGCAAATGCTTTGGTTAAGTGAAATTCAGAGTGCTATAGAGGCTGTAGGAAATTTGTCAAGAAAGATAAGCTGAAAAATGCCTATGTAAGTCATGAAAAATAAAAGAGTCAAGTGAAAAAGAATATGCAAAAGGCAAAAGTGAGAGTGAGTGAACATGATACACCATGAAACCTTTCTAGGAGTTGTGTATGGCTGAGATTCAGGAAATGGATTTGGGGAATGGGTGGGAATTAGAAAAGGAAAAGACATAATGAGAAATAAAACTGAAATTATCAGGGACAAAACCAGGAAAGATCTTGTGTTCTGCTAAAAATAATTGAACTTGCTCCTACTAATAAGAAATTATAAATAAATAAAGTTTTTAACTAGAGGCTGATCCTATTACGTAAAGTTAAGTGTAAGAAGTATTTAAGAGATTAAAAGAACAGGAAATAATGATTAATAGATGTGATGGAGAGAAAAAAAAAACAGTGTGAAAGATGATTCCCAATCTCTAATGTACACAGCTGATCAGGTGACGGGGTCAAATCCAATACATTAAATTTAGCAAAGAGTTCTGCTTTGGGGAAAAAGGATAATGAGTTCATTTTGGGACTTTTCAAAGAATCTGAAATGCCTGTGATATTAACATGTTAAATCTGCATGTCTGGAATATGCCTCAGAACTTCATATGGAAATTATCCATGCATAGGATCAAGGAGATCACCAAGGGGGAGTTTACAGAGTGTGAAGAGAGCTTTACAGAAGACCATAACTCAAAACCTGGTAATTAGCAATTTCTTCAAGGTTAGAGTTTTGAGTCCCAATATTTTCAACATTGTCGAACACAAAGAAAATAAACATTTGTTTATATAATATATAACACACAACTAGAGTCAACTCTCTGGGGATTCCTACTGTCCCATGCCTGGAGGGCTCATTGTGAAGTTCTCAGAAAAAGGTTAGAAGTAATCAAGTGGTCAGAGAAAGAAGAAATGATTTACAGTGTTAATGCTTAGAAAGTTCAAGATAACAACTTTAAAGTGCCCTTTGTACTAGACAGCTAGGATATTTTGAAGATCTTGACAAGATCAGGTTCTGTGGATGATGGATGCACAAACTGCCTTACATTAGAAGAGAAACTAAATAAGAATTAGAGTTGGAAGCATCAAGTTCAGACTACTCTTTTTAACTGCTTTGTTATTTAGGGAAGGAGACCAATGTGTGATTGTTAAAAATTAAAGCAACAGTTTAAGCTTTGTGCTAGAGAAACCAAGTTCAAGACTATTTCCCTACTGCATATTATACGAGAAGATTTATATTTAAGGGACACAGTAATTCACTTGAATCATGTTTTAAATGTTTTTTTGTTGTTGTTTTTACTTGAATTAAGTTGAGCTTTTTGCTTTAGTTTATTTTTTAAGGTTATATGTGTGTCTATTTTCTAACATTTTCTTTGGTTTTGTTTCAAATGATGAGATGCCTTGTAAACTTGTTTTGATTCTCATAGTGAACAGTAAATTAGATTTGAGTCAGATTACATGAATCCTTACTTATGACCATGAATGATTTTCCTGAAGGAGCTGATAAACTAAAGAACCAGGGATCTGATGCACTTTTCACTATAGTAAACCTGACCAGGCAAAGGTTTTCATCCTTTATAAGTCTTTAGGCCATTTGCGTGTTTTTTTTTTTTCAACATTGAAATATAAGTTAAAATAGTTTTGAGGAATTAAAATTTTTTGGACATCTAGTGAAATACAGCAAGTGAGTTCAGTGGCATTTTTGAGGTAGTAGACATATGTTTGCATATACTACTCACACATACCTGAGTGTGTTTGCTTGCTGGTGACTACTCAACGAGGAATGTTGTAAAAAGTATATGAATTGTGTTTAAGAGTGATCACTTTGCAACAGGAAGCATTTTACTTTTTCTTGTTCTCTTTTTCTTTCTTTTAAACAGAGGAGAGATTGTTTATAGCAGCTCAGATATTTTGTAACACATCGTTAAAATGATCCAATCCAGGCCATTCACAAGAGCCAATTTGTTAGGTGATGATGAACTTATGATACACAGAAGCCAGACAAGTTATTCTGCTGATTCAGTTAGGAATTTTTGGGTCTATGTATGCACATAATTGTTTCCTGAGACAAAATTTAAAAAATTTAAAGTAACTAAAATATAAACACAAATATCCTGACTCCAAATAAAGGTCATACCTCAACAACTATTTCTCTGCATCAGGGACTTGAAAATGATAGTGGGAACAGCAAAATGACAGTGAGAATTTTAAAGTGCACTGTATACCTAGTTTAATTTTTCCAACTTACCACTATGATAGCATAGATTATATTTTAAAAATATATTTTAGGGGAAAAAAAGTGACCATTCAGAGGGTGATATTCGTGTTCATTCAAAATGCAACTTTTGCATGCAATAATAAAGAACATGTACCTAGATATTTAGCATAGCCATTGTAACTCAAATATTTCCTGTCTCTAGTGTTTGGAAAAAACTGCGTATATACAGTACCTTGTATACATTCTTTTTTCTCTTCCTGCCAACAAATGAATTCTCCCTTCTGTTCCTAGACACCAGAGACATCAGCTCTTATGAGAAAAGACAGGTTCCTAAATTCAGACCTTGAAGGAGAAAATTGTTTTACTTCACCTTTAGTAAGGATTTCATTTGTAAATGTTCCTGTCAATTGAAACATACCAAGAAGACAATGAATGAACATTACAGCAGAGCAACTTGGCAGAAGAAAATTAGGTGGAGGCAGAGACTAGAAAAGCTGGGATTTGCCATCTGTATAGACATGAATTCATTAAAGGTCATAAATCTTTCTCACAATTCCATCATCGGGTAAAGGTCATCTACCTATTTGTATTCAACACATCCCTCTTTCCGTTTAAAAAGATGGAGCTCAATCACAAAATGAATGAGAATGTCTTAGAAAATGATTAAATTAAATTTCACAAAAGAGTGAATGTATAATTATAAAACCTACTGAGAGAGAGAGAGTGATCAAAGGCAGCTATCCAAGATCAACCTTAGCTTACTCAAGATTCTGTTCTTAATAATCCCTACCTTTCTATTTTTGCTGGTATATGAAGAACTTTAGGCAGAGAAAGTAGCCCACAGGGCAACAGGTGAAGGCCATAGCAGGGTCCTCCGAAGTAGGATAGAATGTTCACCTTCTGATTTTAGAAAGAACAGCCTTATCCTCTTGAAATCTTAGGAATATTTTCTGGTCCCTTTTTATTTTAACATACGTAGAATCAACTTCCTTTGACTGTTGTATAGAGGTTTTGAGAATCTTCTATAATCTTTTCATACATACTGTTGAGTTATTTAAAATATTCCACACTTAAACAGTTGATTTTTTTAGACTCCTATGGAGAGGTTCAGTATTTATTCTTATCAAAATTACCTCATTTGATTAACCCCAGTTGCTCTATAATGCAATAAATTTGTTGTTTCTCCCAATTCCATGGCACACATAGTATATATTCACTAAGTGGGGGGTGGAGAAAGAATATGAAATAAAATATTTCAGACTTGACATTTGCATAAGCCCATGAAAAATAAGGATTTTGTGAAACGAACACTGTAGAGAAGATTTTACTTTTTTATTATCCTACTGTATACTTTGTCTCTAGTTGTTAATTGCCTCCTCCAATGCCAACCAAAAAACTTCTCGTATACATAATGGTCACACTGGTGGGACAAGAAAAATTTTTTTTAAAAAGTCAACACTAGCACAAAAGAGATTATCCTTACAATTTTGCTTTATACTATAAGCTGTGGAGAATTTGAGAAATTCAAAACAAAGGGAATTAAATTAATTTGTATATGAAAAGCCCCATCATAAATGAGGGAATAAAAGGTACATTATAGTAAAAAATAAAATTGGTACAGAGCAGTCAAAGAATGGGTAAGAACTCTCTCAACAAAAATGGTATCACCTACCCATTGTTGACCCCATTCAATTTATTGAAAAATGTGAGCATTTAAAGGAAAAGATTGGTGTCAAGATAAATAAAACATAATACTTACCTTTGATATGGGGAGCAAGGCATGATAAGTGTTCTGCAAATTTCCAGGCAGTCCCAACAAAGAATTACCCTGCTCCAAATGCCAGTATTAACTACATTGCAAAATAATGATAGTGGTTAAATAACTTCTTCAAAATCAGACAATGTATGCCAGAGCCAGGACTCAAACTCTGCCTCCACATGTTGTAAAGAATGTTCACTTTTTGAAGCTTTAAAACACTTTATGCTGTGAGGCATTTTATTAAAAACAAGTTTGTACATCTAGGTTTATTTTCAATTTTTAGTTTTATCTTTATTTTTCTTATTTGGCATTTAGCTTGTGCTAGCCAGTGGTGCCTCATTCTACATTTAAGAATTCAGACAATGTCGGAAATCGAGAGTGCTAGAAGTTACTTTTCAAAGATATAAATAAATGTAATTTCACCAATTAACCTGTAAGAGCTTTGGGGACAAGTCCAGATCTATTATTTTGCTATATCTAGTTTAAACACAATGACCTATGAGATGTAAGAATTTAACTGTTTCATTTTGAGGAAGTTAATAGGGAAGTATCTATATGTGGAGATTGGAGGGCATTTTATTTATTATTTATTTATTTACTTATTTAATTTTTAATTAAGTTTATTAGGGTAACATTGGTTAATATAGTTATATAATTTTCAGGTGTACATTATAGCTTGACATCCATGTGATGACCACCCAAAGTCCAGTCTCCTTCAGCTACCATATATTTGATCCCCTTTCCCCACGTCATCTTCTCCCTCCCCCTTATATTTGACTCCTTTTACCCTATCTACCTTTCCCCTCCTCTCCCACCCCCTACCCTCTTGTAACCACTAGTCTATACTCCATGTCCATGAATCTCTATTTGTCCTGTTCATTTGTTGCTTTTAGGCTTATATCCCACATATAAGTGATATCATGTGATTTTCTAATTTTTCTACCTGGCTTATTTCACTTAGCTTGATTATCTTGAGGTCCATCCACATTCTCACAAATGGCAGTATTTCATCTCATTATTTTTAAAGTGTATTATCATCCTCTTTAATAAGATTATGTCACTAGATAGGATTCTGAAGAAAATATTTCTAGTTTCAAGCTTGACAATATAAATACTGAGGAAATCCTAGAAGACATGACATACTTGGATTCTGCAGATTTCTTTAAAAAATAGATATATAAGATGCACATGTCTGTAATCACTTCAAAATTAAAAATGTGAACATAAATAAGAGAATAGGCTTCATTTTTTAATCTATGCTTTGGCTTATAAGTATGCATATAAACATACTCCTTGGAGTTTATTTGTGTATCTGCCAAAGATTTGAAAGCGGGACTATATTTTGCTCTCTCTCATTCCCCATTGATTAATTTATTGGTGACATTGTGAAAATCTTTTATTTTTTCTATAGTCAGTGTTTTTATCTCCACTTATACATCTTGGAAGCCAGGGACATGACAGTGTATACCTCCAGATAGTAACAAAGAACATGATAATTTTAGCAAAAAAAAAAACTGTACTTTTTAATTTTATTATCAATAATATACCTTTGAGTGTTTTTAGAAAGCTGGAATTTATTTAGCTCAAGTTGGTTTTTGTTTTTGTCTTATCTGATAAATTAACATTCTGCAGGCAGTTCTTCTACAACATATTCAATGCTCCTGTGTTCCCTTATAACATGACCTCAAGATTTCCACAGGGACACCAGTAAGCCAAAGTCATAAATTTTGATAATATGCCATTTTTTTCTATGCAAATCATTCACTAGTCACATGTATCAATGTTCCATTGGCAAAATACAATTTATAATGTGAACCAAATAAAAAATTAAGAAAGGATCGAAGATGAATAAGACAAAACAAACACGTGCTGTATAAAGTACTCAGCATTTATGTTAGCTGGAAAGGTCACTCTATAAAACATAAATTACACAGAACCTTTATTTATTGTCTTTCTTCTTATCCCTATTTTCCCTTTTAAAGCTAATTTTAGACAGTTGTGTTAATTCTTTTAAAATAGCCTCAGGTACCCTTATGTTTTTTCTTCTTTCTAATCCACACCAATTCTAATAAACTAACAAAATCTCCATATCCTCTCTCTCTCTTTCTCTCTCTCTCTCTCTCTCTCTCTCTCTCTCTCTCTCTCTCTCTGTCTCTGTCTCTCACACACACACACACTCACACACACTCACACACAAAGAGGAAAACCCAAAACAGTTCTGCCTTAACTCCCATAGTTAAAAAAAAAAAAAAAAAGCAGTGAAAGCAAGAATGGTGGTAAACTGGAGGAAAATGCATCTTATATCTGTGATATGCTGGGCAGTTGGAGCTCTGTTCAATAGGAGAAAGTAGTATTACTTGATTACTTAGTTGTTATTTCCCATGAAATTTTGGTTATAACCCTTACTCCAATTTCATGGAAACCCAACAGGGCTATTCAATTATAACCACTAGAAGAAAATTTCTCATTTTTACATTCAAAACCAGCCTACAGAACTAAGATTACATATTTATTTCAGGCACTTTCTGTTTCTAGTGAGGTATGTTATGTGCTAAAGGCTGTGTATCATGCCTTAGGCATGGTTGGTAGTGAGGGGTAATTATACAAAATATGAATAATCCCTTTTCAAACAGAAAATGATGGCTAGAACTCAGGAGTAAAGAGCAATTGCCTACCCTTACCTGAGCCTATTCCTCAGTCTTTAGTCCTCTGTTACATCAGACTCTCTTAAAAACTAATTCCATATAATAAATTCCTAATTTATTTAACATTTTTAAAATATTGTTAATTGTTAGAAAATGGTAAAATATAGAAAAAAATTTAAAAGAGGATATAATTACCCAAACTTTCACAGCAGGGAGAATCATAGTTGATATTTGGTTTATTTCTGTTCGGACTTCTCTGAGAATAAATCTACATTTAGAGGGATATTTTTAAAACTTGAGATTGATTTGAATATATTGTAGTCTGATTTGTGTTAACATAGCAATATATCAAGTTCATTTTTCATGTGTTGACTATTATTTACGATATGTTTCAATGGCTTCTAACTATCCCAGCATATGGATATACATAAGTTACTTAACAAATCTCTGTATTGTTCAGACATATAGATTGCTTTCAAATTTTCACTATTATAAAGAGCACAGCAGTATTCTTACACAGACATAAATTTCTAACCTTTTTTTTTTTTTCAGCTCTCTGAAGTAGAGCTATTAGGTCTAAGGTTATAAACATCTTTTTAACGTTTTTATCTAATTGCTTCATTGCCCCACCAAAGTTTCTCATAGATAATTCTCCCACAGTTACTACAATGCACAGATGGAATATCATCTTGTTTCCTAAAGTAGATTGTTCCTGAGGGAGGTGAGCATGATCTATACCTTTGGTAATACCTCTAATTACACTCGCAATACACTTAACTCACAAAAAGACTGTTTAGTTAGTACATTTTTCTCTAACTGTGCCTGTAAAGCTTTACTGTTTTTTAGACAATTCTTTTTTTTTTCTTTTTTTAACAATAAGAAATGTATCCCAAAATAAATTGCTAAAATAAATATTCTACAAGAAGAAATATTTCAATATAATCATTTCGGGCAAAGAGTTAACTTGACACAACAGGCTCTGGTCTGAGAATGTTGTATGAAACAAATTTGAATTGTGCCGAAGCTTGGATTAATTCAAAGGACAGCATTTTTCTCAGAGTACCTACTCAGAGAAGTGGATCAAAGGACAGCATTAGCCCTTCTGGCCCTGTGCACCCCCACCACTTCCTCACACTTCAAAGCACTCTCATTTTGTGAACTTTGTTTGTCTTTAAGGTGCTTCTCTGTGCTATAGCTCTTATTTTTAAGAAGAGTTAGAGTGCAAGATGACCATGGGATCAAAAAGGTTGAAAATCTGCTGAAGAAAAGTGTAGAAAGGAAACATTCCATGATAGCACCTTCACACCCTTCCTGGACCATCAGGTTTCTTCCTCCTTAAGTGTGTAAAATAAACCTTCGTTGCATTCTATTCTATGTACAAATTGTATTTATTTACTTCCAAATGATTGTAAACTACTTATATGCTTGTTCAAGTAAAGTATTTTTTGTTGGCTAAAAATGGGAAGGAATTAAATATATTTTTCCCTGAAAAAGTTAATGGAACTATGTTTTCATTTAATGCTTTTTGACATAGTAGTGAGGTTTTCAGAAACAAATTAAAGTCGTTAGATGAAGATTGAAGTATAGAGTCAGATGTGTAAATTACAAAACAGTATCCCCTTTGTGATAGTAGATGTATAGTTTACAAAATAGAATCCCATTTATGATCATAATTGAATGTATTTTTACGTATTATATATCGTTTTAATCTAAAAGAAAACAAACACAGTCTTCCTATTAGTAATCAATGTTTAACTTGAGGCACATGTAGTTTGGTTAAAAAATATTTGTTATATTTTGCCTAAATTGTATAAGCAATTAGAACTTCGGTTGTAATATTGAAGGTAGATATTGCGCAGTTGTGAAAGTGTGGAATCTTATCTATCAGGCCACTTTCAGGGTATAAATGGTCTCAGGTAGAATACTCTGGTGCAAACAAATTCTCTTCTTTCTTAAAGTTTCTCATATTGAAACTTCTCAAATAATTAATATAAGTTTTCACAAGGATTTACTGATCTCAGTGAAAAATCTTATAGTAAAGAAAAAAACACTCTTTATTCTCACCCTAATTCACCATGAAATTGTTTAAACTTATAGATTCAATACCCATCTGGAGCTTCATTTATTGGCTTTTGTCCTTGATGATAGGAAGAATATTATTGTTATCTCTTAAGTGCACAGATGTAGTCCGAGGTTAAAATTTTTCTTGAATAAATGCAAGGAAATTAAAAGCATGTCTCTCCTGATAAAATATCAAAACCTCTTTTTTATTTAACTAGTAATAATTAACTGATAACATTTCTAAGTTCATATATGTGATCTTTAAAAGCAATATTTGAAATTTCCCAGGATTGGTGCAGTAATGAAACATTCCATTCTTATTAGATTCTTTTAAAATACAAATGTAGGTGTATTGATTTGATAATTTTGTTTGCCCTCATTGAATATTTTAAATAACTCACTCAGTTTTGAGGAACTTAAAAAGTCACCTAACTCTTTTTTAAATATAAATTTATGTCACTCCTAACTTTTCTTCTGCTGTCACAACTCCTCTTCTGACTGGCTTTTTTGCCACCATTTTTCACTTATAAGACCTTTGCTTGTGATTATATTGGAATCATCTAGATGATCTTGGATTATCTCCTCATCTTAAAATTCTTAATCACAATCTGCAAGGTCCCTTTTGCTATATAAGGTAATGTATTCATAGGTTTGGGGAATTAGGACATGGATATCTTGGGAGGTGTTACATGTTAAATGTTAAATATTATTTTTCTTAATATGAGCAAACAACATGCATCTATTGTTTGAGTTGCTTTTAAAATGGGATTTTTTTTCTCCAAATACTTTGAACATTTTACGATTGATTTCCATTTTCACCCTAAATTAAAGAACTAAAAGGAAGCATTAGATATATAGTCCAACATAAATCAGTTGGACACAAAATGGTCATAATGAGCATATGGATAAAAATCATCAATAATAATTTGGATAAATATAACATTCTAGTGACCTTTGACATTTACTTAATTATGGACATTTTAACCTTCTCACCCAAAGAAAGAGGAAAAAAGGAAGGTTTGCACATGTGCCATTGCCTATTGTGATTTGAAGGTGTCTTTGGAACAATAGCCGGTTAAGAGAGCTGAGGATTAGTGACAGTCTCTTCTGTCAGCCTTGAATGATCACCATGGAGTGTTTTACTCTAATAGTCCTAAAAGGTAAGTCAGAGTTTATCAGTCTCATTAATCCAGGCTTCCACTAGGGCCTGGGCTAAAAGTTTTAGAATGTGGTCGGTATGCAGCTTTCATGACCTTTCTTTTGAGCAAGGATTTTAACAAGGAAGAGAGACTTCATGTAAGTCTCAACCTCCACAGGAGGTGGTTTTCTCAGTTCTATAGAGGGATGAAAGGAACCATATCAAAGTCAATTCAGTGGTGATAGTGAAAAGGTCACCATGACTAAATCCTGTGTCAGGTATTCTCAATACAGACTGAGTGGCTCTAGCTTTAATTTTTTCTTTAGTGTCAGTGAATTTTTATTAACAAGTATGATAGATAAATTTATCACTTTTCCTATAAAATAGTCTTGATCAATAGTCAAAAATGAATAATTGATTTTGAATGATTATTTAATGTCATTAATTCATTAGAGGTGTCTTTGTTTTTATAGTTGGAATTTTTATGGGGGCATACAGTAAAAAAGGAGTGAGAAAATCTAAGCCTTGTTTGGGTATTTGAAAGTTAGATGTGTAGAATACAATCAAAATTTTTCTATCTTTACTTCCATCTGTCCCTGAAACCACCATACCTGAGAAGTACAAATTCTTATTTCCAGTGGAGGAGAGTCTAAGGATATGGAATGCAATAGAAACAAAAAATACATATTGGTGGGGGCATGTTGGGGGAAGGGGTAAGCTAACTACTTTCAATCTGTGCTTCCAATGATTCATGAAAACATAAAGTAGATGAAATCAAGTAGTTGTATAGTATAACATGTGAACTCATGAAACTTCTGTGAATCATGGCAACATTTAGCATCAGCAGGAATAAATAGATGCCAAGACACTGTATTACTTAAATTTAGATTTTACTCCTCAGTAAATCAGGAGGAATGATTTCATGGTCAAGCTGACCTTCTAATGATTGCATTTGTATCTGTAAGAGACCGATAAGCAAGTGTTATTCATTACTGCTATATTATTCTAACTTTATCATGAAGTGTAGTTAATGTGAGTTCACATCAGTTGGGGTAAACCAATAGGCTTTATTGTGTGGATATGAATAAGCTATAATTATTGAATGCTATCCTATTTTCTCTTTAGTTGACTACACACAGAAATACACATCTACTTTGTGAGGATTTGGAAAAATATCTAAGTGATTCTTAGGTTAAGGGCTTTATTTATAAATAATGGTTAAATTATACTAAATGATTATTATAAAATATAGAAGATGCATTCTTATGTTCTAAGATTATTATAAAATATAAAGGATGCCACTTTTATTTCCCTCTAGAAAGAAGGAAAGTAGAGCTTATATGTGGTTGACCCTTAAGCAATGTGAGGGTTGGGGCACCACTCCCCAACACAGTTAAACATCCATATATAACCTTTGACTGTCCCAAAACTTAGCTAATAGCCTACTGTTGACCAGAAACCTTACGCATAACATAGTCTATTAAAATATATTTTCTATGTTATATGTATTATTTACTATATCCTTACAGCAAAGTAAATAAGAGAAAAGAAAATGTTATTAAGAAAATCATAAGAGGAAATACATTTATATATTTATTGAAAAAAATGAACCCATACAGTTCAAACCTGTACAGTTAAACTGTATTCGTATAGTCTCTTACATATGCTGAATATTTTATTTTACTTTAGAAAGTTATGATGAATGAGATAAATTTAATAAAGAAGTGTATTTGAGATGAGTGAAATGTAGCCAGTAACATCAATGCGATCCCCCTGGGTCCCACAGTCTCTTAATGGCCTTAGTGTTAGTCCATCCCATTTTGCCTTCCTGACTGAAGTATATCTCAGATTCTCCAAGAGTCTTGCCTTGTGATGTTTGTGTTGTGTGCTCATTATTCATAACTCTTTCTTCTGTCTCAGTTTTAATTTGAAGCCACTTCTACTTTCTGCTCCTCCTCATCTTTGTGGTTACAACAGGACCCACCAGCAATCTCTCTAGCTCTGTGAGGTTTGTGTAACTCAGGCCTGGACAGAGTTTAATTAACCTCTGGCTACGACAATAGATTAGGGAATGGGTGCCTGGCCCATATCAATAGGATTTTTTTTTTTCTGAAATTACTGGGAAAGAGCCAGTAATGTATTGGTTAAACAGATGTGAGGTAGTAGGGCAGGTGGGTATTACAAAGATAGGAAGCCCTGATTTATAGTGTTTGCTGATTCCTCCTGGAGTAAATGCTCCCACCTTGGATGACTTCCTCCTATCAAGTTGGCACCACTAAATATGAAGTTTTTCTTATGGTCTTCCAAATCTAGTGGGCAGTGTAATTCCCTGAGGAATAAGGCTTGTTTTCTTCTTAGCCTATTATATTAACATGTTATTCGTAACAGTTTCTGTGCATGCAGAACCATCTTGCTGAAATGTCCCTACACACAGGCCTAAAAGAAGAGGCAGCCCTGTGCAATGCAAAGAAATCTCTTTATCCATTGTAAATGATTTAGTAGGAATGGGTATTCACCAAGAGTAGTCAACTACTAGTTGTACAGAATCCACGATGTGGTAA
The DNA here is from genome assembly GCA_030015415.1 of Cynopterus sphinx. Classification (NCBI taxonomy): domain Eukaryota; kingdom Metazoa; phylum Chordata; class Mammalia; order Chiroptera; family Pteropodidae; genus Cynopterus; species Cynopterus sphinx. Next base: position 63,792,239 of record CM057387.1, on the reverse strand, counting down.
ACTTAGGCAATAGAATTCATTTTATCTGGGATTTTAATTGAAAAGCACAAACAAAACCAAGTAGTTGATAGCCATTGCTGCAGTCAAAAGAAGCATAAAGAAAGAAGCCATGTGGTAGTGTTGGGACTTAATGTCGAGTCTCTGGCAAACTTAAGTTGTGAAATAATAGAAACTTGGAAAAAAAAAACATTAAAATACAAAATCTCATTTACCCTGAAATACTGTTAAAACAGCTGCCTTCTACACTGCCTCAGTTCCTGTCAACAGTCTTGTTCCATTCTGGACCACATATATTCTTAAGAGAAACTCCCTGTGTTGAGGCCACTTTATCAAGTCGGTTTAATCATTAAAAGACAAAGTAAAACAAAAATTTGTACCAGCAATCAGGTGTAAACAAATAAAAATGGTGGGTAATCAGAATTACTTGGCATATTACAGTGGCTATAATGCAGCTAATAAACCCTGATCTGTGATTTCTGGAGAACAAGCCCATCAGGACTTTTTAAGACAACAGATTTAGGCAGCAAGTTAATATTCTTGAAGATACTCATCCTGTTGAATATCTTACCATTCAAAAATAAATACCCTTATAATACCAACTATATGAACCATGTGTTTCAAGATTAGTGAACTACTCTAGAAATGCAGTATATGTTCAGAATCAGAACAAATACATGGTACATAGATCGAGGTACCGAGAAGTGAGGTTTTTTCTTATTTCTCTCTTTCATAAAAGTTAGCTGTTACAACAATTTTAGGTTTTTACTATTTTATATCAGCTGTTTATTGAGCTTTAATTGTGGAAGGTACACATGCAGAGAGGAGACAAATAAAAACTGAGTGTATTTACTGGTAAAATTACATGTTCCAAGTGCTCTTTGAAGTACTTTAGATATATGGACTCAATTCTTCCCAAAATCTTACCGGCTGCATGAGAAGCATACTCATTTTGTAGATTAAGAGACTAAGGAATAAAAAGATTAGTACAATTGCTCAAAAATTAAATATCAGAGTCAGATTTCATAAACTAGTTTCTGATTAGTGGCCGTTTCGCTATAGACTCCAAGGTCGTCATCAAGCAGTTTTGGATATGATATCTCCACATTGCTACTAGAGGCAGTAGATGGAGTTGACACGAGATTCGCAGCATTCATTTGCAAGATTTTGGTGTATTTACTGTAATGTAATAGATAGATGTGTTAGTTTGGGGACACTTTGAAATTATGTAGGTGGGATGTTTGTTCTAACTGGTCAGCAAGAGCTAAACCATATTAGGCATGTCCAGTACCTCATCACCATGGATGCATTCTTTACCAGGATGAACTGCTTCAGGAAAATTTGATAGCATGGTTTTTTACCTCCTCAGCTGTCCCCAAGTGGACTCAAGACAAGTCAGTTTACAAGCTGATAAGGAAACTGTGCTGTGGCCTAGTGACAAAAAATGAGCTCAATGAGTGAGAGTCTGGGAGCCTCTTGGGAATCAGAACTAGGAAATTCTAGGGGAATAAGTCATTTAGCAGCAGAACTAAAGTGAAATATTGTAGAAATCAGCTTGGAAAGACAATGATGAACTTTTCCAAAGTTATGAAGTAACAGAAACTATGAGTAAGCAGAGCAATTAAATAGAGAAAAAAATTGAAGTAAAGGGTAAGGAAATTATTTTTTCCCTGTCGAACATTAAAGTAGGTATGTAGAGAATATTCATATCAGATGGTTGGCACAGCAACATGAACAATAAAAATCCCCAAATTATCGCTGTTGAGGCCTTTAGGTGTATTTTGTGTTCAGGAATACCTTTTACTTCAAGTCTATTAGAAGGTGGCTATATCAATACATTCTCTTCCCCACTACTTCAGGTTGTTTTGTTTTTTCTTATAACTGAAAGCTACTACATAAGACAATAAAGATAGGTTCAGAATCATTCAGAACCCACTTTTACTATCTTAGACAATAGCTTCTGTTAGCTATTATTTCATAGCTCCTCTAGGTTAAGAGTTAACAGCTATCACTCTGGGATTCAGGCATTTCTTTGAATGGCACTGGTATGTGACAACATTTTAAAAAGTGTTCTTTGTTATCTACTAGTATGAATGTATCTGGGCTTTGAAGAACAAAAGTTAGCCGAATGAGAATAATTATCAGCTGAAGAAATAATATGCTGCGTCTTTTGTGTGAACCAGGTCTTAGATATGAAATTGAAAGAAAAACAATTCTTAAAACAATCTATTTATGGAGAAACTGAAAAATATTTGGACTAATTTTAATCTTTTCCTCAATTCCAATTTCTCCACAGTAAATTAAATAATTAAGCAGGAGCATTCATCTGTTTTGTGAAAAGTAAGGTGACTGATATCTTATTTTTCTTACTGCTTTAGAAGAATTTCCTAAATATCATTACACTATAACATACTAAATTCTTGCTCATCCTGACTTTTCTTATTTTAGGAAACTATACCATATCATTTTCTCTAGATATTTTTACATCTTGCAGTTAGCTGGTTGTCTATAGCATACCTTTGAAGTTACCATATCGATTGAGTTTCACTGTATCACCTGGAATTTGTTTTTATTTTGTTTTAGAGTTTGTAGTTAAAAGCAATCTAGCTTAGGCACACTTAAGTTAGGAATTGTAATATAAATGCATGGTAGTTTAAAATTAATAAAATGATTTTAAATTAAATATCTTGTTTTCTATGGTGATAGCTAACTTTTGAGATGGCATGTCATTTTTTACTATTTCCATTTCAGGTGCATTACTAAAAATGGTTTCTGTTGCAATTGACAGAAACCTAAACAGAAATGCACAAGACAGTAAAGGAAATACTGGATGACTAAAACATCAAATGTTAGATCTGGTTTTGGGCAGTTCAAATGTACTCTGCATCTCTTAATCTGAAATTTTCTGGGTCTGTTCTTCATGTGTTGGCTTTTTCTGTGGGTGGGTTTTCTACCTGGCAGCAAAGAGCTCCAGCAATCAAGGTCTCACTTCTCCTCACTGACCATCCACTTGACCTGATCAAAAGACTTTCCTTTCCCTAACTATTTCACTAAAGTCCTAGAACCTTCTCTGACTAGAGGTTAAGTGTGAACTCCTAAAGCAGTCATTTGCATGCCATACTCTGACTAGCTTGGGCCTGGATTAGGTATCTGTCACTGAAGCAGTCATTGTGAATACGGGATAGGTTTAAGCTGATCACCCCTGGAGATGTGGCAAGGGGGAGTGATCTTATCCTCACCATGTGGCTAGTACCCAGAGGGAGAGAGCTGGCAGTATGCCGAAATGGCTACTTCCACAATGTGTTTTATGACAGGGGAGGGAGCACTCAAAAGTGTGAAATCTGAGAATGTGGTTTGGATTTCCACTACCCTCCTCGAAGCTGTGAGACCCAGAGCAAGTCATTTCACATTCTAATAACTCTATTTCTTCACTCACCAAACAAAACTAATTCTAATAACTGTATCTTGAAATGAAATAATGAAAACCAGCTGTAAATGGTGGGTGGGGGGAAACATTACTTATGTGTTTCTCCTTTGCTCCCATACTACTAACACACTTCACTTCTGATAGCAAATATGTGGGTTTTCTACACATCAAGCAATTCTCTCTGTGACACCAGCCAGATGTCCTGTAATTCAGCTCTGACACTATCTTCCTGGAGTTAATGTCAGATTCCACAAGTTAAGTGCTCAGTCCCACAAGACTGCTCCCATGCAGACACCAAGTACAAGTCTCAACTTGCCACCTGACTGTAAATCAGGGTTCCCATGACCCTCTCCTTGAGTTCAATAATTTGAAAGAGTGGCTCCAAGAGCTCAGAGCACTTAGTTAAGTTTACTGGTTTATTTTAAAGGGTATAACAAGGAATACAAATAGACAGCCAAATGAAAAGATGGGTAAGCAATGTATGAGGGAAGGGATATAGAACTTCCACGCCCTCTCTGGGTTCATCAATCTTCTAGCACCAACCCAGAAGCTCTTCAAACCCATATACCTCCGAGATTTTTAGGAGGCCTCATCATCTAGGCATGATAGATCATTAACTTAATCTTCTCTTCCTCCTCTCTCCCCAGATGAAAGTTCCAATCTTTTTTTTTATTAAGTAGTTATTTTTTATTATTTATTATGGTGACATTGTTTGACAAAATCCAATAAGTTTCAAGTGCATAGTTCAACAGTAAATCATATACATACACATATGCATATATATGTGTGTGTATATACACACACACGCACATATATACTGCATTGTAAATTTACCACCTAAAAGTTCCAGTCTTCTGTTGATAGATTGGTCTTTCTGGTGACTGCCAAGGAGCCCTCCAAAAGATACGTTATTATAACAAAATATACTCCTCTCACCCAGGAAATCCCAAGGATTTAGAAGTTCTGTGTCAGAGACCAGGGTCAAAAACCAAATATTAGAATAGAAGATGTTCCTTGTACTCTTATCATTTAAGAAATTACAAGAGTTTTAGGAGCTCTATTATAGGAACAGGGGACAGAGACCAATATATGTATATTCTAATGTTTTACGCCTGCCAGGTTATTTTGTACACTGCTACGGACTATAAAAACTTTTTTAGTTTACTATGGTTGATGTTTCAGCTATTATTATTATTATTATTATTATTACTATTATTATTATTATTTAAATGGAAAAAATAAGTTAAAGGTATATAAATACATCACACATTTAATAAGAACTCTGAAGTTTAAAATTTTTTGAGTGAATCAAGTGCTTATATAAACATTTAATTTCACCAAGATTTTTCAGTGTGTTTTATAACAAATTACAGAAATTTATAAAAGCAATTATTGAGATATTGAGATGATTCTGTAGTCAAAATATTTGGGAAATGTTAAATTAAACAAAAGCAAATTGGTTTCTTTACAATAAGACTTTTTGGCATTTTAATATGCTAACATTAAATGTGAATCTTTAAGAAAGATATCATTTTAGAATTTATATATAAATCCCATGATGAGATCATTGAAGGGTGATGAAATGTTAGAAAAGGGGTTCTCAACTGGGGATATTTGGCAATATCTGGATGCATTTTTGAATCCCGTAGATGGGTGGGTCCTACTGTTATCTAGTAGGCAGAGTTTGGGGAAGTTACTAAACAGCCAGCAATGCACAGAATAGTTCTCTTAACAAAAAATGACCCAGCTAAAGCTGTCAATAGTGCCAGAGTGGAGAAAGCCTGCTTTAGACTAACATCTGTGGAATTGACTTTGATAAATACTGATTTGTATAGCTAATGACAGATTTTCTAACTCCAAAGAATAGTATCATCATCAAGTTTTCAAATGGCTCACCATCAACTTGAACTTTATTCAATATGAGGATATGTACCCTAGTAACTTAAGTGAACCAAAAAAAGAGCAAGATTAAATCCTCAATTATGCCCCAAATATGCCTAATAGAGTTTGCCCAAGTCTGTCTGTGATACAGACTCGCATTTAGGAATAAGACCCCAGATTTAGAATGTGACTTATGTAAGCATGATTCAGCTTATTGTATCATACATGTGATACAATACATACATATAAAGCCCATAGGGTCCCCCAATGCAGAAGCAGGCTCACCGCAGTAAAGTAGGTACCTGCTGTTTCATTCTCATGTGGACTCCTCATGCATTCTTCCAAATGGATATCTCACCGTTGAAACCTTCCCTTCTCCATCAGCTGTCTGTTGACACAGGGTTATTATAATACTTTATATTTATTAAAATGATTTAAAACTTTGTTATTATGTTAAAAACTTTATCTATTACCACACACTTTTAATATTAAATTAGTCAAGTTATGCTTCTCAGATTGCAGCAACCATTTACTAGCAGCTTACATTTGAAAACCACTTGATCCTTCCCAAACAGTTTTATATCTCTGTTCTTATTCTTTTTGTTGTCATCCTTGATATAAATTCCTCTAAATAACTTAGTTCAGATTGGTTGTGTTCTGAAAATATGATAGAATGGTTCAAATAGGAAGTTTTCACTAGTTTTATTAACTCTATTCTGTAATGTTTGGTCAATTGCTCTTATTTGAGATTTTAGTCTATACTTAATAAAACATAGTATTTAATAATATACAATATTAAAAGTAAATATTTTATGTTAAAACAAAGTTTTCTTGTATTTAATCTACTAGAATGGAATGCTAAAAATTTAAGAGCCAGAAAGGTGAATAAGTTCAGGTGAATGAGTCAGAATTGGAACTTGCTGAAAGCTCTGTGTGAATGGTTATTACTGCCTTCAAGATGTACTCAGACTATAATATTACAGTGAGTCTGCAATTACTTGGATTGTCTCTAACTAGCTTGTCCTGAGAATTCTTACCTTAACACAGATACAAACTTAAAGCTTTGAAGACAAACCAGTAAACAGTGACAACAAAACAACGGCAAGAAAGCCCCAGGGTTTGTCCTCATCTTTCCTAAGTCAAAGCACATAAGGAACCTGAGGTGACGGAAAAATTTTGCACATGAGGCAGCTGAAGCTTAAAGAACTTGATGACATAAGTGTCAGAGTCAGGTCTAAAACAGCTCTGCTGATAATGAGTCATGGCTCTTTCCCCAAATATATTGTCTTAATTATAGAATTTCTAGAGCACAAATCTGAAGTCTGGAGCTAACTGGTGAAAGTTTTAAGGAAGCTGTTCATGCTTATATTCTCATATTACAAAGTAGATACATGTCAAATAAGGGTAAATACATGTCAGATAAGGTCATTAACCACTCTACTTTCTTTCTTTCTTTCTTTTTCTTTCTTTCTTTCTTTCTTTCTTTCTTTCTTTCTTTCTTTCTTTCTTTCTTTCTTTCTTTCTTTCTTTCTTTTTTTATTCCTAGAAGAATTATATGGTTAGCAGTAAGTGTAGGTCAAGTGAGGTGACTGGTGTAGTTAGAAAATAACTTATTTACAGTGCACATCCTAGAACTGTAGTGGAAATCCCCAATGTCATAATCTAGTGAGACAAAGGTATTTGGCTCAGACTTACACAATTTGTTGTATCCAGCTTTTGTTTGCTAACCTGAAAGAACAACAGTGATGTAATGTTATTTTCCTCATCTAGAATATCTCTTGGCTTTCTAAAGCTTCTGTAGGTTGGTAGAGTCAGTCTCGGGTCCAGGAGAAGAAATCCCCATGATTCGTTGTAGTTAAGTTATTTTCCTTACCTATTTATAAAGACATAGATATATATCTTCTTATGTCTACCTATTATCTATCTATCTATCTATCTATCATCTATCATCTATCTATCTTCATTCCACAAAAGGGAAGAAACATAGGATAAATTTATTGTAAAATAGCATACTAGCTTTATTTTAATATTTTAATATTTTAACATGATTTTTTTTGTTCTTATCTGGACATCTTTTAGATAAAGTTTCTCTAAATTAAATCAATGGGTATAATTGTTAATTTGAAAAATAAGCATATTGTTTCCCCTGTGTTTTCAGAAGTTTGGGACAGGTATAATATATATGTCATCACCACTTTTATCTCATAAAAGCTAGGTCGAATAATCACAGGATTAAGGGTTGGCAAGAAGTTGTAAACTGGGCTTCCTCACTTTGGGCTTGTTAGAAGAAGCAGTTTGGGAAAGTGGGAAGGTTGGGTCAGGGATCAGATAGAAGACCAATGCTAGTCATAATAATAATTTTCTAACATTATGCCAAGTCAGGTATATGTAGTCTCTATAGCAATTAGTGATTTAGATAACAGCGTGATCTCCATTCTATTGATACGAAAAACTGAAACAGCTGATTCAAGTACACATTTAGGAAGTGGTGGAGCTGGTATTTAAACCCAAGTCTGTCTGATTCTATTTTAATTTTTAACCAATAAACTGACCTGGGCTTGCATTCCAGTGTTTCTACTTTACTGGTACCACTTTCACAAATTATACCATCTCTTTCAGCCTCTGCTTCCTCATTTGTACAAAAAGATGTAGTGCTAACCATTCAAAATGGTTATTTTAAAAATAAAATATGACCATGTTTGTGCAATCACCAACATAGAGTATGTGTTTAAAACTATTTCCTACTCATCACAATTCAATCAAAATGGAGAAATCAGTATAGAAAACAGCAGTTAATAGAGTGTTTCTCATCCTTGATGGTACATCATAACTTACTAAGGAATCTTTTAAAAATACTAATGTCTACTTAACAGGAAGTATGAGTAGGGTTTTTAAGACACTGGTGATGTTTTCATCTTAGTGTTGGTTACACAGGTGTGTTCATTTTGATAATTTCTTAATCTGTACATTCATGACAGCCGCATCATTCTGTATGTATATTTTACTTCAGTTACATTGGATATTTGTTTAAAACCTTCCAAGGCCTCATTCCTCAGATATTCTGATTTAATAGCTGTGTAGAGGAGTGTAAACATCTGTTTTCTTTAATAGTTTCTCAGGTGATATTGATGTGCAACCAGCATTGAGAACTGCTTCTGTGTAGAACCAGACCTCTGCCGATTTAAAAATCGAAGAAGGCATGCTTTACAAAAAAATAAAAAGCAATATCTGCCAAATTCAGAAGACTGAGTTGTGTGCAATAATTATATGGAGAGAATATAAAATAGTATCTTTGTGTTATGTAAGAATCTCCCAAAAATGAGAATTAAAATATGCAATCATTGCCTCGAAAAGCACTAAAATCTTTATTTTTCTTCTTTTTTAACCAACATTTCTCTTATCAACTATCCTATTGAACCATCCTGCTTTTTTGATATTTTCATTCAACAAAAACCATGTATTTTGAAAAGATGAGAAAATACATTTATGAGTTAAAATGTCTACTCGCCCCAAGTGCTCACATATGCAAAGTGCAAATATCCTTCAAAGTCCAATATTGAGGTATAGTTACGATGAAAACGGATAGTTTTTTTTTTTTTGTCTCTAACAGACATAATCATTTTATTCATGCCTTCTCTTGGACACTCGTCTTTTAGACAATGCTGCTACCATTTACATTGCTCCTTACTAACACACACAAACACACTATATGTGCTATCAGAAAAGACAGTTTTATAAGAACATAAACAGTAATCACAAACTTCAAATTAAGTAATATTACTTTGAAAATATGCTCTGTGTTAATGCCTTTGTCAGTCTATCAATGCCTTCATGGTGAAATTTTAAGTAATCTATTCATTTTGCTTTGATTTTTCAAAATTTAGTAAAACCAGCCATATGAGATTAAATTTTAGATGAAGTTAAATTAAATATTGTATATATTCAAGGAATCTGTAACTTGCTTTCACAGGGAAAGATGTCATTCTCTTTTTAACTGAACTGATTCTCTTTCTATTAATAATGTTTTTCATCTTATATCCATGTAATTAATAACCAAAAGCATTTGCATCATTGGCTGAGCCAACAGACTTTGGTGATTGTTCATATAAACTAAATTATAAACAGAATAAACTTAATTATTGGCATAGTTTTCAAAAGTATGAATAACAGGTTTTGAGTGTACTGAATGAATGCATATGCTTCTAACTTACGTTAACCAATAGGAAAGAATAAGAAAGGAATATGAAAGAAATCTCCAATCTTATGTTCAGTTGATGAAACCACCATATGGATATCCACTCCATCACACTTTAAGTTGATGGGATTTAGACACCAATAGATCTATTATGCTTACAAAACTGATGGGAAAACTTTAAGCAAAAATAATTTATAATGGTAAAAGCAACTGAAAATATTGAAATATAAAGATTATTCAGTATTATACTATCTGCCATAGTAAAGATAGGAAGTACAAATAGATTTTATTGAAGCTAGTATCATAATGTAAGATTTATGCTGTCAATAACAGTTCGCAATTAAGTATAATGTGCAAATATTACAGGGTTATATGTATCAGTTGTAGGATAGAGAAAAAAATGCATTAGTTTTTGCATTATTAAATTTAATAATAGTTGGTGTGCTGGGAAAAAATGGAAAAAACTGCTTTCTCTGAATTAGCAGAGAAAAAGCTAATATTTATCAGTGAATACCATTATGATTTTTATACATGTCTCCGGTTTGGCTTCATTCACAGATATCACAGATATTACTTAAATAAGACTTCAAGAGAGAGCATGGAGTTTTGAAAATGGCTATTGGTCTCTGGTGATGTGGTTGCCAGGTAATGGATTAACGAGTTGTCTGTATGAAGGCCATTCATTTCTTCTTATCACTCAGGAAGCAGGTATCCTGTCACTCTTTACTAGCCCTCCCTTACCTTCAGAGAAAAGTAGAGGCATAACAGTGGCAGTGTCAGGTTTTATTTATATGCAATAATATTCTGGCTATGATGTATGACCTCACCTATTCAAAACCTTTATTATTGAAATCTATGTGTCATCAGCACTGTCATGTGTTTTTATTTCTTTAAAAATACAAGAGCATTAATTTGAACCATATGCAACTACTCTTTTGTAGTCACAAAACAATCAAATATTGACAATTTCACAATTTCATATGGTTCAATCTACTATTAATTTACTTGAATGAGTGAGTGGGCAATGATAACAAATGATGTGGAAAAATTATAGGCCAGCAAATGAGATTGCAAAGGAGCAGCCAGTGAAGGACAAAAAAAACAAGCAGGATATGTCATCTTTGAAGCCAATATTAAAAAAAAAAAAGTAATTCATAAAGGGGGAACGTAATCCCTTTGTCAAATGCTGCTGGGAGATCAGATAAGAATAGACCACTGGATTACTTTTTAAATGATAATCAGTTATTGTAGAGGGTTATGAAGTAATTGTTCATGGACTTTTCCCTCTTTTTAATGTACAGTTCTATAAGTCTTGAGAAACATACTTAGTTGTGTTATCACCACCATACTCGCAACATAGAACTTTCCATCAGAACCCCAAATTTTTAATATCTTTTTGTACTGAACACCTTCTACATACTCAGCTACAACTCTGTTTTCTGCCACTCTAGCACTGCAAGTATGTCATATATGTAGAATCATATAGCATCAAGCTTTTTAATTCTGGTGGCTCTCATATAGCAAAAAACATTTGAGATGCATTGCGTTGTTACTTGTATCAGTAGTTCTCTCCCATTTATCACTGAGTAATATTTCATTGTATGTATAAGTCACAATTTCTTTATCTAGTCTTCTTTTGAAGGTTAGTTCCAGTTTTTGAAGATTACAAATAAGTCCACTGTAAATATTTACATAGAATTTGTGTGTGTGTCAAGATAGGTTTTTATTTCATTTGGGTAGATACCTAGGAAGAGGAATGCTGGATCATATGGTAAATGTATGTTTAACATTTTTCTTTATTTCTTTTCTTATTTTTTAGGTGAGGCAACCCTGGGCTGACCTCACAGATTGCAAGGACCTTGTCAGCTTACAATCCTTTATTTTTTACACCTGCATCACCTGGTCTTCATAGGTGGTGTTCCATCCAAGTACTAACCAGGCCCTATCCTGCTTAGCTTCTGAGATCAGACAGGATCTGGCAACATTTTTTTTAAGAAAATCATCCAGTTGTTTTCTCAGTCATTGAACCATTTTTTATTCCTACCAGCAATAATTGAGACTTCTATTTGCTACATCGGCCGTTCTTTCTTTCTTTCTTTCTTTCTTTCTTTCTTTCTTTCTTTCTTTCTTTCTTTCTTTCTTTCTTTCTTTCTTTCTTTCTTTCTTTCTTTCTTTCTTTCTTTCTTTCTTTCTTTCTTTCTTTCTTTTTCTTTCTTTCTTTCTTTCTTTCTTTCTTTCTTTCTTTTCTTTCTTTCTTTTATTTCTTTTTCTTTCTTTCTTTCCTTCCTTCCTTCCTTCCTTCCTTCCTTCCTTCCTTCCTTCCTTCCTTCTTTCTTTCTTTCTTTCTTTCTTTCTTTCTTTCTTTCTTTCTTTCTTTCTTTCTTTCTTTCTTCTTTCATTTAAATTTTAGCTATTATAAAATGTGATATGCCATTATGGTGTTAATTTTCATTTTCCTCATAACTAGTGATATTGAGCATCTTTTCATGTACTCATCTGCTATCCTTATTATCTTTTTTTGAACTATTTATTCAAATCATTTGCCCATTTTTAATTAGGTTATTTGTTTTCTTATTATTGTGGATGCTCTATATGTATTCTGTTTACCAGTCTTTTATAAATATGTGCTTTACAAATATTTTTCCTAGTCTGTGGCTCTTTTATTTTTTTCATTCTCCTGTTTTTCAAAGAGCAGAAGTTTCTAAGTTTGATGAAGTCCAATATATCATCTTTTTCATAAATAAAGGTTTTCCTGTCAAATCAAGAAATCTCTGTCTAACTAACCCAAATTCATCAAAATTTTCTCCTATGTTTCTTCTAGAAGTTTTATAGGTGTGGATTTTACATTTATGACTCTTAGATTTTGTAAGATGGAAGTCATTGATGACTTTTACATGAGTATGGTTAACTTTTATAAATAAAGACCTAGTCAGAATAAGTTAAATGAAAAGCAAAAGGTAAGAAAATTGAATCTTTATAGAAAACCTTTAGCAAACTTCTGCTACAGAAAGTAGTGAAAATTAAGTTTTAGCAGGAGAAAAACCGTATAGGTAGAATATGATGGCTGGTTATGTGTAGGAAAGCAAAATTGAATGCATTAGCTTGTTCATCTATAAGTTAAAATGATACAAATTGAGAAAAATCAGAGAAGAAAAAATGCAGTGAAACATCATTCAGTAGTTAGTTAAAAGCACTAAGCACAGAGAGAGGTTATTTAAGATGAAAATAACAGGGTTTCTAGGGCAAGTAAGGATAAACTTCTATGCTTTCTGCATTAGAGCCAATGAAATGTTTGGCTTGGAAAAAATGAAAAGAGGTGGGAAAAGAATTTCAATTTGACCTTAAACTCAGCAACTTGTCTGATTGAATCTTTTTCCACAGATTGAGCAAGAGAGAATTAGAAAGTGGGGGTGTCTTTTCCCTGGGCAGAACCTCAATGGGTTTCACATTTCCTAGGATTTCTTAAAACCTCCTTTAAACACAGTCTGTTTATAAAGTGACCTCAGTGGTTTTGGTACATTCCCTACGGTTCTGGCATTCTTTCTGCCCAGCATCTCAGAAAGTAGGTAGTTAGTTGGGGCATAGATAATATACACACAAGGCAGGATGAAAGATTTAGCTGGAAGAAAGACCTTTTCAAGTACCCCATTTCTTTAATTATAAAATATTTTCAGGTTTTCAAAGAGAAAAGAGCACAGTTAAAAATTTATGGAATTATATGATAGTTAAAACTCATATGTAGAATTTGATTTCTAAAACTAGATTCGATTTCATAAAACAATATTTTGGCTTTCTGAGAGCAAAGTCTTGAATCTTCCCTTTATAGTCAGTCAGATTTACATGGAGATGGGCCTTTGCCATATGCATATCATTCAGCTATTGAGCCATCAAAAGGAAACCACAGGGTTTGATGGCTGACATATTTAAAGAATTAGGAGGAATATATTGAGTTTTCATGGTGGTTTTAATTCTTCTTTTGTTTGCTTGTTTACATTGTTATAAAACAGGTCGTTTCTTTCTAGCTACGAGTAGAGCAACATATGACAAGAACTAAAGTGAACTAAATCTAAAATAATCTATTTCTTTAAAATTTCTAAATAATCATTACAGAACACATTATGAAAACATTTCATAGACCAAATTATAAGTGAAAAATTTTATATAGAATTTGTAAGTCATAATGATCTTTGTTTTGTGTCCATGTGCCAACAAGGAACTATGAAAGGAATGACTTTACTTCTCAGAATAACGCAAATGGCTTTGCATTGCATTTTGGTAAAATATAAATCCTAGTCTTTTAAGTTCCTAATTTTCATTTTATTTATATCAGGGCCAGTGAAAAAATGAGAAAGCCACAGCAGAAAGCATTTATATGACTTTTTAGTTCAACAATGGACACATTATATTATACTTGTTTTATACATGAAGTTAATAGTCAGCAACACTGAGTAAATCTGTGACACCTCTATTAACAGCAGAGAGAGTATTTATGATTCATGGGTAGAGAGCAATTTAAAATTCCTCCTGTTTGTCCCCTTCTTTACATAGGATTTGTGGCCCTATTAATGGGTATAGAACTGGATCCAGCTCAATATGAATACAAAGAACCAGTCCATTTCTGCCAGTAAAATTGTCACAGTTTCTCCAAACCCAGTTTAGATTACAATTCCAGCCACTATTTTTTATTACTTTCTATATACCAGCATGTGCATTAAAATTTGAATAAGTTTTCATTTAATTAACCACCATAAAGAGAATAATACTTTTATCCATGTATTACAGATGGAGAAATAGATTTAGAGAGGAAACATAACTTTCCAAAACTCACATACAAATTATGTGGAGAAATCATGTCTCACATTCAAGTATTTCTGAGGGTGGGCTTCTTAACCACTAAGCAATGATACCTACTTAATAAGAAGAGGTACATGTTTGGACCAGAAAATTCCTGTTACAATGACAGAAGGTCAAGAGAATCATAGATGCAATGGCATTTAGCAATGACTGTCATTTCCTACCTTTGTTTTGAGAAGACCTCTCAGAGAGATTGTTTGAATGGAGAATATGTGGAAGAGGATCATGACCTGCAATAAGTTTAGTGTCAAGCTAAGATAGCCCAGATATCTGAGAAAAGAGACGGTATGACTGTGTACTCCTAGACTGCTTGCTCAGCCCTACACTATCCTTGACTTTTGGCTTTCCAAAGATATAACTATAAGCATCATCACTTTTAAAAGAATGCCCAGAGTCTTAAGGATCCAACATACTGTTGCTGCCACTTTTGAGCCCTAGCATACATTAGAACATAATGCAGATTTCCTTATGGGAATGCTCAGTTGACTGTTTAGGTAGTAATGCAGTTGAGCCAACTATTCTTATTATCTCATAAAATTAGCATGTTTTAGGAACAAAGTTTTACTTTGTAATATTCAAATAATACATTCAAACAGTTATACAAGTTAAAGAGCCTTGACAAGAGAGAAAATTACATTATTAAATGTTGAATGCTTGCTTTGAAGACATAGCTACAGCAAAATGATCAGGGTTGCAGGAGTTGAGAAGTCTATGCATTCATTTGTAAGCATGATCATATATTATCACCTAATTTTCACTCAGTGTGGATTTAACATCTGTCACTGTTGTTTGCACTAAGTTATAGCTATTATTTTATTATTAAATTATTGTATGACTAATTCTAATTTATATATACACATGTGTATGTGTATATATAAATACATTTAATTTTATTCATGATAAACTTTTAACAGAAAATTTATGGAGAAATTATTCTTGACAATACACATTCAGATCATTTTGGCTCTGTGGCATAGACCTTTTGTTATTAAATACATCAAAGCTTTGCTTCCAGGAAGGATAATCTCTTCAGCCATCTCTCCTTGAGTCAGGATTTGAACACTTTTCTCATGGAAAGTGATTAGAGTATGTTAATAAAGAAAAGATTTTCTCTCTCTTTCTCTCTCTCTCTCTCTCTCCTTCATAACTCTTTCAAGTAGAACTCATACTTAGAGAAAAATAAATCCTTGGTAAAAAGTAAATAAGCAATTGTCATTTGTCATATTGTTTTGTGATTCATAGATACACATTTATAATAGTAAATATTTATAGCATTTACCCAATAAGTCTCATTTTCCCATCAGTTTTATTTTTCTTCCCTGAATTCCAAGAAGAGCCTTGACATTAAATCTCTGCTTCAGAAAGAAACTACTACTGCAAAAATAGGTTAACCATCTACCCTTTGCTTGCATTCTTTTTCAGTGACTTCCATAAATATGCAAGATGTACAGAGAGAGGGCAAATAAAGTGCTTGGCATTCTCCTTTGCATCCCCAGCATTCCTTCTGGGACAGGACCACAGTGGCTCTACACTCCATTACCATGGGCTACTGCTGCCTGAAGAGGATATGTTAGGAAGACAAGATGGCTGTTTGAACCTCTCAGAATGTGATGGTGAAGGGGCACAAACTAGAAACGTCACTAGTTATTCATGGAATGAATCAAAGAGTTTCAGGAAAGAAGAATATCAACTCTTCAGATTCTAAAATAAACTTTCCTGGAACATAAAAAATAGCATTGCATGTTTTTTAAAAGCCTACTCTATTTTTGTAGAATCTTGCATTTCAGGTACTTTCTCAAAACTGTTACATAGATTTATTTACACATATACCAATTCCCAAGCATTAGGATAATTATTTTTTTTAGCAAAAATAAGTGGTCCTGCTTTACTAATGGTTCTCTCATGAATAGCATCTGCAGGCTGTCTACATGCAGCTATTTACACCCCTATTTTTCCATAGCGAATGCTGCTTCTCATACCTGCTCATTATTGTACCAAGGAATATAAGTTATCCGTGTATAAACCAATTTTTCCCAAAGTGCATACCAACGAAAGTTAGTTTAATCGGAATCTAATAATTTTGATTTCTCATAATTAGGATTTCATTTAAAATATGTTTTAAAAATTCAAGTTTAAATAAACTTTAACAGGTTTCTTTATGTATGATTTCTTAGAGCCTTTCATGAGTTTATGCATTACAAAGCTCCAAGAAGGAAATGCCTTAATCATTCTGTTTTTCCTCCTTCAGAAAAGATTTGGCAAGGCACTTTTAAGTCTCAGCCCAGCCAGGCACTGGGCTTGACAGTTCTAATTTTTAATATTGGCTAAGGTGTAGGTGAAGAGTCACAGAGTGTGTCTTCTACTTCTTGGTGATAGTACAGAAAACCAGAGGGGTGTGTTTGGTTTTTGTTTTATGTTTCTTCCTAATTTCCAGTGCCTATTTCACAATATTTCAATAGGGCAGTGTCCTAAAATTGTCAGTTATCATCCATCCACTTATTGGAATGAGGGTAGCATTATATATGTATTGTAAAATATATATATATATGTGTGTGTATGTGTGTGTGTACATATATACGTATACACACACATAAATGTAAATATAAAGAAGGATTTTAGAATTTGCATAAGTACTTGGAATAAATGACTAAAATAAAAATAATTTTGTCAGCCTCTCTAATTGAGACAGATTTCCTGTTATTTTGATGCCAAGTGATAGGTGGGGGAAAAAATGCGGGAAGTAGAAGCACCGACAAGCCTTGAGTACATTGCCTGAACTGGGCAGCCAAAAGACAAAGAGAATCTATTGAGAGAAGAAGTATGAGAACGCTGTCGGGCAACTGAGAGAAGTTTTCTCTCTCCTGCTATTTATTACAAAACAACAGCATCTTATAATAGAGAAATGTGAATGCATGGTGTTAGTATTCAGCAGATAATCACCAATAGGCTCAATAAATAAATAGCACAACACAGACTTTGTCAACAGAATCCTTTTATTTATTTATTTTTTAATTTGGTCATTCAAGTGGTTGTTTTGCTAAATTACTTTAAACAATTGACTTACCTTATTATTTTATTACAGAGTTTTCTTAGTCAAATTGATTGAACTCACAGGATGCTTTATTTTCAGAATAAAGTACCAAATAGAGATAAATGCCTTCGGGCACAGAACGGTTAGAACATTCACTGTGAAGGTGCTTGACCAGATTACCACTGTGAAGGGCCTTGTATTTGGTAGCTTGTTCCAACTGCTAGTCTATTGGGATCTGTAGTAGAAGTATCAGAGAACTGAGGAAATTCAAAAGCTTTATTGACAGTTGACAGACATTAATGACTTTACTGTGTTTAGCTGAAAGTTAGTTGATAAGGATAAAAATGCCCTCATTTGACATCTGTATATTCTATTTGTTTTTACCATCCAATGTCCAGTTTCCTTCAGCTACTATATATTTTATACCCTTTATCCACTTCACCCTCCCCCTAAACCCTATATTTGACCCCCTTTACCTTGTCTACCTCCCCTTTCCTCCCCACCACACTAGGAACCACTACTCTATAGTCCTGTAGTAACCACTGTCTATATTCCATATCCATGAGTATCTGTTTGTCCTGTTCATTTGCTGCTTTTAAGTTTATATCCGACATATAAGTGATATCATGTGATTTTCAACCTTTTCTGTCTGGCTTATTTTGCTTAGCTTGATTATCTCAAGGTCCATCCATGTTGTCTCAAATGACAGCATTTCATCTCTTCTTATGGCTGAGTAATATTCTATTGTATATATGTACCACAGTTTCTTTAGCCAATCATCTATCATAGGACACTTCGGTTGCTTCCATGTCCTGGCCATTTTGAATAATGCCACTATGAACATCTGTGTGCAAATATATTTTTGAATATGGGTTTTCAAGTCTTTGGGGTAAATACCCAGTAGAGGAATTGCTGGATCATATGGTAGTTCAATTAGTTTTTTGAGGAACCTCCATACTCTTTTTCATAGTGGCTGTACCAATTTGCAATCTTACCAGTAGCATATAAGGGTTCCTTTTTCTCCCTCTCCTCTCCAACGTGTTATTCTTGTGTTGTTGATTATAACTATTCTAACAGGTGTGAGATAATATCTCATTGTAGTTTTGATTTGCTTTTTCCTAATAGCTAGCAATGTTGAGCATCTATTCATATATATGTTGGTCATTTGTATGTCCTCTAGGGAGAAGTGTTTGTTCAGGTCCTCTTCCCATTTTTTGATTGGATCTTTTGGGGTTTTTTTTTTTGTTGTTATTGAGTTGTATGAGTTCTTTGTACATTTTGGATATTAGGCCTTTATCAGAGGCATTGCTGGAAAATATATTTTCCTATTGAGATGGTTGTCTCTTTACCTTGTTGACAATTTCTTTTGCTGAGCAGAAGCTTTTTAGTTTGATGTAGTCCCATTCATTTATTTTTGCTTTTATTTCTCTTGCCTTTGAGATCAAATTCATAAAATCCTATTTAAGTCCAAGGTTCTTGAGTTTAGTTCCCATGTCTTCTTCTATGCATTTTATTGTTTCAGATCTTATATTCAGGTTAATTTTTGTGTTGGTGACAGACTACAGTCTAGTTTCATTCTTTTGCAAGTGGCTTTCCAGCTTCCCAAGAACCATTTATTGAAGAGGCTTTCTCTTCTCCACTGTATGTTTTTGGCTTGGCTTCACTGTAAAAAATGATTTGCCCATGTAAATATGGGTTTACTTCTGGACTCTCGATTCTGTTCTACTGGTCCATTGTTTTGGTGCTAACACCATGCCATTTTGATTATTGTTGCTTTGAAGTATAATTTGAAGTTAGGAAGAACGATGCCTCCAGCACTGTTCTGTTTTT
This sequence comes from Cynopterus sphinx, assembly GCA_030015415.1. Classification (NCBI taxonomy): domain Eukaryota; kingdom Metazoa; phylum Chordata; class Mammalia; order Chiroptera; family Pteropodidae; genus Cynopterus; species Cynopterus sphinx. Next base: position 63,773,024 of record CM057387.1, on the reverse strand, counting down.
TCAGGATGGCTTTGGTAATTCGGGGTCACTTGTGCTTCCATACAAATCTGATGATTTTGTTCTATTTCTTTAAAAAATGCCGATGAGATTTTGATAATGATTGCATTTAATCTGTATAATGCAATCATTTAACTATTTGATTCTTCCAATCCAAGAACACAGGATATCTTTCCTTTTCCTTGTATTTCTTTAAATAGGGTCTTATAGTTTCATTATATAGGTCCTTCCCTTGTTTCATTAAATTTATTCCTTGGTATTTTATTCTTTTTGTCATAATTGCAAGAGGAATTATTTTTTCCACTTCATTTTCTGACAGTTCATTATTAGAGTATATGAACGCTATGGATTTTTGAACGTTGATTTTGTGCCCAGAGACTTTATTGTATTTACTTATCGTTTCTAGTAGTGTTCTTACGGAGTCTTTAGGGTTTTCTATATACACAATCAGGTCATCCACAAATAGTGACTGTTTGATGTCTTCGTTTCCTACTTGGTTGCCTTTTTATATCTTTCTCTTGTCTGATTGCACTTGCTAGGACCTCCAATGTTATATTGAATAACAGTGGCAATAGTGGACAGCCTTACCTTGATCTTAGAGGAAAGGTTTTTAGTTTTTCACCATTATGTATAATGTTGGCTGAGGGTTTGTCATAGATAGCCTCTTTATGTTAAGGTACTTTCTTTCTAGACCAATTTGGTTAAGGGTTGTGATCATAAATGGATGCTGTATCTTGTTGAAGACTTTTTCTGCATCTATTGATAAGATCATATGATTCTTATTTTTTAATTTGTTTGTGTGATATATAACATTAAATGATTCACGTATGTTGAACCATCCCTGTGCTTCTGGGATGAAGCCCACTTGATCGTGGTATACAATGTTTTTAATATGTTGCTGTATTCGGTTCACTAGTATCTTATTTAGAATTTTTGCATTCGTGTTTATGAGAGATATTGGTCTATAGTTTTCTTTTTTGTGTGTTATCTTTACCAGGTTTTGGTATCAGTAATATTGGCCTCATAAAATGTGTTGGGAAGTATTGTCTCCTCTTCAATTTTTTGGAAGAGTTTGAGGAGAATAGGCAGTAAATCTTTGAATGTTTGGTAGAATTCACTGGTGAAGCTATCTGGTCCTGGACTTTTACTTTTTGTTAGGTTTTTGATGATTGTTTCAATTTCCATGCTGCTGATCGGTCTATTTAGATTTTCCAGTTCTTGATTCAGTCTAGGAAGATTGTATTTTTCTAAGTACTAGTCCACTTTTTCTAGGTTATTAAATATAGTGTTACATACTTTTTCATAGTACTCTTATATGATTCTTTATATTTCTGCAATATCAGTCATAATTTCCCCTCTATCATCCCTGATTTTGTCTATTTGTTTTTTCTTTTTTTTTAGTGAGTCTAGCCAGGGTTTGTCAATTTTATTAATCCTCTCAAAGAATCAGCTCTTTGTTGCATTTATTTATTTTTCTTATTTTTTTGTTTGCTTGTTTTAAATTTTATTTATTTCTGCTCTAATTTTGATTATTTCTTTCTTTCTGCTGACTTTAGGCTTCATTTCTTCTTCCTTTTCTAGTTTTTTTAAGATAAAGCGTTAGGTTGTTTATTTGGGTTCTTTCTTATTTTTGGAGATAGGCCTGTAATGATATGAACTTTCCACTTATGATTGCTTTTGCCGTGTCCCAAAAGTTTTGATATGTTATACTATCATTATCATTCATTTCTATGTATCTATTGATCTCTCTTTTTATTTCTTCTCCGATCCAGTTATTCCTCAGTAGCATGCTGATTAATCTCCATGTATTTTTGTGTTTCTTCCTGATTTCTTTCTGTAGTTGATCTCTAGTTTCAAAGCATTATGATCAGAGAATATGGTTGGTATGATGTCAACCCTCTTATATTTGTTGGGGCTCCCTGATTGGGAGCATAGATATTAATAAGTGTTATGTCTTCTTGGTGCACGATTCCCTTTATCATTATGAAGTGTCCCACAGCATCTTTCTTTACCTTTTTAATTTTGAAGTGTTTTGTCTGATTTTAGTACTACTACTCCTGCTTTTCTCTGAATACCATTTGCTTGAAATATCATTTTGTACCCTTTCACTTTAAGTTTATATTTGTCTTTGGACCTGAGACGTGTCTCCTGGAGGCAGCATATGATTGAGTTTTGTTTTATGATCTATTCTGCAACTCTGTGCCTTTTTATTGGTGAGTCCAATCCATTTACATTTAGAATAATTATTGAAATATGAGGTCTTTGTATAGCCATTTTATCTTTTGCTTTCTGGTAGTTCAGTGTTTCCATTGCTTCCTTGTCCTTGTTCTTCTGGTTTTTTTTTGTTTGTTTGTTTGTTTTGTTTTGTTTTTTTTGGTTAGCTTTTGTGAGTTTTCCCTCTAGTCCTTCTTGTCTTATGTTATATACAACAGTTCTGAATCTTTGGCGTGTGGTTACCATTATAAACATGTAAAAGGGTAGCTATATATATACTGTTGTCCATTTTCTTCTGCACATGCCTTATCTCTATTCCCTGTTGTGAATTTGGATCTTTGAATCCTCCTTTTTTCAGTCATTGTTATCTCAATTTGTTCCTATGTATACTGAACATTCATTACTATCTTGTAAAAATTCTCTTCTTAGTATTTAATCTTGTAACACCCTGTTCTTAGTAAGGGTTGCAATCCTCTGCTTCTATTTGCCTAATAATCATTTTACTTTTAAATATGTAATTTTTTTTTTTTGTTATTTTGTTTTAGGTGAAACTGGCCCCTTTCAGTATTTCCTGTAGTGCAGGCCTCATAGTGGAGAATTCCCTCAATTTTTGTATGTCAGGAGAAGTCTTAATTTCTCCTTAATATCTAAAGGTGAACTTAGCTAGATACATTATTCTAGGCTGGTAGTTCCTTTCACTTAATAATTTAAATATTTTATTCAATTTTTTTCTAGCTTATAAGGTTTGCACTGAGAAGTCCAAGGATAATCTAATTGGCTTACCTTTATAAGTTACTGTTTTTTTTCTCCTGGGCTGCCTCAAGAATTCTGTCTTTGTCATTGATTTTTGATGATTTTAATACAATGTCTTGGTGAAGGACTTTTTGGGTTGAGATAATTGGGTGTTCAGTTGACTTCTTGAATTCCAAGCTCTGGCTCATTCCTTAAATTTGGGAAATTCTCATTCACTGTTTGTCTGAAAATGCTTTCTAGTCCTTGCTTCTTTTACTCCCCTTCGATTATGCCCATTTTTCTTATGTTTCTTCTTCAGATGGTATCAGTTAGTTCTTGTATTTCTCTTTCATTATTTTTCATTCTTCAGTTTCTCTCTTCTTCCTCTGATTTATTTCTACATTTCTGTCTTCAATATTACTAATCCTTTCCTCCATTTAGTCGACTTTATTTTCCCAGCTTGTTATTTCATCTTTCAACTTTTGCAGTGTGTTCTTTGTGTCCAGAAGTTCTATTTGGTTCTTTTTGAGGGTTTCAGTCTCCTTGCTTTGTTCATCTAGTTGTTTTTTCAATTCCTGAAATTGTTGATTTGAGTTGTTTTTTATCTCATTGAATCTTTCTCAAAAGTACCATTCTGAATTCTCTATCATTTAAGTCGCATATTTCTATGTCTGTAAGCTTATTTTCTGGAGCTTTTTCTGTTTCTTTCTGAGATGCCTTTGTCACCTTGCTTGTTCATGGTGTTTAATGAACTATTTCTCTGCCTGGGCATTAACGAAAGTGTAATCTGCTGTTTTTCTGGAAAGAAGATTTATTATATAAAGATCTTTCTTTAGCCTGTTGCAAAGAGGGTGCTTTTCTTTTGGTTTCCGGTAGATGGTGTTTCAGCCTCTTGGATTCTCGCTTTATATAAAGTCTTAAAAATGCTTTTTAAATTTTCTTGTTGCTATTTAATCACGTGGTGATCTGTCTTGGAGGGTATGGGGAGAAAGGCCCTCTGAATTGGGCATTGAGGGCTGTGGCTCAACCTCAGTTTGGCAACTACTGCCGGTAAAAATCAACCCTTGTTTTTCTGCAATCTCATCTGGCTTCTCTGCTTTCTGCCCTGATGACTAGGCCCTGCAGCTAGCTGGCTGGCCCCAGAGAGCTCACAGCTTTCTCAAGCAGGGTTCTTCAAGGAACTTGCTGCAGGTACCTTCTGATCCTTTTTCCTTCCCCCTCCTCCAGCAGCTACAAGAGGCAGCTTCTTTATTTCTTCCAGTTCACCACCTGACACTCGGGGTTTTGACCTGTGGTAGCTCTTATGCATAGATCCCATGCTCAGACATGCTGGTGTTCAGTTGGGGTGTTTTTTGTTTTTAGATGTTCAGTTGATTGTTGTTTCAAGGGTAGAACTGGGAACATCTCTCACTCTGCCATGTTTCCCTGGTACTATTTGTTTGTTTGTTTTAATACTGTGTTAAAGGCTTGATATCCACCATTTCACACAAAAACTGAACACTGGTTCTCACCCCAATTAATTTAATTTAAAAATGAAAGAAACTAAACACTAAAAATGGCTTATCTTCATATGATTTTTCTTCATTCATCCTACTATCTCACTCCACCCAAGTTTATATAAATATTTTAGTGTAAAATGCTGTCTTTGATGTGACATGCACACAATCTTTATCTAATGTGTTTATGGAGCAGATATTACCTTCTCTTTTTAAGATATATCTTGTTATGTCTATATTCTTTATACAACCACTTGAGAAAATAATTCCCAAGTCCTATCGATGACCTTGTCATTCTCGGTCTATGTATTTAATAGTGTTTACTGTCAACTAGTAAATATATCACCTACATCTAGAAATTACTATATGGTTTGCAAATCACTTAAGACTTAGCTCTTATAATTCCCTACCAGTTCTATAAGCTAAACATGATGCATGCCACAGGAATGATTAAGTATGTCAACCAGAATTTTACTGTAGTTGTCTGTTTTTTTTCATTGGGCTAATGCTTCTCATATATAGAATGACAGTATAGAATAGGGTTCACGTCCCTCTTTCATTAAGATGACCTTATTGGTAGATGATGGGACATATATTTTGAATTTGTTCAGACTAGAAGGACTATGTGCTAAATCAAAGGTAATTTTGGCCATTGTTTCTTTTCTGTTCTAAAATCGTTGTGTAATTCTGGAATGACTTGTATAGGAGCCCAAAATCTGTTAGCAGTGGACTCCTGTTTTCAAAGTGAAAACAAATACTATCTCTGCTTCCCCTGCAGCTGTTCTATCTGGGATTGTGTTGTCCTACCTCCTTGATCATAGGCTTTTGAAAAATCCAGAGAAAGATTCTTATTGGGGGGTAACTTTGATGGGTTTGATTTCTTGAATTTAGATAATTTATCAGCCTTCCTCTTACACATATTATTTTATATCGAGATATTCTGCAGGTCCAATAAAACCATATGCATTTGCCCTGGTGGAAAGAAGGGGAGATGTATTGAATTAGTGAAAGAATGGATTATGAACTATTTTTAACCTCGGTTTTATTTTTCTCCAGACCCTATGATTACAACAAGTCTAACAAAGCATTGCCTAGTATTAGTCTTTAAGTGACTTTTCTTAATTAATACCTAATAATGATTTGTAATTAGCACATAATTTAAATGTAAATAGATTCTTCTAAACTGCCTACTAATGCTTGAAAACAATTTGTTCTTTTAAATAGCCTAGAAATTACCCAGGCAATCTGGATGATACTGCTAATCTGCTTGGCAAAATTTAAGAACTACAAAAGGGACTTTGGCTCTAACTCTACCTGAACTGTAATGCATTTTAAAGTATTAGATTTCAAATGTATGAGCCACTGGTATAAAACTCAATACAATAAAAAAAAATGTGTGTGTTGGAAGAGAATTCAGAAAGTACCTCAATTAAGTCACTGGATGGCTCTGAAAAATACTTACATCTGGTAACTTCATCAGTATTCTTTACACAGTCTTATGACACGGTGCTCAAATTGTAAGATGAAGAAACCTGAGAAAGGGAAACAGGTTAGAATTCATTAATCTGAATGGGGAAAACGAGAAGAGTCTGAATGGGTGCTCTTGAGGTAGCAAGGACAGTAACACGGGAGACAGATAAAGGTAGAAAGATTTCAGAAAGGGGGCTCAGAAAGGGGGCAGGTGAGTTTTGGTGAGTAATTATGTGTGGAATTTGAAAAAAGTTAAGTAGTAAAAGGCGATTCCATGCTTCAGAACTGATTCCATCATTTGTCAAATCCATGCCAGTCATCACAAAGGGGACCAAGAGGAAAATTAAAGATTGCTCAACCTTAAATTTGTCACACATCTGGGAAAAGAATTTCTCACTTTTCCTACCAATGAGGGCTTTAGTTTGTTAATTTTATTGACAAAATCTGGACATTAAAGCACTAATTATAATTTGTATGTAAATAAAGATCTTATTTTCACCAAACCTTGTCTTCTTTTGATATTTATCTAACAGAAATAAAAAAGAAACTGCACTCACAGAAGACTGATTTTTCTAAAGCCAAATAAATGTCTTCGAATCTGCTTCATTATGGAGAGACTGAGGACCACTTGTTCTTCAGGATGCATGGACAGTCATGTTGGGAAGTCGTGCATGTTTACATGTGGTTTTGATTGGGCTTGAATAAGTAAAATGCATGTCCACTCCTGCCATGCTGTTTCCCTGGTGGAGTTCTACTCAATATTCTAGACCCAATATCACTATTATTAGTATTTTATCTCTGCAAACTTTCCTACTAGTGCAACATAATTAATTATTCCTTCATCATCATTTCCCTGGCACTTGCTATATGCCAGTCATAATATTTATCATATGTATATTATTATATTTGGTTCCTTTTAACTTTTTTGAATAAGCAGTACGTTTACATGATTTACACATTGAAGTCACTGTCTCCTTTTCACTGTTATTTAACATTTGAACAGATCTTACCTTGCCATTCCTGTTCTTAAACAGCCACTGTAACTATTTCTCATGTGTCCTTCCTACATTATTACTGAACATATAAGCAAATTCAATTATATTCTTAGGTTTTTCTCCTTTATGTCACCTAGCAGAAGATTCAATACTGTATACACTGTTCTGTTTCTTATATCTTCACTTAACAATATTCTGAGAAAATATTTTCTTGTCAGTCTTTAGAAGAGACTTCTCATTTTTATTTTCAATTGTATTCCATTACATGGGCTACACCATAATCTAACTTGTCCACTATGGATGAATATTAACTTGTTTCCATTTTTTTGCTATTAAAAGCAGTGCTGCAAAAATTACTTTGTATATGTAATTTTATATGTGTGAAATATATATGTGTTTTAATATTGAAAGATATAGCTAAACAGTCCTCCATTGGGTTTTAAAAATTTGCACTCCTATTAGAAACACATGGGAGTCTCTCACTCTGTGGCCTTATCAACACAATATATTATTTAACTTCTGCACTTTAGCTAATTTGATATGTGGAGATTATCTCAGTTACATTTCTCTTTTTATGAATAAAGTTAAACATCTAGCATTTTTTTCTTAAAAATTTTTCTCTAGATACATTTTGTTCAGTTTTCTGTTGGACTTTTGCTTTTCAATTTCTAGGAGCTTTTGACACATTAGGAAGTTACTGAATTTTGTGATACAGGTTACAAAAAGTTTTATTAGTTTATCTTTATCATTGTTTCTTTGCTACACTGATAGGTTGGTTATTTTGTTGTTTGCCATCTAGATTATTTTTATTTTAATATTTAAGTATTCAAATTTGTCAATGTTTTCCTTTTTAGTCATAGACTCTAAGTCATCATAAAGTTCTACTGGAAGTTTATAACAAATTATTCCTTATTTTCTTATAATAATTTTATTGCTTAATTTTTTAAAACATTTGATTCATTGGGAATTCATCTAGGTATGAGTTATAAATCTGGTCATCACTAATTTTTTTTATTAGTTCATCTTCCCATCTTTTCTATACTGATTTGAGATGCTCTCCATATTTTACACAGAATTGACCTGGATGCATCAAAGTCTATTTTTGAACTTGCTGTTTCATTGATATGTTTAATCCAGGGATCATTACAACACTGTTTTAATTATTAATGCTTTGTTTTATTTTTTAATACTTGGTAAGGGTGGCCTTCACTTGTTACTATTCTCCTTTTTTTCAGCGATTCCCTAAAATTCTAAAACTTTTAATTAATTTGCTAGCTTAAAATAATTCTAGTAGCGTTTTCCTGGAATCACATTAATTTCATAAATAAGTTTATGGAGACCTGATATACATTTACCATGTTACATCTGCCAAGACTAGAACAAATTATTGTGTCTTCTAATTTTTTCAAGTCTCCCTTGCACTCCTCATATAGATCTTCCTTGCTTTTTCAATTTATTCTTAAGAATTCTGTTTTATTATTGCAATTAGATATGGGGTCTATTTCTCATTATAGCATTTAATTGAAAGCCAGTTGTTTAAATGAACTACTGATTTAATTAAGTACCAAATTGTGTATGCTAATTTATTAACTCTATTCATGTGGCTTTAGTCTCATGGTAATTTCAAAGAGCCCAGAGGCTAGCACCTCCAAGACCAAGATGAGTATTAGTGCTGATCCGGTAGCCTAAGTTGTTCCTGACTTTACTGTTTCTGTGCCTAACATTTTCTATTAAGTATAAAACTGGCATTTAACACTGAGATGAACATATAATTTAACATATTAAGAAAAGGTTTTTTGAAAATTAAAAGTGGTTTTTGAAATTCTTTTTCACATACAAAGATACTTGTAATTCTTTTTTCTTAGCTCTATTAATATGATAAAATAGTTTGGAAGTTTTACTCCTTTTCTTATTTTCTGGACCAGGTTTAACAACACTGGCACCATCTTTCTTAAATGTTTGGGTAGAGTTCAAAATGAAACCATTCTGGCCAGGGACGTTTGAGAAGCTAGCTTCTTGACAAATTTTCCTATCATCTGTAGAAATCTTCCATGGTTATTGTTCTGCTTAAAACTTCTGAGACCGTGTCCATTTTAATAAGCTTTTTACATAATTGTAAAGGGTTTGCAAAAAGGTAGCTCAGGACTGTTTCTTAAATGTCCTTAGATTTGGTGGTGATTTGTACATAAAGATCTTATGTGGCCAATTAGCACTTTTACAACTTCTCTTCCCACCCCCAACTTATCACCATCTGTTTATTTCTTAACTAAGTTAGCTGATGGTAGTTTTTTCTTTTTCAAAAAATTATTAACTCTTTTATTTAACTAGTTTTCTAATTTATTTTTATCTGCCTTTATTCTGTCTTTTTGTTGTCTTTCATTATTTTACTTGGAATATTTTTTCTAATTTTTTTTATTCAGATACTTAATTTATCTTTATTGATGTATTTAATGCTATACATTTTCCTTTGAGTATATTCTTTGGTTCTATGACATAGATTTTTAGAGGAACATTTTTTATTATTAACATTTTCTCAATACTCTGCATATCTATCTTGAATTTTCTTTCACTTGAGTTGTTTGAAAGAGAATGTTTTAATTTTCCGGTGAATTGATGCATTTTTAATGTTTTGCTATTATTTTTTAGTTTTATTGCATTGTGGTTAGAGAATGTTGTGATTATGGACTATCTATATTTAAATTCATACGTTCAAACCCTAACTCCCAATGTGAAATGTGATAGTGCTTGAAGGTGAGGCCTTTAGAGTGTATTTGGGTTTAAATGAGGTCATGAAGGCATACCTCATCATGGGATTAATGCCCTTATAATGCAAAACTGGAAAGCTTTCTCTCTCTCTGTCCTGAGTATGAGGACACAGAGAGAAGGCAACCATCTGCAAGCCAGGAAGAGGGCTCTCATCAGGATCCAAATTGCTTAAACTTGAGCTTAAACTTCCCAAACTCCAGAACTATGAGAAATGAATATTTGTTGTTTAAGCTGCCTAGTCAGTGGTGTTTTATTGCAGTAGCTCTCACTGTCTAGCAGAGTTGTTTCAGATTTTTTAAAATATATTAAGATTTTCCACATGGTATACTATATAGTAAATTTTATGACAGTTCCATAGCAATTAGAATGTGTATTCTCTATTTCAAAGTGCAGAATTAATATACCAATCATGGAAACCTTTTAATTACATGATATATATCTTTTATGCCCTTATATATCTTCTTGATCTGGCATGTACTAAGAGAAATGAATTAAAATTTCTTAACTTCTATGTGTTTCTGTCTCTTCTATGCATCACCTGTATTTTCTACTTTATGGCTTTGGCTGCTATGCTGTTCTTATTAATTCTAATAATCTGCCTATATATACTTTGGCTTTTTTTTTTTAATAATCAAATTACCAGTGAATAATAAAAATTTCTCTTCCTTCTTTCCAATACGTACTTACATTTCTTTTTCTTTCATCCTTCAATGGCTATGCCCTGAAAAAACTCTGGACTTTAGGCCTTTGTCAGGAATTTAAAGGAAATGTTTCTTCCATTCTTCATTATTACAAAGTACCTGTACTAGTAGTTGAAAGATGTCCTATGTGAAATTAAAGAATTTTTATTCTTTTCCTAGTCTGATATTTTTTCATCAAAAATGGGTATTACACTTTATGAAACATTTTTTGTCTTTCTCTAATTATGTTTTTATTATAAATCTAAATATATACCATATAGATAGTGATATAGACCTTCCATAGGCATTTTTTGATTAAGTTGTATTGTTTGTTTTTCCTATACCACCTATTTCTACATGGATTCTTATTTATTGATTTTTTCCCTTTTCTAGAGAAGATCCTTGACATACTCTTATACAAAGATATATGAGGAGTCTTGCATATCTATGAATGCCTTTGCTATCACATTTGACTAACATTTTGGCTGGGTATAGAATTTTACCTTGAAAATAATTTTCCCTCAATGCATTAAGGTGTCACTCTCCCTCCCAAGCCCTACAAACTGTGGTGTTGTCAAGTTGCTGAAGAGACTTCTCATGCCAGTTTTTTTCTTATTCCTTCATAGGTGTATTATTATTCTTTTAAACAGAACTTTCATAGATGTTAATCTTGAGTATATTGTATTTGTCCTCATGCTATATTATTTTGATATTATTATTTAATGCATGCATTTTTTGAAGTCTTTCAAGTTGAAATTACTTTTAGAGTTTTGTTCTCATTCTTTCTTGACCATACTAGAAGGTTTTTTTGTGCTCCCAGTCTCTCAATTACCATCTTTGCCTTTTTAAGTAGGAGGAAACTGAAAGCAGAAAATTTAAATAATTTGCGCAAAGTAAAGCAAAGTGAGATGCAGGGGTAGGATCTATTCTCAGGCAGATTAATGCTTGAAATTTCAGTCATAAGTGTACACTAAACAAGATAAGAGTAATCACAGGTCTACCCACATATTGAGAATTTCTCAGGGGAAAGAACTATGTCTTACTCATTTCAAATCTATTTCACAATTTTTTTTAACCTCTCCCAACCTCATGGCCCTAAGGGGGAAAAAAATAAAGGAAACCCCCATTGCTTTTGGAACCCTAAACTTCATCTGCATTCTGTATTTTACTATCCTGTGTTTTCTTGGATATCCTCTGCCAAGGTTATTCATGGCTCCAAGGTCACCTCTCTTACTTTAAACTTGCTTTGCATTTGTCACTGTTTTTTCTTGAAATATTGTCAACAATACAAATCTCCTAGTAATTGTTCAAATCTTCCATTACTAGCTATATAGATATTTGAATTAGGAGATAGATATCCCCAATAGCCACTTTAGTGCATCAAGTAGAAGTGGCCATAAATGAGCATAAGCTGAGTTGAAATATGAAAGACCCACTAACACCATCCTCTAGATTCAAATATACTAAATTATGTAATATAACAATATTAACAAAAGCATGTAGCATTAAAGATTCACATAAATATTATAACTATGCAATATAACAAATTAACAGAAACACGTTTCCTAAAACAATGTTTAGAGATATTAAAGAAATAGCAACTTTAGGTATTAAATTAGGCTATAAAGAATTATGACTTTTTTTGAGGATTTCTGGCTTTTTTCATCAATTATTTGATTCCTTTCTGTATTAATCTTTGTATTTCCATTTCTTCTGGATTTCCTGATTTCTCTTTTCTACAATTTGGCAGGATGCTTTCCTACATCTCACTTTGACATATGATTGATTTATAAATTCAAGGGCAAGTAAAGGAGTTTACATCTATTTCAACTTCTAGAATCTTGAATTTTGGCGTTGTATATTTAATTGCTGCCTTGTGTCAAATGATTTTCTCGCATATATTGGCATTAATTTATTTTAAATTTATATTTAACAAGGTAGACTTCACAAGTTAAGTGGATGCCAATTAACCTAAAATCTAAACTGACTTTTAAATGCAAGTCATTCCTATCGAATTAATGTTCTCTACAAATTTAGTAGATAGCTGTCAACATAATGGAACTTAAGCATCAGTTTTAAGCAATTTATTTTTTAAGCTTATAATATTAATTTGATTGTGATTACATACTTCAAATTTATATAATTTTGAGTCAATTACTAAGGAGTTAGATAAATTTTATATATTATTACATTTTGATCATCTTCATAATTAACATTTAATTTATATCCTTTTCTCTTTCCTTTTCCATCTGCAGATGTGTTTCTTTGAGATCATCACACAGAATTTAAACAATTTTCCTGATAATTAAATGATATTTTATTTTTCTAAGTGAATTGACTGTAGGAGAATGGGCCCTGGAGACCAAAGGCCTGTTTATTAATAAAAAGAGCTCTTTCCCACACACAGATACATGGAGCAGTCTCACTGTTCCTACCCTATATCATGGCTAATAGTCTTTATGAGACAAAGGCTGAGATGTCAAAGACCAGTTTTACAGTTGTTGAAGATACCAACAAAGGACACATCTATTCTTCATTTCTCATGACAATTCTACCCACCCAGACCCAAAGGTCAACAAGTCCATGTATAGAGTTATCTGAAAAAAAACCAAAAATGAATAAATACTTCTTTGGACTTTTTGTTGTTGTTGTTGTTGTTGTTGTTAAGAATAAACTAAGACTTTGAACTAAAAATAAAAATGTTATAGTGAAACTTCATATGAATACTGACAAGACGTAATTAAATGCCCTTTGACTATTACAATCATTGTTCTCTCTCTCTCTTTTATGTGTCTTGTGTCATTTTCCTTTTCAATCTCTTTAGAAATATTCTGCTTAAATAATAATTTTACAGTAAATTCATCATCTTTAATTATATTATTTTAATGTGAAAATTCAATCTTTCTTGACCTTCACAAAAAAGAAAAAATATGTGATCAGAGAGTAGTAGTGGAAAGTTGGTTTACATGAAATGAGGACAAGATAAAATGACAGTAAAATGTTTATTTATATCTTTTGCATGTATGCAGACATCAATTTTTGATGTTATATTCAAACCCGAAACTTAAGTTTATGCATAGTGACCAAATACTTGGGAATGCTGGAGAAAAGTTCATTGGGGAGAATTTCCAATTATATTTTTTAAAAACAAATGTTTATTGAATATTTTTTGAATAGGACATTTTTCCTATGGGGTAAACTGGCATGTTCACATTGGTTGTTTATCAGCTCAAATCCATTTTTTTTTAGCAGTTCTGCAAAGAAGTTACATAAGTTGGCTAAATTTAATCAACTAGCAAGAGATACGGAAAGGATTTAAGCTAGGTTTGTGAGGTCACAACTGCTATGAGTTTTCTATTTATATCATGATTACCCCCATCTGCGGCAGAAAGTGCTATGATAGAAACAGCCATCATTATTCACAAACACCATACTTAATTGTATTTTATCCTTAACCTATTCCTGTATACGTCCAGTCAACAAGGTCAGAATTCTCAGATCAATTGTAAAAAAAGTCATATATATAATATAGCATAATCTGACCCCATCTCAAGAAACATGTATAAATAAATATAATATCTGTATATAGATACATTTTATATATACATTTCTAAATAAATATTATGTAATATTAGTTTCATTATTGAATGAGAAGTGGACAATATGAAGCTATCTAAAATATCTTTTTTTTCTTCCAACTTCCTCATCAATTATCCCTTCTGATATAGTAAAAATAGAAATGAAATTTTATAATAATTAAACCTTTCAGTAAATAAACTTCTTAATTCTTAAATATTTCCAATATTGATATTTTTGTTTGTTTGTTTGTTTTTCTTTAGGAGCTGAAATTTTTTACAAGCTTTTATGAATGCTGACTGCATGGCAGAGACTCTTCCAGTTAATGGAACTACTATGGTTGTCAAGACAAGTTCGTATTCTAGTGTAGTTCATTTTAGCTAAAAGGAAGATTAGAAAATGGTCTGGCTGATGAAGAAATAATACCTTAGAACATTTTCTCAGAATTCAATAGTAATTAATAAAGTCTTTACTTCTTAATAAAGTTTTTTAGGTAATAGCAAAAAATAAGAGATTTATTGATATTTCAATCAATTGAAATTTATTTAAAGTGACCTATTTATCAAGCAATGGCTTACTATTATTAAAATCAAGGGAAACTTTTATGTTTCATCCTGAAAATATGCATGAAACAATAATCCTAGATCCTTTACGTAAATAAAAATATCTACTACAGTGCACCAGACTTTTGGCTTAAAAACAGGCCAAATTTTTCAGATAGCAGAAAACTTGTGATTCTCATGAAAGTTGATGACAAATCTGAACTGTGATAAACCTTTTTAAAAAAATTTTCTTGGGCAAAATTTCCCACAGCAATAATTGTGACCATCTGGAGTCTCATGCCTAGAATTTAAATGAGGTCAAAAAATTTTTCCTTTATTCACATGAATTATTGACCACTTGAGATAAATACACTTACTCTAAGAACAACAAGAATAAAATTGAACAAGGTAAAATTTATCTATTTAAATATAGAGGCAACACCTCTATGGGGAGATGAGCCAAGTGTTATATTAATCTTTAGAGGAAACTGCAACTTGTATAGAGTAGTAACAGAAGTAAAGAGACAGATATGCAGACACTTCAAAAGAAGGCACAGCATAAAAAGATTCTTTAACACAGGTAAATAAATAGTCTAAAAAATCAAGGGCTCCAAGCAGGATCAGATCTACATAGACAGTGGAAAGAAAGAAGAAAAAGTTCCTATGTGGTGCTTATAGCTGAAATTGGGTGTTAAGGAAAATAGATTTTATAAAACTAAAGTCAAGTTGCTATGGGCCGTGTTAATGTACATGTGGGAGTATGTGAACATGGGAAATTAAGCATTTTGAAAATTTAAAGCATAGGCAAATGTAAAATGTAAAATACTAATTCAACAATGTTTTTGTAGTCACAATTAGTTCATTTCCGTGGATGTTATCAAAATACTGACACATAACGAAAGCTTCAAGAAATTGTTGTGAAACTAAAAGTGATATAAATTGAAACAAAAAAAAAATACCCTTGACAATCCTATAGTGAAAAAAAAATATATTAGATTTCAAGAAATGCTAAGTTTAATATTCCAAAACATAATTTTTAGTTTTATCTAGTTTTACTTTTAACTGGATATGTGGTTAAAATTCTGCATTACTGAACTTTCTTTTTTTTCTGTTAAGTGTAAAATTGGGTAAATAATACCTGTGTTTCTGTATTTTGAAATACTTGTAGACATCAAATTAAAACAGAGTTGAACATTCTTTGTAATCTATAAGGTGTTTTACATAATATTAAATTTTCTTATATTGGCTTTTGGAATAATATAACAGGCAATTCATTCAACATTTCAACAAGCATTTATTTATACCTCCAATATACGCTGCACTCTGCTATGCACTAGAGGTATAAAGAGTAAGTGTGAACAGAATTGTCAATTGAACAGAAAATGAAATTTCAGGGAAACAAAAGAATAAGTATAATTTAAGTGATAATTTGGTGTGTATATATAAAAATAGTGTGTAAGAGAATGTGTAACAGAAGCAATTGCTGTAATTGGACCATCACATGCTCAGTGTAATTTCCAATTAGGAAAGAAGGTGCGTGTAGGAACAGGTTTAAGTAAATGGTTTTACAACTGCATGTTTACAGTTATCATCATGATCAATACCAGAAAAGAAGCCAAAAAATAGGAATCCATGCCCCAAACCTGCAGTCTCCAACCCCAAATAGTATACACACTTCACCATCTTATAAAAGAATAACTCCGCTTTTCTATGATTTACACATTGGGCTTCCATGAAAGAATTTATTCAGACAAAAGGTTCAATGGTTCCATGACCAAAGATATAATAAAAGAGCCTGAAGTGACATTTATAGTCTTATTTATAAATAGCTTTATTGTTGCATTATGTAAAATCAGAAATCCTGATGAAGGATAGATCTTAGATGATAACAATTATAATTATAGGCATTTTTAGTATAAGATGACTATGAAATGTCCATGTAAGATTTTATAGCAGATGATAAGATTTGTAAGTCTAAAAATAGAGAAAGAATTAGAATTAAAGATATATAGTTGGAAGTTGCCAGCATCAGGTAGAAGATAATGGACACAACATAAAATACCCACAGCATAGCAAGTTGAATAAGAGCAATGAACTAAACACTTAGAAAACCGTAATGTTCAAAGGATGGGAAGAAGGAGAGTCTAAGAACAGCTGGAAGAACTGTGGAGGGTATAGAGAAGAACCAGAAGAAAATGGTGTGTTTAAACCCCAAAAGGAGTGAATTTTAAGATACAACAAGTGGTCAGCAATATTAAATAAATAGATAAGGAATTTTTATGAATTGGAGAGCATGTGTTAGTTTTGGCGACATGGAAGCCTTTGAGATAAGACAATTTAATGTTGTGATATGAAAACCAAATTATTGTATGTTAAAAAATATATGAGAATCAGACTTGATTAAAAACAAACCAAACAATTCTGTGTTGCTTACTGGAGATACATATAAAATATAAGAAATGCTGAAACTAAAATGAAGAAAAAATCAAACACATAAAAACTAACTTAAAGGAAGCCAATGTAATGTCAAACAAAATAGACTTTAAGGCAAATAGCCTTATTTAAAGCAAAAAGAACTTTATAATAATCAAAGGTTTAAATTAACAAGAAATATAGCAATTATAAATGAACTATATAACATATCAAAGTATAAAAAGTGAAAACAGCTATACAGAATTCTGCACTCACAAGTAAAAATACACACGAGCATTACAAAACTGATTTGCATATTGGGCCATCAAGCAGGTCTCAATAATTATTAGTGATTGAAATTTAATAGCTATGTTCTCTGATCACAGTGGAATTTAGCTACAAATCAATAGCTTTAAGATAATTTTTAAAATCCCAAATGTTTGATAATTAAATAATACACTTTTGATTTACCATGTGTCAGTGAATTCATAATGAAAATTAGAAATTATTTTGAACTGATGACAATGAACATTCAAAATGAGATGCATCTAAAACAAAGATGATAGGAGACAACTAGCCTTAAAATAATGTGATTGAAAATGAAGAGAAGCAGATAATCCAATGAAATATGCATTTATCAGTAATTAGGAAAAAATATACAATTAAACCAAAAAAATAGGAGGAAATATCAAAGGCCAAGATTAATAAAATAATTTTTAAAAAATACAATGGAAATAAGCAAACAGGCATTACGTTGCCTCTTCAAAAAATTAATTAAAATTGATAAACTCGTGTGACAGGTTTGTGTGTATATGTGTCTTTATGTGTGTATGCACACATGCATATGTGCATGAGGATGTACAAATAGACAATGTCAAATTAAAGTGACATCATTAGAAAACCTACTATTTTAAAGCATCATAAGATGTGATGAAAAATTCAATGTTAATAAATTAAAAAATTTAGATGAAATAAAAGTCCTTGAAAGAAAGAACAACTTAAACTGACACATTAAAAAATAGAAAATCTGGATAACTATTTTAAAATATTAGTCTTTATTTGCAAACTTATTCCAAGAGAAAATTTTAAGTACAAAGTTACTACAATGAATTCTAGTAATTATTTATAGAAAACACCAAACATTTACAAACTTTCAAAGAATAAAAAAAGACATCTTTTCTCATTTGTTTTGAGTCCAGATTAGCCTTTACACCAAAACCTGGCACTAAAAGATGAAAAGAAAAATTATAGGAAATCTTACTGAGTAACATAGAAGATGAAATAATCATAAACAGAATATTAACAAATAAAATTTGGTAATATATTAAAAAGAATACATACATCATGATACATTTGGGCTTATTTCAGAAATGTAAAAAAAAAAGATTTAACATTTGAAAATCAACCAATAGAATTCATCAGATTGATGAAATAAAGAATAAAAGTCCTATTGTTATCTTAATAATGCAGAAAATGAGAATTATATTTTTATTTTGGTCACTCCTAATAATAAATTTGAAGAAATGAAAAATATCTAAAATATAAAAGATAAATTGATGCAGAAGAAATTCCTATGGGAGCATTCTTAGTAAACTAGAAAAATACTACCAGTACCAAACATTGTCAAGGATGTGATGAAGTGACAATTCTTATTGAAATGTAATTGGCAAAAACACTTTGAAAAACATCTTAGTTTCTATATGAACAGAAATCTATCTTATCTATTGAATTCTATCCACAAAATCTTATAAGAACTCTGTATTAATAAAATATTTACATTATTACCTCTGAGATTGGTATGAGATAAGGATGCCTAGTAGCATCTATTAATTCAATATTGTTTATTCAATTTTATAGAGTTAAAAGAAGCAATAACACTATTTTTTATTTGCAGATTATATGATTGTATTGTTAGAAAAGTATAAACACTACAGAATATAAATAATAATTCTAGTTATAGAGTTTAGCAAGGTTGCTGGATACAAGTTTGTTATACAAAACTCAATTGAGTTTTTATATATCAGCAATGAGCAGATTTTTTTAAAAAGTTAATTAAAAAATGGTGTGACTTACAAAAGTGCCAAAACTACCATATGCCTTGAAGTAAATCTAACAAAATATTTAAAACACCTCTATACACAAAACTATGAGTTTAGTGAAAGAAATTAATGATATGTAAACAAATGGAAACAATGCCCTCTCATCAATTAGAAAGCTCAATATTATAATAATGTCATTTAACTAAAAATTGATTTAAGGATTCGATATGATCCCAATAAAAATTATACAATTTTTCATATGTACAAATTGGCAAATAATTCTAAAATGCGTATTAAAAATCAAAGTGCCAAGAATATCTGAATCATTCTTGAAAAAAAACATGGGAAACCTTTTTGTCTTATCAAGACTTGGTATAATATTACACAAATCAAATAGTGTGGTATTGGTACAGGATAAATAAATAGAAAATGGAACAAAATAATATCCCAAGAAAAAATCAAAGATCCAAATAGACCCTTCATTTATGACAATATTATCATTGCAGACCACTTGAAATTTTATGTATTGAGCAAATATATCCATGTTTTAAAAGACGAATCTTGGTCTATAGCTCACATGAAAATCAGTTCCAAGTGGAAAGAGTATCTAAATGTCAAAGTTAAAACCGAATTTCCAGAAAGTAGCAAAGGACAATAAAGTTTTAACTCTGGATTCTACTATTTTCCTTTGCAGATGAAGAAATAATTAAATACATCAGATTGGACCTTACAGAGATTATGAGATTTCATGCCGATTACCTTAAGAAACTTTTATGAGAGACTAGATCTTGGAAACTATCATCACAGTGATCATTTTATCACTTGAATTTACTAAGTCATCCTAGCCAATCATACTTTATTTTTTAATAATTTTATTCAAGGGTAAATTTATTAGAGTGTTAATGAGAAAGTTGCATTTTTAGTTGATTTCTATTGAGTGATTTAATGATAAAATCACATGGTTTTTGAGGTTTAGAAATTTTTCCACTCCTAGAGCTTGCACAGCATTTAATTGGCACTTAACCTAATATAGAATGTATCAAAAATTAAGTAGGCATTAATTAGGAACACAAAATGTGAACCAGCCTTAAAACGTTAATTATCAAATTGGTATCGCTATCTGTCGGCAGACTCCCGTAAGCATCCTGTTAAAGTGGTTTCATTTTTCAAAATGTAATATGTTTCTCAGGATGTGATTACAGATACAATATATGGTTGTAATTTTGAGTTAATTGCATAGTAGCTAGATTAACTTTTACATCATTACACTTTAATCAGTATTTTCATGATTAACGTTCATTTACATTTAAAGCTTCCAAGCTCTTTCATCGTCTCGGCTCCTCCCTTCTCAAACCACCAGCTGACTTAACATATCACTACATTAAAGCTCTCTGAGGACAAACTTCTGCATTTTCTCACTTTAAGTACCACAAAAATGCTCGTGTGAAACTATGGTACTGATAGTTATCTTTGCCACAATGTAATACTAATGACTGTAATTATCTTAATATATAGAAGAGATAGGGTTGAAATTAGCTGGGGAAATCTCATAGCTAATAAAGAAAGTAGGTAGTACTCTATTTCACTTTGACTTTAGTTGTATTACAACTGCAACTTCCAGAGGAAAGAAAGGTAAAATGCTTTTTGTTTCTTAATGTAGCTTGAACAGCATGAAACACATCAGTCTTTGAAAAAATAGTACTTATTAGCATGTCATGCATAGTAAATTTGACAATAGGTTAAGAAAAAAATACCCCTTTCACTAATGTTTTTAAAGAATGCCATTACTGACTTGAACAAGCCAGTGTGTTTATAAGGCTTTTCTTCCGCTAACTTTGTTTTTCATTAATATAAAAGAGCTGTATAAAATAATTTTATAAAATTTGTAAAACATATACAAAGATAAAAGGAACACCCAAGTACATCACAGTTACCTTTAAATATCTGAAGTGCTCCACCCCATCCCACTTTCAGATTTCTCCGACATAGTTGCTATTTTCATTCATTTTTCAGTATTATATGGAGGTTTTAATTATTATTTTTTACCAAGATAGTAGTATTGTTGCATCATACAATTAATGTTTGCTGAGATTTACTCACACTTTTACAACTTTCATTGGTCTTTATTCCTTCTTACTTCGCAGACTACCCATCTGATTCATTTTCTTTTGCCTTTAGTTCTTCACTTGGGATCTTTTGGTGGCAAACTCTTGTGGGTTTTGTTTGACTAGAAATGTATTTTGGTATCATTTTTAAAAGTAATTTCCCCTCAGGATAGAATTCATGGGTGACAATTATACTCTTAGCACATTATTCTGTGGTCTTTTGGAATAAATTGTTGCTGATGCAAAGTAATCTGTTAGATTGGCTACTGCTTAAATAATCTGCCATTTTAACATTTTTTTTTAATAACTCTCTTTTCCTTCAGTATTTTACAGTTATATGAAACTCAAAAACCCACCAGTGCTTTCGCTGGTGCCTCTCCAATCATTTCAGCTCCTGAAGCTTGTTCACTAGGAGATTCCTTAGGAAGGACACAAAAAAAGTGTCCCCTTCGCTCTTGAGCAGTCATATATGTCTGTCTATAGCCTTTAGACCTGAAGGTCATTTTGGCTGGACATAAAATCCTAGCTCACATTTTTTTCTTGATTATCTTAAATTTTGATAACTAGCATAAAGCATGATGACAATAGAGTTTGTTTATTTTATAGTGACTCAGTCTTCTTTTTGTCTAAGTGTTTTATATTTTATTTCTTTTTCTTTAAAATGCAATAACTTTCTCAACTATATGTTGATAATGGCAATTTTGGTTCCATTTTTCGAAGTACATAATGAGTATTTCAATATGTATTATAGAATGCTTTCATAACAAGAACACTTCTGTGAATCATACTTTTTAGTATTTGTTCTACTATATTGTTTTGGTTTTTCTTTTTAAGAACATTTATTTTATATATATGTAATATATACATCTTTTTTCCCCCACTTATTTTTATATCTCTATTCTCTAAAACTCTTCTTAAAAATATTATGCATATTATCTTTTTCTTAAAGCATTACCATTGTATTTATTCTTAGGATTCTTTTAATTTAGTATTTATTGCACAAATTTCTTCTTGTTTTTGAATTCTGTCACATCCCTTCAAATCTCCCTTTTTCAATCACTTCATTTCTAATTTTTCTCACTCTGATGATTGTTTTTATAACTTTTAATTTTTTTTCTAGTGTCTTTTTAACCTCTTCATTGACATATGATGAATATATAAAAATCTGTACATTTTCAATGTATATAACTTGATAAGTTTGGAGATAGTATACATCTAAGAAATAATTATATACACACACACACACACACACACACACACACATACATACAATGAAGTCTCACAGAACAATATGCCCAGAAAACTAGAACCTAATATTTGTTAAATAAGATCAAAGAGTCTTAATATTCTTAATTTCTTTGACCTCATTTAAAAATATTAGGTTCTAGTTTTCTAGATATACTCTTCTGTGAAATTTCATTACCTAGAAGCATATTACTCTGTACTTCCTTCTCATTGTCTTACAATAACTTTTTTACATAGTACTTGCTTTGAAATCCTTTCTGTAGCTTTTTCTCTTCTTTCTTTTTAAAAAGTAGGGTAATTTTTTTTCTTTTTGTGTTTTTAGGGGGAATAGTGGGCTAAGAGAAATTTCAGCTTCACTGCTATAGAGCTCGTTTTTTTGTTGTTTTAAAAATTAAAAAAGAAGAATATGTATCTAAACTTCTTGAGACCCTCTTCCCTGTCCCCTTCCAACTCATTTATCCACAGACTAAATTGGCCCACCTTTTGTTTCTGTAAGTAAATTTTTATTAGAATACAGCCTTCAGCTGTATTCTAATAAAGATTTCATGGAGCAATTGCAAATTTGACTTGTTATAACAGGTACTGCATGGCTAGCAAAGCCTAAAATATATATGATCTGGCCCTTTAAAGAAAAAGTTAGCAGAACCCTGATCTTGATCATCTACATTCCCCCTCACTGTTTCAGTCTTTCTCAACTTGAACAAAATTCCTAGAAATTTTGCTGTGTTGACCTTTGTATAAAACAAGAGCTTTAATTTCTTCATTTTGAGGCTCCATAAATCTCAGACTGCTCTAGCAACTTCCTCCATTATACAGTTTATTTAATATTATCTGTGAACCAAATTTTGTGGCACCCCTTTCAGTTTAGCTACTCTTCTCAGATTGATTTGCTTCTTCCAGTTTATTTCTGATACCTTTCAGCCTTGCTCCAAATGTAACTTTTCACCCTGGAATAGCAGTTGGTTCCAGTACGGCAGTTAGTTCCAGTTCTTAGTTTTTCCCAAGATGTTCTCAGCTCTTCAGGCATTGTCTTCTGGGTGTTTTATATCTTATAGTAGTTTGGGTCCCAGCTCTGTGGGGTCTATGTACTCCAAGATTTCATATGATAACAATGTCAACTTCTTTACCTCATTTTCCCATAATTAAAAAGTGATGGTAGCAGCTTCTTGAAGTGACTTACACTTCCTATTGTTATTTCGTCTTTTCAGTCCTCCAATACCTGTTTAACCAATTTCTTACAGTGTATTTTCCCTTTAAAATAAGTGGTGTTGTTCTTAATATCTTGACTTTTTTTTTATGAGCGCTGCCCTATAATGGTGATGGGTATGCAAAATAATATGAGAGTAATTTGTCTTAAGTTATCAAAATTTAAATATGCATGTTTTGTTACAGAATTTAATTCCAATTAATCTATCCCAAAGAAATATATGTACATAATGATATATGAACATAGATTTTCTTGTATGTTATTTAAACTATTGAAAACTTAGAAAAGAACCAAATATGCATAAAAGGTAGTTTTAAATAAAATACAAAGTATCAAATATCATGAAATGCCATGCAAATTAAAAAGAGATAAGCTCATGTAATAATTAAAACAAAACTTCAAAGCTAGCTTACTGTTAAATAAAAAACCATGCCACAGAACAATGTATGTACTATGATTCTATTTATATTTAAAACAGTACACACACACACACACACACATACACACACACACACAAACACACACGACAAAAAGTTTCACCTAGATTATTAGCAGGGCTTATCTCTGTTGAGGAAATTGGAA
The DNA here is from genome assembly GCA_030015415.1 of Cynopterus sphinx. NCBI lineage: Eukaryota > Metazoa > Chordata > Mammalia > Chiroptera > Pteropodidae > Cynopterus > Cynopterus sphinx. Next base: position 63,748,966 of record CM057387.1, on the reverse strand, counting down.
ATGCAGTTGAAGAGAACATACTTTGTGTCATTTATTCTACATAACTCTGTATGGTTTGAATTTTAACAGTGATAATTTATTCATGTGTTACTTGTATTACAAACAATCAATATCAAAAAACAAAGGATTAAGCCTTCTTAGGAGATGGACTCTAAAGAGACATGAACTTGGAGAAAAGAGAAGGCATTGACTCTCTGAAGAGAAAGTGAGAGATGCTTTGGAATCAATGATATCAATTTGAAAATGTTAAAAACAAAACAAAACAAAACAAACAAAAAAACAAGAATAAGCAAAGGCTAAAATTTGCAAATAAAATTTTATTTTGAAGTCTCCACTACATTGTTCTGAAGTCTAGACTCACAGGAGTGCATCCAGTAAATTTTGATGGTTAGTGATTTTACCATGCTGCCTTAATGTGTAAAGGAAACGAAGAAGGGACTAAGTATTTTAAAAAATAAAAGCTGAAGAAAGCTGTTTTTAACAGGGAAAAATTGAATCCTTTTATGTTCTGAAAAAATATGCATGTATTAATGTTCAGAACTTTATTAATCAGTCCTTCATTCCTCCATACTATTAGTCAAAAGACAGAAAATATAATCATTAATTTTTTTCTTGTTGCATCATATTCAATTATGTGATTATACCACAATTCACCTGCTGATGAATATTTGAGTTGTTTTCAGTTTGGGGTTATTAAAAATAAAACTGCTATAAAAATTTCTATTAAAAAAATTTTTATAAAAAAATTTCTATGTTTTCAAATTTTCATTTTGTTTTTACTTTCTTCTTATGAAATTCTGAAAACTGACCAATTTAAGATTTAAGGCCATTTAAAGATCAACCATTAGAATTATCCAAAAAAATTTAAAAAATGAAAAGTATGATTCTACTTTATGCTTCAAATCTTAATCAGCTTGAAAATGGGAAAATATAAAATGTATGTAAAAATAGATATTGTAATAGCTGCTGTCGAGAACAAAGACATTTAAGACAGTTTCAATTAGACCGTACTCTTTCAAAAGGTGTCTCATTCGTGTATCTGAAGGAAATTACAGTCTGTCTGATATAAAGGTATTCTGAGAAGTGCAAAGATTATTTGAGGTGAAAAGACTGGATCTAAGCCAATAGACGTCTCTTGGTTGACTGAGGAAGAATGTAAGAAAGCATTCATCTCAGAAAATACTTTCAGAGTTGAGCAGCTAATCTAAATACACCCAGCATATCACTACTGACAAACTTCACTAATAACCAGTGTGACAAAAAGCTCTTGACTGGTGAAGATCTGTCCAGTAAACATTGAAAAAACAGCCATTAAACTTGTCTGGGAATGAGTAGTCAACACTTTAAAATGAAGTACGCTGCTCTAAGTATGCCTGACATCTCCCATCTCTTTTCTAAAGCAAAGCATGTTGCTTTTATTTCAGCACTAGACTTTGAATGTTTCTGTAGAATAGCATTCGACAACTTTACCCCTTTCATGAAGAAATGTTAATGATATTAACACAAAATACTTATTTATTTGAACTCTGTGAGTTATCTTGCCTTCTGGGAAAATAAAAATGTATAGAATGCTATGCATATCCCAAAACATTAGAACTATCTAACATTCTAATTGTTTTTATCTTTGAGTGAGGAGATCATAAGCGATTTTTATTTTATTTTTCTTTTCAGGTTCTCAACACATTTGCAGATAGCACACGTGACTTTCATACTCAGAAAAAAGATAACAGCAATTTTTTTTTTAGAAAACAGAACATTTTACAAGTATAAATTTAAAAGTTTCTAAAACTTTTAAGAAAGAATAGAAAATTCTCTTGCCCATTATAAACCCATAGCTGTGTTTGCTTAGTGATAGAGCGATAGAAGTATTTTTACAGGAATGTATGATTTTTGTACTGATTCACAATACCTTTGTCTGTAAAGCATTTTCCTTTATCTTTTCTGTTCCAGAATTTGGCCTATGCTGAAATTTTCTTCTATGGGCACTATTATAGACAAAATCTTTATGTTTCTCCCAAAATTCTTATATTGTAACCCTAATCCCTAATGTGATGGTATTTGAAGGTGGAGACTTTGTGAAGGTTAGATGAGATCTTGAGGGTGGGCCCACATGATGCAATTAATGCCCTTATCCAAAGAGGAAGAGATATGAGATCTTTCTTACTGCCTTGAGAAATAAGAGATAATTGTCTACAACCCAGAAAGAGGGTTTTCACCAGGAACCAGATTGGCTGGCACCATTATCTTGGACTTCCCAGCTTCCAGAACTGTAAGAAATAAATGTTTGTTGTCTAAGCCACCCAAACTATGGTAATTTGTTATAGAAGCTTCAGCTAAGACCATATTGTAGCCTCCTTCCATCTCTTTAATCTTTACTAACTTTTCTTTATTCTAGGATCTACCAGCCACTGAAGATTTAGTAGAATTTGTGATTGAACTTGATCTGGAAGCCATAAGTCTTATGTTATAATAATCAATGCATTATCAAAGAACATTACATAAAATTTTTTACACCAAAAACTAAATGGAACATCATTATCACCAAAACATTAAGGAGGAAATACAATGTTATAGAAACCACATAAGATTCTGACCCAAAGGAAATCTGTTCTATCTGTGATTTTTTTCATATTTCTATGAACAATGGACCTGATCAATAAGTAAATAGCTAAAAAGTAATAATTTAGAAAATAATATTAGTAGTTGGCTATCTGCATGTTCATAGTAGATATTATAATGAAGATCTACATAAAGCATACCTCAGTCTGCAAAAAATCACAGTTGTGACTGATGACAGATATTCCAGAGCATCAATCAATGCTCCCATATGGCCTGAAACATAAAAGATGTTCAATTAATGTTTGTTGAATGAAAAAAGAAACTGCAAGACTTTTGAAAACAGTTTTATAATAACAAAATGGTAAATTCTTCAGAGTTAAATGACAAAAAGTTCTTAACCTCTATATTACATTATCAACTATTCTTTGTCTACCAGTTGGCTCTCTTTACTCACATCTGAAGTGTGCTCTCTGCTATTTCAGAGATTAAAAAGTACGATGATTCATTTCTTTACAGTTCCTCACTTGATGGTTTAATTTATTTTCTCTTTTTGATATATTTTATGGTGAATTTATTTGAAGGAAGTGTAATTAAACATAAGGAATTGTTTTATTGTTTTGTTCAAAGTTTGGACTTTGAAACTTTAAAAGATCTTAATTTAAGTTCCTAAAGAAGCCAACAGCTCGCATCTGGTGGACTTGCTTGTCATAACTTCAATTTCAGGCAGAGTAGAATGGTGGACTTTGAGTGAATTGATTTTAAAAGAAAGAAATAGCTACACTGAGGTAATTAAAAAGTGTAATTTAAAAAAAAAATAAGGAAGCAAACAAAAAAGTAGAAGCACATTTATTACTTCATGTTTAGAAAGAACCAAATTATGGAAATTTTTCTGAGCACAGATCTTTTGTTGTATTAAACTTGTGATGAGAGAGCAAACCTATTTTAAGGGGAAACTTTGAAGAGAAAGGCAAAATAGTTTTTGAAATATGTTTCTTTGTTAACAATAGATTTTTCTTTAGGAAAGAAAAGTAGTAGAGTGAAGAAATGTTAGCAGGTTATTTAATTTATGAAATGCAACAAAGGTAAACTCTAGAAGGAAGTTTGAAAACCAAAAAAGTTAAATGAGATAAAAGAACCAAAACTCTCTTTGAATCACTATTTGAGGTATAAATGAGTCAGAAGAACTAAGAATTAAAATTAGAAGGCAAATATCGAATTTATTAACATTTACAACAGCTATCATGCTATTTAAAAACATTTTTAAGTTTTCCAATAGTGTTCATAGGATAAAATTTTTATTTGCAAAGGTGTTAAAATTGAGACAATTTGCATACCATGAACTCTAACTCTCATGTGAAATTCGAAGAAAATTTATACTTTACTAGGGAGTCAATATGCCACCCAGTGTCTTCCTACCTATAATATAAGGTTGAAATTCTTAGGGGTGATAGAGAAAGCTAAACCCATGTGGGGTAGATTTGTCACATTGCCTTGAACCATAAAAAATGCTAAATTTAAGTTTTGATTTGAAAATTAAACCACTGATTTTTTCTGTGTTTTATTTTCAAGAAATACTTGTGGAAATACTATTCTAAGGATTAGTATAAACATTAGGAAGCTAAAAAAGAGAATATGACATAATTTCTACAGAGGTGACACATATCTAGTGATTATTTGAGATACAAATGTGATAATGAGAGGCTATAATGGGTTTTACAAAATTAGCACATGCTGTGGCAGAAATTTTAGAATTTGATGATGATGTTGGATTTGGCTTTGAAACAAAAGTAATGTATGTATAGGTAAGTATTAGAACATGCTAGTGGGCATTCATGAGCAGTGTATGGAAGACAAACTGAAAATTCTGCTGCAAACTGTTTAACTGAGTTTATCTAGAATATAGATTTTGTTTGGGCACTTAAGGGAGATGATGAAAATATAAATTGGGACCAATTAGTGGAAGATTTTAATTTGAATCTAGGCTTTATTCAAATTAATTCTATTGGCAATGAAAACTACATTCAGTAGTTTTCAAACAAGAAAATGTCCTAGTGTGGTATACTATGAAGATCTGAGAAGAAAGAGAAGTCGTTAGTTCATATTCGGTATTATTGACACAGTTGATCGTTTGGTAACAGAACTGAAATTTCAGTTCCAATTTCGAAGCTTACTCATCAACAAGAGTTTTAAGTAACTTTTGCAAATAGAAACTTTTGCTTGAATTTGACTTAGCCTCTGGTATTCTTTCTAATTTCTTTCTGGTTTGATATATCCCCAAATCCCTGCTTGTAAGTCAGACCTGGTGACCATTTCATTCCAGACAGAAGTTGGAATGAAATCCTCTAGGGAAATGTCTGGGTCCCAGCTCTGTCATCTGTCCACTAGTGGGCAGACACAGCCCTTGGTTCTGAGGAAACATCATATCTCAAAGGGGATTTGGGGTCAACTATTTCAGGGCAGTTCCTTTCACTGTTTAGTCCAACCTGGCTAACTTACTGATATAAACTGTAGATTTACTGCCTCTGTCCCCTGAGCACTGAGCCACCACCTTCCCTCTAAAGGTAATTCCACCTGGTAATTAACTGTGAAATATTGAGTGGCCAGTGTCTGACCCGAGTGTTTGTGCAAGGTAAAAGTTTCACTTGCTTTTTTTCTTTCACTGCTGGTTTGTGTCTACGTGTGTTTTTAAGTATTAAAGTATTAACTCTCATGGAAGCACATGCCTATTTAAAATTCCCAGACGATGAGTCAGACCCGTTCAGTGAGGTTCCTGGAAAGTCACATGATATGGTTTGACGAAACTTCACCTTATGAAAGGTTGAAGAAAACAATTAGAAAAGTTCTTTGAAATATATATTTATGTATATATATGTGTGTGTGTGTGTATACATATACATATATACAAGCATATATATATATATATATATATATTACACATAATTTTACATATATATATACACACCCACACATGAGAAAAAATAGACAGAAAGACACATACATGAAGAAAAAAATCCTTTACTTTTGATTCTTTTTTTGTTTGTCTTTTTAGCCATACATACCACACATGGATTTTAGTTAAATATCTACCCTTTAAATGAAGAGACATGAGACTGAAAAATCTTGATTCCAGTGTAATAATTAGCATTGGTGAGACTTAGGGTATTTGAGTTGTTTCACTCTCTATTCTGATAATATGCCTTAGGCTTATCTGAGTCTCTAAAAATTTCGGAATTATAATCCATACTTTTCTTTAAATCGGTTTGATGCTTTATGGTATAACTATCATATCTTGTTAATTTGAACAATAACTCTAAATCATAATGTTAATAAATTATATTAATTAATCTAAATCATAATGAGTTTTAAAGCTTTTCAAATTAATTCCTCTATACACTTTCTCAAAGTGTAAACTCATTCTGAGAATAAATTTTGGAATGTAAAATTTTCATTTACTAATAAACTCTCACTATATATAAGATTGAGTCACTTCTCATGAAAAAATGTGTTAATTATAAAATAGTAAATATTCTAAAAAGATCCCACCTTAAGATGAGTGTGGACAGATGTCAAGGAGACAGAAATTTCCTTAGAAAAGAAAGGTTCTCTTCAAAACATTGAGGGTGCACACAACATTTTTGGAGTGTCTCGGTGTTCTGAAACATCATGGAAGACGTGACACCAACTATATTGGCAGCATTGATTTATTCATGTAATGAACATTTATTGAGAACATACTATGTGTGTGTACCAGACACTGCTAGAGATTCAAAGAAAAGTATATTACAGTTTCACTCACAAGTACTCCCAGTTTGAGGGATGAGAGCTGCATAAGCAAATAGTTATAATTCAGGAATGTGGAAAGTACTATGAAAACACAGGTGCAGAAATGACTAACTTTGTCTAACAGATTTGATAAAACTTCATAGAAGAAATGACACTTGATCTAGATCTTTACAGATAAGTAGGAAATGACTTGCTGAAAAATTAGTAAGACAGAGGAAAAAATATTATGAAAGTTAGGGAAAGGGAGTTGAAGGAGAAAAGCTTATCAAAAACATAATTTATGACTAGCCAGAACAGTCCTGTACAAGGAGCTTTACATGTGCTATTCATTAGCCAGAAATTAAACATGTTCCAGAGGAGGATTTATAACCTGGAAGAGTAAAACCACTCATGATCTAGGTTCTTTCTCGTTCATTCATTCATTTTCTGTCTCTGTCTTTGTCTCTGTCCTGAATCTTACTCTCTCTCTCATCTCCAGATTCTCTCATCTCTAGGTTTGAATCACTTCCCTTTAAAGACTGACACTATTTTTCACTTGAACACTATACGCTGCCATGTCTAGCGACAGCCCAGACTTTCTTCTATTACTATATCTAAGTCCCAAAATTCCTGCAGGGAGAATTTCACCTGCCTAACTGATCCAATGCACTTTAGCCAGGAGTAGAATCACAATCTGGATATATGAGTCCTGGTGACAAATCAGGCTATGGGTTGAATATCACCCCAAAAGTGATTAACTACATATGATAATTCCATGTTAGATACACCAAAGGGATTTGGAGGTATAGTATCTAACTGTTACTTTTTGTACAATGCAAACTTAAATTTGCTGAAAGACTGTTTTCTATGACTTTTGCTTTTTTTTCAATAACTATTTATTGGGTGCTTTCAGACAAAAAGGGAAGGGGGTGGGGGTATTTGCATGTCCAGAAAGATGTACTTCTTCATGAACAGGAGAAAAATGGGCTGGATCATGGAACTGGTGTCAACATGAGTATTTGTGATTTTTTTTTCCTTCTTTCCCCATGATCACTTCCTTCAATTAAGAAGGCCAAATATATTAAGGGTTAGCTGTGAGGCAAAAGTTACATAGAATTGAAAATCATTCCTTTGGAAGTCTATTTCTTCCTGTGTTCTGTATATGCATGAGAAGTAAGTTTAAATATGATTCTGAGACATATAAGCAGAAGCTGTAAGTAACTGAGTAACTGGAATTTCTCCTAATATTTCTATCTTGAAACGATAATGCAACCAGTGATATGAGTCCTTGAGCTTTGTTTCATTTCTTTGCTATTTTTATTCTCAAATTATTCAAATTCCTTGTTTCAAAGCTGGCTAGCAGTTTATAAGATGTTGGACTTTTCATTACTTTGCAGAAATTGTTAATAAATAACTTTGGTATTACATTTTCATGACCTGTTAGTAGCCAGACTTAAAATAATTCTGAATCATAACTAAATTACTTGTATTAACACTAGCTCTTCTAATAAACTCCCAAGTATCAATCATTATTTTCTGCTCACTTAAAGTCCAAAGTGGGTGTTCTGATAGCTAGGTGGCTCTTCTCCATGTTTCAGGTAGCTGATCCCATTCACCTTGTGGCCCCACCATAATGCACAGATAGCTTCGCAGATCACCCTGAAAGGAGAAATAAAATAGAGAATTAAATATGAGAAGATTTTTTGGCCCAAGCCTAACAAAGGTGCCCATCACTTGCACCCACACATATTAAATTAGCCAGTAGTCCGTCCTATTGCTTTGGAAAATTGCTAGCATACTTGCATTTTGCCCAAAAAGAATAAGAAATAAATGAGCTAGCTTCTTTATGGAGTTCTTAATAAAGTCTTTCATAGTGCTTACTTTGCAATGAATAATAATAAAAAGATGTAACTTTATTTCATATAAACAAAATTGAAAATCACTCAGCCAAATTTTAATTCAGCATATAGTTAAATTAAAATGACAAAGGGCTTGCTATGCTATTTTGTTGTTTATAATTTGAATAAGCATTAAGTAGCTTTAAAAAATACATACACACTTTGATATTTAATTGAGAGTTAGGTTCCAAACTCTTAGGTTTTGTACTGATATCAGAAAAGAGAAATAGAAATGTTCCAAGTAATGAAATATACTACTATTTTCCTATCGAGGTCATTGTTTTAAGCAAAACTATTTTATTTATTGCTGCTAAAAATTGTTAACGAAATACTTCATTATTCTTAAAGTAATAAAATATTTATGCTTAATTATTTTTTTAGTTTGTAAAGATTATTACATTCTACTCAAATTTATAATACATATTTTCTCATACTGCTTTATATAATTTTAAAATAAATTTAATATTTTTCTCCAAATTTTTCACTTCTTTAGTTCTAGGCAATTAAACTTATAGGTCTTTAGATTTTTCAAGTTCTAGTAGTTTTACTGGTTCTTTTTATCTGTAGGAAATTATGGTGAAGAATTAATCTTGTAGATTGGGAAAAGAGAGAGTGAAATGGTAAATTTGTTCATTTTGTTTTTCTGTTTTTAATCAGTTCCAGTCCCCTGGATTTTTATCTATACCTCTCATTACAGTCTCTGGAGGAAGTTTGAAGTTATGGTTTGAATCCTAGAAAAAGTTGTCAGATGAAATCTGGGAACACCCAAGGAATAGCACAATACCGCAGAGTTAATATAATTGATGATATCATAGCTCATTTTTAACAGATGTCAAAAGAAGAGAAACAGGTTGCCATTCCACATATTGAGGTCTTGTTCACTTAACAAAAGATCTTTATAAATGAATCATAACTAATGGTAGGTATACTATGGGATAGGTGATGGGCATTTGGATTACTTTTGGACTTTGAAGAAAAAAAGATATATCCTATAAATTATAATTTCTAGAAAAGATGCTTACATATTCCTTTATTTCCTTATGTTATATTTGACCACAGTGTTTCATTGGTGAATAGAATCTAGTTAGGAAAAGTTTCTTTTTAAGAATATAACTACATTTGTGAAACTCTAAAAATCTCATATGCATCTAGTCTTAAAATTAGTTTTTCAATAACTGCCAAAGGAAGTCCTACTTCTAACTGTGGGAAAGAGAGTGTACGGTGACACTTTTAATAATATATGCATGTATAATAATTTGGAGAAAGTGGAAGAAAACAATTATATCTAAATTTAGTTAAAAAAGATTTTTTGTTTTTCCTGAATTCAACCTTCTATTGAACCAAATGATTTTCCCTAAATATATAGTAGTATGCACTTACCATCTCCAATGAAAGGACAAAATAGACTAACTTATCTCCATGATATGGTTTATCAGCATCCATAACATTCCTCTCCTGAGTCAGCCCTCATACTACTTTTGGAGATATTGATGAGCTTAGTATATACCATTATTCCTACTCTAAAGTGATTATAAGAAAGTAAGAAGTCCCATGCTAAGGAAACGGTACTGTTTCCTTTATAAAACATCTAAAAAATTTCTTAGTTTTGAGGCTCATTTCCTCCCAAGTTTGATGCTTATTGATGAACTACCAGGCCTCTGCAAGTATAATATGTTATGTTTGATAACATGAGTGTATACTTCTTATTTCAATTTAAAATTAAAACTCAGAAATTTTCTGATTAAACGTGCAAGAGCATGCACACGCACACACACGCACACACATACACACACACTTGTACCCAGAAATAACTACTTGGGTTTTCTTTGGAGTACCAGTAGGATATATAGCCCTCATTGCTAGATATTGTTAATTTAGATGAATAAAGGGGAGCAAAAGCTCCTTGGACACCACGTCTTATTTGAAGCTGAAAATAGCAGGCGAGAATTTCATTCTGACAAAATCCTTGAGTGTTGTCAAAAAATTGCTGACTGAAATTCATTTATATTTTCAACTTTGCGATTTCGATGGTCTTTAGCAGAGGTCAGCAAAGTTTTCTATGAAGACCCAGGAAATATTTTAGATTTTGCAGGCTATAGATCTCTGTCACAGCTATTCAATAGGCAACACATACACAAATGAGCATGACTGCATTCCAGTAAAAACATATTTACTAAACCAGGCAGTGTGTGGGTCTACCGGACATGGTTAAGCTCTGGTCTTTAGCAACATCAATTCATGTGTTAACTGCAATTTCTTTCCTCATAGAGATTTCTAACAATTATTCTCAAATTATTCATAATTTTAACATTTTATCTGTAATATAGGCATAAAATATTGTTCTCCCCATTTGTTATAAAGAATGTGACCCATCTGTTGTACTGATGGACCTCAAACCTGTCACCTTCTCTGAATCTTGTTGAAGACAATGAAGGGCTGTAGGAATAGGGAAATTACTTCATCTGTCAACTGATAGCTAAAAAACTTGAAGCAAGAACATCGAGTTTTGGTTCTACAAGGTGCTCTATTTAAAAAGAACACTGCTGAGAGGCCTAATGTTCAGTACTACTGTGAATAGTCTTGAAAATAATGACTTACTTTTCCTGAGCAAAGCCAGCTCTGAAAGAGGATGATATCCACAAATGAGGTCTCATAAAAGAATATAATTAAACACTGATGCTCGTCAGAGTGAAAGAGCTTTGAGATAATGACTACAGTGGCACACATTGTACCAATAAGAACAAGATGTCACAATTATATATTTGCAGGTTGATTTAATCTGACAGGATTCTTAGTAACAGTGAACTTGGTCTGTCTGTGCATAACAACACAGCCTATGTGTTCTACAAATGAAGTCTATTTATATTTTATAAACTTACATGTGACATTTAGCAAACTTCCTAATCTAGCTGGACATTCTTATCAGTGGAGTTCCAGTATAAGTCTTTATTTGCTGTGGCATAGCATGTATAAATCATCCTCTTTATTTAATTAAAGTCTTTTTAAAATTCTCTCTTTTTAAAATTTTTCATTTGTTTTTTGAATGATATTATCTCACTGAAAAGTTTTAATTATCCTATCTTCTCAAGTATTACTAACAGATAAATTAGCAGGTAGTTGTTTCTGGTTGTCTGTCACAGTTAATTGAGGAGAAAGAGGAATGAGCTATATCAAGAGTTAACCAACTGTAGCCCTTGGGTCAAATCCAGCCCATTGCCTATTTTTGTATGGCCCACAAGCTAACAATAATTTTAACATTTTTAAATGTTTGGAAAAAATTAAAAGGAGAACATTTTTGAACCATGAAAATTATATGAAATTCAAATTTTGGTGTCCATAAATAATGTTATATTGAAACACAGCCATGCTCGCATTTTTTTAAGTGTATTACTGCATTCATGCTACAACAGCAGAAGTGGTTGCAATAGAGATAGTATACCCAGCCAAGCCTGAGATACTTACTCTCTAGCCCTTTCCAGAAAAGTTTGCCTACCCCTGGACAACACAGACCTTTAGATTACCTTTCACACTTTAATTCTAATGTATGTTATCTCCTTTCCTTTCTAGTTCCTACTTTTGCCTTGACTTTGGGGTGTGGCAGGTATTCCAGGATAAAGGTGGGAGCTTAGCTATAGGGGTCCAATTTTGTGTATGACCATGCAACTTAATATACTATCTTGTGAAATATTAAGGTCAACCTAGATACTCATTTATCAACATGCCTAATACTTATATAATGCTTTAAAATTTATAAAGCTCTATCACATGTGTCATCTTTCTTGCTACAGTAGTGTATTGCCTTTGAAGAGGAGGAACCTAAGGTCTAAACATATTAATTGAATTTCCAAAAATCATATAACTAATAAGTGATGGAGAGTTTGATCTAATCTGAATCTTATGTTATTTCTATATTACCACCCTACCTCAGAAAGTAGGAGGTATAAATAAAAATATGTGATATGACAGTTATTCTTGTCACAAAGCTCATGTGAAGTGGACCTGGGAGAACTCATTCTCCTGTCCTTATCACCCCAACATAAAACCTTTGAGAACAGCAGGGTAGGTTCTACTTTATACATAGACTGGAGATAACAATGATGTTGTGCACTTTCATAGCCTGAGTCAGTCATGCACCAAAGAAGATGAATTAAGAAGCAATACTCAAAACTGTAAAGACTGAGAAAGTAAAATAATCAGAATCCCTGATTTCATCTTTGGACCACTAAGACCATGCAATGGACAAAATGTTATGTCTCCTCCAAATTCATACATTGACATTTTAGCCCCCAATGTGAAGATATGTATGTATGTATGTATGTATGTATGTATGTATGTATGTATGTGTTATCGACAAGACATGGAAGTAGGGCCTTTGGGAGGTAATTAAGTCATGCTAATGGAGCCCCCATGAATCAGATTAATGCCCTCATAAAAGAGACCCCAGAGAGCTCTCTACTATCTTTAGACATGCGAAGACATAGTGAGAAGACAGCTGTCTATGAACAAGGAAGTGGGCTCTCATCAGACACTGAATCTGCTGATTCTTGATCTTGAATATTTTAAGTCTCCAAAACTGTATGCAATAAATTTCTCTGATTTATAACCCACTTATTCTACTTATTCTATGGTATTTCTGTCATTGTAGCCTAAATAAGTAGGACAGACCACTCTCAAACAGCAGCCAGAGTGATCTTTTGAAAATCCAAATCATATTATTAAAATAAATTCAAATTCCCACAAGGCTTTACTTTTGCCTTCCCAAGCTTCTCTCTTCTCTCCAACTCATCTCCTACTATTTTTCTTTTTCAACTCACTCTCGCCACAATGGTCTTCTTTCACTGGCAATGGCTGCTTATTTCTACCCTTGCTCTTCTATGGGCCTGGAGCATCAGTACCCAGAATCTCAGGATTCACTTTCCATTATTTGAGTTCTACCCACTCCATCTATCTCTTTTTATTCTGGTACTCTAATTTGTTTCTTTTTAGCATTACCTTCCTCTAAAATTATTTGTTTATTGGTACAGCTCTTTAATATCTATTTTCCTCCAATAGCCTTTAAACTCTTTTAGTGCAAGAACTTGGCCCAGTTTTTTCCAAAACTGCATGATGCATGGTCAACATTCAATAAATGCATGCTGAGTGCATGAATAAGTGAATGTGTGTGTACTTCAAAATACAATTTTATTCTTCTTCTTCTTTTTTAAAATATACTCTTGCTGGTGACAAGTGAAAAGCATATTATTTCTACTAAAAATATAACATGAAAATCTTTCAATAAGAAATTTATGAAACAACATAAGAAGTAAAATTATGAAGTCAATCTGGAAATAAAGAGCATATTTTCTAAATTCTGTAGAGATGTAGATTGTCAATAGCAAGTGTAAACATTTTCACCTGTAAACATTCTTTTTTAGACATTTAGAAGCCTCAGCTTTTCAGTGTTCAGGCCTCTCATGATTTAAGGCACCTGTGGATTAATAGGTATCTGAAGTTTCTAAACATTCATATTTTAAAGGTTAGAGCATGGACCTATCTGAACAGAAAGCTCAGATGCCCTATTTAAGCTATTACTTTGATTCAAGTCCTTTGAGGCAAATGCATTTTGACCAGCCCCAAATATTAACAATAGTGAGCTCTGAGAATATTAATTCATCAGAGTTATCAGTGGCAAGTAGGAGTATCCTAAATTTTATATCATGTATATGTGATGAGTGGATAGATTAAAAGCTGTGTTTAAACACTCTTTAAATGAGAACTGGTCTATAAATTGAAAATTATAAAGCAGGGCAGTACCTTAGAAGCACTAGACCTGAATTGAGCAAACTTACTTCTTGAAATATTTTTTACTTTAAAAAATATATATAACTTTATCAAATTTTGCAATAGTCAGAGGAGTAGTGTTTTAGTAATGCATGGCTTAATCCTGAGGTGTACATGAGGATGGAGTTAAATTATGCTTGAGACACGGTGATTTAATGAACCATGGAAAGCACATTTACTTCAAGGGGACAAATGTGCTTAGCATATTTCATCAGAAAACTTAGAAGAGATACTTTTGAAAATAATCCAAATCAACTGTATCACAGTGGGATCAGGTTAGAGAAGAGAGAAGTGTGGTTGAAATAGTCAACTGAAAAGTTTCAGTTCACATGATTTTATAATTTTTTTTTCTGTCAGGATCACTTTAAGGTAGAACTGTGAATTTTGTCTGGATGTTTTTCCTACACTCTCTTCCTAAGCCTCTAAATTTCCTTTTGGTAACCCTCATTCTCACCCCATCCAGGCTCAAAAAACACTTATTTTTCAGCTGCCAATCTTTGATAATGCCTCAGTTGTCCCTACATACTCTCTATTCTTGTTTTATCTGCCATCAATATTTCTTATCCCGTAGTACTTGGAATATTGCAATTTGTTTTTTTTCTGCTGTGTACTGAAACTAGATACTTACTTTTTATCCAAAATCATTTATTAAGTGCTTGTGCATAAGAAAATGTTGGGTAAGATGTCTGGTACAGAGAATAATAAAACACATGTACCTCCACTTGTTACTCAAAATCTTCATTAGTTGTCCTGAAGGAGATAATAAGGTTCACATCAATGAGTAAATGGTTCATAACAGCAGAATATTTGCTTTTTAAAAGCTGCATAAGGACATAGAGTTTTAAAAGAAAGAAATGGTTCTTTAATAGCAGGATTTCTGCTTCTTTTACATGTAGGTAGACAAAATTATCTGGGAAAAGAAATCATTTTCATACTTCTAAAGAGCACTGTGTAGGCAAATCCTTAACCTACTTATTATGCATGGGCCTGATTGTGCCACTAAAATTACTGAATTAAAGTTACTGTAACTAGAGGTGGTAACTGGATAATGGCCTTCCCCTGACAACTAAATGCATGGACCAAGGTATTTATGCACAAAGCAGAAGGCCTTTTTAAGTAGCAAGAATCCAATTTCATTGTCATTATTACCATTGTGCCAAATGACTTGTAAAATAAAATAAATGAGATCTACAGCACCTAGCAAGCTAAGACAGCCCCCAATTCATCATTTCCCTGCAAAACTGCACTCTGATGGTCTCAAAATGAGGGTGAGAGAGAGGATTAGTTCTGACCTTCCACTAATCAGAACAAAGTGTTATTCTTGATCTCACTTCACTGGTTTCTGACTAGCATAGCATTTTTTGTATTGTCTTATTTTTCTGTCTTCATAAATCAAAGTAAGGATCTAAAAAGCTATAGGACCTGACTCCTAGCTGTAGTTTTAAGATAGAAATCTCTTTTTGCTGCCATTGGAGTGATTTGTATTTGACCAAACAGGCAAATACTAGGCTCTAGGTAGAAACTGCTAATTCTATAAAATCTCCAGAGAAACATATCCCAACAGATTTTGAAAATTGTCAGGCACTCCTCATTGCCTACCTTCAGATTTTATATTTACTTCCTATGACTAGCATACTATGTTAGATAAGTAGCAGGTGATGATAAGTGAGGAAAGAAATGTGAAGAACAGATTTTTAAAATATTCTCAAAAAATTGAGAAACTCTAGTCATTAATGTTGAGTTGGCTTCTGTGAATGCTGTTTTAAGATTTTTGAAACAGTTCCCTCACC
Organism: Cynopterus sphinx; assembly: GCA_030015415.1. Lineage (NCBI taxonomy): Eukaryota > Metazoa > Chordata > Mammalia > Chiroptera > Pteropodidae > Cynopterus > Cynopterus sphinx. The sequence goes on along the minus strand of CM057387.1, from coordinate 63,733,137 downwards.
CCTCACTCTATTTCATTGGATGAACTGGAGTAAAGCACGTAGCTTGTGCATATTATCAAAAACAAATATATTATTATTCTTACATGAACAGTGTCACATGCTGCAGTGATTATTTTAAGTCACTTGAATGTCTAGATTAAGTAAAATTTAGAAGTTAGCGAGCTTTTTTTTTTTTTAATGTTATCCATGTTGGCATAAATTGATAGCCAATCCTGTTTATGGAGATTTACTCATCATTGCAAAGTTGTCATGCGACTGATACGGTCAAGAATGAACTCATTCTATTTTATATCCTCTGAATTTTGGCTGGATTATAACCACATTCAGTGTGATTTAGTTGTAAAGTTGCAGGTTTGGGAGTTTCACAAATATGACTATGAATCCTAGCTCAGCGTTTACTACTTGGGTGACTTGTGTGAACTAACTAAAATTGTTGATTCTCCAATTTCCCATCTAGAATAGTGATAATATTTAGCTATTTGGTGGTTTTATTCTTGTTTGGAGGATTGTTAATTACACACCAGGCAATTTTCTAAGTGCTTTATATACATCAAATAATGTTCAGCAAAACACTGAAGTATTAGCCATTATTTACATTTTAGGAAACAATCCCTTAGGAGGGTTAATTATCTTTCTAGTTTAACAGCTAGTAAGTAGTAAAGTCAAAATTAACATCCAGATGTGACTCCAAATCCTGTGTCCCAACCATCGCTGTGTGAATATTGAAGAAATGATTCCTCACGGGCCCTTACTGAGTGGCCCCAACCTTGACTTTGTGATGCTTCTTGCACAGACTCTGTTGCTCTCACCCTGAGTAATAGCCATATAAAGGAACACTGAGACTTCCTTCCAACATAACTTAATTTCCTGAATCACCCTTGTTAGCTCCATGATTGTTTTACAAGATATAAAAACTAGATCCCAACCATTTCTTGTCTGGTTTCTTAACTTAGGCTAAGGCTTAGACCTTGTTTTTATCTCTTAGGAATTGTGAACCACTGCTCATTGACATGACTTCAGACTCTATTCTGCTGCATTCTAGAATTTTTGTCTGTTTAATCTCAGGGACTGGGAGGTCTTTATCTCTATTTGGCTAAACTGAGCATCCTAGACTTAAATCTTTTCATACCGAAGTATATTTCATCTCCCCATTTCTTCTTGCTTTAACTATTTTTTTCTATTATGGTTCTCATACTTGCTTGCAACTATAACACCTATCTGCTTTTCCTGGCTTTCTAACCTTTATTTATATATATTATATAATTGTGTATGTTATATAATATGTATAAAATCATTCCACATGTTTGGAGAACCCTAGTTCCTAGTCTCCTCACTCCCACAGATTTCAGCAAACTGACAGACATACCAGTCTGCCATGCTCTATTAGTGCTCAATTCCAGGCATATGGTGCCCTGCAAAATACCCTAGGGCTTGTGAATGAATTATTTTAGTCTCAGTCAACAAGTACTGGTGGTTGCAAATATCACTTATGAAAGACTATAGAAAGGTAAAAATTAAACTAAAAGTAAACACTTTATTCTTTTTTTCAAAAATCATGAACATCTTGATTCCATGCAAAAGTGCTTTTTCTTTTGACTTACTAGTAGTTAGACTTTATTCAAAAGATACATTATGTGGGGGAAAATGCTATCATCAATGGAAAATAAAAGCAGGGAAAAATAAGACCCAGGCCCTCTTACTTTTTGAAGGTCAAATTATTTTTTGAAATGGTATACTTAAGTGTTTTTCAAGACCAAAGATTTTAGAGTCAATTCAAGTTTTTCAGTACCAAATGTTTTACTTAAAGTGTAACGACAGGCTGATGATCCAGTGTTTTCATTAATTTTTTAATAATAACTGAAGTATAAAGTATTACATGTTTCACAAAACTCAGGGAGACTTTGTGTGATGTATAGTGTATGATATATACATTCATTTAAAAATAAACCAGTTAAAATATCTGTCCAGCACTGTTTATGCATAGCCTGTTATATTCACAATCTCTCCTTCCCTCAAAGTGTGGGGATGATGGAGATCTGTCTGTGGAATGCTTAAATGTCTGAGATGGAAGGGGGTGTGGCCTCTATGGTTAGTACCACGAATGGAGAAATAAGAAAACATCCATTTGGAAGTTTTTTTTTTTTCATGCTAAATAATTTGAAACTAGTTATAAAGCCAAAGGAGTATGAATCACGAAAAGGAGCCATAATGCAAATAAGTCAGGAACCTGAAGGATCTAAAATTAGGTCTGAAGCCAACTGAAGGAAGATGAGCCTAGAATTCGATAAGCAAGAGATAGTGTATATGTGGCTAGTTTGAGTGAATTCTTGTGGATGTTAGTATTTTTATGTTGGAGCTAATTAAAGAGGCTAATAGAAAATAGACATATGCACCAGTTTTGGCTCTATCGGAAAAAGATGGATAAATGCATTCTGGTCCTGCTTGAAGGATAGTGTATATGTGATGCACATTCCTGTTCGTTCAGAGTTTTACTCTTGTTTTATTCCTGCTGAACCAGAACACGGCCTTTGGATCCTTCTCAACATGGTACCTCAGGCATTCATTTCCAGTCGCTGGAGGTGACCTATCAAGTGATAGTGACAGTGACTTCTTACATCTGCTTAAGTAGCTTTTACCTTCATAGAGGAGCACCACCAGTAAATCACTACAACATATGGCATGTGGTAAAATTTTGAAAGTAATATAACAATAAAACATGTTTAGAGAGTAATGATTTCTGACCAGGGTAACATCAGAAGTCTTAGTGGAGTAGCCTTTGAGTCAAGTAGGAAATTTTAGAGCATAAAAGAAGAGAAGAGACGGTAGGAGATAAGAGTTGTATTATATTATCAATATAAAAATATATTATTTGGGCTTGGATTTTAGAAGGCTGTGATAAGTGCAATCATATTTTAAATCAAGGGGGAAAAACTTCAATAAATGGCTAGGATAATTAAAATATTTATGTTTCCTTAAAAGTTACTTATAGTCTACAAATAGAGCACTGAAGGATGAGCTTCAGAATTTAGTAATCTTCTATTTCTAAAGATAAATATTTTATTTATGAGAACACTAATTCTATCTTATGGTGGTTACATAATCAAGTGTTCCTGTGATTTAAAAAAAATATTAACGTATTGGTCTCAAAAAAAAAAATAAATTACATAAGTAATTAAATGTATAACCAAAGCTTTATAAACAAATCATTAAACATTTATTTTCTATATACATGAGGAAAATATTTATTTCATATAAATGTATTGATGTTTGAAATAAAAGTAAGAACTATGAAAGCCTAAATTCTGAGCATGGATACGGGTAAATAGATATCTTAGTACTTTCAAGCATGTGGTGACTTGTTCTTCAAAGAAAGCTCAGTATAAAATAGACAAAATCCTCCAATGATCAGAAAAGAATGAATTGCCAAAACTCTGGTATTTTCTCATAGTGTCCATTCTTGCTTATAAGAAAATTCAGTTAAGAAAACTCTCTAGAAACAAAGGCTCAATCTGAGTACATCACTCAATATTGTTTTCTCAGTGTATTTTGTTTAATTTGTCTGTTTGTTTGGTCCCTGGGGATACTAGTAAAAGACCAGTATCATCATATGCGGAAGAGAGAATTTTTTGAACTCCAATGAATTGTGGTTTAAAGTACATATTGTTATTATATAAGTTTCCTAGGGCTGTCATACAAATTACAAGAAATTGGATGACTGAAAACAACAAAAATTTATCTCACATTTCTTGAGACCAGAAATTCAAAATCAAGGTGCTAGAGCAGTTGGTTCCTTCTGGAGGCTTTGAGGGAAAATCAGTTCCATGCCTGTTCCAGCTTCTGGTGTCTCCACGTGTTTGTTAGTTTGGGACAGCCTCCCTCCAGTCTCTGCCTCTTTCAGGTGGCCTTCTCTTCTGTGTCTTCTCCTCTTCACTTTTCTTACAAGGACACTTGTCATTGATATAGGGCCCACTCTAATCCAGGATGATCTCATCTCGACAACTTTAACTTTTTCCCAATAAGGTCACATGTCCAAATAAGAAAAATTCACAGGTTCTGGGTGAACATATATCTTTTTTGGGGGGAGCGGAGTGTGCACAATTCAGCTAATTACAATCATATTCCATTATTTTCTCCTTTTTACACATTGTAGAGTAGTTGATTATGCCCCTTTTTGATAATAATATTAAATTAAATTAAATTAAAAATAACTCATGACTGAACAGTGCTAATTACTCTCATGATTTTATTTGGTTTTGTTAATTGATGTAAATTTTATGCACCATCCCCTTGATTATATGACATTATCCTAAATCAACAAAAATTTTAATTTCATCTTATTCCTAAAATTTCTCAAACATAATTCTAGCTGAAAGTAAGTTAAAAATATTGTCTATTTATTTTCTTCCAATTAATTAATTATTGTAGCTATATGTTCTCCCAGAGTGCAATAACCTATCTATTGAATTCCTGGCACTAGAGGTAACATCTTGTAGTTAAAATAAAATTACAGGTATTAGCCAGTGATGGATCTTACTGTGACTCACAGCTAGCTCATAGCTTAGCACTTACAATCTATTTGATTTAAAGCAAGTCATTCAATCTTTTTTAGTCCCTGTTATCTCATCTGTGAAATGGAGACACTGTTAGCTGTGTCTATTTATAATGTGGATTAGATATAGATAAGTCATCTACTAAAAAGTGTGGCACAGATTATTTACTTTATGAATGATATCTATTACTTATTACAAAATTTGTCTATAAAGTGAGAACAAATTTTTTGACTGTTAGCTCATTTTTCTTTTTATTAAATTTACTAGAGTGATGTTGGTTAACAAAATTATATAGGTGTCAGGTGTACAATTCAATGATATGTCATATGAATATGTATTGCATGTTCACCACCCAAAGTTAAATTTCCATCCATCACTATATATTTGACTCCCCTTACCCTCACCCACCTGATTCATTAAAATGTTGAACCAAATAGTCTCTGGTCTAAGGTAAGTTTGGAGAGCCTAGTGTAATATGAGATGCCAAAGTCTGGCAACATGTCCTCACAATTTTATTAGTGGATCTGTTTTACCTTCCCTTATTCCTATTTAGTAAGGCTGGTCTCCTCACTTTCCCCTGAAAACATGATTCCCTTTCCTGCCCACAGTCTTGCTCATGCTGTTTGACTACTTGGAAATGTTCTCCTTCCTTCTCTGTTATCTATACCTGCCCACTATATGGCCCAGCAGAAGTCACTTCTTCCATCTTATGCTGTTTATGTGCTGTTTTGAAATTTAAAACTTTTTAAACTTTATACCCATTATGGCACTTGACATACTTTGCCTTACATTGTTAGAAGATGTCAGTTAGGTGTTATAAGTGAATGAATGCAAGTTTCATGAGATCAAAGATGCTAATTAAGTTTCTTCGTATTTCTGTGTTGCATTCTGAAGTTAATTAAATTATTCTTGTATGTTCAAGTCTTACCTCAGATAAGTGTTTCCTTTAAATAAAATTAAATTCACTTCAAGCTACTATCATCTAGATTGATGAGGAATTCAAGTCTGGTAATTTAGTCATCAGAGATATTAATGGAGACAAACATTTGGCTCTCCAGTGTTTGTTCTTCCTTAGTTATCCCTGAAATATCATTATCTATGCCCAAATAGTCTTTTCTATCTAGAAGCTCCAATGTCACCTAAATGATGTTTTCATAGCTTGGAATTCCAATGACAGAATTCAGTTTAACTATTTTCTTGAAATTAAACCATCACTTTGTGTTAGAAGAAAATGGTTCTTGAATCATTCATGGATCTAAAAAATCACTCTCCTAGCTTTTAGCTTGGAGAAGTCTTCTTTGTCCATTCCCAGAAGACATTCACTCCTCCCTTTCTTTCATGTCCAGTAAAATTTCTTCATTGAACTTAGACTTACAAATGGCAAGAAAAGAAATTCTCTTCAAGATTTTTCTGTTTTCACTCCTATCTACATTCCTACCTTAGATGGGTTACACTACTATATTTAACTGGAAGTAGAAAAAAAAACACTTAAATATGTAAATAATTTTTCTCCAACTGTAAGTGACTTTTAACATAGATTATCTATATAGGTCTCAAAAACTTATGGAATACATTTATTAATGATCAAAGTATGTGACAGCCTCGAGGACCAACTGTAAAAGAAAATTATTTCAAAGAAAAGAAGATCTCAAAGGAAAAATAGAGGAGATGGGTGGGAATTAATTACACACAATATTTGCCTCTCAAATTTAGTCTCTAGCTCAGACCCCTAGAATGAGAAGAGACTGAAAATGAAACCTGAAAGAGGGCTATTTTAAATATCCTATACCATTTTGAAAGCACCTAGTTGTACTGCTTTAGAATCCTTTTACTATAGTAGAGAGGACATAAGTTTTGAATATTGAGGATTCTGAACAACAAAGCATGCCTTTGGCCCAAAGATTTTGGCACAATATGAAAACACGCCCTTGGCATGGGAGCATCCTCACTAAGCACACCATGGTAACATCTACTGCAGCCAAGACTTTGATAGACACATGAGAACCTAGTAACTCCAACAGTGTTGGTTAACTGCTCAGGGCTTTGTTGAAATTGGAGAAGGTGCCAATAGTTATAACTATGGTAACTAGGGTAATGATGAGTCCATGTGCATCCTCAATGAACTCTATTCATTATCAGAACCCCTGGCAAATAACATTCCTGTGGCCTGCAAAACATTATGAGGTCTAAGAAACAATCCTTTCAAAAGATTAGGGAGAAGGAAGATGGTATTTTCTAGAAGGCCATTTGCGGGACTTATTTGTTAAAAATATGTGGACTAATTCTCTGGACTTGCAAAGTTGTATGTGTGAGGATGGGCTGGGTAGCACTTTAAAAGGGGCTATAATTTCCAGATATACAGCCAGACAAATATTCTAACAGTTGTCTTTGCCCTGTAGTTAATTCCATGAAAACATCAGTTGCATTTATAACTGTCCTTCTAATAATATATATTCAATACATACTTGATTTGATCACCTCTACAACTTATTTCTATTACTTTGACTAATTGTTAGAGAAGTTAGCTTCTAAATACTGAGTCAAGACTGCAGATTCCTAACACAGGAAAGCAGAGTTTCCTGGGAGCATGATATGGTTGTTAAAGGGGTCAAATACAAGGTGACAGAAAGAAATCTAATCATGAGTTGTGAACACACAATACAATATATATATGCCTTACTGTTGAAGTGTACACCTGAAACTTACTGAATTTTGTTAACCATTGTCTCCATAATGACATCAACACAAAATATGTAAAAACAGTTACTCAGGACCAAAAGTTAAAGTATTATTAATACAGATGCTTTACAGTATTTTTAGCTGCAAAGTGTAATGTTGAACCCTCTAGTGTATCCTAAATATCTGGTATTTCCTGAAATACACCCTATCAAATTCTAATCCATCAATCAAAATGCTCAACTGGAAATGGCCTACCACTTTTAAATAAGGTTGGCAGCCTCTGTATATTATATCCTCATTTTAAATATCCATCACACATATTACATGCAAAAGACTATTAAAGTTCCATAAAAATGTTTTCAAATTGCTCTCAGTTAGCGTACCTCAAATTAATTTAGCATCATTCTATTTTTCAAGAAATATCTATCAGTACCTCCAAGCAAATATTATTCTATGAAATAAATTTTGCAAAATTTGACCTATGTTATTGGAAATGTGGGTTATGAAATCCCTTTTAAAGATATTCTAGGGGCAATATAGATTTTATACAATGATTTTGGCACACATGAAATAAATATATTATATAGATATGATAAATAAAATATAATACATTATATATATGTTATATACGCATATATGCTTTAACAAACAAAATCTGGACACATGAGATCTGAACCTATCAAAATTAACAACACGATAGAAACTACTCAAAGGGCTAAGAAGGCAACAAGCATGATAGTAATTGTTCAGAATGACTTGGAGAGAGGGAGGGTTACCATGGTCTCTGTGTGTCAAGAGAAGCTTTTCAGAGGAAACTTTCTCAGGTAGATAGTTATGAGGCATAAACGAATGGCTAACATTTAAGTATTTAAGTAAGCAAGTGTGTTCTCAGTAGGACAAAACTTCAGAATAAGAGAAGGTACACATTAAACTGTCACCTGCCAAGGCAAACATTCTTCCAGATCATTTTATGTTAATCTTTGGGCTCTGTGGACTTTTTTGGATTAGAAAAAGGAGATCTGTCAGCATTCATATATTTAAACAATATACAGTGTTTTCCTTCCATGCAATTTCTATTTCGTCTATTTACATTGTTAATGGAACTTGATGTTACCATCAGATAAGTCAGTGGAGATCAAAACATTATTTAGTTTGAGTAGATAAATCTTAGTATCACCACAGAATGAAAAAAGTGACTGTATAATATTGTACCTATTACTGTCTTCTTTCCTCCATTTACATACACATTGTTTAGGACAAGACTCTTTAAACTTTTTCTTTTCAGAACTAATGGCAGAGAAAAAATAAAAAATTTGTGCCCTGAGATGAGAGAAGAAGGTAATGGCTAAGGAATTAAACTGCAAGACATCTATTGAAGAAAATATCATCAATGTCTCTTTTATTGCAAAACTTTAAATGAACAGTACATTCTCTATTACATACGTATGCATATTTAATAAATAATAAATTTATACAATTAACCGATCAATACGTTTATTCTTCTCTCCAAAATCTTTCAGTAAATTTGATGTGCCAAGAGGATAAACCATATTTATTTATGTCACCATTTCATATAGCCTATAAGATGCTGCTTCAATTGCCCAGTGGGAGGTTTAGAATAAATACAATACCTCTTTTTCAGAATGTAAAAATTAGAATAATTGATGATAATGGTGTATTTATGTAAGTATTCATCTTTGTACAGATTAATCTCATGGAGCGGCCCATACAACAAAACTGTGGCATTCTTGACCCGATGTCTCACTCACTTCAGAATTTTAGATTGGGCTCAAGACATAGTCATCTAACAGAAGGTAACTTTCTTGGGACAGCCTCTGAGTGAGAGTAGCAGGAAACAGAATATGACCCTTGAGCTTTTAGGATAATGATCAATCCAGAAAAGAATATTCTGTTATGAGGCATAATTTTCTCTAATTTCCTCCTTGATTCTGATATACCACTGTGAATTTTTTGAGAAAGCAGAATTTAGGCAGTGAAAGATTAGTTTTTATTAAATGTATTGTGTCTATAAGTGCAAAGTGCTAATAATAGCTATTCAAAGCAGAGACATTTATTAGTTCATTGAGCTTTTTGACCCAGTAAAAATCATTTTTGGAATTGATCTTTGCTCAGATTCAGCAAATGAAAACCAGAGAAAATGCCAAAGCTAAAGTAATGAAAAGCAAAAACTGAGTGCCACAAACTTCCTGTGGTGTTTAGGTAAGATTGAAAGAGGATAGTTTTAATGTTTGATAAATGTCATCAGAACTGCATCTATAAACAGAAGATAATAAGAGTGTGGTTAAGTCTTCAAAGCATATATTATACTCTCAGTCTAAAAATCTCAAAGTTTGACCTAACATAGTTTAGCTTTATTAATTTGGTTGCCATATCTTAATAAGTAGCACCAGTGTACTCATGCTTAGAAAACTACAAGGTGAATTGAAGACACTGCTATTTATTAAAAATACAAACATGAGATAGAAATACAAATAGATGTATTATTGTCATGGATTTAATGTATTTGGGGCCTCAACACTGCATTTTTGGAAGTGATACCTTTCTCTCTGTTGCCAGTGTAAGATGAACAGATGCTGAGAGTCAATCTCTCATTTGGCAATAGTATGAATCCCTCTCACCTGATTTACCAGATATAATTTCTAATACATAGTATGAGTTCACCAAAACTTTATTGACCAGGTAAATTTGCACGTGCACACAAACACACACGCACACACACAGACACACACACACACAAAGTTACATCAGTTTGATGAGTAAACATCTTTATGTAAAATGCAGCAAAATAAAAACCCAGTCATTGTCTTCCCTCAGTTGATAAATTACAGAGACAATTAAAATGAAATCAAATCTTCCAAGCTTGTATGTCTAAAGAGTAACCTGTGTCTGTATTTCAAAGCCAGTGTAAGCCTAGAGAAGACCTTTTTAGGGAAGTCACTGTTTCTCTACCTGGCTCCTCAAGTCCTACTCATAAATAAATCCTAAATAGTTCCTTCACTAAAAAAAATAAAATAAAATAAAAAATAAAAAATAAAATTTGGCCACCCTAGGCAGATATTCAGATCAAGCTTTAGCCCGCTGTCTGCTAACCCCCTGTCATGACCAGTGAGAGTTTTTCACACTTCTTTTTTACTGGTTTCTTCACTACCCGAACATGGGACCCACACAAAGCAAACACCAACTGGGGAAGTGCTACTATAGTGCAGCAGCATTGCCCAGAAATTCAAGTAATGGAATCACTGGAAATTAAATCAGAGAAAAATCTTGAGTGATAACCCATTATTTCAGAGAAGAACCTAAAACCTAACCAGGTGAAATGATTTGACTAATGTCAACCCAAATCACAGTGACCAATATTATCCTAGATGAAAAGTCTTGAGAAACTCCAGGGGTGATTCTGACTGAGGAGCATTATTACTATTATCTTAAGTTAACATAAAAATAATAAGAAGGCAAATAGGTGGAAAGACTAAAAAGAAAAAAAAAGACACACTGTGGTATTCATTGGTTGAACCAAATAATTTTTTTCGTGTGGTACAAACCACATTTAAAGTCACATAGTACTAGGGTATAGACATGTTGTATGCACCTAGGCGAGAATGTAGACATCTAACTTTTTGTACAGCTAGCAAACAGACACAGATCATTAGATACACTGAGCCAGTTAACTAAATAATAAGTTAACTAATTTGCAAATGGAATATTTGCTCGAAGAATAGAAATACACAGAAAGAAAAACCTGCAATTAACCTTTGGAAACAAAAAAAATTATTGCCTAGAAGGTTTTTAGAGCTTTATTATTAGTAGAAGCTTAAGGGTAAGTCTAAACCATGACCTTAAACACTTTTTGCCTATCACACCCTGCTTGGCATGTAAAAGAATGCTGGTTCCTCAACTGTTCTCATATGGAATAAAAAGAAGCAGCTTCTTTAAGCTCAGTTAGTTGATCTGAACAAATTTTACTCTTAAAAATTTAATTTTATTGCTAGGTAAACTTAAGAAACAGATTTCTTTATATTTATATACAATGTATGTATTTTCTTAAGATAAACAATAAACAATAAAAATAATTTTCCTTCATAGTATATTTAAAGTGAAATTTTTCTGTATTAAAAAAATTATTAAAATCTAATTAGTTCATAGTCCTGCCTTAGCACAAACACCATTGCACAACTGTATCTTGCTTCATGTGAATAGTTAACATAATTTAAATTTCTCTAAGATAATACTATAAACAATACATTACAATTAAGAGAAATTATATACAAAACTGGAAATGGTATGGCAGAAAGAAACAACAACAATTTAATTGGCAAACATGTGCTTTTGCTGGACATAATTGATTATGCATGTTTCAGTCTTTATATTGCCATGCTGTTGCAAATTTTGTGTACGTGCTTGCCAACAAACGAAGGATATAAAAAACCTCTTTTATTGTTCATATACGGTGTGTTTGGGAAATAATAAGCACACAATAAATATTTTCAAATGAATAAATATCAGGCACTGTGCCTGATCATTTATGAGTATTTGGTTATTTAATTTTAATTTCACATAGAGTATGTTGGGACACTCTGAAGTTAGATAATTCAATATTGTCCTGTAAATGACTTCAAAATTTAAACCTTGGTATAGCTTTTGGCAAACAAAAAATATATTTTACCCTAAAAATTCTATGAATGTTAAATATGAATCTGAATATTCATCTTAAATTGTGCAGCATTTTCACGCTAGAGCCTCCCTTTATGTGCTCACAAGTGATCCAGAATGGGGAAACATGGTTGCCTGACCAGAATGTTAGAGCAGGCTCTTATCTAATGGTAGGATATAACAAATAATGTAAAAGGCCATCTCCTTCAAAATTTCTTCCTACATTATGCAATTCTTTGTTTTGCATGCTGTATCAATTTCTATTAATAAATGACTAACGTATGTTAATAATTTTCCTATTTCAAATGCAAATGTCCTTGGGAAAATCAAATAGGTTACCATTAATTTCTTAAAATGAACTAATTTAGTTAAATTGCTTCCACCCAGCTGAGATAGTCTCACTGAAAAAAAAAAAAAAAAACAGGCTTTTTAATTCAGGTGCTTTTGTCTCTAATGGGAATGTAGAAAAGGGCACTTTACATGAGGACAGGCTTGAATAGGCACTATGAGAGGCTTTATACATTCAAGGAGCGGCATGAGGGCAGTGGATGCCTGGGTTTGAAAGAAGAGATGGAAATAATTTGGAGAGAAAGTCCAGAAAGAGGTTGAGGTATGGAGGATGTGGCTTATTTACTTAGTTTAGTAAGGTCCAGATTTGGTGTCTACTTAAGAGAAGACACAAATCACTCCTAAAAGCATTCTAGCCTTGAAAAATATAAACCTCACCCATTTATATCATACATAAGCAGGCATTATGATTATGTTGTATATCCTTAACTACTAAATAAATTACTTACGCAAAGAATTAAAACATGTGTAGGGCAAATATGTATTTTCAAAGTAGAACCAAAGACAAAGAAAGCACATACTTGCTTTCAGGGAATTTGAAATTTGATTTGTGTGAGCATGTAGTTTCTATAATAACAAGCATTAGCTAGGCAAGCAAAATGCTAAATACCCACAACCTAGGACTGCTGTAAGAAAGTAACACAAACTGGGCAGCTTAAAACAAGAGACTTACTCTCTCACAGTTCTGGAAGCTGAAAGTCAAAATCAAGGTGCCAATAGGGCTATATACTACCCCTAAGACTCCTCCTTGCCTTTTCCAGCTTCTGGTGGTGAAAATCAGTCTTTGGCATTCTTTAGCTTGCAGCTGTATCTCTCCAATCTCACCCTGTGTCTCTTTCTTCACACGGCCTTTTCCTCTTATAAAATATCAGCTGAAATGGATTAGGACCCACCCTCATGACCTCTTATAACTTGATTACAAATGCAATGACCCAACTTACAAATAAGGTCACATTCATGGTACCAGATGTTAGGACTACCAGACATCTTTTGGGGGGTACTTTATTCAATTCATAACCAATTCATTTTTAACTAAATAACATAATAAGACCGCTTTATTCATAGATGTTGAGAAATTATGTAAATTTTTGTAGTTAGACCTTATGAAACTCAGCCAGCAGTTATCTACTATTGTGAGATGGTGTCCATAATTTTCTCATAAGAGCGTCATAATCTAAAAAATCAGAAATTGAAACTAAAAGCTGAGATAGTGCTAAATAGAATTGAGATTATGACTAAATTATGCAAAGTAAAACTATTTATGTAAAATTTTAATTAAATGACCTTACTTTTAACAACTATAGCATTGACCTAAGCTAAAAATAAAATTACAGCACAAGAAAAAAGAGCACAATAAATAATACGATAATTTACATGCTTATTTCATACCTAAACAATATTTAACATGCTTTTTCAAACTCTTTTATTTTGGAATTCATTCACTGCTTGTTCTCTATTCTTCATATTCCACTAGCTTTATAGATAGACGTAATCTTCCCACCTTTTTGATAAAGAAGATATTCCAAATCTAATCATTGAGCAAATGTCTTTTCAGACTAAATCTGTTCTAGTCACCACAATGATGTTTTAATTTTTGTCTAAATCTCTTCTTGAATTTGTTTGCAGCTTCTTCTAAACTGCTATCCACATCTCACCAAATAACTATGTATTTCAAAAATTCACACCCTCGAGAGGGCCATCCATTATTTTCTGCTTTCTAACATACATTGAAAAATATTTTTGAAACTCTTTTCATAAACACTTATTAAGTAAAAATCATGTGCCACCTTCTTCATTCTTATTTGCATACAATTTTGAAGTTTTAACATCAGAAATCTGATTACAAATAATCGTATTTTTATTAAAATAGGACAGATTGAAATTAAGTAAAACTTACAAGGTATGCAGTCCTGTGAGTTCTGAGTTGGTGATAAAACACCAAATTCCATTTCCTCAATGAAGACTCTTGAACTGAGCTAGCTTTAAGAGGTAAGATGTCTATTCTAATTATTTTATAACAAGATGTTATTGGTTGATATACTTTCAACACTAGTAGTAATATTAGTATAAATTTTCCACAGAAGTTACCTATGAAATACTAACACATCATTCTCATTTGGAAAAACTGTGGTCTTGGTAGATACAAATGGCCTTCTTGGCATTATTCCAGAGAAAAGCATAGATAGCTCTAAAAGTCTGGGTCCTCCCAATATATCAGATTTCAAAAAGTCTTCATGAGGACAACAGAGTAGCTACTTAGCCTGCCCATTTCAATCTTTTCCACTTTAAAACTCACACCAGAATTTATATCTCTAAGCCTAGCTTCATTGTATTCCTGGACTATGGCTAGACTATGATTTGTATAATATCTTGGCCCAAAGTGATACTAGGAGGACTGTTGCTCAGGTGAATTATACACCCATATGTTGCGTAAAGGCAGCCTTGTCTAGTCCACATGACCAGAATCATTCCACAATTGAGAATGGGAGTGATGTAAGAGAGTTGGCTTTCAATAAAGGCAATCTCTCCCAAAGCCATTAATTCAACTTGGTTCACAAAGGCTCTTCCCATTATCTGTATTTGTGTGTTGAAGTCCTAACCTCCAGTATTTCAGAGTGTGTTTTTATTTGGAAATATAGGCATTGTAATTAATTAGGTCAGTTAGGATGAGATCATACTAGAGTAGGATGGTACCTTAATCCTATATAATTGTTGTTCTTGGAAAAGGAGAAATTTAGACGCAGGCATGAACATAGAAAGGATATCATGTGAACATGAAAGCAGAGATCAGGCTAATGTGCCCATAAGTTAGAAACTTATCAAGCCAAAAGTAGTCACCAAACCACCAGAAATCAGAAAAGAGACCTAGAACAAATTCTTCCTCATCTTCCTCAGAAGAAACCAACCCTGTAGACATCTTGATCTTGAACTTCTAGCCTCCAAAACTGTGGAACAATAAATTTTGTTGTTTAAGCCTCTCGGTTTGTATTTTGGGTGGTATTTTGTTATAGCAGTCTAGCAAACTAATACAAGTCTCCCTGTAAGTACAGCTATTATGAACATCTGTTCACAACTTTATACACACACACACACACACACACACACACACACGACATATTTAGTATGTCATATACTATATAATGTATACATTTATATACATAAAATATATAGTTTAATGCTGCTTTAAAAGTTGTTTAGCAAATGCTTAATATTATTTTGTGAATTAAGTGAGGTAAATTTATCTATTTATATCAGAAAAATAAAATCAATTAACCATCATAAAAATGCATCTAGAAAAAGTCCAATGCAGCCACAAACACAACTTCAGTAGCTAGTTGAATTTCCTATTGCCATTGCATATGTAAACACGTTGCTGTTCGTTGTTAGTATGACTATATATTATTCAAGACTAGATAGCAGCTCTATGGCTTATGGTACTTTGAACTTCAGTAATTATTGCCTATAAATCAATGTTACCCAGCTTAGATGTTTATTGGCATATGATTTGGTTTGATATAAGGTATTTGGGTACAGTGTATACTTGCTTGTGTGTACATGCACATATAAGCAAATGTACATGTTTGTACATGTGTTTAAAAGCTAATTTCTTGTCAAGAAAAATGTTAGATGTATGGATGCTGGAACAGACTGTGTTCACATCATTTCAAACGAGGCAGCAAGTCATAGGGCCATATGTTGTGTTTTTTAGAAATCTGATTTATTGCCAGCACACATCAACACACATGAAAGTTTATGACTATTATTTTAGTTTCCTTTACATTAAGTTGTCTCATTAAGATGTGCATGTAATGGAGGGATAGGTGTGTGTGTTGGGCAAGGGGTGGGGAGCAGGGAACCTTAGTAAATGCTTGATTAGAAAAGTCCAGGTTGGTGAGATCTTCTTTATCTTCATCTTTCTTAGCCGTGGTTTTACAATTTTCCCTTTGCCAACTACATGTTCTAAGGAAGTCAATATAAATAACTACCACATAAATGTTAACAGAAGTTCAAGCTGGGAGAATATAGTAGAGATGTTACACAGAAACATTTCTAGCAGGCTACACTAATTCAGAGCTGGCATTTATTCTAATACAGGCAGGACTATAATTTATTTAGCACAGTTTATGTGGGGAAAGGGAATGTTAAGTAAATTGATAGTGTAAAATTTATTGCTTGACTAGGTTAGATCTCTGGTAAGCAAGCTTTCTTCTATCCCTCTATAGCAATGAAAGCAGCACTTTTACATATATAGATATAATATCTATAAATGTTTCTGACTTGTATATTAAAATGTGTCTAATAGCCAAAATTTTATTTTATTTAAAATTATTAGCTCTAAAATTATTTTTAAATGTTCTGTAATTTAATTTTGTATAAATTAAGACCAAGCTCTTTCTACTCTATCTGCAATTGCATAATTGTCTCTACATATCCCTCCTTAGCTTTGATATGCCATCTTAAGTTATCACTTTCACGGTATAGATGCTAGGTATAGTCAGGGAAGCCACACTTGCAGAGAGGTGCCAGCATTTTAGAGCCAGAAATTTTCTACCCATTACTGATTTTTCCATGGGGTGATTCATTTTATGTGTAACAATTTTAACATGAAAATTTTAAAATAACAAAAAACGTCATTATCCATATAATACTACTGAAAAGAATGCATAGTTTTCTTTGTGTTTGGTTTTAGTGAAGGACCAACATCACTGGTGCTTCATATTGTCTGAAAAAAAAGTGAAATATGAACAAGTCATGGGTTTCCACTGCTCTAATGACTTATACTAATGTATTCCTTCATCTAAATACAGATTTCTATTTAAAATTCAGTATGCAGGGGTATTATAAATTCCAGTTTAATGGATTCCAAATAATTGCCCTTTAGAAATGATGAATAGCTGTTTAAATCTACTGATAAGAATATGCTTTTTCTTTCCTAACAATGGTCCTTCCACATTAACTGTGTCATATATGCCTGAAATTAGTTTATTAATTTTTTATTGATATGCAAAATCCAAACTGATGACAGACAGAAAATAAACCTTTGCTAAGAGCCCCCAACTTTCCCCCTAAAATGTCTGTTGTTATTCTTGTGGGTGATTAAGGAGAGCAAAGGCAATGACATTTCCAAAGGGGGGCAAGCCCATGAAACACGGATGATGCCATTCTCCTCTTTATTTGCTTTTTTGGGTTGTGCAGTTCAAAAAAATGTGCTTTTAAGGTAGACATAATGACCAGCAATTGCCATGCCTCATGAAGACAAAGCTTTGTGACATTCTTGGTTGCAATGGTATGATGCCCTTAAAAGAGACTTAGAGGACCTGATCATCATTTTAAAGGCAGCAGAAGCAAGAGAGGCAGAACTATTAAAATTTAAAATACATTATTCATCTCTGTTACATAGCTTGGCCTAGGGTTTTATTTTTTATTTTATCCCGAATCAGAACGAATGGCTTTCTATACTAGTTTAAAAAATAAATAATACTCTGAAAGTTATGGCAAGAATAGATGCAATAAAGACCATCTTATGTTGAAATAAAAAGCGTATATGCATATATTCAATATTGGAGCATCAACATTTTCTGTATTTAGACACAATAGTATTACAATATATAATCTATGTCATTGCATATGTTGATATGTTCAATTAAGAAAAAATATTCACTCATACAGAAAAAGAAAAATGGAAGCTTTTATTAAACCAAGTTAAAATAAATGGTGTGTGGGAAAATTAAATCAACTATTATCCAAGCTAGTGATAAGAAGTGCCTTAACCATCTTTGATTTTATGCTTCTTACCTTTCAAGAACGTTCTCTGGGAAAATATGTCATCTTCACAAAGTAAAAAACAAAATAATATAATCTTCTATGGAAATCAAAATATACTTCAGAATTTATATGATTTTTTTTTGTTCCCTGCTGCTTGATTTATAAAGTCAATGTTCATAGGGAAGTATGATATTTTTAGAACAACCCATAAATGGTGTAAATATAATATATATTGACAGCTCTGTTAATCTATTTATGCATATAAACGTATTTTAAGTACAAGCAAATGCAATGAAATAGGGAAAATGGAGATTTCCAGCTTTTTTTGCCCAATGCCCTATCCAGGAAACTATAGATTACCAAGAAAAAAGCCCTCAGATTTCCCATCTCACCTCTGCCATTCATATTAATAAAACTTACTCATTTGTTCCTATAAAGAATGCTATTCAGGACACAAATGAAAGGAAAATGAAAGCCAAAGCATATTTAATATTTTGTAAGTAATTAAATAATACTATTTCTTATCTAAGAGAAGTAAAAGAAAGACAAGAATATATCAGAGCCAATAAAAATATAGTCAAAAGGATGAAATCTGCTTTTGTTTTTTAGTACACTTTTGTATAAAATCCAGGGTTACTGTTACTTGAGTTTTTTCTTTTTCTCCAGCAGAAGGGTGACTGCCCCTTTCTCTGGGCTTTTCTGTCTTCCTCCGGGTTCTGCTGCCTCTCCACACATCACTGGGACCCAGAGAAGAATGGCTCCTCTGTCTGCCTGCCTGCCTGCATATTGCATCCATTGCTCTATTCAGCCAGCTTTTAAGGTCTGCTAACTGCTGCTGTACAACTTAGCTTTTATGCTCTACTGACAGGGTTTTCTGAAGCCAGACGGTTTCTGAAAGGAGAGTTTATTTGCATAAACAATGCCTTGTGAGGAGGTCTGCTGGAAACAAAATCAAAATTCACTCAAGCAAATCTCCGTGATCAACTCATTTTTTTTTTGCAACTAACACCTCCTATATTTACCATCTGTATTCTAAAAGATGGCTGAGAGTTTGAGCAATTATTTCCCTTCTTTTCCTATGTGTCCAGTTTTATTAAACAAGACAGAAATATATCTTATTTTCTGAGTTAGTCTGAACAGAATCCATAAATAGACTATGGTATGTGGAATGAGGAATGCATTGTGTGTTAAATGAGGGCAGGAGGCCAGCTACGCATCAGCTAGCCAGAGCTTTCCATTAAATTTGTCATGGGAGCCTCATCAAAATGCATATCCAAGCCAGAAGCTGCCCATCCACAGGCTCTGAGATTGCAGGTCACCAAATGCAGAGCTGCCCCAGCACTGGGGATCACAGAAGATAATATACATTTCTGCTTACTTCAGCTCTTTTCTTAGTTTCATACCCACAGAAATAGACCAAATTAGAGTATCTAGCTTAAAACAGGCTGGAGCAAGCAGTTCAAATAAGGCTGCATAAACAAAATAAAGAGGAACATTATTAAATCAGTCACATCAATAGAAAACCGCACCTGTTTTTTCAAACATCTTCTTAAAGCAAAACCAGTTTTAAAGGGGGTATTTAAGGGCAATACTAAGACTTTTCCACTTAATAAAAATTCTGAAGTAATAAATGTGTACTCAGGCAAACAGTAGCTACCATATTCTTCTATCTGAAACAAAGGATGTGATTTGATTTAAATGAGTCTTGCGTTTTAGAGATTGTGAATATTATGATCTAGGGAATAAAGCAGAAAAGCAGACAGTCTTCCAATATCTATTTCTCCTGCTTTCCTTTATCTAATATCAAACATGATTCAGTATTTTATTGGTCTTCTGGATCGCCCAGTCTAGAGTGCATTGTTTTTTCTCCCCTTAAAATGTCATGCCTGTGGCCTATAAATATATTTCCTATTAAAGAATAAAATATTTTCTGAAAAATGGCTGATTCCAGATCTAGGGCAGGAAATATATAAAATGCACATGGATTTCTTATTTTATAACAAAGAAGATGCTTCTTTATCAAAAGGCAGAAGCCAATCTCACCAGCCAAAAATGGAATAACTTAATCACTAGTAAAGATAAAACAAACATGCCTTGCCTAAAAACTCAAATATGCTTAAATTTCTGAGTTTATAATAATACTTAAAAAAAAAAAAACTAATTGTTCACGTTGGATGCAAAGATACCATTTTATCATTATATAAATAAAGGGAAAGATAAAAGCCATTATCTTGCCTTTCCTTTATAAGCAGTGGCAGATAAGAGAAAGTTTCTCTTTATAGAAATAATTAATTTAAAATATCTCCATACTGTAAGTCTTTATGAAAGAGTGGATCTGATGCTGATCACCAGTTGCTGATAACATCAGCTCCTACACAATTTCACCTTTGAGTTTGTCTCATTAAAATAAATGAACATGTAAAAGGCAAAATTAAACTTGAATATTAACAGCACTTTAGATATAAAAGATGCAAGGGATAGAGAATGTGGCAAATGAAACCACAGGAATAAAATCATAAAAATTCATTTTGTGGAAAACTCCACAAATTATTGGGATTCTTCAGCAAGAAAAGTTGCCAAATAGAATCAAATAAATTAAAAGAGGCATCAGAGACATATATTTCTACATAGGGACTTCATTTGGACCCCAATTAAAATTTTTCCATCAATTAATTAATAAATTAACTAAATGGAAATAAAATCTAAGTTATAAGGTAATTGAGGAAGTATGACCTTGACTAGATATTTAATGATGTTAACAAATTAATGTTTTAAATGTGATTTGGCTATTGTGGGTGTCTTTAAAAATCATTCCTCAAGTATTAGAGAAATTTACTGGATAATTTATAGGCGAGATAACATTCCACCTAAGATAGCTTCAAAATAATTTGAAAGGGGGACAGTCACGTTTCATAGGAGTAGAGATGAAACAAGTTTAGCTATGAATGGATAATTATAGAAATTGGACGATGGGTAAACAAAGTTTATTATAATATCTTCTCTACTTTTGTATATGTTTAAAATGTTACATAATGAGACCTTTAAAAAGAAAAGAATATTAAGGATAACTGAAGGAGTGATACTACAAAAACAGGTGCTATTTTCCCTACAAATTTCCAAAAACCTTAAACCTAATAACTGAATTTCGGTCTAGGTTAGAGATGGGAAGAAGCAGATGGTCTAAACAAATATTTTCCAAACTTTGAAAAACCAAGAATTTATAACATTTACAAGAGATCAATAAATACCTATTTGTCTGTTAAGAAACAACAACACTTAGGGCTCTGGAAATAATACCCCTCATAAAAAGATCTGCTTTCTCAAAAAACTTGCTAATATATTAATCATTTATTAACATAAAGCATTCAATTAGAACTCATAATTAAAAAGAAACCTAACCATATTAAAATGTATAGACACATTTAGTATCGAATCCAGGAGAATTTTCTGTGTACTAAGACGTGAATATCATTTTATCATCTCTAGGCATGCAGAGATTTTTTGGCTTTCTAAACATTACTTATGTATTTGGTTGTATTTTTTTTTTTACACAAAAGACTATAAAATTTAATAAATTAAAATGTCTTTAACTATTTTTTAAAATAAGCTGTCCTCTATTAGATTTATAATAACAACATAATAATAGCTAATATTCATTAAACGCTTTAGAAGCATCTAATCTCTTTGAATCACCCCCAACATCATGATAAATTAGGTATGTGGGGCGACAGCTCTCCATGGGTCACTTCCATATCTGCACATCTTGCAAGCAGAGTCACTGATAGCCTTTTGTTACAATCTATCTTTTCAGGGATATTTGCACAGAGAACAGCCTTGGAATAAAGAGATTCTTGTTTTCTTTTTTGAGAGGGGACACATTTGTTTGTTATCTAGTATAATAAAGATTGTGTCTCACTCTAGAGCAAAGGTTGCACAGCTTTTCTTGAAAACCCTTGTAATAGATCAATGTTTCCTAAGCTCGGGATCCCTCAGTTGTAACACAGACCTACTGTAGGCGCAGAATCCACTCGGGCCCCTCCTGCGAGATTTCAGGGGCATGAGAAACCAGTAGGAACATTAAGCTCTGCTGTTCTGTGAATTATAAAGTTCTTTGTATCTGACTCAGGAGGTTCATGTTTTTTGCAGACATTCATTAAAGTGTAGCAGACTAACTCCAAGCTGGATGGGACAAGAGGGGTCTGCAGAATTCTTATTGGGCTTTGGTAAAGAGTAAGCACTGGATGTTCATTTGATTGAGCCATGAGCAGCCACTGTGCCTTGCTTTGTGGCAGAGTTACTCTCTCTGTCAGTATCTTCTGATCACCTTCTCCCCAACTCCCTGACCTCATTTCTGAAAGGAGCAACAACAACAACAAAGCATGATTAGGGGTTGTGCCAAGGCTTCCCTGTCCCCAAGGGTACCAAAGATGATATGAATCTGTCTGAGCATGCTGAAGAACGAGAAGGGGAAGGACTCAAGGTTTTATGGATGTGTGGAATACAGGCTCCAAAATCAAAATCCCCATCTGACCAGGTCACTGAGGAATTAAGTCACCTGATGTGATTTTGGAAAGGGTATACACTTCACTGTCATTTGCCACCAGTGACTCATTCAGGACATCACAAGTGTCTCATCCCTCCAATTGCCAAAGCTTTCTTTCTATTAATAATATCTTCTTAGGAGGCAAGTCAGAAGCCCCAGTTTCAATGTCATTGATTATGGTGTCAACAGGGACAGCTGAACCTGTATAAAACTTAGGGGAATAAAATGTATTGAGGTGACGTGGTTGGATTCACGATGTTCAAAGCCTCTTGCACAATCAAGCTCCTCTCTCTTCAGTCCCCCACCATAGAGCCAGCCAGCATGTCATTGGAATCTTTGTGCAGTATATTCCTCATTTCAACATTCTACTTCATCCTTTATACTAACTAACCCCTAGATTAACACCCTTCAAATGGGAATGAAACCAACAGGCTCCACTACAAGCCTTCCAGGAGGCCTTGCACACGCCTTTGAGTCCCCACAATTCTGATGAAATTCCAGTCTCTGTGACTAATGAACTTCCCTAATAAAACCTCTGGAAAAGGAAGGCAGCTTTCGTTTGGAGGTGCCCCTTTGAGATTTTGGGCTTGTCACCTTCCTGACACAGTGACCAGATATGAAAGGTTTTAAAAAGCAGCTCTTGGTTTGCTGTTCAGTCTCTTTGAAACTGCATGTCTGATCCATGGCAGCCTGTGACTCCAGTCTACTATCCCCACTTAGGATTTGATCAGCTCAGACTCGACAACCAATGAGGTGGTTAAGGCCAAAGAAGCCTTCTTTGTCAAATGAAAATGATGTATTTGAGCACATACAAGGTCTAGCACAAAGGCATCTTTGTGTTTTATATAAAAATGTGGCTGGTATTCCTCTGGGGAAACATCTATCTCTTTCTTTGCAAACTGGTGAAAGCTGCTAATTCAACAAGGCTTCTCTGAAAAGATCAACTGGAATCAAGCTGCTGATTACACCTGGACTTTCAGATTGCCTCCGTTGCAGCCTAGACCCATCATTGTACCGGATATGGCATGCAGTCCCCCCTGTACACTGAGTACAAAGTAAGCAACTTACATTTCTGATGCAGAGGCAACCACTGAATGCCCAATGTGTGACTCTTCCTGGAGTTGACCCATCTGTCATGCAGCGAGAGAGGCTAAATTACACGAGCAGTTGTTGACATCCTCTCAGGGCAGAGTGGCTTTGTCTGACCTTTGACACCCTAAACACTATCAGTCATACCTCATTACTGTTGATACTTTTTTTGGTGACAGGATTGCTGTTCCAATCCAATCAGCCAGCTCCAGCCACACCACTGTGGCCACTGAAACTAATCTGTGTCAAGTTTTTGGCTTTCTGGGCCATTTGCAGTCTGCCAACTGTGTACCTTTTATCACAAAAGCAACTCAGTAATGGGCTGATAGTCAAAGTGTGTGATTTCAATTCTGTCTGTTTACAGGGATCTGTTATTTGCAGGTGTTTTGAGTAGAACAGCTTCCTCAAAAACTGACTAGAAAGAAATTCTGTCTACTTCCTTTACCACACTTAGACTGAACACCACAGTGTAAAGGCAGTTTGGTCACTGAATATAACTGACCCCAGAGAGAGATTAACCTCTCAGTTGCTTCTCAGGTGATGATCAGGATGAAAGATGTTGGACACTATATAGACCAATCTTGAAGATTCAGGATTTTGCATTGACCATCCTGAGCATAGTGTGTCTCTCTTCACCCAAAGAGCAACACCACCTTAGCCTGGTTGACACAATTTCTTGGTGGAAGCATGGACAAAAAGTGCCTACAAAATTCAAATTAATCTTGGTTAAGTTTTATAAAAATGCCTTCATCCCTCTTGCTCCCAACTTCCTGATGAAAGGTTTGGGTGTGAGTTGGGGGATAATAGGGGGGAGGGGGAGGAAAAAGTAATATTACAGCCACTGAAATGGAACACTCTGATTCTATGGCAACAGAAGGAGTACAACCTGGAAGAGACAACTTAGACCTGGGAGGGAAGGCAGCAGATGGCCACTAGTGGTCTTTCATCTGTCAGAATTGCCTCTGGAACCTTCCTTATAAAAGAAGACACCCTGATGTGACTCTGTGGCACATCCATCAAATTTAATTGACTTGTGGGTCTATCATTTCCTACCAGAAGGTTCTGATCATGATTTTATTATGGTTCCTTTTAACTTTACTGAGAGTTTATTGGATAAAGCAAATGGCCTCAGTTCCTTCTCTTCTCATTAAAAACACCTCCATATGGCTCCCTCATCCTCAGTTATCTCATCATCCTCATCTCATCATCCTCAGTTATGCCATGGAGCAGATGAGTGCTACCCAGGTAGTGACATGGATAAACAGACTATATTAGACTGGCTGCCTTCAAAAACAAAAACTAGACTCAGTTATTTAAATAAAACTAGGAATCCTAAAACCTATCATCTAGCTGGGAGACTGCCTTAGGGGCTCTGACAACCTGTGCCTTCTAAATAATGTAGCTCCCATATGGGGGACCCCAATAGCTGTAAACAACATTTTCTTTCCAGAGTCACCATGTGTGGCCTTGGATTTCTATGCCACATGTGGAAGCCAGACATTAGTTTACCTCCCTCCCCCCAATTACAATGTTAGCCATCCATTTACAAAAGTGAGTATGAAATCTGTCCTTACCTGACTCTAGTTAAATTTATCAATAATGCCACGCTGGCCCTTGAAGGAATCCAGATCAGCCTCAACTCACTGGCCAGACATTTTATAAATGACGTATAGACTTCCTCCTTGCAGATCAAGGCAGATTGTGCAATTACTAATACATCTCACTGTAACCAGAGCATTGCATTGGATCTAAAGGAGGGGTTAATACAGAAACTTAAGGAGAAAGCCACCTGGACTTTCAATTTAGGCCATGATAGTTTGTGGGATTTGTTCAGCTGATTAGGTCCAGGACCAAGACCAAGGGCCATGGTAAAAATCGATACTGAATTGGCTTCATCCTGTTGCTGGGAGTCCTATTGATAGTAGCCTTAATTCAATGTTGTATGAACAAATTGAACATTGTAGTCCCAGATTTTGTCAGTCAGACTAATCAGAGATGAAATGATGTACTCAAGGAAAAATTTTCCAGAAGTCAAAAGAGTATAGAAATAAGATGTGTATATTTGGAGATCAGGGAGTGGGGAGAGAAAGCACTAAAAAGCACCTGCTGAAATGTAGATTTATATTAAGAGATCACCCTGCTTACAAAGAGTGCATGTTTTGAACATTTACTTGTAAGTCGATGATTTGAATAATGGAATGCTTTTGTTTATGGACAATGAGTAAATAAAAGTTAGATTCCCAGACTAGCACACAGTGCTTATTTAACGCTGGCTACAATTGAAATAAATTATTTTATATTTGATTTCAAATAGTTTTTTGACTTTTTTTGCTGGATGTATACAAACACATAAACACACGTCTTATTTCAACATTATATGTTAAATAGACTTTGAAAAATGACTGTTCAGATCCGACCAAAATTCACTGCTTTTTTTCTATGAAATTTTACCTATTGTATGTACCACAGTAAACACTC
The DNA here is from genome assembly GCA_030015415.1 of Cynopterus sphinx. Taxonomy (NCBI): domain Eukaryota; kingdom Metazoa; phylum Chordata; class Mammalia; order Chiroptera; family Pteropodidae; genus Cynopterus; species Cynopterus sphinx. Next base: position 63,707,013 of record CM057387.1, on the reverse strand, counting down.
TTTTGCTTTATCACAACTACAGAACTCAACACACAGAGAAGATAGGTCACACAGGCTCAGGACTTACTCATGACTCCTGCCATGGTCCTAAGGCATCTCTGGAAGTGTCAGAAAAAAAAAAAAAAAAAAGAAAAGAAAACTCAGAGACCTTTCTTTAAAATTTTGGAAAGTCTTCTCTCAAGCATTCACCAATCATTAACATACACAAGATTGGAGTTATTATTGGTAGAGAGTGCTCTATATTTTAGAATTAGCAAAAGGTTACCAGAATGAGAGTTCAAAAGAAAGAACTATTAATGGGGGGAGAGGGGAAGAGGGCTGTTTTTTAAAACCATAATTGTTTTACTGAAGATTATTTCTAAAATTCTATTTAAACTAACTACAACTTTTTTCTCTTCATAATAGATAATTCTGTATTGGATGTAGGTTTCAAAGGCTTACTAGTTATTATAATTCTTAGTGAAAAAAAATTTTTAATGTGACATAGAGAAATTAATAATAAAGGATGCTAAGATGTTAACCTTAGTGATTCTGAAACAAGATCAGAATATTGAGTATATCCTCAGAAAGGAAATAACATGCACAGAATATTTTAATTACCTCAACATTATAGCCTATTGTCACTTTAAAACATCATCTTTACTGAATGAAGTATTCAGACAGTTGTTCTTAACTTCATTTGAGATGAGGGGCAAGAATGTTTTGAATAAACTTTCTTCCCAGAAAAATTAACATAATAAGAAGGGTTGATTATGTTCCAGGCACTAAACTACATTCTAGATACTCATTGAATCATTTAAGCACCAAAACAATTCTATCAGGTAGGAAATACTATTATATCCATTTTTCAGGTAAAGAGATGATGGCACAGATAAGTAATTTGTCAAAGGTCACAAGCTAATACGCATGAAGCAGAGCTGGGGTTGAAACCTAAGTAACATAAACCTAGAATCTACTCGACTTCATAGCCTACTCTACTGTGGTGCCTTACACTCATGTACACGTAGGTATACAAAAGGTTAACTTAACTCCCAAAGTCTAGATTAAAAATCTTCATTCTAAAAATTGTTTGGCCACATTTACTATTTTTGAACATTTGAAAAATATGATGTTATAACCAGAAGACTCTTCTACCTAAGTGAAAGGATTAGAGGAAAAAAAGTTGAAGAGACTGATGGTTCATATTCTGTTTTTACTTTAGAAAGTTATCTAGACGAGTGAAGTAATTTTTCCTTAAGAATCAAATCCTCAGAATGTTTAGATACAATTTATTTCTCCTATATTAAAAGACATAACATTTTAAATGTCTCTTCCTGTCAGAATTTTTGCAATATCTTCAGCCTATAGATAAGGTGATTCTTTTTTCATTTAATTTCACAAATCATCCAGCAGAGCAGCGTCTTTAAGGCAGAGAAATGCTCATGCAATGGCTTTTTTCATATTCTGGTAATGCCAGGCCAGCTGGTCAAAACATACTGGGCATATCCTAATGATGACATGAGTCATTAGCTGCATTAGATTTTTGCTATATTCTCATTTACACTTTAAAGTGAGAAAAAAAATAAAAGATGCATTTCCCACAGCTAGGAGAATGTTAATTGTCCTCTGACCTCATCTTATAAGACTTTCTCCTTTACTCAATACTTCAGCCATGTTGGCTTCCTTTTAGTTCCTCAAAGATACCAACCTCTTTTCCTCCCCAGGTTTTATATTAGGTAATCTCTCTGTCCAGAAACTCTTCTTCCTCATTATCCTGAACTCAGCACAAATGTCACACCACAACAAATTGCTTTCTCCAGTACATAGATACTAAAATGCAAGACTCATTAGCACAGAGACTTTAGGGACATTGCTTATCTCATGAACTCCAATATCACCTGTGTGTAGAATAGTGCCTGGTATGTAGCATTTCTTGAGTAAATATATGAATAAATAAATATTCTTCATGCTTAACCAGAGCCAATCTAGCTTCAAACCTAAGCCGTCCAGATGGGCAGCTCAAGATTCACAGCAAAACAAACAAACAATCAGCAACATTCTTCATCTCTTTTTTCCACTTTCAGGCAAATTTAGCAGTTATAGACTATGATAGTATATCATAACATTCTTCACTTTTGCTAATCGAAAAATAATTAATTCGCATCTATTGATCACATTTGTGTTGTTGTTATAAGCAATAAACTGTGTTTATGGACAGCTTGAACACTAAATGCATATCGATTAGGTAACATTTTTTTTCCTCCTAAAGAAGAAATTTTCTCCAGGCATAGTTATTTTTAAAGATACTTACAGAAATTTCTCATTGATATGAGACAGTGAAATTATAAGTTATAGATTTATGTTCTTTACAGCCAGGTCAGGAAAAAGATTGTCTGTGGCCTTATTATTGAGACCTATGCAGGAGTGAAAGTGAATATGGCATCACAGCTGCCTAATCTTTATATCCTGAAAATTAATAAAAGACATAAAAGAGAACCAAAAAGCCAATGGGAATAGCCATTAAGCATAGGTCATCGGCTCTAGAATGCAAAAATAAAATTCTAAAAACCTAACATGCACACCTCCTTTTCAGTTTGCAACTCGTCAATTTCCATAATTATCTTATTCTGTTTTATTTTAAATAGTAGTCTCATAGCCTAATGCATCTGGCATCCAACTGCAACTTGATAAAGTACATATAATGACTGTTGAAATGGCTCTCAAGAAAAATTCTGTCATCCTATAATTATCTTATGCATGATGAATGCATACTACTGTCTTTTGGGAATATTTAAATTTGTGAAACAGTCAAAAAAGAAATGAAATGACACTTTTGTGAAACTACTACACAGAGAACAATTACTTACTACAAAATTTATTCTTACAGCAAATAATAAATGATTTTACCTTTTTTTTAGTTACCAAACAAGATATTTTTCCCAGTGATAACACTGTCAGTCTAATTAATTTATCAAAATATGAATTTGACAAGGGTCAATTTTTTTGAATTATTTATTCAAAAAAATTTTGAATAAATAATTTTTTGAAATTGTAGTGAGAGTTTATAAATTCTCGATATTAATATTCTAAATTTTCAAAAAATTTAGAGAGTTTCAAAAAATTTTTTGAAATTTTTTGAAATTGTAGTGAGAGTTTATAAATTCTCGATATTAATATTCTAAATTTTCTGTAACTCACTGTTTTTATTAAATATTCTGTAACTATGTCTTTATATCATAAATGTCTTAAGAATCTTAATTAGATATGCAATTATAAAAAACTTCATTTTTCTAATTTATTTTATGCTGATTATTATAATTAAATCTTAGATTTCTCTTACTAGCCTTTGTTTCTATTGTCTAGGTGTTGTACTTCATGAAGACTTAGGCCATACATTTCTAAATACATTATGAAGTCAATGACAACAAATTAAAAATTGTACAACCAACAAAGTTTGACTCTGATAGGGTTTTCTTTGTTTGCCTTTATAACCAGTAGAGTTGGAAAAAAGTTTAAAATGATAATCTGTTTTAAATCCATCATTTGTTAATAAGTGGCATAGCTCTATCACAACTGGAAGAGAAATTGATACTGATGCCTCACATTTATGCAGTATTTTACAATTTACAAAGCCTTTGGGGTTCATTTTGTCATTTAAGTATTACTACACTCCCGCAAGATAGGAAGGACACATATTATTATCACCATTGAAAAGATGAAGACATTAAAGTATGGAATACTTAAATACTCTGTCAAAGTCCACATACCTTGGAAAATTGTGAAGCTTGCATAGGATCTCAAAGTTTCCTTTCTATCTAAAACAGTTTCCACCAAATAACACTGGTCCCCAGTATGGAAGATTTTTTTTTTACTTTTGCTTTTAACAAGTTAAATGTCAATAAGCAACTTATTTTCTATATAAATTAAATAAATACACATAACCAAGTAATACCAGGAGTCCAGTGTTGGGACAGGTCATCAAGAAGACATGACTGCTGGTTAACCAGTGAGGTAGAACTGGGCAATTGAAGGCTCTCCACTCATTCCTCGTCCTTGAAATGTGCCTTCCACTTGCCCTCCCCAGTTCCAGAAGCTGCCCAAGAATGCAGCCTTGAGATAAAAATGTGGTGTTGAGACTCTCTGGATAGTATACATCATTAAATTCAGTTAAGGCCTCCATATAAACTTTTATGATTACTAAGCGTACCTGCAGAAATTGAGTCCTCTTGCAAGCACCCAAGACAAGCCTCGTCAGTTCCCTTGCTTGTTAAAACTGACACCGTACAGTCTGGAATGGCTGGCCTCTTTCTTTGGTCTCTCCCTGCCCTCCACTCACAGGAACCAGTTTCATAGTAATCCCCAGAGGCTCCAGAGGATGTTTCAAACAAACATCAATTTGTTTCAGTGAAATTTCAGTTTTAATATTTGCAATTTGGTTGCTTATAGATTTGATGGCATTTTCACCACATAGGTTTGAAGTGACCCTTTAATATCTCAAACTTTTTGGTATATATGTTCAGCCATATACAAATTTATTGTTTTAAAGTTATAAGAATTTTCAACATTGTTTAATTTATCTATATTTATTGCAACATGGATAACATTCAGACAGCAAAATATAATGCACTAGATAAAATATCTTTTTGAAACCTCTTACTGAGATCCTATTGGGGCTGGCATATAATTGAAAAACACTTAACAGAATATCTCAGGGCATGTTGCCAAGGAGTGAATAAGAGAATCACATTTCATTTTTAAATGCCAGACAAAAGTCACCTAAAATGACGATAACAGTGGTTAGAAAAAGGAAGGAAATTGGGCTAGGGGGAAGGCATAATTTACATAAGGTGCTTTTTATCTAAAATTTTTCTTTTGTTGAATTTGACAATTTACCAGAGCCTTTTCAAGAAGCGTCTGACATCCCTTTTAATTAAGCAGCAAGCAGTAAGAAGTGACAGGCAATGTGTTTCCAGAGTATTAATGCATACCTTGAGTGAATTCACCCCCTCAAGAAGAGCTCTGCTTCTGAAGAAAGCATTTAGTTCTGTCTGATACAGAATCTTAACATTGAATAAAGCTGCAAAGATGTATTTCTTCATTTATGTTAAACCCCTCTCATTTCCAGCTTAAATAAGCAATAACTTTTTATGCTTCAGAAGAGCCTCAGATTTTTGTAAAAGTTAAAGGAGATGTCATGTGTATCCACTACAATTACTTAGAAGTGATATTCAGTGATTTCAGAAAAGGTAGAGACTATATATGCCTAAATAGTAAAGTCAACTTTGAAAAGTGAGGATACATTTCTAAGGTTAAATTAATCCCTTTAAGCATTTGCTCTTGGTTTGGTGGTAAAACATATCAGGCTACATTTAAAAAAAAAAAATCTAAGCTCTCTAAAATGTCTGTGATTTGTTCTAGAACTGCCCCTATAGCTCATTCTTTCTCTAAAAACAAGCTATTAGCAGTTCTTACTCATCCTTAGATCTTCTCTGTGTCCACTGCCTGCAGTTTAACACTTCACTTGGCCTCTCATTGGTCTCTTGCCTTTGTTTTCTGTGCACAAATCAATGTTTCTTGCCACATGCCCATTGAGAAAAAGGGATAGATGATGCATAGTGGAGAGAAAGCGTCAGAGCTTTAAATGAGCAGTGAGATGACAAAATATGCACTCCTGACACAAGGAAAGAAAGCTAATTGTTCCAGTATCTTCTCTTATTTAGTTTCCATGATGTCTGGCCAGATGTCATTTAATTCCAATGTTTCATCATGTTGTTATAATGTCCTCCCTTAATGGCATAAATCTGAGTCGATTCCTTGGCATCAGAAAATAGCGACTAAGAAAGAGCACTGGGCTGCTACAAATATGGGCCTGCTGAGTGATGCATCTAGATGCTGAGAGACGTCTCATCATGGCCTAGCTAGAATGCCTACTGCCTCAGTCATTGTCACTGACCTAAACCTAGTTTGGTTACTCTTGAAGTTTCAAGGAATAGGCACTTTCTGAGGAATTATCTACATTGGATAATTTCATTGAGTAGTGATTCAACAAGTTTTAAATTATGCCCTAATTTAAATGGGCACCACTAATTTACCTCTTTTTTTTTTTATGCATACACTCTCTGTAAGGAGAGTAGCATGAAATAGTGTTGGTATTCCTGATCACTATCAATCTTAGCCTAATATAAAACCTAATATGATACAAGAGTGGCAAGAATTTTTAAGTAGAAGCCTTACTAACAGCCCACTGCTATGGACATTTGCTCTGGGATGGTTTGGCATCCAGGCAGCTTTGTCCACTGATTTCACAGTAGTCCATGAAATTTTCACCTTTCCCAAATACATTGAGGGAGCAGGAATTAAAGAAGTTGCTCTGTTTTCTTTCCTTCAGTGAGTCATCCTTATAAGGAGGATCCAAGAATCCGTTTGCATAAAGCCATAGACTGAGGCATTCTAAGGTCATATTGAGAAGAACTTAATAGTTTATCCATCCATCAGGACTTGTTGCATTTCTCCTTCTTAATATTTGTAAAGAAAAGGCAAAATATAAAGCACCTTTCAGTTAGTCATCTTAGTTCTTCATGTTATGTATTTCTGCAGTGGAAAACCACCAATCACAACTAGAAGTCTTTTTTCTCCTAGTATCTGCTGAACAATTCACCCACTAGCTTATTACTTTTGGTGATAATTTGGGCTGCATGTAGCAAAGCAGAGGTTTTTTTTTTTTTTCTTTATATGAAATGTCTAAAATAGGAGACAGAATTTATAGAGGCAGAAAGATTAGTGATTGCACAAGGGTAGGGCAGGGAGAAGGATGGGTTGGGAAGTGACAGATAATGGTCATGAGGATACCTTATGTTTAGAGACACTTTTATGTGTACACACACAAAATATATATACTTTTAAATATATGTGAATATATAATTAGCTTGTTATATATAATAAAGTATATCCTATTATATGTCATATAATATGTTAAATCATACATTATAATATATAATACTTATATACCAATAGATATAAATATATTAAAGATCTCTCACAGCTGGTATCAGAGCAGGTGTCAGATTGGTCACTGTTATTAATTTCTTCATCAGCCTGTAAGTGGTTTTGATTCAACCAAAACTCTTTCAGACACCACAGAGATGGCCACACCCTGAAAGTCAGCTCTACTTAGGGATTTACAGCTGGGTAAATTGTTCGATATTTGATCTTCCTAAAGGGTGTGTCAAACTACAAAGAAATTATATTCTGACTCAACTGGCTTTGCACTCAATGGGGAGGATGTGCTTGGAATGCTCTTGTTTATTTAGATAATGCTACATAATCCAGTAAAGACTGGGTACAAAGTACAGCAGATGTACAAACTTCCTGCCTTTGGGGACAAATACCACAGACTCTCAGTTATCAAAGATAAAGAGACAAAAAGGGTGAGAGGGAAGAGCCAACAGTAGGCTGGCTCCTCCTCTTGGGTTTCTTAAATTTGCTCTTGTTAAAGACATTTTCCAGAGCGGCCAGGTTATTTAATTAAATCAGACCCAAATTATTTTAAAGAGTAGTGCTTCTGCTTGCCATTTACAACTGAAAAAAAAAGGAAAATAGTTATATCATTTCTATGTGTTAAGTGATATAGAAGAATTATCAGACAGTCAATATCTGTTCCTTGTAATAGCCTTGCTAATAAATTATTTTATACCAAATTTATAGATATAAAAGTCAATACCCTGATTAAGCAGCTTACCTGAGTTCAGATAGCTGGTAAGTGGGAGAATTGGAATGGAAAGTCAGATCTCTAAACCTTAAAAACATCACTTTTTTTCCCCCACTATGAAATGCAGCCAGGAGATGATTAACCATATACAGGGAAGGAGAAGAGATTTAAAATATTAGAAACTTCTAGTGTTATTTTAGGTTATATTTTTAATGATTTGAGTTTATATTTAGATACCTTTGGCTTAATTCCTCAGAGCTATAAAGTAGTAATATTGGCTACCTAACTCTGCTGATGTTTCTCTAGCTTTAAAAAATTTGGTTTTCTTTGAGTCCTAAGAGTCTGCCTTTGTAGTTATTTATAACTTTATATTCTCTAAGTACCTTATTTTACAAATGAGAAAAGCAGACAAGATGGACCACTGGTCTGATCCAGGAACCAGCTTAAATATTGTCATGTATGGTCCAAAAATATACCTGGAAACGAGACAAAGTTTGTATATAAATCAGGCATTTGATGATTATGTACTTAGGTCTTTTTTATATAATAGGCAATGGGCTTAATATATAACTTACTACAATATTTTATTTATTCTCTCAGAGTTTATAAACCCAGAACACACACACACACACACACACATACACACACACACACACATGCACAGACCAACATGATATAACATTTAGTATGCAACAACTTTGCCCTCATAACACTTGGTTGGCAGAGTGAGAATCATTCCAGGCCGGCATGATGAGACAAGACATTGCAGAGACTGTCATTTTAATCTGGGCCTTGCCAAAATATGCTTTAATAGAGAATTGAAGGCACAGGTTTTCACTGGTGCTCACTCCCTAATGAAACTGACAGAGCAGTCATCTTCCTTTACAAGGAACTGTCTTATGCCTTCTTTGAGAAATAATTTTTCATTAGGAGCTAAGAATAAAAACCCGTGTTGCACAGCTTGCTATTTCACCACATATGTAAGTGATTCTGCTATATGCTGTATCCAATAGGTTGCTTATGTGAGAGCTTAAGTATCTACAAGAACAAGGAACATGAACCAAACCTACTGGTGTTGCTGTATATAAAGCTAGCTGATCATACAGACTAGAATAGCTCAGAAAACATGAATCCTGCCTGAAACAATAGGATCCAACTATTTGGGGTGGGGGGAATCAACCATATGTTAAATATGGTTGCCCTGAAGTGGAGTCAAGCATATGTTAAATTAGTTTGTTCAATTTCCCAAAACTCATGCACGAAATGTCAGAGAAACTACAATGGGACAGGGAAGAGGGATGTCTAAGATGTTGACAAAAGTGATGGCCAAGGGAAGGGTTCTGCTTCACAGGCATACAGAAAAACGCTCAATCAATTCTAATTGACTCTAAAGGAAATTACACTTGTTCTGTATAACAGAATCTTGCAGGCTTGTGACTAGATAGTTAAGAGAGCCACATAATATTTTAATCATATACAGACTCAGCTAAAGGGTATACATAGCTCACTTCCCTGGGTCTTTGATCAGATAAAGGTTTAAGGGAAGTCAAAGGTAGATTCTCAGAAGAAATTAAAGAAACATTTCTCTGTGAAAATGAAAATTACTTAAAGTAACTCTCATTTCAACACTATTAGTAGAGTCACTGCACTGATAAGTAATATCTCATTCAAGAGACATCTTACAAGATTGTCTGTATCACTCTGCTGTTGGCTTCTTTTTCTTTTTTTTCTTTATCCTGTAGAAAAACCAATGGCAAATGACAAGTGGGAGAAGTAAAGAGGGACTGTATAGAAAATGCTCTAGTGCTATAAAATTAATTTGATGCTTATTTAATTAATATGAACACTGTGCACAATTCATGCTGTATATTCCCAGGATATCTTGCTCCTTTTCTCTCTGGGGATGAGGTTAAGAGTGGGAGCCAGACTGCTTTGGTTTGGATCCTGGTCTCACTAGCTGTATGCCCCTATACCAGTTACTTAATCTTTCTGGGCTTCAGTAAAATGACAATGACAATAGTACTTACCATGTAAGATTATTAGTAAGATTAAATAAATTGATTTTTATAAAGCACTTAGAAGAGTATCAGATGCATAGCAAACACTATGTAAACATTTGTTAACTAAAATAAATAAGGTTTACTTATTTGGTTATTGCCCAACTGTTGGATTTTGGCAAATACTCTTAGAATTTAATTGTCTTCATCCTATTTTCCCCCATCCAATTGTCAATGTATATGAAATATAACTTTCCAGTGAAAATCATGGTGCTGTTTCACATTCTTTATCAATTTCTGTGAGAACGTTTTAATAACAATTCCTGTTATGCTTTCCTTTAGCCCTCATTTTATCACTCTAGTTCCATAGAACACAGCTCTTTCTATAGAATTAATGTAATAAAAGAACCCTGGAAAGGTCATTATTTTTTTTCCTTCCCTCTGCCACCCACTTTCAAGCCAGACCACACACATAAATCGTCCCAGACTTTTTCTTCATCACACTATGGTTTCTGTTCACATTTACTCTGCCCTAAGGAAACAATTTTGCCACAGGTGGGCAAATTCAGCACTAATGACATTACCCTATGTTTTCAGGGAAACTTTTGAAGGTGAAATGTCCCCATTATCTTTGCCAGTGTTGCAGAATTCTTGTCACTGATCAAGTTTAATTTATTTCCTGTGCTATTATCAAAACCCCCAAAATCAACTTCTCACTCTCAATTCATGGTCAGATTAAAATATCTCGTAGTAAATCTCTTAAACTATTTCTGTAATGGCTTTCCCCCACCTTATTTTAGACCGTGACTTTAAGGTGAAAACTTGCTGTTTATTCGTTACTAAATAATGAGCTCTAATTAAACCCTATTATTTCATGAGAGAAATATAGCTAGTCAACTTAATTTTTTAAAAAAGAGAATTATATAATACAGCAATATGTAAGTTGTTGTTTGAAATGTCCTCCATCAATTAGTTGACTTACTAACCATATACAAAAACAAAAACTCATTCTGGCTTTAAAAAATTCTTTCTGAAATTTCAAGTTCAAAATAATGACTTGAGAATAGTTAGATGCTGTTAAGCATTATCATTTCAGCAGCTGTCATGAGCAGGATTAAGAAGAAGAGGGTGGTGTCTTTATTTTAAATCTCCCATACTCTTTTTGAGAAAACTCTTCTGCTTATAACTGGCATCTTCTATACTTCAGAATTCATCTAAATTTGGCCACATAACCTTATGGGATTCTCCAGGAATCTTTCTCAATTTGTCACTTTATCCTTACAGAATAGAGGACAGGAACTTCCCAGTCAATAGAAGGTACAGTTCAGTGTTAATGATGCTAGGAATGTGGTTATCCAAAAAACTTCTCCTTCTGAAGTCTGAAATCACATCATTTGAGAATCTATTTATTTAAATTAAGGTTCTTTATCTGTCAATGCTTTGAGTAATATAGCATCCAACTTGTAATTCTTGAGTATGAGTGAAGTTCTTCCATGTCTTACTCCTTGAAAGAAGTTAGGAAAAAGTTACAGTAGTAGTTATCAGTGTTTTTCACTGTTTTTTAAAAGTAGCACAGAGATCTATTCATTTAACATATAATTTTTTGGCACCCACTATATTATAGGGTCACAGGCACTGTAGACATAAAAAAGACAAAAACAAAACAAAAATCCAGTGAGGTCCTCTGGTGTGAAGACAATATAATAATTGACAATCACATACACGGATTATAAGGGGACCATCTGGCAGACACTGTGACCAAAGTGTAAACATGGTATTTGGGGAGAACAAGGAAGGATATATATATAACTCTGGCTGGAGAGACCAGACAACGCTACCCTTGAGTAGAAATTATTGAAGACAATAATTATTGAAGGCTAAATAGGAGTACCTCAAGTACCGAGATGAGGACATTGAGGCCTAGGAAGCAGCTTGCAAAGTACATTGAGGTGATGAACGTTAATGGACAGTCAAGAAATCATGGACCAATCATCATCACAGGCAGAAGGAATATGTGCTGGATTATTGGGAGATTCCAAAGTGAAATTTATCTTGGATCCAATTACCGCATGCTAAGATTCTGCGGCTATCCTGTAGATCACCAGTTCTCATAAGAAGAATTCTCATATGCCACATTCTTCCATGGGCATATCCATATTAAAACATAATTCCAAGTTAACTAATTTCAACTTCATCCCATTTTCTTTTCTTATGAAAAATATATCTGACTCCCAGGGTATTAAGGTAGATAGAGGGGTAATTTGAAATTCTTTCTTATTTATCAAAAAAAAAAATCATCTCACAATTCAGTTATTTAATTCCAGTGAAATCTATCTATCTATCTATCTGTCTGTCTATCTATCTATCTATCTATCTATCTATCTATCCATCATCTATCTAAAACAAACATTGAACAGCTGTCCTCATAGCAAAGTTCTGTGATAACAAGGCTAAGAATGACTAGCTTAGAGATGATGAAAAGAAATAAAGGAATTGGGTAAAGAGAATGCCATGTTCAATTTTCCTCTGCAAGATTGCTCTATTTGTAATGAGGAATATGGATTAGAAAAGGTAAAGCATGGAGGTAGAATGTATCAGAGGTTACTGCAATAGTCCAGAAAAGAAATTGAAATTGTGACAATTTGAATAGAGAGAAGAGGAAGGTGAATAAGAAGTGGAAGGAGAGAGCCTTGCTCATTAAGGAGTATGGATATTGAGGGAGGAAGAAAAAATGAGTCTGCTTAGATGTCGAGATATAAAAGCAGTAGTGGATGATTATCAGAAATGGAATGAAAAGGAATGCATTCATTTTAGAAATGTTGAGACTTGGGAAGGCATAAATTCACACATTCCAACCTTTGGTTCTTTGAGTAATAATGAAAGAAGGCAGGATAAAGTTTGAGGCCAAATAACATAATCAGAAATACTTAATATTTACATAGTTTAGAGTTAGCAAACATTTTTTTGCAAAAGGTAAGAAAGTAAATGTTTTTGCTTTGAAAAGCATTATAGTCTCTTTTGCAACTACTCAGATCTGTTCTTGTAGTGCAAAAATAGTCATAGACAGTATCTTATCAAATGGGCCTTAATGTCTTCCACTAAAATTTATTGACAAAAAACAGGCAGTGGGCCAAATTTGGCCCATCATCCATAATTGGCCATCTCTGATAGAGAGGCAGACTTGATACAGAAAGAGTACCATAAAAAATATTTTCTCTGTTCTTTTACTATCATTAAATTAGATCATTTTCAGTCATCTAAATACTCAGGGAATGTTCAAAGTTTTCTCCAATTGTTACATCTTTTTAATAGAAATTTCTTTCAAACACAAATATATATTTTTTGTAATTAAAGACTATGTCAGACTTCGAATACAAGTCAGTTACCAATTTACCTTAAGCATGTGTTAAGGAACAAGATAATGAAGAATAAGTGTTCTCTATTGAGAATTATCTGTGTGCCTATGTGCCTGTAAATAACAATATCCTCTTAGAAAATATGAAAGACTCAACTACAAACTGTGCTAGAAAATCTTAGTAGGCTCTTCTAATATTTAGAGGTCAATAATTTTAATAAGGTTTTAATGTCTTACAAAAGTGAGTGCTAATAAAAGAAGAAAAGTTACTAATGAAATCTCCAGACAAAACTGTTATCTATCTGTAGTGACTGACATTTACTTTTGAAAGCCAAGAAAGCTTTCTTTGTGTGCCAGGTAGGAAAAACCTGATTTAGTCATTAAAACAGTGCATTAGGCAACACTTCTTAATAAACAGCCAAAAATAAGTTGCCTAATGGAATATATGTTGAAACTCTATTCCCACTAGTTATATCTTTAATGGGTTCCTGTCAAAAGATGGAATAAAAATAATAAGTTGATACCTATATTTCTTTTCTCATCTTTACATAGCTTTTTATTTTTTATTTTTTGTAACCAAAATAAGTGCCATATAAAGAAAAAGAATGTAGAATTGTATGGAGATGGAATCTGAGCCCACACTTCTACCTTTTATAAAATCTATTTAACATTATTAGGGCAGAGTGAAGGAAAATGCTGAATAGACATACAGTTCACTTACATTGAAATATAGTTTGGTTTTAAAGTGTTCTTTTAATCTGTTGTTGGTATCTGTCTCCATAGCAATGGTACTTGTTCATAAATATTCTTGCTGCAGGTTTATCTGATTTTAGTATATGCAATTAAAAAGTTTCTCTTGACCATTTATCATTTCTCCTCAGTACAAAACTTTTCATTGTGTTTTCTTTAGCATTAGGAATGTGGTAATTCCAGAGCATGGCAATTTCTTGGCTTCTTTCGGGAGGTCCTTTTAACTTCTGATTGTTTTCTTTATTTCCCAGCCTCCCTTCCAGTGTCTCTTTTAGACAATTCTCTTTAGGCAGATCTCTTATTAGACAATTGTTAGTTTGCAAATGTTTCACACTATATCAATTTGAAAACTTCACTCAGTCATTTGAACAAAGAGAATATAATATTAAAAAAAAACAACAGTGAGTTAGGTAGAACTTTGTTAACTAAGCAACTGAAAGAGTAAAAAAAGGAAAGAACTCAGAAATCAGCAAATGTATTCTATAAAGGACCAGACAGTAAATGTTTGTGTTTCACAACTATTCAGTTCGATGGTTGAAGCAGGAAAAGAACAGCCTCAGACATAAGGGATGGGCCTGAGTGTGTCCTAATAAACCTTTACTAGAGTCCTCCTTTATTCTCAAGTTCACAGTCTGAAAATATTAAGTGGAAAATTCCAGAAATAAACATTCGTAAGTTTTAAGTTGTGCACCATTCTGAATAGGTTGATGAAATCTTGAATGTCCCGCTGCATCCCACCTGGGACTGAATCATCCCTTTGTCCAGCATCTCCACACTGTACATGTTTCCCACTGGTTAGTCACTTAGGAGCCCTCTCAGTTATCAGATCAACTGTGCTGGTATCACAGGGCTTGTGTTCAAAAACTACTTATTTTCCTGAATAATTCCACATTCACATAACTTTTATTACAGATTATTGTTACAATTTTTCGATTTACTATTGGTTAATGTTATTAATCTCTTACTGCTTAAATTATAAATTAAACTTTAGCATAGGTATGCATATAAAGGAAGAAAACATAGTACATACAAGGGTTTGGTACGATCTTTCATGTCGAGCATCTACTAGAGATCTTGAAATAGTATCACCCACAGATAAGGGGGGAACTATCCTATTTAAAAAACCAGCAGCAGGCAGGATTTAGTCTACAAGGTGTGGTTTGCCAACCTTTGCTCTAAGGTATCCTTGAAGTAGCAACTGCAGGGAGCAGCTTTCATTAGGACTGACAGAACAAAAGTACAAGAAAGGATTGTTACAATTTGAAGACTTTGAAGAGGAGCCTTGTGCTCCTGGAACCCAAACATCTGCAGAGCGGACACCGGCTGGCTGCTGCAGGTATCTCAGGAAGGAGTGATGAAGTTGGATCTGCAAATATCGGGAAAATTGCACACTAAGTTCAACTAGATGGAACTGCTATTTCTCACTTCCCAGGGGACACATTACTGGAATGATGCTCAGAGTAGGCCGTTAGCAATCCCACAGGAAACAAAAGGGAACAAATAGGAAGGCACTAGTTTGTTCTTTCTTCTGTAGCCTTGCAGTCTCCCCTTTGCAGCCCCTGCTGGCTGAGAAAGCCAAAAAAGCAGAAAGGCGGTTTCTGAGGCCCCACCCTGGTTATCAAGTGGTCCAGAAGGGCAGGTTTGGAGCTGAGAAAAGATTACTTCATTGGCCCAGACATCAAAACAAAACGTAAGGTTCTCTTTCAGCCCTTTGTTTTCTTAACTGAATTATGACTGGGAAATCTCTCACGTTATCACTGTATGCCTATAGAGAGGACTTTTCCAAGTTTTAGAATTATACCCAGATTGCCCCCAAATCTATCAAATTTTGATAATATAAAGAATGATTGGACCAGAGGGCATGGGGGAGTGGAGAGAAAAGGAACAGTTGAAATCTTTTCTTCAATAGAAATTTTTAAAAATTGAAGATAAAAGAATGATTGGTTGTTTAGAATCCATAAAATTAAAGGACAATTATGCATATGTACATTTATGTTTATCTGTCTGTGTACATGGGTCAACATATATCAAGGTAAGGTTTCAACTCTTCATCTTGGAAAGGACTATATTTTAATTTGAAATATGTCCTGTTTCTTTTTATGTTAAAATATAATTTGTTACTGGTAGTATCCTATAAGAGTAATAGTTTCTGTTATTTAAATTCCTGTTTGTAAAATAAAATGTTAGCAACTACATGTCAATTCTCAATTTTTATATTGAATTGCACTGATTAACAAAATGCAAAAGCCCTGGAGTGATTGTTTATGAGAATATCTAGTCCCGGTTGATCGAGTGATTGATTGATTGATTGATTGACAAGTGATGAAGGTTGCTGGAGTAAATCAGGCAGGGCTATTCTGAGAAACATCCTTTGAAGATGTTTTCAAAGTTAGACAGTTTGTCACTCAAGAGAAAAAAAAATCTCTAGGAGGATGCACTGAATTTTAGTGCTCTGGACTGTCAGAATGGTTTTATGTGTAGATGACCCTAAGCGTTAGTGCATCATCAGACAATAAATAATAGATGACACACACATTACATTGACTTTCGTATACAGATATTTATTAGCCTTACATAAGAACACAGCTTTCTCTCAGCTTTACCACCTGTACTGTATTTTATGGTTTTGAAATGTGTTCCCTAAATACTTTATCTCAACATCTTGCACACTAGTTGGGCTTTAGGCCCCTCCTGAATAAAGTTTTCTTGATGTAGCATACCTGTACAACACAATTGACACTCTGTCACTAGGACAAGAGAAATGTCAGAGTTGGACTTTAATCTTCAAGCCATCTATAATATCATTTGCCTACTGATGACTTACAGGTACCTATTTATATCTCCTTTTTTAAGTATTTTATATCTTCTCTATTATTTATAAGAGTTAATCCACAAGTTTCCTGAGGGTCCTTTTATAAGTGTACATAGGTTATCACTTCTTGTGCTAGGAATCACCGCACACTATTTTTATTATAGATTGATGGATTCTCAAGAAAGTTACCTGGTGAAGAAATAATCAGGAAGATTCATAATGAGTCATTCAGTGCAGATCTGCACAAGATACTTTATTACTGTGGCCATTGTGGAGAGTGGTGGATGCAGTCTTATTTTTGAAATAGAATGCTCTATTGCCCTAAGGAGACTGGGGATATTAATGGCTTAATATTTTCAAGACACTATATGCATTCTCACAGCAAAGGACATATCTCATTTATGAAACATCACTTTAATAAATAGAACTACGTACAAAATAAGCCATGCCAAAAATACTTTTCATTTTCAACTATGAAAATAAAAAGCATTTTGCAAAATTTACTAGCTTCCAGATTGTTGATTTTCATAGACTCCCTGACTGCTTAGCCATAGAATTAAAAAGACATTTTCATCCCAATGTCTTCTTTCAAGAAAAACTAAGGGTTTCTTCTATGGGTGAGTGATTTTAAAATCCCACAAAATTGACACATTTTTAGGAGTCTGTTCAGCAAACCTCAGTGCTTAAATTATAAAGATCTTGGAGGCCATAATTTCTCCAGCTAGATGAAGAAGATAGCACTAAGAGTCCCACAGATCATACCATGTTGTCATTTATTATAATGTTTTAATATACTACAGAATTTGTGTTGTCAAGAACATTGGATGGGGTGATTTATTGACTAGGACTGATCATGTTGCTATTAGCACAGATGGCTTGTATTTTAGAAGAGGGAAATTTCTTGTCACTGATCATGAAAACATAAATGCTGAGTTGCCAAGAAACAAAGGGGACTTTACTTAGAAAAGACTCATTTACCTGTCATATGTGGACAACATTCAAGGGGTAGTTTTATTTTCCTTCAAATGCACACTTTAAACTTTATTTTTTGCCTCAGGGAACAATTTATGTGTGTGAAATGTTTTTCCCCAGTGGAGCAAACTTTTGTAGGTATTCCCTCTGGGACAATGTGGCCAGTGTTTTCAGAGCTTCTCTTCAGTTTCTGCTACAGGTACCAAAACCATGACCTTACCAACAAAGTTTTTGCAGCTGAATGTCTAGAGCTCTGACATTTGCACTGACTTTCATTGGTTTTCTGTAGGTTAACATCTGAAAGGCATCATCTGCAGATGCCCAGCCACCACACACTGGACCAAGCACAGTAGTGAGGGTGCTAAATGGAGGAACATGGATCCACTGGGTGAAACAAACAGGACAGGACATCAGAGTATCTTATGCAAAAATGACGCTGCCTGTCCAGATCTCATCATCATGATTATTCAAAAATTCAGATGAGATTATAACAACAAGAGGAACAAACTCTTTTGCTGGATCCTTCACTCTTTTTAGCTACTCACAAGTTGCAATTCAAGCATCTAAATCAAAATAAATTGACAATGACAATGCTTTGGAAGAATGAGATCAATACCCTAGTTTGAAGAAAGCTTGATGTATTATTAGGTGTCAGACTGGCTTGGTGTAGTATGTACTGAAATATTTTGCTTATAGCATGTAGTCACCTATAAACTAAGGATTTTGTTCTTCAAGTTTATTTATAGAAATAAAGTGAAGCCTTCGTTTTTTAAAAAATTGCAGTGCTGATTAATTGAAAATTAATGTTTCACCTGATAAATCTTTATCAGAAGAAAAATAGCACTCATCTCTACGGAAAGATATAGAGCTTAAGAAATGTC
The DNA here is from genome assembly GCA_030015415.1 of Cynopterus sphinx. NCBI lineage: Eukaryota > Metazoa > Chordata > Mammalia > Chiroptera > Pteropodidae > Cynopterus > Cynopterus sphinx. The sequence continues at coordinate 63,688,559 of CM057387.1, read as the reverse complement.
TCTCTCTAATTGAGATCATCTTTAAATGAACAGAATTTTACAGGTCTGCTCTTGTACACCATCATTCTTCTACACAATGATATATACTTTGGGCAAATTTGCAAGGCTCTGTTTAAAAGCTTTTTATTCTTTTTCTTCTGTGCACAATAGGGATAATAAACATACACCTCTCTTTGAAGTAGAAAGGAGAGTGACTCCATGAAGTCAAGGGGCATTATGAAAGAATGAAAAGTAAAAGGTGAAAAACTCAACTAAGAACCATTAGGGGGATGAAAATGTGTTTTAGAGGGGATTCCATTAACTGATCAAAGAATGATGTGTGTACACACACACATTTATACAAGCTCGTGCACTAGAAAGTTAAATTTGTCTTCTCATGTGCTTTAGCAAATGAGCTTGGCCAACATCTTATTGCCGCCAGCACTCCAAAGTCACATCAAAGCAGGTTTGTTCAGTGTGTCTCTGTAATTCATTACCTGAATTTCCTGTCTCATATGTAGTTCCATTTGTTCACTGGCTGATATCCTAAGCATAGCATTCTACCTGAAGGAGCAGACCGGCTCGTTCAGGTTCAAATGTGGACAATTATTTCCGTTAGTAAACCAAGACAAAAAAGCGTTTCTCCTCAAGGCAAGAGAAGCCCATGTGTAGACTTGATCTGAGATCTGGTTCTAGATATTGTTAGTGCCTATTGAGCCTATAATCTGAGTCTACTTGAAGTGCTCACAACTAGCAAGGTGCCATTTATTATTGAGTAACATTTCTGGCAAGTTATATGGCCTAATAATAATTAATTACTGAGTCTCTATCACCTACTGTTTACTATGTTAGGCACTGCAGATAAAGTGCTTGCTGTCATGATGTATTATAGGTGGTAAGACAGGCATTCATTTGTTCTCAAGTCTCCTCCTTTAGACATATTCACAATCACTCAAGTTCTTTCCAACTTGAGCCAGTCTTGCTTACACTACTTTATATTCAAAGTAAGGGAGGGAACAGTGTGAAGAAAGCAGAGGGGGAAATGAATAGGACAAAGCTATTTCTGATAATCTCCCATATTTCTGTATCCATATTCAATGACACCATTCTCTTATAAATCCTGAAATAAAATCAACAGAATCACGTTCTTTCTACCGCCCAGGTGTCAGTGCCAGAAAAATAAAGGTACGCCAAAGCCTTTCAGCCTCCATCAGAGCAGGTTGTGTGACCCATGTTCTAACTGGGTCAAAAATACCATGTGGAGATATATTGGCATTTTTCATCACATAACTCAGTGTGCTGCGATACACTTGATTACCCTAGCAATGTTTATCTTTGAACAGAGTCCGGGCGATTTAGGATGCAGGTTCTTTCTTCTCTCCTTTGATCAACTGGAAAAAGTGGATGTTGGTCAAGATAATGAGTTATGTAAATTATGTAATATCTTAGAGTCAAAAAGTCAGTGTGTAAACATGATTATATAACCAATGCTTCAGCTCCAAAAAAAAAAAAAAAAAGATTTTTTAATTTGTTTCTGTGTCTGTGCCTTTACACATGGGATTTTGGGGGATTTTGTTTTATAAGCATACTGAATCAAAAATTGTTTGGTGCACCACAGCAGTGAAGCCCTCATATGGTATTATCTAGAGACCCAGATCTTTTCAATTAGAATTTCAATAGGTGAAATAGAAAATGATCAGTGAGCAGTGAGGACAATTATAATAGAAATATCATTTAAAACCAAGGCTTCAACATCTGTTTCTCTTTCTAATTACAAATGTAACACTCCCTCCTGACACCTAGTCTCACCATCACCACCATAAATTACAATCGTAAAATAGGTAAAAAACGAAGTGGTTTACATGGTTTTATGTGCTTTTATTCAGAACCACATGTATGCTTCAATTATGTTGCTAACATGGTGAAAATAAAGCTCTTATACTAATCATACAATTTTTTTCCTCATAGATTTTCACTAAAGTCTTGTGTAAATAAAAGTGGGCCTAGGTAGAAGGAAAAAAACACAAATAGTTGATCACTGTTGATAAAAAAAAATCAACTTTGAAAAGTTTTTTCAGTCATTTATCAATAAATTTATCAAAGAACCTACTATGAGACAGGCCTGTACTGGCCTCTAAGGAAAAATGAGTAAATAAAATAGATAGATACTTCTAGAAGGGACAGCCTAATTCTTGAAAGAGACATTTAAGAAAATGATTGCACACATACATGTGTAATTACAACTGTGATGTTTCAGTGAAGAAAAACTGCAGCTTTCTATGACAGTGAAACTTTCAGCAAAAATCCCAAGAAGATAGCAGGACCCTAAAGAGACAGTAAAAAGACCCTAAAAAGCATTCTTAAACTGACTTTTACAAACGCAAGCAGAGCCATATTTCCAGGATTTTTTAATATCTGAAAAATCAGTAATTAGAAACAGAAAACATCTGGGGTAATTTAAATAGAATATTGAAGATATAATTTATAGCTTTAAATTTCCAAGATTTCAGGCTTAAAGAGAACACTATGTAATACATATGTCAGCTTTTATACCAAGAAGTAATATGTCTAGTGTTGATTATTATGGAACAGACTAGTAAGAGGAAATAGAGCCATGAATTGTGTCCTGAACTTCATGGCAAAAAGAGAGAATCGAAACCACAGCCAACAACTCCCTAATCTAATATAGGGTAGGGTTACACCATTTTTTTAGAGAGAGAAAGTAATTACCATTGAAACAACAATATAGGAATACCTACATACCACATTGTAATATTTCAGGTACATTTATAAATACATTATAAATATATGACATATATTACATATCATATTATAAATACTACTTAAGTCTATAAGCTATTGTATTAATATAAAATAGGACATGATACTGTGACAAACAATTCCTGAGTCTTAATGGTTTAAAAATCTCTTTGCAACATGTTTACTTTGGTCCAGTGGAAAGTCAGTTCCATGTTGCCCTCAAGTAAGAACTCAGGACGATGTAGTCACTACCAGCAGAAGCACTGCTAATCGCCATGGTAGTGGAATGGGCTGTTGAAGAATTGCCCACTGGTTCTCAAAGGCTTCCATCTTGATGTTTTATTACTTCAAATTTCATTGACTAAAGCAAGGTATGGGGCCATTATTAGGATAATCCTCCCATTTGCCTCAAAGTACAGAGAAACCAAACCTTTTTTCTACCTCATAAAACACATATACTGTATTTAATATTTATACACACCATATACTATATGATTATATTTTATTCTATCATCTATATGTAAAATATTGATATCTGCAGTAGGTTAATCTGATATCTATGATTCAAATACAAATATTGATATCTGGCAAATCTGATAAACGACTTTTGTTTTCCACCTCTTTTACAAATGTTATCTAAACTGGTGAACAGAGCTACTTCCAGGTGAAACAAGTCTTTTGACCCCTAAGTAGAAATGGGAATACTAAGGACATCACTGAAAGAGTAGAATGTCTAAAAACTTCATTCATGACAAGTAGCTGAGATATGACACACTGTCTGTCTACACAATGGAGTTGTTGATAGTGATTAGGAACCTGCAGGTATTGAAATTTAAAAAAGCAGAATTGGATGAGAAGGTAAGACACAATGATGAAATCTAATTAATACAAATTTAATTTGTTCATTAAAAAATGTTTTTCCTCTAAAAATATTCAGCATGCTATGTGGGAATTAGTCAAAGTCAGTCAGAAACAAATGTTTTCTCAATGTGTTCTATGAGGAACATTTTAGCATCCTTTATAAATCTATATTTTAAAAACTGTACATACTTTGCTGAATAGACCTTTTTTTTTTTCCTTCCCCTTGCGTATATATGTAACTCTTGCCTTAGGAAACCACTAAAGATTTCATTTCAATAATAGAGCATAAATATTGAAATAATATCTAACTAAGCATAAGCACTTCAAAGACAGTCTGGCAACTTGTACTTTTTCAAATATTTTAATGTCTTTTTATGTGATCACAAGGTATGAACCTTGAACATATTTTTATTTTCTCTACTCACAATTTTTTTCCTCATTTCCAGAGCTGTTTATAAAATAACTAGTATCTTATAACATGGATAAGAAACAATGGTGTAAAGAGTTCAGTGTTACCTAAGTATGGTTGAGCATCTTTTTATTATATTTCCTTCACCAGCTTAAAATACAGTTATCATGTTACCTGATTATGTTAATCATCATTAATTTTCTTCACAATGGTAAAATACACATAACATAAAATTGAGCATTTTACCCATTTAAATTCAATGGCATTGAATGTTGGGTCTGGTTCCAGAATATTTTTATCAATCCAAAAGAAACTCATATTCATTAAATCCTTATCCTCTCTCCACCTCAGTCTCTAGCAAACACTAATCTGCTTTCTGTTGATTACCCTGTGGTGAATATTTATTATTAGTGAAATCATACAGTATATAATATGTCTGCCTTCTTCAGTTAGCATAATATTTTCAAGGTTTATCCAGGTTGATATAGGTTGTTTATCTTTTTACTGTTGAGGTGTAAGAGTTGTTTCTGTAGTCTGGATATTAGACATTTATCAGATATATGATTTATGAGTATTTTCTTCTATCTTTTTGGTTGTTTTTTCACTGTCTTGATAGTGTTCATTGATGCACAAGAGTTTTAATTTTGATGTTCATCTATTTTTTTCTTTTGTTGCTTGTGCTTTTGATATCAGACCTAAGAAACCATACCTAAGAAACCTAAGAAACACAGATAACAAAGATTTTTTTTTCTATTTTCCTATAAGAGTTTTGTAGTTTTAGCTTTTATACTTAGGTCTTAGATTAATTTTGAGTTATTTTTTGTATATGGTATGCGGTAAGGGTTTAACTTCATTCTTTTCAATGTGGATAGCCAATTGTCCCAGTACAATTTATTGAATAGACTACTTTTTTTCAATGAATGGTCTCAGAAACCTTATCAGAATTCATTAGGTCATATATGTATGAGCTTATTTTTGGATTCTCAGTTCTATTCATGTATCTATACATCTAACCTTATGCCAGTCCCATATTTTTTTTTAATTATTAGAGCTTTGTTGTAAATTTTAAAATCAAGGATACTAATTTTTTTCCAATTTTGTTTAAGATTGTTTAGGCTTTTCAGGGTCCCTAGTAATTTTATATAAATTTTAGGATCAGCCTTTCCATTTTGATAGCAATTGCACCAAATCTGTTGATTACTTGGAAAGTATTGCCATCTTAATATTAATTCTTCCAATTCATGAAGATAAAATTTCTTTTCCATAAACATTAATTTTTATGTCAAATCAAATATACTACTTTTCAAAATAGTTCAGTGATAGGTAGTATTATTTTTTTATGAGACCATGTTAGATATTTTATCTTTTTATTTAATTATATGTGATACCTTACACAATTAAAGATATAATATGTATGTGTAACATAATAAAAATTTACCTAACCCATATAAATGAATTTAGTAGACCATCCCTTTTAGAGCAGTAAAGAACCAACGTTTGTGATTCAATAAGAAGTATAAAGAAAAATGTATCCTGAGAAACTTCCAAAGCCACAAGTTTAAGAACATCTGATCACATTTGCTTATGACTAATGTGTTGGCATTTTGAAAGCAAATAAATAATTCTCCTTTCTCTTCTTTCCAAACTTTAACAAATATAGATGTGCGGAAATCAAACATATGGAGCTCATGATATCAGTTTAATTAATAATAAAACCTGTATTAGACAGCCTCAATTGGTTTCCTAATAATCCCTCTAAATAGAATTTATCCCCCAGAATTTTAGGTGAGCAAACCAGATGAGACTTTGCCCTTGTTATAGTCAGGCAGATGCAAGAGGGAGGGAAGAAGAGAAAGAAAAGATTTAGATAACATTTCTAATGCGCTCTCTCTCTCTCTCTCTCTCTCTCTCTCTCTCTCTCATCAATTTACCTATCTTGATTCAGATTCTCAAATATAGTAGCTACAGTCAGATGCAGCCATATGAACCCAAGTAAATTTTCATAGGAACATACGTGCAGCCTGAATTTAGTTACTTACTTAGGCCTTGTACAAGGAGATGACATTGACTTTCAGGGACTTTATACGGTATTTTTGTGAGCAACTTCTCCTTCTTATGTACTTTCATGAAGCAGCCAAGGCCCTTTAGCTATAAATGGTATCTAACAAGGCCCGTGCTCCTAATATGCATTCCTACCTTCCTTCTACTTTTTGTCTTCAGTAGTAGAATCAGTAAAAGTCAAGGAAGGGTCAAGGGCAGTAGTCAAGATCCTGGGACACCCAGTCTGCAACCTCAGAACCATGTAGAACCACTGCAATGGATTCTTCTTCAGTAAGATCACATTTGTTCCCTGTGTCAAGAAGAAAGACAAAAATAAGTTACTAAAATAAATCTGTGTTGTATGTTATTGTTGAGGAACAAACTCAAAGAAATATTGAGTGACCTGCACAAGAAAATTCTGCAATAGTGAAAAGTTTCATGCTCAGGGGATGGCTTTTGCAGCCAGGCAGACCTGCGTATGAAAACTGACTCACTAAAATTTGATGGTAATTAATATCTATGAGCCTTATTTTTCATATCTACAAAATGGGGATAAAAATAGATTTCTCAAAAAGCTCTGCTGAAAATTAAACAACGGTATATGTCAAAATTTATTATGGGTACGTGGCCCATAATAAATTTTAATAAAGGTTAATATTAGTTATTCATTGGTAAAGTAACTTTTGGGAATTCCATTTTGATCTAATCAAATGGTAAGGAACTGCAATGATGATGCAAAACTATCAAATAAGAAAATAATTCCCCATGTCTAAAATGAGTCCTCACAGCTATTATCAGCAAACTTTCTCTTGTTCTTTTCTCACCAACAATGAAAAATAGCCAGTCACCTTCATCTGTTTAATAACACTTTACATAATAGAAATCACTCTTAACTGGTACCTCTACTTACTCTTCCTAAGATTTAAAAAAAAATCCCATCTCATTTAACTTTTTCAAATCAAACATGTTTTCCAATTCCTTAATAATCTTTGGGGCTCACCTTTGAATGTTCCACATTTTCTCTCTTAATTATAAAAGCCCAAAATGGATATAGTAAAGTGAGCGTGCCTGACATTAGCTTACTGTGAGAATTACCAGGGTAGACAATGAAGACGAGGAGAGCTTCCATGTTACGACCAGATACTGTATTGCCTTTAAAAACAGTAACATGTTGCTGATGCAGTTCTCAGATACTATCCTTCGGATAGAAAAGATCTCTTTGATTGCCATATAAATATCTGGTCATTTCTCTTCTTACTAGTATCCTTTTTTCCTACTTTCAGTATCTTTATTCTTATAGGGCAATATGTAGAAAATTAAGGAAAAGTAATAATAATTTGCTCTAATGTAGAAATGCAAAACAAGGTCCTTGTCATCTAATTACATAGATAATTATATCTATTTTTTATTTCATATATATTTTTTTACAGACTATCTTCTCAACACCTGTTCATATAATTTTAGAACTGGAAAATGCACTAGCAATAATGAAAATCAGAATTTTTATAGTACTGTGGAGAAAAAGTTTGTATGATCAAAAAGATTAAAAATTTAGTATATAATGCTCACTTTTTAGAAACTCCTGATATTATGTGGTATAGGAAAGTCTCAAAAGTTCAGCAATAAATAAAACTGTTCAAATCACCTGACCAGGTCTTTCTTGAATCTATTTCATGATGGACCTTTGGAGGATCTGTACCTGCATTCACTAGAAATTGCCTTCCAATGAAATGCACATTGAAATTGTTAATATCATCCAAATTTATTACAATCCACAAGAAACTGAGGCCCAATGTAGTTTCTCATCTATTTCTCATCTCTTTTTTTTTTCACTCATCTGAAATTTTATTATTTTTCTCATGCGTATGCCACCTTTGCCCCCAGATACTTCTTATCATTGATTTTTTTTTACTCAAAATGGCGGAACAGGGTTTTATCTCTCTTCAATGAAGAAAAATAAAAAAAGGGCAGATTTCTGTTTAGAAACTATTTCTATTCTATTTCCTAAATTTCTCCTCTCTACATACTTTCTAAAAATGTGTTGATGCAAATGTTGAAGGAAATGTGTGTTCTTTGGCTGAAGACTAGAGACTGTATTCCCTGATCTGTCTTCAAGTATGTATTTACACACCAGGTTTACTATTTTCAAATCCTGCTACCACATTAGGAAATGACAAAGCATTAGTTCACCATGAAGTCATAAATATGCCAAAGGTTGATCAATATTAATTTATAGATGAATTCATAATGCACATATCTCATTTTTGTTACCTAGAAAAAGCCTCATGGAAGAGAATCATAAAGGTTCTTTCCTATCAACCTTTAAACTGAAGGCCATGGAAAAGGATCCATTTTAAGAAAGAGGTCATTTTTTATTATTGTGTGTGACCTGGGGCAAGTGTCTTCATTTCCACTCAAATAACCCATTTGAAAATCACGTTGAGACCCTCATGTAACAGAGGAGAGTGATGTACTATACCAAAAAGCCTAAATAAGAAAGAGCTTTAGAATTGATTTTCTATATTGCTGTGACCAGTCTGCTTTTCATTAGTTCCACTGACACTAGTACTAAATATATAAAAACAAGAGGTGTGCGTGTTGGGTGGTGGTAGGAGGACATTTTTGTTTTATCCTAAGATCAACCCCACAAAACTGTAGACTTCCAATGAAAAGAGGAGAAAAATAATCCTCCTCATTTTCCTGTTGGTCCCAGACCCAAATTACTCTGTTTTACCAAGTCAGCAAATGCCTTGTACATCTGAAGCACTAAACTCGGCTCCTGAAAATATTGTCTGCTTGTTAAATCACCCACACTAGATAGGCCCTTAAAGAGCCAGACATACTATAAAATTTATTGCCACAAGTGTATACATCTTTCTAAGGCCTGCAATTCTCTTGAGTTTCTTCCCCAAACAAGGCTCCTTATATTTGTCCCTGCAGAGGGCAACCAAGAGCCATGTTGCTGGCCTGAGCCATGCTCACATCCTGAAGGAAGAATGAGCAAGGATTCCCTGGCTGGGGACTTTGTGGGACCTTGACAGCGAATCCGCATCATGTGAATGGCTTTGAGCTGACCCATCTTTTCTTTTTCATTTAACAGTCTGTGCAACTGCTTTTGAAAGACAAGTTAGGCTGAGCCACCACTCTTTGAAAGGTCTGATTGTTCTCAGGTTTGGTCAAGTACACATACCACAGAGAGATATGCTGCAGAAGCCAGATTCATATTCAATATGAATAACCTATACTCTGCCACTTCCCTCTCTGTATAGCTAGATGTAGTCTCATTTGGAACCTTAGAGTTTGGCGCAACCCATCAGATTGTCCTCAAACTATTTACAACAAGTTTGTTTCATTAATTAACCTCCTTTTGTGAGATCTAAGAGACATACGACGGAATGATATTGGCTTGGTTGCAAAGAGTTTTATAGCTATATCATGGCATATTTTAATTTTTCACCTAAAATCACCTAGTGTACTCTCTGCATTGCTATTTATAGCACAGCAAATTAGCTTTGAAGCCATCAGTGTCCTGTTCCTCTTCATTATAGTAACCCTGGACTGTATCATTAAACATGTAGGCGGCAGAAAGAGCTGTGGGGGGGCCCCAGTCATTTGCCCCAGTCGACATATCTGGCTTCGGTTTGAAGATAATCGTGGCCCCTCCCATAGTTCTGAAAAGTAAATTAACATTGTCCAAGATAATGTGAGGTTTAAAATAAAATTTATTAGGGATTTGTGGAGCTTCCCCGTTTAAGACCTGTTTTCAATTGTTTCTAGCTCCCACTTAGTAGGTACATTATAAAGACCTACACTCCTGGTCTACTTTCAAATTATTCTTAGCACACTTGAACTTTACTAATGGTATTTGAGATCCACAGCGAACCACAAGAACATATGTACACTGAAGGGTTAGACAATTTTATAATAACTCCTTAGACCAGTGTCCTCAAGATGCAACCCTGGGACCAGCAACATCATCTTCAAAATCATCTGGAATCTTTCTGGAAAAGCAGACTCCTGGCCCATGCTACAGACCTGCTGAATCAGACATCCTAAAGGTAGGGTCCAGCAAGCTGTGTTTTAACAAGGCTTCTAGGTGAGTCTGATGCAACCTAAGTTTTAAGGAACACCTCCTTGGACATTTTTTGAGGCTTTCAAGATGTACAAATTATTTTGACACACAGCAGTTTTACTTCTTTTTACAACTTCATTAAGTAGGCAGAGTAGATATTAGTTTCTACAACGCCTTGAAGAGGCTGTACTTTAGAAAGGAAATTTACTCAAGAGCATCCTACTGCTTAATGCTAAAGAAGACTCGATTACAAGGTTTCTAGTTTAACATTCATTCTATTGTACTCTTGAACCTGAGTAGCAAAGTTGCTACTGAATGAAGACAACGGTGTTCACCTGGGCCCAGTGACTGCATGGACTGGCTGACCATGAACAGCCCTTAATGGTAGAGCACCATGAAGATAATTTTTAAAAAGTTAGAAAATTGAATTAAGGAGAGGGAACAATGCTTAGGAATGAGGAGAATGCAAAACTTTAATGAATTTAGTATGGTGAGATAGAAGTAAACCTGCCATTAAAAGCTGCAAAAACAGAGGAGAAGAGACTGCTTTAAAGATGGAAGAGGATTCAGCTTGGATATTTTTCTTAGGTCTTGTGGTGGAAGAAAAATTATGCAGATTCAGAGCAGTGTCCGTGATAAATATGGAAGCCACAAAAAATGTTTTGGCAATACTTTCAAACGTTTTCCCCCCTTATTTATCTTTACATCTCAACTGCCAAAAAAGCAGTGTTTCTAAAAGTGACAGCACACCAACTTTATAAGAAGTATCAAAGCAGTTCTTTAAAATTTATGTATCTGTGAAATAACATTAAACTAACCAAATCTAAAGGTGGGACACCAAATCATTCTTATACTGCTACATCTATGGTGAGTTTTCTAGTTTAAGATCATTAGCTAGATCAATAAGAGTTCATGGTCTGCCTTTGGGGTGTGTGTGTGTGTGTGTGTGTGTGTGTGTGTGTGTGTGTGTGTTAACTAGATAGCATTTTGCAACTAAAAAGATAAAAGAACTTCCTTTTCAACGTGCGAGGAAAACCAAGGGAAAAGCTCTTTTAATCATAAGAAAAAGAAAAAGGTGTGACTCAGCACATAATGAAAAAACCTCGTTTGGGGTGTTAGGTGACCACAATCTGAATTAAGTAGAGAGAATAGAGTGTACCCATAATTGACCTATGTGTTCATGCCTACTCACACATATCACTAAGTCATGTTAAAAATCAATATTATCTGTTATCTAACTACAAATATTGTGCAAATCTATTGGGGTTATATAGAATGTATTACTGTGAGATATGATTCCATGAGAGAAATGAAGGAAAATTTATTGACCCAATAAATCATGATGAAAATCATGATGAAAAATCATCTTTCCTTTATCACTTTAAGCTCCTACTTCTACTAGCAGGATGAAAAGTGCCTCTCCAGTAACACAACTGAATAAATTTCTATTTCGGTGAGTAGTCCTGATACTGTTTTATCATGCCATTCTGCATCACTTAAAAATTAGGAAGTAAAAAGTCATGAAAAAACAAAAGTAAAATAAATGAATTGGCCTACCCTACCTCAAGTCAATTCAATCTGCTCCAAATAATACCTTTTTTGTTGTTGTTTCCCAATATACATTCCCAGAGATTGTGATTTAATTTGTTTAGGATGTGGTCTGAGATTTGGAATTTTCAAAAGATCCCCAGCTGATTCTAATGTTCAGATAAATTTGGGAATCACGACCTTAGACTGATCACACAAAGGAAAAGAAAAGTGAATGTTGGGTATTTGTTGTACTTAAATACAATGCTTTTTCCTATTAAAAGCCCTTCAATTATTTCCTTTTGTGCATACTATTTTAGGTCCTATAGGATAAATTCCATCTTTAACAGAAAAAAACAGGCCTTCCATTATCAGAAGTATCAAAACATTTGTTTAAAATATAGCTAAGAAATACATTATACTTTGACTGCTTATCTTTTCACTTTAATTTCTATCTTCTTGACTAACAATTCACAATCAAGGATTGTGAAACTTTCACATATCAACCAACACATTCAACAGTTTTTTTTGAATAAATTAGTAAATAAGAATGAGATAATATTTTCATATGAACCTCTAGAAATACTCTAACAGGGACTAGAGTAAAAACTGGAATGACTTTGTGGATTTGAGCATTTACTAGGCAGTTTGTTCTCATTTTCAATCGCTGACGTTTGAATATTCTAAAGACTTTACTACTTTGGTTTAAACCTGTGTCATGTCAGAGCTAGTAATATGTGAGCCATGATGATTTTCTCACAAGTGTATTTCATTCCAATGGTTCTTCCTCTTCTGTTCCTACCTTCTGGTTTCTGCAGCCTGCAGCCATATTTGTTGATCATATTTGCTGTCATGAAAAGATCCTCTGTGGAACATACTATATCTCATCATTATATATAATAATAATGAAAGACAAGAGGATAGTGAAAATCACATTTTCTTGCTGTTGGCTTTATGCACACATCTTTGCAGATCAAGTCTTAAAATCTACAAGGACACAGGAATTTCCATTGAACCGAAGATCATGTGTGGCTATCATGTTTTTTCCCAGTGTGGTTGCTTTTCCTGGGAAGCCACATCTACATCATACCTGGCCATGCCCTGTCCATATTATCCATAAATCTCAGAATAGCCATTCACATGTATCCAAAATAACAACCTAAAAATATTATTCCCCACAATTTGAGCAGAACTCCAACCAAAACCTTGGTCAGGAAGGTAGAGTAGGGATGTAGGAAACTTCTTACCCAATAATAACTCACCCACGTTCTTCCTGACATCTCATTTGCTTGCTTGCTTGTTTCCCAGCTCTCCATCATGTCTTAATGAAAATCTAGTTCTATTTTTTCAAATGAAATTGAATTGATGGCAACTGAGCTGAGTTATTCCAGATTCCCTTAGAAAAATATTCTTGCTCCAAAAAAGAAGCTAAATCTTTGAATTCTACATTGGAGATTTATTGATAACTCTTTAACTTAATAAAGTTACTTTAAGGGCAAAATGAACAGATTAGGGAAAAGGCATCAGAAATTGCTGCCCCTGTGGAAAGCTGACCACCAGTCCTCTTGTCTATCAAGATATGTAACTGCCATTGCCAAACACAAGATAACACATTAATATCAAACCCATAGGCTTTTTCTATACTGACTCAATTATGTGAATGTACTCAAATTGTGTGGCAAAAGTGGATTTGGAAATATATGAACACATCTAATCACTGAACACTGTACTGCATTGGAAAATCTAGACAAGGTAAATGCAGAAATTGTATAATAAAGGCATGCTGGACTTAGGCCATGTCATTTGACATTATCCAAGAGAGCTCAGAAGCTAATGCATTTGCTCCTGGTGACACTTGTGGATAATGTATTCGTCCTTAATGAAGACATAAAAAACTGATCCAGATCTGGTATGTTTCAGAAGTTGAAGTGCTTTATTATGATAGCTCAAGGAAAATGTTTTTAGTTTTGTAGTAAAATGGATTAATATTAAAAATGAAGAGTCATTTGTTTAAGCACAAGATATGCAAGTATACTAAGACACCATTTATATTTAAAAGTATCTTAAGAAAAAATAACATGAAGCAAACAGAAAAATTTTTAGTGTCTATTATGTGCTCAGTCTTGTGTAAAATGCTTAAGACATATATTCCATACATTAAATTTACCTTTCCAACTGACTTTCACCTTCATTCTTGAGAACTGGAAGGGCATTGGTTAATACTAGAGATGTACTTTTGTCTTTTTAAAAAATAATGAATGACAATTTATTTTTTCCCAGTGATGTTTTTTCTTCCTTTTTGATTTCAGGTTTTGATTTGATTTTGGTTACAAAGCTGAGTAAGAAGAGAAGAAAGAGTAGGGCTGTAGAAAACTTCTTACCCAATAATAAACTCGGTAATATCATCAGCCAAATTGGACACTCCCTACTAAGATACCACATTAATTTGTTGCTGAAGTTAAGAAAATTACTGGTTTTCCTCTCCAGTTAACATTTTATACCCAGTCTCTTTTCTTAAACAGGTTAATTATGTCAGTGAATCTAAATATAAATATGAGGACATTTTTGCAAAAAGAAAATCTTTGATAGGAAAAAATGCTAAAACTTAAGAAGAAAATGTGAATATTTGATTCTTCAGGGGCTGGGATAAAACTATTTATTTAAAGCTGAGATTTTAATGGTCTTTGAAAATAAGTAATGAAGCAAACAGGTCATTGATTATCTCTTATAATACAATTTAAGAAAGCAAAGGTCTGGTTTCTCTTTTGAACAGAAAAAAAGAAATTTTTTTTCAAAATAGAAACCATTTTACAGTTTTTTTTTTTCATTAAAACAATAATGGTGATTTATTGTAAAAATTTAAATTCCAGAAGACTATCCAACATGATGTTGGATTGTTAATGGATAAGAAAACACTACCTAGAAGTCATAGTAATAACCATTACTCTCCATAAACATGGAAAAACTATGGAAAAACAAATTATGTACTAGTAAAGGAAAATTAGGGCATCTTAGGGTATAGGAAGAAAAGAGGGAATAGAAAATTAAATAGATTCTATTCATAAATATATGTGAACTTTATCATGTATTAAAATGATCACATTTGGCTATTAAAATAATTGATATACTATATATAAAGTTCTCAAAACATGACAGGCACTAAGTAAACATTTCTTCTCTTCTCACCTTTTTCATTACCAAGAAACTAACATTATACCAAAGCTTCTTGAGTAACTTTTTAAGCTGAACTTCCAAATCTTATATTTTCAAAAAGATTAGTGTAATAAACATGGGAAAATGTTCAATATAATTATTCATCATAAAAATACAAATTAAAATGAGATATCACTCTTTGTTCAGCAACTTCTTTCTTAAAAAGTTCAGTACATACATATTATTTGCAAGAAAAATCTAGTACCATACTCACAAAACATACTTGTAAGTGGTGATTTTCCCCATCTGCCAAACAAAGGTGAGTCCCTTCATGTTCTAAGAGCCAAGATAGCTGAAATTTAAATTGAGCATGTGAGTTATTTCTTCTAGGTCTTCATCTGGACCACTAATAACAAATCGGACAGCATCAGATCAACAAATATTCAGTGGAACCAGAGTTAACATGAAGAGTTTTTCTTTTTCTAACAAATGTGACAGCATATTTCACTCCTAAATGATTATTTCATAAAATATTTTTTAGAGCATCATTAGATTCATAACCACATTGAGAGAGGGTACAGAGATTTCCTGTATACCACCCCACTACACCTCACACGTGCACAACCTTCCTCATTATCAACAACCACACCAGAGTGGTGCATGTGTCACAACTGATGAACCTTCAATGACATATCATAATCCCAAGGTCCATAGTTTACATTAGTTTTACTCTTGGTGTTACACATTCTATAGATTTGGATGAATTTGCAATAACATACATCCATCATTATAATATCATACAGAGTACATTCACTGCCCTAAAAATCCTCTGCACTACCCTCATTTATCTCTCCCACCTGTCCTACCCACCACCTCTGATAACCACTTATCGTTTATGTCTGCACGATTTGCCTTTTCTAGAATATCATAGAGATGGAATCATACAGTATATCTTCTTTTCAGATTGGCTCCTTTCACTTAAAAATATACACTTAAGTTCCCTCTATGTCTTTTCATGACTCGATAGTTCATTTCCTGTTAGTGCTGAATAATATTCCATTGTCTGGATGAACCGCAGTTTATTTATCCATCCACCTACTGAAGGGCATCTTGGTTCCTTCAAAGTTTTGGGAATTATGAATAAAAGCTGTTATAAGCATCTGTGTGAAAGTTTTGGTATAGACATTAAGCTTTTGACTCCTTTGGGTAAAAACCCAGGAGACCAACTACTGGATAATATGGTAAGAGTATGTTTAGTTTCATAAAAATGGACAAACAAAAACAAAAACAAAACAACCGAGCCACTTTTCCAAAATGGCTGCAGCATTTTTCCTTCCCACTAGCAATGTATGAGAGTGACTGTCATTCCACTAAATGATTCTTAATGAAAGAAAACTTCTATGAATTTTATGTCTTCTTAAGTAAACTGGGTCCCTTTTAAAGAATATATTTTGTACCTCTTTGCTTTGCTTTTCTAATCATTAAACCATGAACTTCACTAGTATTGATCACAATTTGAGGACCATGTTTATTTTTACCCTATAATCATTTCATATATTTTTCCCTCTGAAAGAATCAATACACAGATTATAAAGAGGGCAATCTCACTTTTATCAAAAACAACATTTAAGAAAAATGCAAAAGGAAATAAAACAAATAATTTAGAAATAAAGCATTAAGGAAGACTACTTGTTTTCCTGATTTTTATAGCTCTAATGGCTTGGACTTGAACATTATCTCAGCAGGGGTTCTCTCTGCAGATGGCACATGCTGTTATTCTTCACAACAAATACTAGATATCCAGGAAGAAAGAACGATTGCAGCCTAACTTAAAAGAGAGCAAGAGGGAGACTCAAGCAAACAAAGCCAATCAATACTACTTGGAATTCAAAAAAGTTATGATTTTTATTTTTGAACAATCTCAGACCCTGGTAAAATCTGACCATGACCAACCAACATGGTTATTTGCTAAGGGAATAGTGCTTTTCCGGTCCAGACTCTCATTCTTCTCTCCCTCCTGTTAATTCAAGTTCAGAAGTCAGGACTCCATTTTCTCAAACACTATGAACCATAAACAATTTTATCTTAGATGGTTAAAAGACTTCTGAAAGTTTTGAAGAATGAAAACACACGCTCATTTAGGTTTCAAAATTGGCTTGGATTTTTTTTTTTTTCGGTTTTGTTTAGTTTAGTTTCACTAGTCTGTGTCTGTTGAACACATTAGTCCACTGAGTCCTTTAGGTTGAACTATGGCCTGTGACCTCACTCCAGTTTAAAACAGACCACTCTCATGTGAGAGAAGTCCAGATCTGCCTCCAGCTTGCAACCAATATACTCTGGCCTCCCTCTAATTCTTTGCCTACTACTGTTCATGTGCAAGTTACAAAAGCCAGAGCAATCTCCAGCCTCCATCAAGGGCAGAGCTCCAATTTAAGAGTAATAGTTGGAGTAGGTGTTATTTGTACCCTGTGTCAAGCAGTGATTGTTCACATCTGGCTGCAAGCTGAATAGGTCTTTAGATTATTCAAAGCAGTTCAGAAAAAAAAAAAACTGGTGGTAAGGAGATTGGGGGGTGAGGATGGTGGTTTTGACTTATCTTGTGGTTTTCAGGGAAATAATGAAGTCACCTTATTAATGAAGAAACATAATCAAATACGCTCCCTTTAATACAAAGTAATCACATAGACATATACCCATACCTAGCAAGGCCCTAAATTCAAAATAATTAACCTGTTAAAGTATAAAACTAAAATAGGCATTCTCGCCTGTAAGCTATTCTGAAAATGTTATTGACTATGATTCAACAAAGAGGTTGCTCCTCACAATGTGCGCACACACACACACACACACATGCACAGACATATTAATTTTAACTATGATTTCGCATCTAATTTCTTTAGGGAAGCTATTGTTTTTTAAAATCTTATTTCTATACACTTCTTTTTCCTTTTCTTCTTCATTGAATGTTTTCTATAACATAACTCAAAGAAAGAATACAGGTTTAGGACTAATTCTTATTTATACAGAAGGATTAGAATGAAGCCTCAAATAAAAGCTGTGTGAATACTGTTAGAATCGGAGACATCCTGGCTACTTCTTTTTCTTGAAAGAAATCTCCTGGGGTGAAAAGCACACACAACATCAGCTGCTATTCAAATATTTCATCTTATGCACTGCTGCAGAGCTGCATAAAAATGTATGTTGAGTACATATCATCTATGTGACAGAAAAATAGAAATTTGGATGATAATTAGAGAGAACCTAAAAAAATTTACACATGGGAGGTTAGACACAGATATGAAAAATTAAAATAGCATATAAAATACAATTTAAAACTAACAAAAACAATTTATTCTTTAATAAACTTGAAGTTGTGTTTAGGGTTTTCTTTTTCTAATATTAATTTGCAAAACTGAGTTAGTCCTAGAGCACCAGATAAAAAAAATTATACAAAAAAAAAGTGTAAACTGCCCTGTCATTCTTTTAATATTATACAATGAGAAAATGTAAATTAATCAGATAAAGAGATGATTAAACGTGTCTTTACAAAAAAAAAAAAAAAAACTACACAATCGAACACCAAAGAAACAATGCAGAAAAAATTATTTTTAAGCTGTTATCTTGACAGTTAACCTTTAATTCATTCTTAGGTAGGACCTTGCACAATACATAAGGAAACATGAGAACAAAAGATGTAAATGGTAGTATTCTGATACACAAGATTGCTTTGGATATTTGAATTCCTCTGCAAGGCAGCAGCCTTCAGCTAAAACACATAAGATTCAGTTGGCCCTTTATTTTCTTTCATTTTATGTTTTTTTTTTTTAATGAGAAATCAGCCATAAGAATAAGGATTTTGCAGAAACACACACATTCAAGAAATAGAGATTATATCTACATTCAGCATCTGATTTTTCTAGAGCATAATTTAGAGCAGTATGGTAAATTCATCTGTTCTCTGATATTAAAAAAATGATTTCAGTGCAAACAATTAATCTTCAAGATGACAACTGAAATAGTCCTTCTTTGGAGGACTTTTTTCCTTTTTTTTTTTAACTTTGTTCATCCTTGGAGGATCAGCATCAATCAATATATGGTGATCTCCTTTTCTTGCCATCTGTACATTTTGCAGAGTCAAACGAGTGTTTTTGCAACTTTATGTTTAGACTTGTGAGTCCAGGTGATAAGCCTACAAAATGCACTTTGCATTCCATTACATTGGAGTGTCAGAATAGATCATGACTTCTGGTGCTCACACATTTGTAGGGTTCTTTTTCTGGGCAGAGCCTGAAACTTGCTTTAACAAGTAGGATACTATGGAAGAAAGGCTGTCCCATTTTAAGACCTAGCAGCTTTTGCTTTGCATTTCTGGGAGCCCCAGCTTTCATGTAAGAAGTACGGCTACCTTTGCTAGAGAAATCAAGTAATGAAGCCATGTGGAAAGAACATACAGAGAAGCAGAAAGCCTGAGACTACTGGGAAAGAACTGATAGACCCAACTGTCAGAGAAAATGGAGGTCCCAGACATATGACAGTAGTCAAGCCATTTTGAGTCACAAACATATCTGAGGCATGTGACTTAAAAATCCATTTGAATACTGCAACCCCAACATACCATATACTTGCATCATCATGAACATTGTAAGTGTGGTTGTTTTAAGCTATCAACGTTTAGTTTGTTCATAGCAGTTCATAACTAAACGTTTCTATCACTTTGACTACTTTTGCATTATAAAAACTTAGACAGAACTTATGTTTCACAACTAAATATACACAGGGCTCTATCTTTCTGTACTTGGTCTCCTTGCTTGATAGTCTCTAAGAGACAATTTAGTGTAAACTGAGGGTGAAGAACTCCTTAGTGTCTTCAGGTCTTTAAAGAAAGTAAGTTTGTGTGATTATCTGGAGGAGCTTGCTATTTTATAAGTAAATATACTTTTTCATGTTTCTTCTTTTATTATTAACTTTAGGCAAAGAAGAACCATTTACTGATCCTGAAAATCCCTAAGTGAGACTGGCTGCAGGCAAGGGCATTGATTCTTCTTCACATGGCCTCTACCTGCCATTAGATTCATCTATCCTCTGGAACTCCATGATTGAAGTCCTATCCACATTCAAAATATATTTACTCCTTCCTACAATCCACAAAATGTCATATCATTAGAGTATAGTCTTAGACTTGAAGTTCAGATTCTCATGAGCTAAATTAGATCCAGGTACAGATGCGATTCATCAGACATGGCGGCTCTTGATTTGAAGATCTGTGAGCAAATGAAACAAATTACCTCTTCCTCATAGCCCCAACATACAACTGTAAAACAGCAACAGGAAAAACATAATTGACACTCCCATTCTAAACTAAGGAACATAAGAGGTATACAGTAATTATAGATCCAGAGAAAATCTGAAAACTACCAAGGTAAATACAAATAGATCCTTGATTAGGGCTCAGTTCTGTTGCCTAGAAGAATTTCTCCATGACTATTTGCTCCACCCTCTAAACTGTCCTTCCATTTCCATAATAAATGATCCATATTTGCAGATGAGTAGCTTTCTCAAGCTAAAATTTGGCACTAGAAAGCTGAAGGTCCAAACGCCTGTTAATTTTGAACTGTGTCCATCTCTTTTAATCTAAGCTGGCAGTGCTTCTGCTAGTACATTTATCTTAACAGCTTTGTAGATTTCCATTGTATCTTACTGGAGTTCATCCCATTACTACATAAAATAGACCAAAGTCACAACACAAAACCACTTAAAAAATACTCCTCCTTAATTTCAACTGTGAAATAATATCCTAGGATTCTTAAAAGTTCTTTTGTTCTAGCTGAAGAGCTCTACAGGGTGTGCCTTGAAGGTCCACAGAAATCCCATTGTCCAAAAGAAAGGACCTAGGAAACCATCTCCTTAAGTTTTCTGAAGGACGTAACAAAGGGTCTTAAGACCTGACCTTAATGCCAAGATGCCACATTTTACTTGTAGCAACATGATTTGATTTGGCTCTCAGGCCACTTATTATTTTGAGAATTAATTGGCAATTGGAAAAGCTGAGAATGAGAAAGTTTTATTTTTGAATGAAACAAATCCTGGCTTCCTTATATTTATTTTTAAGTATGTTTGAAAACTAAAATTTTCTTAATGGATGTGAGTCCTCCTATCTTCATCAGAGATAGATAAACAATTTGCACGTTCAACATTCTTCCTGAAAATCTTCATAGCCAGATCCACATGTTTATTAAATATCCTTTTTTATCATCCATTTACTACAGATGGAAGACTCACTTTTTTTCTCTAGCCATCAGCAGCAATTTCCTTCCTATTTTTCCAGCCTATTGTAAAAGTCTCATTGAGGCCATTCAGAGTTCTACCTGTCACCTAATTCCAAAATCAATTAATGTCACATGATCCCACTTTTTGTTATAGCATTATTCCATTTACAGGTACCAATTTTTGTTTTTATTTTTTATTGTTGCCTAAAAAATTATCCCAAAACTTAATAACAGCTTCTTACTTCTTGCAATTGTCAGCTATATTGGTAGTTTTTCTGCTTTCCCTAGTGTTGACTAATAGCTAGCAGATTTAAAATGCCCTCCCTTGTAAGACAGGTTAATAATAGCTGGCTGTTGGGAGCTCAGCCAAAGCTGTCTGCCTGAGATCTTAGGCCTCTCCACTGACTGGTTTCTCTTCCATGTTACCACTCCATGTGTTGTTTATCGTGAACCTTCTCAAACATAAAGGTCTTGGGATAGGCGGACTTCTTATATAGTGGCTGGCTTCCAAGAGCACAAGAACAAAAGCTGCAAGAATATCTTAATGATCAGGTCCAGAACTGGCACAGCATCACTTTCTCTCCATTCTATTATTTAAAGCAAGTCAAAAGCCTAACCCACATTCATATAAAGGAAATTGATACCAGCAGGTGTAATTCACAGGGGGCAAAAAAATTAACAATCTACCACAATAAAATTCAGCTACCTTGTTACTAGGGAACTTATGACAGTGTTTTTTAAAAGTGTGGTCCCCAGGGTAGTAGCATTAGCATGACCATGTGACTGGTAACTTTTTCAAACACAAATTTTAGGGCTGCTCCCCAGACCTACGGAACCAGAAATTCTGGGAACAAGACCATCAATTTGTTTATCTAGATTTTCATTTGCTTGTGATGCAGACAAAAGTTTAAAAATTCAAGGGCAAATTGTGCATATGTTATATATACATATTTATATTATAAATATATATAATATATGTTTATATATGCATATTCATACTTATGTATTAAATTGTATTTTTGTTTTATGTGAATAATGTTAAAGTATAACCAGCTAGTGAACTCTTAATGTGAATTAGTTAACTCAAATTTTTAACATAACTTATAAAAAGATCAGTTTTGCTAATAGTGTCATGTGACTGTATAAACTACCTTCTATAATTTGAAAATGACTGAGAATTAATTAACAGTTATACTTATTCCTACATACAAACATACACACTTCATGTTTTATGCCTTTTTGCCCTTTTGTTGTTAGTTTTTTAATATAATTTTGTTCAAATGATAAATACTTTTCTCATAAACAGTTTTTTATCCCCAGGAATGTGAGCAAGAGGTAGGCATGGTAAAGAAGAAAACTGATATACTTAATAAATATGGCCAGAGCCATGAATAATTTTTCTGCAAAATTATTTTTGAAAATAACTGGAATTTTACTTGTAATATGAAGATACTGAGTTAGTAGGGAATTAGCATCTTGTCCAAGGACATTTGGTAGAGAAAAGAATCTACTCATGTATTGATCATTCTCTATTCAGTCCACTGAGATGAAGCATGAGCTATAACTTCTGGCTGCTCTAAAACTTTCCAAAGTATCCAGGTGTTTGCAAAATAAACCTCTCAAAATATTGTAACTGGAAATGGCCTATTGACCTTCATTAATTGATTAAATTTTACATGCCATTATTGCTGCACATGTTGGATTGCCAATAAATATAAATCATGGGAAGTGGTTGGTTAAAGATGAGAAGGCAAAAATGGAAAGGATTCAGGTATCTTAGTGGAACTACAAGAAACTTGCAGTGTTGATCTCTGTGCAAAAGTTCTAAGATTAAATGATATCTGTAGCCTTAGAAACTTAATTAAACTATTAAGGAGAGCAGTTGTAATAAAAGACTTGAGTACTTTTATTTTATTTTATTATTTTATTTTATTTTATTTTACTTTTATTTATTTCTACAAATGCTTATGGAGTATGCTATATGTTCAAAGTATCTATATCATAGAACCCCCATATCAATACTGAGATGTAGGTAGTATTTTATCCACATTTTCAAATGGGGAAACAAAATCATATAGCAAAGTTGGGATCTGAACTTAAATAGATTTGCAGGAGAATTTGTGCTCATATCCACAATGTGAAATGGATTCTTTAATTTCAATTTAGATTTTGACTTTGAAAATATTTGGTTATGTACCAATATGATAAATTCTGAAAAAGATAAAATACTATTTGTATAGTTTTACCAACTGAAATTGAAGTAGGGTCTGGCATCATAGAGCAGATAATAACTTTCTCTATGCACAGTTGCTTACTTTTTAAAAGTCTTGAACACGTAAACAAAAACAAGATTTTGAAAAGTTAAGTAACTTCAACGGTTCATACAACTGGTAGGGACCACAGCCAGAACTCTTTGCCAGTATCCTGATGTCCAGAATATTTTAAAAGTCAGTTAACAATTTGCAAAGAAAGAGAAACATTGGGGATTACGGCGATTGTGACCAAATCCTCAGTCTGAATTATATATCTGAACAGCAAGATTCCCATGACATATAGTTTTTAAAATTCAGCATGAATTTTCATTTTACTTTATTTTAAATAAATTTCAAAGTTATACTTCTAATACAACTCCTGCTCTTGCATTTTGATCTCGTTCTTCGACTGGGACCAACAGAGATGGAGTTAGAGCTAGATAGGTGGGGAGTAACCTGGATCCTCTTTCATGGGTACACATGTGTGAGCATGCAATGTGCAGAAAAGTGAAATTTCCCAAGTATGTTTCAACAGACGAGTGGTTGATAGTCATACCTATGGTGAATGGCATAGTTTATATTTCTTTAGAATATATGGATAAACACCTAACAATGGTTAACATTTGGTGGCTTTGCCTTCAGGATGTGTCTATACTTCTACTAAATCCTTAAGTTCCATTACCCCATTTCGACTCTGCCTTCCTTTAGCATGGTTTCTAAACAGACACTAAGTGTAAGGAAACTTAGAGTGAAAAGATAGAAGGAAGAGAAGGGTGCACACAAATCAAAGATTGGGTATTTGGGGAGGCATACAGCAAAAAGTAAAGCAATAAATCAGGAAACGATGCAGGAGACAGGTAAGTAAAAACTAGTAGATGGGGCTGGAAGATAGGGCAAAGCTTGAGAAGATTATTATTGCATAGTGGCAAAGAAGGGAACAGACCTATGTTTGACTCAATCCACTGTTTATTGGCACAACTCGCCATGATTAGTTAAATTCTTCACTGGGGCTAAGCAGAGATTTACCACTGCTTGTTGTGTGAATCCATGTCTGTAATTTCTGTGACCTGAGCATTCAGAGCAAAAAATGTTTCCATTTTTCCCCATTTTATGTATCATTTTGGAGCTGTGTAATTACTATGTAGAAACTGCAGGTGCCGATTTTAACAAGTAGTAAAACAAAAATTGTAAAGCCCACATTGCCTACATCTGTTACTCTCATTGCCAAACCGGAGGATGGAAGGTAACAAGAACAACTACAGTTACAACAGTGGATCCTGTGTTTGCTTAAGTGTCCTGTTTAAACTAAGAGGCAACTGTGCATAATCCCTCTGAGAATCAGATTGTGGGTTGGCAGGCCTCTGGAGCCAGAACACCTGTGTGGTGGAGAAGCATGATGCTCTGTGAAGGGTGCCAGCCATGGCCTTTCCACATCATATGCTTAGCATCTGACTAAGAATGCCAGTTGTTACTGAGGGCCAGTTGCTTAACAGAAAATAGCTACAGCTCTGTTGAGGCTGTTTCTACTTTCCTCTCTGATTCTGACTACCCTCTTTCATACTCAGCCCTATCTTATATGGTTTTGGGGCAAAGCCTGAGATAATTTATAAATGTTAAATACAAAAGGCATACTCTATTAATACCTGAAACATCAGGAGGGTGTATAAATAATAGATATTAGATGACACTTAATGGAGGTCATTATGCTGAAAGTCAAATATTCTCAAACATGCTAAGCATGTTTCTCCTGTGGTTTTCAAACCATTGCCTTATGAGGCAGGGATTCTTTCTATCAATCTTATCTTAACTGTAAGCTCATGCCTGGCAGAACGAATGTATGGCAGAATTAACAAATGAACTGATGAAGAACTGAATTCTAATTTATGTAAATATGACTAGATCTAGAGTTTCATTTTGCCTTTATAATTTACTTACTTCGATCACTTTCAGAAAATATTTTATTCTTCAGCACTCTGCCTTTCTTCCTTTCTAACTTTCTTTTTCTTTTTACCTCTCCTTTCATTTTTTTTTTTTTTTTGATGTAGTATAAGAAGACAAATTCTTAGGTAATGAACTTGATTCTACCTACCAGAGCACAGTACTTATTTTTTCGAAGGAATATGAGGCCATTGTATCCTGACACATAACTTTAAAAAAAAATATGTATTTCCTTAAAAAGGAAGAAAACCCAGGCATTTTAGACAACTTGGATGAAACTAGAGGGCATTATGCTAAATGAAATAAGCCAGACATAAAATGACAAATATTTTCTGGTATAACTTATATATGGAATCTAAAAAAAAAGAAAAAGAAAGAAACAACAAAAAAGAAGTTGAACTCATTGAAACAGTGGTTTCCAGGGGCTGAGGGGTGAGGGGTAAGTAGCAAGGATGGTAAAGAGTACAAATATTCAGTTATTAGAATAAAGTCTGAGGATCTAATATAAAACATGGTAACTGTAGCTGATAATACCTTATGTATAACTGAAATTTGATGAGTAAAATTTAAATGTTTTCACCAAAAAAATAAATATATGAGGATGAATGTTATTAATTTAATTGTGAAAATTCTTACAACATGTATGTATGTATGTATATATGTGTATATATATGTATATATATATATAATCAATCCATCACACTGTATACTTTAACTATCCTACAATTTAGTTTTTAATCATATCGCAATAAAGCTGAAAATTTCCTTATATAAAATAACAAAAATTGTGCATTTCCATCCTAATGGCAATTTATCTTATATTTAATTTATTGAACTTCTAGAAAAAGATGATAAGATTATACTGATTCTCTACTCTGGACCTAAACCAAAATTATAGCCATTAGAAGGTCCTGCATAAGTAATTCCCCAGAAGGTTTAGAGTATTCCGATTATAAATCAGCTTAAGATAAGAATCCAGACAGAACAATACCCGTGGAGATTGCTAAAGCCAGCGCCTACTGTTAAACCTTAACTAGGTGGTGTTAGCTGCCTAATCAGCTATGAATCTTCACATCTACAATCAAACTTATCCCTGAAGAGAGAATCCTGCTAGTTATTGTATGCCAGACTAAATTAAGTATATGATTTTCTGGAAAATTCTCAATAGAAAAAAAGTTCATTAGATTTGACAAATAGCTCAAATGACATGCATGATGTCAATGAAGCTTCAGAATATTTTAATTGCAGGTGCTCTCAACTGGAGTTTATGGTGCATCTACCACAAAATACTGGCACTAAAATAAACTAGGACTAGAATTTTTAGTCTTTAAAACAAACTTTTAACTCCATCCAACAGTGAAAGTACCCATGTTGTTTTATGTATAATTTAAAATTTTAAATATAAAAAAATAATTTTACAGTTCAGGGCTAATTTTCAGAAGTTATGACAAAAATTTATGTGATCTACATGTTCTTGCATTATTATTTCTTACAGAAATGTCCATATCCATCACCATCCACACATACACAGCATCTCCATTTATCTTCTTTATTATGGTTCCATCTTTAATCTCATAAGACTTAGGATGAATCAACATGAAGAAATGGTGAGGGTAAATGGTGGAGTTTCCTTTTGGGGGGAAACACTGGGTCAATTTTCCCTGGGAAAAAAGAGGTTGAGAAGTTAAGTTGATTTAGGACTACAATTCAACTGATTCTGTTAATTTCACAAAAATAATTATAAAAACATACCAGTGACTTATACAATATTACCTTCAACTATTTTCTACTAGGTGGGGGTTTTAAAAGTCTGGCTGTGCATGATAAAACAGCAACAAGAAAAATGAATTATAAGAACTAAACTCATAACACTGAGTCAGTGTTTTGAATCTTCGGCTTGTCTTATTTCTGGTAAAATCAAGGTTTTATTTTACAGTTCTGAATATAAGAGTAATGCTAAAAGATTATGTTTTTAATCTCATCATCTTCTACTTGGCATGAAAATCCTACAAGACACACTGAATCAAAGGACATTACTTTAGAAACACCAGCTACCAGAGCAATCATAGCATATTTAATGATACAATTAGTATTATTTGATGTTTTAAATATAGACAGGAGGAAGTAAATAATTTAATGTCTATGGTATTTTCTATTCTAGATACAATTCAATAAATTTGCTATCTGGAATCCTAATCAGAATATTTGCTACCTATGAAAACAGCAAGTCAGCCATAGAAATGCCTGTCTTATTAACAGTGGAAACTGAAAAACAGATAGACAATATAATCTGTTTTAAATATATTCCAGCATGCAGAGAAGTGGAATGTATTTGGAAGGTCGCAACTGGCATATCCCCTTGCTGTTTTCTAGGGTATGTTTATGTAGCATTAACACAGTTCCAAGATGAGGCACAGAAAGATCTAATGACCTGAAACCCTTGTTTGGAGAGCCTGGAAGAGACATATTTAAATACAGCGTTTATTTGTATTTCTAGGTGCTAAGGCAATATCTATTAAAAAAGAATTTCTCAAAAAATATGCAAAAGGTTACAATTAAACTTCCTCACTAGAGAGGTGTGTAAAATTTTCTACCCTTGAACATACAGCATATATATTTCTCAAAAAGACAAAAAAAAATAAAAAATAGCAAACTACAAACACTTGTGTACACACACTGGGAAAATTGGATTGCTTCTCTCAACTGAATGAATAGATACAGTCCCATTGTTTCCATGTTTTGTCATTTTAAATATTTTAAAGCTTCTTAATGACAGAAATTTTAATTCCTCTATGAACATCAGGAAATCTTGTTGTGCATGCATTTGGCAATTTCCCAATCCCCCTTTCTGTGGTTACTCACTTGTCAGTTTCTTTTCTTTTTTTCCACCTTCATCAAAGTTAGGTCATCCAAGACATCGTTTCACCATGCTTGATCCCACTTGCCACTACAAATACTTGCTGAAGTAATGTATGTGAAAGTGCTAGTGGATACAAGCATTTCCCTCCCATAGTTACATTTTCAAGGAACTTAGAGGTCATCATGCTAAAAGTAAAGAAATGATGCTTTAATAATAGAGCAGCACAACAAACACAAATCAAGAGAAGAAACAATTCTGAAGAAGAGTTCTCAGAAACATAGGACCTAAAATCATTGAACAATTAAATCTAAATTAGGCCAGGAAAATTATCAGAGTTATGTTACAGAAGTAACTTGACTATGTTCATGGTGTCGTAAGGAATGAAAGTGCTAGGTGGGCAGTTAAAATCCAGATGACACTTGACAAAATGTATGTTCAGAGAATAATTATCTAATAATAATTATCTAACTCTGGAAATTTGAAGTGCCTAAAGTGACATGGTTGATGTGTTTTGGATCCATTGAGATCATAGGTCTATCAATACCAATCCAGAAATTATTTTTCAAGATTCTATTTTGAGGCCACACTTTCCCATCATGTAATAGGCATAGATATTTAGTCAATAAGTTTTTGTTGACTAAATGACTCATTTACTATCATTACTCTTATTCTACACATTATTCTAGATATATGAATTTCTCCACACTGAGATATCCTACATCTTATATTTTTAGAGCAGGCCAGACTGTCAGAGTGATTGTTTAGAGAGGAATAGTTAGATGATTATAGATAATTAGATAGATAGATAGATAGATAGATAGATAGATAGATAGATAGATATAGATATAGATAAATCATAGATACAGTTTTTTTGAAGCAAGAATACTCTCCCTTCCCCAAACTAAACCCTACATGGAACAGGAAAATATAAAACATGCAAGAGTAGAGCTTTTACAGTTAAAAAAATGATGAGGAAGATACATAATTTCTTCTATTAGTACTTCTTACAGAGCTTTTAGAAAGCCATCTATTGTTTTGGCCCAATCAACCTCACTTACAAATAAAGGGCACCAAGTTTCATACTATGCACAGAAGCAAAAAATTGGACAGTGAAGAAGGCTAATTAAAAAGAAAGTTGGTTTATTTGAAATATGGTGCTGGAGGAGAGCTCTGCAGACACCTTGGACAACCAGAAAGACAAACAAGTGGGTCCTGGAGCAAAGTAAACCTAAAACATCACTGGAGGCAAAAATGACAAAATTAAAGCTATTCTATTTCAGGCATATCAAGAGAACAAGAGAAAGTGGGGTTCATTGGAAAAGACAATAATATTGGAGAAAATAGAAGGCATAAAGAAAGAGGAAGACTAAATACAAGATGAATTGACTTCATAATAGAAGCCATAGGCTTGAGTCTACAGGAGCTGAGCAGGGCTGCTGAGGACAGGATATTGTGGGCATCAC
Source organism: Cynopterus sphinx (assembly GCA_030015415.1). NCBI lineage: Eukaryota > Metazoa > Chordata > Mammalia > Chiroptera > Pteropodidae > Cynopterus > Cynopterus sphinx. Next base: position 63,658,979 of record CM057387.1, on the reverse strand, counting down.
TTATTCATTGAGTCCCCAGGTTTGAAGCCCACTCATCACATCAGCAAGTAACAAACACAAGGCCCTGGGCTACCTACCTAAATCCTCATAGGAATTCCTCATAGGAATTGGGGTAAGATCTTACATTCCTTGACTTTGACCTAGTGTTCTTCCTAGTGCATTACGCTTCTTGTTCACATCTTTCTTTCTTATTTCTTTTTGTTCATTTACTTGCTTGCTATTGGGTTGTTTAGCTATTTTCAAGTCCTGACATTGATAAGTCAGGCTGAACAGTAAACTTTCTTATTTAATATTTTTTCCAATCTTTGTTATTGTCCCTAAAATCTAATTTATGCTGTTACTAATAAACTTCAGGTTGAATATAGAACAAAATAAGTTTAGGTGATCTGATCAAAAGTTCAAACTAATGTGATTTAATTAATCACAACAAACAGTGGAGTCACAGTCAATTTTGAAGATAAAAATCTTAGAAAAGCAATTTACTTAAAATGTTCAGCACTTGATTTCATCATTTTATAAGATTAAGGTCAATCATAGCAAAGTGGGGGTTTTTGTAACTAATTAAAAGTTATAATATGTTAGTGGTTTTTTAATGCAGGATCCACTAATAATGAAAGAAAGAAAAAGGCCTCAGATATCTTAACTGAATTTTAAAGAAAGAAAAGAGTGGACATAGGTGGAAAACAAGGAATTTTTTAAAACTACAGTAATAACTAAAACAGTGTAAAAGTCTGGTATTTTTGTTGTTGTTTTCTTAAATAAACTTTCTATTACTAGAAGTAGCCTCCAAAAGACTTCATTTTCACCTTTCCAAAATAAAAGCTTGAATTAACATTCTCTCACCTGAATAAATTCTAATTTGATACACGAAATAATATTTACATTTAGAGGGTTGTTGTAAAACATCAAAGACCTAAGTACAACATTAAATTATTAAATTAATAACATAACATAAACTTATGTATTACAATTGAGAAGCTGGTTTACCTTTGGTCACTAGTAAAGATATAATAGGATTCACTGTAATCCATGGCACTGATAGATATTTGAGAATTAAAATTCAGTAAATTAAAGTAAAATTTTACCATTTTCAAAAGGCTAATATATACATATGTATTATTAGTATATATGTGCCATATGTACTATATATGTTATAAAATATATAGTATACTATAGTATACTATATATAGTATATGTATACATTATATATACTATATGTACTATATAATATATTATATTATATACATTTTTGATAAATTATATTCTTCAAATGGCCACCTAATTAAAATATTCAGTTGGAATTAAATTAAGCAAATCCAGTTCTTAGACTCAGTGAGTCATTCACTAATAAGTATAAGATCATAGGCCTAATTTGGACTTCAGCTCTATTAGTGTCACTCTAGACTAGTTGCTGAATTATCTATCTCATGGTTTTCTCACTTGTGTAATGAAGACACTATTAACTATAGAGTCAGTATGAGTGTGTAAAATGCATTATTGATAGAATAAGGGATACCGATATTCATTATCTATTTTAAAAAAATTTGTTTCCAAAGTAACATCTACTACCCAGAAAATAGGCTATAATATATTAAGTACTTCACTCAGTCATTTAATTTGAATTCAAAATAACCCATAAAGTAGCAGAGTAGAGTATATATACATTCATGTATTAGAGTTTTACAAATTAAAGATATTGATTCCTATGAAGAGTAAAAATAAATATTTATTGAATCATCCAAAGTGAAAGACCTGCCCAAAGACCTTTTGCTGTTGTTACTGCTGTGCTCATATATGCATGCATATGTGTAGGAAAAATTCAGAAAAAGAGAGAAAAAAGTTAACCTAAATCCCACTAACCTAATATAGCACCTTCTATATTTTATTGTATTAAATTCCATCCCTTTTCATAAGTATACCATCGTTATAACTAGTTGTCCTACTAATATTAGGTGGTATCATTGCTTTAATTTTATAGAATGCAAAGGCTCAAAGAGGATAAAGAACTTGCTTAAATGCACCTCCTTACTCATCAGTCCTCTGTGGTCAAGGTTCTATGCACCCAACTACTCTCTATCATTTACACAGGACCACGTGATAGCAAAGGCAAGGTTCTAAGCCAAGAGTCAGGCACAGTGACACATGTTAACACAGCTAGCAAGGAAGCACTCTGCCAGGATAAGTTTTCTTCCACACCCCAATCCATTAGACATTTCTCCAGTAAATACTGGAAAGAGTTGGAAATCGACTCCCACGGGCTTGGAAATGGAGCATGTCTCCTAGTACTTTTGCCCAACAGCATGTATGTAGCTTGTCACAGTCTAAGGCCATTATTTCCAAAAGGAGCAATACATGCAGTCTGACCACCAGTCACTGAGACAACATTTTTTAAAAGGCCACTGTTGTGAAAATGAGATATGAAAGCAGGATCACTTTGATTCTCATGAAAAATAGCTCAGAAAACATTTTCTCATATTTCACAGCAAATATGTTCCACAGAACCCCTGTCTGCTCTCTCCAGGATACTTCTAGCTTTAAAAAATTTTTTAAATAAAAATAAAATAAAACAACCCACTTTTTTTCTTTTTGTCCTTCTTTCCTTCTTTTAAAATTTCCATATGGCTGGGGTTTCTTTTAATACTTCTAGTCCCATTAATCCCAGTAATATTTAATGGAAAAACAACCACTCCCACTGCTGGAAAAGGTAAAACTCAATTCACTAAGTAATGCTTTCAAGCCATCAGGAAAAAAAAAAAATCAAGGTTATTACTAGAAAGCCAGTCAAGTCCCTTTGTATTCATTCCAACAGCTGTTTAACATGAATGGCGGCCAAGTAAAGAACTTTAAGGTAAATATCCCAATTTAGTAGAATTATCCTGGGGTCAAAAATGGGCTATGTGCTTTGGGGAATGGTGTTACATTTACCCTTAAAAGGCAATTTTTAATGTAAAGAATGAAGCCCCTGCTTTTACAGACCTTAACATATTTTAGAAACAGAAAAGTGTGACCATTTCATGCTTGCATTACAAAGGTCGCATTAAGAGCTTTGCTCAGGGTCCCATGAAATTCAGAGGCCTGGACCTTTTGCTAACACCTTTACTACTGCCTTCCTACACCTCCAAGTCCACTTGCAAGACTGAATTCTATGTCACTAAGTAATATGTTGACCAGCACAGTGATTCTATGTTGATTACACAAATAATCCATAGCTATTTATCCTTCTCTACTCAAAAACCATCCTATCAGCCTATTTAAGACTTGGATTTTGAAGACGCAAGAAGTCGTGTTTGAATGCAACAACAGATCTTTTTTTCCCCCACCTCAATAAATACAACTTTAGACAACCAAAGCAATCATTGCTTGAAAAAGTCTTACTTCTGGAGGAAAAAAAATCAATTTAATTATATGAGATGTGTCTTGCGTTTTAATTGTTGTTAAGTATAGTGCATTATTGACAGAGTCTCCCTGGATCTGTTTAAGAGCTTTTACGTTGCTCAGATAACTTGCTGAGGAGAAAAAAAAAACATCCATCATGTTACTTGAAAGAACTGAAGCAGCATTGTGGCCAAGTCATTAAGCCCCTTGACTGTGCTCATAATGATGAATGCATCATTTTTCTTGCATGAAACTTTGGTAACAAGTAGCACAGCCAAGTCTTTTCCAGCACTGTTATTCTGTTTTAAAAAACACTGACATTTTCTTAAACAGACATAATTTACAATTTTAAAGAGCACAACAGGGTCTTGGTGTTTGAGAGCCAGAAAGCAAACAACACTCCTTTCAGTTCGATTTTTTTAAAAGGAGATCTCGTGCTTAGTGAGTTCACTATAGCTTAAGGCCAGAGAGACAGAGCAGAGGGAGAACAGAGCACCACTGCAGCATGTGAAGGTCATGACTAACCGGTCACATTACAGTAAGGGTCAGAGAGAGAGTAGTAAGAGAGGAGAACAGAGTGCATGCAGCACAAGAGCTGGAAGGCATCACAGCAGCACCGTTCCCTCCAGAGTAGAAGTGGCTGCAGATTTCTTTTCACCAGCTCCGTGATGGAAACAGCAGCCTGACAGATGCTTCTGTACTTCAGAACTCTCTTTAACAGGCTCTTCTGTAAATTTCTCACAAAAGGAGTCTCACCAGTGTTCATGTGCCGGGATCAATATCTGCAGCAATGTTCGATTTCCAGTGAGGTCAGCTCAGCCCTAGTAGATAAATGGAAGTGTGCGCAGGATGCAGTAGGTCTGTCGTTTGGATGAGCCCTTAGAAGCTAAGGTTATGTGTAAAGGTTAAAACTCCCAAGGCGTTATTTCTAAAACAACGCATGTGTTTCAGTGCCCTTGATGAAGCTTCACTTCTTGTATTTCTAATAATACTTTATTAAACAGCTGTATTTTAAAGATGTCATAAGTATATGCTTTGTCACTTGCATACAAACAAGCTATCTATCTCTATTCTTGATGTATGTGTGTTATCTAATTTACAATATTCCAACAAACAGAAGTGCAGAATCCAAAATGATGTTACCACATGGTATGTGGCCATTCATTTGTTCTTCAAATATCTGTTAACTCCTACCATATTCCAGGCAGTATCCTAAGAACTGATTCACAGAGATGACCCCTTCCTTCAAGTGACTCATAGCCCCTCATATGCATTAGATCCACAAACAATTCTAAACCAGTACATGAATGCAACTAAATGTAAATGAGAACAAGGCATAACGGTAGAACTAAGGAGAGAGTGATCACATTCATTGGGCAAGTAGGAGAGGAATTCACTTTGTGGTGGGGAGGCATGTACTTTGGGTTTGGAGAAGGAAAGTTCACCCTAGGCAGGGGGATAAGCAAACACAAAGGCACAGAGGAAGGTGACCCTGTAGATCTTGTTTCATTAGTATCTAAAAGAGAAGGCATTTTAGGAGTGGAAAATCAAGCTGGTTAAGTAGACAGGAAATAACATGTCATGATGTACCCTGTACTGAAAGTTAAAAAGCTTTGTTTTCACCCTGAAAATCATTTAAGCGTCTCTGTTTAAACTAGTACTATAGATATTTAGTAGGTAAAACTTGTAAAGGAATTTCATAATCAAATACATTTTAAAAATTCTGGATTGAACAAATTTTTTCACTGAAAAATTCTACAGAATTATTATTGCTATGAATTATGAATGCATATGGACTCTATAAAAGAGGGGTTAGATATCAATGTTTTAAAGACATAATTGTCCATTTATTTATTTGCTGACTTTTTTTTTTCTGATTCCCTGTTCTTTAGGAATACTGATGTAAATCCTGTATAGAGGCCTTAGCAGTTTTGTATTCTGACATTTTTGGCATTATCCTTTGGTGACAAGTAAAAGGACTAGCCCTGGCAGCAAGAGTACTAATTAAGAGGTTGTTAGTAATCAAAAATAAATTCCTCATCTAAGGCAGAGGGAATGGAGATAGGAAACGAAGAATAGTTTCATGAAGTAAGAGCTTCTAAAGTCATCTTTACCCAAGGACTTTGCATCTTTAGATATGAATCTTGTTGAGAAGAGTTGCAACTTAGAAAACCATAATGTGCCCCATATGTAACCTAAATATCAATGATAAAATTAACTCATTGTTAGTTTGTGCTGTCAGCTTTTCTAAATAATTGGATTTTGGGCCAAGAAAGCATATCCCATAGTATTTTCCCAAAGTAGAGTTTGAGGGAAACAAAAGGAGGATGACCATCCTTTCCAATCTCAGTGGAGAGACCAGTGAGTCCAGACAAAAAACAGAATCCCAGGGCTAGAGTTCACTGAGTCTAAAAAACAGGTCACCATACCTGAGAGGTTAGCTGAGAAGCCTTCTAGTATAAGTATAGACACAGAGTAATGTGGAGTGGATTAGGGGACAGAGGGGCGGGAGAGCTGTGTGTAAAACCAGGAGTACCTGACTTGTATATTAAAGATGGCAAATGGAAGAACAGACACACTTCCCAGGTGTCAGGGATGAAAAGCAAAAAAAAAAAAAAAAAAAGATTTCATATTTCTTATCCAATATCCTTGAAAAAATGTGCATCTGCTGACAAAGCATATAAATTCCAAATATCTTCCTATATCTCTAATATAGGTACAATTCCTCAAATTATCAAGGACAAGAAGAGGCTTTTGGGTGTGAATTTGGAACAGGCTGTGGAGAGAGAGAAAAGAAAAACCGAACAATAGATTTTAGCAACATCCATAAAATGAAACTAAGCGCTTCCTCTGATACACGCTGCTCGCTCCATCAATCCTTTATGTCTATTTTAAACCAAAAATATAGCCTAAAATTTTTCATAAATCTTGCAAGATGGTCTGATATTTAGAAATTTGTAGCTACTTGTTTCTAATTTGCAAGGTTTACGAGAGTCTTCATAAACACAGTGCAGGTTTATCTGCACCAAGAATCAGTAAGAACCTTGGTCTAGAAGTTGAACAGGGCACAGTAAGTATTTTGGTGTTTTCTTCAGGAATTTTACTCTTTTCCTGCTGCCTAGATGGGTCTGTTTGATCTGAGCGCCTTGTGGACACATGAAGCACCTCGTTTTTTCTTTCTTGCTCTTGGTCTATCTTTTGCCTGTTAAGATTATGGGGAATTTGAATTTAAATGAGAATTTAAAAGTGGCTGAAACTGGTTAGAGCTGAAGTTATTCATGGGAATGTCAGTACTGAATAAGTTCACCGGATCAAAGCCACAGTCTGTTCCACGGGAGCTTTTGAAAACTATTTAGAATAAAACAAGTGGAGGAAAAATCCGCCTTGTGCCAGACTGCAGGCTGCTGCTTAAACACACATCAAGGCAAAGCTGTAAAGCTTACAGTTAGCCCAGATACTGGGCCAAGAGCCACAGCCTCTTTTTGAATTCGTTTTTATCCTTCCTTCCCAAAAGGAATGAGGTCGCCAACCGAAAAGTTACAGCTGATCCTCAGTTTCCTTTGAAGATGCTCACTTACCCAGTTACATTGTTGACATCCATGGAAGCTGCATAGCAAAGCAGTTTGGAATGAGGGGGTTTAGGAATGCACTTCAAGTAGGAGAAAAAATGCTTGATAACTGAGTTTTGTTTTCATCAATGAAGGGGCCACATAGAATGGAAGATGTAAGAGAGGTATTTAACCAAGAGCCTCTGTCTTCTTGGTTACTCTGCTACTCTGCCCTTTGCTTTTATTTGTCAAGTGTTTGCAAATGTTTTTTTTTTTTTTTCTGCCACAGTAAACTGGCGAGTCTTCCAGTTACCTGGATAGTAGAGGATCTAAAAAGGTTATGATGGCATTCCTTCTCAGTGCTTTTCAGATTAAATGTAGACTATAAAACTCCTCTGCAATGTAGGTTTTGGTAACTAAAATTAGTAACTAATGCACTAATGCAACTTTGTAGTCGGAATGAAGTCAGTGAAATGCAAATATCAGCTAGTTTATATGTGATACCTGCACTCCCCATTCATTCCCTGGCATAGATGGGTGCAAAATAATAGAAGTAGAATTATAATCTTCAAGAGAAAAGTAAAAAAGTATCCAGGAGTGCAGCTCTTGCATTCTCAGTAGGAAACTATTCAACTGTATTTGAAGGAATTTGAGAAGCACAGCCAGCCTTTGGGCTCTTAACTCAAGCTACTTCAAACTTCCCACTTCTCTTGCCCATCTTACTGGAAGTCTTACCATCCCAGACCTCTCCTATCCACTAATTCCTCTTTTTTCAAGGTGTTGCCAGTATTACTACTGTAATCTCATTTGCTTTCTTTTAATATCCACAGTGGCAGCTTTCAGCAATGCTGAGGTATCTGCCTGGGCCATCTGAATTAACTCTGCAGGTACAAGTCATTATTTTCTTTTGTTAGTGCTTTGGTTACAAAAATCATTCGACTGATGTTTCCCTAAATTCTATTATTTTTAATGTGCAATATTTTAGGAAACCATATTGAATTAGGAGAAGAATCAATAAATTTAGAGTAAGTGCTATATGTCAGGTACTAGTCTAAGCACTTTACATACCTTATTTCATTTAATCCTTATAGATCAACCTTATGGAGGAAACAGAAATCTTAAGAAATTTCTTCAAGATTACTCTGCTTAAGTAAATGGGAAGGTCAGGATTCCCAGAGAAGGCCAGGGGACTATGCTACAAATTACCCACCAGGAACAGTACCACTTTGGATTGGATGGGGTAAAACCCATGATCAAATAAACTTTAATGTGGAAAATGCTTTATTATTATTCAAAATGTGATCTGCATGTTGACAGCATCAGCATCACCTCAGAATCTATTAAAAATGCCATTTCTTAAGCTCTGCCCTACCGATCCATACATAATTTTATTACTATCTCATTCAGGTCTCAGTCCCAGCTTTGGAAATATGAAAGGACATGAAGTTATTTACGGGAGTTGTGAATTCAAAGGAGCACCATGCGTTTTCTGTAGAATATATTTGTGTCTTGAGAATTTAATTTTTGTAAAAGTATGAAGATCCTTTTGAGGTAATTCAATACAAAATTATATAATAGTTCTGATTCCAAATAAATGTTTTTATATTACTGTATATACTTTCTCATTGCTAGGAAGTATTAGTGGATAAAAACATATGGAATTTTTTAATTAAAAAGAATCTTTATAGTTATAAAGCTAAAAAAAAAAAAACCTGATGTAGCTCAAACTCCCACCTTATATTGAAATTTCCTTTCCAATACCTCTGACTAGTGATCACTTAGTTTGTGTTTGAGGATTTTTACTGAGAACAACCATATTTCTCACCAGGCAGTTCACTCATGTATGTTTTTAGAAGATCTAATGTTTAAAAGTTATTTTAATATTAAATTCAATAGTACTTCATTATACTAATTTTAGCTTCAAAAGCTAAAGAAAATGAGGAGCCCAATCTGATATCATTTTGTCAAATATTTGAAGACATAACATGTCTTCTCTGACCTAAACATAATTAGCTCCTTCAACTTTTACTCATTGGACATAATTTAGAGATCCTGAGGGTTTCCTTTCTTTTAGTTTTGTCCTTAAAATATTGTAACTAAAAGACAATTCAATACTTGAAACAGGATCTTTGCCAGGACAGATAAAGCTGTTTTCTTCCTTTGATGTGATACAAGTTTATGAAGGCAAACCAACTTAAAATTTGGACTTTTAAACTTAAAACCAACCAAACATACAGAACTTCTCACTTTAACTGCTATAAAGCTGAATCCCCAATATCCTTCCGTTTGTGTAGCTGATGTGATTTTTTAAAAACATAAACACAAGACTTTCCACTTGCCCCTATATATTTCACTTTTATTCCATTTTGATCCTGTTCCTGTTTATTAGCTTTCCCTAAACATTTTGTTTCCTGAAAATTAAAATTATAAATGAGATGACTTTCTATTAATGTATTTTTGTTAAACCCTTCAAGTGATTGACTATTCTCTCAACACTCTCGGTCTGACAGCCCGTTCTAAAATTTGTTAGGAATCAAAGAGGAGATTACCAACCTGTGATCTCCTGATCTCCACGTCCTTGCCATTTAGATGCCAGTCTTCCGGCAATTTACCAGTTATGATACCTCCTCAGAGATTATGAGTAATGGCTCTGTGAAAGCATCTGGAAATTATTTCAGTATCCTGGAATAATCTAAGCATGAACTCTTTTAAAGCAAATTGATGTTTCTGAAGTATCTCTCTCATCTATTTTTGGAAACAATTCCCTTTGTACCATCTTTATTTTACCCATTTTCAATTTGAAGATTATTCTTTTTTGAAGAAAATCACTGTAAAATCACAAGAAAATCACTGTAAACTTTGCTTTAATAGTGTCATTTGTTAATATTCCATAACACGTCCTTTGCTTATATTCTTTTTCTCTAATTATACATTATAGAATGCTTTTAGTTATTCCTGACATTTTTGAAAATTACTTGGCTTTTTTCTCCTTGATACTATTCGCATTGCTCTATACTAAGTCTCCTATGCATCCTTGGCCATGGGCCCCTTTCTGTACATGTCAACTCACTTCTGAAGAACCTCTTTATCTAAATACTCTATGATTATGATGTGTGTTTGGGGGGGGCGGTATTCTAAACTTAAAAATCAACCAAATAACCTTTAATTACTATAAAGATGGATCCTCAACATCTTCCCACAGGCACTTTAAGTCAACATATTCAAGATAGAAGCAATGATCTTTTTCTCCACCACTACTTATTCTCTTGCAACTCTTATCCTGGTTAATGACACCACAGGTTAACCAATTACCCAAGGCAGAAACCAGGAGTGATTTCTTCATTCATTTTTCTGCTGGTGCTCTGCATTCAATTATTCAGTAAATGCTTCTTGTTATTCCTTAGCATTTTTCCCACATTCATCTCTTTCCATTCATCATCCTTGCCACTGAGTTAGTTTAAGCCTGTTCATAGGATTTTTCATAGAATTTTGCAATAGTCTCTTTGGTGATGTTTTCAATTCTAAATGAATCCCTCTATAAACTCTCCTTTTAACACATATATTGGATATGATATCTACACTGCTCAAAATCCATAAAGGGAACATCATTGCATACAGAATAAAATCCAAGCTGGATCTGCCTTTGCCTTGAATCTCTACCCCACCCCCACCCCCCTTATACCTTTGCAAAAACTTTCTTCTCCTTCTTTAAAAGGCAGGTGAACAACTCCCATTTCTCTTAAATTTTTTAATATCATTCAACAAGACTGAATTTGCTTTACTTTCCTTTGGGACATCTGTGGGCCATGTGGATGCCTCCATTATATTACTTATTAAATTGTACATGATAAGTATTTGTTTTCATTTCCATCGTCTGACATAGGCTATGTAATCATGGAAGGTACAATCATGGCTTGCTCATATCAGAATCCATTTCCCATGAATATAAACCAGTGTGGTATGCAGAATACTGGCCTCACAAAGATCTCTATGTCCTAATCTCCAGAACCTGTGGATATCTTGTATTAATTAAGGTTGCTGATTATCTGACCTTGAGAAAAGAGAGATAATGCTTGTATATCTAGTGGGCAAAAGTAATCACAGGGTTTTTAAAAGCAGAAGAGAGAGGTCAGAGTGATGCAATGTGAGAAAGACTCAGCTTGCTCTTATTGTTTTAGAAGATGGGGAAAGGGGCCACAAGTCCAGGAATACAGGTATATTCTAGAAGCTAGAAAAGTCGAGGACATGTATTATTCCCTGTAGCCTCCAGAAAGGAAGATAGCTCTGCCAGTACCTCAATTTTAGCCAGTGAGACCTACGTAGGACTATTGAACCACAGAACTATTTTATAATAAATATGAGTAGTTTTAAGCCACTAGGTTTGGGGTAATTTGTTACAAGAGCTATAGAAAACAAAACTAATACAAGTAGCACCTGCCACAGAGTCAAAGTCTAAAACACGTTTGTGGAGTGACTGCATGTTGCCTTAATATCTCAGCTCACTATACCTAATCATAGTAAAACGTAGAGTTAGAGATCTCAGATTTCAAAGATGTTTATCTAAATGAAGACATATATTCCAAATGTATTGTTTTTCTTCTAGGGCCTATCCCTTCTAGAGAGATGAGGAGCAGTGCCCCTAATTTCTGGGATGTCCTTCATGCTTGTCATTTCTCAAGGTACAACCGATGGTTTCCTGGACCCCCTACCGCAGCGGAGAATGGCAAACCATTCTTTATTAAATTTTCTTTCTTTACCTTGATGAGGATATTTTATAAGAAAATAGACTCAACCTACAGCAAATAATCTCCATCTCCTGAAGCTGGAGCATCTTTGCCTAATTAAAGTGAATCTGGTACAGTTTTCAATATTTCTTTCATGTGTTTTCCCATCATCATAGTCTACTCACTGGGAACTGAGACAAGCAATATACAGTCAACCCACACTGATTTCCCATATGTTCAACAAGAAAGGAAGTAAGTAGTGGTAAATCTGGGAAGACATTACCTTGTTTGTGCACTAAGTCTTATTCTTTTCTACATGAAGAAAAATAGCCTGGGATTGAAGATAAACAATAAGAAAGAAAAACTGATGAAAGTGTCTCCTCACTAGTCTGAGACCCTCAATCCACACCTGCTCTGCATTCCATGTATGGTTCTGAATCCTAATCCTCCTCAGTCTTAAATTTATAACTAGCCCAGCAGTGTATCCAAATCTCCTATTTCACTAAAATTGTTTTAAATTGTGTGTGATTCCTGCAACTAAAGAATCCTGACAAATATAAGTCAGGGTAATTTAAAAAGAACCCAGTGATTCACAAAACCTGGGTCACAGCACCTAGAGACTGGCTAAAGATTAACCCATTCTCAATAGTTGTAAGACAGTATGACCTTTATCTAAACAAGAGCTATTTTGTTGATTGTTGAAGCCCTGGAAGGTCTTCAAAGAATGCTAATGCATACCTTTAATTGTTGTAGGTCAATTGGCCTTCCTTAGCCTACAACATTGATTCTCAAAGTGTGGGCCTGGACCAGCAGTATCGCCTGGAAATGTATTAGCAACAAACATTCCCAGGACCCCATCCAAACCTATTTTATCAGAAATTCTGGGAATAGGGTCAAGTACTCTGAGGTTGAACAAGTCCTCTGGGTGATCCTAATGCATTCTAAAGTTTGTGACCCTCTACCCTCCATGTTAACCATATCATTGTTTTCTTTTGTTATTGTTAGTTGCTTTGATTTTTTAGGTTCTTATTTGTTTTGTTTTGTTTTGTATGCATTTAATTTTGTTTCAAATAATGATATGTGAAGAATGCATGAAATATCAACACACCTTATTTCAGAGCTCTTAAATCTCCACCCAGCAGCCTGGAGAACATCAACATAAAGTGCACTAGTAAGTTGGCAAACTGATTTCAGGTAGATTTTTTTGCCGACTTGGGTAATTTTCAGCCTGATAAAGTATGATAGACCAAAAGCATTTGAGATTAAAGTACTATTAGAGTATTGAATATACATACATGATTTTGCAGTTAAAAGATGGAAATACAGATATTTTTAAAGCAGATTTCACATCAACTTTTTGCTTTCTCATAAATTTCATTGCAGTTTTTCTTTTTCATTTCCTTAGAATTTCTTAAGAGTTAAGGAAGTAAATGTATATTCCATGATTTCAGTTCACTATAAGAAAAAAATATACTGAGTTTGCATTTCCGAGAGAAATCATTAATTGCATTTCACAGGTATAATATGAATTCTTTGGTCTGGTTATGCAAGTTTTCCATGTGGCTGAGGGCTGAACCCTACTACCACAGTGGGGAGCACTTATAATAAGAGGCATGTTAAGTGGGAATGACCCTTCTAAAGTTTCTAGGGAGAATAGCATTTGTTTTCCTTCCAGCTAAAGACTTAATTTATTTAGTTTTGCACTAACTTCATGGATCTACGACTAGACGTAGCAAAAGGAAAAAGAGATTACAGTCAGTGAAATGGACAAATATATTGGAATAAGAAATTCTGTTAAAATGTTGGATTCCCCAAGGCAAGCAATGCTATAATTATGATAATATACTACCTTTCTCATATTGTTGTGAAGTATAAAACACAGCAACTTACCTACCTTTAATTAGCTGTATTTAGTATTTTTTATGGCCACTGAACTTGGTACTCGGATTACCATAAATTAGCATATAATTTGCATACACACCTCAAGGTATTTGATTTTATTGCTATTACCTTTTGTGATGCTCTATTTCAGTAATGACTTTAGCGGAATATAAAAAAGAGATTTCTGACTCAATTCGCTTTACAATCTTGGGAGTTTTAGAATGGAAAGTTTCATGTTTCATACACAATTCTCGAAAAATTCTGTGTGCTTTCTTAACATAGTCAAATTGGCCTAGATAGTTAGTTATCTGGCAAATCTCTGACAAGTGCCCCTATGAAAGCATTTACTTTCATTCTCAGCTCAATAAAGATGTATTTTATAAGTAAGTCTTGGAATATAAACTGCTTCATGTTTACTTAACAGAAAGTTGCACACCCAATTTAATGAATCTTACCCGTCTATCAGCAGCTGAAGGCTCAGGGAAAGAAAAATAACAGCTGCAGCTAGAAAATTTGGTGAAAGGTCAGAGGTCAGCGCCTGCATCTGCATTCACTGGGAGACAAGAGAGGCAAAATAAAAGGTCTCTCTTTGTTGCAAGTCAGCACTATTTTAGAAAGTGCAGATACCGACTTAATTACCAATGTTCCCTTTTGCTCTGGGGGTGCTTTGGCGGGCTATAAATCAATACCTAAGGTCACATTGCTAAAAGCATGAAAAAAAATCTGCAAATCTGCCTTTCTTGTGCTTGGGAGCATTGTTTGTGTATTCTTCAGCATTACTAAATGTAAACAGAAGGAATCAGAATTATGAAAACTGATGTGTAAAGCAGGAATTTTAAGCTTCAGACAACGTTTCAACTGTGTTAAATCTCGTCATTAATTAATTGTTTTTTGTTGATTCATTTATTTTTAATATTTTTGCCCAATTCATAAGCCTAATTCCATAAATTAATGTTATTGCAAATTATGTGCCAATTTGGAAGAAAGCTATTTTTTTAATTCAAAAAAAATTTTCAATATAATGTGTTTGAGGCTCCTTATACATTTTTATGTATCTTTCTGTTAACATGTTATAAAAATTCCTACATCTGATTTTGAAAAGCAGGGAATGTTGCTCTGTTTAAAATGGGAGCTAGTCTTTTTATTAAAAACTATTTTTTAATCAAGAGAGACTACAATACCTGGAATAAAAAATGTGATATTTGTACACAATATGAAAAATAAAAAATAGTCATTTCAAGGTAAGACAATCTTAAAATAACTCACTTTAACGGTCTAAGAGTCAAAAAGGAATATCATTTCAATTTGTATGCATCAAAGGAACTCTATCTGAGATGTAGCTAAGGTTGCGTTTACAGTGCTTTCTGACCTTATCTGCATGGGAGGATGACATCAGGATTTGACCATTCCAATAACAGGTCTGCCATCATGGATCAGGTCAACCATGCAGCAGGGTGATTTGATTATTAAGACAAATGAAATAACAACATTGATTTTGCTGGGAGGTAAATGAACCAAATAATAGATGTAACATCTTTAAACATTGAAGTTTTATGGCTTGGTCCATGCATTTCTAGTATCTATAATGGTTGAATTTTTAATGTGCATTATATGCCTTAAATGTCTTTTGAAAGTAGGTAAGGTGCAGATTATGGGTATATAAAAATAATACTAGTAATTTCTATAAACGATCCCCATTTAACTATAGTTTTCTTTTCAGTGAAAAAAAAAATCTGATACATTTTTTCCAGAGCTATTTAATTTGGTCCAACTTTCTATTTAACTTACACCATCTAAACTGGTCCTTGTGAAGTTTCTTGCTTCTTAAATTCTCCAATTTTAAGAGTTCTGCAATATATATAAATGTCATTTGATCATTATTTCATTGATCCATATAATTTTGAGCAGAAATATCCCTTAGAAGTCATCTGGTTGAAGTTCCTTTTTTAACTAGTGAGGACTCAATAGAAAAGAATACTGCAATTTAGTTAACTAATTTGTTTGCAGGGAAAATTTCCAATAAGAGGTACTAGGGTGTTAGGGTAGCAAGTGTTTACTTATCTGATTATCTCTACAAAGAGTCCCACTGATAATGCAAAATCTGCTACCCTTCCCAGAGTGGAAAAAGGAAATTTAACTTCAAATGAAATGGTAGCATATACTGTAATAGCAACTTTTATTTTCCCAGACTTCACCATCGGAGAACTGTGAAGTTGAAAGAAGAGTTTCATTTGCTATTCTCTCATGAAAATGGGAAATAGATGGAAAAGGCTGTTCATTCTGTTGCCGTAGAGAGTTTTCCAGAATGAGCACACATATTATTATAACTGCTTAGATGATAAAACCCAAGGCATAATTGAAGGTAGTGTCTACCCTAAATATTGAGGGCAATCTGCCCCTGGCATCTAGCTACCCATTCTGCCTTTAGGGATCCATTGAGCATATGCACATTCCATCAGCCAGAGTCTGCCAGCATATAATGTCTCTCTAGGGTTTCACCATTACCCGATTTGAATGCTGAGAAGATGCTCATAATTGCTTATTATGACATTAGACAAGAGAATTCAAGTCCCATTTGATTGTAATGAGTTTGTGGAGTCTCTGCCTTTTGTGGGTCCAATCACATACAGAATTGAACTTAAGGCATCTGTATTGAAACAGAATTACGCTTGAACAGTTGAGCATGAGGCTTGGACCTTGTTCAGTTAAATTTTATTCTATTACTTTCTCCAGTCTGTTAATGGAAACAAAAATAATATCAATTGTAAAATCTCTTAGCAGAGACAATCAAAGTTCTCTCCAAATTGGCATTAATTTTCTCAGGTTATCTTCGAAACTATTCACACTTACAAAACTATTCACACTCCACGTCACAGATAAATTTAATGGTAAAAACAATAAAAATATTTCTTTAAAATAACATATGGAGTAAATGGCATATTTTACATGTACCATAAAACTTAATAGAAGAAAGTAAATACGTATGCCACTGGCAGGTGTATGCACTGAAAACACCTATTTAAAATTAGGTAAAATGCCTATGTGATTATTTGAGTACAAAAAGTGTTTAAGAAATTAGCAGTAAACAGCCTCTATCCTCTTTTTTACAGGATGGAAATTCAAAGAAGCCCTGTTAAGACAACCCGGATGATGGCTACAAGAAAAGGGGCAAAAAAAAAAAAAAGTAACAGGATCGCATTTGATTTCTAGGTGAAAAACTAGGAACCATTTGAAGTGCTTAGGATTTCATCTTACTGTGCTTTGATAAAGCAAAAGCACTTTCCATTTACTCACAGTTGTAACCAGATGGCTGAAGGAAGGAAACAACAATCAATTGGATTCTAATGGAAGCACACTGAGACCCCAGGGCTTTTCATTCAAAACTAAAGCTGACACTGTCCAAATGTGGAGACACATGGGTAGGGGTTACAGAGAAAATGTCTAGCAATGCATAGGTTAATTGTGATCTTAAAGTATGCAGACAGATAGAGTATTAATTGCTTGCCGTATAAATTTTAAAATGCTATTGTGGCTATTCAGAAAATAACACTAAATTCTCTTAACTTCAAACTGTCTCTGAGTTATTAAATAAATATCTCATTGCCAGAAAAGCTGTGAGTTAGAGTTCTCTTTTTGAGGGAACTCTAAAAGCATTTTAAAAAATATGAGCTATGTGTTTCCCTAAATCTTCTACAAACTTTAGAAGATCATTTCATTCTTAAATGGAACACTTAGGTGTAAAATAAAGTAACTGGACCAGAAATAGAATAAAGTTATAATTTTCTTAATCTATCACCAATTTACTGGTGACCTTAGGCAAACCTTTCAATTTCTTAATTTGATTTGTTTCCCACATGTATGAAGTGCCCAACTTTCAAGTTCACAAAAATGTTTACTGGTATGTTCCAGTAAACTCCTTAGGCTAGCTTTACAATATCAGGTTGAATATATTGCAGTTACTTATATATTATTTGCTGTTGTTTTTAAATAGCAATGATTCAATGTCCTTATAAGAAGAATGAGAGTCAAGTCAATGGTGTATTAAGCACCAACTATTTGCCAGGTGCCAAGCTAAAAAGCTAGAAATACAAAGATGAATAAATAGAGCTTCTATATACGAGTTCAAAACCTGATAAGGGAACTACTCACTTCTCCACCCCCAACAAATTGCAGAGTATCTGCAATCCCCATCTCACAAAGCTGTTTTGCAACCAAGGGGACTGAACTCTGCTACTATTTCTCTACTTACCGGTCACAAAATTGGCAAGTCAAGGAACATCTCTAAAATCTGTTTTCTCACCAGTACAAAAGGAATAACAGAGCTACATAATTCATATTGTTGATAAGAGGCTTAAATGTCATAATTCAAATAAAATAATTAGCGCCACATCTGACCTGACAGTAAACACTAAATAAATGTTAAGTATAAATTATATTTTATATTATAAATTAAATAAATAAGTGTAAAATTTATACTTAATATAGAAAAGAATATATAAAATACTGTTTAATAATAACAAAGAGTTTTACATATTATGTTGTTATAAATAAGATAAAGAAAATTGTTATGGGTTGAATTGTGTTCCCCACCTCCCAAATTTATATGTTGAAATGCTAACCCTAAATAATTCAGAATGACTATATTTGAAGATAGGGCCTTTAAAGAGTATTTTAAGGTTAAATGAGGTCATAGAGGTGGATCTTAATCCAAAATGACTGGTGTCTTTATAAGAAGAAGAAATTAGTACACAGAAAGAGACACAGGGGAATGAGCATGCCCAGCAAAAAGATCATGCAAGGACACAAATAGAAGGTGGCCATCTGCAAGTCAAGGAGAGAGGCCTCAGGAGAAACCAAACCTGCCAACACTTTCATCTTGGACTTCTCAGCCTCCAGACTGTGAGGAAATACATTTCCACTATTTAAGCGATCCAGTTTGTGGTATTTTGTTATGGCAGCCAGAGTAAAGTATACAAAAAAAAAAAAAAGAAAGAAAAGCATGTTAAATAATATAAGTAAATGTTCACATAACAAAAATTAAAAAGATATGCCCATGTTGTCTTAAATATATTAACTTCTGAGCACATGTGCTTTTTAGAATTGTTTTTTAATAAAAATAATATATGTACAATGTAAGAAACATTCTAACAACTAGAGAGTATAAGATAAAAAGTAGCTTTCTATATGAATGACAAATAGTTTCTATTCCCTCAATTGTACACAACAGTTAATCCAGAGTTCTCATTTATTTATTATTATCACCAAAGAATATCTATATCATTTCATAAATCTGACCCAGGCATTAGCAGGCCATCCGCAATGATTTTTCACATGGAATATATGATATAACATCCAACATAGAGCCTCATGACCAGCATGAGCTCAATAAGTATCTGTTAATTTGATATGCTTGATAAATGATGATGCCTCAGATAATAAAGTTTATAAAACCAGACGCACATGGTTTCACCGAATATAATGAATTCTAATTTTTTTGTCAGGTCTATATGTGAGCAGCTAGAACATGAAATTTTTATGTTAGTATCAGGGATTTGGCTAAACACTACCTCATATCACCTTATTTAGTTCATTTGACATATATTCATGTCTTCATTAACTCAGTGCCAAATAAAAAAAAAATTGGCTTTAATTTTGTGCTTCTCCACAAGTGTCAAAGAATCTAAAAGTGAAGACAGACTTTTACCTAACAGATTAAATGTATGAGCCAAAGCAATAGTCCAGATTCGACTATGGTTTTTCTCAATTTCCAGATGATTCTCTGCAGCTTCTTAAGAAATAGCAGAAACAGACTAGAATTATGAAATTTTTTTTTAAATTATTTATGCCTACAACACCTGGTCTTCCTAGGTGGTCTCCCACCCAAGTATTAACCAGGATCGACCCTGCTTAGTTTTTGAGATCAGATATTGGACTTCTTCAGGGTGGTATGGCCATAGACCATGGACTATGGCTCCACTGGGGCACAAATCCAGGACCTTCTGCATATAAAGCAGATGTGCTAACCACTATACTATGGAACCACATCCAAAAATTATGAAGATTTTGTTTAAAATCATAACTTTTGCATGAAGTAACAATATTACAGTTTTATTCGTTCTTTCGTCTGTGTTTGTAAGTGGGAATAATATTGTCTCAGATTCCTAATAATAAGTATGATTTCTTATAATTCTGTGTATTGGCTGACTGGTTCTATTTTTTATCCTGCCTAGGTTCTCTCAGAAGGCTGGATTCAGCTGGTGACTTGTTTGGGGTCCAGGCTTACCTGGGATCACCTGAGTCACTTGGACTCTTTCTGTCTGACAGCTGACTGAGGCTTTTAACTCCTTGATTTGCTTTTTTCATGGTAACTTCTCCTCATCCAGTGGCAAAACTCTTCCATGAGGGTGAAGGCTTTATTTTAAAATATTGTATTTAATATTTTGATAATCTTTTATTTAATATTTTGATAATCTTTTATTATAATATGACTTTGCCTTTTAATTCTATGGGTAATTTTGAGCTTTTTAGAGAAAAGCCATTTTTGAAAACATGAAAAATAATTTTCACTATTCATTTTTTGCATTTACTCTGCTATACATCTTTAATGTAGGCTTTTAATATTTTTAATTTTTATATTAGTATTGTCACTAGAACATAAATTATGTAAAAATCTTGATTAAAGTAACATAATTAGTGATTTTGCTAAGATGAATATTACAGAAGAAATACATAATAAGCTATATATGTCATCCCTTTTTTTAGTCATCCTAACATCATCAAACTATATCAGAACACTCAGACAAGCACAATAGTGTGTTTTAGTTGTTTTTACTATATTTTGACTTCATTGGTATAAAAACCATACCTTTACATATGTTTATATTTTGTGGACAAAAAGGCATATTTCTCTCAGGAGGACATATTCTCTTTATCAGTTTGTTAAACTGATTTATAACTTTTATATATGTAGCTATATGTAAGTGGATTTCTATTTGTACTCTTGCCCCAAGCCCTGCGAATATTATGGGCAGGTTTGGTTAATGAAATGTCTTAAATAAGAAAGTAGCATGATCAATAGACTTTCTTCTAGAAGGATGAAGGAACAAAGACAAATATATAGGAATAAATAAGACAGAAAGAGGTTATTAACAAACTACCACAAAGACATATTTCATAACATGACATAAAGTTCAAGAAAGGCATTCAGAATATTAGCGCCCTAGCCTTCCCTAACTTCATGCCCCAGTGAAGTTACTTTGAGAGGACCCATCAGTTAAAATGAAAATAGACATGCTAGGGGTAGACTGCAATTCTAAAATAATCACCTAGTATCCAAGCATTCCTTGGTCAATATTTTAATTTAAAATGTTATAAATTACAAACAGCCAGTACTTGATAATGAGCCCAAAATAATATTTTCTGAATTTCCCTTAGATTTTACTGATATGCATGCCATTACTAGGTTTACTTCATGTTCTCATGCCATTCATCATCTCACCAATATCAGAATAATATGCTGAGTGGGGTGATTCTCCTGTTCAGTGCAAACTGCCAGAGTTTGACTACCTGGGATTATTGGTAACATCTCATAAATATTTATAAGTGACTATTTGGCTCAGTTTATATCTCTATCCAAATAGGCACATGTAGCTCATTTGATGACCATGTCACCAACAGACTGAGCCCTATTAAAAATCATGATGGCAAGTGGACATATCTTTTTGGGGAGTTGCTACTTCACTATTGGATGAGCTGGAATTTAAAACAAGAATGCATCCTCTATTAGGGTTACAAGATTTAGGGGGAAAAATTACATAAGACATATTTACACTCAAAAATTATTTAAAATTTAAGCTTAACTAGGCACTGTGATTCTCTTTGACTCTTATCTATGAACTTGAGGACAGATGATAATATATATTTTTAAATGTTACTTTTTTATTGCCCAGGACTTTCCTGGTTTTAGCCCTAAAAGTTTCACATGTAGTGAACCCAACCCACGTGCTCTTCAAATTAGGAGGGTAAGTCACCTTGTCATCTATTTGATAAGCTCTATTCTTTAAAGACAATGCCTGTATTTTCACTATTACATTTTTGTATCCTTAATGTTATCCCAGTGTCAGTACCTAGTACCTACTTAGTAAATGTTTCTTAGAGGAATGAGTTAATGAATGAATGAATGAATGACAGCATAAGAGAAGGTTACTATAAGGCAGAGTAAACGAAGAGGGAAGTAGAGATGGTCGACTCAAGTGCTAAAATACATGACAGATCTTTGGCAGAGCAGAGTAATAGAATCAATTGGGGCACAGAGGAGTATCTTCTACCTGGTGAACCTCAAAATCCTCTAGGAAGCTTTAAAAAATACCATTGCTCAGGCTTTATCAACTAAATGAGGTCTCTAGAGACATAGACCTGACATAATACTTTTAAAAATCTCCCCAAGTATTTTTAAAATGCAATCAATGTTTAGAATCACTGACAAGGCCTCTCAAGGCAGGCAAAAACCTTGTAATGAAAGGAACCTGGAAAAAAACAAACTATAGAACTAAAAGATGTTGAGAGGTGATATGATTCTAACGCACTTCTATAATAACCTCACTTAGATGAGTTTCTTATTTTTATGGTTGTTCCTGTTGCTGCTTCTGATACATAATTATCCTACCAGTCATATGAGTTCTTGGCTAATTTCTAAAGACAAGAAGCTAGGAGTTGTAGCTGAATGTCCCTATGATCTAATGGGTATGGCAAATTTGTCTTCGAATAGTTGTTTGGAAAAATAAATAGCATCCAAGGCCAGGTAAAGAAAATAGTTAATGTTAGAAATGTTGTTAACATATCCAGGAAACAGGCTTGCTACTGGCAGGCTGAATAAATGTGTACCACATATGACCTTCAAAGCCATTGATCTTAGAGGTTATAAACAACACCCAACTGACTCATTGGTCTACGTCTTCGAATTTAAGAGATCCTGCCAGTATATTCCCCTTTGTAGTGCACTGCTGCCAATAAGGAAGACTACTTTAAAAAATATATATATTGAACCAAGTTATATATGATCATTAATCACAGACTCTCCCCAGGACTACCATCATAAATACTGCATCTGCATAAAATTCCCTGCTGAACTTACCTTGCCATCTTTTCAGCCTTCTGTAAAAAAGCAGACATATTTAGAGGAAAGAGGAAATAAAAGGCACAGAGAAAGGAAACAAAGAACAGGAAGTGTGCTGCCTTTTAACTTTCATTTTAAATTATTTCAATTTTTAAAAATTATTTTTAAATTATTTAAAATTTTATTCATGGTTATTTAAAATTGCTTTTATATTTACTTGCGCTATGTCTCAGCACTATTTGATGGTGATATTAAACAAGATACTTTAACTTAGTATTTTATATTTTGATATTTCTCTGTTACTGCGTATATCTTCATAGGGCAATTTCATATTTTGTGACTCTGGAAACTTATACAAAATGACAAATAGAAAATTAAGACAGGGTCTGGGAAGGGGCCCAGAAGCTAAAGCTTCATTAATATTGCTCTGGTTCTCCAGTGTCATATTTGGAGATGAAAACAATATTTCTCTCTTCTTGTTTATTGTTTTTAAAATGACATCAAATTATATAGGCACATAAAATTTCAATAATACAGAATTGCAAAAATAAAAATTGAAAGGCTTTTTTATTGCCCCTCATGTTATTTTCCTGAGGTTATTGCTCTCAGCACTCGGTATGTAAAATGTACCCATTTTTAAGTGCTTTCACATAGTTATTTAAAATGTATTTTCTTACAAGACTCTCATATCTATTTTTTCAAGTGTTCAGATAAGGATTATATGCTGTCAATTGTTGATTATCAAAGGCTGTCATTTAAATTTGTGGGTTCCCTGGGTCTTTTCCTCATCTCCTTATATGTGCACCTGATTTGAAGAATTTAGGTGTATTAATATCAATAAACAAGGGTAAAATGGGCAGCTCAGGAGTCAGAGCTAGGATTAAATCCCTGCTCAGCAATTTAATAATTCTATAACTTGATAATTAACTATTTTAAATTCTCCTTAACTACTTAATAATTTTGAAGCTTCTCATTCAAAATTAGGATAATGATAATAGCCAGCTAATGGGTGAATTATGAAGATTAAATGAGATAGTATACGCAAGCAGCTAAGCATATCCTGGGACATCACATATGCGATAAACGTGAAAAACCATTACATCCATTACCAGCTTCGTTTGCATTATCAGTGAGCAACTAAAAAACAGAGTGTTATAATAAATTAAAAAAGATTTTCACTACATACTAGTAACAAGATAGATGCTTTTTGATGGAAAAGTTTGAAATTATTGACTACGGTGAAATTTAAGGTGGCCTGCATAAAATTGTCTTTCGAGTAACCTCCAAGTACACTATCTCGCATGATGCTGTGTCCAAGGTCACAGAACAGAAAGACTTATAGACTGAAGTATTACTGTGTATTAATTTAAAATACACAGTATGAGCAAAGAGAATAAATTGAAAGTTAATAATCTTGGGGTAGTGTGCAAATAAGGCAAAAGGGCCACCCCACTTGAATCCTGGGTAGGCAATGTTTATATGTCCTGTCTCTCTTCCACATCAGCCTTCCCTATGGATGGGGTTGCAAGGAGTAGAGCAGCTCAGTGAATGGAAGATGCCTGGAGCCATCACTCACTTGCACTTTCCAAGAGACACAGAGTAAGACCATTTGGCCAATAGCTGTACCTTGCCAATTAGCCTGATGAGCAGCTGTAATTTATCTGCATTTCTCAGACAGAGGGCACTTGGGGTCAGAATGAGTGTCACCCCATGGGTGGCTGATTTATGACCTTATAAATGTTTATTACCGACTTGATCCTTGCATCCCTCTCTGTCCATCTTCAGCACACGTAAGCTTACTTACTTTATCTATGTCCAACATATCTTCCAAGTTACTTTATTTATTCATTTATCCTCCGAATTTGTTTTTCTTATTTTTTACAGAAGAATTGAATATCTTTAAATCATAGAAAAAACCTCATTATACAGGCTTGATACACATTGTGGTAGAGCAGAATTATTATAACTCTGCTCTTAAACCAGTTCACTTGGATTCAAATCACTTACTAGCTGCATCAGTGTAGATAAGTTAATGTTTCTGTGCTTCAGTTTCCTTCTTTGAAAAATGTGGATGATAATGATACTAATAGTACCTACCTGATAAGGTGGTTGTATTAATTAAATGAGTTATTCCTCTAAAGTGTCTGGAACGATGCCTGGCACTTAAGGACTCAATAAGTATCAGCTCCTATAATTTCTAACACTTTGGACAGAATGTTCTTGGCTGGAAGCCCGACCTAGGGGACTAAAAGAAGATGTCAATGTGTTTATGAGGGAGAAAATAAGTCTTTCCATTTACAGTAGGCTTGTGACTTAAAAAGAATGTTCAAGTAAATGATCATTTTAGGATTTCAAAACAACTCTGTGAAGTAGGTACTCTGACCTCCGTTTTGCAGACCATGAACCTGAAACTCAGGGTGTGAATAGCTCACTCAGAGGCACATGTTTATTATGTATCAGGTCATGACTTAAATCCAGGTCTTCCAAGTGTGATTTCAGTACTCTTTCCATCTCAATATAGCTACTGTACCCAAGGGGCTCGCAATCATCTCCCCTGCCTGAAAATTAAAGGGCCTTTCTTCCTATTATTTTGTTCTTCCATACTCAGAGACTAATTTATGAAAACTGTATGGTTAAAGGTAAGACTTAAAAATTGCTTCTCTCCAACTTATAACATAGTGATTAATTTACATTATTGCACAAATGCCTTATAACTACTCTTCTATAATCATGTCCTGGGGTAAAGTTTAAATAGTTGAAATAGTCTGAGAGGTTAGAAGGGTAGAGAAGAGGGGTCCCAGGATGGGCAGGCTGATTCTATCATTTGCCCTAGAATTGCTATAAATGATTTTATGTAAACACATATCAATTTGCTTTATTTTAAGTGTAATCTATGATATGTTGTCATACTTAATACTTTATTGTAATTCAATCATTTGGGCAAAAATAGTTTAACAATATAAACAAAATGTGGGCATGATGGAGAAAATATTTACATGTATCTTTAATCCATTTTCACAAATATAAGTAGGTTTGAGTAAAACCTCAAGCGTTCACCTTGTCTCTCCCCTTGCCCTCTATAGAGGCACCGTATTGAGTCAATTATCAGCAAGTGCAATTAGTGGGGAAAACACATTAATATAAAGAAATGCTGAGCACATAAAAGAAAACCAAGTGAAGGAAATAAAGTGACTGTTGATAGAGGACAGAATTCACTGTGCACTCCTCACACCCCACCACTGGCTCATCACTCCTCTCTCCCCCAATACACACACATAAAGAGCAAAGCAAAGTCAAACTGGCTGCCAAATCATACTTTCCTTCTCTCATATTTGACCAACTTGGAAAATGGCCCCACCTCTCTCCTTCAGAGTCCATTCTTTCAAATGCTCCGGTGGATTCAAAGACTATCTTTTCTAAATTTCAAATTGTTGAACACACCATGACAGACAGAGTCCCCCATGAACTGGGCTCTCATACCATCCACAACCAAGTCGTAACTGACTATTTGTATGATGAAGTGAAATGAAATTTTCTCCTCAGGAAGTTTAAAGTCTTAACAATTAAGTTAGTTGTGTTAAATGGAAAAAAATTAGACACTCTTTAATTGGTAAAGAACAATCTGACTTTCGTTTTTTACTAATTCCCTATACTGTAGTTTACATCCCCATGACTATTTTGTAATTACCAATTTGTACTGTTTAATCTCCTCACCTTTTTCACCCAGCCACTCCCTGCCTCCCTCCAATCTGGTAATCACCAGTTTGTTCTCTGTATCTATGAGTCTGTTCTCTGTTGTTTGTTTGTTTGTTTGTTTTGTTCCTTAGATTCCACATATAGTGAAATCATATGGCAATTTTCTTTCTTTGACTTATCTCACTTAGCATAATACCTTCTAGGTCATTCATGTTGTCACAAAAGGTAAGATTTCTTTGTTATGGTTGAGTAATATTTCACTGAATTTATGTACTACTACTTTATCCAGTTGTCTATCGATGGGCACTTAGTTGTTTCCATATCTTTTCGTAAATAGCACTGCAGTCAACACAGGGGTGCATATATTTTTTTGAATTAGTGTTTTGGTTTTCTTTGGATAAATACCCAGAAGTAGAATTGTAGTTCTAGTTTTAATTTTTTGAGAAACATCCAGACTGTTTTCCTTAGTAGCTGTCTGTACCTGAACACTGACCCACTTTTTTTTAGTCACGAATGTACTCAGGTGCCATGAGGAATAATCCCTTCTCTCCAGAGAATCCCTGTTGTATAGGAAGGATGAGTGCAGGTGAGTGCAGCACTGACTGAAGACAGTAGGGGGCCTATTTCTGGATCTTCTAGTGGAATAAGAATTTAGGAACTTTGTCATCAACTTCTCTCAGCATCTAGAAACTACCTGCCCTTCAAATATTTTTTAATATTCCTTAATCCCTGAGTAACCTTTAGTTCTTTCTCTAGTCAGCACAGGTAAACTGCTAACCTAAAATAACCAGGAATCATTTTTTAGTGCTTTATGTTATGGTGCCATATATGTATATTAGTAAGGGTTCAATCAGAAAAGCAGAAACAGTAGAAGATATATATTAAGAGATTTATTGTAAGAAATTGGTTAACGTAATTGTGTGGGCTGGCTAGGCACATCTGAAATCTGTAGGGCATGCTGCTGGAAAGGCAGGCTTGAACTCTTGGACATGGGCAGAAGTTGGAATTTCACAGATGAAAGTTCTTTAGGGAAGCCTCAGTTCTGCTTTTGAGGCATATACTGATTGAATCAGGCCTGCCACATTATATTCCTTAATTAAAATCAACTGATTATGGACTTTAATCGTATCTGCCAAAGACTGTCCAGCAATACCAAGATTAGTTTTTAGATGAATAATTGACAACTGTAGCTTAACAAAGTGGACATGTCAAACCCATGAAATATATATGTGCCAAGCACTATTCTAAGGAGTTCACATATTAATTCATTTATGAACCTCACAACAACACTGTGAGGATACTGAAGAACAAAGTAGTGGAGTAAATTGTTCAAGATGGCATAACAAATAAATACTGAACCAGCATTTGAGTCCAGGTGGTCTAGTTCCAGAAACTATGTGTCAATCACAACGTTACTAATTTTCTTTAGATTCAATCTTCCCAGGTATTTTTAATATTTTCTAGAATGGTCAATGTTGTTTTGTCAAGGGCAAATTGCTTTTCCTACCAAAATTTCTCTTAAAATCCAGAATACATTTCAATTCTTCTGTTTGCAATGTTATTTTTCTTTGGGATCATTAAGTTTCTGAGAATTAAGTTTTCTGAGAATCACCCTCACAATTCTTAATTTTATATATATATATGTATGTATGTATGTATGTATGTATATATACACATATATATGTATATATATAAATTTCTCTAATAATAAATAATTTTGTGTAATCTTCATAGACAGTAACTATATTTATAATTTATTATATAATCTATTTTATAGTTGAGAGCACAAAGCCTCAATTAATTCAAAGGTGTTCCAAAACTGACAGACCTAGTGGCAAAACTATAAATGTTACTTCGTGTGTTCAAAAAGGAATTATTCTATGAATCAGATAAAGTTTCTGTCTGCTGTCTGTTGCTTGGGAATGGAAGTGGGCAGTTAAAATAAGAAGAATATAGAAAGAAGGAGAGAGAGAGAGAGAGAGAGAGGGAGGGAGGGAGGAAGGAAGGAAGGAAGGAAGGAAGGAAGGAAGGAAGGAAGGAAGGAAAGAAAGGAGAGAGAGAGAGAGAGAGAGAGAGAGAGAGAGAGAGAGAGAGAGAGAGAGAGAGAGAAAGAAAGAAAGAAAGAAAGAAAGAAAGAAAGAAAGAAAGAAAGAAAGAAAGAAAGAAAGAAAGGGAGAGTAGGGGAGGGGAGGGGAGGGGAGGGGAGGGGAGGGGAGGGGAGGGGAGGGAAGGGAAGGGAAGGGAAGGGAAGAGAAGAGAAGAGAAGAGAAGAGAAGAGAAGAGAAGAGAAGAGAAGAGAAGAGAAGAGAAGAGAAGAGAAGAGAAGAGAAGAGAAGAGAAGAGAAGAGAAAGGCAACTAGACCAAGTTCACAAATAGTCTGGAAATAATTTGGGAATATAATCATTTTATATGAATTTTTTTTTTTCCATGAGTAATTGCTCAGAAGAAAAATCTTTCATTTGTGTCAAGACTCACTGGTGGTTTGAAGAAAATGTTGACGGCCACATTTGGCATGTTTATCCAAGCTGTCAAAGGGTGTGAGGAAATGGGCTGTACTTGCCCGTTCTGCTGACCTTCACAAGCCCATAAGGAAAAGACCTGAGCGGGCAGGTGTGAGCACTCTTGAATATGTTTACCAATCAGAGGGAACTGCTTTTACAATACTGCCAAGTAGACTTCTGTAAAAAATTCGCAACATCCCAGCTGCCTGACCCTGGGGTGCATACACAACTGAGGAGGCTTGTTTGCGAGATGTCACCACCCCACCCCCAACAACCTGTCTCTTAGAGGACTTGTCACCTCCTCTTTCTCCCATTGAATTCTCAGTGAGGAACACTTCATCCTCAAGACTGCTACTTTAAGAGATTGAAGGATAAAATAAAACTGCCATGGGGAAGGTCCAGATTGTTACTTATAAAATTTTTACCACTAAATAGACTCTTGCTTGCTTGCCTTTTATTTCTTTCGAAATTGTTTCATGTTATTAAATACTTTAAATACATAAATAAAAAGTAACAGTTATCTATATACCTACCACTGAGCTTAAACAGATGTTAGCATGTTTTGGCTTATTTTGTCTTAAATCGTTTAAAAGATACAAAACATTACTGAACTAG
Source organism: Cynopterus sphinx (assembly GCA_030015415.1). Classification (NCBI taxonomy): domain Eukaryota; kingdom Metazoa; phylum Chordata; class Mammalia; order Chiroptera; family Pteropodidae; genus Cynopterus; species Cynopterus sphinx. Next base: position 63,629,523 of record CM057387.1, on the reverse strand, counting down.
CTAAAACCTTACTCTCCACCTTTTCTTAACCCTTTTTCCCTAGACATAACCATTATCTTAGAGTTGCTGTGTCTCATTTCCATCCATATTGCTGTGTTCCTACTATCTTTCAGTCTATCAATCTATCAATCAATCTACTATCTATCTATTCACATGATTCTGAGTCTTAACATCATATACATTTGGCATCTTAATGTATACATATACACACACACATATATACACACACACACACATATACACACATATATGTCTTTTTGCAATTAACTTTTTTAATTCAATATTATGTTTTTGAGATTTGTACGTGATGACAATGATAGAGCTAGTTCAATTATTTTTTTGTGTTCGTTTGCTATTACAAACAGCAGTTCAATAATCTTTGTTACGTGACTTCCTTAGGCCTATGTTAAGAGTTTTAAGAAGACAATCATCTAGTAATAGAATAATCATGCGCATGTGTACCTCATATATGGAACTTTTTAAATATAGCCAAATTATTTTCCAAAATGGTGGTACTGGTTCTATGTACTTCCAGCGATGTGCAGGCAGTGTTGCTATGAATTGCACAACAAATAGCATCACCCCTGTACAAGATTAGATGATTGGTACCTTCAGAAGTGGTGCATATTTTCTTCCTGTTATATGAGAATTCTTTATTTCTGCTATCCTCACCAAGACATATTGTTACTGTATGTAGTGTGTGTTTTTCCAATTTATAATGATGTGTCACTGTTTTTGTTTGTTTGCATTTCCCTTATTAATAGTAAAGTTGAATATCTTTTTAAATGTTTATTTGGTAATTTCGATTTTTTTTATTGTGAATTGCCATTTTTTTCTATTGGGTTTTCTTCCTATTTATGAGATTTCTTTATCCATTCAGGGTATTAATCCCATCATTTGCTTATTCATATTTACTCCCATTTTACTTTGCTTTATGTATCTTCTGCCAGATAGAATTTTAATATAACCAAATATATCAGTCTACTTTCACAAGTTGTACTATTTAATGTTTCTTTAAGAAATTTCTCTCAACTCAGATATGAGATTTTGTTGTTGTTATTGTTTTTGATCATTTTTGTAATAGATTTTATAGCATTATACTTCATATTTCTGTCTCTACTGGACCATATTAATGAATGGTATTTGGTAGAGACTTTATTTTATCTTTTTCCATATGAATACCCAGTTGGACTAACATCAGTTACTGACTATTCCATCTTTTTTCCAATACTTGATCATACCACTTATGTTTCTAAGTTCTCTTTCTATTTTCTCTATTCTGTCTTACCATATTTTTCTATCCCTGAACTGTGGCTATAATTATTATAGCTATTTAATAACTTTTCATGTGGAGATATAACTTACATATAACATTATATTAGTTTCAGGTGTACAATATAAGGATTTGATATATGTATATATTGCAAAATAATCATCGCAATAAGTCTTGTTTTCAGACTTTATAATATGTATGTATAATAACTTTATATTTTCTATTTGAATTTTTCAGTATATTAAATTACATGAAGACAGCTATCTGATAGAGATGGCATTAAATTTATAGATCAATTATGAGAGAATTCCTTCTTTATGGTAACACTGAAGCTTTCCCTCTTTAAATATAGTACACCCTCTATAGGCTAAATAGGCTTTTCCTTCCGACCATCAATAAATTTTCACAATTGCTGTTACAAACTTATGTATTTATTGTTGGATTTATTGCTTTTATTTATTTTCTATTTAAAAATTACATTTTAACTGTTTATTTTGAAATAATCATAGATATAGGGCATTACGAAAATAGTAGATAGGTTCTCTGTACCCACCACCCAGTTGCCCCCAATATTAATGTCTTTTATAACAAACAACAGCAAAACCATGAAATTGACATTGGTTTAATTGCAGACCTAATTCAGATTTCACCAGTTGCACTCAAATGAATTTGTGTTTGTGTTTATGTGTGTGTACCTCTATACAATTTTATCACATGTATAGATTTCATGTAACCACTCCCACTTCAGTCATGATATGGAACTGTTCTCTTACCAAACAGAGCAATTATTCTATCCTCTTATAATGATACATTATCCCCTTACTCTAACAACTAACAATCATTACTGTGTTCTCTGTCTATATAATTTTGTCATTTTTATGTCATTTTGACACCTTTTTCATCCAGCATAATTCCCTTGAAATACTGTTTTCATATATGAATATTTTATTCTTTGTTATTGCTAAGTGGTATTCCATGGCAGGAATGTACCACAGTTTATATAACTAGTCACATATTGCAGGAAATTTGTGATCTTTCCAGTTTGGGCTTATTATGAATAAAGCCATTGTAAATATTTGTGTATAAATTTTTATAGAAACACAAGTTTAATTTCTCTAAGAGAAATGCTCAGGAGTGCAATACTAGTAGGTCACATGGTAGTCGTACATATTGTTGTTAAGAAACTTCCATACATTTTTTAGTGACTGTATCATTTTACATTTCTACCAGCAAGTCATGAGAGATTCAGTTCTCCACATCCTCACCTGTATTTGCTTTTATCACTTGTTTTGATTTTAGCCATTCTAAGTGTGAATAATATCTCATGGTTTTAATTTGTACTTCTCTAATGATTAATGACATTTAACATCTTTTCATGGGCTTAGTTGCCAACTGTGCAACCTTCTTAACTGAAGTTATCTATCTATCCATATATTTTATGTTTTCTAATTAGATTATTTATTTTAATGTTCAGTTTTGAGATTTTTGAAAAATATATTCTACATGTAAATCATTTGTCAGATATGTGGTTTGCAAATATTTTATGTAACTTGCCCATTCATTCTTCTCATAGAGTCTTTTAAAATAAAAAAGGTTTCTTTTCTATTTAAGTTTTGGTGGAATTTAATTTATCACATTTTCTTTTTATAGATTAAAACAACTGTCTGCTTAGCTCTATTTCTCAATGATTTTCTTTAATTCTTTTTCTAATGGTTTTATATTTTAAATTTAAGCTTGTACTCCATTTTGAGTTCATGAATTTATAAGGTATGAGGTTTAGGTTGAAGTTTTGTTTTGTTTTGTTTCGTTTTTTATTCTGGATATCTAATTTATCTAGAATATTTGTTGAAAAGTCTGTCTTTACCCCCATTTAATATCTTTTGAACTTTTGTAAAAAAAAAATCAACTGAGTACAATTTTGGAATGTCTATTTCTGGATTTTCTAGTTTCATTGATAGACAGGTCTATCCCTCTACCAATACTGCATTGTCTTTATTACTTTAGTTATATAGCAAGCCTTAACTTTGAATAGGTGATTTGTCCCACTTTATTCTTCCTTTTCAAAATAATGTTAGCTCTTCTAGGTTCTAAGCATTTCTATTTAAAGTTTAAGAATAACTCTATATAAAAGGTTGTCCACAACAACCTTGCAAAGATAGTGGTAGAAATTATGTTCAATTTATAAATCATGCTAGGAAGAACCGGTATCTATAACATGTTGAGTCTTCTAGTCCAGGAACATGGTATATCTCTCCATTTATTGAACTCTTTGATTTCATATTCTTTTTCTTTTTGACAGACTAGCTGTACAAAAATTGATTGTTTTTATCTGATTCTTCTTTCTGACAGATATTGGGCACTCAAGATTTTCAACCTAAACTTTAGGCAGGCAGTGTATTTATGGTGAAAGGAGAAGAAACAGGACAGAGTCACAAAAACAATATATATTTCTAGGAAATTAGCAGAAACTTATATTTATTTAGAATCCCATCTTGGGCAAGTAATATAATCCATTTCTTTCATTTTCTCTTTTATAAAATGGAGGTAATAATAAAGTTTTCCACCAACAATTGTTGTGAAGATTAAATGAGGCTAACAAATTTAACACTTAGAATAGTGCTTGATATACAATAAGCACTCAAAAGATCTCATTATTTTACTTATTTTAATCATTTTTAATTTTAATTTTAATCATTTTTGTTATTTGCCAAGCACTGACATGGGTTACATTGCAACATAACTTGACCGATAAACCATGTTACCACCATTAAAAAAACTAAGACCTAAACATAGAAATACAAAGTAGGAGAACCAAGTTTCCAACTCTGACCTGGCAGGCTTCAAAGCCCATTCTCTTCCCTAATTTCTCAGCCCCAGTTTTCAAACCTGTTATGTTGAAGAGTCATAACTTGTACTTGGTATCTCTTAAGTTCTTCAGGATTCTAAACTAAGAGATGAAAACTGCAAGGTCTCTAAGGAAGAAAGTGGTTCTTTCTCTGTGCTGTGCAAAGCAGGAATATGAAGCTCTTCTATGATGTCTTACTCCTGTGTCTGTAATTGAACTTTAAATCTCTGTCCTTTTGTTTCATTATTGAAGATAGTTTATTACCACTCTCAATATAATTTCCCACCATTCACCATGGAAGTTGTAGGAAGTTGTAATGTCTTTTATAGTAAGCATTAAATCATTTATCATTTGAATACAAATAAAGGGACACTAAAAAACAAAGGAGAGAGCCTTGCATGAAAAGGAGAGAAAGTACATATGTAAGAAAGAGAATGACAGTATGATATTTTTTTAATTAAAATTATTTATATTTTACATCAGAAAGTTTTCAATTTGAGCAACATGAACCTCGGATTCCCTCTCATTCTCGAGGTACTGAATCAGGCGCATCTTAAGTCTTTACACTAGAACAGAGCCTGTCACTTTAGCTTGTAGAGGATTTATTAGAAGTTGGTCCAAAGTATGTTTTCCGCTATGTAGGGAACAAAGTATCACAGCATGTGGAAGCTTTGCCCCTGCTCTCTCCTCACACCCTGAGACTGTGGACATTCACCAACAGTTCTATTTCTCTGATATCCGCTATTTATTAATTATGAATTGGAGAGATACAGAGACTTTTGGGCAGGAGAACGTACTTTGGAGACAGTATTATAGGATATTTAGTCAGAATAGAAGTGAAAACAGAGTGCGTGTATAAAAGAAGAAAATGCAGTAGCTATATTAGTACAACATCCCCTGCTTTAACAGATAATTAGTGGCTTCACCAAAGGGAAATTGATTATTTGTTCTTGTATAGTCAACAATAAATATTTCTGAATAGCAAATCACCTTGCACATGACTAATAAACTATCCAGGCACTGTCTACTTGGACCCACACTCTTTTAGGTCCTTGAAGTTCTATGAATTCTGACAACAGGTGGGAAAAAAAGAGGGAGGATTACATATGGCCCCCATTACTCAATTCACATTCTCTTAGCAGCAAACTAGTCACATGGCAACATCTCAGTGCAGAAAAGTAGAGAAATATAATCTATTATGTACCCAGGAATAAGAGAAGGAGTTTTGGTATTTATCTCATAGTCCCTGCCACAATGATCTGGAAGTTAGACTGAATGCTTGACAGTCACACAAACCCATTCTCTAGGACATCGGAAAGTCAGAATTTGATCCAGGAAGTAGACAAGAGGTGCTATTGTGATTCACAAAAACTTTAGCTCTGGGCAAGGTGTTTTATTAAAATTTTCCTATTTTTTATATCTGTGAAGCACACTGCAGTCTCAGATACCACAGTGTTAATTCCAAATATCTTTGACTATTGGCTTCTCCCCATCATTCAAGTCTCAGTTTAAATTCAATAACCTCAAAAAAGCCCTCTTTCACATTACTTTTTGTAAAAGATTTTTCTACTACCCACTCAACCTCTAAAACGTTACCTTATTTTACCTCCTTTAGAATTATCTGGATATGAAATTACTATATCTGTGACATTTATTTTCTTTTTTTTCCTACTGAAATATAAACTCCATGAAAGCATGGGTGCTCTTTATTTTATATACTGGCACTGGTGTTTCCTCAATAAATAATCATTGTATAAACTTAAAAATTCATTTGTCTATCTTTAAAACTAGAAAAATTCCACTTTGTATGAGTGCAGAAGAAAGCAGAAAATATAAATATAGTTATAGTCATTCTAACACCTAAGAAAAATCAATGGTATATTAATTCACCAATACCTTAAAAAATAATTTTTCCATTTAACTATTTCAACATTATTCATTTAATTCTAAAGCAATCTTAAAACAGTCCTTTAGAATTCTCTATGTCCAATATGTCCACTTTAGGTCAGATAAGTGACAACATTCAAACAGTTGAAGAACATATCCAAAAAGGTTATACTCTGGGTAATATAGTGTAACTATAATAAAGTTAAAAAGAATGTGGAATAAGATAAACAGGATTTGCTCTTTCAAAATTAGGTGAATAGCAAACAACCAAGCATGTCAATATTCATTCTATTAATCCAAAATTCTGTAAATAGTAATAATATTGCAATCTTTATTGCAAAGTATCCAATGTGACATTTTTAACAGAAAAATAAAATCAAAGTAGAAAATTGTATATATGTGGCAATCAGCAAATATAGTTAATAATAAAAGTTTTAGATCTGAATATTCAGATTATTATATGTGTAACTTAACAAACAGATTTCATTGATTGGTTCATATAATTATATAATTAAAAAAACACACACACAAAGAAAACTCCAGTCTAGAACTAGTGCAGCCCATTGCCTTTGGGTAAAATATAATCTAAGGTTATAGAATCTCCTTTTTCTTTAAGACATTTAGACATCTAAAATAATTTTTATTTTATCTAATGAAGAAAGCAAATTTGAAAATGGATAACGTTTTATATGTGCTTCCAGTGCTAAGATTTCCTCCACCTCCTCCCCTCAGAATACTTGAGAATTCAATAAAAACCTACTCTAGGTTTTACACTGTCACTTTATTTCCCTTTTTCTGCTAGTACAGGCTTACTAGTCATTCCAAATAGTATTGGTAGGTACCTACATATTATGGAATACCCAAAGTAAATCTTGGATTGTAGCACCTTTATAATTGTGTGATATACATTTTGTCAGGTCAGAAGACTGAGTTCAAGGTGGGTAATAGTATATTACTAGGGATTTTCTTCCACAAACTGGATCTTACCACTTCCACAGATAGCAAACACAGTATGTTCTCCAGGCTTATTATCAGGTTTCCTTTCTCAGTAGAATGTTTCGGCAGCACAACTATAGCCATGCTTTTCAAAACCAAGCATTGAATCCAGGTTCCACTTTCCTGCCAGCTCAGTGCCTCACTGATTTTTCTTTGTTGTTTCCAAATATACTGTGTAGAGATAAATGAGTGGTGGATGGAATTTTTAAAGTTTGTGTAAGGATTTAGTGAAGATTTAAGATATGTTTGGGTATTCATACATTGCTTATCTACTCTCTTTGGAAGCCACTGGGAAACTGTCCAACAACAGTCTTGCAACCATGCCTACATTTTCTGCTCTAAATTGGGTGAAAATGGCATGTGGTACTACTTCAATACTTAATGTTTTCAATTTGGGTCATATTCAGAAACTGCTTTAATAAGAAATTTGAGAAAACAAACAGGTAAATCACTCTTAATTTGAAATTTTGAAAAACTTATGTTCTAAATTATAAATATAGGTATGCTCCATTTTGTCCAAAAAGGTCTGTGTGGCCAAAGTGAACAGAGTGTGACTGAACGCAATGATTCAGAAGTTTTAGTCTTGGTTTCACAATGATTTGTTTTAAAAATTTGAGTAGATGTTTTGGTTCCTTGGTTCTTTCATTGGCAAAATGTACATATTCTAAATAACGAGTTTCTCAAAAAGAAAAGTTTAGTGTTTACTGAATATGAAATATCATTAGGAAATTGATAGTAGTTAGTGACTTTTTCTGGGTCTACCCGTGGTATGCAGAAAGATGTTAAGGATTCACATTACAATTATGTATTATCTGTAAGAGGCCATTACACATATGAGTCAAAATCCTGAGTGCCAAAATTGACCAAGTAATGACATAGCACAAAATAAAATTTGGTCTATTATATCAGAAGGTAGATCTATATTATCTTTGCGGAAACTTCTAAAGTATTTGAGTTTCTTACTCTTTACCTTCCTAGATTCTACTGACCATACTCAGGGATGTCTTCCTCAAACCCTGTATTATTGTACCATTCCCTTAATCACACACACCTAAAAGGAATCTTCTAATGTATATAATATCAAATTTACACTTAAAGCTTCAATGCCAGTCTCATTCTTTCTTTCTTAATATCTAATAACAAGATTTTATATATAATGGTAAGGTATATTTTTGGTTATGGTTCTCTAAATTTCAGCCAGGTGTGATTTTCATAAAGTTTTCCTAAGGGTCAATATTTATCAGCTGATCCCTCAATAGTAAATGTGCTAGCATCTAATAATCACATAAAATCAAATCATGTTGAGCTAAGGCTTGGATATACATATCTCTAAATAAATATATGTTTTATATAGTCTGTGTGGGCAAATATAATAGGTAGTTATAATATAGTAGCTACCATTTATTAAGTACATAGTCTATAAAAGACATGGAGCTAAACATTTATAAATAACTTCATTTTACTTTTACAATAACCCTAAGAGGCAAGATCATTTTATTCCTGTTTTAAAGATGAGTAAAACCAGATTCAGAGTAGTTAAGTGCCTTTCCCAAAGTTGCAGAATTCTAAAGATAAGATTCAAGTTAAGGGTCTTATTTCCAGAGACAATTTTCACTTATTTGTGTGTCATCAACCGCCCTTATATGCAAAGTCTGAAATTTTGGAGATGGTAGTTCAAAATCCTGATCATCCCTCATTAGATCCTAACTCTCCCACCTCCTGCATGTCTTTATGTGCACTGTCTACCTAACCACTGACATTCCAGACTAAGTCATGTTTAATGGACCTAGATATACAAACTACTATGGACATAAGCCATTGACCCAAGAAGCTTGTCCCCAGCCCTACATAGGAAATAGAAAACAGGAGAGCACTAAGATCTTTTTTAGAGATTCAGAAGACCATCCTCAAACTTTTTTCAATCTATATAAAACCCTTGGTTACTGCTCTCAAAAGTCCTTCTATATATGATTTCTCTCATAATTATTCCCATAATTGAATTCCTAAACATCAAGTGGTAATGTAAAAAATCATATGGGTTAATTTCCAAGCAGTCATAGGAATAATTAAAAACAATTAAGTCAGTGACCGGTTATCTTTTTTAAAAGTATAAATTTCTGAGACTATATTACTTTAAATAGGTACTCAAATTTTTTAAAGTAATTTTTTAAATGATAGCGTATTTTTTTACATTCTACAATATAAATTTGTGTGGTTTTTTTGGAACCTAAAGGCATAGAGTAATTAATGAAGTATATATATGCTTTTGAGATTGTTGCAGGGATAACTTTTGGTAAAATCTGTTTATGATTTTCAAAATCAATTTGGTTCTGGACAATGCCATGTTTCTTTCTCAAAATCCAAACAATATATTAATTGTTTTATTTGAGAATAATAAGGCTGGCAATTGTGTTTAAGATAAAATATATGAATAAATATATGTCATGTATTAATAAGATAATAATAACTATATTATTAATATATGCTAGATTCTAGGTATAGCCAGTTTTTTATTAACTTATTGAAAGATCTTTCCAACAAAAAAGCCAGCAAACTTTATTTTATTCAAAGGCGTGACTTGAGGTATTTGTTTTGTTGGATACAACTTTTTTCCTCTGTTAAACACAACTTTGAAGTCAGCTACATATTCAAATTTCATCCAGCAAAATCTTGTTAAATATTATTTTTAGTTTTGATAGTATAAATGTGTTTTCTGCTTACCATGTCATTTGGCTATCAAGAAGAGGAGTTTATATTATATTATTTTGTAGGAATTGCTCATCTAGTTTTCATGCTGTTTCTAATCTTAATTAGTACATGCAAAATCTTTGAGTGCAAATTAAGCTGTATTTAGCTAAAATGCTATCTGAGTGCAAAACTAAAGATTTTTATTATAATTGGTCATGAACTTTATACACTCCACAGTCTTTTATGGAATTTGGATTGCAGTCTTTGTTCATGCTCACTTTACCCAGAAATATAACTATGTTGGACTGCAAAGCGGAAAAATGATGACACTCCATTATTTGCTATAAGGGCTTTCCCTCAGTTTCATAGATTTAAGTTTTATATTTACACACAGCATGCATATGGCAGTTTTCTTTCATGAGTCCAAACACCACTTGTACAAAGTACAGAATAAGACAATATATCTCTTCACTACCTCTCCTTTTATATTTTTGCTTCAATGTTCCATGGCCAGTGGTGGTCCAAACACATGGTCCTTTATCCATCTCATATCTAATCAGAAGACTAAATGGCAGCTTTCAGGGTACTTCACAGATTGGAAAATATAATGGGCAAAATTGGTTTGCCTTAACTTTTTCTTTTAACATGCCAATAATACCAAAGAATAATTTAAGAAGAAATTATTGCATTTTTTGTTCCTTTTCTTTCCATTTTTGCTCGTGTGCACTTTCCCTAATTTTGATTTAAAAGAAAAATGTTAATTTTATATATGTTTATTATTTTAAACTGCCACACATAACTTTAAAAGAAAAGTAGTTTAAACTGATAATAGTCTCACATATTAGCATGTCAGGAATGCTCAAAAGAAAGTTTTGGTTACAATATTTTAGGTGTATTTTAATATACTGAAAAATGGAGGCACATAGACATATTGAAAGGGGAATACGTGTGAGCAGCAATTAACTTTATTTCACTCGAGCAAATGTCGTGGGAAAACATCAACTTATTTTTAGTATATGGAAGTGTTGAAAAACTAAAAACTAAAAACTATAAGAGGTCATAAAGTTCCAAAACAAATTTGAGAGGAATAACTGCTCTAACAACTAAATTATATAGGAGATAATGTCGAAGACCCGTTTATTATGTGTATCAAGCAGCAGTTTGAAATGATTAAATCCGAAATACCTTTCTGAGAGAAAGACATCCAGCTTTTAAAACATTATAAGAACATATGAAGGCAACATTTACTGCTGTGTTATACTCTGCAAAATAGCAAACCTAATCCCAGAAGCAAATCATACACTTTACAAAGTTAAGCAAAAATGGACTTTTCACCAAAAGTTATTTTTCCTAAAGAACTATTTTGAATTACTTTACTAAGTTTTGAAGTTCTATTCCATTTCTTATAAAAATACCTATGGTTCAATGATGAAACAAGTAAATGATTAGCATGGTATTTTTTATACACTGCAAGATGCACCCCATACAAGGCGCACCTACCACAATCGAGGAAAAGCATTCTATAATGTCAGTGATGACCAAACACAGTGATACCAAGAAAGCAGTCATCATTTTGCATGCTGACCTGCAGTATATCCTCCAGAATGTTAAAATATTCAACATTTGTGTCACAGGCAAAAGTAGATCATATCCTAAAACTTCAGAAAATGCATAAGAACAAGGAAGGAAAAATCAATTGTTTCTTTGGGTTACTCTTTCTATCTTTATATGATTAAATGAAACAGTGTTCTTCCGTGTATATGGAATAAACTTCAAATTCCTCTATTCTGTCAAAAAATATCCTGCTAATTGTGCAGCATTGTAAAACATAGAACCAAATGTTTCAAACTGGCACAAACAAGAAAAAGAATAACAAAGCTATGGTTGGATAAACACACTGGAGTCCAAAATGTGGTGTTTTTCTTTTTGTGTCAGAAATATACGTGTGTATATATGTACACACATAATACATATATTCTCATGATATTTTACTATTACTTTCTTGGTAATATGTGGCAGATACCTATAATTTATGATACTAAGTGATTGTTTCATCAGTTAATTTTCAAATTGAAGTTAAATTTGTGAAGGTGGAAAACTTAAGTTCATAGTGGGTTCCTATCTTCACTTTAAACATTGCAAAACTAATTAATGGCTAAACAACAGTTGCAAAAAACATAAAGGTATAATGAGTGTAGGACTGTGCAGAAGTGTGTGTGTTTTAGAATTGGGGATTGCCGGCCACATTAAAGACTCATGTTCTTACAAGGAAGAGTTCTACTACAAAGTACCCTAATTCAAAGGCATATATATATATAAAACAGCTCAGTGGGAAAAAATACAGTAAAAATATTGACTTTCCAACCTGTTAAGTCAGAAAGAAATTCTCCAGTAGAACTTCCAGTAAATTTCCAAAGATATAGAATTTCCAAGGAAAAAAATCACATTTTCTGGTGGAACCATGGCAACTGGAAAATTGATTATAAATGCAAATATTTATTCCAAGAGAATCTTGTTACTTAGAGAAAAAGTCTGCTATCAGAACTCTATTTTTAAGTAACAGCAGGGGCAATCCAGAAAACGTTTGAGCAGCCAGAGTCCTCTGAAAAGGTGGGCCATGAGCTTCAGAGTGGGGATGAAGAGAAAATGAAAACACATTCTAGGAAAGTAGTTATCAAAAAACAAGCAGATGGTCCAAATGAAGCAGCAAGATAAGAGGTTATGAAAAAAGGCAGAAGCCAATCACAAGGCAACAGGATACAAACCACAGACAACAGAGTAAATCTACCAGGTGTACACATGCTTGCTTTTAACCTTACACATGGTTGGGAGAAAGATATGAAGGCCACTGATCTGGTTCATTCAACATGATGATCATTTGACCTTTATTTAGTTTTATGTATGGAGGGAAAAGGAATAAAATAAATAAAAGTTGCATGTGTATGCATGTGTATGAATGTATGTATATGCAAACACACATACACATATTTGCAACCATAGTTAAAATAATAGCCCAAAGGGGTATAACTATAAACCTGTTTAGGGTAGGTTGTGTGGTATATTTTTTGCTTTTTGTTTTTTAATCTTTCTATCTCCAGCAATGAACACATTTTGTAAATTAAAATAAATGTTTCTTTAATGAATGAATGGGGAAGAACTTTTGTCTCTTCTACTGTACTATGCTTTGCAATTTTATTTATCAAGGACAAACAGTTGTATTTAAAAAGTTTGACACCCCAATAATAAAATAAATAACAATATCTTATCATAAAAATGCTCCTATCTTTTTAAACTTAAGTCTGTTTTTATCAAAAATTCAATAAATAACTAACTCCCTGAAAGTTACTCTGTGGGAGGAAGTAATGGGACGGGTACATGAGAGCTCTGGGGTGCCACCAATGTTCCACAACCTGATCTAACATGGGTACCCTTATAAGAGCAATTTGTCACGTTTTACAGTTAAGATCTGTCCACTTGACTGTATGTACATTATACTTCCAACAACAACACTATATAAGCCAAATAAAATGTGTCTTTAGGCCAGATGTGAGTGAAAAAAAATCTGCTTTTATCAAAAGAATTTACTGCGGAAATAATTTGGCTTAGCTAAAAGAGCATTGCAGAGGTTGATTTCTGAATAGGCATCTGGTGATGGGAGGCAGAGAAAGGCTTTTGGTCCTGAAGCCTTCACTGAATTTTGCATAAGCACCAAAATAACAAGCTCATCGTATAATAGTCCATTTCCAAAAGATCAATCAGTACATTTTCTCAAATCTTCACTAACTTAACATGAATTCATTACATTCTTACAAATTCACCCCCTTGGGGTTTACCCAAATCTTCTCTTCACTGCTTGACAGGGCAGCATTTCAGAGAGATCATTTGGCTATGGTTAAACACAAAAGGAAGACGCCTGGCTCTTATGAAGGCTGGCCCTCTGTATCCACTTATCAGCTTCAGTACATGTTGCCTGTTCATTTTTTCTTAGTCTACTCCCCAAAACACTGGAGATTCTCTGCACGCAATCTGGAACCAGGGTCTTGAGGACTAACACCTAAGTCCAAGTTCATGTGCTAGAACTCAGCATAGTCCCAGTCACCCTGTGGGCCTGGGGCCAAAGCTCTGTTTAGCATCCACTGCTACATGTTTAGCATCTGAATGAGTCAAATAATACTAGCAGCAAAGAAAGTTATCAATTTTTTCTCAGTTTACTTGTAAGGCATTAAGAAAAAAAATTAAATAAACAAATATGGATTATTATTATAATGAATGCAATCTTCTTAGACTAATAGCCGGCGAAGAGCTATGATTGTTATATGTCTAAAAATCCCAAATGGCAAAATATAATTAAAGTTAGAACTGTTGAACAAATAAACCTGTTAAATACATAATATTACCAGGCAAAATAGCTATGTGTTTATCACTTTGCCACTGTAATTACGTTCACTGAAACTCTTCATGCATATATTAATATCTCGCTAGCATTATAGAGGCTAAAACATAAATTGCAGAGCTCTGAATACAATTTTTCAACCAGAAAGAGCATGGTAAAAATGTTCGTTATTAAAAAACAAAAATAAAAAAGACCTTTGGAGTTAATGTTACTGCTTAATTGCTTTACTGAGAAGTAAAAGATTCTTCTAAATACATGCATACTCCAGTGAATAATTATTATGTGCCTTAACATGGATATCTGGTTAGAAAAGTCATAAAATTATCTATTGCAAGTCCCTTCAAGCTTGAAGTATAGAATTTGTTCAGTTTAACCTGAAAAAGGAAATGCCAGGAAATGAACTTAGGTTTCTATTCCCATGTAAATAGAAGATAAATATTTTTAAGTAATTTTAACTAATTTCCAAGGATTATGGATAAGCTACAATTGGATGGATGTGGGTTTCAGTGAGTGTGTTAGTTATTAAGAGCCAGAAGAGGTCAGGAAATGAATTCCCTTGGGATGAAACTCTGTATCCAAAAATAAGCAAGAAAAGACTTTGAAATGATTTCTGAAGGCTTGAAAAAACCATCACCAAAGACTGCATGGGAAAAGGAAGAAAGAAAAGATTACTTGTTGTGGCTAGCAAAAGAAAGAAGTAGAGGAAGAGGAGGGGAGGAAAGGGAGAAAGAAATCTAAGTATCTATGAGTACAGAGCATATAATGAATCTTTATTGCATGGTTTAATAAAATACTGTCAATACCACCAAAAAGTCACAGACAGATTAAAAAATTTTATTAAAAGTCACAAGTCTTTAAAAGCCACGGCAATAATATTTACAATATCTCCCTTTGAAAACTTACTAATCCTAATTGATTTACATTTAGATGTAAATTAATTTTCATAAATTAATTTTTACTATTAAAATATATAAAATATATGGAGACCTAGAGACAGAGCAGTCAATAAACTGACTAAATTAATATGATAATTCACAATCTCTGTTATGATTAATATCTAAATCATAATAATTATTTTTGGAGGAACTTTTTCACCACAATGGTTACATTTTATTCTGAAATTATTTAAGAGAATTAGATATTTGTAAGTAAAAATTAATATGTCTTTACTTATGACCAAGTGAATTATCACAAAGTTTGTTTCAATTATCATGCAGTTCTTTTAAAATAACTACCATGGAATAACAGTTTAAGTCAGTCACCATCCCTATTTTGTACATGACATAATGACCTCATCTGCCCTAACAAGTTCAATGTAATGGCCATTGTGCTTATCATTTTAGAGTGTGACATTCTATTTCCTCACATTTAGATTTTAATAAAGTCACACATTCAAGTCAGCAGCTCAACACTTACCAATTCAAATCATTCCCATTTTGTGATGAATTAAAACAAATCATTTTGAAGGATATCACTTAACCAATTAATTAGTATGTATATATGTATGTATGTATGTATGTATGTATGTATGTATATACACATATATATGTATATATGTATGTATTTTGGGAGGGTTGAAAATCTGGATGATTTCAAAATGAAAACTAATATATAGCAATTAATCCCCACATCCCACATGTCTGCACACAACCATAACACAGATTTGGTCTCTCTTTAAGCAACAGCAAACAGTTCATTATTTACTTGAGCCTTAGATAAAGACCGAGATTTTTAGTATGACTTGAAAGGGCCCTGACCGCTGTGGGCCCTGCCTTCTCTTTCCCCCGCTCACGTTGTGCTCCTGCCATTCTCAGAAGACTTGAATCCCAAACACCTAATTCTACTTTATCTGAGCGTTTGAACACACTCTACTGTTTTAATGAAGGCATGATTTTTAACTTCCTCAACCTGCCATCTTCTGCATTTTTAACTTCAACCATCATTTATAATACTATCTCATGCAGGAAGTCTTCCCAGAAAAAAAAAAGCCCATACAGATGCCCTTGTCAGGGTTTTCAAGGGGTAATCACTGGTTTGGTCTATCTCTCCAATGAAACCATAAGCTATTTAAAGATAAAGACCTGTGTTATTAATCTTCCAAGCCCCAAGACCTATAAGAGTACCTGATACATAGTTTGAATTCACTGATTCAAACAAGTTGAATAAATATCTGGGTCAACAAAAGCAAAAAGAGAAGAAAGGAAAGACAAAACAAAAAACAGTGATGATTCTATACCTGTCAAACCACTCTGTACTTCTACTGGTTTGCTCGTATATAGCCCTGTAAAAATTTTTTCCAAACTTTTTTACATATACTACCCACATGGTACATAGGAGATCTTCTTTAGCTTTATATGAGAAACCTACATTTTAAAAAAATTGTAAAGATTTGCCTAAATGCAAGCAGGTAATTAATTACCTAGCTGGAACACTTAGCACAGTTTCCTTCCAGCATACTGCCATGTGCTGGGTGCTTTAGAAGTGACACTTTAGGATGGAAGAGGAGCTAATAGGGAAAGTGTCTCCCTAGAACAATTCTTTGAACACAAAAATTTTCACTTAATAACTGTATAAAGAAAACATCTCATTTTAGTTCGAGTACAATTAACCTCAGAATAAAACCAAATAATCCTGCTAAATTAGTTAGAGGGCCAACTTTCAGGGAAGAGGAGAGAGAGAGATATTCATCTCTTGGCTGAGGTGGCCAGGACTCCATCCAGCAGTATCCATAGAATAGTACTGAGAGCTATATTGAACTTGTGGAATTCCCTGTGGAATTTTAGGGTGCAAAAACTGGCAAGTAGAATAGGTTTAACTTTATCAGCAAAGAATGAGTTCAGGCATGGAAAAAAATTCCTGGCTAGATCACTTGGCTGCTGTCATAGAGAGGTCCTGTAATCTCAGGCTGTGTTGAAAAGATATGGTTTGAAGTCTTTCCAAAACATTGGCAGTTACTAACGAGCCATATCCACAGAAGTAAGGGAGGAAAGGCCTGTGAGGTCACCTGGTGCATAGAGCCTCAAGTATTTTCAGTTATTCTTTAAGCATAAGATCAAAATTTCCAGCTCCCCTTAGCATGGCACTGTGTTATTCTCTCTGCAGGAGACACATGGGAACAGAATTTCTCTTCTCAATTTGAAGGAGATTTTTTTCTCTTGTTTACTTGAGAGAAAGCAAGTTTCCCACTCATTTTGGAAGAAAACCCAAGTGGCATATTGATCTTGGCCCTGAGGGAGCCAGGATCAATTTGAACGGTATTCTGCAATAAGAGCATACACCCACATTTGACCCTGGATCTGCCTCCAACTGGTAACCATCTGATATGACATCGGCAATCCTGTTTTATCGCCCTGAACAACAAAAACCTCATCCTTCGACCTATGAGACATTCTATAACACTACAGTATTGGAACTTTAATCTAAATAAGCTTGAGGTATCTATTTAAAAATCATTCAGAAAGGCAATGTTGGGAGCAAGTGAATATAGGTAACTGAGAAACATTGCTCCCCTGAGCCAAGGACAAAATCCTTGAGAGACCCTTGATCGGCGGGCGGGGGGGGGGGCTAGATATCAGAATGTTTCCGCTCTTTCTGTGTTTAGGCCTATAAACATCTTATCACCTGACTGTAAACCTATCTTGAAATTAGATCAGCATTAATTCTAGCCAAAGATAGTGTTTTAATAGGTTGTTATATCCAGTATCAACGTTATTTTAGTATCTTTCGGAACACAGAATTATCATTCTTCAGAATATGAATTAGAAATATTTTAACCATCTTAATCTTTTTTCTAATTGAAATTTATTAAATTGAATTCATGTTGTTATTCACTCTACAGACCCACAATACTCAAAAAGTCAAAATAATTACCTACTTACTTATTTCCAAGGTTCTAATGTTAAATACTAAAAGTGTAGCATATCCTGGCAAAACACCATTAGCTATTTAGATACCACATTCGAGATAAATCTTACAAATAAATGAATAAACAATATATTAATGCCCTGGGTCCTTATAGCACAAAAGTGATATGGAGGACTGATAGTCACAGTAATATGCGTAAATACCTAAATTGGATAATTCAGGCACAAAAAATATATTGAACTTGGTACTTACTATTTTAAATTAATGTTGAATGCATTTCCATTGTGTGAGTTAATATATTTCTTAGTTTCTACATTCTCATATCTCCTATGATACCCTTTAAAAGTATTATTGCACAACATATCAAGAAAGGATTAATCTATAACATTTGAATATTGTGTTTGCTTATATCAGCACCCTAAAGCAGAGTTCCTCAACATGAGGTGTTTTCTACCAGTGTGATAAAATGTTTTTTAAATTGGCTTTGAGGAGCTCATTCTGAGACCTACTTCTCCCACGTGAATGCCCATCTGTATCTACATGCTATGGACACCACTGTAAGCTCCAGATGAAATTCTTTAAATTCCATTTTGTTGGATATCAATGACATGTGCTGCTAAAACATTTTTTTAAGTTTGCATAGGGGAGTTATTGTTGATTTCTTGGGTTGGCAGGCTTTATTTTCCCACATAATGTGGAGGGGTGAGAGATGAAGCATCTTTGTTTAGGTCAACAATGGATGATTTTTCAGCCACTTTGATGCATTCTATTTGAAAAGAGTACTGGAAATTATTTCTTGCTATATTTATAAACTACTTTGTAGTCTCAGTTATTATTATTATTATTATTATTATTATTACTGTTGTTATTATCATCATTATTCAGTACAGTTCCAGAATTAAAATATGTTTACTCATTTCTCATTTTCCAATGGCAAATATAATAATTTCCATCTTAGTCATTGAATTAATTTCTCTCTTATGCAGGCAATCAACCAAGGTCAGGTTTATGACCATGTGACAAGCATTTGACTAATGAAAAACACAGAAGCTTTTAGTCACTTAAGTTTGTGGCATTTGCCCAGTTGCCCCAAAACCTATTGGCTCTAATTTACCTGATGATATTTTTCTGCCTCCTCTTCTGTGGTAAGGGGTGATTGGTTTTATTATTTCAACTTCTGTGGAAATGATAGAAATAATAACTTCAGCATTACTCCTTGTTCAAAGGGGTCCAGGTCAAGACACATCACTGCATGTGTTTGAGAGAAAAAGTATTAAGTGGTAGTATCTTCTTGTAAGAGTTAGGTTCTAAAGAATAGTATAGCTTATATTTTAAAAGCCATTTCTTTGGTGACTTTACTTATCAATTTTTATTTTGCTTCTGACTCTATATATCTGATAATTATTTAGCGTCCTCTTCTCTTCCTTTATTCTCAGTTTCCCTTCTACACATGTGGGACCAAATCTCTCTCTCACATATCTTTAGGGGGATCAGGGATTTAGGTAGTCAGTGGAGGATATAGAAGATAGTTTTTAATCCAGAAATGTTATTTGCATTTATTTTATTAGGGCCACTTCTGCAACTACCTCTGTAGTAATGGCTTATTGGTTTATGTAAGAACAAGTGCAGTCATAGCTGCTGTGTGGAATGAGCAGTTGTATACAGAAGAAATGTCAAAACAAAGAAAATGGAAAGAATCGAATGGTAAATGCAACAATAATAAAATGCATAATCAATTCCACAGGTGAAGAGCAATGAAGCAGAAATAGTGGTTTTCCTTTCGTAACTGCGTTTCATACTTAATTGAATCAAAATAGCATGTAAGATAAATTCCTTGCCTGAGGCTCACAATTTCAATTCATCAGAGTCACACACAAAAAGATGAGGCTAAAGTACTGAGGGTAGAGGAAGGGGGAGAGGGAGGAGATACAGGATGTAAAGATGGGAAGGTTTCTGGAGGCAGTTGTTAAGACAGGCTTCTTTAGGATATTTCACTTGTGCCCTGCGCCATTCAGGCAGGTTTTTGCAATTTCTATCAACCAGCAATCAATCTGTTATTTTTCTCTTTATCCTCATACTTTGCTTTCTGCTTTACTCGTACCTTGTTGACTATGTATTTTGTGTTGATTAATTATGTTTATGTACAAGACTGTGAAGAACTGTCAGAATTCCATTTAGGTTGCTTGTCATGGGCTCATCAACACCTTGCGGATCTGTTCTTCTATCCTCTGGTGTGATCCAGGCAAATCTTTGATGCAAAGAGGCAGGCTCCGTGTCAATAACCAGGAGCAAAGGTATACCCACGGGTGTCATTGTGGCATGATTTGTAGGTAGCAGTACAGGGAAAAGCAGAATGCCAATTAAGTGCAATACAAATATGCTGTGTATATGCATTCTTGGTGCAGTTAGTAATTCCCAGGGCTTTTAGATTGTGAATAATTGACACCCTGTAAGGTGGATCACTATAATTGTCCCCATTTTGTTGAGGAGGAAATTGTCTTCCATTCTGGAAAAGCTCATTTGTGTTCTCTGTAACTTTGCTGCATATCCAGGTACTTCCCAGGAGTGCTATGAGAACCAATTACTAATTATCCGGAAGAGCTCTTATGCTTTGATGACATCCTTTGGAACGTAGGCCTCTATGAAACAATGATCGTATCTTCTTCATATTTTCTATAACAATTGGCATAAGGCCAGGCACCTTTGGTTATCTAATCAATGCTCTCTGAACTAAACAGAAAAAGGAAAGAGAACATGGTAAAGAGAAAGATGCAGAAGAGAGGTGTTCAACCCAGCCATGATAGAGGAGTCAAGTTTCTAGAGAAACTAACCTCATGTGACCCTCCCATTATAATAACAAAAAATATAGAATGTTAAAAGATTTTAGAATTTTAAAAGTCCTTATTTTAATCCAAGGATAATAAAAGTTTGATAGAATATTCACATAATAAAAAGGTACTGGGAACCCTAATAAAAACAACGCAAATGACTCAAAGGAAACGAGGACTAAGTAAACTAAGTGTCCTAGAAAGCTTGGAGTTAATTAGTGAAGAATTTCGCGGCAAAGCTTTTGACCAAAATTCTAGCGAAAAGTGACGACTGGATAAAGGACATCCTCTAATTCTGTTGTGTTGGCTGGTAGCATGGTGGCGATGAAGATGTGTTTTAGAGCAAGCCTGCTGACCTGATGTAACCATGTGACTGGGTAGCATTTTAATATCTGAGTCTCAGGTTTTCTCATTGGTAAAATGGGATAAATAATAGTGTATACCCATAGAGATTTGGGAAATATTAAATAAGATAAAATACCTGTCAAAGGGTGAGAAGAGTGATTGACATAATAAATTATCAATAAATCCACCGTTCTATTGTTGCTGCGGCTATTACTTAGCTTCTATCATAAAGTAGGTGCTCAATGAGTATTAAATGAGTGAAAAATTAATCTTTCCAGTAGGTTACTTCTCTGCTTTGCTGTAATAGTGTTAGAGAGTAGACAATGAATATATGAGTTCTAGGCATGCGCTGGTATTGTATGTTTAAAGACAAACGAAAAATAAAAAAGCAAATGACTCCCATATACATTGTACCTTGCTTTTTCTAGGAACATCATTTTCTTCATTCACATCCCAATGCTCAGCTTTTTTTAAATCATCTTCTCCTCATGCTTCATTTTTTCTCCCAGCATGCAACCCAGCTTCCACCCTTCTCACAGTTGTGCCCATTGGGGTCTTCATTTCTGCCTCCATTACTTGATTAAATAGCCACTCTTCAGAATTTCCTCAACTTCCCCCCTGCACTTTCCATCTGGTTGGCCCCTTTCACTAAGTGATTTTCTCTCTCTCTCTCTCTCTCTCTCTCTCTCTCTCTCTCTCTCTCTGTCTCTCTCTCGGTACCTTTTACGACATTATCTATTCCCACGTTTTGTCCTGTATTGGTGACAACTCCTTCTCAGACCCTTTGTTGTTAACAACTGATATTATTAGTATCCAGGACTCTGCCTGTCCCTTGTTCCCCTAATCCAGCCTGCAAAAGGAGCCCTTGGATTCTCTAGCCTCATGCCCTGCCACTTCTCACCTCCAATGCATAGTCTGAACTTCTCTTTACTCCATGAATGGCCCTGAGGCCACTGCCTCTGTGCTTTAAGTATACCCTCTTTCTGCTGAAATGCCCTCCCTTTTTTACATTGATTTTATTCCTGGTCATCCTTCAGGTCTCAGCCCAGAGTCACTATTCAGGTGAACTTCTCTGATCCTTACACAACTGCATAAACTTTTTTTATTATAATATTTAGCCTATTTTCTTTTAATTACTTGTAAATGTCTGTACTCCCTGTGAAGCCCCTGCTGGTGACATGGTGCATTTTGTTCTATGCAAAGTTTCAGAGCAAAAGAGGTGAATGAGCATAGAAATCTCTCACACACTCTGTGATCCCTGGAGTGGCACAGCGCTCTGCCCAGAGGCTGAATCATTATCTGATTTTCCCAGAAAGAACATTTAGGCCAGCAGGAACCCTAATTTCTAATAACTTATAAGTTTAATGAAGGAAAAACTACATCTATATTATTCACCACTAAATTCTAAGCTTCTATCACAGTGCCTGGAATCTCTAAACTAAAAACTGTTAAATACTTAAATTCTATCCATTACCAAATTCGAAAACTGCAGTGGTAATTCCTGACCCATGTGTAACTATTGAACACTTGCAATGTGGCTTGAGATGCGCTCAGTGTAGAATACATACAGAGTTTGAAACTTAGCAAGGAGAACATGCAGCATGTCTCATTAATAATTTTGTATTGATTACAAAAGGAAATAACATTTTAGATATATTGTGTTAAATAAAATAGATAATTAAGATTAATGTCACTGCTTATACTTTTTTTTCTGTATGTGGCCACTAGGTAATTTGCATTTGAGTTTCACATTAGGTTTCTGATGGGCAGAACTATTCTAGACTTTCTTCTGAGACACTCTTCTATATTTAAGCGTTTGTTGGATATCTCCAGCTGATGTCCTACAGATACTTTAAACTCAGCAAAACTGAATTTATCAAATGTCTTAATGACTTATACTTCTTCCTCAGGTGTTAATGGTCACATTTCCCCCAGTCACCTAAACCAGAACTTTAGACTATACCATGACTCATTTTTTTCATAAAATGACTCTTTTCCTCCAATTTGCCCTTTTTCTAATCTACCCTTCACAATTCTATGAAAATGGCCACCAGACTCTCCAGCATAAATCCTATAATGACAGCCTATCAGTATCATATAAGAAGCCCTTTTGGATAAAGCATATATGAAACAGTCTTTCATCATGATTGGATCATTTGCTCTCTAGTGTCTCACTAACCCTCTCTACTAATAAAAATAACCTTTTACTTCCAATAACAATTTTTTTCAATACCTTATCATTCTCATTTTACAGGTGAAGAAACTAAAACAGGAATGTTAAATAATTTGACCAGCATTTTGATATAGGACAGGGCAATTGCCCCAAGTGGGCCTGCACCAAGAGAGAGGGTTCTTTGATTGAGCACAAAAAAGCATTCAAACACCCGCTAAAGTTAGAGTCAAAAGAAAAATTTATTAGAGAATGGGTAAGGCTCTGGAGACAGAGCATGGTCTTCTCTCCGAAACAGGAAGTGAGGGAGTCTTAAAGAGACTTGGAGGGTCAGAGAGAATAGAGGGATGGAGAGAAACATACTGAAAGGGACTGAGAAAAAGACACTGAGAGTTGAGAGCCTTGAGGGTGAGGGCAATTCAGTTTACATATCACTCTTAGTTTCTGTGAATTCTAGTTTAAAGACTTTGTTTACCCATTTTCCTTTGATGGTATAGATACAAGGTATGAAAGGATAAAAGTATATAGCATGAAAAGGTAAGAATGTGTACATGA
Source organism: Cynopterus sphinx (assembly GCA_030015415.1). NCBI lineage: Eukaryota > Metazoa > Chordata > Mammalia > Chiroptera > Pteropodidae > Cynopterus > Cynopterus sphinx. The sequence goes on along the minus strand of CM057387.1, from coordinate 63,605,679 downwards.
AAAGCCTGCTGGCAGTTCCCAACCTTTGATCTATAGGTTCCCCCATGGTTTTAGCCATAGGAATTGAATGATTTTATTTTGTGTAGGGCGCCACATAAACACTCTATTCCTGTTTTCCCTTCACAGTATGGGTAAATGGTTAGTAGCAATTCCGGGAGAAATCTTCCTTTGCTCTGCAGGTTCCCTCATGGTCTGGCTATAGGACTGATCAGCATAGCACAGCTTGATTTAACATTTTAGTTCTCTTGCTTCTTCCCTACATTAGTTTCACCTAAAGAAGTGACAAAGCTGGTACCTGAGTTAGGTAGTTAGATAGCCATAAGTGACAGAAACCTCCCTTGAGGACTTCCTTAAAACTCCCTTTATGTGGCTATGAATTACCCCAAATCCTAAGGCACAAAGGCCATAAATGCTGCTGGCTTAAAACGGCCACAAACACATGTGCAGCAAGTACTACCCCCAACCTGCTCATAACCTCAGCCTCATTACACCATCATTATAATATCATGCATTTGCTTGAAAGTTCATGAATCTAATTATAACAGACTAAATTCTAAGTTAGCACATGCATAGTAGGCAAAGTATTATATGTCAGCCAAGTATCAGTCAAGGTGACCTCACATGCTTATCATCTAGTATTGCCCTTGTACCCTGCTATCCCAGCCCAAATATAAACAAACCTTCCTACTGTCTTTTCTGGTAACCCACTCCTGCCTTGGAGTGTACTCTATCTATCTTTTGTCTTTTCACCTCCCAAATTCCTCAGGACTGCAGCCTTCCTTAGTGTGGCATGTCTCCTTCTAAAATGTACTTTCAATAAATCTTACTTTTCTAAATCTCCCTGACCTGTACTTCTTTACTGTGTTATTGGGGAACAACCGAGGACTACCACCATACAGCTGGGACAATGGCGAAATTCACACTGCCCCAATGCTAAATGTTTGTACCAAGACTATTTGATAGTGGATTCTGGCCTCTTGGCCAATGTGATCACTTTCACTTCTACAGTAATGAAGTCATTTCTATTCTCTGAATGCATTGAGATTTCTCATACTTTTGTATCTTTAAAATGTTGTTTCCTATGCTTGGGAACTTCTACCACTCTTTCACTACCCTTTAAAACACATGTCCAAAGACATCTCTTGGAAAGTTGTCAAATCTTACCTGGACTGTTTAGTCATTTTTCTTTGTTCTATCTTAGCATTTAATGCAATGTGACTACTATGTGTCTTCCTCATTAGAAGAATATACATTTTTTATCTCAGTTTTCTAGCATCAAGCATAATGCGTGACACATAGTTGGTTCCCAGTATAGATCTATTTGATTTAGGGCTGATGCAGGGTGGAGAGGACAGCACTTCTGAATGGGACAAACTTGGCTTGAAGGCAGTGAGGTTGCTAATTGAGTTGGCATTGTCTAAACTCTTGAGATTTTCAATTTTAAATTTAGAAACACTGGACTAGGCAAGAATAAAGCTCATCCTAGTCAATCACTTATTATGGAAGTATTCATTCACAGAATTATTTTGACAGTCATAGAATTTCAGAGCAACGCTAGAGCTCAGACAATATAATGGCCAAAGCCTTAACTGTACAAAAAATTAAACTGAAACTACAAAGATTAAGTAATTCATCCATAAGGACACTGCAACTTAGTATTAAAGCCTATTCTTGAACATGAGTCTCCTGCTTTTCAATCCACAGCTCCTGGCACTTTCTTGCAAACTCATAAATACCAAGATGATTTTATTTTACACACACACACACACACACACACACACACACACACACACACACACCTCTTCACTACTAATGAAATGATTCAATAAATGGACATATTTTATTACCTAAAGCTTGAATTTATTTGTGGAATAATTAGGAGTAATAGAACTTCAGTGACTTATACAGAATATATCTTTATTTACTTCTAAATTTTACAAAGAAATATACTACATCACATTTCTCCAGGACTAGGAAAATTGATCCAGTCAACAGCTTTCAAACCAAGAGTCAGTGCAAAGAAATCAAGTTTATACAGTTTTGCTGTTGTACTTTTCCTAATGTCTACTACACCCATAACTATCATAATAGCAACTAAAGTTTTTGTAATAATTATTCTTTATCGTGATTTCTGCAAAATTACTTACATGCCTTATCTTATTCAATTCATACAAAAAAAAACTTTGCGTTAGATCATTATTATACTTTCCCATCTTACAGTTAAGGATACTGAAGTCCATGAGGTTTAATAAATTCCACAGGGTCACAGAACCTTTCAATGGCAGAAACTGCAGTTGTATTTAAAGTAAATCTGACACCAAAGCTTTTACTCTTACCCACTAATCTAGTCCATGTGTTTTTTAACACTATACTTATTTTTTATGTAGAAAGATAGCATCTCAGAAATAAAGACCTAGAAATTATATTAGATTCTGATTAGCTCCTATAAATCTTTTGACAGAAACACAAAGTAGGATTCTGGAAAATAAATCAAACTTTCTTAAAATTAATGCTCTTAAAACTTTTTCCACATTTTTAATATCACACAGTAAAGTGCTTTTCACAGTGGACATATTCGATAAATATGGATAACTGACTCTTATGAATTCTTTCATCAATATATACTACCATATAAACACATGCATATGCATATATGTATATCAGCGTCTTGTCTATGTGTCTCCAATAATAAAGACTCTGGGAATAACAACCAGCCTGTCAAAACATAAAAAAGGACTACATTTTGGAAAGAATTACAGTATCATTACCATTGACATGGGTAGAATAGATGAGTGTCCCTTAACTACTGCCTGTCATGGCCTACTCTTATCTTAGCACCCAGTTTAAATAGTACTCAGCCAGCTGTCTGTGGATTTAGCCAACATTGCATGTTAATGCAAAATTCTGATTGTCCAGATGGTTATTTCCAGGCCCTTAATCAAAAATAGTAACTGCATGTGGCTCTAAAGCACATGTACCCTACACGTAGGCTAGTGGCTCCTTGCTCTCTTCATAGATCTGCCTCGGTGCAGACTGGACACGTAGATGGTGGCAATTTTGACAATTCTTACCCAGGACAGAAAGAACAAAACAAAAGGGACTGAGCAGCAATCATTAAAATCTGTGGGAATCTCCATGATACTTTGTCTCTCACATCTTAGATTGCATTCTTCTTTCCTCGCTGTTATTATTGTCAATAAAGTATTTTCTCTGTGAACTTTCTTAAGCAAGTGCTTTTCACTATTTTATATATTTCATATACCACAAGTACAGTGGTTTTGCAGTTGAAAAGCAAAATAAAAACATGGTGAATTGAAGCAGCCACAGACTGAACAGAGACCGAACAAGCAAACTTCAAGTACTCCCAGGAAGTACAATGGAAGAAGTTCTGGTTTTGAACTTTGGTTAGCAATTTGCCTGCCCCCAGAAGAAATTCCTCGTATGTTGTGGAAAATCAGGTCTTCTAGGACAATGCTTCTGAACAATTCAATTTGTGACAAGAAATAGAATAACCCTTAACATTTTATCAAAGCAACTATCATTAGCAATTCTAAATCCCTTATTTAAGAATTAAAACTATAGAGGTTGTGAAGATCATAGGTACCATTTTTGGTACCTTGGGTACACCTTGGTTTCCTTTGATTTCTGGAGAGTCACTCCTGATTGTACTTCTAGAAGAGAATTCTGTTGCCTTGTAGGAGAGGCTCTCTATAAATTACATTAACTTAGGCCGTCATCAGCCATACTTGTTTTGTTTTAATAAATGTAAGAATAAACAATTTTATTTGCTTTGTTTTTGCTAGTTCTTTTCTCAACCAGTAATCTTTTCTAACCTTTTATTACAAAAGCAGAGAATTTTTGCCTGGTAAAATCATACATTTCCACCTCAGCATTTTTTCTTACCATTGGAATAACATGGCTCAGCTACTCTGACCTTGAAATGCAGCCCCTCCACCCTACCAAGAAATCAGCAGGCTCTGTAAGGTGGAGAACATGAAATTTCCATTTCTTTGCAAATCCATATTTACATGGTGAAGGCCATGCTGGTTCCCAAGGTAAAGGGACAGCCTATCAACCAAAAAGAATGATAGATAAGGATTAGGTTTAATACTGGAAAACATTTAGAAATTGAAAGAAAGGCTGTATTCATGTCAGAAATAAAAAGGGCCATTCTTTGGCAAAACATAAAACAGCATCTGTTGAAACAACTCAAGTTCTGAGCTACTTTGCATGGCATCCTTTGTTGTCCAAGGATGGCAGCTTCTCTCAGGCCTCTGAGGACATGAAATGATGACAGATTAAGGTCCTGTGCCAAGCAGCAAAAAGAAAAAAGATTCACATTTTGATGTGCAACTACTCGATTCTCGGCCATCTAGAAATACAGAGAGGAGGCTGTCAAATGCATTTGATGAACTGCTTTGGTAGCACTGGGTGATTAATTTCCAGTTTCACCCTGCTCGATCACATAGTACAGAGTGCATTACCAGAGCTTTCTGGCTTTGAGGAGAAGATAAACCCCATGTGTGTAATTTACTCCAGGTGTACCAAAGTGAGCCCTCTGCCCTTCCTTTTTTGGCTCTGTACCACATTGTCATTCTGTGTGATACATTAACTTTTTCTGTATAAAATATTCACAATAACATAGCCCAGAAAACTTCCTTCAGTTCACATATTTCTAGCAACAACTCACTTCTGTCATTATTTTAACATAAAATATTTCAGTATATGATAGGGCAAACAAAAACACAATCTTGGCCACATATTAAACCAAATAACTAAATAACTGAGGTCACCTACTACTTGTAGATTATTAACAAAGCTTTTAATACACACAACGGATTACAAGTGCCATTAGAAACAGAGGTTGTACTTTTTAAATGGTCAAGGTCATTTTACATAAAATACAGACATATTTTAATATTTCACATGTATTCACAACATTTCTCAGATATATTTGATTAAAGAATGAGTAACATTTTATTCTCTTTACATATGAGGTAGCTAATATATACCAGCCATGCCAAGGGGAAAAAACAACTTTGTTTTACTGCAAGCAGATTTTGTGGCTTTTTCTTTTGATGTCTGAACCATGAAATGTGCCAGAGGTACGTTTTTGCTGTTTATAGACCCTATGCACAGTCTTAATGAGTTGCCAATTTTTATTTCCTTTAAGAAACCCAAATAGTAAAACATTTATCTACATATTGAAAAATAAATCCCTTAAACAGGTTCTGCATCTTTAAAGAGGCAAGGTCCAAGAACCTTTCTTTTTTCTACTGGCTATAAATTAGATTGTTTATAGATTATAGGTTGAGAGACATGACATTTAATTCAAAACTGTAATTGTCAAAGGAGAATTTGGCTTCACTTGTCTTAAAGATGGATGTTAAAAACAAGACAGCTGTCCCAAAATGGAGTTGCTTATGGTAAACCTCTCTTCACCAAAGAGAAACTTAATTACAGTTCTAAGTCTCCTGGAAATGGAATCTTAAACCAACCAGTCAATTAGGAATCACCTGATTAGTTTACTTAGGTAATCTTCCTGATGGACATCCCATTCCCTAAATAAGAGTAATTTTTCAATAACCAATCTACTTTTTTGTCCGGTATCACTTCCTTGTTCTGTTCCCTTCCACCTATAAAAGTCCTTGAAGCTCCTTTCTCTCTGCTAGCTTGAATACTGCCTGATTCAGAAATCACTGAATAAAGCCAATAAGATCTTTAAAATGTACTCAATTGAATTTTGTTGTTGTTGTTTAACATGGATAACCTAAAAGAAAGGCTATAGTTACTTAATCCTGAGACTTTAGTGATGACAATCCTCATTTTGATTTCATTTTTGCTCCTCTGATACAATATGGGAGGTAAAAAGATATACTTAGTAGAAAAATCTTTGTGGAGACTTGCCTTGGTAGAAGGAGATCATTTTTGTTACTTTAACTCAAGAGCAGCTGTTGGGTAACAAGTTGCAACAGCTGATGCATCAAGGCCTACAGACTGACAGGTGTCTCAAGATCTCAGTTGCATGAGTACTGTTACCCAGCTCAAGGTCCAGTTATCCTTGAGAATTGTTGAATATTGTTACTGAAATAAATATTATAGGCAGTCAGAGAGGACAATGTGGAGACCATGTTAATCTGGGCCATGGGATCTATTCAAACCTAAATTTAATATGAAAGCAGAATTGTGAGCTCTTGCAGCAGAATTCAGTTCCCACATGCTATATGCCCTGGACCTCCATGTAAGCCTCTTCAGCCATATCTGTGGTAAGGCATCTGCCTTCTCTTCTTCAGTGACTGTCTCCATTACTAAAGGGAAAAAAGAGAGACAAAATAGTATCCCTTACTTTCTTCCCCTCACTGCTAAAGAAAAATATGGTCTTAACTTAAGCAAATCAGTTTCCTTACTCAAGAAAAAAAAAATGAAAGTTCTTTGTTGAGCTACCCAGGAAAGCTTAATTTCATTTTCTATCAGGGACCAGTTTTGCTAATTACTCATCTGAAATGCAGATTAATCGACATAAAATCTCTACCAGTTGGTTAAGGGTTTTCTTTCCTGCCTTCTTCCTGTAGCTTTATGTAAATATTCAGAACAAATTTTACTACTAAACTCTTGAAGGATTCCAACATATGGTCTCTTTAGGCATGGTTTTCCAGAAACTTTCTTTTCTGTATGAGCAGCCTACAGAATATATTTAATATTTAAAAATTCACTGTGTTGGGAATGTTAGATTTTAGTAGTGATTACTTATATCAAAACTACCAGAGTGATAGATTTGGAAGGTCAAGTGGACCATCCGGATTCTGAATAAGAACATGTCAAGACTTTGAACAAGCTTCTGTAGGGCTCACTACAGAATAAAAACATAGATGATATGATGTTTTCCTGTTTGGTCCATGAGGTGGCCATTGAACAGTTTCTCTCAATATGTTTTACAGTTCTCAACTCAAAATAAATTTACAAAAATAGTAATGAAATATTAAATGAAAGAGAAAACATATAGGAAACTATATAAATAATATAGCCCATCAGAAGGGGTGAAATAGCAGCTCCAAAAACATACTGAAGTCCTTAGAATGGATTAAATGATATTAATATTTTTCAATTACCTGATGTCATATACTTTACATAGTTTATCTCAATTAGTATTACTAATAATCCTGTGAGGTAGATATTATTATTTTAAATTTTGGAATAAGGTTCTGGGACTCAGAGAGTATAAAAATCTAATCTTGGTAGTTGTTAAGGGGTAGAGTGAGAATTTGAGCTCAAATCCCTAATTTCAGAACCTAATTTTCTCTCCTCTACCATGCTAAATTTCACCTCGATGTACTGAGTGAGCAAACACCCTGTGCAACTAATTCAACAAAATTGTGCTTCTCTGATTTGAGGTTACTTCTTAAGAGTCAGGTCCCATCAGATATCTATATGCAGAAAACCATGGGCAAAGCTAATCTCATATTTAATACTTATTAATATTCAAGTTCAAGAGGCAAGTTTCAGAGTTAAAGCTGGAATCCAGGTTTACCTTCCCCTGCAACCTCTTTCTCCCTCAGGATAAAGTCTCTGAACAGTTTCATGTACACAAAGTTCCTGCCTGACCTGGAAAACTTGTCATTAAAGGTAATATGTTTACCAAGGAGCCAAGTTCCCTCAGTCTTGGCCTTTGAGGGAAAGTGAAGGTCAAGGCACATCTGAGGTGGATTACTTCAAATTATTTTCTTAAAGTTACATGGAACATCAAGAAAAGTCAAAGAGTGTAGGAACATAAAAATGTGTTTCCTAATTCTCTCAAACAATGGCAATTACCAAAGCAAAAGAGGCTTTGACAGAAGAAAGAATCAATTGTCTAGCTTTGTCCTGTCCTAACAGTTAATAACACAAAGAGTATATTCACAGCGAAAAGATACTTTCCCTTTCTTTCAAAAGAGGGGATGACATATTGTAAGATATTTTACAAAAGTCCTTCTTCATAGGACTCCATGAACAGTACTGGTTCAGGACCAAAAGCAAAGTTTCAATTCATATGACACTCACCTTTTATTTCAGGAATTCTAATTGAATATATGTACTATGCGTTGCAACCTAAAGAAGATTCTTTATTTTTCATGATTCTTTATTTTTCATGATTCCTAAATGATTGACACCAGTGACAAAACTTTCAATCTGTAAAACAATGAACTTTTTTCAAACCTGAAATCTGATTATTTAATCACCATGATAACTGCATTTGACACAAAATTGTTTCTCAGCCTTTATCTTCCAAAGCTGTTTCCCCCAGTCCATTATCCTCCAAGTACTGTCACATCTAAAAGTTTCATCATATATCCTCTCCTTTTTTTATCAGTGAGATCCAAAATGAGTTCAGAATCATGAGTGTATATATATATATATATATATATAAAAAAAAAACCCTAAAATATTTGCAAGTGAGATCTTCAATCTCACTTGAACTTGAACTGACAACAATTGATTACTATAAGCAATAGAGAAAATTTTAAGTATTAGAACAAAAGATACCAAAGAATGAAAAATTTTGGACAGAAACTTTCTGTATCAGAAAATCTGTTGCCCTTCTCCACAAAAACTGAAGAAATTTCAAAAACAAACCATAAGAACTGCTTTGTTGTGGTCTTCTTTGCAGACTTCTGAAATGTTTGTAACTGTTGAGATCGAAAAGCAATTATATTAAAATTTCTTCTTTGATTAGTAAAAGTATGTTGAAATATTATATGTATGCACTTAACTGAAACGTTACAAAATGATATTTTTGTAATAAAACTTTTCAAGATAAGCAAAGTATGTATTTGTCTCTCTTTGACTGGTTTTATTAGTTCAGGGATGTTAGCTTTTTACATCAACTTTAGTGGTAATACCCTATCAGAACAGAGTGCTTATATACAAGTCTGATTCCAAGTAAATTCAAAATTTACTCCAAATTTGGATGGAAAAAATTTTTCCCAAACTATGCTACACATTGATATTTGTGTATTATGTCCTAATGCATGGCAGAATTCCTTGCTACTTTTTGGCTATATCTATAAATCACATGTGAAATAAATTCCACTATCGACTCTTTATTCTGACCTTCCTAACAATTGATATGTTTGCTATGTGATTGATCTGGCTTTGGCAATTACTACTTAGTGACTAAATTGAATGAGTGAAGCTCGTGTTGTGTCCCAACTCAACAAAAGTGTACAGTTAACACCTACTTTGGGCACAGTTTGCCTTAATTACGTAATGTTATATTTTAATGGTTGACTGGAAAATAGGCTATGTTTTACAAACTTGAACTTATAACTAATTTTAAAGGAAAAATTAAGACTACAGAAGCTTTAGATTAATATGTAAAATCAAAGAATAAATGTACCTCTTCAAAGAAAGAAAAAAGAAAAGTAACCCTTCTTGATTTCCAATGCATTTATTCACCCTATTTTGTTATGGCTTGATCTAAGTAAATGCATACATTTTAAGTCATTCTTTGGATTTCCCATCTTTAGAAACATTCTTTTGAGACTGAGTATCAAACCTTTTTAAACCTGCCAACAGATGATGCCAAAGAAAGAAGGGGACTCCTCGCCTCCTAATGTGGGAAGAGATCTTAGAGTCCCCTTTGTAACCAAGAAATAGGACTCTCCTATTGTATGAGGATATCTGGCAATTAGCCACAGCCATTCAAGCTCTCATCCATACCAAGACAGTTCCAAACACAAAGAAGAGCTCAGACTTTGTTTCTCTGTCCTACTTGGATAGTATTTAAATATTTCAGCTAGAAACCTCTTCACCCTAGCAGAAAAAAGATCAGTTTGAATCATCAATGCAGTGTCAACTTTTCTTGGAAAGTGTAGGGCACACATGCTGGTGCCCTCTTTCTCTCTCTCTCTCTCTCTCTCTCTCTCTCTCTCTCTCTCTCTCTCTCATTCTCTCTTATTTGCTCTCCTCTTTTTTCTTTCAAAAATGTTTACCACCTGGGGGCGAAAACTTTCTCTTTCTTTTTCTCAAAATATTTTTTTGTGTGTGTGTTTTCCTTCAAAATGCCAATTTGAAAATTTCAACTACTCTTCTGAAACAATAAAAGCTTATTATTCTCTTTTAAACTAAATCACAATGTTCACTGAAAAAACATTGTTTGACAAATTTGGACACTAAAAATGAAAAGAATTATTTCAAAAGCAGTGTGTAAATAGAAGGCAATTGGCAAGCATACTGTGTAAGATGAAAAGACTCCATGTTTATTTGACCTTGAGAAAGCCAAAGGAGCTAAACACTTCATAACAGTTACTAATTTTACCAATTTAGAAACACTCTTGCTACTGCCTGTGGGCTTACATTTATTTCAGCTACAACAAAGTAAACCAGTCAAATAAATATTAACAGTCAACACATTTAAAATTATTATAATTCTTATAAAAATCTGATATTTTATTGTGTATTCCAACCTAGAAAGTGTTTTCAATTGCATAAGAAGAGTAGCATTGTCATTACTGACTTAATCAAAATCTCTGCAAGTTATTTTAAAAAGGAGACCATCAATTGTAAATGTTTTTTTAAAAAAAAAAAAACAGCTTTGTTGTTCTTTTAAAATATACAATTCAGTGATTTTTAGTATATTCACAGAGCTGTGCAAATGTCACCACAACTAAAACATTTTAGAACATTTACATTAGCCCTCTAAGCCACTCCTTATCTATTGGCAGTCACTTCCCATTTTTCCTCCAAGTTCCCCATCCCTAGACCTAGGCAATCACTAATATACTTTTGTCTCTATAGATTTGCCTATTCTGGATATTTCATATAAACAGAATCATACAACATATAGACTTTTTTATCTGCTTTCTTTCACTTAGTGTAATATTTTCAAGATTCATCAATATTGTAGCACGTATCACTATTTCATTTCTTTTGGGGGCTGAATAATATTTCATTGTATGACTACACCATATTTTTTGTCCATTCATTGGTTGATTGACACTGGAGTTTTTTCCACTTTTTACCTAATATGAATAAAAGTGCTGTGAACATTAAAAAAAACTAAATAAAAGAAAACCAGTTAGAAAAGGTAAACAGAACAAATTATTAGACTGTTAATTTGCATTACAAAACAATAGATAGAAAAACGTGTTTTTTTATTAAGTCAAACATAGATTCCTAAACATAGTATATACATCTAATTCTTCTTTTTAATCTGTTTTTCTATCTGTCTGCTGATTCAATTTGCTCAACTAATCTGGTGCTCAATTAACCTTGTATGCACTATGCATAGTATTGTAACTTCTCAGGTGGTAGAATACTTGAAACTATCATTCATCTTCATTTTTTTAAATTTTTTTTATTCATAACTATTTAAAATACATGAAATATGCCAATGCTAGGAAGAAGTCACATAGTTCTTTTATTTTAAAACACAGATAAGCAATGTATTAAATTGCTAAAGTTCAAATTCAGATAGTAGATGAAAAAAGGTTACAATATATAGTATAACAAAAGATTAAGTGGTCAGCACATTTCTTCTATAGCAGTGGTTCTCAAAATGTAGTCAGGGAACCCTAGGATTTCTAAGACCTTTTAAAGTCTTCATGAAGTCAGAGCTAATTTCTTTATAAACCAAGATGTTATTTTCCTGTTTCATTCTCATTCTCTCTGAAGTGTCCAATGCAGTGTCCACAGAATACACGAGGTGTGAGATTATTACAGATTGGAGAAGCAAATCTAAGAATCAAGCTGTCTTCTATTAAACCAGACAACAAAGAAAAAATTTTAAAATATAAAACAATGCCACTCTTATTTCGTTTTGTTGACAAAGTGTTGTTTTTGTAAAAATGCACATTTACATCAACACATAGTGGGATTACTATTGTTATTTTTAAATAAATTAATAATTAAATATTTTCTCATCTGAAAATTGGGAATAAAAATAAAATTTGCTAGGTGACAACTTTGTTGTTATACAGTTTAAATACAGTTTTTAAACTGTATAACAACAATTAACACTTCTAAACAGATTTAGAACTAAACTTACCATATCATAAATGCTATGTAAAGATGACTCAGTAAAATATTTCATTTCAACTTCTGTTCAAAGCAAGTGCATGGATATTGATGATTTGGTTTTCAGAGAAAATTTTGCTATTTAAATAGACCCAGACACCTGAATACCTTTCATTCTACACTTATTCCAACTGCTAAATGTTAAGAGTAGCAAGTTAAACATGAGAAATAACACAAACATACAGATAAAGCTGAGAAGAGAATGGCAATAAAATACAAATCAGAACATAGACACAAAAAGCTTAGAAGCACGATAGAGAAATTTAAACATACTCAACTAAGAAAGCATCAAAAAGACAACAAACAAAAGTGTCTAAACTCTTGAAGCAAAGTTAGAAAGTTAAGCTGAAACTTCTAACAATTTGAGTTTATTTTTAAATGATATAAATTTTGACATCATTTTTAAATCATTATTAATATTATCATCTTAATGGTGTCTTGATTCTAGCTACTCTTTAGAAAATGTCCTAAAATCATGAATACATAGAATCACATAATATAGTCTACCTAAAAGCAAAGGAAGAATTAGAAAATTTCTCAAATGTACTTTTACTCCTTGGCTTCTCAAATTTCACTTGGTTTGATTTTCCAATTCATATTTTCCAAGAAGATAAAATTCTCCTTCTCCTTGCCAGACTCTAAGTCCAAAAGATGCGGACATAATACAGAATGGATGAACTGTACTTATCAATATTGGAGTGTGCTCAGCATCCTCCAATTTAACTGTCATCACTCCAAATATGCCAACCTTTGAGCTTGCTTGCAACCAACAGCAACTCATAACTTCCAACTTTTTTTGAGTTTTGTCTTGTTCTTTTCCTTTAAGCTTATCTGAATTTGAATAATTAGTTGAAATAAAGTGCATTACCAGAAATGTTTTATTTAATTAGCTCTGATTAACTCATTTTTTTCATCTATTCATATTTTACCCAAATGGGCTCAGAATGAAAACATACAATTTTTAAAATACTAAACATGATAGAGAAAGTGAATTTTCCTTGAAATGGGTTATAGACTAAAATTTGCTAACATCTTGTCATTAGTCATAGGATTGGAAAGTCCTCTGGTCTGTCCAGTATTAAGTGGCTAAACTAGAACAACAAAAAAAGGGCCCCCTCACCTTGTTGACCATTTCACTCAAATGTCTTTAATTTATGTCATTTATGACCAGAGGTCCTGCCATTCAACAGAGCATTTTTCTATTTGGGTCTCCATTCCTGTGAGGTGCAATGCTTGAGGAAGATGCATTCCAAAGTAGTTTTTTGAGCAACCAGGGGATATCACATGGAGGAGTTATGTATCCTTTGGCTCCTATACTATTGCCAGCACAGCATCTGTTTCCTTCTTAGCCTTGTTACGGCACTGAAATTGGCTTCTGATAGAGCTTTATTTCCATGCAAAACTGTCAATCATTTTTTTCTGACTGTTCTGTAGGGAACATGAAGCAGACTGATTATGCTGTTTTGACATTGTGTGACAGTTAAAGGTCCATTTTACAAAGCGAGATGAAACCAAGGACTTTGCATAAACCTCTACCCCTTTCTTTCACTCTGAAAGCCAAACCGAATTAAACCTGTGAAATCTTTGCAATTCACTCTCCTTTACCAATATTATAGATAACAGGCTTGACTACCAAACATGACTAAGATGGAAGAAAGCTGTCATTGTTATTTTGAGGGGGAAAATACTGTTTAAGTTACCAGTGCTGAGCAAATTGAGGGAGAATCTGGCTCTAGAAAAGTTCTTTAAAAATAAAGCTTTATTAAGTACCTGAAATAAAAACACTGAGGGCATAGGCACGAACTAATCAAGAAAATTATTAAAATAAAATAAAATAAAATAGTTCTTTTATTTCCATTCAACGCCAGTGCAAAATCTCCTTGTTAAAGAAGTATTTGCACTCTGGGCTTGTAGATCAACTGTGAAGATGCAAGGACCTTCAGCCACTCATTTCTAGATAGAGAGAGTTGTGGAATAAGAAGCTTGCCCTCAGGCTTAACAATTTCTATCTTCTGAACCAGAGCAAATGTTTCTGAGCACATTCAAAAGACTCTTTACTCTATATCACAATGAAATCATATTATAACAGCTCAAAGGGAAGTGCAGAGTATACTTACAGATGGATGAGCAGACATTCACTTATTGACTTCAAGAAAGTGTGCCTTCTATGTGGAACTGAAAGAAAAAAATAAATGAACAAACAAAACAGAAACAGACTCATAGGTACAAAGAACAAACTGATGATTTCCAATGGGAGTGGGGTTGAGGGGCTAGGTGAAAATGTGATGGATTAAGAAGTACTAACTGGCAGTTATAAAATGTTTTCAGGGATGTGAAGTACAGCATAGGGAATATAATCAATAATATTGTAATAATTATGTATGGTGCCAGGTGGGTACTAGACTAATCAGGGGGATCACTTTGTAAATTAAATAAATGTCTATTCACTACACAGTACACCTGAAACTAATATAACATAATCTTGAATGTCAACTGTAATTGAAAAATAAAAATAATTAAAAAATTAAAAAAGAAAATGTGCTTAAGTGCCTAGTACTTAGAACGTTCAAAACAGAAAAAGTAGAAATTTTAAAATTATCTGAGGCAAAAGGTGTTTCTCACACTATTTATATCTCAATTATGCTACCCTCTAAGAAAAAAAAAAAAAACAAAACAAAACAGTAAATAATACCAAGACAGGTTTCTAGAGGTTTTCAAAAGAAACTGGAATTTTCCAAAGGACTGAAGCTATTTAAACTATATTAAATGCCCAATAAATTCATGAATGATATATAAGTAATATGAATTTTTGTTGTAGGAGTATTTATAATTCTTACCAAGAAAAAAGATTTGGGACTATTGTCAAAGTAGTCAGGTGATGACTTATATTTTGAAAATTATATCTTTAGGAATATACAGCTAAATAGACGTAACATACAGGCTGTTTATTTAATTAACTGATAAAATCAGTAAAAATAATACTGAACTAATAAAACTGATAATTGTTTTTACTAAATTTGGAATATTCAATTTGATATGTAAACTTATTGTAAACTGTATAATACAAGTGCCTTAATTTTATATTTCTTATTAAATTCTAACAACTGTATTTAAAAAATGAAAAATAATTCTTTTTATTTTTGCCAATAAAGAAATTGAAGACAAAAGTGAATATGTAACTTGCTCAGAGCAGCAGAAGTAGTCTATGGCACAATTAAAAGTAGCCTTCAGTATTTTAGTTTGCCAAATCAAATATTATTCAATTGTGCTTTATCTTTTTCTCTATCAGTTTTATTTGATGAAGACATTTGTGGCCTAGATCATAACTGTTTTCTTATTATTGGCGTTTCTAATATAAAATTTCACAAAAGCAAGTTCCTTATATAATTTTAATATTGGAAGAAACCACCCTCAATCAATAAGTTTTTATTGTTCATTTCTAAGCACAGCAGAATAAAGAAAACAATTTGCCTTTATTCTCCACCAGCCGTGGAGAATTATAGAAACTAAGAAGATTGAAAATGTGTAGAACTTGGAAAAGATGATAATAGTCCCCTCCCATCTGTTCTTTAAACAAAACACCCTGACAGGACTTGCTATATATTACTAAGCAAACTGAGGCTCTCTAAAATTGTAAACAAAATAAAATTTCTACATAGCTCTTTAATTCAGCAAATTTAATTTTGCACGTATTCATTCAACAACACAACTGAACTGGTATCACTGACTCATAGGACTAGTTGACAGCATGTACTGAAAATTAGCTGTAAAATCAGTGTTTATTATTTCTAACCTTTTTCTATTAATGACAATGTAATTATAATTCCTAAACCAAGTGTACTAATGATTTATACTTATTTTTTAATTCATACAGAAAAGTCAAAAGTGAGACCTGTGAATAACTATTAACATCATTTTCCTAAATGCCAAAAATGAAGAGAAATATAACAAAATCATAAGCAGAAAATTAACCCTTTTAGACTAGTAACATCAACACAGTCATCAGTTCTACTCAATAGATATTTGAGTGCTATCCATGTGCTATACATTGTGATAGGACCCAATAAATATGAATAATATGTCATTTTTCTCTTCAAGATGATTGCAAGATAGTTGGAGGAAATATCTGCTTAAATACTTCAAAAAACAAAATATCAATAAAATCCACTAATGTGCCTCTTTTTATAGATTACCAGTGGCCAAATATTGGAAGGGGTTGTATATCTCTATCATCTTTACAGAGGTCTGAAAATAAATTATTAAATGTAATACAGTAAAAATTACACAATAACCAAAATATTAGAAATCAGGGTGAGGTTCTTTATTATATTGATTTATAGCCGGGAGGAAGGAACCAAATTTTCAATGGTCCCATCATTCCTATCTTATAGAATTTCAGAAAGAATTATACATACAATAGACAGTGATAAATAAGAAATTCATTTACCACATTATTATAATTATCCAACCACCCACAACTCTCAATTAAGCCCCATAACAAATCTGGATCAGAATGTCTGACTTAGAAGGAGAGACCCTTCTCAGGTTTTAATTTCTCATCTCCAGCAAACTGCTGAGCCCAAATTAATGAGAAATCCAATGCATGGAAACAATTGTGTAAGATCCAGACAGCTCCCCATTACTCAGAGTCAGGCCAAGCTCTGTGTGTGGCTTTTACAATGCAGAGAGAGACAGAGAGAAAGAGTGCCTCAAGCATGTCAATTTACCACATGGAAGCAAGGAGAAAAGCGATAGGGCCACATTCATGCACATCACTTTCAATGGAGTTATATATTCCCCTGCTACAAAATGGGCCAATTTTTGTTTTAGAATCTGACCAGAATAGCTTTTCCTGTGTGGGATGAGGTAAACAAACAAACAAAAAAAAAACTGAAGAGAATAAGAAACCATTTAATAGAGAAGAGAAGTAGAGAATTTCCTAAAATTCAAATTCTTCTGTGTTCTGTGTTTTGGAAAATATTTCTGAGAAAAACTTTAATAATTATTTGTTTTAATAAAAATAATTTGCATTGCAGCACAGTGTCATTGTAGAATGAGTACAAAGAATGACTGGGATGTGTTAAACTCAATGAAAATGGCAACTCAAATCCCCTTTGGGAAGGTAGAGGGGACACAGCAAGGGGAGGAGAGTTACTGAAATGATTTCTCCTTGACCAAATCTAATATCATGTCATTGCATGATATAGTTACATCTTTCTTCTTTATCTTACAACAGATTTAGAATACAATGTATAGGCACTAAAAATATGTAATAGATACTTCTAATTTGGGAGAAATTGATAAGGCTGTAGTAAATCTAATAGTTTGTCAATACATTCTGAAAGAATCCCAGTGAAAAAGCAAAGGTTAATAAAATAGATAAACCTTGTCCAATTGGTATCTAAAATCATTGCTTTCATAGCCATTCCATCAAATTCTGACAGTTCACACAATTTGTAAATAATTTATTCTGAGTTCATCTTGCTGTTTCCCTCTAAAAATATTACCATGTTTCTTTTTGAATAGCCTTGTATAATAGACCTACTGTTGCCTTGGGCCATAATATAAAAAATAAATAAAAATAAATTTGGAGAGTGATGTCACCAAGGTGGCAGAATAAAAAAAAACCAGAATCCAACCCCCTACAAATAACAACAATTAGACAGCAATCCACAAAACAAAGTAGCTCTAAGAGAGCTCAGGAAGACACTGAAGTAGCTTCAGCAATACAGTGGAGCAAAAACCACACAAAAAGAGTGGGAAAAAAAAGTTCCATTTTGCCTGCTTCACCCATCACCCAGGGTGACACTGCTCAGTGCCAAGAGGAGACTCCCTGTCCTGAAAGAGACTTCTCTGCCAGGAAGAGTGGAGCTGGGCAAGCAGCCAGTTCCCCAGCCCCTGGGGTACTGCACAAATGACACACTTTGGTTTCACTTCACCCAGAGACCAGTGTAGCTGAGACATCTAGAGACAGCCAGGAACGAGAAGGAAGAGCAGGGGCTGTCAGTATCCGCCTCATTGTGGGAGTGACCTTAATTCCCAGTAGCCTACTCTTCAACCAATCCCAGCTGCCTTCACCACTGAGGACCTCAACAGCAAGCCCTTGCAAACACTGTGGACACTGGCATCTTTATCACTGAGAACTTTGTTGTAGATCTGAGCAAACTTATTTCACTCCAGCAGCTTTCATCACTGAGGAAACCCATGGCCAGCACAGATGCTATGGACCCCTGCAGCTTTTGGCACCAAAAGTCCCACAGGTTTTTCATCCACAAACACCAGCTGCCTGAGTCCCTCTTGTTCTCCTCCACCACATATGTCCCAGCCAGCACTGATGCACATGCCCAGCCTGGCATCCCCACTGACAGCCATCCCTGGACTCTGTGTGGGTCACAACACCAGTTTAGGCCTCTGCAGCTGCCCCTTACTGCTGTGTGTGTGCCAGCTCCCACAGATGCACAAATGTACACTGACAGTCCAGAGACTCTCAGCAACTCATGCACCTAGACCCAGCCTGACTATCATCATTTACTTCCACTGCTATGTACACACCCATGACTAATCTCTGTAGCCACACAAGTTCAGGTTGACAGTCCAGTCCCTCACAGCTGCTCGTAGCCTGGATCTGACCCCAAATCCTGTCTCTGGCCTGCATTGCCATGTGTGCCCACAGCTAACACCTGTAGCCCTACACATACACACTCCAGGCCCAAACTCCTATCACTGGTTTCCACTTCAGTCTGTGTATCATGGCTAGACTCTGTGTTCACACACTGACAGCCCGGGACTCCACAGATGATTGTGCACCTGAAGTTAGCCACGACTCCAGACTTCACCCTTGTAAATATGCTTAAAGCCAGCACCTGCCACCATGCAGACACCTGCAGCCAGCCCCTGTAGCTGAACATGTGCACACCACTGGCTCCAGACACCACTGCAACTGCCACTTGCACTACATCTAGATTTAGTGCCCTCACCACTGAATCTAGAGAAGCCACTGAGAGCAGAAAGAGCATTTATAGTCACTGCAGACCTCCTGAAGTTCTCGCTGCCAAAGATTGTACAATTATTGATATGCTGGATACTAGCTACCTGTGCCAATGAGACATCATGCCCCTTCAGACCCGGAGCCACCACACACCCTGCACTTGTCACCCTGGACCATTAGACCCAGGGCCACAGCAATGCTCCAACATGCCTCCATCCACAGGTGAAGGTCTTCCATTACCAAAGTAAGTTGATTAAGTATGGAAGAGATGACTGCTTCCTCAAATATACAGACACACATGTAAGGCTAGAAGGATTATAAAGAATTAGGTCAGTTGACTCCACCAACTAACCCCAAAGAAACAGAGATCCATGAATTGCCTGACAAAGAATTCAAAATAATTGCTCTAAAGAAACTCAGAAAGCTACAAGAGAACAAAAACTGTAAAATAATACAAGAACAGAATGAACAGTTCAACAAAGAAACAGAAAACATAAAAAAGAACCAAGAAGAAATTTGTGAACTGAAATTACAACGCTGAACTAAAATATGCCTGACAGAACTTCAACAACAGACTCTATCAATCAGAAGAAAGAGTCAACAAACTCAAAAGCAGGTCATTTGAAATACAGTCAGAGGAGAAAAAAAGAAAAAAGAATGAAAAGTAATGAAGAAAGTCTATTGGACCTAGGGGATATCATTAAGTTAAACAATATTCACACTATGGTAATCCCAGGAGACCAGACATAGAAAGGAAGAGACAATTTAAATAATAAAATGACTGTGAACTTCTCAAGTCTGAGAAAAGATATGGATCCCTAAGTACATGAAATTCAAAGGTGCCCAGTTCAGTTCAACCCAAAGAAGTCACCACTGAGATACAGTATAATAAAACTGTCAAAATCGAAGACAAAGAGATAATATTGAAAGCAGCAAGAGAAGCTCAGCACATACAAGGGAACTGTCCCTCCTCCCCAACTTTATAAGGCTATAAGCAGATTTCTCAACAGAAATCTTGTAGGCCCAGAGAGGGTGGCATGGTATATTCAGTTCTGAAATAAGAAATTGCCAACCCAGAATACTTTCTCTGGCTCTCATTCAGAATTGAAGAGATAAAATGATTTCTAGACAAATAAAATCTGCAAACATCACCTTTAGACCTGCTTTACAAGAAACACTAAAGGGATATCTTCAAGCTAAAAATAAAAAAAGCTAACTAATAACAAGAAATTATGTCAAAGTATAAAACTCACAGGTAAAGGTAAATAGTCAAATTCTGAACCACTAATATTGTAATGGTAGTTTGCAAATCATTTATAACTATAGAAGAAAGGTGAAAAGATAAAAGAATTAAAAATAATTATAGTTACAATAATTTCTTAAGAGATACACAGTGTAAAAAGATATAAATTGTGACACCAAAAAGGCAAAATGTGGTATAGTGGAGGAATGAAGGTGTTGAGCTTTGGTATGCAAACAAAGTTAACTTTTTAATAGGTTAAAATAGATTGTTATAACCAAAAGGTGTTTTTATGTAAGTCTCATGGTAACCGCAAAACAAAACCCTATAGTAGATACAACAAAAATAAAGTCAAAGGTTTCAAAGCACACCACTATAGACAATCATCAAATCACAAAAGAAAAGAGCAAGAGAGGAAGAAACAAAAGATCTATAAAACCTCTGGAAAACAATTAACATAATGGGAATAAGTCATAACCTGTCAACAATTACTTTAAATTTAAATTCTGTCATCAAAACACAGAATAACTAAATGGATTTTTTTTTAAAAGATGCAGTTGTGTGCCATTTACAAAAATTTCACTTCAGCTTTAAAGATACACATAAAAGATAAGGGATAAAAAAGAAATGCCATGCAAATAAATAAAATTGGTCTCATATTATACCATACATTAAATATAACTCAAAATGGATTAAAGACTTAAATGTTAAGACCTGAAACTGTAAAACTCCCAGAAGAAAAATAGGGGAAAGCTCACTGACATTGGTTTTAGTAATGATTTTTTGGAATTAGCATTAAAAGCAAAGGCAACAAAAGAAAAACAAATGAGTATGACTATATCAAATTTAAAGTTTCTAAAAATTTAAAAGATAACTATCGACAAAATAAAAAGACAATCTATAATTAGGAAAAAATATTTGAAGACCATATATCTAATAAAGGGTTAACATCCAAAATATACAAGGAACTCATATAACTCAATAGGAAAAGAACAAGTAACCGACATTTTTTAAAAAACTGAGCAAAGGATATTTTTCAAAGAAGGCATATAAATGATAAGCAGGTATATTGAGATGCTCACCATCACTAATCATCAGAGAAATAAAAATTAAAACCATAATCAGATAGTCAAAATATAAATTTTGGTTAGGATGTAGAGAAGAAAGAATCCTAGTGCACTGTTGATGGACTGCAAACTGTCATAGCCATTACGGAAACTAGTATGAAGGTTCCTCAGAAAATTAAAACCAGAACTAACTTATGATCCAGCAACCCCACTTGGATTACTTGATTGTGATAATCATTTCACAATGTATACATATAACAAAATATCACATTGGATACTTTAAATAAACATAATTTCTGTCATAAATAAATAAATTTTAAAAATAATTTTGAAGCTCAGAAGAACATTCAAATTCAGAAGACCTAACAGTTCACCAGTCCCTCTTTTTCTGAATATTTAACCAGAGCACTCCATTTTGCTTGGAAATAAATATTTGTTATTCTACTACCAGCTATCTCATCCATTTCATCAACCATCTTGTGAATTTAAAGAAATAATTCTCAGAATTTTCATCACCACATAGTTTATTGATTAAGATAGGATTTTAGATTTGGCCAGACTAACTCAATATCGAGTCAGAATGTTTACTAAGTGAGAACTATTGGAGAAAGGGTCATCACTGTTAAGTCTATTTAGTGAAATTGAGAAGAATGGTTTCTAAGCCTGAGAGAGAAGAAAAGGTGAGAAAAGGAAACAAGCCTGTTGTCCACCTGACTCAGTGCAATTGAATGGCATCTGTCTAACCTCAGGAATTTACCCAATAAATGATAATATAATAATGCTATTTAAGATTTTCAATGCACTAGAGATTTTTCTCCAACTCAAAACCTCTAGGGCCTTGTCATGGTGAGATAGTTCCAGGAAACAACTAGGGTGACTGGTCACGTGTGTCTGTAACTAGGGGTGGAGGGCAGCAGTACAATGTTCAGCTTCAACATGGGGCCTTTCTCCGTGCCCCAAAGCTTTGCTTGCTTGTCAATATCTTCAATAGCACATCCTTGAATGTTACTTATGGCTTAATGAAAAAACAGATTGCTCTGCCTAGCATCTAATAGTTGTTAATATCCTAATAACATTAACGTATGCAATATTGAGCTGAATTGTAAGGCTGACAAGAGCTTATGTGTGTGGAAATGTAATTACAGTGGAAGTTTAATGATAAATCACCACAGTTTCTCTTTGCCTTAATAAACTGTCAGACACTAGCAAATAAAGCAGAAGCAATTAAGGAAAGCAACAGGATCTTGGGCTGAGGGATATGAGTGATGGAAGAAATAGGGCCTCTGCATCCCCAGAATGGATTACATAAACTGCTGGTACTTAACAGCCATTGAACTCTGATCAGCAGGAACATCAGCCCCCTCATTCATCCACCTAGGATATAGCATTTTGATTTTTCATAGAAAGGTACAGTATTTTCAACTATGATAAAGTACCTTAGACATCCAAACAGCTCATTAAATTTCACCTATGATTTCTGTGTTCCTCTCAGTATTTGTTTAAAAAACTTATTTCTAAAACACTAATGTTTCATTTAGTTTTATTCAAAGGCAGGAAATCCTTTAATTTCTAGGTCTTTCAAGTATGATTGTTAGAATGGATAGACAAGGATACAGAGAGTGCAATTAACCTAGGACAGACAGTACATGCATAGGATAGGAACTATGCTGCTAAATAGGAAATAACAAAGGATTTAGAGAACAGACCTCAGTTCAGATCCCAGCTCTATAACTTAGTAGCTGGGTGACCTTGGACAAATTACTTAACCTCTTTTATACTCCATTTCCTGATTTATAAAATGAGCATATTAGTTAATAATACCTGTTCTGTAAGGTTGTTATGAGGAACAAATTAAAGAATGTATTAAACCTGTGAATTGGTACAATTTCTGCCACCCATAATTCATGCAGTACACATTTTTATTATTAAAAGTTTATTATTATATCATCAGCTGCTATATATATATACATATATATATATATATTTATTCCACACATTTTGTTTACTTGTTCCTGCAGTCAAGCTAAATGATAGAATCATATAGCATCTGGACAGACATATTGTAATTATATGGTCTAATTCTATTGTGTGACACATGAGAAAACTCAGTTGATCTAAATTCATATATTAAATAATGAATTGGCCAGATATAAGCTAAGCAATAGGCTCTGAAATAGGCACTCAAGACACAAATAGAGTCTCTTTTCATCACCACATAGTTTTCACTTGAGATTCACCATCTTTATATTGAAATGGGGAGTTAGAGGCAGGTGAGAAGTGTACCACAGAGGCAAGTTACTATTGCCACTCAACTATCAAAGAGGAAGAACTTTTGGGGGGGGGCAGTCCAAGAAGGTATTCTAGAGAAGGTGATATTTGTTTTGTTGTCACAGTCTATATAAAAGAGAGATTCTAAGAAGAAAATTAGAGAAGAATATAGACAAATAAATAAAACTATGTGCAAATATCATTAGTCATGAAGAGAACATAAAATAAACTCCAATCAGATACCACTACACAGCAATGGCTAGATAAATAATAGACCAAATACACACACAGCAACAACAACAACCTAAAATTCTAAGCCTGGAGATGATGTGCAGCAACCAATTGCTGGTGGGAATGTAAAATATAAAGATGCTTTCAAAAACAGCTTGGCAATTTCTTATAAAATTTAATACCTGCTTAACAAGCAATGTAATCTCACTCTTCGGTATTTACCGTGGTGAAATAAAAAATGTTTACATCAGAACCTTTCTATGAATGTTTATAGCAGGTTTATTCTAATCTCCCAAAACTGGAATCAATCCAAATGTCCCTCAATGAGTGAATGGATAAACAAACCATGGCCCACCCTTATTATGGAATAGTAGTCAGCAATAAAAAGGAATTAGCTATTGATATACACAATAACATGAATAAATCTCAAATGTAGTATGCTTAATGAAAGAAACCAGACCCAATATAAAAATCATGTAAGATTCCATTTATATGTTGGAAAAGAGACAACCATTGGGAGAGAAAACAAATCAGCATTTAGCATGGTGTGGAAAGAGTGTTTAAGAGACAGAAATGAAATTGTGGAGGTGATAGAATAGTTCTAGCTCCTGATTGTAGCGGTGGTTGCCAGACTACACGTGTTTTTAAAAATTATAAAACTTTACTCTAAAAAAGTTAGATTTTACTGTTTGTTAATTATAATTTTTAAAGAGTCAAGATAGATGATGTGCAAAAGTCCAGAAATATAATACAGAGAAGTGAATTCAGGTTTGTCAGCATGACTAGCTAATAGTGGGTATCACATAGCTATTAGTTAGCCAACTACCTGGCACACAGAAACTATCCAAATACTATACGTAGCATAAATGAACAAAGGGTAAATACTGTGCTCTGAGACTAGAAATAGACAAGAACCACCTCCCATGAAATCACAGAATAATTGACAAAGTTAGCGTGCTCATATATTTTTCAGTGCTCTGATGGATATCTCTGTCACTTATATTATTTATAAGTACTATCTTAAGGAAAGGGAGAAAATGTATTAAGATGGGGGAGTACTAGAACTGACATCATGGCGTATCTACAATAAAATTGGTTCTTCTTAAATGTATGTGATGCACACGACCACACACAGCAGCCCTGGGGCACGTGCTGAGAAAACGTTTCAAAATTTCCACTTCTCTAGATATTCGAGAGTCATTTGCTAAGGAGATATTTGCTGAATATGAATAATAAGGAAACGCATAATCAAAGTGTTGAAAATGAGGGCTGTAAATTCCACTGGTTTTATGTAATCATGCCAACTTAGTCAAATAGTTTTCCAATAGTTTTTTCCGTACATATTTATGCAGCCTATCATGTGTATGTAATATTCCAGAGCACTGTATTTAAAAGAATTAAGGCAATAACAATTATTTCCATGGAGTAAAATTTAATCTAAAACATGAGTCATTATAAAATCTCAACAAAATAACTCAAGACATGTATGTGACAATGGTATGCCTGCCAGAAGCTATGTACCCCAGTACTGAGGAAAAGCTAGAATTAAGGGAATGAGTATAAGAAACTGGGAAGAGTTGTTTCTTTAGAGTGAACAGTAGAATGTTTATTATATTTATCATTTCTGAAGCAAGAGATGCTTAACGTGGTTTTACTGCTTTTATTCATCCCACAATGCCTGTATTATAAGTAAATATTAGTTTCTTTTTAAAAATGACTTTAGAAAGCTAAGATCAAACAGAAAGTCTCATGCTAAATAAGAACTTCAACTTTTTTGACCCTTTTAATACAGTGTCACTCTTGTGAAAAGATAGTTGTTCAACAATTTGTAGTTATATTTCTTTTCAGAAGGAGGACAACCTGAAGTTTATTTTTATAATAATACTTCTAGGTGAAGGGCCGATGGGATTAGAATGAGAGAACAGAGCCAGAAAAGGAAATGAGGTGTCAGGGGAACAAAGGACAAGTACAGAAAAGTTTGGAGAAGTAACTCTGTGCTTCCACCAAGAAGCTACACATTGAGGTTTTATCACAACTGAGTCTTTTGAGATTCATCCATCACTAGACAGTACTAAGCACACAGTCTTTAAAGGAAATCTTTGTTCTAATTCCCCCCTGACAGGAAAAGGCTTCTGGGTTCACTCAACCCTATCTTTATCCTTTACAAAGGATAACTATAGAGAGAATGGCTTTACTCCCAGGGGCCTCACCAGCTCTTATTTAACTAGCTCTGTCTAACCAGACAAGTGCTTAGACTCCCTCCATTCACCTGCTGCAGCCCTCACACAACAAAAAAGCCTGCTTAGATGCTTTTGTTTCCTTTTCTTTGGGGTTCCTCAAAGTCTAGGAGCCCCAGGGAGGAATCCTTTGTAACTAGGTCACCTAAGTGATTGATAAAAGGGCCAGAACATTCCATAAGATACAGTGGCTATTACTTGTTTTCCTTAATCCCACAGTAGTGGAGAATACCTGACCCAGATTCAAATTATCAGAAGATGAGACTTCCAATCCAATATTAAAACACAAAGAAATGGTAATATTTTTTACATTAAATGTAATTGCTGAGAGCTTGTAACATTCATTATATATGAAGAATGCAGACAAACCTTTGCTTCAAAGCAGGATTGTACCCATCTCATTTTAGAAAAAGTGAGCATTTACTTAATAATAAGGAGTAAGTAGGTTCACTCTCAAAATTCAAGAAACCTTATCAACTTTTTGCAGTACTCTATAGTTGATTTTTTTCTTATTGATCATTAATATTGTGTTTTTGCTCTGGATGATAATTTCATATATATTGCAAAACTTCAGAAATATTCTCAGGGTATATTGCTAGGCTTAGAATCAAAATTATTACCTCCCATTCTAATGATCACACTATTCTCATCTTACATATGAGTCAGGTAAGATCATTTAAATAGAAAAGTATTTATTGGAAAAACAGCAGACTCTTATAACCTGCAGGAGGATGAAAAATCAGATTTAGGAAATAAACTAAAAGTAAGGGAACTTGGTAAAGACAAGAAACAAGAAGCAAAACAACTGTCTTTTAGAAGAAATGTTTAGCTGAGATGTTACCTCAGTTACCACACTGTACCATCATTGGGCATTGTGAGAGCTATGAATGCATTTTCATTCTCTCTCTTAGACTAGTCTGCTCCAAATCAAAATTTCAAGGCTGAATGCATTCAGACAACTGATTCCTCACACGAATCCTTTCTACAAGTCACTATCACTACTGGAACATTTTCCTTTAAAAGGTCTTCTTGAAATTAAAGAGCTAAAACTCCAAAGAGGTAGAAAAAATTTTTATAGAGCTACATAACAAGAAGTATAACTCAAATATCAAGAGGTATATATGGCAGTAACAGAAAAATAAAAGCTGGCCATTGCTTTGCCTCTACTATTGATATTGATTATGACTGAAGTTTGCTCACATTTGGTTACACCACAAATTCCTAGGGCACTCACCAGAACCAAGAAAGAGAGCCTTTCCTCTATGTTGTTTCTTGATCACAGGGTAATATAGTTGCCTAGGGACAGGTGGCTTTCTTCAATCAGCTGAGTTCCTGAGAGATGAGAGGGAGGCAGAACTTTCAAGATATGTCACTGGTTGGCAGTGGCTCAGTCATCCAAAGATTCTTGTTACTTTCTGGAAAGAAGGGGAAATTTTAGAAACTACAAAGCTCCACTCAGCTTTGGTTTGGCCCACAGCTCGAGACAGCTGTAAAAATTAAATCTTGCAGGGAGGAAAAAAAACAAGGTCAATGTGGTTTTGCTAGTGTATTGTTTTCAGAAGAAGGAAAAACCACTATGGATGAATATTCAGAGAGTGAAAAATAATAAAAACATGCTATTTTTATTTCAAGCTAAAGAGATTGGGCCTACAGTCCCAATTACATATATACTTCTAGGTGTAGGAGCAACTACTTGTCTTTGAAATGATCTAGGACACATTTTAGCTTGTGTCTCCAAAAGTATTTAATGTTCTTAGAATGTTTAGCCCTTGTGGTCTGAATAACAAGACAGGGGAAAACACTAAACATTAAACAGGTTAGTGTTTAACAAAATTACTTTTTAAAAAATGAGTGACTGATTTTCACTGTATCATACTGATCCAGAAACAAAATGAAAGTTTTTTCTCTCTGGACTTATTTCCATTTATTTATTCCTTGCTGTAAAGAGATTTTTTTCCCCCCAAATAATCCAAACATACCTCTATCTTCTCTAAAGTTTGAAACAGGAAAATGCTATTTTTTTTTCAAAAGCAGTGGATTAGGAGAGAGAAGTTTTATCCCCAAATAGTTATTAAGTTTTTCACGATTCTGTTATCAGTTAGCTGGGAGTGTTCACATCACTTTTGACAATAAATGCCAGCAAGAAGATAGTTCTATTTTAATTATTTAGG
Organism: Cynopterus sphinx; assembly: GCA_030015415.1. Classification (NCBI taxonomy): domain Eukaryota; kingdom Metazoa; phylum Chordata; class Mammalia; order Chiroptera; family Pteropodidae; genus Cynopterus; species Cynopterus sphinx. The sequence goes on along the minus strand of CM057387.1, from coordinate 63,577,426 downwards.
ATAGTAGTTCTCAACTCTTGATGTATATTAGAATCACCTGGAGCACTTAAACAAAATGGATGTCTGGGCCTTATTCCAGACCAACTAAATCATAATCTCTAAATGTGGAGTCCAGTCATTGGCATTTTATTTTTAAACCTCAGTTGAATCTAATGGAAAACTGGGTTAAAATTTCCTTTTTCAAGGGAACTGCCACTTTTGGTTTCTATCAGGACACAAATAAAAAATTAGAGCTAAATTTCTCCTGCCTCTCTCTCTCTGCAAGTTTAGCTTATGAATCCACACGGAATATAACAATATACCACCAACAACAGCAGCGTCTTAACCAAGTCCCACACCTCTAGCTCTCTTTCTCCCTAATTAGTTATTCATTTGTGTATTTGTTTTTTTGCTTTTTGTTTTGTTTGTTTTTGACCTAGAAATGGCCCCTTAAACTAGTGTAGATTCAGTTCAGTAACTCAGACTATCAGAGATCTTGATTTTCACTACATCACTTAGTATACATTGTTATCATCCATAAAGATACGGAAATCCCAAGACATATACCCTTGCCAATTTCTGGAAACATTTTTAAGTACTTTAGAGATTCTAAGGGTGAGTTCCCTACTGGTATTCACTTAATGGGCAGAGAAAACTCAGTCAGAAGGAGGATAGGACAGGTTGACACTGAGCCAGGCTGGGGCCCAACATCCACAGCACAGAGCAATGGCTCTGCAATCTGACATTCTGTTTCAGTACATCTGAGGTGAAACCTAAGATCGGCATTTTTTAAATAGGAACCTCGAAGATTCTGCAACAGCTGGTTTGCAGACCACCCAGAGAAACATGTTCATAGACTGTTATATGAAAAGATTTCAAAGAAACCAGAAATATTTAGGTGGGGTAAGCTAAGCTGTCTTCAAATATTTAAAGGATTTTCCTGTTTGAGAAAAAAAAAATAAATAGATTTTTTTTAAAAAGTCTTCTTCTTTAAGACCCCAAGAGATTGAAAAAGGAAACATGGGTTGAAAATATAGAAAAATTGACTTGGCCTCAATTTAAAGAAGAATTTCGTAGCAATCAAATTGGACTGCCTTAGAAAGTAATATTTCTAGATATATCCGAGACTGATTGTCACCATGCAAAAATATATCAAGGGGATTCAAGCTTGTGATGGGAAGATGGTTCAGTTTGCCAAGTCCCTTAAAACATGAATTAATTCAGAATAATAAAGCTCATCAAAGGTGCAAATTTTAATCTCTACAGCAGGATGAAAAACATACACCTGAATATTTGTCCACCATATAAACTAACTTAATTTTCTAAACCACCTCATTACACCTTGAACATCTTATAAAAGAGAATTCTGAAAGGGGAGAGCCCTAGTTAATTTACCTACCCATCTCTCTTTCCTGCTTCCCCTTGCTCTATTTTCTGCTTCCCCCATTCCTTGACCATGATGTGGGTATACAGCCATGGAGAATGAACAACAGAGCAGGATATATTACATTCCCAGTTCACGAACAGGATTTTTAAAAAGGTGGCAGGAGGGAAGACCAAAAGAATCATAAAGTATCATGAAGATAGCAGAGGAAGAATTTGAGAAAGCAACACTTTTTATCTGTATATGAATTCCTATGCTCATGTGAGCTACATGAGTGGATCTGAACCTGAACAAAACACACAGACTTGGAGAATTGAAAGACGGTATCGGCCACTGCCTGAATCCCTGACTGGCTACATGTAGGACATACAAGACAGATTTGAATAGCACTGCACATGCAAGACTTGAACTCAATCAAGTTGCTTGCTGCTAAAGCAAAAATATTAACATGCTCTACAGGACTTCAGCTAGACCCAGAGACACAACATAATGTTCAAAATGTCCACAATATAACTGGACATTACTTAGTACACATAGGACCTGGAAAATCCTGATCTGCATGAGAAAAGACTATCTGAGATGATATATAATGTTGCAATTCTGTTAGAAACTTTGAAGCAGTTAAAGGGAACTAAAATCTTGCTACCCAAAAGCTGCTTTGGGGGTTATTGATTCTAAGCTGTTTATTAAGAAAAAGAATCAGAAAGAAAATTTGACCTTCCTCCCTTTCCTGCTCAAGAGATTCAGACAGAGATACCTGCTTTAGAAACAAAGCCTTGCTTAATAATCTTAAGAAAACTCACCCTAGCATGTCAGGAAGACTCTAAGCCTGTTAGCTAGATATCTCCTGTGTCCCATTGTTTCTTAATTACCTAGTAAGGATTTTCCTGCCATGTAAATTGTGATCATCCTCAACTACCTATAAATCCTCCACATTCTTACTTCCAAAATCTAATACCCCATCCCACCTTTTCTCCTTTGTCCAAAAATGTCATGTATATCCATTTTTGCTTCACTGTCTTTAGACTTTTTTATGCTTATTTGAATTCCCCATATGAACTTACTAAAATTTTGATATTCACCTGTTAATCTGCTGTACGTTGTTTGAACTACTTACTATATTAGCCAGAAGAACTAAAGGGGTAGGGAGGACCATTTCTCTTGCTCCAACACAGTTATAAAACTTCTCCAACAAGAAATACCCTTAAAACAAATGGAAAAATAGAAATCTCAGAAAAGAAATAACAGACGTAGAGAAATACTAAACAGAAATTTAAGAGCTAAAATATATAATAGCTGAGATCAAAATTACATAGGATGTTCTCAACAGAATTGAGATGGCAGAGGAAAGAGTAAACTTGAAGATCAGTGAATAAATATTGTTCAGTCTGAACAGAGGAAGAAAATGAAAAATAAAAAAGTGAAGAGAAGAAAAAAAACATGAAAAAATGAACAGAACATCAAGTAACTGTGGTACAATACCAAAGGGTCTGATGTTTCTATCATTTGAGGGTCAGAAGGAGGAGAGAGAACAGCGTGGGACTGAAAAACAAAACAAAACAAAACAACAACAAAAATAACCTGGGCCAAGTAGTGACATGATAGAGAAAATGGAAGACAAATCAGCCTGGTTCTATTGCATTGCAGCTGATTTAGAGTTAGTGTTCTCCTACAAGTTTCCACATCGGGTTGCCTGAGGTCTGGCAGAAAAGTGGGGGAAATGCAGAGATCAGAATCAGGCTTCTCACTCTTTGAGGGTTATAAATGCAAACCATCTTCTCCTGGAGCTTTTTCTGACTGTACCATCATACTCAATTCCAGGGTTGTGACTGTGTTTCTGGTGAATGGGGAGGTGAGGATTATCAGAAGACAATGTATGAGTAAGGCAAGTGCAAAACTGAAAAGGCTATTTCCCTGCGAGTCCAGACCAGGGGCTACCAGTGGGTAAAAAATGAAAAACTCTTCACTGGTTTGGTAAGGTTTAAAAGTCTGATCTTCCTCTCCAATCCTCTTGCTACTACACTTCGCCCTTGAACAAAGCAAGGGTTAGGGGCACCAATCTCTGCACACTAGAAAATCTGAGTATAATTTTTGACTCCCTAGTTAGCCCTTCACATTGGCAGATTCCAACCACAGATCCTTTTTTCACAGAAACAGTATTTTTGATGTACAGTTGGGAATGCGAAAATGCAGTTTTCCATGTCCAGTTGTTTGAATCCTCAGATGTGAAAAATGCAGATATTGAAAAGAATCCATGTGTAAGTGGCCCCGAGCCGCTCACACTGGTGTTGTTGAATGGGCAACTGTATTTATTTCTCAGAGCGTACAAATCGCCGCTTCCTACATTCTATCTAGGTTGTATAATTGCGTTCAGTTGGACAGATAAGCAGTGCTTACCACAGAACTGAAACCTCATTATTCTAGAATAATTTTCAAGAAATCAAAGATAAGAAAAATACATGTTCTGAGAAAATTACAAAATATTGCTAAAAGATACTTCTGGAATCTTTGGATAATATTATTGCAGAAGAATGCTAAATAAGCTACTTTTGATTTTCTGCTTATTCAGTGTCTAATTTTTAAATTATATTCCTAGTAATTTTTCCATCTCACTGCCAATGTGTATGGAAGTACTACAAAGACATTTTAATTTTATCCAAAAAAATAATTTTTTAGAAAGTTAAAGCATTTGTCCCAATATATAGATTTTTCAAACCAAAATGGACATGAATTTAGACTATACATCCTGCTGAATGCCAACGTTAGAACAGATAATGGGAAAGTGGCTATATATTGAAAATAGATACACAGTCTTGCTGTAATGTTATTTCACATATTCTTTATTATGTTATTTATTCAGCAAATTTTTATTGAGTGTCCATCAAGTTCTAGCTTTGACATCATGGCAGTAAACTAATTGAGTAAGGTTCTGTATTCACCTTATTAAGATATTTGAATAAAATGTCATAGACATGCCGACAAGCACAAATGTTCTCTATTGTTTTGAGTACACGGATTTTTTATCCTAATTATTCTGCAAGTGAATTTTGCCTCTGGTGATCTCTACAGCAGGATAGAGACTGGAGAGACCACATTTCTTTTCAAATACGCTTTACATAGAGAAGTTTGGGGCCATTATAAAATTCACGTTCAACTGAGTGATATTAAACATAATGATGTGTTTTAGGTAGGAATATCCCTGCTCATTAGGAAAGAATTAGGAAAGATTATCAAGAGCAAAAATAGTTCATTAGAGACCAAAGCTAAGATTATCCACACCCTTATATTCTTTATTATTATGTACAAATGCGAAAGTTGAACAGTGAAGAAGGCTGATTTCCTTGGAATATAGTGTTGGAGGAGAGTTCTGTGGATACCCTGGACCATCAGAAGAACAAACAAGTGGGTCCTAGAGCAAATTAAGCCTGACACATCACTCTCCTACTTTAGTCACATCATGAGAAGGCAGAGCTTTTGCATAGACAATAATGTTGGTAACAATTGAAGGCAACAGGAAAAGAGGAAAACCAAATATGAGATGAAATGACTCCATAAAGGAAGCCATAGGCATGAGTCTCCAGAAGCTGAGCAGGGCTGTCGAGGACAGGACATTGTGGACATCGCTCACTCATAGGGTTGCCAGGACTTGGCATGGCACATAACACATACATCCCTGCTAATTAAGCATAATGCTCACTGTGAAATTCTTGCCTTGAAATATTTTAAAAATTTCCTAAATTGGAGCAAATAGGCAAATTTTACATAAGCTTTATGAAAGGGATAAAAACCAGAGGTTGAGTCTAGTCTTATTTTTACTCTGATTTGTTGCTTGCCTGGCTAACATTAATAATTATACTTTTTATTTTCTTAAAGCAACTTTTTAACTTGAAGAGATTAAATGACTTGATTAGCACAGTTTCGCTTTTCCCAGGTGGTTCATTTAATGTCACTGTTAACAACCTCAGGCCTGAAAATGAAGCTAAATTCTTTTTAAAACATGAGTTTTGTTTATTCATTTATACATAATTTTGGTTTTAGTAGCAAGAGAACGCTTGTGACAAATTTATAACTCTTGAACTTGGGGAATTTTGTTAAATTAGTATTTTGTATTTTAATTCTGTGACAGACCTCATATTTATATGATGGACTCTAGGCTGCTTTTCATTATTACCCTTTTTCTTTTTCTTTTCTTCTTAATCCTCTTCTCCATTTTTTCCTTCCACCAAACCCCTCTTCTGATTTCCTACTTTAACACCTGAGGTCAATTATCAACTTCTCAAAATGTTCTCACCTGGTACCAGGAGTAGGAACATGCCAATACATCTCCAATATATCCAGGTGTGGTTTACAGGAAACTATAATGAAGACAAGGCAATTCTAACATTGCTATCACATGGAGTGTACATGAATATGTTTATATGCGTCCAAAGAATACAAATAACCTTCACTTGGCAGGAACGCATTCAATTAATTAAAGATGGTGGAAACTACAAAAAGTTTACTAAATTCCAGAAATCATATAACCTCTGAGTTTGTTTTGAGGCAGTTTTTCCCAACAGTGGTTAAATAGCTATCATTTTTAATATTTGCATTTCTCCCACCCCCCAGTGAAGGAGAATACTATTGTAATTACACTACATTCTTCTGAGGTTCCATAACGAGCTATTATTTTGCTAATGGAATATTCAAGTAGTCTGTAGTAATTTATCAAATAGTCCCAAGTCCCATTTTCTCAGTGTGAATCTTTTTGTTCACAGGTAAATTGATGTGTGGGGGGTTATCAAGGCTTTTTGTAATTCAAATTATCCATCCCTCCTCCCTTCACACACGTTAATCTTACAAGAGTTTTTAGAAATGTTTAGAATTAAAATTATACAGACTTTATGCAAGTAGTAATTTCTGCATTTTAATTTGTTTTATATTTTTACATTTAATGCCTAATTTTTAAAATGTATCTAAAGGATAAGAGGGAAGGAGGGAACAAAATGTAATTTAACTTCTTTCATACTACAACATGTTCTTTTGTCAGTTTTTACTACTAGCAGGAGAGCACTATTCAAAATGAGTGCTCCCGCAAAAGAAAACCAGCTCAGCTCAAGGTCTCTCATTTTCTTTCACTTTAAAACACAAGAATTAAAACTTGTACAGTTCTTATTAAAATGAACATCACTCTTCGGCACAGAACTTTTGAAGGTGTAATGGTTGTGCATGTATTGATGAATATATAACAGCCTTTGAGCAGAAAACTATGCAAATAAACCCATGTTGGGAGAAAGGTTTTAAACAATTTAAAGAAACAAATGCAAATTACTTGTAAAATTAACTAAGCAACTGACTAGAGGGTTCCAGTTCCTGCCAAGATTGTGAAAGGGCTTTATTGCTGACTCAGTTTCCTTAAATCATCCTTAAACTTTATTTGATAATATTGCCACTATAGGAAAACATTTTTGAGAAGCTAACCAATATAATTAACAGAAGGCTCTGAGGATGCTGAAGGATATCTGGAATTGCTGCATGTGGAAAGGGGTAGAGAATCTCATCCTCCTATGGAAATGCTCCAAAGGTGACCTTGAGGAGATAGAGAAAAGCCTTTTCAATTTTGCACTTGCCTATCTCATACATTGTCTTTGGACAACCCTCACCTTCCCATTCACCAGAAATCTGCTACAGCATTTGAGATCACTAAAGTGGTGGCCCTAATATAATAGTGAGGCAGCACAAAGGACCTGGCTAAGTAATGAACTGCTACAAACAGGTGAAGACTGACCAGCTGCCCTTGGGCTTTCACTCTTCCCCTTCCTCCCCCTCAGTATTCATTAGCTGATGAATATCAGCCTAGGGAGACTGCCTTCTCCTATTTCTGAGTTACCATTAAAAATGAGAAATGAATCGCTGACCAGATGAAAGTTAACAGCCTGGAATCCATCAAGGTTCTGTGGGCTTAATTCCGCCTTTATTTTTAAATTTATCAGACTAGAGCCTAGCCTTTGGCCCTTACCCAAAGCACATTTCCAGAAATTCAGGACCATCTCTCTATTCACAGACTTCCTGAAACAGAGTAGCTGATGCACCAGGAAAATATAAACTCACCAAAATATCTAGATGCCAAGACCTACAAATACCTAAAAGAGAAATCATGAACTATATATGTACCACCTTAAGCCAAAATATTGGAACTGACAGATCAAGAATAAAAGCAGTAAGATAGGTTCAGGTATAGAGATATTAGAAGATATTAGCCACATAAAAGAAGAACGATAAGCCACAACAATGTTCTAAATGGGAATATTAATGAATAAAAATTTAGAACTTTTTTTCAGTATTAAAGAAATGGAAGACCTTAGATTTAGAAGGACCATTGGGTGCCAGATAAGATTGTCAACCAGAAATGCTAAAAGAAAACCTGTCAACCTTAAAGTATTTACCTATTGACAACATATTTCAAAAACAAAGATTAAATAAAGACTTTTCAAACATATAAAACCTGAGAGCAATGAAGAAAGAACATTTGGGAATAACTATATTGGTACATATAAAGCTTTCTAAGAAAATTATTTATATATGTTTTAAAAAGATCTACTCCTTAAAGCAAATTACTAACAATGTAAATACACAAAATATACAATAAGCAAAATATACAATAGCACAAAAGCTGAGAGAAAAAAATAGGAATATGGCATTTTAAGTTTCTTATTGTATATATGAATTTGTGTAATATCTCTTGTAGTTAAACTATGATAAGTTAAATATGTATACTTTAAACCCTAAAATAACCACTAAAATAACACAACATAGAGTTCTAGCTTATGCAGCAACAAAACAAATAATATGAATTCATTAAAAGGTTCTCAGATTAAAGGTGAAAAGAGAAAAAAGAAATAAAAAACATAAAACAAAAAGAAAACAAATAGCAGGACTGTCAATAATCACATCAAATCTAAATGGTCTAAATCCCAGATAAAAGGCAGGGATTACATAATTAGACTTTAAAAAGCAAGCTATCACTATATGCTGCCTAAAAGATATGCATTGTATGCATATTAAGAATAAGATAAAAGCCAAATGGTGGAGAAAATTGTGTAATATATAAACTATAGAAAAATAAATAATCGATATGAAAATATATTTTTATCTGACACATGAAAAAATCTTGGCTAGAAATGAAACTCTCATTTAAGTTATACCTGTTTTGTATAAACAGGTGACCAGAGGTTAGTTTAGAGACCATATTGCCTGAAGACATTTTTCTGTTTGTTTTGCTTTTGTTTGTTTGTTTTTGCCTATAGAACATTAACAGAAAATGTGAAGGTGTTGATGACATTAACAATCTGGAGATTCCACATAAAAAATTTATTTCTGGCTTTTCTCAAAAGGTCAGAGAAGTTGGTGGCACTGGAATAGCATTCCCACAAAGCAATACAGAACTTGAGTTGAGTGTCAGCTTCTGTCTCTTTTGAAACTGCAATCTTCAATACACCGTAATACTTATTTGCACTACTTCACTCTTTTGCATTGCCTGTCTAACATCTAACAGCAGTTGAGATTATGAGGCCTAATATCGCTTGAATGGTTTCTAGAATTTTGTGTTATGTGTTATTGAAGACAATTGTAAAAAACTTCTGGTTTTGTTCTTTGCTTTTTTGTGATTTTTTTTTTAATGCTTTGTCCAGAAAGAATGAAGGCGACTCCTTTAAAAGCTGAAACAACAAATACTTGGAAAAGAAAACAAAACTATATGAACCTATGTCTAGTTGTTTTTCTCCATATACTTGTCTGGTACATAATTTGTTTTGCATGTTAAAGCTTAGAAATGTTGACTTTATTGATTTGTTTCTTTAGGGTAGTGGTTACCATGTCTGCTATACACGCAGAAGGTCCTGGGTTCACACCACAGTAAAGCCAGGTCCATGGGCCATGCCTCACTGAACAAACCTGTAACTGATCTCAGAAGCCAAGCAGCAACAGGCCTGGTGAGTACTTGGATGGGAGACCACCTACAAAGACCAGGTACTGTAAGCATAAATGATAATAATAAAAAGAAAGATTGGCTTTATTATAATTTATTTATTACTTTTATTCATGATGTCACCAGTTCAGCCAAGTTGAAGATTTTTCTCTGGTCTTCGTATTTATCATCTTTTCTCTCATTGTTTCCATGTCCTTATTTTTTTCTTCTGTGTTCTAAGATGCTTAAGTTTTTAATATATTATTGAAAGCTCAATTTATTGTAATGCTGATACAGCTCTTTATTAGTTCAATTAATCATTTTAATTCTGTAATTATATTTTAGTTTTTGAATATATTAATAATTAATATTTATTGAGCATTTAACTATATACAAGATACCATTTAAACATTTAGAATATATTATCTCAATGATTTTTTTTCAGAAATCTTATTAAGAATGTACTATAATTACCTCTTTTAAGAGAGAAAATAAGGCTTTCACAGATTAATTTTTTTAAGACAAAATTGTTGGGAAATAGTCGAACCAGGGTTTATAATTAGGCGTTTCTTTAATCCAAACTTCATGCTCTTATTCAGTGAATTGTATAGCAAGCTTTCTTTATCTCTGATATATTTACCCCTCATCCAAATTCATTTACTTTTTATATTTGATTATGTTTCTTCTAAAATTTTTGTGATCAAATACACATAACATGAAATTTACTCTCTTAGCCATTTTAGGCGTACAGTTTAGTCATGTTAAGTACACATTGTCTTTTAATCAACCAATCTCCAAAACTATTTTCATCTTACAAAACTGAAACTTTGTACCTCTCCATTCCCTACTACTCCAGCTCCTGTTAACAACCCTTCTACTTTCTGTCTGTCCAATTTATTCTTATTTCAGTTTATTTTAATAATAATAATAATTTAATAATTTTATTGTGTAAAACCTAGTTTTTCTAAATTTTTTAGGGTGGAAAGTAAATACAGTACAAGCTTTTTTTTTTTTTTTAGACATGTTTTTAAATTATGTTCTTTCTCTGGTACTATAGTTTCTGTTTTTACATAGTATTACTTCATATAATACTTATTTTAAAAAGATATTCTCTTGTACGTGAAGGAAATGGATTACTCCTTGTTGATATTAATCAGTTTTATCTGAGTTCGATTAGAATCATCTTTTTATATCTAAAGACCTGGGAGATATTTATGTTTATAGCCCCAGTCAACTTTCTGATTTTGTGTTGTCTTTAATTTAGAAAGGATCTTTCAGCAGGAGGAACAATGATCTTATGGTCTATCATATCATGATCTTATTTTGTGCTGTGTAGCCTGAAGTTAACTATAATTTTTACATTGCAAAAAACCCCAAACGGTGAAAAAAAAATTCTAACATCTGGATGCAAAAGGTTACCCACATCCATGCTGGCCTCAGTAATGCTTTATTTCTGAGGAATAGCCAAGAGGTGTGTTAAAAACTGGAGTGGTGTGGAACAATGTGTTTGGATTCAATATACTGAGTTGCTTTCACAGAACAGAAAGGTGTACTTGTGCTTCTATGAGTCTGTGTAGATGGAAATCCCCTAGCTTATTAACCCAGCTGGCTTTACCATTCTACAACAGGCTAAGCTTTCCTTAGCTGACTCTCCAATTTTGCCTGACACATTTTTGACCAAGATTAGTAGTTTCTACTGCTGTTCAAAGAGCATCTCTTTTCCTGTTTTTATTGGCATTGTAATGGAAAGGAACTGCTGCTTACCAACAATGAGGCTAGAATACCCTCTTTCATATTTAAAGAAGATGAAGCTGGTAATGGCTTGTTGCCCTCACTTGCCAGCCTGACCTTAAATCCAGTGTGTGCCAATGGTCCTTAAACCATACATATGGAAAAACTGCCTTTTAACTATAAATTCAGTTGGTCGTTGAAAAGCCAATTTTTGTTTACTATTACTATCTCATTTTTATTTCTCAGAAGTATCGTGGTAGGAAAAAGTACATATAAATTGCACAAATTAACTACATTATATTGAGGTAGTATTTGCAGGGGTTTTTTTTCTTAAAAATATTTATTTTGTAAACATTCTTAAGATCAAGTATAATTCTGCTATAACTTTAAATTATCAGAGCTCTTTTTCATGGTCAAGGTTGAATGACTTTCAACCTTCCAAATTTTATTTCATGTTCATAATACATGTTAGTTTATTGAACAGCCTTTGTGGAAGTGACAATAGCTAAATTTTAAAATCTGTTAAAAATCCATATTACCATAGTTTAGTTCTTCATTCTTTGATACAGGGAGGAAAGAACAAGTAGGAATAGAAAAGGACAGAGTATGAAATTTAGACAAAAACTTTGGGTTAAATCTTGAAATTAAAATTTCAACTAAAGCTTGGTTAAAGAAAACAAATAAAAAAAATATCTGAACCTAGAATGAGATTTTGTGTGTTTGTGCATTTGTGTGTGTGTGTCCATTATGGCACATGAACCATAAACATTCTATGAATTAGCTCATTGGCCATGACTGCAGTATTTCTTATGGAAAGAATGGGTGGCTTGTTAGCATGATCTCATACATTCTCAAGGAGCAGGAGGTTGTTTATGTGCAGAGACTATTAACAATAATAATTCTGAAGAGAGGAAGTGTTACCCAATGTTTAGAGTCAGTAGCTTAGATTCCCTTTCTAGATCCATCAGGTTGTTTTCTTAGGAGATTTTAGATAGGTCACATTTTCTTAGGACCACTGTTTCTATATTTGTTTGATTGGTATACTAATAGATTCTACTTTATTACTTTATAGTTTGTAAGTTTGAATAACTTTAGGTAAAGTCATCTGCAAAAATGCTTTAAAGATCTTGGAAAACCTCCAGAACCACGAAGGAAGTGTTACTTCTCTAGAGAAAATGTAATATATTTTCATAGCAAGTGTTGTGTGGTTTTTATTCCTTTTTTTTTCTTAATGGAAATGTTCAGCATTACAAAGTATATTCTATAAACTTTCTTTCCAAAATTGCCACTTAGCAGCTTCTTAATAGAAGCTATATAAGTTTCATGTGACCTCACTGTTAGATATATTTGTGTCTAATACATTTTCTTATTATTTTTCAAAGGAGAAAAGTCACTGTGAATTTAGGAGTCACACAGGTGACAGAAATTTGGGGACTATTTCTAGAGCAAAAGTTCTTTATGTTAAATATGTACTTGTGAGGACAAGTCTACTTCTCCTCATGAGATACCTGGGCAGGTAAATTTGTAGAAGCCAATGATTACATTGTTCATCTATTGGGACCAAAGATAAAACAAGAGTGTTTAAGATTTAACTTTAGGTGAAATGATGCAGCAAAATGGGGTTGAAAGAATCTATAAACCTAATATATACTTATTATTATTCCAATTAATAAGAAAAACTTTTAAATTTTGTAACACCTTATAGTTTAAAATAACACACTATGTACATAGTTTTATGAAATCTGTGAGGCGGAGCAATGAAAATTTAGTTTCTAATTAATCTGTCTAAGGTTACACATCTGGACAGCTAGTATTCTCACCCCAATATTTGGATTCTTCACCAGAGATTTATGCTATGCCCTTGATTCTCTCTAATTTGTGAAGACAGAAAATAACCTGCCAACTACTGAATATGTTTTTTTTCAATATTTTTCTTTTTTAATGTAATTCATAAAACTATATCATAAGCATAGAGTATTTATCTTCATTTTCTCAAGCAAGGGTTTTTAATATACCCAGATACTTGTGACAATGTTTATCCCTATTTGGAGTTGAAATTTGGCTGCTGTTTTACACTCTGATAATAGCTCTAGCCATCCTCCAGTGCCTCTATCTAAAACTAACATTTCCCAGGCCTAATTCTCTTCACTGCTGGTGCCCTATTTTTTTGCTAATGTACATTTTAACTGAAAACACATGGCACTGGAGATTTTAAAACCTCTCTAAAACATAACCAAAACAACATTTCATAACTTGACTTTCCTCTGGACTATTTTCCAATGAGATTTTCATGTGGTTGCAGATGTTGAACCTCACATTGGCATCTATGTTTTGTCATAAACTTGGAGAAAGAAATAAAACAGGCTCTTTTCTCATGACAATCTTAAATCAGCTCTCAGAGAAAGGAATGGGGAATTGTTTCAAGGGAGACATACCTTAATTTTGTTGCAAATCCTTTTCTGCCTCAAGCCTTCAATATCAATATGTCACACTAAATTATTTCATTAAGCACTTCATCTCCTCTGTAACCTGCTTGTCTTTGAGAACAAACTTTAGATCTGCCATGTACACATCTGCAATATTTCTACTCAAAGGACACCTGCTGATTCTTAACTGGAAAGCTGTATACATTCTTTTTCTCTCTCCTTCATAAATATATATTGCAATTGCCACTGTTATTAAAAAAAATTATCCTTTGGTCCTTAGTGATCTACAGTGGTCTGCTCTCTCTTCATTCTTAAGCTGACCTTGCTCCCTCAGAAAGACAAGAAGACAACCTTAAGTGACAACGGGACAAATTTCATTTTGTTGGGAACTGCCTTTTCAATTATTTCTCTCTTCTCAATTTCTCCTTGCTGACCTGGTCCAAGCTGTTACTTTGACAGGGGTCTCTAACCTCTGAATTAAAATATGCAAATTGTTATGCTTGCTCTACTAGGACCAGTATAGTCTATGCATTGTAATTGCCAAAGATTGTTCAGTTCCATTTTACACCAGAAGAATTTAGTTACTACTTCTGCCATTTCCTGTTATGAGAAAAATTATATCCAGCAGACTGATATATTATAAGCAATACATTTATGCACCAGTATATTTCCATTTTCAAAATGAAGGATGCTTACTTTTTTTTGTGACCCACATCCTTCCGCAAGGAAAATATGTCCAAATAGGTCCAAATACTTTCAAGGACTTGGTGGATATATTTTAAATGTTTCAGATCTAGTCTGCCTTAATTTGAAACATAACTATACTTTTAAGTACTTAATTATTTTATAGATTTGTAATACAGAAAGTTACCAACAATGCATTTTTCTTTATATTCCTCCTCCAGTAAATTCTGGGAATTTGAATGGTTTCCTAGTCACCTAATCAATTCAGCACTAATCTAGGCTGATAAATAAGTCAGTTATAAGTCCATACTGTTTACCTATAAGTGCAGATACAGTTTTTTTCCTACTATTTTAAAATGTTTTATTTCTCAACCCCATAATAAATTAGCTTTATAAATACCAACTGTGATGACAAATGATATCTAGAAATTACTTAAAGTTTATCTCTGTGATGCTCTATTTGTCATAGGTCTCAGAAATCCCTAAATCATCATGAGTTGTCTCCTGAGCAACATGATTTTTTCCAGTTTGTCTCAGGTGTAAGGCCATTTGGAAACCACTGTATTGGAATTACTTATCTACAAGAAAAATAGCAGTAATAAATAAAACTACTAGAAATTTAAAAGGTTATTTGTTGCTTTAGATATATTTCATATTTTTTATTTACATTTTCCATCAAAATTTGATTGTATTAGATTGGTTTAAAGTGAACTTTGATCATGAGATGGTTATATGTAGAAACAAAATGTATCAAGTAATGAAAGAAAAGCCATCGTTAGTTTAAATTTTACACAATGTAAACCACAGGGAGAGAGAGATGAATGTTGAAGTAAATAATAAGACATCAAGCACCACGTTCCATCTCTGTTAGAAATGTTCAATATAGGCACCAAGTAAGTAACCTGTCTGGACCTTGTTTTCCATATGAATTAAATTGCATATTCTTTGTCAGTGAACTTGAGAGCTTAGATGAGTCTTGTCAACTAGTCAATGCCCTTGATTTAAACAGGGTAACAGAACAAATTATTTTATAATTGTCATACAATTAATTATATAGTAAAGCAAGCCTAGCATCAAAGTCATTCATTCTTTCATTTAATGAACACTGTCCTAAGGGTGACAGGGTTTAAAAAATCATTTTAAGCTATAGAAAGATGGTGGGGGTACACTTGAAGAGGTTGCTTGTTGGCTGTTACCACGATCTAAGATCATTTGAAAATGGGCAAGAGTCTTCTCTGAACACCTGGGTGCTACAGAGTTATTTTTTAGTCTCATATTGATTCTCTTCTCTCATTGGGTTGTTCTAACAGTCTTAGAGATTGTATAAAGCCATTCTTCAATTCCCTCATTTCGAAAGTTAGTGAATAGTTTTTAGATTTTTGTAGGAAGAGAACAGCAGCAAAAGGGCCAAGTTTTATTTTATGAAAGAGAATTTTCCCAGATGTATATAAGATCATTGAAAAAAAGTCTATAATTGGAAGGCACTGATTCCAGGCCCTGTTATTTAAACTTTCTTGCTTATTGTGAGACCATTAAAAAACTATTATTACAAACCCTTTTTTATAATTGTAAGTGTCTGAGATTATTAGACACTTTTAAAAGAAAGTGTCTTTTTGTTTTCTTTTCGTTTTATCTTATTTTGAATCTTTGTCATTGAATTTCTCCAAACATTGATCATATCCTATATTTTATCTTAGGAATTAATGGAGTTCTGGTGATATCAGAATAGCAACTTAGGTCGTTTTGACTTCATCTTCCCCCTCCCTCAGAAGAAGACCAACTAAGAACAATTCATAGACAAGACACCATTGTGAAAACCCTTGAATGTAGAGGTGAGGCTGAGACAGCTCCCTGCATCACAGAGACCAAGAGGAACTACATTAGAGAGGTAAGAGAAGTGGCTACACCTGACCACATTGCCCTTGTGATGGTACAGGATCACACCAAGAGGCTTCCCTGGACCTAGGGACTTCCTTGGTGGAAAAAGAGAGTCCAAAGTGGACATCCAGCTCCCTCAGTATTGTGTGTCACCTCCCGGCAAGCTTATTTAGATCTAACTTCATGAGTATAGACTCGTGTATAGGGAGGGCTAGGTGACTAGAGACCTGATTATGATGGAGAAGAGGAGCAGGGCTGGGATCCAGCAACCAGCACTTGAATCTTGACAGATTAAGTTCCTACTTGCAGATCCATTCAAATAGAAACCCCAACTAGCAGATCCACCTATCTGCAGTGCCAAAATGATAGCCCTGTCTGGCCGAGAAAGTTGTTGTATAGTACAGCCTGATCTGAGACTCCAAATGGCCAGCCTTGTTGGCCTTGGAGTCCATTCTGACAACCCTCTACTCTAGGCAGGGATATTACTTCACAGCCTCACCTACTTCTTAGTATAACCTCTAGCCCTGCTTGAAAAGGAAGCCTTGCCAGAGCACTTTAGAAGCTCTGCAGCCCAGAAGCACTAGAGTGAGCGGTGTTGCCTATCTGTAAAGCAAGGACAGTGGCCCTGTCTGGTCAGGTAACTCAGCACACGCTTCTGCCTGATTTGAGACCCCAAACAATGAGCCTTTCTGGCCTTGGGGCCTGGTCTGCCATGCCACCCAGACAAGGAAACTAATTCAAAGGACTACCCACTACTGTATACAGCCCTTGGCCCTGACAAACCAGGAAACCTGGACAGAGTACCCAGGAAATTGTATGGCCCAGCAGCGCTTGAGCAGAAAGCACAGCCAGCATTTGTGCCCTTCTGCAGAACCAAGTTGGCAATAATAATAAGTTATAAGTGAATAAGTTACAAATTAAATTCTTACTTAGAGAACCCAATATAATATAACCAAATATAACCAATTCTGCCTGAGTTGGGACTCCACAAAACGAATCTTACCAACTTATAACTTGTTTTGCTGCCTTACCTGGTCAAGGAAGCTAATTCACAACCTCATCTACTGCTGAATTTAACTTTTAGCCCTGCCCAATCAGGAAGCCTAAATGGAGCGCCTGGAAACTCTGTGGCCCAGTAACACTTGAACAAAGAGCTCAGCCAGTGGCTCTGCCCTTCTGCAGTGCCAACCAAGTGACCCATCAGGCCAAGTAGCTTGGTGTAAAGTTCTGCCTCATTTGATCCCCAATTAATGAGCTTTGACAACCTTGGAAACTGTTCACCCAGGCAAGAAATATAATTGAGAGCCCCTCCCACTGCCCAACCAGGAAACCTAACCAGAGCATTCAGAAAGCTAAATAGCACATCCTACAGACACATTTACACAGGCACGTGAGCAGAAAGCCAAGTCAGTGACTCTATCTTCAGAAAAAAGCCAGTTGGCCCATCTAGCCAAGCAACTCAGTACATAGATCTGCCTCTTTTGGGTCCCAAAACAACTAGCCATACCAGCAGTGAGGACTGTTCTACTACCCCAACTGGACATTGAAACCAATTCATTGCACCACTTACTCCTGAGTTTAATATGCAGTCCTGCCAATCCAGGAAGCCTAACAAGAGAATCCAGGCAACTCCAGAACCTAACTTCAGCTGTGCTTGGGCAAGAAACCAAGTCAGCAGTCATATTTAACTGTTCGAGGCAGGTGGTACCACTACTGCTAACCTCAGAGCTTTGGGCAGTGGCCTTGCCCAAAATAAACCCTAATAGCAAGTGCTGCCTGCCCAAAGATACTACCAGCTGACCCATCTAGAACCCCAAGCTGAGCTGACTGGTGAAGGACTGTTTTTTGTTTAAAGAGGACCTATAAAGTCTGAAAGAGGTAACTGTTTATGTAAATATGCAGATATCAACATAAGAAATCAAACAATACAAAAATATTAGGTAAACATGATGCCATCAAGGAAAAATAAAGCTCCAACAGCTGACTCTAAAGAAATGGAGATCTTTGAACTATCTGACAAAGAATTTGGAATAATCTTCTTAAAATATCTTAGTAAACTTCAAGGCAGATATACACCTAAATACAATTAAAAAAAAACAATACATGAACAAAATGAGAAATCCGACAAAGAAATAGAAAAAACAAACAAACAAACAAACAAATGGAAACCCTAGATTATACTAAAAAATTCAGTAAAGAGATTCAACAGTATATTCAACCAATCTGAAGTGAGAATCAGTGAATTAGAAGACAGTTATTTAAATTATCCATCCAGAGAAGCAATAAGAAAAAAAAGTAAAGCATTTCTGAGACTAATAGAATACCATAAAAGGAAACAATATATGCATTATTGGAATCCCAGAAGAAGAAGAGAGAGAAAAGAAAAAAAAAAACAGAAAATATATTGAAAGGAATAATTGCTGAAAACTTCACAAATGGAGAGAAATGGCATCCAGATTCATAAGGCCTAAAAAATCTTTAATAGGTTAATCTCAAAAAAAGGCTACACCAAGACACATTATAATTAAACTACCAAAATTCAAAAACAGAGTATTTTGAAAGCAACAGAAAAGCAATCTATCAAATATTGAGAATACTATACCTGCTAAAGCTGATCTTCAGAAATGAAGGAGTGATAAAGATTTTTCAAAACAAAAACTGAGAGAGTTTATTGTCACTAAACCTGTTTTACAAGAAATGATAAAGTTCTTCAAGTAGAAATAAAAGATTGCTAATTAGCATCATAAAATTATAGATTCAGGTAAAAAATTCTCTGCTAAGGGTAAATATACAAAGTCAGATTCTCTAATATTGTAATGGTGGTGGGTAATTCACTTACAACTCTAGTTTAAAAGTTACAAAATAGCCATAATTATAATAATTTGTTTTTGTATATACAACATAAAAATATTTAAATTGTAACATTAATGTGAGTGGGGTAAAACTAAGTTCAGAAATGTTATCAAAGTTAAATTGTTACAAATAAAATAGGTGTTACAAATAAAAGGTATTTCATGTAAGCATCATTGTAACTGCAAAGGAAAATATGTAGTAATTACACAAGATTATGATAAAGGAGATTATGATAAATATTATGACAAAGCATACTGTTATAAAAGTAATCATATCACAAAAGAAAACAGGAAGATAAACAATGAATCTATAAAATATTCAGAAGAGAATTAATGAAATGGAAATAGTAAGTTTTACCTATCAGTAAGTACCTTAAATGAAAATGGATTAAATTCTTATCAAAAGATATAGATGGCTAAATAGATGTAAAAAGAAAGATTCAATAATCTGCTGTCTGCAATATTCACATTAGCTTAAAAAAAAAAGGCCTAGACTGAGAGTAAAGTGATGAAGAAAAGATATTTCAAGTGTTAACCAAACAAAGCAGGGGTAGCTGTACCTATATTAGACAAAACAGACTTTAAGCTAAAATATGGTCAAAAAAGACAAAGATTGTCGGTATATATAATAAAGTGGTCAGTCTATCAAGAGGATATAACAATTTTATATATTAATGAAATCAACATTAGAGACCCTAAATATGTAAAATAAATACTAACAGAAATAAAAGGAGAAACAAAGAGCAATACAAGAATAGTTTGGGACTTTACTACCACATTCAACATTGGATACCTCATCCAGAAAGAAAATCAATAAAGTAACAGTGGATTTGAACAATGCTGGAGGGGGAAATGACCTAAGAGATATAATGAACATATTACCCAACAATAGCAGAATATAGTTCTCAAGTACACATAGACTGTTCTCCAAGATAGATCATATACTAGTCCATAAAACAATTGTTAGAAATCTTAAAAATACTGAAATCATACCAAAAATCTTTTTTATTACCATGGTGTAATAGAACTAGAAATCAATAACAGGAGGAAAACTGGAGTTACAAACACATGACTACTGAACAATCAATGGATAAAAAAAGAAATTATAAGGAAAATCAAAATGGTATCTTGAGACAAATGAAAATAAGAACACAATATACCAAAACTTATGGGATGCAGCAAAAGCAGCACTAAGAGGAAAGTTTATAGTAATAAACACATATATCAAGAAAATAGAAAATCTTTAACTTAACTTTACACCTAAAGAAACTAGAAAATGAAGACCAAACTAAGCCTAATGTTAGAAGGAAGAAAATATAATGATCAGAGCAAAAATAAATAAAATAGAGAATAGAAAACAATAGAAAATATTAACAAAACTAAGAATTGGTTCTTTGAAAGAAAAAAAAAGAAAAACCTTCAGCTGGGCTATCCAAGAAAAGAGAGGGGCCAAACTTTAAAACTATAAACAAAAGAGGAGACATTACCAATGATACCACAGAAATACAAAGAATCGTAAGAGGCTACTATTAATAACTCTGTGCCAACAAACGAACCTAGAAGAAATGAATAAATCCTTACAAACATTCAACTGCCAACCCTAAAATAGGAAGATATAGAAAATCTAAACAGATCTATAAAGAGTAAGGAGATTGAATCAGTAATCAAAAACCTTCCAAAAATGAAACACCCTGCACCAGATGGCTTCACTTGTGAAATCCACCAAATAATGAAAGATGAATTAATGCCAATTATTCTCAAACTCTTTCAAACTATTGGAACGCTTCGGAACACTTATTCAAAGTTAAATTATGAGGCTGCATTATTCCGATACCAAAGCCAGATAAAGACGCTTATAAGAAAAAGCTACAGATCAAAATCTCTGATAAATGTAGATGCAAACATTTTTGACAAAATACTAGCAAACCAGATTTAGCAGCACACTGAATGGATTAGACATCATGATGAAGTAGAATTAATCCCTGTGATGCAAGAATGTTTTAATATATGCAAATCAATAACTGTGATATATCACATCATTAACATAAGATATAAAAATTATATGACCATCTTAATAGATGCAGGAAAAGCATTTGACAAAATTCAAATTCCTATATGATAAAACCTTCAACAAATAAGGTATAGAAGAAATATACCTCAACATAATAAAAGTCACATATGAAATATGCTGGAAATATTATATTAAATGTGAAAGACTGAAAACTTTTCTCTAAGATTAAGAACAAGAGAAGAGTGCCAACTCTTACCACTCTTATTCAACAAAGTACTGAAAGTCCTACCCAGAGCAATCAGGCAAGAAAAAGAAATACAATTGGAAGAGAAAAAGTAAAATTGCCTCCTTTCAAATGACGTAATTTTACATATAGAAAATCCTAAAGATTCCTCCAAAAAATTGTTAAAACTAATAAACAGATTAGCAAAATTACAGAATACAAAATCAATAGTCTAAAATATGTAATTTCTATACACTAACAACAAATTATCTGAAAAAGAAATAAAGAAAAATGTCCAACTTAAAAATGCATCAAAAACAATAATGTACTTAGGAATAAACTTAACCAAAAAAAGCAAAAGATATCTACACTGAAAACTATAAGACATTGATGAACAAAATTGAAGAAGACACACAAAAAATGAAAAGATATTCTATATTCATGGATTGCAAGAATTAATATTGTTAAAAAGTCTACACTATCTAAAGCCATCTATAGATTCTATGCAATCCCTATGAAGATTCCAATGGCATATTTCCTTTTACAGAAATAGAACAAACTTGTAAAATTCACATTGAACCACAAAGACTCCCAATAGCCAAAACAATCCTGAGAAAGATCAAAACTACAGTCATCACACTTCTTGACTTTAAACTATATTACAAAACTATAGTAATTAAGAGTACAGGGATACCACAGAGATATTGCGGGTTTGGTTCCAGACTACCAGAATAAAGAGAATATTGCAATAAAGTGATTCCCACATTTTTTAGAGTTTTCAGAGCATATAAAAAAATTACTCCTTGATCCATGGGTTTCAGAAGGGATGCTGTATTAGCAGATACGAAACAACATTAATCTTATTATACATCTCTATCAGAACTCTTGGATGACAAGGTGCATTGTCAATGAGCAGTAATATTTAGAAATTAATGTTTTTTTTTTTTTTCTGAGCAGTAGGTTTCATTAGTGAGCTTAAAATATTCAGTAAACTATGTTGTAAACAGATATTCTGTCATCCAGACTTTTTTGTTCCACTTATAGAGCACAGGCAAAGTAGACTTAGGATAATTCTTCAAGGCCTTAGAATCTTTGGAATGTAAATGAGCATTACCTTCAACTTAAAGTCACCAGCTGCATTAGCCCTGAAAAAGAGAGTAAGCTTATCCCTTTAAAGCTTTGAAGCCAGGAATTGATTTCTCTCTAACTATGGAAATCCCAGATGGCATCTTCTTCCAATATAAGGCTAGTCGATCTACACTGAAAATCTGTTTAGTATAGCCACCTTAATTCATTATCTTAGTTAAGTCTTCTGAAGAATTTGCTGCAGCTTCTACATCAGTACTTGCTGCTTCACCTCACAATTTTATGTTATGGAGATGGCTTCTTTCCTTAAAATTCATGAACTAATCTCTGCTAGCTTCAACTTGTTTTTTTTGTTTGTTTGTTTTTGTTTTTGTTTTTGTTTTTCTAAAGCTTCCTTACCTCTGTCAGTCTTCACAGAATTAAAGAGAATGAGGGCCTTGCTTTGGATTAGAGAATGTTTCGCTGTTTTGGTCTTCTAATCAGACCACTACAACAATATTAATTCTTCTCCACATTAGCAGTAAGGCTGTTTCCCTTTCTTATCCATGTGTTCACTAGAATAGCACTTTCAATTTTCTTCAAGAACTTTTTCTTTGCATTCACAATTTGATTAATTGTTTGCTACAAGAGACCTAGCTTTAGGCTTGCCTTAGTTTTAGACATGCCTTCCTCACTAAGCTTAATCATTTCTAGCTTTGATTTAAAGTGAGAGCTGTGCAACTACTCTTTTCACTTGAACACTTAATGGCCATTGTAAGATTGTTAACTGGCCCAATTTTAACATTGTCAGGAATAAGGAGGTTCAAGAAGAGGAAGAGAAAAGGGGGAATGGTCTGTTGGTGGGATAGTCAGAATACATGACATTAATGATTAAGTCCACTACCTGACATTGGGTGCAGTTTGTGGCCCCCAAAACAATTACAATAGTAACATCAAAGATCTCTGATCAGAGTTTACCAAAGTGAGTATAATAATGAAAAATTTTAAAATATTGTGAGAATTAACAAAATGAAACAGAGGTGCAAAGTGAGCAAATGCTATTGAAAGACAATGCCAATAGAATTGATGTAGGATTGCTGTAAACCTTCAATTTGTAGAAAATGTATTATCTTTGAAGCACAATAAAATAAAGCACAATAAAATGAGGTATGCCTGTATTGTATTGGGATAAAAACAGAAAAACAGACACATAAACACTGGAGCAGAATCTAGAGTCCAGAAATAATCCAATGCACATGTGTCAAATAATATTTGATAAGAGAACCAAGAAAACTGAATGGAGTCTTCAATAAATGTTGCTGGGGAAACT
Organism: Cynopterus sphinx; assembly: GCA_030015415.1. Taxonomy (NCBI): domain Eukaryota; kingdom Metazoa; phylum Chordata; class Mammalia; order Chiroptera; family Pteropodidae; genus Cynopterus; species Cynopterus sphinx. The sequence continues at coordinate 63,553,918 of CM057387.1, read as the reverse complement.
GGATATTCACACATAAAGAATAAAATTAAACCTTTATCTTATACGACTCACAAAAGGATTTACGCAAAATGAATTAAAGACTTAAACATAAAACCTGAAATCATAAAACTCTGAGGAGAGAACATAGGAAAAAACTTCTCGATGTGGGTCTGGGCAATGATTTCTTTAAATATGACACCTAAAGCATGAGTGACAAAAGTAAAAATAAACAAGTGGGACTATATCCAACAAAACACTTCTATACAGCAAAAGAAACCATCAACAAAATGAAAGGGCAATCTGCAGAATGGTAGAAAATGTTTGCAAACCACATATCTGACAAGGGGTTGATATTCAAAATATATAAGGAACTCATGAAATTCAATAACAAAAAAAAAAAAATCTCCACAAATAACTCAATTAAAACATAGGCAAAGGGTCTGAGGGTTTGAAAATTGGATGAAGGTAGTAAAAAGGTATAGATTTCCATAAGACACATAATTTATGGTGATATAATGTTCAATGCTTTTAGTTAACAATGCTGTATTGTATATTCAAGTTGCCGTGAGAGTAGACCTTAAAAGTTCTCATTATGAAGAAAAGATACTGTGACTATGTGAGGTGACAGAAGTTAACTAAACTTACTGCAGTGAGCATTTTGCAATACAGTTGACCCTAAAACAACATGGCATTAGGGGTGCCAACAGTCTGTGCAATCAAAAATCTAAGTGTTACATAAGTTGGCCCTTCATGTCTGCCGATTCCCAAGTGCTGATGGAAATACTGTGGTTGATGGAATACATGAATGCAAAACTTGGGCATACAGAGGACCAAGTGTATATTTATTGAAAACATCTGTGGATCATTGGACCTGCACAGTTCAAGTCTGCGTTGTTCAAGGGTCAACTGTATATACATATCAAATCATTATTTGTACAACATAAACTCATACAACATCACATGTCCATTATATCTCAACAAAACTTGAAGAGTAAAAATAAACTAACAGAGTTCTAATTTCTTCATGACGGTAACATTTTGTGATTATAAATACATTATTTCCCTAAAAAATCTTTCAGGTCGCCTTTTTTATTGTTTGAGAGGTAAAGTGCTAACTGATCAAGGGGATAGCAACTGGATAAGTGAATTAGGGAGAAAACCAATTTAGATTTGTGGAATCTTTCTAAGGTTATCATTTTTAGAAAATGTCTGTGAAGAAAAAATATCAATATTATTCGTGCAGAAGAATGCTATCAAGATTTTGGTGAAAACAAAGCCTTACTATATTTTTTCGGCCTTTCTCAGTCCATTAGAGAGATATTTTCAGATGTTATTATTATCAATACGAACTTGATAATGTCTGAGATTTAGCATGAACTTTCTGATGGTAGTTTTTTTCCTGTGAGCAAGGTGGTATAATTGCAAGCATAGGCTTTTGTGGGAAGGGGAATTTTACTCAAAGCAGGGAGGGATGGCATGAAATCTGAACATTGACAGTTTAGGGGTGTATGACTTTTGCAATAATATTAGGATGTTTGGCTTTGAGTAGTGTCATTCTAAAATAATTTATCAATAAGATATATGTGTATGTCATAAGAATTTGTATGTGCCAATATTTTACCCTAAGAAAAATGAAGGCATTCTTATCTCCCCAAAATGCAATGAGTGTATCTGTGAAAAAAGCCTACATTACTTAACCAAAAAACTAAGTTGGCATAAGTAAGAGACTTCAAAATGCAAAGGCTTATGTAAAATTGGAGTTTATTTTTCTCTAAGAAGCACTGGAGACCAGTGCTTTTCTATTGGAGGATCTCCCATACAGTGAAAAGGAGGAAAGGGGAGGGTTTACACCTTTTAGGAGACCTCTGTCCTTTCTACTTAATCCTGTCCCGAATCCAGTCATATGGCACTCCAAGTTGTAAGAGAAGTTAGAAAATATATTTCCTATCTGGGTGGCTACGCAATCAGGTGAAACTAAGAAACTTGTTTATTAAGTACGGGAAAAGAGAAATTAATAGACGACCAGCAGTTTCTGCCACTTAGCATTAAATTTATTTTGACTGAATAAATGAATGCCCTTTATGTGACATTTGTTTAAAATTTAGAATGATAAGACTGGGTAAATTCCCAATTAAAACAATACAGTTTTTCTAAGATAGTATTACATATTTTTAATAAATATTTGCATTAAGAATCATTTATAAGAGAATGTCTCTCACAAATGTTCTTTTTCCCATCGACAATAAATAATATATTTTCTTCTTTCTGCATTACTACTTAAAGTGGTTCTATAAAATAGTTCTGTAGTTAAGGAGGAAACAAAATAAGTTCATGAAAGTTTGTGTGAAATTATCAAGGGAATACCATATACTTACCTATTCTGAGACAGTATAGTAAGGAAAAGAACCAGTATTGCATTACCCATTATTGCATTACATAGAGAGTCTCCCAATTCTCTTTTTATCCTCCCAGGCCAATTGCTTTGCTTTCACTAAGACCATTTGCTTATTTTTGTGCCAGATTAAGCAGAATGTCAACCCCAGGCCCTATCCCACATCTCTGTCTATATTTCATAACATCTAGCAAGTCTGTGGTTGCTTAATTAATGCAGAGCACTGGTGCTAATAATTAAATAACATGCACAATCCATTTTAGGAAGAGTAGCAGTAGTGATTTTTTTTCTTACTAAACCTTGTTTAAATTAACTATGTTCACTTTCTCATTTGTTAGCCAGCCTGAATTGAAATTCAGTTCACTATATCTTAGTCATTACCTACATATTATGCACCACTCTGCCAAGGGTTTTCAAATATACTTATTTATATGCAGGCTTTGGGCTTCCCAACACTATTATAAAAGCAAGCTGACCTAGAGATGTTCGTGTTTTCTCTAAGGGACTGAAATCTCTGTCTCATATAGGCAATATTAAGGGCAATGGTTTATTTAAGTTTTGAAGTAGAGAACTATCAAAATTGCTTATAAAATATTAATATCAAAATTCAAACAAAATCTTAGCAAATAATAAAGGTAAAGACAATTTAAAGTTGATCAAATTTTAATCTAAAAATATTCTATGTAATTTTAATTAACTTATTTTTCTAATTTTACATTAAAGTTAAATCATTTATGGACACTGAGTGTTTTAACAACATTATCATTTTCTCATGTTATTTTCTTTATTCACATGCTGAATCCACCCCTTTGAAGTAATTAGCATAATCACTAACATTATATTATCAGATAAATGACCATCAAACTCATGCCTACTCTCTAGTTTCAGAAATGCTTAAATAGTTCATTATTACTCAAATGACTATGGGAAAATGCTTTGCATAAGACGAAAGGAATAATAACTCACACCCCCTACAATGAAGATGAAACTCTTCCACATAAGAATTAATTCACTGTAAAATAACTGAATATTAGGAAGATAATTGAAAGAACTAAAAATAAAAGTGAATGCCACAGGTAATAATAAGGTCATGAGATTTGTCACTAAACAATTAGATATTTTAAATTTTGATGTCTTATAAATATTATTGTAGCTTGTATTCTGAACATAGATTACTTTTAAATAAAATTTTCTTGTATCTAAATGTATATCTAATAAAATATTTTATATGCTATAAGCTTTCACCTATCGTATCACATTACATTGATAAAAATTGTAAAGGTCATGAAATATCACAGACACTTGAAGATTTTTTAAGTTTGATATGGTTACATTTTATAGATTTCACTATAGCTTCTGTCTGAATTCAAAACAATTTTTAAATATTATTTTGTCTATTTAAATGTACCTCAAATGAAAATATTTTTATATGTTACATTTCACATTTCTTATTATACTACATCTAAAAGCAATCTGAAACACTTAATAGTACCCATTTAACTATTCAGCAATAATACATTCTGTTAGTAATAGCTTTTATTGATTTTCAAATCTGAACCTAAATTATCTAAAACAAAAGAGGACACATGAGGAAGATATAATTCCTAAATTTAAAAATATAAGCAAATTCGCTTACTCAGAGACATATGATTTGTATGGCATTACACATAGATTAGTAATTCTGGTTAATAACAGACTTTAGATTTCTTAACACTGAATCTAGAGCTCAGGTCTAGGCAAAACTGTAAAAGAAGAATTTACTTGTAGCATATTTTCTTTTTTATATGCATCCCTTTTTTCTCAAATAGCTTCTGAGTCCATGTTCGTTCCTTGTATCCTGGTACCCAGGACTCATGCACATTGGCATGTTATATGTTAAGCCATAAGCCTATTATGGTTGACATCCCTATGATAAGTCAGTACCAACACCAGACAGGTGATGAAATATTTTGAAAATCATTCACGGTGCACACTCGCTAAGTTCCTCTTTTCAGTGGAGGTTACCCTAACAGAACACAGAGCCCTCTCTTGAGTATCTGCTCCAGTTTAAATTCTTACAGTCCAAGAGAATCTTATTTAAAAACAGGATTCCTCTTTACTTTGGCTAATGTAAATTTCTAAGATGAATTTTTAACCTCCCTTTAATGTCCATAGGGCTTGTCTGTTAGGGACTATTCTTCACCCTAGGTGTCAAGTGGTGAATTGAACACCTCTAGGTATTGTCACGCACCTTCAAGTCATTATAGTTAAGTAAGATTATTGTGACAGTTCTCCCAGGAGATGGCTTTGAAGGGTCTTGACAAATGGAGGCTTTTTCCTAATGTGCAGCAATGGTCATTAAATATAATTTATTTCTAATTTCCAAATGGTCAATAAATATATCAAAATGTACTCAACATCATTTGTCATTAAAGAAAATCAGTATCAGAATATGATTCTACCAAACATCCACAAAAATACCTAAAATTCAAATAATTAGAGCAAATTAGACTCACACCCTGAAAGCAAGAGAAGACCTTGACACAATTACTTTTGACAAGTGCCTGACAATATCTAATAAGTCTGTACTCACAACACCCAGTAATGCTAATTTTGGAAATATCTCTAAAGAAAGGCATATATAAAATTCTAAATGACATATAAAATTTTATAGCATACTATTTATAAAAAAAGAAGAAAAAAGAAAGAAAGAAAACGAAAAACAAAAAACTTAGAATAAAAGCAATATCCATCTATAAAGAATGGCTAAAGAAAACTGCAATATTGGACAATGAAATATCATATTTCCAGGAAAAACATATGTTGCTACATGAAGAAAAGATGGATAAATATTGAGCAAAAACCAGACATAAAATGGTGAATATTGTTATTCTACTTGTATGAGGTTAAAGAATAGTCAAAATTAATCTACCTTTGGACATGAATAACTGAGGGTAGGCTCTTGATCTGAGTGGTAGTTAGACAAAAGAGTTCTCTTATAAAAGCTGACTGGCTGCCTACACTGATCCCTCATAAGGTAGCACTAAAATGCTACGGTTAAAAAAAAAATGTCTGCATATCAGTAAGAGTGATCCACCTCTCAGGGATTCATTACCCAGGCACAAGAGAATAAGGTGGGAATACAGAATGTCAATTCATAAGTTTACATTTGTAAATATAGCTGTGTCATAGACAATATATTTGTCAATGTGATTAACACATTTATTTGATGGAAACAAACTCCCCATGGAAAGCAGTATTATACAAATACAAGAACAATAAATGTTGACTAAAAAATGTCCTTGTACTTCACAATGCATACAACATTTACCATTCTTAATATTAAGGGCACATATGTTAATTCAAGAGACATTTAGTTATGTCATATGACACTGGTTGAAGTTTTCTAGTCAAACACCCAAACATTTCATCAAGCTCATCTCACCACTCTCATATGGCTACAGATATAAATTTGACATGTAAAGCAGCTTGCATGTAAGAATTTCAAGCAACTTAGAGATAGTGTGACTCGTAGAGAAGGTCAAAAATTGACATTATCTTATTTTATAAGTGGTAAGATAAAGTTTAAAGACATTAAAACCTAATCTACTTCATGTTAGTTTTGAGGTTATAGATAAAACCAGAATAGAACTCATGATGCAGACTCTACTCAGAAGTGCCAGCACATATTTATTCAAGAGCTATTTATTGAGAAATGGCTCTTTTTTTTCTTTTTTTTCTTTTTTTTTTTTTACTTCTAGCTATTGTTTACGTGCTAAAAACAAAGTTGTCATCATCAGACAAGTCTTTGCCCTCAAGGTGATTACCTTCTGCAGAGAAAACAGACCCTGTGTGTATATAAGTGTGTATGAACACAAATAAAATTTCACTTAATGGCACATGCTCTGAAGAAAACACAAATCAAGATTAGGGATAAAGGTGAGGCACTGGTTTCAGCAAGGTCTTCAAAGACAGCCCCTCTCAGAGGTCACATTTGCATAAGCATATGGGGACCCAGATGAAGAGCTAAGAGAGGAGCCATCCTGGCAGAGGGGACAGAAAACATAAAGACCCCAAACAAGAACAGTGTTGGCACATTCAAGGAACGAGAGGCTCAGGGTGGCTAGTACAATATGGGGAGAAGTGGTAGCACGTGAGGTGGAAAAGGCAGGCAGGAACCAGATTATGCTGGGCTTTTAAAAACAGGATGAGTGGCTTGGGTTTTATTTTGACTAAAATGAGAAAACATTTGTAGGACCTCAAGTAAAACAGACATAATGCCTGTGCTTTGAAAAGACTACTATGGCATGTTACATAGCAGGCTACATCTAAGTTGAGAAAATTAGCAAGTGAAATACTTTTAAGCATCGACATAATTTGATTTCTAATGAATAAAACACTCTCTTAAGTGTTTTATAGTAACACCAGCTCAGGGTCCTTTCCTTTCCATTTTCAGGGCAGTTAATTTCTTGGAATTTTATGGTTGATAGCCTCACCATTGCTTTCATAAATATCTAAGGAATATCTGAAATAAAGGACAGTCTTATGTCAAGGGAAATTGTCTAAAGGGAAATTTGTAAAGAAATAACAAATGACTTAATATTGTCAATATATAATATAAAAGATTTCTTATGTTTACAAAATTGCTAACAGTGTTTATAATTTGCCTCCTCCACAGCTCCACATTCTTCTAGTGAGGGTACTTCTTGGATTTTTAGGTCTGGTGGAGATTAACATGTCTAGTCCGCCCCAAACTCAGAGATTATGTGTTTTCTCTGTTAACTTGATCCCTGAAATGGAAAGGATTGACTGGGTCATCAGCTCACTAATTACAGATTTCATATTTGCTTTCAATTCCTTTGAAAATATAAACTGTTACTTATCATCTTTGTTATACATAAAATCACAAATTGTTTAGCTTCACTTGTAAAACAAATGTTGGAAGCATGCTTAGCACATTATATCCCAATTGGCTGTCTCTTGAGTTCACTCTCAGGTGAAACACCAAGGACTAGAAAATGGGTCAGAGATGAATCCAATTTCATTAACATCTGAAAGCTTTCATCTAGTAGAACATCTAGTCCCTCTTACAGCAAAACAGCTCCCTCCCAAGAAAGTTATTAGTCCAAAGGCCAAACTAGAGTTCCCGTGGTGATACTTATAGTGCCATGAGTCCCGGGTTAAGTGAGGTAAATAATAGATGGCCTGTTCACTGGGGAATTTATTTCAGTCCTTCCTAAGAAGCACATGGAAATTTTAACTCACTCACATCTGATCTCAGTTTGGAGCCATCTTTCTTTTCCTCCAAAGAACAGAAACTAAATTCAGGCTAGTTAAAAGTCAATTCCCAGTTATCCTATCAGTACACAAGAAGAACTTTCAAAATTATATCATGAATTACTGCTCTGACCTTCTGCCATGATATAACCAGCTAGATTATTTATCTTCCAAAACCAAATAATCAGGTTATAGCATTTAACATTATGCTGGGAGTGGTTGGGAACTCATGATGGAGGTAATGGAATGAGCCTCTTTTGACTGATTTTATGTACATGTATGTACACACACACACACACACACACACACACACACACACACACTATGCTAGATAATCTTTGTTTCCTTTTCCAGATTTACTCTGATTTCTTATTGAGTTCAGCTAATGAGAGCCTTTTGTAGACTAGAGGGCAGGAACAGAGTGAGGTCAGAGAGTGTTAAGTTCCACGTTCTCTCCTTACTTATCTATGGCTAGAGCTGGCTGCATTTTTCCGTGAAAGGCCACAGCTCCATCTGGCCACCGCTTCCTATTTGGGCTGTTCCAGCTCTTTCAATTTTACCACACCTCCACAAAAAGTCCCTATGTTCATTTTGTCTTGCTTGAGTCTACCATCTCCTTCCTGCCTTTTTATCCCTTCCTTACTTACAGAACTTGAGTTTTTAAAAAATATGATCTAGTGATTAAATTTCCTCTTGTGTGTCATCATCATTAATGTTATTTTACTATAGAAGATTAAGGGCGCTATTTGATCATTTAAGGTACTTCATTAGAGTAATTGTAAAAGAGCAGTTTTATATAACATTCAAAATAGTCAACTGGCAAAAATTTGCCTTAGCATGTATCAGCCAACAAGCTAAGGTTAAACTTTTAAAGTAAATAGGAGAAGATGAGAGCTAATATTTATTGTAGGTCCTCTGGGAACTAGAGAATGTATATACCATTCTCTTTAATCATTGTAACAGCACTATGAATTAGAGTTAGTAAAAATCAGAAAAATGTTCAAAAGCTAACCTCACTTTGAGATATTTCCAACTTATTCATGCTGCTGCCATTTAAAGAGGTTAATACACATTTTCTATTTTCATTATTTGCTATCCAAAAGATCTAAGTTAGAATAAAGAAGAATTCATGGAAATTCACTGCAAACACTATAATCATTGCTACTTCAAAATATTTTCTCTGGGGGCCGCTATGGTCTGAAAGTGCTTCCCCATAAAATTGATATGTTGAAATTTCAACCCCCAATGGTGATGGCATTAATATAGGAAGGGACTTTGTCAGGTGCTTAAATCATGAAGATGGGGCCCTCATGAATGGGATGAGTGCTTTGTAAAAGAAGCTCTAGAGAGATTCCTACCCTCTTCTACCATGTGAGGATACAAGGAGAAGCCTGTGATTCAGAAATGGGCCCTCACTGACCGTGCTGGCACTCTGAATTTGGACTTCCAGCTTCCAGACTGTTATAAATGAATTTCTGTTCATAAGCTACCCAGTCTGTTTATTATATTTTGTTATAGCAGCCAGAACAGATTAAGACAGAGCATGCATCCTCTCAATTCCTACTGACTCCCTTGAATTTAAGTATCAGCTTCTCAGCCTAACCCTCTCAAGTGTCTAAGATTGACCACTTCAATTAGGTTGACAAGGAAGAGTTATTCTACTGGCTAGAATAGTAGTATTCTCTCCACAATCCTTCTTGACTAAAAACCACCATTTCTAAGCTGAAGCCACTGTTTCTTCCATATCAGCAAAGATTAATATTCTACCTTTTAGAAGAAGAATGTAAAATACATATGTAGTATCTCAGGTTGTGAACATAATTTCCTCTCAGGCATATCAGCCCAAGTGCAAAAATCCAGCACAAATGCTTGTCTACTTTTTTTCAATTATTTTCATTAACAAACAGTTTGTCTAGCTGAAGGATTCTCAGCTCTCCCCTGACACATTAGTGAGCAGGCCTCTGACCCGCATCTCTCTTCCTTTGCTCTGTAATTGTGGGGCACCAGCTCAGATTCCCACAGCTCTTCTCTCCCTGCCATTTCCTCCCTCCAATGTCTGGCTTTCTTATGCTTATTTAATTTCAGCTCGCTGGGTTCCCACCCACAACGGTAGAAGGTGCTGGAGCATACTGCCTTTCCATTTTCTCACTGCTCCCATCTCACCTCAACTCAGTGACATCGTCTATCCATCTGCAGACTTCTTCCTCTGCTATGCTGAAAGCTCATAGGAGTGGGTGGAGGTGGGGAATCCCTGTTGTATGTTAGCCTTTCCCTTAGCTTAATTGGAAATGACCATATTGATTGCAGGAGGGCAAGGTATCCAGTCAGCATCCCCAGAGGAGACTGTCTGAGAGGGTTTTTGCCTTTTCTATTTTCCTTTTAAGGATTCATTTTCCTTTTCTCCTGGGATTTGCTGTTCAATTAATCTCTCTAAATCCATGTGTTCTCTCTCCCCTTTTAATATTCCAGCTTCTACTCTCTATTCTGTTTTTCTTGACTATTTCATTTCCTTCATTTCTTTCGTCTTCCTTTTTTTCCCTTCCTCCATTCCACCTCTCATTTTTGCTCTTTTATGAGAAAAATGGTAAGCAAAAAATGATAAACTAACTTTAAAAGGCGATAATCAGGAGGTAAACCCCAAAGGCTGGATAGCCTGTAGTTGGAAATATATATATTTTTAAAGAGATACAGCACTTAATAGAAAGGGCCATGCCCAAGACAAAATGAATAATTGCTAATGTTATAAATTTGATGTAATGTGTTTAATTCTCTTCATATAACCAGCAACATAACAGGTTGCTCACAAGTGAGTAGGAAGGTTTAAAAGCTTTTTGTACACCTTTGCTATCTCATTTTCTCAAAAATTAGCTTCATTCTCACTAAAAAATAAATTATACATATTCTTGTGTATATGGATATCTTATTCAAAATCAAAGATGTCAAATGCATGGAACCGTTCCCATACTTTTGCCCAATGCCCATGCTATTCTATGTTAATTATTCACAGTTTTGTTTTGTTTTATTTTGTTTCCATTTGAGCTCAGGAGCAGCTTTTGTCTTTTTCAAAGGAGTAATCTAAGCAGTTTCCATCACTTCGTAGAGAATATCACTAGTGGAGAGATCTATTTTTTATTCTCTTAAAACAAGTGTAGACATCAGATACTGTGATCATCTTCCGCATATGGCATTATGCATTGTCATTTATAATTTTCTAAATCATCAAAATGTGCTATAATAATTATGTATTACATTAATAATCAGATCAAATTCTAGTTTTAATTAACAAATTGACTCTCCTATATAATTTGAGGGCATAGATGTCATTCAGACAATTCCAAAGTAGAAAGTCATGTAAATTACTTGAGCAATTCTCTTTACCTTACTCCATTCTCTAAGTATTATAAATACCCCCAAAGTAATCATATTTAATTTGTCATTTTAGAAAACATAAAGGCCAGGATTGAGTTTTCAAATGTAGTTTAAGACACTTTTCATTATTTGTATGGAAACAAAGAAGGGAGGGTAATGGCAAAACAAGCAGCACTGTGATGATTAGTGGAAACTTGAAAGTAGAGCATAATGAGCTAAAGAGAAAGAATTGTCCTTAAGAGGTAAAACATTTCATTTCTCTTTCAACTGATAAAGCTTCAAATTGGCTTCAGTATAACACTTGTAACAGTGTTAGTTAACATTCACAAGCAATAATATTACCCAAGCTTAAAGTGTTTATGTGTGTGTGTGTACATGTGTATGTAAACTTCCTTCTAATTCACCATTACTTACATTTACCTTGACATTTACCTGGACTTCAGTAATGGCATTTATACTTAATAATTTATTCCTAACACGTATCCTACAATGTTATTCTCAAAAGAAACTCTTAGTAAATATTGGTCAAGGATAAGGAATCTATCAAGGAAGCTAATAATATTGGCTTTGACTTTAAGCAAGTTTTTTTTTTCATTTATTTATAAAAATATTGGAAATCATTAGCATTCAGAATTTAAGTTCTAATATATGTCCCATGAAAAATCTGGCAATGTTATCAAAGCTTTGGGAAATTTTTTGATAGGATTTGAGAGGTTTGTGAGACATAACTTACTAAAATGACTTAGGTACAATTCACTTTTACTCACAACCTAAAATTATAGGACAGAACCCTGAATAATCAAAGAAAAGTCATAAAGTTTATGCATTTATATGACAAAAAAATATGTCTTTTGTTGCAGGATTCTGTGTTTTTTAGAATGTGAACAAGATATATACATTCTGTGCCTCATAGTGTTCACATGTTAGTGAAGAATACAGGAAAATAAATGGCCAACTATAATATGGTGTGTTAATATTTACTAAATGATTCATGATTGTGTTACATTAATATCACCTAAAGAGTTTTTTAAAAATACATATTCTCGGCACTCTGCTCCATGTGCCCTGAATCAGAACCATGTTTTAGCATGCCACGGAAGGCAAGAAAGACAGCCCACTTCCCAAGGGAAATATCTCAAAAAGGGACGGGAAATTATAAAGGAGAGGTTTGTGTGAGGCCGCTGTCAATGCAGGTCAAGGGCAGGGGGACATACTGAATAAAATGGGAATGAGAGGTGAGTGTTATAACCTGAGGGAGCAGAATACATGACACCTTAAATGTGAACAAGAATTTATTATGATAACATTATAGCATACCATGTGGAGAGATTCAGGAGTTTGAATATAGTTGAGAGAAATAAAAACTAGTAAAGTAAGCTCTAACTCATTCAGGATCTTGGAAGGTTTAGACTATTTTAGAGTTTAGACTATTTCAGCAGAAACTGGCAGAGGAGAATTTTGCTGAGAGTCATCTGCATGAAGTTTCTAGCTTTGGCATCAATGTAGGTGCTATTAACATCCACTGATGTTCACAGCACAGAAGAAAAAAATATTTTGAAAGAAAGGTAAAAAATTTAATTTTGAATGCAATTTTGAGATCCCTGCATTACCAAATAGTAACAATTAATGGCTATAAAACACATGTAAGTTAAGAGTCATCAATCAATTAAAATAGACTGAGCAATTCCTCTGTGCTACACTTTGTGCTAAATACAGACATACAATCATAAATAAGAGGAAATATGATGCCAAACCTTATGGATCATGCATGCAGATGTTTATTGAAGCCCTAGAAGTGCAAGGGATCATCCAAGAAGGAGGTGTGGATAAAATGTATAAAGGATTTATATAATGATGAGTAGTACACAGAAAGCACTAGATCAACATTAAACAAATCAAAAATCACAGAGTGATCATTGCAAAGTAGAGAATTAAAATAGATAAAGTTCTTCCAAGTGGTCCAATGGCCATAAAAAGTCTCTTTGAGAAATAAATGACATTAGAAACAATTTTTTAAAGCTGTTGATATGAATATTAGGTAGAAAAGCAATGAGAGGCAGAGAGAATGCCCAAAGTGAAGACCCTGAGCTAGGAGAGAGCATATACGAGGATCCACGTTGGGCTCTGAAATCTTGGTTAATGCATTTGAATTTTAGCCTAAATGGAAGGGAAAATCATTAGATGGTTTTAAGCAGGAAGTTACTTGATCTAATTTATACTCTAAAAAAATATTACTTTGGCTGTGGTATGGAGAGTTGATTTTGAAGGAGTGAAAGCAGAAAGATTCTTTAGGAGCCTATTTTAGTCATCTGGAAAAGAGATGATGATGGCTTGGTCAAGAAAGATCAAATTTGGATTATTTACTGACAGCAGAGAAGAATAGACTTGCCAGTGAATTAAATGTAGAGAAATGAAGTAAAGTGTGGAACAAAGATAACTCCTAGGTTGGGGAAGCAGAGGTGGAGGGCATGTCCATTAAGGAGGTTCATAAACAAATAGAAGAGCAGGATATTTGAGTTCTTCATAGATTCTCATACTTGATAATGTTTTGTCATTTTTCCAAGTACACTGTGAACTACTTGAGTAGAAATACCACCGTTCCTACAATAAATGATTTACTCTTCCTACACTTGTTTTTTCCAATGGTTTCTAATATGCAGTATGAAAACACAAAGTGCTTTGTGAATAATTAAAAGAAATAAAAGAACACATCCTTATGTGGAGAATAAGGCAGCTACTTTTATGCATTTTTTCCATCTTAATTTGACTGTGTTCCCGTAGAACATTAATGTCTAACATGGACTACCATGGTCTTTACTTACTGAAATATCAATAAAAACAAGCAGTAGCTCTTTCCTATGCTTTTAAGAAAATGAAACATGCAAAATAAAAAAAAATTCTTAAAATGGACTTTTCAGAGAGATCAAATTTGTCTTACTAGAGGCTATTGAGCATCTGGAGATATTTCACTCTAGGAAGGAAGGATTTGGAAAAATTTACATCCAATAATTACTATATATGCTATAAATTTAGATGTGATTTAAACCTCACAGGAACCCAAAAGGAAGATGAAATTTTATTGTTGTCATTATCATTATGTTATCATTTTATAGATGTGGAAACTGAGTCTCTAGAAGAGGTAACAATGTGTACAAGGTCATTTAACAGTAAAAGACACAGTCAGGAACCAAATATAGTGCTCACTGTTTTTTATTTTCATACCCGAGGCTTCCAGGGGCAGATACTCTTAAGATCTTTCTCTGAGAGGTCAATAGGGAACTAGGAAAGACCTGTCCATTGACTACACTGGCACTCACCAATGTTTTCTCTCTAGGTTTCAGAAATGAACACAGCTAAGATTCTCCATGAAGATCTGCCAAGCACAGACATCTATTTCAGGTCAGTCAAGAATCTGGAATACTTCCTAGTTTGGGCAACACACATTTTGAGGTAAGAAAGCTGAATCCAAAGGAGGTATTGAAGACTTCTTTCTCCATTAAAATTAAGCCCAGAGAAAGTAATTCTTGCCAGATGGTCAGCTGAAGGCCTTAATGTCTTATCTCTCCTATATCAAATGCCTATTTTAGTTTCAGTAACCTTTTGCCCTCAGAAGGAAACGTTGAGGTAGGAGAGAGGTTAGGCTAAGAGTCTTAGTAAATGGTTCCCCATGAAATTCTCTTTCTTTAACATATAAACTAGAAAAGAGATATTCAAAAAAACATACCAAATATTCCATTTGCTTTATTCTCTTCCTCTCCTGGAACTGCTCCACTAGCTGCCCTTATTCTTTAAATTCTCTTTGATATCTCAATACAACCCCTTCTACACACACACACACACACACACACACACACACACACACACACATCATTCACCTATTTCTATGATGTCACATTAACAAGGAGATAGTTTAGGCAGGTTTAATTTTGGCAGTAAGCCTGGCATTTAAGGAACCCTCTAGTATAGAGGTTCATAACATTATTTTGGTGCCATGAAAGCTTTTTATAGTATGGTGATTCCTGTCCACCCCTTTCCCAAATACTATTTTTCAATGCTTAAGGCAAACTACATAGCATTAAAAAGAAAGCCAATTATGTTAAAATAAAGTTTCAGAATATTTTTTTTAAAAAGTCTGTGACATAGTAATTCATGTAATTCTTCACTGATACATTAAATAAAAAGGTCTAGCAGTTGATCTAATAACAACCATAATTTTTAAGTGGTAATGATCGTAAATGATACTTGGAGCTATCCCCAACAATCATAAAATGACACAAAAACCGTCAGATTCTTATCAGTAACAAAATCACAGGTGCTGCTAAAATGTAGTTTTTCTACATTCAGAATTAAAGGAAATACTAAATTCTGTTAGCAGTTAGTGAAATTAAAAATGTAATTTTTCTCTATCCAATTTTGGACCCCTCACACTTAGGTTAAGATCATCCAACGACAATAGCAAGATCATAAATTAAATGTAATTTAGATATTTCTGACATTTCCATTTAATCCAAAATGGGAATAATCTGATGTCATGTTTCAAAGTGGCCTAAGCCAATTCAGACAAAAAAATTCTTAAATTATTTTTGGTGGAGAAAGTTAATTACTAAATAGTTGGAGGTGAGTGAAAGTTAGCTATACAACCTTATTACCAGGTTATAATGAAAGTGAGTTTTAGAACAAATTCTGCTGTTATAAATATAGAATATATTAAACATACATTTGTGTGCAATTAAACTCCAAATAGTTAATATCACCTATTCTGAAGCATGATGAAATCTTGGCTTTCTGCCTTTTTAGATCCCCTGACCACCACCCTGTGTGAAATCTTCTCTGCAAATAGATGTTACAACATTTCAGAGGTGTGAATCTGTCTGACATTTTATTCAGCATCTGGCAATCAAGGATCAGCCACAGAGCCATTAAGAAGTCAAGCATCAGGGGCCATGTCTAAGAACACAGGCTTTGGACCTTCCTGAATTCCTACACTCTGTCCACACAAATATGTGCAACATTGCTAAAATGTTTTAGCCAGGTCACATCTCTAGAACAATTTACAATTTATATAATCAGAGTACAGTTCTGCCAGTGATCATGCTGCATAACAAGTCACTAATTTTACTGAGTAAAGCCATGTCTGACCTTCATTACAATGATTGAAAAATCCTCAAGTATTGATCGAGATATAGAAAGTTAAAGGGCTTTTAATTGCCCTTTTTTTAACCTTTTACATATAATGAAAAGTTGGCACCATCCTGGGAGTGTGGATTGTTGATTGTTGATTCAAGAAACTGAATGGTCCTATTGTTAAAGCTTAAACTAACTAACACATACATAATACGGTACTGTGTGTGCCTAAGTGTTTTAAAATAAATTATTACAGACACTATAATAGTCCCCCATTCAGCTTCAATACAGCAAGTGCAATATTTTAATATGATCCCTCATCAAGGATTTCTAGATGCCTGACAAAATGCTCACACATCTCTAGAACTCCCATGTTGTCACCTCAATCGACTGTCACGGAACCTCTGTGCATTTTCTTTCATCACCCCTCATCATCTCTCGTCTATCCAACTACCAACACTTTAAAAATATTGAATTTCAGAACTAAAATTAGACGCTTCTTTCACAAACTCTTTAATTTCTATTATCTTAAATAGCCTTATTTAGTAAGATCTCTGATATATTAAAGTGTGAGTTATTTATTAGTTAAGTTTCATCCTTTCAGTTCCTTACAAAAAAATTAAAAGGCAACATTAATTCCAGTTATTACTGCAGAAGTCTAAACATATGTTTTTCTATACAAGGTAGCAACAAAATGCATTAATTCTAAAGAAACCAGAAAATACATACTAGAAGCTCTTGCAAGTTATTACAGTCTAATTGTGGTTAATTTTATTCTCTGGGACAACTAATTTCTTGATAACATTTGCAGTGATTGATTAAAATCCACTCCTTGCTAAAATCAAGGTCTTTAGGTAATTGATGTGCTAATAGACCTGCAATTATTTGAGGCTATGCTTCCTCACAGAGATCAAGTCAAGGAATGGATAAAATCCAAATAAAGTACCTATTTTGCAACAGGAGCTATGATAATTGCCAGGAGACAGCCTGCTTATCAGCTGTGAGAGGTTTTCACCCTTCATTAATATATAGTTCAGTTGGACATCAGAGAAACTGTCCCCCTTGGGAGTACTCTCTGAATCTCCCATTATCTCATTTTTTTATACACTTGGCTTGACCCACTTTTTATCTACATTCACAGAAAGATCTTTTTTGTTTTTCATATATGGGCTTTCTAAATAATTAGCTAGCCATGATTCTGAGCCCTCAAAGCTTCATGTAATATTGGCTATTTTAAATTTGGACAAAAAGTTTGTACCAATAAAGTATCATTTTTAAATGTTTCAGACTAAATATTTTAGAAGTAGACAAAATAAATATGCCAAAGTGCTAACCTGTGTATTTTCCATTCTGTGGCTCGTGCCTCCACGTGCTTACTGTGGTAGACTCTCAGTCAGGGATACAAAGCCTCATTTTCTTCAGCCATCTAGGAAAGCAGACCTGTCCTGTTGTCCACCAAAGCCTGATGTTTTGTGGACCCAGTTGAGCTCTCTACTGAATCTAAATGAACCCATAGAAAGATTGTGAGCAATGCTTTAAAAAATCCATTAGTGTAAGAAGACCCATTTTCTTCTACCTTAGCCAGACACGATGCAGGTGGCAAAAAACAAGAGAATTCTTACTTACAACCAATCAATTTTATTTTGTCCTGGACTTGTGAGGGAATTTGTAAGTGAGGTGCAATTCTTCATGGCTTTGGCTCTCTTTATCTTTGCCATATTAAAGAATATTCCTTCCTCAGAGTTTGTAATTGAAACTATTTAAGGATGATTCTTTTGAATTATAATAAGAGGGATAACTGGTTTATCTTTTGACTCCATCTTCATTATGGCTCAAAACAAATATCCAATATGGTCAATTACTGTGGAAAAGTAAAAAGAAAAAAACAGCTATTTGAGTATTAGTAAAATAGTTTTCAGGTACTATAATGGCTAAAAAGTATCATGAGCTTACTATGTGCCAGGCTCTGAGCTAAGTGCTTTATGCATAGCAAGCCATTTAATCTTTGCCACATATAAGTATTGCTACACTTATAATACATCCCAACAAGTGTCATACCTCCCCATTTTATAAATGAGTACACTGAAGAAGGGAAAAGTTAAACCTGCTAAGAAGCCCACATGTAAAAATAGCAGATCCCAGATCAAAACCAGAAGAGTAAATAAACTGTTGGATGAGAACATACTTGGATATGACCTGAGCTATTTTGAATGAAACTTAGCAAAGGAGAACTGGTTATCAGTAATTTTAACTAATATATATATATATATATATATATATATATATATATATATATTGCTGTTTAAGTATAATAGTATAATAGTTTTCCCAAGAAATTCATAGTGAGTGATTGTGATTGCATTTTGCTCATCTGCATGCCTCTGATACTCTTGATGAAGATGCTAATCTTTTATAAAGCTGTCTTTGGGACAGATGATGCTGTCACATCCCACTCCTGTGGGAAATGGAGAGATGTCACACATAAAATAGAGTAAAATGTATTAGAACCAAGTTAAACTGCTAATAAGATTAATCAGAGTATAGATTTAAAAATTATTCTTAATCCAGTTTTAATTACATAAATTTAATTCAGAAGTCCTACTGATGTGATAAGAAAGTCATAAATTCTATACAAATTGAAAAAAGAAATTACATTACTAAAATACTATTCTGTCTCTATAGTATCACATATATAAATTTATGCATATATGCATAAATTACACATTTATATATATGAACTTTAACTTATCAGGACTACACAATTTCATTTACTACTTAATAATTTAGTACTTATTAATTTTCAAAATTCTTATATATTCTCTTATCAATGATGATAAAACATGAAAGCAATCTAAGATTACAGAATATATTTTCTAAACAAAATTTGCTTTCCATTTTAGAAACTTGATATCACCAAGGCATTACCATCAGATTTAACTTTTATATTTTTCTTAAAGATAAAAGTAGAAAAGAAAGCTTTCTAAATATGTAAGTCCAAGAAAAAACTAATTAAAGAATCCCTGGCTCTTGCTTAGGATATATTCAACATCTTATTTTGGCTTGAGAGTAGGCAGGAGACTTTCCTTTCAATCTTAGGTTGAAGCCAGAATGAATAGTGCTTTGGAAAAAAATTAACTCTGGTTTCTATTCTCATAATTCTCTTCTGCCCATAAAATTCACCTATGCAGAATATTTGAAATAGCATCTCAAAACCACCCAGTTTCTCTGTATTTCTCCCTGAGGACAGTGAATTGCAACAGATTCCTGAGGAGCCAGTGGTGGTGGATCAGATTGGAAGGCTGTAACCTAAGAAGAATCAGGTAAATTTTGCAGACTCACTGGGGTAGCGGTCAGGCTGTACATTTCACGTACTTTAAAGAGTATCTTTTATTTTACTGCTCAAATTTGAAGGGCTGTCCAATCAATGGGTTTACTATGGGCTCAAAACATTGGTATTTTGCCCAAACAGTCCCTGTAGCTAACAGTTGGAATGAGACCCAAGATGGTCCAGTGGATTCTCAGCTTTCCTTTTATTTAAGGACAGAGGCCTTCAGTCCATCTATCCCTGTGGCCTAGTTGTCAAAATGGCTTGGTCCGAAAATGGATAGGCCTGTGGCCTAGGACTTGCTGGCCAGGAAACCTGTAGAGGCAGAGCTCAAAACCTCTCCAAAGAGATTCTATGGAAAGAAGGCTGTGGGTTTAATCCAGAAGTTCAGGCTAGAGGTGAAAATATTACCTGTAAAGAGAGAGATTAGCCTCCTGACTGGCCTTATTGTCTCCACTGAAGTGGTCTTTCTTAAAAGCACTATTGATCATGCTACTCCCTTGCTTAAGATATTTTAGTAACCAGGACTTGGGGAAAGAGTACGAGTGGCAATCCACACACATATAGCTAAATATCAAAAATAAATAAATCAATTTAACAACTGATAACTAAAACATGCCCTCCTTACGCCCTCTTTTTTGTTGACAAAATACCAACATAATCTATACAGTAATGGGTTTTAGAAGAATGAGTCCAGGAAATAGTAAAAATAACTAAATTAGATTATTGTGCATGTGTATATTCTGTATAGAGTTAGAGAATTAAAAAAAAACTGAAAAATATAAGTTATCATATTCTATAATACTCATTTTAGTAAAGTTTCCATTATTTAATCAAGATTTTTATATAATAATGAATGTTATGATCTAAAGAATTAAAATATTCCAACTTTATAAAAGATTAATGTATTTTCACTCATTAAAAATGTAAATTAAGTGTAAACATAAATAATAAATATTATTTTTTATATTTTTAAAGTCTTTTCTTTCAAAATATTAAAAATCATCTTTAAAATTAAGACAAATTATAAGAATATCAAAATATAAATACAATATTTGAAAATAAAGCTGAAGTGTTCATGTCATTTTAAATAATTTAATATTTTAATATTTTAATATAAAGCTGTTTAAGTTTTAGTATTTAATGTAAAATTATCATGCTTTATGTGTATGTATATGTATATATTGTGTCCCCGTGAACATATGCATTTATACTATATACATAAAAGATGAAAACAACTTAATAATGTCAATGTTAATACAAATATTTAACATTGTAAAATATTCCTTAACCTTCATGTGCAAATTTTGGAAATGCCACTCAAATTTTTCTGTACCTCTTTGTCTGCAAACTAGAACACAGAGAAGCAAAGGATGGATGCTCTCTGAGTCTGCTTTGAAAATTGTCCTACATTAGACAAGGATCTATTGCATACATGTTATCAGGGAAGTTTATTCAATTATTATAAATTAATAAAAAAAAACTACTTCCATTTTTTTTTCCCTCCAAGCTCTTTGCAGTTGAAAGCAGTGTTCATTTCCAGTGTTGCAGGGGCAGGACCATAGGTCTTTGGAGTGAGGGCCCAGTCACCTGTAGACATGGGGCCAGAGATGTGGAGAGATATTTTCCTGGGGCCTCTAGATTCTTCACAAGAGCTGGTATTCTCAATTATGTGTGGAACTGGGACACCACTGCTTGTTAAAACCAGAGTACAGAGGCAGTCTTGCATTCTTATAGTAGCTTTGTTTGTGTGTTTGACTGTTAAATGAAGGACATCCAGAGCATGGTTCCAGAGCAAGGGCCTGTTGAGCCTGAAACTAAGAGCAATTATGTCAATAACTGCTCTAGCCTTTCACCCAGATCTACATATTTTTATCACAATATAAAAGATAAAACTCTTTGCAAGAAGATTCCTGTTTTCTTTTTTCCACTAGATGTTTTCATCATTCTCACATGTTCTGCTCTCCAGCCAAAGGAAAGTGATTTCATTCCTCATTATCCTTGCCTTTAAAAAAAAAAAAAAAAAAGTTAGGTGTTTTGAAAGCTCTAGTGACTTTGTTTTCAAACTCTTTCACTTCACCCCTTCCTATTCGATTGGTCATTAGACTCAAATCAGACATCAGATGTCATTGTTTCTTGGGAGCTTCTTTCCCAGACCCATCTGTGTAAGGGTCCTTTTAGGTTCTCCTACAGTACTCAGGGCCTCCTTCCATCATGGAATTTACCACACTGTATTGTAATTTTATGCCTACTAATAGGAAGGCCCCTCCTAATTATGAGCATGTTAAGAGCAAGAACTGTGTCTTATTTGATTTTGTAATCCCTTCATCTAATATACTGTCAATTGATACATCATTGGTAGTTAAAAAACATCTGATAAAAGAATAAACTATTAAATAAATAAAGGCATTTAACTCTTTCAAATTGTTATAATATATAGGTATTACCAATTCCATTTATGTTAATTTGTTTGTTTGTTGACAGAGAGTAAAAAGCAAGGCCAAATCAAAGCCAGTCTCTGGGATGTCCATCCAGAACACACAATTCCCTTAATACATAACTTGTTCAAGCCCTTCATGGAGTTATCAACAAATGCACTCCCTTCAATATACACCAACTTCTTTTCAAATAAAAGCCTAGCTGGATGGCATCAAGTCTTGCATATATTCAGCTTATTCCTTATAAGCTTCATTTTCTTCCTTTTGTCACCGTGTGAGTGAAAAGACAGCTGATGTCAGTGTTCTATGCAGAGTTTTCAAAAAGGTCAACTAGCATTCAGATTTATGCTGGTAAAATGCATTCCTTCTCTTTCAAAAATTTAATGAGAAAGGACAACTTTGTGAAATGGAGGAGCAAGAACAGTATTGCTTAAATAAATTGGAATTTGCACTTTGATTACCCTGCAGTTTCTGCCATACTTACTGGAAAATTCTCCCTGTGGTGCAGGTTTTCTCTGGAGTGACATCATCATATGAAGCCATCCTCACTGTAATTATTTCCATCTACATTTTGTAGAGCACATAGCAAGAACATTCAGTAAAGAATATTTGATGTATGTAGAACGATTTAAAAGTGTAGAGTCACCAGAAAACCCCATTAAAAGGCAAATGATATATCTTTACGTATGCCTCTGACCCCAAAAGAGGTATTTCATATTTACATTAGGAAAAAAAGTCTTTTCAAACAATGAAACTCTGATAAGAGCAAATATCCTATGCCATGAAACAACAAACAACATGTGCAGTTTCAGTTGGTTTTCTTAGAATAGCAGTTTTTGCTAAACAACTGTAATATAGAAAAAGCAGGCATATTTTAGTTCATATTGTCATATTTAAATCCTTTTGGAATTTAAGTTCTGTCAATGCTATTGCTAAGTATTGAGATTGAAAATTTTTATTCTCGGCAATCTCGATTTCCCTTTGCGGAAAATTTATTATTCCTTTAAGAATGTGTGTGCTTAATTTCATAAAGGTGAAAATATCAATATAAAAGTATTAATTTTTCTAAAAATCAAATAGCTCACTAAAAAATAAGATTTTTTTAACAACTTAAGTAAAATTTTTTTTAAAATGTAAAAGCTGTAGATTGGCTTTCCTGACAATTTGTGATTTACTCAGACTGACTTTACCCAAGGGAGAGACTTGAGTTTTTCACTCTTGTGAGTTAAAAGACAGGGGCAGGTTCTTTGTCTCTTAGAAAATAAAAGCTTCTACCATCTGCTCACTGAGGCTTTTATTTTGTTTTAAATGTAGAAAAACATGCATTTAATTCTGCAGTTAGTGATAAGATTCAAATTCATTCATTCATCCATTCATCCATTCAACATAACTAAGGAAAAGAAAAAGGTCTGAAATATGAGGTTAAATTGAAAAGTTTACTTAATAGAATGGAGACATGCTTTCTCTCTCTCTAAACACTATTTTCAGATCTACTCTGTAAAATCTCCCTTCTGTGTTCTTTAATGTTTTCTCAATCATATTCCACCATTTTTCAATCATGATCAGTTGCTTAAAAGTCTAATTTAACTCTGTTTAAAATTTCAGTCTATAGCCTATGTCATGCTTTTTGGTTTCCCTAGTCCAGCATTTCTCTCAGCCTTGGAGACCATAGCTCATTGTTCTTTCTCCTCTCTTTCCTTTCTCCTGAGCTCTGGCACCTCTCTGCTGTCCCACCAAGAGAATGGGTGGGATAAAAGGGCAAAAAGTCCTTATTGTGATGCTGTGTCATCTTTAGGCTATTGCCAAAGCCTTGTGTGGCAGGTAAATTGATAATTACTATATTAGGGAGAGGATGTTGGATTCTCAAGAGGCACTGTTCCCTATGTGCCACATGCAATAGAGTAATCTTCCTGACAGCCCCCTTTCACTCTGGTCCACCACAGCATAGCTCAGCATCTTAATGTTGCGGTCTCCTCATAAAGCACACTGACCACCTGTCTTCATAGCTCTCCATGAGGTACCCAAAATCCTAGGGACACATCAGATTCTCTCAAGCATAAGCTTTAATGACATCTCTTTTGGCTGCTCCAAGATTTTTTTCTTTTCTAAAAAACACATTCTTGGGTTTACAATTTTACTCTAAATGATTATACACATAATAAAAACTCAAATGTGAAATGAGGTCAATATTACATATTGATCTAAGCAATAGACAATAACCCACATTTCTAAGTCAGTATCACATATCATCTACACAAGTGGGGGAATACCCACCCTCTGTTCCCCAATTTATGCTTGAGTGCAGAAACTGCCATCCCAGCATCATTTGTCTGGATGTGAGAAACTCTTGGGGCTGAGCTTATAGGGTTTCTAGTGTGCTTTCATTTTCACGTGGCACAAAAGACATTAGTCAAGTTGATCCTCTATGATAATGCTGTCAAGAGCTGTCAAATATATATATATATATATATATATATATATATATATATATATATATATATACACATTCACTATTCTCACATCTGTTTTCTTGACTGAAATTTGTGATGGTAAGTGGTAGCAAATGTTTCCAATTCTCAAACTTAGAAACTAAATTCTGACCTCATTTCTAGCAGAATAAAATATCACTTTTTTAATGTTTTACATTTTCTATTGTTTCTAAGGGTGACTTGCCCAAATCTGTAAGGAAAACAGTCGTGCTACCCTGATGGTGCACAATTTTCTTCTCACTAATGTTAAGCTTATGAGACTCCCATTGCTATTTAGTGTTCGCAGTCAGAAATCAGCAATACTGACTCTCGTGGAAAACTATATTTCTGGGATTTAGGTAATGAGTTATCTCAGTCACTAAATAAAGCTCTATTTGCCAGAAAAGAAATAGTTAACAGTAAAGGAGACTGTCAAATACTTTAAGAACAAAGGAACATTAGGGGATTTAGGTTAAAGATTTGTGTTTTATACCATAGCAACGATGAGAGCTCTTACTGACCTGATTGAAGAGAAAAGATTTTAAATGTCGCTCACACCTATCACCTTCATAAATCTTATGATTCCTTTATACCTGTTTAAAGAAACTTAATACCCCTTTAATTATACACTGTAAATAATATTGACCAGGAGGGAAGTAAGAGGTAGACTGTGGATAAAGGCTTTAAATCATTACACTTTTTTTATTTCTTGAAGGACATTAGATCAACATTCATAATCCATTCTTAGATCTCACTAAATAGTCCTTTTCCCCATTAATGCAAAAATATTCAAATTTTGAGCTTTTAAAATTTTTTCTGTGCAGTTATTAATGCTAATCTATAATTTTTAGAAATTACCTTTTATAAATTTCCAAGGTAAATTTGCAACTTACTTTCTCACACACACACACACACACACACACACACACACACACACACACACAAAATTTTACTTCTTATATTTAGGAAGGTAGAAATATTTTATCATAAGGAAAGCCAAGGCTCTAAAAAATGATTTAAAAGAAAGTATCTAAACAACTTCTTATTGTGCATATGTAAGAGAAATTTGTTTTTCTTGAGTAATGATATAATTTTACATAAAAGTACTTCTGTGGTTGATTCCCAAAAATTTCTCAGTGAATGTTTCTGGTGAGTTTAACTGAAAAACCTGGTAGAATCACTTAATTTGCTTAGACATGAGGCAGGGCACAGAGTCAGAGATGAGTTGCTCACCAGAAGACATCAGTGAGAAATATACCTGGCCAAGTGTCAGAATCACTTCTGAACTATACAAAATCTGATCAATTTTGGTTCCAAAAAATTTCCCCAGACCCCTTTTTCACTTTCATTTATGATAATTCTATTTTCATTCTCTTAATCTTTATCTTCAGCTTTTGTTTATGATTTCAACTGTTCATTGACTAAATGAGGCTTCACACAGTTAGTAATACTAGCAAAAAACAAATTTTTATTTTAAATATTGCTTATAAGATAAACAGATGTTATCCAAATAGAAATGTAAACATTTGATAAATGTTTCAGTGATTCTGCCTCATCTACCTTTATTTTAAACTCCGGAATTTATAGAATGAAGCTACTAATTGAGATGTTCACAAATTACCTTATCGTAATATTTCATACGAGACATCCATCAATTTGCTTTGCCACCAATGTTTCCAGTTATACAGCAAAAATGATATCCTCCCCCGAAATAGTATCCCTGTCTATTTTTAGAAAA
The DNA here is from genome assembly GCA_030015415.1 of Cynopterus sphinx. Lineage (NCBI taxonomy): Eukaryota > Metazoa > Chordata > Mammalia > Chiroptera > Pteropodidae > Cynopterus > Cynopterus sphinx. The sequence goes on along the minus strand of CM057387.1, from coordinate 63,527,829 downwards.
CTAGATTTCAAAGCAAAGTGATGGAGTTGCTAATGAGTGTTAATACCTTCTTTAGAGATAATAAAATAACCTCTGAAAAGAGACCTTAGGTAACATGAAACATTTACATATCTAGGTGCCACTTCTTAGTAACTAAGCCAACACTAAGAAGCCATAAAATTTTGCCTAACAGGGAAGTTTTCTTGAGTGTGCAGTATTAGGTAATTCTCTATTGATTAATTTCTTCAGTAAAATAAAGTTGCTATTGTTGAAATAACCATAAACAATATCCCTTCATTCTATCATTTATTTATTTATTTAGCATTTATTCTGTGTCCTTGTACATATGTTAAGTGTTAGAAACTTATTTCAGTTTACAGCTATGTCAATGTAGCTGAAACCTCAGGGATAGTTACCTACAGAGAGGAAGGCCAGAAGATTCATCCAATATTTGATGCATTTTATCAAGCTTCTGGAGCACAGCAAGGAACCAGGGTCTTTGGTGACTGACTGCATGTATAATGAGCAGGGCCACAAGGTTAAAAAGACATCCACAGAGCTGCAATGAATTCAGCAAACTACATCTCACTAACACTTTTTTTTTTAAGTATAAATTATGAGCCACCTTGAATCACTACCAGGCTCTTTCTAATTACTAACAATGACAAGTCTGCCCTCTCTGTTTCAGCTGGCTGCCCCAGGCATCTTTATAGCAAAACCAACAAATGATTGGAATACTGTGATTTAAAGTCAAAACCAAAGCACAGTTGGAGATTTTTTACAAGCCTGCTAGAAAGTCTTGTTTCTAGAGTTTGTAAGATCATAGAAGATGCAGAAAGACAGCGCAAGGTCAAATCTACATCTCATATAAAAAAAAAATAAACTGTCTTTCTAATCCATTTGCCATAGCTCACAATCTAGAGGACAATACGGGATAAATAGTAGGTCTCTGTGCACAAAGGCCACACAGGTGACCTCATGTACCCTGGTATGAATAATGGCCATGATTAGAGGGAAGTGCTGGCAGCAGTAGCAATATACCATTGTCTGTACTCCTAAGCCTAAGAGGGAAAGAAAATGGGGAAAGAGCAGCCCTGAAGATATATGCTATGCTAATTATTTTTGTGATATAATTCTTTGGGGGCATCTACTTATTTGAACAGCCAAAATAGCCCTTCATATGTAGCACAAGGCACCTTAGTATTAACCATCTGAGGCACTGGCTTTGTTTGTTTTTGTTCAAAATTTATAAATATGTGGTATTTATCTTGATCCCACAAGATCAGAAAAAGATTAAATATACAGCTTTTGGCCAGGAAGGTTGTCTTTGACTCTTGGTGGTAACACATATGCCAAGCTATGCTCTCGGTGTAAAGATTGGGGAGCAATTGTTGTCCACCATTTTAAGCTGTTTATTATTTACACTCAGCTTTGAGGGAACTTCTTTAACCAGTTCATGGGGTGAGCACAGTCAAAGGGTCAGAGTACTGTTCTCCCTCATGGTGTAATATTTATTTCTGGGAGCTGATAAGGTGATACCTTCTGGCAGAGGTGATGGAGAAAGGGGAGACAAGAGAGAGTGGAATGTGTTTTGTCTATATATGTATTTTTTTGTTTCACACTGAACACCTGGAATGTAAAATATTTTCATCATTCTCTCTCTCTCTTTTTAACCCACAGATTCAGACATATTGCACAATACCTACACTGAATTACATCTGCTTAGCATTCAGGCTTTTATAACAACATGATTAAAATATTTTGGAGTATACATTGCTTACGACAATTATGAGAAATATGAGAAGGTAGATACTTTTTGACCTCATTAACTGATGGGCTTCAAAAAGTTCTTTTCTGACTCACAGAGGGACTTAATGTGGAATTTTTTCAAGGCTGTGACATTTAGACCTAACAGCAATGTCTGCTAACAGGTGAGCAGTTGTTAGGAATGCCAATCAAGTGGAAATAGCAGAATTATTGGTTATCTCTATAGTGTGAAAGGAGGCTTTTAACTTATCTTAAATTAATCTCTTTGCTTATTCTGTACCATCAGCCAACCCAGGCTTATATTGCTCCTCGAAAAGATGGGTATTTCAAGTTATGTTTTATAAAAGCCTAGAACAGTGGTCCCTAATCCTTTTGGCACCAGAGACCAGTGCTCCTATGAGAATCTAATGCCTGATGATCTGAGGTGGAGCTGAGGTGGTGATACTAGTGCTAAGGAGCAGCTGCAAACACAGATGAAGTTTCACTTGCTTACCAGCAACTTACCTCCCGCTGGGCAGCCGGGTTCCTAACAGGCCACAGACCAACCGGTAGCTGTCCATGACCCAGGAGTTAGGGACCCCTGTGACCTAGAACACCACAAGGCCTCTCCTTAGTAGACTGGATAGAACATAGGACCCTAGAAACATATTTCATTCTTATCTATTATATCAACTTTAAACTCTGCTCCTTCCATGAAACAATTCAGATTTTGGACCATTAAAAGAAGAAAGAAAAAAAAAATAAGGAGGCTTTTAAAAACAATAAATAACATTAACAAGAAATTTAACCCAGAAGTGTCCTTATGACCTTGATAACTACAATAAATTTTTTTCTTTAGAATATTCTCATCCTGCACACATATACTGCTCTCCCTAGGCACACTCCAGTGTGAATTATTCAGTTTGCATTCAGATACATTATATAATAAAGACTAAAGTCAGTAGTTGTTTGGGAAAATATACCTACCCTGCAAACCTTAACCACAAGCAAGTAATAACAGCACGCCTCGAGTATATTCCAACTGGTTGCACTGGCATCCAGCCACTACCATAACTTATGTCTTATATGAAACTTATCTCACATGCACAAATACTCTCAGGATACTGAGGTAGGCTGCTGACATCTACCTACATTGTGATTTCACCAATTTAAATTACTAGATAAAATGATTGATTTTTTTTTAACATGCTCCACTAAGTACTGAAGAAGACAGAAAATTTCATGGCCCTTGTGATTGAATATTTTCTATGTGGGGAGAAGAAAAGCATGTAAAATGTTAAATATCATAAAGATAAAATCTTTGTCTATATACCAGAGTGGGGAAGAGGCCACATGGGTGTGTATGATAAATTGGCAAGTGATATTGAGCAATGATTCTCACTTCAAAAACCACAGAATTTGTGTGTCTTCTTCACTGGTAATATATTATCAATAATAAGTATTTAAATTTGTAGATTAATTATAGTGTCACAATTATATTGATTCAAGTTCATCTCTATAAGGACACCACTCTATTTGCTTATATTCTGATGTGATGACTTGAAGGGAAGGAAAGGGACAGCCTTGGCTGTGCATATAAACATGACCACAACCCTTGCTACCCTCTTCAACAATGCACAACCCCCACGTGCCTCTCTCCAGCCCTCCTTACCTTGCTTTGTTTTCTCCAATGCCATTTATTACCTTCTAACATACAATATCATTCTCTTATTTATTAAGTTTGTCCTTAATTACCTTTCTTTACCTGCTAAATCTGATGACCAAGAAGCCAGGCACTTTTATATTGTTTACTAGTGTATCTCAAGCTCCTGAAATAATATCTAGCACATAGTAAGCATTCAATAATAGGTGCTATTGCTTTTGTTTTTTTTTCTGCACACAAATAAGAATGTTTACTGACTTGACTGTCTCTAAGAGTTTTGTTTATGAATTAAAAAGACTGAGAATCATTAGTGCAGGTAACAGTGGCAAGAATTCACAGGAGAGAAATATTTTATTCTGTTAAAACAGTTTAACTTGAAATGATCCAGAGTTCCTGAGAACTATATTCTTCACTTAGTCATTCCCTATCACATTCTGATATTACTGCATTCAAATTTATCATTGTATTTATTCATTGTTTGTGTGTCTGTTTTTCCCATAGAATACAAAATTCATGTGGATAGATAGCTTGGCTATCTTATTTACTGCTCTATACCCAGCACTCTAAGTAGGCCCTGGTGCAGTATAGGCACACCCAGTCTTTGTAGCAAGAATGCTTTCTCCTCCAGCACCCACCTCTAACAAACGCAAAACTGTGAAAGCTAAGTTGTTATTAGGTTTCTAACAATTCAGTAGATTTTAATTTTTTTTTAAAGGGACTCTCATGTAATGGAATGGTTACTCTGGTTTCCTTATCTTTGCTTTTGTTTTAAAAAGATATTTGATGTGCTGTCATCAAAGTATTCCCTGACTAAAACCAGTGCGTATATCCTGGCATCTAAGGATAAAAACAAGAGTAAGGAGACAAACAAAAAGAAATTGATGGCAATGAAGAATAGGCTGAAATACAGATGCTGCTGAAAAGAGGCACATGAAACTGCAGCAAGGGAGAACTAATAATTGACAAATTCTGAGCATCAGAAGAATCACAAGTGAAAGGGAAAAATCAGGTCTTGTTGACAAGTGAAGAGCAGTGAGAAAGGAGCTGAGCTGAACATACTTTTTAATGAAGTGTTAAGTAGATCACCAAGAGAGGTGAATAATGACTGCAATGAAGAGTTGGCCAGGGTGTGAAAAGAAAAAAAAAAAGCAAAATTAAGTGACACTTGGTAAATCACAAGAGGACATGAAACCTGAGAGAATTTCTGGATGGAATGGTCAATTCCTGTAACACTCCAATGCCTTTTAGTAATAGAATTGGGCAGTTCATTAAAATTATGTGTGAACAGATAGGTACCTTGGCAAAAAAGGCAAGGGATGCAAGAAATAACTAGAGCAATACAATTACTATTTCTGCAGTTGAAAAATATCAAGAATACGAGGTATTCAAGAAGATGAATTTAAAAAATACTCTTTGGAAAACAGTAAGTGGATCCTAGGGAAATAACAGGAGCAATAAAAATGGCCATAGGAAGGATGAGTCATGCCAAAAAGAGGAATCTTTTAAATTGGATATGTTCATATAAAATAACTCAGCTAACAGTGGGGAAATTTAAAAAAGCTATTTGAAGACTAGTATGAGGAAATGGGAGAATAAGATTTCAGTTTCCTCTCTGCGTATGGGCTGACTAAATATAGAATTGTCATGTACATCACAACCAGGTTGCTGCTTAGAATCTAGGAGAGGCCTCTGGTGTTTTCCTAAATAAAAGTAATAGTTGGGCTCTAATTATTTTAAATGCTATGGTTAGTTCTCTGGACTACATTGAAGAGAAATGAATTTACATGTAAATAATGCCTACTTTGTGCTAGGTATCATGTTTGACATTTCAACATACATGAGCTCATTTGCTTCTCTCAACAAACCTGTCACATGAAAGTCATTAACACAGTTTTAGTTGAGAGAAACTGATATTGCAGTGCTCTTAAACAGTGGAGCCAGGAATTAAATCTGAGTTTGAGTGGCTCCAAAGCCAGATGCCACCAAGCTGCTTCCTGCATTGAAGGCAGTTATTACTGAAGCATAAAATTATTAAAGAGAAATATAATTTAAGGAGCTGGATATTGTGTTTAAAATGTTATTCATACTCCGACGAGGACCTCAGATAATTCTGTTTATCTTCTTTGAGCTTCTCTCTTGCTAAAGTTTATTATTTTATGCGACCAACGTTTACCAACATATAATTTTTTAAAATATCATTTAATAAATGATACACACTCATAAAAAAAATCCTAAGGCTCCCCTTAGTGTATTTTACTAGGCATAACAAAATTCCCCAAATTTTTTTCTGATGACTGAGGCAAAAGGGGGAGTAGTCATTCAGTCATTCATTTCTTTATTAATCACCATTTATTGATTGCTTAATATGAACCAGGCACTTTGCTAGGTTCTTAGAATAAGCAAAATGATCATACTTCCTGTCTACATAAAATATAGATTGGTTGATTAACCTATTGGTTGATACAAACCAGTAAAGAGATTTTATAGCTTTACTGGTTTACTCAGTGTGGAATAAATATTATTAAGGGAAAACCAGAGCTTTATTAGAATATATTGGTATGATACCTAATTCTGATGAGTAATTTTGAGAAAGCTTCATTAGGAGAAAAGGGCATAGAAGTGTTAGTTTTCTGGTCAGAAAGAAGAGCTTGCATCAAGTTGGAGAGAGAGGTGGGGGAAATGGCACTCACCAAATAACCCATAGACCTTGGGCACTGACTGCACGCCAGGACCAGAGTAGATGAAGTTGTTTTTCACTGCAATTCAAGCCAAAGACATGGCCATGCTATGACTAGGACTAACCTTGATAAATTCATGCCCCAAGCTACCTCTTGCCATCCAGAGTGTTTTTTCATATTTGCTGTGTATCTAGCATTCTCAAGACCATTTCAATGAACCTGAAGATTACATGTAAATCAGACTGCAAAGAGAAGTCATCTGATGTCAAACTACTCTAGAAACTACTCAGGGGATCTCTATTTTAGAGCTCTGCAAGTCTAATATTGTCAATTTTTCTACCAGGAGCAAGAAAGTTAAGCATTTATAAGTAAGTCAGATAACTGGTTTGTGAGATTGGGGCCATGTTGTGTGGTGAATAGACCCATTCTTTAAATACATTAAATTTTGAGAAATGCCTACATGAAGAGACATTTCTATATCATAAGAAGCTGAAAGAATGTTAGATCCAAGTTGTTCTTGACATACTAACACTTTATAATTGTAAATTTTTTTAGATAATGTTAATGCTTGGCCAGAATATCCTCTTGCTTACCTGGGGACCTAGGCATTATGAAAATGATGCCCTATATGTGGGCTTAACTAAGCAAGTGACTCAAGTAGTGGGAAAATCTGAATTAAAAAATAGCATTGGCTTGGCATGAGAGAACAATTTCTCTGGTTCTGTGAGAACCATCAATGTTTTCAAGTCATATAATTTAGGAAGCTACTTAAATGCACACAAAATCACCCCAACCTGCATATGTCATTCGTCTGCAGGCCAGTTTACATGCCTCCCCATTTTCAGAGTCAGGATGTGCTTGGCATCACATACAACTTTTAATCCAGCACTATAATTATAGAGAGTACTTGATAATAGACTTTCAAACATTTAGAAATATCAATTTTGTGTTATGAAACATTTTGAGAATGGGAATAAAATTAATGAACTATGTTACCTTTCTACTCCAGTCTAGTGGAAGAGCAAACAATTAACAGGAAATTGGACTATAATCAGTGTAAACATATAATGATACAGGAACATGGCAAGTGAGTCTTACCTTGAGCAGTTGGCCAGGCCCAGCATGTGTGTGTAGCATGTGTAGCAGAAGTTTTTCTTTGAGAAAAATATTGATAATTGAGTAGAATAGTTTACCATGTACCAAGAAGACTGGCTATTCAATGAACTGAACAGAAGTTATGCTATTTGCCCAATATATCTACTACATTTTCAGGAAACATAAAATGGAAATATGAGCTACAAGGAAGAATCTGCGGCATTGATGAGAATACACAAAACAGGTGTGAGCTAACAGAAAGACAAAAAATTTATTACCCTCAGTGGCATCTTAGCCCCGTGCCAACGTGATTTAATCAGTAATGTCTGTATGAAATATCAAATACTTCAAAATCCTTACAGAAACCAGATGCTAAATGTGTCTGCAGGTCACTGACAATGCAATGAGCACACGGTTACATGGAATACTTAAACAAGACTTTCAGAACACTCACAAACACATTGGAATACCCATAAAACAGCATCAGAAAAAGTCTGAACAGTGCCTTTTTTCCAGTAAAGTAACTAATTATTTGATCAGTAATTTTGCCGCTAAGGCACACGTTGTTCAGAAGAAAGCAAAACACAGAACTATCCCCTGTAATTCCAGGGAGGGAACCAAAGAATTTTAAAAACTATCATCTTTTTCAGTACACACAAAAACATTTCTTGGCCACCAAAGCATACAAATAATGTTTAATGCTGAGGATAAGAGAGCTGAGAATATAGGTTTTTCCTGTTTCCCTTACTTTATTGGGTTTTGTGTTTGCTAACTCTGAGAATCATTTTTCAGATGTACTATTAGTCCAATTACCATTTTCACTCCCATGTTATAGTCACCAAAAGGCAAATGTGTGTGAACCTCCCTAATAACCACCAACCTTTTCTATCCCCAACATTAGAAACAAAAAGAAAAAATAATACAAAGAGACGGAGTCAAATGGTAGCAATTTCATTTTCTATCTTTCAGTTTATTGAGTCATTTTAGGAGATGTACCTCCATAAAAACCTTATCGAAATCACGTTTGCCTATGGCAAATATACCAATCCATATTCAAACTTCCTATTGTTACATACATCTTGAAAAATATTGAATTGTCCTCATTTCACCAAGTCATTTAATGACAAAACAATTGTCACTTGCCTCAAATGATTCACATACCCACTAGCAATAATGTTAATATATTCTTTGCTGTACAGATTTCTAAATGTTCACTTCAAAATAGTAGAGAATAAGTACTCCCATTCTATTCAGTAGGAAGCAATACAATAATAGAACAAAGTACCTATGATTCAGAATGAGAAAGACTTGCCTTTAAATCTTGGTTCATTTACTGTTGTCTGACCTTGGGAAAATTATTTAATATCTGAACTTCAGCTCCCTCAGCTTTAAAATAGAGATAATAGTAGGCACCTAATTGGGTAGTTGTATCAATAAAGACATTACATGTAGAACATAAAATATTGCCTGGCTTACTTTACAAGCTCAATATAAGCTACTCTCATAATTACTTGTTATTAATGCTAAAATAGCAGTTTTGTTAACTTCTGATTTCATGGTTAGAGCAATTTTGAATGTGTGATTCAAGGGACAAAGCTTAGGCTTGAACCAGTAAAATCTGTATTTGAGTTCTGAGTGTTCTGTGGACTGCAAGAAAAGCCACTTAATGTCTCTGAACCACAGCTGTTTCCAATGGGAAATTTGAATAATAACACCTACCCTTACCAGATTATTACAAAGATTAAATAAGGCCATTCTTCTTGGTACATGGTAAACATTTATTGAACAGTAACTCCTAGTATTAATATTATTGCAGTAGTAGTATTTGAAAAACAAGGAATCATCTGATTTACATGCTTTGGAATAAAATAATGTTATCTTATACAGAGATGGAGAAATAGGATCATCTTCAGTTGCCAACCCTGTCTGGAATATTCTATGAGAAGGACTCTGCTATTTACTAAGCCTCTGCATGCATGCAGTGTTGATGAATACAGAACCTGGAACTCAGCATGCAATCAAGTATATTTAAATATCCCCAGATATTCTCACAAAGCCACTGAAAAGACTCAAAATAGCCTGCAGTTACTACATACTTTTAAGAACTGGAAATACAAAGAAACTGCCTTTTTTAAAGTAAAACATGTTGGAAGAGAGTAGTGATAAAAATCTGGAAAAGCAACAACAAAAAAGGAACAATCTCATTACCCTTACTTTTCCCCAGATGTATTGTTTGGCTAAGCATGTAGAATATTAGAAACTCGATGATTGTCTCAGTTTGTAATCATTCAAATATTTGAAGTTGACATATTTCCATTCATTCTAAACAGTGGTAGCAATGACTATAGATGAAGAGTAGAAGCCTTAAAGTAAAAGAGGTTTGTCAAGGATGATTCTAAAATATCCCTGCATATTACAAATAACTTTTTTTTTTTTTAACAGAGGCTGGATAGAAAACCACAAGAGTGTTTAATTTAAGGATCACTTATTCAGAAACCAAAGGAACAGACCTGAGATTTGTTTAATCAACGGGTTTTATTTCCTAGAACTGAAATAATTCAGATCTAAACTTCCAAAGCTAGCTAGTCAACAATTTTTTCATCAGAGCCCAAGGGAGAAGGTCAAGGGTAAAAGAGGCAAAAGATGGAGAAGGGCATAGAGACCACCAAGAACAAAATAGGAGGGGCCACTTATTTCCCTGACTTTTCAATAGGTTACATTATCAGGTCTGGTGACAAATATTGAGGGGACCAGGTTGAGGAATGTGGATAGGATATAACACTACAAAGGAATACCAAAGCCTTAAGTACAAAATGAAAGGCATCAATCCCCTTCCCACCACCACAGAAAGGGGACCCTCCTTGCTCATTTAGGAAATAGGGGCGATGGAAGAGAAAGACGCCCAGTGGAGGTATACTCAAAGGTAGTTAATTTTCATAAAGATTTCTTTTATTTAAAAGGTTTCTTAAACCATGTGCCTTATGTTTTAAGGCTGGGTGATGCATATGACTGTAGGTGGTCTTAAGGCTATGGGGAGAGGGAAAGGGGTGGCCAAGGGTCGTCCCAGAACCTCCCACATCACCCCAGAGATCTAAATGAGAAAGGGTGCCCCTCACCATTCCCATCCAGAAAGCTGGGAAACTAAGCCTTCTGATCTTACAAACAACTTGAAAGGCCCCATCATTTGATGAAAAACTACAACTCCTAACTCGCTAGGTCTGCAAAAAAAGTTTTGGAAGGGAGGCCCTCCCCTCACGAGCTGGTGGTATACGGTAGGTATGGGAGGAGTGGACAGGCGCTGGGGAAGATGTCACTCTCCTGCCACCTCCCCACCACCACAGTTGGAGATTGCCCCTTCCAGGCCTCTAGAAGTCTCCCCCGTGCTCTTTATCCTCACCACTTCCACTACTGTCCCTGATTCCAACGCAGAGATCCAGGATTCCTGGAGTAGAGCAGACAGGTGTCGGGAAGTGGGAACCGCCAGGCCCCAACAGGAGACTTCAGCTGGAAGGGACACGATGGCCTCATCTCCTTGCAGGGAGCAGAGGCCCTGACTCAGGTCCCAGGGCCTGGGGACAGAGGTGAGGGCCAGATGGCCTGCCCATCCAGGTCAATCTCAAGACCGGGTGTGTGGGAAGGGGTGGAAGGTGGCGGGTGGGGGTGGGTAAGGCGGTCCCAGTTCACATGCCACGGCCAGTTTCCCCTTAACAGCCAGGCAGCAGCGGGAACGGACATGGGCTCTTGTTGACACTTCGGCGATTACAGGCTCTCGTGGTCTCCAGCGCCCAGAGCCTTGGCCTCCTCTTCCTCCTTGGCAGCCTCCTTCAGTGGCTCCAGCTCCTGCTGGGGCAGCTCCCAGGCAGGGCCCAGCTCTGACGCCTCCACCAGGACCGGCCCCTCGGCCTCGCCGGCAGCCGCCGCCGCCTCCTCGCCTTCCGGGTCGGCCTCCTTGGGGCGTTTGGGGGCGTCCTCCGGCAGGTGCTCCGCGCTCCTCTTCAGCGGTCGCCTGTCGTCCTGCTGCTCCCCCGGCTCCCCCGGCTCCCCTCCGCCCTGGGGGCCGCTCTTCTGGGCGTCGGCACCGTCGGGGGCCTCGGGCCGCGGCCCCGGCGCGGGACCCCCGGCGCGGCCCTGCCCTGCTCGGGCGGGCCCGCCGTCGCAGGCCTGGATCGTGGGGTTGTTCTCGATCTCCCACAGCCCCTCGCTGAAGCCCCTCCTCTTGTTGGGCTTGCTGAACTTCTCCTTGGACTCCCGGTAGGGGAAGAGCTGTTTGGGGCCCAGGAGAGCCGTCTCGTGGGTCCCAAAGAAGAACACTTGGTATCTGTTGGGCGGGGCCATGTGCTCAATCCTGGCCGGCCAGTGGGCGTAGCCCTTTAACTTGGCGAACACCAGGTCCCCGCACTGGTACTGGGGCCGGCAGGAATGCGACATGGCGAAAGGCCCGGCCTGGGGGTGGCGGCCGGAAGGAGGCGCGGGGCGGCCGCTCAGCGCCCCCGCGAGGCGCCACGCGCACGCGCAGCGGCAACGCTCCCGGGCGTTCCAGGCGGAGGAGGGCGCCCCCCCCCCACCCGGGTGCTGGCCCCGCCGCCCCCCGCGGGTTCCAGAATGTTCACGGGAGTCGCTGGCGTGTCTCGGCGGTTGTGCGGCCCGTGGCCGCGTGCCGCTCAGCCTCGAGACCGCGCAGAGTGCAGAGCTGAGTGTGCGCCAGGGCGGCCTGGGGAGGGAGGGAGGAGGCAGTGAGAGGACGCAGGTGCCTTGCAGGAGCCGTGTGGACCCGCGTCTGTGCACTTCAGAGAACCCCGGCCCTGACTCGGGAGCCCTGGAGGAGGTAGCTGGGACAGGGGTTTCAGCAATTTTTTCATTTCCTCGAGGGCTAACGCTGGAGCTCGCAGTGGGGCTGGAGAACAGTGAAGCAACGGGGTCAGCGACGTTGTTAGGGGGTCTAGAGTGCACACCTCTTGGGAACCCGGATTCTAAACATGTAGTACTTTTCTGGGGGGGGGGGTCTCAAAGTGTATATGGCAGAATCATGAGTATGACACACCAGCCATGTCAAAATTTCCTGTTTTCCATGGGAAATTTACATTGAGTGCTGTCCGAGGATATTACCCTTTCAGTGATTCTACCCTTTCAGTGATTCTTGGTAAACATAGTAAAATATAAGACTCTATATGGTTACAGTTTGGAGAGAGTATGTCAAATGCGCTCAGTATTTTCCCACAAAAGAAAATTGGGCACGTTATGCTTAAGAATTAGGTAGAAGTCTGCTCATATCAAACACGCTGTTGGTAACTAAAAAGAACTTCCTGGGGGCTACGGACTAGAAAAGCATCATCTCAGCGAAGAGACTCTTTCAAGAAGAGACTTTTCTCCTGTTAAATATATTCTGAAATGGTATAGATTAGAGTTTCAGTGTAACTTCAGTTATACAACTTTCTACATCTTTTTTGAGTCCTGCTCGTTAGCTGCGAACTTGCATTCTGAAACCTAGCCAAATTTATCGTGAAAGTACTCTTGGATATTATGCCAAAGACTTTTCAATATCAATCATGTATTTAAGTAGACAAATGTTCTTTCCTATGGTAACTAACAATGACCAGTAAAGAATTTGAACCATTAACCCATTTCAATATAACTCAAATGTGTTTCTGGTTTCCTGGGTTGGACCAGCCATTTACTTCTCAGTGGTGGAGACCTGTTCTGGGCAAAAGACGTTAACTTCTCCCAACAGGCAAATAAATATGATGTACTTTAATAATTCTAAGCAAGTTCTTTTAGCTTTTTGTCACGCCGTTTCCTTAGAACACTTATTTTCACAGATAACCTACTGCTTACCAATTAAGTAACAACATCAATTCATTCACAAATGGACATTCTGCTACAAAGATAAATCCGACACATTTCCTCCTCTCAATTTCTTAGGGAAAGTGCTGGAAAACTAGTGTTTAATGGCTATAGAAGAAAATAGGAAATCATGGGTTGCTATGGAGCCCATAGTAGGAAGGGATGTGGAGTTTCCAAAAGTAGAGGCATGTGGTCTGTTTTCTCAACCCTAAGCATGATCATGGACCAAAGTTGGTCAAGGAAGAAAAAGTCTCTAGACAGCATGTCCAGAAAGGGTACATAGTTATGCCATCAGCATAACTAGCTAAAGGTGTGACCAACTTAAAAACCGTAGGCTCAAGGTAAATGTCATTACAGGTGAATGGGCCAAACATCAAAGATTATTATTGGGTGGATGAACTGTAGCAGGTGAACAGGTATGAGGATTAGACTCCAGATCTGCAAGTCAGAGCAAATAACCAAAACCTAAAAAATATAGTAGGAAGCAGAAGCAAGATCTAGTAGATGATCTAGATGTGTAGAGGGTTATAGAGATTCTATTAGGCAAAGGAATGTCATTTTCATATCTACACCCTTAGCCCATTATGGTATTAAAGAGCTGGCAAAAATGATGTTAATCTTTGAGGAGTTTAAAATCTGATTTAAGGGGAAAAAGGCACCAGAGACTTAATTTCAGAGTAATGTAAGCTAGTCTTCAATTGCTAAACGTGTGTCCTTTCCATAAATATGAAAAATTTCCAGGAGAAATCAATGGGAGTGTTGTTTTTAGGACAGAGTTATGGGAGATGTAATAGAAATGAAACATAATAGAAAGAATTCTGGCATCTCTCACTTGTTTTCTAGGCTTGTAAGTCTGGGAGTAGTTATAATCTTTCTGAACCTCTGATACATAATTTTAAAGATGTTTAAAGTAATTCTTAGAATTTATCTCAGGATCATTATAAATATTAATGAAATTGTGGCTATAAAAGTCTAGACAATGGGTATAAAGTTTTATCATGTACTAACAAAAGTGAAGTAAAATTTCATTATGGATAGGATTAGGCCATTGTTGTTATTAGGCTAAATGAAGTGGAAAGATATCAAAAGGAGTTGGGTCATGAATAAGGGCATTGAAGAATAAGGATAAGTCCTCCACCAGCCAAAGTTCACATTACATCTGGAATTACACATCCAGCACAACTTCTCTATGAGACAACATATAAATTATTGTGACTTATTTTTAAAAACAGTGTTCTTCAATTAAATTTATCACCTAATGATAGCTAGTTCCAGAAAGGGAAAGATGGGAGGAAGGTTGAGATAAAGTTGAAAGCATTTCAAGATCTACCAACCGCTTACTCAGATGCCTCCTTCCTTTTTTACCTGCATTCTCAGTGATGCCATTAAATGGCATAATCTTGGCTTCTTTTACAATGGAAACCACCTTGTTTTAAAAGTTATTGTCTCTCTTCCTTACAGTAAGGAGAGTAGGGAAATGGTTTTCATGGTAATGGTTAGGTTTAGATTTGGCCACTGTATAAAAAAAGAGTATTCATGAGCAACTACAATTATTAATTTTCAAGAACTCAATCTCCATGAACTCAAATATTTCTAATAGATCATGATGTTTTAAAAATCAAATGTACCAAGAATACCTGCTTGTAAAAAGGGCCTAATTTCAGCAGTAGCATACCTAGCAAAACACCTGGGAGTCCAAAACATAAAACATTTCTCAGTTTCTTCTCTGGAAAACTAATGAAAGGATTTAAAAGCTGCGTGGCAACAATTACGAAATATGGGCAATAAAACAATATAAGTATACAAGAGAGATAATAGATACCTAAAGTATACAAGAGAGATAATTGATACCTAATTGATGTTTTCTTGTTTAATTAGTTTTACTTTCAATTAGTTTGGTGTAAACTGTCATTGAAAATAAATGTAATTGTTTTCTGAATACTGTCTTCATTAAAAAGTATTAGCTGCCATCCTGTTTATACAACAGAAGTATTTATATGTGGATGGTATTTGGAGCCAAGGCTTTTCTTTTTTAGGATGTTCTAGCAGATATAATTATACAAAAAATAAAGGCCCTCCTCTCTACCGTGGGTAGAGAATCCCTCTACTGTCCTTTTAAAAAAACCACAAAAGGTGTGCTACCTCTCTACGTTTTCACTTTTACATTTCATCAGTGTCCACTTAGCCTAACCTTTAAAGCCTCAGGGATCTCTGAAATCCAAGGGAGTTGCTGGGGGTGGAGAGAAACTCAGTATCATTAGGGATGTTCCACAGTTAAAGGATCATTTAAGGGATGTTCTCAGGTAGCTGTGTCATTATCAGTTTGTATCGTGAGTAAAATTTGTATCTGCCTCTGATAATGGGATTTGAGGAGCGAAAGTTGAGGGTGCAGATTTTCCAAGTGGTGTATGTATGCTGGCAGTTTGGATCACCTTGGCTAAATGTTCTGGAGTTGTGTGTGTATAAGGGGCAAAAGGAGAGATTGGACTTGTTTAGAAAACTGTTATTTTAGCGACCATGGAAAGAAAATTGCCACTCTAGATTAATAAAAATTGCTGATTAAGGATAATTATATTTCATTATACTGATTCACTGTGGGCTGAAAGATTTAAAAAACTAACCTGGGATATAAATTTTAAAAATAAAGTGTGTTTCAATAATATGATTATTTTTCTGATTTGAATCTTGCATGTCTATACAATTAGCAATGTTTGAACAATTAAGTTATCATTGCTGGTGAGTATGCAGTAATTGGGGATTAGATGTATATAACATGATCTGTTTACATAATTATTACATAATTAGATAAACATACTCTATGTCCTTAAGATTTTTAAAGTACAGTTTAGTAACTTTGAAAAAGCTTACAATATAAAGTCAAGTGAAAAAGGTCAAAATATATAGCATAGGAAATGTATTAGCCCATATGAAACCTAGTTCCTTAAATCTAAAATGTGGATAATATTCATACCCATTTGTGAGAAATGTTGTTAGAAATAAACAGAATGTGTCAAGTATGTTGTCTCTCATTTATTTAGTATTAAATTACTCTATTAGCCATTACTATAAAATAGCAGGTACTAGCTTTATTTAATTTTAGTGCACTTTTTAAAAATTTGCATTATATGTTACATATTTTTTCTTGTCTATTTTTTTATCCCCCTGTCTTACAGATTTTTTCGGGTTCTAAATTTAACTTGACACCTTGCCAATGTTCACTTAATTTTATATTTTTATAAATAAAAAAATAATCATATTTTTTCTTGTTTTTTGGAGGAGGTATTATCCTCATGCAATGAAAACACATTTTGAAAGATCTACAGTCAACAAAGTTATGTCTATAAACAAATATGGAACTCAGTGTTGCAACTTCAATTTTGTACTTACTGCCATTACATTAAGGTGTCATATCAATGATTAAAATGACACATTTTTCAGAAATCCATGCTAAAGTTTTTAATAATGTAATCTCCATCTTCACCTAAATTGTGTCTTCTTTCCCTTTCAATAGTTTCCTAGCTTTCAAAATAATTGACAAAATGTTAATCTTTAGAAATAAGTAATTTATAACATTTTTATTTAAGGAAGTCATCAATAATGTGCATGAAAACGTAAAGGAGATAATTTTTAAACCAAGATGTATAATTTTAAATTAATGGAAATGGTATTTGAAGATGGATAATAATTTTAATTAATCAAATTTTTTCTGTTTAATTTTTACAAAATTTATTTAATTTTTTTATTTAGTTTTGTTTTAGGGATGTCTGCATTGAGCTGGCAGTTACCTTTCTCACCAAAAGATTACTGGAGGTGAATGGCTTTATCTTTTTAAACATTGCAAAATAAATATTTAGGCTTCAGAACAGATTAGGTTTTTCTATACTAAGAAACGTGTATATTATGTGATTATATTATATTATGTGTATATTATATTCTAGGGAGTTTAATGTTTTATATAATTTCAGACATTCATGAGACATACACTAGAGATCAAGTAAAGGAAAATCAGAGCAATAGAAATTCAACAAAACTTTCATAAACCAGTATTTGAGCTCAGTGAAATCTTCAACAAACAATGTCTCTCTTTCAGAGTTTGTTCATTTTTAAAACGGAGTTGGTGATGAAAACACACTTTTAAATGTCGCAGTAAATATATAACACAAATGATAACTCTTACAACAAATATTATCACTTTTCTCTTTGGTCACCCTTCACAGTGAAAAAAAAATTCTTAGACAAAATATAGTATTTTTAAATATTTGAAAAATTGAAATACTTAAATAAAATACTCAGGATATAATTTTATTATCTCTGCTTTTTAAAATTAGACATAACGCGTTCCTCTCACTCTCTGCCACTGAGAGGAGGCCACACACTTTGGAGTGTTATCCCTTTTCTAATAAACTTTCCTTTTGTTAAATAAATAAACAAACAAACAAACAAATAAATAAATAAATAAATCGGACATAACAAAAGCCAATACACTATTCTTCTCATCAATGTATAACCATAAAGAGAACATATTTATAATAAGTTAAATTATAGTAGAGCTGCTAGTGTTTACTAGTTTTTGAATACTTATATGCCACACACTGATATAAGTACTTTATATCTATTTTCTCAATTAATTCACAAAATACTTTGCTATAATGCCTCTCTCTCTCTCTCCTCTCTCTTTTTCATCTGCCCACCTATTCATTGTGAGAGCAGTCATTGAGGAAATACAACCCATAACAAACCAGAGAAGTTAGTTAAGAGAAAATGAAGACAAAATTGAAGCAGATACTGAGAAAGCAGAAATGTCATGAGCAATAAGTCACTAGAAGGATCACAAAAGTGGAATGGAAAAACCTGTTATTCTCTAAAGCAGATTTAGTTGCAAGGTTTTTCCAGTTACAATTTTGAGTTCAGTTCACATGCACCCTTAAATTAGAAACATTACATTAAAAATAGTATGTCAAATGTGTACATAGCTTTGATGATGGAGTTTAGGAAAGGCGAAGTAGAAGTGCAGATTTATTCTTAACGGTAGCTTAGTGAGTCTCTGTTTCCTGCAATAAAAAGTAAGTAGGACAATAATTATGCTGATAATCTGTGATTGGCAGATATTTGTAAAGGTAAAATAATGTTAATCACACATCAAGTAATGTAAATATTATAGATAGAATATTTACTTCTTTTCAAAATGGCCAGCATTTCTTTTTCTCCTAGAATATTTACACTGGTAAATTATAAATACCTAAGAGAATTACTTTAAAGTCTTCAAAGGGCATATATTCTGAAATGTTTACCAGCTACCATCTTGCTTTGTGATGACTAACTAAGCTTTTACTCTTTTAATAATAGCAAAATTTTTATTGAAGAGATAGATGAATACAAAAATACTTAAATATTAAATTGAACAATTTAACATTAATAATTAAGAACACCTTAATCAATTATAATTTTGAAATAATTGTTATTTTGTCTTTATTAATTTTAGTTGCTTCAGAAACAACATAACTGAAAAAAATAAAAGAATGAAAGTATGTGGCTTTTTTATATTGTGGAAGACTAATTTTGTTTTTCTGCTGTTTGCAAGAGTCTTATGAGTTGACAGGGAATTTTTAAGCTGCATATAAAGAAAAGAGCAAAATGGATATCTAGAATATAATGAACCTTTTAGGACACCATTTCGGATTATCTGATGTCTAAGTGCTTACTATTTGTCCAGTAGAGACCTAGTGTTGTAGGAAAGACAGCATTAAGTATACAATATTTGAACCAATGGTCACACTGTGTCACATCAATTCTTTGATATATTTTGAAATATTATTTGAGATCTGTGTGATCTAAGTTATACATTAATTTTACATATACATTATATAAATGAGCTTATTGTTTAGTTCAATATTTCCATATACTTGCTAATATTTTGTCTGTTTTATCTATATATTTATAACAAAAATATGTTAAGACTTTCCATGGTATTTCCAGAGTTTTTGTCAATTTCCTTTAAATTTGGTTTGCTTCTGCTTTGTGCATTTTAAAGCTCCATTAAGTACATATACATTCTTTATTTTTATATTGTTTTGCTTCTATTAGAATCTTCATTTTATTAGAATGAAATAATTGTCCCATTGAAAGCTTTTGCTTTAAATTTTACTTTATTTGATATTAGTATATGCAGCAGCTTTTTAAAATTAGCATTTAAGTGTTATACTTTAATTTTAACTTTACTATGCCATTTTGTTTCATTGTACCTTGAAGCTAACATACAGATAGATTGCTTTCAATCATATTTTCTTAAGAGAATTTTATCTTTGTAACGTTTTGGGATGAATTCTATCTTTTCATCTCATTTTGTGTTTTTAATTTACAATGCTCTCATAGGCTATTTTCTTCCTCTTTTTCTACCTTCCTATGGATTGATAGTATCATAATCATTGTCATTATCATCATCATCATCATCATATTATTATTATTATTATTACTTTTTCCTTTTGCTAGTTCCCCTTTGCTGATTTGATAACACTCTTCTTCAGCAATTATTATTTAACATACATAACTATAAATTATTCTAAGAAAATATAAGGAATTCATCATGTTTTAAATAGCTCTGTTACCTACTTGTCTAAAATTTTAGTTTAAAATTTTCATAATAGTTATTTTTTACAATTAGTTTTTTACTTTCATTCATATATTTTATTAATTTCGTACACACTCTACTTTCAGTAAAGAACATATTTCATTTAGTAATTGTTTTAGTGAGGGTTTGGAGTAGCAGATAAATTCTCTTAGCTTTAAATAGTTAAAAACATTTATTATAACCTCACTATTAGTATATTAGCTGGGAATATAATTCATATTTAAAATTTTATTTCTTCAAGAATGTGAAAGCAGTATTCTGTTGTCTTCTAACATCTGTTACTGCTGCTAAGAGTCTGCCATCAGTTCAATAGTCATTCCATTTTAGTCGTCATGCCTTTCTCTTTCCAACTATCAAGTCTTTTCTTCATCCTTGATATACTGCAGTTTCATTAAGACATTATGATTGATACTTGGTGGAGATAGTTACTCTGAACTCATGTCTGTTCTTAATTCTGGAAAATTCTTACATTTTTAAATATAACCGCTCAGAATTTCTTCTGTCTCTTCTGGAACACTTATATAAGTATATTAAATTTTCTTGACCTGCAGCCTATGTTTCTTATACATGTTTTAAATCTCTATCTATTGTGCTGTAGTCTGTACAATTTCTCGAAACTATACTTCCATTTACTTTCCATCTGATTTAAAACTTATCCCCATTATTATCACTTCAAAAACAATTGTTTTAACTTTAAGAATTTCTATTTTTTTTTATATCTACCCTTCATTATTTCATTTATATCTGTTTTGGTTTCATAATTTCTTTTTTTCATAGAGTTATTAATTTTTCTACTTCAAAGATTTTAAGCATACTTATTTTAAAACAATTATTGATATTTTTCTTTTATTTTTATTTAATATGTCATGATTTCATTTCCTGCTGTTGAGTGGTGGCTTGGCTCAAGGTTGCCTGGTTGCAAGGTTGTCTGTTTCTTTATACTTCTATAACAAGCAATATTATGAATGTTGTATCCCCAAAATTAGTAAATCGGGGCTTTTTGCAACTGCTTTTTGGTGTAAGGAAGCTCCACACTGGCCCGGCAGTGAGACCGCCTCTTGTGTCTACTTATATGTGAGTAATCTTATTTCTTTCTACCTTCAGAATCCAAAACATGTGGTCACTTCTGCTAGCTTCCAGTCTCAAATCACAACACACACGCAGTCTCAGTTTCTCTTAACATTTTTCTTTTTATTCTATTTCTGGTCTAGCAATACATTTAGTAACTTGAAGTTATTTAATTGTATTATATCTGTTTATATTTTATCTGTTATTTGCCATATGCTGGATCCAAGAACCAGGATTTCAAAGCATGAATTTATAACATCTTAATTAGACATCAAGAAGTTTGAAAATGTCACTCATGCCCTTCCCCGGAGCAGTGTGCAAGTAAATTGAGGAGAAAAGAGTTGACAAATGAAATAAAGAATATGAAACAGATTCTAATAAAAACAAAAACTTGTACCCATTTATACAAAATTAATCAGGGAAGACTTTTAGGATGTGGTAATATTTGAGATGTTTATTAAGGAATGAGGAAGGTTTGAATGAACAAAAAAATATATACAAATTTTAACTTCTTTACAGATTCACTATTGTGGCCTTAAAGATGTAGTTTATCTTCTTTCCAGTTGTGGTTTTGAGGGGTACAAAGACAGCTTGTTGAAATGTAGAGCTCTTAGTGCACAATCAAGTGGGAATATTGAAAGACAACATTTTTATAGGGGTCCTAGCAGTTTCACGTAAGAACTTGTCCAAAACGTCATTCAGTTTTGAAGGAGCTGATGCAAGAGGTGAAAATGTGCGCATGTATCTGCTGATGTTCTCTGAGAAGTATTAAGACTGCAACTACTATGTTATTGCATTTAGAGGAATATTCTTCCAGGAAAGTATTAGCAACAACTAATTGGATCGGTATTGACTCATTTCCCACAGAAATTTAGTATCTAAAGCTAAGCGTATCTTATTTCCCTCTGCTCCTGAGTTTTCAGTATTAAGCTCCTTTATGAACTTTTCATATCCTCAGGAAAGTCTAAAAATAATTTCACTGCATAAAGCTCTAATATACCTTTGATGCCTGCTATGCAAAGTCCTTCCTGGGGATTCATCACACATGCAAGAGCCAGTAAATGGATACATAACAAGAAGCAAGACGTTCAGAAATAGGCTAAATTCATTTTATGCCTTTGTTTAAATCTCTTTTATTTACACTATACCTAAGTAAATCCAGCCATTTTACAGAAATAATGGATATAATTGGCCTTATGCCTTGTTAGTTCTGATGGTTAGCATGACTCAGACTAATACTATTCCAAATGAAGAAAAGTGTGTAGCTCTTCTATTGCATAGAGAAGGGCTACTGCAGGCTTCAGCCAGAAACTTTGGCAAGGTCTGCAAGTGGATGACTAAATAGTTTCAAAGTAGGTGATGGAAATCAGGACACAGGAAGATTTACCCACAAGATGTGTCTGTTTTAAGTCAGCTTGACTTCCATTTATTGCAGTCCTGACATTGGAATAAACCTGTTAAATATATATTTTAAATGCAACCAAGTGGTAAAATGTGATAGCTCTCTTTAAAGCTTTTTTAATTGAATGCACCTGGTGTTGTCCTTGAACAATTTATGTTAATGCCACACACAGGCAAGCAGGACCTAATTACCAATTAAGCAATAAGCTGTTTACAAAAGCAAAATTTTTATGGGTCAAGTCCATGAATTTTATATATTTATAAATATGTATATATGTATATGTGTATGTATGTATGGTAGATGTATATAGGTATATATGTGTATAAATGTAAATGTAAATATATACATATATTCACACACTGTATTTCTTTTGTTATACTTGTCAATTTGTGTTACTGAATACTAGTTTTATAGAGATCTCTTTTGTGCAGTGATTTCTTCTTCCAAAATGATGAGGATTCCCTAATTATATAAAGTTCTGAGTAATTTTAAGTCTAAAACTAAAATTCTTTCAAACACATGAAAAATAATTCTTTTTCTTGAATGAATAGTCATTGACTGAATCCTCTCATTCCAGATATGCCTGTTTAAGATCTCAAACAATGCTCAGAAAGAGTTTTGACCCAACCCACCCTAATCCACTGAGCTGGTGTAGAAGCTGCAGCTCAGGAGGCAGAAGACTAACTTAATGTCCCTATACCCGACACTGTTATAGTCAAAGCTAGGTAACTGCATTATTGATGCAGTAGCACTAAAAATAGATAACTGAGAATTTTTATGACTCAATTCAATTGAGGGAACTTTGCTGCTGGAACCCAAACTCCCATCTTTGGATGTAAGTCGGTGTTAGTTCAGTTACATAAAAATTTATTCAGCATCTACAGTCACTGGGAATACAATGATGAACTAAACTACATCCCTGTCTTCGAGGAGCTTACTCCTAAAAATGTTCTTCTGTAAACTTTCCTCTTAACTGTCACCGCCATGGTTACTGCCATTGTCTCAGGTTATTCTTGGGCTTAACCATCAGTAGACAGTAGTTACAAATTGGCTGGCTGTGGGTGTGTGTGCAAGAGACAAGTGCAGAGAGCTGGGATAATCTTACTCCTTAGTGAATAGCATCATCATTATCAGGCTGTCCGAGTGTAGTTTTATTACTCTTTATCTACACTTGATCCTACCTCCCATCTCCTTCTCTAACATACATATATATCCCAATGTGTATGTATATAGGACCCTTGAAAATATAATAATATTTTTAAATAAGCTAAATGTTCCTTGTGAAATGTGAGAATTGTTTTGCTTGTTTGTTTTCATTTACATAAATGTGGTGTTATTAATCTCATTTCATCTTATTTCCAGTGAATATTTTGTCTTCATAATTCATCCATGTTATTTTATACGTATGCAGTTGTTTCCAACTGTCACTATGCATCACTAACTATATCCATACATTTGACTTATTAATTCTTCTAGCAGCAAACACCTGCATTACATCCAATTCTCCACTGCCCCTTCCCCCCACACACACACTAATAGTAGTCCTCATTCATGTTGAACTTCTATGTGAAAATTTCCTTGGCATACAAAAATTACTCGAGGTACTACAAGCAGAGAGCAATATAATGCAGTAATTATGTGTTTAAAAATTATAGGAAGGGCTAGAAGAATGAGGACAAGCAAAAGGGAATCAAGGAGTCTGAGGAACTGCAGCTCTCCCTGAACTGAGGTGGGTGTTTTCCAGCAAGATATTCAAAGGACACTGTGAATATGTTTCCTGAACCCAAGTACTTGGCAGCTACTATGTAAAGGCATCTCCTCAGCCTTCCAGATCAAGTGCAGGTGTCTCTCATGGTTAAATCTTGGCTACAAAATTGCGCTAGGATTCCAAACCTTGCATGAGGAAGAGAAAGTAGGAAAGAGCACCTCCTTGTTACACTTCCTGAGTTGATTACGCCTAACTTTATCTTTCAGACCTGGTATGGGTTTTTTTTCCTGTACTCTTTTTAATTTATGCTAATTCTTTCCAATTCTGACTCTTCCTTTATAAAGAGTTTTTTTTTTTTTTTTTTATGAATGCAATATAGTATTTTCTTTCTTCTCTGGAGATGGCAGTTCTTTTGAAATTTTCTTTTCTATGCATTGTGTTGATTTCAAGCATATTTCTGTTTTTGTTTATTTTAGCTTCTGTCTTTCATGATGGAGTCTTTCTCTTATGTGTCTGGTGGTGATATCTGTCTGTTACTGTTTTATAATGAAGCACTAAAAGGATACCTGGAAGGTCTCCAGGTGGGAGCGAGGCTTGTTCTGCAGCAGTCTTCACTGCTGGGTGATACTGATGACAGGGACATTTTACTGAGGGATACCCAAAGGGCATTTTCTGTCAATCTCTTCTCTTGAACTGGTCAGTTTTCAAGAAAGGAAATTTTCCACCTGGAAGAGAAAGGGAGAGGCAGTGAAAGTTGAAAGTGGGAATAATTAGGCTGGGTTGACTGGATTTAATGGAGACAAAAAGCCCTGTAAAGGAGCTGAAGGTTAGTTTGTAGATATTTATTTAGTCTGTTTTCAAAAAGATGATTCACAAATTTCACTCTAGCCTTTGCTTAGATCCGATATCCCCAATCCCGGGTCTAACTGGGTTAACTTGTCTACCTGGCCAATGTCCAGTCCACTGCTGGGCTAAAGGAAGAGCATCACTGACTTCATAAGTCTGGGCAGATGATCTGGAGCTTCACATGCTTTTGTATTTAACCTTTCATCTATTCCCTGTTTATAACCCCATTTGATTTCCACCTTCAGCTTTAAGAGCTGGCTCTGATTTCTGGGCATGTCCAGGATTGTGCCACAATGTCAACTGGTTCCTTCTGGTTTCCCTCCCCCTCCACCCTTTCTTCCCTTCTATTTGCTTAGCTAGATTCTCTATTCTATAAATAAGCTACTACATGTCTGTTCTTTCCCAAGTTTCTAAAATACTTTCTTACCAATGATGTCTCCTTTCCAGTTTTCTTTCCTTAGGAATATATGCATCCTTTATCTTTTTTATGTCATTTCAGTGTTGTTTCAGGACATAACATAGATAAATGCTAAATTTAATTTCTCCTATACTGGTATGTACTCAGTAAATATACTCAGTAAATATATTTTAAAACACTAAAGTTGAGATAAAAATGTGTAAGTACTGATATCTGTCTAGGTATCCATCCATCCATATTCTATGTTTTAATGAGTTCTATAGGTATATTATGCTTTTTGATGATTTTTCTCATTCAATACAATAGAAAGTCAATGCTATTATCAATATCTATAAGATATATTGAAATTCACTCCAATATCTGAGAACAATCACCTTAAAATCTATACTTTGTTTATGAAGAAGTTAGTGCTAAAGTGAGTTTCTTGCGTACCCGGGTTATGCTCATTCAAATATCTTAAAAATGGTTTCAAACTGGATCAGAAGTCTATTTCTGAATTAAGAGTCTGCCATTGTCATACATAAATGTGATAAAATCTCAAAAATAATGTGAGTTAATTTTGTTCAC
Organism: Cynopterus sphinx; assembly: GCA_030015415.1. Classification (NCBI taxonomy): domain Eukaryota; kingdom Metazoa; phylum Chordata; class Mammalia; order Chiroptera; family Pteropodidae; genus Cynopterus; species Cynopterus sphinx. The sequence continues at coordinate 63,502,190 of CM057387.1, read as the reverse complement.
ATCTGAAAGATTTCTATTGTTCATACTCCCAAATGTGAATATTGCATACTTCTCCTCTCAGTTTGCTACAGAATGTATTATTTTGATTAATGTTGTCAGGAAGTACCTAAACATTTTTCTTTCTGATTGGTAGCTAAGATTCTTCAACAGATTCTTTATTAGTCACAAGCTGCTATCATTTGTGCAGGAAAATGTAAAGAAATATGGGTTCTAGATTTTGCTGTTTTCCCTACTCTCTAAGTTACTCTAGGCCTCAACTTTTCTGTTCTTCATAAGAAGAGGCAGGACTAAAATCATTGATTCTAGTAGAGGACTGACATTAATAAATCACTGATAAGACAACGTGATTATACATGTCTGTCAATAGTGATTGTGAGCTTAATATGTCTTTATCTGTGAAATTGGGGTAGCAATAAAAATTCTTGCTCATATGACTTCATGTATATGTGTGAAAATTAAATATAATGAAGTTTTTAAAGCATTTAGCTAGTGCTTCAAATGCAGTTAACACCCAGTAAACATTAGCAACAACTATAAGACACCTACATTACTGTTGTATCCAATAGGTGCATAGGGCTGTGGAGAAAAAAATCTAATCAAATAATTTAAATATTTGACATTGATTGAGCACTTCCTAAGTGTCAGATGTTGTTCTGAGCATTGATACAATTATAAAATGCCTCCACCACAGAGTTCACTTACATTTTAGTGAGGAGCACAATAAAAATAAGATATGACACAGAAGAATATAATATTGATAATATATGGTAAAAAAAAAAAAAAAAGCCTGTATGGAAAATAAAGTAGGATAAAGGAATGTAGAACAATTTGGGCTGGTATATCCTCTTTTTTTAGGGTAGCAAGGAAAGCTTCTCTGAGGAGGAAACATTTGGCAACTAGGGTACACTGTCCAGATATGTGAGTGAAGAACTTTCTAGGCACTGGGACCGGTATATGCAAAGTTCCTGTATGTGAACAAACTTGTTCACATACAGGAAGCAAGGAGGCCATCTGACTATAGATAGCATGGGAAGTAACTACAGGAGATAAAGGCAGAGATATGATTAGAGGACAGAAACCTAAGACATTGTAAAACATAATGAAAACCTTGGATTTTACTCTAAGTGTGTTTAGAAACCATCAGAGTATCATGAACAGGGAATTAACATGATTTGACTTAATTTTAATGTACACATGGTTTCAATCCCCTGGGAAAGTTACTGAACTTCTCTGGCTTGTTTCTTTACCTTTTCTTGAAAGGGTTAAAAGAGACAATGCTTCTGAAAGCAGCACAATGTCTGGCACAATATCCCTAAATATTAAAAATTCATCCTTTTCACCTAAAAGTCTGGGACAGGAATAGACACAAAACCAGTTCCAACTAGTATTTTTTTCCTACAATGTGGTTAATCCCAGCTCCAAACATTATCTTCATTTCAGCTACTCCTTTCTATGAAAGCTTTTCTTTTCCCCCTAAAAGATTCTTATAGTATCAGTTAACACAAGTTAATTACATTAGTTATTCTGGCACTACTAATAGGAATCACTAGTTACTAGTTGATGATACTTTGAGCAATGAAACAAGACTTGAATTCTGTTTGATGGTGTGGTAAAGGGACAAGTATCTCAGTTAGAACACTCCAGAGAGATCCCCTGTATGAGCCTACAGAAAATAGCATGATCTCTAGACCTGGAGTTGTAAAGAGGAATTTAGATAACAGCAATCTGAGAGGGACCATTAAATAAGATGTTGTCTTCAGAGAGCCCTACACTCTGGGCTGGGATTCGTTTTCTTTCTCCACACTTGAGAAGCATACATCACATGGAGCCACACAGAGAGTAATAGACACACTAATGCCAAAGGCCAAGATTTCAGAGCCAAGCTCTTCTTAGGTTCAAGTTTTGACACCAAGGCTTTCCTGGACTAAGTGTTTCATTTTGGAAAGACCATATTCCATTAGCTCTTTGCTTCTTATTTGGTCCTTCTTAGTTTCATCTTTTATTATAATATTTGGATTGGAGCATTGCCTTTCAGTGACTCAGTATGTGGATATTAAGGGCTGTGGATTTCTTTTCTATCTAAAGCATCAGTTGTGAAAATCTAAGGGTAGAAGAAGTCCTCCATAAAAATATATAGTTTCTTTTCAATGAGTCAACGAATGCCTACCTGCTGAAGGACGTTATTTAACTTGAATGTTAAACAATATTTTAAGTGCTGGAAAAACATTTTTGTAACATAATTATACCTAGAATGCTAGTGTAGTCTATAGAAAATTTTAATTATAAAAATGTTCTCTAGGTCTACTCTATATGGAAATTTTCATGACACAATTTAGCACCTTTATAGCAGATGTGGTACCATATATTGAAGTTTCCATGTTGACTAAAACTCAACATCAAATCCCCAGCTCCTCAAAGCTAAAAACCAAGGGGAAGTCAGTCCAGACTCAGTCTTTACTCATGTCTTCGTCTAACTAGGGGGATGGGGATGCTTCCACAGGTCTCAGAGACTGGTCTCAGAGAGACTCACAACTTTTACCTTGTTACTCCAAATTAAAGGTCTGAACAAACCTACAGTAGTCTGGTAAGTGTGGCAATTATTACATTGTAAAAGATTGGTGTTCTGCACCTCTCAAATGAGAGTGATAAATGTAAATAAAAGAGAAGACAGATGACTTATTTAATCATATGAGCTTATCCCCCAAATCTTAATTCTTTGTTATTTTTCATAAAAATTCAATGTTTTTTATCTATCGCTATAAATTTTCTTGCAGCTATTCCAATTAAGTTATTGGGGATGCATTTTCTTGTCCTTTTACCAACATTCCAGCTGCTTCTCATCCTTTTTTATGTAATAGGTAGGAATTATATTCTAATTCAATGATAAAATTGTTTCAAACAGGTAAATCTCCCTCTATCTTTCTTTCCTGTTAATCAACTGAATTATATTTCCACTCATTCTTTCTTTATTCTGTTTTGAAGCTAATCATTGCAACAATACTCTTGATTCTGTACTTTCTTTACCTTCTCAGTGAACTTGTTCTAATTACTCTTTCTCTACTTAAATTTTTCAATCTTTATTTGATCTCATTCTAACCTTTGATTAAAGATTTTTCATATTAAAAATTATATTTTCTCAATCCTCCCTCCCCATTAAGTTCAACCTTTCCCCATTTTCCCATCATCTTCATGCTACTTTGAGAAGCCACTGTACAATTTAACTCTCACTCCTCTGCTCATCTCTCTATACCTTTCCTTATACCACCTTACAAATTGTTCTTTCAAAATTACCTTCTCATTTCTATGCCCAATGACTTCTCTTCATTCCTGATCATGCATTTTATCTCCTATGAATTTGAAATACTGGCCATTCACTCCTACTCAAAATTCACACCAACCTTTACCTCGCCATTTTCTTCTAGAACCTCAAGTATTCATGGACATGTGTTTTATATCAGATAATATGCTGGCTTTTTTACAATAATTAAAAGACAGTCTCAAGCAGGATGGAGTCCACTTTCTAGTAGGAGTAATACTAGACTAATACTACTAGAGTAGTAGAAAACTGTACAGAAACAGAATACACAAATCTTTGTCATACTAACTTTTCTGGTAATCAGGCAGATAATTTACAGTAACTTTGTCCTAATAAGAAAAAAAAGTAAAAGTATTAATCAAGATTGGTGAACTCTAGAAGTAGTGCTTTATTTGAGAGCTTCCAGATTCAGATCCTAGATTATAGTGGCAGATAGAAGCATCATTAGGAAAAAAAATAAAACCTGGTAACCAATCAAAGTTAATGTCTGATTAGAGAAAGCCCTTCCCTTCTCATCTTTCCACCACAATCCACCCTCTAATTTCACATAAAAAATAAGTATAAAGGATAACTTCCTTAGCAATAACTATTTTTTCTTTTAGAGAAAAATCTAAAAAGCTCAGATTTAGAAAACCCAAACAGAATAGTTACAATAAAAGTGATACTTCCAACATAACATTGTGGGGGAAAAAAACTGAACACCAGAAAGAAAAATAAGAAATGACTAAAATATCAACAGTGAAAGCCAGAAGGCCATGGAATAATATCTTACAGATACCAGGAGGAAATAACAACTTAGAATTATATAGACAGTTAAACTATCTTTCAAAGTATGGCAAAGTAAAGACATTTAGAGAATTTTATACCAAATAATATCTCTCCCAAATGTTCCTCTAACAGCCACTTTATGAAGAAGAAAATATATGCCAGAATAAATGGTGAAGCAAGAAAACATTAAACATTTGTGTAAATATAAACACACATTGATTATATAAAGCAATAATAACAACTATTTTGTAGAGGTAATAAAAATAATCTTGGCATCCAGAATGGAAAAGAAGTAGAACTGTTTTTATTCACATACAATATTATACTTTATTAGAAAACCCAATAAATCAACTAAAAGATAACAGGTTCCCAAGGTTGTAGGATAAAGTATCAATGAACAAAAATCAATTTCATTTCTATATACTCGAACTGAACCTGTATAAGTTAAATTTTTACGAATTTTAAATAAATGCATAAAAATAAAATATTTCGAAATATATCTGACAAAAAATATAAAAGACCTCTTCACTGAAAACTACAGAATGTTTCTGAGATTAAATAAAATATAATTAAATGGCAAGATACACTGTCTCAGTGTTATAGAAAACCATGAAGATGTCAATTCTCCCTACACTGATTTACAGATTGAACATAATTCCAATCAAAATTCCAGAAGCTTTATGAGAATTGACCAGGTGATTGATTCTAAAATCCTTATGGAAATACAAAGAACCTAGAATAAATAAAATGACTTTGAAAAATAATGGCTGACTAATTAACAGGTAATTAACACTACCTGGTTACAAGATTTTGTTTAAATCTACAATATCAATATAGCATGGTATTGAAGTCAACGTAGACAAATAAATCAGAACAGAGAGTCCAGAATGGACCCATATATAGAGAGAGAGAAGATTGATTTTTTATTGTGATTAAAAACACTAATGACATTTGATTTTGTAAATGGTAAATCAGTAAAGAAAGGACAGTCATTTCAACAAATTATGCTGGATTAACTGGATATCTATTTGCAAAAGGAGAAGGAGGAGGAGGAGGAGAAGGAGGAGGAGGAGGAGGAGGAGGAGGAGGAGGAGGAGGAGGAGGAGGAGGAGGAGGAGGAGAAGGAAAGAAAAAAAGAAAAAAGGAAGGAAGGGAGGGAAAATTATTTCAATTTATCCCTGGCAACATAGACAAAATTTGACTCAACGTGGTGATAGAACTAAGACAAAAGATTTGAACAGATACCCTAACAAAGAATATACACAGATAAAAAATTAGTATGTGAAAAAATATTCATATCATTAGTTGTTAGGTAAAAGCAGATTAAAACTGGAATGAGATGCCACTGCACATCTATTAGAAAAACTAAAATTAAAATGACCTATCATACCAAGTGTTGACAAGAATAGAGTAACTGGAATTTCCATACACTGCTGATGACAGGAAATAGTACAACCACTTTGAAAAGTTTAGACTTTAAATATACACTTTTCTTATGTTCCAGTTTTTATATTCCTAGATATTTCTGTGAGAGAAACAATGTAGGCATGTTCATAGCATTTATATACAGATAGCCCAAAACTGGCAACAACCCAAGAATTTATCGATAGGTAAGAAGGTAGATGGAATACTGCTCAGCAACAACAACAACCACCAACTGATAAACACAATGATGTGGATAAAAAATAAATGCAGTTACTAAGTGAAAGAAGCTAGGCCAAAATATATATATATATACATTTTATATATATTTATATATATATACATATATATGTATGATTGATTCCATTTATATGAAATTTAAATTGAGTTTGGCTCAGATCTATATGTCAGTGAATAAAGAGGTAACATTTAAAAAATATTGAGTCTTACAAGTCAAAAGAGCTTTCTCCATTTTTCTAGATATTTATAATTTTTCTTAATAATTACATTTTTATAGTAGAATAATTGTGCCAGTTTATATAGGTTAATTTCTAGGCATTTAATGGTTTTAATATAGTTTTAAATGTAATTGCTTTTTAAATCTTATTTTCTATGGTTTCTTACTAAGTAATTATTTTTATATTTACAGCATATCAAACTTTTAACTTTACATGTTATTTCTAATCATTTATAGATCATTTTGTAATTTCTAGATATACCATCAATACCATCATTAAATTTTATCAAATGCTTTTTCTGTATTTTGGGTATTATTTTGCTTAAGATTTCTACATCTATTTACATGAAAAATATGGGCCTAAAATTTTCCTTTTCTAATGATATTCTATTAACTTTGGTATGACGGTTATGCAGATGAAGTGACATCAGGAAGTAGACATAATTCATTCCTAATTTCAATCTCTCTCAGTAGAAAGTGAACTAGAAATTATCAATAGACAAGATAACATTGTGAATAATTCCAGAATTACCCCCCTGGACCGTAGAGATGGAGAGGGAGCACATTAGAAAGGTAAGAAGAAAGGCTACACTGATCACATTTCCCCTTTCTCAGGCCAGCACAGCACCACACCAATAGGCTTGTCCCGGGCCTATGGCTCCTACAGTGGGAAAACTAGAGACCAATGTAGACATTCAGTTTTACCAAATTTTTCTAAATACTTCCTAGGAAACCCACTTGGGTCTTACCTCACAGATATCACCTCACAGATACTGTGGAACTTGACCACTGGAGATAAGATCAGGACGGAGAAGAGATGTAGGGCTTATGGCAACCAGCACTCATAAGTTGGCAGACCAAGTTTCTCATCACAGAGGCACCCGAGTAGAATCTTAGCCAGTAGTTCTGGCTATCTGCAGAGCTAAGCTGGTGCCCCGTCTGGCCAGAGAGCTTTGCGCAGTTCTGCGTTACTTGGATCCCCAGTCAATAAGCATTACAGGCCCTGGGGACTGTTCTGCCACTCTGTCTGGGCAGGAAAGCAAATTCATAGCCAAATCTACAACTAAATATAACCCCCATCCTCAACAGACTAGAAAGACTAGCCAAGGCAACTGGGAAGTTGCATAGGCCATCTACACACGTACGTATAGCAGAGAGCTCAGTAGAGAGCTCAGCCAGGGGCTCTGCCCATCTGTAGACACAAGCTGATGGCCCTATCTGATCAGGGAGTTCAGTGGATAGATTTGCATGATTCTGGCCCCCAGCCATTATCCATAATGTCCATGGAGTCTGTTTTAAGGTCCAGCCTGGGCGAGGAAGCAAATTCACAGCCCTACCCAACTGCTGAATATGTCATCCTGTTCCTTCCTACTAAGAAGCCTGACCAGAGAATCCAGGTAACCACAGAGCCCATCCTACAGTCGTGCCTGGGCAAGGAATCAAGTCCTAGTTTGACTTAACTGCTCCCAGCCAGAGGCAAGCCCCTGATTCAGCACTCAAGCAGTGACCTCACCCAAATAGAGACCCTGAGAGTAAGCCTCACTTGCCCAACGACACTACCAGATGACCTATTCAGAATTCTAAATTGAGCTGATTGGTGAAAGACTGTTTTTGTTGAAGTGAACCTGTTACAGCTAGGAGATGAGATCATTTACTCAAATGCAAAGATACCATCCATGCACGGCATCAGAGATCAAGAAACATCAGGTAAACATGACAAAGAATTCAGAATAATTCTCTTCTTAAAAAGACTAGTGAAATACAAGAACACAGACAAACAAAATTAGGAAAACAATGCACAAACAAAATGAGAAGTTCAAGAAATAAACAAACAAACCCAGAAATCCTAGAGCTAAAAAATGCAATGAATAACAAAATGAATATAAGGAATAACAAAAATGGCAATAGTTATTAGTAATTATGTTACACATAAATGGATTAAATTTTCAATTCAAAAGACATAGAACAAATGGCTGAATAGATTAAAAAACTTTCAGGGATATATTACCTACAAGAGACTCACTTTAGTTTTGAAGACGCACATAGACTGAGAATAAAGGGATAGAAAAAATTTTTCAAGCAAAAATAAAACAAAAAAGGAGGGGATCTATATTTATTTCAAACAAAATAGACATTAAGCTAAAAATACCATAAGGGTGTGCTAATATAAACCAAGTTGGGTGTAGTCCCTCTTATTTTTTTAGTTCTCTGGAAGGTTGTTTAAGGTTATAGTTACTTTGTAATTTAAATGTTTTGAAAATTTTACTGCTAATGCCATCTAACATGAGATTTGTGTGTGTTGTGTGTGTGTGTGTGTGTGTGTGTGTGTGTCAGAAGGCAACAGAGAAGGAAGATTTTTATTATAGACTCTATTTCATTAAAAGATATAGGATTTTATATTTTCTCTTCTTGATTCAGAGTTGACAAATTGTTTTTTTTAACATGCTCCACACACCTAAATATTTTTTAAATATATAAATTCTCTATAACATTCTTGTATTTTAAATATCTGTGAGATTTTTAACAGTGGCCCCTCTTTTATTCCTCATATTAAACATCTTTTTCCTTTCTCATACATATACACACTTTCTTCTTTCTTGGTTAGTTTCTCTATTGGTCTGTTAATTTCATTACTTTTCAAAGAATCATATTTTGACTCAGTTGATTGTTCTATTCCATTTATTTCTGCTATTATATATTCTTATTTCTGTTATTTGAGATTAATTTATTATTCTTTTTCTAATTTCTTAAAATAGCTAGTAAGGTCATTAATTTCCAGCAGTTTTAATTTTCCAATACATGAATACAAGACTGCACATTGTTTTTTCTACCTCAGCTTTATCTGCATCACATTTAATGTTTCTTCATTTTCACATAGCTAATGATATTTTTTATTTTCCTGTGATTTCTTATTTGATCAAGAAATTATTTAAAAATGTGTAACAATTTATTAGAAGTTAAGTAGTTTGGGGTTATTTTTTGTTACTGGTTTTAAGCATAATTAGGGTCTTGGATTTCTAACACTACATTTTTGGTCTCTGTTCAAACTGACTATTCTGCCTCTTAGTAGAGGCCCTGTGTCCAAAATTTTGGATCTTAGGCTTTTTGCCCTAAACCCATAATGAGCAAATAACCTGATATTAAAAGTAGATTTTTTCTTATCTCCATAGTTTCCCATCCTCAGATATTGTTTTCAAAACTATTGGTTGCCACAAAAGTTCCCCAGTTCCTTTAAACAAACTACTTCTTAGAAAATTTTCTCAGCTTTACTGGTTGTTCTCAGTAAGAACCTAGGTTTGGCTGAAATCATGGCCCAAATTAGAAGCCTTGATTTTTAATTTTGTATTCATAAATTGATATTCTGAAAAATATTATCACCAAAATTATATGTTTTGCTCCCCTAAAACATAGACTTTCCTCAGTTTCAATTACTTATTTGTTGTTAATAGTGGCCTACTATATACTATTTTCCAATTAGAATGTAAGTTCCTGAAAGCAGAGACCAATATTTGATTATTCTTTCCTGTAAAAATCTCAGTTAATATATTTAAGGAAGAATTTTAAAAGAAGTGGAAACAATAGAAAAGGGATAAGATAAAATAAACCCAAATGAAAAACAGGAAAATTGGATCTATTTTTTAAGGGAAAAAAAAGACCTTTTATAAAACTTTATGGAGGAAACAATAAAATCTCATTTCTCAATCCTTAGAGCCCTTCACAATTTCATAACATGCTATTGTATGTTTCATCACTTTTTGTCTGATTAATTAGAGTTGGAACTTCCCTGATTATTTTTTCTCTGAATTTCATTTATCAACAAAACTTCTTTCTTCTATCACTGTACATAACAAAAAAATACTGAATTGTATTTCTTACCGAAAAGCAGTTTTTACTGGAATATTGGTATTGATAAAGAGACTGATATATTTTTATCAGCACTTTCCAACCAGTTACATCATTTTACTCTGTATACTGTTCCCATTGACAGTGATGTTATGAAAAGCCATAGTGCATGCTGGGTAATGCAGACTTCAAGCATTCACACTCCATTAATGAATTCATCACCTAAAAGCTAAGTATTGATTTTTTAATGGTTTTACAAATCTATTTAAGCTTCTGCAATGTGATTAAGTGGATGTGTGTTTACTGTAAATTATCTAACAAGTACAATGGTATTACTCTCAGAAATAGCAAACAATTTAGCTTATGAGAGAAGAGAAAAAAAGGTTGGTTAAAATATTTTCCCAAATACTGATTACTTATTTAATAGCTATTATAAGCTATTAAAACACGGCTTTTAAAAAAATGGTTATTTCAAACCATGGGTGATATGTTTTTTGATTTGTGGTACAAATGAAATCATAAACCAATGATTTTTTCTCCTTATCTGATTACAGATTATAGTAGATTAAATATTCTTTAATTGCCAGTTAGAAAAAAATCAGTTTAGTTCTTATTGTGGAATGTTATGAAAATGTCAAATTATTTATCATGTTTCCATTTTCATTTCTAGAAAATACTTTGGCTCACAGCCATTTAGAAATATTTCTGTATATACTTGTTTATAGTATTTTTTATCTTTTATAGTAATGAATGCCAAACTATTAATGTTTTCTATAATTCTTAATATAAAAAGGCTTACCCTTAAATCTACTAAAACAAGAAATCGTATCATTTATAGTATAAATTGATTTTAATAGCAATACAGAAAATTAAAGTATACTTAGGAAATCATGGGAATTACATTCAGAAGACATAATTTTATAAGTACATTTGGAAAAGATGAGTCATTTATATATTTACACAAAGTTAAATATGTCCTCTGATACATATAAAATATGACAGTGACATGTATGCTGTGACTTATCCTCTTAAAGGAATTTTTACTGCAAAGCCTATAAAAATTCCAGATATATTTCTAAAACCCTACCATTTTTCCCTGCAGTACCATGCAATACAATCTAAAAATCGATTCACCTTGAAACATTTCAGACAATGCAAATATACATGGCTGAGAAATGCAGAGAACATTTCTTTTTAAACTTAAAATGGTGTGTAAGAATTGTGTTTGAGTGCATGTGTATATGTATAAAAAAAAGAATATGGAAATAATTAGATGAAAGAGGTGCAAGTAAAGAGGTTTTTTTGCTTACTGTCAAAGAAGAAAAAATACTTCTTTCCCAGCTAATATTGACCCTACAACTACCTTAGAAAAAACCTGGGCATTAAATAATTATGTGGCTGTTTATCTTCTTTTACTTCATATTTTGAAGGATGAGATTGTATTATTATTACTGGGAATGGTTGCTGCTATTACTCAGTTTTTAGATGAAATCCAACTGGTACTGGGATATGGGAAGATATTTGAAGCTACTTATCATGCAGAGATAAAAAGACTGCAGAATAATCCTCTCAGGTCTTTTGATAGAATTAATTAGTGGCAGAGTTACGATTGGTATATATCTGTGAATTCCTGAAGCCAAAGTTAGGTTTTTATTCTCAGTGTCAAAAAGGGGGGGGGGGGGAGAACATCAGAGTGCCTTATATTTTATGAATAAGAAAAAGATTATTTTTGTAATTAAAACTAAATATGTGTACATGCAGTCAGTTTTGACTTAAAGAAGGGCATGCCCTTTTACAAGGTTTGGTCTCTCCAAATAATCACCATTTGGCATTTCATAAAAAGTGTGCATAATTAGAATTTGAAAAAGACTTTTGTAGGTTATAAATAGATTTTCTCATTTCTGATTAACTTCAAATACATTTTTGGACCTTCAAAGTGAAGTTAAATAGTTACTTATTTACATATTTCTATACACAGTCCATTTTCCTGTATCTGTGTATTTTACATAAATACAAACCCACAATTCTACCTAATTATTCTATCAACAGTGTCATCAGAAACCTCTACTATTTAAGATCTTGTTTTGAAAAATGTACTCCAAACAATATATAGTTCTCAATGGTAAATGGACTTGGACAGCTATATAGAGTGTGGTCCCACGAAGAAAATGCCAGAAAATGCAGATCTTGAGGAAAGAAAAGATAATAAAATGTATTTTATGTTATCAAATGAAAATAAAACTAATCAAAAGAAATTCCAGAAAATATCTCTAGTGTTCAACATTCACCGCAGTTGGGGAATGTGACAGATGACGGAGGTAGGCCACATGGGAATGATTAGTGTTGGTTCACCAAAGGTAAAGGACAGGCTGAAGATGTTTGTATTCATAGGCAGGATTACAGAGTGGAGAGCTTAGGTCCTTGTGTATGTCCCCTTTCAAGATTGGAATGTTCTGCATACCAGCTTAGACATGTATATATTTATGTCTATGTCTATATCTATATCCAACCTATATCTATATAAACACACAGACATAGACATGTAGAGATAGAAACACAGACAAATACACATGTATATATTTCTTCCCCCATCTCAAATAACATAGGTATAGGCCAACAACTTTATAAATATTTTAACTTATTTTCAAGGAACTAATAGAAAAAAAACTTTTAAAAACCAAAATAATGATAATTTTAAAAGTTGTCTCATAATTATGTAAGTAGAGGGGCTTTCAAAAAAGATATCTCAAATATTTTTGTTATTCACCACAATGTTGATTTGATAGACTTCAACCTACTTCTTATTGAATACAAATACAAAGAAATCATCATTAGCCTTAAAGTATAAATATTCAGAGAAAACACTTTCTGGGATTCTTAAGGCTAAGGATCCAGGTAGACTAAATTGATATATATTCAGTCAATGAGCATTTATTGAGCGCTTACTATATGTTAGGCACTATTGTAAGTACCAGGGACATGACAGTGACTAATTCAGACAAAAACCTGTGCCTTCATTGGGCTTCCAATTTAGAGAGAAGACAAAAATAATTAATAAAAGGGCCAATAGGAAGACTGTCTGGAAAGATGGGGGGATGGGCTGTACAATGACACTTTAATAACAGGAAGACCTCATTAAGACTTATACTGAACATGTGAACGAGCTTTCTTTCACTGAAGACAAAGCCTTCTTTCTACAAGGTGGCATTTCTGTTACCCACATAGCCAGCCTAAGGTCTGACTCTGCTGGAAAGGGTTTGCCAAAGAGCCTATAATTATACACCCTGAATTCTGTATGATGAAAACTAACATGCAAATTTTGGTTATTTACGAATGTTTAGTCCTTCACTAACTGTGCATCCTTGAGCTAGTTATGGAAGCTGTCTGATTCTCAGTTGTCTCATTTTTTACAGTAGAATTGATAATGCTTTATGACAATCAGGAGTATTTATGCTGAGAACTTGGTGATCATGTTAAATAAATAATAGTGATTTGACTTCATAATTCTAGTATCTGAAAGGTAAAATGTTCCAATGAATATGGTATATATTTAATGAGACTTGCATCCTCTGATTGATAAACTACCAATATATTACAAGCCTGAAAAAAGACAAATACTGTAATTGAGATACAATCAATCAGAGGGCTGAAAGTCTCTTTCTGCAAATTAATCATTTTTAACCTTTCTCCTTGAAAGTCAATGTTGCCAGTTAAGAATTTATTCAAAAGTAGATATACGCTATATCTTGGCATCAAAGAACTAATTAGAAATAGAGTCCTGGATGAGTAATGGAATTGCAACCAGGTGGCAGGCCATGTATAAGATCCCGGGAGAGGAGTATAGTCAGGCAGAAGGAGACATTTATGCAAGGAGAAACCAAAATCCTTTCCACAGAGAAGCCAGAAGCCTGAAAGATGGGGAAGTATTAAAGTACAAAAATAAAATTAATCCAGTACTAAGTGGCTTGTTTGTTTTAGATGCTCCTAGAACTGCATCCACTCTTGTGTCCAATTCCCACTTTCAGTAGTCATACTCTTCTCATCTCTGTGCTCTCCGTGTCCTAGAAGACCGATCAATATCCAGGTACTCTTGCCCTCTGGCTACCAGTTGGCTTGGCCAATTGTGAGAACTGGTGAAGAGATTGAAAAGTAGTAGGAGAGATAAGTTAAGTATTTAATTTTCACTCTCTTCCCATGTTTTGCTGATATTCTCTTGTGGTAAGTGCATTCTTCTGTAGCTAAGACTCCTGTCAGGAGGTCCAGCTTTCACCAGTCTCTGAGAATCCAGTTTCTTTTCTTTCAGACCTAAAGGATGATAGCAGCATTATTGTTGGCTGCTAAATTCTTCACTGTGTAACATCAGGTAACACCTATCACATCTCTGTATGTGGTTTACTTAATAAATTTATTTTCAGTGAGATCTTTTAGAGTGTGCTATCTCATTCCTGCTATAACCCTTGACTGATATATCCACTTTGACCAGAATTAGTTCTAGATAAAAATAAGAGCTAATAAACATTCTTAATCATTGAAACATATTTGTATTCACATAGGTATATAATTTTATCATCAGAAATACTGGTACCTAAGCTAAGATCTTGGCAAATGACAGCTGAACTAGAAAAGGGCTGACAGCTTCTTGCCCTTTGAATATTTGCATTAACCTCTGGGCATTGCCCTGTGGCTAGCACAAGTGCTCCAGCCAAAAGAAAATAAACCAGGAGGAGCCTGGTCCAACAATGAAAAAGTACCAAAAGAGGACCAGCTATTCAATGTAAGGCAAACTGGATTAGCTGTCAGTAGTAGACTTAATTTCTTCTTGCTCTAGAGACTTGGCTGCTTATCTAGAATGCTGGGAAGCAGTAAATAATAGAAAGTAAAGGAAGCCACATATAGAGTCTGAAAAGTCTGTTAGCCGCCAAGGCTGCACTTGAAGTCTTATTACTGCCAAGGTCTTGGGGTCTGGGATGAAGGCAGTGAGAAACAGTCTACCTAAAGACTCCTTAACAAGAGCTTGGCAAATTTAACCATTAATGTTGGATATTTTAATAGGTCTATTATCATTTTAAATAATAGAATAAAACACCTTTTTTTTAAATTAGTAATTCTTAAGTGTTTGTTCCATAATCGATTTGATAATGGATAGCTCAGATTAAATTAGTTTCTTTTGCCTCTATTTCTGCTAGATGAGAAAATGAATTTGCAATTAGAGGCCTTTGAGAAAGGCAGTAAGTGTTCGATATGCCTGTCAGATAGTTCTGGCTATTGGGATTGAACCTAGAAGCCCTTGTTTTTTCCCACTAAAGACCACTCAGCATTTTGTGAGATACCAAATATTGACGACATCACTTTCAGAAGTTAGTAGTTGGAGTTTTAATTCGGGTGGTGATAATAACTGCTTTTTAATCAATCTCTCAAGGCACTGAGTGCTGGGATACATTTATGTTCCAGTTGAGGAAATTTAACAAAATACCTAAATATGTCCAATAACATATGATTGACTGTTTCTTCCAATGAATGTAGGGAAAATTTAATATCTTGGCAATGAAGTAATTTGGAAGATAGTCCAATTCCTGTTAGAAATCCTGAGTCTTGTGCAAAAACCTATAATAGTTTGATTCTAAAATATTAGGTTAGTTTACTTGAATCTTGAATATCCCTTTGACATTATTAGTTACCTGAAGAAATTGTTTTTTAAAAAATAAATCTTCAACAAATAAACAAATAAACAAATAAATCTCTTTCCACCTATCTGTCTTGATAGTCAACATACTGTAGCATGGATTTGTACATCGCCCTGAAAAAGTATACATTCAGAGGCAAAATTTTATTATATTTTCCATTTTAATTATTTATTCATCACTAAGTCAAGATTAGGAGACATATTATTGACTTTCAACTGTCTTATTAGTGTGGTAAGTGGATTATCATCTTTGTGCTCCCTCTTTTGTTCACGTGACATGTTTTTCCTTGTTGATCAGATAGTTGAAACTATGTCAATAATGAACCAAATGTTATATCCAGTTGATATTGTATTTTTTGAAATGATCATTATTTAAATAAAAAGGCAACTGTTTTATCCAGCTGCAACATAAAAATGTCTGCTAACACAGGGTAATTAAACCCCCGTATTGTGTGCCACTATAGAATATCCAAGTGTGCCTTCAGAATTGATCATTCTGCTCTCTCTCTCTTTCTCTCTCTGAAATAGTTTTCATGAAGCATGCGGGTTTTACAACTCCTTAGTAATACTGTGACTTGAATCTAGTTTCATTCCTTTAAGTAAAGCCTTTCACACTAAAAACATTATTTTACCCTATTCTGGAAATGTTATTTGGAATATATGAAAGGTAACTGTACTTTAAAAGTGACAAGACATCTTTGATGAATTTATGCCACTCATTGAGAAAGCTTCATAATAAATAAAACTCTGAGGAGTTTGAGAATATAGATTGAGTCTCAAAAAAACCTATTTTCAAATATTTTTATTAATTTCTCCTATATTTTTGTGAATAACTTTTATGTCATTGTGATACAATCCAATAGTAAAAATAAAACAAATATGGCAAATAAAAAGAATAACACTAAATTTTTAACAATTATTTAAGACAATCTATTCTAACTGTATGCTGGTCAAGATAAACTGACTGGGTCAGTCCTTACAACTTATGATAAACCTTTAAAAATGTAACATCATATTATGCTGAGTGAAATAAGTCAAAGAGAGAAAGATAGATATTATATGATTTTACTTATATGTGGTATCTAAGGAACAAAAAGAACAAACTAATCAAAAACAGATTCACAAATAGAGTGAACAATTTGGTGATGGACAGCGGGGAGGGAGGTTGGGAGGCTGAGAGAATGGGATGAAGGGTTAAAAAAGTACAAATTAGTAGTTGATAGCTGGGCATTGGGAGCATGCAAGAGGGAATGTAATTAGCATTAATATTATGGCTAAACAAAGAGCCAGGGAAGAGAGGGAGCAATTGGGAGGATCATTTTATGAGCATTATAGGTGTCTAACCAACGTACTATATACTTGAAATTAATTTAAATAAATTTATTTTAAAAATAACATTTAAGGATATTTGTGAAAATCTACATTATTGCACATTTTTGTCACCATATATTTGACTCCCTTTACCCTCTTCATCCTCCTTTATTCCACTTTCCTTCTGGTAACCATCATTCTGTTGTCTGTATCTATGGGTTATTTTATTTGTTTGTTTTGTTTGTTCATTTGTTGTTTTTTGTTTTATATCCCACATATGAGTGAAATCCTATAGAAGGAGACAAGATTTTGAGTAATGAGAACACAATAGATTATACAGAAGTTATACAATGTTGTATGCCTGAAATTTAATGTCATTAACCAGTGTTACTCCAATAAATTCAGTTTTTAAAAAATTATTTATATTTCATCTTTGTGAAAGGACTACAAAATAGTCTAACATGTTTTTCAATAAAACCATCAAACTGCCAGCAAACTATTTACTATTCAAATGTGTGTTTACTATCCAGCATTGTGTTTCCAACATTTAGAAAGACTCATAGAAAGAATGGTATCTGTTTTACTCAATATGTCCTTAGTGCTTACCATAATGTCTGACACGTAGTAAATACTTAATATGTAACAATTAAATTATAAATTAATAAGTAAATGTGAAATTATGTGACACCGAGAACACAATATTATATGTCTAAATGAGCTTGCCTTTTGAGTGAGTGGTTGGTTTGGGCTGAGTGAACTTGATGGATTTTGTAGAGTTTGTTATCATGCTGCTGGTTCTGGAGTTCATTTCTGGTATGAGATAATCTTGGCATCATCCAAAGGAGTGCATGCATATATGTGTATCTGTGGATTTTGAAATACTTACTAAAAAGGAAATCTTTAAGAAATTTTAAAAACTAAGAATTAGTGGTGAAATATTACCAATATTGTAGCATTTTATTAAATTAAATGATACTAGAATCATTAAGTAGAGCAGCATTTAGAGGGTTGTGTGGAAAATAACACACATGTACTATAGAGTAAAACATATACTAGAGAAGAAAAAGTTTATTTGCCATTCCTTGCCACATATATACCCAGTATTCAATGGTGGAGTGGAGATAGTAGTCACATAAAACTATTTAAAAGGAGGAAATGGAATACCTTTAGCAGTTGCTGGTTGCACTACTTCTATACTTCAGCCATTATAAAATTCATGAACTGTTAGTACTAAAGTTTCCTAATAAGACTCCATTTTCCATTTCTATAGCTCTGGGTTTTGACTTCAGTAGGGAAGAGGTCTTTTGTTCATTATCCTCCATGACTACATCTGAAGTAGGCATTAGAAATTACAGCCTCTTGAAGATGGTACCATTTTGGGAACATGCTTCTGTTTGTATGAGAGTTGGGAACTCAGCTGTATTTTAACTTTGATCGATGATATTTTTAGTTTCAGTTTTTTTTGTGTTTTAGGTGCTATGTTTTCTGAAAAAATTTAACTCTGATCTTTTCTTCTAGTTAGTTTCATATACCAATATTCACACACAGTTTTTCCTAGATGAGATTCTAAAATTTGCTCTATTCTCTTGTACCCTTCAACTCCAACACATCTCTCTCTCTACTTAGTCATAACCACTCTGAAACTACAGACTTATAAGACTACAATCTCAGTTTGACATAGACCACAGACTGGGATTTAAGGAGCTCTTGTCTGTCAAAGCTGTGTTATTCTCTTATTCCCTGCCTCTGGAAACAGTAGAATTTTTAGTTTTTCAAGTTCTCAAAATTCTAGGTTTTCTCTACTCCCTTTTATTTCTGCGTACAAAATGACCATTTTTTTTGGTGATCTTTTTCCCCTGTAATTCTTGCCAAATATATTTAAAAGTAGCCAATAATCTCTAAGAGTTTCCCAACTACATCTAGATGTCTATAAAGAGTAGACTGTCTTCAGTGAGTTCATAATCTAACTGGAGAAACAGGATATACATAAAATCAATTATAATTAAAAGTTTTAATATGTACTAAATGGCTAGTGATTGATTCAGAAACTAAGTTTTATTTCAGTTCAAAAAAAGTTATGACCACCAGCTCAATTCAAATAATAAGAACCACTGCAGACTTTTGAGAGAAAGAGCAACATAATCAGAAATGAGTTTTAGAAAATCATTGTGTATCTAAGCCTCTGTATGTAAGATTAAAAATGTAATATGGAAAGTTTCTAAATTTATACTGTGTCCCTCCCGGGGCTTTAGTGATGTTTTGAAACAATGTTGGAATTGAGACTAGCAACAATACTTTACAGACAGAGATGATCCATGAAATGATCAGATTTCTCATTTAATCTCTCATTAGCTAAGAAATGTCAGATAGTCTGCTGAGAAAAAAAAGAAATATGGTATTCGTACACGCTGCATGTATTTATAAATATCTACTGGTACTTTAAGTTGAGCATTGAAAATAATTCATTAAATGATAGCTGTAATGAAGTGTGAAATAACTTATCGTCTTTGTTGTTGATAAAGATTATTATGTTAGGCAAAAGACATATTTATCATGTAGCCTTGACAGTATAGACCTTCTACAACAAGGGAACTAGAAAACAAACAAGCAAAAAACCAAACACATGAAATTAATTTGCTATTTAAATACACACGGTAGTTATGACTCAGACACCTGCCCCAGGGTCAGAGCGTGCCTTTGAAGCCATTTGAATCCCCAGACAGTAAGTAGCTGAGGAATTCAGACTAGCAATGCCAACTTTCAGTTACTTCCTAGGATCTAAGGGAGAAACTTCAAGTGCAGAGGTTTTCTTAATACTTATGTCCCACATGTGACACCCATGACCATTTGACCAGACTCATATCCAGCTCATCAAAAGTGTTGCAATGTTTTTGGTCATAATCAAAATTCAATTTATTTCAGGTAAAAAATTTTCACACCATCTTCAGATATTTTTGTAGACATTTCGTATGACATCAGTACATCCCTTACCAATACTCCTCACCACAAACTCATTATTATTCCAAAGCATAAAGTTTTTGCATCACAAAAGTAACATCCTGAAATTTTGCAAAGGGAAGTAAGGATTATCATGATCAATACCACTTTTGAAGTTATTAATTTTTAGCATTTCTTTTCATGATAATTTTAGGACGTGCTAAATAAAATTTACATAATTATGAAGAAAATACAGTATTTAAAGCAAGTACAATAGATACGTTGTCCGTGTTTATTTTAAATGAAATTGTTCTAGAACTGTGTTCCATAATGGCTTTTTGACTATTTGCTACACATTGAGCCTTCAGGTAAAATTAAATTATCACCATGAATCTTAGTTAAATTTTTATATTAAGAATAATGAGATAGGAAGATTTATGTGCATTGCAATTTCTCTTAAGAAGAGCACTGACTTTGGGAAAAAGCTTTAATATTTAAATTTTAAAATAATTATAATATTCTATTTAATATATTAAATTTTAAAGTAAATATTTTAGTGTTTTAAAACACCCAAAGTAACACAAGAGTACTTTTTTTCTCCCTCAGTAGAGCCTAGAAACTCTGTCAAACCAAATCATCAGAACCTAGGCTAACCTCTTCTGCATAATAGAAAAGAGAGAATGGGTAGATCTTGTGGGAAATTCAGAATAGAAGAGTAAGAAATCAGGAAGCTGGGTATGACATGGAAAAAGAGATAAGAGCAGAGTTTCTCCATCTCAGAACTATTCATATTTTGAGTTGGATAATTTTTTGATGAGGACAGGGAGAACTCCCTGTGCATTGTAAAACTTTAGCAGTATCCCTGGTCTCTATAGGTTGGATATCAGTAACACATACGCCAATTTGACAACAAAAAATGTGTCCAGAATTTGCCAGATATTCCTTGAGAGGGCAATTTTGTCCTAGTTGAGAACTAGTAGACTAAATGAGGTTATATCAAAAGGTAGGCTGCTTATAATTGGATTTGAGAAGAACATGAATGTTTAAGATGAGTTTTTGTTTTGTTTTGTTTTGTTTTGTTTTTTGTTTTAAATCTCTGTATTGGCATTGAAGAAAGCCTTAAAAATTACACCTTCCTTTCCAAAATCAAAAGTAATTAAGAGCTAAACTCAGGAATCTGGCAATGGAAGTCAAAGTAGTTGATTACTAATAAAAGCTAGATTAAATTACACTTATTAGGTATGAAACTACTGAATCATAGAGTATGCTTATTTTCAGGCTTGTAGAATTTACCAAATAGTTGTATAATTTTACATTCACATCAATAATGAATGAGGATTATTGCAGTTGTTCCATGTCCTCACTATGTTGCCATTTGTCTTTATCTCTGCAATTAAAATTTAGCAATTGTGGTGGTAAAGTGATATCTCATTGTGTTTGGGTGTTTTCCCAGATTACTGATAATATTGAGAATCTGTTCATGTGCTTACTACACATTTGAATATTCCTTTTTGAAAAGAGCCTGTTGAAGACTTTTGCCCACTTATTAAAAGATACGTGTCTCTCTTTTTTTGTTTTTAATTAGTTTGAAGGTGAACTTTATGTATTCTGTGTACAAGTCTTTTCTCGGTATATGTGCTACAATATCTCCTCTCAATAGGTGGCTTGCTTATGCATGCTTAATATTTTAAATTTACACATGCAAAGTTTTTAATTTTGTGACATGCAATTTATAGAATTTTTCTTATTTGGTTAGTAATGTAGAAATCTTTAAGAAATCTTTGCTACTCCAAAATCATAAATGTGTTCTATTATGTATTCTTCTAGAACAGAGGTCAGCTGATTATACCCATGAGCCAAATACAAACCATTAGCTGTTTTTAATATGAACCATTACCTACCAATGATTTTTTACAATTTTTTAACAGTTAAAAAAATTAAAAGTAATATTTTAATAACACACAGAAGTTATATAACATCTAAATTTCTTTTTTCATGAATAAATTCAAATTTCTGTGTCCATATTTATTGCAACATAGCCACATATAGCCTTTGACTGTTTTAATGCTATATCATCATTGAATAGTTGCAATAGATATTATATGGCCCAAAAAGTGTAAGATATCTGGCTTTTATAGAAAAAGTATGTCAACCCCTGTTGTAGAAAGTTTATTTCTTTAGTGTTTACTATTAGATATACGAAACTTCTTAAATTTTGTGAGGTGAAAGCTTAATTTTTATTCATTGGATCTCTCACTCCATTGTCATTTATTGAAAAACCTGTTTTCCCTCATTGAATTTCATTAGCACTTTTGTCATAAATCAAGTGACAATATATGTATATGTATATTATGTGTACATATATGCATATAAATTCTATAATACATATATTGATATATAAACATATTGATAACATACTCGCGATATATTAAAATATATACTACATGTCACACATATATGTTGTGTGTTATTATACGAATTCTGAACTCTATTCTGTTGCATTGTTTTATTTAACTATTCTTATATGAATATCATATAACTTTAATGACTAGTTTTATAACAAGACACATCTAGTACTGTAAGTCCTCTAATTGTTCTTCTTAATCAAAATCATACTGGCTATTTTAGGTCTTTGCATCTCCATACAGATTTTAGTATCATCTTGTCAGTTTCTAGAAAGGAATCATAAGATAATTTTGAAACTATAAATTAATTTGAGGGAAACCAGTGTCTCAAAAATATTGAATCATTCAATTTATATATAAGGTATTCTCATTTATTGGTCTTTTAGAACTTCTCTCTGCAATATTTAGTGGTTTAAAGATAGAATATTTTTACATCTTCAGATATATTTATTTCTAAGTATTTGATGTTTTGATGCTATTATGAATGGTACTATTTTTAAATTTTATTTCCCAATGACTTGTTGCCAGTATTTAGATGTGATAGATTTCTCTATATTGACATTGCTAAATTCACTTACTAGTTCTAATGGTTTGTTTGCATATGACTTTCTTATTTTACTGCCTAGGAATATAACATAATATTTTAAAAGAAATAGTAATAACTGTCCCACCTTCAAGAAAAAGTTTCGATATTCACCATTAAGTATTATATTAGTTGAAGATGTTTTATAGTTCCTTTATCAAACTGATGAAATTCTCTCCTATTCTTGGTTTGCAGAAAGCTTTGACTATGCATGAGTGTTGAATTTTATCAAATATTCTTTTCACATATATTGAGATGATCATATATTTTCTTCATTCTGTTAATTTGGTCAATTACATCAACTGATTTTTTTCAAATCTTATTTGCTTCTATATGACTAGAATAAACTCTACTAGGTTATAATGCATTAGCATTTACACACACACACACACACACTATATATATATATATATATATATATATATATATTCCAAATATATATATATATATATATGGATTTGATTTGCCAATGTTTTGTTTAGGATTTTTGTATCTATATAATGAGGGATATATTTAATCTGAATTTAATGTATGACTAAATTACATTAAATGAAAATAGGCTAAACATTGCAATTAAAAGACAGATTAGCTGATTGGCTAAAAATACAAGTTTCTGTTTTTAAGAGACAAACATTCTTGGATATGTTCCTCCCACCTCAAAGAACAAAAATATTGTGGCAAGATCTCTTATTGCCTAAGCAAATATAAATCTATTTAAATTTTTTCTAAAACTACCAAGTTCATTACTTAATAATATACATTATTCAGCTATGTTTATGTCCCATACATAGAAGCAACTCTTGTTGCATTTTAGGGTTTTCCAAATCTGCCTGTTCTTTCTAAATTTATATTCTGCTTCCTTTCCATATGAATGTCTAAGATTATTGTCCATGAAGATTCAGCATCCAGTTTATATATAATCTATATGTCCCCTGTACACAAGATACATAGTTTTACCTTTTTGTTAACCTCTAGTTTTATACTAGTCTACACAATTTGATCATGTGCTCATGACTAAACCATGTTTCTCCTAAAGTGAAAGACTAGTTCCAAATATATCTTTATTATGAAAACATCCCTATTAAGTGCAGGCATTACTAAATTTCATAAATTCTCTTTTGATTATCTTAAATACCAAATGGTAGGCATATTTTCTTATTTAGCATTGTATGAACACCTGTTTTATGTTCATGTGAACTGTATTTGCTCAACAAAATAACCCAGGGATTAGAAAAAGTTATGGTACCGTAGCTTTCAATATTATGAAGTAATTCATTTGCTTAAGTGTTAAGTATTTTTTTAAAGTTGCATATAAAGCTATTTACATAAAGTTACTAAAAATTTAAAACATAGAACAAGTTGAATAGAGGAAATAGTTTACATGTTTACAGTGGTTACTTTAAATGATGAGAATAAATGATTGTTTTTTTCTCCCTTTTCTTATTTGTGTGTATTTTCAATGGCTTTCATAATAGGCTTATATTATTCTTAAATATTTTACAATTAAATTTTAACTATTAACAACCTGGATAAAGTATATGCATGTATTGGGTCTATGTAGGTGTAGGTATGTATATGTTGGATCTGTGAGTTTCACTGCATAAATGTGTTTGTGTGTGCTTTTCTTAAATTTGCTAGATGCTGGTTATATGACCTTGAAAATAATTATTCAACTTCTCTGTGCCTCAGTCTTCTCTTCTATAAAAATGGGGAGATTAAGGCCAAACATAAAAATTCAATAAATGTTAGGTTTCATTACTACTATTATTATTATTATTATTATTATTATTATTATTATTATTATTATTATGTAATATTGGCATTTTATGGATAGGTATATAGGTAGATGATAGATAGATAGATAGATAGATAGATAGATAGACAGACAGACAGACTCAAAGTATATTGAATAAAATATTAACAATTGTTAGCACTATATGATGGGATTATAGAAAATTATTTTCCTAACTTATATAAAATTTGTTATTTCCATAATTAGAAAAAAACTTTGTTTCAAAATGTGAGAAGTCACTTTTCTGTAAGAAGTTCATTTATCTTTTCTGTTCTTTGAAGTGAATATAGTATTTTGTTTGCTTGAATTGTTGTAATATATCTAAGAGACACATTTTAAGAACTAGATGCTAAAACACAAGGGAAATGCCATATATGGAGATTTCTTCTTTGCTTTCTGTTGCTGCATTCTTAGGAGACAGATTTACCTTCTGGATGAACTATTTTAACTTTTGATTTATTAGGTCTGTGGGAACAATGCACTCTTCTTATGATAATTGAAAAAGTGAAAAGGGGTATGTATTCAATATAACATATTAAATTAACCATATTTGGTTTTGTCTCCAAATTGCAAGGGTGCTTTAATTACAGAATATGAAGACTCAGGAAGCTGTCACTAGAATGTTGGTACTGGTTTGATCCCGAAATAATTACTTTCTATGGGGTCATATCAGACAGTCATGGAAGAGGTGCATCCTTGGTCCATTCAAGAAAGAAGACTGGATCAGAAATGGAGCTCCTCATTTGATGGGGAGTTATGATCATAAAACTGCTGCTTGCATACTCCAAGGCCTACCTATGAAACTACAAGGTAGCCCTTTCTGTTTTGCTGTCAGCACCAAAGAGGCTGTTGGGTATTTAAAGACTTGTAAGGTCTTGGCAATATTTCTTTGTACTCCAGATGGACTTGATAAGATTCAGGGGGTAACTTTAGCAATGGAATACTGAGAGAAGAGTGTAGACATAGAATTTCCCTAGTTTAGAGAACAGCTCCATAAATCTTAAAATATACATATACTTTGATTTGTGGCTATTCATATGAGGTTATTGTGTTTCACGAACAGACTTCTAGAGAATGACTATCTCAAGAGAGTCAGTAACAATGATAATGATAACAAGAACATAATAGTGCAAGTGTTAGCTCATTGGGAAACCTGTAATGCATCCATCTTGAGCTACCTCCAGAATTTAATTCAATCCACAGCAGTTACAGGGCTCCAGAGGATAACTTGGAAGATTTAGTAGAAATTTACATAAAAATGGTTCTTCTCTTTCTCCAAATAATTTTTATCTGTAAAGTAATAGAGATGATAGGCAAATGACCTAAGCCTTAACTCTGTTCACTGCTTTGAAACAAATGCATTCAGGCACTCTAATAGGGTAGCCCAACCTAACACTATCAGCAAGCGAGACTGAAGAGCTCCTTGGAAGATAACGCTATGGAAACAGAAAATCCAACAGACAAAGATTAGTAGTGGGAGAGCTATTTGTCAACATTTTTTACTAAGCTGTTTATCTTGGCCCAGATTCTACTTAATGGAGTAGCCTGAGCCTCAAATAATGTTTGCAAGGAAAGGGCTATGATTTTTTTTTTTTAATTACCATCACAAAAATGTGTAACACTCTGCTGCCTAAAGAGGTTCTCTAAACCATTGATTAGAAAATCTCTGCCTTTACACTTTAACAATTCTCAAGAATTCAGTAATATTTCAGCAATAAGCAGCATTGGTGAGTTTTGGAAGCAGAGAGGCTTCTGACAGAGCAGGAGAGGGACCAAGCCAAAGACTGGGAGAATGGAGGTCAGTATTATATAGAAACTGGTTGGACATGTTTCATGGTTTATCTAAAACATCTGCTGAGTCATACTTAAGGATATCATAGTTCCTAAAAATGTGCATGTGTATTGATGGAGGTGGATGGAGCACAAAATTTGACAACTATATGCTATAAAAGATTAGAGTTCTACCAGGTGCCTCATAAAACTTGGCTTGTCACCAGTTTTTTTAAGGATTAGCACCTTTACATTCTACTGCAGAAAAAAAAATTCTTTCTAAACTTTATTTATTTGATTTAAAAATGAGTGGGCATTCCACCATTATCATTTATATTAAAGACTATAACAAAATATATACATTGTCTGAAACAAATTGCCTCCATGGAACTTAAACCAAGAATTACAATAAACCAACATTTATATCAAGGAAGGTAATATGAAAGGAGCTAACTATTTTCTTTGATGTGATAGATAGGAAAAATAATATTTAAAATAGGTCCAAATCATTCAAACTTTAATTAAATCAAGATGGCAGGCTTGAAATTAAGGTACATCTTGAACTTTCTACTAAATTCGGTCAGTCATTCAACTTCCTCAGAAATTATTATGGACAGACAGAGATAAAAGCAAACAAGTGAGTTCAAACAGAAACTTGATGCCTATCAAAGTCCTGCTGCCTATTCTCCATGGCTGTTAGGTTCAAGGGGATTATTTTTTCCAATAACAATTAGATTGCCAGACACATTAACCTCCCCCCATCCTGTGATCTTTTAAGTGCAGTTCTACTCACCTATAATAGTTTTCTAAAAGCTACTCATTTTTAAACTATTCAATCATTTACACTTTAAATTGATCACAATTGACAGAGGTCCAACACGACACCCTGGGTGATGGTATCTCAAGCTTCTAATGCTTCATGTGAGAAGCTGGTTGGCAGTACAGTGGCCTCAAGATAGAAAAGTGGGATCAGAACATTATCAAAGACCTAAGAAATCTTTCAAACTAAACTAATTACATATTCAATTTTGAATAGCACTCTTGAAAATAGTTTAATAAATAGATATATTTTTCTCTCTGGTGGGAGATTTTCTCCAGCCCTTAATTTTTTGTGTGTGTTACAAAATCTTGTTTTATTTTTAAACACTTTTCAGCACCTGTCTTAGCTCAAGGAGGGTCTCATATGTACAATTTATCTTACATTTTCTGTAGTATGATAATATATTTTCAAAAAAAATAGGTCACTTTATTCAAGGTGATGCAAACTTATGTACCAATACTACTAAACATCATTGAAAATTGACCTTTAAACATCATTGAAAATAGACTTTTAAAATCCCTTTGGTTCATTATTTAAAATTAAATTTCAATTGTCTAAGGAACTATTCATTGTTAATTCAAGAACCTGACTTCTAGATACTGGGGTATCTTTCTTTTAGACATCAGAAATAGTTTTACTTGGAAATTTGTTAGAAAATAAACACAAAACTGTGGCTTTATGATATGAATACCTAATCTTTTGATTTATCTTCAACATAAAACACAATACCAAAGATGCATTTTTCAATGTTGTAAAAGAAAATATCATAAAATCGATCTTATAAGATGATCATTTGTCAAGCTTTATGACCTTGGGAAAGCAGACTAGGTTTCATAGGAAATGTAAGAATAATTAAGAGGTAAAACATTTTGTGACCTTAATTTACTGTTACTAGATTTTTATTCTCATTAAATTTGATGCTCCCTTTAATAAGGACAAGAGGCTAGAAGTATTAATTTCCCTCCAGGGGAAATAGTTATTCCATAAACAGACATGTCAGGGGAATCTGGTTTCTGTTTTTCAGATGAAAGGGGTGCAGCGTGTAGCTCCTAATGAGCATATATTTATTTGGGCATCAAGGGTTAAATAAAAGGAAGATGTTGGAGCACATGGGGTATTCTCCAGGTCTCCGTTTATATTTGTATGTGTTTTTCTAAAGTTTGAAATTTACAGCATAGAAAATAATATTCCTGCATCTCTGAGTTTAGCATTATTAGAAAAAGTTATCTTTTATACCTCTCACCTAACTCACTCTGGCATTATGAGGATTGTACAGCACTATCCTTTATCATCGTAATTCCAAACCTCTACTTTCAGAAATATGTTAAGATGGGATGTCCAATTGTCCACCATCAGCTCCTGTTCTGAAGTTTTGATCTAGAGTGAAACACTGAAAAATATGCTTCAGTATTTATTTTCCTAGTTCTACCTACCAAAGTCAACTGGCTTGTACTTGATTGAACCCAAGTTAATTCCTAACCCAATCTTGATAATTATCCCTTATATAAAATAATTGATTTAAATATCCATGGTAACTCTAGATGCTCTACCTCTAGAATAATTTATTTCCATTATCAGGAGATAATAATTAAGTAGTCCCTGAGTGTACTTCAACATGTAGGTTAGGGTTAAGTGACGATATCTTTTTGTTTTTAAAATGTCACATACCAAAATAAAATCTATTTCACCCTAATTCCATTTTATCTTTAGATGTATACCTGAATTTTAGTGTATAGCTATATAGCAGAGTTGTGTGCTGGAATATAGAAATCTAATTTCTACTTGTTTAAATTACTGCTTAAAATTAATGGCATATTGTAATACTGAACTCTAAATAAACAAATTGCAAAATTTCGCCAGTGTACATTCAAACATTATTTCCCAGTTTAGTCCTTAGCTGGACAGATTTCCTGTGCCTGCCTAACTTGAACACATTTAGTCATTTGTCATCAGACTCCAAATTTAACTGAGTTAACATATTTTATTTAATCTTCCCCAAAGGAAATATATTGAACTCTACTAAAATAGCAGGGCTTTTTGGGGATAAAGAAGTTTCACAATAAATCACACACACAGAGCTAACACTTTAATATCCTACATATATATATATATAAGGAAAACAACTGCCAAAATCGAAAGTGTAATGAAACATAACCTTCCTCCCATGAATTAGTACTTGCATTTCTGTTTTCTTGTTATACCTTTTTGAAAAAATAGTAAAAATATTCTCTTAATTTTAAAATATCACCTTTAATATTATAAAATATTATGTAAATGTATTTTGTTCTTTCAATACATGTTGGAAATAGAGGTTTCTTACCTCAAGAATGGGAACATGTTCAAAGCAAGTATTTACTAGGAATGTAAGAACAGCCTTAAAAACTCATGATTTAACATTAGGAGGAAAAGAAAGCAGTGAATACTAGCCCTAAAGGGAAAATATAACCAAATATATTTATTCTACTGAATAACTTGAGTAATTAAATGACAAAGTTGAGACTAAATTTTGCAATAGGTGTTTAACAGTATCTAACATTGTTACTTAAGAAACTCATTAAATTGTGAATAGTGAAGCAGCCTGGTTTCAGTCAAAAAAGAACTATGAACACATATTATAGTGATATGAATTATGACAATAAAAAATGGACTATGTAAATAGATGAGTATTTTAGAATAAACTGTTATAAGAAAAAGACTTTTGCCCTAGAACCTGATTGAAGGGAAAAAAAGTCTGTAACTCAACCACAAATTTTGACTCTTCAGCATAGAGCACATTTTTCTTTAGAAAAAAAACATTTATTTCTAAAATGAAATAATTTTTTCAAGGTAATTTATATTAAAACATTAGTTCTAATGTGAGTTAACTCATATGATTTTTTTAAATATATTCTTCCTCACGGTTATTATCAGCTAGTAGTTACTTTCTCTAAACTTTAGACATCAAATTTTAATAAACATTCAGGCTAAATTGTCAGCTGAGTAAAAATAGAGATCATTATTAATATTTCAGGTAAGAGGTTGCCAAATTTGAATTTTAGCTATGACCTCTTTTCCACAATCATGTATTATTTAGGTGGTATATTGTCAATTTTTTATTGTATGTATTCTTGACAGATTTTCTTCATCAGGCAATCTTAATAAGGCATTCCATACTCACAAGCTATTCACTTCATTAGGCAGCTTAGAAGGTATAAGACATGATTCTGTCCTCAAGAAGCTTACATGAGAATAGGTAAAATAGAAAATATGCCATAAAGTAAATTCACATTAAGCATCATGAGGCTACTTTCAATGGAAGATTTACTGCATTAGTTTTGAGATAGAAAGAGTATTATCTTTAAGGTTAAATGACCACAGTTGAATCTTGACTCTTAGTAACACTGTAGCTTTGGGCATAATATTTTACATTTCCAGAGATCCAATCCCCTTAACTGCAAGACTGGAATACTAGTATCTAAATTATAGAGTTATAGTTAGGATTGGAGATAGTGTATTTAATGTGCTTGATACATGGTTGTTGGGAGACAATTCTCAATGGTTATCTCATGTTTCTGTATGGTTCAAGGCCTCTGAGAAAAGGTATTTGAAGCCAATGTTTGTATAAGGAGACATTCCAGGAAAGCAAAACTGGAAACATCTCTTTATCTGGAGACATCCCTGGATAGTAAAGTAAAACATTCCTTTCCCTTTCCTTCCCTCCCACTCTGCCGCCCTTCCCTTTACTTTCCTTTACTTCCTTTCCTTTTTCCCCTCCCCTTTTTTCCCCTCTTTTCTCTTACCCTAAAGTAAATTTATTTATATTCCAGGGTAATAATTTTAGAGATGCCTTCACCTTCTTCCCCTGGGACTTTGCAATTCGGTATAATGAGATCTCTTTCTTTTTGGAGGAAAGAATTACATGTCACTAGTAGCCCTATATAACATTAGAGTTTTCTAATTTTGGAATTTATTTCTTTTGATACACAAGTAACATATGGCATTCACCACATTACCATGTGGAAGTAGAATCATTAAGGAATCCACACAAAGTTATTGCTTTTACTACTGCCTTGTTGTGAGTAATAAATTGCCTTTATTTCTAACCCAGATACGTAGAGTTGGTAGGTAAGTAGGTAGGTAGGTAGGTAGGTAGGTAGGTAGGTGATAGATAATAGATAAATAGATGAGATAGATAGATAATAGATGATAGATAGATGATGATAGATGATAGATAGATAGATAGATGATAGATAGAGATAGATAGATAGATAGATAGATAGATAGATAGATAGATAGATAGATAGATAGATAGATGCTAGATGATAGATGCTAGATGATAGGTGAATGATGATAGATAAATAGGCAGGTTAAATTTTTAGTTAGCAAGTACTGTAAAAGTTTAGACCATTTACAATTTTTCAACTTAACAGTAGTTACTCAAACTTAGTAATTATTTTTATTTATTATTAGTTTAAGAAGCATTATTGTTATTAAAGCACATGTCAAAGGCAAGGTAGCATTTGGGCTGAATCTTTATGGGTGTGTAGAATGAAACCATTTATAGATTGTGTAAAAATCATTTCAAATATCAAGAGTAATATAGAAAAGACTGTGTGTAGGAGGCAAATCACTGTTAGACTCATACTATAAACAGAAAATTATTAACTTTGATAAAGTACAGGCTGTATAAGGAAGAGCAGACAGAAACAGAACTACAGAAAGAGCTTGATTTGAGAGCATGCCTTGCCTTATCAGGTAAGTAGCTTGAAAAGCATCAGAAAGCAATGGGAAAAAATTACATTTTAACAAATAGCAGGATATTTGAAGTTATACTTTGAAAAGATAACTCCATTAGCAGTGTATATTAGGGAGAAATGAAGAAGGAAAGTTTGGAAGAGAGACTTTCCCAGTCATCCAAATGAGAAGTAATGGGGCCTAAAACCAGACATAACTGGAAACAGGACTGGAAGAGTCCAGAGTAGAATAATGCTTGGGGTCTTGGCCTTAGGTAAATATTATTCTGGTCTTTATTTCAAAGAGTTTGACTATTCACAATCTTTCAGAATGCCCAAATTACTCTTAGGGGTTCTGTTACATGTCATTTTATCATGGTATCAGAATGAACTAAATTCACAACTCTCTGATTATTAGAGGTGAACCAAACTTTGTAGGGCATATCAGATGTAAGGTCAGCTTCATGTGACCAAAATCTTAATATAACAATGTACTTAAACTGCTTCTCCCTCCCACAGTCTCTAAAGTAATGGCCCTCTCCTAATGGTCTGAGACAGCTGTTTGAAGTCCAGCCCTCACATTCTTATGCCAAACAACAAGATGGAAGAAGGGGTGAATAAGACACACCTTCAGGATAGTTCATGAAGGAAATCTCTACTTATACCCCTTGAACAAAACACTGCCACAAGCCTATACAGAAATATAAGGGAGGAAAGGATATGAAATATTTTAGCTGGCAGCATTGTGCCCAGAGAAAAATTAGTTCTGTAATCATATGCAAGGAAAAAATGAGCATCTGATAGGCAACTACACAAAGAAGTGCTATGGGAACCTCATTTTCCTGAGATACTTCTGATTGAGTCTCAAAGTTTGCCCCCAATAAAGTGTGGACCTGCTCAGACCAGATTTCCCTATTGTGACACTTAAGTGTCATATGAAGTCTTGACTCAGAATCCACCATCATTGATTAGTATTGCCTAGAGAGATCTAAGCCACCATTTCAGCAAGTGGAGTACTTCACAACCAAATAAAAAAATAAAAAGAAAGACTGGAGGTTGTCGCTATCTTCATTTAATAATTTAAGGTTTGTTTGTTTTCAGAATTTACATTGAAAATGAGATATCTCATAAGATAGGCAGTAAATGTCCGACAGAATTATTAAAGATATTAAAAGGATAAGGTGATGAGGAAAGTTAATAGAAATATTTGGAAGTTGAGGTAAGCCTTGAAGAACGGCAGAATTTGGAATATGTAGAGTTGGGAGGGAGAGAAGGAGAGTATTTAAGGTGAGAACAATGCCAGAATGATGTGAAAGCACAGGGCAGGGTAACTCCTGAAGCATGGGATATATGAAGGAAAATGTGACAGGCAGGTTAAATAGTGTAGGATGAGACCACAGAAAGTTTATAATTCTGAGCTCCAGAGTCTAAGTGTTAGACTACCATTTCTTGTCTAAAGTACTTCACTGTGTGTTCAGAGTTGATGTGCTGCTAATATAATATGTGTGAGCACCCAAGAAATGACTCAAGGGAAATAGTTAAGTACTGAGATGGTAGAACAATATTGCAATGTGAATATCCTGCTGACATTCTGCCTCAAGATTGTTCTCAGGGAGGGAAAAGGTATGTGTGTACATCACATTTTAGGAGTAGGCAGACCTTTCAGGCAGAAAAAGTAAAGACCACTCCCAGCCTTCTTGCTCTGTCTTAGGCAGCCTGTCCCTCCAGTTCCCAAATAATCAAATTCCCACAACTAATATGACTGAAAAAAATTGAATCCAAACAAATGTTTGGCTGTTAAGATAGCTCTATGACTATAAACATTGTGAAACCCTCAATAAAATGTTTATTGAGAACATAATGAATCTAATTATGTTTAAAGCAAAACATAACTGTGTACACAAGAGCACCATGAGCCCTTCATATAAATTCAGACCTTGGCCAAACTCTAAAATCTATTAACTGTTCTTTGGCAAGCCTAAAGAATGATTAAAGTACTATTTTCACATAAATACCTATAAACACAACTTTGAACATATCAGATAGAAATTGAGTCTACCTAGAAATAAAATTGTATTTTAAAAATTCACATAACCTGAACAGAATGCTAGGATATATTTTAATTCTCAAGAAACCAAACCACACCATTAGAAAACTTGATTTTGATTTGGTTTTATTTTATTTGCCTTTGTACTCCCAGGAATTAATATCAGAATATCAACTGTGAAGAGAATTTAAAAATCATGTATGTAGGTCTGTTCGACTTTTCTGTCCCCTCCCACAAAATCATTTGGTTCCAGCTACACCTGGAGACACAAGCAAAATAGCCTCAGCCTTCATTCACTCCTGTTCATCTGACATTCAAAAGTCCTTAGAAAGCATAGATCAGTTTCATTCTCACACTAAGACTTCAAGAACACTATCAATAAAGATTGGTAATCAGATTTCCTATCATTATGTATCCTAACACTCAGTTTAGAAGCATCTGTTCAAAATATTTCCTTTCTAAGACCCTTGCCCTAAGTCTAACTATATAAAACTAACATCATGTTGGAAGCTTAGCCAGACCCAGATTCTAAAGAGCCCACTTATTATATTCAAACATTGTTTTGTTTCAACCTAACTCTCCAGTCTCACTTAAGCCTTCTCCAACTGAAGACCTGCCATTAGTTTTTAATTCTTGATTTCTGTTTTTTTCTCTTTGTCTCAGTGATCCAATCATCCTGACATTAAATTAATTCCTCCTGAACAACTGAGCAATCATGCCCCATTCCCAAGGATAACAGCTGTGAGTAAAGAAGAGCAGACTCTTTTGTTCTATGCATATTCATATGTAAATATATAAGATATATGTGATATCTGTAAATATATAAAGTCATAAAATAATATATAAATATAAATATATAAATGTATAAAATGCATACACAGACATTTCTATATCTCCTCTTCTATGAACTACCCTCCATATCCTTTGCCTGCCTCCCTCCCTTCCTTCCTTCCTCTTTTATCCTTCCTTCCTTCCACTCTTTTCTGGATTGTTCATGTCATTTAATGGCTCTTCCTTTTTTTTTTCCTAAGCAAAGAAAAAAAATGACATTTTTTTTCTATTAAAATATAGTTAATGAATATATAATATCATTTCAAATATAACAGTAAAAAGGTGCTTGCATTTTGAGCATACTTTGATTATGTTCCTATGTATTTTGAAGGTAATTACATGCAACTTATTCTAGATATTAATCATTTGTTATATATAAATAATTTTCTAGTCTGCATGTCATCTTTTAACTTTGTTTATCTGAATCAACATAATGTTACTTTTCAATATTTTTTATTATGCCTTTGGCATTTCTTATTTTGTATTTTGATAAAGAATATGTCCCAACTAATATCAAGTTTGTGAGCATATTTTCTACATTTTATTTTATAATTTTTATACTTTTGCTCTTCTACATTTAGAATATTGTGAATGTCAGTTAGGATTTTAACTTAAAAAAAAAAGAACAGTGAATTATCACAATACTTTAGAAGTTTTGGGTTTTTCTCATTTTAATATTCTAAATCAGAAAATTAAATACTTTCTCCACTCAGTACTAATGATATTTTTGACTATTCTTATGTCAAAATGACAAAGTTCTAATGTTCATTTTTTAAAATTTTTTCTCATGCAGAAAAATCTTCTCTCCACCTCCCACCCTCACACTGCCTTCACCACTGTTCTTTTTCAAAATTGCCTTGGCTGTTCTTGCCCATTTTCTCATCCAAATGAGTATTTGTATCTACTTATAAGGTCACCCATATAAACATTCAAAGATATTAGCTAGGACTGCTTGTATTAAAGAATTAATTTGAGAGAGAATTAGTCTAACAGATCAAATATATATCTCCCAGTTTTCCTGATGAATCAATAAATAACTACTTCTAACCCAATGCAACTTCATAGCCCTTAGACTCTATAGGTTGATGATGACTTGTGATCAAAAGCACAGAGGACAAATCTCTAAAATATGGTCTTATTTTGTTATTTGATCAAAGTTCTTTTATGTTTGAAATTGCATCTTGACCTGGCAACAGAAAGAGTATATGATAATTCCATGGCACCAATGTTGAAATTATCAACAATATTTTATGGAATTATCAGACACAAACCTAAGTTGTATGTTTTTAAATCACTTTTACTGTGCCACTGACCTGTTAGATCATCCTCCTAAGATACCAGAATAATTTACTTTCTTTTATTGAAAATAAGCTGGACTAGTCACTGTTGAGAAGATATACAATCCACAAAATACTGTCTTGAGTAAGAACATAATCATTGAACTGAAAGGACTTTTAGATATTATTGAGACACTGAGTAGCATTTTTTTAACTTATAGTTGAAGAAATTGAGGCTAAAAAAGTGAAGTCTTTTTCAAGATAGCCTAGCTAGTTGGTGGTTACAGAATATCCACTTTAAGTACATATTATGTCTTTGCTCTGTTGGCATATCTGCCTGCTGAAAGCTACCATGCCTAACCAGTCAATCAATCAATCAATCAATCCATCAATAAAAATCTGCTCATTTCATGTTCAGAAACTTTCAAAACCAGAGTAATAGCTTCTCTGAGACCTCAAAATACCAAGTAATACTCTTATACTAGTGTTTCTAAGTTTTACATAATGCACTTGAGAAATTTTTTTCAGATATTCATAAGCAATATCATATCTTATTCTCCATTGTCACTAGTGCAGATAGCGTTTTGCTAGATGTAGTCTATAACCATGTTAAGGGGCTGATTACTTGCACCGTGCTTAGTTTTTATCAAAGGGACGCAAATTATAGCATGTTTTCTACCCACTAGCAAAATCTAAAAGCTTAAAAAACAGACATTATTTTTATACTTTTCATTTTCTTTGGTCATAAAATGTTTTCTGGAATAAGATGATAAACCACAGATATGTTAGCACATTTTTTAGCTATTCTTTAAATATCTTAGCAAGCACTTCTCTGTGCATTAATGAGGTGGTGCCTAAATTATCATCTGTTTTACTTTACAGCAGGCTCATCATTAAGCAGGTCAAATTTTGTCTAGTAACTACATCTCAAATTACCTAATCTTGTAGCTCTTTTAAATATTTTTGTGGACTATAAAATTAAAAAATAGTGTTGCAAAGACTGTGAGGTATTCATCTTGCACTCAACTTTTTTTTTAATTTCTAATTGAAACTGATTTTACAAAGCAAAATTAATGCCATTCAATTAATGGATGGTTTTCCAGTTACTGTTGAATTGGTTTGTTCTTCAGTCTTGAAGATATCATTGACTATTAAGATTTATTTAACAAAAGTTTTCAATATAATGTCAACTTTTAATTTTTCAACAATCCAATGAACTCCCCTGTCCAGTATCCCTGAATCTTCCTCAGTTTTTTCTCATATAAACCCACTCAGCCACCCTATTTCTCTTACTCTGTTCTTTGCTGTTTTAAGACTTAAACATTCTCCTCAGACCTCTAACTTTTCTATCACCCCCACCACACACACACACACACACACACACACACACACACACATTCACAGTGGTCAATCTCTTACCTGGGAAAATCAGGTGATCATTTCCCCTGCTTGCCACTACCAATTCTTTATTCTTTGTCCTATTTTATCATGGAAAATTTCCTTTCCTCATACAAGACCAAATCCTTCATCTGGGTTCAACACAATTGAAATTGGAACACATGATTCTGCATCTCAATATGCATTCTTTTTTACATTTTGTTCTTCAGCACTAGCTAGCTAGCTTCCTGTGGCCAGTAACCTTATCTGTCAGTTCTCATTAGCTTAGAATAGTATGTAACGCATAATAGGTGCATAATAATATTGAAGGTGAGAAATACTCAATAACTATTTCCTTAAGTTGCATAATTGAATTCAAGTAGTTACACTATGCCAAACATCAGTAGACCTTCTCAGTATCTTTAAAATTGGATGAAATGCTAAAAACATCCTTCCCTAACTTGTGTGAATTGTTTTTGCTACACAATTTTGCCCTTCTTGCCCTTCCTATTTTTTTTTTTTTAGATTTTTTGGACCTAATTTCTTGGCTTTGATTCTCTCTGATAGTCCTTCTTCCAGAGGCTTGCTTGATTCATAATTATTATCTACTAGAAACAATAATAAAACTAAAAATGTTGTGTTTTAAAGATAAATCTTTATTGTTAAAACAACACATATAAGAAAAAATGTACATGTTATAAATTATAGTTATATGTACACATATAAGGAAAAGTATACAAATAATAAATGTAGAGATAAGCAATACCCAGGTCAAGAAATAAAATATCACCAGCCCTCCAGAAATTCTCTGAATTTTCCTTTTCAATTTAACCCTCTTTCTCCTCCTTTAAGAAAACCATAGGTTTGGGGAAATGGATGAAAATGTGAAGGGAATATAGTCAATAGTATTCAGATAAGTTTGCATGGTGACAGATGATTACTAGATTTAGTGTAATGATCAAATCATGAGGTGCATAAATATTGAATCTATAGTTTGCCTCTGAAACTAGCAAAACATTGTATATCAACTATATTAAAATAAAAATAAACACACATAAAGAACATGTAAAAAATCCTTTTAAAGTATTTTATAAAAATAAAATTCATCAACCTTAAAAAAAAGAAGGGTGACTACTATCTTGGCTTCTATACTAATCATTTACTTCTTTATTACCTAAATAGCCCTTGTTATACAATGCAGTTAGGGGTTTTTGTAATCAAAATCATACTTTTTGGTTCAGCCATATGTTGACAAAAATTCATTGATGTTGTTCTTTATAGCTGCAGTTCAGTCATTTTCATTAATTCACAATTTATCTGTTCTATTAATGATACTATACGTTATGATGGTTTTGAATAATGTTTCTATAAACTTTGTTATTCTTATCCTCTTGTGCATATATACATGTGTTTCAGTAGGTCTTATACTTAGAATTGGAATTATTAGATTATATGAATATATCTAAATATAGCTTCATTAGATGAGAGAAAACTGTTTCCAAAGTGATGACAGCAATCTAAAACTCCACAAGAGTTATGAGAGTTACTGTAAAAGTACTGACAGGCTTTCTAACAGTAGTTGTTCTCTTGATTGCATAGTGATATTTCATTATGATTCTATCTTGACCTTCTCTGAAGGTTATAGGCCATTTGGATAACCTCTTTTATGAAGTGCTTATTAAAAATATCTGCCCATTTTTTTCTATGGAATTATTCATTTTTTTTCTTACTGACTTGTAATTTAAATGATTTTATCAAGATCACACATAATAAGTGATAAAACTCTAATCTGAGTTATATGTCCTTAATTGTTATTGCCCCCCAAACAGCTACAGAATAACTTATGAAAGAAATTGAATTTATTAAAAATATATTAAATGATTTTGTTTTAAAATATTGTAAATTTTCAAGTAAAATATGTTAGAATCTATATTTATCTATACTTCTATATACTAAACTAGTTAAACAAATTTTCATTCATGGATTTTGGAAATAGTCACACTTTTTAAAGAAAACAAATGAGCAGTTACTGTATATCTGTCTACTACATACCAAGTCTGGCTAGTTGTATATGTGTGTATTATACATGGCAGTGTTAAGTATATGTAGATTTGTACTTATAAGAAATGGTAGATAGAAATATTGTCACATGAACTCTTTCCATCTTATTTTAGAATAGTTTTAGTTAAACAAAGCCATAATAGATAACTTAGATTCATTGGCATGAGATAATTTTGTACAGCTATATTTTGGACACGATGTTGACAGAAAAGGTACTGCTTTTTAACAACTGATTGGACTGAAAGATAGCAATATATGTGAGTAGATAAATGATCTGGACACGGTATAAAATTATGAGATTTCATTTAAATGAGTTTACCTATTTGTTCTCTTGTTTTTTCTCTTCCACCATGCGTTTACCTTTTATCTGTTTTTCTTCCTCTGGTCTTCATTTACTCTCTTCTGTTAATATTAATGGGCTTACAAAATAGAACTATTTTAATGTATTAGAGGTAAGGGAATTCCAAGAGAGTTGTGAAAGGGGGCCAGGAATAGAGAAAAAAAAGAGATTTTCTTTGGATACTGGTGTGCAGTTCCATTGCCCTTCCAACTATCTATCCCATGGAAGTAGTTACAACCTCTCAAAACACCAGACATAGGGTGAGAGGCTTGTAAGAAGCCAGTGCTGTTGAGCTGCAAGTGTAAACCCTCAAATAGAAGATGCCGATCATACTGTCAGCACTAATAAAATTCAGAAGTCTAAAGTGACAGGTATGGTGACTGAGCGACTGATTTAGGAATTTAAGAACTAATATCTTGAAGTTTTAGTTTCTCTTTTCAGTCTCAGTTTTTTCCACTAGGAAGGTGAGTAGAAGGAACTTCACCCCTCAGAATATGCATGCCCAGGAGTTGAGGCCAAAATTCAAGTATCACTGCAGAGTTATTTGAAAAAAAGAAAAGAAAGAAAGAAAAAAGGGAAGAGCCAGAGGATAACAGTCAAGTGCCCTTTTATACTCTGACAAGACAAATGAACCTTCAGTCATGTTATTCCTGACCAGAACTGACAACTTTCAAAGACAGAAGTTTGATTGTAAGTGCAGCCTGTCCATTGGAATCCACCAAGGATAAAAAATGAAGGTTGAGATGTAGCAACAGTCCATTTAGAACATGCTTTCAGACAGAATAAATATAGTATTCAGGAGCCCAATTTCTGAAAATCATCATAAAGTATCTGCAAGACATTGTGTAGTGAGCTGCATATATTTTACAAGTGAAATAAATCATTACATGTAAATTGCTTTCCAAATAAGAAGAACTGAAGACCTCTCTAGGAATGTAATAGTACATGGGATGATTTTTTTATATATAAATGACAGAGGAGATTTTGAAATGATTCTCTTTCTTTTTAAGATTTGAAAACATGAGTTTTCACCTCCCTATATATGTATGTTCTCT
This sequence comes from Cynopterus sphinx, assembly GCA_030015415.1. Taxonomy (NCBI): domain Eukaryota; kingdom Metazoa; phylum Chordata; class Mammalia; order Chiroptera; family Pteropodidae; genus Cynopterus; species Cynopterus sphinx. The sequence continues at coordinate 63,461,383 of CM057387.1, read as the reverse complement.
GAGTTGATCTCAAAGTTTCCTATAAATGATGTGAAAATTTGCCAAGAATTAGAACCAAAATATTTGACAGCAAATCCCCTGCTGAAATCTGAGAGCCCACATTGAACAGATTCTTATAGTATAACTGGTACATTGCCAAGTATTTTTTTTTAAGAGCCATGATGTCTCAGAGGAAATATATAAACAGTTTCTGGATTCCTTTAACCATTGCAGCCACACTCTTTCTCTGAGGTTAGGGCCAGCATACTAGATATGGCTCTTTCCTTCTCCCTTCAGGTTTCTGGCTTCATCCATCTTTGCCCTCTGCCTACTGGCTGGTAGCTTCTGTGCCTGGTTTAAACTCAGCTGAATTTAGAAGCTATTTCCTTTTCTCAGCAGAAGCTCAGGTCAAGTGCAGGCTAGTTGGTACCTTGTTCTTTGAAAGCTGCTACTGTGGTTTCCTTTTGTCACATACAACTTTCTGCCTTTAGCCTTTCTCAGTATGGCACCCATTATAAATTTATATGTCTCAGCCTATCCTCACACTTCACTGCACATCATCTAAGATGGGACTTGCAAGCATTGTGAAGCCATTTCGAAGCAAACACATTTCTCATCCAAATCACAAAATTTAGCTCATTAATAAAAATGCTTGTGGGCTTTTATAGTAAGGGAGTGTTAAATGACACATGGTTAAAATATTACGAAGTGTTTCTTTAGTCTCTATTAGAAAAAAAAATGCATTTTTATAAGAGGCAGTACAGGTAAAGTAACCATGTAATTTATCATTGAAACCAGGACATTTCTGAGAGTGAAAGGGGACACTATTAATAATCATTCCAGGACAATAGGCATAAAAGAGGACTGTCTCAGACAAACCCAAATGTATGTCATCCTAAGCTAGTTATCTGCCCACAAAATAATTCTTTCCAGTAAAAAAAAAACAAATAGCTAGCTGGTGGAAAATCAGTCAGTTTTCTTCAATAGTAATAATGTACTTATTTGACATAATAACTTAAGAGTGATATTTGTTTTTCAATAGTTAAGAATTGAACATATTATTTTTGGAAAATGTAAAAGAAATCAGAATGAAAAATTGACTCTTGGGAAAGAAAATCTACAGAGAAGAGAGACATAATTAAACAAGTTATGATCAGCAAAATCAATTAAAAGATTTCTTTTGATCACCTATTATAGTATAAAGTGTTCTTCCAGGTACTAACGGGTATAAAAAATAGCAAGTTACTTCTTGTATCTATAGCAAACCCTCACTTATTATTTACAGATTCTGTGACTTTTAGTAAAACAATGTATAGAAAAGCAATTTTACAATAAGCTAATTGATATAAAAAAATTAAGTACCTGCACCACCTGATCAATGTTATAAAAAATTAAATAAAATGACATTCTTAGAGTTAGTTGCTGCTGTAGTTAAATTAAAGAACCGATACACAACAGTCTGTACTAGAGATTCTCAGCAAAGGAACAGGATAATTTGTGTTAAGATGTCAAGAAAATTTTTAGGAAAGAAATGTGGGTAAAATTGGTTAAGCTAGTTCTTATCCAAAGTATTTTGATAGGTAGAGAGGATATGGGAGAGCACTAGGGAAAGAAATAGGAAGAAAGCACTGAGTGTTGAGATGTAAGTCATGCCCAATTCATACAGAGTACAGCACCCAAGCCAGGCCAGAGTGCACTAGAAATGGGGACATAAAGTACAATTGGAATGGTTAGTGGAAGGAATTGAATACCAGAGTTAGGGGTAGAGGTATGACCCATGAGAAGCCATTGCAAATGATGTGATAAGTATAAAGACACCAGTCTGATAAGAGTAATCATAGGGAAAAGACTGAAGTCAGGGAGACCAGGTAAGCAATTATTTCAATACTACATAAATAAGTAAAGACCTGAATTAAGATAATGATAATAAAAACAGAATACATACTTAAAAAAATAATCTAGAAGCACTATGAAAAGAAAACCTAGATTATTCCGTGGTACACAATTTAATAAATTAATCCAAAGAGTGGCAGAATCAGAATAAAGCACAGCTTCCAAATCTCCTAAAGTTAGAAATGTCCTGCTTACAGAAGAAGACAAGAAGTTTGTTTCCAGATATATCAACCTTTTTAACTTTAACTCTTTTATTTTATTTTATTTTACTTTACTTTATTTTAATTAGTTTTAAGTATACAGTACATTCATTAGACATTTATGTAGCTTATGAAATGATCCTCTTGATTGCAACTTGGTATAGCCACAATAGAAAACAATCAAAAAATTAAAAATGGATCTACCTTTTGACCCAGCAATTGCACTTCTGAGTATTTATCCAAAGAAAACCAAAACAATAATTCATAAAGATCTATGCACCCCTTTGTTCATAGCAGCACAATTTATAATAGTCAAGATACAGAAGCTACCTAAATGTCCATCAAAAGATAAAGAAATTATGGTTCACATATACAATGGAATATTACTCAGCTGTTAAAAAATGAAGTTTTACCATTTACAATGACATGGAAGGACCTGAAGGTTATTATGTTGAGTCAAATAACTCAGACAAAAAAAAATAAATACCATATGATTTCACTTATATGTGCAATCTAAAAAAAAAAGAACAAACTAATCAAACGTGTACTCAAAAATATAGAGGACAGTCTGGTAACGGATAGACAGGAGGATATGTCAACTTTTAAGTAGCAGGGAAACAACAGGTCAGAAAACACAAAGGTAGAGATAGGTGTCCTGAGAGGTAGATTAGAGTCACAGTTAAATTTGGATCTTTAGAAGTCATTACCCTGAAAATTATTATTGAAATTAGAGAAAGTGAGATCTCTGTAATTGAATAGGTATTAAATTTAAAAAGACTCATAAAATCTGTGTTTGGATAGCAGTATTTCTAATTTCAAATAAGTACCCAGTGCTATCCATATGGATTTGTTATTTTATCGATTAAAAGTAAAGAAATTATTTCAAGTAAGTAAACCAAAGCACAACCTATTTCTTTATCAAGTCTATCACATTTTTTAGTATGATTTCTTCAAGCATCTTTCTGCTTAATTCTATTAAGTTCTTCTATCTAGACAAAAAATCATATGATAGTACTACAGGTTTCCCTAAACAAAGCCTGCAAAATGAGACGCTAAATGTTTCAAGTTTAAATGCTAATCAACCCAAAATGATCAGGAGCGAATGAATGCTGGTTGGTGGGTGACTTTTTAATCTGCACCTCCACCTCCAAAAACAGATGCAGTGAGGTTGACTGATGAGCAGCATGACACTAAATCTTCAGAAGTCTGAACACCTCCAACATGATATATGATATTTGACACCTTATCTCCATAAGGGCATGAGGTAGAAAGAGTAATGGCCCTCAAAGATGTCCATGTTCTAATCTCTGAAATATATTGAGCTACAAGGCAAAATGGAATTAAGGTTGCAGCGAAAAGAATATTTCTACTTAGCTGACTTTGAGATGTGGGAATTATCGTGGATTAACCAGGCAGGCCCAGTGGAATCACAGGCTCCTTAACTACGGACAAGGGAAACAGAACATAAAAAAGGGCCACAAGCCAAGAAAACTAGGCAGCTTCTAGAAGTTGTAAAAGAACCCAAAACTGAATTCTCTGTTAGAGGCTCCAGAAAGGCCTGCCAATATTTCATTTTAGGCCATGAAGACCCATTTCAGATTACTGTACAGCAGAACTATAAGATAACTGGCCTGTATTATTTTAAGAATATAAAATATTTTTAAATAAAGCTGATTCCAATTGGAAACTTGCTGCTGTGTAAATGTTGACGTGCCTTAATAATGTTACTTAGGGGGATATGTCAATTTTATTTTTTATTAAAAATTAATTTTAAATGACTTTCAAAAAGATATTTGTCAGACAGAAGAACAAGAAGGCATCTTGGCTTAAAAGAACCCATTTGGCAAAGAAAACATCTGATACCTAATCACTTCTCAACAGGTGAGTTTTCAAGGAAAAAATGAAGGAAAGGCTGAACAGATACAGCTGTTGGCTACTTAATTCAGTTTCTTTTTTTTTAACTATATTATTACATAATGCATTAGCAGGTGCTAGTCATTCAACATTAAATATATAGTGAGCAAATACTTCATGTTGGGCTTTGTTCTAGTGGTAAAAACAATATGTTTTGCATTTAAAAGGAAGACTGAAACATTTTCTGTAAAAAGAGGTTGAACTTAAGCTGGCCTTTTAAAATATAAGTAAACTGTAGCTACATACAGAGAAATGTGAGAGGTCCTATGGCAGGAAAACACAAGCAAGTGTTCAAGCTAGGGTATGTAGAATATTTCTTCAGCACACAATGTCGGAAAGAGTAGTCTCAAGCAGAGCATCCTGTAGAAAAGCAAAGCAACAAAAACACTATGCAAAGGGTTGGGGCAGTAAATATTGACCATCTGTATCCCTAGTACCGGCACCAAGTAGGTGTACAATAACTATGGATAAATAGTAAATAGATAAACTGAAAGAATGAGAAATAAAAGTTAGTTGTGACATAATTTAAGGGTGGCATAAATATCAAGTGAAGGAACTAGGAATTTTATTCAGATAAAAGTAAGATATTAATGAAGATTTTAAGTAAAATGACATGATAAAATCAGAATTTTAGAAAAGTTAACATGGTAATGATGTGTAGACTTTATAGAAACAGAGAGGAATGGTGGAGAGCTCTCACAAATGAGAGATCATGGCCAGTGAAAGATGGGACCTTTATATCTCCATATGCTCCTGCCCAAATTTCACATTTCTTCCTCTCAAGTGCTCACAATTTCACCACTGTTATTCACCCTGGGACCATCCTTAATCCCTATTTATGTCAGTCACACAAAAAGCCCTCGTCATTCCTCATCCCCCAAAGCTCATTGTTATATGGCTTTTTACAGACCTTCTCTAATTCCATCTCCTGCTCCTTACTGATTCTTGAAATTCTTCCACTGTGCCCTATGGAATATGAGACATTTTTTTTCAGCAAAATCTTCTATTGTCTCCACCACTTCTCTGAATGCCTTTTTCTTACTCTACCCCAAACCTAACTCTTTAAACTAAACTCTACTCAAAGCACAGCCAGCCCTAGAGCACTCTCAAGAGACAGCCATTTTTTTTTCTATCATAGTTCTTATTTCACCAGGCCTGTTGACTCTTCTGCTGCAAATTGCCATGTAGAGATCATTCTCTTTCCTTCCTATATCTCCGGCTTTGAATTTTATGGCATTCCTATTTTTTCAATCATACTACCCCTCTCATTTCCTTTAAATATTCCTCTTGGCCAGCTGTCATTCTCTATAATATTCTTCAATATTCTTGGTGATTTCAATATCCATGTAGATGATCCTTACTTGATTTTGTCTCCAAAGATTTTTCTTCCAAATCATATCAGCCACTCATTCCCATAATTACAATCTTATCCATAACAATTCATTTAAACTCTAAACAACCTGTAACCTTGATCTTATGAATTCTACTTACTCACATCTTGCTATCTTAACTCCAAGTTTTTGATAACACCAAGGCCTTCAATACATTTCTGACCCTTGTCTTTCTCTCATACCTCTAATACAATTATTAAATTCTACATACTCAGAATCAAAATCAACCCAGAACCTTACTACTCAGTACCTGCATCACTCTAGCCTGAGACAATTTCATATTCTCAGCTTACTATAATAGCCTCCAACCTAATTTCTGCTTTAGTAATGACTGCCCATTGTCAAAACAGAAGCCACGGGGATAACTTTAAAATATAAATCAGAGCATGTTAATCCTTTGTTCAAAATGTTCCAACAGTTTCATATTTTAGATATAGCCAAAGTCATTGCAATCATCATCAGGTTCTTATAAAATTTGATTCTTTGTTACTAATCAGATCTCATCTTCTAACTCTTTCCCTTGCCCTATCCATTTTAGTCACACTGCATCTTTGCTCTTTCTAAAATATGGCAGGAACATTCTTGCATTGAAGCCTTTGAACTTGCTGTTCCCTCTGATTAAAACACTTTTCTCCCAGAAATTTGCATCATTTATCCTCTTACTGTTTTAGGTATATACTATTCATAGGGATGATAGATAGGTAGATGGATGGATGGATAGATGATAGATAGATGATAGATAGATAGATGATAGATAGATAGATAGATAGATAGATAAGTAGATAGCTAGATAAAATTAATTGTTTATTTGTTTATTCCTAGTAGAGCATGAACTTCATAAAGGCAAGAATTTTGTCTCTTTGGTCACTGCTATATTCCCAGAACCTATAACAGGGACTGGCACAAAGTAAATATTTAATAAGTATTTGTTAAATAAGTGAATGTTGTTTAAATAGTTATGGACTGAGGAAGAAAATAATTTAACACAGGGTCATAGAAAACAAGAGTATCAAAATAATGGGCAATAGACTGATCACATTCTTAAAAGACCAAAGTCATAATAAAGCTCAGAAAAGAATATGTTTTTTTGTGAATTTATGTTTCATAATAATCTTTCTCTTCAAAGGCTCTTCTGATGCATTGTCATTCATACTATTTTATATTGCCATATATTTGCCCTGCTAAGAAAATAATGAGATTCTGATTATTTCCAATTCTTTTTCCTGGAGTATGATTTATAAGGTTTGTTTTTGTTTTGTTTTTTGTTTTTTGTTTGTTTTCATCCAAGTGAAAACATAGAGTGCTCATGCCCTGATTGCATTAGTAGTTTTTAGTGACCCAGTGATCTGGAATACCAAAGTAAAATACAAATTTTTTCGTCTCACAGCTCTCACTCTGAAAAAAGAAGCGCACTGCTTAGTAGGCTCTTTATATTCTGGAAACATCCCGCTTCACAATTAAGAATATTGCTCCAATTCATTGAGAGACATGATAGGCTGCCAGCTACATGTGTCAGAAAAGGTCTCTGCAGGAGGATCAGCCTCAAGTACAAGCAGCATTTCCATTTGGGTCATATAACTTGATATGTCATATGTAGTTTAGAGATATCTGCGATGGGAAACACTATATGGCATTTATGGAAAGTCTCAATAGGAGGATCACAACATAGAACTCTAGGGTCTGGTGCAAGGCCAGCCAACATGCAGCAAATGGGAGCTATTGTTTCCCTCTACTGATCTTGTTCGTGTAAGTTTCCTAAGTAAAAGAAACCAGCAAGAAGACTGAAGAAGTTATTTCTAGGTTGGATGAATTTTTTTCACCAAGTAACAGAATGGAAATGGTACCCAGTTACCCTCTGAGAATCAGCTCCTGGTGGTTCACAGTCAAGTCTCTCCCAGGGAATTGCCTGGGAGTTGCCTCACCGAAGGTTATACCCCCTCACCAGGGGCAGCCCAACTCCAATGACTGTTTGATACAAAGTAAAAAACAAGGAATTTTGCTTCAATTTGGGTTAGCTTTGAAGGGATATTTCAACTCCAGAATTTCCTAAAGGATCAGTTGAAGGCTCTTCTATGACTGCATCACAGCTCAACTCCTCTCTCCCTATAAACCTCCTGCAAGTATATACACATATACATACGTAAAATCATTCAAGATAAGCACCGATAGGGAAGGAAAGGTAAATCACTTCGTTTTAATGAAATCAGCTTTGAGTGGTGGCAATGACATTAGGATGATATTTTTATGAGTATTTTTATCAATTCACACTAACCATAAAAAAATAAATTTTTTAGATGTACTAAACTTATTAACATTTTTCAAGTTTTTTCCTATTTTACATCTGTAGACATACTTACAGAATTAACAGATCCTAAACAGGACAAAAAATGACTTCTACTTCTGAAAGCAGAGCATTTTTCAAATGTCTAGGTATTTTTCTCTTAAGATGAGTCATGCAGATTTGGTTCAAGATTATATCGACTGCCTCCCATTTTAAATCTTTCATTCATTAGACTTTTATTAAGAACTCTGTCTTTGTTAGAAAGACACTTTTAAAACAACATTAAAGTGCAAGACAATCTATATCTAGACTTATAACATTAGGCCCAGAAATTTTATAAATGTCTAAAAAAAGGTATAATATTTGGCTCCAATGCAGATTCAATTGTATTTTTCAACTCAACTGGGGCTTTCTATCACATCAGAGTGTTCACCAGGACTTAAAATTCTCAAGTTACTTCTTTTCAGATTATTGTCCAATACCTCAACCTTTTATTTAGTGGCAAGTGTTCTCCAGTGAATTGGATTGCCTTAAATGTAGTGCTTTCATCAGGGCATTTGTGAGAAGTTCATTCCTTCCTACTTACAGTTTAAAAGATTTCAAAACAAGGTTGTTTTTTTTCCCCTTTCTTTCTTTCTCTCTCATTATTTTTTATTTGTTAGTGTAAGTTCAAAAGTCTAAGTGACCTAACTTTCTTTCTAAATCTTAAATTTTGTAGAAATATTTTTTAAGCTAAAAGTAGATTTAATGCTCAAGAACTATGAGAACTATAATGTATTCATCTTCCAACTCCTTTGGAGAGAAAGAAGTATGAGAATGAGCTTCTCTATAAAGTTATCAAAATAAATAAGGTAAAAAGGGCCCTTCAAGATCATCTGTTTTGGAGATTTTCTTCTTTTGCTTCAGGGTTGAAGTCAAATCAGAAAATGGGGACTCATTCAACCCAATTTGGATTACTCCAATCATCACATGATCATGGGCTAATCCATAACAAGATAAAAGAGAACTCCATGATTTGTTATACAGACAGATCAAAATTTCGTCCTTGTCTTGCCCTTTAGAAAAGTAACACCAGAGTTTAATAGTTATTGTTACTTAACACTGAGTCGAAAGGGAAGAGTTCTATGATCAAAGAGAGAAAAAGTTAGGTCAAACTTTTTACAGACAGGAAAACTTAGATTTTTGACGTCATGGTAATTAGCCCAGAGTTCAGAAGGTATACTGATAAAAATCTTAACCAGGAAACCACAAATAAGGTGAAGGTGGAAAGTTTTTAGCCGAGAGAATTAAAACTGTGGATTCCTAAAGGAATTGGCTCGACAAAATCTGAGCATGAACAAGTTGTTTGCTGCCCCAAAGACAAAGGTCAAATATTCAGTAACGATGTAGGCTTAATTCAATGGTGCCACTTAGATACAATCATTGAGTTTAGTCTTCTATATACTGAGTAGAAGTATTGGGTTGCCACAGCCACATGTTCTTAATTCAGTGAGGGCATTTAGGCATTTAAAAATATAGACAAATGGGAATAAAACAAACAAAAAAACAAAAAATCCAAGAAATTTGAGATGATGTAGTTAGGTTGCAAAGTGTCCTGAAAGATTACAGGTACTATTTAAAAAGTAACTCATGCTACACCACAAATTTTACATTAATTATAACCAAGCATCATTTGTATAGCCATCTAATACAGCATTAATGCAATAGAGAATTCTCAGGGTGAGGAGAAAGACATGTCAGTAGCTTAGTAACAATTTTAACATGCAAAAAAATTGCCTTTATTATTGCTTCAGCATAAACTATTTAAATAATTCATTTTAAAGAAATATTTCATCATAAATTTGGTAATAATTTTTTCAATTGGGCACTGAGAATAATGAATCAATCAACAAAACAGTTTGCTATTACTAATCTCTGACAGAATGACATATTGGACTGTATTTAAGCCTAGCATACCATTTATAAAACAGGATTTATGTATAATTCATTATGTCTGACAAAACAAATGCCAGTAGAATACATAAGAAAATAATTCCTATTATCCTTTGGGATCAGTTATCTGGAAAAAGAAACTGTTCATGTTGGCATGATGTGGCCATTGTACTGTAATTATGTCTTTCGAATGTCACCGAATCTGAGACATGACCAACTGCCTTGACCTACAGTCTAGTTATTTTGTACTGTTATTTCCAAAACCATTTACAATTCCTTCATTTTGCTAGTTTAATTCATCTTTATTATTTTTCTATTGACTAAAGAATGGTGTTATCCATAGATTTATGATTTAAAAAACATAAAAATACATAAAAACGAAACTATCAACCCATCATTCGTGAGGTAAGGAACATAAGAGGGCAGTCTGATTTCTCATGGCAATGTGGAGAACTGGGAGTAAAAAGGAGTAAAGATCTGGCAGAAAACCTGTACTTAGCCTGAAATAGAAGGCTGTTAATTTGTCTAAACCAAAGTTAAAATAGCAAGGAGTAACATTCAAACATTTAACAGACATTACACAACATGTACAACCACCAACCAGGCAAATGGATATTGACTATAGTGGGAGTAGTGTCCCATATGTCTTCTAATGTGCCAGAGGACAGGCCTTCATTTGCTGAAAAACACATATTTGGGAGTTCTGAGAAGGGGCTGTGATAGCTGAGGGAAGTTAAAAGGACTTGAGGATGAGAGGAGGTCTTGGGATCAATAGCTCTTTACCAACTAGTAGGAAGCGTCTCACTGTGTTAGCAACTGACATGCCCACACTGGTTCATATCTGACAATCAATCCAGATACAAATTGTAATTTCACTAACATTCAGATAGGATTTCCAGACCATAAAATAGGTTCTAAGGTGTTGAAAGAACGTTTTGGGAACATATCTGTGGGGAGTAGTATATAACATGTAAGAAGTTCTCATGATTGTGTCTGAACACAGGACAGCATGACTGAGAAAGGTAACAGCAGGGTGAAACAACAGAGTCTTCCTCCTGGGCTGCACATTCCAGTCTCTAGGACAAGAAGACCCCTAGCAAGTAGTCCAGGATGGAAATTGGGAAGCACTGAGTTAGAGAACATTCCTGCCAGATGGTTTGCATTGGGACATCCAAATTCCAGATTGCAAAGCACAATTAATGTGAAGTTCCATTAAATAACTGGTCCAGAATGAACTAAATATGCCTGTCCAGATAGTTCAGGATGCAGTGTAGAGTTAAGGTCTCAGATTGGGAAAGCAGTGTGCCCAGTAATGGCCAGTTGATGAAAGTAGGGGCTGAGATATGATTTGACCAATTTTTCTCAGCCTGTAGAAATTATTAGCAAACTTTTGAAAACCCACATGCCTTCCTCATCCCAAAAGATTTGTAATATTCATTCCACAACAGAAATTATCAAAAATAGGTACAATAGTATGTATATACACTCAAAGACTGAGACTATCATAAAATTTCTACCCCAACCACATAGCAAATATCCTGCAATTGTTATATATATAATTGTTATATATATAATTGTTTTATATATAATTGTTATATATATAATTGTTATATATATAATTGTTATATATATATATATATATATATATATATATATATATATATATATTCCAGATGTCTGACAGAGATTATGTGTGTTTGCATGTGTTTGTGTGTATGTTCCTCAGAATGATCACTTTTACTAAAGAGAATTTCTGAATATGTAGTTGATTGAGCTAAATAATAATAATGAAAAATGCCATTGAGAGAAAAAGATGTAATATACTTGATGAAATATGCATATATCAGCAAGGCAGCAGTCCATAATTGAGTAATTCTTAGGCTCCATGCCATTGCATTATATTACCTACATACATTAAACATGGCAAAACTGTCAGTATCACTAATTCTGGAGATAATGTGTGCAATGTTGCATGTCATTCAACTGACAAACAATTGGCAGGTAGCTTTTACAATAGCAAGATGGATTCTTGTATGGAATGTGTTGATTGCTTATGTCAATCCCTTTGAAATTTAACAGCAGTTGTAATTAGAGCTGTAAATCTCTTCTAACTGTAATTAGATTACTATTTATACCCATTGTCATTTTTTTAAATAGCCTGAGACACTGCTATAGAGTGAGGGGGGAGGGGGAGGAATAATATGGTTTCTTTAAAACAATAATTGCTATTAAGAATTATCTGCATGCAGCTTTGTGAGTTGAAATAATGAGTTCCAAGGAAAATATTATAGAAAGATGACTCCATGAGTCTTTAGTCTCTGCAAAGGAAGCGTATTCCCCAAAGAAACATATAGTATTTTCATGGGTTTCCCTAAGACAAGACCATGTAGTCACTAGCTATAATTATATGCATGAGAACAAAATAAGACTAGAGAATGTCTGTCATAGAAAACTGAGTCTTGAATTTTACATCTCATTAAATCTCAGTTCTTTCTGAAAGCATCCTATTTACTGATGCTGTAATCCAGTGAGTCTATGAAATAACATGTGAACTATACTGCTTATTTAGGAGGCTGTGATGTTGCTGAAGTCAGTGGATGGTTTCTCAATTCTTTACCCTCCTCTTCTCAACCATCTTACAAGTGCCAAATAAAACTAATGGAGAAAACAGATTGGTTTCACATTTGGGAATATTTTTATAAGTAAACTTTAGACTTTATAAAAATCCCTGACAATATTCTGAAAATATGTGCAATCTGACACTTGGGGTGTACTGGGTTCCTACCTCCCACAAGGCTTTAAAAACTAGAAATACATTTTATTCTTTTAAATTAAACAAGAGGATCAATAAATGTGGCCAACTAGAATCATGTGATCCCCAGATTAAGATGTGCTCAATAAATAATGATAAAGCGGAAGGATGGATGCAATTAGGGAGTAACCTCATGAGTATGGAAAGAGAAGTTCCTTCTGACATTCTTTACATTTATTTCCATTTCCCCATCTCAAAACTGAGAACATTATACTGGATTATTTTTATAGTATACTCTAGCTCTAAAACCTGATTAGTATTTCTCATATCTGTGAGCACCTGTTTCTGGAATGAAAATGTGCTACAAGTCTCTGAGCTGGCAATTTTAAGGGAAGTAGATAGCTGTAATAGGATTCCTCCATAGCTCAATTAGAGCAGAGGTTCTAAATATTGACATAAAAAATTAAACCATAAAAGTACTAGAAGAAAATATGTTATTTCTAAAAATATAATCTTGGAAAATGGAAAGCCTTTCTAAGTATGGCATACAACCCAAAATACATAAAGGAAAAGCTGCTAAATTTTAAAATATAAGAAAAAGCTACATCCTAAGAGAATTGTGGAATGTTCAGTCTTAGAGTCAGCTTGATTCTAGGTAGAGGTGCCACACATGGATCATTAAAGTATTTGGATGTACTATATTTAGAATATCAAAACCACTCATCAATACAGCCATTAGCTGTGAAATGTGTGCAATGAAATTAATTATTAATACCAAAAAAGCAAAGCTTGTGAAAGATATGCATGTTTTAATTCAAATTAGAGCAATGATAAGAGTACCTGTATATTTTTATTATAATGCGCTTGCATTGTTTTCCTCCTGAAGAGAAAAAATGTGGGAGAGTTTCAGCTGTAACAGTGGAAATTTCACATCAGAAAATTGCTGTATAAGTAAATATTATTCAAGTTGTGTATCATAATTTAAAAAATAAATTGAGTGCTACTGCTTCAACACATTATTCTGTGTGAATTCATTTAATAAGAGGCATGCTATACATCTAACAAGATTTTTTCAAACTCATTCTAGGAGAGGGATGCTTACCAGTTCTACTTACTTCGGATTTATTTGGTGGTCATTAAGTTCAAATGATATATATACAAATAAATGCCCCATTTTTCATGAGAAAATGCTCCTGGAAATGGTATCACTAACTGACCCTTCTTTATGAGGTGTCATGATATTATAATCCTTAAAAGAATGTATTTTTTCATACAGATAGTCTCCCTGCTATAGTTCATATAATGGTAAGCAAATTCTTCCAGGATGTGAACGAAGCACTTTCTAATGTCAGAGAACTTCTACCAATCCCTCTTGCCTCCTGATCTTTTCCTTTGCATTATAGGCCATTTCTTGAAAGTATTTCAAATTATCAACGTATTTGCATTTTAACAACTATAATGATAATCTCTTGTGGTAGGTCAAGCACTATCACATTCATCAAGTTTTATGGATCAAAACTATTTGCCAGAACACAAATAACTGACAGAAGGAGAGGCCACAGAAGAATAAATAGCACTCATAGAAAAATATATTTAACTCAGAAAATCATGGAAAGTAGTGATTGACTAAGAATACACAACAGGATTCAGAGACTGTTCGTGGGAGGAGGTGGGTAGAGGATCAGAAATAGCTTTGATGTGTTGTAATGGATATAAACATAAATATATTTATACATTTATATTTTACATATTTACATATTTACACATTTACATATTTACATATTTACATATATATATTACATATATTTTTCTGAAACAACGTCATTTTAATTTATGTTTAACATATGTATTATTATTTATATTTATATTTGTTATTTTAATTTAGATTTAAATAACAAATCTATCTTGTATGGGGCAGTGTTAAAGAGGTACTTATCTTCAGTAATAGCCAAAGAAATCTATGACAAGAGCAAAAGGATTGAGTATACTGTTTTGGAATATGCAAACAATAAACTGTTAATTTTAAAATAAAATAATTTATAGTACTCCACAAACAATAAATAGCAAGTAGATGGTTCCAATTCTTCCTCTCCTAGGTTTAGGAAAATTCTTAAGTAGATGTGTCTTTAAAAAGTGTTCAAATATGTCTATCACATTTACTGCTCTGGTTTTCATTAAAATAATATGAAAAGTCCATATAGAGAGAGGAGCTAGGAATAGTTTTATCTAAGAATCTTGTTTAACCACAATTATATTATTGACAAATATCTAATACACGTTATCACTGTCTACACTTAGATTGATATTTATTTATACATGGGTCTCTGATGGGCATCTTAGTAGGTAGGCCACAGAGCAACTTAACAAAACTGAAACAAATGATGCCTCTAACTATACATATTTCTCCTAGTATATGATATCACCATACTCCAGGTTGCTGAAGCCAGACAAAGAGTTACTGCTGGTTTTATTGTTTTCTTACAAAATCTGTCAGAAGTCCTGTGGATTCTGTCTTCAAATTATAAAATGAATTTATTTATTTGTCTCTAACTGAGCTGCTAGCACTATAGACCAAATCATCATCGCTTTGCTGGACTATTTCAAGCAGGGCCTACCTGGTCTCACTCTTTATGTTATTGCCTTTCTGTGATTTAGTCTCCATATAGCAGCTCAGTGATCTATAAAGCATAAATCAAATTATGTCTCTCCCTTGCCTAAAATCTGCAAGTAGATTTCTATCACAGTTGAAACAAATCTAAACTCCTATCACAGTCCAAAGGGGACTGCATCAACTGATTTCTGCCTACATATTTGATCTCAAAGTCCATATTTCACTTTGCTCTTTCTTGATGAAACTTTCTCCTCACTTCTTTTAGATGACACCAATAATGTTTGAATTTTGATGTCACAACATTTCTCATCTCTTCAGACAAGGCAAAATTTATCTGCTTATCTATAAGTTTTCAACCTTATAAAAATATTAGAAGAAAAATTACCTCTGAATTAAAGTATTACATAAATATATTTTTTCTCCTATTCAAGTATTTTAAAAACACTTGTTTTATCCCAGAGAATGCTCCTGGACAACATTGTGTTTTATGTGTTGAGTTTTGATTTCTCTTAGTAGTAATATCTATTTTGCCTTATTAAACCACCTTTTAAAGATGGCCCATTACTTTTTTCCCCCAGCTTTATTGAAATATAATTGAGATATAACACTGTGTATTTTATGGTGTACAACATGATGTACATATATCAAGTGATGTGGCAAAACGATTACCACAATAGGGTTTCTTAACACATCTTTCATCACCTCGGAAAGTTACTTTTTCTTTTTCTTTCTTTCTTTTTTTTTGTGAAAACAATTCAGATCTACTCTCTTAGCAAATTTCAAGTATAAAACATAGCATTATTAATTATATAAACAACATGCTAGCTTAATTCTTTTATATGTTTGCTAGATTACTTTTTAAATGTATTAATAATATCCAAGCAAAATATTACTGCAAAATGGCCAAGATGGCCAAGCCTCACAACAACATTCTTTAATCACATCAAATTTTAGTCAATCTGCAGTAAACTAATTGTTTTAGCAACACTAGAAAGCTGTTTTTAGTAATTAATAATTTTTCTTACAATTTCAATCTTAGGAAAGTAATTGTTTGACAAGAGACAGCAGGCACCTATTGCCTTGAATCTACTATATCTTTTATTTTCCCAAATTTTGGAAATTTAAAAATAATGAGAAGAAAAACTCAAATGGTTTGATCAAATTTAACTTCTTGGTTCTAAGAAAAAAACTTTTGAAAAAAATCTACAGAGAATAAGGAGCTGGTTGGATATCCAATGGCTCTTAGCAAACATTATTTTAATGAGTTAAGTGTAAATGAATCACAAACACATGGACTAAATTTCTCTCCAAGAGCACATAAGTTTAAAATGGAGGAAACAATGCCTTTTAGAAAAATATATTATGGTTTCTACCACAATCCAAACATTTACATAATAGCTTGAGCTGTTTCACAATCTTAAAGTACATCTGGATTCATCCAGCTCTATAAAGTTTTTTTTTTTCTTTTCAATAAATAATTGCTTCAGAATCACTTAGAATAGCTCAGTATGGAAAATCTCTTGTTTTCTCATCAGAAAAAATTCTCTAGTTCTCAGGTATATAAAACACTGCTGATATTTCAAGTAGATAAATTATTAAACATTAATTTTATATATATATAATAGAGATTGCCTGTTTATTTATTCTTTAAAAAGCGATATACTTACACATATGCAAGTACCTATCAGAGACAGAGATGAGCCTTTAAAGAAAATGAATAGGCATGCGCTACTATAAAACACTGGGCAGTTAAAAATATCATACTGAGAAAATTGAGGGTAATTTGATAAACTATCAGATTTCAGAATCTGGACAATCCTGTGTGAATCTGAAATAATGGTAAATATTGAGTACTTATACCAGGATAAGAAAGAAAGTAAAATTTTAGTGGGCTTAAGTCACAGGTTGCAAAAGAATATCAGAAAAAATAAATCTGCCATAAGCAAGTTTTCCATAGTTCATTTGAAAACTGAGTCTATTTTTCACTCAGTACTCCAGCTTCCTAGAGTTTCTATAGAAAGGCTTAGTAACTTTACAAGCCTGCAGTTCATCTCTTTCTACTGAAATTCCCTCTTGGGGTAGACTTGGTGATCCTCCAACACTGAGCATTCAGCTTCCTTTAGGATGAGGTCAAGAAGGAAAGTGCTCTCACTCACTCAAACATTATGGATTCATTTTCACATAGAATTTGCTTTTCGTTTTTCTTTTTTTGTTGTTTTGTTTTGTTTTTCTTTTTACAAAGTGATTGTTGGCTATGTGGGTATTTGTTGCAAGAGATGTACTTTGAAATCTTGGAACAATAGAAGATGTTATCATTATTTATAGGCATAGGGATCTCCTAACTTACTGAAATTCTAGGATGGCAGGAAACCATTTTTTGTTTATAGTGTTGCCCATTCTATTGTGCTCATAGTAAGAAAATAAAAAAAGGCTTTTGAAAGTAACTTCAAACAAGCAAGCCATAGTAAGGAATTAAGGGTTTTATTGTGAATAAAGTCATGCAAGGAAGAAGATGGACACATCATTCTCTCATTCTTAACCTCTTTCTTCCCTTTCTTGCCCTCCAACATCTAAGATAGAAATTGGCCTGCCTGTATTGTGCCTTCCTGTAAATCTCTAAACTTTGTAGACAAATCCATTAATGTATCCATGAGAATTTAAAGTCTGGACTGCCACTCTAATTTTACTCTCATTTTTAAACAAGGAGTTTGAAATATCTATTTTAATGAACTCCTGTCTTATATCAATGCAGAAACTTGAAGTTAATCTTACTTAAATGCTATCTAGTAGGGTTTTATTTAAAAAATTTACATATTTGTCAAATTAAAGACTACACTTCAGATCATTTTTACTACTTTGATATTAACCCATAAACCAGAAACAAGTCTAATTTTCATATGAGAGAAATTAATTTAATTTCATAATGGAAAACCTATTTTCCCAGCAATTCTAATACTGCAAAACTTCAAATCTTGAGGTATGGTGTTTAAAACTGTAGTTCTGCTTCTAAAAAAAAAAAAACAAATTTCAGAAATTCTAAAGTTATAAAGGGGAGAAAAAGATTGACAATTTATAAATCTAGGCTATACCCTTGGCAGTTTCATGCTGAAAATTTAGCAATTGTCAATGGAAATTCATTTCATTGTATATAAATCAAAACAAAGCTTCCACACACAAATGTTTATTAGTTGATTGTGGACATAATTCTATGTCTGCCTAACTTGGCTAACAGATACTATGGACTTACTCCCCCAGTGCACATACATGGAAAAATTAGATGACAATAATGGATACCATCTTTTAAACAGCTTTATTATTAAATGTAAATGTTAACCCTTAATTCTAACCAATCTTTTTACTCTGAATATAATAGCATATTTTAGTTTAAAAAATTAATTTGAAATGTTAACAGTGTAGTTAGTTAATTAGGGGATATTCCCTGAAAGAACATCAAAGGAAAAAAATGACAAATATTGGTTAAAATCAAAGAAATTATCATTTTAAGGCTGAAATTCTAATAAAATTGTTGGCATCAATTAAACACTTATCTTTTTTTACTTTCTTAATTAGCTTTTAGACTTCAAGCAAAAAATCTGAAAACATTTATTTGCAAAGGTGTATGCACTCTAAAGTTCATAGCAGCATTATTCATGGTGGCCAAGATATGGAATCAACCAAAGTGTCCTATGATAGATCATTGGATGAAGAAGATGTGGAACACACACACACACACACACACACACACACACACACACAATGGAATATTACTTATCCATAAGAACAGATGAAATCCAGTCATTTGCAATAACATGGATGAAACTCAAGATAGTCATGCTAAGCCAGACAGAAATAAGCCAGACAGAAAAAGTTGAAAACCACATGGTATTATTTATATGTGGGATATAAACTTAAAAGCAACAAATGAACAGGACAAACAGAGACTCATGGACATGGACAATGGATTAATGGTTACTAGAGGGAAAGAGGATATAGATAAGGACAAAATGGGTTAATTATTTGGAGACAGAAGGAAATCTGACCAAGTGGTAAACACACAATGCAATATATTTACAGCATACAGCTGAATTGTACACTTGAACCTTATTTGATTTTTATTAATCAATGTTACTCCAATAATTTTATTTAAAAAAAATAAGAAAACTAGCCACTGATAAAAAATTGGCAACATTTTTGATAAATAAAATTTTCTCAAATCAAAATTCAAACAATTATGTTGATTAGTTACATTTATAGATATTAGCTTAAAGCTACACATAACATAGAGAATACAAATTAAATTATACTTCAAAAACAAAAAAAGAAATAGACATTTGCTTTATATATAATAGATAATATCTAACAGACATGAATACACCTTTAATTATTATCAGAAGAACCTATGCAAAAATTTCTCTATTTTAATTTTCTTAATCTGGGTTTTATACTCTAGGGTTTTTTAAATAACAATTTTGAGCTGTTTTACTTGAGTGATTTTTAGTGGTTTCTTATAAATATTTTGAGGAAATAGCCCTGGTCTTTAAAAATTCTAATACAGATAAAAATTTAAAGCATTACAAACAAATAACATATTCTCCTTTATACTTTCTCCTATTTCTTTTTTTTTCCCCCTTCGCTTATTTCTTATTCACTTATTTCTTGGTCTCTTGGCCCTTGTCAACCTTTTTGTCCCTTACTCTCATCATTTCTTTCATCTCTGTTTCCTTTATTTTGCAAGTTAACATCTTCTCAGAAACTGTATCTTAAGTAACACCAGAGCTCCTAGACTTGGGACTTGGGAAATCAAAGCCATAACATCCTGGCAATCAGTCAGAAATTTCATCTAGAAACTAGAAATGGAATAAATGCTTAAAACTTGACTTTGAATTCTGAGACCGGAAACTTTAATTTCCAGGTGAGGTGGAAATACTGAATATTGAATCTGAAGACTCCTCTGACAAGCAGAGAATTTTGCAGGCAGGATTTGGACTAATGAATGTAACCATGATGTTTCACACAGAGACAAATGAAACTAGCTCATCATTCAAAATTACTAAGTTCCTCTTCAACCTCATTCTTGAAAAGTTTACACACATACACTTAAAATGTGGAACTACTCACATAAAATTAAAACTATCATTAGAAATTTGTAATTAAATTCTCTCCAGATTCTTATGCCTGTGTCTAACTTCCTGGATAAGCCTCTCCTTAGAGTTGGGTACCCAGTTACGCCACTTCATACAAGCTTCCCAGGGTTTTCAATCCAGATGTAATCTGCTCTACTGATTTCTCCTGGGATATACTAATTTCATCCAGGCATCTGAGATCTAAGCAAAGTCTGTATAGGGCTTTGAAAGACAGAAAATCTCTCTCACTATACATATGCCTTTATTTTTCTAAATACATCATATTTTTAATTTTCTAAGGCAATAAATTATTTCATTTAGTGATATTATACACTTCCAACTATTTTGCAACTTCTTTGAGACATTACAAAACATAGATATTAAGTGAGCTTTGTTTTGTGTTAGTAAATTTTTTAAAAATCAGTTCTACTGTACAGTAGGGACCTATAATTAGAAATGTCACCATATGTTAGCACCCAAGCTACTTATGAATTTATCCGTTCAGTTAAAATGTCAGCTGTCTGTTGATTATGAGGATACCATCAAAAAATCACATTCATTTCTATGTTTCTGACACTCATGCAAGTGGGAAAAATAAAACTTCCCAAGTAAATCTATTTTTCCATGTTACCCAGTTATTATCGCAGTGAGGAATATAATGGAACTTGTCAGATTACTAACTCTGAAGCTTTGCTGGATCCACGTTCTTTTAATAGGTCTCAAAATAATATGTGTGTTGCTTCCTTGAAAGAATTTCTGAGACTGGATTTTAGTTTCTTTATGGCCTCTAGATGATATGAGGATACTTAAAACCAAGTGGAGTCTATTATATCAAAAGGGATTTGGCATCAACTAAAACATTAGCTAGCGTTTAGTATCAATCATAGCTATTGGCTGAAAAAAAAATCTCATCTTCAAACAACTTCATTATTCAAAATATCTGTTAGTCACAGAATATTTAAGTAAAATGTTATTGTTTTCTCCATCCTGATGATGACTAATTAGTTGAAACCCTCTTTAAAATGCAAACTATTAAACTTAGTAGTAGTTCATGAATCAGAATTAGAGGCATATGAACCTGTTTTACTCCTCAAAGAAAAGAGTTAAAATTCTGTTATAATTAGTGGCAATCCAATAAAAATAGGTGATGGTAGAGCCACGTGCAATACAAAAACCAGGAGTGAGTACCTCTCCTATGACAAAAATCAACCAAGAAAACGAGGCACAGTTCTACTGGTGCCAACACAAATCGTTTACCCTTCCTAAAAGCTCATGAAAATAAGATTGTTAAAATATATTAATTATTGATAAATATTCGTAGGCCATGTGGACTGAATATTGTAAGCTTATTATTTTAATTATCATGTTCAAGTAAATCATAGTTAAGAAATGTTTCTTTTCTTTGTCTATTTATGTACAAAAACATTAATTACATAAAATAATTTACATTGTAACATATAATATCTGAAGAAACCATGACAGACACATACAAATGTTACTATATGAAACTCCCTAAAACATTTGTATATAATGAGCAAATCTGGAGGGTTACAATGTATTGGATAATTATTTATAATTGATGAGGCATATTGTATTAACTCTAATTATGATATTGTAATATTTAATTAGCAATATTTATAAGCAAGGAAATAAGAAGTAGTTAAGAGGACCTGGAGATGTCACCACAATAAACTATGAGACTTTGACTGTCTTGGCTCTCTTACTTTGGCAAAGGCCAGGGTAAATCAAACAGTTAGATGATGTGTTAGACAAGTGCAGAAAAGAAGTAGAAATTTATCTTCACCATCCAATATTGTAAATAATATTTTGCAAACTTAAGTTCATAGCATGTATTACATCTATAACTGTTCTAAAAACATCTACCTCATAAGACTGCAGTTCCTATGTCAAAAGTATTTGAGCGGACTAAGTGACATCATACATGTAAAGCACTTAAAACAAAGCTTGACTTGATTTATAGAACAATCTCAATAAAATTAGTTGTTTTTATTATAATAACAGGGCAGACACTACAAGATCATTTTAGCTAAAGCATTCAGATTTGCAGTAAAAGCCAGAATGGCACCATGAAACTAAAAACCTAGAGGAAATGTCCACGAGTATTGTTGGAACATTTTTAATACACATCACTCCCTCAGGAGCCTAACTTAATAAATAAGGGGACAATATTCTGGCTCTTAACTCTGTCAAAGTCTGTCGTAGACATTACTTTCATATCATACATGACAGTTCACCAGTGTATAAAGTCTCTTGCCCCCAAAGGACAGCAGTCTGATTGTGTAGTGAGAAAGAACACATACCCTGTTGACCTTCTGCTATGAAACAATTCAGCATGGGTCATAGAGAAAGAATAAAATTTTCATGCAGACTTTATGAAGTGAACTTATCTTGAACCCACGGAAATTTCTCAATTTCATTTCAAGAATTACAGCATAATAGCAGCACTTTAAGAATTTTCATTAAGCATTCAGCTTGTATACTCCTTTAAAGGCATTATTGGTGCACTATTTATGAGGATCAGCTGGCATCAAAAAATACCCTCCAGCGGAGCTGGGTGACCTTGATTTAAACAGCTAAAACCAAAATGCTAGCGAGAAAGTCCCCAGAGCTCAATTCAGCAATACAATTGCTTTGACTTTAAGTTCAGAGATTGTAGCCAAAGCAAAGACACTGTTATATTAGCATCTTTAAATAAGGGATCCCTATGTGACTCTGGACCTATATTTTTACTCCAGAGACGGTTAAAAAAAGAAAAAACTTTGATAAACATCATTTTCAACTTAACAGATTATATCCTAAACCTTAAAAGTATAGCACAACACTCCAAACATTCTAATCCTCCTCACTAAGGAGATAAGAGAGAGACTACATGATACACATGGGAAAGAGCACAAAACATAAAGTCATTAATATTTTTATAATGTCTAATATCTACAGAAACCATGACAGGTACATGCAAATGTTGCTATACAAAACTCTGTAAAATAATGTCTTAAAGGTAGATACCATTAATCTTGTCTTAAAAATTAGAAAACTGAGGCTTAAAGTAATAAAGTAACATGGATAATTTCACAGAGCTAGTTTGTGGCTTAACTACTGGGTTGAAATAAATCAACAAAAAAAGGCGAAGTATATACTCTTAGTTTTTCTACCAAGCAGTTATATCTTCTAAAGCCAAATAATCCCACTGGGCTTATTTCTTCACCTTTAAAAGGAGCAGTTTTGGCAAACAGATTCTAGGGTGGCCCCATGATCAAGCCCTTGCTTGATGCACAACCCTAGAGTGAGCACAATGTCTGGGACTGAATGACTTCTAATCTATAGCATATAGCAAAGGTGACAAGAGGTACATGATTACATTTAATCAGAGTATAACACCATCTTTGAGGTGACCCTACTTCTTGATGATTTTTAAGAAGCAAGCTGGGATTTGAGCCACCACATGAAGAAGGCCATACGTGAAAGAGACAAGAACGCCGCTGGTGAACAGCTAGCAAAAAAGTGAAGAGCCCTGGTTGCCAGCAAAGAACTGAATGTTGCCAACAATCATGTGAGCTTGGATCATATTCTTCCCCAGTCAGCTCCAGCTAAGAATCCAGCCTTGGCTGCCCCTTGATTATAGCTTTGCAGAGCATTCAGTTAAGCCATATCCACATGTCTGTCTGTGAAAATACTAATTCTACTGACTTTAAAAATAAAGACACTTATTATCTGCCATAACAAAATATATAGATATTAAGCAGATTTCAGGGTTGGTTGGTTAAGTGGCTCAGCATCAAAGACTATGCCTGTACCAACTCTATATCTGCAGTTAAGCTCCCCCAGTGTATACAAAATGGCTACAGCAATTCCTCAGTTCACATCCAGACATAGGAACACTCTGAAGCAAAAGTTGGGTCACCTCTTCCTAATGCCCATTTTAAGAGTAAACCTCTCCCAAAACTACTCCCAGAAGAAACCCTTCATATCTTAGTGATCAGAACTGGATTACATGCTCACCTGTAAACCTATTATTGCCAAGGGAATTGGACCAGAAAGCATGATTTGTTTATTCCAATTAGGGTTCACCCCTAGAGTTAGAGAGAAAGGCCACATTTTACTGAGTCATGGTGGGGCACCTGGATACCTCAACCTCACTCAGGTTGGCATTCAGAAAGAAGAGATAAAAAGTGATTTAAGGTAGACAACATAGGGTATGGTACAATAACAAAGTCCCTTTTAGCTTTGACATTTTATGATCTCATGAATAATCCATGTGGAAAGCTATGTGTTCAACTGGTGTTTTTCAAATATTTGTCTAGTCAGCCCTGCAGTCTATACTCAGTATACAGTGGTGAATGAGACAAAAGAGTCACTTTCTTCATAATATAAAGTTTAGTGGGGAAGGTATAAATAAACATGCAATTTTAATGCCAAGCGGGGGGGGGGTAAATAAAGACTACTGTGACAGCACTTACCCTCCATGAGACAATTTCCTAACAGAAGTACAAATACACATCTACAGTCTTCATATTGATGACTTTGGTGATGCTAAGGAGAGTGTACCATGTATGTTCATGCCCTTTATATTTTCCAAGAAATGAGATGGAAATATGGGCTATCAAGAATGTCTGTCCATGACTGACACCCTAGGACTGCACTGTCCAATACATGAGCCATTAGCACATGTGGTGAATTAAATTTAAGCATAAATTAATTAAAATCAAAACCAAATGAAAACAAAATTTTAGCTCTTCAGTTATACTACCCATATTTCAAGTGCTCAGTAGGCATTTATGGCTAGTAGCTACTACATGGCAGCAGATACAGAACATTTTCATCACCATGGGAAGACACATCAGAAAACACTGTCCTAGAGCTTTAAGAAATTTCAAAAAAACTTCAACAAAATTTACAAGCACAGCATCTCACACACACTTCTAGCAGCTATTAAATGATGCTGCAATTGTCAATATTTTCAGTCTCCCTCAAAGATTTCTCAAATCCAGTTACTATTTTCATTATAAATATTGTCCTCCTTACATCTGAGGCCTCTAGTCCCTATCAAGACTTTTATTACCAGGTTAAAAAAAACTGGCAAAGTAAAATAAGTTTCCATGGACACTCAAAGAACAAATGGGCAGGACTGTGGTGAAAATGTGACAGAACGACCCAAGGGGTGCTAGTAGGGGAGAAACAACCTGAGTTCTTGGGCAGATTTCTCTTGTAGATGCATTTTTGGCAACTTTACAGGTGAGTTATACATAGGGTCCAATTGGATGGTTAAAGGTGGCTTCTCTCTAGCTAAGACCTGAATTGGTGAAGAAAAGTAATTAATTGGCTGCTGTGCTCCTCACTTGAAAACATAAAAGGAAAAACCTAATTTACATATATCCCAACAATGTTGACAAATGTCATAGGTCACAGGGGGAAGGGTGATGTAATTTTTGCCTCTTATCTGAATTAGGCCATAAGACATAGAGTAAAAGAGACAAACTGGATTAAAGACTGAAATTGTAGGGAACTAATTTTTGCTTTCTTAGTAATGTCTCCATTTACTTTAAGTTTTTCCAGGTGATACCATAAATTTGGTTACTTCTTAGAGCATTTGGGAAATTATAGAGATATGATGTTCTCTCATCAACCTTTTCCAAGACTCAGAGCAGGACATGTTAGAATTAAAGAATTCTATACATTTGTCTTCAAATGTCTTCAAATGTCCTTAGCTCAAAATGATGTTTCCAGTTTAAATGAAGATGCAAATGGTCAGCATCTTAACAATCAAAAGCAGTTGATAAGTGTTAAATGAAAGTTATGAAAATAAATGCAGGAAATGGGCAAAGGAAGAGGAAGCAGTGCTGTGGAAGGTGGGATTTCAGACACAGTGAACAAGCTTAGTGGAAATTTCCAGCACATACACACACGTAGGCTTCTGGTCTGGAAGAGTCAGGGAGACAGTGAATGTGTCTCAAAGAAGGGGAGAGGAAGAGAAAATAAATTAGCAATCAGATTATAAACAGGCAGAGAAAGTGAAATGGACTGTTATTCACTCCACTTGGCCACAATTTCAGGGGATCATGTTAATATCTAGTGTACAGAAATGTCAAAACAAAAATAGAAAAGGTAATAAGAGAAAACTGAAATGAAAGCCCTTACTTATTTTTATTAATTTTATTTGACTTTTTGGTGACCAGAATTAAAACCAGGTGCTGAAAATCACCAATACATTCTGTACCATGTTGGCATATTTCACACTCAGTGGTTTATGTGGCCCATATAGCCTGAAAAACAACTCAGGCTGCAGAACTTTGGAAAGACAATATAGGAGGTCATGAATTCCCTTGTTTGTAAAGAGCTCTGCCCCAGGCAAGTTTACACCTCTTTGCATTTTCTCCTCTTTCAGCAAACTTGGCTAACCCTTGTCCTATCATAGAATATATATCTTTACTAGAATTATAAAAGTTTAGCAATAAATTGAAATAATAACAATGATAGCAATGGAGGCTGCCAGGGCACATATTCAAAAACTACAATCATCTGAAGCTAGGAAGAGCCAAAGGGTATGTTTATTTTGGCTCACGTTCCAGCTGCAGGCTGCCTGAGGTCGCCAACTACATTTCTGTCAACAGAAAGAAACTATTATAACAAAATCCATGTTGTTCAGGAAGTGTGACCACAGTAAGGGACGCTGAGGAAGTGCTGTTTTTATAATACATACTGAAAAATTTGTCCTAAGCCCTTCAGCAACAATAGGAAAATTCCCACTCCATCATTGTGCTCACCTGCAAACCCCAAAGAGGGCAGAAGTAGGGCAGGTCTGCCTGAAAACATGTCTTCTTGTGGGGACATCGATATCCTCAAAGCTTTCAGAGTTTAGGAGAGATCAGCTTTCCCTTTTTTGTCAGCTTAGTTTTCTCTCTTTTGTTTTAAGTCCTTTATTATTGATTTGTGTTTCCTCTTTTCTGTTCTTACATTGGGCAGGCCTCTGGATTTGAGCTACACGTGAGATGACCTGTATGTGTTCATATATTGATAAAGTTAATATACAAATAAAGCTAACAAAAAGCAAGCCTCCGTGAACTCTGTCTGCCTTTCTCCTGTTTCTGGGACTTTCCCTGACATCAGAGGTTCTAGGCCTCTAGCCATCATGAACGTGTGGCCCAGTACCATGCCACCTCCTCCTCCACTGCTGTTTATACCATGCTGCCCTGCTAAAGTTCATGAATGAGACTAAAAGAATAAGTTGTCCTCACTCTCGAGATCACCCTAAGAGGAACTATCACAACAACACAGGGTCAACCTGATTTATAAGCTGAGCACAGTCATTTAACAACTTATAGCACACCAATCCAAGGGCTTTCCATATTTTCCTTTCATCCTTTGACAACTCTATGTCATCAATTATTTTCTTTACAGATATAGAAACTAAGGCTCACAGATTCTATGCAACTTGATCAAGTTTACACAGTCAATATTTGACAAAGAGCAGGATTTTGATCTTTAGCTCACATTCTGGCAGTGTAGATATTCGTGTTCCATAAAGCCAAGCTTCTTACATTTACTGTGCATATGAATAATGAAGGGTCCTGTTAAAATACAGTCTCTGGTGCAGTAGATATAGGGATGGGGGCCCAAGAATTTTTAATTATTACATTCTCCTAGGTGGTGGCTGGGTAGTCTTGTCACAATACTTTGGACACCAAAACTTTAAAGAAATTTTTTTAATTAGGCCTATGGTTCAGTTAACTGTAGGTAAGAAATGTCCGCTGAATATCTGGGAAACTTTAATACAAGGATATGGATAGAGGGACCACTCAACTCTCTAGAAAAGTTCATCACATGCAGAGGGGCCCCACTGCATGGTGCCTTTGAGGGATTACGCTGCTTTCTGGTCATCTTGATTTCAAAACTCGATCCTAAATTAAAGACAGGGGCAGGAACCTAACAGTGGATGTCTTTTTTCTGTCTGTTACTAGTACAATTCCTACCACTGGGAAAAGAATCCAAAAGAAAATTTGAATCATCTAAATGGATCGTTGTGATATCAAGGTCATTAGGCAGTTACCTATAAGAACAAACATAACCAGTGAACTGGTTTGCTTGCAGAGAAGCAACAGAACTGTAGCCACGTTTACTTCTCCAACACTAAAATATAACATTTAAAAGCAAGAGTTGTGGGTCAGATTTTACTAGGTTGGATCTCATATTCACCATTAATTAACTGGTCAACTATGAAGAACTCAACTAACTTTCAATGCTTTAGTTTTCTCATCTTTAAACGGGAACAATAAAAGAATTTGGCTCAAGAGTTGTTATTAGAATCAATAAGAAGATATATTTAAAGTACCTGAGACATACCAGCATTTTAGCTATTTCAACGAATGCCAAATATATTAAAGCATCCAATGTTTAAATGGAAAAAATCAATTCCACTCACTTTATTTTAGCTGAAAAGTTTAACATATATTATTGTTATTATTATGATGAGGTTTATTCACCTAACAGTGAATGGATTCCTCACCTTGGTCTAAGAATGTTAAAATCTGAATGGCCATCTTATACAAGGGACAGATTTGATGTTCAATGCTGCTTTTGCTATTCCCGAGAACACGGCAATTTTTCTAGTTTAAACATTATGGAAACAAAAGAATGTCCTTTCTGTATAGACAGGACCAAGTTCATAACTATATTAAAAACCAGCACCAGGAGTATATGTACAAAAATCTTGCCTAAAATTTTTTAGGTAGCATGAATAATTTCATTTTACCTCTGTCTTCTCTTGTTCTTCCATCATGACCCATCTTCACATCCCATATTCAGCATATAGTTGGGCACTTTTAAGAAGAATAGCATAAAGACAGTTATGTGAATGTGGTAAGAATGAATGTTTAGAACCAAGGAAGGCCTTGAAAACGTGAATGTTGATTTTCTTTGTTGATATTTAAAATACCAAATAGATCCACAACCATATTTATTTACCCAATTTCCCACCCCTCGAGTAAAAAAAAAACTAAGAGTAAAATGTATGTGGTTTCTACTGAAAAAAAAAATATTCTCTACAAGGAAAATCTCTGAGCTCAAAAAAGGTAAGATAAAAGCAATTTATTGTTATGCTGCCCAACATTACTATAAGAGATTACTACAAATGAAAGACGTTGTCATAATGCATGCAGTGAAGGAGGCTGAATTCAAGTATTGTTGGGAGTTTTTTATTCCTTCTTATTAAACACAGTGCTGTCAGTGTGTGAAGCCTCAAGGGATGTACAAAATATAATTAACAAAGGTTTATGATAAGAAATGAACTAACCAATAGTCAGAGACAAATTTTAAAATGCCAGCCCATCTTCAAAGTCTTTCTCTAAAACATTTCTTTTGCACACCAATTTAGTTTACAATGATGAAAATGTTGTCATTTCTATGTCCTAACTTCAGCTAGAATTTTCTATCAGGCTTAACGATGACATGGAAATAATTATAGGGAGATGACAGGTAAAACTATGCAATTCCACTGAAGTTCTAAACAGGTGCCTCTAATATGAGTTTCACTGGATTTATCTAGGGCTTGTGCTGGCCTGTCCCAGTTCTGAATTGAGCATGGGACTGGTCTAGTGGGCCATAGAGGGAGTAATGCTTCCTCCATCTCTATTTGATCTACGGCCTTGTGACCGAAGTTGCCAACTGGCACCAATCTGATAGCTGTCATCAGTAAGTGTGGTGTTTGTGTGATGACCAGTGGAATCTGACATGAAGTGCCAGGGCATTTTACGGCAACTACATCAACAAAGTTTACTCACGACCAATGTTAGTTTAGTTTGAATCGTTGCATCAGTTATTAAAGAGTTCTAGTTTATAGAATTTAATATCTCAGAAGGTTTAGTTTTATACATTCATAAATTTTTATCTTATACTTATGAAGGAAAAGGGAAAATAGAAATTTCTAAAAAGTCAGAATATTCCACTTACAGAAGCACAGAAAATATTCTTTTTGCTCAGTGCTCACTAGATTGTCATGGGTTTTCAGTTTCAAGCTCAATTTAACTAAGCCTTTTGGGCTCTGAGTTTCATTTACTCAAGGCCAAACAAAACTTCCTCATGGCAAAAAAAAGAAAGAAAGAAAAGAGAAGAAAAAAAAAAGAATCTCAACATGAAAAAATAAAGTCTGTATAAAGATTTCTGAACATTAAGAAGTCCCTGATAAACCAATGTCTTCATGCAAGATACAAATATAAAACATATTGTGTTGATTAGAATTTAAAATGTATTTCAAAGCTCTTTGGCCTGAAAATCTTTATCGAGCCTATAATAGGACAATTCCCTCTCAATTACAATTGCTAACTCTTCTCGATTCTCATTCTTTAATTCTCTGGTAGCCCTTAAACAACACCAATCTCAGGCACAATTTATTAATTCCTAATACATTATCTGAAAGCAGGAGCACTCACCAAGTTGAACTTCTCAAAATAAAAATTACTAAAGCAGCCTTAAGAAGAGGAATGAAGAGAATGAGGGTACAATCAAGCCATAATTATTCACAAAGGCTCAGTTCAGCAGATTAAAATCCAAATGCAGGTGACTAGAGGCAAAGAAGCAAACACAATGAGCCTAATTCTTTGCTACCTGTTTACACAAAGCTCCAATTGACTTTTCTGAAAGGCTCCAAACAGGGCCCAAGGGGTAATACATTTGCTGGTATGGTTGGTATGCACTCTCCACCTTTTCCTAAGCACACAGTCAAATATATTCAAGTGTTTGCAACATGGTCCACTCCAGGAGTTGACTTGAATTTTGGGTGAGCAAGAAATCTAAAAGCATTTTGAGAACAAAGGGCAAATCTTAATGGTGAGTGCGTTTGCTCTTTCAAAGTATCCTAGGATTTTGGAATTCCTCTGAGGTCTTCTATCAATCATCCCTATTCTGTACCATCTCTGTCCTTCCACTCCATGAGACAAAAACAATGAGACAGCTGGGTAGGAAGAAGAGAATTTTCTTAAATTCAAATGGTATGTATCCAGTGTCTGAATCAAAAGGTCTTGGGCAACAGTCCACATTTTGCCAGATTTAATTGCCTAATAGGAACTTGATTATTTCCAACTATAAATGCAGAACACAAAATACACATTACTCCCTTCAGGTACAAGACTAAAAGTCCACAGATGTAAAAAGTAACTTGGAAGCTTAAAATGAGTCTCAATAGAGAGAAACCAACATTACTGTGAAAGACAAAAAACAACAACAAGAAGTAGGAACAAGATAATGATTGGAGGGCAAATCCATAAACATAGTTAACTTCAGGATAGTCAAAGGAAGACAAAAAGTAGTATGATGAAAATAATAAAAGTAAAGTGATTTTCTGAAGCCTTATGAAAATGCTAAAAAAAAAAGATTCTGGCTTTTATTTATTAACAATGTTGTTAGCTTTGACAAAACATACGGAAAGAGTCTAACTACCAAGCCTGCAAGTAAAAATGTGTAGTCTCAACCCTGTGAAATGCAAAGTGTACAGACAATAAGAGATCTCTGTGTTTTTTTTATTTATGTTAACCAATTACTCTTCCATTCTTGACCTATCAAATGTAAACATATTCCCTTTTATATTCTTCAGTGTCAGAGTCATTTTATTATAAGATCTATATAATCTGTTTTATAATGTTTTCAGTAGAAAATATTTAGCAAAGCTAAAAGATTACAAGGTGATTATACAAATCAAGGAAATAAACGTATGACAGAAGAAGCAACAATGATAAAAGTTTCAAAACTATACACTTTCTAAATTTATAATCTACTGGAACAACTATAAAAGGATTTCAAAATATCTCTGATCTCAAGGTTAAAAACAATATCAGTAATTAACCTTAAGACTGGATTTATTGTGTGGTCCTCAAACAGGCTTCCAGATCAATTAAGTTCCATTTTAGCCCAATCTAGAATCCTCACACTTCCTTTGTTTATGACCTGTAGGATGACATAAGTCAGTCATTCTCAGAGTGTGGTTATATAACCACAACATTAGCATCACCTGGGAACTTATTACAAATGCAAATTTTCACATACATCTTTCTCTTCTCCCACTCAGAAACTTGAGAGTTGTAGCCCAGCCATCTATATTTATCAAAACTTCTTAATGATTTGATGCATGTGCAAGTTGAGCCATTGATTTTAGCAGGGAATATAAAAACTCCACAAGCTGAGGAACATAATGCACAATGGGAAATAAAAACACACGGATTAAAAAAGATAGAAAAAATGAAATAACAAAGCACATTATGAAAAGTGGAGAACAGAAAAAGGTTTATATTTTATTTTTTAAAAAGAAAAGAACCCCAAATCCCTGTTTCCACTTTCATGATCTCAGTACCTTAGGTTATTTAAAACCAGTTTTGTAGAAATACTGTTATTTTTTCTTAGAGACCAGATAATACATTTTTTTCTAAACAAGCACAATCTGAATAACTTTGATTCCAAATTTCTATTACCAGACATTTTATTTTTAAATTTATTGTTGTAAATAAGAACACATCTGTTAATTGATTGTGTCTATCAACCAAATTCTTTAAAACAATATACATGCCCCATGTTTTTAGAAAATAAACATATCAAGGAATCTTCAGTTTGGTAAAGTAGCTTAAAAATAGACTGGAGAGATCTAGTTTTCCCCTAACACTACATAGCTTTAAAAGTGTTAGAAAGCTTTACTCCAGGCTTAATGTTTATTTATTTGAGAACAACATGCATGGTAAGAGCAGACGTAGGTCACTCCAAATTCAACCTGAAAATCTAGCACTCAAAAGCCATCTTGTCAAATATGATGCTGCCACCAGACCAACTAGGTTTAATAAACAGTGGCAGTTACCATTCACTCGAAAACCCGGAATCCCCAGATAATCCATTATGCATCATTGCCCACCACTGGATTCATTTCCTGATTCATGTATTGCCCAGCAATCTCCTCATTATTCATTCAAGAGATAATTCATAGAGCACTTAGCTGCTGAATTCAATTATCCTATGGACAGTTATGCAGACAGATATGAATAAAACATTATGGCCAAGGCACAACTAGGTCTAGTCTTGTGATAAAGGTCAATGTTCATACCATTGACCATTTCTCTTCATCTCGCTAAAGAGAAAATCACTTTGGAGAGTAATTCCGATCCCTAGGTTTTGGGGTGGAGCCTCACACAAATTTTAAAAGGTACATGGACAATAACATAGAAAGACAGCAGCCAGATGGTACAGTATTTGGAAGGCCTTAAGGTTTCTACTAGGCTGTCATTACCTCCGAAAAGCTTTCCCTTATCTCACAAATCCAGTGTCAATAGTCTTCCTATACAATCCCATAATGGACACCTCTGGACGTTGTGTTGTATCAGCCAAATAAATTGCCCATCGCCTCAACTAAACTGTAAGGTCTTCCAGCACCAACTTGTGTCTACCATATTGTGGTCATCAGTGGCTCTAATCACCAGACCTTTGCTCACATAATTAGTTAAGTTAATAAGCGGGTGAGTATATAAATACCTAGTAAGCTGCACTGTGGCCCAGAAAACTTTTTTTTTAAATAAAGTTATTAAGGCCATTTAATATTATAGTAAATTCCAAAATGTTTTCCTAAGTGGCTGTATCATTTGACTTAATCATCAACAATACATGATATTTTTAGCTGTTTTATATTGACACCAGAATTTGGTATTTTCAGTCTTTTTAATTTTAGTGTTTCTAGAGTATGTATAGCGATATCTCACTATTACATTTCATTATGGATTAAGTATTTTGTGTCTATTGATCATTCATATATGTTCATAGTAAAGTAATTATTTAAATATTTTGCTTGTTTTCCTAGTTTTCAGATTTTAAGTCTGATCCTTTTCTGTGATCTAAGAAATGTTTGTCTAATCGAAGGTCATAAAATATATCTTTTTCCTAATTATATCTATGTTTTCTTCCAGCACTTTGTAGTTTGGGCACATATATTTAGGCCTATTACTTATACTGAGTTAATGTTCGTATATAGTGTGAGATAAGATTTGAGGTTCATTTTTTCCTCTATGGCTATAGATCTTGTTCCAGCACCATTTGATGAAAAAACTCTACTCTGTTGAATTATCTTGGCAATTGAGAATGAATGTGTTGTTTTATCTCTATTCCATTAATTTATGTGTCAATCATTATATTATCCTTATTTTTGAAGATTCATAGTAATTCTTGAAATCAAATAGTTCAAAAACTTTAGTTTGTTCTTTTTTTCCCCATCATTTTGGCTATACTATTCTTTTTGCATTTCTATGTAAATTTTAGAATCAGCCTATCAATTTCTACAAAAAAAGGTTGTTGAGAGTTTTAAATTAGAATTTCACTACAGATCAATTTGTGAAGAATTGTCATTTTAAAAACACAGTCTTCTGATCCATAAACATGTTAGATCTCTCCATTCATTTAGTTAATATTTAATTTTTCTCATCAGTTTTATAGTTGTCAATGTAACAGGTTTTGCACATGTTCAGTTATATTTACCTTTCTATTGCATGTTTTTAATCATGTTGTAAATGATGTTATCCTTTTGATTTCCACTTCTAATTATTTGCTACTCATATATAGAAAAAACTTTTTGTACATTGATCTTGTACCCTGGAACTTTGCTAAACTCACTTATTATTCTAGTACATTTTTTAGAGATTCCTTATGATTCTCTAAATAAATAATCATGTTGTTTAAGATAGCGAGAAATTTACTTTTTCTTTCTAATCGGTGTACTTTTTATTTCATTGTTTTTCTACATTGCACTGGCTGGGACCATCACTATGATACTAGATAATTGTGTGGAGATATCTCACTGTAATATTAATTTACAAGTAGTTGTTGTGCACAATCTTTCCCTGCTTCCCTTCTGACAGAAAACATATTCAATATTTTTTTCATTAAGTATGATGTTAACTGTAATGAGCTAGAGATATTTTTTGTCATATTGAGAAAATCTTTTGTTTTCCTAAGTTGCTGAGAATTTTTACCTTGAAATTAAGTTTTCTCCCAAGTTTGGTTGTTGTTTTGTTTTGTTCATTTTTTTTTTTTGACAAAATTGCATGGTTTCTTAACTTTGTTAATGTAATAAATTATATTGATTGATTTATTAAATGTCAAATCCAATTTGCATTATTGAGATAAGCTCTAAGTGGTCATAATGTATTATTTTTATATATATTGCTAGATTCAATTTGCTATTTGTTACGCATTTTTGTAGCTATAATCACGTGGCACATTGGTTTACATGAGGACAATTCTGGCCTAATAAAATGAATTAGGAAGCATTCTCTTTTTGTCAGTATTCTGGAAGAGTTTATGTAGTATTCTATTTTCTTAAAATTTTTGATGACTGAACCGCATGAAGCCAACTACACCTAGATTTTTTTTTTGTGAGAAAAATTTTAACTACAAATTCAGTGATATAAAGCTATTTGTGTTATCTGTGGGTAAGCTTTGTATCTCATTGTTTTTGTCTTTCAAGGAATTTGTTTATCTCGTCTTCTTACAATTGGCATAATTTTTTTGTAGCATTTTCTTGTCTTTTTATCACTTGTAGGATTTGTACGTATATTCTCATCTTCATTCAGATATTGGTAACTTGCATTTTTTTCTATTTCTAGATTAGTCTTGCTAAATATATAAGCGATTTTATTAATCGCTGTAAAGAACTAAATTTTAATTTAAAATTTTTTGTCTACAGTCTATTTAATTGATTACTGTACTTATCTTTATCCTTTTCTTTCTACTTCTTACTTTGAGCTTAATATGATATTCTTTTCCCTTGAGGTACTAGATTAAATCACTGATTTTAAACCATTTTATTTCCTTCTGTGAGTATTTAGTTTCATCCTAAGCACTTTACCTGAATTTCACAAATTTAGACATGTTGTATTTTTGTTTTTATGCAGTTATTAAATGTATTTGTCATTTTTTTCTTGGACCCTTGAGATATGTAGAAGAATGTTATTAATTTCCAAATTTGGAAGGATTTTATAGATAACTTTCTGGGTTTCTTTTGTTTGCTTCTAATCTAATTCTGTTATAATTGGAGAATACAATTTGTATTATTTCAATATTTTGAAATTTTTAGATAATAATATAATCTATTTGGCGAGTGTTCCATGTATGCTTTTAATGTATGCATTTTCTGCAATTGTTTGGTAGAGTGATATATACATATCAAGTAAGTCAATCTGGCTAATAATGTTATTTAACTGTTCTATATACCTACTAAATTTTTTCTACTTGTTCTATCAATTACTGAGAGTATTGACATCTGCAACTTTAAATTTTAATTTGTCTATTTCTTCTTTCAATTCTGTCAACTATGTTTTTTAAAGTATTTTGAACCTGCATGCACATTTAGGATTTTTATATCTTCTTG
Organism: Cynopterus sphinx; assembly: GCA_030015415.1. NCBI lineage: Eukaryota > Metazoa > Chordata > Mammalia > Chiroptera > Pteropodidae > Cynopterus > Cynopterus sphinx. Next base: position 63,424,905 of record CM057387.1, on the reverse strand, counting down.
ATGAGGTTTCATCATTCTTATGAAATGAATATATTATTGGTAATTTTTCTTGTTCTTAAATCTATTCTGTCTGATATTAACATATCTACCGGTTACCATGTGCAGGTCTGTTCACTCTGGCTTGAGTTAGAGTGAACACTAAAAACCCCCAGTCCTGTGAGAGTACTGGGAATTTTTGTTTTACAGCCCCAAGTAATGTTTCCTTAGAATCTGTTTTTATCTGGCCTTGTGTAGTTTCATCCTATGCGTTTGTAAACTATAGTCAACCAACCTCAAGAGGTCCTTTATGCACATTTCAGGTACTTTTTCTCTGTGTAACTCCTTCTGCCCAGTACTGTGCCTCACAAATTCTAGATTCCTTGACCTTCTGAGCTATCTCTCAACTCTGCAGGATTGCTAGGTTCTGTTTGGGTTACCCTTCTCTGCGCTGTAGTCCAGATTTTTTCTTGAGGCATAAAGTGCTCATCTCCTTCACATTCAGAAATTTTGTACATATAAATATTGATATCTGCTGGTAAAGAGAAATTATTTTTTATATTACAATAAATAGTATGTTTGAAGTTCAAAGGCATAAAAGTTTTTTGGGAGTTGTTTTGTTGTTTTGTTTTGTTTGTTTTGTTTGTTTTGTTTGTTTTGTTTTGTTTTGTTTTGGTGAAGACAGATGAAAGAGTATGGGTGATAGGATTCTCATGAGAATTTCTGCCATAATATTGGAAACTCAGATCATTTTCTGAAACTTGCCTTCTTAGTTTTCTGATCAATTAGATTCACAAATAAGTGTTAACTTGTTTCAGTCACTAGATTTAGTAATGAAAAAAAATTAATAAGGTACTTTTCCTAAAGTATATGGAGCAATGAATACTAACTTTCTTCAATTGATGGGCAAATTATGGCACAGAGAGTTAAAAGACTTGTAAAAAGTCACCCAGCCAATTAATCGTTAGAGTCAGGAACAATCCCAGTCATTAATCTTTATCTTAGGGTTTAAAATACTTACTGGCTATAATCCACACACAAAAGTGTTTCAGAATGTGTTATTTTACTGCAAGATTTGTTTTTATTCAAAAAGAAAAAATCGGGATTTTTATATCTTTTTGATGCCAATGATTCTCTGCATCTAAAATTCATCCTTCAAGAATATGACAGGATCTCAGACCACCATTGCGGTGCCTCCAAGTATTTTGAGAGTCCCAAGAGGTGTCTCACATGTATCAGCATCAGGATTGTCACTGAGTACAGGACAAAAAACAGATACCACCTTGTTCTCCTGTTCCTGTCTGTCCTATGATTTTGAGTGAGATAAAGAAGTACCATCACTCTAAATTTACTTTACACACACACACACACACACAGACACCACGCACACACACTTCTCATTGTGTATTAACTCATAAAAATAGCCTTCTTGAGAGGCTATTCACTTAAATTGAACACTCTGGGACAAATACTTTAAATCAATGGCTTAAAGCCTATCCCTTTCACCTAGTATAATCCCATTAGTGACAGAGATTCATTATGGAATCAATTCTCAAGTAGGCAAGCATATTTTTTGAAACCCAACACCCAATTTAAACCTTCTTCCCAGAGATTCTGAAATTTCTTCTACCTCACTCTCCATCCCCAACACTGAGAATTGCTCCTCTAAGTGAAGTCATGACTAAGGACTAAACCCAAAATACAGTCTATTGCAGGGAAAAGCAATTTGAAGCAATCAGGAGGGAGCTATACTTGGATTTATAGCAATGAGAGACAGAATTCAGCACAAACTAAAAGATTCAGGCTTAGTAAAAATGTCACTCCCACCTAGTCAAACGTTAATGACTCTGGAGAGATTAGATTGGGTTAATGATTTTTAAAATAGTCAAATTATAAATTATTTTACAATGAAGTAACATAGATTATGTGACTTTTTAAATGATTAAAAGAAGTTTGTTTTGGAAATACAATAACTTTCTTGTGAGTCAGGATTTGCCTACAAATCTCATAATTAATAATTTTAAAAGTAATTGGAATGTTTTAATCATTAGAAGTTTTCTAAATATCCATCTGTGAGTATAAATATTTTAAATTTTTCATTGTGTTTTTATATTTTCATATTATCAGGCTGATCCAATCAATATTTTTAAATGCAGCTGCCTATATTCAGCTTAGTCTTAGAATAACATTTGATTGTCCTTCAAAAGTAAACTACATATGTACTAGTCTTTAATTTTCAAATATGCAAATAGGTAAATTTATTTCATGAATTACTAGTAATTTGTCTTTAATTGTAATATGTATTCATGAAAAATATGTTAAGGCATTCTTAAATAAATGCCCTTTCTATCCAACCCTTTAAATATAATTTTACTGGAATTCCTACAGTAGATCAGGTAATTTCTAGTGTCCTATTATAACATTTGATCCTACCATTTATATTATTTATGTAAATAAAGGCAATGATTGGTATTCACAATGGCCACTCTGTTTAGTAAAACAGAAATAGACAGACATATTCCATGTGAACTTTATTGCTGTAAAAGAGCAATGATTTCATATACTATGAATAACCAGTTTACTTGATTTTTTAAAAAATACAGAATTGGTCACCTCTAATTAAGGAAGCTATCTTCCCATTGGCTTTAGATCATTAATACACACACACACACACACACACACACACACACACACACACACACACATATTGCCTGGGATTTTTTAACTATTCAATCCTGAAAGTACTCAGGATGCCTCTCCAGTGCCTAAAGACTGATGCTCAAAGTTAGACTTTATAGAAGACTGTGCTGCACATCAAGTGACTGAGAGTGTAAACAGACTTAGGAAGGGCAAACACACAGAATCTAGAGGCAACACAATAGGCCAACCTTCCCATCAACCTTTCTCCCTCCCTTTTTTTCACCATGTGAAGTCCAAACAAGTAAAAGCATTATCAGAAGAAATATTAAATGAAAACCGACCCTCAGTAATTGTGGATTTTCAGGGCCTGGTTGCCCACCCATCCCATCTTATGCTTCAAAGAGCAAAGGGGAAAGGATACAGAGTAGAGGAGCAAGGAAGAAATAAAAAGAGAAGTTATTTACCAGCCCTTTGAGATCTGGTTACTAGCCTGAAAAACAAGAACAGATGTATTTGCATGATTATAAAATAAAATGCCTTTCAAATAACTTAATCTTCGGGAATATTATAGTGTATACATTTGTTTTTAATTCCACAGGGACAGGCAACAGACTGTGGGATCCTTTGTTTACCCCTGGGTATAGGGACAGAAGATTCTTAGATACATCTCTGAATTCATGCTAGTGAAAAACACGTGTGGGAACCAAGAGGATTACAGTATTATCCTGTCATTGTTTTCTGCACTACATCCACTTCAATCTTCAGGAAAATGAAAACAGAAACAGGCCCAGGAGATTATAAACAGGCTGTTGCCGATGAAGTCTGCTCTTCCCATGCTGATGTAGCCCAGGACGCAGGTTTGTTTCTTCAGGTTCTATCAAAAATCCTCTCTGAATGTGAAAAGAATTAGTGGAGGTGAAATCACCCAAAAGGCAATTACTGTCTTTTTCCCCCCGAGGAGTAGATTTCAGCCAAGCAGACATAAAAAATATAAAGTTCTGTCATAACTGAAGAGTTCAAAGCCAAGAGGCAAAGCACATGGGCTTTGGAAATGTTCGTGGTTAGTGGTAGGCAATAAAGAATATAAATGCAGCAGCTCAGACTAAATATAAATTTAGAGGAAAAGGGAAGAACGGTGTATGCTGCTCCCCCATGCTGTGCTTCCCTGGGACGGATACAGACTTCATTTTCCATCTGGCACAGAAAAAGCCTGGACCCACCCCAGCTGGATCGTTCAAAGAGCTTTCAAAGTGTTGTGTCCATGGGGCCCACTTTTGCGCTGAACTGGATGACCCTGGGCCAGCTGTCAAAAGGCTAAGCTTCATCGGGTAGCACCAGGCCATCGGGGTCAGATATAAAAGAAAGCTGACTGGCTCATAGGGTTACAATAACGTCAGGCAAGGTCAGCACACTTTTTCCATTCCAAGCCAGGGATGGCCTGTAATGGTGATACGGTAATATTAATAACAACGGGGACAACCTATACCTTTCAGGGAATGGTTTCAAAATGCTTTCCAAGGAAAGGCTGGTTATTAATTCCCCAAATGACAGATAAGAAAACTCGAGCAGAGAAAAGAAAAAAGATTAGACTCAGAGCACACATGTGAGCCAGGGTACAGATGACAGAAAGCACCAAAGCCACCTTCCCAGATCAGGTTCTGGTCCTCAGAGTATTACTTGACTCCACTGGAGCCTACCTCAACACACTGCTCTGTGCTCTGGAGCTACAGAGACTGGTGAACTCCTCTGTATTCAATGTATTATTTTAAAACCTTCCTGACCTATTAACTTACTTTATCATTTAAACAGTTTATCAGAAGGGAGGGAAAAGGGAAAGGAGAAAAAATTTAAAAAATCAAACGATAATAAATAAATATTAAAAATAAACAAAACAGGTAAAGTAGTCATCTTTACTATTTCTGTTGTTCTTTAAAAAAAAAACATTAGGAATCTGCTGCATATGCAAAATAAGAACCAAACAAAATGCAGAATTACATGAACAGAAATGTTTGCTTCTAACAGAACAAGAACTTTTTTTAATATTTCCACATAGACATGCTCATCACTAAGGCATACTTTCTCTATTTTCCTTGAATAAGTAATTCAAACAATAACTAAAATCACATTTGCTCGTGACTTGTTTAAAATAAAATCAAGCTTCCAGACTTTTTCTCAAGTTTGGCAGATACTATTACTCTTCTCCATTTATAGTCTGCAATGATTTGGGAATCACAAAAATCTCTGGGCCTTCTTTTTAAACAAACAATCTACATACACTGACTAAACACTTACTAATGTTATTAAAGAGGCAGTATAACCTTGCAAATAGGATCAGGGCCTTTAGAGCAAACGTCCACTCTTTTTAAACTATGAGACCTTGGCAAGGCCCTTAACTTCCCCACCTCATCTGTACAATGTGAATGAGAAGAGTCACTTACCCTCATGGCTGTAGAGAGGATGAATGAGCCAACATATGCAGAGGGCTTGCAATGGTACCTAGTGCATAGTATGCAACTGCATGCATGTTAGTACACAACAGAGCTTTCATTTTCTAGTAGAAAAGTTCTATGCAAAGATTCCTGCCTGTAGGGAACAATAACAAAATAAATGGAAAACAAAGTATGCATTTGGCATAGTGTTTGGCTGAATGACGATACATAAGGAAGACGGCTAAGCAGAATAGTAGTTTTAGTAAGCAAGGAAGACGTCCTGAAGGAAAGGAATGAGGTTTTCATCAAAATAGGAAAAAATGTTCCCTTTATTTTTTTTTTATTCATAGTCTTCTCTTACATTTATATACCCATTAGAGTAGTGTTTCCGTGGTAAACGGCTGCATTCAGAAATAATTAAACCTGTCTAGCAATAGGGAAAATACCACAAAACAATTAAGAGACAATCCAAAGGTTGTGACTGATGAAAGATGGTTCCTAGATCTCAGGTAGCTCCTGCATTTTAGGAAAAGGATGATGGTAACAAAGAAATAGAATCTGCTTTCTTATGACTGCACCTTAAAATAGCCTGGTGTTTTGCTTTATTATAATGCCCTATTCAGCCTACTGAATTCTTATCTAAGGTCTCCTTTTCATTCAAGTGGTTTTTTTTGCATACAATCTTTGAAGCACTGCTTGTTGAAGTGTTCTAATTTGGAACTAAATAAGACACATTCTTTATCCTCAAAGTACACCTAACCCAGTATATTTTATTTAATATGTTAATTTATCTAATAATAAATTTTAATCTAATACCTTTTAAAGTTAAAAAATGTTAAAAGTGAGAAGATTAATAAAATAATCATAAATTTATCACTCTGCATATTTCCTTCTGGTCTTTTTCACAGGACAAAAAAAATGCACATGCAAATAATTATGACTTTACCTCACATGCAGTTTTTAAATCAGCCATTTTCATCTACATCATAAAACATTTTTTCAAGCCATTAAAATTTTCTTTAAAGGCATTATTTTTAATGTTGTATAATATTCCCTTATCTAAATGGTCTATGAAATAATCTTATTAACATTATCTAAAGATGATGGTAAACCTTTCACTAACTGAAGACATTGTAAATAGCTGTATATCCACAGAAATGATGTGCTGAATGAAAGGAATTAAATTTCTGAAAAACATGCCATCTCTATAAAGCCAGTTGCCATGACCTGCAGAGCATGAGCTATACTAAAATAAAGCAGCCTCAGAGGCAACCAGGACTTCTCACACATCCCATGCCTCCTTCTGCTACATTTCTATTCCGAAACCTTCTCTCCCAAGGCTGGGGAGCTTTATTGGTCAGGCAGTTTTCCTATCTTCTGGACTTCTGGCATAGAGAGGACCAGATACAAGTGAGCGGCTGGGATAGGCAATCTAAATTAGACCTAAGGTTCTCTTAATAATTTCACTTCTTTAACATAAACTAGTTAAAAATATAAGCAATATACAGTGTGACTGCTGGTTGTAGACAGTATCTTAACTTATGTTACTCAAGGCATTCCTATTTGTTTGCTTTTAGAATCACTTCCTTTCAGGGTCATGGAATTAAGTGGTTATACAAAATCAGCTGTCAAACTTGGCACTGCAGTCACATTTCCATGCCTAAGAAGGCAGGCACATTTCTAAAAAGAAGGAATATGAGAAACTTTCTCTACAACTAATAAAACTAACATGAATTTACATTTAATAAAATTTCACAGCAACAAAGTTTTGTGTACCTCTCATAAGAAAGCTGTCTTCATATGGTATTTTCATTTCAGGACCATAGCCATAGGTGATCTAAACTCCTCCACAGTTGAAAAAAGCAAATTTTATTGAGACATTATTAACTATGTATTTTATTTATAGAAAAAGGAGGATCTTTGAGTTGTTTTCACTCTAAACAGCCAGTGTCTCACTATAAATATACCACACTACCCAGAATCTAATGCCTCCTGAAAGGTTACTCATAGCCAAATATCCATTTTATGATTTTCTAATTGGCTCCCATTGGAAATCAAATGAAGGTTGCTGAAGAAAATTATAAAGAAATAATAAAGTTACAAATAAGAATTTCCTCATATCAGATTTCTACTGCCACAATAATGCTGAAAAAAGAATTACCCCACAACTCAGTGGCTTAAAACAATATACATCTGTTTTGCTCGTACGTCTCTAGGTAAGTGACCTTGGTGGCTCAGCTGGGCTTGGCTGGATGGTTCTGGCTGGGGTTCACCCAGCTGTTGCTGATGAGGATGGCAACCGCCAGGACAGCTGGGACAATTTGGCTTTCTTTCCCATGTCTCATCTCACCTTCCAGCAGGCTAGCCCGGGCATGTTTTCATGGCAATTTCAGAGGAACAAGAGGCAAGCAGAAACACAAGGAATTTTTTCAGCCTGTGTTTGTGCCACCTTTGCTAACTGACACTTTCTTAGCCAAAGTAAGTTGCGAGTCTAGCTCAGATCCAAAAGCAAGATGGTACACTTTACCCCTTTAGTGAAAAAAGCTGCACAGTCACATGACCAAAGGTGTAGCAACAGAAAAGAGTGAAGAATTGAAAACATTAATGCAACCTCTACTATCACAACCTTATATGTTTAAAGGACAATAACAACAATAATAAAATAAAATGGAATAATTCAAATTTTTGAGAGTTAATTCGGTTTAACATTCTAAAGTATTATACAGAAAATGAAAATGTGACCTTAATAGAACAGGATGTTGAAAAATCAGGAAGTTTTTTCAAAACCTTTCCTCATCCCCTATGGCAGCACTGAATACTTCTTGATTTATTAGCCCCTTTTGCCTAATGGCTGTTGGAAGAGTCTTATATTTAGAAAAGTTGATATAAAGTAAAAAAGAAAAAAAAAAATAAAACAGAACTAGTAATTTTAGTTTAATTATAATCCTTAACAAGCCATAAAAATACATTTTATCTCTGGGTGAAAAATGAAAACTTTTCCAAAGTCCATCGTTCAGATTGAGTAGAATGGAGATTCAGCTACAGGACCTTCTGGGGATGTATGGCATGGTGACTTTAGTAATGAACAATATAGTATTGTATACTGTATTTGAAAGTCATTAAGAGAATATACCTTAAAAGTTCTCATCACAAGTAAAAAAATGTGTAGCTATGTGTGGTGATAGATAACTAAACCTATATACTATTTTGCAGAATAGATATATATCAAAACTAAAACTGACACAGCATTATATCTCAATTTAAAAAAGAAAGAAAGAAGAAAGAAAGAAAGAAAGAAAGAGAGAGAGAGAGAGAGAGAGAGAGAGAGAGAGAAAGAAAGAAAGAAAGAAAGAAAGAAAGAAAGAAAGAAAGAAAGAAAGAAAGAAAGAAAGAAAGAAATATGAGATTAACAAAAGCATGTATTGTTTACATGTTACATCAGAAACAAGTACTTGAAATTGAAAACTGTTTCTTCTGCCTAAAATACTTTTCCCTTACTCATCACCTAGTTAACTCTTCACTTTCTTGAATTTCTTCAGTTCAAGGTTCACTTGTCTGGAGAAACCATCTTGATTACCCTTCTCATACTCTTTCTTTGAGCCATGTGCTTCTAGCAATAGTGATCCTGGTTTCGTATTTGTTCATAAAATTTCTTGATTGCATCTTTCTCTCTCAGGAGACTGTCAAATCTACGGAGGCAGAGACCTTTTCTGGTTTCATTTGGTTCTATCTTTGGTCCCAATATAGTAGCTGGCATATAATATCTCCCAGTATATAGTCAATAAATGAAGTAATAGAAAAAAAATAAATGTGAAAGCATGGTTATTGGAAAGATATAATAGTCTTATGGATAAGAGAGAACATACATAGCTGATGAAACCTAGAAAGGTCTTCAAAGTGAAGTTTTAGGTAATACACTTCTAAATGAAGAGATTAAATCTAATAGGCACATTTTAATGTTCCTATCTTGAAGGTTAAATATATATGTATGTATTGACAAACAGCAACAAATGCATTTTATGCTTTAATTAGTGAGAATCAGAGAAATTCAATGTGAGAAATTTTTCAAGTAAATGCAGTTCTTCCCATAGGATAAGACCTGTCCCCCCCACTCCCCCAGCATCTTCCATAGAAGAGGAGGATAAAAGGGCAAATATATATTTCATATCTGATTCACAGTCAGCTAAAGCAAAATTGAAAGCTTCAATTTTGCAAGTATCTAATATTTTCTGGAGACAATCTAGAATTGCATGCATTCTCTCCTCACCACTTACTTGCTGGTGTTACAGTCACTTCTGCATAGGACAGGACTCACCTATTGCCACATTGATTGCTAGGAAATTTTATTTTATAGTTGCAAACCAAAAACATAAAAGGGCTACTTTTACCTATCCCAAAAGAATGTACCTAAGTCTGGGATATTCTAGTGAAATTGATAATAGAATTGGAAATTGCTTTAAGAAGGAAACTTTAGCACCTGTTTGTCATGGCTACACATGGAATAGCATGTACTCCATAGTATCGAAGCCCTCGATAAATACTTTATGTACAGGGACATGCACAGAGTACACCTTGGCTATATTCAACCCAGAGAGATTGACTGACCATCACCCCCTATAAAATTCTTAGAATATCAGAATTTATGATGCTAGACTAAATGCTACAATTCTCAACACAAATGGAAAAGAAAGGCTTTTCTATGGTAGACCCAGAAGCATCATGATAAAATTTTAAGACCAGACTACAAAAATGCAGTCAACACAAAAGCAAAACTGAGCTGAGGTGTAAGGGTAGCCACATCATTTACTTCAATTCATCTTGGCTGCAAAGTTGCTGCCCTAACTTATTGAATCATTGCTTTAAATTAGGGTAAGTTCACATGTGCCTCTATATAAGTCATATAAGGAAAAAAAGGTCAAGATGTACTTTTTTTCATGTGTACTTAGAATTATCCAAAAAATATATAGTTATGAGGAAGGCACAATGCTTAATACTGAAGTAATGTTTCAATTTGAGCTTGGAAAATGAGTGAAAGAGATAGAGAAAAGGGGAAGGAAGGATAAAAGGGAAAGGAGGAGAAAATTTTAACAAAAGGAGATGAAGGAGAAGAAAGAGAAGAAAAAAAATCTGTATATATGATGCTTATACATTTCCTACAATAAACACTGTTATCCCAGCCAAATAAAAAAAAAAATCTTACTGGTATTACTTTCTATTGGTAAACTCCACTGAAATCTATCCTTTTTCCAAAATATTGCATTTCACTTAAATTTTGATATAAACATTACAATATTTTGATAAAACATTTTCACAACCCTCTCCTACTTTAATTTATTCAACTACTCTGAATAACACAGATTTGATAGATTTTGAATTTAGAAATTACCAATATTTGATTTATGAACTCAATAAATTGAAGTTAAAGAAGACACATACATAAACATTTGTATTAAAACATTTGTGCGATATTGTAAAACAAATAAGATATTATTGTGGCACAAGAGAAGAAATTACCAAGTCCCTTGGGAAAAAGAATGAGGAAAAACAGATGTGAATTTTTCACAGAAGAGACGATGCTTGACCTAGGTCCTAAAGAATCACTAGAAATTAAAAAGACAGATGACAGAGGGAAAGCATTAGGAAGCTGAGGACATAAATGCAAAAGCATGACCACCTGAAGTAGCAAGTTGCACTCAGGGACCTATGATAGAAGCAGAGTTGGAACACAGAAGAAAATGAAAGTGAGTTGGGCTAGTAGACAAAGACCAAGTCATAGAAGACCTTGGATGGCATGCATGGATGATATTGATTTATTTTGTAGACCGTGAATTTGAAGCATAGAAATAAATAATACCGTTTTTTTTTTTTTTAACTTAACTACCAACAATGTGGAAGACAGACCTGGAGAAACCACAGGGAGAAAGATCAATGATAAAATCCTTAAAATAGTCCACAAGAGAGAGATGATGAAAACTTGAAATAGGGCATAGTGCTGGAATGGGAGAAGGGTTGACAGATTGAGAGATGTTAAGTAAGAAGAACTATATCTAGTGACCAGATGGGCATGGGAGATTAGGTATTGGCAGAAAAGAAGATGTTTGTAATTATGTCCAGATTTTTAACATTTATATATATACACACACACACACATACATACACACGCATATATATGTGTATATATATATATATATATACGTGTGTGTGTGTGTGTGTGTGTGTATATATATATATATATATATATATATATATATATGCGCAAAAGCAAGTCTAAGGAAAAGACAACAATTTTGGTTTTAAATGTGCCAATTTTCCTATTGGATATTCTGTTATTAATTAAAAGCAGGGAGCCAAATAAATAAATAAATAAATAAAATAAAGTGTAGAAAAGAAGCCTGGACTAAAGATGTCAATTTGAAGTCATCAGCATCCAGGATCCAATGAGCACTGAAAAGTCACCTGGGGGGCAGGGAGAGTACATGAAATTGAAAAGAGAGAGTGGCTAAGTGTAAACCAAGGAATCACCAACAGTTAATGGATAAATAAAGGAAGAGGAGATTAAGAATATGAGAAAGAGCTACTGAGATATAAAAAGGAATCAGAAAAACTGAGTATAAGAAAGACTTTTATGGAAAAATAGTAGTCACTAATGAAACCACAGAATTTACATGGTTAGCTTATTGACTACAGACATTGTTTTATTGTTTTGAATTATTATTTACAAACTGAATTAAAGACTACTTCAGAACCTAATCTGTTGTTCATTATACTAACCATACTCTCTTGGTTAAACTGAAGTAAACACTTTGAGGAACAGTTTCTTATTCATGTTTCTACATCTAGCAGCACCTACCACAGAACATAACACATGGAAAATAACCACATAATATTTAAATACAATTATTGCTTAAGAAAGTAAACAATAGATTCTCATATTTTAGTGAGCTTACATCTTTATTCTGACAATGAATGTGTTTTTGGATTATATAAAATTTTAATATGTAAATGTCTCTGTGGGATGTGGGGAGAAAGAGAGAGAGAAAAGGAGAAAAAAAATCCAGGTTTGAAGACACTAATTCACTCTTCTGTGTGAATCATATTCTATCATATCTAGCATGAAAAAGTACTTCTGACAGGTCTGGGCAAGTTGAATTTGTTTAGCTTCCTTTCATCTAATAACTTGCTTCGACTAATATATATTTGTGCCCTTTCAAGTCTACCTCCATCCTTTATCAGTTTTAGTTGCATATCCAGTCTCCAATTTGCTTCTTTGGCAAAGCAAGATGCTAAACTTGGCATTTATGCATTTTTTATTCACTCAAAATAATAAAAACAGTAATTTCTCTTACAATTTGTGTCGTGTGAAAATAAAAACCAATCACATTGGTCATCAGTCTTGCTAAGTTAGGTAAAGATGAGTTTCAGTGTTATTAGATGTTATTACATCAAGATGTTGTTTGTTCAAGTCTATATCCCTCAACCTGTGGCAAGTTAAGACTTAACTGATATTATGGACACTTAGGCTAAGTTAATATTATAAAAAGTTAAACCATAGAGTGGTCAGTTCTAGGCCTCTCTACTGTTCCAAAATGAAATACAAGAACCATTTACAAACTGCATTATCTTCATCTCCTATCCTCAATAAAGTTCATCGTATACAAAGTTGAAATGCACCCTCTATCAAAGTTACTGTGGGAATTGAGGGAGATGAAATAGACTTAAGTGCTTACAAATTGTAATACTCTATAAAATATCATCCAGAGCTGGTTTGCCCGACTCTGTCATATTTTTAAATACAGCTCAGTATAGAACAAGTGCATGGGGCTAAGAAAGGACAAGCCCCTGAAATTACACCTACAAATAGATTGAGGCAAACTAAGGGGATAAACAGAGAAGCAGACACTAAGAGGACCAAAGGGGTGCGACCACCAATAGGTGGGAACTTAGAAATGCAGTTACTGATAAGAAATCAAGTAGAGATAGACGTTTCTGACAGGCAAAGTCCTATGGAGACTCATAAACATCCAGTCAGAGTAAATTCTCAGTACCCCTTGAAAACAATATCTTTAAATCTCTTTTAAACTTCTATTTGGAGGGCTGAAAGAAACTAATTTTCTATTAACACAAATATTTAATCTTCAAAATAAAGAAATCATTGCATGCACCTAATGTAAAATAACATTTTACTAGAAATTGTCCTAGACTATAACTCTACGCAATAGACAAATATTTGAAAGGTCCATAAAATGGCTTTAAAATATTAAAAATAAATCACTTATTCATGACAAATTATAGCAAGCCAAGCATTTTTAGGTTTTGGAATTTTACTTGATACCAGGTGCCAGTTTAAAGGCTGGTCTCAGGGCAGGTAAGATTACCACTTGAGACCCTTAGTTGAGCATTGAAAAATTATTTGAGGAAGTCAAGTCTGGACACATAAAAATTTTCCAAATTTTCTATTAGAGGTTCTTGTTCTAATCACATTTTAGTTGTTATATAAAAGTCCCATGTGACAATTTCAGTTTACTGTCATCATATTTCTGATTACTTCACTGTTGCTTAGCTCCACCTAGAGAACATTGCCTCAACCAGTAGCCTATCAAGCCTGAACTTCAATTTAACTCAACTATTAAAAGTGCAGAGATGGGAAATCTAGAACCCAGAGTAACAGGTCCCAGAAATGCACATGAGTGGCCTTTGGCATTGAAGAAAACTGCTACCAGATGTGGCCAACACACCATAAATGACTTTCACCAATGAGCCATGCCCTTGTATAATTCTCTCTCCTTGAATTCTGGCAGAACCTGTGTCTTGCTTCTAACCAACAGAATATGGCAAAGGCAACAGGATATCATTCCCATAATTATGCTATATTATATAAGACTCTGTATAAACAGATTGGAACTAGAAACCTCCCCTTGCTGGCTTTGAATTCAGCAGTCACATTGAGAGAGCATCTAGGGCGGGTCACATGACAAAGAACTAGAGATGACTGAATTCTAGAGGCTGAGAATAGCTCTCAACCAATATAGCCAATAAGAAAACTGTGATTGGAGCCCTACAGCTGCAAGGGGATGAAATCTTCCAACAATATGAAAGAGCTAAGAAGTGGATCTTTCCCCAGCTCAGACTCTGAAGAGAACACAGGCCTGACTGGAACCTAGATTGCAACTTGGTAAGAAGAAAAGATCCTAGACTTTTGACTGCCCAAACATGTGAGATAAAAATCTGAGATAATAAGTCTGATATAATAAATGTGTATTGTTTCAAGCAGTTGAGTTTGCAGAACTTTGTTACACAGCATTGAGAATGCAGTAGGAGTAAGTTTCAGCTAATTGTCGGCACTTTATTCATTGGTAGGAGTATAGAACACTCCAGAGCAACAAAGGTCCAAGGTCTAAATAAGAGGAACTTAATAATTGGCATTATGCCAACACACTATTGTAGGCAAATGTATGTGTTTTTTGGGGGGTGTCTGTGCTTAGAGGTTGAGACAGACATATTATGATAAGAACTCAGCCCAAGGTGGGAGTTTGAAAGCAAGTAGTGTGGAGGTGTTAGAGGCTGGGGGTGAGCAGATTCTGATAATGGGGGAATAACCATAGTCAAGGCTGAAAACTGGTCAGGGTATTTCTATACATTTTTTGAGGTAGAGCAAAGAAAGTCTCCAGTCCAAAATAACTTTGAGTAGCTGAAATCTTACCAACAGATTCATTCCTGCTGTGAAGTATGACCCTTGATATTCATTAATTATAACCCTATAAAATGAAATAATTATTAGATTAATTTCCTTAATGAGAGCTCCGATGACCTGGTGATAAGGGACTACCTAACAAAATTTGGAATAGGACCCACTAGAAATAAAAAGACATAGCTAACACAAATTTTCACTAATTCATAAATTTAGTAGTGGATTTTTTTCCCTAAAACCATCATGATTTTGGGACTCAGAATTGGATTAAAACTTAGTTTCCATTTTTAATAATTTTATGATTTAGGCAAACTATTGAAGTTCTCTAAGTCTCAGTCTACTCATTTGGAAAATAAGGTTAGTAATAAATACTTTGCCTGATTGTCATAGAACAAATGAGGTGACACAATGAGACAATGCACCATAGTACAAATATAAGCTGAATTCTAATATACCTTTAATAACACAGAGAGTTATTTTTTGTTTCGGAAACAGCCTGTATGAATTTGAATCCTGGTTTGGTGATTCATTATCTCCGTGACCTTTTGCTAGTAACTTAATTCTCAGATTATCTATTTCCTCATCTTACAGGCATGAAAATGATACATATTTCACTGTATTAGGCAAATATCAACCAAGACTATATATGTAAAATACTAATTTTTGCTTAAATAGTAGGTTGCTACATTGCTTGATTAAGATTGCTCAGTTTTGGAGCCAGCGAGCATTTTGCAGTTGGGTATGACAACTCCCCATGTGTTCTTTCATCTTTACTTCCACTGATTGCTCTTGATACTTCTAATAAGAAGGATTATTGGTCAGTAGTATCATTGTTCATACAACTCTGTTAATAGAACTAGAATTTTTAGGCAAAGTTTTTTAATAAGTGTTTGTTGTGTTGAATTAAATCCACATTTGCAAACTGATGAAAAATTTATGGAATGCAAACCATGAGTTTTCTCATTGTAATGCTGCTCAGCTTCAATGATATCTTTACTACCAATGTGTGAGGATATGCTTTCCAATGGAGGAGGTGATACCTTTTAGGCTAATAGAATGGTTTGATTTAGTGCAGAACGTTAGCTTTGGTATCAGCCTAAATCAAATCAGCATCAAATACAGTGGGTACCACTGCATTCTCAGAATTATGCTACGAGCCTTTCTAGCTCCATTTGTGTCCCTCTGTATCACTGCACACAAAGCACATTAGAAGGTCAAGATATTCGTACTCCAAAAAGTGATGTATGTAAGATCAATGTAACAATAATTTAGCAATATAGGATGAATTTTAAAAACTTTTCATGCAAGTGAATGTGAATTTACTAGTCCAAGAAGGTTACATCAGAAAATGACACTTAAATTGATTTGGAAGGTCCTGGAAGACTTGTGGAAAACAAGCTGGTATTTGACAAGCTTAAAGATCTTTAAAAGTGATAACTTTTATCTCCTGGCCTCTACCAAATAGTATAACTGAAATGTCCCACAAATACTGAGATGTCTACTCTTTAAAAGATCTACTCTTGGCAACACTTTCTTGGATCGCATAAAGATCTGTACATTAGCATTATCAGGTAGACAGTTTCTGTATGATGTTGTTTTAGAGGTCCAAAATTGCCCAGCACTAACAATTCATTGTTCAGTGTCAGTGTTAACACTTCAATTATTTATTAGGACCTAGGTACTATTGTAAGCCTTTACAGATACCAACTCATTTAATCTTCACATTATCATCCTGTGGGGTAGCTATTATTGTTATGATGGTGATGATCATCATCATTTTACATTGAGGAAACTGGAGCACAGAGATATTAAATAAGCTGTCTGGAGTGATACAGACAATTAGTAATAAAGCCAGTATCAAACCAAGTTGCATGTCTCCAAATTCATGATCTTAACTATTAGGCTATAACCTTCTCTCCACACAGAAATATCACCAGACTGGGAGCTTAAGGAACTAAGTCTGAATCTCAACTTCATCACTAGTTAGCTATATGAAAATTTTATAACTTCCTTATTTTACTTTAGGAATACTAATACCCATATCATGAGGTTAGGAGGATGACATAGAAATATAGAAAGTCTCTGTGCAGTGGCTAACTCATAATAGGTGTTCAGTTAATATTATTTTCATCTAAATTTAATTCCTTTGAGTTTTTCATTAAGATTCTTCTTAGCCTATAAATGAATTATTGGGGTCTGTGAAGCTTTTAGTATTAGTCCCATTAATACCTGAGCATAATTTAATCTATTAACTCTAGCCAAGAACAAAATGTTGAGAGGAACTGAAAACAAAGACAAGCTTATTTGGATGAACCTGGTGTACAAAGTCAATTTGAGGACACTGGGCACTGTTGAACAGGGCAGGCCTGGGCTGGTGACTTATGGAGCTATTTGGGCAGCCAGAGGTCACTGTGAGCTAAAGGTGGATGACAAGAGAGAAGAGGTGCCAAGGAGATCACCTGAACCCATTTTACCTAGGGCAGGAGATTCTTTAATGGCTGCAATCTATGCGATGGCCCAGTGCCACATTTGAGTTGGAAGTACTCAGCTCGTATTGTGCGAGCAGTAGGATTGCCACAAAAGATTTCTCTTGTTTCCTCTCAAAGAGATTAATGATGATGATTTATTTGAACATTTTGAATGCTCTAATTTTCCATATTGGCACATAAAGGAAATGTCAGAGAGCGATGCTCAAACACTGGTACTTCCATCTGAGCTGTGGGTGTGCTCAGCATCTCAGCCTGAGGAGAAAAAGCTGAATCATCTCTCTTGGCACCGAGCACAGAGGACTCTACAGTGGACAGAGAGAACTCTGTAGGCACACAGAGCACAGGTTCAGGCCACTGCGTTTCATGGTGGATATGTCGGGCATTTCCACATGGTGATAAACAGAAGTGTAATCAAGGCAGCTCAGGTCACAGATTTTTCCTGGAAGACTCCATTAGAAAGTGGCAAACCTTAGTGCATGGCCTTAGCCATTACACGCTGAGCCTCATATCGAACCAGTACATTACATCACCATACCTTATGAGAAAAGCAAAAGCTTTTTTAGATATCACTCAGTACTTTCATCCAGGACCAGAACTGTGTTACAGGACCCCAAAACCCTACTACTGGAAAGGTTTGAAGAGTATTTATCTTTTCTCATAACTATAGTGGAAATAAATAATAGAGACGGAGTTGGAAACAAACACTGTGAAAGCTAACCAACTCAGTCTGCACAGGTAACTATGATTATAATCCCCATCACATAACTAAGGAAACTGAGTTCTGAAGAGGTTAAACAACTTGCATAAGGTCACACAGCTTAGTGAAGCAGGATTTGAAGTATAGCACTCTGTGTATTAGCACTATACTCTGCTGCATCTCTAAACTAGGTCTTCCAGTAATTCTCTCTCAGAGCACCCTGTAACTTTCTCTGATGGCTCTAAATCATTATTTACAATGATGTGTTTATTTCAGGTAATCATTTGTTTAATATCTGTCCATTTAGATAATAATCTCTAAGAGTGCCAAAACAGTCTTTGTTTTATTTACCCCTGCATATGTAGAAATGTGTGTATTTTCGCACATATAACCAGTCAATTAATGAATGAATGAATTCAAATAACATGTAATTTGATGCTAACTTAATGTTAATTGAGGACTTGAGGAGAAGAGTAAGCATGAATTTAATAAAGGATAGAGAAGACTTCAAAACTGGGTTAGAGGGATGGAATTGGATTTTAATACCTGGAAGTGAGACAATGAAGCCCAAGGTAAAAAGAGACAAGTGTGTTTGTAAAATAGAAAATTGACCAACATGATGAAGTTAGAGAATTTGGGTATTGAACAATTTATGGAGAGCCTTGAAAAAAGGGCAGAAATTTCAATATTAATAAAGAAATAGAGGTTTGGGGGAATATAATCAAAATCTTAACAGTGATCATTCTGGTAGTTTTATGTAGATTTGATTGGAGGCCTTTAGGACTGCTTCATGAGCTTAAGCATCAGGGAACACTGGAGAGACCACACTGGACCACAGCACTGGGAACAGAGAGTGAAGATGGAGAAGTGAGCTTGCCAAAGCAGCTACTAGTAGAACTTGTGTCTATGAGGAATGACATAGAGAGAATGCAGAAAATTAGATTTAAAGCAATTCCAACCTTTTGAGAGAATACATTAAGAACAAAAGAATATCCTGAGCCATGTGATTAATTCAGGCCAAGACTGTGAAAAGACTCTATGTTATTGTCTAGTTTCTGTATTCCCCTGCCTCAGCGACCAGCAATGTCAACCTAGATCTCTGAATGACCGTGGAACAAAACTCACATGCAATAAAATGCAATAATGCACAAATAATTTAAATACTAATTTAATAATGATGACTAACATGAATATTTCTTTTGGTAACTGATGCAATCTTTGCGATTTGTCTCATCTTTATTTTATTTTCAGAATGTACTGTTAGCATAATGTCTTACCAATTATCAGTAAATATTTGTTGAATAAATGTATGACTAATGCAAAAATAAAAGAAAGAACAATAGATGGAAATGACTGAAATAATTAAATTAGTTAAAAATCTATTCAAGGAATTACACATGATTTCATTTATCTAGGGAGCAAAGATCTGGAATATCTGTTTTCTGATTTAAATTTAGCAAGAAAAGCATTTAAAGGTCAAAGAAAATAACAAATTATAGGATATTAAGGTGATTTTGCAATTTATGCAATCTTCTAGCAACTTTAATAAATTATGATAAAAAATATATAATTTAATATGACTCAATAATATTATAAAAGAAAAGATAAATTATGGGTAGCAAGTCTATAGATGTTTATATTATTATATTGAATGATTTTGATAATAGTACCTACTTTTATGAGTAAAATAAAAAAATATATAGAAGTATGTTTTCACAAAGGGTCAGAATAAATTAGGAGGAGAGAAATCATCTAAATATCAGGAAGAATTTGCTGATAGTAGGAGATGTCAGACTGCAGAAATATAATATTAGACTGGACAAAGAATTAAAACATCCATCACTGAAATTCATCCTTCACCTACAGGGATGTAGAATAGTTAATATAATGAATGATAGCAATATAAACTGCCTGGGTACTAGGTGAGACCAGACAGGCAAGAATAAGTATTTCTAATTAAATTACTCATGTGATATAAGACTCAAGATTGACACAAATAGCAAAATTTCCATAAACCTAAAAAGCAAAATACATATTCTTGGGTTCATGTCTATTCTGTGCTTCCTACCGACATTTCTTTCTGTCATATAAAAATCAGATTTCCAACAAAGATGCAAAACACTGAACATATTCATCTATTAAAATAGACTGTAATATGTATTACAGAATATATTGTGCAATGTGATTCGCTGGTAACTCTTGTGGAAGATAGATGCAATAGGCTGTCCATTATGATAAGCTGTTCCCCTCATTTATTTATTTCATCAATTCTACAAATGTTTATTAAGTGCTTACTGTATGCTAGGAAATGTGCTAGAAACCAAGTGTTCTTTGCTTTCTTGGAGCATTTAGTCTAGTAGTTGATGAAATAAACATAAAACAATCTATCACTAAATTACAATCTTCTATTCATTGTCCATCTTCTAATTAAAGTGAGACATTTTTAGGTAAGAACAAAGCCATATTTGACATTCTCAGAAACCAGCAGAGTGCATGACACATAGTAGAAATACAGCCATGCAAAAACTGTTTGTGGGATAACTGAGTGAAAGGAAGAATGAAGAGGGAAGCTCAGAAGCTTGGATGGTGAAGTTAAGTAATTCTGGCTAAAAGAGTATGTCCTCAAGTTAACAGAATGACACTATTTCATAGGTTAAACTTAGAACTGCAGAATCAAAAATTTAGAAAATTGATGTTTCCATCAAAATTTAACATATGGAGTTTTATAAAAATGATCTCTTTCCATCAAAAACCAAACATATAGTTTAACCTGGGGAAACCAGCTCCAGTCTGAAACTATCTCACATGAAGGAATCATGTAATATTTGTATACCTACCTAGTTTTTTCCACTTGTAAACAGTAATAATCTTTCCTACTGGTGGGTATGTAGGAGTAACTGAAACATGCAAAGCACTTCAGTTGAAAAACACTAATTTCTACATGAGCTCAATTGGTATATTCATTTTCCACTGAGGAACATGATGTAGATATTAATGATAGACTCAGGAGAGAGTTAGACAGAGAGACTCTTGTAAAGAAACAGAATCTAACTTCCTCTCCAATATCCTGGGAATACTGGTCTTAACTGAACCTGTGGCTCCATAACCTAAGAAGAATAAAGAGTCCTCAGCCATTTCCTAGACTCAATCTTCTACTCAGAGAATGTGGGACCTTGGCCAAGCCACCCAAAGCAATTGCAAAGAAGTTGTTTGCTTAAAATCCACTAAAGTATAATTATAAATTCAACCATAAAATTTTATAAACTTTGACCTAAAACATTGATTTGGTATTTCTAAAATTACTCTGTGATCTGTATTTACTACATTTCTAATGACATCTTCCTATGTACTGAGCACGCAGTGCTAATTTGAGAACCACATCCTTATCCAGCAGAAGAATCCAAAAGCTACTGCTGCCACAGAGGAATAAACAGCCTTTAGGAAATCAATGAATGAAGCCATAAGAGGTCATTTGATCTAGTCCATTGTACTAAGCAGGTTAATAATGCTCCACCCAGGATAAAATATTTTCTGGCAGAATCTAATTGATATTAACTCTCAATGTTGATATATGGATGAAAACAATAATAGCCTACATTTTTTGAGTGCATAGTATGAGCCAAATTCTGAGCACTTCTCACATCATCTCATTTAGTCCTCGAAACACTCATAAAATAAGTACACTTTTTAGCCTCCATTTTTATTTATAAAGAAAATGTAGTAGAAAAAAATCACTGGGACTTGGATAATTTAATCAGAAATTGGGTGACTGAAAGCATTTGTGGTAAGGGCAAAAATAGCAGACTTGAGGAAAAATAGAAGGGGGAAAAGCACAGCCCATATACTGCTACAGAAAGGATGCCAACATTAGCTTCTGAATGATCTACCACTAGATAGCTAACTCCAACACAGCATCAGAAAACAATTTCTTTTTGCTCCTGTACCTTGTGTCATTTCCTCAGATTTCAGAGTTCTGAGAAGGAGCTGGGCTTGAGTAAAGTGCTTCTATATTAGCTGGCAGAAGCCAGGAAAAAAATAAATCTATTCAACATACTCACAACCACTTTTGACTTCCTTAATGGGAAATACAGTCTTCCTTTCTTAAAAAAAACTTAAGATTTCCACCAACTTGGACAGTAAATGTCACAGAAACAACCCTGAACCATGTACAGATACAAAGATCATTGCATACTGCTCTTTAGCCCTTCCTATAAAAACAAACATCTCAATATACCAATGGAATTTTTCAGAGCTAGAACAAATAATCCTAAAATTTATATGAAACCATAAAAAACCCGAATAGCCACAGCAATCTTGAGAAAGAACAAAGCTGGAAGTATCACAATACCTGATACTAAACTATACTACAAGCCTACAGTATTCAAAACATCATGGTACTGGCATAAAAACAGATACATTGATCAATGGAACAGAATAGAGAGCTCAGAAATGAATCCATGCCTATACACTCACTTAATATATGACAAAGGAGGTAAGAATATACAATGGAGTAAAGACAGTCTCTTTAATAAAAGGTATTGGGAAAATTGGACAGATATATGCAAAAAAAAAAAAGAAGAAGAAGAAGAAGCTGGACCACCTTCTTACAGCATATACAAGAACAGACTCAAAATGGATTAAAGACTTAACTGTAATACTTGAAACCATAAAACTTCTAGAAGAAAACATAGGCAGTAATCTATCTGATTACTAACAGGAATTTCTTTTCAAATGTATCTCCTCAGACAAGGGAATCAAAAGAAAAAATAAACTAATGCAACTACATCCAACTAAAAAGTTTTGTACAGAAAGAAACCATCAACAAAACAAAAAAACAACTGACTGATTGGAAGAAGATATCCATTGATGATAAGAGGTTAATATCTACAATATATAAAGAACTTAAACAACTCAACAACAAAAAAAACAAACAATCCAATTAAAAAATGGGCAGGAGACCTAAACAGGTACTTCTCCAAAGAGGAAATACAGATGGCTAATTGGCATATGAAAAGATGCTCAAGGTCACTAACCATCAGAGAAATGCAAATTAAAACCACAATGAGATATCACCTCACACCTGTTAGAATGGCTATCATCAGCAAATCAAAAAACAATACGTGTTGTCAAGGATGCAGAGAAAAGGGAACCCTCATACATTGTTGGTGGGATTGCAAATTGGTACAGCCTCTATGGAAAACAGTCTAAAGTTTTCTCAAGAAGTTAAAAATGGATATACCTTTTGACGCAGCAATTGCACTTCTGGGTATTTATCCAAAGAAAACTAAAACAATAATTCGTAAAGATCTATGCACCCCAATATTCATGGTAGCACAAATTACAATAGCCAAGATATGGAAGCAAACTAAATGCCCAACAACAGATGATTAGATAAGAAATCATGGTTAATATATACAATGGAATATTACTCAGCCATTAAAAAAAAATGCAATCCCACCATTTGCAACGACATGGATGGACCTAGAGGTTCTTATGCTGAGTGAAATAAATCAGACAGAGAAAGCTAAATACCATATGATTTCATGTACATGCAGAATCTAAGGGAAAAAAGAACAAACTAATCAAAAACATACTCAAAATTTGGTGGACGATTTGGTGACAACAGAGGGGAGAGGAGTTTGCAGGCTAGGAGATTGGGGTGAAGGGTTAAAGAAGTACAAACTAGTAGTTGATAGTTAGTCGTGGGGATGTCAACCACAGCAGAGGGAATGTAGTTAAAATTAATATGATGGCTAGATGGAGGGCCAGGGAAGGAAAGGAGCAATTGGGGGAATCGTTTTATGAGCTATATAGATGTCTAACCAATGTACTGTGTACTTGAAACTAATTTAAATAAATAAATTTTGAAAATAAATAAATTAAATAAAATACAAACATACATTTTAAAAAAAGAAACATCTAATCTACTCATGCTCCAACCCTTCTGTTATACTGATTCTGACCAACAGAGCAAAAGGTCACCCCAAAAATCTTTGGAAGTGTGGCTAAAAACAGAAATAAAACTTTAGCCACTTGTTTGTAAATTACATCTTTCTTTCAAATTAAATAGTTGAGATTAATAACTTTTATCTCTTTCTGGATCTGTTTTTTTACATCTGCCAAATGTTAATTTCTCAGGAATTAATTATAGTATTGTTTCTACCTGCTCATTTTCATATCGGTGAATTAGTTTTAATGTTAATGATTCTCCAGCAAATTAATTGTTAATTTTTAAATATTTTAAGTTCTTCATTCTATAAATTTATTATTAACTGGCTGTATAAATGTTACATATAATGTTAACCTTCATCAATAACCAATCGTTTTATTTTTTAATGATTTTTTTGTACTATCAATTATAAAGGTTTTGACTTGAATGGCTTTAACTTTTATCCATTACAAATAAAAGGCTCAATGGAATAACACTTTTAAAACACATTCATGCTTGACTGTACCCTGAAGATTTTAATAAAATGAGCTTGATGATACCAGCCTCATCTGCAGTAGAAAATGGTCCACAGAATGTATTTGCAGAGTGTATGAAAAACCCTTCTAAATAATTCCAAAAGTCAGCAATTAGTAATAACAATGAAAAATGAAAACTATGAAGTTCTACAATCATCTTTATCACAAACTCATTGGGTGACTCTACTAAAATGAACCCATATTGCAAGTCATGTCTGAAATTGAAACAGTATCATACAGTAAGAAAAAATACCAGGAAACCTCATGATAAGTCATTTTCTGTTAAGTGTTTTGCAATAAAGGAGCATCATAAAAGTAAAGTATGTTGACCAGAGGAAAGAATCAAATGTTTGGTAGCTACGAAGAGAAAAAGCAGTCTCATTTTGATTAGATATTTCACTGTGACAAAAGGTTAACTTCAATCAGCCAGAAAAGCTATTCATTCACCTATAGTGTGACTCTTTGGTCCATTTTACCTTTATAACCATACACCTTTTTTTAAAGGGAGATAGAAGATAGTAAGTTTAATTTTAGCAAGCAGAAGCTCCTTTTATTTATTCTTCAAGGCATAGAGCATTTATGGAGCAAACATTTGTGTGAAAGCAATGGGGTAATAACCCACGATGGAGGCGTAAGTATGGTAGTTTCCGCTTGCAGAGTGCTTATAGTAATTAGTAGAAATATAATAGGAAATTAAAGATACAATAGCAATATTAAAAATAGGTATGAGCAAAGGAAGTTTAGATAAGAGGAGGTTTTAATTTTAAACAGGGTTTTCATTTCAATTTTTAAATTAAAATCAAATTCTGTCTTGTATTGTGAATTGATATTTGCTCTCTTATGGAAACAATTTGGATCTAGGTTATGCATTAACTTGCATCTATAAAGCATAAGAAATGATCAGTCTGGGGAAATGGAAAAATCATATAAATTATAAAGGTCTTAAAAACAGTCCTCAAAGGTGAAATCTTGTCCACGACCCTTGCATTATGACTTCACACCACCACTTTATACCATGTAAATCTTAGGAACTATAAGAGAAGACTGGCAATTGTTTAATCCCATATGATAGCCAGGTGTCCTTGGGTGGACATTTCTATGTCTCAGTTTCTCAACTGTAACATAGGGGGTGGTTAAGCTCAGAATCTCTACTATCCTTTTAAGTTCTTATATTCTGAGATTTTAAGTCTTTTCACATGGACAATTTTTCATACGACCAAATTTTATGCCATGTATAAATGTTGTTAGGTTACCAGTTCACCACAAAGGCACTGTAGAGAAGTAATTGTATCCCCATGAAAAAGTAATGCCCAATGAATGTCCCACACCTCATAAATAATCTGCTATGAACATTTGTGGATCATATGCAAAGGAATAAAAAACTTGAAATTTCCTATTTGCCTTGAAATGACTTTTTTTTTCCTTATTAGAGCTGCACAGGTTATACTTATGTGTAGGTTATTAACACAGAATAGAGAACATAATCTTAAAAACGCAACACTTCTTGATGAAAATGATAATTGTATACAAGATAGCAGAATAGCTAAATATATTTTAATAAAAGGAATTCTAATATAAAATTTAAGGTTCTATTATGTGATGTAATTCATTCACTCTGCAAAATCCTCAATCTCTCTGAAGACTGTGTAAGTGTTTCTGTTCTTATTGTTAGTTTGTATATTTGATGCAGAAGTTACAGAAAGAGCTAAACCTCATATTGAGTTGATGAGTGGAACAGCATAGCACAGCACAATACATGGAGTGGTCAGGTGTTTGCAAGAACTCTTTCAATAACACTATCTTCTACTCTCTATTTTATGTTATGTAGAGTTTTTGTTCTCTTACATTGTGTATTACTAAAGAAAGAATTTATCTTATATCTGGCACTATGTCTCTAGCATTGCTGCTTCTTAATAAGTAGGTGCCCAATAAATAGTCCCTGAATGATTCATTAGACATAGATATATCTAAGCAAAAGAAAAGCAATGAATCCTTCTGGTGACAACGCAATTTAAATATGCAAATCTCATTAAACTGACCGAGAAGTTTTAATCCTTTTAGTCTTCTGTATATGTTTTGTTGTATATTTCTCAGAATTGTCTATCAGACACTGAAGCCTTAAGGCTCTGGTTGTTTTCTCTATTTAACTCAAAGTCAGAGATTGACACTAACAGAGGAGTTTGGATGTTGATGTGATCTTAGCAGTCTTCATACTAATGATGCAACTTGTCTGAATAAGCAATAAAACTAATGGCATGCTATTTTTCATCCATCCGTTTTCCTTTATACTCCTAATGAAAAAGAAAGCACTCCTTTCACTTGAAGGAAGTGAGTATGAAAATAATTTACCTTTAATTTTATAGGTTGAAACAACTTTTAAAAAACCATATTAACAATAAAGCAAAGGCATCACTGATGGTTTGGCATGTTGGCAGAAAAATTTTGAATCATATTGTGAACTTTTTTATGCTCCAGGTTGATCATAATTTAGGAAGGAGAAAAGGTTAACAGCACATATTCATCCCAATTCGGGTTATACATCAGCAAGAATGTATCACAAAATATCATCATTTCTCTGGGGACAGAAAACAAGCATTCACTCTCTGATGTCCCTAGTTCAAGGTAAAGTAAGCTATCCTTCTTTCTTCCTCTGAATTAATTTATCTACTATTTCCAAGGACAACTAATGGTTTCATAAAGAAGTACTGCTTTTTATTTTTTAGTTCTTGAGATAATCAGATCAATGGTCAAGAATAATATTAGCAGTGAAATTGAAGAAAATCAGGCTTTATAATCAATTTATTAACAATGAGAAAAGATAAAGTAGAGAAATATCACTGGGATTTTTCCTGAACATTAAGGTCATAAACTTTTCTTATATTTTGTTTGTTTGTTGTTTGTCCTCCCCCCACCCCCAGCCCACCAAGGATAGGACAACAGACTAATGTGGGAGATGGAGATCTGTCTAAGAATTTAATTTGGAGAAGGTTAAGTAGAGTCATAATTATAAAACTCCTGAGAATTTCATCTGGTTAAGAGTACAGATCTAAGTAGATGACTTTTCTTTAGGAAAACAACTAGGGCATGATGTTCCAAAAGATATTTTAAAAATAGAGGGTTAGGTTGTTTTATGAAATAAAATAAGTGTCTTCCACTTTTTTAAAATTGCCAATTTTTTCTCAAATACAAAAAAAAATTTTACTGAGTAACATAATGCACCAAATGTGAATAATAGACCATTTTACCTGCTCTAAACTATCATTTTCACCCTTCCTTTTTTTGTTGTTTTTTATTTTTTTTTAATTACAGTTGACATTCAGTATTATTTTATATTAGTTTCAGGTGTATAGCATAGTGGTTAGACATTTACATAATTGACAAAGTGATTGCCCCAATTAGTCTAGTACCCACCTGCCACTATACATAGTTATTACAATATTATTGAGCAAATTTCCTATGCTGTACTTCATATCCCCTTGACTATTTCACAACTATCAGTTTGTACTTAATATTTTCACATTTTTTACCCAGGTTCCCAACTCTTTTCTCATCCTGCAACCAACAGTTTCTTCTCTATATCTCTAAGTCTACTCCTGTTTAGTTCTTCATTTTTTGTTCTGCAGATTTTACATGTAAATGTGATCATATGGTATTTGTCTTTCTCTCTTCGACTTATTTTACTTAGTGTAATACTTTCCAGATTCAATCATTTTGTCACAAATAGTAAGATTTCATTCTTTTTTATGGCTCAGTAATATTCCATTACATGCAGTATCTTCCAGTTTTCAGACTGCAGTTTATTAAGACCTCTGCTTCCTTCTCTCCCATTTTTGATCAAGTTAATATTAAGCCTCTGAAAGCTAACATATATAACAAAAAGTTCTCAACGGTAGCACAGTTGGGCACAAGTGAAAATAACACAAAGGAAAAGTGCCCAGAGTTGGAATTCCAAAAAGAGTATGTGGAGCAGATTCCTTCAGCTGGATGGCATTCTATGAAAGGACAAAGCAAAATTCCTTTACTCAGAGCAAAAGACTAGATAAAGGACTGGCTACAGATGCACCTCAGAATGCATTTGATCTCTTCACAAAAGGAATATTAATACAAACCAGTATAACATATTTTTTTTGGAGGAGATTGATCATTTATTTCTCCACCCCAGTATAACATTTTAAAATGAGTAATAGGACTTTCTACATCCAGATCAATGTATAAAAAGCTTAGAAATCATCACTTCACCTTAACAATAAGTAAAAACTAAATGAATTGAAAAATCAAAGCTCTTAGATCTGTAAGAGTAATGAAGTCACAGCACAACCCACTATTTCTAAAATTAGAAATACTAGCAGGTGAATACAATTACCATTTACTAAAGCAGTAACATCTGTGGAACAAGCATAGGACAGGGAAGTCTGAACTATAATGGATGAGCTACTGGAAGCTCAATGAGAAATGTTTTGAAAGATAAAAATAGTCCTGGGGACCCAGTCTGTTGGAATAGAGTAAGCACATTTTTATGAGTTTTAGCTCTCTATCATTACTAGGCTCTCACAGTGAAGACTGGCCAGGGATGGGTACCCTAAGGCAACCAGCAGGGGGACAGATAAAGAAACCATTTTGAAATATGGCAGAATATTCTATCCTTCTTTAAAAGGTCCTGCCTCAGTAGAAACTATTTAACCAGAGCCTAATCTGATGGGTTGTTTTCAGAGCCTAAGTGGCCTGGGCAAAGGGAAATACCCTACTTCAGTCTCCTCTAGTCATCATGTCCTACCTAAGGCAGGGAGGTGGAAGGATATGACTAAGCATAAATGAACTTTACAGCCCTTAGTTATAAGCTTACTAAAAGACTAAAATCAATCATAGGGCAATAAAATGCTTTCCTCCTCTAACACATTACCATCACATTACTAAAGACCTATTTACTGCAGTTTCTTTTACCGTGTTTATCATTCCTGGTTATGAAGAAAAAATTACAAGACATACTAAACAGCTCTGGAAGAGACAGAGCAAGCCTCAGAACCAGACTCAAATATGGAAGAGATGTTGGAATGATCAGATTAAGAATTTAAAGCAACTATGATTAATATGCCAAGTGCTCTAAAGGATAAAGTAGATAGCATGCAAAAATAGGTGGGTAGTGTAAGCAGAGAGATGGAAACTCTAAGAAAGAACCAAAAGGAAATGTTAGAGATCAAAAACACTGTATCAAAAATTAAGGATACCTTTATTGGTTTACCAGTAGATTGACTATGGTGTCTCTGAGCTTGAGGATAACTCAATAGTAAGCTCCAAAATTGAAAGCCAAAGAAAACAAAGGTTAGGGAAAAGAAGAACAGAATGATGAAGAACTGTGGCACAATGAACATATGTTGTTGAGAATTCTAGGAAAAGAAGAAAGAGAGAAAGAAACAAAAGAAATATTTAAAATGATAATAACTGAGAATTTCCCCAAATTAATATCAGGTACCAAACCACAGATCCAGGAAACTCAGAGAAAACAAAGCATGA
Organism: Cynopterus sphinx; assembly: GCA_030015415.1. Lineage (NCBI taxonomy): Eukaryota > Metazoa > Chordata > Mammalia > Chiroptera > Pteropodidae > Cynopterus > Cynopterus sphinx. The sequence continues at coordinate 63,395,010 of CM057387.1, read as the reverse complement.
TCAATGAGAAAACAAATAAACTATATCTAGGTATATTATTTTTATTACAAAAAATAAAAGATAAAAAATTTATCCATAATGGAGCAAAGATAAAAATTACCTCTGACTTCTCAGAAAACAGGCAAATAAGAAGAGAGTGAAGTGAAATATTTAAGAGTTGAGAGGATAAAAACAACCAACCTAGAATTCTGTACCCTGAGAAATTATCCTTTAAAAGTGAAAGAGAAGTAAACTTTCTCGAACAAACAAAAATTGAAGGGTTTCATTGTCAGTAGACTTGCCTTTCAAGAAATGTTAAAAGAAGTTCTTTAGAAGGAAGAAAACTGTCAGAATCTTAGGAAGAGTATCAAAGAAGGAATAAGTAAACAAAGATTATTGTTTCTAGAGACAATAAGTAGGTAACACAAAAATGTTCTATTTCTAGACCTCTACATAATCAATAATTCAAAGGCTAAAAATGAGTCCTAATGGCAATCATTATTATTTTAAAATAGCACTGTTTAATCTCTACATGCTGATCAGGAAAAATTGGAAGAGATATACAGGCATTCTTTTTATGTGACTTCCTTGTTTTCCCATATAGTTTAAGCTCATTTATTAAATTGTGTATGTTGTATACTAAAAGAAATGAGCAGTAATCCAAGCGAACAAGTGATATATGTATATCCCTATATATATTTCAAAAGCAAGAAAGAAGTAAGGAAAACAAATGGCAAAGGACAACTCTGAAAGCAGGTTTCTATAGAACTGGTTCAAACTTCTGACCTAAGCTATTTCTAAGAATTCAAATTAAATTAAAGACAATACCAAGTCTACAAAATAAGAAATTATGTAACAGACTGAAGAAAGAAATGAGGAAACATTAGACTAGGCAATGAAAAATAATTTGACAGAATTTAAGAGAGGAGATGCATATAATAAAGCTGTTAAAAAATGAAGTACACATTGGAAGTAACAAAATGGAGAATAAGAGGAACATAAGAGAAAAGTTAGAAAGAACAAAGATCAAAGAAGTTCTAAAGAAAATGAAATTTATATAATATGGATTCAACTTAGGCATAATTGGTGTCTCAAAAAGGTGAAAAACAAACTAAATTAAATAGTAAAATGTTTATTTATAATTTAAAAAATTTTCAGAAACTAAAGATGATTGAATCTGCAATTTTAAGAAGCACCTGGTATTTCAGAAAAACTAAATGCTACTAATAATTAATAATAAGACTTAATAATAAAACTATTAAGTGACTAGACTTAACATATAAAGAAACAACTTTGAAAATCAAAGCAAGGAAAAAATAATCAGACAATTCTGAGAATATACATATATATTGATTACAGCAGTTATGCTATATATATGATTCCCCAAAGAACAAAAGCATGGTCCTTGATTAATATGCCCCACCAAAACATTATTCAAGTATCAAATAGACATTTTTAGCTTACATGAATAAAGAGTCATAGTGTTTATGTCTTTCTTTAAGAAACAACTAGATTTCTCCTCTTGATGAGATGGCAAACTAACATAGAATTAAGTAGCTGCCTCCATCATAATGTAATCCTGGAGATGTCACAGAAGTGAAAGGGAGACTGAGAGATGTGAGGAAATATCATAGAAAACTTGATAATCTTCTGAGGGAAAACAGAAGAGGCCTGAGTTCTGCCACATATACTGAGGGACAGGAATAAAAATCCAGAGTGAGGAGACTAGAAGCCACATTTGGAAATAGACAGCAATAAGAGTTTTCTTGTCATTTTTTGTTATTCCTCTTTACATCACTTTAGAACATTGTTAATCACTTCATAGCCATTGTGGAATATAAATAATATAAAATAAAATTCACAGTCATATCAGCCTAGCACCAGCCTGGAATGAAAGGGTAATGAGAGAAGTGTACTGGCCTAGAGAGGGCGTGAATAAGAACAAGTGCAGGCCCACTGTAGACTCTGAGCATTCCCTCCACTTGCAAAATACTTTGAGGACTAGATGATTACAGCTCCCTGAGCTAGCATTTGGGGAAAAGTAGTAACCAGGACATTTCCAAGGGTGATGTGATATTGCAGGGGGAGGGAAATCCAACTTCGTAGAATCTTCTTCCTGAAACATGTTCCCCTTCTGAAATAGTCCAAGAAGTATACAACCTATTATTGCGCCAGTATTTTGTTTTGTTTTACCCCCAACACACTACTATACCCCAAGAAAATAAGAAAATAATCTCATGAGGGAAGATAATGAGATATTCAAGCCTAACCACTATTTTTAAATTTCAATACATGTTAAAAACCTGTAAGATTTTTTCAGAGAATTTTAAGAAAAAAAGGGGATTAAAAATTCTAAAACCTTCCAAAGACTAAGATTAGATCACCTACAAAGGACAAAATTCTATTGGAAATCAGGTTTTAAAGGCAACCCAGGTCATAAGGAGATATTACATTAATATATTCAAAGTAATAAAAGTAATAAAAGTTTTAAACTCAGAATTATATAAACAGCTAAATATCACTTAAATTATAAGGCAATGCAAGTAGACAATTCCTTAGAGGATTCAGCATACTTTTGAAAACAAAGAGAACATGATGACTCATAAGAAAAATAAGGTTAAGTAAATAAGTTACTGGAGTTGTCAAATAAGGAAAGAAAAGTAATAACAAAAATTTGTTGTTAACATTCCAGAAATTAGTTCTAGGGATATGAAGATGGGAGTAAGAGGGGAAAGCAGAATGAGGTGGAAGTATACTAAAGGATATGTTTTACTTGGAGGAAGATATACAGTTACTAAATTTAAGAAATTGAGAATGGGCTTTAATAAGTGATGTGTAAGCCCTAGAAGACAAAGAGTATATTATATAACTTTCAAACCAGTAAAAGAATATTAATGTATCCAGTAGCAGACACATTAATGAAGGAAATGAAGACAAAAAGAAATTATGAATAAACAAACTCAATACAAAATTACCAAATAAGATGGAAGAAATAAAGCTTAATATAAATAACTTAGTAAATACCAATTTGTTGTACTTTCACAAAACAGTGACCTACAGAACTAATTAAAACAAGACAATAAAAAGCAAATAAAAAAATCAATGAAAGCAAGAACTATCAACACATGTACACAAATATAAAACAAAGTTTTTCTACCTTTTTAATCTTATTAATTCCAGTTGTAAATAAACACAATGTAGAATAAAAAAAGAAAGTATTTATAGACAAACAAGATTTTAAATATTTTAAATACTATAAGTAACTACAAATGTAAATAAGTTTGAAGATCTAATAATATATTTTTTGAAAAATTAAATGCCAAATATTACACTAAAATTTTTTAAATAGTAAGACCAATAATCATTAAAGAAATAATATTATTCATCAAAATTTCTCTATAAAACTTAGATATGGATAAACTATAGCTAAAGTGATACACAAGAAACAGAACAAATTGTGGTGCTTAATGGGAAGGGGGAGTCATGATGGAGGAGAAAGATGTGAAGAGATGAATTATTATGTGCCCTTCTGTATGTTTCAGAATTTTTTGTACCTGTATTACTATTAAAAATAATTTTTTAATAACTTGTTCAAGTCAAGAGTATATAAAATTTCTAAAATGTGACATCTTATTCATTTAATTCATATAGGAAATTACAAACATTTGAAAAGTAAATTGGTGACAAAATACTCTGTTCTCTGCTGTCAGTAAGAGTGTAAATTGGTCTAATCGCTTTTGAAAACGATATAAAAAATAAACCTAAAAATAGATCTACTGTATGATTCAAAATTTCACTTCTGGGTATATACACAAAGGGGATGAAAACAGGATTTTGACAAGATATATGCATTTTCATGTTTATCACAGGATCATACATAATAGCTAAGTTATGGAAATAACCTAAATGTCCATCAATGGATGAATGGATAAAGATGTGTACATCATACCCAATGGAACATTACTCAGCTGTAAGAAAGGAGCATATCCTGACATTTGTGACAACATGGATGGAACTTGAGTTCAGCATGCTAAGCAAGATAAATCAGACAAAAGTAAATACTGTTTTATATCTCTTATATGTGGAAAAGATACAAACCTGTAAAAAAAAAAAAAGAGAGAGAGAGTAAAATAGTGATTACCAGGGGCTGGATGAGAGTGGGGTGAGGCAAGGAGTAGGATAAGATTGATGTTTAATGGTACAAACTTGTAATGAGTAGTAAATAAGCCTAGAGATTTAATACACAGTATAATGAATATAGTCAATAATATTGTACTATAACTATGTAATGTGATAAATATCACTATGATGGCAATCATATAATATATATTAGTGTATCACAGTAACAGGCTGTATAAATTAATGTTATATGTCAAGCTTATTTAATTAATAAATAAGAAAAAATACACTTTTCAGAAGTAGATAAAAGAAGAGGTATAACTACCAATGTGCTTGTTACTTCATATTCTTAGAGATTAACCACAATAGAAAAGTTAAGCCCAATATTAAATATGAGAATTTAAGACAAATCTTAATGGAGCAAAGAAAGAAATACATATATTTTTTAAAAACTGTAGAGAAGTACAATTACATAGTTAAATAATGAAATAATTTGCAATCATTTAGATCAGATATTAGTGAACTATGGACTCATGGGCCATATATGCCCCTCAGCCTGTGTTTGTTAATAAACTTTTACAGAACACAACACTTACTCATTCACATACTGTCTACAACCACTGCAATGGCAAGATTTAGTAGAGGTGACAGAGACCCTATGGCCATGAGCCTAAAATATTTACATCTGACCTTTTATAGAAATGATAGTACTACCTAGAAAACTTCTTATGTTATAATGTCTTGTGAAAAAATTCTATGAATACCCTATTACAATAAATAGAAGGAAAGATTGATAGGAAATATAACAAGATGCTAATAGCAATTGTATTTGGATGGTAATAATATGCCTGCTCTGGGGGAAATGTAGTTGCAATATATTTGTATTACTTGTATTTTTATCTTTAATATTCTGAATTGTGAGAATATGGCAACCACAAAATCATGAAAAGGCAATGTAAACACTTCAAAATTAAATTTTAAGATATTGAAGAATCTAAAGCATGACAAGTTTGTTGTACAAAATAGTTATTTAAATTCCACGAAAAGAATGGAAAATTACTATAATCTGTGAAAAACTCCTTATGATCACTAGCAAAAAAAATAATTATTCAACATTACATTTGCATCAAATGTTCTATTTTGCAGATGTTATCTCATTTAACTGTAGACAAAAATTGATAAATGTTTATAACCTCATCACAAAAGGAGAAATGAGGCTGAGATATAAAGCACCCTTTTCAGGGTCAGAAATTTCAAGTGTGTGAAGTGGGAACAGAAGGCAGAATTTTCATTAACATCTAGTGTCCATCTTTAGAAATAAACAAAGGCTTTTGGACTTCTCTTAAAGTGCCTGGAACTTTCAACACTTGATTTTTAAAAAATTACAAAATGCTTTTCTTTATTTGTTTGTTGAAATGATGCTGAGTAAAATGATTTTATGTTCCCTTTTGTGTTCTCACTATTTTCAATTTAGCTAAATAATTCTGAACTCATTTTAATATGTGACATTTGTAACTGAATTCCTTTGAATAATCATTTTAAGTAAAATGATTACTTATTCTCTATAAAAATAAAGTTCTTGTGGAAACTCAAGTGAAAATAATAATCATTGTTGCATATCTCTCTTGGTTCTGTGTTACATGTTTTATTTAACTTTGCCATTTTATAATAGTGTTGAAGTATGATATAAAATATCACTTCTCAGTATGACAAAACTGCCTAGATGTTAGTCATCAACTCCTCATGCTGACTGGAAGATCTGTATGGGGCATATGTTTGTGTGCAGGACTGCCTGAATTCTCAAGTTCTAAACAGGAATAGAAAGTCTACTGGATTGCCTCATGTAATAAAAATCCTTTTAGTCCTTATGAATTCTTAAGCTTGATAAAGACGGTAAGTTCTTTAATGAACAAGGCTTTCAAAATCAATAACAAAGTTTAAGTATTTTGCTGGAAATATTTATTTCTACAAAAAAAGGTAAATTTTTTAAGTTATAAATAATAGCTTTATCCATTTTCTTTTCATTATTTGTTTTTGAAAGCCAGTAATGCATTGTTGTCCAAAACCTTCATAAGCTCTTGGGCTAAAGAGGCTCTAATGACCAAGGAGATCCAAGGAAAACCTACGGGGGTTCTGGGCATGTAGCTCTACTTCACCTTTGGTAGAGAAATTTCTTTGAATTTTCATGTCTAATCTCTAAAATTTATGACAAGTTTATTTTTAATAATTTTTACTATATATTTTTGTCAGATAATAAAAATTTCAAATTACTTAAGGTGAGTTTAATTATCGTTCAAATAAAATGATGTTTTGGTATCCAGCAACCTTAACCATCCAACAACTTGTCCACATTTAACCTCAAGGTTAAATTAAGTCCATTTAGAGGAGCAAATGCAACATGATTGAATCTCATCATTTCAGCATGAAATGCAAAAATATTCATGGCCTGACTTCTGTGTCCTGCTCTGTCTCAATTTCTCCAGTTGTAACAAAGCTACAAGCCCCCAAAAGCATCCAATGTCTCATGTACAAAAGGCTCTCCCATTCTCCATGCCTTATTCTTGTGGTGCCTCTGCCTGAAAACCTCTCCCTACCCACCTGTTCCAATTCATCAGATCAAATTCCCACATCTCTTCTGAGTTTCCCTGAGATCTCAACTGTCTTCCCTAGGAAACAGTTCCTGATCAGCCAGCCGGCGTCTAGTATCTCATTTTCTACTCTACTACTGTGTCTTCTTGCATCATAACAATTATATTGAATTACAGTAATTTGCCTGAATATCTGTTCTCCCTGTCTACTGTATGACTCTTGAGGGTTGTCCAGTTCACATTTTCTTAAATCCTCTAAAAAAAATCCTCATTTTTTAAAATTATATTTTTTAAAATCTCCCTAATCAAAAAAACATAGGGGTAAATGAATGAAATATACAAGTTAATTTAAGCATTGCTTCTTTGGAACTTTACGTACCTTAGGTAAATCAGTGAAAAAAAAATACTTTATTCCTGAAATTCATTAGCCACATCAGCAAAAATTCGAGCTAAGAAAATGAGTATAAACTCACTGTTGGCAGGTGTTAATTCTTTTTAGCCTTCCTTGGGATAAGAACTATTAATCCAGTCTACTAGGGGATCAAAAGACATAACAGTTTATATAATACTTCACTTACCTTTCATTTTTAATTGTCACCTTCCTAACATAACTGAAAAGCAGTTAGAGGGCCCCCTAGAGTGATTTGGCAGCCTGTGGTATTAAATAATGTCTGGACTCTATGCAGTTTTCTGTCCTGTGTATCGTAATTTAACACATTAAAAAAAGAGCTGAATAACTCCACAGTGATCCATACGATCATACTGTAACTTTCTCAAGAAATATAACCCCAAAATAAAAATGATGTCACTTCTATCTTGACCAGAATTTTTCTAGGAGTTAACATTATGTAAATTAGCTGTTCCTTAATATAGCTGTAGTATTTATAAAAACAAAATTCAGTTGGCCTTTTTTTTCTGAATGAAACCTCATTTTTAATAGTTGTAACATGTAATTATGGAAGTACTTGTTGAATTTAGGTGTTGTTACTATTTTCTTGTACAGATTAACTGAACATTATGGAAAAATTGAAATTTAGATTTAACTGATAACATGTAAATCCTTCATTATATAGATGAGAAAATGGAGGGTTGCTGTGGTGATGATAAAATGCAAGTCATCAAGGCATCTATTTATAATCAGCACCAGGCTTAGGACTTGTGTCTCTTACAACACTTACTTTTACAAAAAATAATAAAATGCCATCCTACTCTTTAACTTAGATTAAATCTCCCACTTAATTTTTATTTAAATAAGTAAATAATTAAACTCATAATATTTATGATTGTTATACTAAAATTATTACTTTTGTTGAAAATGCTATTGAAGACAAATGCACAAAATAGTAATGGTTTCAGACAAGAGTTGCTGCATGTGCCTATGGTTTTCTGCATAATTCCTTGGTAAAAGTGAAGTCAGGTCTCAGGCAAACTTCTGAGGTGAGAGCACAGTAGCAGTAAGCCTAAATCACAGATAGGTCATTATCATCAAGTCCATCCCTGGCCAAAGGCATCCTGAGAAATATCCTCAGCCCTTCTTAAGGGCACTGTCTGTGGGCTATGGAAAGAGAGACAATAACTTATTGGAGTAATGCTTTCCTCTTTGTCAGTTGCATCCCAATATATTGACCTCTACATGAAGAACCTAGGTATAAGAAGGCTGCGGGGTGATGGACTTGTGTGGTTGAATTATGAAGATTTGGGAAAATCTAATTTTTTTTTGCTTTGTCATTTAGTAATTTCCCTAATTTAGGTAGCAGTGCTAGAATTTAAAGAATAGAAATTAATTAAAGATGGCTACACATCCCCAAGATGCCAACACTGATACTTGATACTTAGAACCTGGAATGACTCAGTGAAGTAGAATGCAAACATGTTTTCTGGATTCCATGTGTTTTGTCTTTCGTAAGTGATTTTTCTATTCAAACTCATTATGATATCTTCCAAGTTACCCTTCCTATGTCTAGTACTAACTCAGGAGCTATATGGGAAAATTGTATTCATAATTAAAAGCTTTGACTCTATTAAAATAAATTTTAATTCCAAGAAACATCACATTTGGATATCAGTAATATTCTAGGGAATTCTTTTAGCATATTTGCTCCTCTCTGAAATAAAAACATTGATTTTTACATCTGTAGGTAATAACTATAAAAAAGGAAGTGCATCTGAAAAAGTTCTGGCCACTGAGATATCTAGTATCAGCAATGCTGTTATTGTCCATCAATGTGCAAAGCTTTTTACTGACCTATCTTTATGTGAAATCTTCTTAGGTCATAAAGTTTCTATAAATCCATTAGATTCCCCTCCTACATTGTTCTTTCATCTTTGTTCACCTTATGCCTCCATTAGAAAAAGAGAGGAATAAGAGGTTCTTCATGTTTTGAAAATGTATATGCTTGTCATTTTTCTTAATAGACTATTTTTTAGAGTAGTTTTAGGTTCAGAGCAAAATTGAGCAGAAGGTATGTTTCCCTTGCCCCCAAACATCACCGTCTCCCTGCTATCAACATCTCCTAGCAGAGTGGTACATTTATTATAATCAATAAACCTATAGTGATACATCATTTCACCTAAAGTCCATAGTATAAGGATTCACTCCTGGTGTTATACATTCTATGAGTTTTGACAAATGTATAATAACATATATCCACCAACAGAGTATCATAGAGATAATATTCACTGCCCTAAAAATACTCTATGTTTGTTCCTTTTGATGCTGAATTTTTATTAAAAAAATTGTTTGCTATTAAATAGATATTATAAAGTAATCATTTTTAGTGAGAGATGTTAATCCAACATAGGCTGAAGGACTCTGTTAAATGATATTTTGTTCTTGTTTGTCAAATGTTATTATACCCAGGCTAGTAGATTCCGCATTCAAATGGCCTTTAAATTCAAAACATACATTAAGATAGCAAATCAACATATGATTCGATATAAATACTGTTTGTAAGTATAATAGTTATTGCTAAGAAATATTTCCCCACTTGGGGATGATAATATCACCTGGTGAAGGGTGTATCCTGGTTGCCAAAAATAAAGCCATTTTCATCATTTCTATTCTAGCAATACAGATCTAGATGTCATAAACTCTTTCTCAGAGTGTTTCAGAGAACTTGAGTCCTATGGTACATTCTCTTTAAATGGGATTCTCTAGTCAAATACATTTAAGAAATGCTGCATGCAATAGTTTTCTCTTGGAGATTTACAAATTCTATTGGCCATTTAAAAATTCTATGAAGTCCCACTCCAAATAACTCGTTTAATTTTGTTTAACCTAGTATATTCCAACTTATTTATTCACAGAGCACTTTATTCTTGGGATTTTAAGAAAGCATAACATAAACTGGTTGCATCAAAATTCTTGGGGCAGATGTTTTTGGAAATGCATGTTCTAGTAAAATAAAATAGAATAATAGGGTAATTCATATTACCATCAATATTTTTAAAACAATGAATGTGTAATATATTGTTTTATAGTTTACTTTTCCCTGTATCGTATTTTAATATTATAATTGCTGTTTTAAAATAGTGAATCTGAACTACCATGTTCCATGCTTAATGTAGTTCTCAGACATCTCATCAAATAATTGTTGCAAATTAATGGTAGTACACATTCTAAAATTATGAGCAAAAAAACTGAAAAACAATAACCATAAATTCTACTTACACTAAAATATATTAACACGTACAGAGCAAGTTTATGATCATTTTGCGTACTCTGCAAGAAAGAATCTGTTAAAACAAATGAGTATATGAAATAATCATAGGACTTAGAAGATGACAGATTCCAATTACATATTTAAAAATAAAGATGATGACACAAAGTACTTCATTTATAAGCAAACTACTTATTTCCATCATCTCTGTAATGGGAATAATACACTATACCTTAAATGATTGATGAAAGAATTAAGTTACATGATGTGTGAAGAACCTAGCCCCATACCTACCAGGTAATAATGTATCAAAAATAGTAAATTTTACAAAAATTTACATTAAACAAATCATTACAAAATTTGGTTTTACATATACTGTCAATCATAGTTTATAATATATTTAATCTAAGTAACAGGTAGTGATCACAGTAAAATAATAATCAGTATATTTCCAACTTTTAAATAAGTTCTTTTATTCCAAAATATAGCTATTCACATAAAGACTTTGATCATAACTTTTAATGCACAAAAGAGATTTTCTGGAGATTAACATAATTAGAGTCTGTATCGTAATTTTCTGGAATGGTATGAAAAACATTAATTCTAACAAACAAATACAAATTTATGATTGTCTACAATGTTTGTTTATGATCAAAGCACATATCTATAAATATGCAAAAAATTTTAAAGTACAAAATTTATGACTTTGTTAGTTTTTTTTTCCCTCATGCACTCCTTTTCTCCCAATTCACAGATATATTTCAACAGTTAATAAATTCAGTCTGGCAAAGACCATCTAGCCTCCATCATAGGATGCATAGACATAATCTACTTCTCAACAACATTATACCTGTGGAAAATGACTAATACAACTGCAAAGACTACAATAGTATAAAATCAATTAAATGGCTTTTTACATATATTGATTGCCATTTTTTAGATATAACTTTATTTTTTTAAATAATACATTCATTAAAGAAATGTAAGAATTATAGACAGGTAAATAAAAATCACTTCAAGGATAGTACTAAACAATGACATAGTAAAATTTTGGTTAATTGTCTCTGTGTGTATGTGTGTACACACACAGTGAAAATGTATCCTATGTATTTGTTGTTAACTTATATGTAACATTTATTACATATGATGTATGTGTATTAACTTTTTAGAATAGTGAAACTGTATGACTACATTAATCTATATTTTTGTACTCTGGAAATATTATACTATTACCATTTATTGATCCCAACAGTTACTTTTATAAACAAAATTCTTGAAAACCTTGGATATTTTTAAAATCTTCACCTATTTGAAAAACAAACAAAAAACCTATACCTAATTTTTGTCATAATTTTTTTATTTTGACTACTAGTAATGTTGAACATGTTTTGATATGATTATTAGCCTTTATTATTTTGTAAATTGTCATATCATGATCTTTGCTCATTTTTTATTAAAGATTTGTTTATATATTTATATCTTTATAAGACCTCTTTGTATAATAAAATACTAATTTTTTGCATTAAACATGTTTTAAAAATATTTTCCAGGTTACCTACTGGCATTTTCCCTCAAATTTATTATTATATCATTGATTTAGCAGCATTTGTAATTTAAAATGTCTTTAAATATCCAAAGGCCATGTCATATGAATATTTATATCTAGTATAGCGGTTCTTATCTTATGAACCCTTCATTTTTATATTTTTTGTTCTTAATAGTCTGTAACATCTTAATTCAAATGAAAAATTAAAATAGCTTCTATGCGACTCATATAATAAGACAAGTTGAATTTTAAAAAATTGTAAACTTCAGAGAGGAAAAGAAAAATGAAAACGCGTTAAACATCAGGAAAATTCTAATTGAGCGTAATTTTGGCAGCTAAGGCAAAATAAAAGAAAATAGAGTGCCAAATAATTTTAATATTTATTTTTTAAATGTAAAGTACATTACTTCATATAGGGTAGCAATATTTTTCCTGGAGCTTAATCTAAATGATCATATGAATTTTAATTCAAGGGACTATGGAAAACATTAATTAATTAATTAATTAATTAATTCCTTCGATTCATGTTTGAGTGTTGAATAATGTGCCAAGGGGAGGTGCCCATCTTAACTATAAGACTGCTCTTTGAATCTAGATCATGAGTCTCTCTATCACTGTACCCTGCTTTAATCTATTTCTCTATCTGCCTAACCCACAGTAGAAAACTTAAAACAAGATCAATTATATTTATCTTAACATTTGAGTGCTTTTCTTGGTTGTGAAAAATAAACAATTTGAGGTTGATATTTTTTAATTGACTTATTGTAAATATACTGGAATATCTTAAATTAAAAACTTGAATGTACAACCTGCAATGATAAAATACATGGCAGAAAACATAGGCACTAAACTATAGATCATCGTCTCAGAGGGGATTTTGTGAATTATGAAATCCAAGAAAGTGTTGAACAAGCCAGCTTCAGAAATTGCAGAGATCAAGGCAATTTCAGAAGCGTAATACCAGGAGTTTGTAAGTTTGTATATCTTCTTTCTAGAAGAGTTGATTGGACCCTGGCTATATCTTACAACAGTCAGGTAAGATTTTTTTAAAGCACCATTACTAGGCCCCATCCCAAACTAATTAAATCGAAGTGGGGGTGGGGGTAGGGGGGCAAGGCCTACTCAGCAGTGTGTTTTAAGAATTGTAAATGATTTTAAAATTCAATCATTGTTGAGCTGCTCTAAAGAGCTATGTTTAACATAATTATGCTGCAAACTTCTCAGTGTGTTTCTCTTCTTTTAACATTCAGAATCCTAAGGGTAGAGAAGGTGATGATCCCATTTGACAACAATGTATACTGCTGGCTGAATCAGTCATGACCACAGGGATGGCTCATTATTCAAAACAGAGTTGCAAAGTAGGGAGACCACTTGTCTTGTTTGGCTGCAAACGTATCTGGAACGTGAGACTTCAAGTGCTAAAACTGGAACAGTTTCTCAAACCAGGGCAGTTGGTCACCCTTCCAGGGAGCCACACCTGCAAGGCAGGTTAGGAAGAATTCTCAGGAGTGGGATGGGTGGTTTAGGGAATCAATAGCACTTTGTTACATGTTTACAAACCCACACCAGTATCATTTTAAGTGTCTTCCGACTGATTTTTGGCAGGGAGATAGAGATGGGAGGAATATGGATGTGGTGATTTGCCTGCAGTACCACCTAAATTAAAAGTTCAGCACAATCTCACCTTATTTAATGTATTTAATATAACATATTTCAAAGAATAAATAAAACTGAGGTAAATCGTGATTTAGATTATAGAAATTCTTTTATGAGTTTAGGATACCTAGCAGCAAAAATATTAAATATATACATATAATGAAAAAATAACTTATGCTTTAAAAAAGCTGTACTAATGCTCTAAGATACTTTGTCAGCTTCATAATCAAAACTAAAAGTCACAAATGTAAAAATGCAAAATGTGTCAGAAATGTTATCTCCAACAGCCAAATGTCATCTTTTCCTACATTTTAAAATGAAAACTTTTAAAAAAGTAGAACATTTTAACTTAAAAATGACCTGCTATTTCCAATGTCCAGAGACATTGCTACTCAGACTTGGCTGAATGACTGTTTTTTTTTTTTTAATATTTTCATTATTTTTAATTCAGTCATACAGTGATGGCAGGACAATAAACACTCATAAGAGAGATTTTTCTTACTGCAATGGCCTATCTTGAAAGAGAAGAGAATAACAAATTAATTATACATTATGTGATGAGCATAAGTCATCATTCAATACCACGGACATTCTGGAAATCTACTGCATAGCTTCTAGGAGAAACAGTATGATCTAAACATCTCTAATACTCTCAGATCAAAATAAGTAATGCCAATAGTATAAGGCATTTGGAAACAGAAATGAAATTTATTATATACAGAAATGCTGGCTGGGTAAGTCAAAAAATTCCTTCAGCCATACAAAGAGAGGCCTATGATAGATTTAACATGGAAAGCTTAACACTGACTCAAGGCATATTCTCCAAAGGAAAACCTTGTAGTATGGAAGGAAGAACTAATCAATATACTACTGAACCAACCTAATAATGAATGCCATCCCACTGACAGGAACCACAGCTACAAAACTCCTGACTGACACATGTACAGATTACTGCCTGTGATATACATTTTGAGAAATGCATTCTAAGAAATAATCTTGCTGTGTGAGTTTGAAAGCAGACAGGTCTCATGATTTTGGTGCCCCAAAAGAGATTATAATCATGTGGACGACAAATGTTATAATCTCAGACCAAGTCTAACTACAAATAAAGAAACACAAAGAGAAAACAGGTAGACAGCAGCTTTTCTGAGCTATAGTTTTCTGGTCTGCCTACATTCTGTCTTTAAGTCTTTAATTAGGCAATAGGAAACGGTTTATATTCCTCAAAATATTCAAATGATCTGTTAACATGGTAGGCTAAATAACAAAAAGGGAAATTATGATAAAGCAGATTGCTTTAACCTAGACTAAAACTAAATCAATTAATACTGAAAGAGATAAATAAAATAATACAGATTAAGTGTAAATTTTGATGACCTAAAAATAACTTGTCTGTTTGGATTTTCCCTAATATGTAATATGTATTACCTCAGCATTCACACTAAGTGTACTTTTTTCTCAACAGCACAAGCCCCTTTTAAATTAGCTTTTTACACAGAAAACCTGAGATCCAAGTTATTAGGGAAATTATGAGACATTTTTCCATCTATTTCTTTGTCTCAATTTGCCTGAGCTGTTCTTGTTTTGAGAGTGCTCTGATAATCATGGAATCTTTTCAATGTTTTAACAACTTTCCTAATTTCTCTGGAAATGAGGCCTCTTGTCAGAGCAGTCATTTAAATTCTTGTATTGGGGGTTCCTCTTTTTTCTCCTCACTTTCCTTTCATTTCTAACCATATATTAAACCTGTTCCTAGGAAAACTTGCCATACAAAATTCGTGTTGACTCACACCCAAAACAACTTCAGTTGGGTGACATTCAAGTTACCTCATCTAAAAACATCTGTTCTCTGAGTAGCACATGTATATGACCACCTGAGGCCCATGTCAAACGAAAAGAAGGTTCCAGTGTACTTAACAGAGATTTTGCAGAGGCCATGTCACTAATTGAAAGTTTTGTTTCCCTAGTTCTTTTGTACTCGGGTACATAATGACAAGTGCTTGTCTCAAGCAGTGGTAGTCAGGGTGAGCACATCTGCAAGCTGAGAAGCTCTGGTTCTCTGTCTCAGAGCTCCAGTGGCTTAGATTCACTTCCCCATGAGGCTCAAAGCCCATCGCATCTATAGACTCTGGATCTGTGGATCCAAAAGTAAAACTTTTAGACTTGAGAAAGCAAACAAAATTGCTTTTTCTCTTTCATATTTATCATTAGGTCAAAAAGAAAAGGACTGTTTGACATCTTAGCAAGCACTCTTACCCAGAAAAGCCCTGTAATGAGTTCAGGACAACCTGAAGGCCTAAGGCTCCTGCCTTTATGTTATCCTAGCACAAATCTCCATGGGCTAAGATCATTCCTTTCCATAAGAAAAAGGATAACACAGTCACATGACCTCTTCTTTATTTTACAAACTTGATTGATTTCTGCATTCTTCAACTGGTCAGTATTTTGCAAATGGTAATATATATGGAGTCTCAGTCTTCTTCACTAAACCCCAAGGTAAATTCTGAAGTTGTAGGGAAGCCCCAAGGTGCCTCTCTGGCATGAACACTTGTATGAGCTGTCTCTGTGGTCCTTCCAAGGGTGGGGATGGGCCTGTTCTCCACACTGCAAGATCTTGCTGCCAGAGCAGCAGGAAGAGGAGAGATTACTGTAAAGAGGCGGGGCTGCCGACTCCTGGTTGATCCTCAGCAGGAACTTAAATCAAAGACTACATACAATCCAGGGATCTTAAGGCAAAACCCGTTAAGCCTTCAAACACATGCCCCAAAAAAACATGAGGACACACAGAAATTAAAAATAAGGTAGCTTTGAGAAATGAAAGAAGCAAAGAGCTACCTGAGGCTGTGAACTTGCTATCATTCCCCAGGAATAAATTAGAAGTAGAAAATAGAATCTGGGAGAGAGAGAACATGTTTAATCGCAGACACTGTCTTCAGAAGACCAGAAATCAACCAAGCCAAATTAAAAAATCTACACATGTCACAGAGGAAGGAAATCGAAGCTGAGTAATTGAATCAGCTTTCTCATTAAGACACATTATACATTTTCATGGTCTATCTAAATATTTAGGACTGCTATAAACTCACAGTCTCACAACATAATAAAAAAACAACATTTCATAAGGTTACATGAAATACCATACTTAGGGACTGAAATTTTGCTGGCAAAATAATTAAACCATATTCAAAGAGTGCCATGCAATCTTTAAAACGGAGGGGTATGGCCTGTGAAAACTAGGCTTACCCTAACAAGGGGTTCAAAGCAGCTGTTTCCAAAATGAATTGAATGAGGCAAATTAGAGAACAAGAAAATATATACCAGAAAAAGCTTAGATGGGAAATAGTTATTTTTAAAAAACCCAATGTCTGTACCTCAGTAACAAAGGTCAGCGTGACCTGGAATGAATCAACTCCTCGGGCCTTGTCCCTCCTCCCAGTGAATAGAGAATAGACCTATAGGTCAGGCAGAACCTCAGGACCTGGCCAGGACTTCATGGCCAAGTGGTGACTCACTTAGTGAGGGTAGAAAGGGTTTAGTTGTCATGGCTCTCTGACCTAAGTGAGATGACTTTGTGAGGAATAGAAAGGCAGACTGGTCCCATCTGTCCTCACCTCACTCCATGGCAATGAGCTGCCCTTTGGTTGTACAAGTGGGAAAACATAAACACCAAACCAATGGAGTAACCTTCATTTTTTACATGTGACGTTAGATGAGGCCCACTAAATACAAATAGACTTCACAGTCTTTATGGGGAAGTGCCAAATGACTTGAAATCAGGGTCACTTTTTGTAAAGCTCTCCAATTCAGATTCCCAATGGAATACCAATATACTTATAATTCCACGTTTTCCTGTAGGAGAGCAATGGCTTTTAGACGCCGGTCTGGCACCCAACTCCAACTGTTTTGTAGATGGTTTTAAAAAAGAATCTGGAAATTATTAAAGAATTTAAAATTGATTAAATCCCCTCCAAACATTGATTTTATCTGTCTATACTTTGTGTAGTAATATGAGTTGCTATAAATGAGATTACAAGCTCTTTCTTTCCATCTTCAACCAGAAAAACACCACCACTTCTTATTACCCTCAAAGTTGTATGCATTTGTTTTTAGAGAAGTTCTCACTTCATAAGTTTAATTATCAATGCCAGGGGATGTCAATGTCATCTGGAATAAGAGGCACATTCTAACTATCAGAATCTTTTCAGAATGACAGATTCTAGAAGTTTATAACACCATTGGTGCATAATTGATGAAAACTTACCAGCTTCAGCAGACCAAAGCTATAATTTCCTGTACAAAACATATTAAAATATAGCCCTCTGTCATCACCTGCTATCCCTGAGCCAGATCCTCATTCTATGTACCTTCATGGGAATTCTCATTGCGCTGAACTCTATAAGAATATACAAAAAATTCATCACCTTATTTTCAAGGTGTGAATATATCCTATCATTATCCATTAGTTATTAAGCACTCGCAGTGCACCTGGCATCTGTTATGACAGAGGGCACTGTCATAGCAATTCTGTACATAACTGAAACTATCACCATCTCTCTTCCCAAGAGAAAGAAAAGACCACAGGCATCAACATGTATTGAAAAGTTATTATAATTCTTCCTTCAACCTATCACTTACTGACAGATAGGAAACGACCTCTTTAGTGCTACAAATAAGCTTTGTGGAAAAGAACATTTCACTGTTATACACAAAAATAACCAAGTTCAAGTATCTTCCTTCCCCAAATTTGTACCCTCCACAAGGTTAATAGACCATACCTATTAGAATGAAATAAGTAAAATGTAATTAATATTACCCAAGATAATTAAGACATTTAATAATACATTATTTCTCTTATTTTTCAGATCAGCCAATAAAATAATGATGAATAACAGTCAAATTATAGATTCAGGGAGTATTTAGCAAGATTATTTAACCATTCTGACAGGAATATGCACTGAACACAATTTATTGCTTTCTTATCTATCTCATTCTGATGTATTTCCTGATCCTAGCCCTTGATTAGATATTTAGGAGAGTTTTCCAAAACTTTAAGTGCTTTTACCCTTTGAAAAAAAAATTAATTCTATTAAATTTGAGGTAGATAAATATTCAAAACATAATCAACATTGACATATCAGTGTCAAAAATTAAAACTAAATAGTATATAATCAGCATATACTATTAGTAAAATAGAATTGCATTCTTTTATTTATATTTAAATACAAGCATTAGATAAATGCATTACAACACTACAAACTTTATTTGTTAAAGACATCACAGAATTGACTGAAATAGAAAAATGACAGATTCATATATATTATATGTGTGTTGGTCTATACCTACCCTGCCTCTTGAGAAAGTTATTTTTCTCATTTAAATATCGTTTTCTTTAAATTAATACTACCATTATCTCTATGGCTCACCTATAGAATAATTGAAGGGAAAAGAGTGAGATATCAAAATAATACACACAATAAGAAAGAGTGGAGACTATTCATAAGTATGAATGGAATTCAAAGAAACATATAAAACTAGTTTACCGAATCCTACACACACAAAAATAAATTGAAAATGTGGATTAAAAATATAATTTTCCAAAATGTAACATTTAATCTGGAAGGGATAAAATAACCAAGCAGTTCAAATACAACTAAAATAAATAGAGGGCTTGCTCAATGCTCTAGTTTCCCTCTTTACAAAAAGCACCAGATCCACACAGTTTTATAGGCAAATTTTATAAGCTTTAAAAACAGTCAATTCCAATCCTACTTAATCTGTTCCACAGCAGAGAAAGAGAAGAAAGGCATGTGGAATATGGTTATTAAAATCTGATAAAGAGATTACACAGAAAATATTTTTAGAGCAGTCTTGTAAATATAAATCTTGAGTGAGAATAGTTATTTCAGAAAAGCAGAACAGATTTCAGAGTGGTTGGAAGGAAAGCCCCAAAAGAATGCCCAGAAGCTATAATAAAAATATTCCCCCAAAATAACAGTACCTCAGATCCACTAATTACTAATGGGTTGAATCTTCTGAGCAGGAATACAGCAACAGGAATTTCAAGAACTATTTTTCACAATGAAGACTTCTGGTGACCTGCACAGCAATCATCTGAAATGGAGGTTACAAATGCAGAAACAGAAATCTGACCCCAGACTTTAGAATGGGAATTACTTAGTGTTGAGGCCCAGAAATTTGACTTTTAACAACTTTCACAACTGATTCTTCTGACCACTAAAATGTAACCACTGCAGTGCCTAAATGTGGCTCTACTCATGATCCCTGCCATGTTGACTAACATTACTTGCAATATTGACTTTACTAAGTGAGGCATTCAGATTACCAATTAACCAAGAAATGTTATATTCATTTGGCCAGGCTCTGTTGGTCTATTTATCATTATGTTACTTTTCAATAATTATTTTTAATAAAAACTTTAAAAGTATGAACTAAAATTATAATTCTGTTTTTTAAAAAAAAATTATTTGTTTTACAAACTGCCTGTAGTAGCCTTTTTCCTATCGATAATTTTCAATATGATGTAATGCAAATTGACCATTCATTCATTTAATAATAAGTATTTATAAAGTGCTATTATCTAATTTACCTTATGCTAGGAGCTATGTAAAATGATACATTTTCTCTGTTCACCATATTGTTTTTCTTTTTGTATAATTGCAAGACTTTTAATAACAATCACATGCTCTTTAATTTTAACAGAATAATCCTTCAGTCATTTTAATATGTTATCTCAAATCAATTATAGCTAAATGAACTATACTGAACCAGCTAGACAGATACGCATAAGAATCTCAACATTGTTTTGCTTACACTAAGAAGTTCTGGATTTACTGTTAGGTAGATTATACTCAACCAAGTCATAATAATATAAAAACAGCATTTTGCTGACTACATTTTACAGGAAAAAATTGACATTTGCTATTGAAACAATTCTTTATTTTTTCTCATGCCATTTTTTTTTTCTGCCCAGTCTTCATAAGGAAGTACATTCTTCTTAATATGGAGACTTACATTCATTCAGCCAGTCATTCAACATTACTATATGTTACTGTTGAAAGGTTAGGAGAAAGAACAAAATAATGTTTCTGCCCTTATGTAACTCACATTAAGTCTCATTACTTTATTAGTATAGTAGTAATTTGGTTACAAATACTATGAGTAACATTAGTAAATGCATTAATATTGTTTAGAATATAATATCTACTGCTAAGGTAGTTGATATTTAGTATCTAATCTTCTTTATCCTAATGATAATATTAAATTGAAAACAATAAGAGGAAGCTTTGTTTTCTTCCTTTCACTTAGGGTAAAAAATAGAAATTCTGGAGTTGATTTTACCATGAATTACAAATGTTCTTTAGAAGGTGTCTTTTATTATTTTCTCACTCACCAACTTCTGAAATCCCCACCCTACAATTTTGTTTAGAACCAATATATCACAGCTGTCATTTAACCCATCTGCTGGTTTATTTAGAATAATATGCAGATTTTAATGATATCTTTAAGAGAGCATTTCAAAAATCAATGCCTGCTCCAGATTTCCCCATATCTCTTGAATATATTACCATTTTCAAGTTCAAATTTTTATTTGGTAAAACCTAATAAAAAACATCATCATATTACCAAAGCTAGAAAAAAAACCACAGATACAAACTAGACTGTCTTCTATTTATATTCTGCTCATTCTTACCATGGAGTTATTGATTAGGACCTTGTTAATCCTAAGTCTACCCATTTTTCAAGCTCTTGATAAAGCTTCAATTATCACAGGAAGGCTTTCCCACTAATTCCAATCAACATCTCATATATGCCTTTACCTTTGACTCTGTGTAACACTTTAACTGTTTTATATTAGACATAAATTCAACTGTTTTTCAGTGTTAAGAATTATTAAAAGTATGTTACAATAAGCACATGAAGATTATTATAATGTACTATTTATTATCTCAAATATGTATATATATATATATATATATATAATCCTCTATAAATACATATATTAACAATTAGAAGGATAACTATCAAAATCTCAGTAGTGGTACATTTGAATTGTGTGACATCAGGTGTGTATATGTTTTCTTTAATTTTCTGTATGTTTTTCTTACGAAAAATGGCATGAAAAGAATGGGTACTTGTCTGGCAATCTTAGAATCCAGCCGCCAGGTAAAAAGTGAGACTACCTGAGACCACCTGGCAGACAAAGCTCAACTTACAGGGAGATGTCTTGGAAAATAAGACGCCATTGGAGAAAGATAGACCAAGAAACACGGAGGGGCCAGATGTATGCATGAAAAGGCATCATGGGAGTGGATCCTCCAATGCCAGATGATCCCCTGTAGATTAGTGATGAACTGCCCAGCTGAGTTATTTTTAAATCCTGACACATACACACAACTGTGAGCAAATTAAAATGGTTGTTTTAAGTCACTAATTGTCTCCTCTTACCTTGAGTCCATCTCCTTTGCTTTTTAAAAATTCAAAATAAAGGATGTGTTGGATTTTAATGTTTTTATAGAGAACACATGAAACATTTTATTCACAATAAACAAGCAGACCTCAAATATTTAAATAGGATGCTGGCAACAATTTCAGTCATTGTTTTCATTTTCAAAAGTGATTCTATTTTTGATGCAGTAAGCAGCTATAATTATCTTCCAAACTCTAACTAAAATTGACACAAACCAGTCATTGTGCTGATTGTGACTCTATTAGGACATTAATTAATTTAATTTAATTATTTGACATAAAGTTAGTCATAGATGTCTCCATGGCTGAATTGAAAACTACTTCAAGGCAGAGACAATGCTACATATTTGGTGTTCTATCATAATACATAGTACCATGCATATGGGATGTGTTCAATATCGTCTACCACTAGAAATTAATAATTCAATTAAATTTAGCATCACCTCCTCTAGTTTTTTGTATGAAAGCCCTAATGCTCTTGACATAATTTCTCGTTTGCCATAGAAGCCTTGCCCAGTCATCATTTTACAGATGAGAAAATAAAGAGATAAGTGACTTGCTCAAGTTAATGTAGCTAATTAGCATGTAATAAAGTCATTAGAAACTTAAAACAATTTCCTTTAACAGATTGCTGCAGGTAACCAAGATAGCCAGAGGGTGTTGGGGCTCCTGAGAAGTAGAAGGCCTTAAGTGTAGAAAGCTGGCAAAAAAAAAAAGGTAGCTGTCAAGATTTAAAAGAATACAATTACATTTTAATCCATCTGGAGCACAAGCCAATGTGGGCCAATATCACTCACAAAATTTGAAGGAAAAAAATGCTAAAGGCATAAATGTGAAAGGTCTGGGTGGAAATGAGAGGCAATAAAGATTTCTTTTTTTAATTAGTTGCACAAAGTAAATCATAAAAACATATCTGCTTTGAGAGTCTTCATTAACAGCTGTTTATTGTACTGTGAATTATTGCAAGATAATTTATGCAAGATACTAGCTTGATATTTGTGCTTCTACTTCTCAAATGAACTGTCAAAAATAGGGAGCAAATCAGGGTGGGAAAAGCTGTCAGCAGATGCAGAAGAGCAAATGCTCTCTCCATCTTACATTTTCATTGTGTGTTTGTTGTAAACACAGATTAGGATGGTTTAGAAAACTAACTACAGTATATGGTGTGTATGTTTTCTTTAAAATTCCAAGAGAACCCAAACTTGGTTTTATCTCTATGACATAATAAATAACCCCAGGATGAAGAGCATACTTGAAGCCTATTTCTCTCCATGCAGAATCCAAAATGGACTTGAAGAGCTGTCTCTGAAAACACTGAATGACAGGGCATAAGCACAACAAAAGATAGCCATTTTATTAATCTGCACCACCATACTGCTAAAATAATATTAAAAACAAACTGTTCAAATCTATTCTGATACTTAAGTAATGCAAACTCTTTATGCCTTTAATCAAAGTATAAGAGCCAGCCTTTGGAGATACCACTATGGAGAGAAAATCCCAATGAGTTAGCTCGAGTAAAGTAGTTATCATCATTTATTGAGATTTAGCATGTGTCAGACAACACAGAACATATACATTCTCCTTAATCCTCACCAGAACCTCTGAGGCAGGTACTGCTTCTACTTTTAAATTAAACAAACAAACAAACAAACAAACAAACAAAAACCCTTTGTGCTTAAAAGTTCAGGTTTTTCAAAGTCATAGCTTATCAGTAGTGAAAAGAAAATCCAAAAAGTTTTACTATGAATCAAGCCCATGGCAACACATCTTCTCACTATTTCTATAAAGCAGATATTATTATCTTCATTTTAATTATGAGGTAACCAAGAATCAGAAAGTAAATTACAAAGCTCAAACAAATGGAGATAATTGGGAATCTTATTTAGGGTTATCTGACTTCAACACACTACTTTTTTCAATGTGGCATCTTGTCTTCAGCATACATCATATTCTCATTATTTTACCTTTTGATTGAATGTGACTAACACACTAATCACAATTTGGGAGACTGCCATCTAAAAATCTAGGATCCTCATCTCAAGACTGTTGTTTATAGCTCAAGTTATCCCCAGTGATGAAATGACAGAAGCTCATAGAAGAATAGACAAGCATTCCTACTTCATCTTTTCAGTATCAGCTAGACTAAGCTGGGTTTAGGCTATGTAAACAACCTCAAAGTCTTAGTAATTAAACAAAACAGACGCAAAGTCTGGCAGTGTGTCTAGGCCACTATGACACGTGTATTCCATACAGTGACACAGTGATCCAAGTGACTTTGATCTTGAGGCTCTTCCATCTCAATGTGAGGCCTCTATTATTCATGGCAGGGGACAAAACTGACCAAAAGATCCTGTCTCTTTTATAGTCTCTGCCTAGAATTGACACATTTCATTCTTTCACATTTTATTAGCCGGCATCCATCATCTACCATCACATAATTCAGAGGGACTGGAATTTGTGATTTGCCATGAACCCAAGGAAAAATACAGTGAAATTTGGTGAATACATAGCATTATCTCTGACACATCATCCTTAAGAAGTAAATTCAGACTAGACAAGAAACTAGCAAATGCTTAGGAATTAGTAAGTGAAGCCTTAGATTATATTCAGAATAAATTATTCTGTATGGAATGATATAAATCCTCACTATAAATTTAATAATTCAACCTAAGAGAAGAAAAGAGTTAGAAACTATAGATGCCAGGGGAAAAAATGTTTTTAAACATAGTAATTAAATAAATAAAAACACAGAAATTTGCAAAGCAATCTTAACTAGTTTAAGTGTCAAAAATGAAAGAAAAATTTAGCACTATCTTGCTAGAGGGCAAGAGTTTATGTGACATTTGACACATTCAGTTTACAGTCTGATTTCTCAAATTCTCTGTAGTATCTCTTTTTTTCATAGCCCTGAGCAAAATTCTACAGTAAGGCTGAAAAATATCAAGAAATAGTCCCAGCCTTGTAACAGAAGACACTCTTACAGGCGAGAAAAATATGCCTAAAATAATAGGTCAACGTCACTTTGATGGAGTCTTAAAGTAAGCCATGAAAACATCAGGCCTTGAAAGAACCACTGGGGTCTCCCCAAAGAAGTATACTGTTTTCCAAGTGGTTTATGTAGTGTCCTGCACATGATACATTTCTCCTGGCTGCTCTGTTTAATTTTTTCCCAGTGGTATGGTGATTCATTCTTTCATGCTGGCTTGGAAGTCTGCATGAAATACTCCAGAGCAAAATAATCTAGAATGAAGAAAGTAGATAACATAGAGGCTTGTCAGCCCCATTCATCAAGTATGTCAGCTATAGTAACATACAGAACATTTAAGATGAGCTGCTTTCAGCCTATGTCAGCCCACCTTGCTAATAAGTGACACCTGCTAAGACTGCCAACACTTTGTGTCTGGGAAACTCTCTTCTTCACTTGGTCCTAATGAATATCCTTAGATGTGAAATACAAAGATAATATAGGGCAAAAATGTATTGATTAATTTCAGTAAGCTTTTCAGAAGGCACAGTCTATGCTGAGCAACGCGGTTTAGAGCTGACTTTATTTTATTAGTGAGGACTCTGGGGAAATTTTGTGAGGTAAATTCTTTTCAGTATTCCATGCATAGGAAATAGTTTTTGTCTTTAAAGTCCCACCCCCAGAGCCTAAACCTGGTCTCAGAGGAAGTTCTATTTGGTGAAATCTCATTAATTTCAGAGGTCTGATTGGTCTACAAACAATTTTAAGGTTTACTTATTTCTGCTAATTTTTGCCCTAATGTAAAAGAAAGAGAGACAGACCAACAGACAGACAGAGACAGAAACAGAGACAGTGACAGAGAGACAGAGAGAGGCTGAGAGGGAAGAAGAAGAAGAGGAGGGGAGGGAGGGGGAGAAGAAATTAGGAAAAACCTCTATTTTTCATTTTCTCTGAAAATAAACATTTTCAGGGCAAAAATGAATTAATTAATTATGGCTAACAGCACAACATATTACTTCCTTTTTCAGAAAACAGAAAGATAGGAAAGCATAAAAAGTTTTTCTCCTTAAAAAATTATCGAGTCACAGGTTTGGTAAATTAATTGCATCACTAGAGGAACAGGGTGTTCTTGGTTACTAAAAGGCTCTATTTCTAAATCATTTTGAAGTGGAACATTTGGAAAATCTTTTATCCATTTTTTGTTGGGGTGAAAAAAATGTAGGGGAGAAAAAAGTGAAATAGGTATTCTCTAGTACCCAATTATGTAGTTTTTTTTTATAGTAAAATCCAAATTCATCTTACTTCCCAGCCTTCATATGTAAAGAAAGATTATAACTGGAAAGTCTGACTAGAGTGTCCTCAGGAACTTATTAAATGCAAAAACATAACATTTTACAAGAGTTTATAATTTTCCCTCTACTATCTTCATTATATCCCAATCATCAGTTTATGTTAGACTTTTAACCATGCCTAATTGTATGATGGATGCATTAAATGATATAAAGCGTCATCCAAATAATTTAGGTGTTATTATACATCTTCTCTCCTAATGTCATTTTCACCAAGCTTTGTTTCAGATTTTCTAAATTAATTAAATAATATGATTTTTCACCCTTTATATTTTTACCTATTTGTAATTCTCTGCCTACCTAGACTTCAGACAGGAAAGAGAAATTAAGTGGAATATTGTTTTGTCGTTTATTTTATTTTAATATTGACATACATATACTGGGGATTACACTCATCAATTACAATGATCATGCTGGACTTTTTCTATTTTTAGCACATAATGAAATATCTCAAGATACTTAAACTGGAGTTGTTTAAGCATTTCTGCTGTGACCCTGTGACAAAATTTACACCTCAGTGCTCATCCAAATTGCTGGCCCCCTGTAGGGCTCAGCCTCTTCTTATCTAGGTAATTTGTAAATGCAATTACCTGTCCTTGTGTGTAGACCCAGGGAAATTTCTACACCAAAGTCCATTCCTTGGGGCTTCAAAGCACTTTCCTCCTCTGCCCTCTTTCCAGGTCCTTTCCCTTCCAGGGAGCCCTGAGCCTTTTCACACACAAAGCAATCACAGATAGACTAATTGTAGTCTATTCTTTCTGGCTTCAGACAAATAGAAGGTTTGGCTTTAGCTCTGCATGGAATCCGAAAGGGTTCTGAAGTTTTTCAGTTACACTGTGGAGGTCATGCTTACTTCAGTTGGATGATCAGTTTCTTTCTGCCATGTTCCAAGTGCTAAACTAAGATACAAGGAATCATAGACAAACACAGTCTTGCCTTCGTGCTGTGTATAATCTAGTAAGGGCTAAATGCATTTAGCAAATAATCTCAGCACTAATGAAGTGTTGTAAAAGAAAGGGAAACCAGGTGCCTAATGAATAGGACAGTCTCTGCGGAGACTTCCTGCAGGTGATATCAGAGTTAAATCTGGAAAAATGAGTGGGGATGTTCCAAGTAGAAGGAATAACACTGCCTGAATAGACACATGAAGGATGAGAGATGTTGGTGCATTTAATATAATTTCGCATGGTCAGTCTTTAGGGTAGGCAAAGTCAAAACAGGAGAAGTTTTGCATGGTCTGCTAAATATTTCATAGTTATTCTCTATTCAATGGAAAACCATTGAAGAATTTTGACAGAGGGATGAAATAATTAAGGTGAATCAACTGAGCTTGGTTATTGCTGGATTAATTCAACAACCAGTTTTTAAAAGCCTACTGTGTGCCAGGCACTCTACAAAGAGTTAAAATATAAATATAAACTAGATCTGTCCATGCTTTACACTGTTTCTGGTCTAGTAGCTATATAGCAAAGGAATAGGAGGATGAAGGAAAGAAGGAGTTGGAAATAAACAAGGTTTCTGACATGTGCAATTGGGTAAACAGAGGTGTTATTTACAGAAACTAGGTACAGAGGGAAGAAGGTAATAATGAGTTCAGTTTGGAACATCTTTTGTTTAAAGTACCTGCCAAGTAGCTAAGAGGAAATGTACAATAGCTGAAGCTCAAGCCAGAGATAAAAATTGGGGAGTCATCAATATCCAGGTATTTGTTTAACCGGGAGTTGGCAAAATACAGGCAAGAGACCAAATCCAACCAAAGCCTATTTTCATATGATTTTTGTGGGCTAACGCCGTGAGCCACAGATGCTAAGCTAGAGTGCTCTTTTAACACTTAACCCCCTTCTGTTTATAGTGCTTGCTTTCTGGCGGGTGGCCACCATTTTTCCCTGCCCCCACTCCCTGTGCCCCACACACTCCTACCAGACCACAAGGCCCCACTTCCTAGAACTAGAGAATGTCTCCAGCTGACAGTAGCTGTGTGCAAAGTGCACCCACCATCCAGGAGGGCCCAAACACGGACAAACATGATTGCAGTGAGATGAGAGTTTTCTCCTTTGTTATATAAGCAACTACACGATATCTTCAATTATGCTGTTGGCCTGTAAAACCCAGAGCATTTACTTCTAACTCTTAAAAAAAAAAAGATTGTCAACCCCAGGTTTCAATTGAATATGATAATGAAAATGACTAGTGTTTGTACGTTATGTTACTAGAATTCAATTCGAATTAAGAAATATATTCTCATACTATTCAGAGGTTTTAAGATAGAAATCCTGAAAACTGAAAACATGCATTACATTCCACAGAAGTTCTTTACTCCACCCTTCCCTCCCTTTCGATCTGGAAAAAGAAAAGAAAGAAAAAGAAAAGTTAGTAATCAGAATAACTAAATCTAGAAGGCACTATAAAATAATTTATTCTGGATTTTCATACTTTGTGTTGTACTTTCTGAGATTCATCAGTACACATTATTTTCCTTTAAATGAGCTTTTAAATACAATGAGCGTATTACTTCCTTTATAAAAGACAGAAATTAAAGCACTGTCTATGCAACAAAACAACAACTTAAAAAGATGAAAATAAACTGGTAAAGTCTTTGGTTATTTGGTTTCTACAATTCAAGACACTCAGTATAACCATTCTGGTCACCTGAAAAGACTGGTGGCCCTGGAATGGTGGAAGCAAAGTCAATGGCAGCTCACACAGTTAATTTTTTTTTTAAGTTTTCAGATATCATAATAGCTAAGTAGTGCAGACTAAGAAGTGAACGAGTCTGAGAAGCATGTGGGAGGTAATTAAGTGCTATTAGAAGCAAACAGAACCTAATTTGACGGAATAGCCAAGTGCGGTGTGGTCTTTTGAAAACATTTCCAAACACAGGGAACCAAATTTGATCCTTTAAGTCCATGTTCTCTTTAGGATGCATGTTTATTCAAAGAACAGATGGGGAGGAAATCAGAAAAAGACTTTGGTCAACCCACATAAAACAGCATATTTGAGTGTGGGCAAAAAGAGAGATGAGTTTTGGAAGAATCTTCACTTGTTTGATGTGTAGAGATAGTCTTGGGAAGTGGGAATGCACTGACTCTATTTAATCTCTCCTAGAGAGGAGCTTCAGAAGGCTCTTAAAAAAGGAAAGGTCTTTTAGTAGGCACATACTTCTATGCTCTCACATCATTGGTATTTTCCAGTGTAATAAAGAAGGGGGTGGGGAATTTCCAGGAGTAGAGTTACTGGGTACAACTGACAGAAAGAAAATTTAGGAATGAATATAACTTGTCACCCACAGTTGAGTTTTTTTTTCAAGTTTGAATATTTTTGATAAATGTTCTTTGGATGAGGTCATGCCTGTGTGTGTAATATATATATATATATATATATATATATATATATATATATATATATATATATATATATATATATATATATATACATATACTCCTATCTGATAAAGACCACAAGAAATCAGCAAAGAACACTGCACTGAAAATGAGCATAATGCATGTATGACCCACTTACCTAGTGCCATATGTCTCTCCAGTCTCACGCCCCCGCCAAAATTAATTAATTAATAAACTGCGGGGTGGGGGGGTTTTGCCCAGGTTGTCACTGCATGTCAGAAAAACTTGGGTCTAAACAGGTACTTAAATCTAAGTGTAATCTTTGAAGGTTATTAAATCAAATTGAGCTTTTGAACCCGATGAGGTACGCTCCTTTGAAATATTAGCATCAATCTGGAGCCCAACAAAAAAGAAACAATAATGGGGAAGATTCTGGATGAGGAATCATAATGGAAAGGAATTGCCTTGCTGGCTGGTAACATTTCCATATGGACACAAGCAGCAAAACAACAAAAGATCAAAGAGCAACCCAAAAAAGAAGGGAGTGTTCAGTCTCATAATTGTGCATGTGTGTGAACACACAGCCTTCTGTAAGGATAATAGCAGAAACATGTTTTTGCAAGAAAGGTTCAATGTACGCCAACTAATGGGGCTGCTTGGCTGAACCTCAATATGCGAAAACCACTCTTCATTTGTAAAAGATGCTACTGATTAATGGTATCTCAAATTTGTAATAATAGTTAACAGCTGCACAAGAGGAAAACGTTCTCAAAGAATAGAAACCCTGTGTGCTTCCAAACCTCATCGTAATTACTCCATTTGTGGTCAAGTGCTATCAACCCATTTTGCGGCCAAAGACCAAAGGAAGAAAACTGCTCACCTTGACATTAAATCAGAGCTGAGCTGAGAATGAACAACTCATAATCCCAAACTTTAAGTGTCAGTGTTATATACGAAAGTTTCTTTTTTGGGTGTCTTTCACAGGCATAATCTCAGTCTCACAATTAGACAATAGCTTTCTCTAGGCATTGCTAATTCATGAAATTGCTCATTTTCCTGTCTAACTAGGTTAGTGAGCTCTTTTTCAAAACACAGCCTCACTCTACATTTACGATACTCTGTCCTAATTGAAAAGTTTTAAACAAATTTAATGTTTGGTAATAATGATGTATCATTAGTCACTATAACACATAGGAAAAAGGTAACATAATAAATAGCAGTAATGATGTGAGAAAATGCAGAAAAGCATGGTACATCTCACAATATCTACTCTTCAAGAGAGCACTAAGGTAAAGTCATCATTTTTTCAGGTCCTTCAAAGACTTCTTTGGAAAAATAAATAGAATAAAGTCAGAAGGTATCCTTTTCTGTCTGCATTCATTCAGAAAACAAAATGACCAAGACACAACTTTCAACACCTAATTATGTATTAGATTTAATTTTTACAGTTATCTGGGGTTTTATATTCTCAAAGTCATTTGTAACCCTTGATTAGTCCATCTTCTTCAGTCCAGCTCCATTTCCAGATGAGAACACTGAGGCACGTAGGCTATGATTTTACCTCCTTGGACTAAATCAGAAGTTCAGTTCAGAACACCCAGGTAAGTCTCCAAGCAGAACCAACTTGTGAACAGTGAACTCGGGGTGGACTTTCTATTCTATAGCTAGGCTCGCTGACTTGGATAGTTTTTAAATGTGAGAGTATGCAACATTTTATCCCCATATGTATTTTTTGTTTGTTAATAAACTTTTCACTATAGTTTCTCTTTTGTTATAACTGTAAGTCAAATATAAGTAAACACTTTTTCCCCTTGGTATGTTCCTTACCTCCCAGTTCTTCTGCCCATTTACCCTCATTTGGAGACACAATACCTACTTTCAGAATAATGTTTCCTTAAGATTTATAGAATTAATTTGGGGTGTAAGTGTGTGTGTGTGTGTGCGAGAGAGAGAGAGAGAGAGAGAGAGAGAGAGTGTGTGTGTGTGTGTGTTAGGGCAAGTGTGGTTAAAAATAGTATCAAATTCAAAAACATCAGTTTAAGCAATTTTATAAAGCTTAAAAATGTCGCTTAAACTCCCCATTTAATAGGAAGTTTTAAGAAACAGAAAGAGTGTGATTGTGGGCTTTTTCACATGCCTTTTTCTGGCTCTCCTTCCAGCTGCCATGCAGGGGGATCAAGGTGGGTGAGCAGCTTACTCCAAGCCCTAAGGCTCTGTATCCCAGCTGCCAATATCCTCATAGGGTCAATGAGCAGGCAGAGAGCTCATTCCATTTGTAACCATGAGAAATAGAGTCCCCCAGGGAAAATATGCACTCTCCATATGTTCAGCCCTGTGCAATAGTCTAGGTGAATCACAGCCAAGGAGACAGAGAGAAAGGGATGTGTCTTGACACTTGATTTCCTCAGAGATACCAGACCATCATTTCCAAGGGTAGTACAATGCCTTAAACAAACCACTAATCTGATCCAGCCAGGGAGATGGGATGCTTTTAGGAGCTTTCTTTTAAGTGCCTCTGAACTCCATCACTAAGGTTTCCTCGAAACTATCAAAATGAAAGACTTTGATGTGTATCCGCTCCAAGCAAGAGCTATACACAATCAGAACCTCTTCATTCAGCCCCTGCCCTCCTGCTCTGCCTCTAGCCTGTCCTCTCCTCCCACCACTGTGTGCTCGGCCCTGCTATATGCCTTCCTGCTCATATGAACCACAGTTGCTGAAAAAATGAAGCCAAAAGAAACAGCCAATAAAAACAAAAACAGCTGTAACAATTTTGCACAGCATGGTCTTGATTTCCTTGAGTTTTGTATTTTTTTTTTTTGCCCCCACCCCTCCCTCTCGCTCTCACTCCCGCTATCGCTCTTGTTCTCTCTTTCTCTTTCTCCAGCTCCCTTTTCTATATACAGTACCATCAGTGCTGGCGCCTGGAATGAAACAAGAAATACCTTCCCCCTCCTTCAAACTCCTGTGTAATTCAGAAATAAAGTAGGAGTTCATTTTAAGTAACTAGCTCTAAAACAAGCAGAGCCAAGCAGAGGTTAAAACGAAGGAAATGAGCTGAGAATCTTACCACCAGAGACAGGTGCAAAGATTTAAAAAATAATGATTAATAATAATAATAATAATAATAATAATAATAATAAACCCGGCTCTCACTTTTGCTCCTTCTCGGGCTGCTGTTGTCAGTGGGTGTGCCTGTTATCCTTGGGAGCCCACAGAAGCCATCCTGTGTATTTTAGCTCTGTGTGTTTGCACTTGCCTCTCCAAATGGGACCTGTCTTGAAGATTTTACTTGACTATATTTACAGTAGCTTCATTCTACACCCATCTCCTCAAAATCCAGGCATATAAAGCTAGCTTGTAAATGCAAAAGGCTACTGGAAGAATGATATTAGTGGTTTCAGAAAAGAAAAAAGAAAGAACAACTCAAAGCACAAATACAAAAGGAAAAACCAACAACAGATTATGATCAGCGCCTTTTTTCCTGTCTGTGCAGGCTCAGGAACCCTGGGAATGTTTATCTTCTTCAGAATGAAAAAGAATCAAAGATACGTCCTTTTTGGTCTGATCTTCGTTGTGTCCCAAACCCGTGTTCCAGCTAAAATGCTTGCAGCGCTGGCATTGATCTCAAATGGGTATAAAAGTCTCCTTTTTACTTTTTTTTCATGTTTTGGGTGGTATATGTTGTTTTGTTTCCCTGCAGCTGCTTCCTTTCTTTACCCATGTTCTGGGACTACCCCCAGTGTGAAGCTGAGCTGGATCTGGGCTGAGCATAATGGAGAACTGGTTGAAATAAAAGTTCTTTCATGGTGGCACGGCCCTGTTTTTCAGATGGTGTGAAGCAGATCTGTAGTTTATTATTAATAATAGCACATGCGTGACACCGCATCTTCAAAGGATTGTGCAAACATTAATTCTTTTGTGATGTGAAAAAAAAAAGCAGCAGCAGCATCTTTTTAAAGTGAAAAAACCTAATTCCAGCTAGAGATGAATGAATCAAACCCCGGAGGTCTGGGATCTGGGTCCAATTGAGGAGCACTTTGAAAAAAATCGGGAGTTTTATCTGAACTATATAGCATGTTCCAAATTCGACACTCTTTCAAATTCACATGGAAGTCTTTCGAAGACAAGCTGTGGTATCTTTGTTCCAGGGATAAAACAAACAATAAAAGAGAGGAAAGGAGTACAGAATAGACATGCATTTTCTACATTGTTGAAATTTGATCTGCAGTCTCCAGAAGAAAGAGAGAATTATTCACCAGTTTGGCAAAGCTTGCCCTTCAACTTCTTTTAATAAGTGATTTCTTTGTCAAAGTCACAATCATCTATTAAAAAGTGACAGTTAATATCCCATTTTGCAGAAGCTCGAAAAGAGAATCCAGGTACCCCATCTTCCATTGGACTTCTCAAATTGGCCTATATTCAGTTTTCCTTTAGTTAAAGTTCTTTTTCCCAATATTTAAGAATATATCTCTATATAGACATCTATATAGATGATAGATGATAGATAGAAAGATGGATGGATGGATGGATGGATGGATGGATGGATGGATGGATGGATGGATAGGTGATAGACAGATAGATAGATTAGATAAATAGGTAGATATGTGTGTGTGTATATATAGATATGTGTATGTATATATATAGAGAGAGCACATTTGGTGTTTAAAAAGAATAAGCACAACTATAAAGTGAAAACTAATAAAACTGCTACCTCATTTAAGAACTGGAGCCTTACCAATAACCTAGTAGGTACCTGTATTTTCCTTCTCTTTTCCATACCCTGCCTTCCTGACAGGGGTCATCATAATCCTGAATTCTGTGATGAATATTCTTGTGGCAGATTGATTACATTAAAAGTTCTGATTAAGGTCCTCCCATGACTTTTACCCTAACAGTTATCATTCCATCTTATTCTGCCCACATTCTTGGTTATATGACTTGCTTGGCAATAGGATGTAAGCAAATGGGATCCAAGAGCTTTGGAAAGTGTATGCATGTTTCTACTTTCCCCTTTGCAGGATGGTGTTTGCTCATTGTGCATCTTCATGAGAGTATGGCTAGGCTAGCTCCCTGGATGGTGATAGACATGTGAATCAGAGCGGTTCACACTAGATCATGGCCCTCCTAGATTTGTCAATATCCAAGCTGAGAACACATGTCAGCCGAGGTTACCAGAACCACTTGGGTAACCTGTAGCTCTCATGGAAGCATGAGCAAGCCCAGCCAAGATTAGCCAAGCATTGGCAATATCAGATGAATACAGCAAAATTGAGAGCTAGATAAATAAAACGTGTTTATATATTTAAGCTACTAAATTTTGGGGTGGTTGTTTGCAGTATTGTTTTGACAATAGACTAATTGTATAATTACTTCCTTTTTTGAATAAAAAATTTACACAGCATTGAAAAAATATATTGCCTGGTTTTACCTTTTTTCCTCTCTTTCTTCCCCTGCCTCTTAAAATTTTATCACATCTTTTTTTCTTTGTGACTTTTTTCACTCTCCATTATATTTCTTACTTTATAGCTTCATGTAGTTATGGTGATTAATTTTCACTGTTAGTTAATCCTTTGTGAATATAAATTGTTTTCTTCTATTGATGGGCATTTGGCTTTCATATGGACATTTTTTGTATTGTCTTCAGTTTGGTGTTATTATAAACAATAAAGCCTCCCCCCACCCCACCATATGTATCTCCTAATGCACATTTGCCAGTTGCTCTAGAGTAAATACACCTAGGAGTACAATAGCAGGACTATGGGGTATGAGAATGTTCAAATTGTGAGGCTAATGCCAAATAATTCTCTAAATTGGCAGTAAGAATTTGTACATCCAACAATATATATATATTGCAAGACCCCCATGCTGTCTCCATTAAGCCAGAAGAAGCAAAAGAAGCATGTAGGAGCCCTTATAAGAGGTTTTAATGGCTGAGACCTGGAAGTAGCACACGTCATCTCTGGTCACTGGCTCAAACTTAATAACATGGCCTTATCATTGCAAGGGTCACTGGGAAATGTAGTCCAAGAAGAACAAATGAGCAGACCACATAGTCTCTGACATTACTTCTAATTCTTCTAATATTAAAAAATTACATTCTATTAGATAAGCCCTTTGCAGTTAGAAAGCGCATTCATGTAAGTTTTTTGTTTATTTTGTATTATTTATTTTTTTATTTTTTATTTTTTTATTTTTTTTTTATTTTTTTGCTTTTACAGTTTCACTAACTCTCTAGGGAAATTAGATCAATTCTTCATTTTATTAGTGAGGAGACTAGGGTTCACAGTGGTTAAGTGACTTGCCCAAGGTCACAAAGTTAGTAATTTGCTAGAACCAGAAAATAATCTCAACTCTTTTTCCCCAAAGTCTTCTCCTATTTCTAGTATAATTAATCTTTATTTTCCCAGGTATTCATTCACTCAACAACTGAAATTGTTTGTACAACTACTGTGTGACTATATTGCCTTGTGCTTTCTTTTAAAAACACAAGACATGAATGAGCAACACAAGGAATCCACCATTAGAATCTCACAATTTTTTTTAGTTTTCTATCTGCTATCTCCTATCTCCATTTTCTCACTATATACTCACAGATCAATATACTCATTCTGAGTTCACCAGTAATTTCTAGTTCAATAAATACAGTAGGTATAGTTTATTCTTCATCTTATTTAAATGGTATAAGCATATTCCAGCTTGTGATGCTTTTCTTTTTGTAATGTTGTCTTCCTTTAATTTTCATTATCCCACACTCTCCTGATTTTCTTCTTATTTCTCTTTTTAATTTTATTTAAAATTTTAAATTATTGCTGTCTTTTCCTCCTCTTTAAATATTGAGAACTCCCTAACCCTGACTACCAAAATCAGATCTTTATCTAAAGATTTAGTTGCAATGCCATCTTTTTGACTCATCTTTACCTAATTCCTCAGGCAAAAAAAATGTCTCCTACACTCCACAAAACTTTATTCTTATCTTTTTCACAGCCTTGACCTCATTTCACCTTGCATTTGTTGTGCAGCCACCACAAGTCTCACCAATTGAACTAAATTCCTTTAAGGATCAATCCTGGCATGTCTTTTCTTCTCACTCTATCTTCTCATTTTTGCCTAAAAGTCTATATAAATACTGTTTCCTCTACCTGAAAGACTCTCTGCCTTTTTTACCTCGTTTATTCCTAGTCATCTTTCAGATCTCACCAAAAATCATTTCTTGAAAGAAGCCCTTCTGACACTGATGCAAGCTCAGTCACCCATGCTATGTACACACATGGTGCCCTGCACTTATTCCTCTTGACATTTGTTGCAATTACGGTACAACATTTAATGGTGAAATTTGTTTCAATTCTGTTTATTGTATTAAAATTTAAGTCCTGAGATGACAGTATCCATGTATGTACTCTTTAATGTAACATGTTCTTTGCATAGGTACAACCTTCATTAGATATTTTTGAGTGAAATAATTTTATTATTGTAGACTAAAATCTAATTGAGTGTTTAGATGTTACCAAACATGCAACTTACAGTTGGCTAAAACCATTGAGTTGGTTATTTTTTCACCATCCAAACTCTTGGGCCTGATTTTTTTGGACCTAATTATAATGCTGCAAATGCATTTGCTTTTAAATATTATCTTATTAGTTTAGACCCATTGGATTGCACCCATTTTCAACATACACTATTATCTCCCTCCCACTTTCATGTCATCTGATAATGTGATAGATCATTGACAAAAAAGCTAAATAAGACCGAACTCAAGCAGGGGTATGAAACCTGCCACTTGAAATTGATTTTTTCTATAGGATTATAATATTTTACCGCAGTTCAACTTTTTAGCTATATCATCCAGATCGTGGCTGATATTTTAAGAGTCTAAAATTAAATATTTTAATGGTGTATATGAAAACCTAATCTTTCTTTTAAGGTCCAAAAGAAATATTGCCTCCTTGATAAATTTCTACCTAATTTTTCTGGAAAGAGTACTATCTTCTTCCTCAATGTTGTCCAATTTTGTTCTTACCATTATCTCACTGACCACATTCTGGCTTATATTATAGTTAACTGTTTCAACAGAACAACTATTTAGATTCAGTTCCTTCAGGGCCACATCTTCTGTATTAAAGTTACTATTTATTTTATCATACATGCCAGAAATTGGTATTTTACATACACCAAATTTTCTTTAGGTAAATATTATACCTATAAGCATTTCAGAGATGAGGAAATTGAGTCTCAGAGAAGTTGTTTTTTCTTTATATCCCTCATCTAACATGGGTCTTTGCTCATAGCATATATTAAGTGAGTAATGTCAAATCAAAGTACAGAATTGCTGTTGATGGCAATTTATATGGGAATTCTACCCTCTCAGGGACTACGGTCCCAAAATAATATTAATATCTTAGATCAGATGACTGGACTAAATTTGAACTGTTATACCAGATAAAAGTTCTCTGATGCATTATTATTTTCTCCTTCGAAGATTGTATGCATTCTATATTGCTTCAGGCAAATAGAAACAGAAGAGATGTGTGATTTGGAAAAACACTGTTACAGGAAAAATGTATGCAAATTATGCCTTTTCTGTACACTCTAAGACCATTTTTAAAATGGTAAACTCCTTCAAAGTGACATACTGACATTTTGAAATAATTTCTGTCACTAGAGTACATCAACCACAACTCATGCTTTTAATGAAATTCCAAAGAGATGAAAATAGTATTTCATAACAGTAATATTATTTTTACCAAGTATTTTCTTCTAAAACTAATTTATACAAAAATACACTGTGAGGCAGAGCAGATAATGAGTATAGGTGACTCAAATGGAGCCACCTGCACAACAAATATCTATTTTCCTTTTTGAGAAAGCCACAAATAAAAAAACAGCTTAGGGTCATGTTTGATATAGGAATTTCCACAATCTTTTAAAAGTAAAAAAATTTATTTCACTTTCTTTTGTAAATGAGGAAACTTAGACCTAGAGAAGGGAAAATAACTTTCTCAAATCAAAGAACAGTTATGCTGGAATTCAAACTAGAGCCCTGTGTCAGGTCTCAGCATCAAGTTGCTTCATCTCTACTGCCCGATCATGCTTTTGCAAATTAGTACCCTCAATTCATGATTTACATGTATGAAACCTTAGGCATGACCCCCCAGACTTCTAGTGGCAGCTTATGTCTTCATTGGCTGTATAACGTTCATTTCTTGCATGGAAAACTTATTTTACTTGCCAAGGCAAAGCTTTTTCAGTGTAACAGCCACATTTTACCCTCTGAGCATCCCACATAGAGCTGGTCAAATACCCTTCTCTCCAGCAAGCCTTGAGTAGAAAAAATCTTTTAATAGGAGATGCAGCATGATATAGTAGGGAGGACATAACTTAGACTTTGGAATCTGATATCATATCTGTCACTTCTGCTTCTGCTTATGCCAACTTCATAAATGGCACAATTTCTTAAGCTTTCTAACCCTCAGTTTCCTAATCTTTAAAATGGGAGAAATAACAATTGCTGTCCGTTGTGGTTATGGGGACCAAATAGAATAATGCATGCATTGCATTGTATTTATCATATGGAAGATGTTGAGTAATTCATAGTGGTTTTCTATTGCTGTTCTTAGATTTTGACTAGAAGTTCCAATTAAGTTTTCTGAGTTATCATCCTCAATGGATATTGTTATCAGAATATACTTTTCCAGAACATTGGGAAACAATTTATTGATAATATATTGGGAACAATTTATTTTTGGTAAATTTATTTTTGGTTTTCACAAAAACATAATGAAAGGAATAGACAGGGATGTTGAGGGAAATGAAAAAGCATTCTATACATTGTCTCCACTCAAGCCATTCTATTTTTATTGTTTTCTTTATTTCAGTAGTTTAGTAGGCAAGGTCCAACTTATCTTCCACCTTAAAATGATGTTTAAGAGCCTGTGTTCTCTGTATTAGTGTTCTCCAGAGAAACAGAGGGAATAGGAGATATTTATGCTATGTCTATGTCTGTATCTATGCCTATGTCAATATCATCTCTATCTATATTTATATCGTGTGTGTGTGTGTGTGTGTGTGTGTGTGTGTGTGCGCACACGCGTGCGTATCTATCTTTCTATCAAGAGGAGATGAGGAATTGATTTGAAGTAATTAGTTTACGTGGTTAGGGCAGTGGGAAAGTCCAAAATCTATAGACTAGACCAAAAGGCTAAAGAATCATGTAACAGTTGATGCTGCAGCCTGGAAGCTGAATTGCTTTTACTTCAGTAATCTTGTCTTTGATCTTAAGATCTTCAAATAATTTGATGAACCGCCCCCCTTATTTTGGAGAGTCTTCTATTTTACTCAAGATTTACTAATTTAAATGTTAATTACATCTTTTAAAAATATCTTCACTTAGACTGGGGTTTGACCAAATAACCAGGAAAGCCGAGCTGACATATAAGTTAACCATCACACCCTCCAACTTAGCAAGTGCCTACGAAGTGGAGGAGAGTGAAGCATGTCAGAGAATTAGAAATTTGCCACTATATAAAATACATTACCAACATTCAGGCTGCCATAACAAAATACTACAGATACAACAAACATTTGTTTCTCACAGTTCTTGAGGCAGGATGTCCAGGGATTGAGGTGTCAGCATGTCTGGGTGAGAGCTTTATTCTGGGTCAGAGACTTCTTGCTGTATCCTTGCATGATGGAAGAGCCAGGTTATCTCCCCATGGACATTTTTATAAGGACACTAATTTCAATTATGAGGGCTCTGCTCTCATGACATAATCACTTCCCTAAGGTTCCATCTCCTAATACAATCACCTTGGGTATTAAGTTTTTAGTATATGAGTTTCTGGGTGGAACACAAACATTCAGACCATAGCACCCAGTGAGGAGACTAAATTGTGTAAAGTAACCAAATTTCTCATTCACACTGAGTACCCTATGCTGCTGATTAGAAGCCAAACTACTCTAAAACTTCTATATGAGGACAAATAGCCATGGCTGAGGCACTGAGATTACAAACTTCTCGATGGACTCCACAACAAGGTATGAGTGAGTCCGGGTTCTTCTTGGTTATCAGTCAGGTAGAGTAATTGTCCTCCATACCTGTTCCTATTTGGAAAATCAGGGTTAATTTTTGAGTTCCTAGACAAATTATTACAAATCCAGGTTGACCAAAATGAAAACTTTAAGCTTTATGTATCAATGGAAACAGGCCTTTCACAAGTACAAAGTTTAGAGAGAAGAATCCACAAGACTGAACTCACTTTTGCCAGCAATTGCTAATTCCAGAGTCTCCAAGCTAGAAGGGCTCACAGAACTCACTGAAAGTTGTTATACTCACAGTTATGGTTTACTTCAACTAAAAAATACAGGTTGAAGTGAGCCAAAGAAAAAGCAGTAGGGTAGTCAAGCAAAGTATGAAACATGGAGCTTCTAGTTGTTCTCTCCCTACAGTCATGGGCACCTTAACTTCCCCAGCATTGACGTGTGACAATATGTATAGAGTATTTACAAACAGGAAAACCTACACAAACCTCAGTGTCCAGGGATTTTATGGGGGCTTTGTGACCCAGGCATAATTGATGGCCCATGCAGCTGACCTTGGTCTCCAGCTCCTCAAGAGATCAAGCTGATACTACATGATCCAAGCCCCCACCCTAAACTACCTTGTCCTTGCCCAAAGCTCTCACTCTGAATCACATTGTTTCTATCTGGCTGGCCCAAGGCTCCAACAAAAGCACTTTCCTCAGTGTCAATTTTTGACAACTTCTGTCAATTTTTCTCAAAACATTCTAGGAACTTAGAGATTGATTACCTCCTAGGAGACAAGGACAAAGGCGAGAATTTTATTTAAATCAGCATGAGTTCTTTACTCCACAGCCATATAGTCAGGTTTGCCTAAGAATGCTCTCTTGTTGTAACTTGACAATAAGAAAATTGTGTTTATACACGAAACAAATATTTGTTTTAAGCACTTATTTTGATCTTGTCTTTCTCCAAATAATTTTTCAGCAATGTTTCCATTAATCCTCATTGCAGCCCTGTGAGGTGGGCACTTTTTTAATAGTATTTTAGATATGAGGAAACTGAGACTTGCCTAAAATTACAGAGCTAATGAATAATGGAGATGGAAGAAATATAAACAAAGGCTACATGGGTACAGAGTTTATGCTTATAATCACTGTATTGCAAACCTACTGCCTCTGCCTTTTGAAATAAACATTCACAGACAAGTGCACAGGCAAAGAAGACAAGATTTTTGAATGAAAAGTTGTCCAGTCCTGCCATTCTGTTTCACAATATGTATGAATTCAGAATGTCACAACATGCAACTCTTCTTGCTATACATTTAACAGAAATAAGGCAGAAAGACATGAAGATTTACCATGAGTTCATAGTGCCTTGATCAAAGGAGGGTTAGTCAACAAAGGTATTTCAAATGGTCCTTTTGTCTGGCTTTGCAGAGATCTCCAAACCCTGGGGCAAGCACAATAACAAGATTCAAGATTAGTGAAAAGCATGCCTTTCTTTATAAAATAAGATAAGGGAAATTCTGAAGGGGAAATAGGAAAGAAGCCCTGTATTTGAGTCTTTAAATAAAAATGTTTTCTCAGAAAAATTTAGAAAAGAGAACATGAATGTTGAGTCTGAAAATTGTGTTTCTTAAATCTCCATGTATTCCCTCCTTGGGAATCTTTATGTATCCCAGGTTACCTTGGTCTGGTAAAAAAGCTAGTCTGAATAATCTAATTTCTTTAATTAATTTTTAAATTTGGGGTGAATTTTCTATTCATATGCCATGTGACCAATGGTGTTATAATAATTAATAAATAAGTTGGGATGAAATTCCTGAAAATGGAGTGGAATATATAAGGAATTTAATATAAAGTCCAACTGAAGGGAGTTTGACACAGAGAGAATAAAGTTTTAATTTTTCTGATGAATGGTGATTGGTGAGATTTAGCCCTGATGGTGCTGTGAGAGAGAACAAAGACCCTTGCCAAGCCAGGACAGGGGAAATAATGAATTCT
This sequence comes from Cynopterus sphinx, assembly GCA_030015415.1. Taxonomy (NCBI): domain Eukaryota; kingdom Metazoa; phylum Chordata; class Mammalia; order Chiroptera; family Pteropodidae; genus Cynopterus; species Cynopterus sphinx. The sequence continues at coordinate 63,352,296 of CM057387.1, read as the reverse complement.
AATTTCAGGTGGTATGATGGAGTGCTTCAGTCCACAGCCCTTCTTTACATAAATGACAGGGTGAGATCTCCAGTGTGGTTAGTGGTATCCAAGTGATGATTCCAACAGTAGTAGCGCAAATGACATAACTATGGAGGAGACACAATGGCCAGTTCTAAGCAGCAAAGAATGGTCTTAATGGGAAAATGTGAGGCCCCTCTTCATTCTGCCTTTGTCTGAGAAAGAAATTCCTAGAAGAAAAGGAAAGAATCTTAAGATCCTTCTCAGGGAGCCACTTGGTGAGCACAAGCCATGAAATTACGATTTGGGTCTAGAGTTATTTTTATGACCATGTTGTTCCTCCTTATCCATCAGGTGGGTGGCCTTGGAAACAGCAGTTTTAATTGTGATTTTAAAGAAATATTAAACACAGATGTTCTCCCATTTTACTGCCTTTAAATATTATAAACTGGTAATTGTGAAATTTAATAAGTGAAACTGCCTTACACAGAGGATTATTTTACCATGATTTGAAAATAAATGATCTTTAAAGAAATTTGGCCAAAACATTGTCAGTGCTTCATTGTACCTACACTCTACAACCTTATGTTTTTAATAGAACAAGAAAGACATTGAATTCACATCAATATAATTAGTTGAAAAATAAAAATTGTAACTAATTCTACCACCCCTTTAAAAACAGAGAAAAATATTCTGGGTTTGGAGATATTTGCTTTGGTTTGCTGTTGGCTTATCCTACTGGTCTGACAAAGCCCATTGACTATTTGGTTTTGCATCACTGTCATCTATACTACTTAATATATCATAATTTATCAAATTTGGGATTTATATGGTCCAAAAGAATCGTTTACACCTTCTCTTGGTACTACTATTATGAAGTAACTCCAAACTTTTAGTTTACAGAGATAGTGCACTTTCTATTTCCAGAATGAAAAACTTTCATATCACAGGGCACAGCAGCACCAAGAGGTACAGCTTGGATAAGGTGAAAAATAAAACCCAAAAGAGAGTTGACTCTCAGCAGTTTCCTCAAAGAAAGGCACTACAAAGGGGAGAGTAGGAGTGTTTCTTTTACTTAAAAAAATTTGCCTTTGTTTCTAGTACCATGGCCTTTTTTAGCCATGATGTAGAATAAATAAAGATTGAAATTTTTAAAAAATTAATTAATTAAAGAAGGCAGGATAGTTTTCTTTCTGCAAATGCCTCAAACAAAGCACATGTTTCTGTTTAATACTGGAAAAGCTCCAACTGATGTCTAAATCCCTGTAAAAATGTTTACTTTTCTGTGAGTTCCTCCCCCACCACCAGTGGGACATTATGAAGCCATGGCCACAGCTCTAGACTTCAAAGTTGATGCCAGTTGGTGTTGAAAAGCCATTGTTTTACGTCCTGCCTATCCACATTTGAATGAAATCTTAGTTTTTAAAAAATCATTTTGTGTCTGAAAATAATCAATCTTGTGCAAAATCAAAGAACCTTGATGAAGAGTTCTTCACCAAAGCAACTAGTAAGAAAACAAATTTTGAAAAAAAATGATGTTTGTACTCATTGGGGTACTTTATATAATATTTTGGTACCATATAAAACAATAGCAAAAATAATGTTTTATTTTTAAACAATTGTAAACTACGTATTTGAGTATGCAAAACTATTGCAGAGGGAAATGTAAAAATAAAAAAATATTACCTTATATGGCCTTGGTTTTGTTTTTCACCTCCATAAGCCTGTAGAAGGTAAAATACATATGCTATGAATTATATAATATGTGAAGACAATAAACATGAATGGTTTATCTTACTTTTTACCAAAAAAAAAAATATAACCATATACTAAAAACCACATATTATGATGCAAGAGACTATAGAACAAAGATAAATTATTTTTAAAGTGTCTGTAGATAATAGCTATTTAGTTAAAAAGATAAAGTATTTTGTAAAAATAAACAAAACAAAAGGCTTTGATAATTACTGTAAAAGAATTTGATTTCTCCTTTTTCAATTAAAAAATTTTTTAGATTTTTTTTTTTTTCAATTTCTGGGTAAAATGCCCACTTTTCTATTCTCCATTGGAGTGCTAAAATTAAATTTCAAAGGTCTGAGTTTTGATTCCACTTCTATCACCTTCTGACTCTAGGTTTATAAGTTAGTGCTTGCTGCTTAAAAATCATCCCCAAACATAGTGGCTTAAAACAACAATCAATTATTAGTTCATGATTCTGTGTGTTGTCTGGCTGGTTCTACCCAATTGGCTGGCTTGCTGAGGCTAGTAAATCCAGAATGACTTCATCCACACATCTGAAGACAGTTGGAATTTCAAGAAGCCAGCCCAAGCCTCTTCATCTAGTAGCCGAGCAATTCTCATCAGGAAAAAATGTCAAGCACGGTGCAGAAGCACTTACCAAGCCTCTATTTGCACCACATTTACTATCGTTCCATTTGTCAAAAGCAAATGCATGAGTAAACTCAGTCAGAGTGGCAGTGGATGACAGAAGGGAATAGAGACAGAGAGGTGTTAAAAATTGGGGCATTATTGAAATTATCTGCCACTCTAGGCTAGTCAGTTAACCTTCCTGGGGCTCATTTTCTTCATCACAAAATTGGAAAACATAATAATTTTTGTTTCTTAAAATATTGTTTGAAAAATTAAGTGAGATAATATATATGGGAACTGAAAAATGTAGAGAACTCTATAATCATAAAACATTATTGTAATAGAGAAATCTGCTGTTGTAGATAGCTTCTTTTCCCCCTCTACCATGTTTTTCAGTTTTTACATAATGTCTCCCAACCAATTAAATACAAAGTGATCCCAATATAAAACAATTTTTAAATTTTGTGTGTTTTTAAAGCCAACTACTGTTTTAATCTAAATTTTTAATATTTCAGCCAGTTATTTGAATAACGTTTATCAAGTTAGTAGAAAAATCTGATGTTATCTAATTTAACATTAACTAAGACTTAGAAACAGAATGCCAAAATATCTGGCCAATTTAACAAAGTTGGTTTTTAATAAGGCATCAGGATGTTTCATCTACTTATTACTAAAGATTTTGAAACTTTACTAATCAATTGGAATGTTTTATTTCATTTTATTTTTCTAGGATGGTGCAGCTACCTTTTTTAAAATTTAAAAAAAAGCCTTGATTATTCTAAAATATACCCTAAGTATAAAATATCTTTTGCTGAGAAAAGTGATTTTTTTTCTGCCACACCCAATATATCTCTTCTACATTAAATTGCTTCTAGCAAAATAAATAACTTCTACTTATAACAAACCAAAGAGAATAAAGATAATTAGAAACATTTTGAGTTACAGTTGCCATAGAAACATTGTTTCTTTTTCTCTACTCTTTCTCTTCTATTCTACTATCTTTAGAACATGTGAAATGGGAGCCTGCTGGAACATTATAGTAGTATTCCATTATTACAGTCACTGAGTTTAATGAGAAAGAAGTCTGAAAAAGCAGTGCTCAATTATTCCAAAGTAGAGCTTAGAACTCCTTATCGTGTTCATAATTTGGTCACAAAGTTCAAGGCAATGACAAGGGTTTTGGCATAATTTTCATATATTTTTTTAATTTTTAAAAGTTTTATTTATATAGATGTCTAACCAATTGCTATATACTTAAAATTAATTTAAATAAATAATTTTTAAATTACTAATCAGTATACTTCTAATTTTTATTTATTTATTTATTTATTTATTTATTTATTTATTTATTTATTTATTTTATTTATTTATTAGGCAAGGCAGCCCTTGGTTGCCTTCACAGATTGCAAGGAACTTTTCAGCTTACAATCCTTTATTTTTTATTTTTTATACCTAAAGCACCTGCCCTTCTTAGGTATTCTCCCACCCAAGTACTAACCAGGCCTGACCCTGCTTAGCTTCCAAGATCAGACGGGATCAGGCTTGTTCAGGGTAGTATGGCATAGACTCAAATTTTTACTGTATTAATATCTACTGTCCCCAAGATGTAGAAGCTTTAAGAGAAATTTGTATCCAAGTCTAAAGTTTTGCCCATTCGAAAAATATATTTGTTATATACATGTGATGACTGTTTATTAAGGGGTAACTGGAGCAGTTATCGCCTTACCACACAACACTACACAATGCATATATTTTTATCTTTTTTTGTTCTCCTTCTCTTTCTCCAGTTCCTGCTTTACTCACTTCTCTTTTTTTTTTTTTGTATTTCATTTCTCTAAGGTGTCAGCAGCCATAAGATTTCTTAGTAAACATGATACATTTATTGTAAATTTGCATCATGTTCTATGATAAAGAATACTTTGTGATATAAATCAGAATCAATAAGAGAGATGTGAACTAATAATTTTAAAATTAAAAATAGAAGAAAAACTCTTGGGCTGTGATTATCCCAAGGCTAGATAGCTCTTTAACTACAACTTTTTAACTTGATGACGAGTTTTAACTAAGTATTTTCTAGGCCTCATTTGTGAGTATAACATTTAATTATTTAGGGAATATAAACACTTTTATGTTACATATACAGACTAAATCAGTACATATGAGATGTAATAAAGGCTATCACAGCACAATTAAAAGGCCAACATAATCACAATTCTTAAATTTTTGGCTATTACCAACATTTAATAGGTGAGCCTTATTTTTTGTCTGAATCACCACAAAATTAGAAGTGCTATCAAAATCAAACTAGGAGGGAAAAAAAAAGATTTAACTTTCTCTAAGATAAATTTTGATTTAAGTGTATTTCTTGGCAGTCTAATTCTTTGAAAATGAGTAACACTACAAATCAATAGTTCATACACTACCATGCCATAAACTGAACAGTATAATTCTTCTGGATGACTTTTTGATTCTACACAATAAAATTAGATAAAACTAATTATATAGTCAGAGACAATGGCCATTAGATGTTTTTAAAGTTAAACTAATCACAGGCTCTTCCTGATCCAAACATTCACCTTCATCTTTCGTGCCCAACCACATCCAAGCAAGTCCATCCTCAGACCTGGCCTGGGACATCTGCTTTGGACATGGCAATAGAAAGCCCTGCTCTGGCCTTCTTCCCTAAGAACAAGAGAATGCTCCTCCTCAGGCCTTATGCCTTTACTCTTCCAGACCTTGAACCCTGAGATCTTAGAATCCTAGAATTCCTTGCCTAAAGGACCTTAAGACTTTTTCCAAGACCAGTGTGAGGAGTCATTTTCCTAAGCAGATGGGCAGCAAGGCTATTCACTCCCAGGCTCAGAAGGCTGCTCATAGAAAAGACAAAGCTGGAGGTAGGAAGAGAAGGGATGTGGGCCACAGGTTAAGCCTCTATTGGTAATTTTGACTGGCCCCCACAAAGAGAACATCTAAAATTTGCCACCTTTCCCCTAACCCACAGTGCTTTTTTTGGATTTAATATCTTTGTACATGCTCTTCTCCAAACTTGGAGCTCCCTCCTGCTTCCACTCCTGGAAATCTTTGGATCCAATGCCACTTTCTTTTTAAAAATTCTTATGACTTCTAGAGAGATTAGCTGTTTCCTCTTTTAGGTTACTATATAATATTTTAGTAACATTTAGCATATAAACACATCTGACTATAATTATTTTCTCACATATTTGTCTATAAAAAATTTGAGGCTAGCAAGACTAAATTCAGATAGTGATCCTTTATAAATATTGAATAAATGTGTGTTGAATTAAATTCACTAAATACATTATTTATTTGTAAATTGGTTATCAAGCTCATTTCTCATGCTAAAAGTCTTCAGGCTATGTCTTAGGATACTATTGCATTTTTATTAATGTAAATGAATAGAATGACAAACTCAAAATTAGTTAAAATATTTTCCAAATGTAGATAATTCTAAAAGTTCTATTTATAAAAACAAATTTTTGAGATATAATGTAATCCTTGATAAAAATTGAGTTATACTTAGCATTCAAAAAATTCAAATCTGCTCCTCTGTAATACAGAAATCTCATGACTTTTAGTCAAGGAACTTAAGTATATACCTAAATTATTTAACATACAGTATAAAAAAATATAAAAAGTCTCTCTTTGTTGTTCAAAATTGCTAGAAATGCATAATAGTTTGCATTTTGTATACCCTTTCTAGGTGCTAGGTACTCTTCCAGGCAGTTTACAAGTAGTGAATGTTTAATTCCCACAAGAACATTGTGAAGGGCGGAATAATTGGGAAACTTTCCCAAGGTCACTATAGAAATAAAACTATGATAACCTTTCTGGTGGAAAAATCAAAATTAAGGAGTTACTGAAATATACATGGTAACGATATATGGGGAAGTGATGGGGCAAGGAGCAATTGGTCAGTTATAAGAGAAGAATGGGACCCTAGGGAGACCAACACTGAAAGGGCTGGACAAACAAGGAGCCCATAAAAGAGACAGAGAAGGTGGCATTAGAAAAGCTGCAGAAGAAACCAGAGAAATGATTCTCCAGAAACCAAAGGAGAGAGTAATTTCATGAGTTGAGCTCAATGTTACCAGACCTTATACATACATCATACAGTTGACTACACAAAGGTCTCTATTTGCATTTAGACAGCCTTGTCAAACAGTTTAGCTCTAGATTAAAGCCAGATTTAGTGAGCTGATGGATAAATGGAAGGGGGTGATGTAAGAGTCTAGAGAAAGATGTGTCTTTGAGGGGGTGCCTAAAGGAAAGGCAGACACAAGGCATAAGTCTGAGAAATAGGGAAAGTTTTTAACTGTTTTTAACAAGTGCATATTTTCCACTTTCATGGAAGTTATAAATAGTCAAATAAACAATTTTAAGTAAGGTAAAGTTTTATTTGCTCAAGCTGTTGGCTTTCTAAATCTATACAGCAAAATATAGGTAGCTCTAGATCCTTGATACTGAAGTTTTGGTAAGCATCACTAGCATTTCCTGGAGGTTAGTTAAAATACAAAATCTCAGGACCCACCCCAATCCAGAATCTGTGTTTTAATTAAAAAAAAAAAGTATTTTAAAGTTTGAAAATCATGACTCCAGACTATAGACAACCCAAAGGAAAACATTAGTCATTAAAATATGGTTTAAAATTGTTTTAGTTTGCTTTATATGCACACCAAGTGTCACATCTAATTTATTTGTAAATATAAGCATTCCTCTTTTTCCAACCCAGTAATTAACTAGTTTCAAGTTACACTTTCTATCTCAAGGAATTAACATTGTACTCTTAAATTAGAATGTTATCACATCAACAGATTGTATAGATGCACTTGGGTGTGGCTCTCCCTGCAGTATGCAATATTCCTTAGCCTCCTCTAATTCAATGCAATATCCAATTTCAAAAGGTAAAGGTTTTATGGATTTCTCTCTATGATGCTTATTCTCTTCAAGCTTGCCCAGCTATGTCATAGACACATTGAAGGAGAGTAAATAAAGGGCTCCAAAGAGTTCATTTTATATGGGATATAGCAGTAGCAATGAAAGCAGAAAATGAGAAACAATTTGAGGACTGAAAAGAGAATTCCATAAAAGGAAAACAGACTGAGAAGCAATCCTTGTCTGCACGATTCTAAAATACACAAATTTCAGTTACCATGGTTAGTGAAATAATACCAGTCTCCAACAACGTGGTTCAAATGTCAGCTACCACAATATATCAAATGTGACTAATCACTTGAAGTATAAACTCTGCTGCTAGCTCTTCAGTCTGCAAATCACTATGTAAAGAATAGATGTGCCTACTATTCAGTGACCAATCATGGCACTTCTTTCAAAGTTTGTTGGTGATTTATCACTGTGCTTCTGCTTTTCAGTGCATGCACAGACAGAAATCATGTTGTTGTGTTGGCCCCTTGTCTCCTAGTGAAAATCACAAACAACATTTTACAAAATGGATAATTAAGGGGGAAATGGCCTACAAAGATGAAAGTACAGCAAAGAAATGAAAAGTGCTACCAATGGAAGCTAAATTAGAATCTTACATAAATTGCTGATAATATGAACGTTGACCCTGTCACCATTCAAAAGACTGGACATGAAGCCATTTAAACTTAGTGAAAGAGAACTTAACAACATAAATGAGAAAAGTGGCTGTGTTAAAAAGGGTGAAGATGTCCCAGAGGACATGACGTCAGTAAATTTCACATGCAAAGAGCTCTCATTGATATTTCATGGCTTTGTAAGCACAAAGGGTAAAATATCAGAAGTAATCTAAACTTAAAAAGAAGTGTAACAATTTGCCATGGTCTAGAATATATTGGTTCAAACTACTCTTGATAAGTTCTTATAAAGAAATAAAACACTTTAATTCTCAGTATATTTTTGTTTTAAATTATAAAATACTAAATAGTTTTACTGCCTTTTTTCATGTTCCTATATGTTTATGACTGAACGTAAGAGTTTTTAATGTTTTAACAAAAATTGTTAACAAAAAGTTGTAAAAGTCATCAAAGAAACATAATTTTTCCTTTTGATCATTAAGTCTTCTTTGCGCATTTTCAGTTTGTAAGGTTATTTTTACAATCCTCCACGACTGTGCATAGTAAGGATTGGCGTGCGTGAGAGAGACAGAGAGAGAAAGAGAAAGGTATAGAGGTAGAAGGAGAGATTAGATTGAGATAGTTATATAGAGAGATAAGTAGAAGAAAATGTGTGTTTTGTGTGTGTGTTCCTAAGTGCCAAGGTTAATATGAAAAGTATGCTTGTATGTATTTGCACTAAACATTCAATTATGATATCCACACACACGTAACAGACAGATTTGAATATGAATCTTCTGGGATATATCTTTTAACTCAAGAGCTAATTTACAAGAGAAAACTCTGCGAGAGTTCTGCCAACAGCTCTTTGTATATAACAATAAAGGAGGCTTCCTTACAAGTGTACTTCACTTCATGTAATACATGTACTAAATTTTATATAAATTCTAGTCTTCTAAATTAAATTATACTTAAACCCACAAGGGAAAAGTTCTAGGAACAAAGATGGTCACTATTTTGTCTATAAAATTTACATGAAAATATAAAATCATTTGTGTTTAAACTTTCCATAAATCTATAATATTTTATATAAAGCAAGTAGAATTGAGTTTCTTATTAAGTTGTTCTTAATTTTTAAAGCACAAAAAGTCTCAATGCATAAGATAAAGATATTAATTGTTTTATAGCTTATCAAATTACAATGTGGAAATCAATTCCTAAAAAAGGTAGAAAACAATAATATATGTAAGCTAAAGATGAAAGAATACAATTAGTTTATCAATTAACAAATGTGTCCCTTGACCATTAGTTACAGTTCCATGAAAAATTTATTTATATTTTGTAGTTTCTCAACTATTGAGAAAATATCTGTGAAAATTTCTCCATGGCTTCTCCTTACATAACATAGATTTGCTCTTAGAAAGCCTTGCATCTAGGTAGGCCATGTGACTAGTTCTCACCAATGGATTATGAAGGAAAGTTGACTTTATCCCTTTCAAATTAAAAAGGTTAAGAAGCCAGTGCAACCTCTCCACCTTTTTTATTTTTTTTCTCTTTCCAGTAGTTGAAAGTGGGACTCTAAAAATTTGGCGCATGGCAGAGTCACAGGGTGAAAAATTTTGATCTTCAGTACATAGAGAAAAGTTGCTTGGCAAGTGGGAACACCCACATTAGAGCATAAGTGAACAAGAAATAACTATGAGAACTGAAATGTTGAGTTTTGCTTGTTATTAAGTCTAGTAATACCTACATAAGAAATACCGTTTCCTGGGTACCAAAACCATATCATTTCTAATCCAGTGCTATATGATAGAATTTTCTGCAATGATGGAAATGTTTTGATATGGCAGCCATGTAGGAATGACACGTGGCCATTGAAGGGATAAATTTTTATTTATTTACCTTTAATTAATTTAAACTTAAACTTTAATAATCATGTATGGCTAGTGATTACCAACATGGGATAATCAGTTCACATCTTCAGTATAAATGTTACAACTTTTGACAAGATACAAGATTGCTCTCAGCATAACTTCTTACTTACTGATAGCCTGTGGTCCTGAAGCTTGAAAAGTTTGACAAAAGTAAGTGTGAATTTTGGTTAGGTAAATTTGCTTTTCTGAAAAGAAAGAAGATAGCTAATAATATCTACATCTACCATTTCCAAAACATCCTTTATTTTTCCTTCAGAAACACATTTGAAGGTAACTTTTACTATTGTCAACCCCCATTAGGACTAGCATGCAAGAGGTTTATTAAGCAAGTCTGGGGAGTCATATTTTCTTCTACCCAGTGCCAACTGCTGCCTGTTAAATAAATATTTCAAATTATATTCTTTCTTTCCCCTCACCTTGTCAGTAAAATTTCTCAAGCCACCCAAATTTTCTAGAGCAACATGGCATAGAATCTGTCAGTATAGGTACAAGACTAATATAAGGGACCATAGAAATGCACATGGCCAAAGTCTTCCTCTATTTTTTCAGATATTTCTACACTAGCTTGTATAATCCTGAAGTATGAACTTGGTGTATCTCCAATCCCTATTACCCCCCCTACAGTGGACATATCATTGACAGTGGTGTACTTCATGTAATTCAGTCTTTGCTCATCCTCACTGTCAGCTTAACCACCATTTTGCCTCACCCCTACCCCTATCCGAAGGTACAATCCAATAGTGAGCATGATTTGCACCTGACCTGAGCATTAGCATGCAAAACAGTGTCTGTATTCTAGCAGAGACTATTACTTTAGAGAGAACACTAAGTAAAGTAAATCAAATTTTTTCTAGAGACATAGTATAAAATATTAGTTTTAAATCAAAAGAAGAACATAATGAGTAAATTCTGTTAATTTTAATACTTCATAAATTTTTACTATTTTTTCTTGGCAACTTTAATATATGTGAAAAAATTAAGAAATTAGTATTTATCATTGTTTATAAAAACATTGGGCAAAAAAAAAGTCTAACCAAGATTCTTTCCAAAAACAAAAAACAAAACCCACAATAAAACCCTTGTCAATTTTTAATCCATGAAGCAAAGAGTACTATACTAATAAAACTTAATTGTCATTAAATATTTAAAATGAATTTCTAACTAGCTTATTGAATTAATTCCTTTTTATGTATTTGAAGTACTGTCTTAAAGTCTATATAGAGAGCAAAATTCAAATGTAAAACCAAACGATTTGATGTATTCATCTCAAAAATTCCATTTCATTTTTCTTTTCAAAATCTAAATTACCTCAGAACACTACATCATAATTTATATTTCTCTCACATAAGAAAACACATAATAAAATACCATTACACATTTCCCACAAAGTAACTATACTTTATAAAATACAACTCATTCATTTTACATGTTTCATTTCATTTCAATAATATTGTATATAATATTGTCCAATTCACAATGAATGTCAAATTTCTGGTAGAAGATATAATGGATATTTACTAACTTGCTTTTGTATATCACTCACAACCCACTATATGTACATACATGTGTTTCAACATCCTTCATACAAACATTTCTCACAATGATGAACATTTACTTTTGAAAAAAGATTTAGATTCATGATTACTTTCTCTGGTAAAATTGCAATTTACCAGCTTATTATTACACAGATTGAATACACTTATTGGGTAATCACATCTTTTATTTAAAAACAGTCATACCTTTTTCTATTGCTCTTTGCTTTAGTGCACCTCACAGATATTGTTTATTTTACAAATTAAAGGTAAGATCCTCCAGCAACAAAAAGATTGTGACTTTCTGAAGGTTCAGATGATGGTTAGCAATTTTTAGCTATAAAGTATTTTTTAATTAAGGTATATACACTGTTTTTTCTTTGAAAGACATATTACTACTGCACACTATTAACTACAGTATAATGCAAATATAAGTTTTAGAAGCACTGGGAAACTAAAAAATTCTTCTGACTCACTTTACTGAGATATCTACCTTACTGCAGTGGTCTAGTTTTGAATCTTTAATATCTCCTAGGTATGCCTGTGTAATATCTCTTACATATATTAGAAGTTTAACATAATGATGTTAAGCTTCCAAAGCAATAAATAACAGTAAATGTCCAAATGCATTACAAAAAATACAAAAAGGGTATACTTTTTGGTTGTTTAATTCTAATGGAATTAAATGGAATGGAATGGAATGGAATGAAAGAACGTTCACTTATTTGTTTGCATGTACACTACATTCAAATTAGGAATTTAGAAGAAAGCATAAATTATAGCCTTTTCTGGACCCATGATTTTTAGAAGTATAGAGATATTTCCTCCCTTTGAAACTTTCCAACTCCCTTTGAGTAACAGAAATGCTTTAACTCCTTAGTCTGGTAACAGAAACCCACGCAGTCTACTTCCAAGCCACTGACTTCATTTCTCTTTGGTCTAGCTAGTGTCCTCTTACCATCAAATTTCTTGCCCAAATCAAAAATTGAAATCAGTTTTTTTCTCCCTCTCTCTTACAATCATCCAAATTTGCCAATTCTACCAAAACATCTTTGAACCTCTCCATGTTGCCTCCCTTTGGTGATTTCGTTATTCCAGCCTCCACAACCCTGCAAGCTTGCAATGCAAGCAGTCTCCTGCCCTCTCCCTGGGTTTGCCTTTCTCCAGGTTGCATTATTTTTTAAACCAATTTAAGAGCTGGATTGAAGCCTGCCTGTTCACAGTTTTCTCTTGGGCTCTGCTGCAAAGAAAGCATTGAAAATCTTTGTGAGGAGCATTGTCTAAGGGCATCAGATCTGCATCAGTGAAATAACCCTACAAATGTAACACTTAAAGCAGCTGTTTCACCTTTAAAATGAACAATTAAAGTACAAGAAAAGCTAAGCACATTCTTAGCAGGCACAGTAGTTATACCTAAGGCAATGGCAGTTTAGACATCTGATTTACAACCAAAAAATTGTAGTCTGTAGCTAATGTTAGATTGTGTTTGCCTGTCAGATATATTAAGGATAAAATCTTTTGCTTTTATATTTTTTCTAAAAATTTCTCTAGCATCACATCTCCCTCAGAGTGTACCATTCCTTAAGGATATAATCTAAATTCATCAATATGTCACACAAGTCCCTTCATAATCTGATCTAAATTATTTTACATACCGCAACCACATACCTAATGCTCCAGGCAAAGTGGACTATTAGGAACACTGAACTTCCAGCTGCTCTCTGCACAAGCTTATTTACTCATATATTTGCTTTCGACATTCCTACTAATTATAACACTGCTCAGTTATTCAGGCATTTCTCAGATTTCACTTTCAGGAAATAAGGAGATATGCTTAAGGCCCTGGGATTATATTTTCAAACCAACCAGATCTGAAAAATTAAAGAATCGTTGTCAGATAAATAGAAAAATAGACCCAAAAAAAGTTATAAAATGATAAAAAGTCCAAGTGTGTCATTTCAAAACTTTAAAGGGACTCTGTACTCTCAACTGTATAAAAAAACCTTAATTTAAAATATAAATTATCTGTTTACACTTTAAATATCAATATGATTTTACAAAGAAATAATGACTTTAGTAGCCATTGTAAATAATGTTTTAGATATTTTCATTTTTCTTAAATCATTCTTTTTTATAGCTAATAAAATTTCCCATGGTAAAGAAAAAGGAAAAACTAGTTTGTGATATTGTATAAGTTTATTGTCAAATAGTAACCATTTCAATAAATAACCATTATATATTTATTGTCTAAGAATAACATTTCAATAAAGCATATTCTCTAAATATATAGCTAGAAAATTTTTTAAAGAAAAAGCATTTGTATTCTTTTCTATGCTCCTTTAACCTAATAAATTGGAATAAACTTTTAAAGTTTTTTAGAATTATATTTTAAATAAAAATCCACTTGTGCTAGCTAATCCTTGCTATTATAACATGGAAGATGAGGCATTACCTGTCTTAGTCATATAAGAAGTTCTGTATATTTTAGTGAGACCTGAACAAATTGGCTATCTCTCCAGGGGAAAAAAATTACACCCCAGTACAGAGCTGAGTAGGGAAGAGGGAGCAGGGGATGGGGAGTTTGTCCGGCTTATTGAAGAATAATGTAAAAAAATAAGTACTTAAAATTAAGCATACTAAAAAAAGGTACACATCACTTCTTCACATTTTATTTAATGTTCAGAAAAACAAAATTGGGGATCTGAGTCAGTGACAAAAATATTTTACAATTTAATTCAGAGTTAAAAATAACCAGTTTGGCAGAAAACTATGGAAGCTTATTTTATGTTTGTCCAGACTTTATAGAAATATTTTATACTATGCTATTAAATTGAAAAAAAATATATTAGATGAGGAGTCAGATGTGTCAACCCAACTACATTGCCCAACTTTGGCTAATATATTTAAACATTTTTAAACCCCAGTTTCTTCACATGTAAAATTAATATTTTTGTATCTATATAACATATTTGTATCAGCCTCAGTGTGTTTAAATTAATTATATGTGTGTGTGTTTCGCATTAAATTTCCCAAAATGTGAATCAGAAAAGAGTTGTGAATTCCAAAAAGTTTGTGAAACACTGAGTCAAACAAACTTGAAGGTTTTTTCTTGTGCTAATCTATCAGAACCTTAACTACACAAATATACATTATGATCATCCCAGAGAAGGCTACAGTCAGTGGTAGAATCTCTCTTAACTGAAGTGATCAGCAACAGTAGTTTCTTTGTTAATTGAAAAAATCCTTCATATACGACAATCCTAACGACCAGATGATGAATGAATGCTTCACTTTATACATGGCCATGGCCTTTACTTAGAATATACCCAGTAGATAAAATTTCTAATATACCATTTTATTTTTTTCAAAAATTGAACTTATTACACATTATCTATAGAGTGATTCTACTTCAGTTTATCTAAAGTGAAATAATATAAAGACACTGGAAAATAAATCCAACTACAGATTCCTAAATTTTAATTTTTTTAAATTACTTCTATTTGGTAGATCATTTTTAATTCAACAGTGATGGTTTTAGATGCAAGGGTCTAACCAAAGAATTTAACTTTTATTTTATTTTAAATAGCTCTTTTATTACACTCATACATCATTGATTTACAAAATATTTCATTACGCTATATAATTATAATAGCAAGCACATGGGCATTAACCAGTATGAGAATAAATAATTGTCTCTTGGCAAGCATTAACTCACCTGCAGGGAGCTGTGATGAGCTAGCTACAGAGACTCCTCCCCTTAACATCTCCCCCTCCAAGATGACTATTCAGCAAGCTGGAAACACCAATACATACATTTTAAAGGTAAATATAGATTATATACACTTGGAGAGTTAATTAAGTGAAAGTCACTTATGTGAATGATTATGAGGACCATTGTTCCATGAAAGATATTGCAGCAGGTGTTGATTTGAAATGTCATAAAGACACTTTCAAATCTAAAATAATCTGTGATCATTAAGAAGATATATTGTGGGTTTTGTTGTTGTTGTTGTTGTTGTTATTGTTGTTGCTGTTGTTGTTGTTGTTGTTATATGTCCTGTTTTCTCAAGAAGGCAACAGAGCCAATAAGTTAGAAAATATACTTTCTAGTAATTTATTTCTCATGGAGTAAATGCAGCAATGCCATATCAAAAAAAAAAAAGAGGTTTGCAATAATATTTAAAATAATAAGGATTTGGAGAAACAGGGCAGAATGAGAGACATTCTCATATCTCTCCCCTTGAAACAACAATAAGGTGAACATCCAAAATTCAACAAAAAACACCCAAACTGTACACCAGCACGTCTGAGCATGGGATCAGAGCATAAGAGCTATAACAGGTCAGAGCCCCGGGTGTAAGGTAGTGGACAGAGAGAAATAAGCTGCCTCTCACATCTGCAGATGCTCCCTATAGGAGGAGGGAGAGTTCTCTGAACAGTCTGCCTGAGAGAGTTCTGAGTTTTAAGCAGCCAGAGGTATGGCCCAGTCATCAGTGCAGAAAGCAGAGAAGCAGACAGCAAAGAAACAACAGTTGAATTTTACCAGCCACGGTTGCAAAATCAAGGCTATACTGCAGCCCCAACCCCCAACCCAGAGAGCCCTTCCCCTTAGATCCCCCAGACCAATCACCACAAAGCCCCTGGGGAATCTGGACAAATGCTACCGAAACTGTTGCTAACACAGACAGGAACTGAAACTGAGGGTAGCAAGTGTGATTAAATATTTACAAGAAATTTAAAAAAATATAATTTAGGTTCTATATAAAGCAGGGATCCAAGGGGCTTAGATGCCATCTACTGGAAACCAAAAAAAGAGACTTCTTTGCAGCAGGCTAAAGAGAGACCTTGATATAATAAACCTTCTTTCTGAAAAAAAAAGCAGAATACATTTCCATTAATGCCCTGGCTGAGAAATAGTCCATTAAACACCATGAACAACCAAGGTGATAAGGCATCTCAGAAAGAAAGAGAAAAATCTCCAGAAAATAAGCTTACAGACACAGTAATATACAACTTAAATGATAGAAAATTCAGGATGGTACTTCTGAAAAAACTCAGTGAATAGTAAAACAAGTCATAACAATACTTTCAGAAATTAAAAAAACAGCTAGATGAGCAGAGCAAGGAGATTTAAACCCTCAAAAAAAAAAAGAGAGAATAGATCTTCTTGAGATAAAACACACACACACACACACACACACACACACACACACACACACACACACACACTGTAAGAGTTGAAAACTAAAATAGCAAGCTTGGAAAATAGAGTCAGCCAAATAGAGGAAAGGATCAGTGATACTGAAGACAGAAATCTAAAAATAAATCAGAAAAATGAGAGAAACCGAAGAATAAAAAATAATGAAAGAGAAATTCAAAAACTAGTTGATACCATTAGGAGAGAAAATATAAGAATAATGGGTAGTACCAAAAGTGAGGAAAATATCAAGGACTAGAAAGCATTTTCAGACAAATAGTGAACAAGAATTTCTCAAATCTAAGGAATGAGCTAGAGTTTGAAATTCAAGAAGTCTACAGAACACCAAATATCTCAACCCAAAAAAGCCTTCAAAAGCCACATTGTATTATCATTATAAGAAATGAAAAAGATAGAATTCTCAGGGCAATCAGGGAAAAGAAAATGGTAACTTATAAAGAAAAACCCATTAGATTATCCTCGGACTGCTCAGCACAAACCTTGCAAGCCAGAAAGGAATAGAATCAAATTTTAAACTATTAAGTGAAAGGAACTACTGGCCTAGAATAATGTATTCAGCTAAGCTCTCCTTTAGATATGAAGGAGAAATTAAGGCCTTTCCAGACATACAAAAAATGAGGGAATTCTCCACTACAAGGCCTGTACTACAGAAAATACGAAAAGGGGTCAGCTCACCTAAAATAAAATGGTAAAAAAAAAAAAAAAAAAATCTATAATCAGGAGTAATGTGATTATCAGGCAAATAGAAGCAGAGGAGTGTAATCATTACTAAAAACAGGGAATTATAGCTTAATAATAAGAGAATTGCTACAGCAAGATAGTATGAACATTTAGGGACAAATTAATATAAAAATGGCTGAAAGGGGAGGATTCAAAGATCCACATTAGTAAAGGGAAATGGAGATAAGGCACATGCAGAAGAAAATGGATGATTGCATATATATAACTATCTCTTACATATTTGTAATGGTAACCACACAAAGGATATTCAGAACTGAAGTATATTACATCAAACAAGAAGAATCAGAGGCAAAAACCACGGAAGTCAAGTATTGTAAAGAAAACAAAAACACATGGACAAGGAAGCAATGGAAACACTGAGCTACCAGAAAGCAAAAGATAAAATGACTATAAGAAGGCCTCATATATCAATAATCAACCTAATTGTAAATGGATTGAACTCACTAATAAAAAGGCAGAGAGATGCATAATGGATCAAAAAAAAAAAAAAAAACAACCATATGCTGCCTCCAGGAGACAAATCTCAAAAGGAAATAGACTCAAAGGAAATGGGTGGAAAATGATATTTCAAGCAAATGGCATTCAGAGAAAAGTGGGACTAGCAGTACTAATATCAGACGAAATAGACTTCATAATAAAAAAAGTAAGAAAAGATACTGAGGAACACTGCATAACGATAAAGGGAATCATGCACCAAGAAGACATAACACTTATTAATATCTATGCTCCCAATCAGGGAGCCCTGAAATATGTCAAGCAATTACTAACAGAACCATAGGGAAAAACAGACCAAACACTATCATGGTAGGGGACCTAAATATCACACTGTCGGATATGGACAGATCATCCAAACAAAATCAATATGGAAATAACATCCTTAAATGACATATTAGACCAACTGGACATAATTGACATTTACAGAGCCTTCTATCCCAAAACAGCTGCTTATACATTTTTCTGTAGTGCACATGGTCAGTTCTCAAGAATCAACCTCATACTGGGACACAGAGATAGCCTCAGCAAATATAAGAGTGTTGAAATCATACCAAACATATTCTCTGATCATAATGCTTTGAAATTAGAGATAAACTGCAAAAAGAAAGGAGAAAGAACCACAAATACATGGAGATTTAATCAACATGCTACTGAAGAATAACTGGTTCAGGGAAGAAATAAAAAGAGAGGTCAAGAGATACATAGAAATGAAAGATGATGATAGTACAACATATCAAAACTTTTGGGACATGGCAAAAACCGTCATAAGAGGAAAGCATATCATTACAGGACTGTCTCCAAAAACAAGAACAAGCACAAATAAACAACCTAACATTTCATCTTAAAAAAAAAAAAAAACAGAAAAGGAAGAACAAATGAAACCTAAAGTCAGCAGAAGAAAAGAAATAATCAAAATTAGAGCAGAAATAAATGAAATTGAAAACAGAAAAATAGTAGAAAAAATTAAATGCAAAAAAAAAGAGCTGGTTCTTTGAGAAGGTTAATAAAATTGACAAGTCCCTAGCTAGACTCACTAGAGAAAAAAGAGAAAGGACACACACACCCCAAAAAAATCAGAGATGAAAGAGTGGAAATTACTATTGATATCACAGAAATACAAAGAATCATACAAGAATACTATGAAAAAGTATTTAACACCAAATTTAATAACTCAGAATAAATGGACCAGTACTTAGAAAAATACAACTTTCCTAGACTGAATCAAGAACTCAAAAATCTAAATAGATTGATCAGCAGTATGAAAATTGAAACAATTTTCAAAACCCTACAAAAAAGTAAAAGTCCAGGAGCAGATGGCTTCATCAATGAATTCTATCAAACATTCCAAAAAGATTTAATACCTATTCTCCTCAAACTCTTTCAAAAAAAATTGAAGGACAGGCAATACTTCCAAATTCATTTTATGAGGCCAATAGTACTCTGATACCAAAATTGGTAAAGATAACACACAAACTACAGACCAGTATCCCTCATGAGCACACATGCAAAAATCCTAAATAAGATACTAGTGAACTGAATACAGCAACATATTAAAAAAGATTATACACCACACTCAAGTGGGCTTCATCCCAGGGGCATGGGGATGGTTCAATATTCACAAATCAATTAATGTGATACACCATATAAACAAATTAAAAAATAAGAATTATATGATCCTATCAATAGATGCAGAAAAAAGCCTTTGACAAGATACAGCATTCATTTATGATTAAAAAACATTTAACAAAATTGGTATAGAAGGAAAATACCTTATAATAAAGGCTATCTATGACAAACTCTCAGCCAACATTATACTTAATGGTGAAAAACTAAAGACCTTCCCTGTAAAATCAGGAACAAGGCATAGCTGTCCACTATTTCCACTGTTATTCAATATAACATTGGAGGTCCTAGCAAGTACAATCAGGCACGAGAATGATATAAAAGGCATCCAAATAGGAAACAAAAGTCAAGGTGTCACTATTTGTGGATGACATGATTCTCTGTATAGGAAACCCTAAAGACTCCCCAAGAACACTACTAAAAACAATAAGCAAATACAGTATAGTTACTGAATATAAAATCAACATTCAAAAATTTATAGCGTTCCTATGCTATAATAATGAAGTGTCGAAAAGAGGTGGAAAATATAAGTTCTTTTGCAATTGCAACAAAAAGAATAAATTTAACAAAACACGTGAAGTACCTATATAATGAAAACCACAAGACCTTATTTAAAAAGATCATAGAAGATACAAACAAATGGAAAGATACTCCACGTTCTTAGATTGGAAGAATCAACATAGTTAAAATGACGATATTACCAAAAGCATTATTCAGATTTAATGCAATCCCCAGCAAAATCCCATCGGCATTTTTTAAAGAAATAGAACAAAAAATAATCAGATTTGTATGGAAGCACAAGTGACCCCAAACTGCCAAAGCCATCCTGAGAAAAAAGAACAAGGCTGGAGGCATCACTCTGCCCAACTTTAAAGTATACTACAAAGTGATAGAAATCAAAACGGCATGGTATTGGCAGCAAAATAGACCCACAGATAAGTGGAACCGAATCGAGAGTCCAGAAGTAAACTCATATTTAGATGGGTAAATAATTTTCAACAAAAAAGCCAAAAGCATACATGGGAGAAAGAAAAACCTCTTCAATAAATGGTACTGAAAAACCTGAAAAGCCACTTGCAAAAGAATGAAACTAGACTGTTATCTAACACTGCATACAAAAGTTAACTCAAAACAAATTAAGGACTTGAATATAAGACCTGAAACAATAAAATGCATAGAAAAAAACTTAAAAAAATAACTCAGGGACCTTGGACTTAAAGAGGATTTTATGAATTTGACATCAAAAGCAATGTAAACAAAAGCTAAAATAAATGAATGGGACTACATCAATCTAAAAAGTTTCTGCTCAGCAAAAGAAATCATCAACAGGTAAAGAGACAACCATGCGAATGGGAAAATATATTTGGAAGCAACGCCTCCAATAAGGGCCTAATATCCAAAAGATAAAAAAAAAAACTTGTACAACTTAATGACAACAAAAAAAAACAAACAATCCAATCAAAAAAAAAAAAGGCAAGAGAACCTAAACAGACACTTCTCCCTAGAGGACATACAAATAGTCAACAAATATTTGAAAAAATGCTCAACATCACTAGCTATTAGGGAAATGCAAATCAAAATCACAATGAGATACCATCTCACACCTGTTAGAATAGCTATACTCAACAGAACAAGTAAGAACAAATGTTGGAGAGGATGAGGAGAAATAAAAACCCTGCTAGTTAGTGTGCAAATTCATATAGTCACTATGGAAAACAGTATGGAAGATTCTCCAGAAAATAAGAATGGATCTACCATAAATCCAGCAACTCCTCTACTGAATATTTACCCCAAAGACTTGAAAACTCATATTCAAAAAGATGTTTGCACATCTATGTTCATAGCAGCATTATTCATGGTGGCCAGGACATGAAAGCAACTGAAGTGTTCTACAATAGATGATTGTCTAAAGAATCTGTGGTACTTTTTTACAATGGAATATTACTCAGCCATAAGAAATGAAATACTGCCTTTTGCAACAACATGGATAGACATAGAGATAATCATGCTAAGCAAAATAAGCCAGATAAAAAAAAAGTTGAAAATCATATGGTATCGCTTATATGTGGGATATAAACCTAAAAGCGACAAATGAACAGAACAAACAGAGACTCATGGACATGTACTATAGACAAGTAGTTACCAGAGGGTAGGGGGTTGGGGAGGAGGGGGGAGGTGGACAGGATAAAGAGGCTCAAATATAGGGGGATAGAGAGAGGGTGAAGTGGGTAAAAGGGATCAAATATATGGTAGCTGAAGGAAACTGAACTTTAGATGGTAAACACACAATAGAATATACAGATATGAAATAATAATGTACACCTGAAAATTATATAATTGTATTAACCAGTCACCCCAATAAACTTAATTTTTAAAATGATAAAATAAATGTAATAAATTAATGTATTACAACATTAGTGATGGCAAAACCATCTTCACGATAAAATGATCTTGGCCAACAGTCCACTATTTTTTCATTGTCTGAGTCATCCAAATGTTGGCCTCAGGTATCCCAAATTCATTTTGCCTTTTACCAATCAAGGCAATGATGGAATGATTTGGGAAAATTTAAGGCACTGTCTCATTTACAATTAAATGTAACCTGACTATTAATATTTGGCAAAGTATTGCTTGTGATTTCGTAAAAGGACCCCTCTGATAAACCCAAAAGCATTTAGGCAGAAATGAATGACTTATTAATAAAGCATCTACCTTGGGTTCAACCATGCCACTCCTCAGTTTGCTTATAAAATTGACCAGTTATAATTGCATTTAATTTGTAAACATGTAGAACTTAGAGCTGAGTCCAACCCCTTCCTAACTTGTATGAAATATTTCTTAGGTGTTGACCACAGAACTAGGCATTTGAGAAATATAGCCATGATTCAAATGACTCATAAATGTAGGTGACAATTTTCTGTTGTAGTTCATTTGACAATTATTCCTTAAAGCTTAAAATAAACTTAAATGCTTACTCTCCACCACTAGCTAGCCATGGATACTTGTTTCTATGTTTTTAGTTATTCTCATCTCATTAGAAATGTCTGAAAAAAATTAAGTCTGTACAGAGGGATGAAGAATGTTTCTAGATCCCTCATTATCTTTGGTTTCAGGCAATCTGTAATCTTTGTAAATTGCTAACAACTAAAGAGGTGTTTATAAATATCAGTAAAAATAAGCTAAACAAAGCCAGTGCCAACATTTGCACTTTTATTACTCACCACTGTTTAGACTAGAAATTAATAAACTTCACAGATTAACTATCTACGTACTGACAAACATAAACCAGATTCACCTTTTACATGCTTGCCAACAAATTAATTTCTCCTGTTTTCTTTATTGATATGAACAAACATGTTTACACTGCAGCAGCTCACCTCTCTCTTCTTGATACTGCATATGCAAAAGCAAATACCTGAGTAATTATCGTGATTTGAAAATAATCTTTTAGAGAAAACTTTACTTAAAAAAGATTAAATGATACTAAAATACTACTTTAAATCTTAACATAAAATTCAAGATAAAAATCAGAGACAGTGTATGATAATTTTCACAGGAGGGTTCTAGATTATATAACTCTTTCAGAAAATGCAAATGTCTCACTAAGCAGTCAATCAGAGTTTTCAGAATACTATTTTAAAATATACATTTTATTATTACAACGAACTGAAAACTTTTCAATATTTAAAACTTAATCCAAAATACTGTTTGTAAGGAAGAAAATAGGAAAACAACATAAAAGCACCTTCCTGGCCTCATAGACCCTTCCACTGGGGGGGGGGGGAAGTGAAATGGAAAGAAACCCAACTCTATTGCCAAAAACACAGGGGCTCTAATCCTGGTGTGGGCAGGTGATTTAACCTCTCAGGTTTCCTGTGTATTTATAAACTTTTATACATTCAACAAATGTTTATTGAATGCATACTCTGAGCCATATTCTGCATCACAAGATGAAAATACGACAAGACAGGTGAGGTTATTGATTTCATTAAGATTATATTCTAGAGGAAAAGACAGATATTTGAATAATTGCAATCCTACAGAGCCTGTTGAAAGGGGAAGTAGGAGCACTGTGGGAGCACATGGCAAGGACACGTAGACTAAAGGTTAGAAGTCGCTGTTCAAGGAACTGACAAGTAAGCTAAACATCTAAGCTATCTGTGGGAGAAAGCTGAGGCAATTAGAAGAAAAAGCATTCAAGGCAAAGGAAAATAAGAGAGAGCAAGACAATGGTATGCTCCGGGAACTAAAAAAGTTCAGTGTGGCTCTACTGGAGAGAGAAGCAAGAGGACAGGGCAAGAGTGAGGGTGCCATCTAGGGCAAGTGCCAAGTCTCAGAGAGACCTATGAACCATGTTACAGTAACGTGGACTATATTCTAAGGACAAGGGGAAGCCATCAAGGGCTTAAGGAGTAGAAACACAATTAGATTTGTAATTTTAAAGCTAAGTCCAGCTGCAGAGCATTTAGTGGAAGAGGCAAAAATTGATACAAGGATATTAGGTAAGGAATGTTGATCATCCAGGCAAGAAATGGGTCAGTTAATGGTAGCAAGTCAGGAATGAAATGAATAAATCTATACGAGTTTTAGGAAAAAGTAAGGTTAAAACATATAACAAATTATATATGTGAGGAATAAGAAAAGTAAGAGAGATTCTCCAACTATGAAATAAGGATATTAATTCCTGCCATGTATTATCAACATGAAAAAAATATAAATGTGATAATGTGTACTAAATAATCCCAATGGTGCATAGGTCATGATAGAAATTCAAAAGATAAAGAAAAAAGAAAAGAAAGAAGAGAGAGAGAGAGAGAGAGAGAGAGAGAGAGAGAGAGAGAGAGAGAGGGAAAGAAAGAAAGAAAGAAAGAAAGAAAGAAAGAAAGAAAGAAAGAAAGAAAGAAAGAAAGAAAGAAAAGAAAATGGCTATTTTTTTGAGTGAAATCAAATTTTATGCTTCTCACAAGTGATGTAAGTCAGATTTTTTTTATCTGGGTCAAATCCCAGATCTTTGAATTCTTCCCTTGTGTGCAGAGACTGTAGCTCCCCAATGCAGATGGAAATCAATGTGGCAAGGGTTACACTATTCTGTCACTATTCAGAAAAAGCTAACAATAAGTCCTCAGGTTATGAATTACCTGCCTTTACACGTTGACAGTTATTCCTTGGACAGCTACTAAAAGATGTGATGTGAGAATATACCTCAATCAGTTTGCAAAGATTTTTTAATTTAAGTCTGTGAAAACAATGAAGGTCATACGTACATTCTTTCCCAGGAAGTCTGTTTTTACTACTATAGGTTAAACCCATTGAGACTGAATGAAATCTTGAGACACTGTACACGGTGGCCAAGAGAGTCCTGGGGCTCTGAAGAACTGAGGTTAGGACCATGCACAAAGTACATACGGATTGAATGGGCAGTTTTGCCATTGGTCACATATTAACCTCTCTGGAGGGCAGGGCACAGGGGACAATCTCCAGACAGAAGAATGCTGTCTTATTTCTTGAACTAGAGAAGCAGATCATTACTACCACCATGGAGGAGAGTGGCCTTACTACATTCCATGTTAATCCATAAATGCATGCTTCATATTTATAAGGACACAGTTCTAATAAAAGAACAAAAGCTAAATAGTGGAGTTATATCTTACTCAGAAATTAAGTCAATGAGAGAAAAATAGAGAAAAAGTTATTTTTGAACATATTTTAAATCACCCACTAAAATGATATACATGGTTTGTGTGTATTTTACTATCTTAAAACAAGACTTGCTTAGTCAGATTTCCTTCCAGCACTGAAACAAATTGCTGTTTCTTTCATTGGGCAACCAGATAAAACACCAGGCCTGAATTTAATGGTTATTTTGTAAAAATATATTTCTTATCTGTTTTCTGCTTTTTTTTAAAGCACATGTAGCCTCATAATTTACTTGCAAACAAAAGAAAATTACTTTTTTGTTCATTTTCAAACCTGACACTCAGATAAAGTCCCACTTTAATTACTTAAAGAAACTTTCAAGAACATTTTGAACAAATGCATTATCTAATTTAATTAGTAAATTAGCTAAACTTTTTTTTCCATGTCACTAGAAACAGTAAAATGGCATTGACCAAATTGCTTGTGTTCATGAACTAGAATGTTAAATAAGCATTAAAAAAATTAAGATTTCTTTTTTTCTCACTCTCATATGTACATAAATCCCAATTGATCCCAAAGTCACCTCATTCTAGCTCATTCATCAATTGTAATTTAATTTTAAAACTAGAAGACAAGTTCAAGGTTACCTGTCAGGCCAGGTGCTTTCTATTTGTCCCTCCAGATCCACTCTCCACCATTCTCCACCCTGCTACCTGGGGTGAACTCTATGGATCACTTCAACAGGCCCCTTTATCTTCAGTCTTCCTGCTGGCATCAGGAATGGGAAGCCCTGGTAGAAGGATGGAAAGAAGAATAATGAAGCCAGTGAATTTATTCCCCTGGCTCACTCCCATTAAATTTGCCCCAGAAACAAGAAATGGCTTCCTCAAGGCCTCTTCGACACAAGACTCTCTGTTCAAATGCTAGATATGTCCCCTCCTCTCATCCCCTTGGACCTAAGGTGATCCCAGCTTAGTTAATACTATCCAGTTCCCATGACTTTATAAGCAAACACTCCTTAAAATATTCTAATTTCTGTGTCATTTGATTTCTGTTTGAATTCTAAATAATACAATTTAATTTTACAGATGAAGAAATTGAATCTGAAAAAAGTGGCAAGCTGAAGATTATACAACTACTTAGCCAATCAATGAATTATTGAGTGGGAGTAAACTAGAACACTTCGTTGCCTATAAAAGAAACTTCTCTGAAACAAATTAAACAGACAAAAAAGGCAGAGACGTTCATTGGAGGGTCAATGGAAGTGACTCTGGGCATGGGTCAATGCAGGAGCATGACCTTTGTCATCAAGAATGTGTCTCTTTTCTCCATCCTTTTGCTGTTCTCTATGTTGACTTCGTTCTCAGGCAGGCTGTCCCCACATAATAGAAAACACCATCGCTAGAAGCTAGTAAAAGTCTCATAGATTATTTTAGTTAAGTTGACATTATTCAGATGTCCACCCATGAAGTAATCACAGTGAATTCTGATTGGTCAGATTAAGACAGCTGGTTATCTCTGGAGTAGATCATAGTGTCAACCCTACTGCAGAAGCATGGACTCAGGTGGGAAATAGATGATTCCTGAAAGAAAATTAAAAATAAAAAGAGGAACTTTCCCCATAAGTAGGAATAAAGGAATGTTGCACAGACAGAGCCAACAGATATCTGGTATACAGAGCATAAATAGAATCGATTATTCTGAACCCCTTTCAAATTGTTTCACTATGATACATATTTAAAATAACACTGTAACCTGAACTTTATTTCATGGAAGCAAAATAATTTTTGAACTATAAATACTAATAACTGACATTAGTATGGTAGTTACAAGTTAAAGAGCATTTTCAAATACATTACCTTATTTAATTCAGTCTTTCGGATGAGAAATTCCAAATTCCTTTCCTAAACATTTTTCAATGTCACACAAATGTCTGTGAATTTTGAGAATCCAAAGATTATTACTAAATGTTTCAAATGTGTTCACAAGTTGTTAGGAAACTACAGTGTAAACATCTGAGAAAAACTCGTGGTTGTCAGTTTTATTGTGCTAAGAATTGCAGTGGAAATTCAGCCAGAGACTCATCAAGATATATTTCTAGGCCAAAGGCCAAAGTTCCTGGATTGGTCATGTCTTCTTTTCTGCAATCTGTATTTTACCCAGGACCCAGGGGTCACTCTAATACTAAAAATACAGCTTCTCCACCCCCTTTGAAAACAACTTGACCAAGACTTTTACCATAATATTGCAGAAAAACATGGATATGTGTGCTCATTTACTCAGAAATGTGCGGTTAGTATAAAAATCTCAAACAAATGATCAAAAGGTCAAAGCTGGCAAACTCTTGTGACGGTTTTGAAATAAACTGTGAGTTTTCTCTGGTGAAACTTAGAGGTCAGAAAACACAGAAGAAGACCCCATAATGAAGTATTTAATAAAGGAAGGAATAGTAATAAACTGTGTTGGTATCTCGCTAAATTTAGAGTGAAAATTAGAGCCAGATTCATAGGTTAGGAGGAAAGACCAAACATGCTAAATGAATTAGTTTTGCCCTTTGTTAATAAAAACAAACGATATTTAACATAAGTAATGTATTGCAAAGGTTACTGGTGTTGATACTTTTTATTTTTATCAATAAAGGGTAAAAATACTTATATGATCATTTTTAAGATTTCCTAAATCTCTGAGTAAGAACAACAAATGAATCCTGAAGGATTACCGAACTCAACAATTGAGAGTTATATCATGTGGTGCTTTAAAATGTGCCTTTCTACAAAGTGATGGCAACCATTGATCAAACCCAACTGGCAGTTGTAAGGTCTCTAATCCTGAGAACAGTGTATTTAGTGCTGCTAGATAGAAAAACTGAAGTTGATACACATCTGTCAAAACTCAAAAATATTTTCATACCACTTGACATGAGAGTCAAGCAAAAATACCTGTTCTCTGGAGGAAATGTCAGAGAACTAGGGCTGGAGAGAAGATGAGATAAAAAATGAGAAGTGAAAGGTGACTCTAAAATCCTCATCTTTTCTCTGTCTTCACTCAACAATGTTTAAATGGCCCTTTTCTTTTTTACCAATTGCAAAATGGTGGGGGGAAAAAAGCAGCCTGTATCTGTCTGCTTTTTTTTTTTACACCAATCAGTTACTGAGCAGTCTAAAAAGAAAACATTTTAGGGGATGCATTTTCATTCTGTAAAGAGTTGGGAGGCACACCTTAGACTATATAAGCTGCATCTGAGAGAATTATTTAAAAGTGAATTCAAAGAAACCTGATCAAAATATTTGATACATTTTTGGATTTTGAGCTGACAATAAATGCAGTTCTAAAAACCAAGATGCATTCACAGATGAGACTAATCCAGAATCAGTTAAGACAAGTATCTAAGTGTATCATATCTGGTCAATCTGGAGTCTCCCTATTTTCTAAACAAATGACCATTAATATCATTTAAAACCCCGAATTTAAACAGTTTTCATCTTAGTGTGTCATATGAACTTTAACATGTTAACATTGTGTAGGAAAAAGGTTTCAAACAAGTAGATTTATCAGAGATTGAGCAGCAAAATAAGAGCTATTGTTATGGAAGGAACAACATCACCTTGCCTAATCTTTCATATGATATCCAACAGGTTAAGGCAAAGTTAAGAAACAGATTAGATCTCAAGAATGAATATCTGGGCCTCTCATTTTGAGCATTACATCCTGAACATGGACCTCTACCATATTATAGTTCACTATCACCATTTCAGGAAAGAACACAAAGAGCAAAACAAAGACTTGATGGAAGAGCTGATTTTACATGATCCTTCCATTACAATATGGTGAATATTTAGTTTATAGCAAATCAGATAGTGTATGCATGATACAAGTATCAAGTAAATATTGACATAATACACAAAACAGTTTACATATATAAATGTACTCATAAGACTACGTGTTCTCTTGTTATCATAAAGCATGTCCAACATGTAAAAAGAAACCAGTCCTATTCCAAAAAGGTTGCATAATATAAAGACACAAATATTATTAAAGATAATTATATAATTAAAGACATAAGTATTTCATAGCTAGGAGAGTGACAGACAGCCATACAATGGGCCCTGAACAAATATAGTAACAACAATGGGAAAAAAAACAATCAATACAAAGCAATTTTCAGGGAATAGAAGAATCTAAAGGGTTAACCCACACTATTTCTGTGTTTCTCATTTTATATTCTTCCCTGAATTGCTACTCCTCCAATAAAGTGTAAATAATTTGCATTCTAAAGGCATGGGGTAAAAAAAGTTTGCCAGGCTTGTAACCTAAGTGTACAAGATTACCACAGGTGCAGGCAATTAATAAGCAGATTGCCCTACGCCCAGAGTCCTCGGGGACCCGTCAAAAAGCAGTAAAGAGATATTTGAGATCACAGCTCAGTTACAAATAGAATTAAGCAGAGAAAACTTATGCACCCTGTTCTCATTTTCTCCATTTTCTTTTGAAA
Organism: Cynopterus sphinx; assembly: GCA_030015415.1. Lineage (NCBI taxonomy): Eukaryota > Metazoa > Chordata > Mammalia > Chiroptera > Pteropodidae > Cynopterus > Cynopterus sphinx. Next base: position 63,322,699 of record CM057387.1, on the reverse strand, counting down.
TTGAGAACACACATAGGAGTCACTTTGAAGTTAAGGCTGCCTGAATATGATATTATTGATTTCCATAATATGTTTTTGCTCTACAATGCGGATGTGCATTTTTCAAACATATTAAGCAAGGCTTTGATCTGATTTGTTCCACCAGAACACTGTATGGAGGCTGAAAACCATTTCTATATAAGGGTTTGCTGTGCTGAGGGGAAGATTGCTCTAGCTTGAAAGAGGTTAGAAATATCCCATCTGAAAGCTCTTTTCAGTCCTCCTCAGCCTAAACATTTTACTGAGATGGGTCAAAGGTCACCAACTGTCAAAACAAAACCAAAATTACACAGTGCTCCTGCAAAGAAGCTAAGCAGAGTGGAAACTCAGAGTTCACCAACAGTACTCTTTGTGGCATGTAACAAATGGGGGGAAAATGCCCTCAAAAAGCAACAGGTATATTATTCTAAATTCTACTGATTTTTGCAAGTTGTCTTGTAAGTTTAAAAGACCAGTTTCTTAGGTATCAATGTAGAGACTGAACTGAACTATTCTAGAAAGGGGTGTGTGGGGCCAGACTAAACTTTAAACAGTAAAAGCCACTGGCCTGCACACTCCAAAGCACCAGATGGTTTCATAAACCTGAAGGTTCATAAATCTTCCTTTAAAGTTTCCAATTTCAAAAAGAGGTTATTTTCTTTGTAGGATTGTGGAGTGGGGAAAATTTTTTGCCATTGGATATCTGACCCACAAAACCCTAATAGCCTTTTAAGTTTTCTTGCTCTACAATCTGGAGACAACCAGAGCAGAGACAAAGAGAACAAGCTCAGAGCTCAGGACGTCATCTGCCAGCCAACTCACTGCAGAGAGAAGCCCTAAGTTCTGATTTCTCAACCCTGACCGTTGCATCATAGCTTAAGAAAGTTCTGAGAGCTTAATCATTCAGAGACGGTGTTATCTACTCATCCTTCAGCCAGGAACTTTATAAATGATTCTGATTTTTTTTTTTAAGTATAACACAATGTTTTTAGTTTTTAAATTATATTTATCAGTACTCAGGGAAAAATAATGGGTAAATGATTTCTCTGAGGTCTACTTGAATGGAGGTAATTTTGGCTTTTGGGGATACAACTTTATCCCAAGCTCTTAATATACAAAAGTGTTTCAACTCTTTCCTTTGTTTGCCCAGTGAGAGCTGGAGTGGACAGTAAAGAAGAATACAGAAGATTGGAGGGAAAGAGGGCAAGACCAAAAAGCGATTGGTAGCCATAATGCAGATCCTGGCTAGTTTCATTCATACAGGTCTCTGTGCACACCCAGTGTGTAGGACATACATGCACTACTTTGGTCCAAGGGGATTTGATGTCTTATTTGTCTCATTATGCTGATAAATAATCTGACCAGGAAAGAGTCTACAAACAATAAGGGGTTTTGATTTTGATATAAAAATTAGTGAATCAGAAAAGGGAATTGTTCTGGACAGATACATCCCTTACATAGCTCGGCAACTGAAACATATACACATTGCATTATTTTATGCTCCCATATCCTGTTCTACTTGACCCTTCATTTCATATTAGCATAACTTCCTCCCTCTCCCAGATTTCTTCCTTCCTGGTCTAACCGTATGAACACCTTATCTCCCCATTTATCACAATGTTCTCGGAAGGACCAAATAAAAGAGAACATAATTATAAAAGTGCTTTGTAAACTCTGAAGCTTTAAAATAATTTTAGCTGTGACTATTAATTTATACCCTGAAATATACAAAAGATAGAGTGGAAAGTAAAACATGAGCAACGTTAAACACTTAAGATTGTTTATCTTAAATAATGTTAGGTCCAACATCATTTAATAACTATGTAAACTCTATTAGAGATTATTAGACTAAGAGGGATTTCAAACTCTATGAAAAGCAGGAAAAAAACTTTATGGAGTGACTTCAAGCTTCAAGGTATGTATCATAAGAAATTCCAGCAGTCTGGGTTGAACCCTAATGTGAATGAATCATTAAAGGAGATTGTGGTCTGATTTCCCAGGAATTGTATACGTTGCAAAATGGTTACTTTCTGATGTGGTTTATACTTTGTAAGTAGGCAAAGGGGACAAAAAAGGTTAGGTCACTCCATTGGATCTTCCAGCTCCAAAATGGTCAAAGTATTAATAAACTAAAAAAAAAAAAAAAAAAAAAAACCTTAAGCAAAGTCCTTATAAATTTAATATAAACAGTGAAAAAAAATATCCTACTAATTGGAAAGTCAGTTTAAATTCCACCTATTATGTTGATAAATAATACAAATATTTCTAAGTGAAATATGCACTACACAATAAATGGAAACTTTAACAGCAATTTCAGACTAGACTTCTGATTATAAGCTACTCCAAGAGATTCAAAATTGTACCACAAAAGTGGTAATTGCAACACAAAGGCAAGTTTCTCTGTTTTGATTTGTATACCCACAAAGCCTTTAGAACCTGAGGTGTCCAGGAAAAAAAATAATTTTTCCAATTCAAAAACTTTCATCCTTTTAATAACTGGCCATCATAAACACTGTCACAATCCTTCCAGAACAAGGTTAATGGCATCCTTATCAAGAGAGCCCTCAGCTGCATTTTATGTCTGTGGATGTGTATTTGTTGGTTTATGTGTATTTTTTTGTATTTCTTTATATTTTTCTCTTTTTTTAAAGAAAATGAAGGAGGAAAATTAAAATTCTTTCCTGATTTCAACGTTTTGTGTGGTATTTTCATTTCTTTCATTCAGATATTATGCTGGAAAGAAGAGAATTAGGTAACAAGAAGTCTAAATGTGAGCCTTCATGCAGTGGAAAGTAGGATTCTAACATTCAGGTCCATGTTAATAGCTTTACTGTGGGGTGTGTGTGTAGTGTGTGTGTGTGCACACGTATATGTAAGTGACATACTTATACATGCATACAACTTCCACTGCTGCCGAAGCACCCTGAAAATTTTTATACATCAACTATTTAGTCCTGACAGGACGAATCCAGCATGGAAAACAAATCCCTTTCTTAGCATTTGTTCAGCCTTCTTAATCTCTTCAAAAAACACAAGTGCAAAAAAGAGGTAGCTTTTTTTCCACACAAGCTGTTTCAAATGATAAGAAACTTCGGCACCTCTGAGGTCCTCTTTAAACTGAAGCAGGTTGCCAAGAGACTTTCCATCCACCATCGACTACTTGCATATTAACCCTTTGCTTAAATGGTACTTTGTTTAAATTATCCATTAACTTCTAGATCCTGCCTCTCTCAAAAGATGTTCACAAGAACGTTTTTTTTTTCTCTATACCACAATAAATAAATGTCACAAATAGCAAATAGTAGGAAAATGTTTCTTTTTATTGAGGTATAATTAACAAGTAAAATTGAAAGACAGTTAAAGTGTATAACATAATGATTTGATATATGTATACACTGTGAATGAATTCCCCTTTCCATCTAGTTCATTAACACGTCATAATCTCATATGTTTACTTATTTTTGCTGTTGATATTTAAGTTTCATTCTTTCAGAAATGTTCAATTACAAAATACAGTCTTATCAATTACAGTCACCGTGTTATAAATTAGATCCTCAGATCATATTCATCTTATAACTAAAACTTTGAACCCTTTACCTTACTTCCTCTACTTCTTCCACCTCCACCCTTTCCCTTAATAATCACTTTTTTATTCACAGTTCCTATGTTCAATTTTTTACTTTTTAAATTTCTCATATAATTGATACTATTCAGTATTTGTGTTTCTCTGGCCTATTTCACTTAGCATAGTGGCCTACAGCTTTATCCATGTTGTCACAAGTGGCAAAATTTCCTTCTTTTTATGCCTGAATAATATTCATTTGCATGTATATATCACACTTTCTTTATCTATTCATCTATTGACAGATGCTTATGTTGTTTCCATACCTTGGCAATTGTGAATAATGTCTCAATGAACATGGCAGTATACATCTTTCTTTGAGATAATAGTTTTATTTCCTTTGGATATACACCCAGACATGAAATTGCTGGATTATATAGTTTTTTTTATTAAGTTTATTGTGGTAACATTGATTAATACAATTATATAATTTTCAGGTATATATTATAATTTAATATCTGTATATTCTATTGTGTGTTTACAACCCAAAGTCCAGTTTCCTTTAGCTCCATGGATTTGATCCCCTTTACCCACTTCATCCTCACCCAAACCATCTATATTTGACCCTCTTTAACCGTCCACCTCCCCTCTCCTTCATGGCCCCCTACCCCCTGGTAACCACTAGTCTATAGTCCATGTCCATGAGTCTCTGTTTGTTTGTCCTGTTCATTTGTTGCTTTTAGGTTTATATCCCACATATAAGTGACATCACGTGACTTTCAAGTTTTTCTGTCTGGCTTATTTCGCTTAACATGATTATCTCGAGGTCCATTCAAGTTGTTGCAAATGGAAGTATTTCATTTCTTCGTACAGCTGAGTAATATTCCATTGTGTATGTGTACCACAGCTTCTTTACTCAATCATCTATTATAAAACACTTCGGTTGCTTCCATGCCCTGGCCATTGTGAATAATCCTGCTATAAACTCAGTGTGCAAATATATTTTCAGATATGGGTTTTCAAGTCTTTGGGGTAAATACCCAGTAGAGGGATTGCTAAATCATATGGTACATCCATTCTTAGTTTTTTGGGGAACCTCCATACTGTTTCCCATAGTGGCTGTACCAATTTGTAGTCATACCAGCAGTGTATGAGAGTTCCTTTTGATCTGCATCTTCTCCAACATTTGTTATTACTGGTCCTGTTGGTTATAGCTATTCTAAGAGGCATGAGATGCTATATCATTGTGGTGTTGATCTGCATTTCCCTAATAGCTAGTGATGTTGAGCATCTTTTCAAATATTTCTTGTATGTCTTCTAGGGAGAAAAGTCTGTTAAAGTCCTCTGCCCATTTTTTTGGTATGATCATTTGTTTGTTTGTTGTTATTGAGTTGTATGAGTTCTTTGTATATTTGGAAATTTAGCCCTTTAATGAAGGCGTTGTTTGCAAATATATTTTCCCATTCGGATGGTTGTCTCTTTACCTTGTTGACAATTTCTTTTACTGAGCAGAAGCTTTTTAGTTTGATGTTATTTCATTCATTTATTTAAGCTTTTGCTTACCTTGCTTTTGATGTCAAATTCATAAAATCCTCTTTAAGTCCAAGGTCCCTGAATTTAGTCTTATGTTTTCTTCTATGCATTTTATTGATTCCAGTCTTATCTTCAGGTCCTTGAACCATTCTGAATTAATTTTTGTGTGTGGTGATGGACAACAGTCTAGTTTCATTCTTTTGCTAATGGTTTTCCAGTTTCCTCAGCACCATTTATTAAAGAGCTTTCCTTTCTCCAATGTATGTTTTTGGCCTTTTTGTTGAAAATTATTTGCCCATATAAATATGGGTTTACTTGTGAACTCTTAATCCTGTTCCACTGGTCCGTGTGTCTGTTTTGCTGCCAATACCATGCCATTTTGATTTCTGTTGCTTTGTAGTATACTTTGAAGTCAGGCAGAGTGATTCTTTCAGCGTCGTTCTTTTTTCTCAGGATGGCTTTGGCAACTCAGGGTCTCTTGTGCTTCCATACATATCTGATGGATTTTTTGTTCTATTTTTTAAAAAATGCCAATGGGATTTTGCTGGGGATTGCATTAAATCTGAATAATGCTTTAGGTAATATGGTCATTTTAACTATGTTGATTCTTCCAATCCAAGAACATGGAATATCTTTCCATTTCTTTGTATCTTCTTTAATTTCTTTTAATAGGGTCTTATAGTTTTCATTATGTAGTTCCTTCACGTTTTGTTAAATTTATTCCTAAGTATTTTATTCTTTTTTGTTGCAATTGCAAAAGAAATTATTTTTTCCACTTCTTTTTGACACAATTATTAGAGTATGGGAATGCTATGGATTTTTGAACATTGATTTATATCCAGAAACTTTACTGTATTTTCTTATTGTTTCTAGTAATGTTTTTGTGGAGTCATTAGGTTATTTTAATATAAAGAGAATCATGTCATCCACATTTAGTGACAGTTTGACTTCTCCATTTTCTATTCGGATGCCTTTTATATCTTTCTCTTGTCTGATTGCACTCACTAGGACCTCCAATGTTATATTGAATAGGAGTGGCGATATTAGACAGCTTGCCTTGTTTCTGATCTTAGAGGGAAGATTTTTAGTTTTTCACCATTAAGTATAATGTTGGCTGAGGGTTTGTCATAAATGGCCTTTATTATGTTGTTACTTTCCTTCTATACCAATTTTGTTAGATGTTTCAATCATAAATGGATGCTGTATCTTGTCGAAGGCTTTTTCTGCATCTCTTGATATGATCATATGATTCTTACTTCTAATTGTTTATGTGGTATATCACATTAATCAATTTCCATATGTTGAAACATCCATATGGCCCTGGAATGAAACCCACTTGATCATGGTGTATAGTCTTTTTAATATGTTGCTGAATTCAGTTCCCTAGTATCTTATTTAGGATTTTTGCATCATTGTTCATGAGATATATTGGGCTATAGTATTTTTACTTTTTTTTTTTTTTAGTGCTATCTTTTTGAGGTTTTGATATCAATGTAATATTGGCTTCATAAGATGAGTTGGGAAGTGTTGCCTCCTCTCTGATTTTTTGGAAGAGTTTGAAGAGAATAGGTATTAGATCTTCTTTGAATGTTTGCTAGAATTCACTGGTGAAGCCATCTGCTCCTGGACTTTTACTTTTTGGTAGGTTTTTAATGATTGTTTCAATTTCCATACTGCTGATCAGCCTATTTAGATTTTCCAGTTCTTGATTTGGTCTAGGAAGGTTGTATTTTTCTAAGTACCGGTCCATTTATTCTGAGTTATTAAATTTGATGTTATATACTTTTTCATATTATTCTCGTATTATCCTTGTATTTTTGTGGTATCAGTTGTATTTCCCCTCTATCACCCCTGATTTTTTTTGTGTCCTCTCTTTTTTCATTAGTGAATCTAGCCAAAAAGTTGTTGATTTTATTAACCTTCTCAAAAAAAAAAAAAAACAGCTCTTAGTTGCATTTATTTTTTCTACTGTTTTTCTGTTTTCAATTTTACTTGTTCTTCCTTTTCTAGTTTTTTAAAGATGAAGCATTAGGTTGTTTATTTGTGCTTGTTCTTGTTTTTGGAGATAGGCCTGTAATGATGTGCTTTCCTCTTATGACAGCTTTTGCCATGTCCCAAAAGTTTTGATACGTTGTACTATCATTATCTTTCATTTCTATGTATCTCTTGATCTCTCTTTTTATTTCTTCCCTGAACCAGTTATTCTTCAGTAGCATGTTGATTAAATCTCCATGTATTTGTGGTTCTTTCTGCTTTCTTTTTGCAATTTATCTCTAATTTCAAAGCATTATGATCAGAGAATATGGTTGGTATGATTTCAACCCTCTTATATTTGCTGAGGCTATCTCCGTGTCCCAGTAAATGGTCAATTCTTGAGAATGTTCCATGTGTACTAGAGAAGAACGTATAAGCAGCTGTTTTAGGATGGAAGGGTCTGAAAATGTCAATTATGTCCAATTGGTTTAATGTGTCATTTAAGGATGTTATTTTCCTATTGATTTTGTTTGGATGATGTATCCATATCTGACAGTGTGGTATTTAGGTCCCCTACCATGATAGTGTTTGGTCTGTTTTTCCCTATGGTTCTGTTAGTAATTGCTTGACATATTTCAGGGAACCCTGATTGGGAGCATAGATATTAATAAGTGTTATGTCTTCTTGGTGCATGATTCTCTTTATCATTATGCAGTGTCCCTCAGTATCTTTTTTTATCTTATCTTTCTAATTATGAAGTCTATTTCATCTGATATTAGTACTGCTAGTCCCACTTCTCTCTGAATGCCATTTGCTTGAAACATCATTTTCCACCCTTTCACTTTTAGTCTATCTTTGCCTTTGGAGCTGATGTGTCTCCTGGAGGCAACATATGGTTGGATTTTATTTTTGATCCATTCTTCAACTCTGTGCCTTTTTATTGGAGGTGAGTTCATTTATATTTAGGGTGTTTGTTGAAATATGAGGTCTTTGTATAGCCATTTTATCTTTTGCTTTCCGGTAGCTCAGTGTTTCTATTGCTTCCTAGTCCTTGTGTTTCTGTTTTCTTTTATGTTGGTTGGCTTTTGTTGGTTTTGCCTCTCATTCTTCTTCTATTTTACATACTTCAGTTCTGAATCTTCTGTATTTGGTTACCATTAAAAATATATAAAGGATAGTTATATATATACAATTGTCCATTTTTTTCTTCATGGCCTTATCTCTATTCCCCTTTGGGAATTTGGATCTTTCAATCCTCTCCTTTTCAGTCATTGTTATCTTAATTTGTATGCTGAATGTTCATTATTATCTTGTTATAACAATTCTCGTCTTATTATTTAAGTTATAATACCCTGTTCTTAGTAAGGGTTGCACTTTGCTTCTATTTGCCTGATAGTCACTTTACTCCTAATTATGTTTTTGTTGTTTTTGTTGTTGCTGTGCTTTTTTTGTCATTTTGTTTTAGGTGAGCTAACCCCTTTCAGTATTTCCTGTAGTGCAGGTCTCATAGTGGAGAATTCCCTCATTTTTTGTATGTCTGGAAAGATCTTAATTTCTCCTTCATATCTAAGGGAGAGCTTAGCCGGATACATTATTCTAGGCTGGTAGTTTCTTTCACTTAATAATTTAAATATTTGATTCCATTCCTTTCTGGCTTGTAAGGTTTGCGCTGAGATTTCCAAGGATAATCTATTGGGTTTTCATTATTAATTACCATTTTCTTTTCCCTGATTGCCCTGAGAATTCTGTCTTTGTCACTGATTTCTGATAATGATAATACAATGTGGCTTTTGAGGGCATTTTTGGGTTGAGATAATTGGGTGTTCTGTTGAATTCTTGAATTCCAAATTCCAGCTCATTCCTTAGATTTGGGAAATTTTTATCCACTATTTGTCTAAAACTGCTTTCTTGTCCTTGATCTTTTCTTCGCCTTCAATAATGCCCATTATTCTTATATTCCTGCTCCTGATGGTATCAGCTATTTCTTAAATTTCTCTTTCATTATTTTTCATTCTTTGGTTCTCTATTCTTTCTTCTGATTTATTTCTAGATTTCTGTTTTTGATATCACTGATACTCTCCTCCATTTAGTTGACTCTATTTTCCAATCTATTTCATTTTTCAACTCTTGTAGTGTGTTCTTCATCTCCAAAAGTTCTATTTGATTCTTTTTGAGGGTTTCAGTCTCCTTGCTCTGCTCATCTAGGTGTTTTTTTCAATTCCTGAAATTGTTGATATGATTCATTTCACAATTTACTGAGTCTTTTCAGAAGTACCATCCTGAATTTTCTGTCATTTAAATCGCATATTTCTATGTCTATAAGCTTATTTTCTGGAGATTTTTCTCTTTCTTTCTGAGATGCCTTATCACATTGGTTGTTCATGGTGTTTAATGGACTATTTTCTGCCTGGGCATTAATGGAAATGTATTCTAATTTTTTTTCCCAGAAAGATTTATCATATAAAAGTATCTCTTTTGCCTGCCACAAAGAAGGCTATTTTCTTTTAGTTTCTCGTAGGTGGCATCCAAGCTTCTTGAATCTCTACTTTATATAAAGCTCTGAAAATGTATTTTTATTCTGATAGATATTTAATAATCATGCTTGCTACCCTCCATTTCAGTACATGTCAGTGTTAGCAACAGTTTTAGTAGCATTTGTTCAGATTCCCTTGGGGTTCTGCGGTTTCAGTCTTGGAGAGTATGGGGAAAGGTCCCTCTGGGTTGAGGGTTGAAGGATGCAGCTGAGCCTCAGTTTTGCAACCATAGTCAGTAAATATCTACTTTTGTTTTTCTGCCAACCTGCTTCTCTGCTTTCTGCTTTAATGACTGGGCCCTGCCACTGGCCGGTCACAGGTTGTTCACAGCTTTCTCAGGCAGGGCTGTGGAGGGAACTCACTGCTCCTTCTCCCCTCCCCCTCTCCTACAGGTAGCCCCAGTGACTGCTAGAGGCACTTTATTTCTCCCAGTCCACCGCCAAACATCCGGAGTTCTGACCTGGAAGCTCTTATGCATAGATCCCACACTTAGACATGCTGGTGTGCAGTTTGGGTGTTTTTTGTTGAGCTTTAGATGTTCAACTTATTGTTATTTCAAGAGGAGAGATCTGGGGATGTCTTTCTACCATGTTTCCAAAGATCTTCTGGATTATATAGTTTTATTTTTAATTTCTTGAGAACCTCTTTAATGATTTTCATAATGGTTGCACCAAATTACATTCTTACCAACAGTGCACAAATGCTCCCTTTTCTTCACATTCTTGACAACACTTGCTTATTTCTTTTGATAATAGCCATTTGAACAGTTGTGAAGTGATATCTCATTGTAGTTTTAATTTGCAGTTCCCTGATTTTTAGTGATGTTAAGCATCTTTTTATGTACTTATTTGTCATTTGTATTTCTTCTTTGGAAAAAATGCCTATTCAGTAAGGATAAAAATTCAATATACAAATTCATGTTGCATTTCTATACACCAACAACAAACTGAGGAAGAGAAATAAATAAAATAATCCAATTTAAAATAGTATCAAAAATAATAAAATACTTAGGAATAAATTTAACCAATGTAAAATATCTGTACTTTGAAAAGTATAAGACATTATGAAATAAATTGAAAAAGAAACAAAATGACAGATATTTCATGCTCATGGATTGAAAAAAAAATGATGAAAAAATGTCCATACTACATAAAGCAATCTACAAATTCAATGCAATGTTTATTAACATTCCAGTGAAATTTTTCACAGAAATAGAAAAAAAATTCTAAAATTTGTATAGAACCACAAAAGATACCAAAATGGCCATAGCAATCTTGAGAAAGGAAAACAAAGCTGGAGACATCACACTATCTGTTTTGAAACTACATTACAAAGCTATAGTAATCAAGACAATATGTTATTGGTATAACAATAGACTTATAGATCACTACAGAATAGAATAGAGAGACCAGAAGTAAAGACATGCACATAAAGTAAATTAGCTCACACAAAGGAGCCAAGAATACCAAGAGGAAAGATAGTTTCTTCATTAAATGGTATTGAGAAAATGAGATAGTCATACACAAAAGCATGAAACTGGACCTCATCTTATACCATACACAAAAATGTACTCAAAAAATGGATAAAACCTTGAACAGAAGACCTAAAACCCTAAAGCTCCTAAAATAAAACATAGGGAGTATTCTCTTTGGCATTGATTTTGGCAGATATTTTGGATTTTACATTAAAAGCAAAGACAAAAGCAAAATAAATAGGATTACATCAAACAAACAAACAAACACATAAAAACAACGAAATGAAAAGGCGGCCTATGGACTAGGAGAAGATACTCACAAACCACATTTCTGATAGAGAATTAATTTTAAAAATATACAAGGAGCTCATACAATTAAATTGCAAATATGTGTGTGCGGGGGGGGGTAACTTGCTTGTTAATGAGCAAAGGAAAAGTATGAGTTTTAATAAATCTGAAATTAGACTCTAGGAAGCTTTTCCTTCCAAAGCAATAAAGGCCTTCCATGTCTCCCTGCATTGCTTTCTTTTGTCTCCATTCATCTGTTTAGGGATTAGCAGTCCACAGTATACATGGTTCACTCAGTAGCAATCGTCCCACAGTCAGTTATAATATGGGCCCTCGACTAGCCTCAGTGGACAATAACTAGTGTTCACATATTTATTAATGGAGTGTATGAAAAGCAAAGTATACTCTACAGTTTAACAATCCATTGTTTTCTAAATTCTATTTCAAAATTGAACCACATTGACCTGAAAAATGAGCTAGGGTAACTTAGTAATATATGGATAAAATACCATTTTTTAAAATGGTAGCATTAATGATAAATATAAGTTGAGGGGGTATTTATTACTGCTGTTATATTTTTATTTCTTTTAATTCCTTGTTACATCAAGTTAATGATATATTATGAATATAAATACCAATATAGTGTTCATGGTACTGAAATTATAGTGGATAGAGAAAGACAAAGACAGAATAAGAGGTGCAGAAAGTTGAATTATAGAAAATCTGCATTAGGACCATAATGAGTGGTGGTATAGCCTAGAGACAAAGCAAAGTTCTCAAAGTTGCTTGAGATGCTGAAAATAAGCAGAGCAAAAAGAACCAGCTTACATTGTATAATAGAAACTGTTCCAGGAAAAAAAAATCAAGTTCAGAAAAAATATGATATGCTAAAAGCCAAAATTTAGACCAGTTAGAGAAGCTCAGTACAGCATACATGATACTGAAATTCAGGAGCAGAAGTGGATGTAAAATCAAATATACAAATGAGCTTCAGGAAAGCCAAAGTCTAAAACAACCTGAAAAGTAAATAATCAAGTGGCTCAGTAGTCTGATCAAAATAACAAAAGAAACAAATTGGAAAGACAAAAAATACAAAGGTTTGTGCAAATGGTCAAAGCCTGAAGATGTTTAGAAGTAAAAGCTTGGGACTAGAGTAAAAATAAATGCAAGAAACTGCAGCACCAAGAGCAAAAACTCTAAGGCAGAGCTCACAGCTACACACTTCTGGGAGATACCCCAATTTTAATGCTTGGACACTGTAGCACCTAAAAGTGAATGCAGGCAGGGATGAAATCTTGCTATATCATTGAACTGAAGACAATACTGTTTGTCAGTTTATTTTTCTTATTAAACTTTAAAGGTAATGCATATTTACTCAACGATTATCAAGGCTTTTGGTTTAAAATCAGGATTAGAAAGAAACCCTCTTTGGTGACATATTAGATATTTAGATATGTTATTTGGTGATAAAATAATATTTTAACAAACAAAATCATACATTTGCTAATCAACAAATAAATGATCACACATGAATTAGGATATTTGCTACTCTATTGGCACAGATAAAATCTAATTTAGATACGGTCACAAGTATCATGTAGGGATTAAGTACTTTTATATTTATGCACAGCAATATATATCTACACAGAAATATATATACACAATATATCTTATATGAGTTATTATTCCCTTTTTTCTGGCCACAATAAGCACCTAGTATATGGGGATATAAGAGTCACATATTTCTTCAACCCATTTCTTCTCTTTGAGGGCTATTTTTTCTGTTTCTATCACCTAAATATAAATAACAATTTTGTTTTTAGATACTGTGCCCATTTCCAAATGACTAAAAGTGGAGGAAACCTAGTAAGTGCTATCTTATCCTTAATTTAATTATCATTCTTGATAAATTGGAAAAACAGTCATGATCAGATCTCATTCAGAATGATTAAATCTCTCATTTATCTGTCTTAACCCAGGCTAAATTCTTGCTTGATTTGCTCTTGAATTCTGCTTATTTACAAAGGCCACTAGCTGTATTATTCTTCTATTTTAAAAATCAGGCTCTTGACATATTTTCTTCCAGTTACAGGAGCAAAAATTATATCAATGTTTATTAAAACTTGATGACAACAGGAAAATTAAAGCAAACTTGACTATGGCAGATTTTGCAGACATGGTTTTTAAATTCTCTTCTCAGAAACATTCTTGTAATTAGATAATATAAATAAGAATATTTTTAAAAATAAAATATTAAACTACTTTAGATAAAAAGGACATTTACTTGTCCTCTGATATCCTTTTTGTAAAAAGAAAACCAAGTGAACATTTTTGAAAATATTAGTGGGAACTATTTTTTTTCTAACAGCAATAACACTACATTATATATAATAAATTATGGTTTATCTTATAACTATGAGAATGCTTATATTGTTCAGCATAAGATATCAACAGATTGTGTTTTGTTGGATTTTAAAGGTGGATTTATTAACATCCTCAAATTTACATGTACTTGAATTTCCTACTATACCTTATTCTTTCACTGATAACAACTATGAATTCTAGGGAAAGAGAGAAAGAAAGAATGACAGAGAAATGAGCAGGAGAGGGAGAAAAGGAGAATGGGAGGGAGGAGAGTAAGGAAGGAGAAGGGAAGGAAGGAAATGGGAAAGAAAAGGAAAGAAAAACAAGCAAAAAATACTTGAACATAATTGGAGAGTAACATCAAAATTCATAGAATTTCTAGATGACATTCAATATTCAGAAAAAATAACAAGAATAATTTCCCAGTATTGCATGGCTTTTAGCCTGAGTGAAGAATGCAATAATGTTCAGTCGGGTGGCTAAAACTCTGTTAGAAACCCAGTAGTTGTTCTAGGCACTCATGACCACTTGGAAATTAAGAGGAGAATCTCAGAAAGACCCAGAGAAAAGCACCACAAAATATGTATATTTCTGGCTGACCTCTGAGTGTATAAGGCAGACTCCAAAGAGAACAGCTTAGAACTGAACTAAGGTATAAATTGCTACCTAAAATTCAAATACAATGTATCATTTACAAACATGAGGGTGCAAAATAAAATTACTTAACACATAAAAAATAACAGGAAAATATCATTATCAAAGATAATTTGCAGAATTAAATCTTGAGAGGGCTAAGGTATATGAGCAAAATAAGAATTTTAAAATGATTATTTAATAATAACCAATGACATAAAAATAAATATGCTTATAATAAATGAAAGGGTAGGAATCTCAGCAGAAGAACTAAATGAAAAGAATCAAATAAAAATTTTAGAAAAGTACAATATGTCATTTTTTAAAATTACACTATGGAAATGACAACAAAAAGAGTCAGTAATTTGAAGATAGAATAATAAAAATGATCTAAACTGAAGAACAAAGAAAAAATGTTTTTAAATGAACAGAGCCTTAGGGACCTATGGGACAATTCCAGAGGTCCAATTTACATCTCAAAAAAGAAGACAATATGGTCCATAGTATTTGAATAGCTATTATAGCCAAAATGTTATCAAAATGGTGAAAATAATAGATGTACAGATATAAGAATCTCAATGATACCCCAGTACTACTAATTCAATAAATATAATGTCTAAAAATATTATAGTCAAACAATTTGAAACAAAAAAAAAAAATGAAAAATTCCTGAAAGCACCAAGATAAAAAGATAAAATTATAACCAAGGAACAATGATTATTTAACTTCCCATCTAAAATTTTGCAAGCCAGAAGACATTGAGATGACATATTCAAAAGCTGAAAAGAAAAGGAAAATATAAACTAGAATTTAATATTGAGCAAAGTTATCCCTTAAAAATAAAGGCAAAAGAGGAGACATTTTAATTTTTTTAAATAAGAATTGCCATAAGCAAACCAGTAATTTAAAAAATGCTAAAGGAAGCTTTTCAGTTTAATGGGAAATAATATAGCGATAAACTTGGGTTCCTAGGAAACACTAGAAATGATAAGTTTCTAGATAAATATATAATACTGTTTTCTCTCTTAATTTCTATATTATATATATATAACTATTTAAAGCAAAAAAGTGAACATTCTTTTGTGGGTTTTATAATGTATGTATATATACTACTATAACAACTATAGAATAAAGATGAAGAGTGAAGTAAATGGACCTAGATGATTCCAAAGTTTCTACACTTTATGCAGAGTGAAATATTATTAATACCAACCAGTCTGTGAAAAGTTATGAGTGCATATTGTCATTTCTAGAGCTTCTACTAAAATATTAAAAGAACTGAAATGTCATAAAAACTCATTTTTAAGATAGTGACTGTCACCTTAACCAAATCTAAGGATGTAAATAAATTTAGTTCCCATAGAATAATCACTAGTATTATGCTGTAATAAAACTCTTTTTGCATCATGTCTTTTTAATATTCAGTATGTTATAATTGTGTTGTATGATAAAAGTTATAACAGTTCAAAGGGATCTGTAAAGCATTAATTTAGTCAATATAGTAACTAGATTCCTAATTTCTATCCTGTTAAGAGAAATTTTTATCACTATTTCACATACAAGCGTGTACACAAATATTTATCATAGTATTATTTATAGTGGGAAGAGGAATAGATGTAATTTGGAAGAGTTGATAAGTAAAATGTGGAAGCATTCTATGAAATATTTAAAGAGAAATGAGAGGCTAGAGATACATATAGCAATATGAATGAATACATTTTTTTAAATATAACTGACTGAAGAAATATCAAGACAAAGTTCAGCTTGAAATTTCTAAGACATACCTTTGAGGTAAATTGAAAATTTATATTCACTCAACAATAAACATCTTAAAGGAACATAACCAAGAAATTCATATAAACATGTTAGAATGGTTGTTTCCAAGGCAAGAAAAGTAAAAGGAGTGAAGAAAGGAATATGGTATAGATATTAGATGATAGATGATGATAGATAGATTGATAGATAGGTTATAAATAGATAGATAGATAATAGTTGATAGATGATAGATAGATGATAATGATGATGAAGATGATAGATGATAGATAGATAGATAGATGATAGATAGATAGATAGATAGATAGATAGATAGATAGATAGATAGATGATAGATGATAGATGATAGATGATAGACACATACACACATACACACATACAAGTAGGTGACAGAGGAAAAGAAATGGGAGTAGCTATGCATTAAACAATAATGATAATGTATCATGAAGTGAAGAGAATGAAATGAATAACACTACCTCTGTACCTAAGGTTCATTTAAAAAAGTAAAGAAACAAAATAGGAATTGAATTTTCCAAACATCTTTTTTTTCCCTCTATTTTCCATATCTGGATATCTAGGATTCAAGTCCACACTAGATTTATAACTCAAAATAATTGACAGGTTATACAAAAGACACATTAAACTGTGTTGTAGTAATTCTCAGAAATTAAAATTAAAAGCATGAACCAAAATATTTTCAGTGACCAGTGTAAATGTAGAGTCAGATCTTCAAAACATACACATCCCTAAAATCAAATGAAAAGTGACTCACAGGCTTTAAAAATTGATTTATATCACAAATTATCTAGAGCAGAAGTTAACAAACAAACTTGCAAACCAACTCCAGCTAAATAAACTTTTTATACAGCCTATGAGCTAAGAATATCATTTACATTTTTAAATGGTTTTATAAGTTCCTGCATAAGACTTCATGTCACCTTTTACTACCAAAGCCTAAAATATTTGCTATCTGGCTCTTTAAGAAAAAGTTTGCTGATTCCTGATTTAGACTCTGGAAAGACAAATAATTATTTCTGATACATATTTGTTTGCATTATTTGCTTTCCATGTTACAAAAAAACAGTTTTATAAAGTTTTTATTGGTTTTTGTTTTTGTTTTGATTTTTTGGCCCAAAGGACTCTGACAATGTCTGGTTATCCCTGAAGGAGAATATGAAGAGATGTGCTGCTGGATAAATAAAAAAATTTTAATTAGATGGTAAACATCTAATGTCATTTGCAGGATAATTTCATTAATAAATATGTTATCAGCACTAGAGTAGTGTAATGACTATTGCAGATTGTGTTTTCCAAAATGGACGTGACAGAATTTTCCATTCCACACACTTTTCTTACAATGACATGTTTACACCCCTTTCCAATGATAGATGGGGTCTATTCTGTACCTTTGAATGTGGGCATGCTGGTGACCATGAAGAAAATGATGCTGTGTAACTTCCAAGGCTTAGGTTGTTTGCTCTTGGAACCCAACTTCCATGATGTCAGGAAACTCAGAACACATGAAGAGGCCATGGGTTGGCATTCTGCTGGACAATCCCAGCCGAGGCCCCAGCTGACAGTCAACATCAACTACCAGACATCTGAGTTAGGAAGGCTTCAAGATGCCTGTATCCCCTGCCACCACCCACCTGCAACCAGCATGAAAGATCCCAAGCAAGAACCATGAGAGATAATAGTAAATTGTTCGACACTACCAAATTCTGGGGCGATATTTTTGCAGAAACAGATCATCAGAACAGCTATTTATAGTTTCTTTTATGAAAGATTAAAAAAATGTTCTTAACATTATTCAATAAATTATCAAGTCAGTCATGTGCAGAGAGGCCACTGTTACAAATGGATTATTTGGCCTATCTGATTTCATGATACCTTGCAAGGATTCGCTACAATTAGTGGTTGCTGGCCATCACTGGTTTATGAAGCTTTGTGAGCAACAGGGAACATGAGAGGTCAGGAACTTTCACAAACCATGACAAATCGTATTCATCAAATTTGGTAATAAAGAAATTATTTTGTCACAATCATGTTGGCATGGCCCCAATAAACCAGAAATTACATCAATAATATTAATCAAAATTCCTTTTTATTCCATGTTTTATGCATACATCTATGTAACTCTTTAAAAACAAGGACATAAATTTTTTTTCCAAGAAAAAAAGCATATCCCTTCACTTTAGATCTTGAAGTTTACTCCTACTTAACCCTTTTTAAAAAATAAGGCTTAAGATACAAACTTGTTTGTTTGGTTTTTAGATTCCGAATCACATGGTGTTTGTCTCTCTCTGACTTATTTCACTTAGCATAATACCCTCTAGGACTACCCATGTTGTCTCAAATGGTCAGATTTCATTATTTTTTTCTTAACAGAAAAAAGAAAAGCTGTGTTAGAAGGGAAAGTACAGTTCCAAACATGGAAGTGGGCCTGAGAAAGAGAAGCATGGCTCAAAAGGCCAGATTTCATTCATTTTTTATGACTAAGTAGTATCAGTGTGTGTGTGTGTGTGTGTGTGTGTGTGTGTGTGTGTGTGTGTGTGTGTGTACGCCTCACCTTTTCTTTACCTAACTATCTATCACTTAGGTTGCTTCCATATCTTGACCTATTGTAAGTAATGCTTCAATGAACATGGGGTGCCTATATCTTTTTGAATCACTGTTTGGGATTTCTTCAGATAAATACCCAGAATTAGCATTGCTGGATCACATGCCAGTTCTATTTTTAATTTTTTGATAGACCTCCATACAATTTTCCATAGTGGCTGCATCAATTTGCAATCACACTTAGAGTGCACAAAGGTCTCCTTTACTACGCATCCTCACCAAAACTTATTTGTTGAATTTTTGATGATATCTTTTCAACAGGTGTGAAGTAATATATCTCATTGTGGTTTTAATTTGCAATTCTCTGATGATTAGTGACATTCAGCATATTTTCATGTGTCTATTTGCCATCTGTATTTCCTTGTCCTCTGTTCATTTTTTAATTAGATATTTTGTTTTTTGATGTTAAGTTGTAAGAGTTTCTTATACATTTTAGATATCAACTCCTCAACAAACGTATCATTGGCAAATATCTTCTCCGATTCAGTAGGTTGTCTTTTTTTGTGTTGATGATTTCCTTTGTTGTGAAAAAAACTTTTTGGTTTGATGTAATCTTATTTATTTATTTTTTCCTTTATTTCTCTTGCCCAAGAAGACCTATCAAAAAATATATTACTAAGCACAACATCAGAAAGTTTACTACCTATGTTTTCTTCTAGAATTTATATGGTTCGGGTCTTACATTTAAGTCTTTGATCCATTTTGAGTTTACTCTTACACTATATATAGTGTAAGAAAGTGGTCTAGTTTCATAAATGAACAAACAAAAATAGAAACAAACTCATAGATACAGAGAACAAAATGATGGTTGCCAGATGGGAGACAGTTTAGGGGGACAGGTGAAAAAGGTAGGGTGGTTAAGTAGTACAAATGGGCAGTTATAAAAATATTCATGGGGATGTAAAGTACAGCATAAGAAATATAATCAATAATATTTTAATAACTATGTGGGTGTCAGGGAGCTACCAGAGTTATCGGGATGATCACTTTATAAGTTATATAAGTATCTAATCACTCTGCTGTACACCTGAAATTAATATAATATTGAATGTCAAATATAATTGAAAATTTTTAAATGTATATGTAAACATAATTTGGGTTATAATGAAAGTAAAACAGTTTTAATGTCATCTTTTATGAACTGTGCTAAAATGTGTCACTTGAAAGAGAAAATACATATGATAAAGTCTTTCATAACATTACAAAACAGCATTTTTTGGTTTTGTGTTTTGAATGATAAATATTCCTATGCTTGGAATGACATTCAAGTAAACTACAAGGAAAGACTTTTGAGATTCTTTTTGACAGGGACAAACCCATGACATTTTCGCAAAGCCTTTAGTCTTAGCCTTGGAAATCTGGCTGCTTAGGATAAAGGCAGAGAAAATGAGTAGGAAAGCTCTAAAGGTGGGTTGCTATTATTCAGTGCAAATATATTCATTAAAATTGGCTAAACAGGAAGGTGTATTCTACCTTTAATAAATTTTTTTAAAACACACAAATATTCTGCAGATCGTGATTTCATAATTTAATTAACCTTGGAAAGAAGCCACGGTTATCAGTGGGAATGGGCTTCAGTGATAAGATGCTATCTAGACCTAAGTTTTTCACATTTTATTTTATATATGTGTTATATAAAATTTTTAAATCCATCAAAAGCTGCTTTATTTCCAGTTTTATATCCTTGACTTTCCTGCGCAGTCACTGAAAATTCCAGTAGCATCATTTTTATGTTATTTCTATTTTGAATTGTATTGCTAGAAACACCTCAAATAATGAAATGTTACATGTGATTTTTTTAAAGTAAATTTTCTAAAACCTTTAAAATACTGATGAGGAATTTAAAAATATTTGCAGGTAGTATATTTTTATGATATACAGTGAGACTGTGACAATTATCTGAATATTTCAGAACATACATACATACATACATACATACATACATACATATCTACTTACACATCATCAAAGTGACTTACAGAATTTCTAAAGTTAAAATATTCAAATAACACTCTATCCATCACTGGGCATGTTATAGTAATCTAATCAGGGGACCAAATAAAAGGTTTCACTCTTTTAATTATGTATTTTTTTGTCATTAAATTTGAAAAGTAAAATTATTAATGATTTCACTAATTGTTGCTTAGTGTCTATGACTAGCAATTTGATAAGCTGTTCTTAATTATTAAATTTGCTTGTATGTAAACAAAAAATTGAAAAGTTATGAACAAAAATAAGAAACAAATCTACACAATCAAATGCAATGAACAGTTAAAACTGCTTGAAAAATTAATGGGAAGAAGCCTTCTTTAATTAAAGAAACTTTAATTAAACTTTAATTAAACTAATTTGATATTAAAGTCCTCTTCAGATTAAATCATATGGATATTATTTTATTTTGTAAACTTGATTTATGTAGACAAGAATTGAGAAGATACAGTTATTTCACATACTCCTATTCCAAAAATATACTTAAGTGATAAATGTGTGTTCCTATATACTTGATGTGCCCTTAATGAGAAATCCTTCTGTAAACCAAACATGAAAACATCTCACAATTTCATAGCTGTTTACTAGATGTGAATCCATAATTTTCATTTATCCAAATTGTCTCTATTTTCAGATGTGGCTGAAAGTAAAGTCTGTCTCTTGTTCTGAAGTTATTAATAGAAGCTTATGGCCTATATTCATTTTCTTTCTTTTTCTAAAGAAAAAAAAATGTTATGAAATTAATGCTTTTCTGGAAGAAACACCCTATTCCTAATCAATTAAGGCATCTAATAAGGTGTGAGTACAACTTGGCTCATAGAAGAAATGCCATATCACCTATTATAGTAATAATATTGTTTATTTCAAGTGGTCAACAGATAATCTTTTGTTTTTTAATCTACAAGAATTCTCTGACTTTCATGCTACTAATGATATAGAAGTGACAAGTAGAAAAGTTAAATGAAGACTACGTGACATATGCAAGACTCGTAAAAGAATTCTTAGAGACCAAAATGACAGATAAATCAAATACCAATTTGAAGAATACATTAATAGGTTTCCATTACTTCTTTGCATTAACTCATCAAGGAATATCCTAACAAATACATTGTTTTAACAACACTATTTAGAATTACACTCAAATTCCCTTTGACAGTGACAAGTTTTCTTTTAAGGCTGCTAAGTTTTCAATACACTCTATTTCTCTCTCCTTTCTCTTTGGGAAACCAATTACCTTGGTGTTTTCCCTTGAAGTAACATATTTCTCTCTTTTAATCATGTGTCTTCAAGGTCACATGTGTATTTACGCACCAAGGCTTACCATTAGCTGCATAAGAAACTCAGTGGACACAGTATGAGTAAAGAAGGCAAGGAGAAATATTGCCTGTATGTCAGGCAAAATATCTAGAATTCCAGTGCCAACTCTGTCAGTAACTGAATATTTTTACTGCACCTGTAAAATGAGATATTTGGTTAGATTTACTCTGAGGCTCCCCTGATCTTGAACACAATAATTTAGGCAAATTACGTATTGTTCAGAAGTTGCCCTTTAGGACAGTTAATCTTCCTGGTGCATAAACAGATAAGAACTGAAATGGACATAGGCAGGAGAAAACGAAAGAGAAGCTATTATAAATATCCAGGTCAAGATAACCTGGAGATGGAGAAAAAAATTGTATAGAGGTTAAAAAGCAGAATAATTGTAACATACCATCTGGTTGAGTGCAAGTCAAGGGAGACAAACACAACTCTGAGAAATTAAGTGTGGGTGACTGAGAATGTGGTAGTTTAAGAAAAGTTGAATAGTAAAGGATTTTCTTTTAATAATTCTTGGCTGAAGACATATAGGTTGAAATGTCTATCAGATAGATGGCAGTTTAGAAAAATAGAATTGGGATCATCTGCATGGATATGACAGGTAAAGTTATGACACCAAATATGACAGCCAATGGGGAGAATACAGATCAAAATGTCAAAAAAATGTTGACATGGCTAAGGACTCAAAGATTATATAGACCCAGCAATCAAATAATAATTGGCAACTATTAAAAGAAAACAAAATGAACATATATATATATATATATATATATATATATATATATATATATATATACTTTTTATAGCCATGTGTTCTAATTTTTAGAAAATTATTACATTTTTATTATGGCCAAATATAATGTCATTCATTGTAGTTGTTTCACAGGTGTATGAAATACATACACTCGTATCTTTCATCTTGGTTGTTTTACCTCACATTTCTTATACACACACACACACACACACACACACACACATATGTGCTTTATGTTTTGGATCCTATTATTAAATGCATAAAGATTGTTGATAGCCATGTCTCTATTGTTGACTGTAAAAATATAAAATGCTGCATCTTGCTTTAACATTTTTTGCCTTAAATCTAAACTTGCCTATTACTAATTTTATAACTCTAGCAATTTTAAATAATTTGCTTGACATGGCTTTATTGTGCTTACATTTTAATTTCCTTAGTCACTTCACTTTCTATCAGAGTTTCTCTACATTGGGATTACTGACATTTTGAATGGCATAATTACTGACATTTTGAATGGCATATTTTGTTTTGTTGGCTGTGCTGTGCATTGTAGAATATTTGGCAACATCTCTGGCCTCTACCCAGTAGATGCCAGGACCACCCCTACCTTCAATTATGACAATCAAAAATGTCTTCACACATTGGTAAATGTCCTTAGGGTGTTAGAATCAACCCTAGGTCCTCATCCTTTGAAAATGTCTGTTTTGGATATATCTTATATCCAGCATCTAATTGGGTTGTGCCACTTTTAGAGAAACTGACTCATTTTTCTTTTTAATAAGTAAACTAATATCTTTGATGTTTTATTGTATTCTGTCCTCTTTTATATTTTCTGTTGCTTATGTTTCTTTTGTTTTCCATCTTTAGTTAAACGGAACATTTTATATATTGTCTTTTACATGTGTACATGTGTATTTGTGTGATATTATCTTTTCCTGAGAAGTTAGAAGGTTTATAATCTGTTTTCAATACTTCTAGTGGTTATAATGATAACTTCACATAATCTGTAGACACTTTTCCATTTAAAAAAAAATCTTCTTTACTATATTCATTGATTCTAGGCTATGAACCATGAAAAATTAACATACTCAAACTTCCTTTCACCTTTGAAGCAGGTGTCATTTTGCTAGTATTTTAAGCTTACTTTTTGCTTATTTTGTTAGAATTAGAGAATCAACATGCTGTGAATTCTTTGTCTCAGAAATCCTCATCATCACCCAGTATATTTATACTTTCTTCCTATATTTGAAAAGTGTGTGTATACACAAACACACACATATAATGTATATATATTTTATTTGTATTATATATATTTTATTTGTATTATATATATTTTATATATACACTTTAGATATTTGCCTATCTATATATAGGTCTATAGAGAGAGTATTATATATTATTATATGAATATATATGAATATTTCTTTTGTTCAATACAGCATTGCATCAAAGAATTAATTTCTATTTATATTTCAACTCTAATTGATAAAGAGCTTTGCTAAACAATTGTCAACTTAGTTAATTTCTAAATATCAAAGTATGTGGTACATTAGTAAGAAATATTCATTTAATGAATTTAAAAAAAAGAATAGATGGACATGTCATAGCTAAGATATTTTCAACATATTCTAATAGAAAAATATGTTGAAGGATAGTGATTATGTCAACTGGAACTATGAAGAACTTGCCCTACTTCTCAACCTGAATTTTTTCAATATAGAAAATGATTAACAGTGGAAGAAGGCAAAGATGATAGCGTGTCAGTGCATGTATGGTCTTATGGGTTGTTGGAATACTGAAATAATTCTCTTCAAATCAGTACAGATTTGCTGCTCTGACCTCCCAAGTGCCCTGATTCCTCTTGACTGCCTCTGTCCCTCCCTTGAGCTCCCTGCAGTTCACCACATTGCACAACTAAAAGAGTTAATGCTTGTCAGTCCAGGGAGCCTCAGGGACCCTGGTCTAATGCTGTAGCTCTCTGTTCTGTTTGGTGGTGCCTGTGCAAATTATAAGATTAAAATTATCCTTGGCATGGCTCAAAGTCCCATTTTCTATTAGATAATGACTCAATAAATGATAAAAAGATGATTGATATAGGTAGGAAGATGATGGTGATGATTGATGATGATGATGCTGATGATGATGATGATGATGATAATGATGATGATGATGGTGATGATGATGACAGATAGATGATAGATCGATAGATGATAGATGATAGATATAGATGATGATAGATGATAGATAGATAGATAGATAGATGATAGATGATAGATAGATGATAGATAGATGATAGATAGATAGATAGATAGATAGATAGATAGATAGATAGATAGATAGATAGATAGATAGATAGATGATAGATAGATGATGATAGATAGATAGATAGATAGATAGATAGATAGATAGATAGATAGATAGATAGATAGATAGATAGATAGATGATAGATGATAGACATATATTCCTAGGAGTGGGCATATTTCAGATCCATTCCCCACATTTCTCATTAGGTAAGGAATACACGCACATATAATATTGGAGTATGAAGAATCTTTCACAACAAAAGTTATTGACCTGTGCCAATTAGTACTAGCATACTACCAAATATTTAATGCTTTAACTTGAAAAAATATATAATCTCAAAGAGTGAATCTGTGAAGTCTCCAACGCATGATTCTTATATCTGGCATCTTGTTATATCAGGCATTAAAATTTGTCCAAAGGAGTAGATAGTTCAGAACAAGCATATTAACAAGAAATTCACATGATAAGCTAATACAGAGAACTCATAAAACTAGATCAGAGGATATGAATATTATATCAGTGAGAAAAAAAGAAAGGTATTATGCAGAAAATTTCCAAGGGTTTCCATTATGGCTTTTTTTATGTAAGGAACAAATGCTCTCGTGATACTGCCAACAGATTAAGAACTTGGATTTTGGAGTTACTTAGGGAAGTTGATGAGCAAAGGTCTAGTAAGAGATATATATTGAAAAAAGGCACTAATGGGGAAGAAATATATGTCTTAACATGTATGAAGTTAATGTAGGTAGCAGGAAGTAATTAATTAATACTTTGCCTATCCTGACAATAGTATGATTGAAGTAATCATTATTGCAATCGATCCTTTCTCCAATGTGCCATTCACACTTTCTGATATTTTATATTGAAAACAACATATATCCTATCTTATCTTTTAGTCTGAGTTTTGGAAGGTAGCTATTTGGAATTTTTAAGTCCATAGCACAAAATACTTTTAATTATTTGCAAATTTCACTTTGTTAAGCATAATTCATTAATAAAAATTGAAATATCCTTGTGATATATTTATTCTGATAATTTTGTTGTTTTGTTTTGTTTTTTAAAACACCTACAGCACCTGTTATACCTAACCTAGGTGGTCGCCCAACCAAGTACTAAGCAGGCCCAACCCTGCTTAGCTTCTGGGATCAGACGATCTTCTGATGACTTTTAAATCTCTTAATATCTTTTACTCTTTAATATTACCCATTGTATCTTATAGTAGACACTTTTCAAGTTATGTGAAGCATTTTAAATATTTTTGCATTACAAATTACATTTAAAAAACCACACTTAAAAATAGATAAACAAAAGAAAATGTAAAGAGAGCACAAGCTCTATTCTTAATTAGGGATGAAAACCAACTTGATGTAACCTAATGTTAAAAATTAAAGACATTTAGAGTCAATGGAAAAATTGTTTATTAGTTTCAGGTGCTGAAAATATCATGGAGCTTGAACATTATTTGAGCTATTTATTCAACTACTTGACAGAAATTAATCATCAGCTCTTAGTTTAATCCTAAACCTTCAGACCAAAAATGGCAAACAAATGAATTTTGTAAATAAAAACAGACAAGCGCATTCTTAGTGAACTTCTTTATTGCTCTAATTAAGGGCAGGGTTTGAGAAGGGAGAAATCTGCAAAAGAGCACTTACTAAATTAAAGTTCAAAGTGAGTAGTAACATATATAGCAGAAAAAATAGGACAACTAGGACTTTTTATATGAAATGTGCCTTTTGCATTATTTAGATATTGCAATATCTCATTAACAGGAAACATGGTGCTGTAAAGCAACAGGAAGCAGACAAGAAATTCCACAGAGAAACATGCACCTCTTTGGAAGTAAATAAATCAATTGGCCTCCACTGAATAAACACGACTCAGGTTTTCTTACATTATTCTTTCCTGGCTATCTCCAAAAGTTGCAACACCTTTACATTTTAAGATTAAGTTGTCAGTTCTTATGACAGATTTCTCTACTCTTAAGTTTCTAGGAGAGGAGGGGAATGTAGGGCAGCATTAATTTCTCTACCACATGGCACTGCTCTCTTAATAATTCATACTTTCACTGTCCAGGAGAAAAAATGGATACCTAGAGTGAGTGTATGGAATCCTGACCCAGCTTTAGATTATGAATCACCACACTTGATGGGTATGATTCGAAATCTAGTGTTGCTTAAGCTAAGGCAACTAAGAAGACAGTTTTTAAGTGATGTTAGTTTGGTTAAGATTTCTAAGTCCCGATTAGAGCATGAGATAATTGCTGAAGCACAAACGTGGCAGTAACAACTATAGAAAAAGTAAATGCCATAAAAGAGCTTTTTTTTTTTTAATTACCTCATCTGTCAATTTTACTGTAAGAGACATATGGTAAAATTGAAACTAAAGGTCACAGGCTGCTTTAGATGCATGGACTTAAAAATTAGAGAAAGTCGTCAACAACTTAATTCTTATTCATTATAATCATTGCATTTAGAAAATCTCTAAAAGGCAAATGGAACTTTTGAGCCTATGAAAGATGAATTTTTGTCACTTTAGCCCCAGAATGGCTCGAGGTCAGAAAAATAAAATAATCATGTGCTAATAACAGTTTATCCACCCCTATCCTTGAAGAGTATGGAAATAACTGCCTAGAATTTTGCTTTACTACATCATTTACCAGGATGTGAGTATGTATGTATGTGTTTGCCCTTGAAAACTACTATATGGCTTCCCCAAAATAAAGGCCCTAAGGTCAGGAATGATTTCTTGTTTATCTTCAATATGGGTTATAGCAATGTTTGTTAAATGATTAATTTCCCAACCCTCCTCATTCTTTCTGATTCCTCTTGAAGCAGTAGTTTTTCAGCATCTAACTTGACTGAACTCCTTCTTTTATACCCTTGACATTTAATTTCCCCAAGCCTCTCTTTTTAAATCTGTAAACTGGGGTTGATGACATAACTTTACATATAAGTTAAAATAAAAATATAACCAAACTAAAAGGCACAGTTTAAAACAAAGTACCTAAAAATATGCCATTATAAAAAAGACAAAACAATATGTAAAAGCAAGAAAAAATGCAGAAAATGTAATGAGAATGTAAAGAGGAACCTAAAATTTTATTTTTCATTCTTTATTCTATATTTCCTGGTATTTAGTGTAGTATTGGAAATCTTGACTTCACCTAGCAAATATGAATTAAAAAAAAAAACCTTTGATAACACATGAGACACGTAAGTAAAATATAATGCTAAATTCAAGAAACTGCAGAGAAGATAAATTTTAAAGTAAATGACTTCTAGAATTTTACAAACTAGTTTCCAGACCTCACCTTCATCATTTCTTTCATTTCCTTTTGGTCTAATTAATCAAAATTTTTCTTAGAATGTTCATTTCTGGCCAGTATGTCTTCCTGAATATGAATAAGAAATAAAATGCCATTTGATGTTTGAAATTATGGGAGTAATCTCAATGACGGAAATAGATGACTGGTAAAAGGGAAGCGAATGCCTGATTAAATATATTCATGAAGATGTCAAAGGCTTATAAAGCCAATATCTGGGGAAGAGAAAGCTGTAGGACTACCAGATCTTCTCTGGAGAGGTGTGTTTTCTGAAATTATCACCACCATGGACAACAAAGGGTTGTCACTGAAAGGTATGTTCAATAACTTACTGAGTTGTTGGCTTTATCAATACTCCTGTGCGGGTACTCATTTGAAATTTTAGTTAATATTCTCTTAGCAAGAGGTTTCAGGTTT
This sequence comes from Cynopterus sphinx, assembly GCA_030015415.1. NCBI lineage: Eukaryota > Metazoa > Chordata > Mammalia > Chiroptera > Pteropodidae > Cynopterus > Cynopterus sphinx. Next base: position 63,293,820 of record CM057387.1, on the reverse strand, counting down.
ACAGACTTTAGAAAAGCTATGTAATCGTTGCTCTAAAAAGCAATTTTACAACGGCACAATAGAATAGAACAGCAGTTTTCAAATGGAGGAATCCTTCTTCTTCCAGAGACATATAGATAATGTCTGAAGATGTTTTTGGTTTGTCTTAATTGTGGGGGGAGGTACTGGTATCTGGTGGGTAGAGGTCAGAGATGCTGCTTAACATACTACAATGTACAGTACAGCCCCTGAACCAAGAAACTAGGCAGCTCAAATTGTCAACCATGTCAAGGTTGAGAAATCCTGGACAAGAATAAGATCAAAAGTGTAATTTATCACAACTCCAGAAGGCAGAAACTAACATTTTCTGGTTCCCAGGCCTCTTATGTGATTTGGGCAAGATGAGTCAACCTGATAAAACTTGCAACTTTGAAGCCAAAATATAGACAATGATAGCAGAATTGTCTCTTACAATACTTTGTCAAATTGGATTTAAGCCTAATGACATTTCAAAAGGAAAAACAGGCTAGTAAATACTAACTGCCTATACTTTCTTGGCTGACATTTACAAGAAAAATAAATTAGTGCAACCATAAAATTTATTTTATGAAACAAAGAACCAAAACATTTATCTACTTTATCTCATCTTAGACTATGAAAATCCTTCAGATGATAAATGTACAGATAAACATATTCAGAGTTAAAAGAATATCTATTCAGTTGTGAATCTCTTAGAACCAATTTCTCTACCTGCAAAGTACTTTTTATTTACACCTATAGATAAAATATCCATTCAGCTATGTTACATGACTATAATGGACATAAACTTTAGGGAAACATCATGTTTTTGAAAAATTAAGTCTTACGTGGATCATCTCACAACATTAATATTTTTTTATTTTGTAGCAAAAAGGTTTTTTAGTTACATCCTATACTAAGTTGTTTTTAGTTATTTAGGTTTAGGTATTTTTCTCACACAGAAATCTTTAGCACTCACCTAATTTTATCTTGGACACTCCCAAACACATTTTTTGAGGATTTTATAAAAAAACTTAGTTTTCTGCTCAACACATTTTTATATCAGATGTTCTTTTGGAGTCATTTAAAGTTAAAAAGTGATTTTAATATATCATTACTGTCCTTTTGAAAGTGTAAATTATTGATACATTAGAGGTGCATATCTGTCCATCTGCTGAGATAGCAAATCGGTAACTAAATAATCTTTGATAATTACCGAAGATTATTAAAATGGTCAATTAATAGAGAAGAAAAAGTGGATAAAATCAACTTCCTAGGGTCACTGTTATTATACAAAGACAAAATATTGTTTTTTACAAGTAATGGCAATGGCCTCTTCAAGACATCACAGTTACTGAGGTGGCCCCTATTACATGTATGCAGACCAAGAGCACACAGGTGTATGTTATGAGAGACAAGGAAGTGAAAAGATTACAGTATTGGTGTCCAGCTTCCTCCATCTGCTAGTAATGGAACTGGGAAAAGATCACTTAACTTAAGACTTCTCTTTCATCAGTATAATTTGATGATAATAATGAAGATCGAGGATATCTTAAAGCTTTTAGCAAAGTGTCAAGCAACACATAGGGTCATTAAGGTGAACTAGCAGATTTAGGCTACTACATCATTTTTATGTTATAATTCTCTTCATATTCAATATTAGCAATCAGTCAATCATGTGCTTATTCTTATTAAGCATGAAGGTAAAACAAACAGATCGACTGCGTTGTTCTTGCCATTTCAGTGAAAACATTAGTCAACAGAGAGTTAAACATTTTTTTAATCCTAGAGAGCTAGGATGTTAAAAATTTTCAGAAATTCCCAAGACCCAAAACTACCTTCAAGGATTGACCTAAACACTCTGGCTCAGAATTAATTTAAGTTTTAAATGTTTGCAAGGTACAGGAGCACCTCTGGGGGCAATACAAAAATGTAGGGAGTAACCTACTTCTCAAATTATATATCCGTGCAAATATAATTATATATCTAAATTTACACAGTGGAAGGTGTTGATTCTTCCCCACCCCAGCCATTAGAGTACCAAATCATGCAGAGGGCAGTAGAGAGAGATAAGACTGTCCTCCACAGGATGACTTTTGATAACCTCAGTTGAATAGATCATCTGAGAATGGCTCTTGTTTTTTGTTTAAGCAGGGTCACTCCTACTCCTGCTGCTGCTGGTGTCAAACCTGCTCCTGTGCAACAGTGTGGACTCCCTTCCCATCTGTACCAGTGGGGCCGTCAACTGCCAAGTGTCTCTCCGAGACCTGTTTGACCGTGCAGTCGTCCTGTCTCACTACATCCACAACCTTTCCTCAGAAATGTTCAATGAATTTGTAAGTACAATAGTTCATGTTTCTGCCCAGAAGAAACCTTCACGTGAATGGCTGGGCTACACCACACTTTAAATAAAGAAAACGCAGGAGTGAACTTTCAAATTATGTACCTTCTAGACAAAAGAAGGCATCAGTTTATAAAACGTGAAACAAGAAGAAAAAGACTGTTTCATGAAATCTCAAATATTCTTAGAGAGAGAGGTTCTGTGGTGTCTCTTGTTATAAGGAAAATAATTCTACCGTATCAGGGCTCCACCCTCATGGCCTCATTTAACCTTAATTAATTATCCCCATAAAAATCCTCTCTCCAAATATAGTACACTGGATGTTGGGGCTTCAACATATGAATTTGGGAGGACACAGACACCTAACATAAAGTACTTTTAGGTGTGGCTGAGGAAAAAGAAACATGCTGATTCCTTGTCCTTACATGGAAGGAACATGTCTCCAAAGGCATTCTTCACCTAGCACACTGCAGATATCCAATAAATGAAAACTGCACTGTAGTGAATTGGGTGGATTGAACAGAGTTAGACTAAGCTGAATACATGTTAGGAAAATAAACAAGTAACTATAACTAGCTTTTCTGAAACCCAAGAAGACTGTGAATTATTGTTCTAAGATTTCCAGTATATATGTTTAGAATTGAAATAGAAGGATTAGTTTAGACCTGGAAACAATTATTCTCTTTCTGATTAAGATACTTTGAAAGTTGTATGTTAACTCTTTTAGGTCAATAAAGGATCATCCATTGGATTAGAGCTTTGATAAATCAAGGGGTCTCCATAAAGAATGTGGGTCAATGATTGTAATAACTGTGTATTTATATAGTTCTTTTTACTCACTGTTTTTCTTTCATCTTCCATTTTTGACTGGACATCTTTTGTCTTCAAAATCTTCTTAGTAATCTCTTTCAATTTTTGTTAAAGATTCATTTTTATTTGTCAATGCATTTAGCTGTTTTTCTCCTGTTCTTATTCTCAGTCCATTACTTAATGTTTCCTTCAATTTTATGCCTTGTTTTTCTGACTTATTATTTTGTTATGATCAGCAAATTATACTCTGTATTAATGATGAACATGATAAAATATATGTGTAGATTTAGAGATGAGTCAAAGAAAAATTTTAATTTTATAATTTTTATTAATAGCATATCAATTCAGACCTACAATGAGCAAGAGATTAAATGGCTAAATATAGGTATATATGCACCATAACATTTGGTTCAAATACTAAAGAAAAATGATAACTAATTTAATATTTTATATTTTTAGTACTTTTAGTGTTTGTTTTCCAAATACTAACTTGTAGGAAGTTTGAACTTAAGGAATAAAGAAAATAAGAGTTTGAAATTTAGAAAAGTCTGATTTAAAAAAAATGTTTATTTCTATAAGGTAGAGAAAAGAATGACTTCAAATTTTGGGTTTCAATTTGTATGTGGCTCTCATTTTTAAAAAGTTATACATGTATCAAATATGTTAATATTTTGGTAATGGGTTCGCTGATTCAATCAAATGCCCAAATCACCCTAATTGAAATGCTTGATCACTTCCAGGATAAACGGTATGCTCAGGGCAGAGGGTTTATTACAAAGACCATCAACAGCTGCCACACTTCTTCCCTCTCTACCCCTGAGGACAAGGAGCAAGCCCAACAAATCCATGTGAGTCTTTTATCCAAGTTTCTCACCCAAACAACTGAGGCAGTACACTGGTATTACCATGTTGTAGATTATTGGAGGCACTACAATAGGTAATGATAATTGCATGTTCAGAGCAAAGAGGAGGAAGACTAAGCAACCAAAGAAAAATTACATTATGTAGTCAATGAATTATCAGTAAAATCAAATTCTGACTAAAGATTGTAGCAGCAAATTAAATAACAAATCTATAAATTGTCCACATAGATGACATGATGTTAACTAATGCCTTAGACTCATATAAGATTACATATATTACATTGTATGAAAGCATGAGGTGAATTGGACTTTCATGTATAAAATGTAAGGTTTGCAAAATTCATGGATATGTAAGAATTGCAAATGTACTTTTATTTATAACATGTTACTAGTGGCTCCTACAAGGACAGTATTTCACGTTTTCACATTACTGACCTCTGCATCATCTGAGCCACCTCTTCTGGATTTTCAAGGCTCTCCCAATTCTACTTCTTCATTATTCACTCACTCATTTGCCACCTCTTACTTCCATATGATAAGTCTTCCCCCAAAGCAGGTCATGTAAAATATGATGCTTTGTTTCTCGTGACTAATATTATGCTTCTACTCTGATGACAACAAAGACTGCATATCAAGCCCAGATCATTTATCCCAAGTTCAAAACCCTCACTTTCGTTGTTACAATGCCCTCCGCAAAACTAAACTGGCATGCGTGATATGGCCTGCTCTTTACAGTTCCTTTCTTTTATATTCTAATACATGTCTCCATTATGTTGCTTATTCAATTCTCTATTCTTCATTTCCCTTACCACTAGATTAGTTCATGGACATCAAGGAAAATATTTTAAATCAGAGCTGATCAGCTCTGAAGTTTCATGCATGATACTGGTAGTAGTAAACTAGAAGGCAAAAACCTTCATTGCGAATTCCTTCAATGCTGTAATTAAAGATAGCATTGTGCCATTTTATTCACCTGAATACATTAATAAATAGTCTTCTCTGATAGCAGCATGGGGCAGGGTTCCCAGATTGAGGAAGCATGTTTCTGAATGCCATGTCTTCTTTGTTGTTGCTTTGTTCTAATATTGTAAAATAAAGCTAAAACTCACAAGTGAACATATTAATAAATAATTTGATTCATTAATAAGAATACATTTTCAGGTGAAAATGATTTGGACCCTTTGAAATTTCAACAAAACTCTTTGGTTTCTCCCCATGGACAAGCAAAGCAGACAGATATAAAATAATTCCCTGAGTGGGCGAATGGTAGCATTTCAGAAGGAAAACAAAAATTCTTTGGGTTATAAATTAGAACTCTCATTAGAAGGAGTAGTTATTTATATAAGCCAGATTTTTTTTTTAATTTTAGCAAAGTATAAGCCAATAGCTTAAATTTTATAATTTTACAAATTTTGCCACCTTCAAAAATTTTACACATAGAAATGAAAAAGAGGTATTTAGGTCAATCTTCCTGATCAAAAATCATATGTAACCCATCATATTGTGCTTATTTTAATGTGACTGTTTTAATGGTTGCTTAGCACGAAGACCTCCTGAACCTGGTACTCAGCGTGTTGCGTTCCTGGAATGACCCTCTGTATCATCTAGTCACAGAAGTGCGTGGTATGCAAGAAGCCCCGGATGCTATCCTGTCTAGAGCCATAGAGATTGAGGAACAAAACAAACAGCTTCTAGAGGGCATGGAGAAGATAGTTGGCCAGGTGAGGCGTCTCTTGACACTTCTTCATTTTTTCTCATTAATGAAAGAGGTGACCTCTCTGGTGAGGAATATTGAAATATCACACTTTGCAAGAACAAAATTTAGGCATTTTATATTCTAAATTAAATAAATCAAGAGCCTAGTCATGTGTAGTGATAGATTCTATTGTAAGTAAATCTTAGCATTCTACTGTGTTATTTGACAGGTGCAGCCTCCCTACACTACAGACAAATCCACCCAAGCCTTGGTCACTCCTGGAGCAAGTGGTTAAAACATTTTCAAGGGAAAAGAAAACTAGAAAATAGAATCTGCAAGATCATAGTTTTCCTCAGAGCATTCCAGGATGCCTGCTTTTGAAATTCTGTTCATATACTTTATCTTTTCTCCTCACAACAAAGCATGAGAGTGGGAAAGGAGAAAAGAGAAAATAAAAATCAGATTGGATGGTATTTCCTCCTACTCCTCCTGCCCCCTCTGCTAGACATATTTGTTAGAGAAGGAAGATCGAATAGATGAGGCCACACTAGATTTCAGTGGGTTACAAAAGAATGGGCCATATCTTTTCTGAAATATTCTTTATTTTGTAATCTATAGAAAGGCGCATATCCTAAATTTTATTTGGGGAGGCTTCAAAAATGAAACTCATACATTGTATTTAATCTCCCCAAATAATTTTTTATATTTAGATTGAGGTAATATTTACAATATATATCTCCATTTAGATGGGGTCATTTCAACATGAGTAAGGTAACATCTAAACAGCTTTCTAAAATAATGTATCATCTAAAGAAAAATATGATTATAGGAATAATAGCAGGAGGAATTTTATATTTCTCTTATTGAGTACAAAGTACATGTTATCATGTATCATTTTGGTCATTTTCATAGAAAAAGAATATATCCAACACAAATACAAAGTATATTTTAACTTTAGGACATGTGAATAAACACCTAGGTTTTCAAGTTATTTTCTTCATTACCATTGGTCTACTTTCACAGATCACTAATTTGCTTTATAATATTTCATTTTCTGTTCTTTTTTACTACATATTTATTTACTCTTGTTCATATCATTGTCCCATGCACAGTAAATTTTGCCTTAGGACTCAAGCACCAATAAAAAACATAAAACACCTCAACAAATACACACACACACACACACACACACACACACACACACACACCACAACATACACATAATTTAAATTACAGTAAGGAATCTCAGTTTTCAAAAAATATTCTTAGTCTGCAGGAGAAAGTTATTTTAGCAATTAGAGTCTACAGGCACCCCACATAGTATATCTTCAAACTAGCTGACATCCCTAGTCGCCAAGCTGTTGCTTATTCTCAGGACCCTGGTCACTCCCAGGCCACAAGGGTTCATAGAACGCTGAGAGGTACGTGTTCCTCCATCATGTTGCTCAGTGGCCTTTTATTATCACAGGTTATTGCCAGTACCCGCTTCTCATAGGTACTTTTCCTACCACCTCCCATCCCACACACCTCAAAAGAAAATTGCTATTCCTCATAAAAATTTGGGGCTTACCTATCCTGGGTGGATTGTGAAAGTCTCCTGACTACAGCAGATCATTTGTGTCTTAGTCATCCCTACAACATCTACGCCTTAAAACATCAAGTAGAATCTTCATCGTTTCTAAGGTTTCTGGTACATAGACTATGTGGAGACTAGAATCAGCGCAAAGCGGGAAAAACATCAATGTACTTATAGTGACCTGTCAGAGGAAATAAAGTACTAAGTGTGCATCAGAGACAAGATTCATGAAATAAAATAGTTCCTCAAATGTGAGGATTGAGGCTAGCTCCTTCATTGTCCCTCCGTCACATTCACTTCTACATTCAAACAGCGACTTTCTGGTTCTCCATTTACCTACTCCTGCACAAACATACTTTATCTGTGATCACATACATGTGAGGAAAATTATATGTGAGTTGTGCTTCTAGTTTTTACATTATAAATAGATTTCTGATACACTGGCTCAATAATCCATGCCTCTGTCGATAGTTTTGCATTCATGTCTCTGCCACAAATCTTAATTCAACAATTAGAAGAAACAAAGATAAGCAACAACTAATAATACTACTAATAAATCACTCTCTTTTTGGTTATTAGGTTCATCCTGGAGTCAAAGAAAATGAGGTCTCCTCTGTCTGGTCGGGACTTCCATCATTGCAGATGGCCGATGAAGACACTCGCCTTTTTGCTTTTTATAACCTGCTCCACTGCCTACGCAGGGATTCACACAAGATTGACAACTATCTCAAGCTCCTGAAGTGCCGAATCATATACAACAGCAACTGCTAAGCCCACAGTCTTTCCATTTATTTCTGAGATGGTTCTTAATGATCCATCCCACAGCAAGCTTCTATTAGTTTTATAGCTTTTTAATGCATGCTTGGTATAACGGGTCTCATCTTAAAAAATAAAAGCTGACTCCTTAGAGGCGATTTGTCAAAGTTTCTTATCTTCATTTAATAGAAAATCAAAAGACAATCCATCACTACCATTGAAAAGTTCCTATTAAAATTTGTCACAAATGGCAGATGCTAGCATTACAAATAAGACATTATCAGCTTACTTTAGAATCACAGTAAATTATTATGGGTCAAATTATTAGAATCAAAGAATTTGACAATTGTTAATTATGCTGGTTATGCTAACAAGAAGATTGAATTCTCAGGATTCTTTACAAAATCCAGCTAACTTTCACAGTGTTATGGCAGATAGTATAAGTACTATGAATATGTAATGCACCCAAGTAGCATGAGGTTTACTGAACAGTCTAAAATTATTAGGATACTTTCTTAGTCCTCTTGGGTTAATACCACAGACTGAGTGACATAAACAACAGAAATTTATTTCTCAGTTTTGAGAGCTGGAAGTCCAAGATCAGGGAGCTGGCATGGTTGGATGAGGAGTCACAGGATTTTCATTATATCTTCACATGGCAGAAAGGGCTGGGGAGCTCTGTGGGCCTTTTTAATAAAAGTGATAATCCCATTTATGAGGGCTCTACCTTTATAACTTAATTGCCTCCCACAGACCCCCACCTACTATCCCTTTGGGGATTCGAATTTCAACATATGAATTCGGGGGAGACACATTCAGACCATGACAGATACACACATGAAATAGTTTTATCCTTCTCCAGGGACTGTCCTCAACAATGCTGTCCTGAATTCTCATCTCCTTAGTATCATCTTGGACACATTCCATGCCTTCTAGTCACTCAAGTCCAGTCCAGGAAAGTTTCAACCCCATCCTATATTCAAACTCTTAAATGCTTTCCTTTCCCTTATTATGGCTTAGAGACCTAATGTGGAAAGTTCTTCAAGGTTTCTTCCCCCTCCTTCTTCTGGATCTCCATTTCTCTGGCTATGTTGGATGGGATAGAGGATGAGAAGAAATGGTAAAGTCCTGACATCTCTGACTTATGTGGTGCTAGTGCAGCCTTCTCAGTGATGAGAGGAACTAACCTTGAATTCCCTGGGAGTGGCAATTGTCTCTCTTGTGATTCTCCAGGACATTCACAAGCGAGTACACCTCTCTCTATAGTTTCTTTACCAGAGGAAATACTCTGGCTTGATTCTTCTCTTCACCCCATAGCTCTGCCATCTGCAGTATTCTCCACAGCATCTATTGTTGTTCCCATTGTCCCATAAGCATCCTACTATAAAAAATTGACCCAAGGTCAGCTATCTACCAGTTGAGCCACAGGAAACCCAGGCATCAAAACCACTCCAACTGAGTGGCAATACTACTAGATTGCTTCTGACCCCTTCCAGGTGGAATCTCTTGACAATCCTCTTCTCTTGTTCAGAGTGGATCAGAAAGTTGAATTCATAAGCAGATATTAACAGGAATGAAATGCCATTTTCTCCTTCTGGAACCAATGAGTAATTATCTCAGTAAATAATCATCTTAGAGAGTTGGCCTTACAATTATTCCCTACTCTGCCACTGAATTATGCAATGCACTCCTCATACATTTAATCTTCTATTGAATGATACTGGAGAGAGGTGACTGGATTAGAGCAGCTCAGTTTGTTCAACTGCCTCTAAACAACCTGGGATAAGGATCAATCTCTTGCTTGTTTTCCTTAGAAAACAGAGGTAACACCAGGCTATTTTTGCAGTAGCTTTAGGGCTTTAACAGTAATTTCTAGATGACAGACAAAAGAAAATATTCCATCCAACTTCCTGATAGAGATGAAATTAAAAGGTAGAGGGGAAGAGTGATGAAGAGGCAGAAAGGATGAGGGAGAGTGAGGGAAAGAAAAACAAGAAGAGAAAAGTGAATAAAAATATGGGCTATAAATGATGAGATCATATTGGAATATTGTATTTGGTGAAGACCTAAATTTTTATATCTCATATTTTCCTTTTATCTCTCATTTCCTCTTCTCTCCTTCTTTTACAAAATGTCTTTTTATATTAGGAGTATTCTTTGCCCTTAATAATTGACTTGAAATAGTTATAGAGATGAGAACTTGGCACCTCTTCATATAAGATTTCAAGGTCATTTTCTCCTGCCATTTAAAGAAGTCTTTCCCCCTTGTATAGAAACATTGTCTACCAAAACCAGTCTCTTCCCTTATTGCCAAAATTCTTTTTGTCTGAGTCCTGCTCCTGCTTCTAACTGTGATGACCCAAACCTTTCAGAATAAAACAGAACTGTCCCCCAAACCAATCTGTCAATCTCTTCCTTTCCTCCTGCATGCATGCAAAATGCCAGCTTTCTTATATTTCAGCTTTCTTCTTTGAAAAAGCATAAGAGTATGGGAAAAACCTTTATGCACTTTCTTTCTAAGTCATTTATTGCTGCAAACATCTAATTCTATTGTGTTACCCACTTGACTTCCTTTTCTTCAATTTCTAGACATTTCCAACAGAGAGGATGGTATTTATCAGGGGTGAAATTTGGCAATAAAAGAACAATGCAATTGTATGAAACATAAGTTCACCCTAGCCCACATACGATTTCACGTATTCTTAAAAGTTTATTCCAAGCACAAATTTAAGACCAGCTAAACAACTGAGCTGGTGATAATAAAAGGTCTCTCTCTGCTTGACCATGACATACAAACTGAATACTGTAGTTTTCAGGCAAAATTGAGCAGAGCCATAAGTGTTCTGTAGAGTCAGTTAGGGGTAGCTAGAAAGAAGATAGTTAGAGAAAATATAACAAGAACTCCCTTGCCTACCAAGGTGAGTCAATTGTTTTTCTCCTTTCACAGATTTCCATGTAGAAGTACATCTGAAGGAATAACCCTGCTATAAGAAGAACAATAGCTGTGGTTACAAAACAAAAACAAATGACAAACCCTTGAAATTCACTGATCTCATAGATAAATGAATCATATGCCATGTCTACTAAAAAGACTGAAAGAGAGGTAAGAAAAGTTTCTATCTTCCAGAAGTTTATTCTCAAGTAGTAGAGAGTGTTACATAAACATGCAAATTTACCATACGATATGATAGAGAAAAGTTAGTAAAATAAGCCATGCTAAACAAAGTGTTAGAGTGAATTAAAGAACAGCTAAAACACATCTGGATGTGCGAAGAAAGCTTTTGGAGTAATATGATCATGACGGTTTTATGATGAAATTTTAAATGTTTGATGTGATTATGCAAGCAAAAATAGGAAGACAGCATATCAGTCAATTAATTTAGAACCACTTTATGATATTTATATTATAAAGGAACTGAGAAGTTAATATGGCATTAAAAGGTATCAGTAAATAATCAAATTTGGTGAAAATGCAAGAAATGTTTATTTTTTTAACAGATATGTAATACCTCTCATTATTATGTTCTCATGATACGCTATGCATATTACTTTAGGATAATAATGTGGAAAACTCTTGTAAGGATTGTTTATGTATTGTGGAGCATCATTTATACAAATTTGGAGACTTTGTACTTATTCTACAAGGTAACCAGGAAATTTTATTGTAAAAGAACAGTATGTCTAGAATTGGAAAATAGAACATTAATCTGGTTTGGAGGGTTGTGAGAGTTGGGACTTATAGAGGAAAATAAATGGTCCAGAAACAAGTTGGAATATTATTATGACACTTTGAGAGAAAATCAAAAAGGACTCTGCCTAAAGGAAAAAAGCATAAGATGTGAGAGATCTAAGAATAGTAATAGGCCTCCACTATATAGAGAGAATGAGATAGATACAAGAGTCAAAAAGGCATCCAAGAATATAAGGCTAGATGAGTAAAATAAATTATGGTAAAGTCAGAGAAAGAAAGAGGGGAAAAGATAAATTAAGATTTCTTCCAAATACATCTGAACTTTATTTTCCCATATTTCAACACCTTTGTGCCAGAAATCATTAAAAATGTTAAGTTACTTTAGCAAATCACAGAGATAGGTGTGCACAAGAGCCTCTATTAGACTATATCAAATACCAAAACCAAAGCATTTATACTACCAAATATTAACAAATGGTCAGGCACTGATGTCTTATTACACTTAAATAAGACATACATTGTAAAGAATAGTGGATGAATCAATAAAGTAAAATGAAAACAATCCATGTCTTTACAGAGCCAGCTCAACACAAAAACTAAACAAAGAATAAGTAATGTTCCCCTTCAACATTTGTCACTTTCTGCTTCTCCTTCCTTTCTCCTGAATCCATCCCTGTTTATTGTTCCTTCATTCTCTTGCTCTCAAGAAATAATCAGTTAATCACTAATCCAATAAATAATTAAAAAGTGCTCAGTCCTAAGATAATATTCATGTTGAAAGGGTTCTTGAAAGGAAAGCTTTCTAATCCTCTGAAACTAAAATTCTAAGAGTGGAGTCGCTATTCCCCAGGAGCATCTTTTCCAAATGCCCAGTAGGCAGCCAGATAGACTCTGCTACTTAGAAATCTCTGGCAATTATTATAACTTAGTTGGATAGTGAAGATAGGAAAGGCAAATAAAGCAATGAAAGACACTTAAAAAGCAATGCATGAACAAATGGAAGAGATCACATTTTAAAAAGAGATCTACACTTCACGCTATCCCAACCTGATGGCATCCAGGTGAGCCTGATCAAAGGTGGCTTCTTCGATGAAGGCTCTCTGTGAATAGGCACTGAGAAATCTTATTTAGGTCATCTGTTTAAACATGAATTTTCGATTCTGAGACTCAGAGCCACTAATCCCATTGTTTTATGCAGCAAATTTTGACAACCTGTTAATCACTAATCTCCAAACTATTTTGACTTCATGAGAACACTGTCAGTGCCCAAGATTATATAATTTAAAAATGTTATACATGTATTGCTATTCTAATATTATGGAATTAAAAATATATGCAACATATAAATTAAAAGGAAAATTAGATAAAAATAAATAGAAATCCTAATATTTTCCTCCCAAGGAGATGAAGGCACTCACTTTTAAAGCCACTGGACTAACGGATTCTGTATTCTCACATATAGTTATATCACAGTTGTTTAACTCACATAATAAAATAATTCCTTTTACAAACAATTTAAATCAAAACTCTCAGAATGCCACAAGGGGCTTGGAATAAAATTATATATGAATATTTCTTTTCACATGCATATATAAAATTTTGTAAGCACAATTAGGTAACCACCAATAGCCTTTTATTATGCAATCAATTCATCTACTGCTAAATAATAATTTTATGATAGATTTCCCCAAGGGTTTAAATTTCAAGTTATGTCAGAAGCAAAGCAATTGCTTACAAAAATAAACAAAATGTAGTATGGTTATCATCATTATAAGTACATATCAATTTGTATAGAGAATTAATGAAAATACAAAAGACTTAAAATTGGATAAAACAGGAAGCGTACTCAGAGCTGGATGTGCAAATTTTTCAGAGTACAATAAGTCCTTGCTTAATGTTGCAAAATGATGCATGATGAAACCAGTTTTACCACAGGCTAATCCATGTAAAAAAGAGGTATATTCCAATGGCTTCTCATCAAGGTTATAATGAAAAGACATTGAAGGAGATGACATTACTTGAGGAACTGCTGTGCTTCTCCAACTCCCCCTGTCTTCCAAAGAAAGAGGGGTATCAGCTTCCACCTCCTCCTGCTCAGTATAGTCTTTTTTCCACGACTTCCTTCATTAAATGGTCTTTTCTCTGTATAAAACAGACTTGGACTTCTGGTCCAGACAAGGTGGCATAGATCTGTTTGTGCTCACTCTGCATTCTGAGAATAACAAGAGGCCACTAGAATAGGCTTCTGCTAGTTGGTAAGAATAGGGTAAACTGGAAGCTGGGGAAGGAACACAGCAGCACCCAGCGGAAGAAGGCCACCACGGCCCAGCATTTCCTGACCCCCAAGACAGTCTGGGCAGGGCCATTTCTCTCTGGGATGAAACCTGAATGAACACCAGGTGAGCTGGGCCCAATCATTTAGAAGGATGGATGGGGAGAAACACTCTCTAAGGCGAGAGACATCACACAAGCAACCTGATTCTGGAAGCCTCTATGTCTTCACGTACCTATGACGTGTCCCCTCCAGAGGGCGCCTGTGAAGGAATCCACCATAACAAGCAGCTCAGGCCAGAAATGTTTTCTATCCCAGTCTCAGGGGAAGATCCTGTCAGAACAAGTGCCTGGCCAGGGAAACCCCCAAGAGTCTAAAACTCACACTAGGGACACGAGGACAGATGGGCAGAACCAGGAAGATAGACCCAACAGTACAAGCAGCAGGGTCTGGAATGTTTCTTTCTCTTCAAGAGTCCAAAACTCTTCTCCACCCAGAGACACTGGGGCGCTTGGGGCACTTGTAGAGGAGATCATGCCACAACAAGATCTGGCTTAGAAAGCCTCTTTCTCCCTAGAGCTCCAGGCTCCCCTCTGTTACCTAGAGACACACAGAAGTCCAGCCTGGGGAAACTCCTTTTGCTTCCTGAAGCAGCGCCATTAGGGGCTAGTGGGAACCCAAGCAGCATCAAGCAAATCAAACAGACCAAATAACATGGCAAAGGCTTTGGATGTTAAACTTTCTATGAAACCAAAGACTACAAACTAAGCCAAGAACTGCATGCTAAATCTAAACAGGGTGACCTTCTACTAAAACAAGATTAAATAGGATCCCTAAGTCTTCTAACATAAGACAAAATGTCCAAGCAACAACTGATAATAATTCTCATACCTAGAACCATGAAAAAGAAAACTTGAATGAAAAAAAGAGATCCAGCCAATGTCAACACTAAAATCAGATGTAATTATCTGACAAAAGTTTCAAACCAACTGTCATAAAAACACTTCGAGATAAATTACAAATTCTCTTAAAACAAATCAAAAAAAATTTATCAAATAAATAGAAGTTACAAAAAAACAAATGGAAATTATATGACTGAAATATACAATAACAAAGAAAAATATTCACAGAGTAGACACAACAGAGGATAAGAACCAGTGAACTTTAGGATGGAATTCATGCAATCTGGAAGTAAAAAGATGAAAAAATATATATCATAAAAACATTAATTTTTAGAAAGTAGGAGTAGCTATATTAACATTTGATAAAATATACTTCAAAGCAAAGCAAATTTCTAGAGAAAAATAACATAAGGAAATTACATAAGTATAAAAGGATCAACCCATGTAAATTAAATAATACATTTATAAATGCTCCATAGGTCAAAAAAAGTCTCAATGGAATTAAAAAAGCCTAACATATCAAAATATGTGGGATGTAGCTAAAGCAATGCTGAGAAGAAAATTGTAAAACTAAATGCTTGTATTACAAATAAGAAAAGGTCTGAAATAAATAATAAAATTTCATACCTCAAAAACTATAAAAACCAAGTAAACTCAACACAAGCAGAAGAAAGGAAATAATTTAAAAAAGTAATTGAAATCAATAAACTCAAAATAGAAAATAACTTTTAAAAAATCAGTAAAACAAAAACCTTTAGTTCTTTGGAAAAATCAATAAAAATTGATAGCCATCTAGCAAGACTGATAAAATGAAAAGAAAGAAGACACAAATCACCAATATTAGGAATAAGAGGATATCACTACAGATCCTACAGTTATTTTAAAAGTTAATGAGAATACTGCAAATAGTTTTACACTGATAAAGTTGACAACTTAGAAGAAATGACCAGTTTCTCAAAATTCACAAATTATCTCAACTTAACCACCAATGAGAGCATCTGAATAGTCCTATAACCTTTAACATCATTGAAGAAAACAATTTTTATAGCATAAAATATGGATGTACTTAATATTTTCTATTTGCCTCTCCAAAATCACTCTTGATCCTTTTCTATTATGTTACAGGCCTTTGGAAGTTGACCTGATGGGACTGCATTCCTCTGGCTTCCTTGGCCTCTGGCTTCTGCTTGAGTTTCACTAGTGGCAGACACTAGAAAGAGATTGGAGAGTCAGTGGAGAAAGAGATTAGTGCATTTATTTTCTCCCTATGACTCTCTTCCTGCTGGAGGATGGCCAGAGTTTCCCACTGGATTCCAGAGCTCTGGTCAGATGCCCTCTCCTACAGCTATATCTACTTACAAATCTCTCTACAGATTCCACTGTTCACTCTCTCCCTTGGCCCCTGCAGGCCTTAAGGTATTAATGTCTTCCTGATCTTGTCTGTCCCAAAGATTTTTCCCATTCATATGAGGTTACTCTTAACTATAATTACAACTTTCAGCTAGCCCTTCAATTCATTAAGCTCTTTTTTATCTTTTCCTGGTAAATATACAAGCGGCTAAAGAGTTGCTAAGATGAAGACAGTCCCTCAAGAATCAATTGTTAATGTGCATACAGTAGAAAGGTGATATCTTTTTGCCTGACTCCGAAATTATAAAATCTTCAGGTGTCACATTAAGTAAAAATAATTGTAGAAAATAAAACAATTATTAAAATACATTTTTTACATTCTATATAATTTTGTAGACATTTCAGCCAATACTCTTAGTATAATAAAGAGATTTTTATCCAAATAATTACTTAGTGGGATACATTGGAAATTAACTAGACAACCCTCCCATATTTGCAATCTATAAATAAAGAATAATTTAGTCACTTATCTAAACTCATAAAACCAGATGGCAAAAGTAGAAACAGACACTAAGTTTCTAAATTTCAATCCAATGTGCATGTGACAAACCAGCTTATCTCTTCAAAACTCTCCTTTACAAGTAAATACAGATTTGAGCATGAACTGCTTCAAATCTTGTTCTCTCACATAAATCTATGTGCCTTATTCTTTAAACATGCTATGAGCATGTGACATATTCTTCAGAGATCAAAGTGCAATGAACAGATAAATATTATACCCTAAGCAGCCTGGAAACAAGAATTCAACTGTAGATAATGACGAAGGTCACATTTTGCCATGGCTCCCTAAGGCCCAGCAAGTAGCATCTTTTGGAAACTATAAGAACAAAAACTGAATAATTTAGCTGTTTATAAAAGTCTCATTAATTGTATTCATATTTTGTATTAGTTACAATCCTATGATTTAATCACCAAATAAATTTTTCTATATGATCAGTAAGTTTTCATAGATACCTGAATGTCCATGTTTCTGGCAATCAGTCTCTTCCTAGGTTACACAATTACCTGCAAAGCTCCTTCAGGCAGGCTCATATGTCATCCACAAACTCAGCCAAATATCACATACTATATGTCAATATTTTTGCTTACATGTCCTAAATATATTTCCAAACAATTTCTATTTGGAAGCTGAAGTGACTATCAGACAACGTTTCGGAAATATCTCCTTTCCTCTGGGCTTTATGCCTGTGTTTATAGATGTCCCTCCATAATTGAACATAGAGCGGAAAATGTACTTTTTATGGGAGCAATTTTTTTCTCTTTTCCCCCCATTTATTCAGCTGGGAAGAGGAAATGAAAAAATATAAGTAATGGAGTTGAATATACTATAAACTGTATCTATTTTTGGCAGGCAGCAGACCTATGTACTGCCTTCACAGTGGAGTGGGGACATACTTAACTGCTTCTGTTTGCTTTTGCTTAGGCTAGAATCTCATGTAGTATATTTCTCTCAAGTGACAGCAAAGTGCACAAAGACAATATAAAGAATAAAGCAAATGCCAAAAGCAGGGCAAACCCAAACTAATCGGATAATATTGCTATAATTTTTCAGCCTTTGTTTTCAGTACTAAGCTTGTGTTGAGTGAAATCTCATAGATTTTCAAACCCCATATACCACCCCAAAGCAAGAAACAAAGAACATTTCATGAGCATTTGAGAACCAGTCAGCTGCAGCTCTGACTGAACAGAGGGTGTTGTTAGGGAGCAAAGGTGGGTAACTCAGAAAATAAGTTTTTGGACCCTAAAAACAGGTTTTTGAACAAAAGTTAGAAGAAATCATTTCAACAATATGAAATACCTGCTTGTCACACTGAAAATCAAATGTCCATATTGTCTACTCAATGGTCAACTCTGGTATTATTCCAAAAGATGAAAAGCAGAAAATAAGGCACACAAAGCTTTCACTGGAAAAATAAAACCTCCTGAGGCCTAAAAAGAGGGCACTATGTGGATGCAGGGGAGCAGAAAGGAAAACAAGAGGGTACAAAAAGGAAAATCTCCAGTTTTGAAGGAGATTTCCAGTCCAATTCTGAGCTCAGAGTTGGAGAAAAAAGCATGTCCTCTGCCTACTCCTTCCAAACTAAATTGGGCCAGAATTCAGGGGGACAACAGAAATTTGACCTTTCAGCTTTAAGAACAGGAAACAAACTTCCATTAACTAGCATTTAAACCTAATCATCATGCTAAGCACTGCTTCTATAGCAAATGAGTTCAAAATGGCTTAAAAATGAACTTTTATAACAAAACCTTTCCTAAGTAAGAAATTTCCTATAAAGAGGCAAAGAAAAGACTATCCCAGGAACCATTTTTCCTATGCCTTGGAAAACCTATAATGTTATAGAAAAAGACACATAAAAATTTTAAATTACTCTGAACCACCAGATCATATATTTTGGGTAAAATAATTTTAGTCCTATATAATGATGCTTTAGTTAGGTTTTTATGTTGTATATTAGCATAACCCCCACCATTCAATAACATCATGTATGTAATTGCATTTGAGTTTATGTGACCCATTACTTAGTTTATTGGTAGGTAGTAAGGCTTGAGAACTTAAGCTTGAAAAGTAAGTTGTTTAAATGAGTTAACTAAAGCGTGATTGGCTCTTCCAATTTTATTGATAACATTCTTGTCTATCATAATAACATTTGAATCATTAATTTCCTAATTTTTCAAATTTAAAATATTTGGGAGACTGCCTTGAAATTACCTTTTCTAGTTATTTATTCAATTATTCATGTATTTATATTCTGCTTCTCTTGACTAGAGTAGGCACTTCACGTTGAGAATAGCATAGGGCAAAGAGAAGCTATTAAAGAAATGAATGAATAAATCAATGTATGATATAATAAAATAATTTTCCTATGTCAACCTTATTCAAAAAGTATAAATACTAGGGCTACTAGTGGGATATTTTAATCTATGTTTGATCTTAGCTGAAATAGAATAATCTTAAATTCTAATTACTTCCAAATATCTTGCAGCTAGTGAATCATTAGCTTGTAAATTCATTACCAATATGGTAACCATTTCAGTCTCTACAAAAAAATTTAGGTTCAATAATATTGTTCTAAATATAATTTTATAAGGCAAAGGCTGAAGAAAATAATTCTAAGCCATTAAGTTGATAACTAAAGGCCGACACCACCTAATAGAAAATTCTTGGCTTGAGAGTCAAGAGACTAAGATTCCAGTCTAAACATTTATGTACTAGTTGTGGGAACTCATGTAGGCCATTTGACCTCTGAGCTAAAGCCTCATCTGTAAAATGTCAGGATTGGATATAGTTTCAAAGATCTATTCTAGCTTTAAAATTCTATCAGGGAAATAAATTGTTAGCTAGGGAGAAATTGTACCATGTATACATACATAATAATATCAGATAACATATATAGTTCCTATTAAGTGCAAACATTCTTTCAAGTACTTGATATTGGTTAACACACAAAATCTTCACAAATAAGATTATGAGGTAGCTTTCATCCTCTCCATTTTAGAGAAAGAGAAACTGAGGCCAGAACATGTTAAGGACTTCCTCAAGGTCCTGAATAGGCATACACGGCTAACGACCCCAAGTAACCTGCTCTCTGCCTGCCCCTTATCAACCTGGCTTACCTTTTCTGACATCTCTGCCCTCAAACCGTGCCAGACTTCTAGAACCTGAGTACACAAACCTGTTTCCATCTAAGATTCTTTGCACTTGTTCCCCTTGCTTAGAGGATTATTTCCCCAAATCTTTGCATGAGTGGTTCCCTCTTTTATTTGGGTTTCATATCAAAGATCATTGGCCTTGCCTTATTTCCCTAATCAAAGTCATCACTATACTTAGCTACCTCTGAAATTATCTCATTTCGGTGTTTATTAGTTCATTTATGTGTTTATTATCTGCCTTCTCTGACTAGAGTACAACTCCCGCTAGGGCAGGGATTTTGAATGTTCATCTCCAGTATCTGTAATAGTACAGTGAACTGAATAGTTATTGACTGCAGGAATAAATGGACAAGTGAATGAACGATAACTTAATAAAAACAATTTTTCTACATTCATCTTATTTATTCAAAAGTGTGAATGCTAAAGCTACCCACAGAATATATTGAATCTGTTATGTCATTTAAGTAAGAAGTATTTTCAGACAAAGAAGAAATGAGTTTACTGACAATATTTAGTACTAGCACATATCAGAATTTTTGCTTTACTGTCAACTCCTATCAAAATAATTATGTAAACACTTCATTTTTTTTTATTAAATGAGTGTGTTCATTTCAGAAAAGAGTTCAGATCTTGTATTAAATCACCCAAGGAACCTAGTGACAATATGAGTAATCAAAAACATTAAGCTCACAGAATCTAATACTTTCAAGAAGCCTGAAAATTTACATTAAAATTTGTACACTTAAAGACCATAGCACAAGTGATATTCAGAAACAAAAGCAACAGCACCCATGTTTCATGTATTCCCTGCGGAAGGGGGTAAAATATCATTTTATTAGTACAAAAAAAAAAAAAAAAGCCTGCAGAGGGAACAGTGAGCAATCTAGAGTGCAGTGTGACTGCCAATGGATGCAGGTTAAAGAACACAGTGGGCCCTAGATCTGGAGAACATGTGACAGTCAAAGGTCAAAGCTTCACTTTTCTCTAATGCTCACTTTCATAAATTATTAAAGGTAGCTTTCAAAATCTATACAATTCTATACTAAGAAGAGATAAAACTAAAACTAAGAAGATAAAAAAATGAAATCAAGGGGAAATGACAATAGAAATTAGTTGAAGCCAGGACTGAAGTGAATACAAAAGTTGCCTGCTTATTTGAACCCTTGGTAAATAAGGTCACATGTTAAGCCTACATTTTCTAGTATTTAGTACAAGGAGGGCTTTGGAGGACACAGCCAGGAAGTCCAGGATTCCTATGTGACCAATCGGGTACATCATTCATACGATGAATGAGGGTGGAAATGTGGCCCCAGACAGGCATTATTGCTTCTGAAATCTAAGAGAATCTTCTCCTATGGGTGTTCACAAGGGTGGGGCTGGAAGGTAGAATAAACTCAAAAGCATTCTTAAACTAAATGCAGCAACATTTCATAAGACTGTTTCTCATAAAATTACTCATTGTAGACTGAGGCATACTGAAAAAGCAACTCAATAAAAGTTATTATATAAGGGGCCAACAGCAATAAGCACTCACTTCAGTCCTCAGATGAACTACACACCCTTCCAGTGGGGCGTGTGTGTGTGTGTGTGTGTGTGTGTGTGTGTGTGTGATTATGCATGTGTGTGTTTATAAATATGCTTTTGTTCAACTGGAGTTTTCTTAGAATTAGAGGAGCATGGACCTTAAGATAGTATTTCTTAACAGTTACCTAGAGCGCAGATATCCTGTGTTCTGCCTTAGCTTGGAAATATATTCCTAAACTGGGATGGACTAATATCTCCTGAGGAAAGTTGAAGTGCCTGCCTAACAGGACGTGTGGTGAACAGAAAGCTTCTCAGACCGTGATGGAAAAGGCAAGAAGTTCCTTGGATATAATTTTGGACATATAGAGGAAGGGACTTACAAGTACCCAAAGTTCTCCAGCAGGGGGTATATGGCTAAAAAAAAAATTAACTTGAAAATTATATATGCAGACAAACCAATCATGTGTTCCCTTTGGCTTTATTTTTAAAGTCTCAAGAAAGCACCTTTGGAATGGTTAAACATGGATAGCAGGCCATTCTTTGTATAGTAGAGGAGAACTGCATATGAAATAAATACTCAGAAAACTAAATGAATTAACATACAGTATAAGATCATAAATTATTAGCCAGTTTATGTTATGAATAGTTGCCAAAAAATGAAGGCTTTTGTTTGGAGTGGTACACCTGAACCTCTCTGTATGGTGACATATGATTTGGCCACATGAATTTTAAAGCCGTTGCTGGCTCATTGTATTTATACAACATACTCCAGAGAAAATAAGTTTACCTCTCTAGTTTTCACCTTCTTGTAGTACTCTAAGAAAATACTATTTTAAAATTTAATATGTTTATATATTTATCATGTTTATATATTAATTTACATATAACATGTTAATATAAATATATATTATAATAATTCTTGAATAGTTAATATATAATTGTTTAAAGACAGACTCCTGAACTCTTCATCTGAAGGAATATCACAGCCAAAATTGTTCTTCATATTATTATTTTTTCTTTTTGGCATTTTATTTTGGCTTTAGGTTCTTTTATTTATTTTTTATCTGTTTTTCTTTTTTATTATGGTGACATCAGTTAATGAAACCTGGCAAGTTTCAGGTGTACAATTCAACAGTAAAGCATATATATATTGCATTATGTGTTCACTGCCTATAGTTAGATTTCTTTCTGTCACTACATATTTGACCCTTTTCACTCTATATATCTCCTCTCGCTCCCTTCCTTCCCCTTTCCCTCTGGTAACCAGTAGTCAATTGTCAGTGTCAATGAGTCTCTGTTTGCTTGTCCTATTTGTTTGTTGCTTTTAGGTTTATATGAATAAATAATTTTCAACAAAAAAAGCCAAAAATATACAGTGGAGAAAGGAAAACCTCTTCAATAAATGGTACTGGGAAAACTAGAAAGCCACCTGCAAAAGAATGAAACTAGACTGTTGTCTATCATCAAACACCAAAATTAGCTCAAACTGGAATAAGGACCTGAATATAAGACTTGAAACAATAAATTGCATAGAATACAACATAGGAACTAAAGTCATGGACCTTGGTGTTAAAGAGGATTCTATGAAATTGACCTCAAAGGCAAAGGAAGTAAAAGTAAAAATAAATGAATGGGACTACATCAAACTAAAAAACTCCTGCACACCAAAAGAAACCATCGATAAGGTAAAGAGACAACCATCTGAATGGGAAAATCTATTTTCAAGCAATGCCTCCAATATGGGTCTATTATTCAAAATATACAAAGAACTCATACAACTCAATAACAACAACAATAAAAACAATCCAACTAAAAAAATGGGCAGTGGACCTGAACAGACACTTCTCCCAAGAAGACAGACAAATGGCCAACAAACATATGAAAGGATGCTCAACATTCCTAGCTATTAGGGAAATGCAAATCAAAACTACAATAGGATACCATCTCACACCTTTTAGAATAGCTGTTATTAACAGGATAAGTAATATAACAAGTGTTGGAGAAGATGTGGGGAGAAAGGAACCCTTATATACAGCTGATGGGACTGCGAATTGGTACAGCCACTATGGAAAACAACATGGAGTTTCCTCAGAAAACTAAGACTTCATCTACCATAAGATCCAGCAATCCGTCTACTAAGTATTAACCCCAAAGACTTGAAAAATCATGTCTGAAAAAATATTTGCACACTGATGTTTAGAATAGCATTATTTATGGTGGCCAGGACATGAAAGCAATCGAAGTGTCTTACAATAGATGACTGGATGACAGAAGTGTCTTACAATAGATGACAGAAGCTATGGTACATATATATAATGAAATATTACTCAGCCATAAGAAGAGATGTAATAGTGCCATTTGTGACAACATAGATAAATCTTGAAATAATCATGCTAAGCAAAATAAGCCAGACAGAAAAAAATGAAAACCACATGATATCACATATATGTGGGATATAAACCTAAAAGCAACAAACAGATCATTTCTCTTAATGAGAATTTTTTACCTGGGATTAATACACAAAATAATTGTACCTCTTGAAAAATCAGTCTACTTTTAAGCATAAGCTGTGAATTATGGAATATTACAGGTTACAGACTTGTGTTAATTGTTAGAGAGGTCAGTGCTGACCTTTTGTTCTATTCATGGCAAGTGTATAGCTTTTTATAATTTATATTGAATATTTTTATCATTTTTCTTTATTTTTAGGTTTAAATGATTTACAATTTAATTTCCTTTCAGTGATGTTATATTTTCTTGGTATGTTTTAAGTCTGCTTTAAATCTACAATAGTAAAATAAACTTGCCTATATCCTGTTTGTCTTCATGCACAGTATGGGATAGAGTAGCCCACTTCATCTAAAAAAAGGAAAAAAATCAAAACTGATGTACATTTTTAATTAGATGACTAATAATTTAATCAGTTTAAGATTTGAATGAAAAATAAATATAATGAAGATATGTTTTTATTACTTTGGAGCAGAACTGAGGATGAAAGTATAATGCTTAATGAAAAGTCTAATAATGAAATAAATAAAATTCAAAATAACTAGTACAAATATAAACTACATAAGTATATTATGAGACTTCCTAAATCATTCATTCTAGAATTTGGATCTTTTGTGAAAATATTTACTCTACTATATTAATTTTTTCCTTTTGTCATGCAAAACACATTTTTTTCTACTGTTATATCACAAATGCCCTTCAATAGATTTATAATAACATTGCTATATGTTTTGGCAGCCCCTAGAATATAGGAGAATGAATTTGACAAGAACATGAATATGGTGATATTTTTGTAAGACTTACAATATTTGGTAACTCAGTGCTTTAATTTACTCATAGTTTGAATAAGAATAGAAATATGCAAATAAGCTTTAATAGAAATAGTTTAAATAAAAATATTTAAATAATTCTCTTAAATTTCTATCTCCAAATTTTTAATGTAGCAATATTTCAAAACTTAATAGTCACATCAATTTTTTATTTCAACATGTTTTTATATCAAATAGTTGATAACATGTAATAATTTTGTCTAGTTACATATACTCTTACTATCATTTTAAGATTTTATTTCTTGCTCCCACCAAATAATTGGTATAAATTTTTCTTTACTACCAAATACAGTTTCCCTATACAGAGAATACTATACATGAATATGCTAATATTTTCATTTCAGAAAATGAAACACAAAGGAAGAAAATGTTGTGTGTGGAACAGCCCTTCAAATTAAAAAAACAATAAGCAGCCCAATGCCCACAAGGCAAAGAGACAGAGCAGAGGATGTTTATGGAATTAGTAGTTCTACTTATTAAACTCTATGTTGCTTAAATTTGTTGAATTATCCACAGTATGGACATATTGGTAAACAATTATTATCCAAACATCTTGGAAAAGATGGACAGTAACAGAGAAGAAAAAGGAATGAATATGAACAAAATGAAATCAGGGCGGTGGAAGAATTAACCCATTAAATGAATATAATTTAACTTCTAAAGAGTAACTGGGAGCATTTTTAATGTAATGCCTTCTAATAGCTAAGAGGTGGCTCAGAAATATTTTTTTCATTAGTAAACTAAGTGTTAGGCAGCAAACTATTATTTGTTCTTCTATGATGACAAAAATAGTCAGGGTAGGATTTTTGATAAAATGAGACTAATTCCACAATTATATATGAATATCAGTCTCATTGTCTTAATAGGCATGTTCAGTACACAAAAATCCACTTTGTGCCCTAGACTAGCCCTTTCACACAGAAGTTTTGTCGTTTTTCTTATGTCCCATTGTTTGTTTATTTTACGTCCTATTCTTATACAAGAACAATATGGGAAAGAAAAAGAAAGAAGGAAAGAAAGAAAGAAAGAAAGAAAGAAAGAAAGAAAGAAAGAAAGAAAGAAAGAAAGAAAGAAAGAAAGAAAGAAAGAAAGAAAGAAAGAAAGAAAGAGGGAGGGAGGGAGGAAGGAAGGAAGGAAGGAAGGAAGGAAGGAAGGAAGGAAGGAAGGAAGGAAGGAAGGAAGGAAGGAAATAAATCAAGACTTTACTGGTTAATCCTATAATAATTTTTATTAATTTCATTAAAGTAATCGGGGTAACATTGGTTAATAAAATTATACAAGTTTCAAGTGTACAATTCTATAATACATCATTTAGATATTTCATTGTGTGATCACTATCCTAAGTCAAGTCCCCTTCCATCACCTTTTACTCTCTTCTACCTTCCCATATCGCTCTTTCCTTTTCGATTACCACTATACTGTTGTCTGTATTTATGAGTTTTGGGTTTTTGTCATATTTGTTCATTCATTGCTTTTAGATTTATATCCCACATATGAGTGAAATAATATGGTTAACTTTTGCCATCTGACTTAGTAGTCAGAAAAGTTACCACAGGGTAAACTGGCTTGTGGTGGCCATGAAATCATGGCACTGTTCCTTGTTGATCCTATGATAACTTGAATACATGAAGTAAGTTTGGTCTTTGTGATACCAGTAATCAGCAAAATGAACCCTATGAAAATGCGTCATCAAGCCTCAGAAAGTTATGAACTGAGCTAAAAAGAGACACTTTGAGTATCACATGAGATCCAGGTACTATGAGTATGTAGCTTAAAAGCACATTACAGATAAAAAGTATTATTATAGTTTATTATAATGATTGCTAGTAAAATCAGCAAGTGGCATTAAAATAATGAACTATCCCTAGTGCTATTATATAACTTTGGATATGAGCGGTAACTGAATTTTTCCATCGCCTGAAAAATTATGTACCTTTGCTAAGAACTTGAACTAATTACTTGAAAATAGCTGGATATAGTAAAAATTTTATTGACTTTTAGAAAAAAGCTATGCAACAACACAAAAACCACCTCTAAAATTAAACAATAAATGAAAAATAAAAATGTATATTGAAAATAAAAAACAATGTTTTTTCATATCAGAGCAAAAATGAACCATCAAATAAACTTCAGTTTTGTTTTGTTTTTACTGACAGAATCTCATTATTCCAATTATTTCCATAGTTCAAACTCTCTAACTAGATAATTTTATGACTTCAACAAGAAAAACCCTTAATATTGTTAGTTCTCTCTCATTGTCCTTGACTCTGGAAGACTTAAGAAAACAAGTCAAGAAATAGAAAACTTTAGTTGTCAGAATCTTGTCCACAGAGAAATGATAGTTGAAGCTAAAAAAACAGATGATCCCTAAGGAAGGAAGAAAAGAATGAATGTTCTGGGAGTGAGCATTAAAGACTATGTACATTTAGAAAAGTGGAAGGGGGAGGAAGTACTGAGATAAGGATCAGTCAAGAGAATAGAAGACAACCCAGAATCAATGCCACAAAGGCTAAGTGTTTGAATAAGCATGGTATGGTCAAAAATATTAAAATCTACAGTAATGTTATAGAAAATAAACACCAAGCAAAGGCCATCATATATGGTTAAAATAATGTATTAATAATGATAGTCTAGAACAGAGTCTCGGTGAGGACAAAAAGAATGCGTTCAGATTATAAGATAGAAAATAGACATGTAGACATGAATTATTGACCATTCTGAACTTCTGATAGTAAAAGAAACAAAAATAAGGCCAGGGGAACAAAATAAAAATAACCAACTTAGGCTGCACCTAAAACTAAAAAGTTTTTTCACAGCAAAGGAAACCATCAACAAAATGAAAAGACAGCTTATATTCCTTGAGGAGTTAATATCCAAAAATGTATAAGGCACTCATACAACTCAACACCAAAAAAAAAAAAAAAAATCCAATTAAAAAAATTGGCAGAAGACCTAAATAGATATTCTGAAAAGAGAACATACAGAAAGCCAATAGACATATGAAAAGATGTTCAATCATCTAATCATCAGAGAAACACAAATTAAAACCACGGTGATATCATCTCATACCTGTCAGTTGGCTACCATCAAAAAATCAACAAACATTAGACTAATGGTTACCAGAGTGTGGGAGGGAGGGAAAAGGGGGAGGTAAATGGGCAAAAGGGGTCAAATATGTGGTGAGAGAAAGAAATCTAACTATGAGAGGGAAACACAAAATGCAATATATATATATATATATATATATATATATATATATATATATATATATATATATATATATATTTGCCTTACTGTTAAATTGTACCCCTGAAACTTACTGGATTTTGTTAACCAATGTCAACAAAAAGTAAATTAATTAAAAATAAATTTTTTAAAAAGAAAAGAAAAAATTCAACAAACAAGTGTTAGTGAGGATGTGGAGAAAAGGAAACCCTCATGCACTGTTGGTGAGATTGCAAATTGATGAAGCCACTATAGTATTTATTCAAAGAAACCCAAAACACTAATTCAAAAAGATATATGCACCCTTATGTTTGTTTATTGCAGCATTGTTTACAACAGCTAAGATATGAACACAACCTAAGTGCCCATCAATAGACAACCGTATAAAGAAGAGGTGGTACATATAGAGAATGCAATATTATATGGCCATAAATAAGGATGAAATCTTACTATTTGCAACAACATGGATGGACATAGAGGGCATTATGCTAAGTGAAATAAGTCAGATTGAGAAAAATAAATAGCAATCTAAAGAACAAAATTAATGAACAAGCAAAACAGAAACAAACTCATAGATACAGAGAACAAACTGATGGTTGCCTGATGGAAGTGGGATTGAACTATGGGTGAAAAAAAAGAAACAAATATTAGAGTAGTAGCTACACTCAGATAAAAATATATCATTGTGAAGTATTATTTAATATCCCTACTCAGTTTTGGGAACATTTATCTTTGCCCAAGATTGACTACTTATTTACTTATATGACTGACATTTTTACTTATTTGATTACTATTCTAAGTATAATATTTGTGCTATTTAAAATTATTCAATGGGATTTACTCATTTAGGTATAATATGAAACCCAAAACAGTAGGGTATTTTTTAAAAGAGCACTTGAACTATTTTCATTTAAAGGCAATTAAACAATCATAATTTTCACACAGTGAATACCTAGCACATGTACGTGCTACTTAAATATTCTTCACGTGCTAGTTAAAAATTAATTATATAATGCTTTATAAAATATTATGCTTTGCATTCGACTTTTAACAATCAACTTGTTACACATAATTTATTGAATTACAATAACAAATTCAAAATTAATTGAAAATATTATACTACAAATAAAATCTAAAGACTATTAAAATTGTACTTAAAAGGCATTTGAAGCACACTAAATAATATCCCTTTATACTACACTTAGAAATAAGATTAATAAGAAATAGTCCAAAAATATCTCTAAAGACCTCTCCTGTATGCCTATTATATAACTCCATGATTTCTAATTTCTCCTTATGGGAACTTTAATTTTAAAAGTTTAAAATTTGAGTAAGTGGCCATTTAATGACTTTTTAAAAAATAATAGATTCATTATTGCTGTAAGTATACATTGATATATAATACTAAAAGACAAATACATTTTATTCTGTTTGATTATTATGGAGAGGCGGAGGGAGTGACATAAACTATCAGTTGTTACAAGGAAAGGTAAATCATAGTTGCTCATGACATTTGTTGCTAATTATAACAATCATCTTCCTAGACAACAGGAGAATAACGATATTCAATCAAGAGCAAGTATTCACAATTTCCTCCCCAGGCTCCACAGCCCCATCTATTTGGCTTCTGTGTCCTTCTCCAAGCAGGATTCAGATTGTTCTGTCTTGAATTAGTTATAAAACATTTTTAACCCTTTTTTTAGCCCATTACTAAAGAACTATTTGTCTTGGGATTGAACAGTCCTACTTTTTAAAAAATGACAAACGAGAGAAAAGAAGGACAGGGATCTATTCAAACTATGAAGATACACATGAGGAATAAAAGAAAACTATATATAGCTATCAGTAAACAATATTTTTGCCATATAAATAAATGGAACATAATTAAAGCATAGTAATGGTTTTCTGTATGCTGTGCTGAATAATTCTAAAGGCTTTTTACACAAGAGAATTTCTAACCTTTGTTTTGAACCTAAAATATGTCTAAAGCCACCAGTTTCAATGTTACCTTTTAAATGAAAAAACATACCGGAAAACATAATTATTGAAGACTAAACAACACATACTCTAAATATCATTATCCTCAATTTTTCAGGACCATTTTCATGTACATTAATGAAAATGTACATGAAATAAGTACACAAAATATGTACTCAGTTTTTCTGTATTTTTATAATAAATGCAGTTAAGTATACATGTAAATACAAACTAACCAGATATTTGTATAAGGCTTTAAATATTATATTGTACACTATCATAAAAATATAAACTAGAAAAGAGCTTTGTACTCTGGTTGATAAAATAGAATCCTCATAGACATTGACCACATGAAGAAATACATAGTAAGTGCTAACCAGTCTCATTATGCAGTGAGGATGGATCAAGATGAAGTAAGTTTAAATTGTAGTAGGTAAAATTTTGAGAAGATATAAAGAAAAAAGTTTTGCTATGCCAAAAAATTCTACAAAGGGAGTTAATGGATTTAGTTTGTTCTATAGGAATAAAAGAAGCAGCCATTAATCATCACAACCACCACCAACTACCATTAATATTGTCATCACCATCATCGTGGTCAGTATTTTTGAAATCCCTACATAGTCTCTGACTAGTAAACAATATCATATACTAGGCCGTTCATTCACTGACATACATTCAAGTAAAATGATGCTTGGCAGCAGGGGTGGATCTAGGTTGTGTGGGATCCAAATCTAATACATATGGGGGATCCCACTTTAAGAAAAAAATACAAAATTATGGATTCAAAATTAGGTATAAAAGTAAACATTTACTTGGAGTGAAAAAATAAATTGCAACAGATTTCAAAATGTAAAAGCTGAAAAGTATTACAAATACTATAAACTTAGGGAAGATAAGCATTTTTATTAATAACCTGACAGACCTGCCTCTACAATAAGATTTGCATATTTATCTTTAACCTCTTGATCATCTCTTTTGTAAAGATGCTAGGTAACTAATTTATTCTCTCCTCTAGCATAGTGAATCAAAATTTATTTTCTTGTTACTGGTAGTTTTTAAATGATTCTTTTAGCTCCTGAAACATCATTAGCAATTTAAGAGTTTTGTTGATAAGTTGAAAAAACCTCTATCAGTCTTCATACATTTTAATGTAGAATTTAGAACAATTTTCCACAGACAAGTTCCTGGATCTGATGATAGATAGATAGATAGATAGATAGATAGATAGATAGATAGATAGATAGATAGATAGATAGATGATAGATAGATAGATAGATAGATAGATGATAGACAGATAGATAAGTAGATTAGATAGATAGATCTCCTTATTTTTCTTCCATTAGCCACATAGGCCCATAGTCAGTGCTATAGACATATTTATATGGCCTTGATCCTTCCTATCAAGATGCTGGTGAGAACAGTAAGCAGTAGAAGTAATTCCAGAAGGCATTCCTAACCCAGGATGACCAGTAGTGACTTAACTGAACACGAAAGTGACTATGAATCCCACAAATGGATCCCAATGAACCCAAACTAAACATATCAGTAGCTCAACTTCTCTTTATGTGATCCCCCAAATACTATTTGATATGAGGAAAGGTTCAAGGGTAATGAATATCTTGATTATCTTGATTTATATTATGATTGTATAAATATGTCAAAACTTATTAAACTATACAATTTAAATATATGCAACTTATTGTATGTCAATTACAAATTTGTTTTTGTAACTAATTATCAGTCAGAATCTAATTAGAGTACAGAAGACACAGTAATTTGAACAGAGGACATAAAATATATATAATTATTGAGTTTGAGTTCTTCTTCCTGTAGCCCTGAAGGATCACTGCATTCTGTGTGAATGCACAGCATGATAAAACTAATTTAAGAGTCTTTTATAAAGTTTGCATTAACTACAAAAATAATTAACTGTAATAAAGGGTAACGATAAAAATATTTTTTAAAAAATTCTAAAGAAAAACATAAGTTTGAGGGTAAGCACTCAAGGAGAGACAAACGAGGGTGCTGTCCTCAAGGCTGATTTAAGACTGTTGAAAAAGTTGGTCTTTCAGCCACTACATAGCAGAGAAGTTTGCCGGATTGCCTAAGCTAGAACTGGCCCATAGCTGTGTGGCAAGCAGAAAAAAATAAACATGTAAATTAAAAACCTCCCCAGGTTAAACAATACTGGTGAATCTCATACTCATTGGCAGGGTGGTGTGCAGCCAGGGGTATGCAGTTTCAATGTTAGGAGGACTGTGGAAAAGAATCCTATGGGATGCAAATGAGTTAAGTCTGGAGAGATATCATGCAGAGGGAGGTGGAGTATTGGGAGCCTGTTGACCATCAGAGCAGAGAAACACCCAGAGCTTATGGTGTCCGTGTCAGCAGGGCCACAATGAGTGCAGTGGTGAGGGCTGTGAGCTTACTGAAGGGGAATTGAAGGCTCTGGACGTGTTGCCAAGGCAGTGCCCTGCTGACAGCCATGCAGCAGGGCAAAGAAGTTGCAAAGCTACTGCAGACTGGCACTATTAAGTTGAAAACTGAAAGTTCTGAAATGTTACTAGATTTATAAGCTAACAAGTTAGCCCACCACTAGGAGTGTATAAAACCTCTTATTCAGGGAATAGACCTTTAACATACAGAACACTCTGTGTCCATTTCTCGTGACTCAGTTCTCCCACGTAGTGATGTGGTAGAGCATCACATCCTCTCTTTCCATATCGCATCACTATTTCCACATGAG
Source organism: Cynopterus sphinx (assembly GCA_030015415.1). Lineage (NCBI taxonomy): Eukaryota > Metazoa > Chordata > Mammalia > Chiroptera > Pteropodidae > Cynopterus > Cynopterus sphinx. The sequence goes on along the minus strand of CM057387.1, from coordinate 63,261,045 downwards.
GAAATTATTTTATAAGAAAATGCTGTATGATGTGTTGGAGCACATGTACCCTGTGCTTAAAATTGAGCTTTGCACCACAGAAAGGAACTCCCTCTGCATGAAACTCAAAGCTTGTATAGGGCTGCTGGCACCTCTGCCATGCTCCACTTTAGAGTCCTTTGCTCTAGCTTATAAATAAATCCTCTCTGGGGATTTTCTAAATCACAGCACTGAAACATAAACAAATGTAAACAAACAGCACTGGGAAGATAAATCTGCATGTCTCCCCAGATGTCTCTATCTTCATAGTCCTATTCAATCATTCTTGAACCCAGTTTCCATGTTTTTTACTCAAAAGTTTGACTGCAAAATATGAAACTACACATAGAGCGCTGACTCCCAACAGGAACTAGGAAGAAAAGTCTCTACTGTACGATGTCTTCTGTACTCTCTATGGGCAAATCTTATTATCATGTTTGTGATAAAGGAGAAAAGTTTAAAACTCCATTATCACAGAGCAGATAAAGAGCATTGGGTCTATAGAGGCAATAAACTGATAACTGAAATAGCTAATAAAATATTATAAATGTTATGCCTATAAATATGGCAGCTATGTGAAAGGGACAAATTCCTTAGAACATACAAATTACTAAAGCTCACTCAGGAGGAAATAGATAATCTGTGTAGCACTGTATCTATTAAGAAATTGAACTTTTTAAATTGAAATACTTCCCACAAAAAGAATCCATGTATAGATTGCTTTATTAATCAATTCTATTAAACACTGAAGGAAGAAATAAAACAAATTCTATACAAATTCTTCTAGAAATTTGAAAAGAAAGTAGTACATCCTGATGTATTCTATGATAATAAAATAACTATGAAACCAAAATTAGATAAACACATTACAGGAAAAGGTAACTATGAGCAAGATCCTTGTGAACACAGATGCAAAACCTTTTTTAACATTTTAGTAAATCAAATCCAACTGTGTGTGTGTGTGTGTGTGTGTGTGTATTTTTTAAGATAATACATCATTACCAAGTGGGATCTGTCCTCGGGATATTAGTCTAGTTTGACATTAAAAATTAATTACATCATCTATCATATTAACTGACTAAAACACACACATGTGATACAGAAAAAGCATTTGGAAAATCTAAATTCATTCCTGATTTAAAAAAAAAGATCAGGAAAGCAGCACTAGAAGGAAACTTCTTCAACATGATAATGGACATCTACAAAAAGTGTACTGCTAACACAATACTTAGTGGTGAAATACTGAGTGCATTTACGCTGGTATCTGGAAAAAGAAATGATGTCTTTTTACTCCACATTTACTCATCTTTTTAAAAAATTTTAAGCCAGTGGGATAAGACAAGAAAAAAGAAATAAGTCATTCAGATTAGAAAGGAAGAAGTTAAAGTAACATTATTCACAAATGACATGATCATCTATGTGGAAAATCCTATAAAATCTATCTCCAAAAATCTACTAGAACTAAAAATTGATGTCAATAAGGTTATGAGATCCAAGAGCAAGGCTAAATAAATCAATTATGAATAATCAGAAATTAAAATTGAAAGAATCAATACCATTTACAAGTATCAAAAATATTAAATACTTAAGCATAAATATGACAAAAGATATGCAAGACTTATTTAGTGAAAAGTACAGAACTTTATAGAAACAAATTAAGAAAAACCTAAATAAAAGGAGAAACGCACTGTATCTACGGACCAGAAACCTCAATATCGTAAAGATATCAACTTGTCCCAAATTGATTTAGAGATTCAATGAAGTATCTCAGTGGACTTTTTCACTGAAATAGCAAAAATTCTAAAATTCACATGAAAACTCAAAAGACCTAAAAGACCTAAAATTACTTTGGAAAAAAATAAAAGAACAAATTTGGAGGATCAATATCATCTAATTCCAGGACTTGTGATAAACATACAGCAATCAAGACAAGGCAATATTGGCATATACAGAGATAATTATACCAAGAAAACAGAAGAGTTATTTCAGAAATTATCTCCACATATATGGGCAATTGATTTTTAACAAGGTTGCAAGGGGGAGAAAAGAGTTTCTCAACAAATGGTGCTTGCATAATTGGATATCCACAGTTCCTTCCTAACCCCTCCCCCAAAAAAAATTTGATCCATTCTTTGATCATAAAGGAGTTGGCAGAGAGATTACAAAGAAAAATAAGAAAACTCTTTGGGAGAGCGTATGTATACATATATCAAAACTTAGCAAATTGCATAATTAAAATATGCACAATTTGTTGTATATGTTATAATTCAACAAAGCTGTTTTAAAATCTAATACATTTATCTATGCTTATTACTTATGTGTATTTTTAATACATACACTCACTCATATATACAAGTCCATTTTAGATATATTTAACAGACACATATTCATAGAAGAGAACAGCTCTTATCACCATTTGCTGATTCTCATCACAAATTTACACCAGTACTTTAGAAAAAATGAAATACTTCCATGTGTGGAAATATTGTTCCAAGTGAAAAAGCATTATTTGGTGGAAATCAAAAAAAGATTTTTGTGGGCTAGGCTTACTTTCCACACAGCTTGGCTTCATTTAGCTGGAGAGAATAACAGAGCTGACTGGCCACCAAAGAATTTCTATCATCACTACAGATGCCCAAACAGTTGTTCTTGTAGAGGAGCAGCCAGGACCTTGACCCAAGTTTCAGAAATGTAAACTCCCATAATTTGATCCGTGCTACAACAACATACGAAACAGAATAAATCAAACTTTCAACTGTAAGGGATTTAAGATGGCATCTAATCAAACTGTTTTTATTCCAAGTAAAGAAATCAAGGGCAAAAGAGATTAAATGACTTATTTAAGTCTTGGTAATGGCAGAGTCAAACCTAGAATTCCAGGTTTCTTATCATCAAATCCTCTGCCTTTTTTCTTACTATCCCAGCACCATCTTTTAAGTACTTCCCCCTCCCCCCAAAAAGATACCTATTACTCATGTCCTTATATAAAAGCCTCTTTTTACATTTTGCTTTACTTAAGTACATTTCTGTTTAATTATAATGAAAAATATCCCTGCAATCTTCTCTTTTGTCAAACCCATCTGCAGAATCCAGATTTGACCTTTTGGAAAATTAGCTATTTAATTTATACACACTTGGGACAATGTCCCCTGATTTTATTCCTTTGTCCTTGTAACTCATTTTTCATTATCTGTGGTGAAGACAATAGCCTCTGTTCTTCATCTGGAATAATTGTTTTGAAACCCTCTTTAAAACAAAAGTAGCAGGTTAAGAGTAGTTTCTAAAACAACAGACACTTTAAATACAAGAAAAATATGCAAAATCAAAATCATACTACTACAATCCATGTAGAATTAGTAAATTAAATTTTACATTTATTTTTTCTTTCTGCATTCAAAGCATTTTGTGTTTACTAGAGAAACTGTAGAAAACAGAGAAAGTCTATAAAAAGATAAATTCCCCATAAATTCATCAATCAGAAATAATCAACTATTAACATTTGGCATTTTTAAATTTTAGAAATTGATAGAAACTCATATAATTAAAGATATTTAATTAACTAAAGAGCTATAGATATAGCTATAAAGTAGGTATCATATCATACAAAAATTTTATATATCTTTTAAATTAACATGTTATAATCATTTTTCCATCACTAAAATTATTTGTAATATTATTCTTAAGAAATGTGTATCATTGAACTATATTACTGTACTATTAATTAATTCTTCCCTCATTGCTAGACATACATGTACTTTTTAAGCTTTTGATTATAAACAATGTGAAGCCAATTATATGAATGTCGATCTATGTTAGCATTTCTAATTTTTTTATATGATATATTCCTAGAAAGGCAACATTTAAAAGTCTAAAATTTACCAATAATAAATGATTATATAAGCTAATCCAAGCTTATATAAGTTCTTCAAAAAAAAAAGTGTGTGTCAAGTGTTCCTGGAAAATAAGAATGGAATGCATATAAAATGGTTTTTTTTATGTATAAGTAGCTAGCAGGAATAGTAGCTATCTAATTTTAAACTTTTGGCTTTATTTCCCTTTATAATAATAGTGGAATAATATTTGCACACAAATTCCCAGTATCTGGACATTATGGTGGATTTGAAACTGAAAAACTGTCATTGCCTAAAAGACTAGTTCCTAGAAGATCTATTTAAGATAAATTTTTAATAAAGGCATAAGCACATGGTGTCACCATGGTGATAAAAGGAAGCTGGGAATACCGTCTAATGGAGTATAGGTTGAATAAAAAAAAAAAACAGGTTGGTAATAGAGTAGAAGAGTAAAGAAAGGATCAGAATCTAAAGCAGAGGTTTTCTTTAATGAAGGAAGAAAAAAAATCACAGGGATATTAGTTTCCGATTAAATCATATAAATGCCACATTTAGTTTTCTTTCTCAATTTGTGTCTGCTCATCAAATTCTTGGGCTAGCTAATCAGTCCATAGTACATATTCCTAGCAATCAGTGGGCAAATTTCAGAAACAAGAGAGACAAAACCATTCTTTCCAAGAATGCTTCTTACAATGCTTCTTACTTCACGGCTTTGTTGTTGCTGATGCTAATTCAGTCGGGGCAAAGGGATGGAAATGGGTGAGCCTGATTCTTCACCTCAAGCTGTTGGCTACACTCAGACTTTCTTAAGGTATAATGAGACCGCTGCCTAAGAAGATAGAACAAAAGAGGGCTTCAAAGAGAAAATAATGATCTTTTCCCCCTGCTCCTTCCTGGGCCTGATAATCTGCATGGACATTATTTAGACATAATTCACTAGAAGAAAATGTTCATTGTTTTTTGTTCATTATTTTTTTTCTCTATTTAGAAGAAAAGGCAGAATAGTAAGGTGAAAAGAATTCAGGCCTCGGTACTTGGTCTCTTGATGAGGAAAAGCTATTTAATTTCCTCAAATCTTAGCGTCTTCATTTGTCAAATGAGGTTAATACCTCACAGAGTTATTGTAAGGATTAAAATACCTAATGGAACATTTATTACATAATAAACACCTGATAAATTGTAGTATTTATTGTTAGTGTTATTTATGGTTTAGCTTGGAACATACAGAAATACTTCCAAAGTATTATTAATTTGTATTCACGTGGTACAAAATGGGCCAAAATCTAAAACATTATGATAATTATTGAAGAGTATATTTTTAGATTAATGTCCTTTCATTTTTCTCAAATAAATTGGCCAATATGTACATCAAGTTGCAGATGAAGATTTCTATTACAATTAGATCTCAAACCTTCATATTTTTCAATTTTAGCCAGCTTTCTGTTCAAAATGATGGACTAAACCAGCACTTTCCACACATTAATGTTCACACAAAGTCACCTGGGGAATCTTATTAAAATATACTTCTATTCAGTGTGCTGGGGTAGGTCTTGAGATTCTGCATTTCTAATAATCTTTGTGGTGATGTGTCAGTTTACACTACATTTTGAAGCAAAGGACTAAAACAATAGTTCTCAGCTAGTGGTAGTTTTGCCCTCCAGGGGCATTTGGCAATGTCTGGGAACATTTTTGTTTATCACAACTGTGGGGAAGTGCTGCTGGCATCCAGTGGACAGAGGCCAGGAATGCTGCTAAATACCCTACAATGCACAGGACAGTCTCAACCACAAAGAATTATTGGAACCAAAATGTCAGTCATGCTCAAGATATCAACCATGCCAAGGTTGAAAAACCCTGCATTAAACAAATCTAAGAATCTTTTCCATTTAATGTAAACACATAATAATGAGGATTAAAATATATGGTGTTTTACTTGTACATAGCTTCAGGAATCAAAAGAAAATAGAGGGTACCAGAAACATTTAAAATGTGTGTTTATACCTAAATAACAAACCACAATGGAAGCCATAGAGCCCACAGTGGATTCTCCCTAACTGCTAGACCCCTCATGGCTGGGGTTATAGTTCTGTTCTGGTATGTGGATGGATGGTTCTGAGGTCACAGATTCTATGCATAATAGGGACAGGGTGTGAGGTCCACAGAGTTGTCTGCCCTGAGTAGACACAGATAACTTCCTAGAGGAACATGGTGGCTGCTATTCATAGGTGTGGGGCCTATGTGCCCACTACTTGCAGAGACAAAAGACAAACCTACCCCATGCAGAGAGCTCTACAATCTAGGCACAAGCGCATTGTTCAAATTGTCCTTTTCTAAACTGGCATTCTCTTCCACTAGCATTTGACAAATTATTGTCTGGAAAATTTGATTGACAGGATAAAATCTATCAACCTGATAATCAACAGATTTTGTTTTCTTAAGTTGCCTTGAAGATTCCACAAAGATATTTTCATTAGCAAAATCATAATTAACACCAGCTGCACTCAGAATTAAATTGACCCCTTTCGATAACTGTTTATATAACAAAATAATTTATCTTAGCAAAGATAAAGATAAAAGATAGAAGTTAGAGTTTGAACAGAAGACAAATCAAAATTATAGAGAGGTATTATCACTTCTAGATGATATGGTCAACTTTTCTTAGAAAGAACAATTAGCTAGTCTTCTAAATGCAAAATTAATATCAGCGGAAACCTGAATTCCACTTTACTCTGGGAAAGAGTTATCTGATATCATGGGATTCTCAGGGCCTCCAAATATGGTGGTCTAAAAACTGGATGACAAGCTCCCTGTCTGTTTCCCTAACAGAAATAACGGTGTACATTCCTTGTATCTGATATTTGATGAGATCAGAAGAATAGAAATGAACTAGCTCACATGAATTCAGTAGATAGTAGGCACCATCAACTATCAACCTTTTGGAGGAAGTCATACTTTTTGACTTTTTACTTAAGATCAAGATATTTTTAATAACCTCAAACAAAAGTAGAATTCAGAAATCTGGAGACTAATGTCTTTTATGTGTGTATGTTTTTCATCCAAAATTTGAAGATTCTATCTATATATATTAATTTCAATAAAGTACAGAAAATATGAAAATGTTATCTCCATATGCTCTGACCTTTCTCAAATTTCCAAGCCAGTAAATCAGTGCTATTAAATTGCATAATAGGACCAGGTCTGTAACCAAATGTTATGATGAGAAAAGGCCTGAATTCCTTTTAAATGACACATAATGAAGGTCCTGGGAGTGAATCATCTGTGATAATTTTTTTTTTTTTAATCTACTGAGAGAAAAGGAGTGAAAAGACCTCAGGGAAGCTGTGTCGTCTTCACTTTGCCTTATGTTATGAAACAGGAATGTAGAAATAGCTTTATTTTTAAATGTTTTATGAGCTTACCTCCATTGGTTAGTAATGTGTGCAGTCTCTGAAATTTAGTCAAACCTCACAACAGAGAAAATGAAGAGTAAAAATCTCTACACCATTAAAAATAAATGTGCCTCTTTTGTCACACTGTTTTATCTTCAAGTCCAAACACAGAGTTTATGGTTTGCCGGGAACCTCCCAAGAGGCAGAAATACTTCTTTAAAGAAGGAGATTGTCCCAGTCCCCTGTTAAAGCTATCTTTATATCTATCCATCCATACCTAGCTAGCTCCCTTATAATTAAGCTGAAAGATTTTGGAATCAGGCTAAGGCTATTTACAAATTCTAAATGAATTCCTTAAGTGGTCTTTGTAAGAGAATGTGGGCCTTTTAAACAGAACAATTACAGTGAGCCGGCTCCACCATATTTACAAGCTGGGAGCAAAAGCAGGGTTAGAGCTGTGTGTCAACAACAACCACTGTTCCTATTAGAGTTCAATTTTCATGAAATTTTTCAAGAATGTAAAATAAGGTTAGTGGGAACATGCAATTCTAATCCCTTTCAGTGCTTATCACTCTCCCAACATTCAATAGCCATCCTTAAGACCATTACCGCTGGGACAACATTTGAGTAGGTCCCTGCCATCTAACAAGAGACCCGAGAGAAAGACTGTGGTTTAAAAGCCTGGTTAAAGATTAACACAAACAGTAATAAGAAGGTTCTTAGGAAAGAATCAGGACAGCTGCAGCTGCATCCCAGCTACCTGCTGAGGGTTGCTAAGCAACTTGGGCTTCCATTGCCCCAAGGGTGTTTTACTTTACAATTAGGATTTTTGAAGGGGAAGAGGGGGAGGGGAGCGATTCCTGGTGAAATTGATGGAGAACCATATATACATAGCTACGTGTTGTTGTGTTATTTTTTTTTTTTCAAAGAAAAATGGTGTCACTCAGTTCTTTCAAAGGTAAAACACTCACGACAAAGCAGATTATTTTTTATATGTAACTGACAAAAATCTAGCAATAACATGGAGTTTTAAAAGTGACATTTTGACTTTAAGGGAGGAATTATTTGCAATTTGTTTTGAACAGAAGCTTAGTTCATGTCAGATGTGAACCTCCAGACAATCATTAGTTTAAACTGCCTGCTATGTGTTTAAAAATTTCAGTCAATTTAGAGCTGATCTGAATTGCAAATGTGATGGTAATAAGCCATTAGGGAACTGCATATCTTTTTTTTTTTTTTTTTGCACTTACAACCTTGTGCTTTAAGGAGCTCCAACTACATTGAAATATGAAAATATCATTTTAATCATGTGCATTGTCGACAAACATAGAAATGCTGGAGACTTAGAAGTAGAAAAGTGGCATCAGAGGCTAAAAACAAGAAGCAATGACAAGAATAAAGAAACACATGTAACCTTTACTTTAAATTATATAATACAGTAGTAAGATTTTCCAAAAACAAACATCTCGTTTGTTCGTAATGCAACATGAATTTCCAAGGCCAACATCTGGATAAAATTTCTTTTCTTTAGATTTTGAAATTAGAGCAAGTTAGCCCAAACTCTTTTATGAGGTCACTTGGGAAATTAAGAGAACTGCTTTTTTGGTCAGATTTCAGCTTGCAATACAAATAACAAGTTTTTAAAGTTGCTTATCAATAAAAACTCTTCTTTAAACAGCCTAGTTTAATTTTCTAAAACACTATGTGTTTCAGTAATCTCAGAACCATCAAGATCAAGAGAGATTTTATTCTCTCAAAGGTGTTTCAGTTCAGAAGCTTAGACATTAGCAAAAAAAAGTTAAATGTTGCAAAAATTTCAATCCTCAGATTTATCTGTTGGCATTTATATGTTTAATTGAATGGAGAATGGAATTGGAAAGATAAAGGTGAGTTCCCCAGATTTTCAGTGGATAAGATACATTTTTTTGATTCGTAGCTGCTTATTTCTTAAACTATAGGGTTGCAAGGCTTAGCAGAACTTTGCAAAGAAATAACTGATAACTGATCAACTATTCATATCAAATCATGTACATGTTTCGGTTAGTCTCTGTAATATCCATCATTCCACCTTTAAATTCACTATCGTTTGACACTTGGCTTTATTTTAGTTGTATTAATAGAAGCCCAGAAGTTTCATCTCAGTTATTTGCCAAGATCTTTGGAAAACATGGTAACATGAGTAATGCATTCATTAAATGTTTTCTCTCAACAAATTAAATATTTGCTAAGATAGAGATAAAGAATAACATTATTGGTAAATATAGCACAAAATGATAAAATTTGAGTCCCTGGAGAAAAATCTTAGTTAGAATTTAACTCCACGGGGCCTTAGTGACCCACAAGGTTAGGGCTCTGGCCAATCCCAATGTTTGTTTATATCCTTGAGAATGAAAAATAAGGGCATAAACTCTGTGATGTCAGTTCTATTGGGGAAAAGGGAACCTCCCAAGTGTCAGCTTTTAGGCCATGTTTGTACTCCAAAAAACATAAATAAATAAAATAATAATGATATTAATAAAATCATTTTTTTAAAGAAAAATGTTTAAAAAGTAACAGCCCTTCTTTTTTACACTGCTTTGCTTCACTTGATTTTAAATCATGCCGCTCCAGTCATTATAATAGGAAGAGTCTCTAGCTATGTCTAAAACAGAAATGTGAAATAGAAATAGAGCCAATTACGCATATGAATGAGGAAGGCTAACTCAAGTAAGAAAAAGGGATTTTTTTTTTTTTTGCTGTGCCTCATACATCTTTCCTTTCTTTATTGAGCCATTCACTCACTCAACAAATATTTGCTGAACCATCTCTGTGCACATGGATTCGTGCAAAGCACCTTAGTAATAGAAGAATAAATTAGAGGATAGATCCTGTGCCCTGAAAATTACTAAGTGAAACAAAGCTTTTACATGAATAAATATGATAAAAGATAGAGGTTGAAAGTGTCAAAGAATCACAGATAAGGTGCTCAGTGGGGCAACTTATTAGCAGTGTTAAGAACTGTGGCTGTGGAATCAGAAAGATTCAAGATTCAATTGGTCTCAGTTTGAGAGATATTGACCATAGTATAACCTCCCTATGTTTCAATTTCCTCTAAAAGAGCATTTCTCAACAAACATTATCTGTTTCCCTAGTTAGCTTTCTGTCTTCTCCACAAAGCTGCTTTCTAAATCTTCTCAACTCTTCTTGAAACCTCTAACACACTACTATTCCCCTCCTTCACAGTAGATGACCTTAATTCCCATCCTAGAGATAATGAAATCCATCAGCTGGAAACCCACTCAAGTTCCTGCCACCAACCTACACACCTAATAGCTTCCAAACCTATCACACCCCCTCCTTTCCTCCTGTAGAATCAGGGTCCCATATATTCAAAAAGACCAATGCATCTGTCTCTGCTTTAGGTCCCACCAATCTCACTACCTCTCTCTGAGACTTTACCTATTGCTTTCTTGTTCCTGTCCTGCAACTTCAAATCCTCCTCTTTGCCACCTAAGGCTCATCAGCATTTAAAATTGTACAAGTCACCAGCTCTCTTCAGGGACAGAAGTGCTGGCAGAGGCCATTGTTCCTATATTGAGCCCCCCTCACACTAAGCTGGCAGGCACAGGTGGACATCAAATCTGAGCTCTCCATTGACTTTGCCCAGATCTGCTGATGCTCTGAGACCCTGCTTCTTCCAGCATGTTCTTCACACAAACAGCATGTCTCAGCTCGTGCTGCATATTTTCCTAAAATCTCTCAAAGGTCCACAAACCCCAAAGAAGCAGTGGCTGGCTTTGGCATGCCCAATACCTCATTCTAAGTGGCCCCAACACTGGTACTAGAGGCAGCCAGACCTTTTTCACAGCCTAACTCTCCCAAGCACCTCCATGCCATTACAGATGGCAACCAACTACAAATCACTTACCAGGTGGATTTAGGCTGGGCAAAGGAAGCAGTTGAGCTTGGTTTGCAGCACCAGAGCCCATCTCAAAAGACCCCCAAACCAACACACCTGACAGCTTGCTTCAGATTATCCTAGTGCACTACCCAAACTGCTCCACAAATGACAGACCCAAGGGTGGATCTAGCAGGCATTAGAGCCCCACTAAAGTGAATCCCATTCCATGAGATCAGTCCCTGCATGACAGCTTGTCCTCAGTGGTCACATTCATTCCTTACAGTCTTTCAGCCTGCGGATTAATCCCACCCACTGATGTCCCAACAGCAGTCAAGACTCAGCTACAACAGGAAGGAATACACAACCCATATAATGGATACCCCTGGAGCACTGTGCCATTGGGCACCACAGGTCACCTACTACATAAGGACACCCTGCCAAGACTGGGAATGTACCATGCCTACATAATACATAGAAAGAAACACAAGTAGTCAGTCAAAATGAGAAGACAAAGAAGCATGTCCCAGATGAAATAACAGGACAAAACTCCAAGAAAAGAACTGAACAAAATGGAGACAAGCAATCTACCAGATGCAAAGCTCAAAACACTGGTTATAAGAATGCTCAATAAACTTTGGGAAAATTATGATCTCAGTGAGAATTTAAATGAAAAGATAACAAATGTAAAAATAGAAATTTAAAAAAATAGAACTAAGTAATAAATGAAGAATACATTGGATGGAATCAACAATAGATTAGGTGAAGCAAAGGATCAAATCAGCGATCTGGAAACCAAGGTAGAGGAGAGCACCCAATCAAAACAGCAAAAAGAAAAAAAAATGTAAATGAGAAGAGTTTAAGAAACCTCTGCAAAAACATCAAGTGTGCCAACATTCTCATCATAGGGGTACCAGAGGGGAAAGAGAAAAAGTGAGAGATTGAAAACCTACTTGAACAAATAATGATGAAATACTTTCCTAACCTGGTGAAGGAAATAGACATACAAGTCCAGGGAGCACAGAGAGTCTCAAACAAGATGAATCGAAGAGACCCACACCAAGACACATCATAATTAAAATGCCAAGGGTTAAAGACAAGGAAAGAATCTTGAAAGCAGCAAGAGAAAAGCAATTAGATACCTACAAGGGCGTTCCCATAAGACTGTCAGCTGATTTCTCAAAAGAAACTTTGTAGGCCAGAAAGGATTAGTATGAAATATTCCAAGCAATGGAAAGCAAGTGCCTACAACCAAGAGTACTCTACCTAGCAAGACTATCATTTAGAATCAAAGGACAGATAAAAAAATTTTCCAGACAAGAAAAAAAACAAAAGAAGTTCATCACCACTAAACCAGTATTATAAGATATGTTAAAGCAACTTCTTTGAAAAAAAAAAAGAAAAAGATAAAAAATACGAACAAGAAAATATAGAAAAGAAGAAAATTCTCACTGACAAAGGCAAACATGTAATAGAAGCGATGAATCAACCAATTAGAAAGCTAATAAGTCTTTATAATTAGGTCATAATATAATAAGGTTAAAAGGCCAAAATAGAAAGATCGAGTGTAATTAAAACAATAAATTCAGAAATATAAACACACACACAAGGTAGTAAAAAATAATGATAAAAATATAAACATGGAGGGGGTGAGTAAAAATGGTAGCGATTTTGGAATGTGCTTGAACTTAAGTGACCATCAACTTAAAAAAGAGTGTTATAAAGATATTTTGGTACATAGGAAGCACATGGTAACCACAAACCAAAAATATACATGATAGATACAAGAAATAAAGAGAAAGGAATCCAATCATAGCACTGTAGAAAGTTATCAACATAGAAGAGATTAAGAAAGTGACAGAGAACTATAGAAACAATAAGAAAATGATTAACAAAATGTCAATAACTATCTACCTATCAATAATTAATTTAAATTTAAATGGACTAAATGCTCCAATCAAAAGACAAAATGTGGATGAAGGGGTAAAAAACAAAACTCATACATCTACTGTACTTCAGATCAAAAAACACACAGAGACTGAAAGTAAAGATATGGAAAAAATGTATATCATGCAAATGGAAACAAACAAACAAAAAAGTCTAGGATAATAATACATTTATCAGACAAAATTGACTTTAAAACTAGGGATATATAACAAGACACAAAGAAGAGCATTTCAAAATGATAAAGGAATCAATATAACATGACTACATAACTCTTTAAATATCTATGCACCTAACAAAGGAGTACCTAAATATATACAACAAATATTGATGGACATAAAGGGAGAGACTTACAGTAATACAATTATAGTAGGGGACTTTAATACCCTATTGACATCAATGGGTATATCATTCAGACAGAAAATCAATAAACAGTGGCCTTAAATGATACATTAGACCAGATGAATTTAATTGATATTTTTCAGTCATTTCACCTAAAAGCGACAGAATATACATTTTTCTCAATTGCACATGAAACATTCTCCAGGATAAATATCCACATGTTAGTACACAAAACAAGTCTGAATACAGTTAAAAAGACTGAAGTCATATCAAGCATCTCCTCTAACCACAATGGTATAAAACTAGAAATTAATTACAGGAAAAAAACTAAACTCATGCAAACATGTGGAGGTTAAGTAACAGGCTACTAAACAATAAATAAGTTGACAAAATCAAGGGAAAAAAATCAAAACAAATCTGAGACAAATGAAAATAAAAACACAACAACCCAGAAGAAATGGGGCACAACAAAAGCACTTCTAAGAGGGAAATTTATAGCAATATAGGCTTAACTCAAGAAAAAAGAAAAATAACAAATAAATCATTTAACTTTACACCTAAAATTGCTAGAAGAAGAACAAAGGCCAAAGTGAGTAGAATGAAGGCAATAATAGATGAGAGTGGAAATAAATAAAATAGAGTCTAAAGAAAAAAAAACAGTAGGACAGATTGACAACACCAAGATCTGGTTCTTTAAAAAAAAAAAAACTGATAAACCTTTCGACCAATTCAAGGAAAAGAGAGCCCTATAAATAAAATCAGAAATGAAAGCGGAGAAGTAACAACCAATACCACAGAAATACAAAGGGTTATAAGAAAATACTATGATAAAGTTCTATGCCCCAAAATTGGACAACTTGGAAGAAATGGATAAATTCCTAGAAACATACAATCTTCCATGGCTGAATTATAAAGACAGAAAGTCTGAGCAGACTGATCAGTAATCAAAAAATGTCCAACAAACAAAAGCCCTGGACCAGCTGACTTCACAGGTGAATTTTATCAAACTTTCAAAGAAGAACTGATTTCTATCTTTCTCAAACTATCCCAAAAAAGTGAAGAGACAGGAAGAATCTCAAACTCTTTCTACACGCCAGTATTACCTTGATACCAAAACCAGACAGACACCACACACAAAAAAAATAACATTAAAGACCAATATCCCTGATAACAAAGATGCAAAATCCTCAACAAAACATTAGCAAACCAAATTCAGCAATACATTAAAAAGATCATACACCATGATCAAGTGAGATTTCTTCTCAGGATGCAAGGCTTATTCAATATCTGCAGATCAATTAATGTGACACACCACATAAACAAAATGAAGGATAAAAATCATACAATCAAATCAATAGATGTAGAAAAAGCACTTGACATAATTCAGCAACCATTTATGATAGAAACTCAACAAAGTTGGGATAGAGAGTACTTACCTCATCATAATAAAAGTCATATATGACAAACCCACAGCAAACACCATACTCTATAATAAAAAGTTTTTCCTTAAAATCAGAAACAAGACAAAGATGTCCACTTTCACCACTTCAATTAAACATAGTGTTGAAAATCCGAGCCACAGCAATCAGACAAGAAAAAAAACAGGCATCATAATTGGAAAAGAACTAAACCTGTCATTATTTGCAGATGACATGATACAATGTAGAGAATCCTAAAGAATCCACCAAAAAACTACTAGCATGATACAAAATTAATATTCAGAAATCAGTTGCATTTTTATACACCAATAATGGACTATCAGAAAGAAACTAAGGAAACAATCCCATTTACAATTACATCAAAAAGAATAAAATAACTAGGAATAAATTTAACAAAGGAGGTAAGAAACCTATACTCAGAAAACTATAAGACACTGAAGAAAGTTTAAAAGATACAAAGAAATAGAAAGATACACTTTGTTCATGGATAGGAAGAGTTAACATCATTAAAATGTTTACACTACCTAAAGCAATCCTGAAAAACAAGAACAAAGTTAAAGGTATCATACTACTTGATATTAAACTGTATTACAAAACTATAGTAATTAAAATCTCATTGTATTAGCAGAAAAACAGACAAGTAGATCAATGCAACAGAATAGAGAACCCAGAAATAAACCCATGTTTACATGGTCATTTAATCTATAACAAAAGAGTCAATAATATACAAAGGGGTAAAGACAGTGTCTTCAATAAATGCTGCTGGGAAAATGGGACAGAGACATGCAAAAGAGTGAAATAGAATCAGTTTCTTACACCATACACAAAAATAAACTCAAAATGAATTAAAGACTTAAATATTAGACCCAAAATTATAAAACTAGTAGAAAACATAGGCAGTAAAATTTCTGACATCACCCTTAGTAATATCTTTTTGAATATGTCCCCTCTGACCAGGGAAACAAAAGAAAACATGAACAAATAGGACTATGTAAAGCTAAAAATGTTTTACACAGCAAAGGAAACCATCAACCAAACAAAAAGAAAACCTATTGAATGGGAGAAGATATTCACCAATGATACATCCAATAAGGGGTGAATATCCAAACTATATAAGAAACTTATACAACCTAATACCAAAAAAAAAAAAATTAAATCACACCTGTCAGAATAGCTGTCATAAAAATAATCAACAAACAAGTGTTGGCAAAGGGAACACTCTTGCATCGTTGGTGGGATTGCATTTGGTGTAGCCACTACAAACAACCGTATGGCTTTTTCTCATAAAATTAATAATAGAACTGCCATATGACTCAGCACTTCTGCTTCTTAGAATTTAGCTGAAGAAATCCAAAACACTAATTTGAAGAGATATATATACTCCTATGTTTATCACAGCATTATTTACAATAGCCATGATAAAAGAAGCAACCTAAGTGTCTATCCATAGACAAATGGATAAAGAAGAGGTGGTACATATAAACAAAGGACTATTACTTGGCCATAAAAAATGAAATTTCACCATTGTGACAACACAGATCAACTTAGAAGGTATTATGTTAAGTGAAATAAGCCAGACAAAGAAAATAAACATCATATATTTTCACTTGTATGTGGAACCTAAAAAAATAAAATAAATGAACAACACAGAAACAAACTCTCAAATACAGAGAAAAAAATGATGGCTGTTAGAAGGGAGAAAGTATAGGGAGGTGGATGAAAAAGGTGCAGTGAATAAGATGTACAAATTGTCAGTTATAAAAACAGTCACAGGTATGTAAATACTGCATAGGAAATGTAATCAATAAAAGTGGAATAAAAGTGACACCACACATAATATGTATGGTGTCAGGTGATCACTTTGTAAGTTACATAAATGTCTAATCACTATGTTGTACACCTAAAACTAATACAATATCATATGCCAACCATAATTGAAAAATAAAAATAAATAAATACAAAAATAAAATTGTACAAGTCTCTACTACCTTAAAAACAACAACAAAAAAATATCCTCCTTCAATATGCCTCAATAACTTGTTTTCATTCTATAGATCCCACACTCCCTGATCTATCCTCTATAGTCAGCCCTAGCCATATGTATTTATTTCAATTAAATTAATTGGAATTAAATAAAATTTGAAATTTAGTTATTCAGTGGCACTAGCCCCACCCCAAATGGCTAATGGCACCATAAAGGACAGAGATTTAGTAATTTTTAACTATCACATATGTTCTATTGCTAGATTTTTTTGCCTTGTTTCTATTCCTCCTCCTTCTAACAGCTAAACTCTACTAGAAACTTCCTCTTTGCTATCTAACATTACATTCTTACCTCCTCTTTACTCTTCAACTCATAGATATCTGACTTGTCCCCACTCCTGCACTGAAACATTTTATGCCAATGTTATCAACCTCTCACACAACACAAAACAGGGCAAATGCCTTAGATCTCCACTTTCATGTCTAATCAGTTGCTTTATAAACCAAGGACAATGATTTAAAATATTCTCATTCATTTCTTATTGGCACCACATGCTCTGGCTCTTCTCCCAACTTTTTGGCCCCTCCATTGACTCTGCTTGCTCTGCCCAACAAATAAAACTTTTTATTTCTCAGTGATGCCTCAGACATACTTCTCTTGTCCCTTCATTTATCCCCTGGATTATCTCACCCTTCCTCATGTCTTTCAAATTATCATCATAATTCTCAAACTTAGATCTCTCCTGAGCTATATACCATATACACATAAATGGATGGGACATCTGAACCTCCTAGCCAGTATGTTTCTAAAAAACTATTTTCTACCTACCTCTGCTCAAATCTGTCTATTTTCCTTTGAAATCTATAATATTAAATGGCAGCACCCTCACCCAAGCTATGGAAAAAAATTATGATAGTTCTTCAAAAAATTGAAAAATAGAATTGCCACATTATCCAGCAATTTCACTTCTAGACATATACCCAAAAGAATTGAAAGCAAGGTCTCAAAAATATTATACTCTCTTATTCATAGCAGCATAATTCACAATAGCCAAAAGGTAAAAGCAATTCAAGTGTTTATGAAGGGACTGATAAATAAATTAAATGGATAAATAAATAAAATGGATAAATACATTAAATGGAATTCATTTACTCTTAACAGGGAAGGAAATTCTGACACATGCTATAATAGGAATGGACCTTGAGGACATTTTGCTAACTGAAATGAGTCAGTGCCAAATAGACAAATACTGTATGATTCCACTTACATGAGATAGCTAAAGTAGTTAATTTAAATTTGTTGAGAGATAAAATTGAATGATGGTTTCCAGGGGCTGGGGGAGGGGGAAAGGGAAGTTATTGTTAATGGGTACAGAGTTTCAATTTAGCAAGATGAAAAGAGTTCTTGAGAGAGATGACAGCTATGGTTGCACAACATTTTCAATGTATTCGATGCCACTGAACTGTGTACTTAAAAATAATTAAGATGATAAAATTCATGTTTCTAATATATATCTATATTAGAAAGTACACATAAATAGGAAGTGGAAGACCCTGGATGTAAACCCCTGTCCTCTACTGCTAGAGCTCACATTGTTCATGGTTATATTCTACTTCATGACCTGGACCGTTTGGTGTTATCCAATGTCATCTTGTTACACTGAATACGCCAAGACCTTTTAGTCAATGATATTTGACTCAAATTTGCTAAGGCTGGTCTGTAAGTCTGGACTAGTAGCAGGGTCTTTAGAATTATCTATCATTTTCTGTTTCTCAAAGGGCATACTTTTTGTGAATCATAGTGACTCAGATCCACAATGTGTTTTTGGTTATTATGAGTGTTTATAATTATCATTTATTGAAGTCACACAATATTTTAGGTATGCCTTAGGGGCTTTTCTACAATATTTACTACAATATTTACTACAATATTTATAACATCCCCATATTCTTATTTTCATTTACAAAATAAAGCTACTGAGACTTTATAAAATTAAGTAATTAGGTCACATAACTAGTAGAAGTGAGAGTTAAATCTCATTTTGTTGAAATCAAAAATATTTTCCACTAAGTCATATTTTTCCCCATTGCCTAACCTTCAACAGATACATAAGGAACTTAGTTTCCTATTCTTAAATTTGGCCTTGGAGTCAAGTATCCTTTCATATATTAATACAGTCTTATTATGTTTCATGAAATATATATACTTTGAAAATCACCTTTGAAATAAAATATTTTTATCAGTATATTCAGGAAGTTGGATTAATGAACTCTCAGTTCTGACATTTTTCTAAATCTTTGGTTTTACTATACAACTGCATTAAAATGAGGAGTCTCATTAGAAAGACTGAGAAAGAGATTGAGCATAATTTGGAGAGGCAATAAGTTTATAACTTAAATGTTTAACTACAGCTAATGTAACAAATCTCTAAAATGTCTTGCCTTAGAAGTTCAGCCTCTTAAAACTTATTTTTCACATAACATACTTATGACAGCATTTATTATTAATGATCATCTATGAGTTATGAGGGATAAGCTCATGTGAATGGAATCTGAACGTCAAACAACAGTCTCAGAAGCAACTGAACCTCATCCAACTGTAGTGTAGCATAACTTTGGAAATGAGCTAAAGAATGATGCTGAAGAAAATGCTTTGGTTGAACTAGTGATTTAATCTCTAAGAAGTGCCACCAGAAATATAAATGGAGGTGAGAAGAAAAAATGGTCACAGCATTAAGTCTCCATTGTAAAGCTCACAATACATCAGCTGTATATATAGATAGCCCTGAACTTTAAATCTGATGGTTTCCGAAGGCTTAGAAGCAGATAAATTTCTTCATTTAACATTTTCTGGCTCCTCAGTGTTGGCAAACTCAGTCCAGTCAAAGGTGTTAAACTCCTGTCAAACTCCAGGATGGGTAACAGTCAGTAATTTCATTCTTAATCCTGAGGCCACAGTGTGTTCAAATGAGAAATTTACTTCATATGTTCATGATATTACTTCATAGAAGTCCTTAAATGATTTCTTCATGAGAACTGTGCAAGGTTTCCAAATCTCTTTGGCCTCTTGGTCGTTTTAACTACTAAAGTTATAAATAGGAATATCATTAATGAAAATAGTTAAAAAGCAAAACAAACAAGCAAAAACAGTGACTTTTAAGAATCTAATATATACCAGAAACTACATGCATTATGTCACTTAAATTCTTACAACCAATCAGCCAATTGGATGGCACTGTCCCCATTTTTCAGATATCAAGGCTCAGATAGGTACATGACTTCCTTCAATGTATCCAGCTGGCATATGACCGCAGGAGTATATCTTATTTCAAAACTCATATCCTTTTAGTACATCACATTGCTTCTAAACCTGGTTTCTTTTTAGACCTATAAAATGATAGGTATTTAGTTCAAAACACAGAATATGCCCCTGTTAAGAAGAAAATGTAGACCGGGAACATGTTTTCATTCCCTAGCCTGCATCTCAGCTGGCCTTGCCAGCTGCAGTGATCTCATTAACCTCTATGTGATCATATCCTCTATTGAAGTGTACTTTATGTAGGTCCTTTAAAACTGTATACTGGCTATTCTGAAAAAGTTAAGCAGCTTGAATTCGTGCCTGTAAGAATTTTCTTGATGCACATTACTTACACCCCTTTCTCTTCAAACTTAAATTGTCAAAGTGTTTTTGCAAATAGGCTGTTGCCACTCATTTAGTCCTTCCTGGCAAATAATTTTGGACTGCTTTCTATAGAACTAGAAAAAGTTTGCATTGATAATTTGCAAATATTAAAATTAAAATGGAAAGGTGATGCTAAGCGATTAAAAAAGCAAGAGAAAACCACCAGAGCTAAGATGACTTACCCAAATCACCAGTTCAAGAGAGTTATTCTCACTCGTGTTTTTCTGTTATCTTAGGAAAATGCAAATTTGACTCACTATTGGTAAATACTGACAAAGTCAGCTTTAAAACTCTATATAATAAAATGTAATATTATCAATTAATTCTCAAAGTATAAGAATAAAAGTATGAAAATGAAAACACTAAAAAATGCAAAAAAAAATATGTTGTGCCTTGATAACTGAGTTTGCTGTTAGGTGCTTTCATATAACATCTCTTTCTCAATATAGTTTAATAAAGTGGATTTTATTCTCATTTTATGGATGAAGCATCTGAGGCCATAAAAAGGCCAAATATTTTGCCCACACAAAAAGTGTATGGAAAAACTACAATCAGAATTAAGCTCTAGCTCCAAAACTCATTCCTTTTTCACTTTATTAAACGGCCGCCTTTAATTTTAAAATACATGTGGAAGTAGTTACTTAACTATATTTCCATTTCCTAATAACTATTATGGGGAATGCTTATAGGGTAATTCATTCAGCAGTACAACTTGCCAAGTAAACACATTTTTAATGATGATGGCCAAAGCATGCTCATACAGTTATTTAAACAGGTGAGGTGATCATTATGTTCCTTCCCTGTTTAAACAAGGTTTCCATTCATTTAAGAAATATAACATGGCAGGTTGCATGTTAGGAAGAGATAAGACATGCCTCTGAGCTGACATCCAAGGGGGTGAAAGCAGAGACCCGTGATGTGAGGGGAAAGACGATGATGCAAATGTATTTTATCTCAAAGAAACATATGCCTTGAGGCCCTTTCATTGCAACTATTAAAGTTGAAGAAAAAAACTACAGAGTCTTTCCCTTATTTTTTCATCATCTTGAAATAATTTCTCTTGGTAGCCTTATACCACAAATACAAAATATTAATAAAATAACTGCAAATAACTTTTACAAATACATTAGTAAAATATTATCTACGCAATTGCCGTAATGCCTTTATTGCTGAAATGACACCACAGATCATTTGGATGAGTTATCATTTAAGTAAATACTGACTTTTTTTCTAGGATTTAGTATTTTTTTCTTCTGCAAAGAAGAAGCATCAACTTAAAAAATAGAGCATAAGCAAAACTGACCACATAAGGCCCCAGCGTTTTTGTGAAAACTCTCAGGCTCACATTCCTGGTTCTGCCTCCCTTCAGCCCATGTGGAAGCTCCAGCTCCACTATCCCTTGACTGTTCCTTTTCTCCTTTTCTCCTAGACAGGCATGATGTGAAAACCAAGTCCAAAGCCAGGATCACAAGGAAATGCCACATGGTGAAAAGTCCCCATTGCCTCCTGATTTTCTCATTCCTTTAGAATTTGCTGTTTTCAGGAAGCTTTCTGATCCTTTATGTAAAAAATTTTCTAATCAAGACGACTATCTCAACCTTTCTCTAGGTTTGCCACAGCTTTCCAAAACTGAGAGCAAGTGAGCTGATCAAAGGCTATTGTTCTTTTAGTAAATTGGCCCTCTTTTGTCTACCCATACCCAGGAAGATTTGTTTATTCCCCTTACTCACCAGTCTTCTGCTACCAGAGCTTTGGTAGTTTTTCTGTTCAACTGGATTTTGGTCGCTCTACTCCCATGATGTACTACAGATGAATTGGTTTGTCCTGGTTCCTCCCAGCAGAGCTGTGTACAAGAAGCATATTATACAGCCATCTTCCTCATGACTTGACTTTGTTCTGAGGTTTGACCATCAAGCTCTATCCACAAATAGTCCATTAAACATGATAAATTCCTTTAAGTGAATTTCATTTGAAACAAAGCCTTCATATGAATTTAATTTGAAATAATGCCAAATCATCTTTGTATTTCCAAATATGCTTTTAATATCATGGGTCAATTTGGATCCTGAAAATCTACTGCACAACCAAGGTGATTACTGGAATAAATGTTGGAAGACATATTATTCGTCCAATCTATAATAATATTTCTCTGCATTAGATTTGTATCAGAAGCATCTGTGGAACTTTTAAAAATTATGAGTGCCTTTTTACCCACATTGCCCATGCCTCTTTATGGTAGATCAGGCTGCTATTCAAGATTTTTTCACAAGGTTCTGATGTAAAAGTATTATAAAATCAATTTTGAAGCTATATAGAAACAGAGATAATTTAAAAATTATCTTCATCGTTTGAGCAATTGAAAGGGATAGAATCTTAAAGAACTGTTACAGGATCTGTGAAATAGGTCCTTATTCCAAACTAGTATGCCTTTCCCACTGGGGCCTAGTCTAAGAATTCCAGATGGTAAATACAAATGTAAATGACAAGAATATTACTGTTAGGATCTTCTCTTATCCTAAATCTTTCTGTAACACTCTAAATAAATAATTTGCCATTATGATAAGGATAGAACTGTGGTCCAATCAAAAAAAAAAAAAAAAAACCCAGAAATTAGTCTAGATATTTCAAGTAGAAGGAATTGATTTCACAAATGATAAAAGAGGTGAGAAGCCAAACAGGAAATGGTGGATCCCATTTAAAACTACAATCTGCTATCACACTGAGGGCTGATGAGACAAAAAGAGAAGGTAGTGTTACTAGAATCCACAAATCATGGTCACCTGAAGGAAAATGGAACCATGGTGGGCCTGTCTGTGACTATTAAAGAAGGTGCTTTCAGGCAGAACTAGATCTTGAAGTTAATACAGCGTCTGCCTGAGACACCAACTAAGACAGGAAAAATGGGGGAAATACCTTGACTTTTCCTTTCTTCTTGCAGTCAAATCTCCTACCTGTTTCTTCCACTGGCTTAGCAGAGCCAGAGATTAGTGATACAGATTGATGCAGGGAAAGTATAGGGAATGAATCTTAGGGCAAAGAGGCACTTTCAGCACAGAGGGCATCTTTAGATCCCAGTTCAATCACTCTAGCATTCCTATGATTCAGCATCTTTCTGTCTCGGGTTTACCTTCTATCTCTTACTTATGTCTTTTTGAATGTTATGAATTCAGACTCACCAAAAGAAAGGGTGTGTTTGAGTTGAATTTCCCTGCTCAATTAAAAGCAATGCTATTAGGGAGAGTTCTCACAACAGGCTAGCCTCTTCATGACTCGCTTTGATTCAGCCACAGATCCAATCAGCTGTGGATATTTTTTCACAGAGTTACTTGGTACAAAGCAAGATAACTACAACAGATGGAAACATCTGCAATGACTTTTCTCAGGAGAGGGACCCCATACTACATCTAGAAAGTACTTCAAGTTTTTCCAGAAAGGGTCAGTGTTATGAGCTGAATTGTTTCCCCCTAAAATCCATATGTCGAAGTCCAAATCCACATTACTTCAAATGTGATTGTATTTGGAGATAGGATCTTTAATGACATAATTAAATTAAAATTATCTCATTAGTGTGAGTTCTAACCCAATATGTCTGATTTCCTTATAAGAGGAAATTAAGACACAGACAGGCACAGAGGGAAGACCATATGAAGACACCGGGAGAAGATGGCCATCTACAAGCAAAGGAGAGGGACTTCAGAAGAAACCAAACCTGCCAAAATCTTGATCTTGAACTCCTAGTCTCCAGAATTGTGTGAAAATAAATTTTGGTTGTTTAAGCCACCCAATATGTGGTGCTTTATAATGGCAACACTAGCAAACTACATAGTATATTCAATAGAAGTATATTTATTGATCAGATATATTTTGATGTTCAAAGGAAGTTCAGTATACTCAGTGATGATTGTTTCAGTCACTAGTTCCTTTTAACATTGGCCTTTGTGACAGTTAGCTAAGGCTGCTGTAACAAGTACCACAGACTTCTTACTTAAACAGATTTGTGACTTAAACAACAAAAGCTGATTTTCTCACAATTCTAGATCCTGGAATTTTGAGGTCAAGGTGTCAGCAGGACAGTTTCTCCTGAGGCTTCTTGGCTTGGCTTGTAAGGGGCCACATTTCTGTTGTGTCCTTACGTGGTCTTTTCTCCATGCATATGCACAATGTTTCTTCCTCTTCTTATGAGGACACCAGTCCTATTGGATCAAAGTCCACCCTTATGACCATACTTAAATTTAGTTACCTCTTTAAAGACACTTTTTGGAAAAAGAGCCTTTAAAGAGGTAACTAAGCTTAAATGAGTCACACTGGTAATTTGGGGTGCAACGCTTGAATATTGTGGGAACACAATTCAGTCCATAATACTCTTCAAACTTATTTTACCTTTTCTACTTACACTTGTAACTACTGAAAACATTCCAAACTAGGCAGTAAAGATCTTGTCTAGAGACCTAGCTAGGACACCTCTCCTGACTGCCATTAAGTTGATCACAAACACTCTGATTATCAGTCTTCAATTCTCTAAAATACAAACCCTATCTCACCAGGTTATTGTGGAAATTTAATTAGACTGTTGGTGTGTGTATTTTATAAATGGTAGAATATTATCATCAGTAGCCTCATTATCAGTGTACCTCCCAATTCTTACCTCTGTCAGAACTACATCTACCTGAAAAGTCATTTTTCAGAAAAACATCAGGTCTAGCCTATTTTTTTCCCATAGACACATTGTTAGGATTACATTTTCCATTGTGTTCAAGTTTTTCTGGCCCTTGTTTTGTACATTATTTTCCATATCATGGCTATTCATAGTTTCCTCATCTATAAAATGCGGGATAATATTATGTATCTCACAGGGGTATTGAGATTAAATGTGTCTAGAGCTATGGAACACTTAATATGATGTCTGACATAAATTAAGCACTATATAATTATTTGCTATGATTAACATCACTATCATTATTATTAGAATTATAGGTAATTATTTTTTATATATGAGATGCTGTTGCTGCCCTGTCTGATCTTCCTTCACCAGGCTCATGCACCAACTGCTAAGCTCCTGCAATTGTTGGCTGCTAAAGTTTCATACTTGCAGCCTTCTGAAGAAGATCACCCTTGGTGATGGGAATCAACTCTACTCAAGATATCTGAGGAGTTATGTCATCTTTCTTAGAGGCCACCCACAGCCAATAACTGACTAGTATAAAGGATAAAATAGGCCAGCCCCCTCTTCTCTGTGTAGGACAAACTCTGTTGCATGATTTGATCTCCAGGGTTTGGCAGTGAGAAGAATCTGAAGCTGCATGTTTTATAAAACCACACTCTTAACTAGCTTCTTCCTTTGTCCCATCCTGTTTTCCTCACTCTCTTGAAGGGCTCTTCTGAGAACATACCCTCAATGACTCACTTTCACAAGAATTCCCACATTAAACTAGAGTCTAGGGAAACCAAACTATGAAATTCACCTCAATAGATAGTAGTCTTTAGACTTGGATGATGTCTTATGCATTTCTGTTTCACTGACATCATATCTAACTTAATATCAATCTTAAATGTTTAAACAAATGTTTTCTGGTTGATTGGTTAAAATATCTACAAAGTATCTATAGGAGTAATGACTACTAATTTCAGGTTTAAAGAACTAGAGACCAAGAATGTAGAAGCAAAATACAGAAACTATGCAATGGAAAAATCTGTTCATCTGTCTTAACAACTGATGTAAATCACAGTTAGTTGAGAGCAGTGATTACTATTGAATGTGAGAGCTGCCAGAATGATAGAATCATGTGTGTCATTTGGAAACTAGACATACATCCAGAGAGAATGTGGGAAATATTGTCATTGAATACTGTCATATGCTTTGTAGATGGATAGTGCCATCCCAGTGACAGCACGTCCTGCAGAAAAAGGCCTCTGAGGAAGTCAGAGGACAGGTCTTTATCTTTTCATTCCTCCTGAGATTATAGAAGCAGCTTTCAATTAAAGGCAACGAAAGAATGAGAGCATTTTGCGCTATTGTGAACCAGAATTTTTTTACCTTATTTCACATTGTGTTTTATATCATAATGAAAGAAAAGCTAAATATGATCCAAAGATATAGAGAGCTGTATGCATCTACAATAGAATCAGCCTTGCCCTTCTTCTCACAGCTTTATCATTATGATCACATGAAATAACATAATAATAGCATTTGTAACCAGCAATGTGCTATATAATTATTATTATTAATATTAATAAAAAATACATTCCCCATAGGTACACTTAGGTGTTTCAGGTATATTGGTCAGGAATCATTCAGTTCCGAGTGGGAGAATCCTAACTTAAATTAGCCTTAGCAAAAAAGGATTCAGTCACTTGGTAGGTAGAGTCCAGACAGCTCTTGGCGCAATGTGGAGGTCCAATGGTTAATACTCACAATAGTGGTGAATTGGGAGTATGCCAGTAGAAGGGAATGCATTAGTTGATATGACGTATCAGGTATTTGAGAGGTGCTAGGACTTTGTAACCAAGAGGACCATGTTGTTCAATGGTTATTGTTAAATAATATTAACATTCTAAGACTGTGGTTCTCAACTTTACCATGAATCAAAATGACCTGCAGTTTTTTAAAACAATTTTTCTGATTAAAAAAGTCTTAGGTTCGGGCCAAATAATTTATATATTTTTCACAAGTTCCAAGGTGATGTTGATACTGCTAGTTCTGGGACCACCTTTAAAAACCACTGTTTTAGAAAAAAGTTATAAAAAAGGATGCAGATAATTAACAGAAAATAAAAACCAAGTGTTATAACCAGAGGGCCTCTGTTGTCCCTTACAAAGAGACTCCATTTCTTACAACAGGATGAAAGAAAATAACTGGTCTAGACTCTTGCTTAGAAAGATCAAACTCCAGAGAAGGAAAACACCCAAGAAAGTCAGGCTGTTAGATAAAGATCAATATCTGGTTGAGACAATGGGACACATTTGGAATGGGGTTATCTGGGCAGAAGACCCTCAAAATTTTTAACTTTAGAGTGCTCTTTAACTTTGGATCTTGCAGAAGTGGCCTACATATTCCTATTAAGACCTGGCATTCCTCCCTTCATTGAAGACAATGCAGAGACCTCTTTCTTGCAAGATAGTATGTGTCTTCCCCAAAGTAAAATCCATGGGCATTGATTCCTAAACATATACAGCATACTGAAACACATCACAGCATCTGCTTCTGAAGAACCCAGCTGTAATGATGGGCTGCTAGCTGGTGATAACTGGAAGCAGAAGTTTCAAAACATTAAGAAAATTCCTTTCCAAAATTCTTGTCTATCTGTCTACCAAATTAATTCTTTCCCACAGAAGATGGACATTTTCAACTTTGTGTATGGACAACAGAGCCATGGACACATCACACTCAAGTTATAGTAATTATGTGGCCCAAGAGTTTAAGAGGAATCTCTTCTGGTCCAATTTGAAGAAATCCAGGGGAAGTTCCTATTTGGTCTAGTGCTCACTGTGCTACAGAGCCAGAAAGAACACGATTATGGCATCTTGGGTCAAATCTTCATTCCTGAGGTCAGGGAGCCAAGGAAGACTACTAAAAGAAGAAATAAAAGGAGCAGAATGGGCAAAAATAAAAGTAAGCCATTTTTGAATGAGATTGATATTAATTCATACCAGAATACTTCCATATGTCTTGAATTATTTTGATAGCTTAAAAAGGTGTGGGAGTAAAGAAAAAGAAAAGAAAAGAATGGCTACTTCTTGCACCACAAATTTTCTTATCTGACTGGGCATAAAATTAAAAGTCAGTAATTAATCTTTGTTGCAACAGACAGAAACCTAAATTCAAACTAACTAAGCAAAAACTAAAATTTATTGAAGGCTCCTGTAACTACAGGAAGTAGAGTGATTCAACTGGCCATGGATCCAGACACCACCAAGGCCATCTCTGTGATTTCTTACCTTGGCTCCTCATTGTGTCACATCATGCTGTTCGACCAACTTTCTCCACCTAGCAGGGAACAATGGAATATGAAGTCACCTGCTTCCTATTTTGCAGCTTCATCATAAGTGAGAAAATGCCTTCTCCCCATTCACCCCTGCCCCATTTACAATTTTAACAAATATAGGAAAAAATTTTATCCAGTTTGGTCACATGCCCAACTTTGGGAACAATCAGTCATGATCAGAAGAAAGGTTTCCTAGTATTGGAACAGCTTGATTTCATAATCATTATGAAAAAGGGAAGGAATTATTTAAGAATATGGAACAGCCAAGAGAATTACATGGCTGGGAATGGAGGAGGAACATCTTCCAAAAGAGGAGATGCATAGCCTTATAAAATCAGAAGGAAACTAGAACAAGAAAAAATGGACTCCACTTCAAAGAACATAAAAGCGGAGTTTGCTTTCTACCAGAAGTAGGGGAAGTCACAAGCACAAGCCTGAAAAGTTTATCAAAAAACACAAAAAAAAAAAGAAGGCATAAATTCATATTTAATCTCATCTGTCTTTGTAAAGTTAGAGAAAAAAAGCAGGTCCTAGGATGTTGGTATCTGAAGGGACATTTACAAACCACTAAATTCAACCTCATTTTTTAAATGAGGTAGCTAAAGCCCACAGAGAAGTGATTCATTCAAAGTCACTATTTGGTGGCAGGTACCATGATTTCTAATTTAGCGTTCTTCCCACTGTGTTGTAAGAGCCCCATCCAAACTTGGTCTATACAAATACTTCAAGATTCTGGATTATTATTGACCATATTTTCTGATTTTAAGGGTGTTATAATTGTGAATGGTTTTCTCTGCTTACACAGGTTTTCAACGAGAAGCCAATATAATTTAAAGTATCATTGCAGAGCAGGAGCCAACACAAATTTTCTAAATATAAATTCAAGAGCTCAAATTTTAAACACAATGTACTGAACCTGGCATTAATTACTTAAATTATAATCTGTCTCAGAACTACTGGCTTTATAAAACACTTTTTGTCTGTATCCTTTTAAAGCTGTGGGGAGAATGTTTGGCCCCCAAAAAAATGATAGATGAAAAATAAAAAGCAATGAAGAATAAGGACCATATCTGTGTTCAGACAGAGAAATGAAAAGGCATTTAGCATATACACTACAAGCAAAGTTTACTTGATCCTAATCTCTGATGGAAGGGATAAACAAGTTCACTTAAGTTCAATCTTAATGTTTTGCAAATTAATTATGAGTACAAATGGCATCTCCTCATCTCTTAGAGTATACAAATACCTCAAAAATTCAAGTAATTTTTTAGAGACTCATTGTATACTTTGTATGGCAAAAGTTGCTCTCTCACACTTTAATTTATAGAATAAAAAGCAAAAACAAAATTCAATAGTACTTTGTGTTCTTTACATTGAATTTTCCATAATTATGCATTTACTCTGGAGTTTAAATATCAAGTCTGGGTAGGAGACATATTTGGCAATAGTCGGTATAGATATTATTTAAAGCCATGGAATTGGAAGAAAGAGTTAGGAAAGACAAGAGAAGATGAAAGGCATGAAAATGGAGCCTCATGTTATACAAACATAACACAAGGTCCGAAAGATGAGAAGCAAGAGAAACTAAGAAGGAAAAGATAATTACATAGAAAGAACCAAGAAAGGGTGATGTATTTTAATCCAAGTAAAAAGAGTATTTCAATATGTCAAATATGAAGATGAAAATGGAAAACTTGTTTTTGGACTTGGTAATGGGGAAGTTAAAGATCTTGAAAAGAACTAATTCATTCGAGTTGTATGTATAAATCTCTAATAAGAAGGAATTCAGGAGGAAAGAGGGGGAGGGGATGTGTAGACTACCCATTATGTGAGTTGAGCCAAAAAGGGGAGCAGAGAAATGGTGAGACAATTGTAGAAATGTACATAGTTATGTGAGGTTTCTCTGTTTTTTGTTTTGTTTTCTTTTGGTTTTGTTTTTGTTTTTATGCCTACATCACCTGGTCTTTCTAGGTTCTCTTTCCTCCAAGTACTAACCAGGCCCCACCCTGCTTAGCTTCCAAGATCAGATATCAGGTGTCTTTCTTTCTAAGATAGGAGATAGCAGAGCATGTTCTCATGCTAATGGGATGACTTCCACAGAAGAGGGAAGTTCCCAGTGTAGGAGAAAAGGGAGACAGTTACAACATAAAAACTTTGAGAAGGCATAAAAAACAGAACCTAGTGCACAAATAATAGGGTTGTACTTAGGAGCAAGGACAATTCATCCAAAGTGGCATGAAGAATAGCAGAATAGATGGATAAAGAGGTAAACAGGTTAGTGAATTTGGTGGCGAAAATGTGGAAGATTTGAAATGCTCATCTGAGATAGTGTGTGAGATGAAGTACTTGGAATATATAGCAGGGATAATTCAATAATAATTAGAATCCAGGTCTATGGTCATGCCACCCTGAACAAGCCCAATCCCGTCTGATTTCGGAAGCTAAGCAAAGTTGGACCTGGTTAGTACTTCGGATGGGAGACCACCTAGGAAGATGAGGTACTGTAGGCATAAAATATAAAAAAATAAAATAAAATTTAACGTATAATAATTAGAATCCGGTTAAAAGGATGTCATGTTTCTTTCTAGCTATAACCACTTGCTTGTTCACA
Source organism: Cynopterus sphinx (assembly GCA_030015415.1). Lineage (NCBI taxonomy): Eukaryota > Metazoa > Chordata > Mammalia > Chiroptera > Pteropodidae > Cynopterus > Cynopterus sphinx. The sequence goes on along the minus strand of CM057387.1, from coordinate 63,229,927 downwards.
CAAAGTGTATGTTTCAAAGAAGTGACATTTAACCTAGGCTGGGGTTCTACCAAAAGTGGAGAGAAGGCAACGTAAATGGTTTTTGCAAAGGAATAGTGATAGTGGTTGACCACAGAATGTACAATGGTTAGGAAGGAAACGAGGATATAAGTGGATTGAGAAAGAGCAAAAACTAGAGCTATGGGGAATGATTGGAGTTGGGGTACCAGCAAAAGTAATTTTGAAATATAGAAGATGTATAAAAAGTAGGATACTTAAGATTTAGCTTATGCATATGGTGCACTTATTGGTGGCAACCAAAATAAAAGTAAGGGAATAAATGGTAGAAGTCAAACAAAAGTCAAGACCAATAGAGGAAAAGAGGTCAATGGATTTAGAGTTCAAGCTACTAAAAACATTAACTGCATGTTCGGTATGGTAATGCTATACTGCCGTAGCAAATAACCTCGATGGTCCAATGGTAAGAAACAAACCCCCATGTTTCTAATGCACACAAAGATGTATCTTAAGTATTCTTCAAGGCTGCCACCTCCATTGAGTGACTGAGAAAGTCAGAAAGCCTTCCAATTTTAGCTCTGCATCTCAACATGTGGCATCTGCAATCAATAAAATGTCTTTTCCCTTCTCTGCCAAAAGACAAGCAAGAAAATGCTACATTGGTTCTTAAATGTCTTGTCATTTCCATTCACCATTTCATTAGCTAGAACCAGTTGTACAGCCACATTACCTGCACTGAGTGTAAGGTAACTCATGGCCTATTTAGTGAGAACTTCTGGCTGCTGTGATGTGAATATTTCATTATTTAGAATTATCAAGGAGGTAGCATTTGAGAAAGAAGTGGTGAACCAGGTGCTAAAAAATTCTTCAAATAGTAAAAGGAATTGAGCCAGAATGCTGTAGATGTCAATAACTGAAACAAAAAATCAACCGGTACTAGAGACTGTTGGCATGAATGGCCAAGGAGCTTGGGGCTTATGTGCTAGAAACTGTCTTCCTGCTGTGGTAAACTCTGTCTGAAATTTGTGTTCATGATTTCAAATACCTAGATATGAAATGAAATATTCAATCATCTAGCTCTTTCCTAAGGCAGTAAATTTTAAGCTATTCATGAATGGACTGTTGATGAATATGAATAATACAGGGCTAACCATATTTCCTACATGTTTTACCAGGTTTCAAAGAGTGAAAATATGAGCACAATAAAATTTTACTGAACACAATTTATTCTTTCCTTGATGATTTAAGAAGGCACCTTTTGCTCCCATAGTGACTTAGGGACATGACTATGAACATCAATTATAATTGAACTGCAGATGTGCAGGGCTATAACTCACATGGATTCTCTGCACCCTGGGATCACAAGCAGGGCAGCAGGAAGAGTAATGATAGCAGGGAATGGAAGAGTCTAAGGCTGGGGATACTAACCAGGTGGTGTGACTTGTCCCCAGGGGTAAAACCAGCAGTTGAAATAATAAAGTTCAAGGAAATGAGGGAACTTGCGTTTCAATCAGGGCTGATATTCATGTCCAGGTGCTGGGAACATGAGACAACAAAGCTCTGTACCAGCCATCAGGCAGATCATATGTCTTCAATCTCATAGGTTAATTGGTTAGAAGCAGATGTGGACTATTCAACTATTGAGATTTCCAAGACATGGTCCATCAACCTGGGACTGAGACATTCAAAGATAAGCTGCTAATCATTTTAAGGTCAAGGACAGGGCTCCAGTTCCAGCATGAAATTAAAAGGCAAACCAAAACCTAGAAAGTTAAGCACAGACTGGAGAGATGGGGAGAAGGGTCTCAACTTAATGAACATCCCAGATACCAAGCTTAAGTGAGCATGTTGATATCACAGCACAGTTACTTGGGGGATGAGAATGGGATCTTACTATGCTTTTTAAAAAATCTTGGAAAAGACATGGAAGAAACTTAAATGCATATTACTAAGAAGCCAATCTGAAAAAGCTACATACTGTATGATTCCAACTATATAACATTTCAGAAAAGACAAAACTAAGGAGACACTAAAAATGTCAGTGGTTGCCAAGGGTCAGAGGAGGGAAGGAGGAATAGGCAGAGGATAAAGGATTTTTAGGGCAGTGAAACTACCCTGTTGGATACTATGATGATGGACATATGTTGTTATATGTTTGTTCGAACTCATAGAATACATAACACAAAAAGTGAACCATAATACAAACTGTTGCTTTAGAGTGATAACGATGTGTCAGTGTAGATTCACTGATTGTAACTGGTGGGGAACGTAAATAATGGGGGATGTTGTGCAAGTGTGGGGACAAGGGTATTTGAGAAAGCTCTGTATGTACCTTTTGTCAAATTGTCTGTGAACCTAAAACAGCTGTAAAAAAAAAAAAAAGTCTTTAAAAAAGGCTTAGTCAAGAGATCATCTTCTTGAGAGGGAGGAACAAGTTAGAAAATGCAAAAACTGATTTTCAAAAATAAAAGGTAAAAATAATTATAATTTACTCTATTAGAATACCAGATAGGAGTGATCTATCTAGATACCTCAGGGTTACACATCTCACCCCATCTATCTCCCAAAGTCTGTACTTATGCTGCCTTACTAGGAAGCTAGGTCAATACCAAACTAGGAAGGGGATTATTTTTGTCATGCAATTTGATTAACAGAAAAGAGTCAAAGAATAGTTTTAGTTTAATAAAGGATTTACTTTAATTCTTATTGTCTTGTAGATTTTTTGTCTTCCTTAATTTTATCCTCTACCCCCATGGATTTAAATCCACTGCTATTTCCACAATAGAAAACTACATGAAACTGAATTTTGATCAAAGGATTAAGGAAAAAGTAAGTAGGTCCCAGGATGGGGTATAGTGGGAAGGAGAAAAGGGAAAGAGTTTAAAAGACAAAGGAGTCTTTGGGGAAAACTATGAGTATAGGGAGAGGGAATAAAAGGAGAGGAAGAGAGAGAGAGGCAGAGGTCTATTAGATGATAGGTATAGATAGATGACTGATTAGATAGATGATAGATGATAGATATAGATGATAGATAGATGATAGATGATGATAGATAGATAGATAGATAGATAGATAGATAGTTAGATAGATAGATGATAGATAGATAGATAGATAGATAGATAGATAGATAGATAGATGATAGATAGATAGATAGATAGATAGATAGATAGATAGATAGATGATAGATAGATAGATAGATGTAGGTAGGTAGGTAGCTAGGTAGGTACACAGATAAATAGATAATCACCTAAGGGAGGCTTCCAGATACCTCACAGACCTGGGAGTGACTGTGTAGAGAGCCCCAGGAATCAATTACAAGGCCCTACTTTCTCAAAGTGAGTTGGATGACCTGAGCAATATATAAAGTACTACCAGATGTCCAGTCAAGGAAGAACAATGATCAAAAGAGACGCCTTGGCAATACAGAGAAAATTAAGTATTTTCAAAGACATCTGCCAGAGTTGGGTGAATTGAGTCAGTAGTTTCAAGGTGAATTTTAACCAAGGGCCCCTTTTGATTTAAAAAAAAAATAATAAAAGTTATTAGGAATTATTTTTGTTTTCAATATATTTTGTTTATTACAGTAAAACTGAAACATGATTTGCTTTAAATTCAGCTTGCAAATTTTCCCATCTATTTATAAATTTAGTAAATGTTATATAAAATAAAGTAACTTTTGGAGGGAATTTTGATTAGTGTTTCATCAACCCAAGTTACACAAACTACATTCCCCTTAAAATAATAAATCTCATTTAAAAACTTGGTTTATCAAGTTTCTTTAAAAAACTTAAACTGAATTAATAAATTAAAATATTCTACTTCATATAAGTTTATTATCTAAAGAAGTAAAATCTTCCCATGTTCTAAACAAATCTTTAAGTTTAAATAAATTAAATCAAGTAATATAGCAAATTTAAAGTTCTCCTAAGCTTTCCAATACTGATTGCTAATTTACTGCTATGCATTTCAACAAGAACAACAAAAATTACAAGAACCAATTTCATGTTTAAAATTGAAATCAAAAGTCAATATTTAGATTCCACTTAGTTTTATTCAAAGTGTAGTCAGAGGAACAGAAGCCTGCCCATTACCTGCAGTTTATTAGAAATGCAGAATCTCAGGCTCTATCTAGAATGACTAGATCAGATTCTAGAGCCCTGGTCTAAGAGAGAACAGGAGGGGATGATTTTTACATTAATTTTTGAGTTGGTGTAGGTGACAGAGTCAAGTGGGAGGATCTTCCCTCCCTCTCTTCCTTTCTAATAGCATTTAATAATTCTGAAAGCAATTATTTCATCAATCTCATAAAAAAATGTGTAACTCAATGAAACAGAAACATTACTGCATATTTTTTGTTTTTTGTTTTTTTTTAAAGGGAAGCTGGTAAAAAGTAGGATCAGTGCTAAGACCCATACTGGCCATAGAAGTAATAAGAAAACAGACCCTTCATTGGATGAATGTTATTGCCAAAATCAGCTATACAGAATATGAACTGGTAAGACTTTCACTATGAGCCAGATACCAAAGCGTTATGGAAAGTGGGATTGGCGGAAGTGAAACCTGGTATAGCCATATCTTCTTTTCTTTGAGCTGAAAAGAAGAAAGAGAAAGAGAAAGAAAAAGGGGGAGGAGTTGGTGAAGAAGAAGGAGAATAATTAGGATAAAAAGCATCATGAATATAACATAAAACTTGACTGAAATGAGCAGGGGCTGCCTTCCACTGAGCCTAGCTAGGCCATTGTGTAGTGGTCACCAGGAAAGAGAACAAGATCAGCTAGGTGAAAAACACATCCTTAAGAGGCCCTGCCTTGTCAGATTCATGGCCAATCTGCTGAAAGAACTGTAACATTGGAAAGTAAAGCCCTGTCACTACACCCCCGTCAATAATGGAAATGTGGAACGATGCCTTCCACACTCAAGGTACACTGGAAAGGAGAAGTTTCTGCTGTGTCTTGAAAAGGATGAGGCAGGTGACAGAATCAGAACAGACTAACTTGGATGCTTCACAATATCTAGGGGAAATAAAGAATTTGGGCAGATAGGGTCTGGATAAACAGAGCATTATTTCCTAGGAGCATACTAGGCTGCTTCCACAGAAGCATCCTTATTCTCAACATAGTTTCAAGGTGAGACAGCTATACAATAAAGGAAGCTGCTACTGGGAAGCAGAGATGCCATGCCTGGGCACTGGAAATCCTGAAGTTTTTTAGGAGAGTGGAACTAATCCAATGGTCAGAGGAGACTGTGTTCTTTTAGAGAGGTGTCTAAGCACTTCCATGTGAAAGTCAAATGCCTAGAACTAATGGGTGCTAGTTTACTCTTGCAACAGCCAGTACAATTTAGGACAAGGGTTACAAATGCAAAAACACAAATTATATTTAGTTGTATTTTACTTACAAAGTCCAAGAAACTAAATACTGACACACCAAAGCAAAGCGTACTAAAATTATGTTTGTATCTTAGTTTTGCTCAAATTGTGCTGCTGAAATGAATGCCTCACCCAATCATTTTAAGTTTAGGCCCAGAGAAAATTCCTTACAAATAAAACCCACATTTCCCTGGCACTCTTCAACTCCAGGAGGCAGAATTTTATTGTAGTGTCATTTAAGCTCCTTTGTTTTTGTACCTGACTACAGTTCCCAGAATTCTCAGGGCTCAAAGTTCCCCAGGAAGTTCTGTTATTTAATTGCTAGATTAAAATAATTTTGTGTAGAAATTAACTCAAAGCAACATTTATTCATTTAAGGTCTAGAGTAATATTATAGAGTAGGTGTCCCTCCGATGTCCACTAGCCAAGCCATGTCTTTCCTAATGTCTGTTTTTCTCTTTGTCTTGGGTTAAACAGATTTATCAGAATTTGTTTGAAACCAAGGATATGTCTGTAAAAGACAAATTTGTTTCAATTACAGTAACCCAGATGTTTTCAGATATTATTGCAAGGACAAACTGACAATTTTGAGGATATACAAGTGAATTATTTTTAATTTGACAGAAAGATATCTGCAATAACAGTGAAGATTTTAGTCAATTAATCATTTCTCTACATAATGCTGTATATGTGAATAATTTAAAACAAACATATGAGTTCACCTTAAAAGTCAGTTCTTTCATGAGCTCAGTATTGCTGGAAAAATATTTTCTCTATATAGTTGCAGGCTACAAATTTTTTAAATAGTCAATTTATCATTAGGATTACACTGCAATGGGCTATAGCATATTTAACAGATTTTTCTTCAACTTAAACATTTTCAGCCAGCATAGACGTTTTATTCTTAGGCCACTTGAGTGCTGCACCAGTGAACCTCTAACTTAAGCAGTTACTCTATTCAGGGAAGAATTATTGCTCCCTTTTAATTTATGGTTTAGAGAATGTTGTGGAGATCAAGCTGAAGAATTAATTTCAGATTGGTCCCCAAGGGATTACTTTGAATGGTTCATTTAATTCACTTTGGGAGGAACCCTATTAAAGTTGATGAAAATGGCAAAGACTCACTAGCCCATTTCTAATCTAGATTTTGTTTGAAACAGAACTCATCCTTCTAATTAGAGTTGTTAGAACCCACTTTAATTTTATTAATAATAATTAACATAATGGTACTTCAGTTTACAAAGCACTTTCTCATTATCAATTAAGTTTTTAAATCATCATAATAATTTAATGACGTAGTATATTAGGTTCCTATTGGTGCTATAACAAACTACAACAAATTTCTTAGCTTAAAAGAACATGAATTTATTATATTACATTTTTAGAGGTCAGTAGTCCAAAATAGGTCTCCTTATGCTAATATCAAGGTGTTAGCAGTGCTTCATTCCTCCTGGAGGCTCTAGAGAAGAATCTATTTTCTTCCATTTTCTAGCTTCTAAAATCTGCCAGTGTTCCTTGCAGGTCTCATGTTCACATCCAGCAAGCAATGTACAGTCACATCCTTATCATACTGCATCACTCTGACTCTGCTTCTATCACACCTCCTGCTTCTGTCTTCATTCATAAGAATGCTTATGATTACATTGTCTGCACCCCCAGATAATTCATGGTAATCTCCCTCACTTATGATTCTTAATTTAGTGAGTTGATAGTCCAAAATATAAATTCCTATAAGGCACTTTTATTGAACTTGGAATATTATGTTCAAAAATTATTTTGAACCATTTTCCAGAATTTTACCTCAGGGCTATTGTCACTTTCAAGCTAGCCATTTAATGAACAGTAAGGTGGATAAATTCTGATGGTGATTAATTGTACTTTGATAAAGTACAATTCTACAGATACCCCTAAAAATGAAAGAAATAGTTTTGAGTTCCTGTAGCACAATAGAAACTGCTTAAATTTTAGTATTTTCACATAATGTGATATATCCACATTGAACAGTGAGGAGGTCAAGTAAAATCATCCATAGCTCACACCTGGAACATACTAAGGAATCATCTCTGTGGGACTTGGAGAACAAAGGATACATCAGAAAAATGGTGAAACACTATAGCTACTATAACTAATGCCATAAGTAATAATGTCCTGTGTCTCTGACACAAGAGATTCAAGTCTTCTGTCAATATCCACAAAACCGTCAGGCTATCTTGCTAGGTTACAAAGAGGGAAGAATCTCAGATATTTGATTGTGCATGGAAGTTTTAAGAAGCAAACATAACAGTGAAATTTTGAGTAAATCTAAATAAGCATTAAGTATAAATAATAATATTAATAATGAGAACTAATTCATAAGAGATACAGGCATACCTTGTTTTATTGTGCTTCACTTTATTATGTTTCACAGATGCTGCATTTTCTTTTTTTTAACAAATTGAAGGCAAGGCCCTCCTCCAGCAAAAAGATTATGATTCACATTGTTGAAATACTCGCTTTATTGCTGTGGTCTGGAACCAAACCTGCAATATTTCTGAGGTACGCCATTATTTAAAAACAAGAGAGTACATAATAGATGACAATTACAAAAAAGAGATGGGGTAGTTTGCAGTTAAAGACTGCTAAGATCTCTGCATAGATCAAAATTTATATTAACTTTATACTTTATTAGACATATATATAGAAGACTTAAGAAACCCACTAAAATAAATAGAATGAATAACTTCTAAGTCAGTAGAAGGGAAAATAGAAAATAAAACTCATCAATTTTCCAATAACAAACAGAAATTAATGCTAAATTTTTTAAATGGTAACTAGAAAATACAAAATAAAACAGCAGATTAAATGTAATTATAATCACAATAAATATAAACAATAAAACTTGCTTATTAAAAGACAAAGATTTCACATTAGACTTCAAAAGACCCACTCTATTCTGTCTCAAGAACTATGCAGTGACACATGCACACAAAAATTAAAAATAAGAGAATGAAAGATTACTAGGAACATCCAACCAAATAAAGCTTGGTTTATTTGTATGGTAATTTAAGACAAGACATTTAACATTTAATAAATATATCAATAAATCATCAGCATTCAAATAAATTAATGTTTCTCTGATTTAGGTCCCACAACTCTGTACTGTTTAAAGATTGCTAATCACATATACAGGTGTCAAATTTTTATTGCAGCTAATGAGTTATTAACCTTAATCCAGGCCCTTTGGGTGTAGCAATATGTTAACATCTGTTTCCTGGTTATTAGAAAATATGCCTTCTTTATTTAGAAAAATAATCACTCTAGACATTTTCAAAATCTGAGTCTCCCTTCCGGAAAGACTGAATAAGCCTGTGCCTAAATGACATTCCCTCATACATCTTGGAAAAGATGGATGATAGATAACAGAAAGATAGATAGATATACTTACATACATACATACATACACACACACACACACACACACACACACGATAGATGATGACAGATACAGAGATAGATAGGAATTTTAAAATACATTTTTAAAAGCTAAAGTATGACTTCATTCACCCAACTATTCCCCTCCTCCGTTGTTCTACATATGCTAAATTTAATAATCTCTCACTCCAGTACCACCCCACATTACTGTATTAATTGTGGTTGGGATTTATTTTATTTGTTTTACACTGGCTCAATGTTTGTAGCTTAGAAGAGAACTTTCCACATATTAATCGGTAAGCTATGAATCACAATGTCAAATACCTGGAAGAGGCCTTAATTCCTCAACTAAACGGATCCATTTAAACGGTTCCCTACACCAGTGGTTCCAAATGTGGAATTCCCCAACCAGGAATATTAGCATCACTTGTGAAGTTGTTAAAAATGCAAATTCTTGGGGTCCACCAAAGGTCCTCTAAACCAGAAACTTTGGCAGTGAGGCCCAGTAAGCTGTGTTTTAACAAGACTTTCAGGAAAGTTTTATTACTTAAGGACTCTTGATTATCTGAACAAGTTCAAGACTGGCTCTGCCAATCTAATCCTTATAAATAAATGTCAAAAAGCAGAAAGTAGCACTGCACCTCTGGCTTTATTTCCTTTATTGCCTGCAAGACGGAGATAAATATTATACTAGAATTGTTAAATGTCCTAAGAAATCCAGAGGATAACTCCCATTTTGCTAATATAATTAGCTCATTTACAATGTTATTCTTAATCAATGTAGTAATGTTGGAATGTCTCCATCCTCACCTACTTGCTACATAGAATGAAACAAATAAATAGGCTTGTTAAATGGCAAATTCTCTTACTTATATGATCACTAGGAAGAGACCTAACAAATGGTAAGATAGGAATTTAACATTAATTTCCAAGTTTAGGGGTATTAAATAAGAGCTTCTAATAGCTTCATGAGTAAAAGAACAGCTGAGCTGACATTTCAAAGTAGAACTGACATAATATATTTGCTGCGTGTGTTATTTGGAGGAGATGCTGAGAAGTTGATTTGTTTAAGGTTCACAACAAGCTTTGGGATTTGACAAATAAGTGTGTCAAACATAAACAGGCAGGTATTTGTCTCGAGCCATGAAGTTAAACCTAAACAATTAATGTTCTGTATTAGCACATAAATTTACCAAAGCCAACCCAGAGGAATCCATCACTTACCTTTAAGCCTTTTTTAATTTTTGAGATGCTAGAGGAGACTTCAGGCCAGTATTCCACAAAGTTATTAGTAATGAACACTGATTCCTCAGTAAAAACAACAGAATGTAGGCATTCATTAATATAACAGTTCAGGCCAGAAAAAGGCTGGAGCCAGATCTGAAACGTCAAGCACTCGTTTATGAACTGAGATATTTCAGTTGAATAGAAACCATCAGCGCTTGCAAATTTAACACAATCACATATGTTATATTGTCACCAGTTCTTGTTCCACACTTAAGAGTTTGAAAGTCCAAGAGTAAGGTAACCAAGATGATAAAAATCTATAATCAATGTTATATAAGGAGTTATTGAAGAAACGATTTATGTTTAGAATAAAAACTATAAAACTTAGAAGATATTTCTACTACTTGAAGGAAGATGCACTGAATTATTTTCTATATGTTCAGCTCCATGAGATAAAAGTAAAATTGACTGGGAAAAACAATTAGGAGAAACTGATTAAGAACCATTAAATCTTTTTCTAGTAATTTGAACTATCCTAAATTAGAATAAACTATTTCATGAAGTGTTAAGTCACCATCAAATAAAGGATGGGTGACAATGTTCACAGAATTCCTAGATTATATAGAAAAAGAAAACAAAAACAAAAAAGAAATTACGCTGTGACCTTGGGCAAATTGTTCAACTATATGTCCTTTAACATTCTCGTCTATAAATTGGAAGAGAAATAGTTGTATCTCAGTGCTCTTGTTAGTTTTAAATAGGTAAGGTAAGGAAAAGGCTTACCACTACACCGGTTACAAGTAAGAGCTTAATTAATATAAAATATACTTATAACTAATGCTATAGTAATAAATCTAATATTGATTATCATAATAACTGCTCTACAATAAAGAAAGTTTTATGACATCCTTCTTATTTTAGCTAGGATTCCAGTTTTCAATTTAGTCTGTTTGGCAGAAAATATATGTATATGGGCCTCTCAATGCATTAGTAAGTCATTTCACCAAACTGATCAAGATTCTTAGACATAATTGCCCTTGGTGTCTTTGGTATATTATTGTCTACTGTTATTTAAGCCCCTCTTCATTATAAAGGTATAATACATCCTCATTCATTGCCATGTGACTCGCAATGCCGTGTAAGTGGAGTATACTTCCCCATACCATTGTAAGGCTTGGACGTGTGACTTTCTTTGGCCAAAGGAATAGGAGATGATATAATGTGAGCCACAAATAAGCAGAAACTTGAAGATACACTAGTTGTTTCTGTAAGCTCTCTGTTCCTTCCCTCTACCAGGAGTAATGTAGAGAGAATGTGTATTATGAATCTGAAATGCAGAGATAATACATATTATACAGGTTGTTATATGCACATTTCAGAATGTGAAGACATATGGAACAAAGTTGCAGCTGGTGATTCTCTAGATGCCAAAATTTAATGAGAGCAAGAAACAAATGTTTGATGTGTAAATTAATGGGATTTTATGATTGTTGCTACTGAAGCAAATCTGAAAAACAGAAATTTGAACCAGAATAAAGAAATGGGTACTGGAAGTAGGGTAATGACTTAATATCACATAAAATACAAGGCTCTCCATCTACCACTTGGAGCCAGGTGGTAGATGGTGAGTAAAATGTTATTTGAAGCTGAAAAACAATGAAGACCTATATTATGTATTGATGTGATATTGATTTAAAATGTGTTCTGTTATAGCATGGAAGTCAGCTAATGTAACTAGTAAACTTGTGACTTTAGGCAAAGAGAATACAAAGCAACGATTCGCAATCTAGGTGCCTAGATTGCAATTATTAGCTGCATTTGAGATGGTGCTACAAGATAAAAACAAGCTTATTGGAATTGAATTGAACATACACAGAGAGAATCCAGAAATTAAAATATACAGAGAGAATCCAGAAATTCCAGTTCTAGCAGAGTTGATAAATACAGTTGCCTTTTTCATGTGTGACCTGTAAAAACAAACAAACAACAACAACAACATGTGTGTGTGTGTGTGTGTGTGTGTGTGTGTGTGTGTTTTGGAGAGAGAGAGAGAGAGAGAGAGAGAGAGAGAGAGATACTTGAGCAACAAAACTAAGACTAGATCTCAAGGTAAAGACCAGACCTTGAGTATCATTACCTCCTTAGTTAAGCAATGTAAATGGTTTAAGGTCACCACAGAAAATCTTTTAGAAAAAAATGCTCAGAATACAAAGCATGTGTGTTTGGCTCACCCAGGAAGATAGCAAACACAAAAGAAATCTACAGAGAGGTGTGTCTCAAATAGAATTCTGGGTATAGCTATTGGCACATGGAGTTGTTTGAAAGTCAATAAAAGTTTGACACATTGTATTGGCAAAGGTGGTACCAACCAGGATTAAGAAAGATTATGACAACTCCAGATTTAAACAATTTTTGTGGCCCTAAATTTTTCCTATCATATATTTTGCTGATAAATCTACTCAGTACACAAGTAGGATATATTCTACAATGTCCCCTTCAGATATGGCCAAAGAAGGTAGGAGAAAAGGAAGGACATACTGGAAGATGACGCAAGAGCTATAGAAAACCACGAACTGAGGGCAATCAGAACTGGGGTCTACCAAAGTTATTTCTTTTGTGTTACTGTACCAAAACTGACTAATAACTTACTATATTTATTGGAAAATCAGAATACAACTATAAAATAATTATATACATTTAATAATTAGTTTGAACAAATATCAAAAACACTGATATGAACAGATTTTACTTCAGTCATAGATAAACCTGGCTAGAGTTAAAAGCATATTAATATAAGAACTGTATCTATTTAACATAATCAGAGATTTAAATATACTGAGTGATTTCTTCTCAGAAAACAAAGCACATGATTTAAGATAGCCTCAAACGTTTAAAAATAAAATCAGACTAAAAAAAGTTATTTTCATTGGCCCTAATAAATAAAAGATACTTAATTTTTTTCAATTTAATCAGATATAATCAAGTTTTATTGTTTTTTTCTAGTCTGACAATTGTCTTATTATTAAAGAATTAAATCCATTTACTCTTAATTACTTATTCATTTGGCTTAAATTTACTATTTTGTCATTCATTTATATTTGTCTATTATTTGCTTATTTACCCTTCTTTTATATTAACAAAAAATTCACTTTTTTATTATCTTTTTTTTTATGATGATTTACTTTTCCTTCTTCATCTCTGTGTTTCCTTCTAGGGTCAACATCTTTGTTGATACAGAATTCAGAATTCTTCTAGTGCAACTGTGATGGTCAGGACTTCTCATCTTTCTTTTATGTGTAAGTGTTACTAGTCTGCTCTCACATTTGAATAATTTTTTGAATTCTGAGTTGGAAGATAATTTCTTCCCATAATTTAAAAATATTATTCTACTATCATCTTATTCTCAACATTTCTGATGAAAAGTAATCCATCAGTATTGTTGCAGCTCCTTTTAAAGTAACTTTCTACTCCACTGTTTTTCAATGTTCTCTTTTTATTTATTTTTTATAAATTTGATGATGATGTGCCTAGGTCTAATTTCTCTTAGGTATAGATATTCTTGTTTGAAATTCATGGAGTATGTTGAAACTGTATTTTGAAGATTTTGTTAGTTTTGAAAATTCTTGTTCAGTATTTATTTAGAAATTGCTTGTTTCATATGTCTCTTCAGATTTGTTCTTTATTTTTCATTTCTCCTCCCTGCTTCAGTATGAGCATTTAATAGTGGTATGCCTTCCTGCTCATTAATCCTGTTTTGTTTTGCCTAATCAATGAAAACAATCTACCAAATTCTTAATTTCAGATGTTATATTTTTCAGTTCCAATATTCAATTTGATTCTCTCATAGATTTTGAGTTCCTGATTAAATTCTCCCTTTTTCTCCTATTTTCTTAAACATAAAAGTCATAATTATTTTAACAATCCTGTCTTCTAATCCCAGTATCTGAATCACATTGGGTCATTTCCTATTGTAATTTTCTTCCTTGGTCTTCACTGTTTGGTCATGTATTTACTATACTTCATTTTATTATTATTATTAATAATAGACTCAATGAAGAAATATGTAGAAGCTCTAAATGATGACTCCTCTGGAAGGCAGAGTATAGGTAGATCACCTGGACCCAGTCAAAGGTTTGTTTTATGCTTTGTTAGGGCTGGTCTATATTACAAGTTTTCCCTTAACAGTTGGTATGGGCCTTACTTAAGTCGCCTTTCTTAAGTCTTGACTAAAAGTTTGGGTAGTTACAAAGTCTATCCTCCTTGGCACACTTGGAACTCTCATATTTATTTCCACAATAGTCAAAACTTCTCAAATCTTTGCTGCTGTTTTCAACTGTTTTTTTTTTTTAATTTTACTCCATACACGTGTAACTTAGATATTAGCTAATGACTTATGTGCAAAATTTTGAACTTATATTTCTCTAGGATTTTGACTTCCACATACTAGCAATTTGGGTGGCCCCAGGTTATAGCCTTTGTCTTCTCAGGACAATAAGTCTATTGTTTTCTGCTCAGGCACTGTTTCACAGGTGCTGTGATCTGGCAAATGCCATTGAAAGAAAAGTCAGTGTGACTTTGAAGCTCACCACATTGCGCTACCCTTCACTCAGAAATTGTAGTACCTTGCAACCTAATTGCATTATTTGTACTCCAGTAATTTGAACTTTTTAAAAATGTATTTTGTATAGCTTTTATAGTATTCTTGGGGAAATTATTAGTATTGTACAATGTCATATATGGCTGAAACCTCTCTGGACACTTTTTAGATTTCCTTTTGGTCTTCAGTTTTCAACATTTTATTATGATGTGCCTAGGTTTGGTATAGATATTGATAGATGATATAGATATAGATAGATAGATATAGATATAGATAGATAGAGATTAGAGATAGAGATAAAAATAGAGATAGAGATAGAGATAGTGAGAGAGAGAGAGATATAGAGATAGAGAGAGAGAGAGAGATGATATAGATGATATAGATATAGATAGATGTAGATTTAGATATAGATGATATAGATATAGATAGAGATAGAGATAGAGATAGAGATAGATAGAGATAGAGAGATAGAGATAGAGATAGAGATAGATAGAGATAGATAGAGATAGAGATAGATATAGATATAGATAGATATAGATATAGATATAGATAGATAGATATGTTATATTTGTTTTTAAGCCTTTTTCAATTTCTGACTTGATTTGTTTTATCTGTTTTGTCTAATTCTCAAACATCTCCTAATTTTTTTTTACCATTTTTTCTCCTCCCCGTCTAAGATTTTAGTTACATGTATGTTAGACTAATCCACGGTTTTCTATATATATATCTTCTTTTGCATAGTTTTATTTTTCTCTCTTTATATCTTAGTATTAATATTTTATTCTGACTTACTTTTAGAAGTAAAATAGAAATAGACCCATAGTTACAATCATCTCTTGTGCTGTGTCTAATCTGTTATTAAACCTGTATGTCCATATCTTGGTTTCAGTTATTTTTCTTTTAAAAATATTTTTCATACCCTGCTATTAACCTTTATTTTAGTACATAATTTCTTGAACGTTTTAATCAGAGATATTTTTAAGTTTATGTCTGATAACTGCACTATGTAGATGACTGATGGGGTTTTTATTGATATTTCTTATTTTTGTTCAATTTATCGAGTCCGTTCGTAAGTCATTATGTCTCATTATATGCCAGGCATTGTATATAAAAAAATGGAGAGATAATTTGAGGCTCTAGATGATATTTTTCTAGGTTTAGATTTAATTTTACTTCTAGCAATCAGTTGTTAGAAGCAGATCACTTTTCATTTGATGAAGTATTGTGCTGATTTGAATCTGAGTTTAAATGGATCTTCTATTTTCTGAGATAGACTGATTTTCTATTTTCTTTTTACTTCTCTTCCTTGTGTGTACTTTTTTGAGGTTCCAAACAAAAATCTGGAGTCTTTCCTAGGGAATGCTAGACGGGGGACACTGAAATTCCATTTTAGTATCCTCAGTCCTGCAAAGCTGCTAGACTTCTGTACAGCTTGTCAAACATTCACCTGTGACTTGCAAAGCATGGAAAGTATCATCAGATATGGCCTTTACCTCTTTATGGTTCTCTGATCAATAGGATCTTGGGCTAAGTAATGTCCCTCAGAAAAATGAGAAAGGTCCATTTCCTCCTTTCAAATCAGGTCGAAGAGCCAGAATATAAAAAAGATCATTTTAATACATTGTATTAAGGGTATAAACAGCACTATATGGAAACAAAAGGGGATTTATAGCATGTTATTGATAGATTCCTAAAGGAGATATTAGAAATAATTTCATTAGAAATAATATGTTTTCATTAGAAATAATATAATTATTTATTATATTTACCCAAGATAATTGTTTTATGCTTGTGGTTCTGGAGTAATAATTAGTTCTTACTTATATCCTCAAAAATGTTCCAGTTAAAAAATTGCATATTAAATAATAAATTACAGAAGTTCACTCAGGCCATACATTTTAAGCCACAAAGAAAAATGGATGAGGGCATACAGTAGTGAAGACATTTCTGTAGCTAAATGGCCTGTCAAAGACACAAGAATGAAACAGCATAATGTGTTTATGTACTGCAACTTAAAGATTAATATAAGAGCAATGAATAGCCATTGACAAGCAAATATATAGCCAAAGGAGATTTTTGGAAGTAATTATAAAAACCCATGTGAGAGATGACATTGACATAATTATAGGCACAGAAAATGAGGCAAGAGAGGAAACAGATTCAAGAAACACGTAGGAAGTAAAATCAAATCACGTTTAGTGGTTGAGTGTGTAGAGGTACAGGGTCAATGGATAGAAAAACTTTGTGAACAAATATTTTTAAGAAATTTTACTAAAAATTATATTAAATGTATGCTTTCTACTGTGAGCAATCCACCCTACTATTGTTAAGGTATAAGAAAAGCCCAAGGGAGAATGGGGCAGAGGAGGTCAAAAGACAAAAGAAAAATGACCCTGTCCTTATTTCTGCAACAATAATAACAAAAATGGGTCAAATATTTCAGAACATCTACTATTATAGAGAAATTAACACCCTCAACACATGGGCATGGTTCTTTCTGGAAAGACACTGTGTTAGTCAGCTCAGGCTACCATAACAAAATATCACAGATTTGGTGTCATAAAAAATGAAATTCATTTATCTAAGTTCTGGGAGCTAGGAAATCCAAGATTAAGGTACCAGCTGATTTGGTTCCTGGTGAGAACTCTTTTTTGGCTCCTTCTCTCCTCTCTACTGTGTCCCCATATAGGGGAGGAGTTGAGCAGGGGATTCAGATTATGAACTCACTGAACCTTATCTCCTCAGGATCTTATCTTTAGATATAGTCATATTGGGGAGCAGGGATTTTAGAGATACACAAGTGAGTCCAAAGCAAATATTACACATATTACAGATCTTTTCTGATGCTTCCAGCATTGTTTTAGGTTTGTATTTGGTTCAGTCAGTGAGTGGTGTTGATCATTGAGGACCCCAAATAAAGAAATTAACAAAACCCTTGTATTTCCTTCTGAAAAAAGCAACTGAAAAACACAGGTGTTTATGCTTTAGTAGCTAAGAAAGTGGGAAACTAACATCAGGGAATTACACCATGCTTGATGCCTGCTGTTATTAGATGAATACTTGCCTATCAGAGTGATTGCTGAGCCACTGTCTTTGGCATCATCCTACAAATGTGGGTCTCACAATTGGCCCTGGCCCCACTCCTGCCTAACTATGGCTCCACTGTGCAGAGAGGCCCCCAGATGCCATACTGTTTCTATCCCTCAAATCATTCTACTCATTTTTTAAGCAATCGTATTGAGGTCTATTTTAAATAAAGTAAAATTCATCCATTTTAATTGTATAATTAAACTGTGCAACTGTACAACCATCATCAATCTAATTTTAGAACATTTCAATCACCCTAAAAAGAAACATTATACCATTTACAGTGACTCCCCACTCCCTCCCTCAGCTCGTGTTAAGCACTTAATCTGTTTCTATAGATATTCATTTTTAAGATGATGTTGAAAGTACATAGCTTTCCTCCAATTAAATTATTTCTTTATTTATTTAGACTTAAGCCACCCAAGAAAATAAGTGATTGATATGATTCTAGCACTGTGGCCTTGAATAGTGGAGCCTCTTTATTTCAATAGAGATCTCGCATGTGGATGGTGACAGAGAAAGAAATCAATGAGTTGTTTAGCGTTTCCATTCTGCTAAGACTCAGATAAAATGCTGTTCCCTCAAATCGAGCAGGTGGGCACTCCAGAGTGACCCTGACTGCAAGGCCAACCCAGTAATTCTATTTATAAAGACAAAGGAGATGGGAGTTTGCTAGCTCTCTGTTTCAGTTTGCCAAAATAAAAATCAGTGCACAGGAAGAAAAAGAGAGAAACATGCCTATGAGCTCTGCCTCTGTGGCATGCATAACCTTTACTCTTCCCTCTGCAGTGTGAAATACAGCCACGTTTTTTGTTCTTATAATCATAAACCCATGTGTTCTGTGAGTTCTTGACAGTTCAGCTTATTCGGTAGACCATAGTTCAGTGCCTGGTTAACTGTGTAGTTTTCATATGTGTTAGACTTTGTAAGCCTTATCCAGTTTTCTCTATTAACCAAAAGTAATACTTATTGAACACTAACTATACATTAGATATTAGGGGGAAATGGGGAATTAGTGGGCACAGTCTCCACTATCCAAGGTCTAAGATGAGACATTTAAATCAGTAAACCTCAATAAAGGAGCATTTGGAAAAAGAGTGAAGTGAGCAGAAAATATACCAAAGTCTTGAGAGGAACATGCATATTCTAAAAGAGAATACTAAATATTACAATTCCCATGATCTATTTTAAATCACAATACTGAGTATGTTTTGAAATACCGAAGAATATTTGAGAAAAGAATGAGATTTTATATTTATCAAATACAGACTCAAGTTTAAAAATTAATTTCTTGAATAAAGGGTAGTATAAAAATCATGCTCTAGGTGAGTTACAAGCAATTACTACAAAAGCTCAGAGGAGAGATTACTTCCAGATAGCTCAGGAGGGCTTCGTGGAGGAATTGTTGTCTGAGATAAGCAATTGAAGCTTGCATCATGTTGGATAGGCAAGCACACAGCACAGATTGGGGAGCCAGGGTTTATCTGGGGAGTTTATTGCACATGGAACAGTCAGTTTGAATCAGATTGTTCACATAGGTAAAGCTGCTTAACCTGAATGGCAGGAGAATGAAATTGAGAACCTGAACAGAGTCTACAGCAATTCTTTTAAACAACACCAAGCATGAAAAATGAGTAAGACTTAGTGATATTGCTGATTAGAAACAGAACATGAAAGAGCAGAGGAAAAAGAAGAGAAATAGGATTTACAGACTCCATAAACAAGAGATGTGATGCATTAAAAATAAGGGCACAGGCTGAAGAGCTGGTTTGGAAGATAATGTGAATAAAAACCCAAGAACTGACATTGTAGAGCTAAAGTTAGCACTAAAGTGAGGCATAGTGTTTGCAAACCATAGGCTCATCAATTCCTTCTGCAAGAATTATAAAGTGTATCTGTACTGATGCTGAGACAAGCCAGTCCTCTCCCACTTCAACACTTTGGGGTGAATCCCATCCCATCAAGGACCCCATGCATTTAGAAGAGGTGGTACATATATACATCAAATATTACTCGGCCATTAAAAAATAATAAAATCTTGACATCTACAACATAGATGGACCTAGAGGATATTATGCTGAGCAGACCAAGCCAGACAGACAAAGACAAATGCCATACAATTTCATTTATATATGGAGTCTAAAGAATAAAACAAACAAAACAGAACTGAACTTGTAGAAACAGAACATTTTGATGGTCGCTAGATGGGAGGGATGTTGTGGGGAGTGAGTGAAAAAGGGGAAGAAATTAAGGAGTACAAATTAGTAGGTACAAAATAGTCATGGGGATGTACAGCATAAGAGATATAGTCATTAATATTGTAATAACTATGTATGGTGTTAGACAGGTACTAGATTTATCAGGGTGATCACTTTGTAAGTTATGTGAGTGTCTAATCACTGTTGCACACCTGAAACTAATACAGTACTGTATGCCAACTGTAATTTAAAAATCAAAAAGGATTATAAAAAATAAAAGTAGGCAAAGATGTCCCAGGGGTCCAGGCACACTGCCCACCTCTCAAGCCGGTGTGGTGGGGGGCATGCAGGGCACAAGTGCTCACACTATTGTGTTGCAGACAAACACCTGAATACCCAGCCCAAGGTTTCCCCAGCACACTGTACAACAGAATGAAAAACAACTACATGGTGCTGTTGGGGGTAACAGACTCCATGTAGAAGATTTTTTGAGGGGCTCCTGTGAATTCCAGTGCAACTGAAGTGAAACAACACAAATGGAAAACGATTAGATAGTGTTTTCATGTTAGAAGGACAAATGAAGTCCATCCTTAATTTACTTATTTTATACCTAATTGAATACCATAAGGAATATTCTTAATTGGTCTATGACCTGGAATAATAACAGAAGGGTTTGAAGTTGCAAAGGAAAATGCACTTTACTTTTTGGAACAAGTCAAAGTAAGTAAAGAGATTGGCAGGGAAACACTCATAGACTTGGTCAGAACATCTCTATGTACTAAAGTTTATGGTGAACTTATTTCTTAACAGAGACTGTAGCTGACTCCATTTTGGCATTTAAAAAACAAGATGACGCTATTGACCACTTCATGGTTTAGATCCTGGAGATGAAATGTAAATCTGATACAATCTTAATCAGAGGTCTTATTTTGGACCATGGGGCATAGCAACTCTGATATGAAAAAAAAAAAAAAAGTAGAGGATGCATATATCCTCATGTGCAATGTGTCATTAGAATAAAAAAAGTAAAAGTATAAACCAGAAGTGAATATTCTGGCTTCTTTTACAAGAATGCAGAAGAGAGAAACTAGTAAAAGCTAAAAGAAAATTCATTGAAGATAGAGTTAAAAAAATAATAGAACTGAAAAAGAAAGTATGGTGACTTAAATAAAGAATTTGTTATTACTAATCAAAAAGAAATGGACCCATTTTTCTTGAATGCTCTTGCAAAAGAAGGCATAGTAGCTCTATGCCAAATAAAAGCAGAAATATGGAAAGGCTGACTCTTGCTTGTGGTGGGGTAGCTCTAAATCATTTTGATGATTTCTATCCTGATTGTTTGGGACTTATCATGCAGGACTTATCTATGAGTCCACATTGGGAGAAGAGAAGTTCACCTTTGTCGAGAAATGTAACAATCCTCTCATTCTCACATTATTAGTCAAAGGACAAAATAAGTACACACTTGCTCAAATCAAAGATGCTATAAGAGATGGCTTGAGGGCTATTTAAAATGCTATTTGGATATGGACTTGAACAGGTGAGTTGATGGAAGTAGTAGAAGTAGGCATATGGGATAACTGTTATGTAAAGAAACAGCTTCCATTGTGATTGCCACCAACACTCTTCTGGCCAATGAGATCAAGCAAGCTGGAATGTCATCTCTAAAAGGCTGGATTGAAGCTTTCCATATATCACCTGTATCATAAAGACTCTACAGAATTATCCTAAAAATACAACTATGGAATTTTTTTTCCAGACTTCAAATGATTATCAAAGGAATTTTCTTTCCCAATATAAAAAAATGAGAGAACACTGGCACCTATTCTAATTCCAAAGTCTGAAATTATAATTACAGTATATTTTTCCTTCTTTAATTTCTCTGCACCACTTCCACCCCTGAACTATAGATGTTGCTGTTTTCCCCTTAAAAAACTGGATTTCTGAAGGTGGGGCATCTCTTCTCACATGCTTGTGGCATGCACCCAGGGCCTGGTGCATCTCGGGTATGGTCCATGGCTCCACCTGGGGCATGAACTCAAGAAATTCTTTGTGTAAAGCAGATGCACTAACCACTACATTATGGAACCACCCCCTATTTACAATATTTTTTAATTGCACTCAGTGTACACACATAAAGCAGGCTGTTCTAACCCAATGATCAGGATGTTTTTATTATGTTCAGCAATAAAAATACATGTTAGAAAAGCATGTTATCAACAGAAGGTTCTGGAAGCTTGGGAGTGACCAAATGAGCACCAAGGAACTGCTGATCAGATTGTGGCACTCTTAGAAGCTGGGCTGGTCAAAAGACAAACAGATGGAGGAAAGTGCTGGAAATAAAATTTTAAAAACAAATAAACAAACAAATAAAACCAAACACCATCATTGTTAGCTCATTTCTTAAGATTTGACTAGAAAATATAGTGGAATAAGAGACATCCCAGGATCTCTCCACTTGAAACAACAATAAGCTGAACATCTAAAGCTCAATAAAAAAACCCCAAACTGCACACCAGCATGTCTGAGCATGGGATCTGTGCATAAGAGCTATAAAGGTCAGAAACCCGGGTGTTGGGTGATAGACTGGGAGAAATAAAAAAGCTGCCTCTCGAAGCCACTGGAACTCAGTGCAGGAGGAGAATGAGGGGTGAAGGAGCGGTGAGTTACCTGAACAGCTTTGTCTGGAAAATCTGTGAACTCCCCACGGCCAGCTGGCAACAGGGTCCCGTCATCAGGGCAGAAGGCAGAGAAGCGAGATGGCAGAAAAACAACAGTTGGTTTTTACTGGCTGCGGTTGCAAAACTAAGGCTGAGCTGCAGCCCCCAATTTCCAACATAAAGGGCCCCTAACCCCATACCTTCGAAGACCAAATGTCATGGATCACCAGGAGAATCTGAGCAAGTGCTACCGAAACTGTTGTCAAAACTGACATGGACTGAAACTGAGGGTACTGAGCGTGATTAAACATCTATCGGAAAATAAAAAGGCACTTTTAAGGCTTTATAGAAAGCAGAAATCCAAGAGGCTTAGACGCCACCTACTGGAAACCAAAAAAAAAGAAAAAAAAAAAAAAGGCCCTTCTTTGCAACAGGCTAAAGAGAAATCTTTATATGATACATTTTCCTTCTGAAAAAAAAGCAGAATACATTTCCACTAATGGCCAGGTGAAGAAATAGTCCATTAAACACCATGAACAACCAAGCTGGCAGAAATAAAAAGGAAAATCTCCAAAAAACAAGCTTACAGACATAGAAATATGCAATTTAAAAGATAGAGATTTCAGTATGATACTTCTGATAAAATTCAGTGAATTCCGAAACAAGTCATAACAAATATTTCAGGTATTAAAAAAACACTTAGATGATCAGAGCAAAGAGATTGAAACTCTCAAAAAGAACCATGTAGAATTTTTAGAGATGAAGAACACACTGCAAGAGTTGAAAAATGAAATAGCAAACTTGAGAAATAGAGTCAACCAGATGAAGGAAAGGATCGGTGATATCAAAGACAGAAATCTAGAAATAAATCAGAAGGAAAAAGAGAGAAAATGAAGAATTAAAAATAATGAAAGAGCGATTCAAGAATGGTGGACATGAATTTCCCAAATCTATGGAATGAATTGGAGCTTGGAATTCAAGAAGTCAAGAGAACACTCAATTATCTCAACTCAAAAAGGCCTCACCAAGACACATTGTATTAAAATTATCAAAAAAAACAATAAAGACAGAATTCTCAGGGTAGCCAGGGAGAAGAAAATGGTAACTTTTAAAGGAAAATGTATTAGATTATTGTTGCACTAATCAGCACAAACCTTATAAGCCAGAAAGAAATGGAATCAAATATTTAAACTATTAAGTGAAAGGAACTACCAGCCTAGAATAATGTATCCAGCTAAGCTCTCCTTAAGATATGAAGGAAATTAAGACCTTTTTCAGACATACAAAAATTGAGGGAATTCTCTACTATGAAGCCTGCACTACAGAAAATACTAAATACTAAAAGAGGTCAGCGCACATAAAACTAAATTACAAATAATAATAATTATTAATAATAATAATAAAATAATAATACTTAGGAGTAAAGTGCCTATCAGGCAAATAGAAGCAGAGGAATGAAACCTTTACTAAGAACAGGGCATTATAGCTGAAATAAAAAGAAGAGAATTGCTATAGCAAGATAGTAATGAACATTCAGTATACATAGGAACAAAGTGAGATAACAATGACTGAAAAGGGGAGGATTCGAAGATCCAAATTCGCAAAGGGGAATGGAGATAAGACATGAACAGAAGAAAATGGACGACAGTATATATATAACTATCCTTTACATATTCGTAACAGTAACCACACACCAAAGATTAAGAACTGAAGTATGTAACATAAAACAAGAAGAACCAGAGGGAAAACCCAAAAAAAAGCCAACCAACATAAAGAAACAGAAACACAAGGACAAAGAAACAATGAGCTACCAGAAAGCAAAAGATAAATGGCTATAAGAAGGTCTCATATTTCAATAATCACCCTAAACAATAAAAAGGCACAAAGTTGCAGAATGAATCAAAAACAAAACCCAACCATATGCTGCTTCCAGGAGACACATCTCAGCTCAAAAGACAAAGATAGACTCAAAGTGAAAGGGTGGAAAGTGATATTTCAAGCAAATGGTATTCAGAGAAAAGTGGGAGTCATGGTACTAATATCAGATGAAATAGACTTCAAAATCAAAAAGGTGAAAAAGGACACTAAGGGACACTGCCTAATGATAAAGGGAATCATGCACCAAGAAGACATATATTTATTAATATCTATGCTCCCGATCAGGGAGCCCTGAAATATGTCAAGCAATTACTAACAACACTACAGGGAAAAACAGACCAAAACACTATCGTAGTAGGTGACCTAAATACCCCACTGTGAGATATGGACAGATCATCCAAACAGAAAATCAATAAGAAAATAATATCCTTAAATGACACATTAGACCAACTAGACAGAATTGACATTTACAGAGCCTTCTATCCCAAAACAGCTGCTTATACATTCTTCTCTAGTGCACACGGAACATTCTCGAGAATCGACTACATACTGGGACATGGAGATAGCCTCAACAAATATAAGAGGGTTGAAATCATACCATCCATATTCCCTGATCATAATACGTTAAAGTTAGAGATAAACTGCAAAAAGAAAGCAGAAAAAAAACAGAAATACATGATGATTAAACAACATGCTACTGAAGAATAAATGGTTCAAGGAAGAAATAATAAGAGAGATCAAGAGATACATAGAAATGAATGATAATGATAGTACAACATATCAAAACTTTTGGGATACAGCAAAAGCCATCTTAAGAGGAAAGTTCATGTCATTACAGGCCTATCTCCAAAAATAAGAATGAGCGCAAATAAACAACCTAATGCTTCATTTTAAAAACTAGAAAAGGAAGAACAAATGAAGCTTAAAGTCAGCAGAAGAAAAGAAATAATCAAAATGAGAGCATAAATAAACGAAATTGAAAACAAACAAAAAAACAATAAAAAATAATACAACAAAAGGCTAGGTATTTGAGAAGGTTAATAAAATTGGCAAAACACTGGCTAAACCTCTCACTAAATAAAAGAGAGAAAAAAATACAAATAAACGAAATCAGGGATGAAAGAGGAGAAATTATGACTGACTTCATAGAAATACAAAGGATCCTGTAAGAATACTATGAAAATGTATATAACACCAAATTTCATAACCTAGAAGAAATGGATCAGTACTTAGAAGAATACAACATTCCTAGATTGATACAAGAACTGGAAAATCTGAATAGACTAGTCAGCAGTATGGAAATTGAACCAATTGTCAAAAACCTACCAAAAAGTAAATTCCAGGACCAGATGGTTCACCAGTGAATTCTACCAAACATTCAAAGAAGATATAATACTTCTCCTCAAACTCTTCCAAAAAATCAAATAGGAGGCAGTACTGCCCAACTCATTTTATGAGGCCAATATTACCTTGATACCAAAATCTGGTAAAGATAACACAGAAAAAGAAAACTACAGCCCAATATATCTCATGAACACACATGAGAAAATTCTAAATAAGATACCAGTGTAGCAAATACAGGAACATATTAAAAAGATTATAGACCATGATCAAGTGGGCTTAATCCCAGGGATACCGGGATGGTTCAACATTTGCAAATCAATTAACATGATATACCACATAAATAAATTAACATAAAAGAGTCATATAATCATATCAATAGATACAGAAAAAGCCTTCAACAAGATACAGCAACCATTTATGGTCAAAACACTTAACAAAATTGGTGTAAAGGGAATACCTTAACATAATAAAGGCCATCTACAACAAACCCTCAGCCACCATTATATCTAATGGCGAAAGACTAAAAACCTTCCCTCTAAGATAAGGAACAAAGCAAGGCTGCCCACTATTGCCATTCTTGCTCAATATAACATTAGAAGTCCTAGTAAGTGCAATCAGACAAGAGAAAAATATAAAAGGCATCCAAATAGAAGTCAAAATGTCACTATTCGCGGATGACATGATTTTCTATATAGAAAACCCTATAGGCTCCACAAGAATACTACTAGAAACAATAAGCAAGTACAGTAAAGTTTTTGAATACAAAATCAATGTTCAAAAATCCATAGTTTTCCCATACTCTAATAACAGTGTCAAAAAGAAGTGGAAAATAATTCCTTTTGCAACTGCAACAAAAAATAAAATACCTAGAAATAAATTTAACGAAACACATGAAGGACCTATGTAATGAAAACTACAAGACCCTATTAAAAGAAATCATAGAAGATACAAAGAAATGGAAAGGTATTCTGTGTTCTCGGGCTGGAAGAATCAACATAGTTAAAATGACCATATTACCTAAAGCATTATATAAGTTTAATGCAATCCCTATCAAAATCCCATTGGCATTTTTTAAAGAAATAGAACAAAAAAGTCATCATATTTGTATGAAAGCACAAGTGTTCCCAAACTGTCAAAGCCATCCTGAGAAAAAAGAACAAGGCTGGAGGCATCACTCTGCCCAACTTCAAAATATACTACAAAGTGACAGTATCAAAACGGTATGGTATTTGCAGCAAAACACACACATGACCAGTAGAACAGAATTGAGGGTCCAGAAGTAAACCCACATTTATATGGCAAATAATCTTTGATAAAAAAAAATATACAGTGAAGAAAGGAAAGTCTCTTTAATAAATGGTGCTGGGAAAACTAGAAAGCCACCTGCAAAAGGATGAAACTAGACTCTTGTCTATTGCCACACACCAATATTAACTCAAAATAAATTAAGGACCTGAATATAAGATCTGAAACAATAAAATGCATAGAAGAAAACAGGAACAAAACTCAAGGACTTTGGACTTAGGATTTTATGAATTTGACCTCAAAGGCAAGGGAAGTAAAAGCAAAAATAAATGAATGGGATTACATCAAACTAAAAAGCTTCTACTCAGCAAAAGAAACCATCAACAGGGTAAAGAGACAACCATCCGAATCAGAAAATATATTTGCAAGCAATGTCTCCAATAAGGTCCTAATATCCAAAATATACAAAGAAGTTATACAACTCAATAATAACAACAACAACAAACAAATGATCCAATTAAAAAATGGACAGAGGACCCAAACAGACACTTCTCCCTAGAAGACATAAAAATGGCCAACAAACATATAAAAAGATACACAGCATCACTAGCTATTAGGGAAATGCAAATCAAAACTACAATGAGACATCATCTCACATCTGTTAGAATAGCTATAATCAACAGGACAAGTAATAACAAACGCTGGAGAGGATGTGGATAAAAAAGAACCCTCATGCACTGCTGGTGGGACTGCAAATTGGTACGGCCACCATAGAAAACAGTATGGAGGTTCCACAAAAAACTAAGACTTGATCCACCATGTGATCCAACAATCCTTCTACTGGATATTTACCCCAAAGACTTGAATACTCATACTCGAAAAGATATTTGCACACCAATGTTCATAGCAGCATTATTCACAGTGGCCAGGACGTGGAAGCAATTGAAGTGTCCTACCACAGATAATTGGATAAAGAAGCTATGGTACATATATACCATGGAATATTACCCAGCCATAGAAGAGATGAAATACTGCCATTTGTGGCAATGGATGGAACTTGAGATAATCATACTAAGCAAAATAAGCCAGACAGAAAATGTTGAAAATCACATGATATCATGTATATGTGGGATATAAACCTAAAAGCAACAAATGAGCAAGATAAACAGAGACTCATGGACATGAACAATGGACGAGTTATCAGAAGGTAGGGGGTGGGGGAGGAGTGGGGAGGTAGATGGAGTTGGGGTAGAATGAAGTGGGTAAAGGGGGATCAAATATATGGTAGATGATGGAAACTGGAATTTGGGTGGTAAACACACAATAACATATACAGTTGTCAAATTATAATGCACACCTGAAAATTATATAATTATATTAACCAATGTTACCCCAATAAACTTAAAAAAAAGAAAAGCATGTTATCTAACTTATTAAATATTTCTTGAATGAATGAGTGAATAACACCTGGCTTAGTTCCTAGAGTATAGTATTTATTTCCCTCTTCTTAGAGCATGAACCATGATTCTGAGATGAAACCATTAGTTTAATATTGGATAAAGAATCTAAGGTTGGCAAATGCCACTAAGATAAAAGTGGAAACCTGAGGTAGAAGTTTCCTGAATGCTAATGGCACCAAATGTAATTATTACAAATTTAGGCACTTAGTTCCATGCTAGTTATTTTCCATATGTATGTTTTATTACACCCTGTGAGATAAGTCTTTGAGGGCACAATTGAGTTCTTTGCTCTCAAATACTGCATACTAAAAGTTGTTGTACTCGTTTGCTAGAGCTGCAATAACAAAGTATCATGAGGGATAAAAGTCCAAGATCAAAGTATCAGCAGGGTTATTTTCTTCTGAGGGCCCTCTCCTTGGTTTGTAGATGGCTGCCTTCTCCCTATGTCTTCATAAGATCTTCCTTCTGGACATATCTATATCCAATTTCATCTTCTTAAAATGACAGCGGCAATCTTGAATTAGGGCCCACCCTTATGAAATCATTTTAACATAATTACTTCTTTAAAGGTATAAATTTCCAGTTATAAAATAAATAAGTCATGGGGATATAATGTATAGCATGGTGACTATAATTAATCTTGTATTGCATATTTGAAAGTTGCAAAGAGAATATATCTTAAAAGTTCTCATCCAAAGGGGGAAAAATGTAATTATGTATGGTGATATGTCAGTTAACATACTTCATTGTAGTGATTATTTTACAATATATACAAATATCAAATCATTATGTTGTATACCTAAAACTACTACAATGTTATATGTCATTATATACCTAAAATGGAAAAAAAAGACCCTATTTCCAAAAAATTAACATTCTGAAGTGATATGGAGATTAAAATTTGAACATATGAATTTGGGGAGGACAAGATTAAGCCCATACCAAGGGTCTTACCATAGAATAGTTTTTCTGGTTTTCAAGAAGGTGGCATGTATACCATCTCATTGGCCACTCAAAATAACTCAGAAAGGCAGAGGGGAGAATCATCAGATATCCATTTAATAGGTTCAAGGCAGGACTCAAACCCGGGACTTTGAGTCTAAATACAGCCATCTTTTCATTGTATCACACTACTTCTCTGCAATAAGAAGGTGACAGTGATTGGCAAGTTAAAAGAATGCATTAGTAACTAACTTGTTAACTGAGTGTTAAGCAGGAAATCATTTGCTCTAAGTTTCTTTTCATCTAGAGCTGCAATGACTCTCATTTCTCCTTTACAGCACTTCAGACAACAGCACAGTGCCAGACACACAGCAGCTATTCAGTATGTTTTGGATTTAATTAAAACTAATTAAGCTTCAGACTATCCACACTATTGTGTTCCCCTTAAAATATCATCAAAACTACTTGCCTCCAGCCTCTTAACTCTAGAGTTCTCACAGCACTTTGCTCGAAATCTTTTAAACAGGAATGTGAAGTAGGAATATGAAAAGTAATGTACTGTCCTTTTAATGGGTACTCATTACCAAATAGGGATATTCCCATTTTCTCTCTCTCCCTCTCTCTCTTCCTCTCTTGTCCTCCCTCCCTCTCCCCCTCCCTTCCTCTTCCTCCTCCTTGTCTTCTCTCTCTCTCATCAACATTTTAAATATAAAGAGCAATTCAGTTTTATGAAGAGACATCAAGTGTTCTCATCCTCCACACCTCCACATTTTAAGGCCATCATTTAAAATGCCTAAGCAATTTTTATTAAACCACCCTATGAAAATAAAAAGTTCCATGTAATACAAATACAAATCCTCTGAGACCAGAGTTTCTGTATGAGTTTTCTATACTTACTACATGTGGGTACTTTATAATATGTACCTAAAACAGAAAAACCACAATTTTTATTGCATAGAGTTTTATATCAGAAATTTAAACTAAGTCAAACAGTTCATCCTGGCTGAGGAAAAAAAATGTGGGCAAGTTCAGTTTTGAGAAAAATTCTGAGTAAGAAATGTTTATTTGCCAAAGAGTATTTTGTTTAATCTTTTAACTCTTCCCTGCACTTGGGTTCTAGGAACCTCAAGATATCCTCCAGAAACCTAATTCCCTATGTTTTTAGGGTCCAGGTCTTTTCTTCAACTTTTCCTATACCTCAAACTCACCAAAAGTGGTATGTATTTGATTCAAAATAAAACTGGAATATAACTCTTGAAAATCAACCCACTTCTTTATTATGTATTTTAATGAAACATAAAAAAGGCAATTACTAAACATGGAATTTCAGAATTAATTAGTGACAGTAAGAACTTTAACATGAGACTTCTCCTTCTTAGTCAATACCCATTATTCTGTTATTCCACTGGGACCCAGTAATTAGCTGGTAGTAAACTGATACAAGGAAGTCTACTTATTTGCAATTGATTCTGAACTTTAAAAATGCATTGGTTCTATCACCAAAGAATTGAGTCTAATTTTCAGACAGATATTGTAATAGCACAAGAAGACAACCAACAGGATTTTTAAAACTGCTCCAGTCATAATGTTGGCTCATGATTCTACCTCCAATTGACTCTCCTTCTGTCATTTGGAAAACCGAGAGGGTTGGAGTAATAAATAAGGTTGTGTTTAAATCACCTGTAATTCCACTATTGTAATATGAACCATACTTTTATTTATGGCAAGACAGTATTTGGAAATATTAGCTTATACTCCTTGCTCTTTGCCTTGTTTATCCA
The DNA here is from genome assembly GCA_030015415.1 of Cynopterus sphinx. Taxonomy (NCBI): domain Eukaryota; kingdom Metazoa; phylum Chordata; class Mammalia; order Chiroptera; family Pteropodidae; genus Cynopterus; species Cynopterus sphinx. The sequence goes on along the minus strand of CM057387.1, from coordinate 63,198,732 downwards.
GTTACTGCATTTTTAATTTGTTGCTTTAGAGAAGGCAGAAGCCTAAAAGAAAAAGAGACAAAGGGACTCAACTCTCATTTTAACAGCCTGGTCCTCAGGAAGAAATAGAACAATCTCTAATATGCAATAGTCTTGAGTATACACTCTATAGGAAAAACAGGCCATCTTACTCCCAAACCAAACCAAGTTTTCCCACAGAGAAGGAGGAGAGATTGGAGGAGAAGCAAGAGTATTTAAGTTCAGTAGACATCTGAGAAATAGTTGGTTAAATTTAGGTGTTTGGGAGATCTAAGAAGAAAGACGACTTACACTCTTTTTTCCATGAGGAGGTGGCAAGCCACCAGAAAAGAAATATCTGTGACATGTGTTTAGAAAAAAAAGGTCTCAAAAATCTTCCAGTCTATCCACTGGATCAGCATAATGAAGAAAAAATAGAAGATTCTCCAGGTGATCAAAAGAGGCCTGAAAATATTGGGAGGAAAGCCAGAACAAAAGAAGTATTGTGGTAGATTAGAATGAGTAAAGGATCACATATAAAGGAAAATATCTCAGTCTATGCCGTTGTGAATAAACACCAGCATGCAGAGAGACCAGTAGGGCTGTTTGTGGACACGAAAGAGCAAGCCTCCTCCCAGACCCACTTCCTTGATGCCTTTAGCCCTATGTTGCCCCTAAAACTTACATGAGAGCTTTGGGAAAAGAGAAGCATCCCCAAAGTGAATAAAATGATTCAGAGATCAGAGCTGCAAAACCAAAATTGGAGTTAAATAAAAAATAAAAATAAAAAAAAATCAAGTTATATTTACTTTGTTTTCACATTTGCCTTGTTTAAAACTATTATAGTCATCCTATTGTACTTGAAGTTAAAGCCTCAGGAAATATAATTATAAAAATAAAGTTAATAAATATTAAATGGAGACAAGTAAAACCAATTTATACTTTTTTCACTAAGAAGCATTCATCTTGGAATAACATAAGTAAAGTTTGGTTGTTTTTTTTTATAGGCTGCTTGTCACATTCATAACATTCCTTAAGTACAAATATATCTGAGGCCTCATTTTTCTCTCAGTCTATAGAGACCATTCTCTGTCTTTCTTTATTAAGTCACGGCTTGTCATGGCACATTTTTTTCTTGTTAAAACATTTATTTTTGTTCTCAGGTTGTTGAAGACAGTTGAAATTTATGTTTTAAAAAACTAGGGTATACTTGAAATGATGTAAAATTTTTAGAGTTGAGCTCTAATTTTTCAAAAATTAAGTAATTTTGTATTATACAAAAATGAACAACACTTAAGTCAACCATTGATCAACTGTACATTAAAATAGGAATGTTTCCATCCTAACAGATATATATAGTTCCTCCCAAAGTCTGGGAAAAAAGATGATGTATTATATATATTAGCCCTTGAGCCCTCACACACAAACATAAAAGTCTTAGAATCGGAAATATATTCCTCTATCAAGGTGCTATAAGGTTACATAATTAGAATATGCCACTGTCCATTCTCTTGTTACATAACTAGACATTGATCAAGGTCATAAACATATAAATGATTCCATTACTATTGCAACAAATGGCAAAGGCCACGAACGAACAAGTAATAGAAAGCAAAGGACTGCCTAACTGGTTTGAGAAACCAGAACTAACATCAATAAAAGAGTGAAGAAGAAAGAAGAGGAAGGTGACTCTGAGATTTTTGTCTCTATTTAATGTGTTTTCATTTTATTTTATAATTTCATCACTTCGGGCTTTTGAAAGCTATACCTTAGGTTAAGACTTTTAAACCCAAATATATAAGAATTGCTAAAATAGTCATTAAAGGAGGTGGAGGCTCACTAGGAGTCATTTTCTTATTTTTAAAATTTTGGGCAATTTAATCACAAAAGTTTTCTAAGTCTCACATTCTACGATTATTGTATCATTTTCCTGCCATTTCATTCTAAACCTCCCTTTCCTAACAGGGAGCTTCTGACTTCCACATGGATTGCATATGCTATGGTCAGGTCTTCCCTTGCTTCCTTGTTAGTGGGTGGATGCTCACATACACACAATGTGGAAAAGAGATGCCCTTTTCAACCACAGTTTATCTGTGGGCTTATGGGTAGTTTTAATCCAGCTCTTCTCAATTGAGAAAAACAACTTTGGAGACTTCTAGGTTTATACAGGATTTAACTATGTGAGGATGCATGAGTTTAGCAGGAGAGAAGGAACTTCCAGGACATTAAATTGTGCCCTCAGTCACATCAGGAACAGAGCCGAACAATTAATTGTCAGAGTAGGAACAGTGGAATTCAAAGAGGAGTCTCAAGAATCATCGAGTCTGTGACCATATCGTAAAAAGGAAAAATAAAAATTCAAGAAATTTATTGCTGAAACTGACAGCCCACATTTTTCCCCAAAATGTTCAGCAAACATTTTTTTTTTATAAAGGAGCGGATAATTTCTCTGTCACAACTACTCAACTCCGCTTTGATCGCTTGAAAGCATCCATAGACATGTAAATGAATGACTGTGCTATGTTTCTACAAAACTTACCAAAAAAAGGCTACAGACCAAATTTAGCCCACTGGTCACATCACACCAACCCCTGCACTGCAGGACATTATACTTCAGCTCAGATCGGTGTTCCACTTTTCATGAGTTATGGAAAGCAAAACTAATTCTCCCAGTATATCCAAAGTAGCTTTTAATGCTTCTCTAGAATGGCTTGAGATGGCCCTTGAAAAAATTTGCAGGCAGTCGTCATTGCCACCATATACAAAGAGATCACCTGGGAATAAAGACAACACAGATGAAATATGAGCCTATGCAGCATTTTTTGTTTGTGAAACCTGAACCATATCATGGACTTCTCAGCTATGTGCATCACTTACATTTAGTTGAGTTTCTGTCATTTGCAATCCAAAATCCTAAAGCATCAGCTAAATGAATTTTCCTTAACTGGGGTTTACCACGCAGAGCACCATAATTTCTACATTTTAATTTGACTATTTGACTGTCTTTAACACAAATCCTTCACAAATATGTTATATACTTCTCTGTGGGTTTAAGCAGAAATTAACATATTTAATTATAAACATGTAAGAGACTGAGCCTTACATTTGTTTAGAACTTAGAAGTGTAAAATACACTTTTATTATAGAATTGTTTCTTATTTCAATTGTGCAAGGTGGTCATGTATGTTATTATTGCCTCTTTTATAGATATCAAGAGAGAGAATTTAATTGATAATTCCCTCAAGGCCTTCCATAGTTTATGGGTAAGACTAGAACTTCTGAATTAAGAATCTTTGTCTAGTGCTGTCTTAACTACGCTTTTCTCTTTTGTACTGATTGTGCCATTCCTGAGTCCTAAGTGTTGAATTACCTGACAAAGTACATTTTACCTCTCTGTTGCCTTAAAAGACTATAATTTAAATTTATTTCTCCATTTAACTGAATTAGATCTGAGGGAAACAGTTTTCTATACATGAATCAAAAATATTCCTATGCCAGAATATTGGATATTGAGTGGATGCCAGATACATTTTCATGTGATCCTTTGGCCATCATTTTCATCATCATTATCACAACTAAAATTAATGAGTGCTTACTCTGCTCCAGATATTTCCCGAGTAATTCATATGTTGAGGTTTTAATACCTTTTATTTTTCAACCTCATTCAAGTTTCATCTATTGTCAAAATAATGGGTCCAGTTCAGAATCACACACCTCAATGAGTTATTTTGTCTCTCAAGTTGTCTTTGTGTGGAACAGCTCCTTAGTCTTTCATTGACTGTCATACCTTTGCCACTATTTAATATATTTTGCAAACAATTTTGACTTATGCATCATTGTTGATGTTTACTTTGAACATTTGACTTAACGTGGTGTTTGGCAGGTTCTCCCACTCATAAGTTACTCATTTTCTTCTTTGTCATTAGTAAGTATGTTTTGTGGGAAGCTACTTGAAAGTAGCTAAATATTCCATTCATCAAACTTTCAATTTATAGGCATACCCCATTTTATTGCCCTTCACTTTATTATACTTCACAGATGTTGTACTATATTTTTTTTTTAATAAATTGAAAGACCCTCTACTCACAAAAACATATGACTCACTCTATTACAATACTCACTCTGTTTTAGTGGTCTGGAACTAAACCCACGATATCTCTGTAGTATGCCTGTACTCATTTATTTACTGAGATCACTATGGATTAATGGTTTTATATTTAATAGGTTGGAATACATTACCATCTTTATTTTCATGCTCATATTACTCCCAGTTTGGTCTATGGGAGCCTCCTCATGATGACCTGTATCCTTGTGACATGTTCCCATCATTCTCTGAGCTTTCCATACTATATGGCACAAGATGCTCCAGGCTCATGTTGTACTTTCTCTACCCAAACTCTCAAATTAGACATTGTTCCAAGGAGTTACCTTTTCTTTAAGTGTAAATTGATCATTACTAGCCAAGATGTGGGTGCTAAGTGTTCTAGTTGCTATTGCAGTGACCTGTTTCAGGCCCCTTCAATGGACAGAGCTAGATAATATACACCTACATACAAAACCACACTCCTTTACATCTCCGTGTACTACTATATCTATCTGTTTATATTTAATTTTAAAAAAATCATGAGTTCATACCAATACCTTCATTCCAATATTTTATTTTTAATTTCTCTGCAGTGAGCCACTTGGCTTTCATTTCCTCAATATATTTGCCCACCTGATTAGTCCATCATATATAACCAATCTTTCATGTCCTCTTTTTCTCCCTTCTCCCATGCTCTCCTACCTTGCATGGTTTTGACACCCGACACAGGTGCCCTCCACAAAGACGTCCTTCTCGTTCTTCTCAACCTCTGAATCCACAAGACAAGCTACTCCCTGACATTTCCAGTGATTCGAATAGTGGTCCACCAAAAAATAGGGCTAATCAAAGCCTCCGGGTGTGACTTTATTTGAAATAAGAGTTTTTGCAGATGTAATAAAGGTCAAGATCTCTAGATGAGGCTATCCTGGAATAGGAAGGGTTTTAAATCCAAGGGGATTTCTGGATTAATATGTAGAGAAATATCCTTACAAGAGACAGAAAATGAGAGACACAGAGAAACACAAGAAAGAGAGCCATGTGTAGATAGAGGCAGAAATTGGAGTGAGGTATCTATGACACAAGGAATGCTAAGGAATTACCAGGTATTAGGAGATAGGACTTGGACATGTGTGTTTGGGGGTCTACATTTCAATCTACTACACATTAGATACCTTCTTTACTCTGCTTGGGCTCCAAATCTCCACACCAGGCTGTCTCTACACTTGAACATCCCCTTCACCATGACAAGGCTCTGACACCCTTGCCAGCCTGCCTTCCTGTCAATGCCTACTCACCGCCTTGGATCTGACACACTATTCTAAGCCACCATGGCTCCCTTCTTTTCCCTGCTGCAGGTGACTACTTCACTCTGCCCAACAGTGTGGCTTTAGGACTAAATCTTTGATTAGAAAAAGGAAGAGAGGATAATTTTATTAATATCTTACCTCAATGTAAATTAATTTTGGTGATGATTAGTATTGCCAACATTTTTTTAAAACTTCTTACAAGACAAAAGCACAAATACTTTCTAAAATAAATGAAAGGTGTAACAACTATCCTCATTTTCTGATGTGAGAAAAATACATATAATGCTCTTGGCAGAAATAGAAATAACTTTTTTAAAAATAGTTATCTATTTTTTATATAATTATTCTTTATTTGATCTAAGAAAATATGACATTTAAAAGCAAATAAAAATAGTATTCATAAGTCCCACGCAATGATATGAGTACAGTTTTCTGAGATAAACCACTTTATCAAAAAAAAAAATGCCTGAAGATATTCTCTCTTTCTTTAAGTTTCTGGGACTTTTTGAAAGCTTCGAAAGAAACTCACAATGCCATGGTAATATGCTAACATGATAAAACACAAGGTTGTTGTAAAACCATAAATAAAGCATAATTGTGGGAGAGTTTATGTTTACATTATGCTCTAACAATGAAGTCTTTAATTAAAACACCCTACAAGTTAAGGTTTAGTAAGAGGACATTCTAAAAGCCCAGAAACAAGAGAGAAAATGGAAAATAGAGTTTGTTCTAGCCTCATTGTTTCCAACAGAATATTTTAGGAATGCTTTGAGCTTGAGCTTAAACAGAGAGGGAAAGAAAAGACTTTAAAGCTATTTCCTGAAGTTTATTTTTAAAAAGTTCTATCTGTTTTTCTTTATATCAGTTGTGATTGGCATTCCTGCAGATAAGTCAGCATCCAGCGTGAGAGTAGAGCAAAGTTTATTGGTCCCTCTTGTTAGGCAGCACTGAACTACATAGAAAATTTTATTGCACGTTTGCTGCCTTCAATTTCCCCAGATTGTTTAACAATTCTGTGCTTCTGTGACATAAAAAAAAAAACAGGCCAGAAACCTGAGGCCTCACTTTTCAGCTCCAGATCGAACATGACATTACACACTGACAGCGTTTGACAATTTGGCTTGTTCTTTGAAAGCTATCAGACTGCACAAAGACCAGGGTGCATAAAAATAATAAACTCTTTGTGAAGCAAAATTTGTAAAAGCGTAAATCTCATTATTCACTGGCAAGTTTTAATTACATTTAGTAATTATTAATGTTAATGAAAACTCTTTGTAAAGGGTGCAAGATGGACATAATTCATTGGGGAATAACTCAATGCCACACATTTTGTTCTATTATGTTGCAGAGAAAAGATCTGTGGTGTGAAATCATGCCTTGCTGGTCTACTTGGAGTTCCTGGATTCCCACTTCTTCCCAGTTTTGTAGTGCTAAAGAAAATTTGAAACTACAATAGTCAATACAATCATTTCTCAAGTGGATCTAGTCATCTCTCATCAAAAAGAAAAGAGAAAATGAGAGGAGAGCATTTTTCAGGATTTGAATTACATTTAATACCACAGGAGATATAATGATATTGGAGCCTTAAAATCTATGATGTTGCCTGTAGTGTTTCACAATACTAACTTTAGCCTGTAGAACAAATTACAGTAAAAGCCTGTGTATTTGGTAGTCCATCAACCAGGAGTTCCGCTTGAGTAGCAATTCCAAGCTTTCCCAATCTGGTAAAAATTTATATTCATTAAGGCTGGTTGCAAGGTCCTACTGCATTCTCAATCAAAGTTTACACTTTGTCAGGCAATTTTATTATGCATTTCTTATGTTCTAGAGCTTTGAAAACTGAAATTATTATATAGTATATATACGTATCATAAATATAAGCCATGATATCATAATTATTTTAAGCTTTGTTTAATATATTACATAATGCATATCACAGAGTGTAAATGTGTATTATGTGTTTTAAATATCTTCACTTAAATGTCTTTATATCCAAAACAATTTTAATTTCACAATGTTAAGTTTAGTCAAAACTAGAACCATCCCAGTAATGAAAATATTTAGATAACAAGGAACTATGGATAAATCATTTACTCATGTGATAGAAAGCATGTTACACGTTTATTTTTAATTTTAATAATTATAATGACAATATGTATATATTCTCTAGCTATTGAAAATTGTCAGATCATTTCCCTGATGTTTTAAGTTTATGTATTCTAGAGCTATTCTAATATGATGGCCACTAACCACATGTGGCTATTAAAATTAAATTAAATTAAATTGAAAAAAATCAGTTTTTTTAATCAGGTTAGATATAGGTTAATTAATTTTATTTTTCTTCACAAAGAATGAGCTTTTCGTTTAATTGATTTTTGTATTTACTATTTTTCTACTTTCCGTTGTAGTGATTTCAATACTCTCTTTATAATTTTTTCTTCTTACTAGAGGTTAAATTCGCTCTTTATGTCTAATTTTTCACCGAGAAACCTTAAATCATTGATTTTTAGAACTTCTTTCCAATTATAAAAATAACTTTTTTTTCTTTACTCATACACTTCTGATAGCAAATGGGTGGGTTTTTCACTGACATTAAGCAATTCTTCAATTCTCCAGACACAGTGGAGTGTCCTAAAATTCAGTAATGACACCAACTGTGAAGAGTTAGCACAGATCCCACAGATTAAGGGCTCAGTCACACAAGATAACCACCCCCCCCCACACACACACAGATTTCACACACCAGTCATGAGTCTCATGTTGTAACCTGTACTTCTGACCAACCAGCTATAAATTGGGTGTTCCATGACCTTCTCCTCAGATTCAATAATTTCCTAGAATGGTTCACAGAACTCAGAAAAGCAATTTACTTATTGTTAGCAGTTTGTTATAAAGGCCGCAAGTCGAGAACAGCCAAATAGAAGACATGCATAGGGCAAGGCATGGGGAGGGGGGTTGGGGAGGGTCAGTTGCACAGAGTTTTCATCCCCTCTTTGGGCACAACACCCTCCCAGCACCTCACTGTATGCACCAACCTGAAAGATCTCCCAAATCCACTGTTTAGGGTAAATGTAATTCATTAAATCATTGGGTGGTGATTAAGTTAATTTCCAGTCCCTCTACCCTCCCCAAAGGTCAGGGAGTGGGGCTGAAAGTTCCAACCTTCTAGTTCTGTGATTGGTTTCCCTGGCAACCAGCCCCCATTCCTAAAGGGACCCCAGCCACCAGTCATCTCATTAGCATACTAAGAGATGCTTTTCGCTCTGAAGATTCTAAAGGTCTTAGAAGCTCTTGTGTAAAGAACTGAAGAATAAGACCAAATATTATAGCAAAAAATACTTGTATCTCCCCTATCACTCAGGAAATTATAAGGGTTTTTGGAGCTCTGTGTCAGGAACCAGGGTCAGAGACCAAATATATATATTTCTTATCCTGTAACACCCATATAAGCATTTTTAAAATTATACATTTCTAAGCACCACTTTAAATCATGATATGTGGTATATTCATTATCATTTAGTTCAAAATATTTTCTCATTCACTTTCATTTCTTTTTCTGACTTATGGACAATTTAAGGATGTGTATTTAATTTTTAAATACTAAAATTATTGTTTATTTTCTTATTGTTACTGATTTCTAATTTATTTACATTATGGCATACTCCATATGACTTTTATATTTTAAAAAATATATCAGGATTTGTTTTATGGCCCAGTGAATCACCTGTTTTGGAGAACACATCATATGCATTGGAATAACAGTATGATCTACAGTTGTTGGTTATAGTGTTCTATAGATATTTAAATCAATGTGGTTGATGTGCTATCAGATCATCTATTTCCTTTGTTGATTTTTTATGTAGGTGTAATATTGGTTGCTGAAAAAATGGAGTTAAAATCTCCAACTTGGTGGAACTATATAGTTCTCCCTTTAACATTAATACATTTTATATTGTCATAGATAAAGGAGAAATGTATACAAATGTATACATATTGTTATGTAGTCTTGATGAAATGACCTTCCTTAAATCAATAGGACATTTTCTGTCTTTCTTTTTATTCTTAAAATTTTATTTATCTGCCAGTCTAGCCTTTTCCTCTTTTCTGTTTGTGCAATACATTTTCCATTTATTTACTTTCAACCTAACTATGTGTTTATATTCGAAATAAGTGCATCTTTTGTAGACATCTCTTGTATTTAAAGCATATGATTATGTAAACAGCATATAATTACATTTTGCTTCTCTTTTTAATACATTTTGACAATCTCCTTTTAGTTAGAATGTTTATCCCAATAATGTTTAGTTTAATTATTTATATGGTTAGGTTTGTGTTTATTTCTTATTTGTCATCTGAATTTTTTTAAGTTTATCTTACCTTGTCATTTTTGGATTATTTGAATATTTTTAAGAATTCCATTTTAATTTTCACACACAAACATAACAAACTTGAAGCATCAAGAAAATGATTAAATGATTTTCAACAGTCAAATAATACATATTGTTATTAAAACTGTATTATTACATATTATTATATTTAATGTATAGTTACACTATATATAATATGTAGTTACAGATATTATTATATGTAACAATAGTTTTCAACCAAGGGTGATTTTGGTCTCTAGGAGACACTTGATAGTGTGTGTAGACAGTTTTGATTATTACAATTGGTGGAGATGGGGGAGGTACTTCTGGTAAATAGAGGCCAAGGATGCTGCTAAATATTCAGAACACATAAAACAGCTCCCACAACAAAGAATTATCTGGCACAAATTTCTAGAGTACCAAAGTTGAGAAGTACTGCTCTAGGGATTATAACAAATTCTTAAATTTCCACTGTCATCTTTTCCTTCAAAGAATTTCTTTTATACATTCTTGCATTAGAAATCTGCTGCTAAGGATTACTGGTAGCTTTCTTTTATCTAAAGAATAAAAAAGCCTCTAATTTGTCCTAATTCTTAAAGAATATTGTTGCTGGATATAAAGTTCTTTGTCATTTTTTTTTCTTTTGGCATTATAAAAATGCTCTTATTCACTCTTTTGCCTCCAATGTCTTTGAAGAAAAGTCAGTTGCTGATCAAATCATTATTCTCTTATATGCAATCCATCATTTTCCTCTTGATCTTTGACTTTTAAACATTTGACTATGCTGTTCCTCTATATGGCCTCCTTTGTGTTTATTCTGCTTGGTATCTGGAAGCATCTTGTCTTCCATTTAATTTTGGAAAATGACAGCTATTATTTTTTTCAAATATATTTTAATACTCTATTGTTTCTCTCTTCTATTTCTGGTCTCCAGGTACATGTAAGTTAATTAACCTTATCTAACAGATCTCTGAAGTTCTGTTTATTTTTATTTTAATTTGTTCTCTTTGTTCTTTACAATGAATAATTACTATTAATCTGTCTTAAAATCATTATCTTTTTCTTTTATGATCTCTATTTGGTTATTAGTCCACTAAATGGTTGTTTTTCAGATATTGTATTTCTCAGTTTTAGAATTTCCATTAGTTCTTTATCTTTTCTATATTTGTGCAGAGATTTCTACCTCTTCATTCCCAGTGAATGTATAATATTTACTTCATAAGAGATGGTCATGATAGCTGTCTTAAACATCGTCTCTGACTTCCAACATCTGTGTCATCTTGGTGTTTGTATAAGTTAATGTTCTTTAATCATGAGAACGCACACCATTGTCTTGATTATTTGTATGTCATGTAATTTGGCATTGTATCCTGGACCTTGTGGATAGTAAGATGTAGAGAATCTGGAATCTGTTATTCTTCTCTTATAAGTGTTGTTCCTTTTGTTTTAGCTTACAATTTTGTTACCTCAACTAAGAATTGCAAGTTTTAATTTTTGGACCACAGCTCTGGTATCAATTCAAATATTTTATCTTTAGCTGCAAGGTTTTGAATCTGTTCCACATAAGTGTGAATCAGGGGTAAGCCAGATAATTGAAACAACAGAATGTGGGAATCTCACTTGTAGCTCTTTCTGTTCTGGGATTTCCTCTTATCTCTGCTGGCTGGGATTTCCCCAGATTCCATTTTCTGATTCCTTGTTCAGAAAGACTGCATATTTCTTCACCAGAACCCTCTTTCTTTAATACCATATCTAAAAATTAAAAGTCATAAAGACATACAACTCCATCCAATTTCTCTCCTTCAAGAAGGCTCCTCTGTTAGATTCTGGTTACTTACATTTATTCCTTACTTCTTTCATGTGGCTGCTTTTGGTTTTGTACCCAGAATTGATAGGTAATTTTTGACAGAGCTGCAGTTCATAGGAGCCTATTTAGTCATTACATTAAGCAATGCTTTTCTTTCATGCTTCTTTTGTTTTATGCCTCTTTTCAGTTAATAAAGGCCCCGACTTCGAGAGTTATACTGTTAGGTGGTTAATGAAAGTTAATAAACAAGGCGTCCCTTTATTGTTTCAAAGAGTATTTGTTTTTGCTTTTGTTTTTCCAGTTATTTCTACACTTGCTTTTTTTATAAACAAGTAGCTTTCCTAGGGGGTTGATCATTTTGGATAGCTCTTGCTTTATTTTATTCTCTGACTTAAGAAACAGGCCATCAAGAGGATTTAGGGAGCTAACTGATATTGTGCTTTAGTAACGCAATTAAAAAAATAACAGTAGCTTTAAGGTAGTATATTTTCAAGGTAATATGGAAACTACTTGGCTCTGTTTCAAGGCATGTGATTCAGCACTGCCAAATCACTTACCATGTCTCCCCCTCTCTTTCCTCATGGCTGAAAATGTCCACTTCAACTCTAAGACTGTAGTGAACTTTAAATCAGATAGGGAAAGCCTTTGACATGATGCTTGAGTATTACAATATTAAGCAGTCATACTTTTCTAGTTCAATGCAATATTGAAATACACTGAGCAACATTAACATAATCACTGTTCTATTTGTTCTCTCTCAAAACAGATTCAGTACTATTTTCAAAGAGCCCTACAGCTTGTTCATGATGATGGTGGTTATCCCACAAGTTTACAATTGTTACTGCTCAAATGTTTTGTTATTACTGGCAAAGTTATAATAACCTCTTTATGATCCTTTGGGGTATCTATTCCATCTTTTCTGTTCCAAATTCTATAATTTCTCTATTATCATGAATCCTATGGGTAATTATGCCTTTTGGCATTGTAAAAACTTCAGACTGAATCTACTTGAAGCCAGCCAGCTGCATTAAAAAAGGAAAAATCTTTTTAAAAGCCAAGACATTGGTACTGTGGAGATTAGAGGGGCTTTGGAAATTGATTTCAATCAGTGAATTGATTGTGAAGTGGTGTCTGACCACACCCTTCTCTAGGTCACTTATGAGCATTCCACATAAATTCATTGACACTAAAATATGAATGTGGGAGCATAACTGGCAACTTCTAGAAGGAAGCCTCCACCCAACTTCGAGAAGCTCACTTCTCTCAAGGATGTCATAGTTATCTATTCTTCTCATGCTCCCCAGCACACCAGTATTCCCCATCACTCTGGCAGTCACGGGCTTCTGAGACATAAAAAGTTATACTCCATATAAAAGTAGGCAAGCTATCACATAGATGAGCACTGTCTAATAGAAAAATAATATGAGCCACATATAAATTTTAAATTTCCTGGAAGCCACATTTAAAAAAGTAAAAGAGAAAATTAATTTAACACATCTTTGAATCTAATGTATCCAAAGTAACATCATTCAAAATGTAATCAATATTAAAATTAATAATATATATTTTGACATTTCTTTTATTGTACTAAATCTTTAAAATCTAGTGTGTATTTTATTTTTATGGCACATCTTAATTCATACTAGCCACATTTTAAGTACTCAGTAGATATACAGAGCAAGTGGCTTCCATACTGTATAGCACACATTCCAATGTTTTTGTATGTGTTCTTGCTATATATTAATTTTTCTTTTTTGTCTAATGTTGTCCAACTATAAACACAGGTTCAAGGTAACAATATCTACTGTTAGAGATTAAAAACAAGTACAAATCTGGTACTCTTTTTTTTCCCCTTTAATATGGCCAGGGCAACAGTTCCTTATAATACAACTTCAACTCTCATGTCATTACTTGAAAATAGACTTCTTTTAATTCATGAGACTCCATAGACTGTGAATGACTAAAGAGATACTTTGATCACAGCTCCAAAATTATAGGATTACTTTTCTTTGGCGGGGAGGGGCATAGGTATCAACAGACTGTTAAAGGAAGACAACTAGAGAAAACCTCAAGCAATAATCAAAATGCTATCCTCTCACTATATAAAACTGGACCCTAGAGAGAAAGAAATGATTCAACTAAGCTCATACAGCTAGTTGACAGCAGATCTGCTGGTAATCCCCATTCCCAGTTTTATAACTTTGTGTTACAATATGTTGCATGTCACCACACTCAAGCCTAGTCATATGTACTTCTACTTTATAGTATTGTATCAGTATTTCCCCACATATTTTCTATCTGAGTTCTCAGTAATACATATCTTAGGCATGAACCAGCACAAATGACTTCTAAAAAGTAAGAATTGCAAACTAGCTCTGAACTAGAGGAATGATGCCTACAACATAGATCATATACAACTTTGGAATTAAGGGGGAAAAATGAGCTCTGGTAAAAACTAGCTGTATGACCTTGAGCAAATCTCTTAACCTTTCCATGACCCAATCTCCTTATCTGCAAAATGACTGGCAGTGGGAGGATTGGATTATTTCTAAGGTCTCTTCCAGTTCTAAGATACTTATTCTAATTCCTGCTAGACAAATGATTAAATAATAATAACCTTTCCATGTTAGCCTTCTACTTAGAAGAAAAATAGAATGCTGCCACCTGTTCATTTATGGATACTTTTAAGAATTGGTCAAATAATATTAAATATTTTATAAAGAAAAAATTAAACCTCAAGCAGTTACTACCATAACAATTTTTCTTTAAGAACAAGCCTCCTATAACAATAAGCATCATACTAACAACAGCCTGGTTAAAATCACACTCTTCAAACAATTTTATTTATTAAATAAAAAGGGAAATGAACAACAATGTGGCATGGGCAGAGTTTTTTTCTTTTTGTTTTTTTGTTTGTTTGCTTGTTTTACATTTTGAACTGAAAGCTAATTTGGTTTAAAATATGTTAATTCCATTCTCACTGCTTTCCATTCATTCAATAGATACATATATAGCACCTTTCTGGAGCCAGGCGATAATGAGTTACATTGCTATAATATAGTCTCCATGGATTGTATAGTCCAATGTTTAGATCTAAAGGAAATTAACCTATGCTCCTTTAAGGACTGAGTAAAAATTATTAAAAATTGATCTTAAAAAAAAGCAGCTCCCTAAAAATATAGACCTTAATCCATGTTTACTTTCTGACCATACATGTGATAAAGAAGGCAAAAATGAGAACATTGGTTCTAAAGAGAGTCCTGGAATTACAAATTCCCGGAACTACAGTACAGTCCTGTATGCTAAAGTGGTTCCTCAAAACCCAAAATCTTCTGAGACATAAAGATTGTAAGTATATACTTCTATTGCACACATCACATCAGTATTTCCTCTCAAGGACTTCAAGTTATCCATCCTTCCCATGCTCCCCAGAATGAAGCAATTAGCAAATTAGCAACAGAGAGAATTGGTGAGAAGAGGAATGTGATTATTCAAACTCCATTTTCTGGTCCTCGCTTGATTGGCTCTAAACAAGTAATATTCTGCTATAGGACTGTGTGTGTGTGTGTGTGTGTGTGTGTGTGTGTGTGTGTGTGTGTGTGTGTGTGTCCTGAAAACAAAACAAAACAAAACGCCGAGGCTTCCTTAATTCTTTGAGTCCTCGGTTTCTAGTGAAGGATAGCCAAACATTACTTCTACTACTACGGTGTTTTCTGTTGAAACAATGTGATATGCAAAATTCTATAGAATATTTTCCCCAAAAGGAAATGTAAAAAGATTTGCTCAGTAAAGTGGCAAAATGACAAATTCTGTTATGCTTTTCATTCTGCAAATACAATAAATGAAATGTACCAGTGGTCATTCCTGGAAAAAAAATATTGGTACTTCTCAGTCTTACAATTAGAAATCTAAACCGAAGTTCATATGGGGCATGAACTTTGATTAATATGGTGCTGCAAAAAGATGGACTCCAGGCGTCCCTCTAACAGAACAAGGAAAAACAGAAACTTATAGCAGCTAGAGAAGGAAAAGTATTGTAAACCCAATATAGTCTGCCCCATATCTATCAAGCAATTTTTTTAAAATTGATGTCTACCTCTGATAACAAGAGGGGTAGGCATAATCTAATGTCCATGAATCACATTTCATAAGAAAACAGGGATAGGGGTATGGGAGAGAGATCACTTCTATAAGGTACTAGCCAAATGCCAATTTTTATGTACTGGCTTCTTTCGAAATATTCAATCACACCTAATAATTGGCAGGAAACACAAAAAGGCTTTCACTTCCATGCTGTGCATTCACTCCCCCTGGGGTACACCGCCATTTGTGGCCACTAGCAGCAGCAAGGGAGAAACCCCAGGGAGACCAGATACATTCAATTACACCCCAACCCCCCACCCTGCCTCTATACCTCTCTGTTATTAATACACTGCACTTTTGTGGATTACAAAAGGGTTCTTAAAAGCATCAAAGTAACATTTTTATGGGTAGACAGGGAACTAAAGGGTTTTTTTTATTAAAGGAAAATATAAAGACAAGACAAAGTATCAAATTCAATTGATGTTTCCTGAATACTTTTCATTTAATAGGCTTCTCAATGGCTTGTTAGAACTAAGAACATGTCTCAGTCCTGGAATAAGATACATGTTTTATGAAATCACCATAAAAGAAGAATGATCATTCTTTAGTACAAAATGCTTGCTTTATAATAATTCTTAATTTGCCACTTATAAAAACTGGTTTCTCATCTTTATTATGTCTAAATAAAAATGTATAATTAGTTGGTTCTTATCTCCAAAGGAGTTCCAATAATGGATGTATTTTCTCATTTACAAATTCCATAACTGTATGGATAAACTCTTCGTTTTCAGGTGATTTTCTTTGACTACCGAGATAGGTAAAACTCATGAATTTCACCATTAATGTATGCTTACTACTAGTAGTACAGCAAGATTCCAAGTAATTTATTTAATATGATTTTTTAGAATATACAGAATGGATAAGGCTCTGACCATCAAATTTGTTTCCCAAATATTTTGTGAGCACTTAGTATGCTCTTATCATTCTACTAGTTGCTGGGAGTATCATGCCAAAGAAAGACATGCCTGCCTGTGGTCCTTACAGAGTAATGGGAGTGATCAGAGAGGTAAAAAGTGAGAATAAGAGAAACAGTTTAGTAAGTGTTTTACTGGGGAACTCAGAGGGGCTCACGTAGAAAATGACTTATTCCACATCTGGGGGTGAGAAAAGGTTTCAGTGGTAACATAGTCACTAAAGAGAAGCCTGGAAGGAAGGAAGAAGTTATCTAGACCATGATGAACAACAAATGCTCTTAAAAAACCACCTGACACAAAATCAGCTTAAGGGCGAGGACTACTTGTGGTCATGTGTTTCTCCTAAACCACTTAATCAGGATAAATTTTCTAGAAGGTATAAGCCTTGAGCATAATTTTCAGAAAAGAATATTGTAGCTTTAGGGCAGAATAGCAGTATTTTGGATTCCATTAGTCTTTAACTTTACTCCAAACAAACAAAAATACAGTGTGCCGCTGAGATATTCCTAGAAGAAAATATACTGAAACACACCCAACCAATTAAAAAAAAAAAAAAGGACATGAAACGGTGACACTTAATTCCTTGACATATTTTGGATACTTCTAGACTTGTTTGAGGCTTTTGTTTCTGCTTTGCTCTTGGCTTCAGAACTTCTGATATCTGATTCTCTAAAATAAATAAATATGTGACTCCTCACATTAAAAAGTTAGCCATAATGATACCACCAAGATCTCAAAGCCTAATGTCAGATTATACATGCCTGTCTGCAGAATAATTTACAGTAATGAAAGCAAGAGCAGTAGTAGAAGCTGTAGTACCAGCAGTCAAATTTTATTGAACTCTTACAAAGTGCTGGAAGGGTTTTATGTTCATGACCTCACTTCAGCCTTGAAAAACTTCTGGGAGGTATGTACCATCACTATCTTTATTTTATGAATGAGGTACTTCAAGCTTAGGGAAGCTGATTAAAGTGCCCCAGGTCGCATAGCTGGTAGGTCCTCAGAGTGAGATTTAAACACAGGTTGCCTTAAAACCAGGCCTCTATGTGAACTTGCTTATTGCCTCCAACATCATCAACTAAGGCCAAGAGTATACTGCCACATAACAGGAAAAAAAAGAATCCAGTGGAACAGGAGAAAAGATGAAAAAGGATCCTGCAGAACTTCTAATATTGCAGTTTAATTAGCATCTAATAGAGAAGAGACTAGAAAGGTGGGAAAAAGGAAAGATCTGACTTAGGTTGTTGAAATCACACCATATATAAATTGATTAAAAAGTCTGCAAATGATGAGATGCAACAACAATGCTTTCAATTTCATCAGTTTGCACACATTCAATCTCGTGGGGCTTCTTTCTTGTCCCTAGGTAACCAGCATTGGAAGAATAATTTTGAAGAGAAAAATTTCACATTCTTCTTTCTTATGGATTGAATGTATGACAGCATTACATTTTAAGAAAGAGTAGCAATCCTTGCTTTCATCTTTGAATTTTAAAATAAACTGTTACATATGCGTCATCAGCCAAGGAACAACGTTTGGTGGATTAGCATTGAGTTCTTATCTCAGATATTATTATTTAACCCTTTGTTTTTTATTAATTTGTATGTATCTTTCTCCATTTTTAATACATTCATTTTCTTCAGTATACATGTCATGTATAACCACACCCTCAAATATATCATAGGTAATGATTATACTAGTGGTCAGAAAGCTGTAAATGAATGAGTATAGCTTTGTCCCAATAAAACTTTATTTAAAAATCTGGCCCACTGGGCTGTGGCTTATAGTCCACAGCCAAAAGCTGGCCCACTGCCTGATTTTTAAAGAGTTTTATTGGAACATGGCCACACTTATTCATTTACATATTGTCTATGGCTGCTTTCTCACTACACCAACTGAGTTCAGTAGTTGTAACAGAGACAATATGGCCCCAAAAGCCTGAAGTATTTACTGTCTGGCCCTTTACAAAAAAATCTACAAAAAGAAGTCTTCATTATCTTTCTCTTGAAATTTGGCTTCACTCATTTATTCATTCATTAATCAACTCATGTTTGTGAAGCAATTTCTATGTGCCTGGCACATAGGTAAACAGGTTAGAGACTCATGGAGAAACAGACTAACAAAAGACCGTGTAATGATGGATCTAGTAAAGTAGGAGCGTGGAGAAAAGGAAGCCAGGACGGCACCATGTTGAGGGAGGCAGACAAGTCTAAATTCATTTTGCTATAGAGGTGATCAGGGGTGAAAGCAAAAATGTGGTTTGTTTAGTAATTTGCTTGGGAACACAAGAGTCATACTTAAAAGAGTGAAAGGAGATTAATCGGAAGGAGGAGGAAACCAAACAAAAACATTTAGAGAGTGACTCATACAGTTGTAGGTGGTGTAGAGCTTTGACACCTAAAGGTATTTGAAAGACTGTTAACGGTTTAAATAATGATGTCGAAAATCTGCTTTTATGACTTCATGAAAGGCACATATTGGGTTTTCGTTAAATCTTCAATATTATAAAAGTGTGGAGATGGTTTGGAATGGATATAGCTCGTTTGTGAGATCAGGAGAGCAGATCTTCTCCAAGAGTCTAGTGTTATCACCGGCTCTGCCCTCAATTTATAAGAATTATTTAACATTAGGTATTGGACAGAATGAAGGGGAACTCTAAAACCCATGATCTAACTATGTTTAGTATCTACAAACAACTAACTGCTATTTTTCCCTGTTTTGCTTACCCAACAACATCTCCAAAACTCACTGGTCCTTGTTGAACTTTTTAACTGGAGAAGCCAGCTTCACTTTGAGAAAATACTTACCTAATGAATAAATGATAGATGCAGCGATTGAGTATGATTGCTCTTTTGGCTTTTGATCAATGGCAATGGGTAAAATTAATACTATACATATACATTGTCAAAATGAATATCTAGAAGTTAAGCTTAACTATATAGCTAACGCAGCGTAAATGACATTTTAAAATATGCTTATTTTGTTTTTGACCCACCTAATTTTTTTTCTAGTAATGGCTGTAAGCCACAACAATAAAAAATTTTTACCAACCTAGACAACCAAATACAGCTTATACTGAACAATTTTAATGTGGTCAATTTCTTATAAATCAAACAAGAAACATTCGAACTGACTGGGTACCTGGACACAGGCTGTACTTAACATATAAAGTAGGCATCTGTCCTTTAACAAATGTTAATGAAATATGCTAACATTTTCCCTTACTTAAGTGATTTTAAAATGACATTTATTTCTATAACTTTGAACTTAAATATTTAATTATTTAAATATTTAAACGTCCATTGACTTAAGTCAAGTAAGTAGCATGGACTAAGAGTGAAAATGTTCACTTACTAAAATAATAAATGCAATTGCTTGGTTTTGGAAGGAGCAGCACACTCAGGTAATCTTTTATTCAACAAATATAAATTGACATTTTATTCAGTTAAGAAAGGCTATTAGTATGGTTGGAAACCTTTACAATAAGTGTTATTTTAGGAATTCTCAAAGCTAGTAAGTATAGGAAATATCAATTACAACATCAGAAAATACACTCTATTTTGGCTTGATAAGCTATATTTACATGCTGAAATGTAAACATTGCTGGGTTGAAAAAAAGAATATTGATGGATTTATTGGCTGACACCATTAGAGCATTTTGTTTTGTTTTGTTTTGTTTTGACTGTGGTCTCTGGTATAAGTGGAAATTACTTTTTGAAAACACATATCTAAATAGTTCTAAATATTATTAAGAACCTAAATGAAAAGAGAAAACCACATCTTAATTTTCCCTTGTCTCTTTTCTCATGGCCAAGAAATCCAATTTTACAATTTTACAAGAATCTACATTTATTCCTCTTCTTCAGGTAGCCAAGCTACTTGTTTACTTGCAATATCACAGCATGTTCTTACAGAAATTAATTTCAAGTCAAAAAGACAGGATAATGATTCCTTTCAGCAGCAAAAGGTAAGAGAGGGCCACTGTGGTTTAAGTGCAGATAGTATATAATTAAGAACAAGAAAAATCAAAGGATTGTTGAGTATACATTGCTTTCATTTCCTCCTGATAGACTTTCAGATTGCTTTAAAAGATCTATTAAAAATCTGCCTTTAGAAAAGATCTATTAAAAATCACAAACACACAGATACTTGGAGAATACAAGAGTAGGAAAAAAATGGGTCATCTTACAAAATTGATTATGTGAGCTCTCTACATGCAGTGCATATGTCAGCAACATGGGAAAACAAACTCCAGATAAATTCTGCGGATATTCTTTCTTTTGGAGAAAAATCCATGTCTTTATGTACATTGTGAAGCAAAGGCGATACAGGGTGGGAGCAGTTAAGTTTTATCTACAAGCATAAACATCAGGCTAGCTTTTGAAAAATGAGCCAAACCCAAAATAGCCCAGAAAAAAAATTTTTTATAATAAAAAGGGTATATATATTTTTTCCTTTCCCCATCTAAATCTGGAATCTTTACTACCTTATTTTAAACAAGCCAGAGAGTGCAAGCTTCAATCTGTTTGGATAGAAAAGAATTTATATAAATGTTTTGTTCAAGCTCAAAAGGAAAAGAGACTTTAAATATACAGTGTATGAAAGATGCACACCCAACTTCAAACAGCTTGGTGCACAGAGGAGGAAAAATAACCTAACCTGTTATTCATTCCCAGCAATCTTTAAGCTTAAATGTTTTGCAATGTACAACATTGTTTCAATGACAGTAAGAGATTAACCAAAATTTTATAAACTGCCCTGCTCTGCTCCCCTCATACCTCTTGGAGTTGGGGGGTATGGGGTGGGGGAAACAAGGTCAGAAAACAAATGAAAATAAAATCTGTATTTTTCACCCCCTTTCTGCATTTGAACAAGAAAAACCGAGGCAGATAAATCTGTATAATACTAAACCAAATCTCTTTAATTCCAGTCAGCTTTTATCACTCAGTCACTGAGTCTGTGTGTGGAAAAATTCATGCTAATTCCCCCTAGCAACAGCCTCAGCCTATCAGAGACTTTACGTACCATGCAGCTGCCAGCCAGAGAGAATAACTCTAAGTAGGTCAGGCCTGTATTTCTAAAAATGCTACGGTCTACTAACCCCACTGTCCCGTCTGTCTGCCCTGCCCCATAATAACCTCAATTGCTTGGTGACACAATGACATACTACCCTGTTAGAGTGCAATCACATCATGCTACATTATTCTGCTGCGAGCATGACTGCTGGGTGAAGGACCCTCGGAGGGGCAGCATTAATCAGGCAGCCATTCATGTCCACCAGCACTTCACTCTCGAAATGGGGACTGCATTAATGACCAGCTGTTTGAACTAACACAAACAAAATAATGTCTTTCACCCCGTTGGGTGCACAGAATACCCTATTCTGATCTGGCAGGTTCCGCTTCTTGACTAAATCGAAGATGTAAATTAAACGGGCTCAGACAATGTCAGCTTTGGCAACCTCAAAGTAAGTATATTTAAATTATATTACATGTGATTCAAAAAGCTGTTGATTTAATATACACAGCTTTCTCTGCCTACGATTTCCTCTAATCCACATTAAAAGGGGAAATGCATACATGGCTAACCCAAGACATATACACGTATCACCCAGGAAGCCAAATGCACAGAGCTGAACTGAAATTGACTTCTCTCGGGCAGAGAAACAAAACGGATCAGGAGTAATTGTGCAGCGTGAACACAAATACAAATACAAAATGAATGCTGTGGAGGAGCACCGAAAACAAATAAGAGTAAACATTCTAGCCTACCAACCAATCAGCTCCTCCCATCATCTCTTTGAGGGAGGCTGTGGTTGCACCAAATCTCTAAGCACCAGAGACAAGGGAGGGAAGTGAACGTGGCCTTTCAATCTCAACCACGGCGGTGCCCTGACTTCTCACGGGGTCACTGACAGACCGCTGTTTGGCTTCAAGACAACCAAGGCTCCTTCAAGGTTTAAACTTGGGCTCGGGACAAAAATCAGAACCCCGCAGACATTTTACAATTCTTACATGGGAATTTCAGGATTTAATTGACCATAGCTATTTGAATGTCACTTTTGACATCTGTCCAATTTAGTGCACAAAAATAAACAAAAATTACGTGTGAGTGCAGAGAGAGAAAATTGGCTGTGCTCTCTGGGGCTATTTGGGGAAATGTCTTGTATTGAAGGGGCTTGCACTGATATTTTCTTGCATGATTCATCTGCATTTTTAAGGGTTCACAGTTTCATTTAATGAACACACCCTCCCCCAACAAATCAAATTTTCAGCCTTCAATTATGCAAAATTCAGCAAGTCTTATATATGTAATTCATCAGTATTTGATTTACAAACATAGAAAATTCCTTAATCCATGTGCCCTTGTTTGAACTGTGTTTGATAACTTAGTTATGACTATCTTCTTCACTTTGTGGCACACATCACTTAGTTATTCTTGGAGAGATAGTCACTGACGCAACCATGAACCGCTAATTACAAGCTGCTGACATTCTGCTTGTCTCTGCAACTTTGAAGTTCTAAGTCTGTTTTTCCCTCTTCTGAGCTTGCTAAGTTTCATTCCTTTCCTCTCAAGCTCTCCACCCCTCATTATCCCCTCCTTCCTTCTTTCTACTGTAAGCTTTCCTGGATCCACACTAGGACTACCTGGAGGAAGCGGCTAAGAGTGATCGATTTCTCCAACTTGCTTTCTTTCCATTCCCTCCCTGCTCCCATGCACACAGATCTACAGTTTGGAAGTACAGTAATAAGATCCCCACCCAGCCCCACCCACAGAAATGCATCAACAGCTGGCCAAACATAATCCAACACAGAGCTGCCTTTGTAGAAATAGTAACAAACAGTGGAAGGGCCAGACAAGAGTCCCAGCAGAGCTCCCCATGACAACTGCTCCTCACCTCCAGGTCTGAGCTCACTCCACTGAGCCGGTGCTGGAGCACCAAGGCTCACTTATCTGAATCCAGCCTCAGTACCCCCTCCAACCTTACTGGAGGCTATTCCAAGGGTGCTGGCCTCTCCATACAGCAAGTTAGATGCATGCTTTCTCTTTATTGACTATGGCCACGCTCTGGCACATGGCACACACCCTTTCAAATGCACCATCAGAAACTCCCAAACCTCAGGAACAGCATCTGCAGCTGTACCTAACCATCTAGTGCGAGCCCATAGGACTACCTCTCCTCCTTAGAAAAGAATTTCTTTTTTAAAAAATTAAAGGCTGATCCTGGAATTCTAAAACATATAAATATAACATTGCATTCATCTCTATTGAACAATGAGCATCTGAAGTCTGTGGTAGCCAGCTGGTCTCAAAGTCATCTGGGATACATTTATTTTGATTAAATCGATCAGATTTCTATTTACGGGATAGAATTTTTCACCATAGTGAACACAGCTGTGTTTACAGGGATTTGTAGGAGAAGAAAACAAAACCCCACAATCAGTCGTAGCAAAGCACAGAGCACTCAGAACATCAAGGAGTTAAAGCTGAGGGGCTTGCTTTCACATTAACAAGAAAATGTTGCATGCAGCTGCTTTGGCCATGCGCTCTAGCTAGTCAGGAAATGGGAGTTGAGCTGAAGCTCAAAATACAAGCAGCAATCACGCCTGATCCAGGAAAGTGACAGATTTCCTGTGTAAAATGATCAGAAATCTCTTTTTGTCATGTCTCTACATGCATGCACATGCATTTAAATCCATGCTGCAAGGCTGCTATTTTCTCTGGGGACAATGGTACAGTCACCTAGCCCATCAGTTTCTCCATTGACAGCGTCGGGTACATCCAGACTACAATTTACAGTCCTTCATCCATGTGCTGGGTTATATATTATGCCATCCTCCCTAGAGTGAGAATGCAGAGCCAGCGGCAGACGATCAAACAGCATTCGGCAGCTCCTTTCTCTTTTCATCCGGTTCTCACTCTGCCTTTCTCCAACTCTGCCTCGTCAGGCAAACACATCAGATACCTGCTTGTATCCATCTTCAGCTCCACTCTCAGGTACAATGCCGCACCTCGGCATGGGTTTATCCCCAGACTAAGCCCTGGGAGCAGCCTGAGACAGGTACCCACGCAATGGCTGTTCTGCTCTCGCCCGGTTGAGGAGCGGTGGGCACTGGGTGGATAGTATTAACTCGCCCTTCCCCGGTTCTTGGCATCCTTTCTCTCCATCCCACCCCGGCTCCTGTGTAGCTTCGCCCTGTCCACCAAGTCCCTTCCTCCAGCTGAGAGGAGCCCTGGCCAGAGCTGCAGAAGCAGGTCCTTCGTGGCACCGCGCGGATCAGAAGTCAAGGCGGGAGGCAGCAGGTGCATCTCAGGTAACCGGGGAGGATGGTGCGCCCACGGCGATGCAGCCCTGGAGCTGGAAGCAAAGATGATCTGGCTTCAGAATTAAAAAAAAAAAAAAAAGAAAAGAAAAAAAGGAAAAAAAGAAAAGAAAAAGAAACACAAAACAGCGCAGCTCGGTTCCTGTGGGGGTGGGGAAAAAAACAGAAACCATAAAAAAGCAAGAGTTAAAATCAGATTTGAAAAAAAAGGGGAATACATAGATCAGAGTACTTCATGAGACTTTTATTTCGGGTATTTCTCGGTTTACTGGCCTCCCCGCCCCCTCCAAAATCTCTTCTGTCCCCGAACGCCACTGTCCATGAGTGCCGAGTCACAAAGGCTCTTGCTCCAAAGTGCTGCAGACCCAGCATCACATGAGGAACCACATGACAACTGGAGTCGGCTGCTGATGTGGTCAACTATTTCTCAGAGGCGGGGGGGGGTAGGAAGGAGACAAATCTCAAGTGAGACGTGGTCCTCTCTCGCTGCCAGGAAGAAATTTCCTTAAAAGAACAATGAGAAGACCGCACCTCTGAAGAAAGGCTTGTGAGTGCACATGTACTTTTATTTATGCACACTTCCATAGACTAAAGAGATCATGGAGCCTTGAAGACATTTTGAGGATGCTGTACCGCAGGCACTAGCTGGATGGCAGCAATATTATTTCTAGTTTGTGTTAGTCAAAGCTGATTCCACTTAAGTGGATTCCTGAAAAGCACACACCATGTCTTCATAGCATGATCAGGCTTGGAAAACCAATTCTATTATCTCTCCCTGCAATCTGTATCTGAACCTGCATTCTGAATAATTTATTTTTAGACTAATAAGATGCTTGGCAAGACTGCTCCTTTCTTCCGTGAGTGGCACAGGCAATATTCACCCAAGTGGGAAAAGCTTGTCCCTTTGTAGGCAGAAGAGATGGTTTTCGTCATTTTCAAAAAATGCAATTTCTCATTTAAAGGCATACAAACACATAACAATAAAGGTCTCCAGCAAGTAATCATTAAAAACAAGTGAAATGTTTCTGCTTCATTGAACTGACATGCCTCTTATTTGCAGTTTGGCATCTCTTGCTGGCAAATGGTGGTGATATTTTTCTAACACTATTCAAGGCTGCAGCCAGAGCCCTTAAGCCACACAGATATTGCTACTTCTCAGCAGGGTGAGAGCAAACAAATGCTTTCTGGGGCACCTCTCTGAAAGAGGAGCTGCACTGTCAGGTATGTTTTAACTAGTTATATTAAAGCAATAATATAGGGGAGAGATGGCCTCAGGGTCTTGTAGATTCCGGCACTCACCCTGGAATTTTAAAAGTTGCTTCTTTGAAACATTCTGCCCATGATGTGAGAGGGATGACTTTTTACAATTGATCATGCCAGCTAACTGGAACCAGAGAATTGTTACACGGGGTGTCGAGACTTGTCTGCAACTCGCCTTATTTGACTGTGTAGATTTCAAAGTAAGCAGTCATTAATTTGGTCCAGATGCACTTAACAAGCCTCCAATTGGGTGATTGTGTTAGGGACTGACCGTTCTAGACAATGGGGATCCAGTGGTGAGCAAGGGGGCCTGGACTCTGCCGTCGTGGAGCCAATAGTCTAGTAATCACACATCTCTTTCCCATCGAAGACAACTTTTTTCAGTTTAGATACTCCAAAATTATCCAGGAAGAAACCCAGGAGTCAGTTTTTTCCTTTTTCCTTGCCATCACCCTCGACGAACTCCCAAGTCCCATGGATTCTTTCCTTATAAACTACCCTTTAAGATTCCCTTTCCAGTCCCCATTACTAGAGTGCAAGTTTAGGAACTTCTTCCTCACACTCAACAATCTCTCTGGTCTCTGTCTCCAAACTAATCCCACTAAACCGTCATGTTCATGATGTCCAGAGGCCCTGTCCACATGGTTTGACAACACTTTATTCAACACTGAGGATGGCACCTTATTTTTTCACATTCAGTAACGACAAAGTATTATCTGCTTGTACCTTAACTATTTAAATAGAATGGTTTCTTCCTGATCCTCCGAGTACATCATCATCGAGTCAAAAAAATAAATAAATAAATTCAGCTTTTGTTAATAACTGGGCATAAAGCACTATAAGGGAAACAAGACACATGAGGCACTTTCCCTGCCCTCAGGGAATATATAATCTATGGAACCTATGCCACTCTTTTTATTGGCACTAACCATTTACTACCTTGAATTGCTAGCTATCGGGTTTTATTTCCTATAAAAATAACAAATACATCTGAATCTCTCTGCTAAATGAGCATCAGATAAGTCATGCTATAGAAGGGCTAGGAAGAAAACATTACTTGTATGAAAATGCCAGGAATATCCCCAAAGAACCCTGGGATTTTCAAATTTGCAGCTGTTCACAAATGTCTGGCCAGGGTAGAAGGTAGGTTTTGGGTCATAAAATAATAGCAATGGCAACAATGAAACACTAGCACTTATTATGTGCTAGGGTCTCTTTTAAGTATTTACAACCATGAACCCACTTAATCTTATTCTTATATGGCAAGTATTGCTTTTATAAGCTCTTGTCAATGATATAGAACAGAAGCACAAAAGAGAGATTGAATAAGTTGCCTGAGATCATGCAACAAATAAATGATTAAGCACTTATGGCTCCTGAGCACACCTTCTTAGCCACCATGCTGTACCACCTTGGAATTGGAAAAATAGCTAGAGGGACACCAGAGAGGGGAGAATACCTAACGATACTTGAAAGTGGAAGAAGGGATCCATTTGGTTTAAGTAGGGTATTCACTTTGTAGAAGTCAAACTAGATTGAGGAGAGCCACATTGTAAGGAGAAGGCATTTTACCCTCATAAATAAGCCTTGGAAACAACCAAATTTTAGAATAATGAGTCTTGTAGCCATGGCTAAGATGGATGAGGGAGGAAGGAGATTAGATATAAGGAGTAATAAAGAGACTCCTGCAATAGCCTGACTATAAGGGGATGGTGCCTGAACTCTGGTAGTGGCAGAAGAAAATTGGTATGGATTCTGGAGGCTTTATAAAGAAAGAAATGACATTACTGAAGTACTCTTGGGGAATGGGGAGAATGAATGATAATCGTCAAGTTGGATGCACATTTTTTTATACTTCGGTAAATAAAAAAAGCAGTTCCTTGGGCTTCATTGTGTCATTAGTCTTTGTTTCCCCAGTTGCTAGCACAACACTTGATACAGTTTTTAAAAAATGATGAGTAAATGAAAGTAATAGAAGTAGGAATGAGAAAATTAAGAGCAAGGCTATATACAAAAACAAAACAAAACAAAACAAAAAAAACCTCTGCAGAGAATTAGGTATTTCATAAGATATCCAAAGGGAAAGGCCCAACATGAAATTATATACATAGAAATAGAATTCATTTTCTCTTTCTACCTTTGACCCAGATTTTTGATGATATCTGCTTTCTTCTACCACACACCTCAGGTGCTACTTTTCAGGCCTATGTAGGTCATGCGATTCTTGCTCCCCTCATTCCAGCCACCTCAATCTGGGCCCATCACTTGCAGACCCATCTCATCTGGGTCTAGCTCCTAATCCAAACACTGCACTTACCAAGGCAATAAAATAAGTGTGCTAACATACTTTACCTTTCTTTTAATTTTTATATGTAGCAAAGGAAGAAACCACAGCCTCCTCTCATGATCTTAGCTAACCAGAATGCTAAATTAACAAATGTACCTCATTTCTTCGGCAGTTAATGAAGGTTAATATGACATACTGCCTCTGGCTCTGGAAGTAAAAAGGGGTGTTATTGCTTCATATTATAGCTTGGAAAAAAAGTGTTAATAATCTTTCTCATCAGCAATAAAGAATTGGGCTTTTAATACCCAGATATATTTTAGTAGAAGGCTAGTATATCATCTCTAAGTGGAGTTCAAGAACAATGTTAGATAACTTGGGCCTTTCAAGAGTCTGCTTACCCTAGAGACAAAAAAAAAAAATTAAGAAAACGAAAAAAAGAAAAAAAAAATACAGCCAGAACCAAATTTATTCCTGCATTCTTGAAGGGGAAAAATACGTAAATTTATGTTGGGGATACTTTATATTGCTTTAGATCAGTTTTAGTAAGTAATCTTTAAATATTAAGAGGAAAACTTGGATCTTGCAAATAAGTGATTTTGAGTGAACAGGTGATATGTGAGCAAGGTCATTGTTTTATTCAGTGACACCCAGATGTGTTTTGTGGACCTGTGAATGCAAGACAGTGTGTTAAGCATTATAGGAGGGGGATAAAATGAATGAGGCACTGTCGAGGAGCCTGAAGAGTTTATGATACCCTTATCTGAGAAGACGCTCCCCTTTCTTTGACAAAGGGGACCTAGTGCTTTTGATGACAGTAAAGAATAGCAGAGGTTAATAGAAAAAGAAAATGAACATGGCTTCGGGAAAGGAAGTCAACCCATCTAGGCCACTTTGAGATAATATGAATATTCCATGGGTGTGACTCTTAAGTCCCTTAAGTGAAGAAGAATCCTATGCTATATCTTTGGAACCCTGGGCAATATTAATAACGTGATGATAGTGTAGAAAATGGGTCTATAGGCTTATTTTGTAGGCTGCTAGAAGACTTAAAACTGCATGCCATATTTTCTAATGCCCCCAAAATGGATACCGAATTAAGATTAGCTCTTCACAAAGCTGACTGATGAAGTGACTAATTGCTAGCTGCTGGCAGAGTACTGATTTCCCCTCTTTTTGTTACCCAATATTATTACCCTGGTCCAATTTACAGGGGCCAAATGACAATTTTAAAGTGGAAGGACTGTGTTTGTTCACCTGTGAGTGGTTTGACCTTAGACTTTGCAGAGCGGTGTCAGGAAGTCAGTTTTTCCATGCTCTTTACAGTAAACAAAGACAGTGTGGCTGGGCTCCAAATGTTACCGAAGGTCAGGGACCAAACAGCCACGAAGACAAAGACTGCTTCCAGAAATTGAAACACAAAATAGATGTGAGCGCCATCAACATTCCAGACTGTGCTCCTGTCCATAACGTGTTTGGTTCAAACAATGTGACACATACCCAGCATCAATGCATAATAGAAATAGAATCATAAAACCCCGGGGGCTGGAAAGCACCTTAAAGGTCATGTGGTCCCCTGCTCTTCTGAGTTGTGAATGCTGCCCTTTAAAATATCTCCTCCATGCAACCATCCAGGCCCCAATGGGACATCTCCAGTGACTGAAAATGCAGTGCCCTGGGAGGGAGACAGGCCATTCCATCTTTATAACACAATAGCTTGATTATTTAAAAGCCCTGAGCCAAGGATCTGATTCCATGGCAGTGGAAGCCTCACTGAAGTTTCCGTTTCTTGACCCTCAATTTAGAAGTTTGAGAGCTCAAATCTAGTGTGTTTTCCATACACTGGTCCTTAAATTATTAGAGGGAATTGATCACCACCCACTTGGATTTTTCTTCTCTGCATGAAATACTTGCACTTCTTCAGCCACTGACTACTCTGTGACTTTTACTATATTCATGTTCTAATTCCCGGCCTATAAATACTTTCCAGATTATCAGTAGCTTTCTGACTGATGTGTCAGACAAAACAGAACACATAGTCCTAAAATTTGGGCACAGAAAGCCTACAGCACTATTGCCTCCTCCATTCCATTCTAAGAGTCAAGACTTCAATTAGTGCAGCATAAGCTTTCCTAGGGGGCACATTACATTGGTGACTCATTGGGCTCACCTGTGCCTCTGTTCACACATTCCATCTGAATCACATTGCTGCCATTATCAGATAGTGACTTTGTGTAATTATTTGACTGTTTTTGTTCTGTTTTTGGTTACCACAAATCATTGGATTCTATTGTACTTAAAACGTAAGTAAAAAGGAAAAGAGTAATAAACTATCCTTGAAGGAAGCATGCATGTACAGCTGACCATTGAACAACATGGAGTTAGGGGTGCAAGCTCTCTATGTGGTCTAAAAAGCACTTAAAACTTTTGACTCCTCAGAGACTTAAGTACAGTCAGCCCTTTATACCTACAGGTTTTGCATCTGCAGATGCAACAAACCACAGAGCAAAAACAGTATTTTCGATCTATGGTTAGGAATCTGTGGATGAAAAGGGCCAACTGTACCTAGTGTCCACTGTTGACCTGAAGCCTAACATAAATTGTCAATTAACACACATTTTGTTTGTTATTTGTATTATAGACTGTATTCTTAGAATACAGTAAGTTAAAGAACATGTTAAGATCATTAGAAAAAAAACATTTCCTGTATTTATTGAAAAAATCCACGTACAAGTGGACCTCCACAGTTCAAACCTATGTTGTTGAAGGGTCAGCTGTATTTGTAAAAATACATCTCTCTTTCATGGGAATATATAATACCCAAGAGTGCATGAATTCTTAGAAAGCAATGAATCCACTTGTTTTTCCTATATCATAACAGCACTGCATGGATTACATAAAATGGAATGGCCTAGTAGGAAGACTACTGGACTGGAAGTCAAAAGCTCTGGGTTCTAAGACCCATTTTGCCACAAACTATCAATTTGCTATATGACTATAGGTGATCAGTTTATCTTTTTTCAAGCTTCAGTTTCTTCAGAGACAAAGTGAAAACCTCAATGATATGCATCCTGAGCTGCACAGTATTCGAACAATTTATGTTTATGTGGAATTTTAATTAAATTTCTAAAATCGATTCTTTAATATAATGGCATAAAAAACAGCTAGTTTTTAAAAGACTATAATTGAACTTAGATAAATTACATTAATTGTCTCAAAGCAAGTAAATGATCAAGAATCAAAAAGTTCATACGTCCAGAGTTGTTTTTAAAAGAATATGCCAATTAGGTAAATGAGGTAAGTCCCACAGGGGGGCCTGGAATCTTTACCCTCTGATGAAATAACGGTTTTGAATAGGTGAACCAATTACTGAGATTCTTGGGGTAAGGAATGAAATAAATGTCATAACTTGATATCATCACTTTCCCATAATCCAAATGTCTTCTTAAAACATCTTTAATTAACTATACAGAGGGAACCTTTAGGTTGAAAAGATCTAGTTTCTTTCACATTTTTAACTAGAGCCATGACAACAGAGTTGGTTGATGTCAATCAACAGCTCTCACAATGGGAATACTATTCACATTCTTAGGTAGAGTGGAGGGGATGATGGCATATGGTCATAACAGAACACTAGCTCATCTTGAGATCTTGCATTAGAGTAAAATTAATTCGGTGATGAGATTCTAAGACACATCCAACCTTCCTAACATCAAACGAAAAGAGTACAATAGTTGATCTTTTTGCTAAGTGTGTTATTACACTATACAATTTTTCTTAGATCAAAAGAGCTAAAAATAAAAATTGGAAAGGTAGGCTTGATTTTCTCACACTCAGAGCCCAGTTCTGGCCCAGTCTTTCTCTGTGCATGCCCTACACAGTTCTGACCTCAGAACTGTGCTCTGCAAAACAAGGAAGGCTCTGCATGTATAGGCTCCGATACTCTGCTTCTATGTCAGAGGCTTTTTAAAGATCCTGTTTTTGACATGTAAACTACACTGTCTATATCCATAAGTCACACTGTCTCCTAATTTATCTCAGATTTAGAAGACTCACTGCAGAGCCCCTAGCGCAAAAATATTGTTTCAGTCTGAAATCACTGTCTGGAAGTCAGGCAGAGAGTTCTCAAGCTGACATTAGGCTCCTAAACAAGAAGCCACTATGCAAAGCATCTGTAGTTCAGACACAGGCAGCATTGGGGAAATGGACTGGTGCTTTTCGGTATTTGCAAATGATACCTAGGTAGCAAACTGATACATAATTAACTGCCTAATGGTATTTAATGTGTACAAAAATTGTAAACATTAGCTATTGTCACCATGTAATACTCTAATATGCAATTAGCACAAATGACCATATCTCCATTCAAGTAAGGAGGCAGACTTTTAGAGAAAACTTAAAAATAATTAAAATGCCTTAAGACGCCATGTGAACACAGATATACCATTGGCTGCTAAAGCAGTGATGCTTTCTCAAGCAATAGAAGCGGCAGGCATACATGTGCCCAGGACTTTCAGTTAGACTGAACATCTCATTGGAGCATGACTTCACTCCTGCATTTGATGGAGTTTTCTATAGATCCCCCAAGATCAGTGTTATAGTGTTATTGTATCTACAGGAAGGTAAAGATATGGAAGGGAAGAAAAGAATGCCACAATCTGGAATACAAGAGATGTTTATTTTTCCACCATTTGCCTGAATGCATGGTTCATGTAGAATCATTCCATAATGTCAAAAACTCAATTATGTTTTTTTAAAAAATTGGGAAACATGATAGAGACTCTGTGTGATTTTTAAAGGTGTACTAAGACTCAATGATGGGCTTTTTCTTTATGAAAATAATTTAGTATACATTAAATACTGGGTCTTGACACACTCCCTCTCAATTCCCATATACACACATTTCTATGTAGATAAATATTGCATATAAATTTTATTAAGTTATATAATTTGTTATTATACAAGTACATGAAATTATACAAATATATAGAAGAGATATTGTCAGCAAAGTTCATTCATCTAAATTTAATAGAGTTGGCTTTAACTTCTGACATTATATTCAAAAGACAAAGATGTTAAAGATCATTCAAAAGATTATTTTTTTTAGCAGAATCTAAAGAAAATTTTTAAATAATTATTCAAAAAAGTTGATGTATTGATATAAGCATAGCACCTCTTAGTATGACTACTGTGAAAGACAAGCTTTTATTTGTATGGATATACTAAAAAGATAAAGATGATCTTATTATTCTGAAATTACTGAGGCTATATAACAAGACATATCTATTAGTAAGATGATCAGATGTAGTAAATACTGTGAAGCCTTGGGAAAAGAATACTACTAATAATATTGAGCACTTAATTATTACTTACCACATGCTAGGCACTGGCTCCAAGAGCTCCACATTTAATCCTTGCAAAGAAACCTATGAGTTAGGTACTATTCTTATCCTCATTTTACAAGTGAGGAAACTGAGACAACAGAAACTTGCTAAGAAACTTGATCAAGGCCACACAGCAAACAGGTTGGGGACCAAAGCTGCAAATTCAGGCAGTTGAGCTCCCAAGTTCTTGCACCAGAGTCCATTAGTTTTCCTTTTATTTCTTCTCTCTCACCTGATCCCCAAAATCCCAATACAGATCTCCCTCTTGGTCTACCCAGCTGTTTACGTTATCATGAAAATAAAGAGACAGCAAAATGCAAGAAAGAAAATAACATTTCTAATGACATATTTATACTATTGTGAACTATTCAAACAACATCCTATGGAGTTTTGAAGAAAATTAAAGCAGGCACAAATGTTGACAAGATTGTTGATAGCACAGAGACAGTGACTAAAAAACATGTAAATTAAAAAATCAATGTGTGAGGCTAAGACATGGCTGGAGCAATAGAGAGCCAGCTAGAAGGGGCAAGAAAAGGAAACGAGGAGGCAAACAAACCCAATCAATCTTCATACTGATGACAGCAAGTGTACATAAAGTACCCATGATACAGAGCTAGGCTTTCTTGAGGAGCTTTAGAAACATTTTATCTAATTTTTATAACTCTGCAAATCCACTATTATTATTTTCATTTTACAGATGAGGAAACTGAGCTCCACAGAAATTAAGTAACTTCCTCAAGATCAAAAAGCTAACAAATGACTGAGACAAGATTCACTTCTTGCTCTATTTGACTCTAAAGTTGTGCTTGTGAGATTATAGTCATAGTACAAAAGGTCAAGATCAAAATATCATTTAAATGAAAAAAAGATCAGTAGGGAGGTCTAGGTATACAGGGTCAAAACCCAGGCATCTGGATCATTAAGAATGGCACTGTAAAGCAGCTTTGGGATCATGGGATCGCAGATCAGAGGCTATTTGTTCTTTGGTTTTGGGCTTCAGTCCTGTGCCCCTGAAAGTAAATGCCATCTCTGATTTGAATCAGAGTTGCCTGGATCATTTCAGAGCCAAACAAATGAAATTAGCTGCTGCAAAGCCTTTTGGGAATTAATCAGGATATAAGTAAACATATAACTTTAAAGCATGAGCCCTGATAAAGTCTGAAAACAAGGGAACTTGGAGTATCTATGGGAAATGACCAAGATGTAAACAAGAAGCTAAACAAACAAGGACAATCTAAGAACAGAGTCACATCTGTGATGGACTAAGTACAACGGGCCACAGACAAAAAGATGGTGAATTCTAGATAATAAGAAATGTTGATGAGATGGAAGAACCACCTGTTTTATGTAAAGCTCCAAATAACCAGATCACAGTGGACAGCCACTCAAATAATGCCTTCATAAAACAGAGTATTATTGAGAATAACTCAATTCGCAGGGAGCTTAAGGCAGCCAATACTAGATAGCCTGTCAGGGGAAACAGAACAATAATTATAGAAAAGAATCATATCCTCGGAAAAACAAAAATTAATCAAACTAGGTTTGTAAAGTGTATCCTACAGACACATTGTCTGGACTCATGCTCTCAAAAATACTGTTTTTGATTTTATGCCAATTTATCTAGCTAATTTAATGGTTTTGTCCTGTTACTTCTACAATGAATATACTCTGTGACTCATAACCTTTTAGAACCTTTCTAGTTTCTTAAAGAAGCCTTGGAAGTTCATAATCACAAAGGTAGATTATTTCCCCAAAATTAAACAATAATGTAAGTTTCTGTGTCTGTTGTAGAAAAATCAAACTATAGTAATCACATTTAGAAATTCAAGTAACTGCAATCAACTTGAGGTAATTCTTGATCAAACACAAATAGATGATAAGCAAATTTCATTGAACAGTATTGAGATTAAATTGAAACACTATTATGCAATAAAATTTTAAAAAATTAAATTTTAGAATAATTTTGGATATATAGAAAAATTGAAAAGACATGTTTCCAGTATCTCCTATTATTAATATCTTATATTTGTTACAATAACTGATGCAGTATTATTAACTAAAGTTCATACTTTACTCTGATTTCCTTAATTTTTACCTAATGTCCTTTTTCTGTTTCAGAATCCCACCCAGGAGACCCCATTACATTTATTTGTGATGTGTTTTTAGGTGTCTCTTAGATATAAGTTTCTCAGACTTTCCTCATTTTTGATGATGTTGACAGTTTGAAAAGTACTGCTCGGGTATTGTGTAGAATGTCCTTCAGTTTGGGTTGGTCTGATGTTTTCTTTACAGTTTGATCTGGGTTATGGGCTTGGGGAGGGAAGCCACAAAAATGAAGTGCCATTGCCACTCATCACATTATATTCAGATTATATTATAGGGTACCAATCATAAGCTGCCTTATGCTGCTCTGTGAACCTTGATCGCCTGGCTGTGTGATAGTACTTGACACGTTTCTCCACTGTAAAGTTACTCTTCCTCCTTCAACACTCACCCGATTTTCCACGCTGTGCTTTTTGGACAGAAGTCACTATGTGCAGCCCACACTAAGGAGTGGGAAGTTATGATGTCCTACCTATTTGTGGGCAGAATATCTACATAAATTGTTTGGAATTCTTCTTCAGGGGAAAATGGTCACTTCTCCCTCATTCATTCATTCATTCATTCATTCATTCTTCAATATAAGTGTAGAACTCATGGATATTTATATTTTGGACTAAAATTCAAATCCATTGGCTAAAATGGGTCTGCACCATTGGTCTCCTGGCCAAGCAAAGAAATTGGTAGAACAAAGAGCTAGGATGTCATGTTCACACTGAAGACAAAGATGCTGAGAATCAGAAAAACATTTCTGCTGTTCTAAATTAGAGAAAATTGGGACATACTCCCTCATTCCAGAGGACTTCCCCTTTTATTTTTGTTTTAGCCAGGACAAATTTCAAATTCAACTGTCAGTGACTACAACGTTAAGCACGACTTAATTACTGAAATTCTTAAGGCAGTGCTGGGTCAATATCTCACTCTTTTAAAAACAGCTTTGACAATATAAGTAGGTATCACACAAACTGATATGCAGACTACATATAATTCAGGTGTAATTGTGAAAAATATTTGCCTTTCAAAAATTGTTTACAAGATAGTGGAATACTTGGACTTGTAGGAATATACTTGGGAGTTATGGGAATATACTATATATTTTAGGTTTTTATTACATATCATTCATTAGCACAAAGGAACTTTAGACATAAAATGCATTACAAGACTCCTTAATAAAGAAAAGGTACATGAAAGCAGTGAATGGAAGAGTACAGAACACAGTAAAGAGAGAAAGAAAATAAAGACAATAAACAGATTTTATTCATTAAACAAATATTTACACAGTACCTACTATTAGTCAGCAACTGTGATGAAGTCAGGGTATATTATGCCGAGTAAAAAGTTACAGATTGTGCTCTCATGTAGTCTATTGGAAAGATAGATATTAATCAAATAATAGCACTACTGAAACATGTGCAGGGAAGGGATAACTCAGCAGGCTTGGCAGCTCAATTCTGCATGTTCCTAAAATTTTCAGAAGATGGATGATCTATGAATCCCTGGAGTATCCCCCCAGGTACGTGTTTTTGTATGCCTGAGACCTCGAGCCACACCACAGAGTTTATGCTAACAATGAGATCTATGGTGCACATCTATTTATTCCTGAGGCTTTGGACCACACTCTATTAATGTGACCTCTAGGGAGATGGAGAACTAGTAGCTAAGGTGCTACATGCTTAGATGACTGACCCCAAATTAAAAACCCTAGATACCAAGGCTCATATTAGCTTCCTTTGGCGGGAACACTTCACATATATTGTCACACACCTTAATGCTGGGAGAATTAAGGGCAGTACATGTAACTCCAAAGGAAGAAGACAACTGAAAGCTCAAGCCTCATCTCTCTTGGACTCCACCTATGCACCTTTTCCCTTTACTGAATTTAACTGGTATCCTTTGACTGTAATAAACTAACAATAACAGTTTTCTTGAGTCCTATGAGTTCTTCTGGCAAATCGTTGGGCCTGAGGGTGATCTTGGAGACCCCCAACATTAAACTACAATGCAAATTTGAGACATATACTATCAAAGAGAAGAGTATCATTTATGGCAGTTAACTGAAGTAAACTAGGAGGTTAAAGAAGGCATTCCCGAAGAAGCGGTATTTGAGCTGAGATCTTACAGATGCATAAGAATTATTAATAAATGGGGCAGGCATGGGAGAGCTTTCCAGATGGAGAAGTCATATGCATAGTGCATGTTAGAGAGAACTGAGTGTATTTAAGCAGCTGAAAATTGACAATGTGGCTGGAGCACACAGAGAAGCAGGAGGCAGGATGGATGAGGGACTGGAGAGTCCTCAGAGGCTGGGACTGGTAGACCAGGAGAAGGACACTTTGATCACCATCCTAAGAGTAATGGGAAGCCATGGAAAGGTTTGAAGCAAAGGGGAATCATCATGTTGACCTTTTGAAATGAGAATTCTGGCAATAGGGTAAAGAATTTACTGGGGGTGATAGTTACACTGAGTGAACAAAAGGCAACTTTTTTATTGTACTTGAGAGATGATAATATCTGTAGTAAGCGTTGGAAATATTGAGTAACAGAAACTTTTTATAGAAATTTAGTGAGACAAGTTGACAGGGCTTGATGGTAAAGTCTAAAATGAGAAAAACAAAGAATCACGGGAGTGGGATCTACTTTCCTGGCTTGTACAAATGGCTAGATAATTGAGCTACTCATTGAAGCTGGACATACTAGGAGTAATTAGACTTTTTTTTTTTCCTGGGAAAAGCATCAGAATACTAAGCATGGATCTTGGACACACTGACTTTAATGTATCTTTGGAGCTGAAACTAAGTACTTATGTAGGTAGATAATATAAATCCACAAATTGTAACTGTGGATAAACATCCAAGGAGCATCTACTGTTTGTCAGGAATTGCTTTAAGCACTTTACATATATAAACTCATTTTATCCTCATAACAACTGGATATGGCAGTTAATTGTGTTTATTTAACATATAATGAAACTGTTAGAAGTTGCTTGCATAAATCACACAGCTGGGATAGAAACCCACACACTCTGTCCCTTGGACTTGTCGTTTTACCTGTCATGCTAAAATATCTCTCATAATAAGCCAAGTGAGGAGATGAGACTAATTTTGGAGACAGTAGAAAGTAAAACAGAAGAAGGATTTTAAGATATCAATATTTAATAACTGATTCATTGCAGAGGAGATTGAGAATGTATTGCCAGAAATACAAAGAGGCTAAAATACTCTAGAAGTTAAGGGAGGTAGTATTAAAAAAAAAAAAGACTTAAATGTTATTAAGACGTTACTTAGAAGATGACTACAGAATTGGTAACAGAAGGTAACTGTAAATTTAAGAAAAGCTCTTTTGATGGAGTGATGAAGATGGAAGCTAAAATAAGGAGGGGTGACTGGAAAATAAGAAAATAGAGTACAGCTCAATATGATTTTAGATATTTGTTTCAATGTGATCCTGGCTTTGGTTACCAATATAATATTTTTATAAATAAAAATTCAAATCACACTTAAAGAAGATATTGCAATGTACCATGCATCTTGACTTTATATAGTTAACTATATTTTAGGTGCAGACTCATAATTCATCACTCCTTCAAATACAGAAATGTATTCATATGCCATCTTATTATTTTATTAAAAAAATATTTTGAAGCAGACACATGCCTGTACTTCGAATGTTAATGCATTCTCTCCTACTAAGCAAGCAACACGGAAAGCCAAATTCTAATTAGAATGTCAATCTATTAATTTACAATGAGATGTACAACTGTCGATTCAACTAGGCATTTTTGTCAATCTGACCAATGCCTATTTTCATCCCAGATAAGCTACAACTACAGGTTGATGAACCTTATATAAAAATGTGGATGAGACCAGAAAACAGACCAACAGCTTTCAGGGTTTTGGGGTGGGAGTAGGAATTTTTTCTAAGTGGCACAAAGGAACTGGGGTTGGGGGGCAGGTGACAAGCTCTTCTACAACTTGACTGTCTGAATGGCTACATGGTCCTGTGTCTTACGTGAGTACTTAGAAGATCTTAAAACATTTATTTGTGGGAAACAGACTTGGTATAAGAAAGTCACATAGCACAGTTGGTGAGACTGTAAGCTTTAGAGCCCCTGGATCTGGGTTCAAATTTCAGTTCTATAACTGAATTGCTTGGTAATAAGCAAATCACTAGGGCTAATCCCTGAACCTGGCTAAGCTTCATTTTCCTGATCTGTAAAATATAGATACTTCAAAGTTAAGTGTACCTCAAAAGTCATTTTGAAGTTTTATGAATACAGTGCAGACAAAGCTTTTAGCACGTACCTGACACAGAGGCTCAATTTCTCAGTAATTTTTCTGGTAACATTCACGTTCTTTATTCAGGAATTCCTCTCCACTAGACTATGCTTAAATGGGCATCAACAACATTTGCCGTAATGACTTTTTTTCCCTATGCCTTCTTAGTTATACTAACCTGGTTATATTTATACAGCCTTTCTCAAAACAGGACACAATACTTATCTAATTATGTTTCTGATTAGCAAGTTATATTGTCTAGTACTGCCTCTTTTTTTCATTGAGACCACCTTGATTAGAATCTAGGGATTTTATAATCTTGAGTCATACATTTATAAAAATTTTTGGTTAAATGTGACTCATAAATCATAACCATTTTGTGGGGATTTATTCAATTTAACTCTTAACACACAATCTTATATCCAAATTATGAGAGTGTACTTTCTCATCATGTCCATATATTAACAATATTTTTAAAATATCTTCAAAGAACTAATATGGGACCAGGTGGTATCACCTTTAAAATTATCTGTAGGACAGAAGAGCCGAAAGAAAATACTCTTGCACAGATATTGCTTAGAAGCAAGCTTCAATCTATTGAGATTGTCATTGATAAAGCAAGACTCAACAGGCAGACAAATGGATAACTAATGTATGCAGGGACTGTTCTGGAATGCAGCAAGCAGGTGGCTGGTTCTATGTGTAATATAATCAGCAGCATCAAAATAGTAGAAAAGATACAGAACATTCATGGGAGAGCTGTGAGCGGAAACCTTGAAGGTACCAAATGTCATAAATGAGAGTTGAAGGGGAAGAGAGGGAGAAGGGTCCGTATCCCAGGATGTACTTGATTTTGTTTTGTTTTGTTTTGTTTTTCAGGACATAGCGAGGGGTGGGGCTTGATCAATCTGTCTCATAATGAAGCAATGCTAACAGGAGTGTGACCATCAGTTCATTCCCACACTCCTGAAGTATGCCAATCAGCCCTTGCAACAGAAAGGATTAATGATCATAAAGCATACTTTAAATTATGGCATGTGATTCTCAATAATCTAGGATATACAGGAGTTTCATACACACAGACATTGTGAAAGTCCCTCAACTCTAACATATTCCAGGAGACAGTGGTTGAAGCCTTTAAAAATCCTTCCAGGAAACTTAAGAAAAATCCAGCTTTTAGGCTTGTATCATTTATAAAACTAGGCCCCATTCTTTTTAAAAGAAAATACATATGGGGTGGCCAAAACTAACATAAGCAACATCAGTTTCAGAGAGAAAAGAACAGACTTTAACAAGCCTGAGTTGTAGGTGACAAGGTACAAAGGCAGAATTTTGATCTGGATGTTTTATAACAGGAAGGACTCTTTGTAGGGTGAAATGAAATTTGAGCAAAGATTCTAAAAAAAAGAGTGACTTAGATTTAAATTACATCTATTCAAGCCTAATACTAAATCATCTAAAAAGGACAGGAAGTCTTTAAGTATTCAGAAAAGGTAACAACAACAAAACCAGAATGCCCATGACTGAATTAATCTACCTAACAACAAAAAATTAGTTCCTTTCATATTTTAAGAGTCTTTAGGAAGAGAAAGATATCAGAAAGAAAGTTAACTCCTTCTGGTCCTATTTTTGTCTTTTTTCCTTTTTAGATTTTTCATAAAAATCTGAAATAAGAATGCCTATTACTGGTTTTTCTACATAGATATAGGAATTGAAATAAACAGTGATGATGGCATAGTAGATCAGGGAGTTAGAAGATATTATAACTTTGTGCTAGCTTCATGGCCTCTAAAAATTACCAGATTGACTTAAGATAAAAGATTATTAAGTACCATAATTTTTTCTAGAAAATAATTTTTGTAACTTTTAATGATGTAACACTTGTTCTCTGACAAAAAACTCCATAAAAAAGTAATTTAACTTCTCTGGGGTCCAGTTTTCTCATTAGCAAAAAATGTGACTAAGATAGTAATAGCAGAAAAAAACACATATATTCCCTAGGATCTGTCTTGTTGATAAAATACCTAAAAAATCTCAAGAAAAAAAAAAAAAAGATCCATCATTTTTATTGAAGTGTGCCGGTGTGAAATTTAAGGCACAGAGATATCAATTGCCTTGGTCTGATGATTGTCTTCACCATTAAGAAGAAGGGAAATAAGATCCCAGAGCTGGGAACAGAGAGTGGAAGAGATCTCTCCTTGTATAATATGTGAAGTTGTTTCTGGAAACTTTCAAAATACTTAATTTTTATTGAAAACTTAAGGAAGATATTATACATCAACCACACCAAAGCTGCTGTCAGCATACTCAAAATCTACCTTTCATTTAAAAGGCATATCAGAGAAAACATACTTTGTGCTTATATATACTCTTCATCTTATTTCATAAAATAGATCCAAGACTCTCTCCTAATGTATAACATATAATATATATATTACAACATATATTTCCTATAAGCATCTGTGCAGAATGCATTATGCTGTGAAGTTCAGAGATGATAATTATCAAAAGAGTTGGAGTCTCTTTCATAGCAGAAATCAGAAAAGATTGATTTGTTTATTTGATCCAGAATATGGTCCATATTGTCTTTTATATTCATGCCTAAAGCTGAGAGATTGTGGTTCTCAGAAATCATGTTTTGAAGCACAGTGCTGGGCACTAAGGATGATCAAAAAAGACAGGTGCCTTCCAATTCCCTGGCCTCTTGTGTTGTTAGGGAGAGGGATTATTAAAAAAAAAAAAAAAAGGAAGGAAGGAAGGAAGGAAGGAAGGAAGGAAGGAAGGAAGGAAGGAAAGAAAAAGAAAAAGAAAAAGAAAAAAAAGAAAAAGGAAGGAAGGAAGGAAGGAAGGAAGGAAGGAAGGAGAGAGAGAGAGAGAGAGAGAGAGAGAGAGAGAGAGAGAGAGAGAGAGAAAGAAAGAAAGAAAAGAAAAGAAAAGAAAAGAAAAGAAAGAAAAAAAAAGAAAGAAAAAAAAAGAAAGGTTAAGC
Organism: Cynopterus sphinx; assembly: GCA_030015415.1. Classification (NCBI taxonomy): domain Eukaryota; kingdom Metazoa; phylum Chordata; class Mammalia; order Chiroptera; family Pteropodidae; genus Cynopterus; species Cynopterus sphinx. The sequence continues at coordinate 63,155,498 of CM057387.1, read as the reverse complement.
TACAGAGTCCACGCCACAATAGAGTTGGGACAAAGGAGAAGCAATGCCTAAGTCTACCTGAGGCCAGGGCAAACTTCATCGAGAGGGTAATGGACGAGGTGGACCTTGGAAGATAAATAAAAATCACTCGTGTAGACCAGAGAGGGCTTTACTTCAGGAAGAGAACATAGCACCATAACATATCTGGGGAACTGCAAAGGGTTCAAAAGACTCGTCAGTATGAGAAATTCCACTAACGGCTTTTATAATGCAAGTGACTTAGAATTTAACCTGTATGGGAGGAATCTACTGAAGAATATTCAGTGGTGGAGAGTAGCATGAGCACGTTTTTTGTTTTAGGATATGTTACAATATTTTTGGAACTAGTATGCAAGGGTGCTGACAAATAGGTGATAGAGAATCTAATTAAGACAAAATTGTGATAGACCGATTATATTTGTGAATCATAACTGAGAGAATTTGGTATATAACCGAATGCTGAAGAAGATACCAGAGGCTCTTTGAAGAACCTAGGCCAGTGTTGAACATTTTTCATATATCTGTTGGACAGCCATATGCCTTCCTTGGAAAATTGTCTATTCGGGTCCTCTGCCCATTTTTAAATCAGATCAGCTGTATTTTTGTTATAAAGTTATATGAATTCCTTATGTTCACTGTAGCATTATTCATAATAGCTCAGATATAGAAATGAGCTAAGTTTCCTCTGATAGATGACTGGATAAAGGTGTGGTACACACACAGATTGGGGGTGCGGGAGGGGGTTGGGGAGAGTATTACTCAGCCATTAAAAGATAAAATATTGCCATTTGAAATATCATGGATGAATCTTGAGAGTGAAATAATTGAGATGGAAAAGGACAAGAATCATGTTTTCACTTAAATGTGGGGCTATAAAACAGAAAGCAACAAATGAATGAGCAAAAAAATAAATAAATAAACCAATAAAGCAAACTGACAGATACAGACAACAAAGTGATAGTTATTACAGGGGAAGGGGATGGGGAGGAAAACAAAGAGGGTAATGGGGATCAAACAAATGGTGACAGAAGGAGACCAGACTTTGTGTGATGAGTACAAAATAGAATATGTGGATATTACATTAAAAAGTTGGACACCTGAAATTTATGTTGTTAATCAGTTACCCCAATAAATTTAATTTAAAAATAACCAAATTGAAAAATGATGCCAGTGCCTGAGAGAAAATACAGCACAGAAATAAGAGTATTTTAGAATGGAATGTCATAGATGATGAGATCATTCAAGAAGTGAGGTTTTAAACATATTTTAGTCTTCAGCACACTTGATAATCTCATAAAAGTTATGAATCCTTTTCTCAGAAAGGTGCACATACCAAAACCTATATCATACACATAAGATATGATTTTAGGGAACTCACAGTTCAACTTTGAAGACTCTTTTAAGAATCTCCTAATATGGCCTTTTGAGCCACGCTTCTCTTGCTCAGGCTTGCTTCCACATCTGGAAGTGTACTTTCCCTTTTAATAAAACTTTTCTACTGTAAAAAAAATAATAAGTAAATAAAATAAAAAAAGAAACTCCTAATGCAGAGTAAGTAAAAAAGAAAACTAAAGCTGAAACTCTGAGGGGGCAGTGTCACCAAAAAGTCTGGCAAAGAATAGTTCAACAAAGAAAATTGAGGATGAATCATCAGACAGATAGGAAGCCAGGCGAGAATGACATCATGGATTCATGAAGGTTGCAAATTTCTGGAAGTAGGAAATAGGCAGCAACACCAAATGTTATTAAGAGGTTACATGGAATTAAACATAGGCCATTGGTGTTCATTTGTCTGTAGATTTGCTGGTCCATAGGCCAGGCTCTTACAGTAAGATGAAGAAATGAGAAAGAAGAATCAGAATCTATGCACAGTTTCAAGAAAACTGGCAACTATGAAATTTGAAGGAGTAACAAAGGTAAGACAACAGATTTTTATTTACTGTTTATGCATAGGTTAGGGGAAAAACTTGAACATGTTGTTTGGTTCAACAGAAGAAGCAGGAAAGTAAGAAAGATTGAGATGAAGAGAGGAAGAAAATTAATTCAGCAACTTCTTCAAATTAATTAGGTTAATTTTACACCCGGATGTGACATTTTCTATGAGCTAGAACAGAAAAAAAGAAAAAACCTTCCAGCTGTAGATAATAGTAGATATGGTGGAGACAGAAGACGGAGGAGACTGTACTAGATGATATTTATCTTTTAAATTAAAAGAAAAAGTCACGTGTTGCAATGGAATGTTATGTGGTTAATGGTGGAGGTGAGACAGGCAGGCTCATGTTATAGATACCAGCACACTCTTTTTTTTCACCACTGTAGGCCAAATAACTTGCATGAAACACAACAGAAGCTCAATAAATACATGTTGAAAAGTGACTACAATTTGAGAAATTTAGGCATATAGCAAAGTGTGGACCAACTGACATGTCAAATGAGAAAAAAAGCTAACTGGAAGAAGTAAAAGGTTGCAAATATTTTTAACGTGTCCACGAAAAGCAAGCCCAGAAGTGCTATAATTTACTTATATTCCCTACTGCAGAGCTTGGAATGACCTGTAGTGATCTTAGGAGGACAAGATATACAACTTTCTCAGGAGCTATTCAACTCTGCTGTCCTCATACCTCCTTAGAAAATAGGTATCCATTTAATGAATAAGTAATTACTGACAGTTGGCAGATAAGGCATGTAACTTCCTTATCCAACACTCAATACTCGTCAGAAGAGACGGACAACACAGAAAATTTGTTGATCAACACTTCAGTTGTTCAGCTGGCTCTGCAGACCACACACACACACAAAAAGCAAGCAAGCAGATTTCTCTGCAGCACATGTTGGTCTAAAAAAATGAGAGGGCTAGGTCATCTGTGCTTTGTATCCTACAGATGACTTTCTCATGCCTAAAACCATTCAAATCTGAAAACAAAAATCCCTCTCAGATCTAAACTAAAGGCGACTGAACAATGGGGAATTGAAGACATATTATTAAATCTCTTCTGATGAAAGGCTGTTGAACTGGATTCCCAGCGACTTGGGTGCATGATGGCTTACAGATGCTATATTTAGGTGTCATTCGAATTCACATTATATCTAATAAATCGCGGTATGTTCACTTGTCCTATTAAAACTGTATTCTACCTTACCAGGTCTGAATAATTTGTATGAAATTGATTGCTACAGTTCTCACTAGAAGCTCTAATTGCATTCCTGGTATAACTTAAAATGATAACCTTATCTTAATTAGTAGCATGATGCAGAAATGCTTTTGAAAGCCTCTGAGAATTAACCTGAATTTTTAAACAGAAGCCCTGGGGCTTGAAAAAAAACTTTTAAAAAATATTCCTGTTGAATACGCAAGCCAATGTTAATTTATCAAAACTACAAAAGGAAATAATCACATAGTGAGAGACTAGGCAACACAGCTAACACCTTCTCCAATCAAGCAGTTTGCATTTCTCTTTGCAGAATCACATACAATGTAATTATAAGGCCTAGATCTCCGGGGAATCCACTGATACCTGGCACCCACAGAAGAGGCTCTCTCTGGTTTTTCTAATAAGGCTCCCATTCCTTAATAAGTGGAGAACTACGATTGTGGAAATGAGTGAACAAACTGGTTGTCTGTATTGACTTCACAGGAAACTATTCACCATACAGATCACTTCCAGCCCTCCCTCTGGTTCCACATCCGGCTTTTCCCCGAATCAATCCTAGTTCAATTAATTCTGGCTTTCTTCATCCATTCTAAGCTTTCTAACATCCCTTTCTGGCCCATATGCAATGTCTGAGCAAAACTCCCAAAGTAAAAGGTTCTCTGTAGGAGAGGCTACACCCTGCGTGTATATTTTCCATATCGCCACTCTGGTAAAGAGATGTACATTGGCTCACTGATGATAGTCATTATCTGATAAAGCATATCCAGACATACGAAAAGCAAGATTTCATCCATTTTAAACTATATGATGGTGAGATGAAAAGACTCTGTAGTAAGTCATCATCGTAAAAACCCCAAATAGATGTTAAAAATTTTCCAATGCAGTGCTTACAAATTGAGGGCCTTCAAACACTATGCAGCTTGGAAGATATTCTCAAATGTCCAGGAAAAGAAATATTTTAAGTAAATCTTATTATCATCCCAGACTATAATTACAGCCACCTCTAGAAATGTCAAATACATGGTATTGTAAGAGGACTACTCTCCAAGATTCGCCTCTGAGATCTGGGACTTTTTTCTGTAAACCGGTACCACTCAGAAAATAAATGTCTTCCTATAACACAATCTGACATTTCCTTATTTGAAAATGAGTGTGGGTTGAAAATTATTCTTAAATATATATTTTTCTCCTTACTAGAAGAAACAGTTTTATCTACATGTAAAAGGATGGAGCTAGTATAGATTATTATAGTAGGATATTAACATTAGGACTAAATGTAAAATTAATGGAAAGCAAAGAGGTATAAATATTCTAACGTTTAGGATGGTAGCTCTTTCTGGCTTAATTTCTAAGAACAGAAAAAAGTAAAATTAAACAGGAGAAAACAGGTGTATACTAATGTTAGTTTGACAACAACCTTTTAAAAACTTGGCAGTACCTTCTTTGAACAACATTAAAACACTTTAAAAATGTCTACTACATGCAAGGTACTATGTGTTGTAATTGCTGTGAAGGTCGATTGCTTTTACAAAATGGCAGAGTATCCTTTTATGTTGAGCTTCTCTTTAATAACATATGGCATTTCAGAGAAGTATTATTGTGTGGTATATATGGACATATATTTACATGAACCATCCATACTTTGAAAGTCTTGTAAATGCGTATGTCATATCATTGGGCACATTTTCTCTTATTTAAAACTCTATTTCTGGACTTGAGTAAGAAGATTAAAGACTAAACATATATTAGCACTGTTAAAATTCAGCCTGAAAAACCCCAGTGGAAAAGACATTTTAATCAACAGATATTTTAAATGGAGTGACCCCAAATCTGTCTAATAAGACTGTTCTAAAGAAGGAAAGCCCTCAGATAATTTAACTTGCTTTTAGTTTCATTGGTGTGACAACCACATACTGATAGCATCTTCAGGCTGCAAAACTTAAGTCTTTTTACCATTGCAGTTATAGTCTCATTTACAACGTTAATGTGCTAAACAGGGACTGCATAAAAATCTTCAATTATTTTCAGACAGTGGATGTAACATTGCTGCTAATTCTAATGCCCAGCAAGCATAATCATCATAACCTCTGCTGTGATCCCAACAAGGATTCTTCAAGCTCCTTATAAATGCATTAATCACCCCTATGAAAGTCACTGCTTGCTTTTAACGAACAAAGATAATGTATATTACTGGGATTATACCACTGCATGCAGAATCATTAAAGAAAGGTAGATTGGAATTTATGATTAAGCCTTTGGACAGCAGGGCACCATTTTAACCATTAAAAAATCACAATCTGCAAGGATAGTGGCCAAAGCAGAGAAACCATTAAAGACTTATAATTAGCATCAATCAAGGTGACACTACTGTTGACATCTTTATTACTTTAAATACACTAATCAAATACTTCTGCATTGAAATGAAATGATTGATAGACAGCTAGACATCCCTATGGAGAATAATTTAAAATTATCTGTTCGAAAGGTAGCAAGAAAAGCATTGGTATTAGTCAAGTGAGATCGAAACACAGCTCTGAAATGAAAAAACTCAAAATGGACCAATAGGCTTGTCAGGGTTCTCATGTGGATGCTTTATCACCAAGCATTCCTCCAAATAAACACATATTTGCATGTCACTTCTGTGCAAACTACTGGACTTGCTTACCTTGGATGAAAAAATAACAGGGGAATATAAACTTCAAGCTGCTCTGTCAGGTAAATAAACAGCCCAGAACTCAGCCTAGCATTTACTCACTTTCTAGCCCTCTCTTCACATGCACATGGAAATGAAAGATAAAGGGAGAGTTGAACTTAGTGTTATTTACATAATTACAATAGAAGCTGTCAATATTATCTAACTGCATCAGTGATCAATTTCATACCACACAGACTCTAAAATATGCTGCTATTATTGCTGCTTATATAAATATTTCAGTCTTAATGAACAAGAAGCTGTTCAGCATCTTTGCCACCCCTTGAGCACATATGGCATTGTACCTTAATGACCATAATTTTTTAAAAAGTACTCTTCTCCAAACAGTTTCTGGCTGTTCAATGTCCGCAAACTGAATCCTTGAGGTTAAGGGCATAGACCACAAAAAAAAAGGATGTGAAGTAGTTTTCAGATAACAGTCTGGCTTGGCATCAATACAGAATTGCAGATGAAGATTTGGCAAGGCCTCTCCCAAGGGGGCCAGTTCATCTTTGCCAAACAAGATTATAATGGAAAAGACTTTCATTATGAAGATGACAATCCCCAACAATCATTTGGCTCCAGAGTTCAACTTTATTTATAGGTTCCTTAATTGGTGTATCTACCACTAGGTTTAAAATACATTCTCTCTGAATTAGACACCTGCCTCTTGGAAAAAAATGTGTGTGCCCATCAAAAACTGGACACAGATGAATCAATGGAAATTCCCCATTGCTTCTTTCTAAGCAGTGAAGAACGGACAGAGGAAAGAGGATGGGTGGCAGAGGTGAAACAACTGGTAGAAGCCAATTACTCAAAACACATTGCCCGCAAATCACTGAAAGAGTAGCAGCTAACTCAAACTCAGTTACATCTTTAATTTCATGGTTAAGGGAAGATTTTTCCAATATAGCATGAGAGCTTTACAGAGGCAAAGTAATAAAAATTCTGCAATTGGGCTATTGAAAATCCCACTAGTTTAAGCCAATATTTATCAAATCACTCTTTCTAAAACATGCAATTCTAAAAGGTTCCATATTCTGACCTTTTCTCAAATAACAACAGCAAACTCTTCTGATTCTTAAAAGAATAGTAGCCTATTTCATTTAAATAGGCTTTTACAGTGTACCAAATTATTTTATACACAGTACATCACGCATCAGCTCTGTGAGGGAGATGTGATTATTTTCATTGTACAGATGAAGTGACAGACAAGGAAAAATTAAGGGTCCTTCCAATGGATCCTTGGATGGGCAGGCGACTGACACAGTACCCTCTCCACTACACCGTGCTAACCCCAAATCACCTCAAATGTTCCATAACTTTATTAAGGAGAGAAACCACAAATTAAAAAATGATAATTATCTATAGCAAATAAACTTTTAGAGAGCATTTTTAGCAAGAAAAAGCTGTTCACAGACAACCAGTAAAATGCATAAAGAACACGAGAGAATCCTTCTAGTCTGAACATCGGTTTGCTTTGTTTAGAGATTGGTCATCTTTCTACTTTACTCCAAGATTGTGTTTTTTCACTAGTAAGGGTCATTTGATTTTCACTGACGCACAAGGAGTGGGGGAAGGTTGTGTAATATTGTATGAGGTTGACCTTACCACTCATGGAAAAACTGCCAGCAAGACACAAAGTGTCAGCTAAGAATGACTCAAGGACGGGCTCAACAGTATCAAAGACCTTTATGTAGAATCCTTAACAAAGGAGCTTAGTGTAAACAGGACTTCAGGGCTGGGAAGTGACACAAGAAGAGGACAGTCACTTCCTCATTAGAGGACATGGCTTTTGCCAAAATTTGCTGAAACGTGTACACAATACTTCCAAATAGACATGAATTAGAGAACTCATATCAATATGTGCTGTGTTCTAGATGCAGATGCAGAAATATTTGAGGCCTGGAAAATTCTCTTTTTTACTCTCCTTGAATAGACCAAAACTTTTTACACTTTCCAGTTAATATAATTTTTTTATATCAAAAAAGAGGAAAAAAGATGATAACATTGGAAGAGCTAAGGGGAAAGGCAAGAACCAAAAAAATAACAACTGCATGTGACATACATAATAGATAAAAGGGAAAAAAAACTCTAATGATGGCAGGAGTAGGCTTATTGTAAACACATCATCACTACATTCTCTTTTACAATATTTCAATGCCTCTCTTATGTTGTTGTCCCAGGTATAATTATTATATAACTTTAGTTCTGAGTTGACTACATGATACGACTCATGTAAATTAAATAGTTTAAAAATTTAAAAAAAATACAGATAGTTTTTAATTATACTTATACATTGTACAATGAAGCAATCATCAGTAGAAAAAAATGAGTTGTGGATATTAATGATACTGAGTTAATAAATAATATGGTAAGCTTTGGTATATCAAAAGGCTTCTTATCAGTATATATGTTCACCCAGTTTAGCTAGAAATATTCCAGCAGTTCATTTGAAATTGTGTACAAGTTGTGCTGTCATTTTTCTAAAATGATAGATGAGAAGATTGAATTTATTCAACCTGAGCATTTTTAAATCTGTTGTCCCCTGTATCAGATAATGATCAGTATGAAGTATTTTGCAAAGAGGCTTTCCATTGTAGACACATGAAAAGATGGGTTTGTTCATCAGTGGTGATCGATCAGTAGAAATGGACTGGAAAAATTCTGCTTGATATACAGACAACAAACATGAACATAAAAATAATGCCAAAGGAATTTAAGATAGGAATTTATAATACTCTTAATATCTAATTTGGTCTGACTTTGAAAGTAAAAGTTACATAAAAGAAACAACATCCTTAAAGGAATTGCTTAAGTAGTAAGATATATGTCTGGTAATGGTACTGTATGGTCACTGAACTCTGATGGAAAATAAAAAATTATTAAGCAAGGAGGAGAAACCTGCTTTGGTGTGTACCTCAAAGAAACATACAAATTGAGTTCTCCATAAGCCTGATTGGTTACAAAATATATTAGCAATGAAAGACCTACAGAGTGAGTTCTACAACCATAACCAATAGCTCAGAAAATTAAACTAGACCAAATATTAAGGATAAAAAGCTTACATTGAAAGGTGACATACGATATATAAACATCAATCCCTGACCATCAAATTAAAGCCTCTCTCCCAGTTCTAATAGCACTCATCTAAGATCTGAGTTATAGATATGTAACAAGTAACACACAGTCATTGTCCTGAAGTTTACCTGTTGAAGCAAGGCAGACATACAGCATTTCAGGGCTATAGGTCAAGGTCGAGAATACAAGCCATAAATTCACTAATGCTAAAGATGAATAATAGCCAAGGAGAAGAAATGGTCTCTACTACTTTGTTTTGGAGCTCATAAGAGGTTTGCAATTGTTGTACAAGATATGTTTGCTTTCTATCTTTTGTATTCTCTGTTTTCTCTAGTGTATGCCTAAATCCACTGTACCTCAAATAAGAGTGAATTATTTCTAATTTAATAGTGACACAAATCCTTTGGAACTCATATACTATTGACATTGACACATAATATCGACCTCAAATTTATAAAATATTGACCCACTTTTGTTGTTCTCTGTATTTTTCCTAGATATGAAATGATCAAAATGAGTTTTCCATAGGCTGTTGTTTTGTTTTGCCAAGCTGTACTCATACACTATCACCTAGACAGACTCTTCTATGGGGATTTTGGCTAAAACAACCAAATCAAAGAATCAGGTGTATGCTGGATAACAAGAAAATATTTAAGCATATTTCATTTAAATACAAAACTTTGCAGAAATTTTTCTTAAAAAAAAAGGAAAATGTGTAAAAGGTCTTAACAAATAACCATATCATTGCAAACAGAGTATAGAGTTTCAGAGAGAAACAAAATGAGGCCCAACAGAATGACATGTGTAGTGGTTCCTGAGCGTGGAAAGAGGACTTGAGCTGTCAGCGGCTCTCTTTCTTCTCTCTCTCCCCCATCAGTTATCTGGTTCTGAAGAAGTCTTCAATTTCATCACCTGAAACATAATACATTGACATTACCTCGCTGTATTATGGTGAGAAATAGATTAGAGGGTATATATAAAAGCATTCTGTACACCATAAAATGCTATAAACTCATAAGTTATAAATGAGACTGCTACACATAGGTAAGTTATAAACAAAGAGAAAGAGTAGTGTGATTGACTGGAAATTGACCCATTATAACACAGATGTGGAAAAGCTATTTTTTTAAAAAAATTGTGTTTCCATCACATAACTGACCCTTTCTTGCTCAAAAGTCTTCATTCTCATTTGGTGATAAAAAAAAAAAAAAAAAGGCAAAACAAAACAAAAATTTAAAGCTTGTCCGCTTGGTTTAACTCAGGTTCTTCAGAAAATAAGTCAGTTTGGGGTACATTTGTACTCTTTCTGCTTTTTCTCTCTCTCCTCCATTCTCCTAAGACTGGCATCTCCTCAAGAAACTGTTTATGTAATATTGTCGTGACAGATGCAAAGTATCTGCTTCCACCCTTCCTTGGTTGGCTGTTACATCCTCAGTAAGGCAGAGCTCCACTGGTCTGGTCTTTGAGTTTTGGTCTCTACCTTTACTCTTTCTGAAATGTCCAGAAAAGTGTTCTCTCAGCATAGGTATGGGGCACTGATTAACTTGTATCTGTCTTCCCTGGTGATTTAGACTCTTCATCTCAACTCACTCCTGATCTCAGAGACCTGGCTGTGTCCCATTTGGGGACGCCTAGTGGAGAGGAGCAGTCTCTGTCAGACTTCTTCTGCTCTGTAATCCTGGGACTCCTGTAAGGACTCCTACTTATAAGCTCAGTTCAGTATCACTGCCCCACCAGAACATCTGGGCCAATTATAAGACATGAGGTACCTGAAAAAGGGGTGAATAAAGTGGCCCTTTCTCAATAGGCTACTTGTCAACTCTACTGCCTATGCCAGGGTGGTTTAGAAACTCCCAGGAGGCATTTCCCCTGGTGTCCAGAGGGGAGGTTTATAAAGTCTCCTTTGCTTTTATCTTCTTGTTTTCTTTTTAGGTCATCTTCCTCTCTGTCTCTATTCCCAATCTCTCATCAAGCATCATTTTGCACCACTGGGTGGGGGCTTTCCTTTCTATGTGGCTGGATACCACTTTTTATAAGCTTTAGTCATATCCTCAGGCTTTCTTCTCAATATATAAATGGCAGCTTTAGCATTTTCAACAAATCCTGGATTGTGTAAAAACTTTTCTAATAAATGTGCAATGACACATTTATTTTAGAATCTAGACTGTGCCTACCCCACACCCAACACCACAAAGGCCATTGATTTCATGACCATGGCAGCTACAGGGCAACAAGACTGAGAGGAAGTTTTTTAAAAGCATCATTAATTATTTCAAAATGTATACATAAGCTAGGCAGTTTAAGATTATGGAAGAGTTCAAGAGTTTCTTTAATAAAGGAAGATAAGTGTGAAATAGTAATCATATGGAGATATTATTAACCCATTTTAGAGATGAAGAAATGAAGATTCAGGGAAGATAGTTTTTCAATGAGACACAGCATGTCAGCGGTGAAGCCAGAAGTTAAACCTTAAGTTTTTGTATTATAACTCCGGTGTTCTAGAATATCAAAGTTCCTTGACAATGTCAGTCCATCCAAAAGAGAAACTTGATACAAATTCCTGCCACTCACCCAAGCCCCCGCAAAAAACTCCCCAAAACAAAACAAAACAAAAAACACAATTTCAGTGAAGATTACAAGAGAGAGAACCTTCGGTGAGTCATTAAGGTTCTTCATTAAACTAGCATTTATTGAAGACTTCCGATACAACAAATATGTTAAAATGGAATTGTCTCTGCTCTTAGTTAAATCACTATATAGTTGGGAAGACAGACAAATGTAATCATAATACACTTAAACAAGATCAGTGCTGTATAAGTTTAAGTATCATGAGACTCCTAGTTTCCAAATCAATTTTTTTCATGCTTTACATGGTTACTAGAATTTCATAGTAATTCTACAGGTAGAAGTTTCATTATGTTCCCCACACAGGGTGGGATGTGAGGAATTACTTAGTTGAAAATGCTTCTGTCATTAAATCTGCAAATCACAAAGGGAGCACATAAATGTAGAGTCTGCAGCAACTCGTAAGTCATGAGAGCCACACATCTTCACTTCTTGCCTACTTATCACTGGCCAGTTTATCTTTCAACAGTCTGGGCGCACTGCAAACAGTTCCTCACAGGAGGAACTGCAGTTGGCTATATATACACACACAGCTTTAAAATATAAATTTGTTAAGCTTCATTAAAACATCTTCTTCAAATATGACATTTTCCAGTGATCTGAGAAGAGTTATAGAGCGAATCTCCCCAGAGAGGTACATCATGACACTGAGTGTTTTGGTGTCTGGCTATGTGAAGGTTTTATGAAACTAGTGTAAGATTTCCTTCGATAGCTAAAGAGTGACCATAGAATTCGAATGCCAAATATGGTGAAAGGAAGAAGTAACAAAGGTGTCAGAATCCTGTTCTTCCAAATTATGAAACTCAAACGCTTGCCCTGAAATATTAAGATCCTTCACTTACAACTGGAATTTAATAGACTGCTGCATCAATTAAAATTATTAACTCCAATTAAAAAGTACAGTTATCCCCTAAATACTAAATAGTCTAGAGGTATTTTAGTAAGGCGAAATAAAAACCCTTTTCCATTTTTCCTCATGTGAACAGAGAACATTTATATATCCTACTATGGAATTGTATCTATGCTAATTATATGCTCATATAAATATGAAAAAAAAATCTATGTAAATTTCAAGTTAAAGAACTATTAAAACATGCAAAATCAAAAAAATAGATCAACTTGAAAATAAATTCTGTCATCTTGCTTATTCATGTGTAAATGTCCAATATGCTCAATGCTTTGACATCTCTATTCATTTTGGGGTTTGAATCAGCTATAATTGTATGACCTTTAATTGTATGATTGCTTCATCAAAAATTCTGAAATAATGTTACATAGGGGACAAACTTCAAGAATACAAGTATTTTCATGTTGTCCCATTTTATGATAACTTCCACAATTGAGAACCCCTAAAAAGAATATTTGTTAATTCACATTTGCTCAATCATTCCTACCTAAAACTGTATTTTTTACCACAAAGCTCATACGCAATTTTTTTTCTTTTTATGTTCCCAAAAATACTCGACAAGTACATACTATAAGACTCTGTAGCTGACGAAAAGCAAATAGGAGTTTCATACTTCTATTTATATTCTACTGGTACAATCAGATCTTTCTAGGCAAAATCTAGGCAAAAAGAAAGACACCCAACGGATTAAATGGCACAAATTCCAAGCCTTTCCTCCAGGATTCTGTGCCTTCAAGCAATAAAGTGGCTTTTGCATCTTGCAAACATATGCAGAAAACTAGGCCAAGTAGGGCTGATGAACTTGGCCAAGTTCTCCCATGTGATCCACTGTGACAGCCAACCTAAAGTTCCCACTGTCAATTCCATTTCCAAATGAAAACTTTAATTTTGCATTAAACTGTGTTTATATTAAGATGAAAGATACATAAACCCATCTCACATGTTTGGAGTAAAAAGCAATGCATATTTTAAAATAATGTACTGCATTTGTTATTGAAAGGAGTGAATATTTAGAATAAGACGGACATTTAGAAAATAGACTAGATCATTCAAGCTTATCCACACAGTTTAGGATTTAAAGGTATGGGGGAAAATGTTCCGAGCATTTCTGTAGGGTAGAAGGCCTTTTAGGTTGACAGGAAAAATGGGCTATCACAACTACATCTCGAAAGGCAGCTGAAATTTCATGGCTGTAGTTGATATTCCAGGATTTTTAGAGGTTCTACCGGTTGTCGAATACAAGATGAAAAATGTTTAAATAGCCATATGCTTTTAAATGTTGATAACTGACTTACAACAATACCAGAAATGATGATAAAGATGTGCGTGTGCACAGTTCCTGCCCTCCAAGACATTGTTGTAATGGTAGAAACCCTAAAACTTGTCCTATTTAGGGTTTCAGCCTAGTGCTTTGGGCTATTTTTTCAAGCTGTTTTCCATTTTGTCAGGTAAGATGGAATGATTGAGTTATTGCATGTTACTTATAACTACATTAGAGTGACAGTTGTTTATTGCACCATTACCAAAAAGCTGTATTCTGACAGAGGGCATATCAACACACATCAATGAAGATAAAACAACTTTTCCTGGCTAGCTCATTCTAAAAACTACAGGGAAAATGTAAGAGAGATTAATATATGTGTCTCTAAGTATAGATAAGTTTTTATCTGACATAAAGATATATTGAAATCATACAAATTGTATCTTTTAATATTTACATAAGGGTATTTGTACTCCTAGAAAATTCTCAATACATATCCCCAGACACATCAACAAACCTCCTTACATCATCTTATTTTTCTATTTTTTCTCTATTTTTTTTCTTATAATGACAGTCTTTCCCATTCCGCTGTCTTCTTCCCTTTGTCTTATAAATAAGATTAAATCACATTTATCCTTAAAAACCAATCCTTCTCCCATGTCACTCACTACCTATACACCAATTCTTCTCTTCCTATTCAAACTTCTGGGGAAAATGGGATATTTTAAATTAACCATCTTCTTTATTTCACATTCATTTCTGAATCCAATGGCTTCTACTTTCAATATTTATCATTCTAGTAAATCTACTTGCTGCTAATGTTACAGGAATTTTCTAAATTGCAAAGGTCAATGGATACTTTTCATCCCTCACCTGCTGTAACAGCTGCTAATCTTGTTGACTGTACTGCTTTCTTAAAATCATATGTTCCCTTGAGCACTTTTCTCTTCTGAAACAGCCCACTCTCCTGATTTACCTCATTCCTCTCAACATTCCTTTGCAGGATTACAGTTAATACGAGGACACTGGAGCCATACTATCTTGGCTCAAATCTCAGTTTATCCATTTATTGGCTGTGAGGTTTTTGAGCAACTCATTTCTCTGTCCTTAGTTTCCCATCTGTAAATTGGAAATCATACTAGTATTAGCCACTCAACACTTGTTGGCTGGGTGGTGAGGGTTAGAGTGTGTTCTCTGTTGTTCTGATTAGACAGACGCTGAGTCCCTGGGTTTTGAAAATGGAACCTACTCATGGATCCTGTTCCACCCCTACCTGTAAGTCTAGGCCCAAGATGTATTCCTGCCCCTAACCCAGGGATAGAGAGGTTTTCTGCACATGTTCTAGCTGCAATGAGCTTTCATGGGTGCCTTGACCCTGAGGATAAGAGTTTGTTCTTCTTCCCCAGATTCAGGAAGGTGTTTATCCCATTGGAGAGAAAAGGACAGGAGCGGGACTTCCTGTCATTCCCTAAACCGCAGTTGATCCACATTCCCAGGCCAGCTCACAAGAATGATTTCTCAGGTCATTGACCTATCTTGTCTATACATATCTTATGCACCAGTAGAGAAGATAGAATGAGTGCAAATTCCTCTTATGTCTATCGTTGCCAGGAGTTTTACTTTTTCTTACTATCTCACACTCAACTTTTAGCAATTTGTTATACATTTTAGTTTAATTATATTTACCAGTGTCCTTACACATCTGGCTCTGGTAAGCAGGTTCTGCACCTCATTTCTCCTTGGAAGTACTTGTCCTTCCTTAGATTTTAGGTTAGGTGGTTTCCTTGGGACCTCTGCTCTCTCACGGGTTCAAGAAAAGTTATGCATTTATAAATTTTATACCATTTTGTTGTTGTTGTAAGGATGAGAACATTACTCTTTTCATCTTTCTACATCATAAAGAGAAGCCCAAAATACTGATTTTTCAACCAAGACCCCAAAGCATTTCTATAGATACAGGAATATCTTCTCAGTGATATTATAAAAACTGAATATTTTCTTTGGCAAGGGGAATGAAGTTTTACCCTTATCTCATGTTATATACAAAAATATATCCTAGATGATCACAGAACATCAAAATTAAAGTATAATACCTTTGGAAAAAAGAAGATGAATATCTTTGTGATCTGAAGAAAGTAAAAATTTCTAAGAGAGTAGAAAAAAATATTGACAACTAAATTAAAAAGTTATAAAGTAGACTTCACCAAAAATTAAAACACTTGTTCTTTGAAAGACTCCTTAGGAAAATAAGTAAGTATAGCTACAGAATGGGAGACAATATTCCTAAGACATATATCTGACAAAAAAATTATATCTAATCCTCTACTTCAATAGAACCACATGAAACCACTATATACCCACTTAAATGGCTAAAATTTAAAAGACTGACAGCACCATGTGTTGACAAGAATGTGAAAAAACAGAACTCTGTTACATTGCTGATGGGAAAGGAAAATGGCGCAGCCTCCATAGATACTAAAATTAGAATGTAAGTTTCTTAAATGTAAGGACCTTTATTAAATTTTCCCTTACATATCCAATTGTCATGACTAAAAGGCAATCAATCATGAATCAAATTGGATGCCAAACTTTGTTTTCTTCGTATTTGGGTTTCTTTTTTGCTTGCCTTGTGGGGGTTTTTAAAAATCAAAAGAGACAAAGCCTGAACTCCATAAGCACTATTCCACCTAAAGAATAATTAAATACAAGAAATGAGCTGTTTATGGAAGACATTCGCCATAAGATAGCTTAAATTTTTCAGTAGAATAGCTTGTGTGATGGTAACCTTTCTACTAGAACTGCTTCCCCAAAGCAAGAAGACCACTGGGAAAGCAGACAGCTCACTGGCAGGGCAGAACTTCCATCTAACTGGCTAAGTCACAGGGATTGCTTAGTTTCCTCAAATTGCTGCCTTTGCTTTAACTCTGTAGCTAATGGGAATTCGTTATAAGGCAGCTTCCTGGGATTAGAGTGTTGCAGGAGTATTAGTCAGATGGAGAAATTCAAGTTAAGCCTCTGTTCAAGCATTTACAGATTTATAACTAATTAGATCCTGTCCACACCTCACCTGAAATCGTGTTAGCAAGATTCACATTAAAGTATATTTATAGCTAGAAGGGGTGTAACACAGTCCTTTAGGCCATCCTCGGCAGCACTATAAGAATTTTTCTATTTCAAGATTCTCTTTTTTTAAAAATGTGTTAGTTTCAAGGAAGCCCCATATATAGTGCTAAGATTCCAAAATAAAGGTACCTTGGTCACTTGTCAAATATATAACCTAATGGATAATCACACGCACAACACA
Organism: Cynopterus sphinx; assembly: GCA_030015415.1. Lineage (NCBI taxonomy): Eukaryota > Metazoa > Chordata > Mammalia > Chiroptera > Pteropodidae > Cynopterus > Cynopterus sphinx. Next base: position 63,138,458 of record CM057387.1, on the reverse strand, counting down.
CACAATCTCATAAGAGAACACAAGCACAAGAAGTTTCTTAAAATTTAAGTATATTTATCAAATTAGAAAAGAAGAAACTTTAAAAGATAAAAGAATATATGATGGTACATGGGATATAACATATATTCACTTTATAGTGTACCAATTACCCAAGGTTTAGGCAAATGATTATGCAGCAATCTGTTATAATCTAAATTTTAAACGGCCCTATAGTAGTGAAAGCTACAGATATCTAAATTAGATGAAATGTCTTGAATACAAACATAATTTATTTGAATATAACAATCCAATATTATTGATATAATTTGGAACAGCATAATTTATTACACATATGGAAAAGTGACCCCTGACTCCCAGAACACAAGAAAATATTCAAACGTGAACTTTTTTAATAAATTGTATAATAATGCCATAATTTACCTATTATGAGAACACAAATACTATTAACCAGCAGGGCACAATATTTCAATTAGTTCAAAGTAAAGAAAAGACATGGAGTATTCTAAGGGTCTCCTTTAATAATGGGTGATAAGTGAGTGATGCTTACTTGAAAGAATGTGACTGTTTTCTATACTCAAAGTATACAATTATTTAAAGATCTGCAAACACATATTCCTTACATAAACTCTTGTGGTACAAATCAAAATTGAGACTCAATTCAGCTGAGAAAAGGCTACAATATAATATCTGTAAAGGAAAAATCTCAGGATACAATTTGACTCATTATTGCCTTTTCCTCATGGTCAAGGCAAGGCTTACCCTCAGTTAGGAGGATTTACCCAGCCTCATCTGTTTACTCCAATCTGGTTTCTATCTACAATGAAGAGAGTCATTTGTAAAGCAGCAAATTTATGCACACATTAAAACAAACAAACAAAAAAGGATGTTTTTATAGTTCAGAATAAAAAAAAAAGACTTTTTTTCTTTCCCTTGGTAAAGACTAGCAATCTCTCATGGACTATCTTTTAATGCTTTTGTAGAAGCAGTTTTAGTTACTGCATTCAAAATGTTATCATTAGTCCAAGTTTTAATCATGCAGGACCCTTAGGAATTCCAGACGATGACAAGTTGTCCAGCAATTTAGACAAAAACATTTGGTTTAAGGATCAAGCTACTGTCTGTCTATCTCTATTTCTCACTTGCTTCCTTTTTTAATTTTTGTAGAGAAACAAAGACTTTTTGGAAACTGAATTATATTTTAAAAATAGGCAAATACCTACAGGACCAATAGTATTTTCTAATCATGCAACTTCAGTCTTGAGAAAGAGCTGACTCTAGGGTCCTCAGAATCCAGCACTGAGGGAAATAGAAAGGAAATTTCCTCTCAAGTGTATTCTGAGACCCAAGGGTGCCCCACCTTTACTGTCTGTCTTTAACCATTAACTAGTTACAATGACCAATAACTGGTCCAGCTTGGCATCATTTAATACCCTTGGTTGGAATATCATACACAATACTGGAGGCCACAAGCTGTGAGAACAAACTGACAGTCCCTGACAATTTCTGCCTGGGCCAGGATCTGAACCAAGAAGCAGGGCAAAACTCCCATCTGCTGTCCATCTGCCACCCTGCCCCTATCAAAAAACGTTATACCATGAACACAGACAGATGGGCATTTCAAAGATCTAATAGGGAAAAAAGAGGGGTCTGAGACGATTAGAATAATGACCTTTGCTTCAACATAGAAATCCCAGTAGTAATGAAAATCATGCATAATTTCAAGGTATTTTAATTGTGTAAAACAGGTACTGCATCCTTTCCCAACACTGAAAATAGTTTAATAAAACAATGTTTGTATTCTATGCATTAAGTATATACAGCAGTAAGCATAGATAACCTAAAACAAAGATGGATTAGAAATATATATGTATATGAGTACAGATTTTTTTGTGTGTGTATATATAAAATACCTTCACTTGAAGTTGCTTTCTCAGTGACACATCAGCGAAGTTTAACAATGTTACTAAACTAATAAAACAAAAATCTTTTATAGGGTTTTGTTAGCATGCACTTTTATCAAAAGCCCACCCAATATAAACAGGAAACTGGGATAAGTCAGCTCATGTATTAAACAAAAGACTTAAGACATAAAGGGAATAGTAAACTTCCGAGTTAAACCTAAGTGCTGTTATGTTTCCATAGCAAAAATGTCTTCTGCAAAACAAATAAACACCCTAGACAAAAGGCTGTTACTCAATTCACTCAACATAAATGTATACCTACCATGTGCTAGGCAAAGTGCTACATGCTACAGATGGAAGACAAGACCCAGATGGTCTTCATCTCCAAGGAGTTTTCAGTCTCATGGGGACAAGGACACATAGATTGCTTAATATATAGGATAGTGAAATAGCATAGTGGGGAAAAGATATGAAACTATGTGGTTTGTCTTTTAGGGGTGAAAGAGTCATATAAGTTGTTTGGGTAAAGCAAAAATTTTACATATGTGGTATGTTTTAATTTTTAAATACTTTTAACAGATTTACAAAGTCTAATTTTTCTTTACAGTTTATCCAGGAGTATTTAATATGGATAATCCTTGCTTTGAAAAAGGGAGAATTAAAAGAAAATTAGTGTGACTTTTATATCTTGGAATTATTTTTTCTTTTTATAACAAAATATCTTCTAAAAGTTTACATAAAAAAAAATTCAACGAATTGCTACATCCAAAATAACTTAAATGAACTTATCTAACATGAAAAATGTAAACTCTATCCATAAGACATGTACAAGAAAGTTCTAAGTGTCTTTATTAATAATAAATCCAAAATAGAAGCCAAGAAGAGAAAAATGAACAATCAAACTGGAGCATATTGATAAGCTGAATATTCAACAGTGGAAATAAAAGAACTACTGATACTACAACTCATGGATCTCAAAACATATGTAAAAGAGTATACACTGGAGAATTATATTTATATAAAGTTTAAGAATAGGCAAGTAATCTGTGCTGACTAAAGTCAAAAGTAACTCTGCTGAGATACAGGGAGAGATACTAAAGAGGAAAATATAAAATACGTTTTAGGGGTAATAAATGTTCTATATCTTGCTCTGAGTTAAATACGTTAAAAGTATATTTGTGAAAAGCCACTGCGCTTTACACATAAGACATGTGAATTTACTAAATGTAAATTATATCTCAAATTTTAAAATGTAAAACACTGAGGTAATTTGGTATGATAAAAATCAGATATTTTTTAATTCTTGTTATGTAACAAAATGTCTAATAGTGCATCATTTTACAATTAATAATATAAATTCAGAGAATTGTTATTTCTGTACCTACAATTTCAAGGGGCACACAAAAAGAATAAATGCTTGGAAAGTGCCCATTAAGAAATTATTTCACCTGAACTTCAATGTGCTCCATATGGTCCCTATTTAAATAACTCGACCCAACTCAGGGTTAGAAGGATATCTTAAGCATATGAAAAATTTTATGCTTTATCACATCTCCATACAACCTTTATTTTTAAAAAACATTTTAACTTTATTCTTACAGAAAATAACTTTGCTTCCCTCATTCTTTATTTCCTTGAGTCATTTAATCACTAACAAAAAAAGTAGAACAAAAATAATAGAACTACATATTACATGATTCACATCAGCTTCTAATTATTCTGAGACATAACAATGAAAAAAGAATACTATTTCCAAAATGTGTATACATAGTAATTTATCCTTTAATTTTTATATTTTATCATCATGTAACATATCTTCACAAGGAAGTTGTCACTGAGGCTCTGTATGCATTTCACAACGAGTATTGTCACTGATGTTATTTCTTAAATTCTTTATTTTTAACTAAAGCATATTTAAGTCACCACAAAGAATCGGTCCTTAGGGGCTTAAACAATACCTAACTATTAGCTGTGCATTATAGTAATCATACCACTTTAAATTATAAACAGCTCGATTCTGATGGCTCTAAGCACTTCATATATATACCAATTTTTATCTTTAATAACCCAATAGCGGAAGAAAACATAGTATTGTCTTCCATGCTCTTGAAAAATAATAAACCAAAGAAGAGTTGGAAAGTGGAATCTAAAATATTACAGCAACTGTTTTCTTAAATTGTATGTGTGTGTGTGTGTGTTTGTAATGAACACAATTTGACAGTCACTTCTGCTCCTCTCTCCATAACTGACACATGAAGAGAACTTTTTTTGTCACAATGGTCTGGCTAATTCTAAAGAAAAGATTCTATACCTTAACATATAATTTTTTCTGGGAAAAAAATTCCATATGGGTTCTAGTTATGATGGGGTAACCTCTCCATATCATAATCATGGTGGGATGGTGGGGTAAGCCCACTATCTCCAAATCAACCTATCTCTCTCTCTCTCTCTCTCTCTCTCTCTCTCTCTCTCTCTCTCTCTCTCTCTCTCACACACACACACACACACACACACACACACACACACACACACACCAGAGGACTCTCAAAAGCAGGCAGATTGTGTAAGAGAGCCAAAACTTGAAAAAGCAACCTGCATCGTGATTTCGTTTTTGTTTTTGTGTGTGTGTAATATGACCCTCAAGGGCAGACCCCAGTTGCAAAATGGTGAGGCAATGGCAGATTCACAGTAGATAAACATTTTCTGGCAAGAGGAACCAGAAATAAGATCTCCTGTAGGCAGAAAGTTTGGGGAGAATCCTAGAGACGAGAGAATGAGAGAAAAGAATTCTTTAACTCGGTGAATAGACAATTATCACTTTAATTCCTAAGCTAAGCATGCATGAAAGTTTCAAATGAGTTTATCAAAGGCTTCGGGTGCTGAACAGAGACTTCAACCTTCTGTATAAGTCTCAGTCTAAATCCGAATTGCACATGCACCAGAGAGAAATAAACCAATAAATCCACGGTTTAGAAAAATAAACTGAGTTCTAAATTAGCTCCAAGAACTTGAGATACAAACTACAGTCTGAATCTAAATGGCTTAATTGTCTGCTAAAATACGCGTCATCTTTAGATGATTAAATAGGATATTATAAAAGACACTACATAACAGAATAGTCACAATATCCAGAATGTAATCTAAAACTACTCAATATACAAAGAACAAGGAAAATATGATTTTCAGGGAAAATTTCCAGGGAAAATACAAAAAAAAGAAGTGTAATGATGTAGGTGATGGAGCTATCAAAGATATATAAGCAACTATTATAATTATGCTCTACGAGGAAAGAAAAATGCTCTTGAAATAAATGAAAATATAGGAACGCTCATATAGAAAAATAAACTTATTTTTTTGGAAGTGAAAAACAGAATATTTAAAACAAAAAACTTGTTGGGTGCACTCAAATGCAGTATGAAAATAATGCAAATATTGAAAGAATCAGGAACTTGGATATAAATTAATAGAGATTTTATCCAATCTGAAAAATGGAGTGGGAAAAAAAAAAGAATGAAATAGATGAAAAAGTCTCAAGAGACCTATGGGACAATTCTTGAAGATCATATGTAACTGGAGTACCAGAGGAGAGGAACAAGATATTGAGAAGAATTTTATTTTCTAATAAAAATTGTACATATTTCAGGTGTCTAATACGACGATTTGACATACATATACATGGTGAAATATTTACTATGTCAAAATCTCTTAGCTAATTTCAAATATTCAATACAAAATATTAAATATAGTTACCATGCTGTGTACTAGCTTTCTACACTTATTCATCCTATAACTTTCTACCCTTTGACCAACATCTTCCTGTTCCCCCTGGTAACCAACATTCTACTCTCTGCTTCTATGTATTAGATATTTTTAGATTCTACATATAAGTGAGATCAGTTTTTGAGGAAAAAAAATGCCTGAAAGTCATCCAAATCTGGTCAATAAATTTGGAGATTCAAGAGGAAACTAAGTCATACACAAGCACAAAGAAAACCACACTCAGACATATCATTATCAGATTAGTGAAAAAAAATATGCAGGAAAAAAATATTGAGAAGAGCTAAATAATTATGGTCCATTGCACAAAGGGAAATGGGCTGGAATACTAAAGATTTCTCATCAGAAACCATGTAGTGCCTGGTGATTGTAGAACAACATCTTTATGGGACGAAAGAAAAGAACTGTTGTCAACTCAGAATTCTATGTTTAATTAAAATGTTCTGTTTAAAAAAAAGTAATAAAAGGTAAAAAAATGCATTTTCAGATAAAGGGAAAATAAGACCAGGAGACTTGATATTTAAGATATGCTAATGGAAATTCTCCACACTGAAGGAAAATAATTCAAGGAAGAACCATGGATCTTCAGGAATGAAAGAAGAGCAACAGAAATGGCAACTTCCTTGATAATGTAAAACATTAATTTTCTTTTTTAAGTTCTTTAAAATACATATAAATACTTAAAACAAAAATTATTTTATTAGCTGGTGAGATGTCCAATGTATGTAAATACAATACATATGAAAGCTATAACATAAGGGTCAGTGGGGGATAACATACCTTTGTAATTTTTCTATATTTTAAGTGGTACAGACTTAACTTTAAATAGACGGTGAAATGTTTGGTATATATAATTCATAGAGCAAATACTAAAAAAAATAGGTTTAACTAAAATATAGACATTAGATAAAATAAAATAGAATATGAAAAAATACTTAAATAATCTAAAAAGTGGCAGGAAAGAGGCAAGCAAGGATCAAAAACTAGAGGGGGCAAACAGAAAATAATTGAATGGTAAACCTAAATTCAACCATAGACTAAAGATTTAATTTAATGGAACGGATTGGCAGAGCACAGAATAAAGCATTAAGAAATGCATATTAGCTGTAAGACAGATTCTTATGTACAAAGAAAAAAGGTTAAAGTAATGACTAGAAAATATGTGCTATGCAGTTAGTAAGCATGGAATGAAACTTTAATACCAGATAACCTAAATTTTAAGACAAAGAGTATTTTCAGAGATAAAAGAGACATTTCAAATGATAACAGGGGCAATTTACCAGTAGATAATTATCTGTCAGTGTACCTAATTAATAAAGCCTAAAAACATAAAATAAATATTACTAGCATTAAAGAAAGAAATAGACTGCTCTACACTCTTGGTAAGAGACTTCAATATCTCTCTGTGTATTTCATAGAAAAACTAGATTCCTTCCCCACCCTCAAACCCCCTCAAAAAATTAGCAAAGATATAGGAGATCTCAAAAACAGCACTAACTTCCTTGATCTAATTAACATCTACAGAACACTCACCTAACAACTTCAGAATACATATTACTTTAAAATATGCATGGTACCTTCACCAAGAGAGACCACAGTCTGGTCCGTTAACCAATTTTCAATATTAAAAATTACCAAAACCAGATGGAGTATATTCTTTGAGCACAAAGTAGTAAATTAGAAAACAATAATACCACCTAGAAAAACACCAAATATTTGCAAATTAAAGAACACACTTTAAAATAATTCATGAATAAAAGACAAATCCACAATATAATTAAAAATTACTTTTGAAATGCATGACAATAAAATTACAATATACTAAATGTCGTGGTATAAACTAAAGAATAACTTAGAGATAAACACATAACTTTAAATGCTTATATTGAAAGATGATATAAAATGACTCAATTCCACCACCACAAAAACCTGAAAAAAAAAATGAACAGATAAAACTCTAAAATAAGGAGAAGGAAGAAAATAGTAAAGAACAGAAATCAATGAAAGATAAAAGACAGACAAAATTTAATAGCCAGCTACCTGTAAAGATAAACAAAGTTAACAAAGCCCTCACTGAAATGTTAAAGAAACTGAGAGCAAGAACACAAATCAACAGTATTAGGAATGAAAAAGTGTTATTAGTCACACAGAACCAGCAGATTTTACCCTGAAACATGTGACAATTATCTGAAATTGACAAATTTCTTGAAAAAATACATTACCAAAATTGACACAGTAAACTGAAAGAGGCTCTAGTGCACGCTCTCTGTCATATATATGTATATGTATATATGTACACACACACACACACACACACACACACACACATACACACACACACGAGAAATTAAGTGATCAAATACTTTTCCTAAAAGAAAACCCCAGGCCAAAAATGTTTTTACTGGTGAATCTTGGACAATTTTAAAGAAAGAAATAACACCTTACATAATACTTTCATAAAATAAAGAAGGTGGGATGACTGTTCAACTTTTCTTTTTGTAAGGCCATCAAAATCTGAAAAAATATATCAAAAAAACCCCACCACATTTCAATATATCTCATAGAGACATAAAGATCCTTAAGAAAATACCAAATGTAATCTAATTATAAATATATATGACATCATAACCAAGGAAGGTGTTTCTAGGAATGAATGTTTGGCTTAAAAGGCAGAAATCAGTGCCATTCACCATATAACAAAGGAAGAAAAAAACATGTAATCATTTAAACAACTGTGAAAAAATAAGCATTCAATAAAATTCAACACCCCTTAATGATTTAAAAAAATCTCTTTGGAAATTAGGAATAGTAGAGAACTTCTTTAAACAATAAAGGGCATCTAGGAAAAACCAACAACCAATATCACAGTTAAAAACTAAAGACCTAATTTTTCCCAACAGATAAAGAACAAAGCAAGAATGACCACTTCCAATATTTGCATTCAATATTTCACTGCAAGTTTAAGCCACTGCATTAAGGCAAGAAAGAAATAAACAAGTAACAGTCAAAAAATAAGAAAACTGATAATATTTGCATGGTATGTGATTGTTTATCTTAAAAAAAAACAAGAAACCCATAAAAATCTATACAAATTAATGAAAAATATAGTCACTAATAATTCAAAATAAATTTATCTTTCCTCTTATAGTAGTGGGGACAAAAGAATACCTGAGAATAAATCTAAGACACCCAATACCTCTAAATTAAAAACTGAAAAATACTGCTGCATTAAAGAATATATAAGCATTGATGCTCTAAAATAGAGTGAAGGGAATCTTAATTGTTGGCTATTTCATGGTTTGTTGTTCATTCTAGGAGTGACTACATCTGTATAGATAATATAGTCAAAAACATATAAATGCCAGAATATTCTGTCACTGTACACTAAATTATGGAAGATACTAAAACTAATTAGATTATATTTTATATGTTAAATGCACTGATATTGCAAACTCCTTAAAATATTTTAACAAAGACCTATTTAAATATACATACACACATATATAAATAAACATAAATGGAGAGTTGCCAATGTTTATGGATGGAAATTTCTCCCCAAAATGATCTATAGATTTAATAAAATTCTAAACAAAACCCACTAGGCTTTCTTTTTTTGGGGGGGGAGGGGTTATTAATTGATAACATGATTCTAAAATTAATTTGGAAATGCAAAAGACTTAGTTAAAAGTTGGAAAATTTGCTTCACCTAGTTTCAAGATTTACTCTAAAGCTGCAGTAATCAAGAATGTGGGTTACTGACAAAAATATGGAGCTACCCAAATCTATTAAACAAAGCAGTGTTCAGAAATAGACCCATACATATATGGTTGACTGATTTTTAACAACTGTGTCAAGGCAATTTAATGGGAATGGGGAAACGAAAGTAATTTCAACAAATGATGCTGGATCAACTGGAAATCAAAATCAAAATTAAGGGTAAAAATAGGATGATCCTTCTTACCTCATCACAAAAAAATTGACTTAAAATGGATCACATTCCTAAATAACAACATAAGATTTATAAAACAGGAGAGAGTATTTTAAATCATATGGTAGGTAAGGTTTTCATAGAATACATACAAGAAAACACAAATCATTAAGGCTAAACTTGACAAATTAGACTTCATCAAAATTTAAAACTTTTGTACTTGCAAAGACACCATTAAAAAATGAAAAGTCAAGCCATCCATATTCAGGAAATTTTTCCAATGAAAACAAGATAAATGACTTGAATTCAAAATATAAGAACTCTTATAATTTAATAAAAAGAAGTAACGTTTTTTTTAAAAAATGGACAAATATTTTGTACACTTCACAAAAGAAGATATGCAAATGGTCAAAAGTAAATGAAAAGATGCTAAAGCATCATTAGTCCTCAGAGTAAAGTAAATACACAATGAGGTGACACTACTACACATATATTAGATTAGATGCAATTTAAAAAGACTGACTATACCACGTATTGACAAGGATTTTGAGCAACCAGAACTCTTATTCACTAATGGTGGGAATGAAAAATGGTATAACCATTTTGGAAAACAGTTTAGTAGCTTTACAAAATGTTAGGCATAAACATGTCCTACAATCCAGCAGTCCAGTTCTAGGTATTAACCCATAAGAAAAAAAACATATCCACACCAATTTGGCAGCTATGTTTGTAATAACCATTAATTGGAAATTAACCTAAATGTCCAATATACAGATGAATAGATTAGCAAATTATGGCATGTCCATCCACATTATGGACTACCACAAAGAAAAAAAAAAAGAAAATTCTTATACATACAATAACATAAATGAGTTTGGAGGTAAGGGGATGGGTAAAATAAGTGAAGGGAATTAAGGAGTGCACACTTCCACTTATAAATAAGTCACAGGGATGCAATATAGGGAATATAGTCACTGATCTTGTAATAACTCTCTGTGGTGACAGATAATTACTAGACTTATTGTGATGATCATCTCGTAAAGTATATAAATTTTGAATCGCTATGTTGTTCACCTGAAACTAATATAATATTGTATGTCAACTAAACTTCAATTAAAAAACACGCTAAGAAGCCAGTACAAAAATAAAAAAGTACACTTAAATTATATTTATAAAAACTCTAGAAGATGGAAACTCTAATGGATAAAAAGCAGGTAAATTGTTGCCTTAGGGATGGGGTTAGAAGAAGGGAGGGATTACAAAGGAGTTCTGAGAAAAGTTTTGGGGAAGACAAAAATATTCTTTATTGTGATTGTCATGAGGGTTTCCCCAGTGTAAAAATATGTCAAAATTGATCCAATTGTATTTAAATATGTGCAGTTTATTGTACCTCAATTATTCCTCAATAAAGATGTAAAGAAATAAGTAATACTCTTGCATAACATCTACAAAACACAAACAATGCAAAATTTAAAAGCTGTCAATACACGTTTGGTTTAAAGAAATTTCATTTAGCCTGCTTTACCTCAAAATGTTTTTTGGCTTTTTAAGGATAAAAAGAAAACAATATATTTGAAAACATGCCATAACATTTAGTTACAGTGTTATAAAAGTCCAATTTTTTCAAAAGGAAATAGAGTACAGTGTTGCTTTATATACTTTTATCAATCAAGTCCCAATGGAACATCTATAATTAAAATACTGAGTCTCATAATTTATTACATATACTGAATATTACACTTAAGAATAATCTATAAGAAGATGTATCATAGAGATCAGAATATTAACAAAAATGAATTTTACCAAAGGGATCACTTCTCTATAGGTAGACTATTATCTATACATGGCGCTATAGTTATAGGTTAAACATAAAACTGTAGTATTACATTATAATCCAGAAGACATAGCCTCTAAATAAAAATATGCATATAATCTTTACATTTGTATTAATAAAGAGATATCAAAAATTACACTTTGTATTCCTATGGCACATTTATCCTTGAAATGCTTCCATAGCTACTGCATTGAGGTAATTGTGATGGGGCAATTATACTAACCTCCGACTGAGGAAAAGATTGTTTTAAGGCATTGTTTGGCTTCTGTTTCACTCTGTTACCTTGAACAAACCACTAGGCTTTAATTTTCCCACTAATAAAATAAGTAGGTTGGGCTTACCTTTTAACTCTCTTTCAGCTTTGAAATTTGCTTAATTTTTATCCTTACACTAATAAGGAAAGCTGAATCAAAGGATGACATTGAGAAAGGATAACGGAGTTGTACAAAGTCACAGGACCAGTTAAGGTCACATCCGGGGTGAGAGTTAGTCGCCAGTTCTGCATTTCTTCCATTGCCACGCTCTGTTCAGTGAGCCTGCCTATGACCCTATTCTGAACAGGACGTGTGCTCATCACCTACACAACTGCTGAATTTCTGCTAGAATGTCAGAAGAAAAAAAATACCCATAGGCCTGAGCTTATGATTCTAAGATACTTGGAATTTTATTTGTTTCTAAAATGCCCAGTACATGAGCTCAGTTGGGGAAGAAAGAATTCCTTGAGAAAATAGATCTACCTTATAACTAATTTCATATTACTATTCACCTTTTATGGATCCTGAATAAGGTGTGCTCAATATCTACCAGCATCATCTCCCTCGAGAATAACTTTTGTCTTAAAAAAGGTCTGTTTATTGAGAACCTGGAGAGTAGCCACAGGGATACAGAACACAGCTGAGGTTTCATGCCCCTTCTTACTTCACCCGATGGGCTCTGGCTGTTTGGATCTAGAAAGTGGTGCAGCAACACAGAAAGAATACAGATTGTAGGATTAGAGCCACTTGAATTTTAATACCGGCTCTGTCGTTTAACAATTTGGGATTTGAGGAATTAGATTTCAATGCCTTCACCTGCAAAACAGGATCATCATTTCTACTCTTGAAGGCTAGAAGAGAAAAACAGCTTTCTCCTCCAATATCTTATGATGAAATGATTTAAAATATCCAAAAATGTTGAGAGAATCACACGGTGAAAGCCTATGTCCCTCCACATAGGTTCTATAATTAAAATTTGGTCATATTTGCTTTTTTATCAGCTACCTATGCATCGTTACATCTCTCTACCCTTTAATCAATCTATTTTATTTTTGATCCATTTCAGTGAGTTGCAAATGTCAATATAATTTATCACTAAACATTTCAGCATGCATGAGATGGTCTTCAAAATCTTTATAGTATTTGATAAGCAAAATTAACATACAGTAAAATATATACATTTTAAATGTACTCAGTAAGCTTTTACAAATGTGTACACCTGTATAAAAGAAACCTCCAAGAAGATGAAGAACATTACCATCACTCACAAAATTCCCTAATGTCACTTCCTGGTCAATCCTTGCCGCTATCCCTCCTGTTCTCGTATATTTTTATTATGATTTAGTTTTCCTATTCAGGGACTTGATATAAATAGAACCATACAGTAGGTACTTTTCTGTGTAAGATTTTTCACACAGCATAAGGGTTTTCAGTATTCACCTATGTTGCTACATGGTTCTTTTTTTATGGCTGGAAAGTATTCCATTTATAAACTTCACAATTTATCTACTCCCCTCTTGATGCACACAAGGGATATTTCCACTTATGGCTACTCTAAATAAAGCTCCAATGAACATTCTTGTGCAAGTCTTTCTGTGGACATGTTTTTCTCTTTGAAAAATACCTAGAAGTTAAATCGTAGGTCCCAGAGTACATATATGTTTAGTTTTATAAGAAATTACGACATTTTGTCCAAAGTGGTCACGCATTGTACATGCCCACCAATAATTAAAATTAATGTTAACTTTCTAGGTCTATGATTCATTTCAATTTGTGTGTGTGTGTGTGTGTGTGTGTGTGTGTGTGTGTGTGTGTGTGTGTGAAGGGGGGAGGGAGGGAGGGAGAGGGAGAAGGAGAGAGTGGGGAGAGAGAGAGGGAGGGAGGGAGGAAGAGGGAGGAGAGGGAGAGAGTGGGGAGAGAGAGAGGGAGGGAATTAATCGTACAGGGTAGGTAGGGCTTGATGTTCTAGGATTTTAGAGGATTATTTTCTAAAATTAATTTCTTCTCTCCACTGGAGTGCTTTGGCACTTATGTTAGGAATCAGTTGACTGTATGAGGTTTGTCTATTTTTGAGCTCAATTCTGTTTCATTGATCTATTTGTTTCTGTAGGTGAAGGCATCACAAAATCTTGGTTACTTTAGTTTTATATAAAGGCACGATCAGAATTTTCTTTTCCAAGGTTACTTTGGATATTCCAGGACCATTGCACTTTCATATGAGTTTTAGAGTCAGTTTATCTTTCTACAGAATGAACGAACAAAGAAGTTTAGTGGGACTTTTGCTAGGATTAGATTAAATCACACAAATCTGAAAATAAATGATATCTGAACATAATTTTTAGCTAATAAACATGAATTTCTTCTTCTATATTTGAGTATTCCTTAATTACTTTCAGCAATGTTTTATCGTTTTCAGTGTCAATGTTTTACACATTTTGCTATAGCTATTCCTAAGTATTTATATTTAATCATGCTAAGTAGAATTTTAAAAAATATTTTTTCCAATTTGTATTAATATTTGTATTAAAAATATACTTAAGTTTGTATGTTAACACTATACCCTGAAACCTTGTTAAATTCATTAGTCCCCACATTTGTTTTATAGATTCTTTAGGTTCTTCTGTGCGATCAACCATGTCATCTATAAAGAGAGTATTTTACTGCTTCCTTTTCAATCTGTATTTCTTTTTCTTCTCTTCTTATACTAGGTAGGACCTCTAAAATAATAATAAATAAAGGACATCATGGTAGACACTCTTGCTTAATTATCAATTTTGGGTGAAAACGTTCAGCATTTTGCCATTTAAGTCTGATGTTAGCTGTACATTTTTCATAGATTCACTCTGTCACACTAAAGTTTCCTATCACTCTTACTTAGCTCCAAGTTTTTATTATAAATGGATGCCCCATTCTGTCAAGTGATTTTCCTGCATTTATTGAAATCATCATATGATTTTTCTCCTTCATTCTGTATTTCTAGTGAATTACACAAATTAATTTTCAAATGATTAACTTTGCATTCCAGGAATAAACCCAATTTGATTGTGATGTATTATCATTTTTATGCATTGCTGCTTTCTATTTCATAGTACTCTGTTAAGATCCATACTCCTAAAAATTCTTTTTGTGTGTCTTTGGCATCAAGATTATAATGGCTACATTAAACGTTTTCTATTTCCTAAATGATTCTGAGTAAGATTGGCATTATTGCTTTCTTAACTGTTTGACAGAATTCACTAGTGAAACGATCTGGGCCACAACTACCGTTTGATAATCACTGTGTCCCAGGTACCATGCAAAATATTTTACTTGCATTGTCTCTTATTTATAACAACACTTCAAATGACATAATACCTCAAAATTGAGGATTGGCAGAGATTAAGCAGAATACCCACACAAATGTAGTTAATATGTCAGATATAAACATCCTGGTATATTGAGCTCTAAAGTTTTCACAATACCACAGAAAGTCATGGTAAGTTGTAAGTTGTACAGATAAACAGCACTTAAGAAACCACTGTAATAGAATGTGCAGGTGACTCTACTGTCACAGTTACTCTTTCAAGACAAGAGGCTATTTGTCTAAATTGTATTGGAATCAAAGTCCAATTTCGGACATGCAACTAATCTAATTCTTAAAAGAAGGCGCTTAGTGAAATTATTTATGCTTAATATTAACCCTAGGTTAGAAAATATTCACTCCATCCTGTTTTTGTTTTAAACATTTGATTATGCAATTGTGTTTATCTTATTTAACAAGTATGCTAAGAAAGTCACTTACTCCTTCATTAGAAGTTCTCTATCATAGAAAGAGCATGAAAAGATTATTTATGATGCATTAGGCAGTACAGTGCTAATTAGGAAATAAAAATACCTTATTAAAAAGTCACATTTGTGCAGCACAAATTGCCAAAAATTTAACACTTTTATTTCAATTGATCTTTGGGTTCTTTATGGTCCCATAGTAACCCAAAAGAGGTGGATCAAATTTGTTTTTCAAGACGGGATATTTCATTTCCTATGGGTTTAGAGCATGAGTCAGACAAAACAAAACATACACCTATGATACTGAGCATACAGGCAAACTGATTGTTCATTGATTTTGTTATGTGAGAACATACAGGAATTTGATCCCAGTACACATTTTCTAATATTCTTTCTTTCATTTGAACTTACCAAATAAGTAAAAAAGACCTAGCTAGCTACCTAGTCATTCTTTTAGCAACTAAATTTTATCCATTCATTTTTCTCATTCATCTCATAAATGTGAATTAAGAATGCTACAAATTTCTCAGGATTCAGGGATAAGGAAAAAATTAGGTTGACTGGGTACAGTGTATCCAGCTGTTTATAACTTCATTTTTTTCCCCAATAAACTTAACTGCTATCAGTATATGTAAAGTTTCGACACTTCCAGCTAGGAAATACTTCACAGAAAAAAAATGCTTTCTTGGAGTTTACAAATACCATTTGGTCTAAATTTTCAGCAAGGGTCTGTCTAGTTAGATTATGAGATTTTTCCTGGAGAGCAACAGCAAGAGAATGTCTCCCATGCTGTCAGAAAAGGAGAATTATATTTTTGTTCCTTGGAAGAAACATATAATGTAATAGGCAACATATCAAGTGGGTGGGGAGCCATTAGCCCATAGAAACCTCCAGAGAGATCGCTGAGAAAAAAAAAAGACTTCTGAATAAGACATTACACTAGTACATTTGCTTTCAAAAAACAATTCAAGAAGGGAGATGGGGGTTGGGTTATACAGGGGCAGGACTCACACTAAGGTTTCTGATGAGACAGCGAGTAACTGTGAGGGTCTGAGGACTAAAATTAGGAGTTACTTATGGGAAACTGAGTTTTGAAGACTTCAAAGACTAACTGCAAAATATGAGCACAGAGAATGAAGGCAAGGTCAATGCTGAGATAGCAAATATGTAAGTTAGGAGCTGGTTCAGAAAGAACACAGAAACAAAGGAAGAACATCTTGGATGATTCCTGAGAGCCTTTTCCGCCTGGATTTCTCATCTGTCAAATGGGTTCGTTCATGAGAAGTGTCAGAATGGCCTAAAAGCTGGAAGCAAGACAAGAGTCAACTCTTAATCTACACTAGATCCGCTACCCTGCCATATAATATTCTATCCCTTTATTAATTTATTGAACACACATTTTTGAGCAGCTCAAAGGTTTTTTTTATTTCCTATAGACATTCTCTATTTTAGGTAAGTCTGATATTTTTTAAAGAATTTGGTTAAAAACTACTAAGTTTTAAGCTAATAATGCCCCGATGTATGTCATTTTCACAAGTCTTCATTGGAGGACTCAATGCATATTTCAAACTCAATGCATGTGAATGACTTGATTTGTAAAATATTTTTTAGGTATCATCACGCATGTAGGTAGTTAGTGTGGTGATTAAGAGTAGAAACTGGAGAGTCAGGCTGTGTGCGCTCAAATCACAGCTTCACCAGTCACTACCATGTGACCTTGGCAAGTGATGAAAGCTTTTTGGAACCAGTTTCCTCCACTGTACAATGGGGGAAAGAGTTATCTAGTTCACAGGGTTGTTCTGAGAATGAGTTTTATACAAAACATTTTAGAATATTGCATGACCAGAGGCGGTGATAACATAAGAGTTGCTGTTATGCTATGAGAATATAAATAATACTGGTATATTTTTTTTACTGGATTCAAAAATGTTCTATTTCAAAAAATAACAAAAGTAGTTGGCCCCATCCATCTCAACTTCTGCCAAACACCTTTCTTAAAGAAATTGAAATTACCTGGCCTAAGGTCAAATTTAATGATGAAGACTGTATCTCCAAATCCACAAGGACTTGGAAAAGGAATGATCTCTTTATAACTTACTGTTACTAAAAATATTATAAATGGTCTAAAAATGTTAAATGGAAATTCCAAAAATAAATAATTTATAAATTTAAAATTGCCTGCCATTCTGAGTACCTCAACTTTATCTCATCACTTAGGCACTATATCATCTCACATCATCACAAGGGTGAGTACAGCACAATAAGATATTTTGAGAGAGAGACTATATACACATAACTTTTATAATGGTATATTTTTATAGTTGCTCTATTATTAATCTCTTACTGTGCCTAAATTAACTTTATCATAGGTATGGATGTATAGAAAAAAAATAAAAACACAGTATATACAGGATTCAGTACTACCCATGATTCTAGCATCCACTGTGAGTACGGGAAGATCCGTCCACTGCTTCACCACTGTGTTTCAATTGCCTGGTTGTGCCTGAAAATATGAGCAAGATGTAACTGCTTCTGTGTATACCTCAAAGATACCCAGGCTATATCCCCACATAGAATCAGATGTGGTTACAGAACCTCTGATAACTCAAATTTTCCTAGCTGTTATCATTACTTCCTTCCTCAGATTCTATAGCCAATTCTCTCAGTGAGGATCCCTGTGAACACCACTGTGGGCACTCCCACAATGGCATGGAATCCTAAAGGCGATAAGCCAAAATGGCAATATCTGGCAAAGTGAAGAAGGATGCTGCTTTTCCTGGTGTCATGGGTCATTGGAAGAGCCTTTCAAGGTGCTGCAAGTTTCTCACTGTCTCAGATTTTTCCATTAAACAGCTCTGTAGATTTTTATTTATAGCCTCCCTGCTGTTTCCCCAAACTTCCAAATTTTATGTTCTCATATGTCAATTAAATGTAATGTTAAAATTTAGGTGTTTTGTAATATATATATAAAACTAGTTCTTAAGCCAATGCCAGATAACTTTGTCACGGGGGAGATCATTTATAGATAAGTAAATGTGTATAAATTTAAACTGTACAGAATGAATATTACAAAGCTGTATTTATAGGTTGGGCCTTCAAGTATCCTCCACCTCTGAGTTCTATATCACATTGAAATAACTGACAGAGTATACAGAAGATACCCCTCAAAGGGGGAAAAGTTACAGTCCTCACAGTTCAAAGTCTTACCAAATGACCTTAGAATCAGTTGTTGAGCTACAGGGGAAAAGGGGGTTTGGAGATAGCCAAGGAAGTTAACTTTTGCTATTTTAATGTTTATAACCAGTTATACATAAGTATATTGAGAAATTTAAAAGGAGAAAATAAGATTTAGGAAAGGGGAACTGGAATTAATATTAAAAATCCTCCTTATATCAGACTTTGCTTTTAATTGTTGCTGATAAACCTATGGGCAGCAATAAGGGCTTGGATTCCAACATTTCTAAAGTGGTCCATATCTATAATCTTTCAAGGAAAAAGTAAATTAATTTCACATATTAACTTAAAAATTATTGCTAGGTTAGCAGTGTTGCTAGTGTTTCATAAGAGGATATTTACCATCTGGAAAGGCCAAGTTCTAAACTTCTTCCTATACCTACAAGGCTGCACTCTCCAATGACAGCCACTACTAGCCACATGTGACTATGGAGTGTTTACCATGTGACTAGTCCGAACTGTAAAATTCACATTGGAATTCAAAGACTTCATATGAATAAAGAATGTAAAATATCTTGGTAATTTTTATAATGATTACAAATTAAAATGATAATATTTGGGATATATTGGTTAAAATAGAACATCATTAATGTTAATTTAACGTGTTTCTCTTTATATTTTTCATGTGGTTAGTAGAAATTTTCAACTTCTTAAGGTGGTTTGCATTGGAGGTCCATCTTAAGTTTCTCTTGGACAGCACTGAGATGAACCAATCAGAAGAGAAAGTGGGAAACAAAGGTCTTAAAGAAAGCAGGCTCGGAGTACTTACTACAAGGAGTTACTACAAAAAGAACAGTCCTTGTCCAGGACATCTCATTCCTCAGTGTGATAGAGAAACCTTGATGCAGAGAACCTATACACCCTTAGCTTTCCTTTTAGTAGACAAGTATTTTTAAATCATCAATAGACATTTATTAAAGTATATCCATAACTCTGATGTGAAGACAGATGAGTTATACAAAAAGGGGGCATGCAAAAAAATTATCAGTTGATGGTAGCTAGAATTGCATGTGGTACAGGCAAAAATTGATAGGCACAACCGTCACCCCTTTCTAGCCATAACTTAAAACCATTGACAAATGGTCTTTCAGTGATTGGCAAACTATGTCAAGTAAAACAAATCCAGTTACCACCTGAACTTTTAAATAGTTTTATTGGAACACAGCCATGGTCATTTATTTACATATTGTCTATGGCTGCTACTGCACTAAACTATATTTTTTAAAAAGTCTATGATCAACACTAAAATGAGAATAATCTTTTTAAATTAACTGTCTTTCTTCTGCTTAAAATTCTCCAATGGCTTCTCATTTTACTCAAGAATAAAAGAAAATAAAAACCAGAGTCCTCTCCATACCCTGACCTCACAGCAATCAGCTCCTTGCTCTTCTTGTTTTTCTCAGAATGTACCAAACTAACACTTGCATCAAGCCTTTGTCCTAACAGCTCCCCCTACCCAAAAGGCTCTTCCTTTGAGGATCTACCAAGTCTCCTCCCTCACCTCCTTCAGGTTTTGTGCATATGTCAGTGACCTCTGGATATAAATGAATCACCCCCTTGTCTTCCTGCTTTATATTTCTGTACAGCATTATCATTAACTGACCCAATGATTATTTCACATCACTGTCTACTCTTTTTCCTCCAATGAGAAAGAGGCTCCAAGAAGTCAGGTATTTTTTTTGTTTGTTTTCTTATTGCTAAATCCTTAGCATATAGAATAACTGGCCAATAGATACATAAAACAGTGACCAAGGAACTCATTATTATTGTACTGCATATGAGGTAGTGAAATGTAGGCAAGATGCGATTCCTGCCCTAAGTGGTAAAAAATATAATCAAATAATTAAAAATATAGACATGAACATAAAGTAATAAGACAAATGGAAATAACTATGTGCCCTTCCTCCCTTCTTTCATCTATCCTTATGCTTCTGTCCCTCAGCCTAACCATAGACCTACCCAGTAGCAGAAACATTTAAAATATTGGGAGAAGCAAGATGTGCTAAGTACCTAGATCCAGCTATGATTCATGTTGAAATGCTTTTCAAAAATTTGTTGTACAAAGAGTAGTAAAACAATTTTCCACACCAGGATACTGGAAAAAGAAGGATGTTATAAAATTTATGCTGGCCTAGACCAATGTTCTTTAAAATCTGTTCAGCAGATAATTTTCTAAAAGGGATTTTATAGAAGTCCGATATATATAATTTAGAAGAGCTGATTAAAGTCTTCTCTTTTTGAGAAGCCCAAAGAAATGTTACCTTCTCCTTTTATCTCCCTCCTCCATGGCATCAGAAGCATCTTTGCACTTAAGACTATTTGAAAGTGACCAACTTCTAAAAGTAGGATCTCAGTGTTCTTATTCTTTTTATAATTTTTAAAAAATTACCAAAATTGGAAAAAATTCAAAAAGCAAGAATTGAGAATCTGGCTTTGTATAAAAGATTTTGCCCCATCACAGACATCACAGTGATGTAATAGACTCCTATACGAACAAAGAGACATCCATTCTCAGCTCAGCTGCACTCCTAGCCTCGCCATGCCATTTGTCATTTGTCTTTTTTTTTTTTTTTAATTAAATGGCAGCCAAGATAAATGAAAATGTAGACACCAGCAGCAGTAACCTGATAAAGATCCAGATACTAGTGCCGCTGACAGAGCAGATAGAGAGCCAGGAATGAAAATGACCTCTTCATTTAGTTCTGACCATAAGGAATGCTCCCTGAACAATCATTATACAATTCTCTTTCCTGTTTTTCACTTCCCATTGCTAATATTTAGACATGTGCTTCTGAGAGAAGAGAGAAGTCCACTTTTCTTTTGAACACTTAAGTTGGCTTATCATAATTTGAGCCACTTGAAAAGAAGAGTGATAAAACATTCTTATTATCATCAATTGGGGAAAAAGCAGTCGTACACTTTATCAATGTCATCCTACAAATATTGTGACAAAGTGACATGTACTACAGAAACGTTTATACGAAATTTTGAGGCCCTATATTATATTAATAGTTTTAATCAAAGAAATCCAAAGATATTGATACAGATTTTCACACATTTATCCTATACCTGAACAAATAATTCTATTTTTTTAATTTAAAAAGTCCAATTGAATTCAATTTGTCTCCATAATTCTTATGGTCTGCACCACATGCCTTCTGCCAGAGGGTGCTCTAGGAACCAACAGCATTATATTGGACTATACTTTCCCCTCGGGCTTAAGGCATTTCTATTGGGTCATAAGAAAGAGCTTTTTTTCTCTCTTAAATGTGCAACAAAGTATGATAGAAACATAAGTCTAATAATATAATATGAAACTACCAGCACTCAACAACGACAGGGTAGTTATCCTAATATTCTAGTTATAACCTAGTGTCTCATCCTAAAACTCCTATTCAAATAGCTTTACTCTAAATATCAATTAATACACATTTATATTTTCAGCCGTATTTTCATTGATGGGAAACTGACTAACATAATGACTAATTCTAAATAGTACAATATTTCTTCTTGAGTCTTCTTGAGCCAAAATCTACTGACAGCCAAATTTTAAAACTAAAAAACAATTTTAGTGATGAAAACTTAGATGTAGTAAGTAGGGCCAATTATTGTTTTCTTTGAACAAAATTGTCAGTCTTTGTATATTTTTGTAGAGAGCTCTCAAAACAGAAGTAACATCATGACGAGCTGATTCAATTAAGTCTCACTCTGATGCCAGGCTCAGAATCTGAGTCCTTAAACACGTCCTCCCATTCCAGATCAAGATAGTCTTTGAACAAGTCATTGAAATCAGTGTTCAGGAAAAAGTTCAAGAGTACAAACAAATGCCCTCTGCTCCACAGTTCAAGTCCTAATTTAAAAAAAAATAGCCACAGTCACATTCCCTACCATCTAAGAATAAGTGGCCTTAATGTTAATAAAAGTAACATCACCTTGTCTCTGACCAATAGTAAATGAAATATACAACCAGCCACTTCAGGAAATAATCCCACATTATCTTAATACTGAGTAGAAGATGTGTAGAAAATATTCAGGTGTAGGTTAGACTGAATATATTCTTCTATCAGTATTATTGAGAGTAAGACTGAAGATGTGAAAGAGGGAGAGAAAATAGATGAGGGAGCTGAAATAGAGGAAGGGGTGGAGGGGGAGGGAGAGGAAGAGGAAAATATCTTTAGCATATAAATATACTATGATTTACTCATAAAGATCAATGAATAACAAAAGGTAGAAAAATAGTAATTAAATAATTCAAGCTAAATAATAAAACATCACTTGTCACACTAAGTTACTCAGTTTTGTTTTTTTTTAATTTACAACACCCATTGCTAGTTAGATTTTGGTAAATTTTATCCTGTCATAGATGATAGATGGTTCTGTAAATGAAATATGAACATATGTATCAAAACAATAGCCTCAATCCAACAATTTGACTTTTTGTACTTCTCAATAGATAAAAAAAATCTGTAATATAGAAAAAAATTATGGGTACAAAGGGCTTCACCTTAGTCTAAAAACAAAACAAAACAAAAAAACCCCTTTGTTTTAAAACTCCGTACTACATTATCTGGCACTATGGAGTTTTATTTCTGTATTCTTAAAATTCTTCTGCTTTTGTCTTTTCTTTTAATTGGACCATAAACTCCTTGAGGGCAATAACTTCATGCTTTCTCTCTCACTCTGAATATTGCTGCTGTTCAGTATGTATTATTAGTAAGGTAAAAGTCAAACATGATAGCCAATGAACAACTCATATTGCTTCCCTAAGTCGTCATTATGAAACTGGATGGTAATTCTAGCTAGATGTCTTTTTGAATACCCACAGGGAATTTTGATTTTATAATGAAGATCTTCATGGTAGATGAATTCCTGGTGGAATACTAGCGCTTTATACCACTGTATTTCAAAATATATTCCCCCAAAATGAAAGAACAAGTTATTAAAAATTTTTTAAAAAGTATTGCTAAAAAACACTAAGGAAAGTGTTCAAAGGCAGAGCCAAAATCTCCATGACATAAAAACAGAAACAAAGATGAAAAATGTGAAAGAAAGATAAGAAATGTGGAAGATCAAGTCAGAGGACCCAAGAGCTGACTGACAGGAGTTCCATTAAGAACGAACAGAGAAAACCTAAGAAAAATATATCAAAATAATAAAAGAAAATGTCCCAGGGCCAACAGGAGATGTAGTTTCCAGAGTACTCTAAGCACCATCCAGAATTAATAAGACTCAAACATCATGACGAAATTTGAGAACACCAAGATTAAAAGAGATCCCAAAAGTTTAATGAAAGAAAACAACAATGAACCTGGAAAGAAAATTCAATTTTTTAAACAGCTTGTATTTCTTCTCCCATCAAGTAAAACAAAGATCAAATACTTCAGGGTTAACAATTTGTATAAGAAGGTTATAAGCCAAGTTTGAAGCAAAATGAATGTTGTATGGTTTCAATGAGTTGATAAAATTAGGTAAGAAGTCTGCATTTGACCCCTTTCAAAGAGAGGCACAGGGGTCATGGAAATGGAAAATATAGCAGAGCATCTTAACTGGCCCTGTAATGAACATTATTTGCATAAATATAGCATGAGCACTGGTTACGGGTTTTCAATATTTAATATTGACCTGAATACATAACATGAGAGACTTCATAATAATTACAGAATAGATTTTTTAACAACTTTGGCAATGTAAAAATAAATGTACAGTTTATATAAGTTGGAAAGTAGAAAGGCACAGAGAGCTAAAGAAAAAGATAAACTGCCAGTATCTTCATCTCATGAAGTACATCTTTAAGTATGATAAAGTTATCTGAAAAAATCAGAAGAGTTTTAAGTAATACACACATTTAAAGTTTTGCATTGAGGAAAAATATAGGACACAGAAACATTTCTGTTAATTATGTTTGGTGCCAGCATTGTATTTGGTTTTCTTTCTGTTTACATTGATTCAAAGTCCCTATATTAGTAATTGACAATTAAAAATCAAGCAAAAAGAAAAAAAATCACATGTAATATGTTAGTCTAGTTTATGGAAGGCATTACCAGAAACACATGAAATACCTTTTGGGGATACACTGTGCAGGAGACAAGACACTGTGGCATTTAATTTGCAGGCCTGATAATTTTCATCTGAATACTATATCCCACAGTGATTTCTGAAAATCTTGAAGGCCCATTTTGGAATGAATGCATCTTTTAGAGTGCCTCTGTACTCAACATATACTTTCTCAGTTTGAACTAAGAGGAAACTGATACAACGGTTATGCCAGAGGGACCTCCTCAAAATGCTGGTGTGGTGGAAAGAGAACAGTTTTCAAACAGTACTGTCTGGTCAACTGAAAGAGCTGTTTTCAAGCTCTTTCGTTCTACAATTTGAAATCTGCCTTCTACTTCCATCTACCTATAATTTTGTAGGACTTTTTCCCCAAAGATTGAGGCCACTTTATAACTATTATCTTGGTTATCCTTGTATGAAGAAATCACTTTGCAATTCCACGAAAAGTGAGCACCATTAATTTCATTTTTTATTTATTTTTATTTTTTATCATGGTAACATTGGTTAACAAAATCCAGTAAGTTTCAGGTGCACAATTTAGCAGCAAGGTATATGTACATATGTATGTATGTATGTATGTATGTATGTATGTATGTACATGTATGTATGTGTGCATGTATACTGCATTGTGTGTTCAACTCCCATAGTTACAAATTTTTTGTCACCACATATTTGACTCCTTTTACCCCAACTACTTCCCCCCTCCTTTTTAAAAGGACAAACAGATACAGAAGTTAAATAGTGACACTATCACAATGAAGTAGCATCAAAATTCTTATCTTCTGACTTCCTAGACAGCTTCCTTTTGAGCCACAACAATGTTATCTCATGGCATTTTAATGATATTAGTGTAGGAGTTTACAAGTTCAAACAGGAATAGTCACACACAACCCAGAGTACATGGTCAAAATGGATTTCCAGTATCATACCATAAAACTTTCTCACAAAGTTTTTTCATAAACTTCCTAAGTATATCATGAACTGATATGAATGTAGGAGGAAAGTAAATTTACACAGGATAAGAAAGAATAATTTTAGTATTGAAAGTATATAACGAGTAATTAAAAATAATTCTAAATTCAAGTTTTAGGATTTCCTGAATAATGTGCCCTTTTAAAGACTGCGAAGGTTACAAAAATTTCAAGGGCAAACAACAAAACCCAAGTGAATTTTTTTTCTTTAGGGGAAAAAATGTATTGTAAACAGAATTCTGAGGAAGAGAAGAACAAAAGGGGGTTGAGAAAAGTGCTATTAGGGAGGCTCCCTCACTAATTAAGCATGAAGTCACCTTCAGTGTGGTCCCCATCGCTGGCCCTGTCTATCCAAAAGTCAAGAGTACCCTGGAGGAGTCTGTCCTCCCTGCAAATGAACCAACTTGCCCATGTAAAAAGTACAGCCTGGGAACTCTCCCCAAGAGAATAGAGCTTTGCTTACATTCCTACCCGCGAGCAGACGGGAAGCATTCTCAGCCTGACAAAGAGGCAAGCAGAAGCCAAGGCTAAAAGTAGATTGCATTTCTGAGGTTCTAACATTGAAAGAACGGAAACCATATGGGGATTACTTTATTATTCAACTGAAGCCTTCAGGTGGCTTTAAATTAAAAAGAATATTGTCAACCACATCCCTGGGCCCTTTTTTTCTTTTTTCCATCCCCTCCTCCTCTTTTTAAATGTTACAAGCTCTGTGATTTAGTAATGGAAATACCCTAAATATAAATTAAGCATTATGTCCACCCAAGAAGTTCTTGGCATTCAACCAGTAGTTTGGCATTAAAATCACTCATATGAATCTTGGGAGAAGTTAACATTTAACGCATGCATGTGTGTATGTGTGTATATGCTTTGATTTTTCCTTCTTTAGAATTATTCTCCATTATGTAAAGATATGTGTTGAAAATATACATGCAGTGTTAGAAGGGATGTAATTACCTTGAAAAAACATAGCAACTATAACTGTCGGTTACACCTCTAACAAATGACACCCCGTTTTTGTGTAACAGCAACTACAAGATTTCCTACCCCTCCACAGCACAAACATCTAGGCCTTAATTCCTGCAACTCTAAAGAGATAATAATGCTGACTTCATTATCCAGGACAGGCTGATAATGCTACAGCAACACAATCACCACCAAAACCCCAGTGACTTATAATCACTGAAGCTTACTTCTTGCTCACTCTTCGTATCCAACTTAGGTCAGGAGATCTTTCCACCAGGGCCCCAAAAGACCAGACTCTGCAGGCTTCACCTACTAAGGTAGGTGGGAGGGATGAAACAAATCCCACAATCTGGGAAGCAACATATGTGACCTCCGCTCATGTTTCATGGGCCAGAGCCAGTCACATGGTCATGTCTAACTACAAAGGGGGAAAGAAAGTGTGACTTTCCTATGTCCCCAAGGAGGGCAGCTGATACATTTGGGAGCATGCTTGGACCACAGGAGTCTCACAAAGGCTTTAAAGAACAACAACAAAAACTTCTAGCACCCATAAAGATGATTATTCGATTCTTGAAGTTCATAAATCTCACCTTACTCTTACAGTCCTAACCCCCAAAACAGGGAACTCTATGTTGGTTTGACAAAAGAATAGAGAGAGAGACTGTAAAATATATCTATGATAGTTCCTACTTCTTTACACCCCAGGGTTAATTTGGCAAGTAAAAAATTTCCTTCTACTATAAATAACAAAGATAACAGAATAAATGAATGAATGATGCCATTTATGCACTTCACGTGCTTCCCAAGTTCTCCATAGGTCAGAAAAGGGTGAGCAGAGCTTCAAGTAAACTTGTTAAGACAGGAGTTCACAAAGATATAAGAAAAGAATCTCCTTGCTAGTCCTTTAAAGAAGACCAAAAATAAGACTGCATCACTTACCTACCCTTAATGCAGAGGCAAATTTTCTCACCATTAAGCACTCAGGGTCAGAATATTCCATTTTAATATGAATAAGTCTCTCTTCACTTAGTACATACAAAACAGCAAAAGAACTTCTTCATAAATCTGCTTTCCCAAGAAATAGTCCAAAAATGTGTTATCTGAGAGAGAAGCTGAAGGTCAAGTGAGAAAGAATACATATAAGTGGAAACTTATTTTCTCTAGTTCAGAAAGACTTCCCTAGCATTCCTTCTCTGGTACATTAATCCTGCCCTATACTCTGAACTTTTAAATGGGAAGAGTAAAGGAAACTTTTTGGAAGGAGACTCAGGAGACTTTTAGTAATGTTAGAATACTGTTAACTGTTTACTAGATACATGGAGAGACTTAAATAAAAACTTCAGGCCAAACTTTATCTGTACAAGAAACCAGCTGTTCCTACTTATTCCAACCAACACAGTTACACAGGACTCCAGGCTCGATTGTCTCGGCTCAGTGAACTACTCTAGCAACAATCAGGGACTTTGAAGCATTTCAGGTTGCAGAATAAGGTCCTCATTTGACATAGAAGTGTTGAGACAGTTTATTCTAAGAACTCTAAATTCTACCTAAAAGCCATCAAAGCTGAACAAGAAAAAAAAATGTAGGCTCAGCTCCCAAAGTACTTTTCTTTTCCCTATCAGCCGAAGACTAGGCAGCACCCCTCACCCCCTATCGCCACATCTCCATGCTCATCCTTGATGACTGACACCATCCCTTGAAATAGGACCAGACGCTAATGATCCCAATTTAGCCTAGTCTTTCAGTGGTAATGCTTGAATGAATTCATCTACATCCATTCTGAAGTACCTGTGAGTACAGTCATCTCACTTGAAAGTTCTGTGAGAACTTTTATTTTTTGATCATCATCAATAAATGACAGAACTGTATAACTATGAAGAAGCAGCTCTAAAGACTACTGGCTTTTAAGTACTAAAGAGGACTAGTGGAAAAGCAACAACTAAAGTTATTTGACATTTTATAATGAGTGTTTTATAATTACTACTTTCTGTGCTAAGAGCTTCATAACCTCATTTGAACCTTAAAACAACCCTATTAACTATGCCTACTGACTTCTTGCCAAAGAGGACAGCATGAAAGAGGTGGCAAAAGAGTAACTTTACAGTGAAGAAACCTAGCAAACATGTCCTCTGTCAAGTCATTGAAGTCAACATAAACAGTGATAAGCCATGTAGACAGTATATGTCCCAGGTTATGATACGTTGAGATCAGTGAGTCACTTTTGACATCTTCCTCTCAAAACAACCATGACCTAGTCTAATTACGAGAAAAACATCCAACAAATCACAAATGAGGGACAGTCTACAAAATACTGACCAGTATTCCTCAAGGTCATCGTCAGAAGCAAGTCTGAGAAACTGTCACAGATCAGAGGAGTCGAAGAAGACATTACAACTAAATGTATGTAACATGGATTCCAGGATGAGACCCTGGAACAGAGAAAGGACGTTAGTGGGAAACTGGTGAAGTCCAAATAAACTCAAGTTTAGTTACTAATCAAGTACCAATGTTGGCTCCTTAGTTTTGACAAACATACCATAGTGAGGCCATGTGGTCAAAAATAAGGAAAACCAGGTGAAGGGCATATGAATATACCCTCTCAATCTTTGTAACTTTTCTGTTAATCTGAAACTATTCTAAAATAATGTTTATTCAAAAAAAACCTCTCTAGGTGTGATGCTTTTACTTTCTAGAGTTGAAAAATTATAGGCCAAACAGTCTCCCAAAATTATAAGCTAAAAAAGTGCAAAAGAACTTGGTCAGATATATTTATTTTGCATTTAAGCAACCAGTGGAATAGGGCTGAAAGATAAGTGCTTGCATAACATTTGTGAAAATAATTTTGTCGGATACATGCTGAGAAACGTAAACTAAAGGAATTTATTTCACTTACATTTCTCATAATAATGCACTTTTATTACAGTGCACACTTTTACATAAAGGGGTCATAACATTACTTTCTAAATATTTCATTTTATTTTCATTACAAATTTCAATTACTTGGGCGATGCCATGTGATATCACATTTACATAAAACTAGCTTAAGATTTTGCCAAAATGTTGATGCTTCAACATTTCATAAGAGAAAAAAGCATTATCCAGGGAAGACATTTCACTTCATAATGCCCTTTCAGCCAAGCTCACTTGTTACCACCCACATCTTCTCTTCAGATGCTGGATTATTTTGGTGCCAGTGAGCTCAGCCTGCTGCCTGAACAGGATGAGGGGGTTACAGGCTAGGGTGCCCTTCGAAAGGAAATGACACCAACAAAGGAGAAGACTAGCACACATTTTGGGTTTCTTCAGATCCTGAGAGATATCACATCAACTGTGGCTGCTCCGAAAACCTAAAGAAAACTAAATTCCTTCTGACATATAAATTCTAACAGTGTTATCTACTAGACTTGTGTTTCCCACAATGTGAAGCCAGCCTCTCTGAGAAAACTCCGATATCCTTCCAGAAAAGCTCAAGCAGTCCAAGATATATTCTTTTTTTTCCTTAAGATTTGCCAAAATCAGACAGTAGGATTCAACAAATATTTCTAAATACTGTATTTAATATATTGTTCCCTGTGAGAATATAAAGTGGAAGTGATCCAGCAAGAAAACAGGCTGCCTTCTGTGTGTGATAAGATTAGCTTGCCTAAAGACACATTTATCTTAATCTTATTCAATTTACAAATATTTTTTAAGGGCTAGTGATTCCTTGAATTATTGATTTCTTTTACCACTCTGAGCTTGTCCCAGGAATAGCTAAAACTCTCCCCACTTCCCTTAAACTTCAGACTATCTCAAAGCAATTAGTTAATGGCACCACAACTGTTTTAATAAAAGGATGATGAGAAGGAAAAAAAAGAGGAAGTGAATATGACACATTTTCCCACATCACAGCAAAATTGCAATAGAGTAACAGATGGGGCTAACTCTCCTGATTCACTGGACATGGAAATAGAACCAAATCTAAAGTTTAACTTCTTCCTTTCACCAATGGGAAAGAAATGAACCGAGTTCCAGAAGCCATAATCATTCCCCAGACACACACACACACACACACATACACACACACACACACACACACACACACACACACACACACACACACACTTGGCAAATTGGTACTCATCCAAAACAAACCCTTCTCAAGCATCTTTGCTATTTTTATAGCCTAACTCATGAAAAAATCTTTTCATTTTGGAGCCCTGGGAGGTTTAGGCTGGAATTTTTAATTTCTAATCTCATACCAGTATGAGAGGCCAAAGCAGTGAGAGGCCACATGGAAGTGACACTTCTGGGATCATTGTGGTGAGACAGAGACTGGCCATCAGGAGACTGGCCTTTAGGTAGATTCTTGGGGGCTCAGAAAATCATTTAATCCTCTAGATGAGTATCTATCTCCAAGTCTGCCTGCATCCTGATCTTCCTCCAGTCAGACATCCCTAATCTAAACCTCCTATTTATATCCTCCAGTTTCAACATTCCAGATGGATGGACGGATGCTGAATTCATCACACTAATCTCCCACCCTTCAAATCCTGTCCTGACTCCCCAAAGGACACCTGCTGAACATTAAACCCAGATTGAGTTTCAAAGCCAATAACCTACAAAATAAGGAGAGGTCAGATTTTTCAAAGCACTTGCCGATAAGCTTTTTAGTGTCCTTTAAAGTTCTCATGAATGGTGTCAAGTTTTCCCGATGATTTTCCTATCTGTTTTTGGCCCTCCAGACGTCTGAAATTGCCAATTAACCACATGGTAGGAAAAATTTAACTGTAGGAGATGGTACAGAGAAGATAAAACACATATGCAAAAATATGAGGTAAAATGTCACTCTTTAATCTTAGATAATCTTATGGACTACCCTAGCTTGTCCATATTAGAGTTTTCATATTAGAATTATGAACTGTTAGAAAAGCCACATTCACCAGCATATCAAATAGAGCTGATTCAGCCCTTTGCCATGTGAAAAACACATAAAAACAAAACAGAGCCCTGTACAGTGCCTGACACACATAGACACACATATATTGTTGAATTAATCAATAGTCTTTGACATCTTCTGCTAAACAGCTATCTAGAAAATAAAATAAGCAGCTCTTTCACTTCTTGGTCTTCAAAGATATTTCTAGATAGCTTCTACACTTATAGTACTATTTCCATGACTGCCTTTGCTTTATTTAATGTACAGTTAATATATACAAACAGAAAATTGTTAAGAAACAGATAGGCAAAATAAAGACACTTAATTACTCTTAAATCACATGGAAATATTAACTTTTAGATTTCTATATAATCTTCCAACTATTACCAATGCCTATACATTCATGTATACATGCAACATGGGTATGTTTTTTAAACAGGATCACAGAAAAATCTGTAACACTGTTTTAATGCCTCATCTTATTGTACATTTTTACTAATTTATTTAACTACCCACAACTGTTTAGACATGCATACCAAAGTACATCAAAAATAAGTTTGTGATGAAGCATTCCTGTAGTAAAATCTTTTTACACACGTTTGATCATAGTCTTAGAATAAATATTCCTAGAAGCTGCATGTCAGAACTATAAATAAGTGTATTTTGTGGCTTTTAATCTTATAAACAATTGACCCTTCATACAATGGGTATGAACTGGGTGGGTCCACTTATACTTGAATTTTCAATAAACATTGAAAAATATTTTCTCTCATGACTTCCTTACAAGAATACAATATATAACATATATACAAAATATATGTTAATCAGCTGTTAATGTGATTGGTAAGGCTTCCAAACAAGGGAAGTTTATTAGTAGGTAAGTGTTAGAAGTCAGAAGTTATACACAGATTTTAGTCTGCACTGGGAGTAGGTGCTCCTGACCCTTTCATTGTTCAAGGGTCAGCTCTATTGCAAAATAATCTCGATTTTTTTATGTGTATAAAAATTTTTCTCCTAAATAGTATGTTTTTTCCCATACCTAAAGGACACCAGATATATTTATTTTCAAACTTGGCCAGTTTTCGTGGTTAAAAAGTATAACTTGCTTTACTTTACATTGCTTAGAGGATAGGGGATAATCCACATATTAAAATATAAATAACACATAACATTTTGAAGCATTGCCT
Source organism: Cynopterus sphinx (assembly GCA_030015415.1). NCBI lineage: Eukaryota > Metazoa > Chordata > Mammalia > Chiroptera > Pteropodidae > Cynopterus > Cynopterus sphinx. Next base: position 63,105,669 of record CM057387.1, on the reverse strand, counting down.
CATTGTGGATACTCTTAACCAATAACCCATACAAGTAGCTTGGGAAACTAATAACAACTGTATAAAAGGTACAATATATATTGAAGTCCTAGTGTTAAATGTTTCTCTTTTTTAAAAATCACTCCAAGCTTTTGCAGAAATTCCTAAAGCTCAATATATATATCACGATGTCTTTAGGAGATAAGCCTGTGTTTGTTTGTTTGTTTGTCTGTCTGTTTTGATTAGCACCTTCACCTTATCATCACACACTTAAGGAATGTCTTAGCTGTTTATATTCTTTCTTTACCTCATGGTTCACTTGAGTTTTGCCCTAAATGTGTATATTTGCATGCATGCACCCACACATATGTAGTATATAAGCATACACATAGGCATATGATACATAAATGTATTTGTACACACACACACACACACACACACACACACACACACACACACACACACACACCCACCCACCCCAGACCTTGCACACTTCTCTAGTCTCCATAAATCAGCTACTGAGATGACATGAGCTAGCTACACTTGCTCTGTCCCACAAGTATGACAGGCTTGTCTGGGCTGTCTGAGGAGTGGGCAGAGCCCCACACAATCATCATAACTGACATCTGTGGGCAAGATGCCGAGGTACACCTCAATCACGTGTGCCTGTTGGAGAGTGCTCACTCACACACCTGCTTCAACGGTGTGAGTTCAGTCTGTGGGTTTTCCTTGATTGATGTTGGTGTAACTGCTTCACGTTCTCTGTGGGTGAAGGGAAGTGGGCTCTGCTCAAAGCAGTTGTGGTGCTTTGCACTTCCACTTGATATTACACAAGGAAGAGCAAGTCACAGAGGTGGGCGCATGCGCTTGTGCGCTCTCCACATCCTCACTGACAGACTGAAAAGGCACTCAATCTTAAAATAACAACAAAAAAAGGCTCTGAAAACCAGGAAACAAGCAAGCGAAGGAAGCATCTGTCTCTTTCATTCTGAAAAACCCTGCCCATGAATCGTACACACACATACAACCTTTACTACCATCTCCAGAGGACCACCGACTGTACTACCTCCTGAGCAATTAAGACTTTAAATTTTTCTTAGTTAAGTGAATTTGTTTCTTGCTCAGACTATAAGAGTATTCATGGAATCATTCTGACCCACAGAAATAGGGGGGAAAATGCCTACTTGAGCAAACTTCATAGACTTCTACAAGGTTCAATCTAACCTAAGAACAGGTCGTGATAAATCGTGTCTGGGTGGATGGCATTTCATCTTTTCACATCCATTTATTTTCAAAACAAACATTAAGTCTGTAAGGTAAAATCCCAATTCTGGATCCCGTCTGCCATACATGTCCCCAGATGAATGATAAGACACCACTGGTTTCAACAACCCTCGATTCACATTATGCTTGCCTTTCAGTCTCTTCTACTATGAGATTTGACCCAATAATTTTAGCAAAAAAAAAAAAAAAAAAAAAACAATAAAAATGAAAATCCACGCAGAAAATATCTGTATGTTTTGACAAAGCATATGCAAAAAAATTCAGTTGGGTGACAAAAACATTTCTGTCTCTTTAAAACTATTCCATATAGCCAGTCAGGGGACCTGTAGAAATTATAGCTAAAATGTAATAATTGTATTCAGTTGAAACATGCAAAATTGCCATTTTTGTACAACTGAAATACTGACAGTTTCATATGGATCAACCTAAATATCTCCTTAGATTTAAACACAAAATTCTTCTCTTTTTTTAAACAAAATGTTGATAACATAGATTATCTTTTTTCTTCACCTTTCATTTTCACTTCCCCTCTTCATCTCCTTCCTTCTTTCTCTTCACCACCTCCTCCAACAGTGTCAGATGAAGACAGGAATGAGAAGAAATCCTAAATAATCACCTGGCACCAAAATCTGGGTTTGGACCCAATTTTAAGGCCCAGAGGTAGACTTATACTTCAACACACAATTTTTTTTAAAGTAGGTCTCTAAAAATAACATTTTCTTCTCTCATGTCTTCTGTTCACTGTCATTATCCTGACAATGACATTTACTCATTCGAGGTTAGTTAAGACAAAATTTGGAAACATGAATGGTTATATATACCATGTGGTTTGATTTTTGAATTCTATGACCAAATTAATCACAAATATCATTTGTCACCTTTTACATCAATCTTCTCTCAATGGTCTCAAAGCTATATTCACATTTTTAGCTGTCTTGCCTTCTTTCTAAGAAGCTTTTCACTGGAACTCATGAGACTTTTCCAGATACCTTTACAAAGTATAAGAAATTACTGAACTATTATCCTTTACCATTTTGAGACAAGAGTATGCATTTAAGTGAAATATCCACCCATCTTTGCAGGAAGTAGAAAAATAGGCGGAAAAACCTGCATTTCTTAACTACATATATATATATATATATATAATAACCAGGAAGCCCCTGCCCCCAACCTGGTGTGGCAGCCAAATGTGCGCTGGAACCTTCTGATAGATGTCAAAGGTCAAACATGAGAGAGAAAAGATTCCAATTGAATGAAATGATGTAGAAAAAAGTTCTTTGAAATTTTAAAGAATCTGTAAGCACAAAGTGCTGATTAACTGCTGCATTCAATAACAAAGCGAACCTAATACAAACTAAATTTAACTCTGTTTCTAAGAAATATATTAACTAATGTAGTGCTCTCATTCCTGTATCTTTTTTCTATGAAGATTCTGAGTATCTTCAGTTCAAAGGGTTATCATCATCCTGATTTTGAATGTCATTGGGATGAGGATGAAATGACAAACTTCATCAGTTTAGATCCAAAGTTAGAAAGTCATGACCCAGGCAAAAGAAAACCGAGTGTCTCCCTAATATGAACTGAGTTATAAGATTTTTCTCTTTTTAAATCATGGTTCCCTCAAGACCTCAGATTTTACTGTATTATTCCCTTAGAGACACTGTAAATTTTATAGTGCAAGACAAAAATAGAAATATGTGAAGCCATAAGTCCCCTCATTGTCCCAAGTAATTGAAGTATTTACCTAATTTTATAACATGGTCAATGTGACTTTAAAGAATTAGTATCAATTCACTATTGATACATGGCAATCAAAAATGACAATAATGGCTAATATATATGTATCAATCCTACTAGGTATGTGCGTAGCTTTTTTTTAGGGTTGTCAGATATGCTAAGTCACTTAATATTTTTTCCAGCAACCATATGAGGTGAAGAACCACACATTTTACACTTGAGGAAACTTAAGACTCAGGAAAGTAAGTAACTTGCCCAAATTGGCAAAGCTGGTGGTGAAGCTAAGATTCAAACCCAGTTCTTCCTCATCCCCAAGCCTCTCTGTTCTCTGCTGCACTTCTCCTGCAGAGGCCAATCAAGAAATAACTGTGAGGGTGTGAGTTAAGGACTCTTGAAAAAGCCCTGCCTTGCCTACCCAGAACAGGTAGGGAGGGGGTAGCTGTTACTCAGCCTCAGCTGACATTTACCATGGGAGACTGCAATTCCAGAGAACGCAGATCTTCCAGCTTCTATGGAAAATCTAACCAAATTTTTATTTAAAAAAAAAAAATTTTTTAATCAAACATTTAAAAAATTTTGGCAGCTGGTTGTTTAAAAACACACACACACACACACAAACACACACATTTCCTAGTATGAGCAAACATATGTAAAGGCTAGATCAGGCTCTCTGGGCCACCGGCTTATGATATCTGCCCTACCTCACACTGATCCTATTTATTATAACCACCAGGAAGCCACACAATTGTCCAAGTCCAAAAGTTCCAAGTCTTTTATATTTATATTAGGGTTCTATAGTCTTTGCAAATCAAAACTCTACGTAAAACTACAGATAGTCTCAACAGACTGAAGAGAGGCACCAGCGTTAACAACAGAAGTATCTATCTCATCACATGTCCAGTACCTGCAAATGAAAGTAATGCCATCCCAGCCACAAAGCAGGCAATGCCAACAGCAGAAACTACGACCCCTGGGTTCAATCAAGTCCATGTGTTCCCAGATCTATAAATCAGTGAAAGCTTCAAAAAGGTAGGTCGCTAAGGCAAAAAGCACTTGCAGGAACCCAGTATTCCCATAACCTTTCTTGTCCCTCTTTCCCCTTCAAGTTTGATGATTTGGCAGTTCTGGAACTCTTCCGAGAGGAGTCAACACTCACTCTGCCAGCCCCAGCTGTTCAAAGCTCAGCCCAATCTGTTCCATACAGTTGGCTGTACTATAACAATAATGTGACTGCAGTTCACCTTCATTTGCTGCAAAGATCATTAACTATCCCTCAGAGAGATATAGCATTAAAGGAAGAGAGTGCCTGAGGCATAATGAATGAACATCTCTGGGTAACAGTTCAAAAGGTAAGATGATGCCAGTGAGGCCACCTGACAGGTTCTATAGACAGAGAAAAGGGAAGAAAACAAGGGCAGGAGGGACGGGACATCAGAAAAAGAAAGAAGAAAAGCAAACGTGCCTGGCAAACATGTATGTTCATGTGAAGAGAGAACAGTGAGAGGAAAACATGAAATAAAGACAACAGGACATTTAACGTTAAATCACAGTAGAGACATGATTCTACTTGTCTGGCAGCTCAAACACTCTACTATAGAGGTAGAGGTAAATTTGGAAGGCGACTGAGAATAGAAAAATGAATTACAATTCTATAGAGTAAGAATGCAATATTCTAGACAATTTTTAGTAATATAAAAGATGGCAAATTCAGTGAAACCGGGTTTTAGGTCATGCATCTGACCTCCCATTCACAACACTGCTGAATTACAGTGCAGAATGGGTATGTTTCTTCATTCAATTCATGCATTCAGTTATTAAAGACTTATATGAGCCTCATTTGAATCTTGTTCTCCAAGTACAATAAATCATCTTTCCGCCCAATAAACCAGTGCTATGAAAGCACCCAGGATCACCCTTCACAGAAAGTTCTGCTTATTATATAAATCCCTAGAAGTTTTTCCGTTGATAATGAGATCATCAAAATTAATACTTATTCTGAGAGAGTTATAATTGCTGGTATTAATCCAAATTCTAGTCAATAATGGACAGATCATTGGTGTCTAAGTAGGAATTATAGCAGTAGACCCCATCTCGTAAGGATTTACTTTATTTTATCTGATTTACTGCACAGGTTATTTTGAAAAAGCAAAATCAACAGGTCCATAATCTACATCTTCACCATATTTTTAACCTTTTTTCCTTAGTTAAACCTATGGGAAGAGCAGTGGTTCCCAACTGGGAGCAATCTTGCCCTCCGTGGCGCTTTGTTGGCTGTGCAATGTGGGTGTGGGCTGCTACTGACAGTAGGTAGAGGCCAAGGTGCTATTAACTCTGCAACACATTGAGATAGCCCCCTACAATAAAGAGTTATCCGGCTCAAAATGTCAATAGTGCAGGTTGAGAAACTGCCTTAGAGTTGTTTCAGGGATTAAACTCTATTAACATTCTACATGGTTAAGAGAAGTAGAGCAGGAGTTTTCTAAACGATGTGTTGTTATCTTTAAAATACCTGCTCTCCACATAGTAGTAACATTTAACATAAATGGAAAGGAAGGCAAGGGGCAGACATTTAAAACTAATTTAGAATTACAATGGAACCCTGCTAAAATCCTATTATAGTACCAAACTTGACATAAGGCTCCAGCCAGTGATTTCATTACTAAAATGTCAAAAAAAAAATTGCAATAGTCTAATTAAATTCACCTAGACGGTAGCTCTAAAACATATGAACCCAAAGACAGCAAAAAATGAGATTTATATGTATAAAGAGGAAAAACAGCCCTGGCCACCTCTTGCAGACACACACCCATCCACACATACTAAAACCAGTAGACTATGTTAAAGCTCTTGTATTGGTTTTGAATAAAAGAACCTCACACCTGATGGGGGAGCAAGCTGGGATTTAACCCTTTCTTGAAGGAAGAGAGACACTCTCCACAATCACACCTGGAGACTAATTAATATTCTTTGATGTATTCAGCCGTCCTCAGCTCAAGAGCTCAGTGGAGTCATCCTAGTATTTACTGCGCTTGGTAAAAAATAATTTGCTGTGAGGTAATTTAGTGTAAGCTCAGAACATATCCCAATCTTGCCAAATAAACAGAACTGCCAAGGATCGTATCCTGTTGCTTCAGTCTTCAGACTGATGTGGTTGCTCACCTGGTTGGCTCTCCCCTTCCCACTGATCCTCACTCATTTCCTTGGGATTTTAAGTATGTGTGGCAGCTACAGGAAGGCCTGACATGCTCAGGCTCTTTGGCTTTCCTGGATTCCTTTTGGCAGTCACACTTGGACTCAACAGGTCCCAGGAAGAGAAAAAGCTAAAGGGAGGTGCATTCTTTAATGAGGATGGAGCTGTCCCTTCCCAGCCCAAGGGAAGCATGTCCTGCCCTGTCAGGATGGGAAAATCACTTTTGAAGTTAAGCCCAGGCCTCCCCAGTGCAGAGCATCCACCAGCTAAGCTATTGTTCAGATGCAGACTTCCACTCGTCACAATACAGACACAATGACAAAGGAATTAATTCACTGACTACTGAATGCTCACCAAACACAAGGTACTGAGAGCAGAGAAAATGGACTGGGGAAACGCATGCGTCCTCAGAGTAGGAGAAAATAGTCCAAAGGAAATTTTATTTCAACAGACTTTTTAGGGGGGTAAAATTTCTGTCTCATATAGGGAATACAGGTTGTGAATTTGGTAACAATTTATTAATTTATCTGGGTGTAACTGAAAAAAAAAATACCACGAATTTAGTTTTGTTACGACCTTAGCCACTTCCCAGATCTAACCCAAAAGCTGCTTTTTTAAACTACTGTTGACAGAATCTCTCAGCAGGGTGATGGAGATAACAGCAGGTTATTAATCTCTGGTTTTAAAAAGGAGAAAAATTAGAAGCAGGAGGACTGAATCATTTCTACTATAACCAGGTCCATTAAAGAAATCTTTACTAGCCAGTATGCTTCTACCACTAGAATGTATTTTTAAAAAATCCTGAACAGTTTAATCCCAGAAGGAAAATATGCAGAAAATGGCAGTATTTAGCAAAGGGCACTGAAAGTATTTTCAAGTCTAGGCAGAATTCCAGAAATTACTAAATCAGCCAATGATGTTATGATGAATAGAACTCTCATCCTAAAATGAACTATGTTAAAACTCCTGAAGATTTCTTTCCTCAAAGTGCTTTCCTCTGGCCAAGGATGTTAGAAAAGGATGTATAAATGGGGCTAAAAGAAGACAGGGGGAAAGGGGAGAAAAGACTCACAAAAATCACACCATATCCACAAGTCAACAGTTCATTTCGTAAAACGGGAGGTCATTCATGCACTAATTTTTTCTCTTGAAACTAAATTCACTTATTATTCAACATTACCTTTTAAATTAAGATTTACTGAACTATATTTAAATCACAAAATAAATTATATAACAAAGTGTGGGTTTCTACTGCATGCTAAGAATGTCTTTTCTCCTCAAGTGAAATTTTCTGGAGTAAATACAAATTTAATCATAATACCTCCAAATCACCTTCCGGTTTCTCTGAATCAGAACATCATGAAAAGTGTATTCAACTGTATGTGCATGTGTATGCACACATATTTACTTTTGACATCACGTTATTATAAAGTTTTGGCACTGTGCTCTTTTATCTTACACATTTATGTTTGAGACCCTAGCTAGTTGAATAAGCAAAGTTAACAGGTAGTATTAAGTTGCTAAACTACAATAACCAATGTCAGAGAAAATTCTCTAAGAATATAATTTTCTTAATAAATGTGGTAGATACCACATTTTCGTGAGGCCTCTTGGAGAATACAAGTTAACTATTAGTAGATACCTGTCAATTATAATCCTCCTGTAGTTTGTGGTATTTGTGTTTAAGACAGGAAAGTCATTCATTTTCTTAATGATCATGGAGAAGTCTGTCGAATTTTATATAATGTAACTGAAGAGACAGTAAGTCAAAACATATAAAACACCCTTCATACTTATCTTAGCCATCTGCAAAGTTTCTTATAGGCACAAACTATTTAACATCATGTCAGGCAGATTTATGATTTTCCCAGGAATTTTAAGTTATTTAAACATGAGCATTTGGCTATCCCAATATAAAATGCCAAATTAGCAAATTTAAGGTATTAAACTAAACAGAGGAAGTCTTCTGACAGACATGCCATGCTTGTCCAGGATGGCTCTCAAAAAGCTGTGAGGCAGTAATATGGACACAGATAGTGATCAAAGATATATATTATAATAAGGATAGCAGAAAAATAGAATTTCCTGAGAAAAACACAAAAATGACATAGAAACAAATGGCAGACAAACCTTGCATTCCATTGTGTCACAGTAGGCAGCTTAGTCTTTTTCCCTTCTTCCTCAGTATGATTAGCACCTAATGTGAAAAACACCTATATCTAATTCAACTCTATCAAGCTAACCAGAAAAAGTTAGAAAATAAAAGCGGCAGCAGCAGCCCATTGTTAGCCAGTAATAAATGAAGACTGGCCAGGGAGATCTCTGAGTCCTGAGTAATGGTGGCATTTCCATCACAAGTAAACTAAGAAGGCAGCAATGTTCATTTTTCTATCTGTGAGATGATAATTATCTGGGTCCTTCCAATGCTTCAGACTTTTGGGCACTCTAGTCTCCCAAGCCCGCCAGGTCTACCTTTGTCTACTCAGCTCTGCTATAATAGATTTAGCTTACAGGACTGCTGATAACCACAAGAGGCATTACTTCCTTCCTCCTTTGTGCTAATGTAGCACTTCTTCAAGTGCTTTGTGACTAGTTGAGTACAGGACAGTTTCCCCCACCAGAATCCAAATGCCTTGAGGACAGATTCAGTACCTCATTTTTATCTGTAGTGTCTGGCAAAGGGTCTGGCATACAGTAAGTGTTCAATAAACATACTCTGAGACAGTGTACCAGTGAACAAGAAAGCATTTAAATTACCCCAAGACTAAAAAAGACCAAAAAGGCTAGAATGAAAAATACCTAGTTTGCATATTTCTGCCCTCCAATCATGAGACTTAAAAGGATTCTAAAGACAGAATATTTTTAAATATAAAAGAAAATCTATTCCCAAACAGAAAAAGATAAACAATCAGATGTAAATTATCACAAGGACAGTGGAATTATAAATTAGAACTATGAAATTCTAGTCCTTTGAAAACTTTGTGGTATTTTGGTTAGTTCTCTTTTATCTTTCCCAAGATCTGTTTTTCCATCACTGAGTGGTTCAGGCTGACCAGGGACACCTATGTGGAAAGACACAAAATTTCTCACTCTCTGCAAACATTGAGACCCAATGCTCAGCTGAAACTGTGATTTTTTGAAAGGATGCTCAAGAGCTTTTCCTAACCCTTCCAAATGACTTATTCCTCTCTTACCCTCTAACTAAGCCTGGATTTATATCCTAAAACTACTGTTCTAAAAAGTGGGCACTCTTTATACTTGATGAAAAAATATGATAGGCTTGGAAATGCACACACAAAACACTATTTTCTAAGTCAACTGAAGCCAAGTCAAGGTTTTCAGGGAGCCATTATCACTAAATCCTCAGGCTAAGAAGTAGCACTATAGAGTAGCAGTGGAGTCAGACGACTTGGACCCACAATAGTTTTGGGACTTTGGCAAGTTACAAATCCCATGTTGTGCCTCAGCTTCTTCACCTATAAATAGAAATTTAATGGTGCCAACCCCACAATAAAAAAGTTAACACAGATAAAGCAAACAGACACATACGTGGCTGACATTAAGCATTTAATGATAGAGTTATTGCTATATGGTCATCTTCATAGACTCCTCTTTTAAATGATTAGTAATACATTCCAGATGATGAGAAAATGCCCCTCCTGAGCAAATCTCTGCCATAAAATCACTACTATTCTAAGCATATGGCATAGACAGCAGTACAAAAATCTGGTCCTAAAATATTATAGTCCTATAGGGCATAAAATCATTGAAGGTTTTGAAAGGAAATACAATTGTATTATTGGTTTTACTACAACCTATATGATTGCACAAATACCTCTCTTTTCTGTCACATATAATAAAGTAAATAAGGAAACACTATGATGCTTGTTAGCAATATATTTTGGGTCAGGTTGCTTGGTTCTGTGAGCCAACTTCCTAATCTGTCCAATAAAATTAGTCATTGTCACAATCATCTTCACCAGAGCTAATGCCTTTGATAAAACTTAAATAATGTATATGAAGCATCTAATGTACAGAGCCATGCAATCTTAATATTTTTATTCTTTCCAATTTCTATCTAAATTTGTGAACTGGCTGTGATTCACATTAGTTTTTCAAGAAAATCCTGTTACATTCTCTCCCCTCCACACTGAGTCGGGTCTGAAGAAAAAAAAAAATACTAAAGAAAGCAAAAAACATTTTGTTTCTGAACAGCCCAATCAAACATTCCTGATGAATGAGTTCCCTATTTCCTTGAGCCAAAAATATTTGTTGCAAAAAGTACGTGTGTGTGTGGGGCGAGGGCGGGGGGAGTTTATATATAAGCAAGCCAAGAAAGGGTAAATAGTTACCACAAAACTGTACAAAGAAGGCAAATGATGGAATATGCGATGTTAATATCAAGTTAGTTGTAAAAAGAATAGTGACCTCTTTGCCCTAAGTTTGGACTTAGCAGATAAAGGGTAGTAAAGGTATAAAATGATGCTAATTTTTCACTTAGAAAGCAGATGGTGAGCAGTATCTGACAAGAGTGAATTGCAGATCCTCCTAGATATTTCTGCAGGATTAGATAAGACCAAAAATGTAATACTGAGCATATGAGTAATCCAATAAAAATCAGATTTTATGTTCTCTCTCCCCTTCATAACTGAGCAACATATAAAATTTAAGATTGACTATAAATGTCAAAAAGATTTGTGCATAGCCTTTTTTTAATGTATCAACTTGTAAATAGTTTATTTGTGCCTCAAATCTATTATTTAAATGATCTCTGCTTGTGGCCAAAGTGTTTTGATATTAGATAATAGAAAATAAGAATTTACCACTTAAACAGAGAACAAGGAAAATGAGTATTTTTTAAATTCCAAATATCTTGTGTTTATGTACTTCAATTCTACAAGTAGTTCAGGGAATGAATCTAAATTTTTGATCCTACATGATACATATTTACATGGTATGACAGATGACAACAAGTCAATATATCCATTTATTTATTTTAGCCTTTAGAAGACTAAGATTCAGGGGACTGATATGATTTGACGAAGTTCACAAAGCTAAGAAATGCAGCATGGGGATTTGAACAGAATTTTCTAAATCCAGCATCTCCCCCATTCCCAAACTATGGCTCCCTCTAAGAATACACATTCACAAAGGAGAATTGTGGAGGCCACAACTAGAAAGACAAATTGGAGTCAACTACTAGTGGTCTTAAGAGTTGGCTTTTTATTCCGTAAGTGTAAAGAGCCACTGAAATTGTTTATTAGAAAAATGACATGTTGAAAGCAACAGAAATATAATCTGTTACAGTCAGATAAATTTTAAGAAAAGAACCAAAACCTTCTCTAACAAAACTTTCTGGTCAGATGTTGATCTCTTTAATTAACAGGTGTAGATACACAGTTCAAGGAAAGGTTGGTCAACAAGACACTCTTTCCAACCTTCCAAATTTTCTAGGTATCTCATATTTATTATGATTATCTTTATCCAGACATTCCCTCCAAAAAAAATAAACACTTTCCAATATTGTGAAAGTCCAAGAATAGCTAAAAATATTAAAGGAGAAGAGCAAAGTTGGAGGAATAACACTACTCAATGTAAAGACTTATTAGAAAGCTACATTAATCAAGACAATGTGGTTTTGGCGAAGGAATAAACAAATACATCAATGGAACAAAAGACACATACCAAAAAAAGACCACATAAATATGTTCAACTGATTGAAAAAGAGGCAGGGCAATATAATAAAGCATGAACAGCCTTGTCAACAAATGGTGCTGGAACTGGAAGACCACATATAAAAAAATCTAGAGACACACCTCATGTCCTTCATGAAAAATATCTCAAAACAGATCACAGACCTAAATGTAAAACACAAAACTAAAAAACCTTTTGTAAAATAATATAGAAGAAAATATAAATGAACTTAGTTTGGCAGTATTTAGATACGATACCAAAGGCACAATCTATGGAAAATATAATTAAAAGCTGGACTTCACTAACATTTAAAATTTCTGCTCTGCAAAAGATAGTCAAAAAACTGAGAAGACAGATGACAGGAGAAAATAATTGCAAAAGATATATTGATAGAGAAATTGTAATCTAAAATATACAAAGAATCCTTAAAAGTCAACGTGAAAAAAAAATCCAATTTAAAATAGGCCAAATACATTAACAGACAACTCATCAAAGAAGATATACAATTAGCAAATAAGCATGTGAAGAAATGCTTCTCATCATGTCATCAAGGAAATGCAAATTAAAATAACAAGATACCACTCCACACCCATTTAGAGTGACCAAAATACAGAACACGAACACCATCAAATGCCAACAAGGCCGTGGAGCCACAGAAACTTTCAATCATTGCTGGTGGGAATACAAACTAATATAGCCATTTTGGAAGACAGTTTACTGGTTTCTTATAAAACTTAAACCTTCTCTTACCATACAGAAATTGTGCTCCTTGGTATTTACCCAAAAAGGCTGAAGACTTATGTTCACACAAAAAACCTCACAGGGATAATTTTAGCAGCTTTATTCATAATTGTCAAAACATGGAAGTAACTAAGATGTCCTTTAGTAGAAAAATGGTTAAAAGATTAGTCATTGCCTGGGCTTGGGAAGATGAGGAGGGAAGAACAGGTGGAGCACAGGGAACTTACAGAGCAGCAAAAATACTTCCTATATCATAATGATGGATACATATCATCATACATTTGTCTAAACCTATATAACGTACAACACTAGAATTAACCATACTGTAAACTATGAATTTGGATGGTAACAATGTGTCAATATAGGTTTGTCAATTATGACAGATGTATCACTCTGGAGAGGAAAGCTGACAACAAAGGAGTCTGTGCATATGTGGTGGCAGGGGGTATATAAGAAATCTCTGTACCTTCCTCTCAATTTGCTGTAAATCTAGAGTTGCATTAAAAAATAAAGTCTACTCATCTTCAAAGATGAATAAAATAAGCATTCCAATAGATAATTTTAATCTTCTTGAAAAAAAAATATATATATAGCATTCCCTATCCTCTTAGATAGTCAACACAAAATATTCATGGACAACCTAGATTCCTGAGATCCTCTACAGAAACAAACTATTTCAAGTGGAGGACAATCATGATGGGTAAGAATAAGATATAAATGAATTGCTCAATATAAGCCTTCATTTAAAGGGTATACTTGTATACACAGAAAATTTAAACCACTTTTAAAAAATATTCATTGACTGTGAGCCCTGGTTAGGATATAGTAATAAGTGCTATCCTTTGACAAGTGTGAAATAAATAACTCTGGCTTATGCCAATTTGGAACGTAAAAAGATAACCTAGAACACCACTGTCAGGGGGTATATATGCCTAGCTAGCAATACAGATCAGACAAAAAGTAAAAGAAAAACCGCCCACATGATGTTATATATAAACTAATATAAAAATGATTTACGTGAGAGATAATGTTTATGTTGAAAAGGTATAACAAGGTTATAAACAGCTTTTATTCAGTTGGTTCAATACCAATGCAAAGCTCATGCCTTAAATGTCTCCATGAATGGTTCATCAGGAGCCAACTACAAGTCTACAAATATGTTTATTTTCAAATAAGAACAAGAACAGTCTGGTTCATTGTTCATACATCTTTCTCAGGAATAGATATAAAGCTTTCTAAAGGAACATTTCTATCTTCAAATTGTAGTTTTGTTGGATTTCATAAGCACCTAGATAATTTTTCTAACTTTCTTCTGAAAAGAATCCATAAACTATCAACAGAGATTTATGTTAAAGAGAAGCATCTGAACACTGGCTAAAGTTGACAGTGAGACTTTAGAGAGGCAATTAAAATTTTCCCATCTTCAAAGAACACCTAAGTAAATTCTTATCTAATGATTCCATTTTTAAAGGTTCCAAAACAAGTGATTCCAAAAGTAATCTCTAGTCTTGAACTCAGCTTTTCAGAGTTTTAAATTATAGTCTCCTTTCCAAAGACCCAATAAAAGGTATGACACCACATCTTCTTTACACCTCAGTTTCTTCCGTTGCTTTTATAAGATAACTGTCCTTGGCTAGTCTCCCCAGTGGGGCAGTAGTACTAATCAGTCATGGAAAACTGTATTTTATCTCCAGTGTGCTTTGTGCATTGAATATGTTAATAGAAAAGAACCATCTTGAATAATGTTATATTTTTAGGTAATATAAAATGTAAGCACTGTAATCCTTAATAAAGACAACTAAACTATAACCAGAAGTACTGGGCATGAAGTCCTGGACATACAAAGAGAATCATAATGCTGAGTGAAACCGTAATGATAATCCAGTCTAAATCTTATTTCACAAATTGAAATATAAAATAACTTCATATTTGGATATAAGGTCTATAAAAATCAAGTTCTTCTACCATCTTTACAATTCTAGTCAGTGGTAAAGCTAACATTAGACCCCTAGTCTTGACTCCTATTTCTTATTACATCACTGGAATGAATGTTTATAGTATGTCTGCCATTTTTACTCAGAACGCTAATTTGTTTCTTTCTCACGGTGGGATGTTAATAACTTGTTTTCAGAATTCATCAAGGGTCTTGGTATCACGGAGTATACGCTCAGGTCCAGGCCAGGGATAAGCCCAAGAAGAGCTGAGGACACTGGCTCTTGCAGTGGCATGTGGAGCCTGCAGAGAGATGCCACATGCATGGCACCACCAATGCACACAACTGTAAAGGCAACCCTTCACTATTTTATATCAAAACCAGTTGAGAGAGCAACAAGATGTCCATCCAACTATTCAATGAAGAAAAGAGTTACTCCTGTTATATTAGAATAAGGAAAGAATGATGGAAGGTAGAGACAGGTTTTCTTTACCTAAGTTCCAGGCTGAACAGAAACTTGGAGCACAATTATTACAAAAGCCCTGAACTCTCAGACTAAGAGAAACTGCCAATGCACCACTTTTCCCTCCAGAGTTCCAAAGTTTGTTCCTTAGGTTACCAACGTAAAGGAGGCCACTATTGGGAAGAAAGAAATTACCAGCTCCTACAACTTATGAAGATTGAAATTCGTGATACAGGATTGCCAAAAAGGGTAAAGAAAATTACATTTATTTTTCCAGGTCAGAACTTGGTTAATATCCCCAATTGGCCATCATGGATGGGAAAGAGTGAGCAAAAAATATCTGGATATGAATATGAACCTTTCTTTAAATAATTTGTCTTACCAGTAGCAACTCTTGGGCCTGGGGCAATGAGAGTTGATGGAGGTCAGATAATGAAGATTGTTGGTTTACAGTCCACTCTTGATAATTTAAGGTGAATGATATAAAATAATTAACTCAGGTTACTGGCTGTGTGCACCTCCTCTTCCCCTCTATCGGGTGAGACAAAGAGAGGTATGGATAGTGTCCAATAGGTTAAAAACTACCAATCATATCTCATCTAATTGAACCAACACACACACACACACACACACACACACACACACACACACACACACACACACACAAATACTGTATCTTCATTTGATAAATGATGAAAGGAAAACTCAGAAAAGTTACAAAAATTTCCCAGGGCTCACTTGGCAACTAGACGAGTCTAGCTTCTACCCAGAGTTCCTGAGTCCAAGTGCCCACACCATGGAAACTCGGTGAAGATAATACCTTCCCTCCCACTGTTCTATCCTCTACGAACATTAAAAGAACTGAGAAGTAGAAGACTTTTTTAAATGTTGGGCTTTAGTTTACATATTTCAATTCTCCATGTTCTTTCTACCCCCAAATTATTACTAATAGAATTGGCTTTATATTACCTTGCATCTTTGGATGGAAAAATTTACTTTTTAGAAGTAAAATATGGGCTTCATTTAGCATACTTGGGTGCGGGGAGAGGCTAATAGTTTCTTCCAGTCCTGTTCTAGAATCAAGGTCAAATTGCCAAGGAAAAGTTAATCCTATCATCCAGTCAAATAAACGAAGCCTTCTTTAACTTTCACACAAAGGAGACAGAAATCATGGGTTCAACATCATTTTAAGGATGCTGGGGAAGGACACCACCTATTTATTGAAAACTAATGTTTTGGGTTCCACCTAAAACATTACCATTGGAGAAATTAAAATAAGTCTTTTTGAAAGCAGGATTAGTAATCCAAAACAGTAATATTCTTTCTCGCCCCAAGAAAAACAATCTTCAGACAACTGGGATTTGAGAAGAATGGTGTCACTTTCTGAACCCTATGCCACCGTGAACACGTGGTAATTAGCATTCATTGTTAAAATTATAAAGCAATCTCTTTGCTATATTATTCACAAGCCTTGGCTTCCTATTTTCAGATTAAAGATTGAGAGATGGAACTTTAATCACGTCTGAATGTCCGTGGGATGTTTACCCCACGGCCAACCACCTTATTTAAACTTCCAACTTTTAAACTGCTAAAACCATGGAAAATTATTAAAGACCCTCCTTCATTAAACCTCCACTTCCCCTCCCACTTATACTTTTAACCAGTTTACTCACTTCAAAGCAAGCAACAGTATCCTGTTCAGTTACTCAGTAGGACCTCTGTATCTTCACCTAACACCTTCAACAAAAGACGGCAAAAACCACAAAAAACTTCATGATTTCCACACTCCTCCCAGTCCAGTGATGGTACCTTCA
This sequence comes from Cynopterus sphinx, assembly GCA_030015415.1. Classification (NCBI taxonomy): domain Eukaryota; kingdom Metazoa; phylum Chordata; class Mammalia; order Chiroptera; family Pteropodidae; genus Cynopterus; species Cynopterus sphinx. Next base: position 63,088,834 of record CM057387.1, on the reverse strand, counting down.
ATTTTCTAAATTTTATTTTTTCAGTTGCCATGGCAAAGACTGTATGGTTAACTCTATCTGCAAGGGGTAATTACTGGCCTTACACACACACACACACACACACACACACACACACACATACCTGCAATGCTGCAAAGAAAAAGTATATTTATTTAAATAAATTTTCAAAGAAGCCAAGTATTAACTAAACAATGTACTGCTTTGCTACTGCCAGAAATAAACAAAAGCAGCTGTCTATTATCAGTTAAACTCAGTATTTTCAGCTGAAGTAGTAATAATAATATTTCCTCATAATTTAATATTTGTCAGGCACTATGGAGTATGTGCTTAAAATAGAACCATCTTTATATGGGTAAACTCCATAAAACTAAATTTAAAATGGCAATTTTACAGGAAATAAATGAGGTTCAGAGACACTGAGTAACTCACAGAGGACTAATTAGTTGAACTAGAATTCAAACTCAGAGCCCACAATCTTGCTGTGCTGGCCATCACTTGTGCCTGACAAGCCTGTGTTCTAACTCCAGCTAGCTGGCAGTCTGGTCCACTGACCTGCTGAAGGGGCTCAAACAATTGCTCAATCCAGCTAGCAAAAGCTAAGAAAAATACAAAACATTTTCGGTACCAAAATGCATATTATGATTATAGGCCACAGCAGTATCAATGATCCTCTTCCATTACTCTAGTACAAAAAAACGTATACATATGTGACATTCAAATTGTGTGACCTTTTCCATTGTCTTAATCGGTTTTCATTTCCTGGGGTGAAGTCTTTAATTTGACACTCTTGTTAGTAAAAATGCTATCTCCAAAAGTACATTATAAAGCCAAATTTGAGTTTTAGGAGATTTATATGAACTAATGAGAAGAACAAGTGTTTTGCCTTCATCTATTTTATTTTCATGGGAGAAGAAATATTTTATTTTGGCCTTTTTGTTAATTCCAGTAATTATTTAGATTCTTTTGATCTTTACACCGTGGATCTGATTCCTAAGGGTGGAAGGCATAAACAATTCCCAAAGGAAAACATGTTAATAATGTAAAGTTCAAAATATGATTTAAAAAGTAGGTGGTGTCAAAAGTAGAGCCTTGGACTAGGCTGGCAATACTAATGGTTCTATCTTTTAACATGTCAACATACACCAGTAGGGTTTTCAGAAGGGCCAGACTCAGCCCTGCCTCCCTTAAATGCCCCCTATGTCCCCTGACTTCACCTATCAGTGAATCAGTGAAAGAGTTCAGACAGGGAGGAGTTCCAAGGCCTTCCCTTCTCCACCAGCAGAGCATGCCCAGTGCTGCCTGCAAGAGTTTGGTAAGACTCTGGCTCCTGTCCCTCGACCTCATCTGACCCTGTCCTTCTGCCATATCACTCACCTCCCGGAAAGGAACATATTTCCAAATCTCTTCCACATTGGCAGTAGGAAAGAAATTTCAAGTCTCTGAGTGTGAGGTGACCAGGGAAGGGGGAAAAAAAAGTCCAGTTTTTTTTTTTTTTTTTTTGGCTTCCTTAGGAGGGAGATGAGACGAAGGGGTAAGTAAATAGAATGATATACTTCCACTCTGCCAAATTCCCATCCTTTTTTGGGCCTTAGGCAATGCCAGAAGAGAATGCCAAAAGGAGGTGGGAGGATTAATGGAAACAGTGCCTCCTTGCTCCTTGTGCTTCCTGGCTGGCTCTCTGTAAACACATCTTGGCCACCCTTCCCCACGCAAGAAGCCTTGGGAGATGCACAGGCTTGCCTAACTGCAGAAGCCTAACTGCCATCCATACTAGGAACCTCTGTAACTGCCTGGAAACCTGGGAATGGAGGATGGTCAGGGTGGTGACAAGATGGATTCAGGGAAGTCCATCCAAGGCCAATGACATTTCTGTTAACAACTTTCCAGAGGTGAGTAGAAGGATGTCTGGACAAAGAAAACAATCAACATTTTTCCTTTCCTTTTCTCAGCACATTTTTAACCTTCTCTTAGGGACTGCAACTTGAAGAACAGAGGTAGTATACCTGGCTGGCCCTTCCTGGAGGATGGGTGAGCAATTCTGCTGGTGGGAATGAAAGGCAGGCTGGAGAGCAGTGAGGCTGTGATGCTGAAATCCTGCTCACAGACCAGGGCCAGGGCAGAGTCTGTAATTAAATGTAAACTTGCCAGCGGCTTTTTCTTAACACAGGTGGCAAAAAGTTAACGTCTGATGGACTGGGGCCCAGGCCAAAGTCCAGCTCAGCGCTCTCCCGATGGGACTAGTTCAAAGGAATGAGGTCTAGCGGTGGCAGAACGACCCATGTTGGAGGCGGGGCGCCCCTCTTCTGGGCTTCTGTAACACCACACATCTCCTCCCTGAGCCCTCAGCGCCATCACAAATGCTTCACTGATATATCTTGCCCACTAGGCAGAACTGAGGGCAGACCTTTTCTGGACTTGATATGTTCCTGGCTCAACATGCTAGGTTTGTGCTACCTAAATAAGGTGGCCACCAGACACATGTGGCTCTTGAGCACTTGAATGTGGCCCACCCAAATTGTGAAGTGGTTTTTAAATGAGCAGTAGAGTACAAAGACTAAATATGAAAAATAGACTATCTTAGGTTTTTATATTCATTACATACTGAAATGACAACGTTTTGGAGATATCGGGTTAAATAAAATGTATTGTTAAAATTAATTTCATGGCTACTAGAAAATATATAACATCAACTATATGGCTTGCAAAGTATTTGCAGTGGACAGCACTGTTCCGGGGATTTCATTAATGCCTCTGAATGAATGAATGAATGAATGAATGAAAGAATGTTAACCTAAGATCAGCATTATTATTTCTAAACCCACACAGAACTAGTCAATAGCAATGGTTAAAAAGAAAGTGAGACATCGTTGTTTTTTGAAATAACTTAGTATCTGGAGCTACATTTCATTCTGAGTCATCTGCCGTGAGAAAATGTTTACTAATCACCCAGGATTCCAAAAGCATGAGAGGGCGACAGACTGGCGGCCAGGACACACCACACCACTGAGGCCAAATTCAACCTTCAGTCCTACAGTAGAGACAGCAGAGCAGAAGAGCAAGCACGCACACTGCGAGGACTTGTCATGGGATAAAAAAAACTAATCTGAGAACCCCTCAGATTCTTCATCCTAAATGTAACAATTATCTCAGTCCATCTGTTTGCCTTTAATATATAAAACTGTTTTAAGAAAATGCATTAGAAATAAAAATCATTATGAGGTATCACCTCATATACATCAGCATTGCCACTATAAAAAAATAAAAATAGAAAAACAACAAATGTTGGTGAGGATGTGGAGAAACTGGAAGCCTTGTTGTGCACTGCTGGTGGGAATGTAAAATGATGAAGCAGCAATGACAAACAGTATGAAGGTTTTGCAAAAAATTAAAAATAGAACTACAATATGATCCAGCAGTTCTAGATATCTGTACACCCATGTTCACTGCAGCATTATTCACAACAGCCAAATGTCCACTGGCAAATGAATGGGTGAAAACAATGTGGTATAATGGAAAACTGTTCGGCCTTTAAAAAGGAAAATCTGCCATGTGCAATAAAAGGGATGAATCTGGAGGACATTATGCCAAGTAAAATAAGCCCGTCACAAAGGGACAAATACTGTATAATCTCCAGAGCAGTCAAACCCACAGACAGAAAGTAGAAAGGTGATACTAGGGCAAAAGAGAATGCAGAGCTGATGTTCAAGGGATGTAGAGTTTCAGTGCTGCTGGATGTAAAAGCCTGGAGATGTGTTGCATGACAATGTTAATGTACTTAACATTACTAAACTGTACACTTAAAAATGGTTAGGACGGTAAATTTTATGTTGTACTTTTTATGATCATAAAAAGAAACAACAACAACAAAACAGATATTTGCACACCAACATTTACAGCACCATCATTCACAATAACCAAAAGGTGGAAACAACTCAAATGCCCATCGACAGATGAATGGATAAACTAAATGTGGTATATATACATACAATGGAATATTATTTAGCCTTAAAAAGGAATGAAATTCTAACACATTCTACAACATGAATGAACCCTGAGACACTATGCTAAGTAAAAAAAGCCAGTCACAAAAGGGCAAATACTACATGATCTCACTAATACGAAATACCTGGAACAATCCAAATCATAGAGAATGAAAGTAGAATGGTGATTGACAGGAGCCAGCAGGAAGGAGGGTTGGGAGTTATTGTCTAATAGGTAGAGAGTTTTAGTTTGGGAAGATGAAAATGTTCTAGAAAGGGATAGTGGGGATGGTTTCACAACAACGCAGAAGTACTTAATGCCCTTGAATTGTACACTTAAAAAAATGGTAAAAATGATATATTTTATAGTATGTATATTTTACCACAATTAAAAGAAAATGTGACAAGAGAGGAAGGGTGAGGACGTGAAGAGCCAGAGGGGTCAGGAAGATGAGAACGGCCCTTGGATTATCCGACTAAGAATTCATACCTGTCCACACATGACTGCGTTGAAAGGTTGATGGACTGTCACTGCTCTCTAAACCAGACAGTCTGTGACAGCATTCTGTATTCCAATAAGTGTACAACCTTTTCATTTTGATGATTGACCTTGCAGTGAAATTCAAAAACAGACCAAGTATATACACAGAAATGAGAGAAAGAGAGGAAGAGTGCAGTGCTATTTTTGATAAGAATTAACTATTTATTTTAATCCACCTTTCATATTCTTAGTTCGTGTCTACCTTCACTTATACCAAAGTCAGTAACAAAAATTAGCAATACTGACAGCAAGAATATTCTTTCAGATGCTATGCTATTTCTAAAATGATCTACCAATAATAATGTTCTCTGCAAACACTGTGCAGACAACTTTAAAAATTACAATATTTTGACAACAACCTTATATCCTTAAGACCATTTCACAGATGAGGAACGTGAATTAATAAAATCATTTGTTCAAGAACACAAGAGAGATGAGATTTTTCACTCAGGCATGGTTGACTCCAAACTGGAGCTCCTAACAGCTGACAGTGAGGGCGCCCTTTGTAAAATGAAACTGTCTAATAAGAGAAACAGTATTTTAGAGAAGACAGAAGAGTAAGTTGGGGATAAGGTGGAACAGGCACTGGCTAGCTTCTTCCATTGCCAAGATATGAGTGATACCTAACCACACTGCATATTAGGTATCAAAGCTAATGTTTTAGGAGAACTGATCACCATGTCCATATGAAAGTTTTTTTTTTTTTAATTTCTAAAACTCAGCCTCATAAACAGAAATCAAAAGAAAATGAGTCAACCTATGAAAGAGAAATTCTGGATGGGGTAGAAAGTTAATTAGACATCTACTCTTCTACAGTGTCCTAAGTCATGTGAAAGGAAACGAAAAAAATCAGAGGGAAAACAGAAACATACTCCAGTGTACTGATCCTTCATGAATAATGATTTCCACAAAATTTGTGCTTTCTAAAATATTATACTTTATGTGAAAGCCAAAGCAAAGGTATGAGAAGCATCATCAGAGAGCCTGATTCTTGTTTCACAGCTGTAATTGACGGTTTGCCTAAAGCCAGGTTACAGTCCTAAAGTGTTCACCACAGAGCTCAGATTATTGGACAATTCGGTCAAAACAGGACATAAAGCCCACTAAGGAGCAGGAGCTTCTTGAATCTGTTCACTTATTTCTTATCTCACCCAGAAATCCAGAAAATCACCTTCAGCCACATCCAGGATCAAAGCCTTCGTTTCCATGAGAAGTGTTAAGTCTGCACACAGGCTTTTCCATTTGCTTTGCTCTTCTCTTCGCAGGTATTATTTTCTGAAATCCCCAAGCTTCTACCCTGACACAGTTTCCTCACACCCGGCACTGCCCACTCTTTTATCTCTCTGTATCCATTTTTAAATGCCTGGCAAACACAAGAAGGGAAAACAAAGGGCAAATGCCAGTCTGTGACCTCTGTCTGGACTTAGCCAAGCATGATGTGTGAATCAGGTGTGTGGAATGGGAGTTTCCATAGCAACGAGACGGCAAGGCAGGCGGGGAAGCAATCGCATACTCTACTAAAGTAATAGAAACACTGAGGCCACTGGAGGGACGCTGAAAAGGGTCGCAGCAAATGCAGAGTTCTCCAGTGACAGTAAGGACTGAGGTCCTCTTCATCGCCTCCCCCACCCTCTGCTCTTGGTCCCATCCCACCAGCTCCTTGAAATTATGTATCATCTCTCTTTGGGGGTGAAAGGGAAGAACAAATTAAAGAAAAATTCTCCAAACGGAGTCGTTTATGAGAAAAATGTAAAAAGGACTGCAAGAGAAAAGTGTTTTCTTTACATAGAAAAAACAGCAGGCCTATTAGTCAAAAGATTCGATTGCACTGACCAACCTGACCCCTGCCTGGCTGTCTGATAGGAGCACTCGCATTTTCACCAAGCTTCTTTGCTGTACTCTGCAATGTGGTCTTATTGGGGAACTCGGTCCACAGTGAAAAACTCCTGTGCTACATTTTATGTCTTGCTTTAAAGATTTTTTAAAATTACATTTGCTGTAGACATACTTTAACATTATTGGAAACTTGAGGAAAAAGAAGTTAAAAATAGCTTTTTCTTTAGACCCATGACTTGGAGATAAAAATAAAAAAGTATACAATTTTAATGAAATCAAATTTAGCCTTGATTATCTAGCTGGAAAAAGGTAGTCTGAACACCAGGTTTAAGTTGACATCATGAATATTTAAGCTATTTTCCTAACTGGAGACGCACAGATGTTAAAGAGAACTGGCATAAGGCTTGAGTATTTGGACTCAAATCATGTAAGATAGCAAACTTAGCTTTGCTTTAGGAGAAGCCTTCTGATTCCTTCAGATTACTCCAGAAACTGAAGGAGAATTATTGAATGTTACCTCTGCTAATGGCTCTACTTCAGCAGATCATTCTTCCCATTGCATCAGAAGAATGTTTACACTGCACACCTGATTACGTTACTCAGGCTCTGAATCTTTAGAATGATTCCTCACTGTGCTCTGAGTATTTCAAATCTCTAACCATGGCCATTAAAGCCACACATGATCTGGCTTTTGCCTACTTCTTTAGCTTCATCTTCTGCCATTTACATTCAACATTCCAGCAAATTCAACTGTTCTTAATTCCCCAAATTTACCATTACCCTCCCTTACCTTTGGCCCGTTATATTACTCCTGCAAAGAACACGTAACCCTTTCCCAATATCTCAGTTCAGAAATCACGTCCTCCAGGAAGTCTTAGTCGCTGCAACAGCTGCAGCCACAGCACCCAGGCTTCCCCATCACAGCCTCGTCACCCGAGTCAGCTTTGTGTCTATGATCCCTTCAAATGGGAAGAGAGAACAAAAAGTGTGCCTTGTTCAACTCTGCCTTAACTTGGGCCCGGTACAGGGAGGCAGTCTATCAAGACTTACCAAAAACTACCAAATGAGTGAATGAACACGTGAATGAAGAGAGGGGGCCTAAATGGCAGGCATGGCATGGTTAATCACAAAGAGCACCAACTGTATCTGGGCCCGGGGCTCAAAGGCCAGTTCTGCTGCTTAATGGTTTTGTGGCTTCAAGAGAGTTACTCAGATTCCTACTTTTCTCTGGGTGTAACAAAACCCAGTCAAGATTATTATAAGCATCAAAGAAACAGTGTTTGGGAAATTCTTCATGAAAATTTTAGTAAGTCTGTATAGAATGTCATTTCTAGGAGGAGGCTACATTAAAAGGGAAAGTGCTCTGAGAAGCATAATTACTTTGGGGACAGCAGCAGTCCAGAATCTGGAGAAGAAAACCAATAACAGATCTAGCAGGCAGCTATGGAAATTCACGGCAAGCTTCCACAAATAGCAAAGACTGACTTCTTTCTGAAAGATAATGTTCTTCTCTTGCCCAGTTTGGACCTCAACATCCTTATTATCCTCAATTTCCCACTGATACACCACTCATTTCCATCAAATACTACAATTATTACTACTACTACTACTACTACCACCACCACCACCAGTTCTTGGACCTTTGTTTATTCTCATTCCAACTATTAAATACCCTCTCTTTCCCCATGCCCCATGTAAATTTCAACACTTCAATCTCTGTAATCAATCACATCTATAATGCTCTTATTTAGCAAACTAACTTATAACCTTCTCTCTCCATCTAATCTCCTGAGACACTAAAGGTCCATATTTCACTTTTTTCTAAATGTTTTCCACATGTATGCCCAGTCCCCTTTCAAAAACGTGAGGAGGACCTCACATCAGAAGAGCCAAGTCTGGACTACAAAACATGGCACATTGGCAGAGAGAGTGAGAGGTAAGTGTGCTGAGAGTTAGAAAATAGCATTGTCTGCAAGAAAACAAAAATATACAAGGATATAAGAAAATTAGCTAGCTAATCAGCTTCTGAACTTCAAGATTCTGTGGCAGTTGAACATGTCATATTATAAAGAAGGTACAGGATAATGTTTCAGAGATGGGGGAGGGGGGAAACACTGTTTCCCAAATAAATATAGCAAGTGATTCTTCATCCTGAAGAAGAAAACCAATAAGAAGAAGTGGAAAAGCAAAAGGAAATGGAAACCAGATGGAAAAAGAACCACCAGAGTGATCAATCAACAGCATTTTGCTCATTTTGCTGAGTACTCAGTTCTCTCATGCAAGGGGAAACTGTCCTAGGTGTATGCTTGGGGTACACAGGTGGGAAGGGGGTATGCAGAGCATAAAACAACAGCATCGTTGCTTGCAAGGCCTGGACGTATACACAGGTTGACAAAACATACACGGCATACAATATAACTAAAGTTTTAAATTAGTGTATGAAAAGTCAAAATGAACACCGAAGACATAAATAAGGGGAGATCACTGCATGCTGAAGTATTCAGGGGAGTTTTTTGGAAGAAGTGACATAACTGCTCTGTCTTAAAAGATAACAGAAAGAGGGCCTAAGATGGTCTGTCAAGTAGTGGAAACGTGCACTGAGATGAAAATGGGAATTTGTAAGGTAAGTGGCAATAGTAGAGAAAGCTGGTTGAAGCAAGACTTTGTTGGAATAGTGGCAGGACATTAATTTGGAAAACTAGGCCAGAAAAATGGAAAGAGAAACTACATAGAAAAGAAAAAAAAAATTTGAAGAGAATTTCAGTAGAGCAAGAGAGAAAAGAAAGAAAAGAAACTAAAGGAAAAGAAAATGTTACGAAGCATTTACCACCGTACAAAAATTAAATTTTAAATGTCTGTCAAAAGGGAAGTAAGTCAAACAACAAAAAAGGATTAATATCATGAATATATAAGAAGTCATGCAGATCAATAAACATTAAAATCCCAAAAGAAAAATAGAAAAATGCTTAGAGAATTTACAAAACCCAATAAGCAAATAGCCAAGAAAACATAAGAATAAAATTTCCAAAACTACAAGTAATTCATGAAAAAATGTGAATTAAAGTAACATTATTTTTGCTGTTAGATTAGGGAAGTTTGTTTGTTTGTTTGTTTGTTTTAAAAAAAGAGGTTGGTGTTGGTTGAAGAGCATCTAAATGGACATTCTAAAATGTTAGTGTTGGAAGTGTACAACTTTCTGGGGAAGCAATTTACCAATATGTACAGGGTGCTTAAAAAGACACAGTAGTTCCCAAACACTAATTTGGTAAAATATGTAGGATAATGGAAAAACCATTCATGCTCCAAGATGTTCTTTATAGAACTGCTTAACCACCAACAAAATAATTTGTACAGCAGAAAATCCATAGGAAATTGTGAAAGAAATTGTGAGGCAGTCACAAGAATTACAATACAGCCATTTAATATCATTTTGATTTTACTGCTAAAAGCAGTAATGTATAGTGTGATCCCACTTGCATAAAAATGCATATAGATATAAGCACATAGAAATAAATACTAAAAAGAAATATATCCAAATTCTCTTTTAGCTTATATAATTTTAAGTTATTTTTGTTTTCTATTGGAAGTCTTTCTGTATTTTCCAAATTTTCTACAATAAGCACAGATTACTTAATAATTCAAAATTATATTTGGATATTAAAAAGTAAAAAAAAAAACATTTTCAATGCAAGTAATATTTAGAGAGAGTTGTCCATGGAAAGTGAAAATAATCTCCATTCTCCGCTGCCCAGTGATAGAGACTTAATTCCTAGATAAAAACAAATTTTCCTTTTAAAACTTGTGACTATGTATGACTGATTGCTCCCTCCACATTTTATTACCCTCAAGAAATGACTTTCAGAAATCCTTTCATCATTGTTTTCTCCTAAGAAGGTTTTATAAGAAGAGTAAAGGTCAACTTTTGGAGGGGACAGGGTCCTTGATTTTTCTGGAAAGCCTAAACTCCATGGAACATACAACCTAACTCCCACCTTTCCTCTCTTCTCTATTCTCCTTCCCTATCTCCCTCTCTGTATCTTTTATAATGTATAGGGGTATCTTTTAAATACCAAGATGTAGCACTTTCTTTAATTTCTTCATAAAGTTCAGATTAGCACCTCTATTCAAAGACAACTTAAAAATTTCAAAAATACAACTCAATTTTAGTTACACGTCTATTTTCAAGCACCATAGGAGACAGCTGTATGTGTAGTATCAGTCTCTCTCTCTCTCTCTCTCTCTCTCTCTCTCTCTCTCTCTCTCTCACACACACACACACACACACACACACACACACACACACAAACAGTATGTAAGAAGTCATCATTATATAGGTTCAAAAGGACATGTGATGAACTAATTTTTCAGAGCAAACACTCAGTCCATGCTGGGGCTGGGACAGAAAGTAGAAGCTGGAGGGGGAGAAGCATGGTGGTAACTAAATGAAAGAAAGAAGCTTGAAATTCTTCTATTACCAAACCAGGCAATTAAAACATTAAATGTGAAATCTGAGGCACTGTAAATTTCCTAATATGGTATAAGTGCTGAGTTTCCCAAATGATGTTTTCTCATCTTTCAGCATATCAAAGAGCATGCCAAAACCCCCAAAGAAACATTTCCATTTTGAAAACAAAAATAAACCACACACATCCACATTCTATTAATAGTGTTGTCTTGCCTTAAGGACCCTGCATCCTTAGTGAAAATCCCCACTGCAGTTTACAAAAATTCTAATATTATTAAAAACTCCTGTCCAAAATAAACTGGACAAGTGTTGGTGAGTTGGGTAGGGCTGAGGCAGGAGTAATCAAACCCCTTTCCATATTTTCCTTACTGGAAACCAAATGTTATGTTCCTCATCATCACACCTAAGGACTGTGTAAATATGTTCCCCATATTTAGCAGCATTTCTTAAGAGAAAGTGTAAAGAAGGAAAGTTGGCATGAGATACACAGGTTCAAGCCAACTCCACAACACTGGAAGACCTAAGATACAGGGACACAAGCTTAGAACTGAAAATCTCAGCAAAATTGCTAGAGGAAGTAAAGATCCCCAAATCCTGACTCTAAACTCTTGGTGCTGCCACCATGAAGAGGAAAAAAAGCTGTCCCATGTCATTTTATGTTTAGAGACTGAATAGAGCCATTAAATGTGATGCTCTCATTTCTCAGTCCAAACACCACGAGCTGCTACCTATGTGCTCAGCAGAGTCAACTGCTTGGAGTGAGTACAATGGGAGGTATATGACATAGACTCTGCTCACAAGATGCTTCTATTTTAGAAGGACAAAAACAAACCCACAAAATAACAGTAAGATACATCAAAGGGATGAATACTAGACTTGTTGTGATTACTTCATAAGGTATATAAATATCTAATCACTGTTGTACAAATATCTGAAATTTAATATTGTATGTGAACTATAACTGAAAAATAAAATTTTTTTAAAATAAACAATGAAGGATCATTTAGACCATCTTTAAAGACTGAGAATGCCATTAAAAAGGTTATTTCAGCCCCCATAGTCTGATGGAGAAAGGATTCCTTATCATCTGCCTATAGAAAGACCATTAAATATTTGAGAGCTGGATCATGGGCCCTAGGATGTCACTACCAGGACAAGTAAAAGAGAAAACCAAAGTGTTACTCAGAAACCCATCCTGATCAGGTAAGGAGAGGAGAAAAGAATAGAACAAACTCAGGATTTGGTTAGTCAAACATAACTAGGAAGAAAAACAGGAGTATGGTGGGTGGTGAGGTGAAAAGAACACCCTTTTTAGGCCAACAGATTCAGGTTCAAATCCTAACCCAGCTCTTCCCTTATTTTTCGAACAACAGTGTATGGCAAATACCCTTCTAAGTACCTCACAATTCTTTATTCATTTATACCAACAACAAACAACGAAAGTTGGTTCTGTTAGTATTCCCCACTTTACAACTGGGGAAATGGAGTCACTGGGTGGTCACATACTTTTAAAGTGGGAAAGTCATGATTCAAACCCAGGCAAGTCTGGCTCTGAGATCTGGATATTGCCTCATTCATAAAACATTTTTTTGTCAAATAGTGGTATGGATTCAGTGAAATGTATTAAAGCACCCAGTACAGTGCCTGATATTTAGCAGAAGCTGAATAATTTATCTCTCTCCTCCCACTCCTCCCTCCTCTCTCACCCCACACTGTGGGAGGCTGCAGGCAAGATTCCACACATAAAGGCAGTGACATCAGTCTGCAAAGGCTCAGGGGCTCCTGAGCCAGCTAGAAAACAACCCTCTGTCTTATCCCCTGAGCTAGAAAACAACCCTTTGTCTTATCCCCCGAGGCCTGGAACAAGCACTCAAGCTCGAGAAGTCCAGCACTTCTAGACACAGTCTGCCTCTACTTATTATAGTCTGCATTCAAGGCACATGCACTGGAGATTAGCCTTAAGGAAGAGAATTGAATGGTTTCTGATTTTTGTATTAGGAGCTATATATGTTTATGTCAGACAAACAACACCACACAACACACACACACACACACACACACACACACACACACACTCTCTCTCTCTCTCTCTCTCTCTCCCCCCCTCCCTCCCCTCCCCTCTCTCTCACCAACTAAAACTTATAACATCCAGGAAAACTTACCTACTTTCCAGAAACTTCCACTGCCTAGAAACTGGCATACCATCTGTATCAGGCTGAGGCTTGTTTTAAGACAGTTAAACTGATGGTGAGCTAAAGGACAGAGTACCATTTGAAAATTGTTAAGAACAAATTAAGCCAAAGGGCCCTGGGGAGCTGTGTTGTAAAACACAAGAAAATTTTGTTTTCCAGCCCTTTGGCAGTATTTTCATGAATTGATAATAAAATAGGAGACAGAGAATATTTTTGTATCACGATATTAGTCTAAAATATCTCTGAGAAAGGTGTACATGTTATCTGTTAAATGGCTTATCTAGCTGGGCAAGTAGAGACCCTCACAGAACAGGGGATCTAACATATTTGGAATTTTCCAAGTGCACAATGCATTCATGTTACTAATTATAAAATGTTTATAATGCTACCAGGTAGGAATGCTGCCTAAGCACTCTTTCAGCTTTTCCTCAAGTAACAGAAAGTCCTATTTTATGCTTAAAAACAACAACAACAAAAAAAAACACATAAGAACATTATTACACGAAAAAATATCACGACACTAAAGTACTGCAACTGTTGTTCTGACCCTGAGACTTAAAAGTAATTAAGGAAAGCTGACTTTCTACATTTTCAGTCTTGGTCAATGTGGCTACTGGGTTCATTGATGCCTGCCAAATCTTGCAAAATTATAGTACTACTATCCATGTGGTTTCTAAAACTATAAGCTTCCATTGTGAATAAGCCTGATTTTCTGCTTTAGAAATCCGTCAACTACTAAGAGAGACTCAACAAAGAGCCCAGGTGCACGCACCAGGAATCAAGTTCTTCATTCATTTTAATTACAGTTCAGCACAAGTGGGAGAGGTAGGTGAAGAAGCATCATCAGAGAATGTTCATTAGAAACGGCACATTTCTATCGGGGAAACAGAAATGGCATCCTTCAACGTGTTCATCTGCAAAGTCCCTCCAAATGTGCATTACACCTCTGTAATCATATGCAAGCCGCATCTAGGCTTGTGGCTGGGCCCAGAATGTTTAAAGAGGGGAGACAGGAACAGAATTGGAAATAGAGTTAGCAGTGAAAGAGGAAGACCAGATGAAGTTTTCCAGACGTTGCAGACCTGTGTGAACAGCTCCTTGTACTTACTGTTTAAGCTGTTACCCCCTAGCAGGGAGATTAGTTATCTTCTTAGTCATTTCAAAAGCCATTAAATGGGTATGAGGGAGGAAGGGAGGGAGAGAGGGAAGGGGGAGGGAAGGATTTTTCTGTGTGTGTCTGTGAGTCAGCAAAAGCCGGAAGCCTTACAAAACTACTTCAAACAACAAGCTGGAAAGGAGGACAATAGCATCCACCCCCCGACGGTGAGAAATTGCATTATCCTAAGGGATCACGGCCACCCGTGTTCAGGGTAGATAAGTGAGAACCTTCTCTGCTCTGGCCAATAGGAGACTTGCAGCCACAGCTGCTCACAGAAGCTCTGGGTGGCCTTTATCCCAGCCGCTCCAAATGGTTTCAAGGCAAAAAAAACACTGCAGCTGGGTGGTGTGCAGAAGCACAGGGGGTGGGAGGAGAGGCTGACAAAGCAGAGGGGTGGCGCCTTGCATCCCCCCACCAGGTGCTCTAAATCCTCTCTCAGGGCTTAGGAAAATCACACAGAGGTCTCAAGGCTGATTCCTAAGGCAGCTGTGTCAGAGCTTGCCTCACCGCCACTCCACAACAATAAATTGAAACATTGCCTCAGAGGCTCCAAAAACTGGGGAGATTTCCCTGCCAGGCAGCATTTAGTGCTCTAGAAGCAATAGTATAATTTATGCAACTTGGCCAGAGAGCGGGCCATTCCAGATCCAGTCATGAAGAAGAAAGAAGCCTTGCCACACACCCTACACCGCAGACACAAAGTCCCTTGAGACATCCTCTTTAGACTCAGGCAAATCTGACCAAGAACTTACATTTGCAGTAAAATTTTACATTAAAAAAAATGTATTAACTGTCTTCTGAGAGAGAAAAAAGCTTAACATTTGAGGAAAAGTATATGAAACTTAACAGTATAAGCTCACTTTGGGGATACTGTTATTTGCATGGAAGAATTATCGAAATAAAATATTTATTTCACTTATTAATGAGTACCTACTGTCCAATTTATAGTATTTTTTACTTTCTTAGATTTTTCATTGTCTTGGGTTGTATGTTTTTTTTAAATGTTTTCACATCTCTAGCTAATGTCTATATAGTGTATAGTTCAACTGACAAGAAAGTTAGTCAAAGCATATAAGGTGGTATCTCATATAGAAAATAAACTGAAACTCATATAAGCATATAGTCCCCTGACCAAGTAACCCCTTTGCAGAACCCAGTTTTGCATATAAATTATTTTGAAAGAAGGTCTAGTTTTATTACACAAAGTATATTTTATATACTTATTATATAACAAAGTATATTTTTATGGTATGTTTGTATATAAAACAAATGATTATAGGATAGAAAAAATAGAGAAGTAATACTAAAATTGGAACACTGGCTCCCATATGAGTATTGACAATAATATTTCATATAAAACCAACAACGTGGGTATAGATGTTAAATACTAAAATTGACTCATCTGGCATCTTGACCACTGAAATGGAGGTTGAAAGGCTGAAGAGACAGTTTCCACTCATCACCTGATTTGCTATGGGGCCTACATCAAGTTGTGCGATGCTTCTGTTATAATATCTGCAAAATGGAGATAACACTTCACGCTACCTACCTCAGAGAACTGTTAGAAGATTAGATACCAAAAAGGAAAATCCACAAAGCCCTTTGAGTTTCTCATAAGACATGCAATGTAGTAAAATATCATCGCTTCCCACAAAACTGCTAGAAATAGGAAACAGACACGAGCAATGCAATAGACAGAGACTTTACAGGGCATAACATTTAAGATCAGGGAGGCAGTGGGCAATTCTGTCCCCAGCTTCCAGTGCAAAGACGAAGGAGGCGGGGTATGGGGGCGACAATACTAATCAAACAAAACAAAGCATCCAGGGAAAGAAAAAAAAAAAGTCCTGTTTCGATAGGTTGCCAATAAATCAAAATTTTTAGTCCTGACAAAATTCCAAATTATTGCTTAAAGTTCTAGACCTACAAGAAGACAATCAAGGAACATTACTCTCATAGTTTTTCACATTTAGTAGTCTCATATTATAGTAAATTAGTTCTGCAGAGGGTTAAGTGTAATGACCCCCTCACAGTGAATAAAATTTAAGTGCAGAATACTTAAATTAGAGCATTTTTAATCAATTTGTACCAGAAACAGAAGTTAAAATGAACTACATGTAACCAACAAAAACAACAACAAAACAATTATTTTGGGGTTCACAGGAAACGGAGAGATTATTAAAATATTCACATAGCCTAAGATTCTGAATTGTGGAAAATCTGAAATTGCTCAATTAAACATATTTGTTATATATTATTATATCAAGCACTTATTGCGGTTCATGTGTGGTTAAAATAAAAAAGATAAGTAGTACCCTATTCCTGGTTCTCATGAAACTCAAAGTCTATCAAGGAGAAAATATAGACACAATAAAGTAAAATATGATGGGTTCAAATCAAGTATAGAGTGCTAAGGAAGAAGAAAGAGAAGAACTAATTTTACACAGAAGTGGAGAGAGGGGCACAGTTCGGGAAATTTTCAGAGAATATGACACCTGGACTGTGTACAATGAACACTACTTCATCAAATACAGAAGAAGGGAAAAGGGCATCCTAGACTAGGAAACAGCAGCCCACATCTCAGGGCACTTCTCAGTATGTCCTGGTCAAGTGAAGCACAATGGAGACAATCTGGGAGGGCCTAAATTGCAAGGTCTTTGTGGGAAGGGGGTGAGGGAGAGAGGGAAAGAGAGAGAAGGATAATTGGAGAGAGGGAAGAGGGGGAGAGAGATAGGCAGAGAGAGAGAAGGAACATCACAGGATATTTTTGAAAACAGACTTGATATTTTATGTAACTCAATATATGAGACAGATGAAAAAAAACAGGAGTAGGGGAAATGGTATCCGCCCTGGCTTGAGATAGATTCTTAGGAAAATGACAGCACTGCTGAGGCCAATACTCCAGGTGTAGGTGAGGTGGATAGGAAGCATGCAGCCAACAGGCTAGAGGAGTTTAATTATGACCCAGGAAGGGTCAGAACCAGGGATTGAGAAGCAGTAGGTCTAAATCAGGTGAGCACAACACAGTGCAATAGGCTGAACAAGAGCCTCCAAAGATAACAGGTCTTAATATCTGGAACTTTTCTATGGCAAAGGTTTTACAGATGTGATTAAAGATTTTGAGATGGAGAGATTATTCTGGATTACCCGGATGGGCCCTGAGTGCAGTCACAAGTATGCTTATCATAAGGAGGCAGAATGGAATTTGACTACAGACAGGAGAGGAAAAGCAATGTGACCATGGAAGTGGACACTGGAGTGATGTAGCCACAAGCCAAAGAATGTCAGCAGCCACCAGAAAGAAGCTGAAGACAAGGAACAGATTCTCCCCTAGGCCTCTGAAGAGAGTACAATCCTGTCAACACCTGAATTTCAGTTGTTTTAGGCCACTAAGATTGTAGTGATTTGTTACAGTACTCAAATAAGACTAATACATATAGTGAGCAAAGATCCATATCCCAGGTGTTCTTATATGTCACAATCATCAGATCTAATAGGACTAATTTAGATGGAAGGGAGGGACCTCAACTATCAAAAAGCTGAAGCCTTAAAGGAAAGCTACATTATTCAACTGAGTAACTCACCAAAATTTAGCCAATACGACCCTAGTAGAACTCCAGACTAGGTCAGAACAAGATGGAAGAAAAACTGCAAATCATGGCCACCAAATGATGATACGTGGAGAAAGAGAACTGGCTCAGAATACCACTGGGGACAAACGGGAAAGATACAGCAACTCAGAGGATATCACTAGACCACCAAATTTCTGGTCTAAGATTGTTTCTTAATTTTAAGTGCCCATTGGATGCAGGAAGAGGTAAGTGGGGCATCAGAACATTTACATGTGCTCTGGCCCAATCAAGACCGAGTCAGGTACTGAACCAAGTAGCCAATTAAATCAAAGACATCGGTCAAGCCAGGTGTCAAAGATTATAGAAATGAAACAGATGGGACATGAAATGCTAAAAGAAACTTCAAATGTGCTCTCTAGTCAACAAGGGAAATAACTCAATGAGATCTATTCTGAGGCAAAGGGAGCAGGGTAGGGTTATCCACGGTAGACTATATGGTACAATAAGAAGGTGAGTGAACCAGCCAAGGCTGGAGATAGCAGCCAGATATAAGAATTGGAAAATGGTGATAGATTAAAAAATATTTGGAGAACATAGCAGGTTACTTAAATAGGAAATGAGTGGTTGGTAGGGCATGGGGCAGCAGGTAAATGATGACACTCTTGGACGTACAAAGCCCAAAAGAAAAGATTCCAGCAGAACAGAGAGAACGTACATGTCTCTGGCTATACTGAGTTTTAGGAATTGGTGGGTCATGCTGGAGTGACAGCCAGAAGTCAATGGAACTCTGAGATCTAAAACTCAGAATGTCAAAAACATTGAAATATTTGAAAAAGTTAACTAATGTGCTCTTTCATCTTCTCCCCTCTAACTCATCACTATGAAAGGAATCCAAAAAAAGTTCCTAAACTTTTAATATTCTAAAAACAATGTTTTTGAACTATACTCATACCACCCACTCCTAAGGAAAACCTTACATTGGCAGCACTTAAAAGTAAACATATCAGAAATTTTCAAAGAAGAGAAAAAAAAAATCTTACCATTAGCCACTTCTCTTTTCTGTTAGTTTTGAGGACATCTTGTGGAATGGACAACAGAGAATAACTACCCATGGATCAGAGACAGCTGAGCAGGATGTTCCAGGAGGACGCCAGTGATTATCTGGTGATAAAAAAGAAGGCACAATATTGAAATTTGTGGGGGACATCAAGTTAGACTCTGCTGGAGCAGTATATACAGATCCTACAAAAAAGGGGGGGGATGAATATGTTCACTAATATGGAAACTTGGGAAAAAAGATGAAAAAAATTAATAGGCAGATTTATCTGGTGAAGAAACATATGCTAATCAGGTGCAAATGACTCATTTGTGTTCTACGGATTCTGTATTTTCTTCTCCACCAAAATGTTCAGGTGTGCAGTGTTCTACTGCAGGATGCAAGCAGCTCACCTTCTAGCCAGTGATTTATCATGGCTGGTACTAGCTGAAATGTGGAAATGGCTTAGAGGGGGAGCATCTGAAGTTCCAGATTAGATGGTCTGAGAGGGAAGGCAGCAAGGTGTATGTAATGCAAAGATGCAAAGGACTATGATATAATCCCTGTCCTCAACCAATTATGTGTAAAGATAAACAAGTTTCTTTACCTTTATAATGGAGACCATGGGGGTGCAGAGATGACAATGAAATAGCACCTGTATCTTAATAAGTTTTTAGATAAAAAAAGACTAACAAGTAGCCATAGTAAATAAAAGACCTAGTAAAATATATGTAAACAAACATGAGCAAACCAGGTCTTATTTATAGGACCTATTATGGAAATACACCTTAGTGTCTCTGTTTAAACTTTGAAAGTCATGATAAGTCCAGGGAGAGCATTGCTATTCCAGCATGGAGGATATTATCGACAAATGCCAAAAACATGCCCCAAAATAATAACACCATTTGCATAGTACTTATATGAATACTGCCTCATAACACCTTGTGATTCCAAGGAGAGCCTTACATATGTTGACTCCTCCAAATTTTAACCATGGATTCACCCCACATTTAATTGCTACTATATAAATCATTCTGATAAGAAATACACACAGAAGCAATACTATCTGCCCTTAGGGAGCTAAAAAACTGTTTAAGTGGAAAATATGAAACGTGGAAATATAAAAATGGAGAACATAAATTGTAAATATAAAAAACAGGTAACAGTTAAGTATTCATACAAGGCAAGAAATGAGAGAGAAAATAAGGGTTGAGTCTTTAAGTGAAAGGGGATATATCAAAGAAAATGAGGAAACATAAGCTGAAGGTCATGAATAAAAGCAAGATACTTGAGTGGAGATGTGGGAGAAGGAGATTCCAAAGGACTGGAACAAAAGAAGTTAAAAAAGAGAGCCTAGTATGACGGAAGTTATGACACTAAGCATAAAGATAAATTGTGGCTGCAGAACAGAAGATGTTACGGGCAAATGATGGTAGGGACAAGTGAAGACAAGCTGACTGAGGAGTCTGGGCTTTACTCAGAACCACTATAAGCGTGAGGTCAGGAGTGAAACATAAAATATGGGCTCTAAACAGAAAGCTATAGAGAAAAGAAAGGAATGAATACCTTTGTCTTAGAGGCTATTTAGGAGGCTGTTATCGTTATCTAGGCACGAAGCCACGTGTTCCTGACTGGGGAGAAAGTAAGGGGAAAGAGGGATAGCAGGGTAAAAAGAGTACTAATGAAGAATTAAAAGGTCTGAGTGACTGCATAAAGAGAATAAGGAATAGGGGAAAGTTGCCTGGGATAATACTACCTCAGTAACTGGGAAGAATGAGAATGTCATTAACAAGGCACTGGGAGAGAATTGGTGGACAGAGTTTGAAAAATTATTCTGTTTTGAAGATACTGAGTTTGAGGCATGAATGAAATAACCTGAATGAAATAGCACCTGAAAGGGTGAGAGCAAATGTGAGCACTGGTGACTGAAGACACAGAGTTAGAAGTCATCACTCCGGGAAGAAGTTTAAATAATAATACAGGCCTAGAGAAATCATTTGTAGGAAGACTTCAGGGGCTATGGACTGAAAAGACTTTGGAATTTCTCAAACACATCACAGCTTCTGATTTTAATGGAAAACTATCAGGAAACATTCTAAACCAGAGAAGTTGCAAATATTTCAGAGATGAGATTGGATTTACACAGGGAACATATTTCTCAAAATATTTCAAAGACAAACAGCCAACAAGCAAAAGTCATCCTAAAATATCAAACTGTCAATTTTATAGTCAGTCATGGTATTAAAGAAAGTTCTGTGGAATTTAGCTATGTAAATAAATCATGGTTAAGTAATAACCTGATTTTTAATCACTTAACACCGTGACCAAAAAACCACCAATGTCACCAACAGGTACGTCGGCTCTGGTATTTTTCTTGCTCCCTCGCCCCTCACCTTTGACAACAGCACTTAACAGACACTGACATACATGTTTGTGGTTTCTTAGGACCATAAACATGGCTAACTTTAGTGACAAAAAGCCGCAGAAGGTTTCTGAAACTAGGAAGGTAAAAACCAAATGTCTTCTCAGGTTTTTTTTCAAGCTCCTCGTAGAGAACACAAGGAAGTCATTTCCACAGGTACATGGCTAATTCTGAAGCTTACCATTAGTTGGGGAAAAATGATATGGCTACTGCATACAAATAAGAACATATAACAAGATAAGTCATCTCTTCTAGTTAAAGATGTCCCAGTGATGTTACACACAACAGACAAAATGACAGAGCCCTCCTGCCACATTTCTTCCCCCTACTGTAGTAACCCACCAAAAATAAAAAGGAAACCATTTTTCCAGATGATAAAATCTAAAAGCAGAGCCTAACATCTGATACTAATTTGTTTAGTAATAATAGCTAACATTTATTTAATACCTATTATATATATGGTACTGTCCTAAGATCTTCAATATCTATAAAAAAACATATGTGATAGGTATTACCACCAAAGCCATTTTACCTAAGGAGAAACCAGGGCCCAGAGAGGCTGAGTGAGCTGCCCAAAGTTACATCCTTAGTATGAAGGGGAGCCAGGACTCGAATCCAACCAGAAGGATTCCAGTGCCTCACACTCTACCTCCATGCTGTCTGTCCGTTTCTTAAATACATGCTCTCACACCACATGTCCTATTAGCAAAAAAAAGTAAACTATTGTTGAAAGACAGTAAACACTGTCTATGACATAAGTGTTTCATGATTATTTAAAAAAATCTCCAAGAGTACCAGATACAAACAAACCAAAAGAAAATAGCAACACACGTACACACACACACACACTGACACACACATATGTTCTAAAAATAGTCTAAATAAAAAAATATTCCAGTTGGATTTAGAGAAATTTCTGACTAGGGTGACCAAAAAGAAAAAAAATAGATAGAAAAAACAAAAAAATACAAATTAGAAACACTCCTGGACATTAAAAAAAAAAAAAAGCAAAAGCAATTCTCCTGAAAGACACACATTTATCTACTATTTACAGTAGAGTTTGGATTTATTATGCACTTTAATTTTTCTCCCATTGTCCCTGATTTCCGTCTAAATCTTCATTTAGAAGAATTATACAAACATCTGGAAGGTGATCCTTGGTAAGCTTGACAACTTTCATTAACTCTTGATCATTCAACCTGTATTTGTGAAGAATAAATATTATTTGAAGGCCTTTACAATTAACTAGTTAATTGTATTTTTGATTCTGCTTAACATTTCTCTGAATCCAATGTTCTCATCTGACTAATTTTACCCAAGACATATTTATTTGCTACCTTATTTCAAAACTTAAAGGAGAAAATAATCCTAAAAATAACTATTAAAAGGCAGAGAAGAAAGCAACCAAGGATTTATTGAAGAAATGCAGTTTGTCCATGTGATTCTATTTCAAATATGGGCAGAGGAGGAAACAATTTTCTCCCATGATCCTGTGATAATCCAGAGTTGAAAATATATAAAACAAGCATTAGGTATATCACACATGGTTCTACCAGACCAAATTGTTAGTATGGAGTTTTAAGAGCAGGGTGCTAGAAACAGCATTAAAAGCTTTATCGACAGCTGCGAGAGAAACTGGAAAACGCCTCAGTCTCACCATGTCCTTATCTATTATATGAGGTCCTGGTGAATCTTTTCTTCAACACCATGGTGGTGTGGAGAATGCTACAGGAAATATGGGTGGTTATGTTTCTCTCCCTGGCCCCACAGTTATTACAGCACCTAATGCCCAAAGCAGAGCTAATGTCATTGGATAAATGAGATTAACAAGAAAAAATTCTTTAAAACTCAGTGTCAATAATTAGAATAACAGAAGTCAGAAGTTCAGGATTTAGATTTTTTTTAAATGCTAAATTAAAAAAAAAACAAACCTCAAATTACTTCCTATAAGTGACTTTGGGATTCCATGAAATTTTAAGACTTCTCTGTGTTTTAAAAATCAGCTTCTTAGATCTATATCTAAGAGAATAAAATACTGCAGGCAGACTTAAGTGTCATAAAACTTTAAGTCATACTTTCTTCTTATTGCCCTCTTCAGAACTGCTTTCTTAATACCTCATCCTATACAGAACAGTCTAAGCCAGTGTTTCCCAAACAGAAAACAGAACTAGCATGCATGGTGGTTATGGGTATTCTGGGAAACAAAGGTTCTGTGCTCAGATTCTTCCTTCTTGAGGATACACAGTATAAATCAGTAAATTCAAAACTGAGAAGTCCATAGAAACTTTGTGAAGTGTTTCCTAAGTACACCTGACCACAGAATGCATTTTCACAGACATCTCATAGGATACCAGGACTGCACAGAATACAGTCTGGGAAACACCGCTCTAAACTCCTGAGCTAAGCATTCAAGACTTAAGAATCCGACCCCAAATTACTCTTAATCATATCAACATACATTCACGACTCTGATGAGCAATGCAGATCTCATATCCCAGTTTTGTCAATGGAAAGTCCCCCCTCCAGTCAAGATAATTTCTTCCCCACATCCTAAACAGACATTTGCTCCACTGCTTTGTTCCGACCATTCCCCATGCTAGAATCTTCAATCTTCTAATTCATTTTAATGTCTCAGCACTTAAGATAAAACCCTACCTCCTATGAGACTCTTCCATATAGCATCATCTTTCTTTTCCCCTAAATAGGCCAAAATTAAATGGCCCTTGGTTTGGACTCACCTTCTACCTAGATTACTAGTATCCAAGACTGTCCTTGGGAAGCAGTAAACAGGAGTGATTAAGAGCCCTCCTGCAAGTGATCTAAATTCAAATCCTAGCTCTAGGATTGGCTGGGGGTAAATTTCTTCTCTGAGTTTCCCTTGGTTTCCTCCTCTGACTTTGGGAGATAAAATAATATCCCACTGTGCTGCTGTGAAGTTTCAATGAAGGTAACGTCTATGATGCTCTTCCAGTATCACTTAGTACAGAAAACACACGATATGTTTTAACGCTATTACATTCCAGTGATCTAAATAAAAAACTTATCCTGAACACTGTAACTGCCAGCACGAAATTAGCATACACACAAACCCTCCACCATGCTCCCCTTCAGTGCTATTCTGTGCTGTCGTGTGGATTACTTATTCAAAGAAACAGAAAAGGCTTGCTGTGGGAGTTTATTAATAAGAAATACCTGCAGTCCCTAAGTCCTACTTACCTCCTGCAAAGAAAGTAAAATTACATCTTCAAACAAACAATCATCATTACTGGGAAATCCACTAAGCAATCTAAATTACAATTACGATATTGACATGTCTGTGGAAATTTTTTGTGTATGTTACACTGTCATTTGCACATATTTACATTTTTATTGGCATATGGTTTTAGCATCATATACAATATGAACAGGTCATTCCGTGTAGACTCACTTTGAACATGAAAGGCAGCTAAGTTTTTGTCTTTCCTTGATCAAAGGAAAAAGTTGCAAAAGCTAAACCTAAAAATGTAATTTCTCTCATTTAACATATTATTGACTGCTTTGAGGAGGAAAGGGGGAACACACATTTTTATCTTATTTTAGCTGAAAAACTCTTAAAATACACATTCAAAAGTTCTTTCATTATCAAATAACTGTAAGTTTAACAAAACCTTATTAGGAATCACGTAAGGGAAGATCTGAAACCCAAACCTACTTAGTAACATTTCCAGTTATTTGTTCTTTCCTTCCTGTTTCTAACCTTTTCCTATACTTCAAACTCAATATCACTTTCGTTTTTATCTTTGGATCTCATACTTGTTTCATGTGTTCTAAGATAACTTTTACTCTTATCTTTTTATTAGGCAACTTAATTTTGTTATAGTTAATTTCACATAAATTTAATATAATTAGTTTCTAAAAGTCAAGTTTCATTCCCACTCCCCACTCCAGCCCCCGCCTTTTTTCCTCTTCTAGCTCTACTCTTTTTTTCTTTGTGAATGATTGCATTTTGGTGTTTGATGCTGTCATAAAGTGGAAGTGACAAAGTGTAAGCTGCAAATGAAATCCAGCTTCAAATCAGCTTACTAAAGGCGGTTCTCTTCCTAATAACATGGTCTCCTTCTCTGAAGACAGAAAGACTAAATTTCCACTCAACATAGTATACCCACCACAGGGTATAGAAACAAAATGGATTAAATGGTAAACACATGAAATAAAGTCTGTATTATAGTATATATTGAAAGTTTATCACTGTACATGTGATACTGTGTATAAAACATAAGTTTCTCTATATATGTAATATATGTGATGAAATATACACATATGTAGACCATTAACAATTTTACATCTTCTCTAATGAAATCTATTGATAATTCTAATTATTTATCTAAGGAAGTAAGATTCTGAAATTTTATTTTGGTCTAAGCAGCACATTCTTAGCATTATAAAAATGCCCAAGTTGTGTAGGATACATGTTTACCCAGTATGCTAACATGCCAAAAGGCCCAGAAATAAAATCCCATGCTTTACATCCTGCTGTCATTGTCATTTCTATGTAGAAATCCTTCATGAATTAATTGACTATGAGTTAACTTTCCAACCTATGTTTATTTTTACAAGAACCAGGATTTTTATTATGACTTAGGGTTATACTTCTATTAAATTAAGAGTATGAGGTCATTGTGCTCAAGTTCTTTTCCTGCAAATGTGTGTCAACCTGGGGACACAACTCCATTTCTCAGAACTTGACATAAAGCTGGTTCACCTCCGAATTCAACAAAAAGTGAGGTTAGTTAATGAAGAACTAAAAAAGGAAAACAATAAAAGTCTTATCTCAACAGCAGTTTAAACGGGAATTCAACATCAGCATGAGGCTCCACTAAATACATGGTGACTGGGGGTTAGACTCTCTGCTTGCCCCTCTGCCTTCCTGTCTAACTGTTGCTGATTCCATTTGCTCATCATGCAAGTGTTAAGACCCCACATTTGGCCTGTAGACCTGCCAGTAGTAAATGGAAAGGGTCTGACACCACTTCACCTTTCTATATAGAGATCATTGACCTCAATTATCATAATGAATCGTCGCAGAAATGCATTTGTTTTTGAAGTAATCCAGGAGGGAGATGTCAGATTTTTTGAGATAGCACCTCTATTATTTAATACCTCATCCAGAGTGCCAGCTATCGGCCAAATTGTAAAGTTGATCAAGTTTTGGGGAGGACTTAGAGAAATCCTTTTCTGGGTTTCCTTTATTCATCCTGGACATCTACAAAAGAGACTATCAAAGCCATCTCATCTCCAACCATCAAATCTCTCATCCTGAACACCCCCTCACTTCCCATGCCTCCCCCAGGAGTCCTCATTACAGCTCTAGGTCCTGACAGTCTCTACTACACAGAGAGTGACATTTCTTAAACCTCAGTAACTACAAGTTTACTCATACTCCCAGTATTGCCCTAAATTATTTTATTAGAACTTTAAAAGATGTACATAAAACGCAACTAGGAATAAGCTCCTTAAGCTTAGAAGTCTTATAGAACTGTACAGCCAAAATTAATTTATAAAAAAAATTAAGCTATAAAACCAACACAATTTAACAATATTAATTGAATGTGATACATGAAGTCTTGCTAAAACAAATTTGTCACTTACAGCATGACTATGGCACTCATGCTACAGCCAAGATTCTTTTGAGCTAAGAGTGCTTGCATTACTCTGGGCAACAGGCTGGCTCAATTCTCCCACCATTTTTTCTATAACCTGTATCAAAAAAGGGTGTCATCCAGCCTAAACTTGATAGAAACTCATCATTTGTAAATCAATCATTAGCCAGAAACAAAGACTGCTTAGGGGCAGGCAAGCACAAAGGTAAACACAGGTGCTAAAGTTTCATGAGAAGACCTTGTTATAACATTACCTTTCGCATGATTCAGAATGTTTAGATCAGTTTATTATTGTTATCAAAATGAAAACACAGGTTAAGATGCTCTGATAGAGAAGCAAAGTCCCTGAGAGTTTGTGCTCTGGGCAGAGGATTACTGAGTCCAATTGATGCACACCTCTCTAGATCCATTCCTCCATCCTTACTCTTAGTCCAGCTACCATATGGGAAAGCAATATGATGAATTGATCCCTCACATGGAGAGAGGTCTTCTTTCCAAGATGCTTGTCATATAAAAATAAATTTTTGGAAGAGACCACAGCATCTTTAATCCAAAGAGTACATTTTTAACTCTAGAATCCCAGGCATGATAGGGAGAGAGGGAGGGAGGAGGAAGAAGAGAGTTTATTACAAAAAGAGTTTTTAGAGAGAAATTGCTTAATTCCCTTTGCTAAGAACAGCATACTCCATGTACATTTCTTTACATCCCTCAATCAACAGCATTTTGACTATTAACATCATCCCCAAAAGAAATGCCAATTTAAATATGGCTGATGCTATATATATATATATATATATATATATATATATATATATATATGCATGCACGCACAGGTGCACACACATATTTTCACAGCAGCCTATGTGTGCCACTCAAGTCCACAAACCTAGGTCTAAGTAATTCAACAGCAACAGCCTCTCCCTTCTCTTCTTTTCCTAACTTCCTCTCAAAAAATGTACTGTTGCTGTTCTAAAGCAAGAAGTAGCCCTGGAAGGACAAATCTGTCTCTCAGTACCTGCTGCTGGAGGCAAAAAACCATGCTGGAGCTCAAGGCAGAGCAGTCTGTCTGGAAAGGACACTCACAGTCTCTCATTCTAAAACATTTTAACCTTAGGCCTGTGGGAAACAGCTATATTCTCAACAAATTTAACTTACCACCCTTTCTCAAAGGTCTACTGTGAGAGATTCATTTTGGAGCTTATATCTTTCAAGAAAACTAGATTGCAATGAAATAATCACAAGAAACAGCAGAAGCACCAATGATAACAACAGCTAATGTATGTTGTGCCAGTATGTGTTATGAGGGCTTTACCTAGATTTTCTCAGCCTCATAACTTGAGGTATGTAAAATTACAAGTGACAATGTTGTCATATTTTTAATATTTATACACAGTTACTCTTATCTGTAAGTTTAAACATTAAAACTGGGGTCCTTAAATATCATTGACATGCTCTGACACAGGCAACCTTTTGGCCCAATATGATATCCATACATTCATTTATAATTGACGTAAATTATTGAATAAGTACAAAAATATTTAAGACATGTGTAATTAAGAACCTTTAAAAAAAATATAGACACTGTATTAGTTGGCTAGGATTACCATAACAAAGTCCCACAGACTGGGTGTAACAAACAACAGAAATCTATTTCTCACAGTTCTGGAGAGCTTGGAAGGCTTAGATCAAGTTGCCAACAGGGTTAATTTATTCTGAGGCTTCTCTCCTTGATTACTAGAAGGCCATCCTCTTGCTACCTCTTTCACAAGGTCTTCCTTTTTTGCTTGTGTGTCCCTGTTATTTCTTTTGTGTGTCCAAATTTCTTCTTATAAAGACACCAACTCGTAACAGAGCCCACTCTAAAGGCCTCATTTGGACTCAATCATCGCTTTATAAAGATCTTACTTCGAAATACTATTATTACATTATGAAGTACTAAGTGTTGGCACTTCGACATACGGTTTTTTGGAGAATACGATTCAACCCGTAATAGATACCCATATTCCATAGCAGTTAAAGAAACTGAACTGTATAACAAATATACAGCTCCTCTGCGGGTCTCTCCCAGATCACAGTCCTCTTCCACCAGGAGTAACCATTCTTTTGATTTTTGTTTTAGATTTCATAATATTTTTACCAACTGTATTCGTATGTTTTTAACATTTTTACATTTTTTTCAAATAGAACCCTTTAAAGCAATAAATTTCTCCCTAAGTAGTGCTTTAACTGCATTTCCCGCAGATTTTTATATACTGGGTATGCATTATTATTATTTCAAAATGTATTCTTCTTTACCATATAAGTTATTTAGAAGTATGTTGTTCAATATTCCAAATGTGGAGAAATTTTCTAGAAGGCTTTTGTTATTAACTGCTAATTTAATTTTGCTGTTGTCAGAGAACAGATTTTGTATAATTTCAATCCCTTTTAAGTTAGAGAAACTTTGATGGCTCAACATATGGTCTCACATTTGGAATTAAAATAATGTTAATAACACCTTAATTTAACATAGCTCCATTCACTGTGGCTATGTTGGTTCAAAATACTAATCACTTATAGGACTGCTTACATAAGTAGAAACTAAAAAGAAATTTTATTTAATTAGGTGAAAGTCTAACTGATATTTGTCGGAAAAGAACAGAGTATTTATTTCTAAAATCATGAATATTCTTTTTTAACCAAAACATTAACTAAAAGAGGTTGCAAATATGATAACCGTATCTTAGAGTCATACCATTTTTAAGCAAATCATATAATTTCTAAACTAAATACTAATCACTTAATCTACCTCTGGGAGCCATGTACTAGGTAACATCAAAAGATTAAGCAATGATCTTAAAACTTATCCTGGGCAAATTAAACTGAACCAGTATTTGAGATTTCTTTAAGTAGTATCCAGAAAAAGACATCATTCAGTATCAAGGTTTATATGTAAGGCTTAATTACAATAAAAATGTAAATATTTTCTTGGAAAGTTTCCAAATATATTACAGGAGAAACAAGCATACAAAACTTTTATATTTCTAAAAATGATGGTAACTTTAAAATAACAATTAAAAAGGTTTTAAGTAAAAAACACTCAATACTTACTGTCTTACCATAGGAAAAATCATTTAGTTAACTACAGTTTCCTCAAAACTACTTAAACACTGGGATTCAGAAGTGAATCTTATTTAGATGAGTTTCTAGTCAAGAACTTGACCTATATAAGTGAAAAAAAAAAAAAAGTTAAAAAGCTAGGCAATGTCCTCAAAGAAAGGGGCTAAAAAAAGCTTAAAATTTTTCAGCAGAGGGATAAACATGAACTAGAAGCAGCATAAATGTTTCCTGAATACTTTATGCCATACAGATAAGTAGAGAGGATTTTTACAGTCTAATCTTTAAACTTCTTTAAAAATGAATTTCCATAAGTATTATGGAAATAGCATATTCTAATTTTGGCCATAATTATGGTCACTATTTACATGTTTGCAATAACCTCTTGAAATAAGACTCCACAGATGCAGCTTCTGATGTTGCTGCATTCCAACATGCTATAAGTAATATCGTACGCATAGGGCTGTTGGCTTGATGGTGCTCATACAGGTTCAAAGATTCCTATGGTGAGCTTGTATTAATGAAAATTCTCCTTTCCAGAGATTCTTTTGGACTCTTATAGAAACCTCATAGCAGAGCCAGAAAGCAGCCTAATACAGATCTACAACTGTACATTTTTCAGGCATTACACTAGATTTTCTTATACAGTTCCCTATTAAAATGGTTTAAATTCCAATCAAGCCTTGGGGAACAGAGCATACACTATCTTGAGCCTTTCTACAGTGTTTGGCTATGAGACTACAGTGGTGAAATGAAAAAAACCAAAGTAGTTTCCACTCATGTCGGAGAGGCAAATTAATCCTTAGTATGGGAACAAGGGGCAAAGCCTTTTGTTAGCATTGATTGTGAAAGGCACTTATGGCACTTTTGATTTTACAAAATTAGGTTTTGGCCTTTGCCCATAGGTATTTCCCTATTGCATTCTGGATTAATCCACCTTTGTGGCTAATTCTTGTCAAAATGACAAAGGACAATTGATTTCTTTTGGTGAGGTATTCTTATCAAAGGAAACTTCCATGCACTGATTGATGGGGTGTTACAGAAAAAGACCATTAATTGATTTGTAATAAATAAAGCAAAATCTCTACTTATGACCAGCAATAGAAAAAGGCAGCTCTTTTTTTCACTGGTAAATTTCTTTAATCTAAAATGTATAAAGCAGTCCAACAATCACAAAAGTTATTACTATAACAGCTTTATTAAAGCAATTCCCATTGGCATGACCCAAGTTAAAGGTCACTCAGCATGGTCATTATAACACTAATAAGTAAGAATTTCAAAATCAAATAGAAAATGTCATGTAAAGCTACTATGTGGTGTAATGGAAAAACCTGCAACCCTGCAATCAGATGATTCAAATTCCAGCTTGGCATTTATTAAGCATTTTACTAAAGTTGTCCGATTCTCAGTTTTCTCATTTCCAGAATTTGTAAACCCCTACTTCACAGATTAATTGTACTAAATGAGGTAATAAATGTAAAACCTCTGATATATAGCATAGAACATAATAGTTAATTGCTAAATAGCCAGTTTTACTAGTATTATTGCTAGAACAAAACCTTAAGAGCAAATCATTTTATTATTTGTCCATTAAACTAACAGGGTCATGTAAAATTTTAATTTAACAGACTTCTCTTGGGCTCTTCTTCACTTAAAAATCCAGCTTTTTTTTCAATAATAAAATTGTGTTCTTACAATGTCCTTAATTATATATTGGCTTTTTATGTTGTTGGTTTTACTTTCATAAGGGAATGAAAAGCAACACAAGGTTTTAAAATGCTTTTATAATATTTAGGAATACATTTCTAAGGTCTTCCAATTACATGAATTTTAACTATTCTATTCTTGCAATAATAAACACAGCTCATTGATGCTCAGGATTTAGCACCATTGAGGCAAAAATGAAATGAGCTATCACAAAGGCAAGGTAACTGTAACCTGGACTCAAACAGAAAGTTGATTGCTCCTGAATTTCCCTCTTGTAAATACTGACAGAGAAAAAGAATTGGTGTCAGAAGACTGAATATGAGGAAAGTAAAGTTTCCACTTTCAAAAAGACAGGAAAGGAAAACAAAAAGAGAACCCCAGTGCTACACACTGCCAGTGTACTTGCTGTTGATCCTGGACAAGTTTCTTAGCAAATTGTTAAGACTGGTTGTGACAATGCAGAAAAGAAAGTGACAATCCTGGCACACAGTGTGGGTTCAATGGGGACAGGACAAATCTCATTTCCTTCTCTGACAAGGCCTGACAGATCTGGGAAATATACTGAAAAAATATATATTTGAACTTGAGTAAGAAACCTAACAAAGATTCTCATGACAACTTAAAGGACAGGATATAAAAAAATATGGACTGAATTCAAAGGTACTTTATTAGTCTTAATAAACATAGGAACCAAAATGGCATCAACATCCAATCACTGCCATTCTATGGAAGGTCCATAGAGATAAGGTTTTGTCCTCGGTCCTACTGCTTCACCATTTTTTTTTTTAACTAATGATCTAGATCAGTGGTCCCCAACCTTTTTGGCACCAGAGATCAGTGCTCCTATGGGAATCTAGTGCCTGATGATCTGAGGTGGAGCTGAGGCGGTGACACTAGCGCTGGGGAGTTGCTGCAAAAACAGATGAAGCTTTGCTTGCTCACCTGCCGCTCACCTCCTGTGGCCAAGTTCCTAACAGGCCACAGACCAGTACTGGACCAGCACTGGTCCACAGCCTGGGGGTTAAGGACCCCTGATCTAGATGAAGCCTAATAAAAAATATTTATCATATTTTAAGACTGCTATAGAAAAATTATTATTTGTGTAGTACATTGTCCCCCCCCCATACCTCTAAAAACACTATTATTTTTTACCTTCGCAACTATTCAATGAGGGAGGTAAAACATTTTATTTTCCATTTTACACACAAGGAAATGGAGACACTGTGGTTAAATTTCAAATAAGTTTGAAATTTCATTTCAAATAAGGAAGCTAGAAAATAGCAGAGTTAAATTACAACCTTGAGCCTTTTGACTTCACATTTTGACCTAAACCTGGACAGAAAACAACTACAGATATAGGATCCAAACAGATCCTGATGAGCAGAAGTGAGAGGAAGAATCTGAGAAATGACATGAAGAGAGTCCCAGGGTATCCAGATGGGTACAATTTTGTCATATAGATGTTCTGAAACATTCAGTTCAGTGAGATCTGTGAAATGGTAAGTTTGCTAATCTGATCAAGCTGCATTTCATATCTAGAGTAAAAAGGATCATGGCCACCCCTTCTTTCTGCTTATCACAACCCACCTGTGTAACAGCATTCAGCATTTTGGGTAGGTTATAGGAAGGATAGAAGATAACTAAAAAACACTTCTCAGTGGTGAGAGAAGAGGAAGCCACATCATATCAAGAATACTAGAAGGAATTAAAGGTGCTAAACTAGAGAAATGGCAATTGTGGCTATGAAGAAGAAGAGACCAACAGCTGTTTTCAAATAGCCACTGTCAAGTGTGTTAGAATATGTGTGTCATAACTGGAAATAGAACAATTCAATAATTAGTGTCTGACCAGAAAGTGACATGTATAAATTAAGAGATTTATTAAAAGACTTAAATTTTACCCAATTGTAGAAACTACGTCTGTTGTTTGGTAAGGAATTGTCATAGTTCAAGTAGGCAGGCAATTGAGAGAGGGTCTGCATACGGATGGGCAAGCAAGGAAAAACCGGGACCCAGGTCTCTGACCAACCCCAACACGGGTGATGAGGTGGGCCTGCAGGAAAAGGTGGTGCCTTCACTGCAGAGCTGTACACTTTGTCCAGGACCTGGAGATGCTAACAGAGATGACAGAGTAGATGGAGGAGGGGAGATCCAAATGCAGCTCCACACCAGCAATGGGGATAAATGACAACATATATGTGAGCTGCACTGTGCTTGGGTCCCCACACCAATCTTTAGAACCAGAAAACTGGCTGCTCTTCCCCTTCTACCTCTGAAACCCTACACACATTTCTCTTGTGCCTGCACTTAACCAAGAACCAAACCAGGGGACTGTGTGAGATTTTGGGAATTATTATTTTAGTTCAACTAAGAAGGTACAGTACAAAGTCACCATGTATTCAAACTTAATTAGATTTTTTTGACCAATACCAGCATGTAAGGTGTCCAAAGACTATATGAACTAGGAAAAATGGTAGACTCTCCGTCATAAGCTAGACTCAAGTTGGATAACATTTGGGAGAAATATTATCAGTATAAAAAGTAATTCACCCATCAGAGGTGCTATTTAAGATCCTTTCCTACCCTGGGAGAACCACTGTTGTCATACAAGTCATACGATGTTTAAATGAACTATATACACTCAGAGTTCAGGCATGTAGGTAGCAACTACAGCATTATATACATAAAAAAAAAATCACAGAACCTTAAATCCAGAATTATAACTTTTAGAGTTTATCCAGTAGTTCAAAAATGTTCACAGTAGCCATAAATGAATAGAATTTCTTTTTAATTCTAGTGTTATATAGTATAGACCTCCCAACCACATGGGTAGCACCTGTGAAAGGTATATTTGTTGCTAAGAATGTGGAGAGCCTAATGACATCTCCAATATAAAGACGAAGAAATGGTGGCATCTTCCCTGGCTTTCATCTCACTGGGGCTGAGGCTAAAGCCCTCTCCTTCCTCTTTCACTTCTTCCAGTGAAACTCTAACAGGAAATACCTTTTCTCTCCTACCAGTACCCCCTCAACTAGACAGAAGAGTGTGGTAAAACAATAGAAGGAAAAATCATGGAAGTGGTTTGCATCTAGAACATATATATCCTGCCAAGGGGCCTGCTCCTGGTTCTCATCCCTATCAAATGCTAATCAATCATGGACTTTCAAGATCCAAGGCAAAAGAGACCAGATCCAAGTCAACCAAATGGAGGGTTATGGCAGCCTACCAAAACAACAAAAAACATGAAAAATTCTCCAAATCACGAAGGAAAAATCCATATTTGAGCATATGTTCAATTACTTATGCCAATAACTTCGAAACTTGTAAAACTGTACATGCCCTTTGGCATCTAAATATCATATCTTTGGTTCAACTTTTATATCGCAGTTTCTCCTTATCCAACAAATTCACAGCTACTGAAGTTTTTGCCTCACAATATCTTAACTTCAGAACTTTTACAAACCACTTTACAATGTCAGATGCCATCTTGTTGTTTTTTTTAAATTTAAAATGTATCCTCATCTTCTATTTCTGACTCTTCCCAGCAGTCCTCTTTGTCCCAGCTTCTTGTGTTCAATGATCAAAGGTAAAAATAATTAGGTAAACAGGCTTGGTGGAGAAGATGGTGGAATTAACTTAAATCAACACTACCAAAATCTAATAGGCAAGGGTTTGTGGTATTTTTCCATGAGATGTAGTCCAACAGCTTACACTGGAACAGTTCAAATACCTCCTGCTAGTGGCATTGCACCAGCTCATGCCATATGTATGGAAGTCACCAACCAATGCATTCAATGCCAGAGAGAATCTGCAGATTAATGAAATTCCCTCCTAGTCCACAGACATGCCCACAGCTTGCTTTCTTTTAACATGATATAAATGCATTTCAGGCTCTGAGTTTATGGCCTGTGCTGACCTTTTTTTTTTTTTTTTTTTTGATGGCTGAGTTACGCCCACCAAGACAACATAGCATCCAGGCAGCAACCCCAAGGGCAATGTGAGGAGGATTTTCTGATTATGTCATCAAACAGGAAACCTCATGGAGACTCTGGGATTAATGTATTTTCCACTGGAGCTGAAAGCAGGCAGGATGCAGTCACTGGAAGGGAGCAAAGGAGGGGGAAATGCTGGGAGGGGTGGAGGTAGTGTCTTTAATATGACATTTAAAGAAATCACTCGTATTTATTTACATCTGAAGCCTCCAAACAAATAAAAAATTTAAAATTTCAGTTGAATGTGGTAATAAGCAAATCATATACGCACTGGATATGAATGCACCCCACAGAGTTTCTCTAAACCATGGCACCATTCTTGCTCCAGATGGCACAGAAAATAATTTATAAATGACAAAAGTTCAATGTGTGTACAGCAGCTGTTCAGTTCCAGCTCTTTGGCCACCCACTTCTGTAGAACTGAAACCTTTCAATCAACTCTTGTCTCCCAAAGGGCCTTCAAACGGCATCAGAACATGTGTACAATATGTTCTCAGAAAGTAGCTGGCCAAATATGAAAGATTAGAAAAATCAAATTAAATAGAAATGGAAAATACAAATACATACTGTTGTCTCCAAGATCCATAATACCAAGCGAGAGCTAAAAACAAAGGGCGTTGAGTTTTCAAACCAAACTTTGCATGATTTCCTTTTCCCTTCGTATGTTCTCGCAAGCTTTCTTTTGCACAAAATGTGAAGCATCTAGGATTTTGACAGTCTTATTTCAATAACAGTCAATACTGTGCTTGCCTCTCTCCCTTCATTTACTCCTATAATGCCTTACATTAAGAAGCATTCCAGCTTAACTATGGGCCAAACTAGTATATTGAAACTATCACCCATTTCACATTTCTGTTCTGAGCCTCAAAACAAGGCAAATGAATTCAGACCATCAGATTGCAAAATAAACATTTTTCATTCCTTTATTCAGGAAAGGTTGCCCAGTTGCTATTCAAGTCTAGGTAAATCATTCACCAAAAAAAAAAAAAAAAAAAAAGATGAATAGAAATTATTATATAGCTAAATTATCTGAATTACTTAAAACCAAACTGGATTATAAAACAAAACTAGAGAATTGGCCCCTTTCAAAAGATCCATTTTCTAGCATGGTAACGACAAGAGGTAAGGTTATAATTTAAGCTAAGAATATTTTGGGGATGGTAAATATTACGAAGCCATCTGCTAGATCAATTATTTGGCTTGCACTCTTGATTGAAGCTTTCTAGGTGTTAACCTGATCATGTTTGAATTGAATAGATCTTGGAAGGATGATAAACAGCTAACATCATTTCTAAGCTCCCAAACACAGGAAGTTGTGATTACATCATGAAGGCACCAACACACCCACTCACTCCTGCTTCAAATCCCCTCCATAAATAGATCTCTGAAAGGAGGGTTTTTGCTAGGACCCATGTGATGAGTAACAACAGTTCCTTCACCCTTATAATATGCATGGGGTCTGCTTAAAAAAAAAAAAAAAAAAAGAACATCTTAAAGCAAAAAGTATATTAAGCTAACTTACAGCAAATAATTTTCAGCAAAGATGTTTATAATCACAAAAGATATTAAAGAAGAACCCAGCGGTTGAGAACAAAATTGTTCTGCAAGTTAACATTCGAATTCATATAAGCCCTTGGAAGTATGCTTGTCCAGCCACTTCATAAAATTACCATTGAGCTAACTGTTCAGTTTATGAATTATTTTTTAAACATTGTTCTCCTTGTTAATAAATGAGAAATAAGAATTAGAGAAAGTTGGTAAAATATTGTAAGCTTGCAGGGAGCAAGGTCAAGAGAAACATTAAAATCAATCATCTGTATCTTTTTTTAAATACATATATTTTCTATACTTCCTAGTTGTTACTAGGCATGAAAAATCACAAATGTACAATAGAGTTTTCTTTTCAGTAGTAAAAACATTTGGACACCTACCCAGAGTTGGGCAGTAGATACAGAGATATGGCAAGTGTTAAAATTATTCTAAAGATACTATAAGGATTAAATTTCATACCAAAAAAATTTATTCACAGTGCAAAATATCTCTGGTTAAACAAATCATTCAAAACTCGGGACTGAATACATTCAATTAAGCTGTCAAAGAACAAGGATTCGTTGTCTCTTTTCTTTGCCTCAAGGAACTTGGACAGACAGCCACCAGACAGTCTGCTGAACTCCCTGCGGCCTTCAAGGGTGAATTTCTTAGGACAATCTCTTGACTACAAAATGAACTTAAACAAGTAGTTCGGTAATTTAAGACTCCCTGTGTTAGGATTTTATACCAAATTAGTTTGAGTCTGTGGCTACTCCTTACCAGGTCCATTTGTCAAAGACATAACCAATCAAAACCAGCAGCGCAACAAATTTAATGAAATTATTGTTATTTAGAATACCAATTCTGAAACAAGGTAAAATTACAGTGGCAAATGCTTACATATATTACAGCAAACAACATAATACATAGCTGGCTGTGTGGAACTAGAAATCTAACAGTTTCCAAAGCACACTATGCATACCAGAACCTCTTCTGGCTTTAAGATCCGACTACCTTTTAGGGCAATAAATAACCTAATTCATAGTATCTTAATCCAAATAAACTTTTAAAAGCAGATCATCACTACCCAACTTCAAGACTTACCACAAAGCTACAGTAATCAACACAGTGTAGTACTGGTGAAAGAACAGAAAAATCAATGCAACAGAATAGAGAGCCTCAAAATAGACCCACATAAATATAATTAACTGATCTTTGACAAAGAAGTGAATGCAATACAATGACGCAAGACAGTCTCTTTAACAAATGATGCTGTAACAATTGGACATCCACATACAAAAGAAAAAAAGAATCTAGACACAGATTTTACACTCTTCACAGAAGTTAACTCAAAAGGGTTTACAGACCTAAATGTAAAACTATAAAACTCCAAGAAGTTTTGGAGAAATACAGAAGAAAACATAGGAGAAAATCTAGGACCTTGGCTATGCCAATAAATTTTTAGATACACAAAAGGCACGATGCATGAAGGAAACAATAAGCTAGACTTCAAAAATAACTAAAAGCTTCTGTTCTATGAAAAATAATGTCAAAAGAATAAGAAGACAGACCACAGATTGGGAGAAAATATTTGCAAAAGACACATCTGATAAAGGACTGTTATCAAAAATACACAAAGAACTCTTAAGTCAAAGTAAACAACCCAATTAAAAAATAGGCCAAAGATCTTAACAGATACTTTCTTGAAGAATATAAACAGGTAGTAAATAAGCATAGGAAAAGATACTCCATATATGCCATGAAGGAAATGCAAAGGAAAATAACAAGACACCACAACACATCTATTAAAACAGCCCAGATCAGGAACATGGGCAACACAGAAATGCTGATAAGGCTGTGGAGCAACAGAAACTCAACCATTGCTGGTGGGAATGCAAAATGGTACCGTCCCTTTGGCACCGTTTGGCAGTTTCTCATAAAACTAAACTTTCTCTTACCATATAGCAGTTGTGCTCCTTGGTATGTACCCAAAGGGACTGAAAACTTATATGCATACACAAAAAACTGCACATGGGTGGTTAGCGCAGCTTTATTGATGACTATCAAAACCTGGAAGCAACTAAGTAGGAAATGAATAAAGAAACAGTGGTACAACCAGACAATGGGTTACTAAGCACTAAAAAAGAATAAGCTATCAAGCCATGAAAAGACAAGAATGAAATGTAAATGTATATTATTAAGTGAAATAACCCAATGTGAAAAGGCTAAATACTACATGATTCCAACTCTATGACATTTGGAGAAAGCAAAACCAGAGACAGTAAAAAGATGAGTGGTTGCCCGGGATTGGAGGAATGAAAAGGGATGAATAGGTGAAAAGAGGATTTTTAGGGTGGTGAAATACTCTGTATACCATAATGATGGTTACATGTTATACATTTGTCCAAACCTATAAAATGTACTACACCAAGAATGAACCACACTGTAAATGTGGACTTCAGATAATAATGTGCCAATGTAGGTTCATCAATTGTAATAAAGGTACCACCTTGGTAGGGGATATTGATAATGAGAGAGGCTATGCATGTGTGGGACAGAGAGGATAAAGGCAATCTCTGTACCTTCCCTCAGTTTTGCTGTGAACCTTAAACTGCTCTCTAAAAAGTCTCAATTGTTTAAATTATTTTTAAAAATCAACAAAAAATTTTTTTGTAAAAAAATCATTAAAATGACCCTAGATCTTCACTGTCCAAAAGAAATTTCTGGGATGATAAAAATGCTCCATATCTACTCTTTACAACCTAGTAGTCTCTAGTAACATGTGGCTACTAAATATTTGAAATGTGGCCATTGTGACTGAGGGACTAAGTTTTTAAGTTTTATTTAATGTTATATTTTATTTTAAATTTAAATAGCTCGTGTGAATAACAACTACTATATCAGAAAGCACAGCTCTAGAAGGATCAATCAATAGAAAACAAATCATCACTTGAGCCCTGGTTCAAAAATCCAGATTAGAAAATATAATTTTGCAATTAGAGTTACAATTAAATTTCAACAGACCAAACATGTAATGGGCTCTCAACATTTTTGAGGCAGCTACCTTAGGA
Organism: Cynopterus sphinx; assembly: GCA_030015415.1. Taxonomy (NCBI): domain Eukaryota; kingdom Metazoa; phylum Chordata; class Mammalia; order Chiroptera; family Pteropodidae; genus Cynopterus; species Cynopterus sphinx. The sequence goes on along the minus strand of CM057387.1, from coordinate 63,048,597 downwards.
ATCAAGGTAAAAACTGACAACGGGCATCAATCTAAAAAAAAAAAGTTGTATTTTAAAATATTATATCTATAACAAATTATTTTAAAATAATACACTGATTTTCATGTATTTTTTCATATAACATTATGATCTGCAAAGTAAAAAAGATAATAAATTATTATTAAAATGATTATCAGGTTTGCCCCATTAGTATTTTAGGAAGGAAAAATAATGATTGAAAAATATTCATTTCACACTTTTGGTATTGTTCACCCATAATTTTAAGAATAAGAAGATGATAGAAAAGGCCTTTGTCTAGCACTTTACAATTTGCATTCTTGTGCCTTGATAGACATAACAGTGAGTTGATTTTGTCAGGTGTAAACAGTGTTTTCACACTTCTCGTAGAAGTGTGCTTCGTTATTATTCAACATTTAATTAAGTCATAACACCAGAAAAGATCTGCTAGTGAGTTTCAGCACACACACTGTACACAGCTAACTACATCGAGAGCTAAATCTTGAGCCTGTACATGATACTTCTGAGAGATTATCTGGCATCGATAAAAATGAGCCCAGTGGAAACATCCCAAGATCAGTGGTCAAATATAATTAGACACAATCTCATGGATCGTGGCTCCACCTATCTGTGTGACCATGGGAGGTCACACTTCCTAAACCTCAGTTTTCTTATCGGACAAACAAGGATAATAATACTGATTTAACAATAAATCAATCTTGGATGGAAAGCCTTGCACATAGAAAGCAAACAATAAATGTGTACTTTATAAGTCATGTTATGATAATAAAATTGTCTTTGGCTTTTTCAAGTTATAAATACTGTGGTACAGTTACCGCCCCAGTTCCAACTTACTCTTGGCCATATTTGGACAGGTAGAATCCCATCATCCAAGTTTTAGGGTTTTTTAACTTCTTTATCATACAGAACTAGAAGTCCCTTTCATGCGTCCTGTTCACTTCCTGATAATCAAGACACTGCTGTCTTTAACAAGGAATGAAGAAAATAATCACTTCATCCCAAGAGCTTTTCCAATTTTTATAAACATACCGTTTGTATTTCCTCAGATGTTGCCAGACATTAGGTTTTCTTTTGGAGAAGAGATTAAGGCAAGAAGTGAACATGAAGTCATAGATGCTGAAAAATGTTAAGCTGAAGAGACTTGAGAGACCATCTCACCTCATCCTCTAATTTTGGCTTTTGGAAGCTAGACCCTAGGAAAATTAACTGCTTGTCCCAGATATCCAAGAAAATCTATTGCCATGCTCTTCTTGTCATACAACATTGCATTGAAAGTTGACATCAATATTTACTTACAACTCAAAGGTTCTGGAATCACAGAGTAACTGAATCATTAAATGAGATAATACATGTAAAACATACAACACAGTATGTGAAAGTCAGTACCCAGAAAAATGGTACATATCATTAACATCTTCAGCAGTAACTAAGAACCATTATATTTACAACATTTGCTTAAAAGGAAGAAACCAAATTCCTTTCCTTAAGGGGCTTTCAAGACAAGTAGGGAGGCCCAACATACAGTGAAATTAGTAGCACTGTGAGAAGCAGAAGCTATAATCAAATGAAAAGTACAGCAGAGAAGAAAGAATTTCCAGGGAAGGAAAGGGGAAGTCAACTGGAATAGCTGAAGATACTTCCTGCAACACCAGCAGTTGAATTATGCACTAAAGTACATACGGCTTAGACTTGGAATGCTCAAAGGAGTAAGAGGGTCATGCCAGAGATGTAGCTGTGACAAAGCTAAAATACTCCAGTGCAAGCTTATGTCGTGGGCCTGGGTAAAGCAAGGCAAAGTGATCTGCTTAGCACTCATGATTAAAAATTAAGTGGAGTACAGATTAGGCAAGCTTTGAACATCAGGCTAAGAAATTCAAGTTTATGGTATGGAAGCTGGGGAAGCACTGAAGTTTTCTCAGCAGCAAAGAAACAGGCACACAGTGATGGACTAGGAAGATTCAGAGGCAAGGAAATGTGAAGGTAGGGGTGAGAGGAGAGGTCATGGAGGCAAGGAGGCACACACAGTTCTTGCCCACACAGTGGTTTGGTATGGTGAGCTATCATCCACTGTGATTTAATACACGAGTGGATATAGGACAGCTTCACACAGAGTACAAATCGCATACTTATTATTTTTCTACTGAATAGGGGCAAAATGACAGAATGATGGTGCAGGCCTTTTTAGGGTTCCATAGACTGGGAGTGAGGCTAGGGCCAGGAGGAGGCCAAGTCTTTAGCAAAGTTGAATCTGTGGTCACTGAAAGTAGAGTTAAGTGGCCTGAAGGACGATAATGAATAAGGATTAAGGCCCTGGTAATGGACAAGGCAGGTTGAGGCCTGGGCAGGGATTGGGGCAGGAATGAAGAAAATCCAAGGCCATGAATGGGATGGCCATGAGAAAGTACCATAAGAAAGTCTATTCGAGCCAATAAAATGGAAAACTTAATTTTATGAAGTTATTCAGATCTTTCCTTACCATCAGCACCCCTAGGTTTGAAACACAAAGACCCATCATCAAGGTAGGTTCTCCTCTCCTTCACTGCTATAACTTCATCTTTAGAAGTTTCCTCTCTATCCTCTTCCTGCTGTAGCTACTGTGTATTCTGAATGATTTAAGGCTTGGTGCCTGTGTGTGTGTGAAAGCTGAATTTCAACTCGTGAGACTTAAAGAGATATCTAGGGCTCCTTCAGATGTAACCTCTGCTTTTATAGAGCTCACATCCTAGCACAGAAGTGGGGAAAAGAACAGAGAGCAAAAGTAAGACAAATAAATGTAAGATAATGTCAAAGAGATAAAGAGATTTAAAAAGACCAGAATATAAAAGCAGCGTGCAGGACAGTGATGGAGCAGGGCTGAGCAAGGCTACTTTGGATTGGGGTCATCAGAGAAGGTGAAATCTGAGCTGGAAAAAAAGGGGGGAATCTGGAAACAAACAGTAAAAAGGAAATTGGTGTATGTCTGAAAAGAAAGAAATCACTGTTGAAAGAAATCAAGGCGAGGGTGGTTCAAGACGAGCATCTATTATATGCCAAGCACTGTGTTTGGCACTTGGTATTCATTATCTCCTTAATCTTCAAAAACAATTCTTCAGATTGTTATTGTAATGATAAAATAGGTTCATAAAGCTGCCCAAGGAGAATAAATAAATGTTCATATCCAACAGAGTCCAGAGAAGTTTTGGACCAGGAGCTTGCAAGATACTTTGGTAAAGAGACAGTGCAAGCCTGCAGGTGCAAGTGATGAGACCTGCACTAATGGGAACATGACAGGATCAGGAGGAAAGGCACAGACATAAGTGACCCTACACAGCAGTAGTGACCAGGACTTGGTGGGCAGAGATAGGGAGGGATAACCCTACCAGCCTGCGAGAGTGCTGCTAAAACTTTGAGAAAAAGAGGACTCCAAAGAAAGCCTAGGTTTCAGCCAAAGACAATGAACTTGGTTTTAGATGTGCTGAGTTGATGCGGTGTTGGTAGACAGGGAACAGCTGGGTAAAGAAGTCCTGACAGGTGGGTAGGAATAAGAAACTAAAATCCAGAAGAAAGGCTGAGCCCTAAGATGTGGCTTTGGATCTCCGAACCATATGGCAGTTCAGCAGCATTTCTATGGTTTCCTATGTGGGAGAGTAATGTCTACATTGGCTACAGGAGCGGACGGATATCTCACCAACCTTCAGGAAACATGCAAGAATTCTCTGCCACCCACCAGCATGATCAGCCCCAGAAACACAGCGCACGTGCACGTGCACGTGCACACACACACACACACACACACACACACACACACACACTTAATGACCCGACTACACATACTCACAGCAAAATGGCATGTTATTTAGATTCAAATGCGCCAAGTTAAAATGCTATGAAATCATGTGGGCTTTGACTTTTTAATGTTATTCAATTGATGTCATTAAAACAGAAAAATTAGTCTTGTAATTATTCCCTTATGAGTTCTGCTGTCTGTCTGAAAAAAGAAGAGCACTCATTTATGTTCCCAGACCAACTTATTTGGGGGGAAACTAGATAGGTTAAAGACAGCAAAAACCAAGTTTCAACATGCACGTAGGGAGAGGAAGAAAGTGTGTGTCAAGAATGAATAATGCCCTGCCAGTCAACCTGAGCCCTGCCTCCATTTGACTGTGTAGTCTGGCTGACACAGCAGTGAAGACAAATCCTTTCTCTCCTTCTTCGGCGTGCCAGCCATGCCTAGCACTCTAACACTTCATTAACATGCTAATGTGTGACGATTATTTTGTGCAAGTACCACTGTATATGTTTTTTAAAGGCTCTATCAACCACAGCTAGAGTGCAGGGACCCAAATGCTAACTCAGACCATTCCTAAGAAAACAATATGCTGATCAAGAGGCTTTTTTTTTTCTTTGTGTCTTATAGCTTTGGCAGGTCAACCATTCTTTCTGTGAGCATCAGTGAGAAAAGAAGCTGACTCTTCTGGAAGCATACGCAAAATAACACTAATTCTACCAGCGGGGGTGGGGGACCACTAAATGCCAAGATATCAGAGATAAATGGTTATTATGAGCATGGTTTGTTGGCAAAAATAATGGACTGGGAATTAGAAAACCTGATTTCAATTTGAGGTTCTCTCACTAACGCTGTAATAGTGAATGAGTCATTTACTCACTAGGGAATAGTTTTCTTATTTATAGTATGTTGGAACATCTGAGATTATCCTTAAATTTTCTTCTTGCATAAATATATGATCAAAGGATAGCACTAACGTTAACGACTGCTAACCCCTCAATTTCTATAACTATTTTAGAATCATTTTATAGATATTTGTATTTTTTATCTTCATCTTCTATTGGTTCCAAGAGTTAATAAGAAACCTATATCTCTATGGAGAATAATGTGAACTGTAATAAGGTTCATAGACGATAAAATAAATTGAGAGACAGTAAAAGCTCCTGCATGGAACAACTAATTAAAAAGACGTTAGTGCTTCTGTTTTAATTTATTGATTCAATACAATCCGAATTAAAATTTCAGTTGTATTTTGAGGAACTTAATAGATTTTTCAAAATTCATATGGAAAGATAAAGTTCACACATACCTAAGCCCACTTTGGAAGAGAAAAGCAATAAAGAGGACTTACTTTGCTAGCTATTGAAATATCTACCAAGCACGAACTGTGGTTAAAGAATAAAGAGACCAACGGAGCACAAAGGTGGTACCAACTTGCGGAGAAAACAAAATCACCATATGGAAATATAAAACTGGCTTGCTACACAGCACAATATACACATATGGACTCCAGATGAGTTAAAGACCTCAATGTGAAAGATGAAACTATAAAGCTAATATAATAGATATTAAATTTTATAACAGGGGGACAAGGAATGATTTATTTCACAAAGTTCCCAAAATAAAATATTGATGAACTAAAATGACATAAAAATTAAGATTTCAGTTCACAAAAGGAACATAACAGACAAAGTTAATAGAGAAATGAGAGGCTAAGAGAATACCTGTCATGTCTAAAACCAGCCAGGGACTATTTGGAATATACAAAAAACTTTTGTAAATCAATAGGAAAAATACAAAAACTTCCAGGCGAATGAGTTTGAATGAGGAATTTGCAGAAGAGAAAAATGCAAAAGATAGCAAAGATATAAAGAGCAGGTCAAATTAATCAGTAGTAAGATAAAAGCAAAATAAGACAAAAAGGTATCATTCTACACCTACTAGACAGAAATAGAGAAAATAAGAAAATTTAACAATGCTAAGTAACGGTGGGCATGTGGGTATAGATACACTCATTCTGCTGGGGGGACTATGGACTGGTGACTCCCTCCTTCTAGAAGTAATCTGAGTGTACCTTGTAAAATTATACTGTTTACACTATCTGAGATATACACATATGCCCTATGGCCTGGCAATTCTGAGAGTGTACGTGCTAAATAAATGACCCTTAGTATTTCCAGTAGTGGGCATGTCTGAGGCTGCTCACTACAGCCTTTCTCATGGTGCGATTTTAGACAGAGACAACATGGACATCCATCCCTGGAGAAGTATAAAAATAAACTGTGTTATAGGCACACTGTAACATATGAAGAGTGGCTGGATGCCATGAATTAGATATACACCGCAATATTCATAGTCCTTAAAATATAATGCTGAGTGGTGAAAATAAGAAACAAAGCAAGATATACAACAGGCACCTATACAAATTTAAATCAGGTTCAATCAATCCAAAACATGAAACCATGTATATAAGAACACATTCACAGACAAGTAGATACACTTTGAAAATTGGGTTTGTGGATGTGGAGAACTGAAGATCAAGGGCAGTGTCCCAATGCCAACATGCACGCAGGCACACACAGAGGCAGGGCCCGATGAAGATAAAATGCATGTCTGTGTGTATACATGCATCATCGAACGAAAGGTTTTCAAAATAACACATCCTCTTACTGCATGCAAAGCACTGTTTTCTATTCCCTCTTTCAATGCTGATCTCTAGGTATCAAGCTGATTATGTGACCTACCAATTGTCGATTTTAAAACACTGACCTAGTCTACAGCAAAGGCATTACAGCCAGTTCCTGGAATAACAGGAGTGCCACACTCTCATTAAAAATTCAAGCACATAAAGCAGGACGGAGCAAAGGCCCCTCTGCTCCACAGGGAATCACCGGAGTCGGGCTGCACCTCCGCCTCCCCACGTGACCCTGCACTTCCGCAGGGTGAACTTTTCACCCCTCCCTCAGCCCCAGTGTGTGTGTCGGCCTAAGGCCAGCACGAAAGCAGGAAACGCAATGCCACTTGCTAAAGCATCAAGGGATGTTTTAAAACACAAAGCAACGTTCTTAAACATTCCTGAAACGCATCTGAATAAGATGGAGATACAAGAAAATAGGTCCCTCTCTTGAACATGGAAAGTTGCAAGCTATGAAGTTCTAAGGACCAAAATAATAAAAAAGCAAAAAGCTTGGCAACGGGAGTAGTTTACACAGGCTTCAAGAGAGCAGGAAGCTAAGTGAGAATAGGAGGAGATGCTTCCGAAGAGACTAGAAAGGTCCACTGGCTCTTCCCAATCTAAGCTCAACAAATAAAAAGTAAGCGTACTTTTCTATTCCAAATCAACCTAAAACTGTCTTTTGAGGGCGGCTTTAGGCCTTCCTTACACCAGAAGGTCTTACCAAAAAACACATGTATTGGGACAATGCAGAGAATAGTCATTTTCACATATTTAAATATGGGCTAGACACTTCTGAACTAAATAAAGTTTAAAAGTAAAATAAAGAGTTGGGCAGAGAACTTTGAACCTTTGCAGCTATGCCCACCTAGAGAGATGAGAATGTGTGGACAGGCTTAGAAACAAAATAATACCATTCCCTCTCTCTACAGACATCAAGGCAGCAGTGTTCTAAAGCCCCCACCACCCCACTGCACACAATGTTGCCTGACTCATTTTGTGTAGGGCTAACCAGGATCTGGTTGTACAGGCTTGGGTTTGAAGGAGGCATCTACCTAGGGCTATAAACGACTACTTATAAAACAGAATTAAGTGTTTTTTAAAATAAAAACCTAAAAATTACTGCATTCCATATAACCGATATAACAAAAGGCACTTGAAGAAATATAATTTGTACAATGAAAGGAATGACTTCTGGACTATCAGGTAGAAAAAACAAGAGAGATGAGCTGGCTGAGCAGGTAAAGTAAAAGGAAAGGTGAAGAAAGCCAACAGGCTATATAGTAGGCACAGTAAAAAGAGACAGCCACTGAGCAACCATGAAGTTATTTTCGTACATTACCAGTTACTGGTCCTTAACTTGTAGGTATTCACAAAGTGCAAAAATACACATATAACTTGTTAAAGATAATGACCAGCTACTTTCAATTTTGATGAAAATATATAGAGACCAGCAATAGTGAAAGCTACCATTTATTAAAAAGGCCCTTTACAACACACAGCTGACAATCCTTACAACAATCCTGCAAGGTAAAACGTTATCCCTTTACAGATAAAGAAACAGACAATCATAGATGCTGAGAAAAGTCCTCAGTGTTACACAGCAATAAGTGACAAAGCCAAGATTTAACCCAAGGTGTTCTTACTTCAAAATGTCATTTCATTAAGTACACAACTCTTGAAAAGTAACAAGTGCACATCAATTAAGTGAGACAAAGAAGTTCTTCCATTTAAAGAGATGAGAATGGGTTAAGCTCTGGAAGCATAAACTACCAATGTTCATTTCCTGGTTTTGGTTATTTTACTATGGTTATTCAAGATACTAAAATTGGGGAAGCTGGGTGAAGGGTACATGGGAATTCTATTATTTTTGTACCCTCTTGTGACCTAAACTTATATTTTTAATTTTTAAAAAATGAGAATTAAATTTTGGAAGGTCACCTAGCCCTTTTCCTTTTACACACACACACACACACACACACACACACACACACACACACACACACACACACACGATAGATTGGACATATATATATAGGTCTATATTAGATAGATCTCTATAATATATAATATATTTGAGGTATATAGAGGATAAATATGTATTTTGGAAATACATTTATATATATGTACTTATAATCATGTATTTTTAAAAAGGTTAATTCTCAGTTGTCTGCAGTGACATAAATACCATAAGAAATAAAATACTGGGTACCTTCTATCCCCATTCAATTTTAATAAACTTTCACGAAAAACATATTACTACATGGTTCTGTACTATTTTAGCTATTCAAGTTTATCTGCTACAACACTCAAGGTTTTTTCATTATTTTGTCTACCATGTTTACATATAGGAAGCAGGGAAACAGACCTACCATTTATAGCTAAATTGAACATCATAACATTTCTAGTTGACATTAAAAAACTGTTTGAGAAAATTTACTTTTTTTCCTAAGAATTATTGAGCCACTTTCTTCCAGTAAATGAGATAATTTTGAAATAGCTACCATTTATTGACTGACTTCTATGTGTCATCAAATTCATTTACTGTCTCAACACTAGAAAGTAAAAATTAATATGCCCATTTTACATATAAGGAAAGCAAGACAGATTAATTTGCGGAAGTCATGCTAAACATATCACATTCAGTGGTTAAAATGTGGATTCACACTCAGACCTACATGACTAAAAAAACAGTATACCTTTCACTCTCTTTGCCCTTCCACAGTGTCATATCTATGCTTAAAATGCATCTACTACATTATTTACTAACCAAACCTTAATAGCAAAATGTCCATTCTAAGTAAGCATATACAAACATTAAAAAAATTTTAATCTTCTATCCTGGCTACTATTTGAAGTTAAAGTTTATTACTGAAGCTGAAGAAAAGTCTTTTAAGTATGAAAGAAATGCAAGTGGTATTCCAAGTAACAATGTGTGTGTGCTTGAGTGGGAAACATGAGAAGAGCATCTGCCAAATTCATTTTGGCCTCATTTGATATTATCTCACTGATCTAGGTCCAACTTACATTTGTTTCTCTCTTTCTTTCCCTCCTCCATTTCCTCTTCATTCCAGGAGCATTTAAAAATCATAGCAAAGAAGCTGAATAGTTTCTAAGAATACACTGAAAACACTATCAGTGTTTTCACTGCACAAGGAATGGATATCTAATCCAAGGATAACCTCATTTCAACTAAGAATAATCTAAAACACTAAAATAAATCTTTATGGGATAATAAATAATAACCAGAAACAAATTACTTAAGTTTTAATTTTAAAGGAACAGATTTTTAGAGAGAAATTCTCAAAGGAACTAATTTAATTTCTTTTAATTTGTACTTATGCACAGGGCATTATAATTTAGTATGAGTCAGCCTTCAAGTTGTACTTTCTAATTCCAACTTTTTAAAAGTCTTTAATTATGTTTAATTCTACTTCCAGCTTTTAACCCCACCACTGATCCTTATCTGTTCAACTCTGATGCTAATGAATCTCAGCTTTCTGATACTTGAAACTAAACATCAGAATTGAGCACTAATTTTGAAGGTCTACAAATTTCATGATACTCTCCATGTCTGTCTGCATTTGCAATCGTTCTAGTGTAGCATATTTAACTGGTAATATTTTTTTTTTAAAGAGAGTTCTCAATCAGTTATGCATTTTGAAATGTACAAAATAAAAATGGCTAGTCGATTTTAATTTTTAAAGCCACCTAGGTGTTTTCCCCTTATAGTGATATTGTATGGTATCTTCCGTTCTTTCCTTCCGACTTCTTAGTAAATTCTGGAACAATAATATATGAGCACAATAGTAAACACACACACACACACACACACACACACACACACACACACACACACCTTTCTAGAAAACCAAAAAGGCTAAAAAATCCTGTCTTCTCTCTCAACCCACTTATGTATCAGCTAACAAATACAGTTATACAAATGAATATTTCCATTTTATGTTCAGGGGGGCTCAGGCAATAATGCTGTCAAGTCTCATCCACAAGACTCCTACCAACATCCCGTTCTCTGCCCCCAAAAATAACACTAAAGAGCTGTGTCAGACAGTGTTAATCCTGGGATATACCACTGAAAATAATATTCTAGTACTCTACCTAACACATTCACATGTAATGGAAGAGATAAAGATAACAGACAATTATAATTCAGTATAATGAGGAAGGACACAAAGATAAGCATGCACAGGGTGCTACAGAAATATATATGAGGGACTTTCAACACCATCTGAAGAAGGGAACAGCTGGGGATTTTCAGGATAGTTCCCCAGAGGAAGTGATGTCCAAAAGAGACTAAGAGGTAAGTATCTACTTCACATCTGCTAAAATGGCTTTAGTAAAAAAAGAATGACAAGAGCAAACGCTGGGGAGGATGTGGAAAATTGGAACCCTCATACACCACTAGTGGAAATGTAAAACGGTACACCCACTTTAGAAAACTGACAGTTCTTCAAAATGTTAAATGTAAAATTACTGCAACCCAGTTATTTTACTCCTAGAATATACCCAGGAGAACCAAAAACATACATCCACACAAAACTTTATACAGGAATGTTCACAGCAGTATTATTCAAAAGAGCCCAAAAGTGTAAACAATGCAAATGTCCATCAACTGATGAACAAAGAAATGTGGTACATTACAAAATGAATTATTATTCAGTCACAAAAAAGAATGAAGTATTGACACATACTAAAAGACTGTACAAACATAGATAAACCTTGAAGAGATTATGCTAACTGAAAGAAACCACACACAAAAGTCCACAAATCATACGATTCCATGAAATGTCTGAAGTAAGCAAACTGTAGAGACAAAAAGTAGATTAGTGGTTTCCAGGGGGTGGGGAGAAGAGAGGAATGGAGAGTGACATTAAATGGATGTGGTGTCTCTTTTTGTGGTAATAAATATTATGGAATTAGATCATGGTGGTAATCTTGCAACTCCGCAAGTATACTACCACTGCAATGCCACTTTGAAATGGAGAATTTTAAGGCATATGCATTCTATCTGAAAAAGAGAAAAAATAAGAGTGAGCCAGTGGAAAAAAAAGAAGAAAAAGTAGCAAGAATGGAAGATGAAAAAGAGAAGGGGAAAGCTGATGTGAGTTCCAAAGCATGAGAATAAGGGAACCGAGTGGGATTGAGGGAGGGGGCCACCTTCCTCTAGGGCAAAGGCACAGCCGGTGGGTGCAGCTTACTTCTGTGGACATAAAGGCAGAAGTTGAGGGAGTTGATAGCTAAAGCTTCTCTTCTGACCATAAGCTAAATAAGCAGCAACTTGGGAGGGTAGGAAGCTTGAGGTGAAGAGAGGAAGTTATGAACAACCTCTATGGAGAAAAGGAGAGAGAGATGATTGAAAAAGAAGCCAGTTACTGCAAGTTTCCCACACTTCCTTTAAAAAACAAACAAACAAACCTTCCGTGTTTAACATCATAAAACAACTGGTGTAGACACGAATGAACGGGAGGGTCTCAGGAGAGATTTTCTATTCCGTCAAACCTCCTGGATCCTTGCACTGGAGTGTGAGAGGCTCTCCTTTCGCTTACTCCTGCTTCTGTAGAGAAACATTTACAGCATTTCCAAGGCACTCTTCTTCATTTTGTCAACTGTGTAAGTCCTATAGTAAACAGCTTCTTAGTTATTTGGAGTTTCCTGACATTTTACAATATTATTTCAATAACTAGGCACTATAGACCTCAAAAATTGATATGAAGATGTTTTTTATGCAACTGTTTCTAACCTTAAGGGAAAATAAGTTTTTTTCTTTATTCCCTGTATCTTACTTTTCTCTTTTTAAAATTTTTCATAATGTTGTCAACATTAAGGAACCAGAATTCCAAAACTATTCCTTTTTAATTTTGCGCAATATAGTAAAAAGTAAAAGCTAAGCATTCTTATACTAGCATATTCATTTCAAAACAATTTCAAACTTGCAGAAAATTTGTACCAACTTTTCAAAGAACATCTATATTCTCTTCACCCAGAGATCCCATTTAAGTTGAGCCAACCACTTGAATAATGTTCTTTCTGGCCAAAGAATCAGGTCCCAGATCACACTTGGTACTTGGTTATCCTTTCCTCATTCTCAGTCAACACAGAGCAATACCCAGCTCTTCCTTGATTCTGTCCTTCATTCCCCTTACATTACTAAACATTGCTGGTTAATTGTTTCGTAGAATGCCCCAAACTGTTGTCCGTCAGGTTTTCTCATTAGAAAATTCAAACATTACATTTTTGGGAAATCATGCTTTATTCTTCTCATTGCATCCTATCAAGTGACACGTGATGTCTTTTTGTCACATTACTAGTGATGGTAACTTCGACCACTTAAGGTTGCTCTTTATAATAAGGATTTATGGACAGAAACTTTGAAGTCATACAAATATCCTAATCCTCATCCAATTTTCACTGACTAGTTTTAGCATCCATTGATGTTTGTTACCCGAATTGTTATTATGACAACTGCCAAATCACCATCTTTCTCTTCTCACCATTCTATTTATTAAACAGCATTCTATTTTAAGAACTTTCTCTGCTCCCCACTTTTTTATGCATTTATGTCACTATGGCCCCACAGATGCCTGATTTGTTTAGTGAGATATAATCTAAACGGTCTCAGGTTTGCCTAGCGAGAATTCCTTCAAAGTGGCTACTGGGTTTTTCAGGCACCTTCTCACGACTCTTTGAAAACATCTATATTTTCTGGCACAAGGTATTCAAAACTCATTTTGCACCTTCCCTGTCCCAACCCTAGCACCAGACAGTTTTCAAAGATCTGTGGTTCCTTTTACAAACTAAGATATGGACAACAAATGTGCTCATGTTCACTGAGCTTTCACTGTATCCTGGCCCTTCCAATGAGCAAAGTCAGAAAATGCGTGTGTTGTCTGTCTATGTACATGTTCACAGATATGCACACACTTTAACATTTCTATCTGTTATATAGTAAAATTTCTCTATATATAATTTCTACAAATTAAAATCCATAAATTCACACCAAAAACCTCAGATTCCAATTCATAGCCTAGGGTTCATCCTAGCTTTCCCCTCTTTTATATTTCTAACTTTCTTTTTTAAAAATAAGAAGTCTGGCTCCCGTTATCTTAAATATATTTGCTCATTAGCCTCACTGGATCTCCTCGTTCAGACTGACCTACTGCCTTTTTGACTAAAGTATTTAAAGAGTTCAAGAAATAAATGAAGCAAGCAAGAAAGGATAGATGGCACTAACAACATTTTTGAAATTTGGGAATCTGATAAAAACATAAACTAGTCCTGAAGACTAAATATATTAAAACAGAACCTCATACCTTAGCCAGAGTAGAAACAGAGTTTGAAGTTGTTTTCTAATGTCTTCTCCTCTGTCTTTTGATACGTATAAAATATATAGATGTTTATTTACAATGAAAATAATTGACATATATTATGTTTTTGAGTAACAAAACTTTCAAGAACAAGGTGTCACTTTCAAAACAAATAAAAGAAATTCTATCGAGTATATCCTCACTGAACATCCCACCCCCCTTACAGTAAAGGTGGGGAAAGTGGGGCCCAGAAAAGTCGGCCACAGAGCTAATCAGTAGCAAAGCACAATCTCATCCTTAGGTTCCTGACTTTCCAGATCAGTCAGTATGTCACACTACCTTTGAAAATGTCTTCCAACTAACAGACAATTTTAAAATATGTCCACCAAGAAATATTCAGTGCTGCAAGCCCTCGTGAGAAAAATTTATAGCCATCAATGTAGGAAGCCTATTTCAATAACTAGAAAACCTCTTCCATGAGAATATTAATCACACACACACACACAAATGCTTAACTATAAACATAGTTCACATAGCCAGAAACTGTTCCTTACTTTAGCATTCTGCAATTCCTTCAAGTCATCAAAAGTATCATTAATCAGCACAGTACCATACACATGAAGAAATGCAAAATGAGGATAAGACCAACTATCTCATTAGCATACAGGAAAGATTAAGACAGTGTTGTAAAATATAATGTAAATGGGGCTGGGCTACACTGTTTAAGGGGCTTTTTCCCTTGATGTAAATAGTTTGTCAAAAAGCTGATTAAACCAACTTTGTGCAACACGGTATCAGCTCTAGCACTAAGCTTACATTAAGCATCACACTAAGCAGGTCATTCCAACTTTGGTGTCCTAGTTTCCTATTCCTTCTCTGTAAAATGTGGAGGACAGCACCTAGTTCTCAGAGCTGGCGTACAAATTAAGTGAGAAAAAGAGTATGTAAAGTTCTGAACCTTCATGAAGCCTGGCACCAGTGGTCAGTTACTAAATGACAGTTTGCCTATTGTCACCACCCTTGTCACAGCACTGCCATCACCATCTTCATTATCAGAGCTATCGTCATTACTCTCAGACCTTGATGTTGCTCTCAATGCATACTACTAGTGGGAAATGAAAGCTGTCTGAAATTTGCTATGGCCATAAATAAAATAGAGCTCATTTTACATTTGCAAGAGGACATTTAGGCAACTCCCAAACCATTTCATTGTTCTTCTGAATTTGGCTTTACACAATCCTTAAGGATGATCCCAGTTTCTAGCTTTCCCCTTCCCTGCACCAAGGAATTGGACACTATCGGTTTACCCAAATATGTCATTTATCTTATGTGGTGTGTGTGATACTCTGATACTCAGCCGCACAAGGGCTAATGAGGGATGAAATTTTAGACTGGGATAAAAAAAAAATTAAAGAAATGAGACGATTTTATGCAAGGGCGGCAAAAACGATAAAACCCTTAAAAGATTTAAAGCAGATTAGGGACAAAAACAATCTTGAAGCAGGCCAAAAATGGTGGCTCTCTTTTCTTGGTACGTGACTCCTGACAAACTAAGCTGTTTCATTACTTAAAGCTTAGCTTGTTTAAAACTGTTTTTTCTTCTCTAGAAAAAAAAAAAATGTCTAGTGTTCAATGAAATACCAGGTGCACTGTGGCTTTCACTCTTGTTTAAAAAAGAAAAAAAAGGAAAACAACACCTATTGTCACTCATAGGCCTAGCCTGTTGAGCAAGAATTAAAATCTCTTTAAAAAGAAGCTTTGCATGGTTCATGTGTCAGGCAGACATGAGCTGGATCAGCTTACAGAAGGGGCCTGAGATATGGCAACTATAAAAGGTTAGAAGCAGTCCCCAGCAAAACCTATGATTTCTTTACTCATCTCACTCACCCTCTCTCTCTCCCCTTTGTAAGAAATGGTACAATGTGCAACACAGATGAAAGAGTAATTTCTTTTCCTTTATTAATGACAGCACTAGATTCTGAAATTAGCCCATCAGGAACAAATATCTACCTCCCATTTCTAAAGATCTCTTTATTTTTCTCTGAAAATCATGAAACAAAAAATGTCAGTATATAGCCCACTATCAGGCCTTTGATTTTATTAGGTCCAAAGGTACAAAGCCTGCAGAGCCAAGACAGGTTGGTTTATTTTAAAAGAATGCATCAAATATTAGCTGAAAATTGGTTGTAAATGGGGCCACTTAAGCCTCCATGGAAAGGAATTGCAAAGGCTTGGGATTAAAATTGCAGGAAGCCAAAAAGAAAATTGAGGATGAGGAAATGATGACTGATGGGCTTGGTGCTATTATCTGAGAATACTAAGGACATAGATGCTTTGAAAAAAATTGCATAGGTGACCTTGAGAACAAGTCCAGACTGAGAAGGCAGCTGGGTGTAGCTTCCTGCAGGGATGGAAGTGGAGCAGGCAGAATTCCTCATTTCCAAATGGATGATGAAGATGTTTCAGATAAGCAGTTTTGATTTCCTTTTAGCATGCAGAGCTGCAAACTGCATCTCCAAGAATAAATGTCATGCTGGCCTTGTAAAAGGCTCCATCTTCAGTAGCTGTAGTTTGAAACTCTTAAATGGTCCCAGAGGATTTCATGACTTTGGGACATAGGAGATTGGAGATTAAAAATGAACTCTATTGACGAAATTACTGTACCGGCTTTTTGTCTTCATCCTTTGTCATCACACACAGAATGGGGAGCCCTAAGCCCTTAAGGAGACTCAATCTAAACTTCCTAAAGCTGCTTCACAATGAGAAGTAGGAGCAAAACCTGGATCCCAGGTTATGTAAGTGCTGCAAATTCTCACTGTACACTTGAACTTTCTGAAGATGGATTTGCTAACGCATTCCTTTAGATCAGTGGTTCTTAAACTGGTTAATATCAAGACATCTTTATTAATCTAAATAATTACTGTGGATGCTGAGAGCTTTTTTTCTTAGATGTAGATTACGTCTACCAATATTTACCATGTTACAACTTAAAAACAATATTTAAGTTATTAATTCATTGAAGAATCATCTAAAAACCCATTACGATTATTAACATAATTGATAATTTTTTGTAAACAATGTTTAGATTGTTCCCAAATATGTAATGAGAACAGAGGCATTGTTTTATGTCATTGCAGATGTTTTCCATGCCTGGCTTAATACAAGCTAACTGGAATCTCCTATCTGCTGCATTCAATCTGCTGTGATGTCGTCCTTTGGTTCAAATACATAAAAGAAAACCCATTCTCAAACAAATGTTCTCAACAGTAGTTGGAAAATGAAGGAGTAATATCATAGCTTTTTCAGATAATTTTGGATATTCTTTCCTTGATATTATACCAAAACTCAACAATTATAGTTTTTATAGAATGCTAACCCCTGTCAAATGAACTTTTCATACTCTGATATATTAAATTCCATTGACCTATTTAGCCCTTGATCTTTAACCCATGCACAATTTTGGAATATCAATCACTGGCCATTTAGAAAATACTGATTCGCTGAGTTATGCAAAGTTTCCAAATGTACAATGGAAAATTTCACGGTATACTTTTGAGAGAAAAAGATGAAAAAAGGCAAATAACATCTGAGTATTATGATAAAAATAGATCTGACAATGTAGATCCAACAAAAAGGTCATGGGTATCTCAGGGGTCTATGAACCAAACTTTGAAAATTGCTGCTTTATACTATCTTGGCACCTGAAAACTGTGACTTGAGAATGTGGCAGCAGTTTGCCAGGTCATTTTAAGGGCCAGTTAACATGGAAAAAAAAATGTCCCTAAGTTGACTTTACACCTGGAATTGTTCAAAACTCTTAAATATGAGAGTTCTATCTGGTTTCTAGGTTATCTACAAGAAACTGGAAAGGACACAACCCAGTGGACTTGACTTTGCTCTCCACTACAAAAGTACCTCAGTTTAAATAATGGCAACCATGTCTTCAGTT
The DNA here is from genome assembly GCA_030015415.1 of Cynopterus sphinx. Lineage (NCBI taxonomy): Eukaryota > Metazoa > Chordata > Mammalia > Chiroptera > Pteropodidae > Cynopterus > Cynopterus sphinx. The sequence continues at coordinate 63,030,868 of CM057387.1, read as the reverse complement.
GAAAACCAGATATATATATAAAAAAAAAAAGTTTTATGACTAACAAGTCAGAATCATTTACTATTGATTTTTTTCCCCTTTGTAAAATTCTGAGGTTAGTGATTCCTTCTAAATCATTACTTGGTAGTGGCCCCACTGCTACTAAGAGAATTTTAGACTTGAAGTCATTAGACCCTGACAATCTACATTCTCAAATGTCAGTTCCTAGGGCAGGGACCTTAACTGTCCTGTTTAACACTGTATCCTCAGTCCCATCACCTAAAACCAGTGCCTGTCATCTATTCAAGCTCAAAACTATTCATAAAATGAATGGTTTAATTTGTAATTTGAATTTGAATATTTTAATGGCAAATATGACACTCTGTGTACCACACTGAAGAAATGAATAGAAACCCAGCATCATTATAGTATAATGGCATTTTGATGGATGAGAAAAAAGATGAACTGTTTATCTGTAAGTCTGCTTTAACCAAAACTTTAATTTGCAAGCATATTTTTAGTGAACATTTCATGAAATTCAGATTTGAATTCAAATTCTAACAATCTTTAGTTCAATGAAATGCAGAACATAGCAGAAGAAAAATGAATTCCTGCTGTTGATAGGCTGTTGTTGCAATGCAATCTGATACTGCCTTTGAAGAGAAACATTTTCTCCTAATTCTTTAAAGATCAAAGTTCTAGGCAAAGTCTGGGCACGAAATGATACCTTAACTAAAATATTCATGTGTGTGTATGCATGTGAACCTGTCACTGAAGTTCTGATTTGTGCTATAGCTGCATAAATGGTTCCACTGTGCTTTAACTTATAATAAAAGAGGGGGGCAAAGTACAGAGAGGAGATGCAGACTGCCGGCTTTAATAGTGGCTCAACAGTTGAGAAGTTTTGATAGTTGAGATTATGTAGGTTATTTTTTTCTAGTCCTGATTGGAGTCTCCTTGGTGAACAGAAGTGACTATGTAATAGGATTGATTATCTGTTCAAGATGGCTTATGCCGCAAGACTCTAAAAAATTGCAGGTGGCTTTGGTTACAAGAGGAGCTATCAGTCATCCTGAACTATTGACACATTTTTACGTACTGTAGTCTCAAATCACTCACTAAGGTTACCTATTCATCCATGAAATCTAAAATTTGGAGTTCTACCTGGGAGAAAAGGAGAGATTTAAACTGAAAAGTCTGCTCTGCCTAGTCATATAACAACATCACATTTTAAAGCTAGATGAAAGGGCAAGACTAAGTTCCCTTAAGCTCAGCATCATGGACGAGAACTGGTATCTAGCTACCAACTTTGGTCAAATGATAACAGAGAGCTATCTGTCCCAGCATTGGGAAACGCTACTTCAACTCTTTTCACAGCTTTGATTTATGATTGGTCACAAACAAATAAAAATTATAGTGAATGTTTATCTTTCTTCAACAGTGTTGTCACTGGACAAATTGCAGAGAAAAATCAATTTCAGTCTGGTCCCAGGACCTTAAAATTAAGCACATCCTAACCTTCTTGCATTATTAGAGAGTCAAATTACTAATACAGATCCAATAGAGAGAATCTCCTTCAAGAGATAGACAAAAATACTGCAATTATGGCTATGTGGTTGGTTTCCCTCCTATAAGATGAACCTCCTCAGAAGGTGTGCCTGCTAATGATCACAGGGCCATATTTTTAAGCATCTGGTGCTAGATTTGAGATGAAGTGGCAAGTGGTTCTTCTTTCCTAATATAAAAATTTTCAATCTAGATCTAAATTAATGAATTATGCTCCACAGTTCCCCTCTTAAATTCTAAGCTCTGTGCAATCCCATTTTTTCTTTCCAAAACTGGCAGCCATTCCCTGGGACTCTATTATATCCAACCCCATCAAGCAAATGAGTCTATATTTTATAAAGTGTTTCCTCTCTTCCCTTCCTTTCTACTGTCTAATATTTGGTCATTTTATAGTTCATCAGAACCTTTATTAAGCAGAATCTTATCAAGCAGAAATTTGGACAAAAAGTGGTAAACTTAATTGTCAAAGGAAATGTAAGTTATCACAGGGAACAGAAGAACCCACAAAAGGGCTGAACCAAAGGAGCCAGAAACTGAGCAGCCCACAGGAAGACCAAAAAAAGGCCAAATTTGGAACAGCTGAATCCCTACCTGTGTCAGAGATGCTACAGCCAAGAGTCATCGGATGCTACATCAGGAGGAAACATCCAGATTAAAGCATGGAGTGAAGAAGGAACAGCAACATATGAAATCTAAGTTAGTACTTAGGGAATTAGAATCCCAGAAAAAGTGAGGAGAGAATGGAGTGAAAGCAGTATCTGAAGAGATAACGGCTGAGGATCTTCCATAACTGATCAAAGAAATCAAGTCACAGATTCAAGATGTGCTACAAATCTTGAGTTAAATAGGAAATTCACACCTAGACCATTCGAGTAAAACTGCTGAAAACTTAAATAAAAAAGAGTATTTTCAAATGTCAAATAGAAGACTGACAGATTCCCAACACAGTCATGGCAAACCAGAAGACACGATATCAGAAATGATATCTTTAATACACTGAAAGAAAATAACTTCCAAGAATTCTATAACCTGTGAAAATATCCTTCAAAAATAAAGTCCCTTATATAAAATCTGAGGGATCTTATCACCAGAATACCTGAACTACTGAAATTCTAAAGGGAGTGCTTAGGCAGAAGGAAAATATTCCCAGCCAAAAGCTTGGTGTATAATTCTTCCCAATGAGTATTCAAGTAGGTCTGAAAACATCAGATTAAAGATCTGCAGATTGAAGAGATTCTTTAGGTCTCTGCTTCATCTGTCCTGTTCAGTATTTATTTCCATGATTTGAATGGCATTAAAAGAAAATAAATACAGAAAATATAAAACTGTAAACACTAGTTAAAATTCAAAAGTATGACCCCATGTTCCACAAAACTGACCAATTAATTCACTTTTACTAAAACACTGATTTGGAGCTCTATAATCACCTTTACTTGCCCTTAGAATATCTTACATTCCCATCTCATCATTTCAAAACCAACAAAATCTCTGTCCTTCCCTCAAGACATATTTTAAGTTCCCCTAACAAACACGTATTGATCATCTACTATGTGCCTATTTTTGCTGATTTTATACAAGGCACTGTGTTAGCTTTTAGAACAGACAGACTGCACCCGCTTTCTTCCAGTGTAGAGGTTATCTTTCCTGAGTACACATAACTGAATATATTCCAACCCTCTTCTAACAGAAAAAATCCTAATCACCCATGATGGTCATTTGGTTTTTGTCAGGTTTTTTTTTTTTTTTTTTTTTTATCTCATCACTACACCACAATCTCCCTGAGACTCCTGCATCAGTAATCCTCTACATCATTTAACACAGTACTCCGCACGCTAAAGCTTTTACATAAACATCCACTGAATTAAATCTTGACAAGCAGCAGCAGTAGGCCCCAACTCACATAATGGAGTTTATTAAAAATCAAATAGAAAATACTTTAAAATTTTAAAAATTAACTGTGTAAGTATTGCGTGGGAAGCCCTGATTTGGAATATAAACAAAATACCTCAATATTCAAGCTAATAAAAAGCTTAACACATTACAAATGTCTTCTTTAGGCTGAATCTTGCTTTTGTAGGCTAGCGCAGACTTCACACACATAAAGCCATCTTCCTATCCAAACACCCACAGAAACTGAATTTTCTATTCCTCCTGGACATGGTCCTAAAAGACTTCATAACAAAACACTACAAGGAACACACAATGAGAACCACAACTCATCTGCAAATCTCTTAGCCATTCCACATTTGAGGTACAGGCGAAACTATACCAACTTTTTTCCCTTGTTATGAGCTTTGAAATATAGCATTACTTTTGCCAAGGTTTCTGCCACTCCCAAAACAATTCTGAATTTTCTTTATTTATTATACTTTGTACTCTGTAGTTTTTTTTTTGGTTATCTACTTAATGTTCTGGGGATAAAACTATTTGAAAGGCAAATCTAGATTTTACCACATGCTGTTCTTGTAAAAAAAAAAATAAAAATTCATTGCAAAGGTCTGGACATTTGAAGTCTCACCTCTCTCGTGTCATTTTCTATGTTAATTTTGTAACTCAAGCCTTAAAAAACCATCAAAAAGTCTTCCATCTGATCTGGCACTCTTTGATATACGACCACCGTATTCTTTCTTTCTCTCATTTTTTATTTTTCCCTAAATGCTATTCTTAGTGCTTCTATCTGTAAGTTTAAAGGTTGTTTTTAAATAAAGGTGCATTATCTCCTTAAGAAAAAAGGTCAACACAGGAGTCTTGGGTTGAAAGTGAGCCTTAGGACTAACCCCCAGTTAGTGTTTGACATGTTGCCAAGATACTTAGCTTTCTCAGCCTCAATTTCCTTATCTGTGAAATGGGGCTAACACCACTGAGTTCTCAGGAATGTTTTCAGAATAAAACTAAATAATAAGTGGAAATCTCTGAACGTAATACCTGAAATGATAGATATATATGTACATACATACCTATGTGTATGTATTCTTCCTTTCCATCTCCTGTCTTTCCACTCCTTTATCCAAGAATGAGTCTCTCTCTACTTCAGTGCTACCTAAAAGCTGAGTTTACCTCTAGATTAATTTCAAATTCCCTTATTCTCTGAGCCATACCCGGCATTCAGTTTACACTTCTGAGTCATAAACACTCATCTCCTTCTCCTAAATTTTATTTTAGGAACTATGGGTATGTCCTCTATTGAGGCTGTTCTTCACAGAACATTCTCATTACCATCCCTACTCTTGCAATTTCTTTACAGCATCTCCTTCCCCAACGACCCACACAAACACTAGCTAGCTTGTAGCCTTGAAGATCAAATTGTTATTCCCTTTCAACATGCATTCTTCCTGTTTCTTCCTGAGAGAAATCCCACCCATATCCATGACTCCATCATTTTTATATACAATGCCAGTCTAGGAAACCAAGTCATGTTTCTTTTGTACATCCTTTTTCCTCTACCAAAGTTATACTATTTTGAGTCTCCTATGTCTCTCAAAAGTCCTCATAAAACTTTGGTAGCGCATTAGGGAAACCTACATTTCTATAAGACAAAAACAAAAGCTCTAACTAGAGAGGCTTTTTTTTTTTTTTTATTGAGTGCTTTCTGTGTGCTAGGTTGTGTTGTAAGCACTTTGCATGCACGAATGCATCAAATCTCATAATAACTCTACTATTAGGTAGACTGATTATCCCCATATAATAAATAAGGCAAGTGAGGCACAAAATTTAACTCCAAATGACTAGAGAACACCTAGCCACTAAGTGTCAGATCAGGCATTCACACCCTGCACCACGGTCACAGATGACCCCAAAGTCACGCATATGCTGGAAGGTGGTCAAGTCAACACTGCTCCAGGTGGAATGCTGGGCTCACAAGATCTAAGCTCAGCCCTTAGGTCCCACACCAATGAGGGTGATGAGAAAGCAGTGCTGCTCCTGGTGAGGAAACAGAAGTCAATGTGTCTTTGGAAAAAAAAAAAAACCTCATGGCCTTCTGCAGCTCAGCTCACCCTCCACCCTGTACTCTCCAGCCCTGCTTCGGGATGCATGAGGGGATGGTGGGGGTTGCAGCACTGTTCTCACATCACTCAAGTTCATGACTTGAGCCTGGAAGCATTATGCGAATCCCTCTCCTCTTTCCTTCCTAAAGCTTTCACTTTCTCAAAGAGTCTCACAGAGAATTTTTTGTCTCATCCTTCCACTTCTGACAGCACACACACTGATTTTCATACTCCAGGAAGTCTACCTATTTCTTGGCTTGCATGGGAGCCACATGTATGTTTACTTTATCATAAGTCATCTAGGTATATGATTATACAAATTTTTCTGTATTGTAAAATCACAATTTTTAAAAAGCATATACATTTTGGCCCCCAAACACATGTAAAAATATTTTTAATACTTCATTTTCAACTTAACCCATCTGATACTGACTTCATACTTGAGAGCTTCAAAATGTCTTTTTATACTTAAAAATGTTAAATGAGCTGGTATATGAACAGGTTAGATCTTAAAAGCTCCTTAAATAGCTTAACCCTCTGCCTCCCACAACTCACATACCCCAAGAATCAACTTTCCGGGCTACTTGAACACAGGTTTTTGATGCTTGGAATGCATCTTTACCTAATGGAACAGGTATTTATTTTGTCAACAAAGTTGAACAAAAAGAGGTAACCTCTGTCTAGTAGAGAAAAAAACACATACTTCAGATAACGATGCAAATAATGTAAAATGCAGATGTGATAGAGAGAGGTACTTGATGAGTGAGCATTTCTAATAGAGAGGATTTGATGTACAGAAGTCAGTCTTGACATGAAAGTAACATGGGATTTGGTACCTGAAGGACTGAACTAGGAAAGAGAGATGGGAGAAGCTTTCTAGGCAGAGGGAAATAAGTGTGCAAAGGCCCTGGGGTAAGAAGAGACTGGTGAATAAGAGGAGCTGAAAGTAGGCAACATCCTTCTCTGCTTTCAAAGTCCCTCCTATTCCATCACATACTGCTCAAATGTCACTTCCTCTGTGAAGCTGTTCCCTCCTTTCCGCTTGCACTGCAAATGGATATACCCCGCATACCATTATAGCATTCCTTTTATCCTTCTGTTAGCACTTAGCTCACTGTATTGCAATTATCTGTTTATACATCTGTCTCCCTCACTAGACAGAATTCATGGAGGACAGGAGCACAAAAGTATCATCTTTGTGTCTCTGCATACATGTGTAAGCATATTTTAAATGCTCACTAAGTATTTCACCAATGAAATAGTACAACTAAACTATGCCATGCACATCCAGACATAAACATTTAACTTGAAACTGCATTACCTACTTTGTGAGTTGTCTAAATTTTTTGCAAATACTCAGCTGTAAAGTAGCAACTTTTTAAAAAGCCTCTTTCCCTCTTAACCTTAATGAATCATAAGGTGTTATTTACTTCAGCATCAGAAACAGCTGCCCTGACTTTGTTAGCACAACATAATTCATTTTATAAATATCACACAATTATCTAATTTCTAAGTCTCTGCATGCTTTGAAAGGTGTTATTTTGGAAACAAGTCCTGGCCTATCCTAGGGAAATTCCCAAAGCAGCATTGTCATGGCTAAGTATATCTACAGAAGCATTGAAAGGCTGGACAGGAAGCATAAATCCCCTGCTCAGGACATTCAGAGAGCTGACAGCCTAGCACGGAAGGGGTTTCCACACCCCCTAGCCCAGCCACAGCTGCAGTCACCTGGCCTTCTTGCACTTACAGGTAATAATTTCAGGGCACAGCAAAACCGACTTTCAGCTCCCCTTCACCAGAAATGAAGAGCCCCTCCACGCAGCTGCCTGCCTGCCTGTCTTTGTGTGATTCGCCAGCAGGAGAGGGAAGGATTATGGAACAGAGGCAGGCTTGTTCACTGGCTTTTTTGCTGAGCCCTCCAAATGGGAATAGCAGCCTCAGAGGTTTTCCTTACACCGTGTCAGCAACTCCACTGCAGATTCTTCTGCCACCTCCAAACCCAACCCCACCCTTTTAGGGAGAGGAAAAACAATGAAATCAAGATTAGGGTATTCCTGCTGCAACCCAATCCTCAGGCTCTCTGGCTATTTGATATGCGGTTGTCAGAAAGGGCTCCCACCCGCCCTCTCCCCACCAAGGTCTATCAGGACCTGACATCTTTACAGGATTAAAGGGGAGGTTAGCAGTGGTGGGAGTGGTAATTTAAAACTCTGCCTCCTAGAGCCCAGTTTATGAATACAAGCAGATGTGTGTGCGCCATTCCCATACTCACAGGCACACTCTCGGAGCCCTGGAGCTGAGACCATGTCCCTGAGAACTGCACTCACTCAGGCCGCTGCACACCACTTCCTCCTCTGCCCTGTCCCTGCTCTGAAGGGGCAGGATGTGGACCTCCTGGGAAAGGAGCCCTGCGCCAGCCCAGTCATGCGGCCACCCTTTGATCTCTTCCCACCCGACTGTGTTACTCTGTGAGCTGAGGGTTTTTCATGTGTTGTTTCTTTTTTTTTTTTAAATCTGGCATACATGGAAGTTAGTACTTTATTACAGATTTCCTGCCTTTATCTCATTTAATTATAAAATCTCCTGGGAAAAAGGAAGGGACTCTATGAAATGCCAAAGAAAGGAGTAGAACCCATTGAGGAGAGCCAAGCACTCTGATGACTGGTGGCCTGCCTGGCACACGTCTTTCTTTCTGGGCAGGACCAGGCTGAGAGAAAACCTGTAAGTCGAACACCGTGAGTAGGGGATGCCCCAAGACCTTGTCTGAGCTTCTGCCCCCACGTCTGTCCTTAGAGGCCTGTAGATATGCTTTACACTTACACTAGAGCCTCCTTATTCAGAGGGGACATGTTCCAAGACCCCCAGTGGTTGCCTGAATCCATGAATAGTACCAAACCTTATATATTATTATGTTTTTTTTTATCCATAGATACCTAGGATAATGTTTAATTTTCTAAATTAGGCAGAATGATTAATAATAATATAACAGGTTATAACAATATAGTGTAATAAAAGTCATATAAAATTAGTCTCTCAAATATACCTTATTGTACTGTGCTCACCATTTCACTTAAAGGAAGCACTTCATGGATTCTTTTGGTCATATCTAAATTGCCAGCATCACCACTCTTAAGTGTTAGGGCATTAAGTAAAATAAGGGTTCCCTCCACACAGGCTCAGTGATAGGGCAAAGCTTATCTGGTAACTGAGAGGGCTCCTAACTAACGGGTGGGTAGTGTGTACAGCCTAGAGATACTGGACAAAAGGATGATTCACATTCTGGGACTGCATGGGATTTCATCATGCTATCTGAAATGGAATGCAATTTAAAACTTATGAATTTATTTCTGGAATTTTCCATTTACTATTTTTGGATTGCACTTGACAGTGGGAAACTGAAAGGACAGAAATCAAAACCGCGGATAAAGGAGAACTATTGCACTCCCCTTCTAAGGAAAAGAACATTCCTAGGGATGGGTCAAAATAAAGCATTCTCCTCTGGGAACCCACTCTGAACGACCCGGTTGCCATTCCCCTCCTCGCTAGCTACATTCTTATGGTCCATGTACAAGCCTTCTTGGGGGCATTTACCACCTTTTTTAGGAGAGTATTTAACCTATCAGTCACTCCCAATAGAATGTAAGCCCCCAGAGGGCAAGGAGTGTTTAGTATATAGCATGCACTCAATGTGGCTGAAGTTAACTGGCTAAGAATTCCCAGCTGTAAACATGAAGATTCCAGTGAAACACAAACTTTTCACTGGTTCACTTCAAATACCAAAGAGCCTATATTTTAAATGAACCAATATTTAGTCAGAAATTATGTGCTAGGACTAGTCACAGAAGGCAAATTTGAACCCATAAAAGCAGGCCTGTTGAATCCTAACACTTCTTTATGTTCCCCTTAATGTGATGTATCCAGGGGCAGTAGGCGTTTAATTAGTAGCTACACCACTCATTTAGACTCTCTTATAATGAAATTGACGTATCTACACAAACCCATTCCTAGCCACTGAGAAAGTTCTGGAGGGCAAATGCCACTTCCTTCCCAGAGTCCACCTGCTCCTCTGACACAGTGTTCAGCTTTCCAAGTTTTATAATAGGCATTTAAGCTCCCTACCTTGCGCCCAGCTCCCTAGATAAATGGCCAGAATTTAAACTGATCCCAGGTTTTTCTAATTTTGACTTCAATACACCTGTAGGTAAGATCCATCAGCCCTAAAGCTGAGTAAACTGCAACCTTACAGGAAAACGGTAAGGGAAGATTATAAACCTGTCTCCAAGTGCTTACGCATATCCAAAATTCTGTCTCATCTCTCCTCACAGCTGAAATGTGAAGCTAGGATCTCAGACTCTATAGGACCAATTATTTAACAGAATAAAAGTGCTTTAGCAATAATTTAGGGTTCTCAGTTTTTAAAGAAAACAAAACCACTTATGGATTCAACTCATAGAAACTAAAAATCCCCCAAAAGAATAAAAATTGTGGACTACTTACAAAATTTTGCCACCTCAATAGCATGAAATCAAAAGTTACAGATTAACAAAGTTCATTTATCATAAGCATACTATGTTTTTTGAAAAAGAGTATATATGGTCCCAAACAACCTCACAATCTAGAATTTGAGGCTTTAAATTCCACAAGAATATCCTATAATCCAGGTATCAGCAAACTTTCTACTGAAGGCCAGATACTAAATATTTTTGGTTTTGTGAGCCATACAGACTTTGTCCCACCTACTCAATTGTACCCTTATACCCCCAAAGCAGCCATAGACAGTATGTAAATGTGTGGATGTGGCAGTGTCCCAATAAAACTTTATTTTTACAAAATCAGGAGATGTAACCTATGGTTGAGTTCATCAACAGTACCAATAATATTAAATTGTGGAAGATCCGAAATGCAACAACTCTTAATTCCAAGCATAGTTCTGCCAGATAGCACTAAATTTAAGCTAAAAACATCTCAATTGCCCTAGGCTGGTCTCTCAACAGAGTATTACATATAATGATGATCTTTTGTGTCTGAAGATCATGCATGCTTCAGGACTGTTGAAATATTTCCAGCATCTGTGAAAACTTATGCTTTCTCTTTAAAATAATACTGAGTTTTAAGAAACTGCATACACAAAACTGCTGGTAGATATAAAAGTGGTATAAACTCAGAAAAGGCAACTAGTCCATGTGGAAAGTCAGGCAATTATTCTGATCTTAATATAAAAATTTACACTGATCTATTCACTACTATCATATTCTGTCACTTGTTAGAGCAATAAGCTAAATCATGGCAATACAAATATTTAACAAAAGTATATATCCAGAAAATATTAGCACTGAACAAGATCTTATGGGTCATCTGGTAAAACCATTTAATCTATACACAGAAACTGATGTAGAGCTAACCTGTTGCTTACCTGAGATCACAAAGCTAGATTGTAGAGGAGGCATGACTATACAACCGTCAACTATGTGTTCTAAGAAGTAGGGACAACATCAGCTATGGCTAAACACTGTATTCTCAGCCTTGACCACAGTTTCTGGCATACAAAAGGCAATTAAGAAATAACTGTTGAATAAATAAGAATTAATGAATAAACAACAAATGAGCCAGACCTCCACACTCTCCTATCAAAAGTTGTATAAATAAATTCCTTATTAGAAAAAGATCTCTATGTGTAACTTTCTTCCCAACATTGTATTGTGCATTTAGTTCTTCGGATACCACCATAAACTGCTGAACTAATGCGAGCAGCCTGAAGGAGTTGAAGCACCACTCAAGGCAGCTAATTCTGTCCTAAGGAATTATTTATGCATGATGAGAACCTGTCTGGAACATCAATGATGTCTTTATTTTCAAATACTACTCACAGAGGACTCAGCCTAAGTATACTCATACGTCTGCCCGGGGTTTCCCAGGACTTACAAAACGCAATCCTGATTGCTTAGAGGGGTTATGGCTTACTTTACATTATCTACACCCACTCATCCATCACTGTGTGACTTAGTGATATACAAAGCAAACTCTTCAAAGCAGGGGTTAGGAGGCACTCTGACTATTCCTGACTGTTGCTATATTTCCCCTTTCTGACAACAGATAAGACAGGTGCTGCCCCAGGAGACCCTGCTGCATAGAGCAGTGCTCCTACCTGACCACCAGAAGATCTAAGCACCTCACCCAGCAATACAGTTGAAGGTCAAGTGGAAACAACCTGCATTCCTTCCACAGGTGTTGGCCTTCTAAAAGGAATGCAGACTTTGAGCTCCATTTGTTTTCAAAATATTGCTTTTTCTTTGAACTAGGAATGTGTAACTTTAACCACAGACTGCATCTCTACATTTACCCAGACTCTATTTCTATGACATGACTCTTCAATATCTTAACTATTGAAATATATCCTTAGAAAATCCCACAATTGAGAGCTAAAAAATAAACATTCTTCTACTCTTCCTTAGAAAAAAACTGTATGTGTATACACATGTCTGTCTGTCTGTCTGTCTGTATATTTATGTATTGGTAAGAGAATGGCAGCCTTAAATAAAAAATCCAGAATATTCTACAGCCTCTTTTGGTCCCCCTTTCTAAGTCTGCAACAATGACTACTCAGCAGTAGCCTATTAGAGAATTAGAAGTAATTAAGGGTAGGAAAGTACCTGCTCCTTATCCAGAGTTTTTAAAGAAAAACACTACCAAACATGTTTGGCTAATTTATAATTCATTATAATTTATAACTTCACAAACTTCCCCAATTTTTGCAAAGCAACGGCAAATGATATTAATCAATTACAAAATAATTATAATATTTTAAATATATGACCTCTGAAAATAAATATTTTAGACAATTTCTCAGTTCTTGGTGCTTTATGGGTATAAAAAAAAATTTTTAAAGAGTATAAAGGAGCGCACACACACACAGGTACTTTTATATCATTTCACACATGCATAATTTCCAGGGTGACACACATATACAGACACACCTTTATAGAAGTGAAATGCCAGATTCAAAATAAATTCTAAACATTTACAGGATAAATTCAGACATCTAAAGGGGTTTTCCCACAATTAACTTTGCAGTGAAATCAACAAAATCGGTTTATTTTCAGATTGCCTGCCCACTATATAAATTTCCCTTTGTGTTTGAAATACTTTTATCAGATAAGATAGCTTTTGTTTAAGTTGCTATTTTTAGAATTTGCTCTGGGGTTTTGAATACACACAGTGAAGTAACTTGAGATGTCCTACCCTGCTTTAAAATGTGTTTTCTTCTGTCTGTTAGTATTTAGTAATTTCCTGTCAAATAACCTCACATAATTAACTTTCCTTGCTCCAACCATTTTTTTTTTTAACCTATTCCTACTTCCTGAGGACTGTAATAAAATGCTGATTACATTTGGCTGTTATCTGCCTTTTCCTCCTCCTCCTTCACTCCCTTTGCCAGAGCTCACACTCAGGTTTCAGCAGTTGGTGGACTGGGGGAGACCCGCAATAGAAAAGAAGCAAATCAGACTTCCAGAGTTCCAGTTCATCAGCATTTATGGATAGCCCTATTGTGTGTGAGCTGAGGCCCATCAAGGAGTGGGAGGCATGTCTGATTTTCTTCTCCCAAATTCAATGAAATCCAGACCAAATCCCCTGCCCCCCCCACCCCCAGCTGTTCCTGATGTGCACGGGAATGCATCTCTCCCACTCATTCCTGATTAAGAATTGAGATGGCTGGAAAGAGTGACAGTCCTAAAAATTTCAGAAGAGGAAAAATACCCACCGACACGGAAAAAGAATTTTATTTAGGGCAGTAAACAGAAATTAAAACTGGCTCTTTTTTTCATAAAACTGAGTGGATCAGCAAAAGTTACTTCTTGATAACTAATCTTTCATTCTACCCTAATTGAACACGTCATTGAAATTATACAAGTAATTCATTAGCTTTATTACCCAGGCATTCTAAAGGCATATTTGTCAAGACATAGGATAAAAAGAAAAAGCAAAAAAATGTTGTGAATCCATCAAATTTTAATTTGATCACCTTTATGTACATTGAGGTTTCTTGTGCTAGCATTACTGACATATTGGACCAAATAAGCCTTTACTATGGCCAGGGTGTGTGGGGAAGTGGCGGGCAGGGGTGGAGAGAGAATGTCCTGCTCATTGTCCTGTAGGATGTTCAGCAGTATCTATGACCTCCAGACACTATATGAAGTTTTATCAGCCCCACCTGTTCGTCACCATCAGAAATGTCTCCAAATGTCCTGGGAACAAAATCGTCCTCACATGAAGAACAATGATGTACATTAAACTCAAAATAGTAGAGCTGCTTCTCTTCATTCTTTAGAGACAAAAATAGTTTGTTAGAACTAGCTACTTGGCCATATGAAGACTCAACTTTATAATTCCAGACAGTGTCTCCTGACCAATAAACATGTAAACAGTAAATGCTGGTGATTGAAATCAGGATAGTGCCGCCTTACGTTGACAAGCGACACATCCCACTGTCCCAAAACCATTACAGAAATTAAAAGAGAAGTTCCAAGGGACATTATAAACATCTTCATGGACAAAAAATGCCAGCTGGCAAGAAGGGTAACCCATAGGATGCTGGAATCCAAGTTATCTAAGCCAACGGTAGTTGTGAGCTTGGCACAGTCCACAACCCAGCAGTTTCACTCTAAGATGTAGGCCCAAAGTCTTTAATGTGCACATCGGTTGACATGTACAAGAGTGTTCATAACTGCATTACTAATGATAGCAGCAAAAAAAAAAAAGGAAACACAAAAGTCCACTAATGGGAGAATGGATATATATATATTGTAGTATATGCCAGAACTATATTATTATTCACAGCTACAACAGAAAAATTGCCATTCAGGTTAACACTAATGAATCTTGCAAACATGATTTTGAATAAATAGCAAGTCACAGAAAACTACTACAATGAGATAATATTTTTATGTGGTTAAAATATAGGCAAATCTAAATCTATTCAACTTATTTTTAAAAACCCAGTGTGTATGTTTTTAAAGGTAAAAGAATGAAAAACACTAGATTCAGATTAGTGGTTTCCTCTGGGGAGGAAGTAAGGGATTATACACAAATAAAGTGAACTGCATTGGAAATGCCTATGGTGAATTAATTGGTACTCATTTACTATTATGCTTCATACCAGAGTACATGTGCATGTGTGTGTATTCTTTATATGTATCAAATATCATAACAATTTTATAAATTTCCCTTTCTGGAAAGAAAAAAAAAGGGCCTAGAAAAATGATGGCAAACAAACAAACAAAAAAATATTAAAGGACGTACTTCAGTAAAATAAAAAGTGAAATCAGGGGATAAAAAAGCATAAGAATATAATAAACAACAAAGAAGTTGGCAAATATTACTAAATTTGACTGAAAATAACCAATTTTTATGTGAAGAAAGGTAAAGTTGAAACTTTAGGCTATGAAAACAAATGAGGGAGTTATTTAGTGGAGAGCTAAAGGCATTCTAAAGTCCTTTTCAGAATCAGGAGGACAGTAAACATTAAAAAACTACAGATTTTATCAGAAAAAAATTTTGGTTATATGATACATAAAACATTAGGCTCTTAAAAGTAATTACTGAAAAACATTAGAAATTTCATCTGTGACTTCCAATACAGCAGAGGGAAAAAAAATTAGGTTCTTTTTTTTCTCATTTCCTGATATGGTTCCATAAAACTAAGAAAAAATAATGGTTAATAGGACTCACTAAATAAGTTGTAATGGGGTAGAAATAAATCAAAATACATATGTAATCACAATAAGCGTGAACTCATAGAATGCACCTTCTAAAAAAGAATAAAAATCTAATGAATGCTTAAAAGAGTGAAATCTAAAGCAGCACTCCCAGAAAGATTAAATATATAAAGGATTAGAAAAGTCACACCAGACAAATAATAACTAAAAGGCTGTAATAATTATTAATATCAGAAAAAGGCGACTCTATGGCAAAGATATCTAAAGTTACAGAGTGACTCTCCATAATGAATAATCCATGTGTATGGAACCATCATACGCTTGTGTTCAACAAATAATATAGACAAAAATGAAAAACTAATGAAATTCAATCTTGTCAAGAGCAAAATCCTAACAGAATTCACACTTGTGTCAAACACTGTAAATTCAGAGGTAAAATATTAATAAATATAGAGAATTTAAAAAAATTGACGATCCAGTAAATGCACTTAGAAACCTGCAGCCAGCAAGTAGAGTATACAACTGTTTTCAAATACACATAAAAGTACTAAAATTTACTCTGTACTGTCATAAATATCTTAATAAAAATTCTGAGTCCATATCATACAAAACATATTCTCAGAATTTATTATTAAAAACAGAAAATAAAAAGTGTATAGGAAGAGAATTAAAAGTAATGAGCTAATTATCCAATTTAAGATGGAAGAGAAAATAACTATTTACAAAGAATAATATATAAAAACATATAATTAAAAAACAATAGAGATGACCAATTAAGCCAAATGTTATTTTTAAATATTAAGAGATACGACCCTCTGGCAAAGTAAGGAAAAAAGGGAAAGCACAAACCATATCAGGAAGGATAAAAGGTATACAGATACAGCAGAGATTAAAAACAAGAGAGTACCTGAACTATTTCTGCCAATAAAATTTAAAATTACACAGCTCTAGCTTCTTTTTATTGAAGTATCACAGCTAATAACTGAGGAATTCAGACATCATCAGTTTGAAAACCCTAATGAAATAATTTATCTGGGTAATGATCATCAGTGGCCATTAAAGTTATTAAAAGATAGATAATTAGACACCACAAGCCTTCTGATGAATACAATGTCACAAATAATTCTTGCCCCCCACAAAAAAACGGACCCTAAATCCAAGCAAACCTCTAAACTACTGCCATCCAATGAACTTTCTATAATAATGAAAATACTGTTTATCTGTGCTATTCAATATGGTAGTCTCTAGCCACACGTGACTATTAAGCACTTGAAATGTGGCTATAGTGCAACTGAGGAAACAAAATTTTAATTTGATTTAATTTTAATTAGCTTCAAATAGTCACATGTAACTATTCTATCAGGCAGTTTAGCTCTAGACCTGACTACTAATTTATAGGACATACAGAGAACAAAAGAACATGGCCCATTGAGCAAATCCTAACAGTGGGAAATTCTATAACCCATTTTCTTCAACAAATAAATTGCAAGGGAAAAGTAGAGAAAGGCAGAGGGGACATAAAAATTAATAGAAATTTAAAATACAGATAAACCAATTGCAATATACAGATTTTCTTTGAATCCAAGTTCAAAGGCAAACTGAAAAAAATTGAGATGATCAGAGAATTTTGAACACTGACTGGATATTTGCTGGTATTAAGGAAATTACTGTTAATTTCTCAAACATGATAATGATATTTACATTTCTAAATAATAGACTTCGTATTTTTAATGCACTTACTGAAATATTTAAGGATGCAATGAATGATATGGTATCCAGGATTTCCTTCTAAATAACTCCGTTTCAGGAAGAGAGTGGGTTCAAATACACGTGGAACTGAAATGACCATTCACTGATCATAACTAGTTGGATGATGGGCACATGAGCATCCATAACAGTATTCTTTGTACTTTAGTATGTGCTTCAAATTTGCCATTATCTAAAGTTTTAAGAGTATATGCCTATTGTTTTACCCAAAAACACATCCTCAAGACATAATACAAATCTATGAAAATATATACACAGAGGTGTTTATTTTAGCACTGATTGTAGGCAGGCAGGACACTAAATGCACACTAATGGAAGTTTTTAGATATATAGTACACCCACACAAGGTATATTACTTAGTCATTAAAAAAAAATGAAGTTATTCTAAAAACATGCTAAATTACAAAGTTATTAAGCAAAAAAAAACAGGTAAAGATTAATATGTACATAAAGGTTCTATTTGTTTTACAAAATGTGTGTGAATGTGCATATATAGGATTAGGTATAACTATATAAACTTTGATAAACCAAAGAAACAACATGCTCTTAATGGTATTTTACCTTAGAGGTTGAAAATTGTATAAGAGAAACAGGCAGGTTTATAGCTGATGTGTGCTTTTTTATGTCTTTCAGTATATTTCAAGTTTATAATTTTAATGTGAAAAACTATGGTGAAAATTGTTTTTTGATAAAACATCAAATCAGGAAAAGACAAAAATGTCTTCTATAACTTATTCAGTTATGCTAAAAAGCTTAACCTACAAAATAAAATAATGTAATAGGTGAAAAATTGGAAATATTTTTAATCGTCTTATTGGTAGATTATAGTTTGTACACACAGAAAATGTAATAGAATTTAAAAATTAATAGAATAATAATTTTACAAAGTACTTTGATACAAATTGAACATGAAAAACAGAAGCATTGCTATAAATCACTAAAATCATTCAGAAAATACAACAGAAAAATGAATTCATTTACAATAGCGATAGTATAACGTTCCTAGAAAGAAATTAAAACAAAAAGATATGCAAAATGATTTATAACTATACACACAAATATACAAAATAAAGGAAAATTACAGTAAGTAGAAACAAATAGTGCTGATTAATGGGTAAATTCAAAACCGGTAAACAATTTCAAATTTTCCCTAAGTAATCTACAAATTAAATACAATGCCAATAAAAATAACAACATGTTGTTTTATAGATTATGGCAAGCCAATCCTAAAACTTATATGGAGAACCAAAGGCAGAGAGGAAACAAAATTTTGAAGAACAAAAAAACTGGGGGAACAAACACTACAAGAAAACAACATTTATAAAAGTCAGTCATTGAAACAAGCTAATACAATGCAAAGGCTGACAATAAGACCATGGAACAGAATCAAGATTCCCAACACAAACTCGTGAACATGTGAAAACAAAGAACATAAACTAGTCACTGGGCAGCCAGAAATCTAGGGTTTGGAAACACAACACAATATGCACACATATAAGCATTACAGACTACATAGAAGCCAGAGAGGTCTACGTGGAAATATTTAACAGGGATAATGTATTCTGTGGGCAGTCAGGAAAGCAGTGAGTGTCTCAATATCTCACATACACTATGAGAGAGCCCTTCTGGATAGAGAGATTGCAACAGGGAGAGCAGTGATGTAAGACACATGAGCAACCGGACAGAGAGGCTGAGACTGTCTAAAGAGCAGCAAGGAGATTACATTAATAGTAAAAACAAAAATGAGATGGGAGAAAGCAGAATGAGATTTAAATTGAAATCAAGTCAACAGACGTTTCAGTCCCTACCACTATGCTGGAAATGGATCAGAAAGTGATTTAAATTCAGTTCCCAAGATTCCAATTCAGGACTTAAGAGTGGCGTACCTCAATCCACAGAAGTCATCACCAGCAAGATTATTATGTGACAGATTTTGAGGAACAGCAATAACTCTGAACTTGAAGTCAAAAATGTAGATTCATTCACAAATGACATAATGTTATATTAGTTAGATATTGAAAACCCTAAAGACTCCAACAAAAAATTGTTAGAATAAAGGAATTCGGTAAAGTTGTAGGATACAAAATTAACATACAAAAATAGGTTGCATTTCTACGCACTAACAATAAACTATCAAAGTGAAATTAAGAGTACAATCCCAAGTACCATTGCAACGAGAATAAAATACCTAGGAATAAATTTATCCAAAGAGGTGAAGGACCTGCACACTGACAACTATAAGACATTGATGAAAGATACTAAAGACACAAATAGATGAGAAGCTATTCCATGTTCATGGATTAGAAGAATTAATATTGTTAACTAGCCATAGCAACCAAAATCATCTCCAAATTAAATGCAATCCCTATCAAAATGCCAAAGGAATTTTCCACAGAAATAAAACAAATAATTCTAAAATTTTTAAGAAAACACAGACTGCATTACCAAAGCAGTTCTGAGAAAGAGTATCACACTCCCTGATTTAAAATTACACTACAAAGATACAGTAATCAAAGATTACAGTATTGTTATAAAAACAGAGACACAGATTAACAAAGCAGACAGAAAGCCCAGAAAACAACCCATGCATATATGTCAATTAATTTATGACAAAGGAGGCAAGAATATACAATGGGGAAAAACTCTTCAATAAATGGTGCTGGGAAAAGTGGACAGACACATGCAAAATAAATGAAACTGGACCACTATCTTATACCAGATGCAAAAATAAATCAAAATGGATTAAACACTTGAATATAAGACCTGAAACCAGAACACTCCTAGAAGAAAACAAGGCATAACCTCAACATCAGTGTGAGTGACATTTTTGGATCTGACCCCAAAAATAATGACAAGGCAAAGCAGCAAAGATAAACAAATGGTACTACATCATACAGAAAAGCTTCAACATAGCAAAGGAATCCATCAACAAAACAAAACAAAAGGGCAATATACTAAATGGGAGAAGATATTTGCAAATCATAGGTCTAATAATGGGTAAATATCCAAAATATATTTTTTAAACCTCTTCAACTCCATAGCAAAAAAAAAGAGAAAAAAGAAAGGAAAAGAAAAAAGAAAAAATTAGATTAAAAAATGAGCAGAGGACCTGAATATACATTTTTTCCAAAGACATACGATGGCCAACAGGCACATGAATAGATGCTCAATATCACTAATGAAAAAAAATGCGAATCAAATTCACAAGAAGATATCACCTCATGCCTGTCAGAATGGCTTTATCTAAAAGACCATGTCTATGGACATGCCACCCTGAATGTACTCAATTGCGTGTGATCTTGGAAGCTAAGCAGGATCAGGCCTGGTTAGTACTTGGATAAGAGACCACCTAGGAATGCTGTAGGTGTTAAAATAGAGAGAGAGAGAGAGAGAGAGAGAGAGAGAGAGAGAGAGAGAGAGAGAGAGAGAGACACAAAATATAAGTGTTGGTGAAGATGTGGAGAAAAGAAAACACTCGTGTACTATTGGTGGGAATGTAAACTGGTGCAGCCACTCTGGAAAACAGTAAAGAGGTTCCAAAAAATGTTAAAAATAGAACTACTGCATCATCCAAAAATTCCATTTCTGGATATCTATCTGAGGATATGAAAACACTAACTTGTAACGACATATGCACCCTTATGTTCATTGCAACGTTATTTACAATAGCCAAGGTATAGAAACAACCTGTGTCCATAAATGGATAAAGATGAATACACACAGACATAAGACTACTTCTCAGCCATAAAGAAATAAAAGAAGACTTCTATGTGTGACAACATGGAAGAAGCTGGAGGGTATGATGTTAAGTGAAATAGGTCAGACAGAAAAAGACAAATACCACATGATTTCATTTACAGGTGAAATTTAAAAAAACAAAAACAAAACAAAACCAGACTCATAGATACAGACGATAGATTGGTGGTTGCCAGGGTGTGGGGGTGGGAAGACAAAATGGATAAAGGAGATCAAGAAGTACAAGTTTTCAAATATAAAATAAGTCATGAGACGTACAGCATGAGGAAAATCGTTAATTTTAGTGTATTAACTTTGTATAATGACAGGTGGTAAACAGACATTGTGGTGATCATCTCACAATGTATTCAAATGTCAAATCACTATGTTGTACACCTGAAACTAATATAATATTGCAAGTCACTTATACTTCAATTAAAATAAAAACATAGGTTCAAACCCTGGTCAGAATGGTATAGGCCAGACTGGGTTTATATGGAACTCCGCCGTTATCAAGGATTTTGACTATGTTACTTACCTTATTCAATGCTTCAGTGTCCCCATCGATAACGCAGGGATAATACCTCCCCTAACAGTACTAATTTGAAGACTTAAAAATTTAATATGTGTAAAGTCCTTAGAATATTTCTTAGAAAACAGCAGGCGCTCAATAAACCTTAGTTGTTGTTATGAGCTGTCCAGTTGAATGTCTCTTGGCCCGAGTCCTTGAAATCTGTAAGTTTCTGCTTCCTTCATTTAAAAAACATAATATCCCTGTCCTTGCAGCATTGCTATCCAGTTTTAGAAGCAAATAAAAGGAAAAATGGCTTTGTAAATTGCCAGTTATACTGATAGGAGTCGCAGATTTAAGTTCCTCTTCATTTCAAAGAATCAAGAGCTCTTTTTTCTTTTATGGATTACTATTCGTTAACTCCTTGGGTTGCCAAGAACTTCATACAGCAATTTGTTTAATAAAATTAACCACTCTCAGTTCATAATAAGTAATCAAAGAAATTTTCTCCAGAAATCTAGTACATTACTCAGCTGGATACATACCAGCAGATAGATGTCCAATCATTAAAGATGTCTAAACAATTTAGTTAACCTTTAGCAAAAATATGTGTGCACACTGGCCGACTAGTTCAAAGTTAAGAGATGTCAATTCTTCTTTTTAAAGCACTATGTGCAATGTTTATCCTTCTTTCTTTCTAATATTCCTAATTATTTTTTAAATGTAGCAAACTCAAGACAAATTTTGATGAACCTTTCTTTTCTGCAAGTTTATTTCAGGATATGAGAAGAAATGAAGCACCAATGCTTCCTTGTGAGAGAAGCTATCTGAAGGTTTCCAAAAGCAAAATTAGAAAATACAAATATATCCATGGAAAACAGATAATTTTAAGTCAGTTTCCTAAAATAACCCCCACTTCACACTCATTCTAACCCACTCTCAAATCTGACCCCAGATTATTGAAGAATAGACTAATTACTTTGCAGATTAGTCATATCCTCTGCTCCTTTTCCTCACCAGCTTTTCACAACTATCCCTACCTTTCACAGTTGCTAATTTTACTGATTATAAACTGCCTTTACCAAACAATGACAAGATACAATAATGGGACTGCAAAATCTTATTAAATTAGTTCATCTTTCTTCTTTCAGACAGTTCTGATGAAAAGCTTAGATGGGGAAGAAGTAACTAAGACCTTAAAATGATGGCTTGAAATTATTTGAGTCAATACATGCATAATGGAAATAATTTTAAAAATTACAACATACAAGCTTTAAAGAACTGCCAAAGAAGCCTGTTAGTCATTTTTAGATAAGACAACGTTATAACCTGAATGCCAGATTCATAAAGGAACCAGGTAGAAGAGGTAACACTACATATTTTTGGTTTGAAAGGTATGTACTGGTATTCTAGCTAAAACCCTACAGTAAAAGACTGCAAAGATAACCAATGTATGGAGGCCAGCCGGAGGCAGGGAGAGCAATGGCAATAACCAGCTTACAGAGAAATGAGTCATAATTAGCATCTCATGCTCTATCATGAGATGAGAAAAAGCCCACACATATGGGAAGGTGATTTATGAGGAAGATGGCCCTGCAAGGCATCTGAGAAAGAATGGTATTTTCAACAAATGTCTCTCTTGATTTTTATATCCATCCAGGAAAAGAAAAGTGGTCCTTTATGTCACGATATACATAAGAGTCAATTCCAAGTAGACTGTAGATCTGCACTTGAAGAATAAAACAATGATTCCAGAAAACATAGAAGTGTGTTTCTATGGTTTGGAGTAGAAAAAAAAAAAGATTTTTTTGAAAGTACTACCAATGACAATCACAAGGGAAAATACTGATGAATTTGAGTACATTCATATCTCCTGTTCCTCAAAAGGCACCATTGAGAGCAAAATGGCTAACCAGAGTGGGCAAAGATATTTTTAACACATAATTATCAAAGGGCTCATCTCCAAAGTATATAAAAAACAATTAGAAGTCAAAAAAATTTCAATTAAAAAACGGGCAAGAAATTTGAATAAGTTCTTCAAAAAGAGGATAAGGAAATGTCCACTAAGCATAAGAAAAAGCTGTCAACTTCCTTAGCCATTAGAGAGAAATGCAAATTAAATCAATGATGAGATATTACTACATACCCATCAGAATGGCTAAGATGAACAAGTATGACAATGCCAAATGCTGACAAGGATGTAGAGCAATGAGCAACTTCACATAAATGGCACTAGTACCTTTCACATCTATTTGGCAATGCCTATCAAAACTGAATAGATGAAAACATTATAACCCAGCAATTTTGCTTCTAGGGCATATGTGTTTGTGTGGATATGTATCAAAAGTTTTGTACAAAATGTTCATAATACCACTATTCACAATACCAAAAAGCTGTAAACAACTATGGCCAGTAATGGAGTAGACAGTCCATATTCATACAATGGAATTTTATGTTGATCAAATAAATGTGATAACATCTTTAAATCTCTCAAACATGGTGCTGAGTGGGAGAGAAGCCAACTCAAAAGAATACAAGTGATGATATTCCATTTATATATAGTTCAAAATCTGGCAAAACTAATCTAAGGGAAGACATGAAGGTGGTTTCTGAGGTGCTAGCATTGATTCAGGTGCTGCCTACAAGAGTGTCTGCAGTACTCATTGAGCTGTACACTCATGATTTGTGTTCTTTCTGCATGTACATTATACTTTAAAGAAAAATTATTTTAAATATCAAAGACAACATATGCTTCCTTTACTTGATCCCAGAAGCTCTACTTCTAGAACTTTATCTTAAGGAAATGATGACCAATATGAAAAATTTTAGACACAACATGTCATGAAGAATTATTTACAATGATAAAAAAATGATCAATAAGAAAATGTAAATCATGGCATATCTAGTCAGTGGAATATTACACAACAATAAAAAGTTTCATGAAGATTCAATATTCTCTGAAAACAAACCATAAGAGAAAAAGACTGAAAACAGGCCAGATGGAAATATGCCAAAATTTCTACAATATTTAAGCAGCCAGATTTTATGTGATTCTTTTGGTTTCAATTTTTTTAAATTATTTTTTATATTTAGACTAGGGGAAAAAATAAGGTGTTTTATTTTTTTTTCCACTGCAGAATGCTTTGATCTTTTTTCACTACAGTTAAAGAGAGTGAGAAACTCCCCCTGTTCACTAAATAGGAAAAGCACAAAACAGTCCCCTGAACAGCAGATATGAGGTCACTTGAATAGCTCCTAATTGACCTATCTGCACATACTTGTGCCTCCAAAGTCTTGTGTGAGAAAGACAATTTTGTTATTTTAAAGGTAGTAAATGTGATATATACTGATGACCTAGCCCAGGAATCCTATGAAAAACAGTCTTAAGTTTCTCTGGCTTTTATGCCAGAAACTAAGGAGGAGATGGCACCACATATTTTAGTTAGTGGTTCCTGAACCAACCAGAGGTGAACAACATCACTTTTGCATTTGAAGGCACACTGGTGTTTTGGTCACAACTACATGAAAAGAAGACTAACTAAACAAGCACAAGGTTCTGTACTATGCTTTATAGAGTGATAAAGGATATATGACACTGATTCCTACCCTCAAGCAGCTTAGAATCTTATCAGAAAACACCTTATGATGCTCAAAACAAATTTTAAAAGGTCAATCAATGAAACATTTATGTTAATTAGTGCCATCCCTATTTTCTAAGCTCTAACACTGTCATTGGCACTTGCAGCCTGGAAACTTTTTCTCAGACAACTTTGCCAGCAAGAGTCTAGGTTTAGATTCTTTCATAAGTAGCTCTCAGATAAAACTGAATATGGTAGAATCCATTTGTCTTTGCAGCAATAATAGCAGCAGATTCATGCAGAGAACCACAACACAGACTCCAGCCTGTGAAAGGAGCACAGGGTCATGGTGTCCTGTGGTGACTGAGTGGGCAAGTACCGGGACACATGAACACACACTCAGACAGTATCCATCATATTTCCTGCAGTCCCTGATCTGGATTTTCTCCTCCAGGCCGCTTAACAATTGTAACCCAATTCCCTGTATTAAATCCTTCTCTGCTTGAAATACATAAATAGGCTGTTTCCTTGAATGACCCATGACTAAGAGTCACAAAGCAGCAGAATCTCCTCTTCTGATCTTTTTTGGAAACAGGCTAATTTTTACTATTCAAAACACAGTTTTCTAACTATCACTAACTCCTTTTAGCTATTTTTTAAACCATTTTATGAGTTTCTTCTCTGTTAATTGTCAGGATAAAATATGAAGTTGAAAAATTAAAGTTTTCATCTCACATATCTGACAGAGATTCATACTCTCTTGGATGTTTATCCCTTAGAACAGGGATGACATATTAAGTACAGCATGCCACTCCTTAAGTTGAAGACAATTATATAATAACTGAAGAATTAGCTTGATTTTAAATTAAGCTTATCAAAATCATTGTGTGTGTGAGTGTATATACACACACATACTCATATATGCCAATGCCTTTAAAATTGTGTCCTCTTACCTGGATAATCATATTGTTATATAAATAAAACACCTAACTATAGTTCATGAAAATTCATATTATAAAATCATATACAATTAATGAACAGTATAGAAATGAATACAGTCCTCAAAATTTGCATTCATGACTGCTTTAGTGTGGGAGGAAACTAATGCTGTCCCTCATCTTATTAAAAATCGTTATGGATTAGGTCAGACTTCTGGTTCTGGTTAGGATGCAGTAAGCATGTTTCACCCACCTCTTTCATTAACTAGAACTATAAAACCTGGACAGATGACAGAAAGTAGCAATTTGAAAACTCTGGAAAGTTAATAGCATCAGGGGAAATCACAGAAGACCACTGGAATCTGAAATGGCAATGGGTTTACACCATTTATTTCCCATAAATATCCTCTGGCCTGAGCTTAATACAGCTGGAAACCTGGAAGTGAGTATTGAGGTAAAGGAGAAAGCTCTAGAAACCTTCTAATTCTGGCTCACAGAACAAAGATAAGAACTTCTAACATTCATGAGAATGTGGAAATCCCCAAATTCTTTCTTCTTTTGCCATTTTTCTCATGCTCTTGCCCCTAGGAAATTTCATGGCACTGAAAGTAGTGACCAGTAATGGAATTCAGCAAGAGTGAAAACTCTTGAGGGAGGGAACTCTTTCCATTCTTTGGGGCCCGTCCCTGTTGCTGCTTTTATTCTCTTTGTCCCCCTGCTGCTTGGGCTCAAATGGGAATATACAGAGAACTAACAAGGAGAACGCTAAGAAACTGACATGTACCAGAGAGAATGCAGAGAGGAGAATGTGCAGTTAAGTGACCCCATAACACTGGTCATGAATTCCAGGGGTCATCACCAAGAAAAAATGTATGAATTAGATCATATTTAGCATACTACGGGAGTAAACTAACAGATGGACACTGCACAGATCACAAACTGACCACTGTGTGGTGCACACCCAAAACAGAACCAAAGGATACCACAATGACTTTGAAAAGAAAAGTGATCATGACACAGTAGCTCCCTGAACATAGGTTGGAACTTGAAACTTAAACCTAAGCAAGTCGACCGTCTGCTTTAAATTAAAAACAAACAAACAAAAAATCTTTCATTGGATTTAAACACAACCCAGAGTCTGATAATGTAATCCTCAAAATATCTAGAATAGATTCCAAAATGACTCAACATACCAAGAGCCATGAGAATTTCAATTCACACAGGAAAAGGGAGTCAACAGACACCAATGCCAACATGATACAGATGTTAAAATTATGTGACAAGACTTTAAGGCAGCTCTCATATAAATGTATAAACGACCAATCATGAACATTCTTGAAACAAATGTTAAAATAAAAAGTCCCAGAAATAACTAGAAAACAAAGTAGAAACAAATGGAAATCCTAGAACTGGATTAGAAATAACAACCAAAATTAAAAACTCACTGGATGGACTCAAGAGCAAAGTGGAGGTAAAAAAAATCAGTGGACTTGAAGAGAAATCAACAGAACTTATCTAATCTGAACAACAGAGAAAAGTTTAATAAATAAATGAAGATAGTTCCATAGAAATGTGATTCGATAACAGAAGGTCTAACACTCATGTATGTCATCAAACTCCCTGAAAAACACAGAAGACAAATATATGCTAAAAATATATTTGAAGCAACTCTGGCAAAAGATATAAACCTACAGATTCAAGAATTGAGCAGACCCCATAGTAAACCCAAAGAAATCCATACAAAGACAACTAGACATTCCATTTGAGGTGATAAAAAGTCTGGAACAAAAGGGTGGTGATGGCTACACAACATTATAACTAACTCATGCCACTGA
This sequence comes from Cynopterus sphinx, assembly GCA_030015415.1. Classification (NCBI taxonomy): domain Eukaryota; kingdom Metazoa; phylum Chordata; class Mammalia; order Chiroptera; family Pteropodidae; genus Cynopterus; species Cynopterus sphinx. The sequence goes on along the minus strand of CM057387.1, from coordinate 63,003,260 downwards.
ACTATACATTTTTAAATGATTATAATTGTAAATTTTATGTTATGTGTTTTACCACAATTTTTTAAAAAGACAAAGTTTTTTTCAAAGTTTCCAGAATAAAATGATAGGTTACATATAGGGAAGCAACAATTAGAATTGTGGACATTTCATACAAATCCTCAAGGCTAGAAAGGAGGAGGTAATACAAAAGGTATTAATTAAAAAAAAAACTAATCTCAGATTTTATATCTAGTAAAAACATTTATCAGTAATAAAAGTGAAACAAAGATTCTCAGATGAAGGGAAAGTTTAAAAATTCATAGTAGACCTACTCTAAAAGAATTACAAAAGGAAGTACTTCGGAGAGGAGGAAAAATACAATACTAGAAGAAAACATAATTAACAAGAACAAAGGAAGAACAACAGAAATGGTAAATATCTGGATAAATATATTATTCTCCTCTTGAGCAGTTTAAAATGTTTGATGGTTGAAAGCAAAAAGGAACTGATGGAATTTTCAAAGCACATAGACAGAATACATAAGATGACAATAGCATCAAGGAGGAAGTGTACAGGAAACTATAGAATAAGGGTTGTACATTCTAAATGAAGTGATAAGATATAAGTATATGTTACAAAGTTAAATATGTATTTTTAATTCGTGGAACAACCACTAAAAAAGCTGCACAAAAAAATTGTCAAAATCACAACCAATTAACATGGAATACTAAAATTGTTTTCACATGGCTCAGAATATAACAGGAATAGTAAAAAGAACCAAAAAAAATAGGCAACAAAAAAATAATGAAATGGTGAACCTAAATGTAAATATATATATATATATATATATATATATATATATATATATATATATATCAATAATTACATTAAATATACAGGGTCTACACCCAACAATTTAAAGTGAGAGATTGTCAGAATGGAGTTTTAAAAGGCTATCTATGAGAAATTCACTTCAAATGTTATTTATTTAGGTAGGTTAATAGTAAATGAGTGGAAAAAATACATAATGCAAACAAAAAGGAAAACTAGAAAAGCAAACAATTCAATTATACAATAGGCAAAAGACATGAAGAGACATTTCACTGAAGAGGATATGCCAACAGCAAATAAGTACAGGCACAAATCTTCATTATCATTAGTCATCAGGGAAATCTAAATTAAAACCACAGTGAGAGATCACTACACACTTATCAGAATGGTTAAGGTAGAACACAGGACAACATGAAATTCTGGAAAGAATGTAGAGAAACAGGATCACTCATACATTGCTGGTGGGAACATAAAATCATACAGCCACTATGAAAAACACTAAACAATGTTTCGTTTCTTATAAAATTAAACAATGAAATGCTACCCAGCAATAAAACTGAACAAACTTGATGCAAACAACAAGCTGGATGAATCTCTGGGAAATTACACTGAGTGGAAAAAAAAAAACAGTTCTGAAAGGTTGTATGATTCCATTTATGTAATACTCTCGAGGAGAGGATTCTAGAAATGGGGAACAAATTAAGTGGTTGCTAGAGGTTGGGAACTTGAGAAGAGGAAGAAGTAAGTGTGGATATAAAAAGACAACATGAGGGATACTTATCTTGGAACTGCTCTGCATCTTGACTGTAGTGGTAAATACACAAATCTACATGTCATAAAATCACATTTAACTAAATAAACACATGAGTAACACGTAAAACTGAAGAAATCTGAACAAGATCGGAGATTTGCATCAATGTCAATTTCCTGGTTGTGATAGTGCATTACAGTCTGTAAGATGTTGCCATCAGGAGAAATTAGGTAAAGAATTTATTCCTACAATTGCATGTAACTCTTAATAATTATCTCAAAATAAAAAAAATTTAAAGGAAAAAAGAAAAATGGACTGAATGACTATATTAATATCAGACAAGGCAGACTTCAGAACAAAGAAAATTACCAGAGATAAAGATGGAATACCATATAAAATAATCGATTCACCAAGAAGACCTAACAATCATATATGTATATGCACCTAATAACAGAACTGTGAATACACAAAGCAAAGCTGAGAAATATGAAAGGTGGTAACTTCATAATTACAGCTGGAGATTTCAATACTTCCCCATCTCAGTAATACGTCAAGCTGATAGAAAATCAATGAGGATAGCAAAGAACTGAACACATCAACCAACTAAACTTAGCTGACATATAGAGTATGCTCCAACACCAGCAAAACACATTCTTTGAGAGTTAATACTCAACAAAAAAGACCATAACTTGGGCCATTAAAAAACCTCAACTATTAAAAGACTGCCATCATAAGTGTATATTTTCAGACTATAATGCAATTAAGCTAGAACAATAACAGCATCATCTCAAAATATCTGGAAATTTAATATATATACTTATGAGGTTCATTTACATGTATTTTTAAAATATTTTTTAAAATTTTAATTATATCTAATAAAGTCCATTGTACATTACAAATCAGGAGAGGGTAAAGTCTTGAATTATGAGTCACAAGTTAGACCAATCTATGCTCACTGTAGCACTTCCAATATTGGTGTGGGGCATTAAGAAACCATTTGAGCCATATTATAAAACTGTAAGCTCACACCAAATAAATAACTATTCCTTAATCAGCTGATCATAAGTCACTAAAAAGCTATTGATATTGTCAATAGAATCCCTTTTACCATACTCTTCTGTTAATCAACTTGCAATTGTTATAAACAGCAATATTCATTTAAGGATTCCTTGCGATAAAATATAACTAAATCAATGTTGAGATTCTATATGCCTTGATCAGATCCAACCTGTTCAGTTCATATAACCTCGCTGCCTCAAATAAGTTCATAAATCCTGTAATTAAAAGGATCTTGGTTCCTGAAATGTGAATGACTTTTAGACACTTCAGATATTTAGGAAACTTTTGAAACTAGAAGAAGAAAGTTTGGCTTAACAAAGACAGAGGACAGGGCTGACATATTCTGTCAAATTAAAGAGGAGTTGGTTATGGCATATTTTAAGTGTGTATTATGCCACTATTTTTGAATTACCTAATTTCAAATTATATCTCATCTCCAACTGGTAGCAATGTAGTTATTTTAAAGACAAAAGGAAAACAGGCCAAAAAGTAAATAGCATATTAACAGACATAAAATTTGCATTGTTATAATGATCCATATGAAAAGAAAAAAAGTGTAACACCTCCATACTCAGCTTACATTAAAATATTTATTGACTATCTATGGGGTGCCAGACATAACATAGTCATTGCTCTTGAGAAATACCTAGGTTTGGTGGGAAGACATATAAACAAACAATTACAATTTAATTTGACATCTGGTACGACAAAGGGGCCACAGACCAAAGGATATTGACAGAGGCTTCACAGATAAGACACTTGGGCTAAATTTTTAAGTGGGACAGCTTCCAGGAGGAAGTAAGAAGGGTAGGAACCAAGAGAAAGATTGGCCCATGCATAGATGGAATAGAAAAGAGCATTATTTCTTAATAACATACAACGTAGGAGACTTTAAACATAGGATGAGGTAGAAAAAGGTGGGAAGAGGACTTAGGCCAACTTGGGGAGGGGTCTTGTACATCCTGGAGGATTTGAGGCAGGCAAGAGAAGTGATCAGAAATTTCCTTAAAAGTTTAACTCTGGGGACAGGTAATATCCATTGCTATTGTCTAGAAAAAATGATAAGAGACTGAACTAACATAGTAGCCATGGAAATAGAGAGGGGAGGGCAGAGTCCAGGGATATGTGGCAGATAAAACAAAGATTTAGCCACCCAAGTGACTGTGAGGAGAAAGGAGTCAAGGGAAAACCTAGGCTTTTAACTGGGACACATTCTAAAGATTGAGAGGGAAAAAAAAGGAAAAAAATGGGTAATGGATTAGTCTTGAACACGTTTGTGTTAAATATGACAATACCTCCTAGGCAGCTAGATGGATACATGAAACTGTACTGTGAAAACAGAAGTGTGGGTTTTAGGACTATCCAGAGGCTGGAGGCAAAGGGTTAGGAGTCTGTCTGTGATTTACATGAATTGCTGAAATGCCTGGGAATAGATCACATCAAACCTGGAAAGCATATTCTTATCAGTCTTATAATAAATGCTTCCCCGGCAAAGGAGCACTTACTGAAAACTTATTTAAAATCTTACTATACATAGTTTCCTCTGTTTCAAAAGTTTGTAAACCACTGTTCTAAAATGACCATCATAAGCCAGCAATTAGGCAAAGTTCTTGCATTAATAATGAATTCCACTTCTGGAAAGGGAATGAGAAACAGGCCCACTCCAGCCTGGGTAGGATGCCAACACTGATAAACAGAACCTGAAGTCAGCAGGCACTCTTACTGAAGTTCTAATCAAAATCCCAAAGCAATTTCCACTCCTCATTTACACTGAGCAGCTTTATCTTCTCTTCCCTACAGCCTTTTTCCCTCCTCTCTGACTTTTTTCTTTTTTTTTTTTTTTTTGGGGGGGGGAGTATATATGTATATGCCACAAATAGGCTATTTATTCCTCTTGCAGAAGGTGGTATAATGATAAAATATAGTATATTACTTCAGAAATAAATATGGTAATGAGAAATCATACTGCTTTCAATATCTGTGAGAAAGCAGCTAAAGAGCCAGAACTAGAAAGAGAGGCAAGAATTACAAAATCCAAGCAAAATGAAGGTGTCCTTGCTTATGATTATTTTGGGGGCATCTAAGTCCAACTAGCTTACCTCCAAGTGTGCAAAACTCCTGGCTGGGGTGGAGAGAGTACAGGAAGACTGCCAAATTTAGGCTGCTTGAGAGCTAATAGAAGGTATGAGAGGCACCTGGCCAAGGCTCTAGAAAAGTATTCAACCTCACTGCCAGAATCCAGAAGAAAACCATGCTACTATCGCATCTGCAATTCAAACTATCAGTAGCCTTCTTTAGCAGAAATCGCTGATAGCAAAATATTGTAAAAGATCCCCAGGGGCCAGGAAATGGAAAAGAACAAAGGGTCTGGGTGACCCACATAGCTACCCCAGGCCGACCTGAGCTTTGCAACTTAATTTATGTATTAAGCAAAATGATCCTACACTGTACCACTGTCCTGGTAAGACTGATATAGTCAGAGAGGGAAAACAACATCTGGAGATTTTTACCCACTTCTACTATCATACAGTTCTGAATAAAATGTTTTAATATTTGGTGAGGTCTCTCATTATCACTAGAGAAATCTCTAAAAACACAGAAATATGAACTGCTGGTATCTGGTTAGGCCTGTCTTTCAGGGCCTGAGAAGTTGCTTTGGGGGCTTTCCTGACCTGCCCTAAAGGTTTTTCAGACTGCTCTATAATAAAGATGATTGAAATGTATGTTGTTTCAACAGATATTTCCTTGGAAGGAAATAAACAGGAGGACAATACTTCACTCATCAGAAACAGCCAGACATACCTATATGGTATGCAAAGCAAGCCAAAATTCTCCTTGTTTTGTGTTTTGAAAAGGAAAAATAATTTAGTGCAGATCTACTGAGAAAAGAAAAATGCACCAGCAACACCCAAGATGATGTCACATCAGTTGCTAGCTTCAGGTCAACTACAGTGCAACAGGAAGCTGGAGAAGGGAGACAAGCAGGACCCAGTCCAATGAACCCTCTCCTGGACCAATCTACAAACTTCAAATGACCTACAGAAATAACACTTACCACTCTGGACAGTGAGATAGTAATGTGTGTTTCCAATTCTGGCATTTCATAAGCTAACCCCAGAATATACATGGAAATACCCAGTCTACAAAACATTCTATAGTTCAGAGGGTACCATAAAACATCACATAAGCACTTTCAAAATAAAAAAGTTAAATTCTTTTTAACCATTCCATTTCCCTCACAGCTGATCCCAATCTTATCAGTGTATAAAAACTGAAGCCAGTGATGACTACATCTCTGCCTGAATAATGAACAGCAATCGAGACAAGTATAATCAACAGGGAAAAGCAGAAATTTGATTAGAAAACTGAAAAGTTTAATCTTGTTTTTGTTTTCTTTTATTCTTATTTTTAGGCAATCCAATTCACATCTACTTGTATGCATGAAACTCTTGTGTAAGATGCTATAAGTGCATTGGGAACAGGGGTGGTAGGGTACCATCGCCACTCCCACCATCACTACAAAAAAATTTATAGTTCTGCCCTCCAAAAAGCCACCATCTTCATTTCTTGCCATGTTTCATTAATGCATTTACAGTATCTCCTCCATCCTCTTAATACTATCACCATATAATAAGCATCCTTTCAAAACAAGAACAGGAGGGGTCAAGTCTATTCACAAACTTCCAAAGACAGAGCGGATTTACCTGGTCAAGTGTTTTTCTCTCTCCATGGGAGAAAGATATTTGTGAATACAAGAGTAAGATACTATAAAGAATGCAGCCTCTCTAACTCGTTATCATTTGTAAATTTCCTGCTTGATTTGATAACAAATATCACTTTTCCTTCGGTGCTATTGGCAAAAAAAAAAAAAAAAAATCCCTGTGATAACAACGGTGTCATTATTTCTGGTAGTATTTTCCTGAGTTCTGTTAATAATCACACTTGTAGTCAACTAGTACCCTAGGTTCTCACATCATTAAATAAACATTGCCTGGGAGCAAATATTAGTATCCCCAACTTTGCATTCCACAAGAAGTCATGAAACCTCTCAGTAAGGTCAGATCTCAGCAAATAAGGCCAAAGCAAAAAAAAAAATTTTTTTTAAATTCCCTTATTTCCACTATTCCCAAGTTTCAACATAAATTCCTGTGTTTCTGGCTCACAATGGAATTTTTTACCAGATACACAAGTGGTCACTGCAACCCATCATATACTTGGCATTATATATTTGATTAGTAGTTCATAAAAACAGAATCCTAGAAGTGACCTCTGGATCAGAGACTCTTAACTAAAGATATGTTAAATATAAAGGGCGCATGAACACCTTTAGAGTGTTAAAATTTGTGTAAATTTCTTAGCTTTCTTTAGGTTTCAAGACTCATACTATTGTCTCCATTTTAGAATCACTGAATAAATTGGTCTTTCTCCATTCCTGTGGTGCATCAGAATTATCTGTAGAGAGTTTCTGTTAAAAATACACTTTCCGAGACTACACTTTAGACTGAATAAAATTAATGTATCAGTGTATTGGTAGACAGGACCCCTAAACATGTGAATTTTTTTAAAGGTTCTGGAATGATTAGAATACATAGTCAGGGTTATGAAACACTATGTAGCTTCAACTGATAGTCACTTTATTTAATCACTGAAGAAATCCTATCAAGACCAGCACATTCTTTTTACAGAGAGGAGCCAGATTTGTTGAGAAACTTGCCCAGGATCATACTATGCAAATGGAGTTTCTCCTGAATATAAATCAACAAATATATTGCTTCAGATTTTTAAAAATCACAGTCACTTTTTTACAAGAAAAATCATAAAATTGGGTTTAGCAATCTTCTCTCTACTGTCTCCTACAACTACCTCTTGAATTTCTTCTTTAACAGAGACAGTTCACTGCCTCCTGAACCTCATATGCAAAAATTAACCTACATCTGCAAAGATTATAGGAACTATAATAAAAAAATCATATTTATAGGGATAAACCACAGTAGACAGGTGATTATAAGTACACGGTGAAGGCTGCCTGACCCTTTCTTTTATCAACTGAGAAATTCCTGATTGTCAAAATTACGGCTTACCACAATTTGTTATACTTTTCTTTCTAGCTATTTCATTTTCTTTTTAATTATTGACACCAAAAACCAGAGCACGACTGTCACCACAAAGAGGGGTAAACAGCCAAGGCATCTCCTTTGCTTCTGGAAGGTATTTCCACATCCAACCCAGTAAGGACAGGCCCTTCCACAGTCAACCAAATAACATGTATTTATCCTAACAGAAAGGCTTTTAAAATGCAATTCAAGTTGAAGAAAAAAAAGGGAAAGAACAAGGTGACTTTTTCTTTGTTGAATTTCACAATAAATTTACACCCACATCCAGCAAGTCTTTTTCGGTGGCTTCACAGTAGCTGAGATAATTACACTACTGCCCTCTTGATGGATGAGAACCCACTGAGAGAGAGAAGTCTGCTGAATCCCAAGGACAGCATTCCTGGGCGATGAAAAGAATTTTTTCAGTACACACCCACTGTGTGACTTGGTTCAAGCATCATTCTCCCCGTCCCACACTAAAGGAAACAGAGTAGAAAGCAAAGGAAAGGAGTAGAGTTAGCTTTCTTGACAGGGACCCAGGCAGATAAGTAAAAATTGTTAATATTGAAGTGCTTATCATATACCAAGAACTGTTCTAAAATCTTTGTGCATTACATCCAGTAGACTATGACTTCTATAGGACTGTAATCTCATGTTTAACCTCTCATAGAACCTATGACAATCTCTTAAATACAGTGGAGAATGAATAGTTGATGAATGAAGAAAAAAAATTCTAGAACATCAGTTCCAAAGAGCATGAGTACTTCCTGCAGTTAACAGCTCCACACACATTAATAGCACCACACTCCTGTGATCATTCTTCTTTTCCTGTCTGTATCTTTGGTGGAGGCAGAGTGTCTAGTCCTTGGCATGGGCGCATTATAGAGAGAGACACATTATACAGACAAACACAAATGGAGATTGAGCCATCTTCAAGGAAATGACATACTGCACATATTTATCTTTTATTGTCCATTTCCTCCTATTAAAGTATCAGTTCTAAAAAAACAAAAAGTTGTGTCTACTCACCACTATTACCAAACATACCTAAGATAATGTGCTTAGGAAAGAAGAGGTAGCCAATATTTATTAATTTAATTAATTAGTGTTACCAAATGAATAAATTAAATATTAAATCCAAACAGAGTATTGAGTTAGGCCTTAGAGATAGAAGCAATATAATGTATCATCCTATCTGGTAGAAAATAGCTCTCTCATCATTGTTAAACATGAATATGATTAAGACTGAAAGTCTCCTGCTAAAAAAAAAAGATGCCTTTTCATTGTGATTTAAATGCTTTATAAATGACCAATCTCACGTACTTTGCAATGAATGCTGGTTCCAGTCCTGTATGCAGTATCATGCTTAGTCCCAGGTAAGAGGACATCCCCTGGAATACCCGGGTGCCCATGGCCAAAAGACTACCAGGAGCCCAAAATCCCTTTCCAGATCATGTTCCAGGTCCTAAGACCCCTAACTTTCCTGTTCAAACAGTCCAACCTCACTCACAGGGCCTGGGCAGATTTTTCCCAAACACTCAAGGTGTGGTATGGATCCAACACAGACACGTAGACTCAGATGTCCACAGGCATGTGCATTAGGACCATGCTTTTGCTCACACTACATGGTCAGGAATGGAACTCTGAAGAATTTGGAAACTCAAAATTCAAACCTGGCATTCAGGGTTGTTACAAAGGTGTAAAAGAATTTCTGAGCATATTTTGACAGTTTTTCTTTTAGTTTGATTTATAACTTGTAATATTTAGAGGTATGGACCTGCGTTTGCATTCTAGCCCTAGGCACCACCATGAGTGAAGGGCAGTGGAAGAGAAACTGAGGCTCAGTGCTTTTAACCAACTTGCCTAAGGACATTAGGCCAGTAACTGGAAAAGTCAAAACTGAAATCCAGTTCTTCACAATCTCAGTTGTTAGTTTCCAGAGCAAACCTCATCCCCAACTCTACCGCATCAAAGTGCTTTTGAGTGTGCTCTCTCGTCATGATCCCAGCAACTTCAGAGACTCCCAAGAAGTGAGGCCACAGATCCAAGAACATACAGCCCATCCTCCCATCCTCTCTCCTAATATTCTGGGCTTTCAGCTCAATATTACAGAAGCCAAATGCATACAATCATTAAGTCCAAATGGTTGCACCACATGTGCAGGCCTGTAGCTTCCTGAAGTGTAGGGAGAAACTATGCTAGAGGTAAGCAAGCAGTGACACATGCCTCAGGAACCTCACAAGATGCAGCCCGAGGCTTCTGAATGTACATCTTTACAACTCTAAACCCCGAAGTGCATTAGTGTTCTTGCAAAACAGGCTGTGCGGCCACTTACAAAGCCCACACATAATACCTTCATAAGACTTGTGCTTACAGATATCCTTTCATCCAAGAAATTCAAAGAAAGCACTTTACAAGCTCAGAACCATTCATCCAAACACTGGGCGGGGGGAAGGGGGGGCGGGGGTATGCGCAGGTGGTCCAGGTTATACTCATTGATGAAGAAACTGAGGCAGTTGACAGCCTAAGTACCCTTCTTTTAAAAAGTCTTTACTTTTTGAAAATAAATGGCCTTACACATCTACAAAAATATGCCACCAATATAAGGGAGAAATTTTGTTGCATGATTTTTATAGAAATTAAATTGAATGTAATGAAATTAAAAACTATATCACAGAAATCTAGGCCTCACTGTAGTTCTTACAACAACAAAGGCCATCAAAAATTTATGCTCAGTCCACTGCAAATAGCTTATCATTAAATTTGAAATACTATTGCCTTTCAAAATGCAAATTCCATAAGCACAAGTTTTAAGACAGAAATTTCAAAACTGTTGCCCAAATCGAATCAGGCTCTTACACCTTTGGCCAAAAAGCACTTAGTAAAGGTAATTAGCATATCCTCCCCAGTCTAGATGGAATCAATTTCAAGACTAGGAGATTAGCTCCATTTGCTTTTTAGTGAGAGGTAAATGGCCTCAGGGAAGTTATGTCTGAGAGAAGTAGAGGACAAGTCCTTTCATAAATAAGGAAGATTAAAATATATAAATCAGAAACAATAAAACTATAATCATATAGTTGAAACTATATCTAAAATTTAGGTTCATGACAATAGCCAATACTTAGGAGCACTTATTGTATGCTAAACACTGTTCTTGGTGCTTATAAGTAACCCATTTTATAGTTGAGGAAACTGAGGCTCAGAAAAATTAGTAGATGCATATAGTCTCAAAGAGCTTATAGTAGAGTTAGAGAAATTATTCATTCATAAAGCTAAACTACACAGAATCTGAAATATGAACATTTATATAAATTTCACCTAGGGAATTCACCATATAATCAAGGAATGCACAGACAAAACAACTTTCAAATAAGTATGTATAAGGCACCAGAGCAATGTATGTACTTGAAGCTGACGAAGGAAATAAAGACTTTGCAGAGCGGAAGTCCATTTCAAAAGGCAGGTAAAGGAAGAAAGGAATTTTAGACTGATGGAGATGACTTATGCGAATGAACCAAGATATAAGAGAACCTAATCTGTGTCACCTGAGTTGTCCAGCAAGACCAGAGAGAATGAGGATGCATGAGAAAGGCTGAGAAGAGGAAATCCTCAGCTGAACAGGAATGGATAAAAATTGACTATGAAAAATTAATTACATTTACAACTGTGTAGATTCTATCTCTTCCATCAAGACACATGTTTCCTTGTGCGAAGGGAACCTCCCCTGGATTCCAGCAGAGTGGTTTATTCCTGATATTGTTGAATTCAAATGACTGATAGCTGTTATTTCTTCACCACCATCATCAGACCTAGTGCTTGGTGCCTACAGGCACCACCATCAGCACTTTGCTTCTATTACCTTATTTAAGCCTTAAACCAACCCAATGAGATAATTTCTATTACTATCACCATTCACAAACACCTATTTTATGGATTTCACGTCCCTAAAGCACACACCAAACCAAAGTGCAAAGTACAGATTTTTAACTAGGTGTTTTTCTCTGTAATTGCCAATACTCTTCCCTCCTATCCACGCATCCTCCCCCCATATCCTGAGCAAACGGCATGGACTCCTCAGGAGATGGCTGACTGATATGCTCATGAACACTATCTTCTCCACCATCACAAAGCCCCGCCACTTTCCTCCTCTCCTGTTCGGTCCCATCCAGTGACCTGCCAATGAATACCAATGTCACAGGTGCTAATGCCCAAGGTACTAATTTATCTGCTGAAACGCCAACTATATCACTCCCCACAGCTGCCCGAGCCACTCAGTGTTGCTGCTGCCAACCCCAGTCCTAACAGAGTTAATGGTGTCACATCACATAATGTGGCACATGGATTTTGGTGAATCGGTTCTCCTGAGTTTCTGCTTTCACTTTGAACACAGTCAAATCTCCCTAGGTTTCCAACATGAATCCAGAGTTCAATTGGAAGGTAATCTAAGAGTGTCAGCATGATCTCTTTGGAATCTTCATCCCCACTATTAATACATTTTGCAGTCTGGTGTACATAAACACTTCCCCATTCTGTAGCAAGCTCATTTGGACAATCATAGGAGGTACATAAATTTTCATAACTCGGCTTATATATAGCAGTCATTCACTTACTGATGAACGAGTGAAGTATTAATTCTACAACTCCGCCATAAACTCCTTGAGAATGTACATGTCTCTTCTTTACTTGTTTTTTATTCTCTTGCCTGACAAATAAGATAATAATAGCACAAACTCCAAAGGGTTGCTGTGAAAAAGAGTAAAGCGCTCAGAATAGGGCATGACACACAATAAGCACTCCATCACCATTAGTTGTTATCATGAACATTATTTTCAAATATATAGTTAACATATAAAAAGTGTATGAGGCACCAGCAATGGCTGCTTGTCCTTTGGCTATCTCTTGTGCAACTGAACTAAGACTTTCTGTACAACAAGGTTTGTCCCAGAAGTTCCTCAAACAACGATGAAAAGAGACTCCAGAAAACCAGACCTCCAGACCTACCCAGACAAGTGTGAATTTAAGAGTATGAGTGAGCACAGATAAGGCCAGAGCCATAATACCAGTTACAACTAAATGTCATGTTTTCCAAATAAATTTAGAATTATGTATAAAAAAAAAAAACTTATGCCCATGGGTGGGCTATACTTCTGGATGATTATACAAAGTATACAACTGACCAAAGGGCCACTCCTGATAAATAATTAAAAGGAATCATGGCCACATACCTTGCATTTTGTTTGCAGAGACATAAACTCAATATCAGACTGTGTGACCATAAGTTGGGATAGGAACCAGAGGTTTCACTAGAGATCTCTTTAGTTATCAGATCTGGAAAGTGTTTCACTGGCTTTTTCTTTTAGCAAAACAAAAGGTAACAAGGACCAAAGGAGGCAAGAAGGTAGAACCAGAAATTATCCAGATGTCATTACCTTGAATTACCTGATGATGAATTAGTAGTAATTGTTCTATGGTTTAAAAAGAATAAACTATTAAAAATATCTGTGCTTCATCATGCTTTTAATCTCTTCCTTTCCTCTTATATCAGAGAAAGAATATTTATGCTTCCTGACCAAAGGGTACCTCTTTAAAACAATCCAGGAAAACCCTGTTTCCTTATTCTACCTTCCTACCTTTTCCTTTTACTCCCCAGTCAGTACACTTCAATCCATTAACCACAACAGAACCCAGCACCTTCATAACCGCCCCCAACCCTGGATACACCTTAATGGAAAAGCCAAACTTGCACCAATTTTAAACACTGTGCTGAAACTTGCTAACATCTTGGGCAAATTTATTCATCTCTCTGGACCTCAGTTTCTGCATCTATAAAATGAAGTTGATCTCTGTAGCCCCATCATCACCAAAACTCCCACAAAGTCATCAGCCCACAGTTTTTCAAGTGTGCAGAGGTATAAAGAATTATGGCAAGCCAGATACCACTCTTTCCATATGTTTTGGGGGGTGGAGGCCATCTAGGGAAAAAAATTAATACAACCAAATATGCAGGCGTATTTCATCTTATCACTCAAGTGGAACTGAAAAGGGCAAGCAAGCTCTGGCAAACACAGAGGAAAGAAGCTGTCGGAGGCTCCCTGGTGTGAAGTACACCTGAAATCTTTCCTCTCTACCCAGTGTATTGGGAAAAGAGAATTAGACACACGTGGTGTTTTTAAGGGCTCAGATAGTATATAAGGTGCTAGAATGCACAGGCAGTCAGCAAATAATACTTGAATTGACTTCAATGTCTTTCTACTGGTTCTCTTTAGGAAAGATCGAGCTGATGCCAAACGTTCCACTCTGCTCTCTACTACTCATTTAGTGAGCAACCATGTGTCAATACACAAATTTAGAAGCTCGGAGCAGCAGAGGCCATAATTATGATCACATAGCATTGAAGAATTTAATCAGTTAATGTTTCAGGATCTACGCAAACACTGACAGCTCACAATCAATGAAAGAAGTTACTTTGTAAATTGGATTTTTTTTTCCCCTTCAATTTGAGATCTAGAGGCTTGCACTGCTTGACGTCCCTGGAAATTTTCCAGATTTGTACTTCAGTTTCAACTTTGTGGGTTGGGCTTGGTTTCTTAAAGACAATAGTAAGTGGTGTTGCAACTGGCTATTAAATCTGCTTCTAAGAACAGTTTAGGTATTCTTTGCTACTGTAATTTCAATCGTTTTTAATTTTTCCTCTTCTCCATTTTAACCCCTTCTCTCAATGGTACTTAAGTGCTCAGGTAATGTACATACAACTACTCCAACAGACAGATTGGTAAGCACCACTTTGTGGTGGTGCCCATGCCTATTAGCAAAAAAAAAAAAATACCCCAAAACAAAATACAGTAATTCCATCCTCTCAAGTGCTATAATAATCGCTGTAGGAGGTAGTTCTGCAACTAAAACTGCAGAACAATGGATGTATAAATTAAAGCTACTAATAATGTTTGACAACACAATGAAGTGTTCTAACATCTAATATATGCATTCCATAAAACCAGAAAAATTACTTAAAAACCCACAGCAAAATAAAACTTGTTAAACTATTTTTGCAAAGTCAGTGCTATATTCTCATTTTCCCCCCACTATATGATTTTCATGTAACTAAATATATACTCCAGGACTGTGAATCTACAAATAGAAGATTTTATTAAGCTGTAGGTCTTATCAGCTTTGTAGGTTAGTCTCTACAGGCACAGAATACCTGAAAGTTTATGAATACCTAACATTTAAGAAATCTTTACTAAAACATCCATCACAACTGGATAGCTCTCGTTTGATTCTAATATATCATTATCCCCATTTTATAGCTGAGGAAATGAAGGCTTAGAGAGGCTGAATAATTACCTAACATCACCTTGCTAGTAAATGGTACAATCAGAATTTTAACCTGGGAACTCTGGCTCTCCAGAGCCCAAACAATGAGCTACTATATAATCACCCTGATAGTGGTACTCAAGTCCTTAATATTAAAGGAGATAGGTGCTCACTTATATATTATTTCTCCTAGAAAATATCCTCTTAAGAGGCCATATTAACATGAGTCCAATCCAGAGAGACTGAGCTATAGAAATGCCTAGAGGACCGGAACTGGTAGATTACCTTTGAGACATTTCTCTCCGTACAAAGTCCAAAAATACATATGGTAAGAGTCCCTCTGAATTATAGGGATCAGTGAGAGACCAAAGCTATATCTACTTGTCCACCTGCTTTGAGTTATCTGGAGATACCGTGCCTCCTGAACTGTGCACATGCCAAGAAATGTCAAGGCCATCAATATTTACATCACATGAACCTGAAGGTCAGTTCAAAAGGGTACAAGTTATTTATGGGAGTGTTTTAGTCACCTAAGGCAGATGGGAGAAAAGGAAGAGCTTGGAACTGTTCCCATTTTTTCTTAACAATCTCTAATGCAAGAATTCTATGGCCAACTGCTAAAACATTCCAAAGTGAAAGGTAAAATTAGTATTTTTAAAATAAAAATATCACTGTTATTCACTTTTCATAAACCAACAATAAGTCCGAAGATCCCATCACTTTCAGTAGTGCCTGAAATCTCTGAACAATAAAAGCAATTCCAAAGTAATGATATGTCTTAATTTTAGAGTGATTTTTGTTTTAAATGCTGTAGCTGGCATTTTTAAAACACATGAAAATAAAAGCACAGAAGCCTGTATCTAGAACCAATCGCAATGAAATAAACCATTTGAACATTACCAAATGCCCTGTTCAACTCCTCCTATATTTGCTTGCAATATTAAAAAAAAAAAAAATCCCTAGATAAAGCCCTCTCCATAGCCACCAGTTATATACACACACAGTTGGGGGAAAAACTCTTATCCATCCAAAATCCCACTTCACACTCAAAACTGGAATGAAATACACATAAATGAAAATGAAAAATTCTGAGAAACAGAAGTTTTGGGTAAGCTCAAAAAAAATGTTTTTGAATTTTTCGTTACACTCACACTCAATAATATTTTGACCATATAAAAAGAACCTGAATTCTACTAAGTTTCTTTGATGTCCCAACAATATAAGATTGTTAAGAAACAGAGCATGGAGGGAAGATGCATAAAATTTAACAGAGTACCTACATGATGTAGCCAGAGTTGACACACAAACCTTTCTAACGGAAATCTCCATAAAAAAGTAAAACAAAAATTCTGAAGACTCTACTGCTTGCAAAGAAGTATGTCCAGAGAATATCAAAAGCTGTATTCTCCCAGTTGAAATCTGAGTTTTACCCTTCCTGTTTTGATTAGAGGTCTCTTGACGAAGGGCCTGTGGTGTTATAAATTATCCCATTACTCACTCTCCCCGTCTATCCCAGCTGGAACAGGAAGGAAGTAAATCTTGGAGTCCTGCACTTACATCCCTTCATCATATACACGCATGCCCCCCAAAGTAGTAAATCACCGTCTTTCATTGTCACCATGATTCACACCTGAAACAAAATAAAAATGACAGGACTCAGACATGCCATTCTCAAAGAAGAGCATCTTACTATATTAAAAATAATAATATGTAGGCACCCCAGTGTTGTTCCTTCTCAAATAGACATCACACCAGCACGTCTATCATTTTAATTAAGAGTCATCAGCCATGTTAAAGGCAAATTTTAAAGAGCTCAGCTTTTCAAACAGAACATTTCAGGACTCAGTACCTTTTCTAAGCTCTATTAAAACCAAACATCTCTATCATGTTAACAAACTTGGGCATGACTTTAATTAGTTGAATTGGCCCTACTGTTAGGCTGACTTTCTTCTCATCAACTCAGCAGGGCAGAAACATGACCAATCAGATGTTTTAAGATGCCACTTAATATATAAGACCTCTTTTAACTTTACATCGAAGTGGTTAAGATCAAAACGTACCATGAATTCTTAAGAAAAATATTTATGGTTACCCCATTTTCTAAGATTATATGCACATTTATTTACTGTTTCTTGAACAGAAAAAGGGTTTTCAATAGTCAGAGCTTTCTTTTATTTTATGAAAATTTAAATTGTTTTCAGGTTTATGGAAAGTGTATAAGTTTGGGTGGGTTTTCCCAATGTACAACTGCATTGCTTCCATTTATTTGTCTTGTAAGAGAGGCAGTAACAGTTGCGCTTTCAAGCACTTTAAAATCTCACTAGCTTGGTAGGTAACTGCCACGCCTCCCTCTTGCCAAGCAAAGATCAACAGCCAACAAAACAAGGCCAATAGATCAAAAATATCTACGGCAGATTTTGCTAAACTTTTTTGTTGCGTTTGCACCATTATTATCAGCTGCCCTTCACAATTGCTAATGTTTCATCAAATCTGTTATCAGCTCAATTATCAGTATGATAACGGTACAATGGTCTCCAAACTCCTAGATTTAAAATCAATAAGTGCATGCTAATGAGTGTTCTGTCTACAAGACTTACTTTTTATATTTAACTCTGACTTTAATTTTATTTCATTCAAAAATGTGGAGCTAAAGCTCACATTGGGCAAAGAAATGCATGATGACACTCTTTTAGCAAGAACCAGACCAGGCTGACAGACTGTTGCTTTGACTGTTTTTCAGCAAAATGGCTGGTGAAGGATTAGGCTTTGAAATGATGAGAAGAGAGATTTTTAGAACAAAAAAAATAATAATCATTTGGTCAGCAGTGAATATAGACATAGGGTAAAAGCATTTTTAAAATAAAAACCACTTGGTATTTAAAGAAAATAATGTAATTAAAAAAAATTTTTTTTAAAAGAATGAATTCAATGCTACCACACTTTTAAGTTTATTTTTTATTGATTTTAAAAAGGGCTTTCTAATAAGATTATGTGCCCAACACGGTAGGGCCAAAAGCTCTTTGACTGCATATAAATGAATTGTGGTTTACTCAACTTTCAAAGTACTCTCTTATCCAGACTCCATTAAAATGATAATAAAACAAAAGTATCTCATTTGACTTTTTAGTTTTACTACTGAAAAATACCAATAATAAAGCTTTAGCCTGAATGTATATGCATATAAAAGAACTTTCCTCAATAAGCCTATGTGAACTAATATCTGGCACCCATATTAAAGGGAACAGACAGGAATATATCCTGATGAACATTCCAGCACAAAACATGAGTTCCTAATATTACTTCAACATTGCTAGTGTCATGTCTTTTTTGAATGACAGATATTTTTTAATCACACTTGTGTTATGTTTTACCTCCAGGATTAAAACTGTGCAAATGGAAACACACACACACACACACACACACACACACACACACAATCTTAGTAACATTTCCCTAACTATCATCAGATTTAGGAGAATGTTATTTCTAGACCCAAAGAACAATGCAATATAAACCACAGATGCTGATGCCTGTCAGCCAAGAAGTGCCTGTCCAAAGATTAACCAAGAGCAAACTATCCTCACACTGCATTCCAGGGTCACTTAAGTATGAATGCAAGGAAGATGCCTTTTAGCTAAAAATGTAGATGTCAGGCAGCTGCAAGTCAGACTTTAAAAATGATCTTTGGAAAATCTCATGGGCTTATGCTACCCTAAAATGGCAAATATTGTGTTTTTTTTTTTTAATGTAATACCAGTAAACCACATTCAAGGTCAGAAAAAGTCTACTTGGCCACCTGAATAAATCTGCCATACTTGGTTTCCAAAATTAAAAGGCAGAGATTTAAAAGTAGTAGTTAAATGCTAGATTTCAATATGAAAACTTAAAATTGGGGCAGGGCATAAGCCAAAATAAGGACAACTCATTTAATGGCATTTAGTCAGCTCACTTGTTAAATATACAGTGATTCATACAGTCAAAAATAGTACTAAAGTTAACCAAGAATGGCTAATGTCATAATCAGACACATATATCGAGCTATTATGCATGCTTCAAATTATCACAAAATTGTCAGGCCTGCCTCAAGTAGGCTAAGAGATAACTGAATATTGTTTAAAGAGTAAAATATACAAAGAGATATGTATTGCAAAGAATGCATTCAGCAAAACATCACTAAATTATATCCTTACATCTGTCTTGCCTTTAAAATGCAGCCCCATCAGACACATTCAACCACCACGCAGAACACGACCAGAAAGAAGTTAAGAGTCTGCAACCAAAATGACAGCCCAGGAGTTTGTGGGTTTTATAAATAGTGGTTTGAGATTTAAGTTTTGTTTCTCAGTATAAATAAAATATCCATGGAAATATTCTCCTGACTATGGTATTAAAAAAAAAAAAAAGGACAAAGATTCATAGACTAAATGGCTTACCAATTTCTTTTGATCAAAAGAAATTAGAGGACCAACTAGATCAGAGTTCCTTCTACCTGACACTTGATTATCCGTAGTGAGATGTAAAGTTGTTTTGTTTGTTTGTTTTATGAAGTAACATTGGTTCATAACATTATCTAAGTGTCAGGTGTACAACATTGACAACATTGTACTTCAACATATATACACTACAGCATTCTCACCAAAAAAGGTATAGTTTCCATCCATCACCATACATTTGACCCCCTGTGCACACCTCTACCCCTTTTCCTATCTGGTAGCCATCAAGATGTTTTCGGCATCTATGAGATGGTTTGTGTTTGTTTTCATTTGTTTCTTTTCTATATATGAATGAAGCCATATAGCATTTGTCCTTGTCCAACTAACTTATTTCACTTAGTGTAATACCCTCAGGGTCCATCTATGTTGTTGCAAATGGCAAGATTTCATCTTTTTCTATAGCTGAGTAGCATTCCATTGTGTGCAAACGTACAGTTACACATGTACACACACACACACACACACACACACACACACACACACACACACACACACACACAAAATGTCTTTACCAATTCATCCCTCCATGGACACTTAGGTTGTTTCCATATCTTGGCTATTGTAAATAATGCTTCAAGCTGCCTTCACTGATTGACCAGAAGACGTTTCCCATGTCAAGTTCAGTACGGAATCATGAACCATGGATACTCAGTTTCAGTTAAACAACCACCCTCCAAAGCATGAAACAATCTTTCTAACATCAACACTTTAAAGGGGAAATTCGAGGAAGAGGGATTAGACAGAAACTGCAGACACAGAAAAGAAGTGTCGATATGAAGGAGCAGAGGAAGGACTGAATTTTTTCCATTATCCCAGAAGTGTTGCTTAGGTTCCATTAAGCTCAGACTGCAAAACAAGTGCAAGTCTAAGAGTTTCACACTCCAATCACCAGCATGAAGAGTTTACTAGCCAACGGTAACTTCTGACATTTTCCATAGTTTACTGATGAGTACTTTGTACCAATGTCCCGCAAAAAAACTTTTTTTTAGCCCACCGCTGATGTTGTGAATGACTCGAGAATTACACAGGGAAGCATAAATGTCTCTGTATCTTTGGTTGGATAACAAGAAGCTCTGCAAGCTGAAAAGTTCAAAGAGGCAACTTGTTATCCCAGACCCCTAAATCTATAAATCTTAGCACTGACATTTCCAACCTGCAGCAGCAACAGATTACAAGATCAGGAGGGGCATTTCTATTCTTAAGGCTCTAACGGGCAGCTGCCGTCCTCATTTAGAATACTTGGCTCATGCAAACTTGTTTATGCATTTGGTGTATTCATGTAATTTGCCAATTTGCTAGGCTTGACACCAGTAGGATGGCTGAACATTTGCTGTTGTCCATTTGTTGACTCACACAAACTTAAGGCCGAAATGCCGCATAAAAAGAACCTAACCAGCTGGGAGGAGGTAGAAAATACTAGAATAAACTATTGTCATGATTTTTCTGTGGAAAATGTTGAAAAGGAAATATTTTTTAACAATTCTAATTATTTTATTTAGCCTTTGTTATAAAAGCTGGATTGATTTCTACCATGTTTCAATAGATGGTTATAAGTGTTACTTAAAAATCAGGTGCTTTAGGTTGAATAGTTTTAGGTATATAGTCCCAAATGAATGCCAGCTAAATAAACAACCTGAGAACATGACCAATCTCATTCAGCCTAGCAAGTCAGTGGGCCAAGCCTTTCTAGCCAGCATAAAGTACAACATTGGGGACAGGGGTGGGGGGGGGGGTAATCTTTTTTTATTTTTTTACCTCCTCTCACCTCAAGAGATGGTGACAAATCACACATACATCAATTCATGAAAAAAAATCTTCAGAACAAGACCAATGTTGGATTTTTGCAGGTCTAATATTTAATGAAACTCCTAAGGCAGAGTAACAGAAAACTGCATTAAAAAAAAAAATTCTGACTATATTGAATGTATTTTAGTATGTACAGAGCCACAAATTTGGCTAAGCACATACCTACAAGATTTCAAGGGCACCAAGAGGCCCTACTACTTCAAAATTATCTCTTCCTGGGCTGCTTGTCAGAATGCCAACATCCCCACCAGGGCTCAGTCTTAGGCATCAAATCGCCTGGATAAAGCACCTATTAACTCATTAGCATAAATTTTCTTAATATCAGGACCTAGTGACCAAGGCTAGAAGGTCATCAGTTGAGCAGGTAAACCACAGCAGGCATCAGGAGTGGAGGAAAAGTTTTACAGGGAGAAAAGCTTACAACTTAGTGTGGACTAGGCCACCAAAGGCAGTGGTAGGAGCACTGAGTAAACAGAACAAGTCAAGGGAAAGCCTACCAGGCCAAACAGAATTTTAGTCCATTTTGGACTGAAATATACTGAGACTTCTCTTTCAATATCAGATGGTATCACCAGATTTATCCTCTCATAATCTGCATGGTCAGTCAAGCAAAACCATATTCATTGGAGGAGACGGCAAAGTCTTGCTCCCTTGCCTTGCTTGGAATTCTGCCTCTTTCCCTTCCCAGGCTGTGGGGTACCTGTCAAACCCATGCCCTGTAACCACCAGTAACACCTCCTTCTTTCTACTTGCTCTGTTTTCTCACTTTTTCTTTCACTTTTCCATAAAAGTCCAAAACTTAGAATTAAAATTCTCTACCTAAATAAAGGCAGGCAGAATTCTTTTAAAACTCCATCTACCAAAAATATTTACATTGAGGGAAAGTATTGTTGTTTACTCACAGAGCACAGGGACATTGAGCAAGGAGGATAAAATCTGGTCTATCGATTCTGTCTCAGTTTTATCCCTCAGGACCAGTTGTTTCTCAGTTATTATTCCGAAAACGTCACTTCTACTTAGGTTGCAGATCAACATTTCAAAGCCTACCAAAACATTAAAACATTAGTTTTTTGAGAGGAATGACATCTAATCAGAACTGGAAGATTAGGTTGAACATGCATACACTCACCCAGAGCAGGCCTACAGCCTGTGGCATGTCCAAATACGACTGAACATTTTGATATTGAATTACAAAAGCCTGGACAATGGATCAGCAGAATCCTGCCCAATTTCAATGAGAAGCCTATGTCTGAAGTTTATGCTTCTGTGTTTAGTGGTCAATAAGTAAGCTCTTCTAAGACAAGTCCGCAATTTTCACACAAAGCAATTTCCCTTCAGCACAGAGAGCCCCAGTTCCACCAGAGAAAGCACAAAGACTCTAATGAAGCTGAAATCTAGTGAGGTTGGAGTAAAAATGCCCAACATCCTTTACATAATTCAGTAGGCTGTCATTTCTTTACACATCTAGTGCTAAGTCTAAAGGAAAATAAAAATTCAAAGGAGCTGGGACATGACACAGGTCAGAAGACAACCAGGGAGGGGGATCTGCAGGTGTGACAAGAGACCCTCAGAAACTAAGGTGGAAGCAAAAAAACACAGGGGGTGTTTTCAACAAATTTAAATGTAGGAAGGAGGTAGGGAGGCAGGTCAAAAAGTTAGCATCTAGTTAGAGGATAAAATCCCAATTATGACCATTAAACAGACCATAAAGAAAGATATTTAAATTTTTTTCTCCTTTTCCCTCTTTTGTTCCCCCCTTTTACACCAAAACGACAACCCGAACCTACTTTCTTCACAGCTCTGCATTAGCTTTTTCAATATCAAGTCACTTAAGAAAAATCTAAGATAATTTGCTCAAAAACTTTAACAAAGCTGAAGTGTAAATTTTGACACGACTACAGTGTCTGGAATTACCATACTGCCAGATGAGCTATGTTCAGGTCTGAAGCACTTTCTGGAACATCAACTCTTGCTAATAGCATTCTACCTTTGATCAGATAAAGACCTCCCTTCTATGCAGATTGTCAGGCTACACAGAGTTAACTTCCTCTACAGGTTTAAAACATATCTTTTAAAGTGCAGTAAAGACAACCATAAGATAGAGCATCAATTTTTGCTCTTCTTATGCCATTAAGTGGGGAAGGAGTACGACCAACAGCACAGAAGCTGGAGGCAACCAGAAAGTAATTGGCCCAATGGTGACTGCACTCCCCAGGCCCAGGTGTAAGAGATGTGAAGCTCTGCAATCAATTCACAGCAAAAATTCTATAATATCCTCCTCATCTGTCTATAAGTTCCACCTATGTAGAAGGTACTTTATTATCATTGTTCTTCATAATACAAGAACAAATAAATTATAAAGAAAAGTAGCCTAACACAATGGGGGAGACACACTTGAAGTTCTCCCGCATCTGAAGTTTAAAAAAGGAATTGAAGATGGGCCCTTTCCCTTTCCTTCTCTACTGGAAAATAATATAACAAGCACAGTGCAAGGGAACTGGACTTCATAAGTTCTAAAGGAAAAATGCCTTTCTTGTCTCTGAGCTCTGCTTCCTTCCATCAGCAGTCTTCCGAATTTCTCATGACAGCCACTCCATCTCTCCTGCATGATCCAATCTTACTCCTGGCCAGGGACCAGCCATGATTCACAACACAAAGAAGAATAGTGAACAGCACTTTTTTTTTTTTTAAGAGGTATCTGTACACCCATGTTCACAGCATCATTATTTACACTATCCATAAGGTGAAGGAAACAAATGTCCATCAACAGATGAAGTGATAAAATAAAATCTGGTACACCCATAAAAGGGAATATTATTCAGCACTCAAAAAGATTTTGAAATAAGTGAAGTAAGCCAGTCATAAAGACAAATACTATATGATTCCACTCATATGAGTTATATGGAGAAACAGTCAAACCCTTAGAAACAGAAAGTAGAATGGTGGTTGTCAGAAGCTGGGGAGAGGGGTCATTGGAGAGTTATTATTTAATGGGTACAGCGTTTCACTTTTGCAAAATGAAAAATGTTATGGAGATTTGTTATACAATAATGTGAATATACTTAACACTACTGAACTGTACACTTCGAAGTAATTAAGATAGTAAATTTTATGTTTTCATCACAGCTAAAAATATAAAGCAAGAAACATGTACAGTCCGTAATCTGGAAGTAATTGATCTTTCTCTTAAATTACCACATTTTCCCTGTATCTCAAGGTACTGATCCAATAGAAATCTTCTTAGTGAAGTGATATGAACTCATCTGACTCTCTGTAGTAACTATCAGTTAGTTACCTACCCTCATTTTACAGATAAGGAAATTGAGGCCCAGAGTAAATAACTTGTCCAAAATTACAATTACAAATTGATGGTCTCTGATTATTTCAATCCTTTTAACTCTCTCTCACACACCCCTTCTCTTTCAAAAGAATCTAAGAGGCTGCCTCTACTTCCTAAACTTTTTCATCAAACCTCTGCAAGCAGGCTTTCCCCATACCAATCAACATCTCTCCCGAAGGTTGCCAATTACCTCCACGTCACTTCTACTCACTTATGAGCTTATCTTGCCTGGATTCTCAGCACAACTGATACACGTGACCCCACCTTTCATTCTGGAAATTATCTCTTTCCTCAGTTTTCTGATCATTTTCTCCTGGCAATTCCTACTGTCTGACCACTCTTTCCTTATCATATTCTTATGAAATCAATTTTTTTTCCCAATTTCCACCAAAACAATGGCTAATGGATGACTAAATGAGTAGAGAAGATTTACCTTAAACCAATTTAACATATCCACAGGGTTCTTTTGAGGCTTACGATAGGTTCTAGAGTCTTCAGGATGCAAGTCCTCCAGAGTTATCACTTGAAGGCAAGGATTCCATTTGACTTATCTTACACCTCTCAATGCCTAGCACAGCATTTTAGCACATAATAAACCTTAACATAGACTAGTTCGATTTAATCTAAATATAACTAAATCCTCACATTCAAAACTGCTTTCCCTAGTCTGCCCTGCTAGTTTTTATTGAGAAAAGTTCCAAAACTTTTCAACTGTCCCCTTCATTCTAAGGCCAGTGAAGGGTCCAACATGGGCTTCAGACAATAGCTTAAGCAGTAGAAAATGTCTCCACTGTGCATCTGTGTAGTTCTCAGATCCCTGCTATGCCTCACAGTCTCAGAGCTATTTTGTAGAAATTTCCACTGGGTGCTGCTGGTCCACAACTATGTTTAAACCATCATTTCTGTCCTCAGTGGGTCTTGCCCCAATATGAAAGCTTAAAATGAGATTACAACATTCAAACAATTTTCCTGCATTTTCTAATCAATTAGGTTAAACACCTGAAACCCTAATAAAAGAAAATTAGAGGAGCTCAAAAGGTGTGTGCATGCTCAAGTCAGTTAAATTTTGGTGAAGAGTAAATTAGGTTAATAATAGATTAAATTAGCCATAATACCCTACTGACTAGAAAGTTACACAGTGGCATATTTTTGTTCTTTGTTACCTTCCCTTAAAGTCTTTACTTCACCCACTGGCCTTTGTACATGCTTTCCATTTCATCCTTTTTCGAATAGTACTTTCTGAAGTCTACTTCTGATCTCTGACCTCACAGATGTTCTCCTATTAGTTCTGTGCTCAGCATAATGGAATGTTAATAGGCCGTTATGATTTACACTACAAAAATCAATGGTGTAGATCCTGTCCCACAAATAAGCTACTTCGGTAGGTATGACTATCCACACAGCATTAGGTACCATTTGCAAAGTGATTGCCTCAAGGAACAAAAATTTATCCTAGTGAATTCAGAGCATTCTTATACTGAGTTTTTGTTTGTTTTCGTTAGACATTGATACTAATTTCCAAACTTATTCCCTAAACCGCCAAAACAGAGTGAGGTAAAAATCCTTATTTGCCTATAAAAATGGACATCATCCAAAATACTGATAAAAATGCAACAGAATGATGATTACTGAGTTCTGAACTCTGGGGGGCAGATGGCTGATCCGCAGAAGAATTAAACTTTTTAAGGTCCAGAAAAAATAATAAAACCCAGCATATAACCATAACCAACTGGTAGATTAAAACGGTACATCCAAAATAAAAACAGTGAAATTCAAAGATCAATTTTTGATAAAAATTATTTTTCAACAAATGAAAGGTCATTCTTTGATAACAGAAGTGTGATGGTACATGAGATAGACCCAAGAAAGTATCAATTTTTAAGATCAAGCAGATTTTTTTAAAAGATCATGTTGCTTTGAAAGAATAAGAAAAACCTTCCTAGACTTCTGAGAGTTATAGAAAACACATTTCCTTTTTTTCTAGGATTGTCTTGAATTATATGTGTATTCAGAACTTAAGACTTTTTCAATATTCTTTTTTGTTTTGTTTATAGAACACATGTGTAAAATTATCATTATGAAGCCAGGAGGCTCTCTCAGGGAAACAACTGTTTCTGAATCTCAAGTATCTCAAAGGGACAGACTCCATGCAGAGAAAGCTGAGGCACACTTGGGGATGGGTGGGGATGGGTGGGAGCAGATCTGAAGCCACCCTGGGGAAAGGAGTATTTTATCACAGCCTTACTTTAGAACGGCCCCCTACGTAACAATAAAACAAAGACTGACTTTTAGTCAGTGCTATTGCTTTAAAGATCTCTGCAGAAAATGAACCCTCTTACTACATGTATACAGGTTGCTGAGCACTCCCCCTGGCCCCTTACTATTAAAGAAGAATACACTATATGGAATGTAGTTATCACCACCACCTCCGTGAAGTCTTCCTGAACACTATCTTCGACCAGCTCCTATTAGAGAGCTATTTAATTATTTTCATTTTCTACTCATTTATCTTTCTCCCTGGTAGACTGAGTTCTCTAAGATCACAGACTCTGTATTTGCTTTCCTAATATTTCTAAACAACTCGCAGAGTCCCTGAAACACAACTAGCCCTCAATAGTCACTAATTTAAGGAAAATCCATTGAGCACCTGTTATCACCAAGCCCTGCTCTAGGCACTGGGGTTACAGCAGTGAACAAAATATGTGAAAATGCCGGCTTTCATTCAGCTTACATTCAAGTGATGCTTGAATAAATAAACCAATGAACATTAGAGAGCCAACGACACTTCTTCCTGATAGCCTGGAAATTTACTCAGTGAAATCAAACAGAAAACATGCATATAGCCTGCTTTTGTGTAATTCTTTCAAACTGTCCAAGCCTTGCTGCAAAAAAAAGGCGGTATATATTGAGGATCGATCCTCTACCACCACACAATACTAATAACTAATACATGTAAAATGTAATTTTCAAACTCCTTTTATCTTACATGTTTTCTCTTTTGAACCCTCAAATAATACATGAAGTGGATAGTTCAGAGCTTCTTACTGTCTTTTCTCTATAGATAAATAAGTGATGGGACAAGAAGTGTATGTTACTTTCCTTACTACACACAGCGGTTAAGTTGTGAAGTCAAACATAAAACCAGAATTATGGACTCCAGCATCAATAGTTAAGGCCAAGTACATTATGTCATCAATAAGAGATATAGACTGAAAATGGAACTGGAAATATACAGAACTCCCAAACATGATTCTCTTCCCAAACCTGCCTTCCTTACACACACACACACACACACACACACACACACACACACACACACACACACACACAGTCTCACAGTCCAGAGATCCATAGGCAAATCCAGCAGTTACAAGTGATGAGTACTCTTTCTGCAGTAGTCAGTTATTGCCCCTTCAAGACAATTTAATCATAAGTAGTCTATATAATTATTTCACTGAAGATGATCTTTTCATCTAAGTGTATGGTCAAAGACAGTAAACCCTATCTACAAGCTCCAAGAGGACCAGGATTCTGTCACATTTTCCATTTATCCCCAGCTCTTAGCACACCTCCTGACAAGTAGCACAGCATTCAGCAAATACTCAAGTGGATGAATGAATGATGATACAACACTAGCAACTGTGAAACTTGATTTAAGGGCTTTGGTTATATTTTTCTACTCTTTCTTTCCAGCCTATCAGATTTTGAGGCATTTAAAGACAGAGATGCTCTCTTGTCTTCCTGTATAAATCATGTACAGAACCCCAGATGGTGTCATACTCATGTGGCATGTGTGTTGCATCAATATTTGCTCATTGATTTGTTGCTCAAATACCACTACTGAGTCGTGTTTGTCTGGCAAACCATGTGATTTTAATAATTAGTGTCTGAGGTGGGAAAGTGTCTTCTAATAAAAAAAAATAGGGATAAATGTGAAGTATTGAGAGTGATAGTGGTCTACCTGGAAGTATGTTGGATGCAAATACATTACCCTAGCAAATCAATAAAATAAAAAATATACATAGCTAAAATCTGATAGAAACCACCACCTTATTGTTTTTTACATATACACACACAAAATGAAGGAGGCGCACCAAGTACTCCAAGTACCTTGGAAACCTCTGGGAGCCTGAAAAATCACTGTTTACCTACAATGTAGAAGCATCAACTATTGCTCCAGGAAATGAAAAAGACTCATTCTCATTTCCACAATCACTAAGTGTCAAAGGTTCTTCTGACCAAAAGTTTATGCACTAGATGCATTATTAGTTAGACTCCTAGGTTGAAGGAGGTGTTTTAATAAACAAAGTTGATGATTCACTAAAAATTAACCAGAAAACTATGGGTCTGATTGCGGGGTGAGTAGCAGGGGACAGAATTAGTATGGACAGTACAGATCATCTAATTAATCTCCCACCCAATAAAAGGAAACCTTTCTGTAGTTGTCATTGAGACCTTTAAGAAAAGTGTTAATTGGTGCATATTTCCATGTAATGAACATAATTTAATCTTTTTTGATAATAAATAATTTCAGGTAGGGAAAGATTATGTTTCGAATCAGAAATTTTAATGTAATGAACTACAATGTTGTCATAGAACACTGGGTCACATGTACGCAGACTCGGAGATACCTGGGAAAGGACACTTTAAAAAGCTGAAATCCTTGATTGTCTTACTATCATATACTTTTTTCTCCTATGATGCTCAAAGAGGGCACGTGTTGATTGAAGAGTTGGACTTATTGAGTTCTGGTTATATGGGGTTTAATTTTATCTTCATTGAGAAAAATAATTCAATACTATTATGAGCTCAAGTAGAAGATCACAGCCAAAGGCAATGTTGTTTTTAATGCTTAATTGAAAACTCTTCTGAATTATTAATGATAATAGCATAATTTCTGTCTTCAGATGAATACATATTTCAATTGAAGCTTGTCCAATGTAAAATCATATTACGAAGATAAACTAATAAACCCTTAAAAGGTACAAAGGTTTACATTATTCTATAAAACAGATGTATTCCTGAAAACTAGGATCTATGGAAAATTTTTTTTGTAAATCTCATTACATGTAAAATGCTCTGCGTGAATTCACCTAAGAGTCCCACAAGAATCAGACCAAAACATCAATTATCACCTAAATTATATTTCATTTGCACTTCTAAATCTTTGAATGTTTAGATTTCCTAAAGAAAAGTACAACTTTATAGGCTATCTTCTCCAAGAACAACTTTCGAAACACTTGAAGATACATAAATGGTAAGCAGTCCCTACTGTCAGAGTTTTACGTTCTCATGGGAGAATCCAACTAAAATGGAAAAATCCAACTAAATGCATATGTCATCACGATATATTAGCAAGGCAGCTACGGCAAAGTGAGCAAAGAAAAAAATGAAAGGAACTGAAGTCACAGAAGTGGAAGGAGTAATTGATCAGATCATACAAAGTCTTGCAGGCCATGTGGAAACTGCTGCCTCGAAGAATAAGACGCTTTATTCCTCCAGCTGTTGAAAATGTTGCTTGCTGATGGCTCCACTGAGTCCTTCTCCAGGGAATGCATGACAAAGAATTCTGCCTGGGCCAAATGTATACCCCTTTTGGGGTACATCTAGTGACCAGTTGATGAAAGAACATGTCTGAAGGGCCACTGGAGCTTCAGTGATCACCACAAGGTCAGCTGAGGTTTTCCTTGGAACTACATCACAGCTCAACCCCTCATTCTACCCAATCCTGTCTCCATCATCCATCACAGGTGTTGGTCCCTAGAGCACTCCTCAATGAACTTCCTGCAAGCAAATTTCAGACTTGGAGTCCACATCCTAGGGAACCCAACCTGCAACTTTGGGCTGTTTCCCCCCTATTTTTTTTTTAACTTTTAGTGAAATGAGAAGTCATTGAAGGTTGAAGCAGCTTAGATAATGTATTTTATGTTATAGAAGAGCCATCCTAGCTTCTTTGGAGAGAGCAGATCATCAAGGGAATGAACAGCCTACACAAAAAGGGTCGTAGCAATAGGGACAGTAAGGAATCATTAACTTAATATACTGCAAAGATAGAGCGAACAGGTTTTATAGTGGTTTATATGTGGAAAGTCCTCATAATCATAAGAATGGGGCAGCTTTGATCCTCCTAAATCCATCTCTCTTGACTTAAAGGCCCAATACATACAGTGATTCTTACAGTGCAGAGTTTTCAAAGTCACTACTGCCAGGCTGGAATGTACACACAAAGGAGAAGTAAAACATGACCCTGGAAGGTTGAAGAAATATTTAGGAAATACGTTAATGATACAAACTCATCATTACTAATCCCACCTAGCTGTTCTTCCTCTTTTGTTCCCAACTCCAGCTAGTGATAATCACCCGTCCATTTCAGGTGGAGAGATGAGAGCCACACCCCTCAACCGCTGTCACCCCACACACAGCACACCACAACCACCAATCGCAACCATCACAAAGTCCTGCCAATTTCATCTCCAAGTATTTCTCACCCCCATCCACCTCCTCTTGACAATCCTTAATGTCCCTGCCTTAATTCGGGTCTTTGTGCTGTTTTCCATTTATCACCCACTGGATTTTTTACTACAAGTCCCTTCCCATTTCCCAATTCAACCCATTCTCTATACCACTGGAAGAGCAATCTACTAACATACACACAAAAGCACCTATAAATATGCACGCTGCCTCCACACCTGACCTTGGCTTTGCTCTCAAGCCTTGCCTCCCATCAGGCTAGCCTCTCCCTCTTAGAACTCTCCAATACTGAACAATACAAAACGACTGGAGTTATCTACCTATCCCATGATGTTTAAAACTCAGATCACCCCTCTGACTAGAGAACATATCACTCTTCCTAGATTAAATTAACTCCACCTCATTAATACCAAATGAGAGTATTTCCCCAAAAGTGTACCCTAATAGCAGCCTGGAAGAATGGACTACTTATAGGCCCACAGTTCTTCTCACACTGTACTAAAAGCATCTATTTGTGTCTGCACTGACCACTAAACTCTAAGCCCCTTCAGAGCAGAGACCATTTCTTACTCACCCTTGAGTTCCAGAAGGTAGCACAGTACCCAGTATATAAAACACAGGAGAAAAAAAAAGACTGAACTTAACTTTTATCACTGCCTAATATTTACATAAAGGAGGCTGTGGACGAATATTTTTTATAAAATACTGACTGGGGCAAAAAGATAAAACAGATTTATGAACAACAGGATGCAGTTTTAAAACAAAAACTTCAACAAATGCTAGAAGTATTTCCAACTGCAAATATTTAGGATATCCTAGTCTTGATGTACCCTGTTGTCCCCTTCTAAAGGATGATACAAATAACAGAGGGCCAAAATACATTATTAGCCAGTGCCAATGTCTACATTCTTCCAGGAAACATGAGCAAAACCCCAGCTATAGATAAAAATGAAAAGGCTCTTGGGTGTTTATTCTGGGATTATGTAGAGTAGAAGTATACATAGTATAAAGTACAGGATTCATTTTGGAATTCATTTCCCTAAAGTTTGCAGGCATATTTTCTTCCTATGTCATTCCCAGAATTAGAAAACTTACAATAGATTTGGTGGCAAATGTGGGTGTAAAAAGGGAGTTCTATTCTATTATTAATCTAAAGGAAGTTCCAGCATTAACAAGCCCTCACCTCTAGCTAAAAGCCTTGCCAGGAAATTCTTATTACAGTTTGTTACATATTATTTATGCCAAAAGTACTAAGAGGGAAAAAGGAAGGGGGAAGGAGACAGAGAAAAATAGAAAAAGACAAGGCTTTGGTCAAGTCCACGTGTGTCAGCCTAGCCGTGCAGTCATGTGGTTTCTGCCAGGCTCCTCAGAAGGGCATGTCCTCACAGACCTTCCATGAGCTGGGGCAGGAGGAAGAGACGAGCAGGAGCTGTGTGAAAGAGCAGGGCTGAGCATTTTAACGTGGAGTCAGCAGAGAGCACAGACACAGCAAAGATTCCACAGGAGAAAACCACCAAGGGCAAAAGTGGCCCAACTTCTGAGAGACCCAGTAGTTAGAGGAAAGCCTTTTTTAAACTCAGTGGAAAAGGCACACATACAGCAGGCACCAGTATAATTACCAAAGCCAGTAGGGCCTGTCTGCCAAGCTGGGTTGATGTGGCCTCTTGACCAGGTTTTATTCTTGGTTTCTGCTGCCCTCTTGTCCCTCTGCTCTTCCTGCTCCTGGCACTCAATAAACCAGCATGTACTTGCTTCACGTACTACAAACTCTCAACTATCTGTCTTCTAGTTTGTTTTGGCATCTGCTTCAATTGGTAGAGCATCTGTGAAGTGGACCAAAGCACTCCCAAATTCTACTTCAGGGTTATTCCCAAAAATTTACTTTTACATTCCCAAGGCCATTAAGAGTTTTCCTATCAAATATACAACAAACGTGATCCTGACACACTCACTCACTAATTTTTGTTATCCGTCTTCTCTGGGCAAATACACATCACTGTTCAAGTATCAGAGTGCGAGGAGAATCCTCGTTTGCTTTTGTTCCCTGCTGAATTTCATTCGCTCTCATTTCTCTTCGCTCTTAGTGAATATAATCTCATTCACTCCTGGGGCTGCATTACCAGCCACGAGTCATCAACAACTCAATTTCTCTCTCTGCCTCAGACCTCTCTGCTCAAACCCTGACCCAGATATCTAAGGACCTAATAGACGTTTCAAGTACAAACTGCTTCGAGTTGAATTCCTCATCTTTCTCTCGCCAATGCACTTCATCATTCCCCAGTTTCTCCCACCTCACAGGGGGGAGACATCCTTGACGTCTCCCTCTTGTAGTCAATAAAGCTATCCTGCCTAAGCTACGCTCTATTAACCAAGAAGAGGTACACTTCCGTCAGAGTTCAGAATGCTTTCTGAGTATCTCTCTTCCAGACTCTAGCAAGAGATGCTACATTTCAGGGTCCCCACTGTGTGAGTTTAGCAAATGTCCTTTTCATTCTTTCAGTTCTTCCTCTAGGCTAAGCCCCTCTCTCCCTAAAGCACAACCATGTACTGAACAAGATCTTTTTCCTTATATCTTTGGGGAAAAACAAATCGTTTCCTTTATGATGCCACTAAACTTTTCAGAAACCCCATTTCATGACAGCATCATCTCCAACGAAAATTCTTCAAGAAGGAAACAACATATTTCATAAAACAACCCAAAAGAAATCCAACAAGTCAGTTAAATAGTAGCAAGTTGCAAAGCCAGGATGAACCTGGATGGAGACTTAAAGAACAAAGCTATGACAAGAATACAAAGGAAAGTTACAAATGGTGACAGTTCACGAGCCAAAGGAGTGACCCTCTGCAATGACAGTCATCTGCAAGTCTTTTCAACGTCAGTATTCTTTCAGCCTATCCTCAACCTGCTAAAATATAGCTCAGATGGGGGTATCCTAGGAGAGTACATTGCCTTAACACTGGGCTTCCAATGCAATTCCAAGTAGAATTTTCGAAGAATAAATTTGTCCAATTCAGTAAAGCAGGCTTACAGTTTCAGCTCAGTCTGACATTGAGAGACTATTTCAGTTGATGGCTAAATGTTACAGAAGGCCTTTTCTTTCCCATCTTTGGGGGGCAGAGTCATCATTTCTAAGACTGTCCCCACACTAGGAGTGTTGATTCTAAACTCAGGGTACCAGCTGACAACCTAGAAACCCATGGCAGCTGGATGGATAGAGGTCTCATATGCTGCTTTCTGTAATAAAATTCTTTTTACCCCTGGGTTAGAGTTGATTACTCAAATTCTAAAGACTCCTCCTCCCCCAATTCCAGGCTACTCCCATTTTCCTTAGGCTGATTGACTCTAGGAAAACAAGTCTTGCATTATGCTTGACTCCTTGGAATGAGATCAGTTCTAGTTTCAAATTCCCTTTCAGAGCAACCCCAAGACCACAGACCTTGTAAAAATCTTAGTTGCTCAACGGTGCAGAAGTTTTAACCTATGACAAGAAGGCATTACTTAAGTCACAATCAGCAGCATAGGCATCCTCAGTCGGACTGGCATCCCCACAGGCCTATTCCGGCACACTGGGCAGGAACGAGTCTGTAAACAGCCTAGTCTCAGCTCCTCCTCCAGAGGCTGCAAGGCCAAGGCGAGGGTGCAGTGCGGCGTTCAGCAGTGATTTTCTCCAACTGGCACCATCTGTGCACGCCCCGCCAGACGTGCTGACAGAGCAGGCTGCGTAGACCATTACTAATCCACCAGGGTCAGTGGGGTCAGGCCTGCAACGTGATGCCTATAGATTTCAAAGGCCAGCCTTCCCTCCATGCCAGCTAATCAATCTATGTTGAAAAGCAAGCACGTTTTTAATTCCACTTTCTTTTAAATTTCAAAGAAAAATCTCATTTTTAAAGCTCTTAGTGTAGAGACTGCTAGCATGTAATCAGTGTCCTGATACCAGTGAAGTTGTATGAGATCCTCAGTGCATGAGGCTTATCCGTTGATCCTTTGCCAAAATTGGGTAAGAAGGCCAGGAGGACAACTTTCCTCAGACAACAAAAGCCTTCAAAGTGGCGACATTGGGGGAAGGACAATTAGGATCAAGACTCAAACTCTACTACAGTCTCCCTAAGCTGAGTCTGCAAAAGAAAAGTAAATGCCAGAAGCTATCCTACCAGGATCATGTTGTGTGAGCCTGGGCAGTGTGACCTGGGCTGGTAAATAAAAACTTAGCATCACTCACCATCTACTTCAGAATTCACCCATGAGTGCTGCCACCTACCATCAGCTGCCTATCGAGTGTTACACTAAGTGCCTACTGTGTGCCAGGAGCTTTATATCCCCTTGCACTTCTACAGTGCTTTTCACCGAGGAAGGAGGAGGAGGAGGAGGGTGCATAATTGTTAGTCTGGTACTCAGCCACACACTGGCGAGAAGAGACCAACAGCTCCATCAAAGCAGGATGTCAATCCCGTCTTCCAAGCGCCACTGGGTAGGCACAGACTCATTTCAGGCTTGCTGCAGTAAGTAAATAAAAAACCTTTCAGAGAATTTTGTAAATATAATTACTTTGTGTGTCAAGACCAACTACTGTAATCATTTCTTTGTAGATTAGGTGTATTATGCTATATCTTCAAGTCAATGGATGACTCAAGCTGATAAAGTTAAAAAACAGCCACAAAACTAATACTTCACTACAAGCCCCAAAGAAAGGAGATCCTCTGTTTACAATAACGAAAGGTTTACAGAAATTTCAAGATAAGTGACTTCATCTTCTTACTCCTGCTTAGATATCAGCCTCTCCACTAACAGAGTTTAAAATGGACTAAAGAGGTGGTAGTCAAAAGGAATTCGTGGGCTAAGATGTAATGAATAATTCCTCTAACCCATATAATTTTCCTTGTAAAACTATGGGCTCGTTAAGAAGTGAATTGGGAAATTCACAGATCTGACATGGCCACTTTAGTATAATCTGAAGAGCAGGTTTGCATGAGTTTATATTGAGTAACTGCTTCTTTCAGTTTTTCCAAGCCCTGGGCAACTATAGATAACCCTAGACTAACCTGGCTCCAAACACATGTATACTGTTCCCAACTCCTCCCTCACAAGGGTGGCTTTGTGTTGTCTAAAAATAAGTCATGCAATCACTTAGATCCCCTTAAACTATTCCATATCAAAGCAACACTGCTGTCTTAACAACAGACTTTTCTCAGCCTTTAGACTTCACATCTGGATATTATAAAACAAACCGAACACATAAAACAAATGGAAGTATTTAAAATGAGATCATGTTTCACAACTATTATGTCTTTACTAACCCATCCTGGGACCTCAGGTGCACTGAAGATTTTATTCCATTTAATTTATAAAACCAAGATCTTCACATTCCAGGATGGCTGGTTTTGGTCTTTCAGAAACACTACGATTCTTCTACGTTTAACTTCACACATTAGGCTTTTAACGTAAAGCTTTATGATGTCTTCCCCTCCCCTCCAGACCTTATTCTGTTTTAGTGGCTTAAGTTGTCCTAGACACCAGCATCTCCCTTTTTTAAACAAAGGCAGCTCAACATTCAACTTCATTTCTCTGTCTCATTTGGCTGGATTGGAGGAAGAGATAAGAATCTAGACAGAGGCTTTCATAGTGTTTTACCTGTAATTTGTCTAAACCACCAACTGACAAACACAGGCTCTGCCTCTAAACACCAAAGGTACTTAAAGCATAGAAATAACTGCACAGACCTGTGACTCTAACATCAGTTCCAGTATACCAGCAGCTGGTGGAATAATCAGAAGGCAGGATGCCTAGATGGTAGAACAATAAATCCTTGAGAAGCCTAAAAATATCAAGTCAAGCAAGAAGGTAGCAAAGTAATTACAAAAATGTGGCCACAGAACTCACAGAAAAAGACATAAGTAACCAAGTTCAAAGTGGTGATGGTAACAAGTCCATGTTTTTTAAACAGCTCAATTATCTCCAAAAAGACAGAATAGATGTGGCCAGGTTCTCTCCCATTGTAAGCAACTCATGATCCTAACGAGACAATAATGTCTTAAATTTTGCCTTTCTCTGATTGCTAAGGATTTAATCATACTTCACTAGTCTATTACTGAAAAGGAGAATTTAAGGTTCTCTTTTAATTCTCTCATCCGTTCTCCATTACTAAGTGTGAATGCTAAAACATAAATTTAAGCCTCTGCATTATACATGTAAGGGGGGAAAACCCTCATTTCTGAAACTATAACAGAAGGACAAAAGGGACAAGTTTCATTTTCTTCTCCGCCTTCCCTAACCAAGTAGATTTTATCTGGTTTATAAAAATTCCAAAGGAAGATTCCTACAGGGTCCTAAGAAACACAATCCTACAAGAAGACCAACAACAGAAATTCTCCACTATACTCCAAGTACCGGAGAGGGTCCTGGGATACTAAAATATGATCTTTGCCCTCTCTCACCATCCTGGAAACAAAAATGGAAAGAAAGCTCTTAAATCCTTACCTGAAGAGTTTTTCTTAAGAAAGAACTGCTTAGATGAGATACTGACAAAACAGTCAATTGTCCATTCAAGGTTGGGGGTGGGGAAGAACCAACAGCCAGAGTTAGAATACTAAGAAATATTTTGGTTTCTGATAAAATGTTGGTGTAATATTAAAAACCAGTTAACAGTGATCAAAGAAACCTAAATGAAACACTGTGGTCACTTTTTCTTCAAGTTCCATTAGCATTTGCCCAAGGGCCCCCTCTGTAACAAATCAGAATGGCTTGGCCCCAGGCTCTGCTTGCAGGAACCAGGTTTAACTAACAGCCCTTGTCTGATTTTGAAAACAGGTAAGTTAAAGTGCCAATTTTTTTTTTTAACATCTAATGCTGTCTATATAACCACCCTCTCTACGAATGGTTTTGCAAGGTCACTGTCTAATCCCCAAATCTTAAACAAGCCCTAATGCGAGCAACTTAGGACAACTAATTACCCCCAAAGAAACTCTCACTGTAATGTGGAGAAATGGATCACAAGAGAGGGACAGCAAAAACAGTCATGAAAAGATGTGAAAGAAACAAAAAGGAAAAGGACTTCTCTCTGTACTAAGGAGTTATATGCAAAATGCCAACTGTGGGTGTAAAAGACTCTCCAGTAGCTCTGGTTTCTAATGCACAATCCAGAAACCCCCAAAACACCCTGGGCCAATTCCAAAATGACTCTAATGGGGCTAATTCATGTCCTTTGCGTTGCATGTAATGGCAGTATCATCACTCGTTGTCATACAACATATGTAAGGTGCTGAGGCACTGTTTCTGTCCAAAGATTTTTAAAAATATTTTTCCAGATGCCTCATCTATTTTCCAAACCACATGCACAGTTCAATAAACAGAGCAATGAATAAAGACTGGTTTTTTTAAAGGAAGCTCAAGATCGAATGTTATTTTTAGATCTTTATTGATCATTCCAGAACTTGCCATTTCCCCACTTATATTGCAAAGCAAATAGTATACTTTCTCCTTCGTGTAATTCTTTTAAATATCAACTTTTATTCACAGAATTGCAGAATCCTAGCATTTCAGAAGTGAGACCCTGGAAACCAACTAGTGTATCTTGCCCATCGAAAATGAGACCAAAGCTAAGCCTTAAGTGACTTGCCCAAAGTCATACAATTGAAAACCAGTCAATCAGGTTTTACAGGATGAAATGAAATACAGAGCCTAACCCTGATATGTGCAAAAATTTACCTTTTCACTTATTTGTATAGCAATAAAATTATAAGTAATTCAAGGTTTCTTTTTAAAGACAGATGAATACATTTAAAAATTTTTAAATAAAAAAAAAATCTATTGCAATCATTGAATAGGTTGGTTAAATGTAATGTTTTTATAACCACCTTGCAAAGCTAAGCACATGTTGGAACTAACTAGACCACCCAAGTCAAAAATCTAGTTATGCTATTTAATGTTTATTTGGTTTGTTTCTAAATGTGTATTTAAGTGGAAAAGTCATAAAGGGGAGAATTAATGATAATCAATACCAGATCTGCAACCATGAAGCTTTTTTGAGTTTAGAGTATTTAGTGAAGTTAGCTGGCAGGGCGGGGGGGGGAGGGGAGACCTAAAAAATGAGTAAACTGTGTATTACTAGTACTTTAAAAGTAAGTCCCCAGTTACAGGCTATATATCCAGAGACCAAAACACGGTCTTCTCAAAGATGCCGAAGGAAAATGTAGAGATCTTAGAAGCATATGGAGGTAGCAAATGAGATTTAATGTCAGAAAATATGCTTTTTGCCCTTCTGATTATCTTCAAAACGATCTGTCACAACTCTAGATTTTAAAAGGAAGTACAAACTTAAAAAGACCCAGAAACAAAGGGTATATTTACTTACCTAAACGTGCAGATGTTTCATATTCCTAAGGAATGTTCGTAATTTATTTGGAACTCAGAATACAGCTTCTCACAGAAACAATATCATAAATAGTGATTAGGTTTCCAGGCCAGCCTACAGAAACATTTTTAATTCAATATATACCTGTGGTAATAAATGCCAGTAATTTATAGAACCTAGGCAGGAAAGAGGCACCAAGGGCCTGAGGCAGTAACTAGAAAGAAAGGGGCCTCATAGGGAGAGGAAGCCTGCTTTCATTTACCTTCTCCCAGCGCATTTTAACGTCCAACTAAATTAATGGGCAATCATCATCACCCTGGCCTGCTCTGCCTCCTCTCCCTCCAGTTCTACATTTCTCTACCTTCCAGTCTTCCTCTTTAATACCAACCCTCAAGAGAGGTGGGGGGGGGGGAGAGAATCAGAGGCAAAGAAATTGTAATTCCCACCAGCCTATACAGCTCTCACAGGCAAAAAAGCCAAATGAGCAACCAGTACCTGGGACCAGAGAGCAGAGAAGGAACCGAGGAACCCCAGAGGCTGTAACTGGAAGGTCCAGGACAGGCAAGTCAACAGCACCAACACCTGAAACTAAAATGCCTCAGGCAGCCAAACATAGTCTTGCTCCCCAGCAAGGACTGAGAAATCAGGCACACACATAGAAAAGCAACAAAAGCAAACTTTGGTAGGACCCTTGAAAAATTAGAAAAAGTTTCTAAGAGTGGAACATTTCTTCTCTAAGAAAGAGTAAGAGCAAAAATTAGGACAGGCTGTGAATGAGCCTAGCATGACTCAAGTGAAAGGGGCTAATGCACTTCTCACAAAAAGAAGTTATTTTCCATAGTTCTATTTGGATCCCTAAATCCAGTTATCTGGATACATCTTGCATTGTATCTTAGAATGAGAACTTATGGAAGGTGACCCATCACCACAACTGAAAAACTACAAATCTAGCAGAGCCTGGGACTCATTTGATTGTGGTCCTAGCCCCAAATGGTTAAAAGTCCCCTTAAGGAATCACATTGTATCACTGCAAGATTTACATTCAGTTCCTAATCAATAAAATCCATTACACAAAATTTGCCAGCCAGTAAGGTAAAACAGGTCACAAGTCTGAAGGGCAAAGCCAATTCAGAAGAGAGGTTCCAGCTCAGAGAAAACACAAGGAAACTCTTCTCACTGAAGGCCTTGGCAGTACACCTCCTTCTCTGCCTCAGGGCATGTTAGAGGAGTCCCCTTAAAAGGGAACTAAACCCAATTTAAAACTCCGCCCCGGATTTTCAAAAATGGGAGTCAAAAGGAATACCATTCAATGGGCTCAGAGTCAGCTCGGCAGGGGGCTGCAAGCCTTTACTAGTGCAGCGCTGGGCTCCACCCCTGCAGTCCAGGCCTCCAGACAAGTGGAGGCAGAGAAGTGCACACAGAGGCTGCAGCAGCAGACCTCTCCAGGGGAACATGTCCTCCGGGCACCCAATTCTGAGACCACAGGAGTGACGACTTACCACGAGTGGCAGAAACAGACTCAGGGTTTAGACTGACATGATGAGTTAATTTAGCTGTAGCACTGAAATCCACATATGCACAACCATTATGCAGTCCTGTGGCTCCAGCAAATCTCAAGATAATGAGGGAAACAGTGTGGCATACAGGGAAAGTCACTGGGCTGAATCAGAAGACCTAGATTTTTATATCAACTCTGCTGGCTAATCTCAGGAGAAGGGGCAAATCGCTCCCTCTCTGGGACTAAATTTCCTCATCTGTAAAATAAAGAGCAGATGTGCTCTCCTAGCACAGAATTCTAACTGACATGGAAACTAAAACTGAAAGCCATTTGTATGTCCCCCTCTGTCTGGTATGGGAAGCATCCAAGACTTTTTAGCCAGCACATTCAAGGGCTTCTAAGATTTAACACCAGTGACATTAGCAATGCACCTAAGCACTCTTCTTATGATCTCAACAAAGTATCGAAAAACAAAAACAAAAACCTCACGCTAAAGCACGTGAAGGGCAAGAACCATTAGCTTTCTCCTCTATGCTGAGTATCAAGACTCCCTTACAATGCAGTCCTATGAGACTACCCCTAACATTGCTCTTGGTGCACTGCAGGCACATGGAATGCAGAGTTTCTCCTCAGCTGATTTAACCCTTTGGCAGGGGACTCCACCAAGATAACATCCTTCCAGCTGCCAAGCCACTTAACTGAATGACAGCCACACTGTTCCACCCGAGTGTGTATGCATTCATGTCTTCCTAATGGGGCTCCCAGTAGCTTTGGGGCAAGGAATCAGTCCATCTCCATATTAGGGATGACATTTAACAAGGTGACTCAATGCCTGTTAAGCAATAAAAACGTTAGACTTCACAGAGCCTGAGGTGGGGCCTGCTGAGGTGTGCCAGTTATCCCGGCAGAGTGCTTTCATCTCCTGAGTGGGTGAAAACTGGCCTGGAATGCTACATCCTAAAATAACCCTCAGCCCTACTTCCACTCTTTCTGGCTCTCTCTCACCTAGGTCTTATTCTGCCAATACCTAAGTTCGAACTTCTCACTCAGGAAAACACAGATGGGATAGCTACTTTCCTCCCTTTCTACCCTCACACTTGGTGTGTTTGCTTCTAAAAGTAATTTGTATTCTGATTTATCCACCG
This sequence comes from Cynopterus sphinx, assembly GCA_030015415.1. Lineage (NCBI taxonomy): Eukaryota > Metazoa > Chordata > Mammalia > Chiroptera > Pteropodidae > Cynopterus > Cynopterus sphinx. The sequence continues at coordinate 62,961,129 of CM057387.1, read as the reverse complement.
GCTTTGAGACCTCTAATAGTGAGAGAAAGAAAAGGCCATTTTGTTTTTTGTTTTTGCAGATACTTTTTCTCCCCAAGCCTTAAACCTGTAAAAATCTGATGTAAATTAAACCATTCCTTTCAGACCCAAAGGAAATGGGCAATTGGCCAAGATGATAGCTCAGCCCTAGTAATCAGAGCAGAGAGATAGACACTCCTCAAGAGGGTACCCAGACTTTGTCAAAACTCAAGAAAATGCACTCAATGGAAAATTGAGCTCGATCTGGAGACCCACTTGGTCCTGGTAAAGAACTATTACACTTAAGAGTCTGCACAGGACTATCACCCGTTCACTGCCTTTATTTTCTAAACCTGCAGCAACTCCCCCCTTCACATTCACCAACCTATTATCCTCTCTCAGCTTCAAAAGGCAGCTGCCCCAAAGCTACATTTCCTCCATGAAGCCAATTCCTAATAGCATTCCCTAGGAGTGCTCTGCTTCCAAAACTCAAAAAGCCAAGAAATCTCAAGCCTCTGAGATTTAACGACTTTGTGTGGTATGCCTGAATTGCCTGCTCTCTCTAACTCAAACCATAATCCCCCTTTAAAATCTTGACAGTAACAGAAAAAAAGGATTATATACATGATAAAACCTATGGTGCTGATACATGAAATCCTGGATCTGCTTCTCAATTCATTCACTGACTCTCTGGAAAACATTAGGAAAGATATGTCATATCCATTTCTCCCTTTACGAGGTAGCTTTTTATTAAGCTGTGTTGACATGGTATCATATAATGCTTACAGTCTTCCCTAAGCAAATAAGGAGTACAAGGCTCCTTCGGCTCAACAGTCATGTGCATCTCTGTATCATTCTGTCTAGAATCTGTCTCTTTTATATATCTCAGGGATCTGCCCTACACACTATTGACAACAAAAACCTAATTCTTAAAATGAAGACATTGCTGTTCATGTACAAAAAGGCCAGCAAATCATCACAAATAATTCACTTAAGCAAACATCTAGTGTCTTGGGTCATCTTTTTATCTTCATACACACTTCACGTCATATACAATATGAAGAAGGGCTACAAGCTTAATAACAACAAAAATCTTGAAAGCTAATCACTTAATACCAACCCTTCTTGTGTAAATTTGGATTTGGCCTGGATACCTGAGATAAAGACAAAGGGGGAATTTGTGAAGCTGAATTTATTGAGTGTTGCCTTCTCGGGGGCAATCAATGGGAAACAGCTTTACTCACACCAGAGCTACCAACTGCTCATTTTAAACCCCTTTTCCATCTTGGACAGCATCTTGGGCAGATCTCACAATTTGGGGTAACTTCTGGTTTTTAAAACTCTAGGCCAATTTAAATTTTTATTCTCGAGTTCGATTATGATTTTATGTGAGCCCCTGCCCTAACACTGGGCAAAGTGGTAGCCTCTATGAAATACAGGGAGGGCTGGGTTCTACTCTTTTGCTCCTCTTTTGGGACCCAGTTCATCCTCCTGCAGGCAACGGATAGGGAAGGAAAGGCAAATATCTGTCGACATGACCAGCTATGATCGCTTTCCTAGTTAATGCAGGCTAGTGTGTGAGGTCTCCAGAGGGCCTTATGGGACCTCCTCACTGCACAGCTTCTCTGATGTAGATCTGACCCAGCTGACTCAACCTCTTCCACCCACCCCTTGGCTCCACTTACCAGCAGCCAGATTCTTAGAGACAGTCTAGCAAAATGGCTCAAGACCAACCACCATTCACAGTGTTCACTTCACCATTGGAGAACTCCCATATCCTTGCCAACCTAAACAGGGGATATGTAAGCTGCTCTCCTGGCAGGGCCTCTTCCCATTATACCTTTCCAGGTCTCTCCTCCCAACCCAGATAAGCACAAGACATTGAACAAGGACATCCAATGCCAGTACCGCCTCCTTTGCAGGCACTTCCAATGTCTATGAGTGAGTCTTCTGCAAGACATTTTCCCTCTCACTTCTGGTGTAAAGCTGACACGCTTTCCTCCTCTTCCCCTTTCCCCAATGTTCTACGCAGACGACTGGGGGTGAGGGTAGAGGCTGGTACATGGTGGCAAAATGAGTTAGATTTGCTTTCTCTTGGTAAACTCTTTGGAAAGAAGTCAAGCCCCAAAGAGTCATGATGCTCATCAGACTGTGAGGTTCCCAAAGCCCCTTTGTCAGCTGAAGTCAAAAGCACCTATTCTAAGACAGCAGAAAAGACTAAACTATTACAAACAACTTAATTTATATGATCAAATTATTCACACATTTAAAAGTAGAATTGATGACATGATAAACTCTAGAAAATATATTTGGTGTATCTGAAAAGGTCCATTCTCAGTAGGGTACAAGATATATCCCTTCATTCTTAATCATTATTAATTACATTGATCAAATACTTAGCATGCTTATTTGTTATCTGTCCATTTGACTTCTCAGACACTGTTTGACTTCTCCCTAAAATTGCATTTTTGCTGATTTATGTTCCTGGTTGAAACAGTATTAAATTTCCTATGTTATTCTATATAGAGAGCTTCAGTATCAGAACTTGTTTCCGTTATTCAGAGGGATTACTTCAACTGCATTTCATATTTTTGTGAACTATGAAATTCAAGGTCATTGTGACAAAAGAAATCTTAAAGTTAAATTTTAAAATTATGAGTGATTCAAATTAATTTTAGGAGTTTTTTTGTATTTTTATGCTTGTCTGAAAAAAGTTACTTTCAGACAAAAGTTTTGTTTAGTTCAAAATACACTGCAATGATACTTATGTGAAATATATGTGTTAGTTTTCAAGTTTCTGAAATCTATCCTTAAATTTTCCTACTTTTCTTTAAAACAATCCCACACAATAAGACAAGTATTTTTACCTCCCGTTTAAAGATGCAAACATTAAGATAAAAGGTTTTAAAGCTTTATCACAGGTACCTAATTAGATTTGTTAAATATGAGGGACAAAATACAAAACTTTCCATCTCAAGATCCTAAAAAATAAATATACTTAATTGAGAGAACTATTATTTCTGTAGAAGTTAAAGGAACTTGGCTGGTGTCCTTTGGTTAACTTCTAGATTCTAAAATAGGCCCCTTGCTTTGTGTTTATTGTAACTTGGATCACAAAAAATATCCCCTGGTTTCCCAGAATTTCACAATATGGTATTTTTAGATATATCCAAAAAATACTTCTTTGAATCACTAAACTATTGTAGAAAACAATAATGAAAGTTAACATTTGCACCTCACATGATAATTTTTGATATATAATGCACCATCACATCACGTATCACATCTATTTTTTAAATGAAAGTCAACCTCTAAGGGGTTAAGTAATTTATTGATAGTCACACAGCTAGCTAGTAAGTTTAGAACTCAACCCATGTCTTCTCACTTTAAATTCTGCATTTTTTCACTATTCTAGGTACACTGGTTCTCCCACAGCACTTAGCATACTTCCTTGGACAGGGTGGTTAACCCATTTTGCAACTTACACATTAGGCCCTTTGATTTTCCCAAGGCCTCACGGAGAAGATAGAGCCTATGTGTATTTTACATGTAAGGAAACTGACGCTTAAAAAGGGTTAAGTTACTTTTCAAAAGCCTTCCAATTAGAAAACAGCAGACAGAGCACTTAAAGCAAACCTTCTGACTGCTACTCTAGTGCACACGCACCTTTAAAGTCCAATAGATACCTACTTTCGACAGTTTCAGTTCTTACCCTGTGGTGCAAGAACACAGGCAAATGAGGGAGGAGGAAGGAGTTAGACTAGGCCTTGACTCCTAAGAGAGTCCATGAACCTGACAATGTACATAATAGCACCCACCTTTCCTGCTACCTGCCCCATGAACCATGAGAGAAAATGGGGAAGAGAGAAAAGAACAAGATATAATCTGAGCTGTTTAAGCAAAAAAAACAAGGCACTGTAGGAAAAGAGGGACCACTAGAACACTGAATCCAGCAGATGATGCATCTCTGAAGAAAACAGAAGAAAAATGAAATGACTTGGCCTGCAGCAAAAAGGAACTGAAGCAAAATGACACAGGGAATGGCAGGTTGCAGGAAGAGTTCTCAGACTCCTCCAAATGTCTCAAAAGAAGTCTTCCTGCATGTCCACCGGGTGGGCGCTGGCAGTGCAGACATCCTGGCACTGTCACCAGGCAGAGGATGAAGCAAAGGCAAGGCCACACACAATGCTGGGCTAAGGGACAAAGCCAGTCTGGAGCAAAAGACTGAAACTAAAATCAACACAGTGGTACTTCACTGCCACAGCAGTCTCAACTGACGTCAAAGACACTCCCAAAGTCACTGCTCTGCAGCCAGGATCCACATTTCAGATGTATCTTTCCTTTTTTTTTTAAGGAAGAAAAAAAAAACACGTTGATCCATTTGTTAATTTTATTACATGTGGCTTCACACCTTCGGCAGTAGCCAAAGTTGACAAACTCTGGCTTGCACAAGGGACACTGCCCACCCTCCTGAGATGGAGAAGGGGCCCAATAAGGAATGTTTGAAGCATGGTTTTCCTCCCCAAGTCTGGTGGCTTCTAGTCCCTTGGCTGAGTCCCACCTTAAGTTCCTCCTTTGTGATTTGCCCCAAGCAACACTAGTGACATTATCAGGAAGATAAGAGAAGGAAATATGTGTGTCCTAAGAGAGTCAATGGACTTAAAAGCATTATATAAAATATAATTTGGTACTGGTTTTGTTGTCCAGGAGAGAGTAAATTAATGTTGATAATGATGTTTTACATTTAAAAAGCAAGCCTGGAAAAAAAAAAAAAACAGCTAACTCATAACTTTTGTTGCACACTAGGTATCTGGCTTTGTGTCAGTTAATTTTACAATTCAATAACCACAAGACACAGTGAGATAGCTTTTCTTATACCCATTTCCCTGCATAAAGAAACTAAGGTCTCCCAAAGTGAAATAATTAATTTTCCCTGAGTTAGGGAAATCAGTATTCAAACCTAAGACCTCAGGTGAAATCCAAGTTTCTCTAAACAAACAATAAGTGCCTCAGTAGGAAGCATTCCCATTGTGTCAGGGACACAGCAGGTATCCTATCCTCCCAAAAGCAACACTTTAATAAAGGGCCAGAAGCTTTGAAGATGGTGCTCTGGTTCACTGCTGCAGCTTGGAAGATTATAGCTATAGCATAAAAACTCTGGAATTTGGTAATGCTGAAGGTTAGGCAACCTGTAAAATAAGACTGGCACCACTGTCAATCCGTAAGCATTCTAAGACCAAAACACTTTTACTGATCTCTGATCCCCTTAATTTAATAAAACAGAGATATGAAGAATGAGGAAATTAAAGGTAAGCTATAAATGTTCAAAGAGATTGCTGAAGCTTATTTTGCATTGAGCTTAACCATTTGCAAAGTGCTTATCAAACTACAGACCCAAAGGACTCTGCTGGAATCCTGCAGGCACAGATCAAGTCGGACAGAATGGCAGCAATGGTTAATGAGTGTCATGGTATATATATCTGCAAGACAGAATTCTCAAAAACGTGGCAGGCAATAAGAAGCCTGAGGTTTCTGTCAGTAAGAAAAAAAAAAAAAGTCACTTCTACTAACTAAAGAACAAGGAAGAAAAACGAGACTGTTCCAGAGTATCAGTATTGCACACTCTCAAATAGGCATCTGCTCATGGGTGCTGTGACGCCTTTTCCCCTCCTCACTGACCTCTGGGATTGTTTAAAGATAAAAGAAGAGACAAGAGCTCCACAGAAGTTATTTTCACAAGCCAAACGTCAAATGAGAACTGGCAAGTCTGAAGCAAAATTAAAAGTGATGGAGGGACACATCTCACATGACAGATCTGCTCTGATGAGGTTCTGTGCAGATGGAGGGGCTGCCCCTTGGGCGGAAAGAAGGGCTTCATCAATGTCTGTGATGGAGCCATGAACCACACAACCAAGGTATTTCCACCCCTAAACAGTTTATCATGTGTTTTAAAATAGGGAACTGAGCAACTCGGAAGTTTTTAAATACAGCCACGTAGGCAACTTTGTTTTCCATGCTGGAATATGTGTCTAGAGGCTGCCTGCGTGCTCAGACGTGGCTGAAAAGGTGATCCTTTTCTCCTTAATGACTGGCAGATACTCTCCAATATTTTCTTGGAGGTGGCTGAGTTGTTGGAGATTTTTTTTCTCCATTATACTCCTATTTATGAAAATCAGCAGCTAGTCCATAGCAGGGAAAGAAGCTCCAGGTGTTGGAGGAAAGAAAACTTCCCATAATTAGCATTTTTCCTTTAAAATGCCATCATATTCACAAAATATTATAACTCAAGTATCCTTAATTTTCTGCATATTTTTATTTCACAATGTGAATAAGACCCTTAAGCTCAGGGAAGAATTATCTCACATAGGAGAAACACAAGCAACTCAGAGCTCCAAACAACCACTTTCTTTTAACCCTCAGCACTCAGACACACAGACACACATGACTCTGAGTTCAAGATACCAGGTTCAAGCACAGTGATGCATAAGAAAGAACTACGTGCCCACCCCGAGAGGCGGTTGAAACACACTAAGAATGAATCCTGATGAGCAGGTACTCCAGGCAGAGAAATACTTCTAATTAGAATCACCCTAGGTTTCAAAAATAGATTTTAAAAATCAATTTCTAGTTGTATATTTTAAATAATCAATAAGGGAATCTCTGGGTTTTCAAGACAGGAAACTGTTCATGGATACTGGTTTTTTTAGAACTAGAACAGACCTTTTATACATTACTTTTTTCTAATATGATATCCTGAAGTAGCTTTTTGATAGAAACATCAGATTACTGCATTCTGACATGGCAACATTTTTGACTGGTCTATAAAACTTCAGAAAATCTTAAACTGCTTTTTAAAAATTCCCAAAGAGAAGACATGCAACAGATAAACCCTCATTCTACACCTAGTGGGTAAGGACTAGGCTCATAAAGGGAAATTATGGAAATGAGCTGAGTACAATGCTTGGTAAGTGAAACCATGGTTACATTGTAATTTGATGCCACCTGGTCAGCCTCTTCCTTTCATAGATGAGGCCCAGAGAAATGAGCAACTTGCCTCAGCTAGGACGTAAAAGGTCCAAGATTTCCCCAGATTTTCTCTCTCTAAATATATGTTCTTTCCACTGAGTGTTACTTCCAACATATCAGGGGCACTTTTATTGCCATAATGAGTAAGGTAGCTGAACTTTCTGTATAGCTGGCCAAGCATTATCAACTTGTTTTCACTGTTTCAACTTGTATACTCTTCTTTGAATATGTCTGTACACTAATATACAATGTCTATTAGTTTTCTATTCCTGAATAACTATCACAAACAGTACCTTAAACAACAAGCATGCGTAAGTTCACAGCTTTTTAGGTCAAAAGTCCAAGACATCATGGCTGAGCTCTCAGTTCAGCAAATGGCAAGGCTGAAATCTTGGTGTTGTTTGGACTGAGTTCTCATCTAGAGGCTATAAGGGATAAATCAATCTCACTTCCAAGCTGATCCTCATCATTGGTAGAATTCAGCTCCTCAGTTGTAGGACTGAGCTACCTTTTCCTTGCTGGCAGGCATCTTCTAGAATGCCTGCATTCCTTGCCACATCGACCCCTCGATCTTCAAGCAAACAAGGGTGCATTGAATCCTCTTGCTCTCTTCGATCAGCAAGGACAAACTATGCTTTTAAAGAGCATCTGTGATTAAAGTCAGGCTCATCCAGATAATATTCCTATCTTAAGGTCAACCACACCATGTCACAAAACTTAAAATCCATCATATTCACAATCCCAGGGATCATTCAGGGCACATATGCAGTAGGGGACAGGGTGGGAATGATGGGGACCATGTTAGAATTCTGTCTTTCACACAAGGCTACAAGGACATGTTTATTTTCCCCTCAACACTGCCAAATTACAAAAATTGGCTGAAATTTCAATGATGAAGTAAGTATGGCACAATTTAAAAAGACATTTCACAGAAACAAGCATATTCTATTGCTTGAAGCTCAGAAGAGTAGAGTGTTTCTTTCTGCTTTAATTTATAAGTAGAGGTGGAAAAGATGAAAATAAAGAAGGAGTATCTGGGGATGAGAACGAAGAAAAAAGGCACAGTGATAAATTTACACGAAAGATGTTTTCAATCACCTACAAGAAAAGGCAGGTGGAAAAACATGCCTGATTCAAGCCACCTGAGCTCTCCTCCCACCACCTTTGGGTTAATGCACACCCAACTTAAGGCAGAAGCCGTATCTATCAACTCTGAGGACCAGCCCAAAACCTGGCACATACTGGGTGCTCAATAAATACTTACACAATTGAGCTTCAAGTAAGAGGGAGATGTTGGTATATGCTGCTGAACCTACTAAATTAATCAGCTATCTTCCAACACCAAGGACATAGCCACAAAAAATGAGAAAGGGGGACTGGGAACTTCCTGTTAAAGATGTACACTACCTCACTTCCTTTCACTTAATGATCCACTAAAATAAAAGTAAAAAGGAAGTAAAAGAAGACTGAGGAGTGGTCAGTGAATGATTCGCCTACCTTAGAAGCAGAACCTTAAATTAGCCACGAAGACAGCAGACTACACAAAGGCTTCCAGGTACACCTCTGAAGGTGGGGTTTATTCTAGAACTTCAGAATCTAGGTTCCACCCCAGAACCATTAAATCATAATGTGCATGTTAATAAATCCTCAGGTGCTTCAAGTGCATATTAATTTTAAGTAGCATCCATTTAGTTCAATCCTTTGTTATTGAATATGTATGTAATTTCAAGTGTTCCAGGAATTCCAAATGCAAAATAACAGAAGAGAATAATAGAAATGTTATTTATCTTGTATCAGGAATCCAAATGGGAAAAATACCTATGTGGGAAACATACAAATACCACAAATTACACTTGGGTTTGTTTTGTTTTTCTACATTAAACATAATAATTTTATTTAGATAAGATTTTCCAGATCTTTGTATTTAAAATGCTATTATAATGTTACACATATTTGTAATTTATGAGTGTCTAAATATTAAGTTGTCAAAAATGTCATTTGTTTTACATTATTATAACGTCTAAGTTTTAAAAGTTTTCCCTTTTGTAGTTTTCTTAATTGTAATAAAATACATAATGAAACTTACTGCTTTAACCACTTTTAAGTGTATAGTCCAGTGGCAATGTGCAACCATCACCACCATCCAATCACACAATTCTTTCATTTCACAAATTTAAAACTCTATCCATTTAACATTAACTTCCCAAACCCCCACACTCCAGCCTCTGGCAAACCACCATTCTCCAATCTCCGTGAGTTTAACTACTCCAGGTACTTCATGTAAGCGGAATCACACACTACATAGTTTTTTGTGACTAGCTTATTTCACTTAGTATAATGTCCTCAAGTTTCCTCAATGTTGTAGAATGGGTCAGAAATTCCTCACTTTTTAAGGCTGAATAATATTCCACTATATGTTTATACCACATTTTATTAATGGACACTTGAGTTGCGTCCACCTTCTGGCTATTGTGTGGGATCGTTCTTTAAATTTTTTCCATCCATTTTTTAAATATCTCCCTTTTTGAGATGACAGAAACTTTAAATTTTAGGAAAAGATATATCCTTTTTTGAAAACATGGGGATAGGGTTTGACTGTAGGAATTAAGAAGGAAAGGATTACCATGGCTTTGAAAATGCAGGTCTTTTAGGACCGAGACAATAAAAATAATTCTCATTACCTTCTCAGGAGAAGAATGGAGAGAAAGCTCATCTGAATTAATGGAAGCACTGATTTTTTTTTTTTTTTTTTTTAAGCAAAGCAGTTTTATTACTTTCAACCTACGGGAAGCTAACAAGTTGTCAGTGGAGCCTTAGGCTCACATTTTAATGAACAGAGAAGAATCATATATAATTACCATATCAAGTGCTATTATAGAAATGGAGACTTCTGAAGTACTTGAGGACACTTGAAAACAGTTTATACACTAGAATCTTTAAATATCTCACCACCACCACTACATCTAGGACAATATCACCGCTTCTAATTTGAAGCACTGATGAAGGTTTAAGCAAGCGAAGGTAAACCTTGGTCCAATATTTGTGATTAACAGGTTTTCTATTTTCATTTACAATTCAATGTCTTTACTATAAATGTATTTAAAAAGAAAACTGAAAACATTTGAAAGAAAAAAGCAGATTTATAATTGAAACATATGTTGAAACTATGTAAGTCTAGACTAATACTTTATTTGAAACCAATGAAATAAGAAAAAGGGGGAAAAGGGAGAGAAATAATTCCCACCATACAATATCAGCTTAGGGGATAGAAGAAACAATGACCAAATTTTTGTCAGAAGAATGAGTGATCAAAGACAAACTAGAAAACAATGAAATGTCAAAAAAATAAATAAAAACCCTCAAGCTTGATACTGTTTCATGTTGAAGGGCTGTCAATTATTCAGACCCAATACCCTACCTTCAAATGTAAAAAAAGAAATGTCTGCAGTTTTGAATCATTGAATGATAGCATATAAACAAATCCATCCTTCCATTTGTTTTCCCTTAACGTTTTCAAATTGACAAGTGCTAGAATTCATCAAGATCATTACTCCCCTCTTGGATTTGGCATCCTTAGAGGAGATAAAAAACACATTCCTTTTCTATCTCATGAATATTCTGCAAGATGCAAACAAACCAGCAATAAAAATAAGCACAAAGCAAGCTCTTAGAAACATCACCTCTAGCCTGTGGATATGGGCCATTTAACATCTTATGTAGTCTATGAAAGCCTCTCAGTGATAAAAATGGTGCGGGCAGGGTTCACAAATGTTTAAAATCCTTCCATTCCCATATCCCTGTGGCTCCATCTTGAGAACTGTGTGAAGAAAAACAGGCTAGTTCTAAGCCCTCTTGGTTCTGTGGGCTATGCTCACTTTTTGATACAATCAGGACGAGGCTGGGGTCCAGGGAGAAAGTCATACAACAGTGAAATATAAAAAGAATGAAAGAATTATCAAGGGGGGTAAGGGGAGCACTAGCAGATTGCCTTTAATTATTTTTTATCCCCCTAATTATTTTTGTTTTTATTGAAAGGAGAAAAATAAGGCACACAAGTATTCTCAGAGAAACTGATGATTCTGCCTAAGCATCTGCATATATAAAAAAGTTTAATTAACCTAAGAGTGGTTATTAGTGCTTGCTACATGCACCAAGACTGAGAATAAGCTTTGAATGACAAGTTTCCTCACCCTCAAAGGGCTTACATTCTGTTGGAAACTAAAACCATTTACTTTTTCCCTCTCCTTACAGGGAGAAAACTTAATTTACAGTATAAAATCCCAAACTCCCTAGTCTAGCAAAGGTCTGGTACCTCACCTCACGTGTAGTTTTGTTTGCCATGGTTTCAGTTACCAGCAGTCCAAATTATTCAATGAAAATTTCCAAAAATAAACAATACATAAGTTTAAAACTGAGCACCTTTATGAGTGATGAAACCTCATGCTTTCTTAATTCCCCCAGCTCGAGATGAGAATCATCCCTTTGTCCAGAATCTCCACGCTCCAATACTCTCCCCATTCATTAGTCTGAGTACCCATCTTCACTATCAGATGGACTGTCAAGGTATTACACTGCTTGTGTTCGGGTAACCCTTATTTCACTTAATAATGGCCCCAACGTGCAAGAGTAGTGATGCTGACAATTCGGATATGGCACAGAGAATCCATTAAGTGCTTCCTCTAAGTGAAAAATGAGTAAAGTACAATAAGATATTTTAAGAGACCGTATTCACCTATCTTTTATTACAATATACTGTCATAACTGTTCTATTTTACCATTAGTTTTATTGTTAATCTCTTACTGTGCTTATTTATAAATTAAACTTTAGCATATGTATGTACAGGAAAAAAACATAGTATTTACAGGGATTGGTACTATGAGTAGTTTTAGGCATCCACTGAGGGACCTGGAATATGTCCCCTGCAGATAAGAGGGACCACTGTATTGACATTAGGCATAGCACTCACCTTCACCTACCCTCCGTCTTCTCCATCATTCCCCAAACACTCCAGGCTTTTTTTCCTGGTCTTTGTACATGCTCTTTCATCTTCGTAATCTCCCTTTTGGCCTTCCTACTCCTGGCAAAAACCCTACTCATCGTGCCAGTTTAAATATCACCTCTACTGAAGCCTTCTTCAAATCCAGCTATTATTTATAGCTCCTCTCAGTTCCTACAGTCATCGTGCTCAGAGGGCCATAACATATGGGACAAGTTACATTGTGATTCTGTTCAAGATAAGTATGTAAGCCCATCAGCAGAAATGAGGACAAGATGTGATATAATGTGTTATGCTCAATAAATGTTTTCTGGATCAATTTAAAACCAAACCAACAAAATGGTGTAATTCCTTTGCTGTGTGCAGACAGAGTCTTGCCATCTCTGGTTTATGCTCTCCCTGAATCACCTCCATTTGCAGATCCATTTCCTCTCCCTTCCTGGCTGGAATTTCTCATCTATGGACGAAGGCAGTGGTTCCCTACCTATGCGTGAGAGATTCTGGAGGTTAGAAAATCGGTGCGTTTGATTTTTAAGAGCTCACAAGATGACTCTAATGAACATCCAGGTTTAAAAACCACTGGAACTTCCCTTATTTTTCATTCTTACCGCTTCTAGGAACCGAGGCCATCAGTTACTGCTTCTGGATATTCTATGTCCACTTTGTGATGGCTGTTTTCTTCTAGAAGGAGTCTATAACTTCCGGACTCGTAACGTTACTTGCTGATTAAGCAATGAGAGGTGTGAATTCTTTGAAAAATGTCATTCCTTTATTTATTTGTTCAACAAGTACAGTCATGTGCCACAAAACAACTTTTCAGTAAATGTCAGACCACATATATATGACAGCTGTCCCGTAACATTATAATGGAGCTGAAAAATTCCTATCGCCTAGCGATGTAGCCATGGTAACATCTTAGATCAAGGTATCTCATGTTTGTGGTGGTGCTGGTGTAAACAAACCTATTTCGCTGCCAGTCATATAAAAATATAGTACATGCAATTATGTATGACTCATGATAGTTGATAATAAATGACATAGTGGTTTATGTACTTACTATACTACAAATTTTATTATTTTAGAGTGCACTCTTTCTCCTTATGGAAAAAGTCTACTGTAAAACAGTATGCCGTGTTAGTGTTATACCAGCAGCAGCCTCATTCATACATCTCACGCCTCTCGGTTACATCATTCTCTTGTGCTGTATTCAGTCACGTGTTTTGTTTATCGTTGGCCCCTAAGCATTCACATGACAAAATCACCTAACAACACATTTCTCAGAATGTAACCCCATCGTTAATTGACACAGAACTGTATATACTTAGCTTCTTCCAAGGGCTAAGTGACACTTGCTCTATTTAAAGGACTGTCCACTAACAACTTGATTCTGAACTCTTTCCTAAAAGGAAGATTTTTAAAACAAAGAGCAATTATGTATGATCCAATTCTGGACAAAGTGGGCGGCAACTTATATTTTTAGCTCTTAAGTGGGTGCTCATGGCCATACATAGCCCCTGAGTGCAGATTATACACTAAATATAGAAAAAGGCCCAGCCACTATACAGTATAATTGTGGATTTCTAAGTTGCAGTCACCAAACCACAAAAAATGAGGGAGCTATTCAGAGAAGTGAATTAGTTTAGCAAATATACTATACTTTCCCCCCCCCCAAATCAGTTTTCATTAAATTAGACTGCAACTGAGGAAACGTCAGACTCTTAACTCTACAAACATATTTTGATACGTTCTGCTATCCATACTTAACTACTGTTTGGGTTTTCTGGTTCTCCTCTCCCCCACCGGGAAAGGATGTCTAGGCCCATCTTTTGTTGAACTATTGTTACGGTTTTCCAAGTACCCAAGCCCTTGGGTGTGACCTGATTGTGCACCTGGAATCTAAATTAGTTTCAAGCCATGCAAATAGAAAAAGCAGCCATCAGCAATGGATACGAAATAAAATGGCAGAGAGAGTTTTGTAGAGTGAAAATAACAGCTCTGACAAATGAAAACTAGGAGTCATAATACCGGACACAATCTCACTTGGTCTGTGCAGAGGAAAGTGTGGTCTGTAAACTCCAGACATATCTAACGCTGAGCACTTGTTCAGTAGCACTAGTGCAACATCCGGCTTTTGTTCATGTCCACAAGCGTCTTTTAGAAAAAAAAAAGAACTCAAAGCACATACAGAGGAAGCTGCTAAAACACTCACTTCTAATTAGATCACTAACATCACTGGAGGAAAAGGAAAATGGATCTGTCTACTGTTTCCTTGAAATCTGCCTCTACTGCTTTGTCTGAAACCTATAAACAAACATCCTAATGCTGCACTGTACTTGAGTTCAAAAGTTCAGCACATTTGGAGAGATGGTAGCACTACCCCAAAGGAGAGGACAGTCTGGGGCCTGCAGATGGGAGAAGGGTTATTGGATCTTGCTCCTCCCACTCAGACCATCTGCAAAAGCTTAGGCCTTTGCAACCATGCTGACCTTCAGGCCCAGAGTCGTTACTCAAACTGCACCTGCCCAGGATTAAGTTTCCTGCCAGTGAATGATTGTTCTTTCCTTTAGTCTGCACACAGCTGTCACGTGATCAAGTGGCAACTGAGCAGAGGGAGCAGGCCCCTTGCAAAAAGGCTAAGCAGGACACCAACTTGGGTGATTCATCTTTAAAACCCTATTCCTGAAAGACTTGCATGTTTATATCACTTCTTGTTTCAGCTCACAGATAATTAAAGCCTGTCAGAGACAGAGCTCTAACCTGGAAAATAGACTATCTCTATGACTCGTTAGAGCTCTTAAGAATGAATGGGACTCTTTGTCCTTCTCTTTTCCCTCTGACCCCAAAGACTGCTAAATCTATGGTTTCTAACCTTGCTGAAAACAAGGGAAACTTTGAAAAGTAATGTGGTGTCTCCCTGTAACAAGAGATACAGTTGCATGGCAAAAATCAGTTACACCTGCTTGCTAGGCATTTTGCTAATCCAAGTAATATGTCCACGGCATGCATAAAATAACCTTGGACAGCCATTTCATCAGTAATGGAATAAACTCTTAGATGCACTTTTCACTATTAGAGATAGCTTCAGGGCAGGAGGAAAGGGGGTAAATTTACATAACATTCCTACATATTAGGAGATTCTACTCAAGAGTACATTGACAAAAGAGTGCATTATTAAATGGTTATTCAAAGGAAAGTTAAATATTATTAAAAAGGGTGAGATTATTCTAGCCAACATTTCTCATAAGAATCATAACTTTCTCCAAAAGAAGGGTTCTATATTTCATTTAAAGAAAACAGTTATATTTGCATAAAATGCTTCTCAATGGTAATAGAAACTCAGTACCTCGCCTTCGATCAGAGCAAACCAGTAGGGACGGAGGACAGTCAAGCCTTCCCAGACTCCAGGGGTCACAAATCAATGCAGAGGTCAGAGTTGCTGGGCAGTGGCTTTGCCCTTGAGAATTTCAAATCCTATGTAGTAAGCATGCTATTGGATTTTACACACACACACACACACACACACACACACACACACACACACGGCCTAGACGTGCCACAAGTGTGATCCTTCTGCTGAGACACAATGCGTACTCATCTAATTTCATGATTAAATGGAAAAGCTGGCCAGCGTAGAGTTATCAGAGGTAAAGAAATAAAATGATTTAAGAAAATAAAGAGAGCACTTTTCATTTATCCATCCACATCCCTCTCCTACCCAAAAGCACTAGGACATTTAAAGGCTAAAAGGAAGAAATTTCCATGGACCACATTAGCACTTAATGTGAGTAAATGTCAACTGTTGGTGCCCAGGTGTTGAAAAGTGTCTGTCTTATTTTTAAGCAATAAGACAACACAGGATAAACACTTGTGGTTGATTACTGATTGCAGTGCCCAGGTGAAGGCCAAAATGACTCTGAATACCTGACAAATATAATTCTTTCAAAATGCTCTGACTAAAGGACCTCATTTCAGATTACAAAATGGATTTTACATATTTCAGCTTTATTTTTAAAAAAGAAAGAAAACAGGCAGATCAGTTTATTTTCTGAGCACAGTATTAATGACAAGATGACATCACCAACAGCCTATCAGAAAGCTCTCTGGTGTCTGGTGTTCTAACACCATTTCATATTTATGGATAAGCACCAGAAGGGTGTCAGCCCTAAGCTGCATTTTCCTCCCTCCTCACTTCTAAATAAAGTGTCTGCTTTCTTTTCATTCAGCAGCCAAACTGGGGAAGGAAAAAAAAAATGAAAAAGAAAAACCCTCATGGTCTCTCTTCCTCCTCATCCCAGCCTGTTTTCTGACAATCCTGAAACAATAAGTGGAAGGCGGGGGAGAGTGGCTGGAACCTTGTGTCACTGCTTCCTGTAAAGCTGCTGAATGCACTCTGCAGCTTCAAACAGTCCTTCACTGACAAACCTGAGCCAACACTTCATCTGCAAACCCCTAAGAGCAGGAAAGGAGAGACTGCTGAAAAAGATAGGGCCCAGGCTCACTATGAATAAATGTAATAATTCTTACCCCTATTTTTTTTTTAACTATTGTCTATTCCTATTGTCCACTACCTTCTCCTTTAAAGTGATTTTGATGAAAGGAATGAGAAGAGTTAACCCTGAAATGGCTAATCCTAGGCCAGTACAAACAGAAGAGTTCATGAGTTCAGCTCCCCCCTCCCCCAGACCGATGGAGACCAAGCATCACCAATGGACCCCAAGAACAGGGTAATAAGACAAAACCTGCACATCTATGTTGGTGACACTGTTCTCAAGGCTGGTGCTAACTGTTGAGCTGCTGGGAGATGTGGTAGCCAGAGCATTTGTCTTCAGACTAAAATTGACAATCTTTATGAACAGAAATTGATAACGTAATTCAAATTCTAAGCAGCAGAGATGTTCACTGCACCCATGAAAAAATCTCTGCCCTAGACAAGTATAACATGCATCCTATTCTCATGCTTCTCCCAAAACCTCATCTAGAGATGAATATAGCCCTTTTTCTATTCCACACCCCTAACCATCTGATGTTGTATCAGAATTCCTGGATCAAGCCCAAAACCAGAATTATAACATGTAATAAAGATGCTTGGCCATGCAGCAAAGATGACAGAATTTGGCATGTTGGCCTGAAGCCAGAGTGACAGATCTTGAGCTGATGTTCCTTTCCTACAGATTTAACAATGTACATGGAGAAAAAAAATATTAATAATCTTCTCAGAGCAAATTCAGTTTCTACAAGTTTCTTTGAGTTTGGCTCTGACAAGCCCCCCACACATACACACTTTCCTGGATGCCAAAAACAAGCAAAAAGAGTAACTGTAGCTTGTCCCTTTTCATAATAAACTTGTCTCAAAGGTAAACTAGGTAGATTCAAAGGGAGAAGTTGAAAAGGAATTGGGACCTCAACTATTTGGGGGCTATGTAATCAGAGCCACTGATTTCTCCTCCATGCACCTATCTAATCCAAAGCATCAAGATTTACCCTGCCACATCTCAAAGCTTACATACTTAATACACAACTCACATATACTCTTCTATTTGCAGAGTTCTCACACAAATCAGAAGCATCATGATATAAGGAACAGTTGTGCGTGAAGCAAAGGGGAAAGGATCTGACCTAGGTTATCTGGGGCTTAGGAGGGGGGATGGCAATGAAAATAAAAGTTTTCGATGTCTTATTAAAATACAGACATACATACCCCGGGATGAGGAGTGCAAGGAATCCTTCTGTCCCATATGCTAAGCAATGGGGGTTGTCATTTTTAAAGTGAAAAAAAAATTCACAAAGACAAAGCAACACATGAAAATCTGAGCACTCAACAAAAAGGAATAAATTAAAAGGCAGCAAAAACTCTAGTATCATAATTCCAAAAATAAATATTTAAGTAAGTTTCTGAAGGGCACTCTTTCCAATGCCCTTTCCTAAGGCAAATGGAATCCTTTCCAAAACCCACCTATTAGAAGGCCCTGCTATTACTCTCCAATCTTGGTGCTTCATGCTTGTTGGCAGAAAGGAAAACTAATTTGGATCATCCCAAAATCATTCACATTTGGTTTTAGTTGTATTATATGGGGGTAGTAAGTTGGCAACAAATGTCACTCCTTAATTAAGTTTAGTTTAGAATAATTTTAAATTCTTTATTCCCTCAGCACAAGCCAACTAACAACTACAGACAGTGGCCGGCTGGCAAAAGGAAGCAGCCAGTTTGGGATTTTTAATTGTCATAGATAAGTTATCCTCATGTAGCTAATCACGGTGACAGAATGAGCCTCAGCTCAGGGTGCAAGTGTTAATAAGCACCCAGAGGCCTAGATTTGACAATGACATCATGTGTATGCAAGCAAAGGTGTGACCAGATGTGGCCACGCATGAGAGACACTGAGCAAGACCCATCAGAAACATGCATTTCATTCATTATAACACACCCTTTTACTCAACATACTGTGCTCATAACCCTAACCCTTCCCCCAGTTTATCAAAGGTAAGGCTCTTGCTTCTATTTCTTAGGATCTCTAATTCCAATCCAACAGACATATTCACAATATATACACTCATTAAAGTCAGAAGTGTCAGGCTGAATTGAACCCCAATTCTGACTCCACGTTCAGAAGCTACACATCTAGACTACACCACATTTGTCATAATACTTGGAGAATAATTGTACAATGATCTGATCCAGTAGACACAGGTGAATCCAGCCCAAGATTTCTATTGTTTGCAAAGGAAAAAAAAGTACAGAAAGCCCTCATGTCTGTTTATGTATCACAGTACTCGCTTCCTCTGCTATCTTTATTATGAATTCTCTTTCTTCAGTATTACCAAGCCGTTGGTATGTAAGCTATCTCATGAGGCATCTTCTTCATCTCACTCTAGCTTTTGTCTTTTCATTCAAATCAATCAAATTTTATGTTTTCTTTTTATGTAATCCCTTTGTGGGTGCACACGCACTGCTTGCTTCTGAAATTCATGAGAAAAAAAAGTGTAGGAAAAGAATGTATGCATGTGGAACATGTATTCCCAAAATCCAAGAATAATATCATAAAGAACAACCATCTTTTTCCTGCCCTTCCTCCACCTCAAGGAAAACTTCCTGTAGTCCCCACCAATGGGAAAAGAATATTGCTTAAGACAAATCATTAGTCAAATTAAATATGGGTATTATTTTCATGACGAATTTGAAGTGTATAACAGAAATGAATATAGGTTTGAAATTTTAGGAAAGAACCATTTTAAATCTCATTTATGCCTTGGGCATTTGGTGGAGTTGGAGTAGGGGAGATGCATATTTAAGCTGCTATGAATCACTTTTCTTATACACAACACATGATCAATTGTTAATCATTTTTACATATAGAGAGGACAAACTGAAAGGCAGTTTCATAACTAGTAAAAGCCAAGGTCATGGAATAGAAAGATATAGATACAAACATCACTATAGTAACACCTTCTGTTTCTAAGATTCTTCCAGTTTGACCAGAGCTAATTCTACAATGGATACTTGACCCATTTGCAATGCTAGGGTAGTAGACATATATAGGCCTTACCATTAATCCAATATCCTGTCCCCCAAAACAGGAAGTGAATTAAAAAGCTGAGGAACTATCCTATCAGTTTCAAAGGAAAAAGACAACTTCAGAGTTAACTTTTTATTCTGAAACAATACGCTCCAAGATAAGTCATTATAAAGAGAATGAATGATCTAAGTTGTTCTTATAAAGATTTTATCTGAGTGGTTTGCATTTTGTTCACATGATTCAGATTCTGTGTAAAAACTGGGTTTCATATTGGTAGCAGCAGATTCGATTGTATTCCCTCCTAAATTCCCAGCATAGAGTTTACAACATCAATACAGTTGACATTAAAGGAGGACATAGCTATCTCAGCTATATGGGTCATGTTTTCCCCACACGAGAAAAATAGAAAATGAGTGAGCACATAAAGGACCAAGCATGGTGAAGGGCAAAGTTGGGGTTAATAAGCCTCTTTATTAACACACACACAAGGGGCCCTAAGTTCAATGTCCTAAAGCAGTCCTCCTGGTTTCCCTATTTACTAGGTTCCTTGAGTTTTTAGCTTTTATCTAATTATAGTTAAGCCACTGGATCTGGAGAGAATCTAGGATATGAATTTCACAAAAACATAAAACAATTATCAAGACACTTATTTATCCAGGCATATAATTCCAATTGACAGCCATCACACTTTAGGAATCTAAGGGGCCCTACCTCTAGCATTTATAGTACTTAACCATTCAGTACAGAACAAGATGTTTCTGCTTGAAACTTACCTTTTAAATTACTGAGGCAAGGGTGAAGGGGGTGGGGAAATAGCCACAGATCACATTCAGTGGCCTGGCTAATCCCTGCCTACAAATCATCACACTATAATATGAATAGCCAGATAGCTACACAAATAATTCCTCAGACCATTTGTCTATTCTAATAATCTAAAAATTCAGATATATCCTCCTATATATAATGAAAGAATTTTGCATTACATTAGCAATATTTTATTCCTTGAGTATTTGTGACACTTCTTAAAACTAGGGTAACATTTTGAGTAACAGAAAAAACTTGCACATTGGAAAGGAGATTAATGCCAATTCATGACATTCTCAGAACCATCCCGTAGGGTTGTACAAGCTCTGAGCTACATGATCATGCCCTACCAAGAGAATGAGTGGGGACACATAGACTAGCCCTCACCTGTTCACCAACCACATGTCCTGGGGTCAGAAGGGACATCTTTGTCTCATTAAAAATTTTTGCAACCTTGTAACTTAAATAGCATAACAGGGTATGTTATTTAATTTTAGAGGTATCTGAAGTCAGATTACAAATATTTATACTGTCAAAAGAAAAAAAGACAACAGGCCCAAAATGGAGTCTCTTATGCTAAGTCTCATGTCACCAAAACAAGATTTAATTTATAGTTTCATCTCTCACAGAATAGGAATCTTAAACCAATGAATCAGGAATCATCCGAGGGGGCCTGATAGACGCCCCCCTCCCAAACTTTAAATTAATCTTATAATAACCAAATCACTTTTCTACTCAGTATAACTTCCTTATTCCTGTTTCTCAGTATCTACAAAAGTTTTTCATTTTGTACAGTTCCTTGGAACTCCTTTCTATCTGTTAAGATTAGATACTGCCCAATTCAAATCAAATTTCACTCAAATAAACTTAAAATTTTAACATGCCTCTGTTTATCTTTTAACAACACATACATACCTATATATGTATAAATATATTTTCATATTATTTCAATCAGTAAATTTGAGTCAATCCACTCAAATTTTATAAATATATAACACTGAGCTTATCACCTAATACAATAGTTAGCAGAATCTCTACAAATAGTTCCCAAATCTAAATTATTTGGAGTAAGGAAGCAGGAAGAGAAGATACACCAAGAGGAGATAAGAAAATATGATGAGTCAACACGAGGTAAAGAAAAGAAAAATGAAATTAATATCTATTGACAACACATAGAAAGAAGACAAGACTGGTGGGTCTTAACTCAGTTATCTTTAGCTCTCATTCTATTAACCCATAAGCTAAGTAATTCATGTGATTCAAGCATGGGGTGCTAGAGGCCAGAGTCATGGGTTCATCCAAATGTGAATTATACTGTTTCTGTTCCAGTGTGCTTAACTCAAATTAGCATCTTGCATATGCCTCCGATTTGTCACAAGGGAGGCCAGAGCAAAGGGGTATAGCCACGTAAATCCATCATCATTACTACAAACAAAAAAAATCTCTAGGCATCTGCTCTCCCTACAAGGCCTCAAGGATCAAGCTTACCTGGAAGTGAAAGCAAATTATTGAAATCAAGACAGTCCCAGCTCAACAGCAGACATGAGCTGCATGCCACTCTCAGCAATGCTCTTGCTCCCAGATTGGAGATAAGGGCTTTACAGAGGTCCTGAGCATTTGTATATTTCTACTGAGTTTATTAGCATAAGCCCCCATTTTTGTTTCCCCAGAAGAAACATAAACAAGCCTTGAAAATTATCCTAAAAGAGAGAAAATTCGGTTTCAATTGTTCAGACACCTTTCAAAATTAAATATCATATTCCTAAGTCTTTTCCCCAAACTCCTGTAGTGATTGGTTTATATTACAGACTAATGTCCCTGCAGTATTGAATAAACCAAGCAGTTTGCGTACTATAACACCAAAAATCACTAGCTTTGCTTCCTTGTAATTGGCTTTATAGAAAAACTGCATTTTTTTTTCAATGAAAAAGTTTGCTTCAGGCTCTACACTTGCATACCCAGTTTGTGGTGAAACTTAAAACAGTCTCAGTAGAAACCCTCGAATGTTGGGAATTATGATGATGATGGAATTGCTGACACAACATTAGCCACAGCTGGCACTGCAAAATGCTATTAAGTATATTGACTCTTCCATATGAAGTCAGTCCCCAGAGCCTAGGACTTTGTAACTTTACACTATAAAATGAAACTCACCAGCAGTGGAAGCCATAGTTAGGGCTGGAGATCTTGGATTTCTAACTAAAGGCATTTAGTGTGGACTAAGATTTTTAAAAGTACTTCTCAATTTGTAACTGTACTATTGAAGGGAGAGAAACATGCAAATTGCAGGTAAGAAATATGTTTACACCACCACTTAATGGTAGGAAGATAGGGGAACCAAACAGAAAGCTATGATTTCTGACATGCACAAGTCAACGGCCAAAGACATCGGTCTATTTGTTTAATTTTACATCTTATTTGTAAGGTCAAATGTGAATGAATGAAAAGAAATTCCCTGGGAAATGACTATTAGATAACAAACTAGAATCTTCTTACTGAAGACACCTCAACCGAAACTATGATCGTTTCAAAGGCTAGAGTATATCTATTTTTTTAAGAGGTAAGAAAATGCAAAGGCCAAGTTAAAAAAATAAAATCACCATTATTTTGGGTCCTTCATGATCACTAGATCTCCTGGATGAGATTATTATTAACTGCACCGATTCTGTAGACTGGCAGCTACTTTTAGTACAACTTTCCTTACAATGTCATAAACCATGGCCTTAGTCTTTTCCAAGCACATCCTTGGTCCCAAGGCTGGACAATGTAGCTAAGAGGCGTACTGAGCATCAGGTTTGTGGGTTTCCCCACACTACACCCCAATTAAGCTTATTCAGCAAAGATGTAACTACATGCCCTTAATCTGACTTTTCAAGCCATTCTGTCTTCAGTAATCAAAACCACCATGCCTAAAATAAGTCTTGACTATTTTAGCAATAAGATTTGTTTAGAAACAGTAAGAAAAGCCCATGTATATACTTTAATGAAAGTTCCATACACTCCCTGGGGGACAATCTCTACCAACGATCAGCTTCAGCTACCACCTGTGTATGAATAATTCTCTCATTCTAATCTCTAGAAGACTGCACTCCTAAACGGAATCACATCTGTAGAGTCTCAAATCTCCACTTATAGGTACGACAGGAAACTAAGGCTTAGCATGCCCAAACCAGCACTCACAGCCTAGCAAACGACCCTCCTGAATTCCTCAGCTTGATCAATGATCCCACCCTATATCCAGCCAGAAACCATCTCTAATCATCATTCATCCCCCTTTGATTTAGCCCCCTATGCAATCCCTACATAGTATCATTTTACATTTTAACAATTTCATGTCTACCATCGCTCTGTTCGATTGACATTTTTCATCTAAAATATAAAAAGAAACCTCACTGGTTTGCAGCCAATAAGTCCCACACTCCTTCAACCACCCCTTAAAGTCCCATCAGGATAAAATTTTTAACCTAAAAACCTGCTTCTGTCCCTCTAGTTCTCTAAATTCTTAAATGATCGCCCCTATCTACAGGAAGGAGTTCTCAAATGTTAGTGGGATGAGAATCACATCTATGCAGGGAGGGAACACATAAAAATTTCAGTCCTCCACAGGAATTCAGCAGGGACCCGGGAACCTGCACAGTATATGCCCTCCAGGTGATTCTGATTAGAAGATTTGATGATCATGCTTTAAGGAACAACAGACTGTAAGATACACAGCTCCTATCAATGGTGTCCACAAGTAGGTATGGCCACTGATGGCATGCTTTCCCTATATTGTGAACAATATTTAGTAAAGGTCTACATGAAACAATGTACAATCTTCTCTTCTTTTGCAAATTAGTTTTATTTCTAGAAAATCCAGTGTGTATATTAAAATCTAACCACAAATACCTTGTGCCTAATATGTGAAGCAAAGTTGGGTTCCGGTTCAAACACTTGGAAGAGTTTTTGTTTCCAAACTTACATAAAGGTCCATTGAGACATCTGAGGATGCTGTTGTGTACAGAACAATTCATACGCAGGATTAACCTGTGTGTACTGCAAGATACCAGAGTCCTGGGCTCTCGTGAAATGCCAGTAGGGTCCTCTGAGCAAGTATGACCCAAAAAATCATCACATGAATTTCCAAAGCATTCCCAGAATTAATGCCTCATATTCCGATCTAGCTTCTACCCCAAACACTCCCCAGAAACAACTCTATGAAGTGACAGTGACCTTCATATGTCTCTCAATCCAGTAGACATTTGCCTTTCCTCATCTTCTGGCTGCAGTTGATCTCTCCTCAATCCTCACTTCCCTTGACTTCTATACTAACACACTCCTGACTTTCTTACCATGCCTTCCATTCCTTATTCTTAGTGTCCTTTATGAGCTTTACCCCTCTACTTGGCCATAAAATGTTGTGGTTCAACGACCCTGGCCCATAGGATATCTTCCTTTCTTAATCTGTGCTCTTTTGCTAGTCAGTCTCACCCAAACTATCAATTACCATCTAGACCCCTACTCTGAACTCCAAAGCTATAAAGCCAAGCACCTTTAGACATCTCCCTCAGAGACATGTCAAAGGAGCTTAGCCAAATAGTTTCATCATCTGCCACCCACACAGTACCCACACTTGCTCCTCCCTCAAAGGTTGGTCCTCTTCCTTGCTCGGTAAATGAACCACCATCAATCTAGTTGTACATGTCAAATGCCTGGAGACCTTCTCCTACATCTATTTGACCACAAAACTCTAGTAAATATGCTTCTTGTTCACCAGGGTCACTCCTGGTACCTAACATAGGACTTGGTACAAAGATGTTGCCCAATAAATATGTATTAAATGAACAAGTGAATGACCTATTGAAATAATGAACTGCTGTGGACATATTCCTTCGTTTCCCCATACTATTTCCCATATTCCTTCTACCTGAAGATCTCACTTTTACTCTCAAACTTTGTAAACATATATTCGCACTACTTCTCACCCACGATGCCACTTCCTCAATATGGTTTCCCTTGGCTTCCCCAGGACACACTCAGGACGCTTTCCCTCTGCTATCATGGTACTGTACACACAGCACCATGCCAGCACCACCGCCTTGCAATGGCATGGCATGACGACATTCTCCCTTCCTTTGAATCCAAATACATGACAAATAGTAGGGAGGCTCAGCAAAAATCCTGAATGACTTAATATTTTAAACTCTGTCTCCATCTGGCTTACTCTACACTTTTCTATCCTAGCAGGAGAGGGCAGAGCAAGAGACAGTTAAGAGAAAGAGGAATAGTCAATCCTGGTGTGCTCTTGTGGCTACACAGACCCAGACACCACTGTCTTTTCCCATTGTTCTATTAGCAACGACAGCTTTGTTCCTTCCATTCCCCAAATGTGGTGAAGGCCACGTGGAGGACCCAGGAGAGAGGCGTGCACGTCAGTACACAAGTCTGCCGCTTCCTCTGAGATGGTGGCCAAAGCCTTTCACATAGGATCGACACTGCAGAGGTGCCTTTTCCTGACTGTGGGAAAAACTGTTAGCGAAAGACTATATACACAAAGCTCTTAAACCACAAGGCTGGAAGAGAATCAAAACAAGCCAAAGCTTAATTAGAGTTGATTTCCCAGCTGGGATGCATGCTAGGGATCAAGCTCCAAAAGCCATCACTGAGGAGGCAACTCCACCTCAAGTACGACAGGCCTCTGAGACCACCAAAGGCAGAGCTGGGGATTTTTTAAAATTTTTCACATAATCCAGGAGACGAGAGAGAGACAAGGGAGAGAGGGAAAGTGAGGGGAGGAGGGAGGGAGGAAGGGGGGGAGGGGGGAAGGGAGGGAGAGAGGGAGAGAGGGAGAGAGGGAGAGAGGGAGAGAGGGAGAGAGGGGGAGAGGGGGAGAGGGGGGGGGAGAGAGAGAGAGAGAGAGAGAGAGAGAGAGAGAGAGAGAGAGTGTGTGTGTGTGTGTGTGTGTGTGTCCCTAATCTAAACTCCAGGCACTGCTGAAACCCCAGGATTCCAGCTCTTTGCTCTCTAACTCCTCTCCCCTTCCATAAATTAAATTAATGAGGAGTTTTCTAAAAGAGTACATTCTCTTAAAGGCTCTGTTATTCTGAAGTTAATGGCTCTGACATGTAGCCAGGCCAAACAGTCACAGGCAGCAATAACTCTTGCAACAGCTCCAAAACTTAGCCTCAAATGTCACCGAGTCCTACCCTGATGTTTCTCCCCCTTTGATTATCAGTGGTTGCCTTCCTTCCTCCCCTAACATTTTATAGCAAACTCAGATGCATCAAAGAAACCAGTTAAGGATGTGAAGATTGAGAAACACATTCAATCTTAATGTTATGATCTTGTCTTTTCCTTCCCACAACTAGTCTCTAAGAGAAAAGGACAAGTGTAAATTTGATGCCACACAGAACAGAACAACAAAATACATCTAAGGCAACAAGGGAGATGAGCATTTCTAAATGCCAGCATGCTAATACTTAGCACACACTTACTGCAAAGATTGTGTCATATTTGTGATGGGTTAATAATTTTTACATGAAAAGTGAGTGGACATGTACAAAATGAAGCAATCAAGCAAACCTGACAGAAGCAATTGCTTCAAATCACCTTCTTAAACTAACACCCAATGAGGTGATGATTTAAAAAATATAAAAATGCAAACAAAATTGCAGGAGAATCTGATTTCAATATATCTAATGGGTACAGGTCAGAATAAATATATTTATTCAATTCAAGGTCTTAACCTCGAATGCAAAAAATGATTAAAACATGTTTATAAATCAGTTCATCTGTCTTGAAAATAGAAAATATATTCTGGATAAGATTAATCCAAATTCTTGTATTTACAATTTGATCTAAAAATCTAGGCAGATGTACATATGTTTAGTATATATGTTCCAAAATTTTGGGAGAGAAAAGGAGAAAAAAATAAGAAACATAAATAGAAAAAAAAAACTATTTGCTTTCTTCTGACTATGGCTTATGTGAACCAGCAGTAATTTTCAATTTGTCAGTGTATTCCATAAAACAATGAGTCTTTCACCTAATGGCTATGGGTTCCAAAATGACAGTGATAAGACAGGTAAATAGAGCCTCTAACAAAAGAGGCAGAAACCTAGGGGAGGCAACTTTTCTAAGCAGCTATATATTTGTGAGATAAAAGATTAGGTCTTGAAAAAACAGGATGCCTACTAGTCTGCTTAGTCTGGGCTGCCTTTTGCTAGACATAACTATAAAATCTTACTGATAAAGAATGTTAAAGTTTCCAAAGCATTTCTACATACATTTACCTCATTTGATCCCACAGCAATCCATCAAGCAGACATGCCCATTTTACAGATGAGAGAGTTGAGGTCCAAGAAGTTAAGGGACTTTCCCAAAGAGACACAACTAAGTGACCAGAGAGCCACAATACATATCTTGACTTTTTAGTAATAGGTCACATCCTTACATTATTAGAATGGAAATTTACGACAATGAGAGGAATTAAAAAGTTGCAAGAAGATGAACATTTTGTGAATTTCCAACTATTTACCAAGTCAGGACAATCACAGGCAAAGTTATACCCAGATAAGTGAGCTTGCCTCAAGATTGATGTAAATTTTTTCCTTAATTATCTTCTGAGTCTATCTCCATACCCTACTCCACTTCCTAACATCACAAATATTTGTCTAGGCCACAGTAGAGAGTTTATTCTGACCCTGAATTTGTAATGTTATTGGCTGCTATTTCAACTGAAAACATACTTAGGAGTACAGAGTGTTCCTTACCAATCCATCTTAACATGAGCTGAAAATGTCCAGCTCTTAGTAAAAAGAATGGTCTGGTAATATTTAATATGAACACAGACATTTCTCTTCCAGTGTAATTCATTGTGCACACATCATTAAGGATCAAAGCACAGGCAATCCAAAGAATGGAAGGAGGAATCTGAAAACATCAAAGTTAATTATATTTGGTTGTCCCAATAGCTGTTACTCGTTCAATTACGATGCTGCTTCAGTTAATCTTAAGTCAAGCTGTGCCTCTCTGAAAGTCCAAGCAATAAAAGCAAAAGTCAAAACATCTAAAGCTAAAGCATTTTTTTTTCCTAATGAGTGCTCTGCATTTACCAGTCTTCACTGTTCCTGTCAATGAGCAACTGTCTATTCATGTTTCATTACCAGATTAGGCAGGGGTCTCCAACACCAGGCACCCAGGCAGGTCCTCAAGAAAGAGGGGTTCCATGAAACCTGCATAACCTGCTTTTCCACCCACTCCATGTTTTTTTTTTTTTTTGAAAACCTACACTGAGTAAAGGGATGAACAGAAAACCAAGCCATGAGCCTACTCTGTTCAAATGTCTAAGGTGATAGATCGCTTTTTGGTTCTTGGTGTACTGGCAATAAATAGATTCTCATCACACCCTGATTCTGCTTATTCTTGCACTGTCCTAGGCACAACAGGCATAACTTCTGTCATTTAGTGACTGTGGTTTCTGCTTCATTATTCCTATTTCTAAATTCTGGGGGCCAGAATATTCATATGATTAATATGCTCAATGGACCATCTGTAGTTTAAAGAACTCCTAGAGAGCAGAGGAGGAAAATCTGGCTCTCCCACACAATTGCAGTTACTGTTAAAAGGGAAAAGTTCACTCCAGGGTTGTCTCCAATAAAAATTAGTAGAAGGAAAAAACGCTAGAAGGCCACTGGCAGCAACGGGGCTTTATCATCTCTGGAAAAATTCCTTTTCCTCCATTAGTACATTTATTTTTTCATGGGGTGGAGTGGGGGGCACTTTACTGTGCCAAGCACTTATTGTACAACAGGAACTGAATGCAAGTTTTATGAATATTGTCCAATTTAATCCTTCCCACAAGCCCGCAGAATGGGGAGAGAATCTAAATTTTGAGATGGAACTCTGAGGTGCATTCCAAATGCAACTGCAAGAATTTGAGTCAGCACTGGTTCACTAGAAAGTGTGAATTTCCCCTAAAATTGTGACTTCCACAAATCCCTGTCTTAGATGAATTATGAGATAAGAAATGAGTGCGGCCACCAGCTTCCATATGCCCTGTGTGCAAGTCCGGTCTGTAGCCACTTTACAATTTTTCAAACAGCTTAGCCATGCTCTTCATGTGCTCTATAGTTTCAAGTTCATATATCTTGTCACAACAGTGGGAGGAAAGCATACTTTGTCTCTTCAAGCCTTTTAATTTATTTAAAAACAAAACCAAAAAAACACCTAATATAGTTTATTAAAGCATTTCAACAAATTTTCATGAGCTAGCCATCTGCCTGCAGCAAAATAAATTAACTCTCCATACTGTGCTTCTGCTTCTCTATCATGATGCTTAAGGGCCAGAATGCAAAAACGTTCAGTATCTTAATCACTCTCTCCATCACATCACACAGGAAATCTGCCTTAGACTTCCCACACAAACTCTCCTTACAAATGATGTAATGGAGGCTGGGCACACCAACATTTCTGACTTATATAAACCGAGGAAACCTATTTTTTTTCCTTTCATCACAGGTGCCTAATGTAAGAAAAAAAACTTTGTCCCTGACCAGTCCAAAACCTCTAGAATTCCTGACTTATATGTTTCAAAGTGTGTTCCTGCTGTAAGTCTCAGGCAGAGCGTATTGTGACATTAGATGGGCTGTACTTCTTCACACATTAGGAAACCAAGACCCTTATATAGAGATTCTTCATAAAACAAAGACCACGGTTTAGAACACTTAGCAGTATTTCTACTCTGTACCCTCTCTCAAGACCCATGTTGTGCTGCTTTATGAGAGAAGATTCTATACCAATCCATGTTAAAAAGTCCTCTGTGTCATCCAGAATGGAAATTTCAGACCCACTTTGAAAACCAAATGCATCTGGCCTGGTCACCCAGATGGCATCTTCGTCAAAGTGGTGTATAATCTTGCTGAGCTCACAGAATTCTCATTCATATCTGACATTTTCCTTCTGAATATAGATCAATATGTCGAAGTCTAGTAGATATAGGATGTCCCCTTGAAGAAAAATGACTGTTTGGGTTCTCAGTTCCTCATACAAACTTAATTAAGAAATGGATCCAGAAGAGAAAAATAGGACTTTCATCAAATCTCATTTTCCTCTCCATTCACAGCATAACGTAGTCCAGAAGATAGAAAAACCAACTGCTTCCTTAAGACAAGGAACAATACTAAACCAGGAATATATCAGTGGTTCTCAAACTTGAATCACTTGAAAGGTACTTGTTAAAAATGACTTAAAAATTCTTCCCCAGCAGTTTCTGAACTGGCAGGTCTACAGCTAAAGCGAGAAATTAGCACTTTTGTCAAGTGCCACAATGAAAGAATGCCAGTGGTACAGGCCCTTGCTCCTCTCGAATCCCCATCAAGAGGGGAATAGTGAAGAGAAGGAAAAACTAGGAGGAATTGAGTCAGGCCTTTGGAATTCTGAAGTGGTTTGGCTGTTGTTGATAGTCTATTCCACTGCTCACATTGTAAAGCCTGTTCAGTTAAAAATTAACCAAACACACCAGACAGAAACAAGTCTGACAGAAAAGCTCTGATAACACTAATGGTGGTAAATGAGGTTGCTTTAAATAGGGCACCTGGTTTGTGCCTAGTTGGCTGCCTTCTTTCAAGATTTATCAAGATCCAGCCCGTTTTGCTTGCTTTGCTCTGGAGGAGGCTCTCACCTTTGGTTATTCTCATTTGAAACACATTCTCCATCGCCATCAAAATCTGTCCAGTTTGTCTTTATTTTCATTCTTTCTTTGTAATTTACATTTGTTACATTAGGCACAGTTATATCATTTTACATTTATAGGTATTTTATTAGTACCACCATTTATTTTTTTCAGGGGAACCTTAAAAGTGAGGCAAAAAAAATGTACTAATGAGGCACTAAGATGGAATCAAACTCCCCACAAATACACACACATGCACTTAAGGGGAGGGGGGTGCTTATCAGATTGAGAAAAAATAAAAACCTGAAGAATAGACTAACAAAGGAGCACAGTAAAAAGTATTGCTTTTAAAGGGATTAATACCATCCTATTAAACATTTACTCAACAGAGACAAATTTTGTGAAGTGCTGTCAAAAGCAGGAATGGAAATAGAACCCAGGACTCCAAATTTCCAGCTCTCGTCAATAAATCAGACAATTTCCCTCCGCAATCCAAAATAGCTGCAGTGCTCTGGTTATTTTCTAACATATGGCTTAAATATTTATATTTTAAGTGGTTTCAGCATATAGTCCGCATTATAAACATTCATTAACATTTGTGCAACTTCATAAGTAACTCTAACTCCAAGGTCAGACCAAATACACATTTGAATAAAATAAACATTCCCAGCGAGAGGCTAAAATTGTTCCAATATTTACTCGATAACCTGACACCAATACTCATTTGGTTTTCTTTCTCTCAAAATAATGTTCATTAGGAGGTTCTCCTCCAGTGTGAAAAAAAAAAAGATAGTGTTAAAAGCCAGAAAGAGAAACAGTTCTAAAGAGACCAAGCTGCAAACCTGAAATATCTTAAACATTAGCAGACGCTATCTCATGAATTATGTTTCATGGATTATATCTATTTAACAAATACTGTGTGTATGTCTGGCACAGTTCAAGTCTCAATGGATATAGTCAAGGAGCTTGCCATATACTGCTTAGTTCTAGTAGAAAGACACACAATAAGCTAGTCTGCAAATGAACATTTACTACAATGTCAGATAGCTCCAAGTGCTATAAAGGAAAACAAGATGGAGCAAGGGAGACAAAACGTGACAAAGTATTGAGAGAACAGTATCATTACTTTAAATAAGTTGGACAGAGAAAGCTTTTCTGAAACCTTAAGTCAAATTCTCACAACATCCAATATTAATGTTATTAATAATATAAATTCCAATCTCCAGAGTCACAATTATTGGTCAGTATGAAAATTATTGGTCAGCTGAAGGATGCTTCTAGTCATGTGAATTAAGAAACATCTAGGAATAGTAGAGAAGGAAGAAAAGTGTGAGGCTAAACTGCTAAGCAGCCAAGCCAAGGGAGGAAAGGGGCATGCCCTTCACCTAGCCCTACTCACATGAGCTGACAGAGATCATCCACAAGTCTGATGTCCCTCTAAGGGCTACAGGAAGTCACTCACCAAAGGATAAGTAATTAATCCATGGAAAACCATTGTTACATATACTCCTTTAGAGTTCTCTTTCTTGGGGCAAGAACTGAATATAGTAATTGCTCATACCATCAGATAGATGTAAATATAAGATGTTACAAAGATTACATCATTGCATTTATGACCAAATTTTTTATTCTTAATAAGAAAGAAGTGCAAACAAATTCCTAATGTAATTCTTATTTAAAACATTCTTAAATATACCAATATTAAAAGATAGGAAGCAACTGCCTTAGAAATGTGCAAAGTAAAATATGCCCTTCTATTTGAAAAGAAATATTTGTAGAGTCTGAAACTACAGAAAAACCATAATCTATTTCAGATTAAAAATATTAAAAAGTCACGGCTTTCTAAAAATTTGGTTAGAGCTTCAATCATGTATGCTCTTAATCTGAAATTGGTCCTTAAATGCTGTAATGAATTAAACAACATACCACTCCTAGAATCAATTGTAAAACTATACTGTAACTAAAAGCATAATGACTCAATTCACTTCCTCATTTTTCCATAATCCACTTGACCTCCCTTCCTGTCACCAAATCTAATCATGGGCTGGGTTCCCATTAAATTAAGATTCTCTCTGTTGTGTTCTCTTAAGTCATTGCACTGGTTCTCCAGATTTAGGAGACAATTTTCAAACAACATCTACAACCGAATTCTAAAATGTCAAAAGTGATTTAATTCAGGACTACGTATTCTAAGAGTAGGGTAGTGATGTACATGGAGTCTACAATGAAGTTTAATTTTTTGCCCAACATTACCCAATAACTGGAAATAGTCTTTGACGGGTTTTTAAGCGTGATGAACACTCTCTTCTCACACCCTCTATTACTACCACCTCCTCCACCATTGCCTCTACAACTGACAACAAAGTTTGCACAGCACATTACAAGTCCCAAAGCATTTTCGCACACATTAATCTCTGATCCTCACCACAGCCTTGAGACCTTTTAACTATCCTAAATCACAAAACTAAATTGCCCAAGTTAAAATCCAGAGAATAGAATTAAATACATTCAAACTGGCTCTTGGTTTTATTAATTCCTAAACTGGTTGTTATCAATTCCATTTTGGAATGATTTTGCAACCCTCACTGATCTTTTCTGTGAACTCCATTTATTTAAAGGCAGATGTCTAGATAATTTGCTACATATACCATCAATTAACAATTTTATTTGCATCTATGTTATGGATAGAGAGGAATTTAATCTTTCATCCAAGGTCACACACAGTTAATAATGCTCCTTTTACAAACCTGGGTCTGTATAGCTTCTTTACCACAAGGCTAATCAAGGTGATGATTAAGGACAAGAATGGGGTGAAATATGATCCCAGGTAAGGCTTTGACTGGCAAGCTGATTACTAACCCATCTTTAAAACTAGAACTTAAATGGTTACTTGTAAAGTAACTCCATTTTCACTCTTAGCAGCTTTGCTCATATCATGGCCTAACTGAAAAACAATTATTGCTGGCTGATTGATTCTTTCAGCATTTTCTTTACTACCAAACCAAATTAAGATCATACCTAAGAAAACAGTAATGCTTAGGGTATCCTGTCACTTAGGAAAGTTAGAATGATC
Source organism: Cynopterus sphinx (assembly GCA_030015415.1). Classification (NCBI taxonomy): domain Eukaryota; kingdom Metazoa; phylum Chordata; class Mammalia; order Chiroptera; family Pteropodidae; genus Cynopterus; species Cynopterus sphinx. Next base: position 62,927,067 of record CM057387.1, on the reverse strand, counting down.
ATTTGACCTCATTCTTGAAAATGACTTTCTCTTCCAGGTTATTTCTGTTTGCTTTAGTCGTAGGGAGGAGCAGTATAATTATTGTAAACATAAGAGCGGCTTATATTTGTAATTTATCACTTAACAAATGCATTACATTATCCTACTTGATACTCATTGTGAAAGCAGTATGGGAATTACTACCCATTTATACAAAAAATTAAGTGGAGTCTCGGAGAGGTTACGTAATCTGACCAATGTCACTAAATTAGTAAGGACAGAACAAGGTCACAAATCCAGGTCCTTTTGCCTGTAAGCAGTCTACTCTACTTATTACTTGGTCGGAAATGCATCATCTAGGAAAATGCTCTGATGACCCTTATATGTCACTGTCCAGTAAATTCATTACCAAGTTCACTGGAAAGCTTCTCTGCACTGTTTCTCGGCTACTTCTTTCTTATCCTTGCATCAAGATGACTGTGTCACATTGTCTTACTCAGACCAACAGAAGCAAACACTGCAGATACGTACAAAGAGAGATGATCTCAAATGCCCAAGTCCTAAAGAAAAAAAGACACACACACACACACACACACACACACACACACACACACACACACACACACACACACACAAATTTGGTCCACAAGTCCTGTTTAAAAAATCCATCGATTTGCTTCAGAATTAAGATAGTCAAAGAGTTGACTCTCACCCAAACCTGTCTTAGAGAAAGGAAAAAGAGAATATAAGGTCTGGGGCAGAGCAGAGGAAAAGCACAGAGACCAGAAAAATAAGAGTGATCATCGGAACCCAAGCTACTGATAGGAAGATTGTGGGACCAATAGATTTGACAATCTTTTCATCCATCTGCTGTAAAATATTTACATCCATCAGATGATTCAATATATCTACTTATCCAGCTGCTGATAGCACCTCTAAAGACAAATGAGATATTTCTTGGGATAGTCTTAAATGTTCTTGAAAACTAACTGAGTTGTGTTTTGTTTCATCTGTTTAAGCATAGATTTTTAAAAATCAATTAAAAAAAGACAGAAAAGCATGAATAGACATTTCATCAAAGAGAATATGTGAATGGCAAATAAGCACATGAAAATATATTCAACACCTTTAGCTATCAGAGAAGTGCAAATTAAATTTATAAGAAGATATCACTTGACCTATGAGAACGGCAAAAATAAAAAATGCCAACACCGAATTCTGGAGAGGATACAGAGAAACTAGATCATTCATGCATTGCTGGTAGGATGAAACAATATGGCTACTCTGGAAAATGGTTTTGCAGTTTCTATTAAGACTAAACTTGCAATTACCATATGACTTCGTAATTTCACTCTTAGGTATTTATCCCAGAAAAATGAAAACTTATGTTCACACACAAACCTGTACACAAATATTCAAAGTTGCTTTGTTCAAAATAGCCAAACTCTCGAAACATATCCTTTAACAGGGGAATAAGTAAATAACTCATGGTACATACAAACCACGGAATACTATTCCATAGTAAAACTACTGTTACACTCAACTTGGGTGAACCTCCTAGGAATTAGAGTTAGAAAAGACAATCGATAGGTTATAAACTATATGATTGTATTCATATAAAGTTATTATTTTATTTTAACTGAGTATTGGGGCAACATTGGTTAATACAATTATATAATTTTCAGCTGTACATTATCATTTGACATCTTTATATTCTATTGTTCACCGAAGTCCACTTTCCTTCAGCTACCATATATTTGATCCCCTTTACCCACTTCACCCTCCCACTATCCCCCTACATTTGACCCCCTTTATTCCATCTATCTCCCTCCTCCTCTCAGACCCCACTAGTAACCACTAGTCTATAGTCCATGTCCATGAGTCTGTTTGTTCTGCTAATTTGTTACTTTTAGGTTTATATCCCACATATAAGTGATATCATGTGATTTTCAACTTTTTCTGTCTGGCTTATTTTGCTTAGCATGATTCTCTCGAGTTCCATCCATGTTGTTGCAAATGGCAGTGTTTCATCTCTTCTTACGGCTGAGTAATATTCCATTGCATATATGTACCACAGCTTCTTTAGCCAATCATCTAACATAGGACACTTCAGTTGCTTCCATGTCCTGGCCACTGTGAATAATGCTGTTGTGAACATCGGTGTGCAGATATCTTTTCGAATATGAGTATTCAAGTCTTTGGGGTAAATACCCAGTAGAGGGATTCCTGGATCATATTGTAGATCAATTCTTAGTTTTTTGAGGAACTTCCATACTGTTTTCCATAGTGGCTGTACCAATTTGCAGTCCCACTAGCAGTGTATGAGGGTTCCTTTTGCTCTGCATCCTCTCCATTTGTTGTTACTTGCCCTGTTGATTATAGCCATTCTATAGGTATGAGATGGTATTCATTGTGGTTTTGATTTGTATTTCCCTAATAGCTAGTGATGTTGAGCATCTTTTCATATATTTGTTGTCCATTTGTATGTCCTCTTGGGAGAAATGTCTTTTTAGGTTCTCTGCTTATTTTTTGTTTGGATCGTTTTTTTTGTTGTTGTTGTTGCTACTGAATCATATGAGTTCTTTGTATATTTTAGATACTAGAACTTTATCAGGGGTGTTGCTTGCAAATATATTTTCCCATTCAGATGACTCTCTCTTTACCTTGTCAATGGTTTCTTTTGCTGAGCAGAAGCTTTTTAGTTTGATGTAGTCCCATTCCTTTATTTTTGCTTTTACTTCTCTTGCTTTTGAGGTCAAATTCATAAAATCCTCTTTAAGTCCAAGGTCCTTGAGTTTAGTTCCTATGTTTCCTTCTATGCATTTTATTGTTTCAGGTCTTATATTCAGGTCCTTAATCCATTTTGAGTTAATTTTGGTGTGTGATGATAGACAACCTAGTTTCATTCTTTTCCAAGTGGCTTTTCAGTTTTCCCAGACCATCTATTGAAGAGGCTTTTCTTTCTCTACTGTATGTTTTTGGCTTGTCCAAAATTATTTGCCCATATAAATATAGGTTTACTTCTGGACTCTCCATTCTGTCCCACTGATCTGTGTGTCTGTTTTGCTGCCAATATCAGGTTGTTTTGATTACTGTTGCTTGCAGTATAATTTGAAGTCAGGCAGAGTGATGCTAAAGGTTTTTTTTTTAAATAAATGGAGAACAAATTAGTGGTTTCCAGGGTCTAGGGATTGGAAGGGATGGTAAAGGGAAGTGAGTATAGCCATGAAAGGAGAACGAGAAGGATCCTTGTGTTGGAAATGCTGAGTATCTTTACTGTGGTGGTGTATATACAGACCCACAAGGGTGATAAACTGCATAGTTTATCACAAACATAGACAATACAAGTAACACTGGAAATTTAAGATTGGTAGATCACATCAATGTTCAACATCTTGTACTATACTGTATTTTTGTAAAACATTACCATTGGGGAAAACTGGGTCAAGGCTGTATTATTTCTTACAACTGTATGTGAATTGACAATTCTCTCAATTAAAATTTAACTTAAAAAAACAGATCAATAAGTATTTGTTAGCTAGCCATCTCAAAATTTTAACATATTCATTTTGCCTTCTTTCTTCTTTGAAACAAGACCACTCTTTCTGTTTGCTTTATTCCTACGCAACTGCTTATCATAACTAGTTTCCATTATATAAATACAGTGAAAACTATTAAAATCAAGCTTATGAGTGGAAGAAGCATTAAAAGAGTACATATTGTGAGGCTATATTTGCATGAACTTGTAGGATCAGCAGATGGAAAGAAATCCAGAACTGTGGTTGCCTGTTGATACAGTGAGGTACAGAGTGACAGAGAAGGAGCAAGCAAGAATTAGATGGAGCATTAGTAGTGTTCTTTATCTTCAGAGGAGTCTAAATTACACAAGTATACACATTTGTTACAACAAATCTACCTGTAAGATTGGTGCACTTCATTATAGGTGAATTTTACATTAAAACCTCTAAACAAGTTGAACTGTTTAAATTATTGACTTCAGATCAGTTAGATTTACAGTCTTTCAACCATAGATTCTATGCAATAGGACACCATACATTTGATATATACAGGGTCATCAAACTAAATGGTCAAAAAAAAATTCATAACTATCCCATCACAGATACATTCTCAGAGAAAGGAAATAACAATCAACAGAGTAACCATAAAGCAAATTCATGTAAAAAGTATCATTAAATCAGAAGAAATTAAATCAAAACAGATGTAATTAGAGTCCTCCGAAAGTAATTTTGGCTAATACTTTGTTTACATGCAATAAAGATGTAGCAACCACTGACCTCAGGCACTTTCAGTTGCTTTTATATTAATCATTACATGTGCTTTTTATATTCCAGCTCAAAACATCCTTTTTAGGTCTAAGAAGCTAATATTCTTCTGCCAAAGTTACTTCAAATAAGTCTCAGATCCCACAAGAGGAAAAAGTCCTATGGAATCCATGCACGGATATAGATGTAACATCATTTGGCCTACAGTAACAGTTACAGGTTTTGCTTTGCTTCACCATGAGTTTTTTCTATTTAGGTTACTTATTTATTTGGTAAAATTACAAGAAGGATGGTGGATGATTCTTAATTACAATTATACCCAAAAGGACCCAACCCTTTTCACTTAGCAGACATATAATGCAGAGACATGTCTGCTTAATTGATCAGACAAGTCAAGACACTGATAAAAATTATTTCTTGACCCTACTAATGATTCAAAGAAGATAACGTGAGAAATGTCTAGTACGTACTATTCATTTTAGTCATATACTTTGCTCAGGGTCCAGGCTCCATCATTAGTTTTGTTTTAGGTTAAATTGCTCTCAGATTGGCAGCACATAATTCATTGCCATGTGGTCTATCACCAAAAATATGAAGAAAACACATTCTTAACTATTCCACAAAATGAAGCAAGGAGTGGTAGGAACGTACTCAATCCTAAAATTTTTCAGCCATAAATTTTGCCTTGTTTTATACTATTTGTTAAAAATATAAAAATGTGCAAGATTTTAGTTTTGCCTCTAGGGAAAGAAAGAACAATAAGCAGTAAATTGAAGACAAAAGCTAGAGGAAATAGAAATTAGAAGTTGCACCTAGAAGAACAGGTTTCCAAGTGAGGGTCAAGGAAGAGGTAGAAAGGAAAAATGGTTTGTTGTGAACACGTGTGTCAATTAGCAAGACCCAGAAAATGAGCAGAGGCTTTTGGATTTATGAAAAAAGCTATACTTCAGTTGCACATCCCCCCAGATGCCATGTGCACTGACTGTTCTGTTAGCATATGGGATCCAGGCATGTGCAATTCTATTCAAAAGCCAAGCAGCACCTATCTTCCTGCTCAAATTGTGAGAAATTGTACTTTCGTCTTTTATTAAGCTTGACCACCAATTTTACTGGGTTTCCACAGCTAGCCCAACATTCAAAACCCAGTAGGTTGCAATGCAGTCAAATAGAAAGTTTTACTCTGTCTCTTGTTATCACAACTACCCAAATCATTGGAGTTAATACAGCATTGCAGAAATGTTGTAAAAATCAGACCTGCGAGAAACCCAGCACCACTGGGAGAGTTGGAGAACTCAGGTTTATTATGCTGGCAGACCTGGAAGAACTAGTGCTCTGAAGATCTGGGCCCTAAGCTCAGATGCAACCTTGCTTTTATAGGGCTTATCCGAGCAGTTACAATTGGCATGGACCAATTAGTTTGTCCTTAGGCAGTTACAGAGCACAGGAGTTGCTATGTGTTGCAGGCTGTTACATTTGTTATTTAGAGCAAGTAAAAGGGGAAAAAAAGTCTTTAGTTACTCTCGAGGTCATGCTGCCCTCAGGCCTATGCAGCAAGCCTATCTACAGAAGAACAAATAGCTGATAAGATTAGACATTTGAGTGAAAAATTCCTCTTCAACGGTACTACCCAGGTACACAGAAAGAGATCCCGACTCACTAATTAGGTAAATGTATTTGGAGATGGTCATCAGATACACAACTCTGCCCTCTTTTCCTGTCCATCAAAGGGGTTCCTACAAAGATTTTTATATACATAATAAGGACATTAAAATAACCATAATGGCAGGATGTTATTTTATTTACCGTACAAAATTGGATCTGCCATTTTCAGGTCCTAACCACCTAGAGCTCACCAAAGTGATGTAAGTGGTCATATTCTTACCTTTTTTAGAATACAGTTGTTTTCACAAAATTTGATTCTAGATGTTACTACCAGCTTGAATCTTCAGCCTCATTTCATTCAATTCCCCTGATATAAGTAGGCACTTCAGTACCACAAACCCTATTTCATAAAATCTCACACACTCTGCTGCTGAACAGGCGGCCAGAAAATAGCTTTATTCGTTAAGAATCCTGCAATCTCTTGTCCTAAAAGGACTGATCAAAAAAAAAAAAAATGTAGATGTCTTAAAGTCAAGTGCACAATACCTTCCAAATAAGAGGTTTATATATGATAAGAATTAGTATATTCGAGTAATATCATGTCATGGTTACCAGGTAGAATGAGACACAAAAGTCAGTCTTCCCCCACCACACACACATCTCCTCCCTCTCTACAGATAACTCTAAATGCCCTTGACTGCGATTACATTTTTGAAACATATATGCCTAGTCACAGTAAGAGTGCACTGAACTATGAATGTTTATTTTTAAAACTCAGCATTTCTTCACTGCTGAAAATCTATTCAGAAATCCCTTCCTTCTTAAGCTACAGAGTTTTAAACAGCCAGGAGGAGGCCAACAAATGCTGATATTTCAAGAAACCTAATCTCTTAATGACTAGTGTCAGAGAAGGGAGAGGGGATATAAAAGAGTCATCTTGAAATAAGCCTCATCTCAGAAACAGGTGAGCCCATATATGCTAGCAGGGAGTCAGGAATGCCACCAACATGGCAGCAATATACTTAATCTATCCACTCAGAGTATTCTGTGAAGAGAGGATGAGCTGTTCCTTGTGATACACATTGAAGGTCCACACTCCCCTTTCTTCCATATAAAAGGACACTCATTACCTAAGGGGAAGCCTGAGCTTCTGAGTGTTCCAAACAGAGTCAGTCAGTCCAGTGTCTGTCAGTGATGGAGGTAAGTAAGGAAGGTGACCTAGATGGATGGGCCACTCAGTGAAGGCTTTTAGGTTCAGTTTTGAGCTAGACTTTATAGTGACTATCAATTAATAGACCAGGTAAGGAGGGCAACGTAGGCAGAGGAAACGATTTGTGTAAGCTGACAGTGAAAACATGTTATGTGCAAAAAATAGCAAATGGATTCACTTGGCTTTAGCAGATTTTGAGAACTGTGGTGATAGCAAAGGGTGCAAAATCGAGGATGAGACAAGATTTAGGAAAAGTGTTCATTTATTCATATTTATTCATTAATTCATATGACACAGATTTATTGAGCCCTAAGTATGCACAAGTCACTATTTTTAGGTACTGGAGAAAAAGAATGAGAAGAAATATAAGATCTTCCTTTTCTGAGAAAACCAGCCATCAGCTAGAGTTGATTCAAACAAGATTCTAAACATCAACTATGTCATTGTAATTCCTTCCCCAAAAAACGTAGTAGAGATTTTCATTCTGTAAATTAGAAAATCTGGTCTGAAAGAAGTGTCTAGAATTTAGGAGACTGAGGAAATCCTCTCCCTCTACATTCTTTATCCTGTCACTGGCAACTTAAGATACTACATGAGAATAGCGTGAATGGAGAGATCAAGACAAACTTTGATAGACACCAAGTAAATTCATCTTTTCTGCATGCTTATGAATAGTGACTTTTCCTACAAACTAAATACAGCTCAACAAAAGTCGAATGCATGGTTATGGGGCTATCAGCTTTAGAAAGTGGGGACAGACTGAGCTTTGTTCTCTGCCCAACCCCACCCTGCCAACACTGGCACTCATCGTTAAGTCTGACATAGGGGAGTCTGAAGGAAAGAGAAACTTTGGGGACCCCACAAGTGACTAGAAACAATCAGAGAAAGAGACTTGGTTATCCTTTGTAAAACAAGCACAAATAACCATCTGAAGTGCTTTTGTTGTTTTAATGTTACAAAAGATTATTTGTCCTCCAAGTCTCCTCTACTTTTTGCAATCACATAGGTAGGGTGTAAGAAGGAAGAGGGCAGTTTGGAACCAAGGAAGTTCATTTACTGCCCACCTCTGTCAATGTTGTTAATGGTGACAGTTAAGGCTAAGCACTTAACATCCAACACAGCTAAGAGGCCTGTGTGACCATCCCCGGCACCCTCACTCCTTCAACAGCACTGACAGTACAGAAAGAGGAACTTGGGCTTGGAGAAACAGCATTGTCTCACCTCCAGATAGGGTATTTGTCACAAGGAACTCCTTACCCTCCATGGAGCCAGATTCTTGGACCCAGAGCTTGGGTTAGGGAGGTTTAAGGGAAAGGATCACACAACACCGTCATCTCGTTCCACATGGGAAGTCACTAAGTCAAAGAGGTTAAAGTGACTAGACCAAGACTGGTGGTGACAAGACCAAAACATGAACAAAGACTGGCACCAGTGGCCTTAAGCTACACAGGCTGTCTTGGAGAGATACAAGTTCATTCCAACGTGGGTTACCTAAATAGCCTTCATAGTGGAGAACTTATGACAACCATATGAGGTACAGAAAGGTAAGTGACTCAGGAAGTTTGATTCAGTGTGTGTCCTTTTCTATCTCCTCTGGGCAACCACTTTGTGTTAATGGGAAGTCACAGTGTTTTCATTACAGATTCTCTAAGATTCCCTGCTCACTTTACATTTTCATTTCACACAGTATTATGCACTCCTTTCCAAAAAAATACACATTCATTTGCTGCATAACTAGATGGACAATGATGAACATATACAACGGTGGTATGACACATAGCCTAGGTGTATAGTAAGCTATACTATCCAAATTTGTGTAAGTGCACTCTTTGATGTTCAAACTATTTGTCAGAATATATCCCTGATGTTAAGAGGTACATGATTATATACTACATCACATTTATATACCACTACCAATCCAAAGAATGAGGCAGAGGGACTCCAAAACTCATTTCCCAAATCAAAACTTACTTTTGTCAGGTTTCAGAGGATAAGCTACCTATGAAATTCATGTAGTTAATAATTCAATGTTTCTTAAATCCCCTTCTAGGTATAAAGTACAGTAGATTCTACCCAGAATGCCTTTATTCAGCCTAATACGGTCACCACTAACCCATTAAGAAAGAATACTTTGGGTATAATTGATATGTTCAATCTCAGCTTGTGATAGCTTCTGTTACAGAAATATAACCTTATAAAGCATTACTCAAATTGAAAGGCATTACAACTAGGCAATAATCTCAGAGAGCTAATGCCCCTTGAGATGTTGGGACTAGGAAGGTTGGAGGGTGACACCAAAAAGATGAGGAAGGAGGTAAGATGCACAGACAGAGGTAAGAAATAGTAATATATCAGAAACTCGGTACTACCACCCAGGATCATTAGTGAATGTATGATACCGAGAAACTTTTTCGTCCTTAACCTCTGGAAATTGGGGGTCATGGTGGAAGAGATTTTCATAAGAATCTAATTTCCATTATGTATGCTTTTGAGATTTAAAAAGGGTGGAGAAAGCATGGGAAGAATTAACTTAAATAGTTTTCATTTTATTTTCCTTTGGTGGTATTTAAAGTTGATATGTATTGTTTTAGGTAGCTTGAGTCCAGAGCTAAAATACATCAATAATGAAAGGCTTTATTCAGGTCATCAACTTGGGTGGTTTCTTCCGGTTCAAATAATCTCTCAAACCAGACATGAAAAGCTGGCAGACTGAGAAACAAGTACCTCTGCACGACGTCAGGTACGGCTTGATCATTGCAGACTGCAGATACTTGAGCCAACAACTGCATGTCACTACTCAAGATAAAAGCACCTTCTCAGGAGAATCTTTTTTGGTAAGAAAAAGTCTCTGCAGTTAATGAGCAATTTTAATTTGCCACATTGTATTTTTATAGACATCTCTAAACAATTAAGACATTGTGTTGTAAATTGAAATTGCTCATGCCTAGTTGCAAATTTTATTGCCACAAATGGGGTCCCTAAGAAGCACTATTAACTTTAATGGTGACTTGCTGCTCCCTAGTTATGAGTCATCTTCAATAAAGAGATTCAGGATCATCTCCATGGTGGTAGAAAGAGAATGTACATCATCAACAACAAAAAGGAGAAAGAGTAAAATCCCAGAAGAAAAATGAGAAACATAATGTGAACTGGAAGAAAGAAATAGCCTTCAAGTCAAAAAAAAAAAAAAAAAAAGAATCACATGAGTATTGAGGAGAAAGATGGCAGCCTATCATGGAAGACAAATGTTTTATTCTCTTCTTCAATACCTGGGGATAAATCACCTGACCCAGGATTGTCCCAGCATGGTGAGCTACATATAAGCTTGAAAGCCCTACAGATATGCATAGACTTAAAAAGCAGTAATTTTTTTTTCAAAATTTAACATTCATACACTCATCTGAACCCTGTCGAAAAAATTATGTAGACACGGAGAAAGCCATTCTCATAGTTATTCACTGAAGTATGTTAGCAAAAGTTGGATCTTCTAATTGTAAAAGACTTGCTTACTCATTATGGAAACTTGAGTGGAGGAAATGTGAAGAATTTTAAATGTTTATAGTCCTAATTCAACTATTGTTAACGTTCTAGTATAGTTCCTTCTAAACATTTGAAAGTACATTTTTTACATTGATAATACTGTATATGCAATCATATTTTCCTTTTACATTTTCCAATGTAAATTAAACAAATGTAAATTTAAAACAATGCCTTAATAATCTTAATGCTTGATACATTCTCGTGTACTCTCATAACTATTTATCTATTGGTATATAATAGGAATATCATTCTATTTTCCCCCTTTAAAAACCTTTTTTTATAGAGAGTTCATGTGTCTATGAATGATAAAAGACAGAAACAAGAATGCATATCTTTTGAAGTATATAAGATGTGCATTCCTAAAAAAGAACTGTGTAATATTAAAATTTAGCACATTCGGTAATCTTAATCATTTAAACAAATTTCATTAATGATAATCAATTACTTAACTAATAGTTGATGTTAGCTTTGGCCCTTTTAACTCTGCAATTTCTCATGGACTCCAGACTCTGCATCATGCCTTCTTTAGAGAGTGATTTCACTTTCTAAAACACATCTTAAGTATGTTTCGTTTAGTAGCTCCACTGTAAAAGCAAATGAAGTGGGAGAATAAAAAGAAAAACAATTGAAGGGAGAGGAGAATGGCAGGGAGGAGAGAGGAAAACAATTTGTTAATCTTACCCCAGGGCCTATATACCATTAGTGAACTTTAGGTACATTTTAATTCATTTCTTAAGATTTTCCTTGAAAAATCTATTCACATGTTTGATGAAACAAGAAAATGAGTTCAGATTTAAAAGAGTGCAAAGGGGGAGGGTGAGAATGGGTCCAAGAGTTCTACACGAGGAGAGGGCCAAGCAGGCCCTTTATAAGAGGGAAAGGCAGAAGAAACATTTTCTGTGACATTGCCCCCTTCATTTCTGCTCTTCAAATCCAGCTCTGAGGTGTCCGACCTCAGAGCCAGCAGAACTCATTCAGCTCTGCCTGCACACACCCGCCAGAGTCCCCTGGGTCAGGCTATGTGGCAGTTCCAGGCGCCATAAGGTCATTGCTAGGTTTGGCACAAAATGCTCACACTCAGTGAATATAGGCCTCCGAAGAAGAATGAAGCAACAGCCAGGAAAGAACCACTTTGCAAACAGACTTCCAAGGAGAATTAGCCTCTTGAAATCCTCTGTGCAAAAGTTCACACCATAAAACAGCTGCTGCTTAATGTCTCGGGTTCTAATTAGCCCCAAGCTCCTGATCTGCACAGAACTTCTGGCCAATGGTGTCCAAGCTCCTTTGCTCTTCCCTGCACCATTCAATCCCCTAAGTGTTCTTGGTCAAAAACTAGGCCATAAACTTATCCACAGAGAAGCATTTGCTGTCGTTTCAAATGGTATATGCTATTGAAGAGGTTAGGATAATAAAGGAAGAGCTGCAAACAGGCTTTCAAGTCTTGGCATGCACAGGCCAGCTTGGAATACTAGCTGTTACCTAATCTTAGTTTGGCTCTTTTAGATTCAAACAACTAAACTCTGACCCATTTCTGGATGCATACACATCATTTCTAGAATGACTATATCAAATTTTATTTATCCTTTTTTTTTCCAGCTTTAACCTAACAGCTCTAAGTAAAAAAGAAAAAGAAAAGTTCCTGTTTCAAAAAGCATTTACATGCTTCACTCCTGCCAAAGTTTACAGCATAGTTGCATCCTGCCACAGAAAGAAGGATGGGGGTGTGGTGGGGGAAAGGGAGGGAGGGAAATGGAGCAGGGCAGCTGTTTTTTCAATAAACTCCAGCAGAAAGCCTCCCAATTCCCCCACTACTTCTTCCACACCCCAGCAGAGAGAGGCAGGAGGAGGCAGCATGAGAGTCTTATGCTTCCAAGGAGGATCAAGCTGGCTCCCTATCTTCCTAACTCCCACACAATTGACCAGGGTTCTTTGCCATTTCCCTGGGAGCATGGGGATACAAGCCAAAAGGCCTGTCTGCTTCCTTGGATGTTGACTCCCGTTCTGATGACGCCCAAGAGACTTCAACCTCCTCCCTATCCATCCTCAAGGAATCTTAGTCCACACCATCCTCCCACCTCAGTATGTCCTAGTTTGAGGTATACAGCAGCAATGTGACAAAAGTAGTAAATTAAAAGGTGGATATTTTTCATCTCTTCCTGCGCAATGTGACAAAAGTAATAAATAAAAACGTGGATATTTTTCATCCCTTCCAAGAATAAAAAGACATAGTTCTTCCCCACAAAAAGACATAGCTGCTGTCAACAGTCCCCATGCTCCCAACCAGCATCCTGTGAGCTCAGCAACTGGGCTTCTTTCTCCTCTGGAGTGAAGAGGGAGGAAGGGAACCTGAGAAGGCAGGAGAAAGCAGCTGCAGTCCACCCTTAGCAGGCTGAAAAGCTCTAATTTGTTAACCTATAAAACCCTGGGGCATTGGGATCTAAGAGTGGCTCCACCCAAGCAGTACCTCTGATTATTTTTTTCCCTTCTAGTGGGCAAGCAGAGAAAAGGGAAAATAAGGACAAGTGTGTTCAAAACAGAAATACTGCATAACCCTAACTTGGCTATGGGCAAGGACCAGATTACAGGCCCAACACCTCCATTTCTGTCCAAGTGGAAAGAGAAACTACAGGGTGCAACCTTGATCCAGCTGTGAACTCTGCTGCCCAGAGACTCTGCCAGCCCTGGAGAGGATCAACATAACCCCAAATTGCTCCTCAGTCCCCAGCTGCCCTTTGACTTTTTTTTTTTTTTTAATTCTTTAAAGGATTTTAAATTCTTTTCGGTAAACTGATTCTTTTTAATGCTATGGTATTACAATTACTGTGAAATGGTCTTTTAACTTCAACTTATGCTCTTTGTATGAAATGATTCAGTATTAAAGACTACATGCACATGAACTTTTAAAAAGTCTCTCAAACCTTTCTCAAATGACTGAACTGTAATCAAAGAATGTGAATTGATGGTGATTTCACACTTCAGTTAACCATTTGGAAAAAAAAATTCAGGTTTAGGTAACATTCATCTAAGACCAATGTCATAACATGTTGCCCCCATCACCAATTTTAAAATGAGTAATGAGTTGGCACATCACAGCTACTAATTGAAGTCATCATACATCTCTAAATGCAGGTTCAATATAACCTAACTCACATTAATTGCCTTGAAAGCCCATCTGCATTCTACAATTAAAAAAGTTAGACTGCTTTGAAATACATAGTGAATGTTTTAGTTTCTAGCCTACTAAAAATAAATAATTGTTGTTACAAAAATTGTATTTCTAAAATACATCTAGTCTCAGGTGTCACATACCCTTGATTACAATTTAAGTCACACTGTAACTCCTACACACCCTATGTTTTTCTTCCAGGTAGGAGTAAATAAGGTAAAATCTGATTTAAACCAACTCTTAATTCCAAATCAGTGAAATCTAAATTGGAAATCTGATTCTTCTCATTCTTCCTTCTCCATTTCCATGACTAGGTAAGCATAAATGGAAGATGGGAGCAGGAGAGCATCAAGTAAGAGTTGGAAACACCCAGTTGTTGTGAACTACAGTTTCTCAGTCTAAGGCCAAGGCAGTGCGATTGAACAGCTGACTGAGAGGGCTGTCAGTTAAACAGACCATCCAAAGAAGAAAACGAATATATTTCTTTAGCTTTGATGGCAGAGCTGAACCAAGTTGTGGGAAACAGGAAATATATCTACACAGGCATACAGATCCCTCTCCTCTCCTCTCCCTGCCCTCGGCTGGGCTCAACGTTTGCTCACCTTCATCACTACCTGTAATGAAATATTTGCAACCAAGCAAGAATACTTAATTTCAATTCTAGTAGCCATTTTCTGCAAAGAAAGCAGATTATAAAAACTCTTGTATCTCAGTGAGCCCCTCCCCCAAAAAAGGAACAAAATTTATATTAATATGTGTTTCCGTGTCTTACTATTAGAGACACGTGGCCTTTGTGTTGCAAGTGCCATAGGATTAGGGCTTGGAATGTCCATAGGATTAGGTTCGTAAATAAAGATGACTAATACTTCCGATTTATCTTTTCTAAAATTGACACAGCTGTAACTGCCTTAGGCAGCCAATCAGAAACTTCCATTTAAAGTCAATATTCTTGCTAGTTTAAAACAGTGATTCACCCTGCCTGTGTGACTACAAACCATTTACAGTATCTGCATTATCTGAAAATCCTAACTACAACCACCAATATCACATTCTCTCACAAATGCAGAGAACTTCTTAAATACCTACTCTTTAAAGGCGAAGGACCTAATAAAAAAATTTATATCCTAATCTCAGAAAAAAAGTAGTTCTTCTGTGAACAATGGACCACTCAAAATACATAAGAGAAAGTTATGAAACACAAGCACTCAGTATACAGAGTTAAATGTGAACCACAGGGCTCATGCTCCAAAGCTCAGAGTTACCTAAGAATATACTATGTTCAAATGTAGCCTAATGTTTGCAAAAGAAGTTGAGCCACATGTCTGTACTTTCCAGATATAGAGCTGTCTGACCTCCACCCTCTTAGCCATCCTTCAAGGAGGAACTAGAAAGTAGGCATCTAAGAAAAGCGTGCTTATCTCCACCTCTGGGGCTGTCCAGTCAGGGAAAGACATGTGGTTCTTTCAAGAATGTCTGCCTCTAGAATAAATTTCAGAAAACATAAAAACAAGCATAATCAAAGGACTATAAAGGGAGAGGCAGAAATATTGCCTCATTAGATCTCATATTTACCAAAGTCATCCAATTCTCAGGCACAATTTTACTTTTTAAAAAGTGTCAAGGTCATCAAGTCTGATATTGCTTCCATTTCAAATGCAGTCCAGTACTCCCCTCTCCTCAGTCACACCTAACTTCTCCACTTGACCAGAATGTGTCGAGTTCTTACAACTAAAACTAGGAAATTTAAATATCAGTCTCTCTCACACAATGTTAAAAATAAGAATAATTTTACATTAAATAAAAATACACTGAGAAATACCACTGGAAAATGACAATTTTTAAGTCTCTTACAATATAATTATGGCCACTACCATGAAAAGGGATAATTTTCTATTTCAGTTCAGAAAAAAAAAAGCAAAATTCTAGGTAAGACAAAATATAAAGCAAGCTGGCAGCATTTCCCTGCCTGAAGATCACTCATCAATCATTCTGGCTGTCTTGTGATAATGCTTCGGCAAACCCACCAGTGAAATGAGGTCATTGCCAATTCCTATGCATCTAACAGAGGACGGATATGTCACACTATGCAAAACATGGCATCATGTAATCAGAAAGACATCTAATAATTTGAAGGACAATAAATGTCAGTGAATACTTGGGAATTCAGTGCCTCTGAAATAGTCCCTTTATGAGTGGTCCCCAACGTCTGGCCACAGACCAGTACAGGTCCAAGGCCTGTTAGAAACTAGGCTGCACAGCAGGAGGTCAGCAGTGGGTGAGCTAATGGAGCTTCATCTCTATTTGCAGCGGCTCCCCAGCAGGAGCATCACCACCTCAGCTCCACCTTGGATCACCAGGCATTAGATTTTCATAGGAGCACCAGTCTCTGATACCAAAGAGGTTGGGGACCACTGCTTTAGGATGTTCTTGAAATATACTTTATGCACTCCACCAATTTTTGTTTCTTCTGTAGATTCCATTTGCAAAAAAACTTGGGATGTACCAAAACATGTGAGTGACATCATGCTTGAACATGAAGCTCAGGGAATAAAAGATGCATGCTGGGGAGGTGGGGGGCAGCAACGCATTTTCCAGGACTTCACAGCCACCGCATCATATCAAGTCAAAAGCTTTAGCCTATGGGAACTTTTATTATAGGTTCTAACAAAAGAACAGGAGGATTAAAAAAAAAGAAAGAAAGAAAAAGAAAAAAACTTTCCAATTTTCACAGGAAAAGAATGATTTCTAAATTACAACTTTTGAGATCTCAAGAGAGGGAATGACTTAAAGTAAATGTTAAACACGTGGTTTTCTCATAGGGTTTTTGTCAACCCTATAGTTATTGCTCTTATATGAAAGATAAATTATTGATTTAAACACAATACCACTCAGAATGTACCCTACTATCTGCTTAAATCCTAAGGGCTAATGCTTTAAATAACGATTCCAAAGTAAATAGGGGAACATCAGCTCCTCAGTCAAGAGACACCCAATGCACTTGTACTCCCCACCCCCAACACATAGAGAAATGCAGGTGAATGGATACAGTGGTCAACAGGGTATCTTGCCCAGTGGATCCACTTTCAGAATGTGGAGAGAAAATTTTCAACCAACTGAAAAGACCAGTGCCCTCACTGAAAAATATGAAGATCCATCAACCCAAAATAGTGTGTAGAGTTTTCATGTGGCTTTTTTGCTCTTTTTTGTCATTTTGTCAGTGTGCTTTCTCCTTATCCCAGTGGCTCTTAACTCCAGTTGTAATCAAATGGAATATTTAAAACATACCCTTCTTGTATGCACCTAGATTTGAGAACCACTGTTCTATCTCCAACTGATTCTAACCAAAGTCAGCATTAAACTGCATCACTTAGACTTGTGATGCAATCTGCCAAGCAAGCTCTCTTTACTTTTTATTTATTTTTTTTTTTTGAGACGTCCAAGAGACTCTCAAGGGAACATTAATACATTTTCCATGGTGTGCCAAGTTACTCTCTTGCTATGTGCAGAGAGCGCCTAAGTATAGTAGACATTATACACGGCATGGGAATTGCAGCTCACTCCCATAGAGCCTCAGGCTCTCCACCCCACCTCCACTGCCTTCCTAATGTATGTCACAGACTTGTCCTGAGGGAAAGCGTGGGATAGCATTTCTCAGGAGGTCCTATCCAATTTCCTAGCAATCTGTAACACAGGAAAGAGCTCTCTGCAGTCTGTCACTGTGATACAAATGCTTCTCACAGATCCCTCACCCTAAACAAACAAACATCCCTCTAAGCAGAGAGCTAAGCACATTCCCTGAACAACTCCAAGGGTGTGACTGCATAGCAATGCCCCCATAGATTGCACTTATCTTTTATTTTGCAAAAGCTGTACACAATGAGCATCTTTGAAAGCCTACCACACAGACCCACCCATATCAGCTACCTGCCTCTCCACTTCTCAGGTACTATTCGAACACGAAAGTCTATGGATGTATACAGATAAGATTACCAGAACCTTTGAGCTAAACCACTAAACATTCTTCCACACCTATCCTACTTGATAAATACAAATGCTTCATTTTGGGAAGGTCTACTCAGAGACCAAAAAGTGAGAACTTTTTGGGGGTAATGGCAGACTTAGAATTGAAAATACAGCAACTTTAATAAATTTTTTAATTATATAGACAAAGTAACATTCTAAATTTCTGTAAGTTTTTTCAGTTTAAAAAATTAAGTCACTGTAACTGTGTTAATTCCATCAACAGTATATTATTTTTGCTCATGAAACAGCACATTTTTGCACATAACACAATCTTAATATTTATGATTTGATTTTAGAGGGGGAAAGTCCATACAATGAAGACATGTATAATAGCAGCTGCTGTCTACTGAATGACTGGTACCTCCCAGCACTATGTTGTGTCTCATTCCATTTAATTCTCTCAACCTGATGAAGGTACTACCAGTGTCTCTACTTACAGATGAGTGTATGAAGCTTCAATAAATAAAACATGTCCATAATCAGCAAAGTTAGAGGATAGCTGAGCTGGGATTTGGACAAAAGTCTGGCTCCAAAGCCTTTAATCATTTCTATAAACTATTACAGTGTATATCTTTTATGAGTGAGTAATGTGCTGAAATACCACTCCCATCACCATTTTTTAAAAAGGAGACAGGGAATCTGAATTCTAATTTGACTTTTAACCTAAGGAAAGCATTCATTATGGAGCAGTAATGAGTGTGGGGTTTGGAATCTTGTCTCTGATACAAACTGGTAAGAGATAAATTTCTAAATCCCTTCTGTAAAATAAGAATACTGACTTCAGAGTTGCTGGGAGGACTAAACGAAACCATATAGTAGGCTCACTAACGATTAGCTTCTTCCTTCTTTCAGTCTCACATTCACTCAACTGGGGAAAATAAACCCTATTATGCCACTATGACCAAGGTCCTTAAGGAAAAAAAAGTTAAGACAGTGATTTGAAAAGTGAAAAGTTATGCTTTATAGAAGCTACGTATCAGATCATTAACTTATATTTACTGCGTCCTGAAAGAAATAAGTTATCACTTAATTCACATTGAAGAGTTTTTAAATAAATTTATTTAAATTAGTTTCAAATATACAGTACATTGGTTAGACATCTATATTGTTCATAAAGCGATTCCCCCAATTGCTCCCTACCTCCCCTGGCCTTTCACTTAGCCATCATATTAAGGCTAACTGCATTCCCTGTGCCATGCTCCTATCCCTGTGTCCAGCTACCAACTAGTAATTTGTAATTCTTGAATCCTTCACCCCATTCTCCCAGTCCCATAACACTCCTCCCCTCTGTCCATCACCAAATTGTCCACTATATTTGTGAGTCTGTTTTTGATTAGTTTGTTCTTTTTGTTCCTTAGATTCTACATGTAAGTGAAATCATATGGTTTTAATCATTGCTTGACTTATGTCACTCAGCATTATAACCTCTAGGTCCACCCATGTTGTTGCAAATGGTAGGATTTCATTTTTTTAATGGCTGAATAATATTCCATTGTCTATATGAACCATAATTTCTTTATCCAATAGTCTGTTGATGGGCATTTAGGATGCTTCTATATCTTGGCTATTGTAAATTGTGCTGCTATGAATATTGGAGTGCACAGATCTTTATGAATTATTGTTTTGGTTTTATTTGGATAAATACCCAGAAGTGCAATTGCTGGTTCAAAAGATATATCTATTTTTAATTTTTTGAGAAACCTCCATATTGTTTTTATTTAAGAAAATGAACTTTGTTATTTTGAAAGTAAATTATCCTGACTCATCTGTTTTTCAAGTCTGAATTTTCTATTTGGTTTGGCTTTATTTTGGTTTTGACTCTTGTGCTTCAAATCATTATCACACACCCATTAAGTGCTCAGGCCTGTAGAGAATAAAGAAAAATTATATACCTTCCTACCCTTGAGGAAGGTATAATAGGTTGGGTTTTCTTAAAGTAGCATGTACAAAATGTGTGGACTGATTGATTAATCAGCCCTTGCCAGTAGTTAGGACTGGAGGAAGGGTGTGACTATTAAAAGGTAGCGGGAAGGAGTTCCTTTGTGGAGAGGGAACAGTTCTGCACCCTGATTGTGGTGATAATTACTTGAACATACAAGGATAATAAAATTTCATAGAAATATACCCTGCCAAAAAAAATGCAAATAACTGGGGGAAACTGGGAGGAGGGTGCACGAAAACTCCATGTTGTTACCACAATTTCTGTGAGTCAAGCTACACCAAAATAAAAACTAGTATTTAAAAAAAAAAAAAAGCTAAGAAAAAGCCCTATGAACTGATATTGAAAAATCTGAGATGCATGTTAAGCAGAAAAAAGGAAGGCAGTGCACAATGTGTGTAACATGCTACCTTTCATGTAAAGCAGGAAGGAGGGAATTGATATTTTTCCTTGTATAGCATAAAGAGACTATGGAAGGATACACAGGACTAAGGACAGTGGTTTCCTGTGAGGGCTGACAAGGAGGAACTTACAGATGAGACACGCAAATGGAAGGGAGATTTTTATACCTTTTGGGTTTTGAACCATGTAAATCTATTACTCAAAACCATGAAGAAACAAAAGTGAAAATGAAAGTAACATAATATCAGTGTAGACATCTATGTCAAGTTCTTTACTGAAAATTCTACATACATTTTTAATCATCAAAACAGACAAAAACGATTACTTTTTACTGAATGTAAAACCAAGACTTAAGGGTAGTTTTTAAACCTCTTGCCCAAGCCCATGGCCTTTACACTATAGTCGACTCCATTCCTATCTAAGGTTTGTTGAACTACCACAGTGATTTTTTTTTTAATTAATTTTATCAGGGTAACATTGGTTCATAACATTATAAAAGTTTTAGGTATACAATTCTATAATACATCTGTACACTGCATTGTGTGCTCACCACCCAGAACCTAGTCACCACACATTTGACCTCCTTTATCCTCTTCATCTTCTCTCTGATTCCCTTTCCATTCTCATAACCACTATAATTTTGTCTGTGTTTTGTTTGTTGCTTTGTTTTACAGCCCACATACAAAATTATATGGTTCTTGTCATTTTCTGTCTAGCTATATGGGAAATGCAAATCAAAACCACAATGAGATACTACCTCACACCTGTTAAAATGATTACTATCAATAAGAAATAAGTATTGGAGAAGATGTAAAGAAAAGGGAACCCTCATACACTGCTTGTGGGAAGGTAAATTGGTGCAGCCTCTATGGAAGAGTAAGGAATTTCCTTAAAAAATTAATAAGATTCCTTCTTATAAGTATCTAACCCCAAATTCTGAAAACATTCATAAAGATATATGTACTGCTGTGTTCATTACAGCATTATTCACAATAGCTAAGATGTTAACAACCTAGGTGTCTTTTCACAGAAATTGGACAAAGATTTGGTACATATTCAATGGAATGCTACTCAGGCATAAAAAAAAATGATGAAATATGGTCATTTGCAACAACATGGATGGATCTTGAGAGTGTCATGCTAAGTGAAATAAGTGAGATGAAAAAGGACAAGAATCACATGACCTCACCGATGCTGGTTCTCTCAGTGTCCTTGTGCATGACTTTCTCTTTGTCTGAAACCACTCAACCCTTTCACCCTACTTCGCTTAAAAAACTCCTATTCAAGTTTCAAAATCAAGTTCCTGCCCAGTTTTCTCCAAACCTTTCAACAGAATGAAGTCTCCTCTCAGTCTTACTCCTGTATCTCATACTGGGTTAAGCATATCTTAAAAGTAACAATTATGTCTTAACCGTCTTTAAATCACCAGCCCCTAGGAAAATGCCTGGCAACTATAACTGTTGCTCAATGAATGTTCCTTCAGATATAACGAACTCTTTAAAACTCACCACAGGCATTCAGAAGAACTAAGACTTCTCATTAAAAAGACTCATTCACTTCCCAACATATAAAATGGTACTTATATATTTTTAAACAAAAGTGGCTAAAAGTTTAAAAACACCAATGTATTATATCAAGAGCAGTATCACAATTTATAAGTGGATATAAGAAGATATTCCTTCCAAACTCTTTAATACCAAATCTCTGAGGCTAATTCCTAATATTTCTAGTATATTCTTTATGCAATATGAATTCACTAATAAACCTTGCATAAAAATGTATTAAATTTTTTCTTTAATTTCTAAGCATGGTCTTTTTAATTTCCTATGAAATGTGTTTACCTTTAAAGGTAAAATAAAGAGCACTGTGTTAAGAAACTTTGCCCCTGTGGTGCTCAACTTCTAAATTACTTCATGATCATTTAATGTGGCATAGGTTTCTAGACAGACACAGAACTGACTTTAAAAGCTCTGTTATTCTCCTGAAAAAGAATTCATCCTCCAGTGAATATTGTCCACACAGATCATAAGTTAGATGAACAGTAAAGTGTGATGTCAGTATAGCACAGTGATCAAAGATACATGGTCTGAAGTCAAATGCCTAAGTTCAAGTCTTGATTCTGCCAATTTCTAACTGTGTCCTTGGTCAGGTTAACTTCTGTCTCACTTTCCTCATTTGCAAAATGGAGTTATGTTCATATTAAACACACTGAGATGTTGAGAAGATTAAATGATACATATGAAGAGCCTAGAACAGTGCCTAATATATGCCCAAAAGTGAATAAACGTCTTGTACTGCTATCATGTAACTCTGACATAAGGTATATGCCACTAAATAACAGTAACTCAAGAAGGAGCTTGTCTCTGTCTAGTTAAGCTTAAGGTATCTAAAAAAAAAAAAAACTCAAAGTCATTTAAAGAAGATAGAGAAAGCTTCGAAAACACCGAGGAGGTAAGGTTAGAACATCTTTTGGTGGTATGTGTTAGCAGTATGAGCCGTTACTTTACTTTCCAAGAGATAAGCCTATCTAGAGAAGGAGACACACATCCCAAACCTCAGATTGTCTTCTGCTTTGAGAATTTTAACCAGTTTAATTTTTCCAGATGTTTTGTGGTAACATTTCTTTTTAATGAATATTTCAAAACAGACCTTTACAATAAATCATTTTTAAAAAGTCTATCCCAATGGGTCTTTCCAGAGAAAGTGGGTCATATCTAGCCAGGTGTATTCTAAAAGGGTTTTCATTGTCTTTTGTTTACCTGTCCCCATATGTTCTAGGGGACCCTTCATAACCCATACCCAAACATACTAACTCCAATTATACTGCATACAAAGCTTCCTTTGCTATAAACAATATTGAAGTCATTAAATCAATATCAAAACCAACAACTGGGTATATTAATAATATATATATATAATAATCAGAAAGATATTTCTGTCATAGGGAAGCAACTCAAAAATATTGAGGAACTCAGATATTTGTACACCCATATTCTTAATAGCATTATTCACAGTAGCCAAAAAGGAAGAAACCCATTCATCTCATTGACGGATGATTAGGTAAACAAAATGTGGTATACTCATAGAATGGAATATTTTTCTGTCTTAAGGAAATTCTGACATGTACTACAAGAATGAACCTTGAGAACGTGTTAAGTGAAATAAGTCAAAAAAACAAATATTGTATAATTCCACTTATGAGACATCTAGAATAGTCAAATTCATAGAAACAAAGAGTAGAATGGTGATTGCCAGGGCCTGCGAGGAGGGTAGAATGGGGAGTTTAGTGTTTAATGGGTACAGTTTGAGTCTAAAAAGATGAAAAAGTTCTAAAGTAGTAGTGAAGGTTTCACAATAACATGATGCACTTAATACTACTGAACTATATACTCAACATGACTTAAAATGGTAAATTTTATGTTGTATATATTTTACAATAAAAAATATAGAGCTCCTGCAATACATAGATAGAGGAGCAGGTAATTATCTATGAACTTGGAGTGAAGAAACAGTTCATCTACATAGTTCTGAGCAAGAGAGACCCTAAGGAACTATCAACACTGCTTTAATTCCTTTAAAGAGGGGGGGAATCCCCTTTGTTTTATCTAAAAAGACCTCACTTCAGTATAAAAAGAGAGTAAAAATTAATCCTCAAAAAATTAGAGAAAAATACTCAAATTCTACTCATATTCCAAGTCTCAATCACTTAACACTCAAGTTTTGTTTGGAAACTTTGATATTTTCAGCAGAGCAGCAATAGCAAAAATTACAGGAATCAAAGCTACAACCTCAAAATGGAACTTGAGCCATCCATAATCTTTACTGTCAAAGCAATTCCTAATAAATTTCAGTTAGGTTAATTCCATTAAGATCTAACATTGTTATCCTTCTTAAATGAAAACATTTAATTACTTCATAGGAACGAAGAGGCAGTCTGGCTCTGCCCCTTCAATATCCGTTTCTCAGGCCGTATGGACATGATATGAATATGGATAGGACCATTTGCTTCTGATATTTCATTTTTCTTTACCCTTCCCTGTAGTCTTACTGAAATTTTATAGTACCTTGCTACCAAAGTGCTTGCAAGAGGAGAGTAACTCTTCAGAAGTAAGATCTGTAGATTATTCTCTGTTACTATTGCATCCCTCATGGCACCTTCAGTGACATAGGTTCGATCCGAAACGGCCAGATCTGCTGCAGATCTGACCATCTATTTCTTTTGAAACATTAAAGCTAACGGGGCAAACTATCTTTGCCCTAGAAAACTGTAGGAACATACATTGTAAATTCAATCTCAGAATTGATCAGGAATAGAAAATGAATGATTTCATATGCAGAGAGATGGACAGGACAGCTGAAAGTCCTGTACTGGTTTTGGTAAAGCAGATGATTTTCTGTAGCAGGTTATAAACAGTCATTTTTATAACAAATAGAAGACAGAAGGTAGCATAATCCATAATTGTTAAAGTCTTTAAGTTGAGGAGTGCTAGAAACCAGAATGATCAAAATCAGCTCATGGGAAGATCTTTAACTCAATTCATGTATCTGCATGAAACATAATCTCTACTTGGTAGAGTCAACCTCTTGGCATTTGTATACTCATCTGATTTAGTACAATCTGAAAGAATAAACAAATGTTTCAATAAATTTGAATTATTTTTCTGATTCTTCAAAGGTAAAGTATTTTTAATTTCATTCTGATTATAGGTTTTGCTGGAATTAAAAACAGGTGACAGATGAATATTTGGTATTTCTGGCAGTGAGTATGCATATCAATAGAAAACAGAAATTTTCTAATCACATAAATCATATATTGTAATCAATTGAAAACAGCTCTTTTAATTTTTCTCAGTGGGAAATGATTTTTAAAAACTCTAGGAATCAGAGATCAAGGCCAACACCTCAATAACCTGCTATATAGCGATGAGTCCACAAGATGGTTTAAGAAATGCTTGAATGTATATTTCCCTAAAAGACACGTTAAACAGTCGACCGTGACCAATCAGGTTTTAAACGGCTGCTGTCAATTAAGAATAAATTCCTGAATTGATTAATTTTTTTTTCCATTTTGGAAAATGAAATTGGGTCTTTATTTCTGCCACATCTGCCAACAGTATGAAGGGCATGAAATAAAATAAGCACTGGTGTCCAGCAAAGCTTACCTCCTCCCCATATATTTTATTGCAAAAATAAAATTTGTTTTCTAATAAGATATTTCATTCAAAAAAAAATCTTTTCTACTCAAGGCTAGAATTCTATTTATTTTTAAATGCGGCCCATGAAACCTCCCAAGTGCGACTTAGATTTACATCTGGCTAATCCTCCAAATGTGAGGACCAAGTTCATGCTGTTTATTTCTAATGAGTTCTGTGATTTTTGGATAACATGTGTGAGAGATAGCAAATTAACTACTGCTAGTCAGCACCAAGTAAGCAAAAGATGTCTTAGGAAGGAGAATGAGCAAATCCTCCAAGTCAATTTCTAATCACACTTGCCAGAAACTTGGGGGGAAAGGTGTTAAAACCTGCCAAGAAAAACCAGTGGTAGAACTCGTTTCCCCTTCCTTTTTCCATGGAATATTTCGACACTCAACCAGCAAATACAGCTCAGTCTTTCCTCTCCATAACTTCGGAGCTGCAAGGAAGGCTCTGGTCCCATGGATAGTCTTAGAAAAAATTAAAATGCCTCGCATTGCAAAACAGAACACCAGTCTCTCTAAAATTCTCTTCCTGAAGCTGTATCCAATTACATAAAGGGAACTGCAGAGGTGAGATGGGAGGTCACTTGCAAGCTATAAAACACATTCTCCCAAGACACCTGCAGGTGAGTGGATAAACAGTAGTCAAATCTCCTTACCTAGAAATGGCCAGAAATATTGTGCAACATGTCTGCGCCTGTTGAAAACAAAGCAACAAACAGAAAAAGCTAGAGACAGCAGACTAACACTCCCTCATATCCCATCACTAATAGTTTAAGAAGGACAGTTCAAAAAGCACTTAGTCATGAGCAGGTAAGATCCCTGAGAGTGAACTGCTAACAAGATAGTTTCAGCTTAGTTCTCTACTGAATCCCAAACCAAACACAAGTCTTAACCAGTGGTTCTAAACAATGGCTGCAGTTGGAATCACCTGGAGAGCCTTTCAGCCTGTTAATGCCAACAACCCCCATCCCTTTCACCTCCACCATCAAGATCATCCTCCTCATTACCAACATCACCAAACACACATTCAACTCAACTGAAACCAGTCTTTTTTAAAAGCCACCCAGGTGACGGCACTTGCAGCCGATAGCTGAGAACTATCCCTTTAGAAGTACAGGCATACCATGTTTTATCGCACTTTACGGTGTTTTACAGGACTTTCTCCCCACCCCCAAATGGAAATCAAAGAGATGACAAGCCGCTTCAGTGCTATACTCATTTTATTGTGGTGGTCTGTAGCCGAACCCACAATGTTCCCAAGGTATGCATGCACGCTCTTTTAAAAAGAAGTTTCTCTCTCTAAAAACTAACTACATTAGACCTCCAATTTCATTCAGTCTGTCCTGTCCCAAAAAGCCCTGGTCACGACCTCCACCCTGGCCAGTACACAAGTTTCCAAATGCGGGCGGAGCAGGCTGACTTGGAAGCTCACCACAGGTGGAGATGGAAGCAGGCTTGGGACATGCCCTAGAAGGCAAAGAAAAGCCTGACTCCATCTTGGGAATTAAAAAGCAGAAACTCCCATATTCTTCATTCATGTTTTTCTCTATTCCTTCTGACACCAAATGAATGTTTTTTTTCACACCAAGCAATCCTGTTTTTCATCACACACAGAATGGCTGTCCTACAATTTAATTCAATTCTGGCACTCACTGTCCCTAGTGAGCACAGACCTCATTGGTGAAGGGCTCACTCCCACAACACTGCTCCCCACTTCAGATGCTAACTGCCAGTCCAGGTTGTAACCTATACCTCTGACCAACTATCTATGAATCAGGGGTTCCTACAACCCCTTCTTCTGGTTCCATAATTTACTAGAACAGCTCTCAGAACTCAAGAAAACAGTTTACTTACCAGATTACTGGTTTATTATAAAGGATACAACCGATGAACAGCCAGACAAGATGCCTAAGACAGGTGTGTGGAGCGTTCATATTCTCTCCAGGCACACCAGCTTCCCAGTTCAACCCGGAAGTTCTCCAAACCCTTTCTTATAGGATTTTTACAGCAGCTTCATTAAGTAGGCATAATTGATTAAATGATTGGCCACTGGTGATTAACTCAATCTCCAGCCCCTCTTCCCTCCCAGGACATCCAAGGATGAGGCTAAAAATGTCAATCCTCTACTCACAGGATGTTTCTCATAGCAACCAGACCCCTTACTTAGGAGCTTCCAAAACCTCAACTTATTAACATAAACTCAAATGTGGTTGAAAGGGGCTTGTTTTGAATAACAAAAGACGGTCCTTTCACCATTACCACTCCTGTTTCAGGTGCTAGGGACTATAAACAAATATTAGAACAAAAATACCCCTTTTGCACTTAGGAAATCATGAGAGTTTTAGGGACTCTGGTCAGGACCCAGCGACAAATACCAAAATACGTCTTAGTATATATCACAGTGATCCAGGTATAAGTATTTTGAGTGCTCAGGGTGTGTAGAGAGCATAAAATTTTGATTTTCTTTAGACCAGAAGTTCCTCTACTATGCACTGGAACCACCTTGAGGGCTTGTTAAACCATCCCACAGAGTCTCTGATCCAGCCCGTCTGGAGTAGGGTCCAACTATTTGCATTTCTAACAAGTTTCCAGATGATGCTGATGGTGTTGATCTCAGGGTCACACCTTGAGAACCAATGCTCTAGACTAAACTTCTGGCACCTGAATGTTTTAAATACCAAACAGATTTGTTTTTATTTTTCCAAGTTTTATTAAGATATAATTAACACACAGCACTGTATAAGTTTAAATTGTACCACATAATAATTTGACTTATGTATACTGTGAAATCATCTTATACAGGTCAGAAAAAAAAAAAGAGAGAGAGAAACTATATTAGAAGTATTAGCTATAGTCATGTTGTACATTACATCCCTAAGACATTTGTTTTTACGGTTATCTGTCTCTACAATGGGAATATTGAATATTGACTGAATATTTGAAGGAATTATTAACTATTATTTTAGGTGTAAAAATAGTATTTACGTTTCAAAAAACAGTTATATTTCAGATAGACAATGAAATAACACTTAAAACACAACAGACATGGTTGACATCTGCCATTAACCCAACGTCCCACTAAAGAATCAAGAAGAACCAGGGGAACAACAATCATTAGGATCTTTGGGGCAGCCCAGAAAAGAGCAAGCACCAGGCTGTAGCCACAAAGGGAAGAAGCCCGATCGGTACCTGGAAATCGTCCCCATCCAGAATCTCTTACCTGAACTGAACGTGCTGGGTGTTAAATGCTTCTGCAGTCTCCTGAGAGGACTAGGAGAGAAAGGGAAACTGAGTCAAAAGTTGTAAGAGTCAACTGAAGAACACAGTAGAGTAAGGTTTCAGTACGTATCTCTACCTTGAAGGTTCCTACTGGAAATTTTGGAAAGTTGATTGTTTATTAAACTATGCCCTTAAGAATGGCCTTGGATTGACTGCTGTAGAGCAGGGCTCCCCAACTCCCAGGCTGCAGACAGGTACCCATCTGTGGTCTGTGAGGAACCAGGACGCACAGCAGGAGGTGAGCGGTGTGCAAGTACGCACTAGCATCACCACCTCAGCTCCACCTCGGTTCAGCAGGCATTAGATTCTCATAGGAGCACCAGTCCCTGGTGCCGAAAAGGTTGGGGACCGCTGCTCTAGAGCCACACAGGGGACTCACTATAGAATGCTAAGCCCTCCCCCTGCCCAGAGAAAGCTGGAAGTAACCCACCAGGCACCAGCTCTGCTACTCCTATTCTATTGCACTGCAAGCACGACACTCATCCTTTTGGGGCCTAGATGTCATTATCTGGAAAGGAAGTGTTTTAGATGTTCTTCATAGTGATTCTCAAAGCTAACAGTACATTACTACACTTGAAAATACTAGCCCTGGGATGTAATCAGAAGGAAAGGAAGGGAACTAACACAAATATATACGTGAGACCCTAGTTACTTGCTGTAACTTATTTCATTGAACCTCTAAAACTGTTTCGTAAGGCTAGTCTCTACATCAAAGAGGGCTACTAACCGTGGCTGTGAGTGAGCAGTAACTTGCCCAAGGTCATAGAACTAGAACTAGCAGGAGCAGAGCCATGACACAAAACCAGGAGCTGACTGAACTCCAAGGGAGAAGTTCTTCCCCCTATACCATGGGCAATTTACTGAGTGTTATGCTGCTACCACTAGGGTCGTATCAAAGCCATGGTGAACTTCGACTCCAGGACTTAACAAAGAAAGGCAAATTATATCAAGGGTTAAGTTTGTTTTCTGCGCCAAGACTTAGCTTTTTAAAAATTCTGATATTTTGTGAGAGTGTATTTGATTATAAAATAATTGCCCAACAGGATACCAGCAAAATTACCTTATAACATTTCTAATTTTTTTATTCAAAAAATCTGTGTTTTCCTTTCTCTAACACTTCTTATTTTTAAAAAGCAGCTTATTGTAACAGACTATGTATGGATACAACAAGGAAGAAACCTGGAGATCTTGCTCTCCCTTAAGATCTGGCCATGCACTCCAAATATTTATTTTCTAAGCATCTGGTTCCAAAAGCAAAGTTTTTGGCAAGTCTTGAAAGATGCAACTATTTTACACAGTGGCGATTTTTTCAAGAAGAAATCATTCTGCAGAGATTAGCAATAGAGTACATTCCTGCTATGGGCCAAGACAGTGAAGCAGCATCCGTGGATGAACACGCTGCATAAAGCCACTGTCTGGCTCGCAGGGGCTCCATCAAGGTCGTTTTGCTCTTCCATAGGGATTCACATAATTCGCTACGAACATTCGTCCCGTGAATCAGGTGGCAAGACGCCCTGTTAGATAGATCGGTGGTCTGATCCAGGACACAGCTGCTCTGCTCCTCCAGGCTTAGAATAATTCAGCACTCTCACCCTCGCCCATTAAGTACAATTAATTGTATGAAATGGAGAAAATAAGCCTGGGTAAATAAAATGGCTGACACGCACTCAGCACGGCAGGACTCGCCAACTGTGCCCCGGCAGCAGCTGACCTCGAGGTGCTAATGAGGGAGTTCTGTGAAGGCTGCATTAAAAAGCACCCTACATTTAGCCAGCCCTAACCGAAATCCAAACTTGTCTCCCACACCACAGCAGGAGGGCCTTACTAATTGGAAAGTGCAGAACACATGGCCCGAAACATGTTTCGGCAGCACACACCTCCAGAGCACTCTGAATCAGTCTCTCTCTGTGTCTCTCTGTGTCTCTCTGTCTCTCTTCGTCTCTCTCTGTGTCTGTGTCTGTCTCTGTCTCTCTGTCTCTCATTACACACACACACACACACACACACACACACACACACACACACACACACACACACACACACAGTCTTTAGCTCTTAAAAATTCTAAATCTCCACAATAATAAAAGCGGTTTTAAGAATCAAAGTACTTTTGTGCAATGGTTAAAAAAACAACACAGGTGGAGAGAGTTTCTATAACACAAATTTCCCTAGAAGACTGACAGGAACGACCAGAGAGAGAAACAAAAGCTGCCTGGTGAAAAGGGGCCCTCTAACCACATTAGCTTATCGTTCGAAAGGAAGATGGTTGCTCTGAATTTCCCTTTATACATAGCAACTTCAAAAACTCCCTATTTTCTTATTACATCTTTATGTAGGGAAGCCTGCGTGCCTTTGAAGCCTCAACACAAAACAAACAAGAGTCTTCACAAGTCCTGTTTGGCCACCCAGGGAGAATCAAATAGTATTTTTTTCCTCCAGTAGGCCACCCCAGGATACCACAAATAAAAAGGAAAATGAGGAATTCATCCTGTAACCAGGATGTATTTTTCTGGTTAGTAATTACACCATTTTAATCTAAATATTATGGTATATTTTTTCACTAGCAAAACCGAAGGAGCACTAATTATTTGTTCTGTTTTGTTTTGTTTTAAAGCAAAAGTATTGAAATGGCAGAAAACAGGTTAAAATCAAGGAAACAGCAGAGAGCGGGGGAGATTAAGAAATGTTCTCCTCAAAGTCCCCAAAACTGAGGAGATTTCTAAAGTGTTGTGTCCGGAATGGCAGGGGGTGGAGGAGCCAGCCCTGGGAGCTCCTTACCATAAAACCCCAGAAGAAACTCTCAAAGGCTCTCACAGCAGAGGGCATTGGGGAGGAGTTTCCTCAGCATCACACTGAATTGCTGAGTTACATGAAAGTATTTTAGAATCACAAGAAGGTATTACAGTCATAAACATCCTGAAATGTACTCCTCAAGTCATGGCCCATGCCCTGCACAAAATCTCCATTTGGGCCAAATAAAAACTAGATCCTGGGGGGAAAGAAGGAAAAAAAAAAAAGAAGAAAAAAAAAAACCGATCCTGTAGCCAGACACTGAGATCCTCTCCTATCAAACCCAAGCTGCCTTTTTAAATAATATTTTTAATTTTTCCATTATAGTTGGCATGCAATATTTTATTAGTTTTAGGTGTACAACGTAGTCATTAGACATCTATATAACTCATAAAAGCAATCACTCCAATAAATCTAGCGCCCCTCTGACACCATACAGTTATTACAATATTATTGACTGTATTCCTTATGCTGTACTTTATATCCCCGTGACTATTTTGTAACTACCAATTTGTCCTTCTTAATCCTTCACCCTGTTTTACTGACCGCCCCCAACCCCTTCCCATTTGGTAACTCTCAAAATGTCCTCTGTATGTATGAGTCTGTTTCTGTTTTTTTTTGTTGTTGTTGTTGTTTATTTTCTTTAGATTCCACATGTAAGTGAAATCATATGGCATTTGTCTTTATCTAACTTACTCTGCTCGACACAATACCCTCGAGGTCCATCATAAAATATCTTTTCCTATCCCTTGATTTTTTGTCTGTGTGTGTCTTTTAATCTGAAGTGAGTCTCTTGTAGGCAGCTTATGTAAGGGTCTTGCTGAAGCTGGGTTTCTACTATTACCATCACGACACAGTGTTCTAGACCCCCTGACATCCCTGCTATTCCTCAGGGATGCAGGCTCTTCCACCTGGTCTCACCAGTGAGGATGATGGTCTTTTATTCACCTGAGATGTCCTGTGTCCTCATCACTTTACAGACTCAACTTTGAAGAGAGCAGGATGAAATAAGTTACTGGGACCTATGTTTGTATTCTTTCCAATGTCTGGTACATAAGCAAACTGTAAGTCTCTCAGAATTCTAGAATTAAAAAGACCCTTTAAATAATCTAGACAAAACCCATTATTCTATAGATAAGAAAACTGAGTACAAATGAGATGAATAACCATCTGATAAAGAATAGAACCTCTACCTACATGACAAACATGAATGGGTACATGAACAAGTGGACACAGAGAAAGACCAACCAGCAATCAGCTACAGCACCCAAGATACTGTCAGGATTCAAACCCTGACCCTCCATATAAAGACAAGCTCACCACTCAAGCTTTCTTCATCTACTAAAAATTTTTCAATGCCATTTCTTTAAAATTCATTGTATCTGGATCAATAAAATTCATCATTCAAAGGTGTTTGAAATAGTATTTATCTTCAACAACAGGATCTCTTAATTAAAGTATAATTGTATTTAAAACTTTTCAGATAAACAGCAGTTTGCCTTTACCTTGTGGAGCTGATTCATGCCACAACTTTTACAGAAAGCCAATACCATGTGCCAATCACATGCTTGTCCCCACAGGAAGCTCATAGACAGACCATCCCTGTGAAGAGCTCCAGCTCAATGTCACTTCTTGCTCTTCTCCTCCATTCTGCCACCTCCATCTGTCCCACATTTATTCAGTAAAGTGCTGTACCAGCATGACAAACCTCATCACAGACATAATGAGAAAACTGTGCAAAGGCAGACTGCAAAGCACTTGGCAAGCACTTTAGTCTGAAGGTTCTGGATGTAGAAGCCCGTTTCCCTCCACTCTATAAGATTCATAAAATGTCGCAGTGCTCTCAGATGGCAGGAAGTCCTGAACTAAGGCTTGGAACATATGAAGAACTTCTCAGAATGCCTTCCTACAGAACCACATGACTGACAGGAAGCAAGCAGCCTTGGGAAGCATCTGCAGGGTTGCTGCACCACATTCAAACCTGCCCACCTCTCTCCATACCTCTTAGAACTTGGAAACTGACTGGAAATGTGATGTGGCTAATACACCAAGTAAAAAATTTATAGCTGGGGTTTTGGGGAGGTGAGATAAGATGCGTAAAGCAAGTTCACAGCAGCTGAAGAAGATAACACACAAAACGAATTGCCATAACATTGTGCTAATTACTGTTCTTTCCCTGGCCAGGTTCCAGGATACTCCAGATCATTTTAGGTAATCCAGGGAGGCCTTCTCTGTTGTACAGGATCCATCCAAGATGGCTACTGATGACGGGTCAAATGTCCGTCCTCAGAAATTGTGTCTGACATCTCACCTAAAACTGGGCTTCTGGCAACATCTCTATCTCCACACTCTGCTTTATTTATTTATAGCAATTATTATTACCTAATATTAAATTTTATTTATTATCATGATTGCCTGTCTCCCCTATGAAAACCTAAGCTTCTTAAGGTCAGTGACTTTGTTTTCTTCATTTCTATATTCCCAGTACCTAGAACGGTACGTGACACAAAATAGATGATAAAAATATCAATTAAATGAATAATTGATATCCACTTTCTAGAGAGAAACCTCCTGGTGTAGACTAAGTCACTAACAACAATGGTTTCTCTTCCCCAAAACAGTACTGGGTAAAAAGTAACACTCAATGCGATCCTGATTTCTCTCTACTAACACCTGAGGTAAGTCAGGAATAAAGCTGGAGATGAAAGAGATGTTCCTCATAACAATACTGGGACAGCAGGTGTGCAATGGGAGTGTCCTGGGCAAGCTAGAGTGAAAAGTTGCTTTAACCCTGAAGCAAAACCAGATTTGAGGAGGGACACTGCTTCCTAGGGTCACTGGATCACCACAGAAGCAAAGAGCATACATACCCTGTTACTGGGAACAAATGGGCTGGAACTGAAGAATGCCATGCCACCTATTGCAGTGAGGAACCTGCCAGGGGTGACATTTTCTACCTGTGCCTACAAGGGCCCCACTGGGACAAAGTTAAAATTGTCCTAAGAAAGACTACACTGGGGAGAGACAAAAACCAGGTTGGAGGCCTTCATCCTAGGAGAAAATGTGCTTGTCGATCAAATACACAGAGTAAAAACTGAACAGAGCTCTACGAGGCAAATGAAAATAACGTTTTTAAAATGAGAATATGTACCTAAAATCACAGTAATTTCTGCATGCAAAGTTTTTTTTAAGTATAATAAAGTATATACTTTGAATATCTTTTCTTCCTTCTATCATAAATCATCTTGTCTGCAAAAACCAGAATTAGTTTAACCATTAACTTAGTAACATACAGGCTTTTCAATTCTCAATTACTTTAACTTGTCACAAGCACATTTATGCAGAATAGAACTTCAGTTCAGTTGCAATATACTAAGAGAAGTTTGTCTTCATTTTTCTTGCTAATTCCAAAATAACTCAACAATATGACAATTGCATGCGGGATTCTATTCTCCATCTTTTCCCAAATCGAGAATTTTTCTCAACAAAATTGCTTTAAATGAATACATTTCAAATAATCATAATAAACTACAGTACTTCTAAAGTTTATATTCATCTTATGGACAGGCTGGTCTATTTATATGCTTTTCCACTAACGTGTAAGAAAATGCAATCTGCACATTAGAAAATGTCATCTTTGCTGTGTGGAGGCAAGTTTCAACTTCCCCACAGGAAAATGCTGATGTGAA
The DNA here is from genome assembly GCA_030015415.1 of Cynopterus sphinx. Classification (NCBI taxonomy): domain Eukaryota; kingdom Metazoa; phylum Chordata; class Mammalia; order Chiroptera; family Pteropodidae; genus Cynopterus; species Cynopterus sphinx. The sequence goes on along the minus strand of CM057387.1, from coordinate 62,891,965 downwards.
GTACTTCCACCTTCACTGAAATGGCGTCCGGATATGGGAAGAAAAAAAGAGTGAGATCTTGACAGCCTAGAAGAGAAGCAGGCACTAAATAGGTAGCTGAAGAAAAAAAGAAAGGGAGAGAAGATGAAAAAGGAAGTAGCAGGGACTGAAAGAAAGATTAAGCAGGGTAGGCAGACAGCAAAGCCAGGATGGAATTCAGCCACAAAGGACCTTTTGCCCTCTAATCACAGTGAATATCTCAGAAACCTTCAAACAAGAAACCAGTTTCCTAGCAGAGAGCCAGGACACTCCTGGAAGATAATTTGAGCTATTTTTTCGTTTTCTTAAAGGACAGCAGTAGCATCTGCCAAAATATGTTCCTGACCTGCTCATCTATCTTTTTTCTCCCCCTCTATGAGCTCTCCTGTCTATCATGGTAAACAAACCCCTTGGCTCCTCACTCTACTCCCAGTTTCAACCATCATAAACAACAACAAAGGCATTTATAAGGGCTTGTTAACCTGTGGCCCCATGCTCAGCATTATACAAATAGAAGTTAACAGACTCATTTGGTCTTTGAGGAACTTACAAAGAGATTACTGTTTGGTTTTATAAATTTTACCACCAGAAAAACTCCAGGTACATGTCCTATTAACAGCAGGTCTGTGGCTTTGGGTACAAAGGGCAGCACATTTTATAAGCCCCTATAAATCGAGTGAGTCCTCTCTCACTCAAGCACTCTCTGCCAGTGCAAGCACAAAACAGATTTCTAAACCATGAAACCAACTCTTCGGAGGGAGAATGTCCTCCTTTCTTCATTTTCCAATGCATTAGAAGTGCTTTTGCAATCCTGAAAAAGTATGGTCTTGTTCAGGACACAGCCAACAAGTGCTCAATAAATATCTGAACCATGTCTTACAGACACACATTAAGTAATTATATCCCAGGATAATTATGCCAGACACATCACTTCACCCAGGGAAGTGTGCAGGTGCAAAAAATAGTAAGTGGAAAACTGAAAGGAGCCCTACGATTTCTGCTTTTCAAGGGCACAGGAAGTCTTCCTTTCAGTTAAAGCACATGTTAAAAGTTCATTTTTCTTCAACACATTTCTATTCTCACGTTTTAAAATACCGTATGCTCTGAATTATCTTAGTCCAGAAAATAATTTTCTGGGATTTTCTTGTAGGGAAGTTCAAATGATAGAACAACATCTGATATTTTCAGTTTTCCTGAAGATCAGAAGGACTTTCAGAATAATGCATTTTTTCCCTCAACAAAGGGCATCTGCAAAGCTTAGTCTGCTGAAAAGAATCATTCTGACAGTCTTAATGTATTCTTTTCAGGAAAGCCCTGTTCAGAAAATTCCACAGAAAAAAACATCAGGACTCCAGGACAGCACCAATCTAAATCATTACAGTTTCTTGGAAACAAATGCAGACAATGTATTTTCAATATATTCTAGATATTAGATGAGGGGGGAATAGGAGTGATAATCTTGAATGTTACATATTTTTTTTATACTTTCTCTTGACAGACCAATGCTAAAACAAATATTTGAAAGATTTGCCAGTCTTTCAAAGAATATCTCACAGGAAAGGCACTTTCAGGCTCCTGCTGGAAGATAAAAATATCTCTAAGGTAGGAAATATAAAATTGCATCATCATTGTAACTGACAACAATAACCACAATAACAAAATAATTATGGTAGGACATTAATATACCAAGGCACCTTTCAGCCAGTACTCAGAACGTTTTATGAACATTCTCTCTTGCCGAGATGATACAACTTGGAAATTAGAATACAAAGAATTTTAATGACTTGTCTCAGGTCACTGGACAGCAGCAGTGGTAGACCAAAATGCAAATACTTTAATGTGGTCTACTGATCTAAAAAAGCAGCCAGATAACTTTCAATTAAAAATTTGGAGAATCCTATTTCAGAGCCATTTTCAAGGAAATCCATATTAGTCCTTCCATTAAATTCTGATTTGGCCGTTTTTCTATTTCCATTGTCTCCACCACAGCACAGGTAAGATGTAGGGAAACGGGAAAGTACCTAAATGGTCTCCCTGCCTGGAACCAATCCGTCTTCTTCTCTCTCTCCTTCTCCTTCTCCTCCTCTCCCCCCACCTCCCTCTCTCGTCAATCTTTGTCTCTGTCTCTGTCTCTTGTCTCTGTCTCTATCTCTATCCTTTAACCCTCCAGCATAGAATAGAAAGCAAAGCTTTCTCTATTTTTATCATATCGTGCTCATTGACAGGAAACAAGATGGTTCTCCATTGCCTATCAGAATATTTCAAGTTCTCTATCATCCACCTCATGCTTTCATCATTCCTCAGTACACACCTGACATGAGGACATGTCCAATTCTCCTCCTCGGTCCCCTCACGTGTTGTCCATGCTGTAGTTATCTCTGCCTAGAAAGCCACCATATTTCTCCTTGCCTGGGTTTCCTAAATATATACCCAGAAATCAAGACACCAGAGTTGAAAAGAACCTTGAAGCCCACTAGGTCCAAACTTGCATCCTTTCACCACAGCCAGCACTACAGACACCCAACTTCTCCTTTATACTTTCAGGAATGAGGAAGTCACTGCTCTGAAAAACAGCACTCCATCGGACATTTTAATTGGGAGAAAACTCTCATTTGAGCTGAATTCTTGTACAGTCACTGGTCCACTCCCCCAACAGGCCCATTTCTACACCCTAGATTGATCTGTAACAAATCAACTTGTTCTGTAACAGAATGGTCTTTGCAATGTTTGAAAACCTCTATTATGTTTGTCCTTAATCTTCTCAGTTCCAAGCTCATTTGCTGCCACCCTTTAACTAACTATTCTCATGGGACCTGGTTTTGAGACCCTTTGCCATCCAAAAGACCCTTTAATTTGGCAATGTTTAACCATTTATTCATATCACGTGCACAGAGAAAATGATCAAATCTGTACAGCATATTCAGAAAATGAGACAAGGGTTTTGGTCAGGACTGATGAGCCTGGAGACTCTCAGCTCAGGACCCTGGCAGCCCAGGGTTGTGAGGATGGATGGTAAGTTCTATGTTAATCTTATTGGTTACACACTCTTAAAATCGGCCCCAAAATCGAATGCAGTCTCCATAGACCATCTCAAGTCCAACTTATTTCATCAAATTGTCCCCCAATAACTAAAGCCAACAGTCACTTTTTCTTCTCCCTAATTACTAAGTGCGTAATATCTGCTTGAGCTGAATCTGACATTTGATATCATGACATTTGACTCTATCTACTTTAAGATTTTCCTAAATGAGCATCTCATTTCATAATGTGTCAGATTCACTTTCCCAGAATGAACACAGTTTCATTAGGGGCTATGTATCCTTGTCATTATCATTATGCCTACAAATACACAGTACTGATCCAGGCACACAGTAGGGCCTCCCAAAAATAATGGCAAAATTGATGATTACACAGCTTCTGGATAGGAAAGCCATGGCTTAGAAGCTATGGTCTGCTTCAAAAGATATAAACCTCACCTGCAGAGGAAGTTTATCATTCTCCCTGTTTATTCAGGCAGAATCTAAACAATGACACAGACTTGCAGACTGGAAAACTAAGTACAAATAAATACTTCTAGACAGGTCCAGATTGGGAAGGAGGGCCATGGAATTCCTTCCCCTATCTGGGTTATTAGGCCCAGACACTCTTCACTCAAGTTATAAACACTAGTAAATGACGCTGTATAGTTTTATTTAAAGCTATGTTTGCTTTCAGATTAGACTTTAACATTTAATAAATTTCCCACCAGAATATGGTAGGAGTGGAGAGTATTTTGATTCAAGCTTTTCCTCAAGTATGAAACTCAAGCTGTGCTAGTTAAAATTGGCTCTAGCTATAATTCAGCCACACAGTGAGGTCAAGACTCTTGGATTCCCCTAATCCTCTTCCTCCAGGGCTAATATGCCTGAGAATTCAGTGAATTTACATATTCTTCCTTGACAAAAGCCAAATCACAAGGTCCAAGCCAAAGGCTTGTCACACTCTCCTGGGTTCAAAATGACTTATCTCTACACTACTGAGCTCAGGATTCACCTTGGTGAAAGCAAACTTTACAGTAACAATCCTGCCACAGAAGGAGGCATGGCCTTCCTTTCCTGAACATGAGAACTTCCACTTTTTTCCTCTCCTCCCACTTCTCTGTGAATGTGAAACTCCGATGGATTAATGAGAAGTCGGCACTGGTCCCTCTGGACTTGATCCATCTTTAAGTGAGCTATGAGAACCTGGACAGTTTACAGATTCTGGAAGAATGAAATATGAGGAGAGAAAAGGAAGTTTGATACATACAGAGAAACTGATCTCTGGGGTTGGGAGAAAATAAGAGAAGGGAAATATTAAGACAGGATGCATAATACAAACTTAACTGGCTGATCATAGACCACTGAAGAATAAAGACTGGCTTCTCCATTAAAGTTTGAAAGTTGAGCAGTTAATATGAACTTGTAATTTCATGTAAAAAAAAAAAAAACCTTTGGCTAAAGGCTGATGAAGGACTTTAGAGCTGTCCTTGAACCTTGAACTGATCTTTTCATTTACTCTGCCTGTCCTATTTGTGCAATGCAGTTAGAATGAGAAGAGGGGGGGATTTTTCCACAGAAGGTAAAAGATAAGGTAAAAATAGTCACACTGCAAAACAGACCAAGTCTGCCTTTTTTACCTTTATGAATCCCAAGCAGAAAAAAAAAAAAAGTGATAATTCTGGGATGACCAGGGATAAGGGAAGGGCAGGCCTGGGGCCAATTTTTAAAGCATATCTTCAGGGGAAAATTAAATGCCAACTCCGGTTTTATCTCTGAAAACAGAACTTCTATACAAATCTATTCTGTTCACTAGAAGCTAACATTATTCTAGAGTGCCAACAATTCACAAATTTGGCCAATACTAAACAATCTATTAGTTTTAATTCTATAGTAGTGCCTCTTAAAATATGAAGGGTGGATGGTGAAGAGACAGAAAAAAAAAATGTTTAGTCTATGTTAATATAAACAGCAAACAACTGGTAAAGAAAACCAAAATCTCCATTCTAGTCTACATTAAAACCCATTTATTAAATATCAGTAAATAACCTAATTTGAAAGAAATAAAGTCAGTTTAACAGCTAATTCAGCTCAATAAATTAACATTGAGTGAACCACTAATTTCTTAAAAACATCAGAATTTACTAAATAAAGACAATAAATGAAAGATTGCCTTCTTATAGGCAAGGAATGTGAAAAAAGAAATCAAAATTATATTACTGCTTAAATCTCCCACAGGACCATGGCCAAAGGAAATGAGAATCTAAAAAAGTCATAAAAACTTCATGATTCACACTACTTATGCTGTATTTCTTTCAAATTAACTGATTTTGTAATCAGTTGCATCACCATTGTGAAGTGAATATGGCTCAGAAAGATAAATGGAAATTGTGTGAGCTGAACCAAAATTGTTCAGTGAAAGTTCTTTTGAAAGAATGGGCAGGTAGTATAAGTGCTATAAGATAATATTAACAGAAATGCTTTCAATCAGGCTACCTGAGTGACCACTGTCCATACAGAGTTTTTCAAATGCATGTAATTCTCAAAGTTTCTCTACTCTACCATGACTAACATTAGCTCCATCTTCTCGTCATTCCACAACTTATTTTTGCTGAATGTTGTCTATGGACATGGTTTATAATTTTTCATTTTTTTCTGGAGACTTTCTACTTCACAAGAATATCTTGGTGCTGATATCGTTTTACATTTAGAAATAAACCAATCTTTTCTAAATTACTTAGCTATAAATATGTGGAAATATCTCAGTTTAGGTAAGCAGTTAATAGTTTTCTCAAGTTCCTCTACTTAAAAGAAACTACATTTTTATCTCCTCACTGACCCTTTTTAATTTTTTAAGGCATGGGAGTCATGCTGTATAAGGTTGCATTGTGCTGTCCAATGATGTTAAACAAAATAAGGCCAAGTGGCCTTCAGACAAAAGTATCAGACTTCACCCAAGTTTTTTTTTTAAAAAAGAACCCTCTCCCACTAAAATAATTCAGAAGGTAAGATTAATTCTGTATATCTCTGGAAGGCTTTATTTCTCAAAGTACAAAAGTGAATAAGGTAAACTCCTAAATAGATGACATACACCATATTTCCTTCTCAGCAATGTTTGCATTCAATTTCCCAATAAATCTATTTTGTTAAAATACTTATTCATTTCAACTGTGGGGCCAAAAATGAAGATGTGATATATTGGTCCTTATTGCAACAAAAAAGTCTTCAAACTACTTTTACATAATGATGTTTACCTAGATTTGAATAACTAAATTTCAAATTTCTGACCCACTTAGGTAAAATAGAATAAATTAGTATCACTGGAATCAGGCTGACCAAATTATCAAGATGTTCAGAGTGATCAAGGAAGCAAGAATTGACTATTCTCTAAAAACAGGAACACATCTTGTACCAAACTTTCTAGAAGGGTGACTCCAGTTCTACTCAAAATAAAACAGAAAAATAAGTATTGAATGGCAGATGCCCTAGTGTGCAAGCTTCCTCAGATCTTCTGGATGGACACCCAAACATATATACTAAGCCTGAAAAGCTAGGGAGGAAGGTCGTCCCTCTGTGAATATGAAGAGCAGTTAGGGAACCAAAATGACTGAATATGACTGAATATGCATAGCAATGAAAGGCAATGGAAGAATCGAAAGCAGACTCCACCTTACAGAGAATGTAGACCAGCCCAAGCTGCAGAATACTTTACAGCAGCCCATATAATGCTTTCTCTTGTTGTTTGTGGACCTATAAAGACGATGCATTTTTGGGGGTGCTTTTTGCTTCAGATTTTCTATTTCAAAAATGTCATATGCCATACCTAATTTGCACACACAAGACTCCTTCGGGCTTGTGGAATTCTTTAAATAAATAAAATATTAAATGCCTCCTCTAATTCTAATTTCACTGGGGAACTGATAAGTTTTGCTATATTCTTTTAAAGGAAACTCCTTGAATAAATTGATACATCCACCTCATTCCCACTAAATACTGCATTGCCATGCATAAGAATGAGGAAGATCTGAATCTTATGTTGGCTTGGAAAGATGATCATAGAATATGGACATGTGGGGGGAAAGGGAAGTGGCACAAGAAGAGGTCTAGCCACCAACATACAACCAGGGTGCCTTATCTGGTAACAGGTGTAAAACATTTAAAAGGTGATTGAATGAATGAATGAATGAATGAATGAATCAGTGAATGAACACTGTTTTAAATAGCTCCTTTATACACTGAATAACTGTTCCCTGTGTGAACAATCTAAAGTTTTGGATTTGGTCAGTAGTGGAAAAAAAAATAGTATTACTGCAAACTGCACTGCAAGTTTTCACAAACAAGTTTAACCTGCTTTGCAGGTATAAGTCCATTTCTTTCCAATTGGCAAAAAGATTCTTCTCCATTTTGACTCATTCTACTGATTAAAATGACATAAATAGAAGAGGTAGAGTTTCCCCAGCCCTTTCCAGCCCCCTCCACACTATAATTCTTGGGCAATTTCCCCATACAAACTAATTTTCAAAACTCAAGAGAAGAATGTATTCAGTCCGGCACATTCCAGAAAGAAACACGAATGTAGTCAAGCTCCTTTCTAAGAATTTAAAATAGTCCTGGTCCCCCAGCCCAAAGGAACTCAAAAATCACAGTTTTATGTCATTTCAATTGCAGGCCCTAAAGCAATCCTGAGAAGAAAAAGAAAATAAATAACCTCTAAGCAGGTTGCTCTGAGTTGGGGTGAGGAGGGAAGCAGACAACCCATATTTCTCTTGTCATCAATCAAAACTTGCAGCATGCCTAACAAGATAAATTGTCATGAAAATAACAAAAGTGTTTCCCTTCAGTAAAGGTGGTTGGCTAAGAACAAATAAAATATTTACAAGGTCTTAAAAATGCATATTATTCCTAGTTTTGCTCTCTTAGTAGGCAACAATTTTGAGACACTTATTCTTCATTATTGGAACAATAACCACCCATCTGAACATCTAACACACAATCCTTTGCCAATATTTAGTGAATTAATTATGCTGGATCATTTTACACTAGAGTTATGCTAACACAATTGATTTCTTCTTTATCTCACCCTATCCTTCATTAAAGTAAATAAAAATGTACTTAGAAAAACTCTTGGTTCTAATATTTACCTCTCTTCTAAGAGTTATGTATTTTCTTTTAAAACTAGCCCTTTCTTATACTAAACTGCATTCTGCCAGAATTCAGTTTTACTGCTATCTCACTTTTAGCTCTTCTGAATCCTACTCATCTTTCACAGACCAGCTTAAATCATACCTTACTCCCTAAAAATACTGCCTCATTCCCAGCACTCTTTTAGAGGAACTCCCATTTCATTATTGTTATCTATTATTGTGACCAACTCTTTTTCCCATAACTCTAATGCTTCAAATATCCAAGAACTGTCTTTCCATTTGACTATAGGTTCCATAGTTCCTCTAAGGAGCAATCATGACATACTCTTCCCTTCTTTCATTCTCACATACCAGGCATTCAGCCAACACTTCTTGAATGTACAACTGAATGAAAAAAATGAATGATCACACACTATGCCTTTTGAAAATAAGCTTTAGAATTAACCACCCATGTGTTAAGGTGATTTTCCCACAGATGTTCCAAAGCCCCCTTAAATCATCCAGCTAATTAAAAGGAGCAATGACTAGAATGCTAAAATAACAATAAATGCAAAAGATTATATGTTGCATCTTAATATAATACATTTTGCAATATGATAATCAAATATAATGCAGTAGTACTAATGTTGTATGGTAAGCTTTCAGTTTTGTATTTTTAGAGTTCTGTAGTTGGAGGTAATATAATTTAATGCAACATGTATTTAACTATGTATAAAAAAACTACACATCTCCTTAAAGTATCATAAGTCCCAAACAGGGACTTTTGGCCCAAACAGATGAGGAGCTGCTTTGATTTTTCTTGGCTCAAGTGAGGCTATGGTCTTCCAAATGTTTACAGATGTGTTTCCATACTGATCTCTTCAGTCCTGGGTTGGATGCATGGGGCCTAACTGACCAAAGCCCTGGGAAAAGTTGGAGCCGCTGAACCAGTCATCTTTGGCCACACGCAACCTTATCCATTTACCCCTGCATGTGTGTCTTACAAATATTTTATGTATGCCATAATGTGGAACAGCATAAGAAGCAACTAGAATGACTCTACTACTTTGCCACTCGTTTGGTAAGTACTGGTGCCTTTCCCTCTTGGAAGAGATGGTCAAAGTAATCAAAGTTTGCTATAATATGAAACAAAAAATCCACAAATATTCTCCAAGATAGAGACAGACAGAAAGACAGGAGGCTTAGAATCTGAGAACATACTGCATGACAAGTATGTTTGTTGTGGGGAACAGCTGAGCCCAGTGTCTCTTTCGCTTTTATTTAGGAAGATATTTTTATGGGTCATTTGAGATCGAGGAGACACAAGATAAGGCTCCACAACTTGGCAAAATCCTGGAATCTGTATATAAAGGATGGCCAGTAAGATCCTGAAGAACAGGGATGTTTATTATGTTTTAAATTATTGGTATTATTGTGATTCTAAACTCCTTCAGTATCACCAAATTTTCATGAAAATATATATATTCATAATGCATTGTCCTTTTTTTCTGTAAAAATCATTGAAAGAAGCCTGAGGCTTATATTTGAGTTGTAAAGAAAGAAGAGAAAGGTTGGCTCTGTAAGGAGACGATATGAATGATTAAGTGTTTTGTTGGAAAAGGAGCTTAAAACAAGAAATGGCCAGAAGATTCCTGGAAATTCAAAGACATCTTGACAGTGGGCAGGGTAAGCTATGAAATAAAGATATGAGGAAAGCTTAACTAAATCTTAAGAGGCAAGTCAATAGCTTTTCTGGGAGGTACAGAGTAATAAAGATAGGATATAAATGAGTGTGTATTAAGAGATATGACTGGTGATATATGGTGTTCCTATCATGCATCATTGTGTATAGTATAAAAATGAGGCTTAATTTAGCTCCAGGGGACCGTCTTTTAAATAGGATTCCTTAGATCCCCAAATTATAAAATTTCTAAAGTCCAGACTTCGTTAGTATGTGTTTTCTATGAGGTCACCAATCACCCAGACACTGACCCTCACTCAGAGTTCTATTAAAAAACAAAACAAAAAACCATGCTACTGAGTTCACATGTCTACCGACATCGTGATAAATACACTTTGTCAAAGATGCAATATTTTCATAAAATTATCCCTTTATTAATAATGGAAACCCTAAATGGCTCTACCTTCATGCAATAAGGTTAGTATATTAATTTGATCTTCTCGTATAACTATGATATTACTATTAGTGACCTGTATATTCTGACTTGTATTTCCAATCATTAGAACTATATCTGGCACTCAATTATTCACATTTTCTCAACATAAACCACTATATTCAATGGGTGGCATGTGACGGACAACTAGGCATGGATAGAGCCATAGTTTCCTGTCCAATTCATGATCCCAAGCTATACTGATCACATAATGGAGACTGCTATGTTCTTAATCTTCTTGAAAGTGTGGGTGGGGTTGTTTACAAAGACACTCAATACATCAATTTGTTCATTCTGATTTTAATAGGGGATGGGCTTTTTCTTCTGGGGTTTAAAACTGAGGTAAAACCCAATTAAAGTGTTTTCTAAAACCAACTTATAGTGTTTGTGTAAATGGAAAAAATTTCAACTACAGTAAAATATTTTTTAGTACCTGTAGAGTTCTCAAAAAAAAAAAAAAAAAAAGATCTTTTGCTAAATTAGTCTATTGTCTGATAGTGCTAAACTCAGCCACAGCTGATGGTGCCAAAAGCTAGTGGTGAAGTGGTTAACAGCCCTACTTCTGTCCTTAATTATGTTTAAAATGAATTTTAGCATGCAGACTTACTGTGTTCACAGAGCTATGGAATAATCCATGGGCCTAAGAACCTCTAATTCCTAATTGACATCATAGCTTATAATTGTATTTTCAGAGTAGTTGGTAAAAACATTCAGCTTGTTTTTTTAAAGACCCATAATATGAATTTATAATTAAAGAAATCAACAGATCTATTTGGAACATTTTTTTATCTTTCTAAATAAAATCACTCATCCTCACATCTGGAAAACACAGTGATGCTTTTCATAGCATGGGCAAACTTGAAAACTCTTCTATAGGAAAGAAACCCATGTCTTTGTGGCAACATCTTCCTTTTTAGATAAGTATGTTACAGTACTATCACTGAATATACTAGATCCCATAGCTTTTCAGTTTAAAGAAAAGTGTCTTATATACCCTATATTGTACTAAATCTGGAACAAGCAGGCAAACAAGTGGAAGCCATCTTGAAAAATAAAAGAAATAAATTACTTGTGTAGAAAAAAGGATTATAGAACACCGCTACATCAGAAACAATAGCTAGAGGCAGGAAAAAAAAATGACAAGACATATAGCAGCTCATTAAAAATTCAAAAGGTATTAAAAAAGGCAAATTTAATTTGCCCACCTTCACCAAATATGTTGAAGAACGTTTGATAAATACAACATACAAACTCTGTTTATGAAATTTAAAAACTCACATATTCTATCATCTTCAGTCTCAGCTTTTTAACAAATGAAAGAGCTAAATGTAACCAATTTGCTAAAAGCACATCTAAACAGGGATTAAAGGAAATATAGATAACTAGGGAAAATAACTACTGGTTAATATGGCATCAATGCTCAAAGCAGATGTCTGAGTTATCAGCATGCTCAAAGGTAGTGAAGTATATACATTTTTATGTTTACCTTACCACATTCCCAAAGGGTCTGAGTCAGCTAAACTGCTCTATGACCATCATAAAGCCACATATATTAAGAAATATCAAAAACCGTAAACATTCTGTTCCAGCCCTTTGTTTCCTGGAAGATACTGCTATTCCTTGTCAAAAGAAAACTCAGACTTGGAGAATTTAGGTAATTTTCACTCCTGCAGGCATTGCCCTCTTGCCCCCCACCCCCCACCCCTCAGCCCTCACCACCCAGTAAGCTCTTATGCCATCACCCATTCATAGTTCACTCTCATTCATAATGGCCACAAGATAAAGAAAAGGTTACATCACCAGAATACAAAAGCTCAGTTATCATTCGACACATACAGGGGCTACTATGTCTAAGGCACCTAGAGAGAATAAGGAAGCAAAAATGACCTGTATTCCTTGGAAGCATGACTAGGAAAATATTTTAAATGGGATTAACATCGACAGAAAAATATACAAGAATCACTGATGGAGTGCAAATGGAATAAGTAAGAGTTCTCAGGAAATACAGAACCAAGCAGTGGTCAGGATCATGTGCTTCTGACAAAGCAAGGACTCCCTGATGTGGGGGGTGGGGGTGGGGGGAGGTTGTTGATAAGGCAAGGAAGATCACTCAACAGGGTGAAGAAAAATTTCAGGAATAGAATTGGAAACAAGTGAATTTTCTGGGGTACATTCTAAATAGCTTATGTGACCAGGACACTGCTGCACTTCCTCAAAGCTTCACAGGCAGCTCCTAAACTGAACTTCAGCAACATAAACATTGTGATCATCCCAGAATGTCAGTCCCAGAGCACTTAGAATCAAATCCTCACCCCTCACCCCAGCCTACAAGGCCCTTGAGACTAGGCCTGCACCTGCCTCCACTCCCCAGCCCTTCCCTTATCCCAGTCCTTGGCAGTCATGCTGTCCTTCTTGGGTTCCTCACACCAAACTCCTTCTTGTCTTGAGGTCTTTGCCTGTTCCCCCACCTCAAATGCCCTTCCCCGTGATCTTCATAAGGACAGATTCTCTTTGTAATTTGGACCACAGATTACATCTCAGACCTTTTCAGAGACACCTCACCTGGCTTCCTATCATATCAGCAACACCTACTCTAGAGTAATTTGCATTACTTTACTTTAATTCCCTGCAGAGCCACCTCTGGTATTTCTCCTAAGATATTTAATATTTACTTACTGAAATTAGTACCGTTGATCTTGACTAAGTCACAGATTTTGTATTTACAAACTCACCTAACTGGCTAAAATTTATTTGTAACCCCCCAAACCAATACTCTCAGCATTTCCACATTCATTCATGGACAAGTGCAGAGCAGTGAAAATTCTGAGTGGCCCAACACACGTTCCAACAAGGCGATGCTCTATAATCTTGTTTCAGCTCATACTGTCAAAAGTGTTTTTTCTGCAGTCTATCTGGTGCCCACTTTCATGCTCTTTGTCAGTAATTTTGCTGTTTAGAATGCCCCCCAAGAGTAGTGCTAAAGGGCTATTTAGTGCTCCTAAGCACAAGCCTGTGATGTGCCTTACAGAAAGCACATGCGTTAGATAAACTTCTTTCAGGCATGAGTTACAGTGCTGCTGGTTATGAGCTCAATGTAAATGAATCAACAATATATACTAAATAAAGTGTCCTTAAACAAAAACAAAACAAAAAAAAAAAACCAAAAAAAAAAAAACAAGGTTATTTGTTGTTCAGTTGATGAAAATGTGACCACACGCTCACAGGAAACTACTCCTTTATTTCCCCTAGAAGCAATGGTCTGTATTCGAAAATTCAGTGTTCAGAGTGACTTTACAGAGCAAAATTACCTCAAATAATAAGGACTGAATGCATTTATTTTTAATATATGTGTCATATGTATTTTTTGAGTTCTCCAAAGAAACACATTTTGCTGAATTAGCCTATTCTGTTCCTGCTAAACCAGACAATAGCTGGTGGCAACAAAAGTAGCAGAAAAATAGCCGAAAGCTCTACTTTTGTCCTTAATTAGGTTTCAAATAAATTCCTGCACACAGATTAAAGTGGGTTTGCACAGTTATGACATAATTTATTTTCCCTCATGATCAGGGGCCATGTCTGTCCTTGTTCAGAGCTGGATCACCATGCCTAGAACAAAGTGGGCTCTCATTAAAAATCTAATGAATGAATGAAATACTCACTTCATGCCAAACACAGTCCTATATCTTATACTTATTTCCCTTGAAAAAACATATAGCAAGTCTGAGGCACTAAATTCTTGCCCCCACTTAACTTGGATGGGATAAAAAAAAAATTGAACCAATTATGTCATACTGAAAAGATGAAGAACTTCAACAAAAGTGACTCAGGGGTTAAATTCTAACTCTAAATTGCTACCTGTGTGAGCACGGAGAATTTATTTTACCTCTCAGAGGCTCATTTTTTTCTTGCATACAGTTATGCATTGTTTACAGCAAGGATACATTCTGAGAAAGGTGTCATTAGGCTATTTGTCATATGAACATCACAGAGTACTCTTAGACAAAACCTAGAGGGTACAGCCAACTACATACCCAGACTGTATGGTATAGCTTTATTGCTCTTAAGCTACAAATTCATACATCATGTTACTGAACTGAATAATGTAAGCAGTTATAACACTACAGTATTTGTGTATCTAAACAGAAAAGGTACAGTAAAAGCACAGTAAAAATGATTTAAAAAAATGGTATACCTATAACAGCTGGCACTTACCTATGAATGGAGCTTGCAGGTCTGGAAGTTGCTCAGGGTGAGACAGTGAGTGAGTGGTAAGTGAATGCGAAGGCCTAGGATAGCACTGTAGACTTTATAAATGCTGTCCCACAAGCCCTCCCCCTGCTTCCTCCCAACAGGGTTAGAAATAGAACATTGAAACTGTCTGTGCTGCTCCACAAACAGAGATGTGGGATGGACCAATTGGAAATATCAAGAAGAAACTGGCTGGGTAAGGTGTAGATCACCACAACAGCGACTGTCAGGAGGGGGGCGGAAAGTTGGCCTCGGTATCAGTAGGAATAAGAAATTAAGATTGAGAGATAAAGGAACATAGAGGTTTGTCAGAGCAATGCGGTTTTGGCTATTATAGGTTAGAGCAGTGGTCAGACCAGACTAAGGAACTTTGCAGTATTCATAAGAAAGAGGGTGTTTACATGGAGATGGTGTAGAATTGAGGACTCAATATTTTGACTTTGGAAATTTGTTTTTCGTTCCATTGACTCTATCTGGCACAAAGGACTCTCTCTCTCTGACATTGAATTGATGGCTGAGATAAAGCTTATCCATGCTTTCCATCATTTTCAGTACAGGACAGCCTGGCCTCACACTACCACAGAAAGTTTTTACTACAGTGGCACATACTCATTAAGGTAGCTTCTGTGGACCTGTGCCCTTGTACAGGTTCTTAGGTCCTCAACAAAGAATTTATAACAACGTTCTCTGAAGACCATCAAGCTAGATCTGGAAGAGTTGTAGCGCCCTCAGAATATGTAGTGCTGGGGAAACAGGCTCCTCTGTGCTGAAACAGGTCAGCAGCTGACTGGGATATAATCTGTGCACTCAAAACTGAAGCACACTAAGTGAGAGGGAATCTATTGCCAAGCCCTGTAGATACTGTTCCTATCAGAGAAAAAAAAATTCCTCCTGAATCACATATTCTTCCATTTCTTACAGGAAATTCAGTTCCATTATGATCTTATGGGACCACCATCATTTACTATGTCTGTTGTTGACCAAAATGTTGTTATGCAGTGTATGACTGTAAAATAGGGATATTACCACCTCCAGCAAATGATTGGGACAGACAATTGTGATAAAATATATACAAATTCTAGTATATTGCCTCACCCATAACAGATACTTAATAAATACTATCCCTTCAAGTTTACATGGAATCATGAGTCATTCAGGGTAGCATGGACTGAGTGAAAAAGAAATAAAGTCCTCTTTGATGTGGCAGAAAGAGAAGTTTGGGCAGCCTCTAGCAGGCAGGCCAATTTTTATTCTCACAGCTTTCGCTGATGACCTCCTCAGCATTACCTTCAAAAGAGATGCCTGCTCTCAGGAGTTGGTAGCTCTCCCCTTAATAGTTACACCCATGTTTGTCTGCTTCTGTGGCATCTCAAGAGCCACCTTATCAGCAAATAATGTCACTCGCTGAATGTGGCCCAGTATTACAAGCTCACACTCCATACGTTTCACTATATGAGCGATGTCCAAACCCATCCTGCCAGAAACACTTTATTCTAGATATCCACTACACAGATGGTAATTCTAGAATAGAAAGGAATCCTCCACTTATCTGCATGATAAAAATGCTGTTAAAATTTTAACGTATTAGATTCTGATTCTATGTACAAAGTATTAAATACAATTAGAA
This sequence comes from Cynopterus sphinx, assembly GCA_030015415.1. Classification (NCBI taxonomy): domain Eukaryota; kingdom Metazoa; phylum Chordata; class Mammalia; order Chiroptera; family Pteropodidae; genus Cynopterus; species Cynopterus sphinx. The sequence continues at coordinate 62,875,758 of CM057387.1, read as the reverse complement.
AAAATTTTTAAAAGAAGTCACAGAAGTTACACCCATTTGAACCTAATTTCCGTCTTACCTAAGGAACTAGAAAAAAATGGTGTAAATACAAAACCTACCTTTAAAAACAAAATTGCATTTCTTTTATTGTTGTAAAACACACATAACATAAAATTTACCATTTTAGTCACTTCTAAGTGCCCACTGTTTTTTAAGCAATCACTGACAGAGGCTACATAAGGCATGCATGCATGATATTCGGCCTTCAGAAGATTATGAGGTTGGATATAACACTCCTAAGCTTAGATTTACAAACCCTAACCCCTTCCCACCACTTTCCACTGAATGTGTCACTTGAGAAATAGACATTCTCCCAAAACTTAGTCTGCATTTCTCATTCTTGAAACTTCAGTCACTTTCTGAATTAAGGGATTGGCTGTAAAAAGAACAATTTTTTAAAATAGTTCTGTCAAATCAATAGCCAACTACTAATACATTTTTGGGTGAATCTCTGTTTTACATGACCTACCCAAATTTCATAGTTGGCATGGTTGAAATGACTTCTTTAATTTCTCTGTGCTTATTTCTTTTTCTATAAAGAAGTTGGATAATGCCTGAGACCCATTTCAAGTCTCACACATTCTATCACAGGAACTATTCTATACCATCCTATCTACACACAGAGTAAAAAGTCACTTCAAGAGTAAAGACCAAAAACATATATGCTCATAATATCATACATTCCCAAACAAAGCATATCAAGCAGGATATAATGGCCACTGAAATTGTTGCAAGAAAAACAAACACCACTTCCACGACCTCACACCACCTTTCATAAACTTTATGAAAACTCCTCTACCTAAGCTGTTTAAAGCAGCCAGACAGGCTGATAAAACTTCCTTTATCATTTCGATTAGTTTTTTGAAAAACAAAGATAATTTTGCTGCTTATTGGCAGGTTAATGTAGGAAAGCTGAGTGATGAGCCTCCCTTGATTTGATGAATGAAGTAAGCCATGGCTTTGGGTCTCTTGCATGGGACTTTTGATGCGAGAATAATTTGACCATGGATCTGATGAGCTGTACACACATATTCCTCTAAATCCCTCTCTTTACATGTTGCCCATCACTTGATTCACCTGGTCTGTAAAGGTAAATATCATGTTCAATTATCTGATGTTTGCTAGCATATTTGTCTGCTTCTGTGGCATTTCAAGAACCACTTTATTAGCAAACAATGTCACCCACTGAATGTGGCCCAGTATTACAAGTGCACACTCCGTATGTTCCACTATGTGAGAGATGTCCAAACCCATTCTGTCAAAAACACTTTCTTCCAGATATCCACTACACAGATGGCAATTCCAGTATAGAAAGGAATCTTCCACTAGTCCTCATAATAAAAACACTCAAAATTTTAATGTATTGGATTCTGATTCTATGCATGAAGTATTAAATACAATTTAAAAAAGAGAAAGAAGGAAGAGAAAAAGGGGAGAGAGGAAGAAAAAAATAAGAAAAACAGACAGTGAATAAGATGGTAGATTTAAATGCAATTATACAAATAATTGCATTAAATACAAATGATTTAAACATTCCAGTTAAAAGGATGTCTAAGAAAAACCTACAAGTAATATCATATTTAATTGTAAAAGACTTAATGCTTTCTTCTGAATTCGTCTATTTATATTAATAATTTGTTCCTCAAAAGGGTTCATAAGAAAGTGAGGTGACAAGCCACAAATGGGAAGAGGATATCTTTAAACCGCATAAACACTAGTACGGAGAATATATAAAGAGTTCCTACAAAGAAAAACTACAAACCAATAGAGAAAGTGACAAAAGCTACAAATATGTGTTTTACTGAGGAGAAATACAAATGGCCAATAATATCTGTAAAGATGTACAATCTCACTAATCATCCAAGAATGCAAATTAAAACCACAATATCAAAGATAAGTTAGCATGGATGTTAAATAACAGGAATATTTATTCACTACTCATGAGTGTTGGGTACTTCTTAGAAAAGCAGTCAGCATCATCTAATAAAGTTGAATCTATGCATTTCCTGTAACCCTGCCATTCCACTTGGAAACACACCCAGAGAAACACATTCTGTGTACCAGGACACGTCCAAAAATGTCCACAGCAATATTACTTGCAATGACCAAAACTGCAAACAACATATCTTAGTTTAGTTTCCTTCAGAACCAGACTCTGAGGTAAAGATTAAAGTCATTTAGAAGGAAAATCATAGAGGAAAATTGGTACAGGGGTGAGAAGTAATGCACGGAAGAAAAGGCAACCAACAGAGGATGTATTAAACCAGTCGCTAAGTGGGTGACTGGAGAGTCATCTCATGGGGAAGCTATGACAACTGGAATGATGTGAGGGAGCTAAGGTATTCGGACCCCCGACTCTCAAGAGTCATTGATTGAGAGGTGTTCCCATGAGTATGTCTACCCTACTGCACTGAGCACTGGCCACACGGCTTTCTTCAGGGAGTAGGGAGAGAGTTCTCAGGCACAGATGCAGATAACAGCATCTGGAAGCTGGTGAAGGCCCCAAGAAAGACCCAAGGGTAGTGGGTGTGGCCTGACAGAATCTGCTCCACAACTAAAACCCAAATGTCTGATGACAGGCAATGGATAAATTGTAGTGCATTCATACAAAATAATACTCTATGGTAGTGGACATAAATGTACTAGAGCCACATATATCTCAAAACATATAATAATGGTTGAAAAAAAGCAGTTACAATAGAAAAATAGAATACAATTCCATTTATTTGAGGAGTTAAAACATACAAAATAAAGCTATTATTTAGAGACACATATGGGAGGTGAAACTATAAAGGAATACAAGAAAATGGTAAATGTATTTTAAATACGTTATTTAAAATACATTGAAATTTAATGTTTATAATTTAAACTGAAAAGGGAAAACTGTATCTGGGGCACACATGAGTAGATATGACTTGGCGACAAAACAGATGGCTATTGTTCACCTGAGGTGGACGGTGGATGCACAGGTATAGTAGTTTATTATTCTTTATTACAGAAATATGTGTATACTTTCACATATGAAATATTTCAATAAAGTAAAAGACTGAAATGAAAGGTATTAAAATGGTTTACATAACTATCTCTGAGTGGAAGAATAATTTTTCTTCTCATATTTTCTATAAGTATACATTCCTTTTATATTAAGAAAACACTGTGAAGACAGTCATGTTCACATAAGCCCCCTGATCTCCCAATCCTAGCTCTATCACGATACATACATAGCCAATGCAGAAAAGAAATCAGTTATTTGATTCCCTCTTGTAGTTATTAATTTATACAGAGATCCCCATATAAAAATGCAACAAATTTACATTTTCCCAAAGGCACAGAAGCCAAAAAAGAAAAAAAGGAAAAAAGTAGGCCAATTCTGAAAGAAATCATCTGGTGGTGGGCAATAAAAATGATAAAAATTGAAATGAAGAGAGAATTAGAACATTACAGTTTTTAAACCCTATCGTAACAAATTTCATGATTGTTTCTATTCTCTCATGAAGGAATTTTGAGCTGGATTAGGGTTATATCAAACATTGGTTAAAATTATTGAAGTATTTAAAACATATTGAGATTCAATCTATTTATAATATAACAATTTTTATTTTGAAAGACAAAACTAAAAAAGAGGATAAAACTGCACAATCTCCATAACTCCTATAAATGGAAAGATCGAAGCTCCAAGATACCTGAAATAATCAAATTGGGTATTCATCAAATGCCTTGTATATTTTGTCAAACCATCAAAACTGAAATCACTGCTGCTGATCTCAGAAGCTACATCTATCACACAATACCAGTTCCACTATTTGAATGCAAATTTATAATCAATATCAACCACCCTATCAACACTAACACAGAATAAATGCTTTCAAGTACTGCAAAAACTGACTACTATATTCTTCACTAAGATCGAGTGAATTTGTGATACCCTAAAATGTATTTGTTCATTCGATTAGCAGAATTATGTTTTGATGATGCTCTAGTTAGTATGTCTTCCTTTAGGACGCCAAGATCATTAAGGTTTATGTATTCATAATCTGAGCGGCCTAAGTGAATAGGCTTGAGGGCCCCAGGAGCACTTAAAAGCTAGATGGGAAGAAAAGTGCCTGCTTAAATAGCTTTTGCTGAGCAACGGACCGTGAATCTCCTTTGTGAGTTCAGATAAGCTTGGACAGAAGGGGGCTCCCATTACTCCTGCAAACCCAAACTCACTATCAGTCTCTGCGAGTTTTCAGCCTTGACCTCTGACAGCCCATTCCATTTACCCTTTTTTGTTAGTGTGACTGTATAATAAAGGTTGTGCGGGAATCCCCCCTTCCCTACAATGCTGATCTTAATCCAAAGCTCTCTTTTCAAAAATTATTTTTTAATTTTTCAATTACAGTTGACATACATTCTTATATTAGCTTAAGGTATACAACACAGTGATTAAATATTTATATAACTTACAAAGTGACCACCCCAATAAGTCTAGTACCCAAGTGACAAGCTTGGGACAGAACAGGCTTTGCACCAAAGAATACCTGGAGAGAAGGTAGGAAAAGGGAAGAGGCCCCCAAATTCTGAGGCATGATGGTGTGTACTTGGTAACCACATATCATTTATAAAAAGCAGCATCCCCATAATGCTAAGAATCTGAACTCATAAAAATCCTGAAACCCACAAAGGCTGAAAGATGAAAGATCAGAGTCAATCACAAATATAACCTATATATTTTTTCTAAGCATTTTACTAAAACTCTGGTCCATGTATTGCTTTCTGGTTAATAAAAGAAGAAAGGAAAAATATTTTCTGATTTTCCAATATAAAAAGCCAGCTTCAAAGGAGCTTTATAACTACCAGAAAGTAGTGCTGTCACCCAGGCAATTTCAAAAGACCTTTCTAACCACTCTCAGATACCTAATCTGCTATCTGGCCACTATGAGAAAAAAACATCTTTAAAGAGTCCACAAACAATAATTATCTTTAAACAGCATCCTGAAAAAACTTAAAACATCCCTGGATAACACAGATTTGTTTTTCATTTTTATCTCCCTCCGACTCTATTTCGGAACTCTTTCTCAATCTTTCTAATTAAAATTTTTAGAAAATCTTTAAACCAAAAGCTAACAGAACAAGCATTACAACAGATTCTGAAAAAAAAAAAAAAATCACCTTGCAAAAATGGGTTTGAAGTAAAATCTACCTTTGAATTTAGAGAAAAGGCAAAGAAACAGTGGAAGAATATAAGCTTAAACGAGGAAAAATCGTTACATAATCATTTACTTTTCCATTTAATTAAACTTGCATTCCAAGTGATACTGAGTTTATTAAGAAGATGAAAGTCACTACTGAGCAGATTCCATAAGAATTTTATGGTTTGTCAATATCAAATGGTAAAGCGTAATCTAAGAATTTAGTGAGTCAATAAAATAAAAGGCAATCACAATACACCCACACGGTCACCTGAGAATTCCTTTGCAGACTAAAGAGGAGTTTCAAGTTACTTTCAGCATCACCAATTAAAACAAAAGCTTCAGCACTGAATATTCCATTTGCTCCTTGATCTACCTCACTTCCACCCAACCCCGTCCCCCGCCCTACCGCCCCCCCCCACGCAACTAACAGACGACAGCTGCCTTATACACAGTAGGTATATTGAGAGATGAAATTAGCATTTCATAGCTGAAGTCACAGATCATATAAATACTGATCCATATCAGATAATCAAAATAAATTTTGAATCACCAAAATTTACTATTTATTAGTACCCCCAAAATACTCTAATTACTACTTGCTATTTTATAAGGCAGCCTTCACTTTTGGGGTAAGATCTTTAGTGAAGAACAATATAAGGATTCCAGACTTCCAAAGTCCTGAAACAAATTTTAACCTATTTAGGTTAAGTGTAAATGAGTACATGGGTGAGTGTATGTGTGACATGTATAGATAGGCCAAAAAAAAAAAAAAGTTGAAGAGATATGGAGGAAAAAGCAGGGTATATTGAGAGGAAATTCCTCCAAATTCAACATGAGAAATTTGCAGTCAGGAGGCAGTCCTACCTAGCATGAAGTATTACTTGAGTAAGAACGTGTCTGAAAATACTTATCTTGAAATTCCCCATATTTGTGAATACAACTTTGAAGTGGCAGAAATTGAATAATCTGAGAATTACAACCCAATTTTCAGCATTGCAAAGCTGGATCATATTTTGCTTTTTCTAGCAATCTATTATTTTAATTCAACATTTACAAGAAAGGGAAGCAAAACAAGTAGCATAACTCAAAATTCTGACATAGGGAAGTATTTCTGTCAAATAGGAAAAGAGCCTTGCATGGTTCTCCTCTGAAATTACATTGATACTGACCACTCATCTTCTATAGAGAAACTTGACCTCTGCAGGCCAGAATTTCATTCACTGAATACATGAATAATTCCCACTGTGTGAGTGTTAATGCAAATCTGGCAACTGCTCCAACTATTTACACTAACACCCTCTTTTACACAACCACTATTACTTGTGCTAAAATCTCAGCTGTCATGTCTACATTTTTTCTAAGATAATAATCCCTCTAGTCGAGTCACCAAAGGGCCATGGCAGAACAACCAAATGCAGAGGGCATTGAGAGTTGAATAAGTCCATTGTCTGTTTTGGAACAAGAGGGCTGTATTCATGATGAAACCAGAGTACAAAGTAGATTAGAACAAAGACTTGAAATTCAGAAAGGAGTCAAAAGTAGTTAAAAACCCACCCAAATTTTTCAAACTACAATTTCTCTGCTTGGCATCATTTCATATGTTTCCATTACTAAATTAAAATTGTGGAGACAATATAAATTTATGAGGGCAGCTCTCTGATATAAGAATGTTTGTTTTTGCAATTTCTCCTGAACATTTAAAATGCCTTTTGAGGAAGTAGACTATCTTTCCTTTTGTAAAAACCTCCAAAGCAAATTGGAGATCAGTCAACTTATTAAGCACTCGATTTTACACCTTGACCAAAACTATAAATCATAGTAAAAAATATTATTTTATACTTATCTCTCTCTGTATAGTTTACTAAGCACTTTCACAGACATTACCTTAATCCTTATAACAACCCTGTAAGGTGGATATGATTGGCCTATAATATAGATGAGAACAGTTGGTCTCAGTGTAGAAGGTATTTGTCATATTTTCAGGCTGGTTAGCACCTTTTAAACACCCTTGACATGGGTAATTTTCAGCTTGCGTCCCACTTTGCAAGTATAGAATTGCAACCACCTTTGCAATTTCGGTGACTTCGAGACCACCAATTAGATTTGGTCTTGCAAAATTGGGATTCACATGTGAGCAACCTAGAAAGGATGCTTCTACATACTGGTATGGATTCGATCTGTCAGGATGGAAATAGAGGTGGTCCAGTTTAGGGGCCAACCTAGTTGCAAGGCTGAGTTTCCAGAGCAGAGTAGCACAACTACTGGCAGCAGTTGCAATAAAAAAGATTTCCTGGCAGCAGTGCAAACCATGGCATCTAGTGCTCCAGGGGGTGGGTAGCACAGGTGGTGGCAGTTTCCTCTTTAGGCCAGTACACTGTTCCTGAAAACTTAACTATGTGTCTATTTCTTTAGCCCTCTCAAGGAGGGCTCCCTCCTATGAACTTCCTAATATCCTTTTTCAGTAAATTTCATTTATGTCTGAGGTCCATTTGTTGCTTGCAATTGGGGACCCTGACTCATTTAGTGAGGCTGTCACACAACATTCATTCTCTTGGGAAAGCCTTCACTGGGGAAGAAACTTTTAGGCTGAGTCCTAAAGGATGTATAAGATTCAACCAAGCAAATCTCTGGAGAAAGGGAAATGGCTTTCTGGGTAGACAGCTCAGCAGAGCAAAGGACCAGTGGTATTAAAAAAGAAATAAAGAAATAAAGACCAACGAGTCACAAATGGGGTAGGTAAGAACTGAGGAACACAGGTAGGCAGAGCCCAGGGCACAAGGGCAGCATAGGCCATGCTTCACCCTGGCCCTGCGTATCAGGAAAAAAAAAAGTCTTTATTAAGCAAAAATAAAAGAATACATAAGCAACACACATTCAAAGTTTTATACTGAGAAATTTCAGAGTAATTAATACCCCAGCTACAGGATAGGCTTCCAAATACATCAAGACAGTGATCCTCTTTCCCACATAACTTTTCTTTTTCATGATGAAACAGTTTCAAGTTGTTTAACTGCCCAGGTAACAACCCAGACAGAATAATCTAGGGGTGAACACAGTGGATTTGGAACTAGAAAACTTGGATTTGAGCCCTGATGATAGACTTACTAGAGCCATGATCTTAGAGATATCACTTATATTACCTCGGATAGTTACCCAAATCCATAAAACAAGAAGAATCAGCTGTGCACCATATCTAATAAGATTATTTTTAGGTTCAAATGACCCGGGGGATGCAGGGAACTCTAAATAACACAAGGTATTGTTAGTAGGGAGTAATGGTGATAGTGATAATAATAGTTATTACTGCTACAGTATGGTCTCCTGACAGATAAATAGGAATGGCAATATGCTGCAGTTGTCAACATCCCTAGCATGTCCAGAACCAAATACACTAGTTTAACATTAGTTTATCACAGAAAAAAAAAATGTAATTCTGTGACATAATAGATGTCAACTAAACTTACTATGGTAATCATTTAACAATTTGTACATTTATTAACTCATTATGTTGTATGCCTTAGACAATGTTACATGTCGATTATATCTCAATAAAACTAGGAAAAAAGCTCAGCAATGGTTTATCTTTGGGCATGATGCTCTATCCTTTTCCAGGCATTCTCAATAACCAGTAGTTTTCAATGGAAAACCATTAATAGAGTAACACTGCAAATAAATAGCCTTTTAATACTAGTTTGGTTTATTAAAAGTTTTCTTCAGACATTGTGCTAAGTGCTAATAAAAAATCAAAAAATAAAAAATTTTACCAATGCAAAGTACTTTGTGATTTATCTTTCTAATTCTAAACTATTCCAGGTTAGGTGACATGCATTTTTTGGCTCCTATGGTTTTGACCTCAAATGGACTCACAATCTAGAAGATATAAATAAATATACTACAGCATGATACATTATTATAAAAGGTAAACCATCATTTAAGATAAAACTTGTCTTTGTCATCTCTGTATCACTGGAATCTACTACTGCCAGTGTCTGAAACACAATAGGTAAAAAATTAATTTTTAAAGGCTGCTTAATGTATGTCATATAAAAGTGCAGAGAATATAAAAAGAAATTTTTATTATAAAATTAAAATAAATATAAATGTAAATATTTTATTATAAATATTTAAAATAATAATAGTGATAGGTAACCTTAATGAGTGCATTTATATGGTCTTAGATACTATGCTTAATGCTTTATACAGATCATCTCAGGTAGTAACTGATCATCCCTTCAACTGAAATTTTAAGAATAACTTGCTAAACTATGAAGTGAATTCTTAGGAATCAATCTAGTCTGGCCATCTGTGCAACCAAATACATGATAACCAGGTGTGAAACATCTCATTTAATCTTGAGTATATTTCACCACAGAACAATATCAAGATGGTGGATTTAAAATATTATTAAATAAAATTACTACCTTTTCTTGACTAATTGAGGTAGCCATACTGTAACATCCAACTCTAAGGCCAGAGTTGAGCAGCAAAATTCAGAGCTTTGTCTAAGCCATTCTTACTACACATGAAAATCCATCACGTTCAGTAAGAAAGAGTAACTTCCCAGCCTATGTCAGGACATTCCAACATGTAACAACTTTCCTGGTGAGACTGAGAGGAAAGCAATGCTGAACACAAAGAGGTGGGGAGGGCTTTGCAGAAAATAAAACAATCCGTAAGTTAAGAGTGAGTGTTGAGCCAACACTTGAAAGTAGAAGAGAATATTAAGAAATGAGAGTAAAACTAAGACTGTCAGAAAGAGAACCAGTTCCAAGAACTGTTTAATCCCTTAAACTGATACTCAACTATTCAACTACTTTCAGAACTTAATGTGATCATGCCCTGATCTTCCTTTACATTTTAATTAAGGTTAGTTAAGCATGTAAATGAGTTTTGAGCATAATCTCCTAGGGTGAATAAGACTGAAAAGAATGAGAAAAGGACCATCAGAGCAGGAGATGTGGGGAAAGGCAACCCTTGGGGACTTTTTTTGATCCTCAAGGTGAAAGCACTACAAGGGTGACTAAGGTTAGTAGCATTAAGAAGTCACCTGGAAGCACTTTACATTTAGATTCTTCCTTGGAAATGTGCCCATCCATGAGGAATGCAAGAAAATGCAGCAAGTGTGTTAAAAGCAGAACTGTAACATAAACAGTATCCTTTCTCAATTCTAATCTACAATCCTCTTTCTGCATTGTGGTGTTATACCTTTAAAAAAATTTTTTTAAATGTATTGATACAGTCCTGACTCAGACTTGTTATCTAGGATATCCCTATAATTTGCCTAATTTGCATAGTTTGTCATTCACTTTTCAATCTTTTGATTCATTTTCTTCACTGTTCACTCTGCTCTTTGCTTTTTTTTATATATATTGTATTTATGTGAATATGTCTGAATAAAACTATTATATGTATATTCATGCAACATATGTGGAATCTTATTCTAGTGGCTTAAAGTTAGGTAAACCCAACATTAAGTACAAGATCCACAGGCTTCTGAAATGAAATACTTTACTACTTCAGTGTCTAAATTTCAATGTCTAAATTTCAGTGTCTAAATTTCAGTGTCTAAACAATCGCAATTGTTTTCGAACTTTAAATATCCTTAATTTTCCAGGATTTCCCACCAAAGTTATTATTCCTACCATAATTATAATTGTAAGTTTTAGAAAAGATCCATCTGAAAGTCACAGACTCCCATAACTGCAAATCAACATCAGCCATAGGCCATTTATTTCTAAGAAAAACATCAGTTAATATTTGTTTTATTCATCAGTATAGATGGCAAAGCTAAGATATAATACTCAGAACCCAAACTCTGCAATGTGCAGAAAAACGATTTTATATCCATACAATTGCTTCCTGCCAGTGGACTGCAGGAGTACAGCTTTGAGAATTTCAATGACTGATTTACCCAGGGAAAGAAAGCTTATTCTTGGGGGGGGGGGGGGGGGGGGCTGCAAAATATTGATTTAATTTATTTTACTGGCTGTGAATCTGTAGGGTTTTTTTACTGCAGTTTGATTAATTAGATTAGCAAATTTAGTAAGCTGTTTATTCAGTTGAATGAATCAATGTTTCCCTGAATTTAGTTTAGCTTTATTTTATGCTTTCAAATCTATCCAGTAGGTAAGATGTTGAAAGCCAAGGGCCTTTTATCCCACAGCTCTTTCAAATATCTTTTCACATGTTAATTTGATCTTTTTGTGATTGGAGGCAAATGTATTTCACAGTCCCTCTCCTCTTCCATCCCCCCATCTTCAACACATGGATACACATATAGATGACAGAAAATTATAGATAACAGAAAGCTGACAATGCTGATACATTCCTATTTTTCATACTTCTCAGTTTTAGCATTTCTGCTTTCTTGCTGACCTTAGTTTTAAACTTCATTTCCGCCCAATATTAAAATCTAAAAGGAAATAAAGAACTTTCTCAATTAATGATAGCATACTTTAAGATTAATAGAAAAGATCAGAGCAAATTACTTTATATTTAAAAATAGTTGCTATATTTCTCAAATTTTGGCTAGTTTTTCTTCATTCTTTTAATGACCTGTCTTCTTAGGAAGTTCCTTTCATCTGACTTGCTACATAAAATCATTCCTGATTCATTTGTTACTGAGCTTTAAAGGAGTACAGCTGTTCAAACAAAGTACTTGCCTATGAAAGCCTGGGAAAACTGGGAAAGATAATCAAATTAAAATTCCAGCTATACATTTTTGTAAGAGAGTGTAGACAATTTTGATATTTTATGTTTAAAACATTTTAAAATTAAAAGGATAAGTTCTGAAGCACCATAGACCACATTTTTTCCTGGATGACACATTCAGAAGAAAAAGTTAATTCAGCAACAAATCAAATGTGCTTTTCTAGAAGAGTTGTTGTTGTTGTTTGTTGTTTTGTTTTTTTTTTAATAAACAAAACATGAAGGTCCAAGAGAATGAGAAGCTTGGGATCCCAGCAACTGAGGACCACTGAAGATTATCTGGCTCAAAGTAAAACGGGCATAAGATATGAGCACTGGCAACTTGAACACGGGAGTGTTGGATGGCCTCTGATAAACACCAGATTCCATTAATTATCAACCAAAGGTGGAACTGAAAGTGCTTTTACTCAAAGGGTGCAAAAATCACCTTCTCCAAGAAAGTTTACATCTCTCTAGTTCTCTGAAAATGAAAAAGATTATAGAATCAGTCTCCCTCCAACTAATGAGCCATATTCAACCGGCCTTGAAATTAAAAAGTAGAGAGAGACAAATCAAAATTGGAGTGCATTCACCCTTCCGAATTTATTTCTTTCCTGTCTACAGCACACCTACATACTGGCTGAGCTAGCAGAGAAAGTAGTGGTTTCTTAGATCAAATAGTTTTAATACTTTTTGAATTACACTGAAGATAATGTCCATTGCACCTCCCCCCCATAAGTATTGTTTTCTAGCTGAAGAAAAAACATCCTCTTCTTACCAGCTGCCCCAAGCCTCCAGTCAGTCGCCAAGTCTCATTAGAATCTACTTCCTAAAAAATCTTTGGACTCCAGCCACTTTGCTGCATTCCTACAGCCACCCTCTTAAGGCTACTGTTATCTCCCAACCAAAATACAGCAGAAACCTCCTGTCTATCTTCAAGTTTACTTTACCTCATCCATTCTTTACACACGGTTAGACTGATCTTTCCAGGAAGTAAATCTCCTACTGGCATTAGAATGAATTCCTAACACTTGAAAGTAAATCAAAGCCTGACCAGGCTCAGTGCAATGCTCCATCCCAATTTCTCTGCTTCCATTTCATACTCTACAATCTAGCCATCCGGGCTAAGCTGCTTTTAATCTTCCCTCCCTCACTCCATCCTCCCCAGCCTGCACACACACACACACACACACACACACACACACACACACACACTCACTCACTGTGGACTTTGATACATACTCCTGTAAATGCCTGCAATATCCTTCCTGTGCCATCCTCCCTCTTCCTTCCTCATCCCCTTCCCAATGACTTCCTCTTGCTCTCTAAAGCCTCTATCTAGATATCACTTTCTCTAAGAAGTCTTTCCTCTTCTCCAAGTTTGAATCTGATAACCCACGTGTACTGCCCCACAGCACCCTATATTTACATTGTCAGAGCATTTCACATGTTACATGCTAGTGTCATTATTATTTGTCTATACCCCCTAGTATAGACTCCATGAAGACAAGGAGAGTTCAGCATCAAATTCCTAGCATAGTGCCTACACTTTGTTGATATTCAAAATAAACATCTAGTGAATTAATAAATTAGTTAATGACAAAGTTTTCACTCAAATGGTTTTGTAAATCACCATGGTAAGTGTTTTTATGGAAATGGGCTGCATTTACAGATGGTCTTTCATTAAAAAAAAATCCTAAAATTTAATTTATAAGAGTAAGACTTCATAGATGTTCAATAAATATTTGTTATTGGATAAAGACATAAACAGGGTGACAATGCTATTATAAGTACGACATAGTGAGATTATTTTTTTTTACTAAGACTACTTGTCAGACACTGACTAGAGGGCCAGGTCATGGAGATCCAGTTAACAAGGTTATACAGGTGCTGTGTCTAAGCAGTTTTCTTACCCCACCAGGGATAAGGCAACCTAGATTCAGTATTTTAATTATTTGCTATTGCTCCTGTTTTAATTACCCTATTGGCCACTATTCTTTGACATCAGTCCCGTAAAAAGCCAACTTAGAAAGGTCAACACTGATGACACCATTAGTCTTGCTCAGATCCCCAAGTTGAAATGCTAAAATAAAAAACACTTCATGTTTACCCTTAGTCCTCTTAATTCTAACCAAGCAAATAAACTTATATGTTCAAGAGAATCTCCCCACTTTCTGCAATTATTGAGTGTTAATTTTGCATTGCTCTACCCTACATTGATTTTTTTAAGCATCCCAAATAATTTGTCAGAATGTGATGAAATAACTCCTCTGGCCAATTACAGTTCCTATTTACTATTTACACCCAGGCAAGAACTGAAATCTGGTTATAGATATTCATTATAACAAAAATGGTAGTCAGAATCTGCTTTCACCCATTCAAAAGCACCCAATGCCTACAAGTGAAAATCCAAACTACACACCACCCCTTGTCTCATTCCCAGCCATTCCTTAGCGCCTTCCATCCTACACTCCAGGCATTCCATTGAGAGATCTCAAACCTTCCTCTAAGCTTTGCACAAGCACATCTCTCTGCTTGAAATATCTCCAATCCAGTCTCATTCCTCACACCATCCTTGTGCCTGGCACATACTCCCCATCCCCAAGCAGAATCACCTTCTTTGTCCTTCCTTGCCTCACATCTCTCAAACCACTTAACACATTACATACTGCAATTATTACTCATGTATCTATCTTCTCTACCAAGTTGAGAGAGGCTTGTAAGCAGATACGACATCTTATTCTTATTTAGGTCCTCAGTGCATAAAAGAATACCTAGCACATGGTAGTCAATGAATGGCTATTTAATAAATGCATCTGCTTCATCTCTGCCCACAACTGATGCCATATAATATAATTACCAAATTCCAACTGCAATTCCATCCATTAAGATCTACAAATCATAACCATCAATGGAATACCAAAAATGCAAGGATTACAATTTACTTGCTATGGAGGCATAGGGTAAGTTACAAACTAATTGTCATAATGACAAGCAAATGGCTCAGCCTCTGACAACATCACCTTGAATTACTGTTCCAACTTGATCAGTTGTTGTAAATAATTCGAAAGAGAATGTATAGACATTTTAAGTGACACTAGCTAGCTCATCTTTTTAATATTTACTCAGCAACTATCTGTTGAATACCAATATGCCTGGCTTATTTTGGTAGTAAAAGGACTACTTGGCTGTGTTCAAAAAGTTCCCTGACCTTAATTTAAGAGCTTTTCAATATGGTAAGCAAACTGAAGCATTATGAGGCATTATTTATAGATGTCGTATGAGTGGCATAAACAGGGAATTACTAGCATTTACAAGAGGATGAAGACAAGTTTTTTTGTTTTGTGGCCTTTTATTAATTACATACTGCTAAGAGATGGTAAATGTATTCCTTAGAATACATTTGACAGTTTGGCTCCTTTTAGACCAAGGTTTGCACAGAGTTTATTGAGCTGCAGTTTTCTCAATAGCAGACCATGAGCTGGAGAGTTAGGGTGCCTCTAATGTGAGGAGAAAGGAGGTAAGGGAGGCCTCATGACTCTTTCAGGTTTTCCTTCCATGCCAGGTGGGTTATCTGTGAGATGCCTTGGGAGAAAATAGTTGAAATCCAATAAGCTTCTGACCCAAAACTCATTTCTTTCCAGAAGATCTCTCATGAGGAATGGCCTCTTCTGCTCCCAGAGCCAATTATTTATTCACAATAGGAGCTCCCAGAGCATACATTACTGGGACATGGTTCTTGCCCTTGAGGATCTCCATCCTTCATTCTCAAGGTCTAATGTAGCTGTAAATGTTTTCCTTTATTTGTCTTCATTGCATTTGTTATTTTAAATCCTCATGGTTAGTGTTCTAAATTTAAAAAAAAAAAAACTAAACCATTAATTATGTTTTCTAATATTTCTCAAGTCCCATTTCTCACTAATCCAACATCCCCATGATACACGCTCTCAGACTCTCTCTTTGCCTCATATAGTGTGCACTATCATGCATGCATTCACTTGAAATCTAAAACTGTTCAAATGTAAGTTTATAGAACGAACCTCAAAAGGTCACCTTTTTCTGGGGACCACACATATAGCCAGTGTCCAAAACAAAGAACATTTAAAATGACTTTTGAAATTTCATAACAAGGTATTCAAACCAGGAATTCAGGAATAAATCCAACATTTGAAATTGTGTAAAAAAAATCTTAAGTGCATGTGAATATATGGATTTTTTTTCTAGGGGCAAGCTTCCATTGCTTTCAAGCAATTCTCATCAGGGCTTGTGAGACACAGACACTCTCTCTCTCTCTCTCTCTCTCTCTCTCTCTCTCTCTCCCACCCCACCCCACCCCACCCCACCCCACCCCCATTCTCTATCTCCCACCCCAAAATATAAGAAATCCGGCTAGTTTCAATGAAGAAACATTTTTGTATACAAATATGACACAATTCATTTGTCTAAATGTGTCAAAATCTTTCCCCACGCCTTTTAATTTAAAATATGATTAAAAGATCCATATTAGAAGATGAGTGCCAGTCTATGGCCATGCCACCCTGAATGTGCTTGATCTCATCTGATCTCAGAAGCTAAGTAGAGTCAGGCCTGGTTAGTACTTGGATGAGAGACCACCTAGGAATGCCAGGTGCTGCAGGAATTTAGAAAAAAAAAAAAAAAAAAAGATGAGTGCCAGAACACAAAGATCCTATGGGAAGAGGCAACAAAGAAAAAGAGAAAAAGCCCCCAAATATTTTATGCCTGAAAAACTTGAATCATGAAAAAGATAAGCAAAAAATCAATAGGTTACTGTGACTTGACATTAAGGAAAAAAGCAACATTTTATTCCTACTAACCGATAATTCACCCTCCAGTCCTGAATTTCATCACTACCTTACAAAAGGTTACTGATCTGCCTCTTTTCTCAAACACTAAAAACACAATTACAGAACAACATGACTGTGCATGCAATATAATCTCTTAAAACTAACAAACATCAGGAAACAATATTAAGAACATAACTACATTTCATTCCATAAATTAACTAAGAGAATTTATGCCTAACAATAAAGTGTTATAATATTCTGTGAAAAGAAGTGTTTGGGTTTTTAAAAATACGTTAAACATATAAGGCTAAAACGGGCCTTAACCTACGATATGATTTATATGGCATAGGGTGCCTCAAAATAGAAATATGTATGTGAAGAACCCATTTTAAATTTGGCCTGTTAGAACCATTGGTGATTTATTTCCTTTCATTGTATGGTTTTCCAACATCCTTTACTGAATGAATCCAGATGGAAATGTCTCTTCTGGTTCTTCATTTGCTGCTGCCGTTTCCATCTGTGGTACTAGGAGCCAACCCTTATTTTATCTGGGACACCAAGCAACCTTCCTTTCTTTATACTCCTTGTTGTCTTCTCGACAGCTCCACATGGAAATCTCTGGGTTGCTTCAAATGCATCCAACACTTCCCGATTATTTATGTTGGTGACAAACTCTTTCTCACCAACTGTCTTGGGTCACTCAGAGGCACTTGATTTGAAAAAGCATTCTCCTTCCCATCTAATATTTTTGATAGCTCGACAGCTCCCCACTTCATCTCTGTCAGAGTGAGCATGCTGTGGAGCAGAGTGAAGTTCTTACTTTTTAACATTCACATGCTTTGTTGGGTTCTCAAGTCTAAAGAACATTAACATCAGCAACAGCCTTAGCTTGCTCAAAACCCTGAGTACTTCAATCACAGAAGGGACACATCTCAGATCTATATTTATTATTACTGAGACTTTTAAGCCAGTCTCTGAACTTCTCTGAACCTCACTTTCCTCATCTGTAAAGTGGGGACAAGACCACCTTTCTTACCAGGTTATAACTATACATGATAATGTATGCGAAAGGCTCAGCAGACAATGGCTGCCCCAAAGCCAGTGCTCACATTCGTCAAGTATGTATTTATTTTGAGAGCAAAGTTTTAATTATCTGTGGACAGGAGTGAACATTAGCAGTAAATTGTTGCACTTTGTTTTTTTAAGAGGAATAGAAATAATTTACATTTTAAGAGAAAGCAGGTGTTCCTGTTCAAAAACATCAAACGTTTACTGTGACAAGGTCCTGGTCTGGAGGAACACCAAACTATTCTGGCCCATTCCTTCTCCCATTTTTGTGTTTTCTTCCCCCTCTCTCTATACAAGAAAATAACACATGGGAGAAGGTTCTCTAAACACTGTATAGCAAGGCAACAACTGATAAGGACACTAGATGAAGTTCTAGGGCAAACTGGCTGCTATGCCTAATCTCTTGAAAAGACTGATTGAAGATTTAAATTGCAGCAGCCATGTGAGAAACACACATGTGGTTTTTAAATATCTGAATGCAATTATGCTGTTCTTGGTAAAGATCCATGCAGACCAAGAGAGCTGACACTCAATAGAACACATGGGTCTCCATTGTGTCTAAGACCCTCTAGGTATTTTAAGCATCAGAACCAAAATACACAAATAAAAACAAACAAAAGCCCCACTATCTGTCCATGCTAGGTCTTGCCAAAAAAAAAAAAGAAAAAAGAAAGAAAGAAAATAGATTGTTTTTGTTAAATAAGTCTGTTGTAAGATGATTATGGATTTATTTAGCCCATTCAGCAAGATTTTTCACTAAGCTACAATGCAAAAGATTTATTTTGTCATTGTCCAACACAAACAATTGAAGAAACAGCCTAGTACAACATCCCCAGGAGAAACAATCTGCAATTTAATTAGTGAATAATGGAAGCAATTTAAATACAATTCCAGGCATTTTTTAAATGTAATATTTGAATAGACATCTGCTGCATCTACTAAGTATTTAGGCAAAGCACAATAATCTCTGATCTGATGAGATGCCTGAGGTTATGAACAAGACTGAGTGTGTTAGGGCAAGACCCATACTTAAAACAAATTCCAGAAATCCACTTTCTCCTTCTCAACACCTACTCCATCCCCCACCAAATAAAGAGAAAGCTAGACAAATAAAGAAAAATATTAGTCACTGCCCCGAAGTACAATATAACAGAAACAGAAATGATTGAATGGCAACAGAACTAAGCAGGAATTCTGACTCCTTCGTTATCTGTCCTCTACAACCATTTGAATTTCATTTATAAAATGGGAATATCACATAGAACAATGGAACAGAAAACAGAGCTCAGAAATAAATCCACGCCAATGCGCTTACCTAATATATGACAAAGGAGGCAAGAATATACAACGGGGTAAAGACGGTCTTCAAAAATCAGACAGATACATGCAAAAAAAGGAAACTAAACCACCTTTTTACACCATATACAAGACAGATGCAAAATGGATTAAAGACTTAAATGTAAGACCCAAAACCATAAAACTTCTAGAAGAAAACATACACAGTAATCTCTCTGATACTGCTACTAGTAATTTATTTTCAGACATATCTCCTCAGGCAAGGGAAACAAAAGAAAAAAAATAAATAAATAGGACTACATCAAACTAAAAAGTTTTTGCACAGCAAAGGAAAGCAGCAAAACGAAAAGACAACCAAATGAATGGAAGAAGATATTCACTTATGATACATCTGATAAGGGGTTAATATTCAAAATATATAAAGAACTCATACAACTCAACAACAACAAAAAATGAACAATACAATTAAAAATGGGCAGAAGACCTAAATATTTCTCCAAAGAGGACATACAGATGGCCAACAGACATATGAAAAGATGCTCAACATCACTAACCACCAGAGAAATGCAAATTAAAACCACAATGAGATATCACCTCACACCTGTCAGAATGGCCATCATCGATAAATCAAAGAACAAGTTTTGGCGAGGATGTGGAGAAAAGGGAACCTTCATACACTGCTGGTAGGATTGCAAATTGAAAACAGTCTGGAAGTTTCTCAAAAAATTAATAACGGATTACCTTTTGACCCAGCAACTGCACTTCTGGGTATTTATCCAAAGAAAATCAAAACAATAATTCATAAAGATCTATGCACTCCTATGCTCATGGCAGCACAATTTACAATAGCCAAGACATGGAAGCAACCTAAATGCCCATCAACAGACGACCTGATAAAGAAGTTATGGTTTACCTATACAATGGACTTTTACTCAGCCATTAAAAAAGAAATGAAATCCTACTATTTGCAACAATGTGGATAGACGTAGAGGTTATTGTAACTGAGTGAAATAATTCAGAGAAAGATAAATATCATATGATTTCACTTATATGCAGAATCTAAGGAATACAAAGAACAAACCAATCAAAAACAGACTCACAAATATAGAGGACAAAGTGGTGAAAGTCAGAGGGGAGGGCATTTGGGGGATGAAAAAAAGGGGTGAACAGTTAAAGAAGTACAAATTAGAAGTTGATAAGACATTCACGAAGATAGAGAGCACAGCATAGGGAATGCAGTTACATTAATGTAATGGCTAAGTGTAAAGCCAGAGGAGAGAAAGAGCAATTAGGGGGATCGTTTCATAAACTGTAAAATGTCTAACTAATGTACTCTATACTTGAAACTAATAATAACAGAAAAAAATTTTTAAAGAGAATGTAATATAAAAATCTACATCTAAAAGTAGTCCAAAAGAACTTTATTCATAAGTGTAAAATAAAAATTTGAGTGAAGGAAAAAAGGGGGAATGTCACTGTCTACCTACCATGAGTTTTAAATAGTAAGCAAGCCTGTTAATGATAAAAGACCATATAAATGTTCGCTGAAGATGTTGAAGTACTGAAGAAATACAGAATACAAAACAAATTAGTGATGTGTCACTATTGCACCTTCCACCATAAGAATTTTATTATTTCAGTTTTACAGATTTGTATATAAAGTATTTTACCACACAGAGTTTTAGTTTTGCAAGATGAAAAGAGATCTCGAGATGTATGGTGGTGATGGCTGCATAATGTGAACGTGCTTAATGCCACTGAACCATATACTTAAAATAGTTAAGATGATAAAATGTATATGTATTTTACAATTTTTAAAACTTCTAAAAACTGTTTACTATGATAGAATCCCTTAGAAATAGACAAAAAAAAAAAAATCCTCTTCCGTTAATCTTTAACTTGGTCAGCTGAAGCCAAGAACGGGAGCTGAAGACACTAGATATGTTATATAGGATGAGCATATTACAAAGGCATGTACAAATTCTAGGACCCTAGCCAAATTGTCAGAAAGGGCTTTTTTTTCCCCTTTATCTTTTGTTAATTGCAAACAAAACAAATTTCAAAATAAAAGTACTCGTACTTTGGTTGCCAAGCCTTTAAATTCTTGTTCTGAATACTTTAAGAGACAGAAATGGCATTTGTACTTATGAGAACTAATGAATACAAATACTTGAAATTATTCAATGGTTTACATTTGAAAATGTTCAGCAGACTCCCAGCATATGCTGCAGCAAGTGTATTAAAAACAAGAAGACCCCACAGAAGATACACATTATAGCTCACATACTTATAGAGAGGGTGGAACTGCCTGTTCTAGATACGCTTAGTGATGGGCTGTATGAATCCATGCATGATTACAAGTTCAGATACAGAAATAAGTATAGGCAGGAGAAGGGAGACATAGTTAGACATAACTCTCAGTGAAAAGAATGCCCAGCTATTCCAGCTCTACTACCAACAGCTGGGTTACTTTGTCAAAATCATCAAAACTTTCTAGACCACACAATCTTGGCATCTGTGAGATGACTGGTAGGACTGGACGACATGAAATCCTCCTGTTGGTTCTAGCTCTCAGTGATGCTTTGCCAGGAGGTCTAATATACAATACAGTAACTCATCTGCTATAGACCAAATGTTTGTATCCCCCTCAAAAATCATATGTTAAAACCTAATTCCCAATGAGATGGGGCCTTTGGGAAGTGATTAGGTTTTGAGGGTGGAGCCCTCATAAAAAGAATTAGTGTCCTTTTAAAAGAGACCCCAGCAAATTCCCTCATCCTTTCTGCCATGTGATGATACAGAAGACAACTATCTATGTACCAGGAAGCAGGCCCTCACCAGATACCAAATCTGCCGGCACCTTGGTCTTGGACTTCCCAGCCTCCAGAGAGAACTGTGAGAAGTAAATTTCTATTGTTTAAGCCACCTAGTCTGTGGCATTTTTGTTACAGCAAGAGCCCAATACACCATACTCTATGCATTAGAGGAAAAGAAATAATTTAACAACTAAACACAAAAGGATGACAGAGAGATAAGAAAGAGAAATCTACAAGATCAAGTCTGAGCACTGATAGCTCAAACAAATACCATAAAAAAGCACACTGCAGTAAAGAGATATAGCACAGGCCAGTTAATAAAACACTAAGGCAACAAAGGTTCAGCCTCTGGCTGCAGTGCAAGGCACAGCACTGGTGCCACTACCAGGCGCTACCTGGTAAGTCAGTGGAAACTTTATCAGTTGCAGAAGCCCAGGGCAGAACTGCCACTTAGCACAAAAATTCTACACTCAGTTTCCTCTTTTGGAACATAGATTAAAGTGGTAATGATTCAAAATAATCAGGTGAGGGGAGACTGTAATTTGTAAAGGTCCAAATTACAGAATGGTTTATCATGAAACAATTTTTATTTACATTATGTTTTAAACTAAAGTGTTAATGATGCCATAAAATAATTACTTAATCCAGTTTAAAATAGAATATTTTATAATACTAACGAGGACTAGCAAATGCTTTAAAATAAAACAACTGAGATACTTAAAAGTTAATGTTAAAGTGAAAGATTCTTTCATCTTAGCCTCTGCGAGGTGCTTCCTAATTTTATTTCCTTCATGCTAAATTTCAAACTCTAAAAGTCAGTAGGAATGACATGACTTTAAATTGGTGGAAGTGGTCAGAATTCTATTACTGTCTAAATTACACTTTAAAAAATAATCTAAAAAAATTTTTTTAATAGTAGTAAAATGTCTGAGATTTTTCACTCCCAGTTCACTCACAGAAACATACCAACAGAGGGGGAAATCTTATAATGGGGATCAAAGACAGAAAGTAAGCATGATCACCATCTGGAGAAATTTTCTACCCTTGCACTGATTGTGGCTAGATTCAGAAATACCATCTTGCCATCCACCTCTCCTTAGTTACAGCATGGGGAATGGATGTGAGACATCTTCACTAACCTTCATTGATGGCATGTAGCAAGAAACGACATTATCCTGAGAAAATGGACAGCCTGTCAGATTGGTGACCCGAATTCTCATCCCTCGGGTTTTCCTGTTTTCATGCATATTAGAAACTATCCAAGGGATCGTTTTCAAAGCCTGAGAACCCACCTCTTACAAGCAGAGCTACACAAGATAGAAAAACAGTAGGTCAAGGCAAAAGAGCAATCCTGTTTCAAACTAAAACGTTACGCTGGGAGGTGGATGGCAAAAGCAGGATGAGAGGCCCTGTATTAAAACAACAACAAGAACAAGAACAAGAACAACAACAACAACAACAACCTTCATTGAACATTCTTTTATCTTAGTAGGGCCATTTTGTCTTTGTCCCCAATTTTCAAAGCTGCGCTCCCACAGCAAATGACTATCCCACTCCCATACCTAACTCTAAGCCTGGACTGGAATGAACATCCATGCATTGCTTAGAAAACTGAATGAGTCTCACACACAAAAGAGAAATAACATTTAGTAAATGGATTGCCAGGCATTACAAATTGGGCTCATTACAATGCAAATCAAGCTGCCCTGCCATTTCATACAAGAAAGAGGTACTCTGCCAGAGTCCAAGAGAACTGTTAGGGAACTGGGGAATCTGACATCAAGCCAAGATAGATGCCTGAATTCCAAGTGTAACGGGAGACCAGATGAGATATCTGGAACAAGGTGTTGCAGAAGAAAGGAAACCTTTTGTTGCCATCATTATTCCACTGGGCTCCAAGTCCTAGGGCAGGTACCTCAGAGAAGTTTCCATCTTGCAAAGATTGCTGGCACAAGAAGGTATGTGATATTATAAGAATTCAAAGCTAGTTAAATTTTGGCTTTAAGGTCTCCAAAATCCTATTCCTTTGTAGACTATCTTTGTCCTAGGAATACCAGCTAAATAGGCAGTTTAATTATGCAAAGACCTCTTATGAAAGAAGATTATGGAAAGGCCAAGGCTGTAACACCTAAGCAGAACTGCATCTCTACAGGCTCTGTTAAATCTGGAGAAATGTGTCATGTCCAAGAATGGATTTGGACTATATGCTTCCTACAAACCACTCTGTGGGGTAATAGGCCTGCATTTGAACTGTGGTTTGGAGGAGATCAGAAGCAGAGACACAGATATCTGGAGAAAAGATATGAAAGCTCAATCTTTATGAGCTTATGGAGGAAGGACTATAAGTGAAGCCATACCTACATGGCACTATGGACATCCTACCTAATCACTCCAGACCTGAAGCGATGACCAGATGTTAAACTATTGAAGTGATTCTTCATCTTCTGGGGAGATGCCAGACCACTTAAACATCTGATGAATGTTGTGGTGCTGTTCCCCATTAAAAGGTATACAGCTACAAAATTTTATGCATAGACTCATGGGACACATGAATGACTCAAAGCCTATGTACACAAAGTTAAATCTTACGAACCACTGTGTTATGTGGTTGTCTGGCTGGAGTTCTAGGTTAAGCTAATAACATCCTGGGAAATTGTGACATATCCTTTGCTGAAAATGAGTATTCTTTTCGTCAGTCATCCCAAAAGAGGTAGATCCTGAAAGAGAAAATTAAATTAGGCTGAGAAAGAAATTCTTTTTTCCTCCAATTCTAATGAGACTTTGGCTTGCACTCTCATCAGGAGTCTAGACTGACTAAAAGTGCCCACAAATGGTGGGGAATACCAACTTCCACCCCCGTGAAAGGTAACCAGAGCCTAGGGACACATCAACCCTAAAATAAAACCTTATAGATGTCCTGCGCCTATGGATCCCCAAAATAATTATATTTCACAGTTAGTTGTAAATTATTATCTGAGCTGTAATTTTCTCCTATTACCATAAATTTTAATAAAGGTTTGTTAAATGTTATAGCCTTAATTTAGAAATCTTTGAAGAACTATGGGAAGGGTCTATGACCAAGTTTGGACTACAGTGATACAGGAGAGAGCAGCCCCTTTCTGAAGCCAGCACAGTGATGGCATCTGTGAACCACGAGACCACGAGCAGCAATGGCACTGACAGTCAAAGCAGGTGACAGTAGATATGCAGCAAACAGTGGGACCAACACAAAAGCCTGTAAGCTCTTACATCCTTCCCGAGACAAATGCAGGAGAAAAAGAACCACTGTGGAAGCAAAAGCCTTCTCTTCCCAAGGCAGGGCTACATAGGCTGGTGGATTATAGGTTGACTGGTGAATGTGGTCCTACCTTACATCAGAATGGGGGCCACTGGAATACAGTTAGAAAGCTGAAGGAGGACAAATGAACAAAGATCACATGGAAGAATAACAGAAAACCAGAAAGCCTTAGAATTAATAAGGGAATCATGAAACTGGACTTTGTGGGGGAAGAATATATAGGCTTAATGAAAGAAAAATAGAAAACAAACAAAAAAAAACAATTAGAAATAGCTATGTGTTTAAAATTTTATTAAGTAAATTAGGGTTAATATACAATTTCAGGGTAAAAGTGTTTTTCTCCCAGCTTTTTGATATATAATTAAACATATAAAATTATGTAAGTTTAAAGGTGTACCATGTGATAATTTGATACACATACACACTGAGAAATGATGCATGGTAAAATTTTTAAATCTCAATGCAACTGATAGCTTTCTATACGGATTTCAATTCTCAAAAGTAAGCCAATATATAGAAGAAATTAATAAATATATAAAGTAATTTACTCCAAGAAAAAGACTCAGTATCCATTTGGTTTTATTGGCTAATTATTTTAAATTTCAAGGACCAGTAACTACCATGCCATGTTCTGCTACAGAACATTTAAAAAAGGAATTCTCTAAAAAGATGTAAGAGTAATGCATAATTTATACCTATACCTATAAAACAGAGTGCCAAATAAAACTAGAAATATGAAAGGTAAACCTGTGCTTTTGTTCTTCTAAGTTACTTAAGAGTCATCATTATAACATACTGAGATTATGAGATAGAATTTTTTAAAAAGGACCAAATCTCTAAAAATACCAACCCTAACAAACATCTATATTTCTTCTTAACCTCTCATGAATCCACCTCATTCTGTTATTGTAGTTGGGATATATAGAGTAAATGAACCACAGCTAGCTAGGCGTTATCCACAGTGGCAATACCTATATTTCTACTACATTCTATCCTTTTATTTTAGGTAAGTCTGAGATGTGTATTTGTTTCCAAAGTCTTTGATAAAATGCTTTGCCATTCAATATTTTAAATGTAAATAAACTACTGAATCATGTATTGATTTTATTTCAGATGCAGTTTCGCCAATGCCTTAAGAATAGTAAAGTCTATATTACATGCCATTCTCTTAAAGATCATTTTCTTGGAGAGGAAAAAGTAGTCAAAAGTGTGATGGATTTTATTCTTCTGATGGATATGGAGAAACTCTGCAGTGTAACAACTGCTATGATAGATCTATGTAGCTGAAGAATTCTCAAGTGAAAGAAATAACAATGGGACATTGTATCTTGCCACGATGTGGTTATAACAAGGTTTGGACTGGCAGACAGAGACTAGGCTGAAAAAAGAACTCTGTGACAGATAACCTGATTTCTTGTCTCTTTTTAGTAGCTTAAACTTTAGTTCCCATAAATACTATAAGTTTCACACAAATTCTAAAAGAAAGAATTACAGAATTTAAAATTAGAAGAACCATCAATGCATCTCCTGATTTTACAGATTAGAAAATTGAGGCCCCCAAATTAACTACTTTTATTTTGTCTACTGAATTTATCAGGGCCATAAGAGACATCTAGTAGTGGTAAAAATGCTGAGAACTTTC
This sequence comes from Cynopterus sphinx, assembly GCA_030015415.1. Classification (NCBI taxonomy): domain Eukaryota; kingdom Metazoa; phylum Chordata; class Mammalia; order Chiroptera; family Pteropodidae; genus Cynopterus; species Cynopterus sphinx. The sequence goes on along the minus strand of CM057387.1, from coordinate 62,848,933 downwards.
CATTTCCTACATGCTGCCTGCATTAGACTCAAAAAAGAGGAACAACCGATAAAGGGATCCACAAATCATCCAGCTTCAAAATATAGCAGCACATACACCACAGGCAAGAAATAGACCCTAGTTTCACAGGATTAATAATTTAGTTCTTAATTCAGAAAGATTTTAGATCCAAACCCTTAAAGAAATCTTTATGGGTTTCTGATGAAGCCGATACCATGGTATAAATTATTTATCTACTCTCACCAGCTCAACATCAGTGAAGGCAGAAAGGAAAGTGACAGAAAAGAGGAAGCCCTGCATTTATCCTGAACTCAGCCATAATATCTGGGGAGGCCAACAAGCTACTTTCTAAGCTTATGATTTTGGACGCAAGCGACTGGCTCCTGGCCTCACAGAAAATAGCTATCCTTTTTAGTGAGGCCTCTACTTACTTCAAAAAGAAAGGATTATAACCCAACAGGTTGAAAGGGAATGTTATGTTAACCTTATTTTTCACATTTTCAACTCTGGATATCAAGCAGTTGCAAACCTCAGTGTCTCGCCAATTATTAGATGAGATTTAAAATAATCTTTTTTTAAGCATGCAGAGCTTTATCACACAAAACCAGTTGAAAATAAAGCCATGAACCTGATCTTGAACAAATACATCAGAATGCTGGGGTCTTGTTTAGTTCACCTTTATTATTACTAAGATTTACACGGAATTTGGAAAAATGTGAATTAAAAGCCACAAAAAGTAAAGAACTTATTCAAAATTGATACACTGTGTTTCACAAGAACATTTAAATCTATGGCCTTAAAATATATCCCTAAGCTTAACAATAGACACTATTTAAATTTAATAAATTATTTTAAAATTCAAATGTGCATCTGCCCATACTCACATACACACACGCACATGTAAAAAGAATTGAGTAAAAGTTTCTGGAATTTAAAATATGGTTTTTCCTTAAAATGAAGAGGAAGTTTATTTGACATTATTAAGCAAAAATGAAATGTTTAAGATTTTTACCCTAACTACCTGTTTATTCTTTTGCCTCTACTTTACATACTTCAGGGTGAGGTGCCTTTAGGGCTCTCTCAGCCTGCTGAGATATCAAATGTCTGTCTTTCTAATCACCCAACCTAGGTAAGTGCTAGACCTCTAGGAATAATATAAACTCCCATCTTCCTCCCATTGTTTAAGCTGTTTTAATAAGAAAAAGTAGAAGGGACATGTGTGTTGGTGGATAGAAAGTAGAAGAAAAAAAGCAAAAGATAGGGAGGACAGAGAAGAACAAGAGGCAACAGAAAAGTAGAGAGGGGTGAGCTGTCAAACTCGGAAGATAGTGAGCTGGGTGAGGGGAATACAGTATCACTTTTCTGGGTTTCAGTTAACCGTAGTCATCTACAGTCTGAAACTATCACGTGGAAAATTCCAGAAATGAACAACTCCTAAGTTTTAAATTGCACACCATTCTGGGGAGCGTGATTAAATCTCAGGCAGTACTGGTTCCACCCAACCTGGGCCTTGGATCATCCCTTTGTCCAGCATCTCCACACTGCAGACATTCCCCACCCATCATTCACTAGTAGCCACCTTGGTTATCAGATCAGTAATCAGAGAGAAAGAGACCAAGACAGCACTTTCACATAACTTATTACAGTTTATCATTCTAATTGGTCAACTGTTGTTTACTGCACCTAATTTATAAATTAAACGTTAGCATATGTATGTGCATAGAGGAAAAATCATAGCACATGTAGGTTTTGGCACTGTCCACGGTATCAGGCATCCACTGGGGGTGTTGGAATGTATCTCCTGTGGATAAGGGGGTACTGCCGTAATCCCAGGAAAGAAAGGTTTCTGTAGGGGAAGGAAGGTGAGAGGAAAGACACCCAGATGAGTAGGACTGAGCAGACAAAGGTGAGAGGAGCCTCTCACTCTGGCAGGCTGGTGAAATAGATTAGTACCAAAGGAGTAGGCAGAAAGATGCATTGTAAGGAGGGCCTGCTTCAGGCCATGTTGGACATAAACTATCCTATTAGACACCAGTTTTTACCTAGGTATGGGTGGGAAATGAGCAGTAACATTAACAACAAAAACAGCTAACACGGGTAAAGACCTACTATGTGCCTGGCCTGCTTTGAGTGTTTTAAATATATTAAATTATCTATATCCCACAAGAGCTCATGAGGTAAGTACCATGATATTGTTCATTTTACAGATGAGGCACCTGAGGCACTAAGAGATGAGGTAACTGCCTCAAACCACACGACTCCTGAGGATTTTAAGGTGTTTCAACAGGAGCAGTCAGGATGAGCTGGAGGGTAAGGAGAGTGGTTTTGGATTGTACAATGAGAAAGCCTTGGGTGTGTCCTAGGGGTGAAAACCCACATGAAAATATGAAGACAAAATCAAAGGAATACAGAATAGACTTGAAGAGAATGTGACCAAGGGAGGAAGAGAGAGAAAGAAAGAAGTCATGATGAATATCTACAAGACCGGCCCTATTCTTACTACTAAAATCAGTTCAAGCCATTGCTTTGGAGCATAACCTCTCCCCCTAAAGGAATTTTCTTTGCTGTGAAAAGGAATATAATAGCGCACCTTGCGATTTGCATTTTAACTCAAACTGCACAGAGGCACACCTTTCTGAGAGAACAAGGTATGTGGTGCAAGAGCCGAATTTTTCCCATTCCTCTCACTGTGTTCACCAGCCCAGAACCACCACTCCTTTACACTGACTCCAAGACAGAGGCCAGTGGGAATGTCAGAGGAAGGGGAAACTCAGCACACGCCATGCTTAGTCTCCCACCAATACCTGAGCACAAGTCATCATGCACAAAGTGGCCCCCAAAGTGAGCTTACCCATCAGCACTGCCAGAAAAGATTCAGCCACTGTTCAGTCCCAAATCTGCACAACTCCACCAAGCCATGTAGTATTAAAGCATACCATACTCTTCTTCCAATTTAAAACACATTACCTAAACATTTTCATTTCTTCCCAAGAAAGATTCTCACACAACTTTTCAAACACAGCTATTATTTTTCTCCTAAATTTGGAATGCATTGGGGTAAAAGGCAAGAACCACCCCCTCAAAAAATGGTACCTATTAGTGATCAACCAAAGCATTAAGAATACTAGCACACAGAGATGTATATGAAACTGCTCTCCAGGAGATTTCTTCCATTTGCACATTTGCCAAAGACCTATCTGTGACCTCGAGTTCAGTTATTGTATGAAGGCTACCACTCCCACATTTAGGTAAAGAAGAACAGAACAGAAAACTCTGAGTGATTTTTATTGAAGGTCAAACATATCTTTCCCAATATCCAAACAGAAAATCCCTTGGTATTCTATCAAATGTAAAGCTTAAAAGAAGCAATAGGGAAGAGTGGAGTCAGGACCCAGGACTGGGAGCTGCATCTGTCTCATGTGGGCAGGACTTTATGCCCAAGCTCCAGATCTTTGTCTATAAGATGGTGGCATGGGCCAGGCAAGCTAACACTGAGGAATGGAGGCAGGTGGAATTGCTCTTCCTTCTAAACTAATGTATCTGAAAGAGACCACCCTGTTCGGAGAACCTGAAATCCTACAACCCTTTTTCTACACAGACTTTTCCAGCTATCACATTTCTAAAATGAAAATGTAACAGCTTGCAAACCACAGCAATATACTTAAGAAGTAATAATGGAAAATGAGATGTTATTGATTGGAGAGGGAAGAGAAGTAACCACAATGGTGTCATCAAGTCAGAGAAAGAAAGAAATTAACAGATGAATTCTTCAAGACTGAGACTTGGTTGCCACCCACTACAGATGGCAGAGTTCTGAGTAGCAGTCCCCAGACAAAACAAGCTATACACTAATATGTGAGGCAGCCCTCAAAAAAATACTCTACATCCTTTCAATCATAAGGGAATTCCACATACCAGAGTACATCACGGCTAAAAACTTACGTGCTGAATCTATTCCGTTCAGCAATAATACACACTGGCACTCAACTATGACTTGCAATTGTGTTTGAGGAAGATAGTTTCCCTTTTATTTCCAATGAAACCACATATACAATGGGACCACAATTTTCTAAATGCTTAAATGAAACAGTGTATTTTTAAAGCAGTAACTCATATCATAAGTGTCATGCCATAGAGAGTGGCAAAGCATGCCCTCAAGGGGAAGGCACTCAAGTATAACTAAATTATTAATGAAGCAACTCTCTGTTCTTTGACTTTCCACTCAAAGAGTGGGGATAAAAATTTTAGCAATACCTATAGAGTAGTAGAAATAGGAAATCCTTTCTTGGTAATGTCTGTTAGTGATCCTTGTCATTTTATTAGTTTGTCATGCAATCCATCAAACTTATAGCTGCCTCCACATTGCATTAAAGAAATGCAGTAAATTGAGATGATATCAGACTTTCAATTCTTCAAAGAAAAATAATACACTTAGGAGGTATGATTACTGAAAAATATCTCATTCTTTTTCAGTGATTTTAAAAATTTTAGATTTAAGTTTCAAGGTTTTTCTCCCAGAATAAAACAAGTATCTTTTCTTGACACCAGGCTACATGTTTGTATCTATGAAAAACGACTACCAGTTGACCAGGGATTCAGGAAAACAAAGATTTTTTTCCAAGCAAGTCCTATGTGAAGAGAGTGCATCATGGCCAGGCAAGTGTATATCCAACTATCTGAGGAAGAAGTAGGAAACTATGGTAGAGACAGACATTATTTCAGAGAACTTTAAAATTCTGCTATTTCAGCTCTTCCCTTTAGAGCATGGCATAACTGATTCTATAAGCACCTTATGGGAGCGTAGGATGTGCAGTAGCAGGTGGCAACTGGTTTGGACCAAAGAGCATTTGTTAGAGTCAAAGTGACCTGGGGCTAACTTCGAATAGAGCTGTGGTTCTTGGACAGATTATCCAAACCCTTAAAGACAGGGTTTCCATATCTATAAAGTCTTTGTCACAGAGGTATGCTAAGCAATAAGTAGAAGAAGTACCCTACATAGAAACTGGGGGGAAAAAAAGAGTAACACTTAAATTTAGTGTCTTCTCATAAGCTTACTTCCTCTGGAGAAAAAGTTAATTTTGTGAGCATCTTAAGGGGTGGGTGGCTGCCTTATTCATACCCACAGCACTTAAACCCAGAAGAGTGCCTAAGATATAACTGGGGTACAATCAATGTTTGATGTACTGTGAATAAATGTTTCCTAAAGGTCCTGTCTCTAATTTTCCCACAAAGTGCTCAGATCTCTATCTTTCCGAAAATGTACTTGAGGTTGAACAAGTGAAAGGGTAAGCCAGAAAGATTGCTAAGGAACTGCTGCAGGTGTTTCCAATTGTCTTCTTGAAGGAGCTCTTTCTCTTATGATGACTCCAGGCTGAGAAGATTTCCTATGCCACCATCCTGGGTTACAAATGCATGGGTGTGAAATGCATTGGAAAAAGAGACTGAGTCAACTGATGCCAGTATCAACACAGGCAGACTTAGTGTGCAAAATTATAGGCTAAAGTATTTTTAAAATACAGAAACGAGTTTCTGGTGCCATGGACTAATTTTAGCCTAGGAGGAAGAGACTATGACCAGTAGCCCTTTTTTATCTTTCTCTAAACTAGACATGTGCAGTACCAGCCTTTTGGTCACTCTGCTAGAGTCCTCTTTACTAGCAGCTTCAAAAGGCACTCTGAAACTCATTTAAGAGCAAAAAGAAAATGCCACCTTTGGAAACTGACTTCAGTACATATCAGTAAGGCAGACTCTTTTCTGGTGATAAGCTTCACTCTAGAAAGAGAATCGTCACTCTCTGGTGAAACACTCCAAATAATGAGGGAAAGTTTAATACTCTTTTACTGAAATACACAGCAAATTATATCCCAAAGACTCATCAGGATTCACTCAACTACTAGGTTTTAAGCGCTTAACTATATACACCAGCGATGTTTTAAATAATGAGCCACGACAACACGCAAAATCGACATCTGCCTCACCTTGCCTTTTACCCTGCTCCTTTCATTCCATTTTCAATGAAGACGTCTTTCCCTTTAAATGGACCCTTCCATCATCCACAGATCTGACCTCTCCACACCAGACTCTGGAATGTGCAGCTCGCCAAAGAACAAGAGACTCCCTTCTGTTCTCTGAAATATAGTCTGGAATTCTGTGAAGAGAGGCTCTCTCTGGGCTCTGCATGGAATTAGACATGACCTCCAAGGGCAGCCCCCACACTGGTAGGTGCGTGCCCTGCCAGAGACAGTTCCATCCACCTTACCAGCCTGAGGACACCTCTTTAGCCCCAGAGCTTCCCTTTTCCTGTTTTCTCTTTAACCTCTGCCCTTCCTTTTCTTGTGCCAACTGACAAGAATGTCTTCTTTATATTATCTATACATTTCAGGATTCTTTTCATTGGGGGGAAATAACAGAATACAGATGAGCAAAGAGTTCAGGAACTTGGAATAGAGAAGCGATGGTCCTTCAATTTTTTTCCTCATTCTACAAGCATTCGCTTGCTCAATTCATTCTCCCACAGCCATCTGCATTTCAATGGAAGGCACTGTTTCACAGATAAGGCAGAGGCCGACAGGACACGGTCCATCTCCTTAAACAGTTTATAGCATGGCTATGCTAAAGGCACACAGCTGTGCTTTTAAGACACTGGATCTCCTGCACCAAAGTATGGTCCATATTCATTTCATAAAGGTGGATCATACTCTTGTCTATCTAGGAGACTGGGAAGTATGGATTTAGCTTCACCATCCTTCAGCTCTAGATCATGGAGTCCCTGCTCAGTATTAAATCTGTAAACCATGCAAATGCTTTCAGCCAAAGGGCACTTCAGGAGTGCACTTCAGAGTAAGGCACTAACTATCATTGGGAGGCGACGACGCATGCACGTCTACCCATCCGCTGTGGCCACAGTTACTTAGCAGGACTTATTCCCATCCTTAGAGTTACTTATCTCTTCCTACACTTCCACCCCAAGAAGTTGATATCACACGGTATTTCTAAAAAGACATCCCTGCTTTATGCAAAGCTACAAGTAGCTAAAAGAAGGCATCTAATGGAAGGAGAAAAGAACCACATCATACATTTATGAAGTAGGCAATTTGCAAAAGAAACCTGAAACAACTCTATAGCAATCTAAGCACAAAAGTGGTAAGGGACATAAGTGGTGGTTTGGGATCAACAGGAAACCCTGCCCAGAAATTAAAATGTCTTAAGTGACAACCAGTGCTCACATTCTTCTTAAGGTTTCCTCTACTCTATCTTGCCAAACAGGTTCTGCCTCCTAAAACGCCTTTCCTTTGATGGAATAGAGTTGCCACTATTTTTAGACAGCAGATGTAACACACACACACACAAAAAATGTGGATCATCACAGACAGTAATAAAAAATACAGTCCCCAGGTTGACTTCACATGCCTAATTTTTTGGTATATAAGTGCACATGAACAGGAAATCCAATATTTTGGGCTAGGGATCCCAATAAACTGAAAAATACAAATGCAGACATGTACTACACTTAGTTCCCATAAAATGTAAACTTTTTTACCAAAAATACAAATAATATTCAGTCTTTAAAACTCAATTCCAGAAGCATAGTGATTTCAATACCAACGAAAATTTTTGCCATATAACATCCACTTTTTACACACAAGTTTGGTCCCTAGTTCTAAAAATAAACCTCTTACGCACAATCCTAAAAATGTCAGAAAGTTTATCTCATTCTCCACAAATTTACCTCTTTCCCCCTGCAGCATACTTAATAAGTAGACTTTGAACACTGAAAGAAAACAGGTTATTCCATGATCGCTTGTGTGGCATTTTAGTAATTGTGATCTTGCACGTTCAGAACAAGCGATTAGGTGATTTGAGTGCCATCAGAAGGGACTCATGCCCCACTTAATCCTGCATGCACCTCACCTGGATGAACTTCAGTAAAGGACATTATTGGGTAGCTGTACCTCTTTTAATTTTCCCTTCTGTGTCATTACAGATAATTCTCTTACAGAATTTTTAGTTTGCTGATGGGGTTATTTTTCCACCTGAAGTTAATTTTCATCCCCAGTTACACTCTTACTTTAGCTAGAACACCCATGTATTAGTCTTTCATTATAAAATAATGCCCTGCTTTCAGACTCTTGCTCTATTTTGGTACATCCTTTTAAAGTAAAATGCAGGCCATTAAAATATATTTGTTCCATTGAGTCAGATTTTTAGACTCATTATGATACTCATTGTTGACACAATAGCTCCCTTAGATACACAACAATCTGTCATAGAAGAGCCATACTTGGATGAATGACAAAAGCATTTTGCAAAGGCTGCCTTCTCAATGTAGTTGCTGTCAAAGACATATATTAATATCGTCCTAGTTAAAGAGTACTTATTCTAAAAAGTGCAGACCATTTAAATAGAAAATGACTTCATGAGCTATTTCTGCAAGTTCAGTTGCTTCTGAGAAGGGTACTGTTACCCGCTCAGGGGCAGAAATAAAAAACTAATAGAAATTCATAATCCTGAGTGCCCCACCAGGAGCATACTCTCTGCCCAACTTGACTGTGGCATGGGTTTCCAAAGTCATTAATTTTCCATTCTTTTCTATAATCAATAAGCATTTCAGATTTCAATTTAAGTAAACACTTTCTTGCATCAGTAGAAAGGAAAGAGCGTATGTGAAAATTCTACTAGGTTCAAAATACTAAAGTTGGGTCACTTGTTGTAAAAAATAAACCTTAAAATAAAAATGTGTTCTCCCACTCAGAAGTGTTAAAACTTGCATCTGAAATAGAGGGGTGACATATCCTTCAGAGTGAGGTCATGCTTTATTCTTAATCATACTTGATAGACTAAAGGCACAAAGGTAATATTCTGAGCTATTAAAATTTCAAACTGAGCCTATACTAGGAAAGTAGAAAAAAAAAAGAATATATTTCAAAATTTCACTTCAGTAACATTTTATTTGCTAGGCAACCATTTAAAGTCTGACTTCCCTCTCTCTAGATCACAAATTGAGAGGCTGAAATATTTTAAGGCCTATTATATATTTAGAAATATAGAGCTAAAAAGAACCTTAGAGAAAAACAAAGTCCAGAACGTTAAATGATTTGTCCAAGATCACACAGCCAGTTGATGACAAAACAGAAACCAGAATTTAATGTTCCTATGTGCCTAATTCAAAGATCTCTCCATTATACAATTCTGTTTCCTGTTTTGAAAAACAATATGCAATAACAGACAGAATTACCCTCAAAATGGCAAAATAGAAAACTAAAAGTACCAATAAGGTCACCTGTACACTTTGTATCTAGTAGTTAGTTTTAGTTTATCTTTGAAAGTATGCCAAGAAATGGTAGGTAAATTATATCAATAAAATATTACATTTTTGAGATCCCAATAACAATGATATCACCAAGTATAAAATATCTAAGAATGAATGACAAAGATGCAGGGCCTATACAAAACTTTATCTGAAAAACATAAAAGAATATCATTAAAAGGATGACACATTATTTGTTAGTAAATAAGAAGAATGAATAATGTAAATATATTGAATCTCTCCTAAATAGGTCTAATGTCATCCCATTCAAAATCACTACAAAATTCTTGTTGGACCTTAACAAGAGAGTGAAAGCCAACTGGAAGATTAAAAGGAGGAGTAAGGCGAAGACATTTCTTTTTAACAGGATAAACTGAAAGAAAAAAAAAAAGAGTATTGATATTATATATTAAAACAATCCATAATGTTGCAAGACTTAAAATACTGTTAGAATGGCACAAAATCAGGTAGCATGGCATTAAGAGGGTACAAAAAGCCCACATATAAAAGCTCTTCATATATGAGAGAGAAAGAAATTGAAATCAGAGACAAAAATTGTTAAATTTCTGGGACAACTGGTCACTACTAGAAAAATAATGTTCAATCTCTATTATAAGCAATATAGCAAAATTAGGTCTATGTGAATTAAAGAATTAAATGTAAAAGAAGTAAAACGATGGGGGGAAAGACAAATACAGCAATTTTGAAACAGTAAGAATTTTATACTATCAAAAAGAGAATCCATGAACAAAGAGATTAATCAATTTGAGAATGTAAGAATATAAAAACATCTATACTAGAAAACGCCATAAGTTGAACTGAAAAACATGTAGGGAAATTTGTTATAATATGAATAACAAAATAATACTGCCCTTAATATATAAATAACATGTAAAATCAATAATAAAAAGAATATCTAAATAGAAAAATGGACAAAAGACACATGTGGTAATCAAAAGACTAATGTAGTAATAAATAGGATAAAAACGTTCACTCAATGGTAATCAAAGAAATGCAAAACCAAAGCAATTTAATACTATTCTTCACCAACAAATTGCCCCTCCCAAAAATTACAGAAATACTGAGTTGATGAGGGCACAGAAAAAAGCGAGCATTCTCATACAGAACTTAAGAGAGTGCAAATAACTATCAACATTTTGAAGGGCTATAAAGTATCAAGTGCTATAAAAATACATGCTCGCTGACCCAGCTATTCAATTATAGGAATTTAGTGTAAGGAAATGATCAAGATGTTACACAATGGTATGTCTGTAAGGCTATTCAGTGGAGCATTGTTTACACAGTAATAATTTAAAAATAAACAAACAAAAAAAACCCTAAATGTTCAACTAGAGGGAATTAAATAATTTTGCTATTAATGTCTATATAATCTAATACTAAATGACCACTAGAATTTGCTCACAAAAGAATTTCTAATGCCTTGAGGAAATGAACTCATCATATAATTAAATAATTTTATAATGTAAATTATAATGTATATCCTTGATGAGAATGGATAACAAAAAATATTAACTCTAGCTCTTCCAGGGCCGAGGATTAGTACTACTTATTGTCTTCATTAGATTTCTCCTAAACATCCAAATATTCCACATATAAGAGTACTAATTCTCCAAAAGATTAATCATTCCACTGGGCATTAAATATACTAATATATCAACATGTTAAAATGAAAATGTTTAATAAATTAATCCATCTGTTCACCATTAAAAGGTGAACAGCTGATAAAATTTCTACTTGAACACACTGAGAGGATTTAGGGAATAAGGGGAAAAGTCAAACCCAGGGTGATCTCTTCTTTCCCCCTATAACTTTTCAAAACTTTCTATAGTGGAAAATGCCAAACATTTACAAGAGCAAAAACAAAAGTAAAATAAACTAACATTGACCCATCACCCAGCAACATTTATCCCCTATTTACTTCCCCTGCGAAGCAAATCCCAGACATCACATAGCTATTTCATAAATATTTCAGTATGTACCTCTAAAAAATAGGACTCTATTATTCTTTAAACATAATCAAAAACCATTATTTCACAAGAATAATTCATAATAGCATCTCAATATCATTAAATACCCACCTCCTCGTGTTCTAATTATCCTAAATGTCTCCTAAATGTTTTGTTCTGTTTTGTTTTAGTGTGTTCAAATTAAAATCCAAACAGGACCTATACATTTATGTAAATCCTTTCGTCTATAGGTTTTAATCTCTAAATTCCCCCTCCATCTCTCTTTTCTCCCCCTTGAGATTTCTTTGTTGAAAAAACTCAGGTTGTTTGTGCTGTAGAATTTCCAAGGATCCGTATTTTACTCACTGTATCTCCCTGGTGATGTGGGTAGTGCATTCTCTTCCCATTTCCAGGAAATATGCTAGTTAGGTCTAGAAGCTTGGTGCAATTCAGGTTTGATTTTCTGACAAGTCTATTAAACAGTGGTATTATATACTTCCTGGAATCACATAACGCCTGCTTGTTTCTCTTTTTGTAATGTTAACAGCTATTGATAATTATTGCCTAGGTGCATAATTCATTAAGGACTGTAAAACGTTGCCATCCTATCACTCCTTTCCCTGTGTTAGCTGGAACACTTCTATAGAGAAACTTCTCTTCCTGTGCTATTCAGTTGCTTTGAGATATACATTATACAGGAAAGTGAGAATAAATATTTGATTCTTTCTCTTTATTTACATTTGCAAAAATAATGAGCTACTTCCTAGCACAGGGGGATCCTTATAAAGTGCAAATCTGATCACAGCACTCCTACCTCCTCATACAACCTTTAAAATGCAAACCATTACTTTTAAAGAACAGCTGAGCCATGAAGAGTCTAACCATGGCCTATATCCCCAGGTTAATCTTTTCTGGAAATCTCTGTGGTCCAGCACACCACATTCCCTTCCACCACAGAGCCTTTGCATAGGCCATCCCCTCGGCCTCAGATGCTTTCCGGTCTGCCCCACCTACCCACGTCTAGTTAATTCCTGTTCATCCTTCAGATCTCAAGTGCAACTTTCTTTGGGAAGCCTTCCCAGTCCCCGAAGGTGGGCCAGGCTTATTTGTCACATACTTCTTTGTTTCAAAGCACACACCTAAATTTGTAACAAAACACTGCTTTATGTGATTCTTTCAATATCACCTGCTCCTCAGTACCCCACTTCCCAACTCTAAACTTACTGGAGCAGTTGGTATGTCTGTTTTGGTCCACGTGGAACCCGCTCCAGTACCTAGCTCTGTGCCAGGCACATTACAGTTTCTTAGTGTCTATGTGTGGAAAGAGTGAGTGAATGAGAGAGTGAGTTTGGGTTCTAATATTATTTGCTCATACTCATTCCTTCAAAAGGCATTTACTGACCAGAACACCTAACTTGTATTGAGCATCATGCCAGCTGCCAGGGATTTTGTGTTGATCACAATCTAATCTAGGAAGTGGATAAGTAAATGGACAACTATTTACAATTCAATCACATAGGAGGTTAGCACAGAGTGAGAGCTGAGCACCTGGGCAGATGAGGCAACAGGATACATTTAAATTAAAGCAGCAGTCTCTGCTAGGTAAAGGGGCAGTAATAAGTTGCCTTTTGAAAACAGCTGGATCCAACTGAATGAGGACAGAGCAACCAGAATGATTTTTTTTTTTTAAAGACATTTAGTTCAGCTCATTTAGACAAGTTTCTCTTACCATAATTCAAAGGTTTAAGGCTTGTGCCCACAACATGAGTTCTTTGAAGCAACTGATGATACAATTCTTTGGCCATAAATATACAACACAGTTTAAGATCTTGAGACAAATGCAATGCCGAGAGGGATATTTATTTAAACTATTGCAGAAAAGCTAGAAGAAAACACAATGAATATCCTTAGTGGTTTAGATCAAATATAATTGCTAAGTCACTATTAGTAACATAAAACATATTGTAAATCATGAACACAAGCTACTGGGTATAACAAATCATTTCATTAGCATAGATATTCTTCTTGCAGAAATCTAACGCCACTGGAATTTAGAGTTACGATTACACAGCTATGAGTAAGTCATGCAAAACTGTTTTTCTAAAATCTGTTCCTTCCACGATACTTAGGACCTTATGGATAGAAATGTCTTATGTATCTTTATATCTCCAGTGCTTATCCAATTGCCTTGCATAGAGTAAGAGCTCAGCAACAACAGAATAAACGAACAAGGGATTTCAGACAGAAATCTTTTAAATACTGCAGAAGAGATGATGAGTATAAAAATAGGGTGAGCACAAATTTATTGCCCAAACTGGGTCCATAAACTTATTGTCCAACCTTCTAAGAGGAAACGAGAATTCTGTTAAATATAAACTTAGTCAGCCCAAGCAAATCAACCCCTTTACCTTGGCAATAAAGAACCCAAATTTGCAGAAAGATCAATCCACTATTCATCTACTTAAATCTTAGAAGAGTTTTGGAAACATGCGGGATGACCATGATTATTTTAAACAACTTCACAAATGAAGACATTTGAATGACAAAACAGATAAAAAGCTATTATCACTCATTTGTCAGCAGAGAAATTTTTTTTTTAAAAAAATCACAGCGAGATCTTACTACTCACCCAAGAGAATGACCAAAATCCGAAAATTGATGACATTATCAAGTATTAGCAAAGCTATGGTAACAACCAGAACTCTCACTGATGAAAGAGTAAATCAGTACAACACTTTTAGAAAACCGTTTGACAGTATATTCTAAAGGTTAATATATGCCCCATGACGTAGCAACTCCATCCCACAAAAGAAATGCGTGCATAGTTTCAACACGAGACATTGAAGAGAAGGTTCATAGCAACATTATTTATAACAGTCAAAAACTGGGAAACACCCAAATGTCCCCCAACAGTAAAATGGATAAACACAGTATGGCAAATCCAAACAACTGAAAACTGTACAGAAATGAAAATACAGAAACTACTGTCATACTCAGCAACATGGCTGGATCTCACCAAAAAATGCTTAGCAAAAGAAGATGAACACAACAGAGTACCTCATACACAATTCCAAAAATTTATCAATGGTGATAAAAGTCCTGACAGTAGCTACCTTTGGGAGGAACAGTAACTGAGACGGACAGAAAGGGAGCTGTCAACATTCTTAACCCAAAGAGTTTACTTCAAGAGAACACATTAAATCAGCCACTTAAGATCAGTGTGCTTGTCTTATGTATATCACAGCTAATAAAATGAAAAAATATACTTAAAGGATTATATTCTCATATTTTCTTTTTTTGCCCACCCAACAATACTTAACTCAGCAGACATGCTGGGGAAAAAATCATTCCTTGACCTCAGAATGATCTGAACAGGTTGACGTGGCAGGTATTCAATAAAGATTTGATGATGACATTCTTGAATAAGGACCAACCCAACATTTTCTCCTTCAAATATTTTCTTTTTCCTAATTTTATTCACTGTTTTATTCAATACCAGACCAATAAAGATTACCAGAAAATAAGAACTGATAAGTCATCCACTGATAAGCACTATAACAGAACTTCAAAATTCGTTGATCATTAGCATGGAATGGTCAAAGAGAATCTTTAAAACACTGAAAATTCTGACTTCTCTGATACTTGAAAGAACAGTTGAAAGAAATGAGAAAAGAAGTATGAGTGTTACTATCAAGTGCAACCATTTACTATGGGCTGAATGGAGTCCCACAAAATTAATACATTGAAATCTTAATTCCCAGTACCTCTGTATTTGAAGAGTGCCTTCAAGGAGGTAATTAAGTTAAAATGAGGTCTTTAGGGTGGGTTCTATCCAATATGACTGGTGTCCTTATAAAAAGAGATTTGGGCACGGACAGACACAGAGATGATGATGCGAAGAGACACAGGGAGAAGACAGCCACCTATAAGCTTAGGATAAAGGCACTAAATAGATCCTTCCTTTATATCCCTCAGAAGAAATCAAGCCCACCAACATCTTGATCTTGGACTTACAGCCTTCAGACTGTGAGATAATAAACTTCTATTCCTTAAGCCACCAGTCTGTGGTACTTGGTCCTTGGTTATGGTGGCCCTAGCAAAGGAATACACTATTATTGTGGAAGGTTCTGAAACATCAATGCACTTATTTTTGAGGTGTTGTTGCATACTGACGTGTGTGTGTGTGTGTGTGTGTGCGCGCGCGCGCACGCGCACGTGGCACGCACGTGTAGGTGTCTCCAAGTATAAGCTCCTCTAAGGCAGGGACTGAATCTACTTAAGTCCTCTTTCATTTATCAAACCATCTCCTGGAGTTATACACTCCATACTTTTTATTTATTTATTTATTTATTTTGGTGTCTTTGAAACATTAGTTTACCTTCTTCTCTCAAGGCCCACTTTTGTTTCATTTTTTCTTTGTATCTGTGTGACCCAGAAAGTAAAGAAATGAAAGTCCCCCTGCTTCCAGAAACAATGGATATGAGAAGTACTTGTCATGAAAATACAAAGAATACTTCTTTCCAGAAGATAAATGAACAGGAGTTTTACCTTCCTGCTAAAAAGGGAAACAGAAAAGGGAAAAAAGTCACAAAGACAGAAAAAAAAAGTTATACTAGAAAGTAGAGCGCTGCGATGAGGAATATTAATGCTCTAAGCCTTTCATGAACATCATCTATCTACACAGTAGGGCAAAGATCCCGGTCCCACTGTGAGATTCCTAGTCTTCTAGTTCTACCTTAACCACAGAAAATGCAGTAAATCTTTCCTAAAATATACATCTGGCTACGCAGAGTATAGAATTAATTCAATTGCACCTGTAGCAAACCTTCCAGAAATAATTTACAATAATTGTCAGGATTAACCTTTTGATATAACATAAATTTGTCTAAATTTAAAGCACTCTAAAGAGGGGCAGAGGTCCATTTTTATTATACAAATGCTGTGTCAGCAAGTTGATGGAGGCAAAAAATAACAGTGCTTTGTATAGCAACTTCTCTGTTGGACTTAATCTTTAGTTCATTTCATCATGAAAAGATGTGATTCACACCTCCATCTTCCCTGGTTAGTCCTGGACATGTCGAGCCCTGTAATTGAGGGACACTTGCAATTTCACACACTCAGTATGCTATGGCAAACGAGAAGTCTGCATCACAGCATTTTATGTTTGCAGACATATGTTTTTAATATTCAATAGCCACCATCTGCAGAATTAGAGGATATTAGACATTCCTGGAGACCATCCACTATAACACAGAAGAATCTAAATTACCTAGAGGATAAAAGCTTTCAGTGTTGGAAGCAGTTAATGTACACTCAATTACTTTCAAACACTGGCCAATAGCCCACACCCATACTGTCCTTTCTTGTAAGGGTGAACTAGGGGTAAAATCGTCATATTATTCTGGATACCTGCAAAAATCAAAAAGATTTGACTGTATGTACAAAGATTTAACTTTGCCAACACGTTTTTTTAAATTAAATACATAATTAAATTATGTATAACCAAATATTAATCAAAATTAATCCACTGCTCTTGCTACAGAATTTCTATTTTAGGAACACAGACTGTCTAAGCCAGGTGACAACAGTGTTCCAGTGCTAAAAGTTGTCTCCAAGAAGCCAGGATCTTCCTGAAGACAAAACTATGCTTTGTGATGGTCCTTCTATGCCTGCAAGAAAGCCTAATAATAATAAATGAAGTTTGAGTACTTTGCTATTACTGCATGCTGTGGCAATTACAAAAACTTTAGCATATCGGAATACACTATATTTATAGGGTATTCAACACTGATAAAGCATCTTACTGTAAGTCTCCAGGACTCAAAAAGGTAGGTACTTTATCAGTCCTTCCATGACAAAATCTACAGGAAACAAGCCTTTCAGGAAAATTTCAACTCTAACCAGAAATATTTCTTAAAAATGATTCCACTTTCCCTTGGATGATGACCTGAATCAAACCCTAAAGGCATGAAGGAGCACGGTCAGCATAGTAGAGTAAGACTTCGTCTCAAGCCCTGTAATTTACCCCTTAAGCAAATCACTCAGCTCTGGTGAAAAAGAACCACTCTCATCTCTCTTGTGATCCAAGAACCTGTTCCAGAATGAACCATCTCTGAGAATGTCAAGCAATGTTAATAACATCAACCAAAATGCTTTCATAGCTCACAGCTAGTAAGTAATTGGCCCTTGCCTCGTTTCAAAGAAAAGTATTTGAAATCTGTGTTAAATCTATTTACCTATGCTATGGTAGGGCTTTCGAACCAGGCTTTTAAGAGGAAATAAATAAAACTTTATTGGCTCAATAAAGACTGATGTCCAGGGCTCTATACTCAGTTATTATTGAAAACAAAATTCTGTTAAATCATGAAATACACCAAGTATCCCTAAGAATTCAAATCACCGTCATTTAATATAAGTGAATCTTTAACCCAAGATCAGTAATCACAAAATGAAAATAAAAGCTCTCTAGAAAAGTAATTGCGATACCATTTCTCGTTTTTGTAAAGGAAATCATCTTATCCCAGGATTCCCTGCTAACCCATCGATTGAACAATAATTCACATAATAAATATTTCCTAGGTTTGAAAATATTGGGTAGACCTGCTTCTTGACCCTCTGATGACAGGTGTCTTACCAAATGATTAACAGAGTTCACGTACAAAGTAGAAAATTACTCCCAACTATTGTCCTAATGAACTTGAAGCAAAGGTTTAAAAAGCACAATTTCGAAATGGCAAAGTGGTTCACATCTATTAGCTTTCTTTAAAAAAAAAATTAAGGAAATGCCAAATTTGTAAATGGATATGGAAGAACAAATATTTCTATTTTCAGGTCACTGCCCATTTTCTTCTTCCTTCTTTTCCTCCCAAATAAACTACCTCAATTTTCTTAAGCTGAATATGATATCTGTAATTTTGAAACTGCTTCCTGATTCACTGGAACACTGTAAAGTGATTATCTTATTTCCCCAGGAAGGAAAATATACACCCATCTCATCCACCCCTAAGATCTACAGAGATGGTTCCCTTACTGTCAGCATTCTACTCAGGATAAAGTGCAGCACAAAGTCAGACTTTATTCTCTCTCAAGGAAGAATTTCCAGCATGTCCATTAAGGTGGGCTACATCAAAGAAGAGATTAGAAAATATGTCCAATGACCTTAACCTCACAGCAAAAGAAATCCTCAGACTGATCTCTCTCAAAGAAAACACATTAGGCTTGCCAACTATTAAAATAAAACAAGCCAAATATCTGTTTTTAACAATTAATGATTCAGAGAAAAGGGAAACCATTGCATTCACAGCAATCCAGACTCACCATCATGAATACTAAAATATTTTAACAGCAACATTTTAAAAGGCTAAGAGTGACTACATTTTCTCCATCTAAATGAATGTTTATTTCAACTAAACAGTTATCTGTTTTGTACGCAACATAAAATATACAAGAGCCAGTTTGTGAATTTCTGTGTATATTTTTTCAATTTATATAAATATGAAAAGTGACACTTTTTATTAAAAATATATTTAGCAAAGGTACGTTGCTTTTACTATGACATTATATTTTTATTTTATATAAAGATAAGAAGAAAAACAAAGCACTTTATTTTTATTGGAAAATATGATATTTAGCAAACGTACGTTTGCTTTTACTAAGACATTTTAGAATTCTGTTTTCAACCACCAAATTGACAGTTCTTTTCCAGAGTCCAACTGCATGTGGGCGAAAGTTTGATACTAACCAAACAATTAGGTTTTACACAAAATTGAAAATAAAATCATTTTCATCAACACCAGCCCCCATAATCATAACATTTTCCTTGAGATTAAAGGAAAATAGAACACTGCTTAATTATTGGTGAAAGCAACAGAAAGCTGACTGTAGATTCTCAAAAATAAAATAAACTTTTAGTGGTCACCCATCTTTATCGTAAAGATTACCACACTTAGAATCAGTGACTACACATAAAGGTATTTGACTTATAAAAATTCTTAGCCAGTGCAAGATAAGTCCTATACTCCAAACACATTTATATTATCTAAAAACAAGAATACACATGTTTGACCAAGCTTAAATGAGCTCTGGTAGGTTACTAAAACAAATTTTAGCTAATATCTCCAGTGATTTTTTATTATTTGTTTCACCCTAACCCAAAGCAAGGTAAACAAACAATGACTAGAAACATTTTCCTATCATAAATTTCATATTTCCAAAATCTATAAAATCTGAAAAAAGTGGAATGTGAAATATGTGTTAGGTGGAATGAACAGTCCAGATGTATCCATAATCAATTCTCTACCACAATCACCTTTCTCCACTAGATTGCAGATGCTGGCTTGATATTGGTATATGTTTAATGGAAATACATTAAAAGAGTCTCCAATATCAATTCACTAGCTCAAGAAAGTCAACTAAGGGACTTACAAGTTTTCCCACCTGTAAATGCCGGTCTTATATTTGCTGGCACCCTCTACAGCCCCTTGTACAGGAGCTACCTGGTGTAGCCCATGTTGAACTGATGTAAACAAAATGTCAATTATCTTATTTTCATCAAATGATCACATCAAGCTCTTGCTTGAATGAGGAGCTGGCTTTGGGAAAAAAAATTATGAAAAGATTAGCAAATATGGGCAGAAATCACCCATTTTTTTCCTAAAATTTTCTGTGCAAAAGAAAATACTACATGAGAACTAATTCCAGCTAACAATGAGAACTGAGTACTTCAG
Organism: Cynopterus sphinx; assembly: GCA_030015415.1. NCBI lineage: Eukaryota > Metazoa > Chordata > Mammalia > Chiroptera > Pteropodidae > Cynopterus > Cynopterus sphinx. The sequence goes on along the minus strand of CM057387.1, from coordinate 62,828,933 downwards.
CATCAAACCCTTTATAAATGTTATCACTACACCTTGAGGCAAATACCCCCATTTTGCAGAAAGGGAGGCTAAGGCATAAGAGAAATAAGCAATTTGCCCCACAATAGCACAGAAGAAAACCTAAATCTCAGATTAATGGAAGTTTGATCACGGAACCTAAAATTTAGAGGGCATTACATATTTTACACAATCTCTAAATGATGACTTTTTATTTTGTAAATTGTGTTTCAGTTGCACAGCTAATACAATTTTTTTTTATCAATTCATTGACAAGACTATGCATCCTACTCAATAGCTTATAAAATCTGAACTTTACATCCGATTAGCAATAATAATTATTTAAAATAGGAGCCTCCAGATGTGATAAACATGTGATGTCCAATTTGGTAGCCATTAGCCACATGTGGCTTTTGAGCATCTGAAATGAGGCTCAGCCAAGTTGAAATGTACTGTAAGTACAAAACACATACTGGAATTTAAAGACTAATGAATGTAAAACTATCTCATTAATAATTTTTATTTTGATCAGCTCTGGACAAACTGTTAAGAAGACTCTTCTTTGCCTCTCTTCACCACAAGATGAGTTGCAAGGTTGATGTAAGCCCAGGACACATCAAGTGCTAGTTAAGGCTTTGCTGACACCAAAACTTGTAGATTTTAATCATAATTCAACCATCAAGTCAATCAAATAATTATTTATTGATCAATTGCTAGAGCCCAGGAAAAACAATACAATATCTTGTACATGAACCTATTTCCAGCAAACGTCATAATAAACCTTTTAGGCACAGTCTCAATCACACCACTTAATACTCTGGTTGAAAAGGCCATAGCTACAGATGCTACTCGATTTACAATGGGGTTACATCTGGATAAACTCAATGAAACTTGAAACATAACCTAAACCAAAAATGCATTTAATACACCTAACCTATCAAACATCACAGCTTAGCCTGGCCTGCCTTAAACATGATCAGAACACTTACATTAGCCTACGGTTGGGCAATTATCTACAGTTTCATCTCAAAGTAATTGCTTTCCTCTTTTTCTCATCACAAGCAGGAGGCACAAATGGGCATTTTGTAGACATGATGGAATGCAAAAATACAAAACACAAAATCCAAAAAATGCTGGTAACACAGTGCACACTGCATACTACCTAACAGTTTCATGGTTTCTACAGAATGTATATCAATTTGCACCATCATGAAGTCAAAAGATCATAAGCCAAACCATCATAAGTGAGGAACTGTCTGTAAACGGCACTGTTGAAGCATATTTAAAATATGGCAGAGAGATACAGGAATGGTGCCATCTACAAACAGGATTCCATTAATCGACATAAGTGGTGGGGTTACCTAAAGCTAAAACCGTCTACGGTCAATTTAAACCTTAATCAGAAGATTATAATCATCATGTACACACCAAATCAATTTAATGAGGGAAAGGGTTTCTTCCAAATCTAATCCTCATCCTACCTACCTGCATAAGCAAGGTGGAAATCAGCTGTGATTTCACTTTAGCTATACTACTGTAAATATCTGCTATGCTCTCTTACTGAAAACCATGAAAATGAAGAAATCTTGCCAAGCCTAGTAGTGTATTAACATTTCTGTGGCATCAGACAATGGCATAGGTGATTTAAAAAATAATCTCACAGTAAGCATGTAAAGAAGCCAATACCTATGGCTCTATATGTCAACAAAAACAAAACCAACACATTAACCACAATGCTGCATGGTGTGTAATTTCCCTTTTCTTTTCCATTAGTTTAATAATACTGGTAAAATGTTCTAGCAATTTATTTTAACTCCTATTTACTTTACAATGTAAACAAGATCCTAGAAAAATTATCTAAAGGAGATCTTGTCTCCTCACAAGAGAAAAACAAAATGCTCACAAGAAACGTCATAATATTAGAAAGAATAATGTTCACCACTGGGCCAGTATGCTGGGCCAAGATTCCAAATTATTTTATGTAGCTTCTCTGTATGTTAATAAAAAAAAAAAATCTGTTTATATTTCCCATAGAACATGATCCTGCAGTGCCCATTCAGCTAGTCCAAATAAATGCACTGAAGGTTCTGCTTGAGTAAGAACCAAACTCATAGTTTCAAAAACAACATTTCATGGCAGATTTGAGCAGAAGACATTTTTGTGTTTGATTCAAAAATCCCAGAGCACTGTCATTTAGATATTGTCAGTGCAAAAGAAGAGAAAGCAAGCAGCAAAGTAGTGCCTAATTAAGACGTCAAACCACTGCCTGGAATGACTCGCTTTTCTTGTTCTGCTAGATGAAGTCTTCTTGGTGGTATTAATATCCCAGTATAGCAAAGGAATTCTTACATGAAAAGGTGGTATAAATCCAAGTTTCAAGATGCAATAAACTCTTAGGAGACTAAGCCTCAGGGACATTAATTTCTTTTTTTGCAAATGAGTACCCAGATCTTGCTGTTCTCACTTCTCTTCTGATAAAATTTTAAATACAAATCTTCAGGCTCTAAGTTGCTGAACTAGTGAAGAAGTCAGTTCAAGTACTTAAGATTCTGAGTGCATGTTGTGTTCAGAACTCTGCATACTGAGGACAAGCCAAGTACAGAGGAGACAATGACAGACTCTCAGAGAATTTACAACCAGTATTTGAGTCCTGGGGCTGCCATAACAAATAATCACAAACTCCATAGCTTAAAACCAGACAAATTTATTCTCTCACGATCTGGTGACCAGATGTCTAAAGTCAAGGTGTTAACATGGCCATGAACCCTTCAGAGCCTCTGGGAGAGAAAAGCCATCCCTTGCCTTTTCTAGCTTGCAGTGGCTGCTAGCATTCCTTGGCATGTGGTCACATCACTTCAATTTCTGTCTCCATCTTTACATTATCTTCTGCTCTGCTCTGATCTGCTCTGTGGGATGACCTCCTTCTGCCCGTCTATTATAAGGACACTTGTGATTAGATTTAGGCTCCATCCAGATAATCTAGGATAATCTCTCAATGTCAAGATCCTTAATTTAAATCCCATCTGCAAGGACCATTTTCCTTGTATGGTAACATTTACAGTTTTCAGATATTAGGACCTGCTCTCTTTGAAGGGCAATTATCCATCCCATAGCCATCCAGCCTCCCCAAGGAGGCTGGGCAACCATCCATTAAACTGAAATGACTGAAAACCAAGCAAAACAGCATGAGTAAGCAAAATCTGCCTGAGTTCAGGGAACGTGGTACACATTGCCTAAGCTGGGAAGGTTCTCCTGGGACTGGACGAGGCTCTTCTATCAACTCTGCAATGTGAGCTTCTGAAAGGCCATGCAGAGCCTGACAGTATTTGTCATTCGGGCTGCTCCGATGGTCTCCTGTTTACATCATCTTTATTTCACTGCATTCCTTTATGTTCCTGTTCCAGCCCATTATGATCTTGTAATTTTTTGTTGTTTTTGTTTCAATTGTAGTTGTTCTCATTGTTTGTCTTGGACTAGCTTTTTCAGAGCTGTAGAGAGCAGCTTTTTATAACATGAAAGGCACAGAAACGTTTCCAATGCTCTTAAATTCAAATATTATTTTGTAGGATATTATACATTAAATCGAGAAGTTACATTAAAATGTAAAGTTACAACTGGGAGGTTTCATGAAGGAAACCTTCCAAGTCATTATTTCTTAGATAAATGTTTAGCAAAAGATCAGTTCTATGGAGTTTGTTAATGAATGTTCTAAGCTTAAAAAGCAAAACAAACAAACAAACAAACAAAAATAAAACAGAGGTGACCATGATTTCATACTCAACAAGTTAAAAAGAAACTCCAACTACCAGACATCTCAAGGCATTTACAGGGCCTGGTAAGCCTCCAAAAGAGACAAAAGCACAGTGTGTAGAGTTCCCCAAAGGTATTTATACACAGGTGCCTCTTTCCTCCTTAAGGTACATTATGGCAAGAATCATGTCCATTTTGCTTAACTCTGCATATCCAGAATCACTTTCTGCTACCATCTTCACATTATCTTCCAGCATCAAGTCCAGTCCTGACACATAATATTTACTCAGTGGTAACTGAATGAGTAGGTTCAAGGTGGATACATGGTGGGTAGGTAGGTGGATGGATGGATGGATGGATGGGTAGAATAATATCTTGAGAGCCTCAACTCTCTGATGACCAAGAAGGAGAAAGAGGACAAAGGGAAGGAGAGAACATGGCAGAGGAAGAACAGAGGATTGAAAGGATGGGAACTGTAGACAGTAGCAGTCAAATTTCCCCTATGTGACATTTTTGCTTAGGGCCAGTTCTGATCAGTGAGTTGATACTATAGAATATTTACAGATCCCTTAGGCCACATCTTTGTTGGAGAGACAGTGCTACATATAAACATCTGTGTCTCCCCCAAAATCCAAATGTTGAAGTCCTAAACTCTAATGTGATTGTATTTGAAAGTAGAGGCCTTTAGGAGGTAACTGGGTTTGAATAAGGTCATGAGGGTAGAGCACCCGTGACTGGGTTGGTGCCCTAGAAGGGGAAGAAGAGACCAGAGCTCTCCTTCTCCATCAAGTGAGGATACGGCAAGAAGGCACCCAACTGCAAACCAGGAAGAAGGCTCTTACCAAATACTGAATTGGCCCTCACCTGATACTGGACTTCCCAGCCTCCAGAAATGTAAGAAATAAATGTTTGTTGTTTAAGCCACATAATCTGTGGCATGTATTTTACAGAAGTCCAAGGTGACCAATATAGGCAATGGGATTGGAACCAGGGACACCTGGATCCAACTGCCAGCTCTACCATTAACAGCTCCATTTTCTCAACACAAGACAATGCCTATTTGGGGGGTCTGACACGTTTAAAGATCATTTTCCTAAATGACTAATATATAGGAATCTCTGAAGAGTTCCTTTTACTATATACTTTTATCTTCCAAGAGCTTTGCAAAATGCTACATGTAAGTATATTACTTAGAAATGTTACTTAATGGATATATTTTTCCCTATAATTGTTCCTTTCCTCCCTTCTTTCCTTTTACCTTTCTGTTTCTACTAGGTAAAAAACAAAAAGTCACATAGTTCAAAGTTCAAAATACACAAGAGAATATCATAAAAATTCTACCTTTTCCACTGGACTCAGGTATCCAATTCCTCTCTCTAAAGCATCCAATTTTACTAGCAGTAGGGTTTCAATCAACAGTTGCTTGTAAATTAGGGCCAGAATTAAATATTGCATATCCTGGGATTTAGCAACTCAAAACAAAATGCCCTACTATTTATTCATTACTCCAGGTCTTCCAGAAAGGCTAACCTGTTTCAGCTAGTTTGTTGCAATTCCTTAAGTAGATTCATCAAATAGTCTCCTTAATAAAGAATCAGCAGATATATTATTCATTCATTACTAGATTTCAAAGAATCAGAACCCTATATTTGACATAAAATGGTACTCGGCACAGCTTAATTCTTTCTAGATGACTGAGCAGCTCTATGTTTCAGCACGCTTCAGAGATGTCGTTGACCATATCTGAATCAATGCAGTGCCCTGAAGAAGGGCAGAAGTGATAGCAAATGCAGGGTTCATTCTTTGGAAATAAGTTGGATGACTGTTCTTTAGAAAGATGTTATATGATCCAAGATAATTCTGTAAGAACCTGTGGTTCAACCTGAAATCACTGGGGTTATCGAGTATCCACTAAAATTAACCACTCTGGAAATTGAAACGTAAAAAAGGTGAGAATCAAGGACAAGAGGACGGGACCAGAATGAGAAGAGTTAAGGCCAATGACCAAACAAACAAGGAACACAAAGGACAAGGATATGCAAAAATATACTATTTGAATCTATACACGAAGTCCTGGAATTTACATAATCAAGTTGAATCAGTAGGTAAATAATGAGTTAAAATGATGTACAACCAGGATTCAGAAAATAACTGGGCACCTAGATTAACTTCTATGTTCCGAAGATGACCTGACTAATAAGCTAGTTAACCAAGCCCATCCCTGGTCTTCGAAGCCTTATCAGGCACAAACCCTGGGAACTCAGGAGGCCACAACACAGAACAAGGGCTTGGCATTACGATAATGATAACAGAAAGCTTCTTGCTATTATTGTTTGCTTGTATCTCAAATACACTTTTACAGCCACTTGGCTAAAACTTATACAATATACTGAGGAAAAGTATTTTAATCATTACAGTCTAATAAGAATTTTTTAATTTGGCTACAGAGTCAGTCAAAATTCAACAGAAATTTTTGAAGAAAAACATTCTATGAACTTTCACCCGAATTCCCATGCTGAGACAAATCCTGAAAATTTATTATGATAGAACTAAGGTTTATCTATTCTGAAGACAGAATGACAAGAAGTGAATTTTATTTATTATTTGAACTATACTAACCTACAAAAAATAAAAGCTGAAACATATGCTAATAATTTTTGTTACATTACCATTTCTTTATTCCAATCACTGAGGCCAACCACATACAATAAGAAGTATTTCATCAGGGTTGTCACATAACTCATTGTGCCACCCCCTAATGGGCTCTCTATTCCACATTGATCCACACATCCTTGGGTGTGCTAGTGCAGGGTGATATTTTTGCAAAAGGGTGCAGACAGGAAAAGGCAGCTTTCAGAATTTCAATTTATAGGCTAAAGAGAACAAGGAGGAGAAACATGGGGTTATCACGTTAGTCCAGAGAGCCAAGAAACACCCAGCTTTGGGTGTTTTGAGTTTTCAGAGAACTTCTTCCTTCTATGTGTTACCTGCATCCCAATGAGAAAATGTGAAAAGGTCTCGGTTATACACGTTAATAGCCTAGCTCACTCTCTATAACACTGAGGGTTCACTCTTCAAACAGAAGTTGAGAAGCCATAGGCCCAGGTCCAAGTGGCCTCAGGGACATAAAATGAGGGCCACAAAAAGTGTAGGCAGTGGAACTTCTGGTGTGGAGTACTAAAGAAAGTTCACATTCTCTTCTTCCTTCCAGACCAGAATTAAAAAGCAGATATTCGGGAAGTCTACCAGTGAAACACCACCCCACTGGAAGGCAAAGTTCAAGCAAAGTATAGATAGCAAAGTATACCCAGACCCAGGGGAAATGAAACAAAGCATGTGCAGCTCAGCTTAGCTCTGCTCTAGGCTTTTAGAAAAGATGTTCTATTGCCCCTATTAGAGCAGTAAGATCCAGAAGGCTAGTAAAACCTAATCCTGGATGAGGGAAAGAGGGCATGGACCAGGTCTATCAGGCATACTTCTAGCCAAGGCCATGTCAAAAAGGAAGAGGGTCCTTAGGGCCTCGTCACAGTCCAGAGCAAATGCTCACCTAGCAGAGAGTCCAGAATAGGAGCTAGCACTATGAATAAATAGAATGTCATTGCATACAGCCTCTTTTTGTAGACAGATGATAGCGATAGATGGTAGGTAGGTAGGTAGGTAGGTAGGTCGGTAGGTACATGGATACATTAGATGATAGATTAGATTAGATTAGATTGGATTAGATTAGATTAGATAGATAGATAGATGATAGATAGATAGATAGATAGATAGATATAGATAGATAGGCAGGCAGGCAGAAGGATAGGTAGTAAATGGATAGACTTAAACTCAGGGACAAAGCAAGGTGAAGCCACAGGAGGACTTCTATTTAAGGATTCAATTCAGAAATTATAAGCCTGTCCAAAGCCTTCTCTTCATGGACATCTGACTTGAAGAAGAAACATGATGAAAAGATGATCCAAAAACCATTTTTCTTTTGCTACAGAACGGAATTCTATGAGTACTGCTATGTATCATCCTTGGGGAGTTCATTAGAAAGAATGACACCATCCCATTAAAATCTGACAAGTAAACCTCTTGAAAACTGACTAGTTTCACCATCATGTTGGCTTCTCAACTGCTGCTTGCAACACGATCTCTCAGGAATCTAAAAAGACCACCCTCTCTTTAAGTCTGATCAAATGTTTATGTCTTAAAATATATGCACAATATTTTCAGAATAAGAGCAAATCAATGTGAAATTAGCAAAATTATGAGTTTAAGTAGGACCTCTTAAGGAGATAATCTCTCATCTTCATCTACACTGCTGGTCCCTAATTAATGAATTTGCATTGTTCTATTTATTAATCTGATTATTTGGGCAAGATACTTTCTAAACTCCAAACTCTTTACCTGTAAAATGAGAACGTTACTATCACTACTTAGAATTCAAACTAGAATCAAGCATGAGGATACATAACTTGCAGCTGTACAAATGTCTGAAATTTCTGCAATAGTCATTACTTCTCTAAGAAATAGAACACTAAATTATAAATGTTAAGATGAATACTTCATTCCCACTAAAACCAATAATTAAAAAAATTAAATTTCTTGGTATTCTCCAGCTCTGGAACGAAATTACCCAGTAGGAGAGAACTACTGAAGTTGTCTGGATTTTTTTAAAAGTCATTGTTTAATTCAAAATATTAGTATTACATTGACAGTTATAAAATTCTAGGTTATCATAATCCATACTGGAATCTATTCTAAGATTTGAAAAATGAAAACAAAATAATTTTGAGAGCAGGAATGTCACAGAAATTAATTTCAAACATAATTCCCCCCATAATTATCTGTACCTATGTCTAAATTATCAGGATTATCTACTGATGCATTCTAATTACCAAAAGTTTTGTTTCAGATTTTCAGGGACTTTCATGCGTGAAACACTTGAAATTCCATCGACCACTGAAATAAACATGTCAACCCACGTGTTCTGTATTTTGCAACAGAGGGTAGCATCAATATCCTACACATATAGTGCATTTACCAATCCTTATGTATGTTATACCTCACAATAAAAAATGTATATATGCTCTGGTTTTTCTTCAGATCGTATAAATCTTTTGCTTTTTACTAAAAAAAAGAGATTTAAAAAAATAAGGTAAGACTATGAAAATACAATCTCTTTTTCTCAAGCTCAAATAATTTTTCAAGTTGTTAAGTCGTCCAACACTCAACATAGTCTAAATATCTTCCTATATCTTAAGCCAAGGATTTGGTGGCTGTTAACTTACACTTAACCAAGTTTATAAAATACTGTTGCTGGGATGCCAAAAAGTTCCATGGTGCTTCATAGGAAAGGAATGCTGGGGCTTAGCAACTGCCCACAGAGTCACTCACCAAGGCTGTGCTTGTTTTGCTATTAGTTTGGACAGGTTGATTTCAGAAATTCTTATGTGACCAGCTGATTTAAAAATTTATGCAAATATTTTTACAAAAGCATTATTCATGATAGCTAAAAAATGGAAACAACCCACATGTCCATCATCTGATAAACAGAAAAACAAAATGTGATATATCCATACAATGGAACACTATTCAGCAATAAAAGGAACAAGATACTGATTCACAATACAACATGGATGAATTTCAAAAACTTTATGGTAAGTGAAAAAACACAGACAAAAAGACCACTCATTGTATAATTTCATTTATGCGTGAACTGTCCAAACAAGGCAAATCTATAAAGACAGAAAGTACACCAGTGGTTGCCTAAGCCTGGTGGGTGGGAACAGAAGGTCATTGTACATGAGCACAGGGGATATTTTAAGGGCAACGGAAAGTACTTAAATTGTGATGGTTGCACAACTCTGTACCTTTAACCCCCCAAAAAATACTGAATGGGATAAACTTAAAATAAATAAAAATATATATGGCAAGGATTCAACCCTTCCTATCTTCCTATCTTTGCTTCCCAAGGGGAGGCATGATGCTATCTCAGGATCAGAAGGAGAGAGTCAACCAACCAGGAACCAAGAGACTTGCTGAGCTGCTAAATTAGCCAGTTCTGGAATAATCCTATTCCAAATTTCTTTAACATAAAACCAAAAAATAAAAAATAAATAAAAACCCTAGCTTTTTAAACCACTTTTGGTTAAGTATTTTCTTACCTGATGCTAGAAGGTTCTGATTGATATAGACTAGAAATCCAGTCACCACAGCCTCTTCGGTGGTATAGGATTCACATGTACATGTACTTTTGAAGAAACAATAAAATTTTGAAAATATATCTGCTGTAGACTGAATGTCTATATCCTCCCAAACTCATCAAAATTCATATGTTGAAACCTAATTCCCAGTATGATGGCATTTGGATGTGGGGCCTTTGGTCAGTGATTAGGTCACAAGCCTGACACTCTCATGATTGGGATTAGCACTCTTATAACAAAGATCCTAGAGAGCTCCCTCGCCCTTTCTACCATGTGAAGACACAGCAAGAAAACAGCTATCTATGAACCAGGAAACAGGCCTTCACCAGACACTGAAATCTGTTGGCACCTTTATCTTGGACTGCTCAGCCTCCAAAACCACCAGACATAAATTTCTGTTGTTTATAACCACCCAGTACTTGGTTATAGCAGCCTGAACTAAGGCAATGCATTTGTGGTGATGTACATATGTTCAGGCATCACCAACTGCCTTGTGTATAACTCTTATGTGGCGTGAGGACATTGTGTCTAACTATTTTACATAATATGAGGAACAGTTAAGATGGCATCCAGTGGTTGTTTTATTAAAACCATTTTCAATCTAAGCTTTTAACTATCACTTGCTAACACTCCAGCCTATCTCTTATTCACTCTCCTTCAAGTCTAACACAAATCAAATGGCTTAAGATCCCAAATATATTCCAGTTATTATCCCATGTTTCATCCTTCTATGTTTTTGCACATTATATTTCCCAACTCTAAAACATTCTTCCCTTTGACCGCATGTTAAAATGTATTTTTTTTAATCCTAACTCAGGAAAGTTTTTCCTGACCCCAAAAGGTAATCACTCCCTCCCCTTGATATAATCGTCACACTGGTTTCTAACTTCTATCACATTATATTGGAATTTGTTTTTTTTATTACTCTCTCTTCTATTGTGAATGGTAAAGTGTTCAAAATTAAAAAAAATAAAGCTCTATCATCTATTTGGGTGTCTTTGGACTAATCACTTTACATCTGAGTCTCAATTTCTTCTTCTGTAAGATAAACATGGACATTATCATCCTATCTCTCTCAGACAGGATAACATGTGAAAGCACTTTATCAATTAGAAAATACTAATTTAAGTTAGAATAGATAAGATTTTTTAAAGGTATGTAACGGACCACACAAATTAAGAAAAAATGTGTGATCTCTCACCATCTACTAAAAAGTATTCTAGCCAAGATTACTAATAAGCATTGACTTCCCAAATGCCTAAATCCAAAGAGCTATTCTCAATTGTCAATTGGTCAAGCTATCAGCAGCCCTTGAAACAAATGATCTGGCCTTATTCCTCCTGGTGACAGTTTCTTCACTAGGCTTCCACCTCAGTGGCAGCCACTTCTCACTATTCTTTACCTGCCCCTTCTCATCTTCCCAACTTCTAAATCTGGAGGGCCCCAAGGCTTAGTATCTTGATCTCTTTCCTTTCTATACCCACTGCTTTGGCAATCTCATCTAGTCTTCTGGCTCTAAACAGCAGTTAATTTCTTCTAAATCACAAATTTGTATCTCCAGACTTCTACCCTGAAAACCAGACTTGTGTATCAAACTGCCTAGATGCTTAAAACATACCTTAATATTAATGTGTGCAAACTAAGCTTCTGGTCTCCTTATCCTTCCTCTCAGTTAATGATCTTTCAGTACATTCAGGTGCTCACGTTAAAAATCTGAGTTATACTTGACTCTTCTCTTTCTCTCATAATTTCAGTCCAACTCACCAGAAAATCCTCTAGCCAAAACATCTTCCGAATTCAACCCCTTCTCATTGCATCTGTGAACTTTTACCCTTGTCTAAGAAGCCATCACCTCTCACTTGATATCTGAAACAGTCTCCTAAATAGTCTCTCTCCCTCTTTTTGCCCTTGCCCACCTTTGATCTGGTCTCAACCCTCCAGCCAGAGTAATCCTGTTACAACACTAGTTACATCAGGTCAATTATTGATTAAAACCCTTCAACAGAATCCCATCTCCCTCAGTGAAAAATCCAAAGTCCTCACAATGCTCTTTAAGGATACATGTAATCTACTCACTACATTCCCATCTCCTCTATGACCTCATCTCCTACCTCCATGCCCTCTGCTCACTCTATTTGTTACTATGCTCTCCTTGTTTCCACTGATACACCAGGCACTCGTCATGCCTCTGCCTGAATGTTCTTCTACCCAACATCATGCAGCTCATTTGTCACTTCCTTCATGGCATTCTTCAAATGTCACCTTCCCTATAAGGTCATCCCTAGCCATCCCACTGAAAATTGCAACTGCCTTCCCTCCTACACCCTACCTCCCTTTCCTAGTTTATTCTGTTCAATAGTAGTTGCTGCCTTTTAACATATATTTTACTGTCAGTAACAGAAGTTCTAAGAGTACAAGGATGTTTCTTTTGTATCCTCAGTGCTTTAAACAATGCTTGACGCATAGAAGACACCAAATAAATATACCTAAAAGAATGGATGAGGAAAGAATGAACAAAGTTTTCATAGTTCATAATAAATATATTTCTAAACATTAGTATCTTTCAGTAATAATCAGAACTACGATCTAAGTTCTGAGAAATGACTGGCACTTAAATAACAGCAAATCTGAGGTCACAGTGAAGAAATCCAAGTAATTATGGGAATACCTACTATAACTAAAGAAAGTCATAGCAAATCAATACATAGAAATGATACTCAAAATACAACAAAATATTCAAGTGATCACCTGCTAGGCTCAATACAAAGTTTACAGATGTTTTTTATTTACTTCTAAGATGTTTAGTATGCACTGTATTCACCATTTTTAGATGGAAGAGATGAATATTTGGACTTTCTAGGTAAGTTTATTGTGAATAACCTAGCAGATTGCTCTGGTTCCAGCAATTCTAACTAATCCACCTCAATGAAGAGTTTTAAATACTAAGTCTATAAAATGTGATACTTACAGTTATTAAATATATTTGGTTATAATTTAAAAATTAACATCACATTGAAGAATTTAAAAGAATTTTTCACTTTAAACTTTGCAATTGCAAGTTTTACTAGTTGCTATACTAATGATATAATCTGCTGATTAAAATATGTTGTCCACAAAATTCTGGATATACCTGGAGAAAAAAAATATACTATTTTAATAATGACTTACTTAATATTTTTCTTCTTAACATTATCATTTCTAGAAGACTACCTGCTGATGAATTATAAATGAGAAGAAGTAATACCTTAACATTCCATTCCCATCAAAAATTTCCTGAGGGTAAATGAATATAATCTTCATCTAACTAAATAATTACACAGAGAAGGGCAATGTATCTTACTAAATTACAGATCTCGAAAATGAAAATCCAGGACTTTAAACTTAATTTCATGATGTTATTTTTCTAAGTGTTATTTATACTGACTATGAGTTTTCTATTTAAGACCATTCTATAAAAACTAACATCAGAAAATGTGCAACTGTTCTTGATTTCCTCATCAACAAACCACTGAACCATCACTTTATACTAAAGGTGAAAAGTGAATAACAAAATTTTTAAAACTATATCTAAGTCTACTCATCACTGATAGCATTAAAAAAAGATTTGAGTAAATCAATTCTAGAAACTTGCTATTACCTTGATTTATAGAAATTTCTGTAAGGATATAGAATGGCCATATATTTCAAGATGAAGCAATGACCTTCAGAACATGCTTAGACATAGTGAGACTTAATAAACGTTTATCGAAGCGTATTAATCCACACTGAACTGGATAAAAGAATTCAATAGAATGTTTTTAGATAAAAACATTTAAACATGTGAATGCTCCTATCCCAACTGATTTTGGATATTTCAGTGAATATTTTTGGTTAACATAGCTTGAAACTTGTAAGGCAGTCAACAATAAAGTGGGATGTGTCCAATCATCACTAAGTTCAATGTGAATGGTGGTAATAGTGCCTTTTGTTAGGTTTTACAGACACTTAGCCTTCTATCAAGTTTTTCTCTCACACATATGCTTTTAAAACTATATTCTCCGCAACAACCCCAGGAGCTAGGTATTATGATCCTCACTTATAAATCAAGAAACTGAGACAAGGAAATCAAGTAAACTGGCCAAGGTATCATAGTGAGTAGTTGCCTGTGCCAGGATTCAAACTCAGGACTGTTCCATTCCAAAATCTCTATCTAAACCTCTGAGCCCAACTTTAGGCCACCACTAGAACAAATTCAAACATATTCACTTCAGACATCAGAAGTTAAAACACTTGATAGAAAATAACACGGCACTGTCTACCCCAAAATCTCACTCCAGCAGATAAACTTTTGTGGAAAACATTTGAGGAACTCTGACATCTCCATACAGCACGCTTTGCTGAAACTATACTTTACAAAAATTTTAAAACATATTTCCTGAACTAGTATTCTCTGAGCTAAGAATTCGTACAGAATGATTATTAATATACCTAAAATTTTCCACATCAGTAACTCTATTTTTCAACAATTAAAAAATAAACTTTGTAAGAGAAGATGCACCTTAAGTACAGAAGAAATTAGCAAGTCACACAATCTTAAAGCTAAAAGATTTGGTAAAGTTTCCTAACCTAACCTTCTTTTATAGATGATAAACTAAAGTCCAGAAAGATTAAGTAGTCTGTCCAAGTATATACAACTAGAAAGAAGCAAATTCTAATACTTTTTTACTTATTGCAGAATAAAAATATTTCCAATTCCCAATCATCTTAAGACCTTAACATTTTAAATTAAATATATCAATGACATTCTCCATCTGTAAAATTGAAAAACACCTTGAACTTGAATCATTTTGATAATCAAATCTTTCAATTAAATTATTTTAAAGCACCCTATTTTAAACAAAGAAAACTCTCACTTTCCATGGCAAACAAGGAAAGTAAATATTGCATCAACACACTTTTATATTACAACAGTATTTATGTGAACTTTAATTGCTTTCTCACAGAGATGAATAAAAATGAATTGTAAGACTTAAAAGAATATAAGACTCTTAATGAACATTATAAAAACTTGATGTATACTATAAAGACTAAACAAATTTATAGCTTCTTTGTTATTACATAGTCAAGTTTTCACTTTGTTATAACTTGTGCTTTATATTGACTCCTAGTTATTAGGAATTCATTTGTTTCTGGTTACTTTTGAATTTTGTTTACCAAAATGAAATGTCGAAAGTGAAAAAAAAAAATCTGAACCACAAAAGTTCTACTAATGTAGAACATTTCACTGAGATATTTAACAACAAAATCAATCACAAATAAAATAAGACAATTGCCTCTTTGACCCATTATTGTTACATAACTTTCCTTAGTTACAACATAATCCACATTTGTATGTGTGCTAATGTTGAAAAACACTTTTTAAAATAAAAATCCATCATAAACACACAAATCCTTATTTCAACTGAAAATGAACCTACAAAAAACCTGTTCAAAACAAGGAAATCTGAAGTCACAAATCACCTTGATCAGGCAACAGCTCAAAATAACTAGACAATTCTCTAATGGCATTAGCACCAGCCCCCAAACAAAGCACTTATAGAGTATTTAAAAAGAAAAGTACCTTCCTTAAGGCAGAGAATTTCCAGTGCTTGAGCTGTAGTAATCCACGTAGGGAAGGCATCATCAGAACTCCCATCATTTTGAATCTTATGTAACTCCAAACGAAGAAGTTTGATAACTTTTCATCCACGAATGATGTGACGTTGTACTGATACTTCTATAATGTTCACTGATATTAAGATCCCGTAAGAACAATGCACTGCATGCTTTCTAGATGTTGATAATAACCACACCTGTAAAACTGAAATTAATTAACATTAGCTTCCAAGTCACTCTACACACTCAGTTTCATAGCATTAATACAGTTCAGTCGTTGATGTAAAAATTCAAAACTACATAGTTCCAACACTTGAATCCTCTATAGGTGCAAGTTTTAATGGACACAGCTATACAAAATCATAACTATAAGAAGTTAAAATAGTGTTTGGATGTTTCTTCGAGTTATTAGCATCACATTCAGTTTGATGTTTCATTTCTCTTGTCAAACTGAAAAGGCGGGTAAGTCCAAGAGTGTGAGGGAAGCCTCTAGCCCATGGGTGGGGAGAGGAGAGTGGAGATGGTGATAAATTACCTTGGTATTTGGAAGATCCCATAAAACATAATGATAATTACCTAGATTTGCATTGTTGAATTTAAAAAACCTATTCCACACATTCCTAATATTTCAACATATCACAGTAGCCAGAGCTTACTACATTTGCCCACTTTCAACAAACTGACAACTGCTGTCCTTAAATGTCTATTAACCAAGTGACAGGACAGATAAACAACAGCACTTAAAAAAATTTCACATAAAGTGTAGGTGTTTACTAGCTGCAGAGTGGTTGCCTCATTTAAGCAAGAACCAACTTAGAAACACTGGGAAGGTGAACTACTTACTTTGGAAACAAAGTTAGGGAGTCTCCCATTGCCTATAAACAAGGAGATTCCGCTGTCTCTGCACTCAAAAGAGCCGGAACAGCCATCCCTCTTTGGGGCGGGCGTGGCTGATGGAAACAAAAGGTTAAAACACAAAAGGCAGGCAGAGGGCAGGGTCTGAGGAGCCTCTGTGGCTCACGTTCCACTTTCTATTCAAACATGTTGAAAAAGGGGGGAGGGGGTAAAGTGAGAGAGGTGATGATGGATCGTAAGGACAACGTAGATTATTCTGGGTGGGTGGTGAAACTAAAGGGGCACACAGGATGGCCGATTCTAACTAGTGGTCCAGGCCCCATCCCTCCATCTCTGCATCTCTGCCAGTCAGGAACCTGTGGCTTCCCCCACCTACCCTAGCCCCAAAGAAAACTTTTTTTAACTCTTGCCTGTTTGTTCTAACCCCCTGGACCACAAGCACAAGGGTCCACTCCCCCCCCCCCAACCCAAACCTCTTCTGCATTCTATTGTTGCAGCTTTGGCATTGTACGTTGGATCTGCTGAGCGCTCCGCAGACACTTAAGTTACAAAACAGTGAGGAAAGGACCCCCAAAGTCTTGGCGGGGTGGGAGTGAGACTGGTAAGACCCCATCCATTTTAGTATGTTTTCTCTCTTCTGCACGAAGCTGGAGGCAAAGGAGGCAATACCCCTTGATATATTCTGTCCCCCACCCCATCACCAGTTCCTCATGGAAAAAAGGCACTTGAGAAAAATGACTGCCTGGCTTTTGCCTATTAAAAATGAACAAATAAAACCATCTGTACAAGTTCGTTAAAGAACAAAAGAGAAGGGAGCAGGGAAAGGAGGTACAACTTTCTAGTCAAACTTAGTCACTGGACGGACGATTCCTCTGTCCTCCAAGAGCGGGGAGCAGGGCGCATCAAGGGGGAGAGAGAGATAAACAAGACAACAGCGTCCACTCACCTTTTTCCCACTTGGTCACACTTTTCAGAGACGCTCCCGTGTTGCAGCCCGCAAAGCGCGTGGACACTTTTGTGTGGCCTGACACCGCAGAAAGTCGAGGCTGCAAAGTTGCTACAGGGAGATAACCGGGCGTCCGGGGCGAGGGGAGGAGAGTTCATCAGAGTTCCCCCCTTTGTTCCCAGTCCCGGAGCAGACAAAGAGACGGCGAGCGGCGGCAGGTTCTCCCTCTCACCCCTTCTTCCTCTCCCCTCCCCTCCCGTCCCTCCCTCCCCGCCCCCCTCCCTCCCCGCATCTCCCGCCCCGCTCGCGAACCTCCGAGGCGCCGGGCGCTCAGTCCCCTTCTCCAGGCCACTGGACCCTACTATCTCCTCCCACTACCTCTCTCAAACTTTCCCCAGAGATGCGGGCCCTGGTCCCCTCCATAACGCCCCCTTCCCAACGCGCTCAGATCTGCGGGGTGGAAATCTCCAAAATCATTGTTTCCGGGAGATGCGCCTCTTTGTTCGCACTTTCCCTGCCAATCAACGTGAACAATCCACTTTGGCATCGAGTTTCTGTCAGTTTTTAATCTTCCCAAGCGACAAAATGAGAAGGACTGGGGGTCAACCCCAGAGGATATCGGTGGTTACACAATTAGAGGTGGGGCGCACCCCAAGCTCTCCATCCTTATTCTTCCACCCGGACTCCCTCCCTCTAGCCAATATACCAAAACAACTCAGAGGGGCTCCAGTGGTTGGAACAACACCCCTATCCCCCACCCCTCTCCTACCCCACCACGCTGTCTTTTAGGAGAGCTCCTCTAATCCTCAGGACAAAGCCCAGCTCCGAGCTACCTGTTGCTCCTGCGCTGCGCAACTCGGTCCAGGGGCTCACGGGCGGATCCCCACCTGGAGCATCGCGCCCACTTCTTAGATCTCGAATTTGCCAGAACCTCAATCCAGGACAGAGAGGCTCTGGAAGACCGCGCTCCTTCTGACCCTGGAACCAAGCGCTACTCGCCTGTTCCCTTCCCTAGGCCACCGCCTTAGCCTCACCCCAAAGATTTGACTCGAGGTCCCAGTCGCTCTCCCATCCTCTATCACTTGCGCGGTTGGTCCCCTCTTTCCATCCCCTCCCCCACGCCTTACCGGGGCAAATCAACTGTACAGATCAGGAGCAGCTCCTTCCCCTTCCCCAGGCACTTTACCAGGGGTTCCCAAAACTCTAGAATTGGGGCCCCATCTTCATTTTCTCCATCTCTAGGCCCTTATCCCAGCTGCGGGTCACAGCATTGTCTCGCTGAGTGACTCAGAGCAGCGCTAATTTTTCTTCTAAATCTCACTGAAGTTGAAGAGGGGGGAAAGCCGAGAGGTGGGGGAGATGCAAGAGAGTGCGGCCCCGCAGTTCTAGGGCAAAGGAAAAACCCACCAAAGTTCCAAAGCAAATCCCCACCCTCCAGAATGCGCTCAGCCCAGAGCGCACCTTCGCCTCCACCTTCTTTCCCCATCCCAGACGTGGGATCCTTGCGGACGGTGAAGTTTGTGGGTAAAGAGCTGGGGTGGAGGAGGCTTCGGGCTTGGGGAGCAATGCTGGGGTTGGGTTGGGGGTATGGGAAATGCCCTCAGAGATGGAGAGAGAGCAAAGAGCCCCTGCTGGGTCCGGAATGTCGCGGCTGGCGGTCCCCTCACCCGCCCAGCGACTCCCGGTCAGGTTTGTCCCCTTGACAGAACAAAGACAACGCAAGTTGCTCTTCTGTCCTTGCCTCTGGAGTCTACACCGGCCCTGAGCACCCCTCGCACCGAGTCCACGCCTCACTCAGAAACTTTGCCACCAACTTCCCCCGGAGTCCGCGGGCGTGGCGCGGACACAAGGAGAAACGGGGACAACTGCATCCCGGGACAGAGATGCCCGCCTCCTCAGACGATGAGCGCCCCTCCTCGTGTCGCCGGTTCTGGCCCTTGCTCAGGGCTATCCATGGTGCAGGGCGAGGAGACCACGTGCTTTCCCCGCTCCCCTTCCCTAGGAGAACTAAACGCGTTTCTTTAGTCGGGACGCGCGCAGAGCTGGGCAGTGTGGTGGGAGGGGAGAGTCGCTGCGAGCGGACGGAGCAGGGGCGGGCGGGGGAGAGGCTCCCTCCGCGGCTTGGGGCCAGGGACGTGAGCGCGCGCGCGTGGGGGCTGCGCCCGCCGGGCTGGCTGCCTGCGCCCCAGTCCCGCTGTTGGATCCCACAGGCGGCTGCGGGACTCAAGGAGTCAAGGTCCTCCCCCCAGCCTGCGCGCCTTCGAGAGCACAGGCCTCCGAGCGCCAGAGCCGCCTCACCTGCAGGACCAGGACACCAGCACCTGTCTCCCTGGAGCCCTGGGCCTCCCGGGCAGCCACTCTCCTGAAAGCCGCAAAGCTTCACCTTAGGGCTCTCGAACGCAACACAGCCAACCACAGAGAAAGCAGCCCCCACCCACTCTGGTCGGGCACATTTTCCTCTTTGTTTAATTATGACGACTTCTAGAATTCTCTCTTTAGGAGAATTCCACCTTCCACCAGACAAACTCTTCTTTCCCAATATCCTAGGGAACCTGCTTGGAAAATAATGAAACGTCAGTACTTCTAGACAGTTCTATCATGCTGTCTCTTGAAAATACTAGAGTTTAGGGTAAATTGACTATGAGTCGCTAACTTCTAAATAACAACCAAAAGTCCACTTCCTGTGAAAGTGTACTAATTGAATATGAAAATATTACCAGTCCTTCGAAAATATCAACTGGTTGTTTCTCTTTTCTCAAGGAATGAGGAGTAAGGGTCATTTGCTAGGTGAAAGTATATGTCTTTAATAAGGCTTTTTTCTGCTTTAGGAAACACACCTGTCAGCTGTTTGAGGCCTTTCCCTTTCCAGCCTGCTTGTGAACAATCATTTCTCCAGAGAATTTTGGTCCTATAGTAGTCAGAGCTCCTCCCATCTCCACTCTTGAGCCACACTGTGTATGACCTAAACACTACTACCTTTTAAAAAGGTATCATCTTTTCTCAGATGCCACCACATTTTTAATATTTGTTTAAAAGTTAACATCTAGGTTAAAGGTGACTATATCAGAGTAAATGGGCTTAGAAACCGAAGTGTAACCTCTGTATTGATAATGTTGGAGCTTCACTTCGGACTCTACCCTGTCATTCCTACTGACAAACTAATGGTATCTTACTGCAAGTCTCTCCCCTGCTTATCTGTTCAAGGGCTTCCTCTAGCTGCTAGACCCCACTTCGCTACTACAGGGGGGCGGTCTGGAAAGCCAGGCAGTAAATGCCCTTCAGAGCAGCCCTCAAGAAATCAAGAGGGGAGTCAGTTTAAAATCACCCCAGCTTCCCCGCCTGGAAGAAGGATTCTATAGGCATAGCTCCTTTCATTGTGCTCCACTTTATTGTACTTCGCGAATGTTTTATTTTTCACAAATTGAAGGAAAGACCCTCCACCAGCAAAAAGATTACAGATGGCTTTATTGCGGTGGTCTGGAACAGCAATATCTCCAAGGTATGTTGTATTAATTTGTATTCTGCACTCTCCCAGAGGTCCCCAACTTTGAGCCTCAGTTGCCCTCAGCAGTCTCCTGCTCTTTAGAGAAACCTGCATTGGCTTCCTTCATTCCTTACCTGTCTCACTCTCCTTCTGGTGCTGTCTAAGATCACATCCTAAATAGACAACAGTACTTTCCCTTCAATCCTGCTGTTAGTGTTAGCTTCTGAGGAAATGTAACCTAAGAAAACTCTCACATGTGCTTTCTAAGGGGAGGAATCCCTTGTATTTGGAGAATGGAGATCAGATTTTCATTGGAAACAGGTTATTTTAGTAAAGACAAATGTTTCAGTTGCCAAGTTCATTTTCTATATAATAGTTTAAAATTAGATATTTTACTGAATAAAGTATAGAAACAGCAATATGTAGAATCTTACCTCATCCATGGAATTTAGTACATAAGTTCATAACATAAAAAGTTCCTTACGTCCAATGCCAGCAGACAGCAATGCAACTGGAAATGCTATTAGAATCACCTTCTCAAAAAGAAAAAAAAAAAAAAAAGATGAGTTAGAAGTAACATAATGGTCTTTGATCGAGACAGCAATGAGAATGAAGTTGATTAAAAACATCTCATACAAAGTCTCAGTGAGACCTAATCAGTATTATTTCTAGTGACAGATCATACAGTGTTTTTCAGCAAATTTCTCACAGTATAAATTGGCCAACAATGGCACCACTTTTAATGAAATGATGTATTAAATATAATTCTTCTCTTAGTTACCGTTATAAGTAAGTCATCAAATGTCCACATAATTATAAACCCCTAATGCTACCCTTAGGTCCAGAACTTTCCCTTTGTTAAGCAGCTTTCGCTGCTATTTTTCTTAAGATCTCACTGTGGCAGTTAGTATTGCTCACCAAGTTTTTGTTGCTCTCCTCAGTACATGGCAGGAATGTAATTCCTACCCCTTTTGAATCAGGTGTGGCCATATTATTTGTTGTGGCCAATGAAATGTGAGCAGAATTGTATGTCTTTTCCACATAGAAGCTTTAAGAGCCAGTGTGTGATTCCATATGCTCCCTTTCCATCTGCTACAGTGCTGGATATGGCTGCTGATTTAGTCTGGGTACTAGAGCAAGCCCCCCAGCCAAACCTCAGTAGTCAGTGCAAGCAAAAATTAACCCTTTCTTGTCATAAGCCACTGAGATTTTAGGGTTGTTTGTAATCACAGCATTCCTGACTGATGCTTACTTGTTCAGATACTCTCAGCCATTGATCTTTGCAAAGTTGTACCTCCGGTTTCTTTATGGGTTTTAGATCTTCGAAAATTTATTCAGTACCTCACATGAACTTCCTACCTTATTTTCTAGCTGGACTTCAAGTTTAACATTACTGTGCTGGGTAAATTGTTTTCTTTATTAAAAATTAGTTTATCTTCCTGTCTAAAAAAAAAAAAAAAGACCCTCAACAAATTACTAAGAAGAGGGTAGGAGTTTGTGGAGTCTGATAGACTTCATTTTTGCATCTGCCCACCAAAAGAGTTAACTCTTCCCAATCTTTGTCCTAGTATATCATACTACATTTTAAACTAGATTTCTCTGGACAGGTTTTACTGGTTTTACTTACCTAATAAAACTGAGAAGTCATCATCTGCTTCATGGGATCATTATGAGGATTAAATGATCATTATGAGGTTAAAGTCTTTAACCTAGGAGCTATACATAAAAATGGCTACCATTCGATTTCAAATACTTCATGGTGTCCTCAGCAATTTCTCTGGTTGGAAACATTACTAAGGAGACTTGCCTGTTCTAAAACGTCTTCCATTTTCTTAATATCCAAGCAATAATCAATAATTACAAAAATGATGTTAAGAACAACAGCTCATCTTTTTGATATCTAAAAGATATTTGGAAAATTGAAAACACTGTTTTATTTCTGAGCCTTACAGTTTACTGGTTTTAGTCTTATTCTTGTCACTGCTATTGTTACTGTTTCTAATTCCTTCCATGTCCTAGTGTAAAATTCAATCCCCATAGCCTAGTATATAGGATCCTCCACATAAGCTGCCCTTCCTCCTTCTTAGTCTATATTTCCCATCCGTCTGACTCACAGTGTGCACTCTGACACACTAAACTGCTTATAGAAATGCTGTCTCAGACTTACAGGCTTTTACTCATGTTGTGCTCCCTGGAAACATTTGTCTCACCTTTTCCTATTTCTAACTCTTACTCACCTTTCAGATAGTTCTACACCATCATCTCCTGTAGAGAGTGCTTCCAGAATCCCCAGGTTGGACTAAGTGTCCCTCCTCAGTAGTCCTCTCACTGTCTCTATTGTTTTAGGAAGTAGTAGAATTTTTGATGAAGAATATGAATTTTGGAATCATAGGCTTGTCATATGTCACCTGGCTTTGCCACTCACCAGCTCTGTGACTGTGACCAAAACACCTCACCTTTTTGACTTCAGTTACCATCTGTAAAATAATATAACACTACCTGCATCATGGGATTGTATAGATAAAATGTCATCAAAAATGTGAAGTGTTTAGCATATAAGCCTGACAATAATAAAAATAGCAGGCATCTACTGAGTGTTTATTATATACAGTAGATGTAAAGAAAGTTAAAATGGTGCATTTCGTTATGATTCAAAGTTATAAAGGTCTACAATTTCAGTAAATAATCTTCCTTAAGGATGATAGGCATTGAAAACAAAAGCTACCTAAACTCTGAAGAGGAAATTCTTGTGCTATAGAAGTTACAACAAAAACTAGATTTCCTAATCAACTGCACTTCAACCTTTAAGTCAGGATATATAGGCCACAGTGGACCATTAGATGATTCAGAAAGAATAAGGAATCTAATGTATTCAATCCAATACATGTTACTTCATCCAGGCCGCTGTGGAGTTTGAGAAATTCTCTCTGCTCTATATCCTGTATGTGACTGAATAATATAAGGTAATCCCCTATTTTCCCTATAACAAGATTGTTTAAAAGGTTTTTCAACAACTTGAATAGATATAACATACTTTTAGATCATATGTCTGCTTCTTTGATGCGAATACATGTTTTAGTCACGTTAATAAATTTGGAAATAATAACAAATATTTTTTTGCCATCCACAGTTCCTAAAACAATTTTGTTTTCTCTTCAGAGAATCTTTGTCATCCCCAAAGTCACTGTGATTCATTTATCTCTTTATCAGAGCCCATCATCTTTATTTCTATTTCAGTTGTTTAAACACAGCTCTTCTTGAGCACATGATACTGACACTGGAAGTTTTATCCCAACCTACAAATGGTCATCCACATAACATTAAAAAAATTATTCATCAGTCCTGCAGATGTATAGTTGAGCTAGTCACAACATAACACTTGCTTTACCTTTAAAAAATTTGTTCACAAAGACAGCAAAACTTGATTATGAAATCTATTACTAGAAAACAAATCCTTTTTTAAAAACAAAAAGTATATAAAATATTTTAGCCTTTTTCATTTCTTGTTCATTAAGTGACTTCTATAAGCATTCAAAACTAGCTTGAGGCCCAAAGACTGAGGCAAATGTGGCTTCCCTAAGTGTAATTTGTTGTTTGAAAAAAATTGAGAAATTGAGAGATTATTACCCTAAGGGCTTTTGTGTAAGGCAAACTCTACAATGAAGGATAACTTTGAAGGAAATATCTGACCTTACATTTAGGAACATACGGATATAAATCTGTCTTGCCAGTGAATTCTCATGTGTCACATGTAGCACTTTGCTTTTTTAGTGCAAGAGAGATCTCAACAAATTCCACCCTCCATCTCTCCGAGACAACCTATCAGCCTCTGCTTGCATTTCTAAATGTATTACAACCCTCTAGATTCTTTCTTCCCAACTGAACCAAAGATCATTTCCATGTCATTATTTAGAAGATTCTAAAATAGCATGATATCTTTTAGAAACAGATTTAAGCATTTTCCTCTGTTGAGGTTCATCCTCCCACCTGCAGCACCTTTGCACATTCTACTTTTACTCAGAACCTGTCATCTAACCATCCTCTACTTGTGCTGTCATGATGTAGGCTTCCCTGTGGAATCAGGATTCCACTCATTACAGAGTTTTCTCTGAAACCCTCTGTATTAATTAGATGGATGGTACTTTTTAAATAGAATGTACATCACAAATTTTTATTACAACCAATGTTCTTGGATGATTACCCTAAGTATAAAGCAGTCCTTTGGGCTAACACGATTATGTAATAACAATATTTTTAACTTCAAGGGGAAAAAATCTGGTCCTGTTCCATGTTAAATGACATAATTTTTGGTTTTAATTCCTGATTTTTTATTTCATAAGTTATCCCTTATATCTAGCTTAGATAAAATCTTTAACCCAAAGGTAGTGCAATTTAATGAAAATGGTCTTACCTATTTTCTTTCAATTTTGCAATATTTTTATGCTCCAAATTCATGTTTTTGCCATTGCTTTTTATTTCCTGTGGAAAAACTTATTTGAAATGATAAAGCCTTAAATAAGAATAGAACTGATGAATATTTTGCTTTGCAGAGAAGGGTATTATTAGACTTTCTCCTCTAGGCTAAAAGAAAAAAATCAAGGTCATTTTAGACATGAAAGTGTCTCAGAGAAACGTTTTTATTATAGCTTTGACTTATTCAGTCCAGGAAGCCTATCACTAATAAATACAATTAAAAAGCATATGGGAAGAAACAAGGTTACTTCTTCCCCAGTCGCCTGATTTCTATTCCACACTTTCTGTTTTATTGCCCTGTATTCTAAAGCAACACTGTTTACATTTTACCATGATTTGGAGTAGGCCACATTTACTTTGCATGGGTTAGCACCTGCTTTAAGCTATTAGGTCCTATACACTCAATTCTGATATTTCCTTTTTATTTTAGATTATGTTAACTCACATGAGATTTCCTTCAGTTTTCTAGTATTCTCTTCTCTCATTATTTATTTAGTTTGCTTTTTATTTGCTGGCAAGCTTAGTCCTCATAACAAGGGGTAGAGAGTCAGATCCCTTGATCCAGAACCTAGTCAGGAATTCTGATAATAACCCTTCCAACCTGTAAGAGGAACCACTTGGCCCCATAACAGCTCAGAAACACTTTTAGCCTCATAAATGCCTGCGAATAGCCTCCACAGAACAGACCCTTGCCTTTAAGGAACAGTGGGAGAGCCATCATCCTATTTAAACTAGGGCAATAAGGCAGCCATTTGTCTTCTCCTTCAGAGCCCGCAATTTTTCCCTGTAATAAATGACTTCATTCCACAGCTGGAGTTACAGAGGTTAAATTCACAGCTAAGTACAACCCTTTACTCGTTACAGCACCTTTCAGAGGATTCTATTTTATTAGCAAAGACATCACTTTGAGTCAGCAATAAAGGTGGGGATGTGGTCATTCAAAATTGCTAAGAATAACAGTGAGAAAATAGACATTATTACATCATAAGTATTTCTATATTTTCCCCTAAATTTCAAATAAAGTAATAAAACGTTTAACAAGGGTGTTTTTGTATCACCATGTTCAGTTTCTTCCTATGAATTGATCCTTGGTCCTCTTCTCTTCTTGTTTTACACCTGTCTTTCCAATCTGACCCTATTTGTTCACTGTGGTTCTGAGTGCTGTACCTCCAGCCCAAATTATTCCTCCTTGAACCAAACACATATAAATCCAACCACTCAGTGGATGTTTTTGCCCATAAGTCTCACAGATATCTCACGTTTCACATACCCAAAACTAATTTTACCAGATTTCTCTCAAAATTAGAAACCCTTCCCCATAATCCTTATTATTTATCACCAGTACCCATCTAACCAGTTGTGATAGTTAATTTTCTTTCAGCTTGACTGGCCTAAGGGATGCCCAATCTGGTAAAACATTATTTCTGGATGTGTTTGCAGATGTTTGTGGAAGTGACTAGCATTTGAATGGGTAAAGTGAGTAAAGAAAATCTCCCTCGCCAATGTAGGTGGGCATTGGCCAACAAGTTGAGGGCGAGAGAACAAAAAAAAAAACACAGGAAGGGTGAATTTGCTCTCCGTTGAGCCGGAACATCCATCTTCTCCTACCCTCAGACATTGGCACTCTTGGTTCTCAAGACTTCGGATTCAGGTTGAATTACACAATTGACATTTTTTCATTCTCTAGTTTGCACTTGGCAGATCGTGGGACTTCCTGGCTGACTCAAGTCATTGTGAAGACTGAGAATCCCATTAGTTCTGTTTCTCTGGAGAACCCTGACTAATACACTGTTAAAGGGAACAACAACAAAAATATATGTGGGAGTTACCAAAAGTTTTTCCCTTTCCCCTCACTCAACACTTAAACACCTTAAGAGTCACAAAGAACTGTCCGTTTTATTTCCTTATTATCTATGATATCTTCCCTTCCTGCCCCATGGCTACTACTCAATTCATGCCCTTATCATCTTTTAACTGAACAATGGAAAAAGTCTGTGTTATGGACCAAATGTTTATATCTCCCCAAAATTCATAAGTTGAAGCCTTACCTTCCCAGGTGACTGCATTTGGAATGAAACCACTAGGGAAGTAATTAAGGTTGAATGAAGTCATAAGGGTGGGTACTGATCTTGCAGGATTAGTGTCCTTATAAGAGTACACATCAGAGCTCTCACTCTCTCTTTCTCTACAAACCCAGAGGAAAGGCCACATGAGGACACAGTGGGAAGGTAGCCATCTGCAAGACAGAAAGAGAATTCTTACCCAGAATAGAAATGGCCAGCACATTGATCTAATACCTATAGTCTCCAGAACTGTGAGAAGATAAATGTTTTGTTATGTAAGCTACCCAGTCTTTGTTGCTTTGTGCTGGGGGCCTGAGCAGACTAATACAGTTCCCAATAATGGTCTCTTCTTCCAATATCACCCAGCTCCATGTCCAATTTGAAGCACTGTTCCCAGAGTGACCTTTATAAAAATGCCATTTTGATCACATTATTCACTTCCTTAAAGAAAAAAAATATTTATCAATGGCTCCTTCTATTTCTAGAGTTCACTGAGTTTCCTCTGTGACCTGGCTTTATTTACCTCCCTTACATCTTTTCCTATCATCTCTACCCCCTCACCTATACTAAACTTGTGTGCCAATATACCTCTCCTGTCTCTGTCTCTGTATGTTACCCCTACCCTCTGATCTCCCCAAGGCCTAAGACTGGTGAAGATCTATTCTTCAACCTAGGTTCTCCTTCTCATTGGAGTCTTTCCTGATCTTCAACATGCAAGGCATTGAACAATCCTCAGGCTTCATATGGCTACTGTACCTAATTCACATCTCTATTCCAACACTTACACACTGCCTGGCAGTGTTTCTACATGTCTTCCCTGCTGGGTCCTGTGCCTCACTTATTATTTCATTTCTAATGCCCAGTAGAGTCCCTAGCACACAACTGGCACCCAGTGTTTGGTTAACTAGAAGAATGATGAAAAAATACTGGGAAAAATATCAGGACATATTTCCTTCTATGACATCAAAAACATATGACCTTATTTCATTCTGATAACTTTGATCTTTCTAGAATTATCTCATCACTCCAATTTGTCAAGATTTGGAAGGAGGGCACTTATATCTTATCATGGATCCACCAATCACAAATTCTGTACTTTCAACTAAGTAATTGATTTCATAAAGGGATTAATAATTCCTGGTGAGAGCCTGGGAAAGGATATTAAAAATCTCCCTCTACTTTAATGTAGTCATTATCTAATTATTTTTACATTTTACTTGCTTCCTTGTTCACCTAACTCTAATGCCATCCAATCCACTACAACCTTTTTCCTTAAACCATATTTGCCTATGGGTAAACCGAGAAAAGAGATTATCCCATCCATTTTGTTATACGTTAATTGGTAAGGTATTGCTTCTTCCCCTACCCACTCCCTTATTGATTCTGATTTATACCAGTATTCAATCTGCATACACTTGGCATTGTAAAGTTTATTATAAGTGCTTTAAGTAGTTTAGATATACTTTTAAATTGAATTTGAGCTCACATTGTATTATATTTCCATTATTTTTATTATATGTGAAATTGAAACTTCAGAACAGATTCTCAGTGACCCCTTGTAGAATGTGCCTTGGTGCATGCCATCTGCCTCTCCTGAAGGCTATCAAAGAACTACGGACATAAAAGCTATTTTTGTGTCTATTGTAACCATGTTGCCAAGGACATTTTTCTCTGTATCATTCCATGTCCTCTTTATGTGAATCTATAGGAGAAATATTTCATAGGTTTTAAGATCACAACACGTGTTTCATTTATAGAGTGGTTTTAATCTTATGGTTAAGTCCAAAAATTAAGCAGGGTCCCTCTTTGCTTTGTTCCTTAGAAATGCAAAGCCCAATTTATTGTTCTTCTCTAGTATCTACTCAGGATAAAAGAGTAAATGTGTTTGCATGTGCAATCTTATCTCTGGCTTTATTTAGTTTTTCTACCTTTATTTACTACCCAACAAGTTATTTAAAAATTCAGTTTTATCTTTTCCATTTATGTAAAATGTAGTGCACGAATCAGGGCATAAATAATTTCCTGTCTCTTTTTACAAATATGGAAGTTAAATGCCCAAAGATGATAAATTTAAGTAAAGGTGCTTTAAGTCTGATTAGCTTTTCAGACAATTCTTTTGCATTTGCTAGCTATAATCACAAGTGTGGCTTAGTTTGAAATTATTTTGATCCAACATGTGTATTAAATTATTTTTACTTTCAGGATATGACTATATAATGCCAAAACATTCAAATAGAAAGTAAAAAGTGAGATAATTTTTATCTTACTGTTGGTCATACTTAAAATCACTGCTTACTTACAGAGAAAGCAAACACTCTTGTGATTGACCATGGTTCTTTTCACACTTTATACAAAAGTTCTAGTGTCACAACTGTAAAATAAAAGTCCAATTATTAAGTGTCTAAAGAATGTCAACTCAGTATCCAGGATACTCAAATTCTAGTACTGCTGACGATACTAAGACTATAGTATTTTTAACTTTTGCATTTCCATATTCTAAAATTTGTAAAACAAAGATAATGCCTCCTGGGTTAAAAGCACTTTGAGAAATATGAAGTGATGTATGATTATTAGAGAATGGCTCTGAGACAGAAAATACATTATTATCATCTCTATGTAGTAATACTTTATATGCAAAGCTTCTGAATTCTCTTAAGTAAAGCAGGCCACAGGAAGCATAACTATGCATCCACATGCTGGCTCATAAGTTTAAAAAAAAGAACTGCACTACCTTAGCATTTTAGTGAGAGATAAGGAATTGGGATTATTTCCTCAAGAATCCCCAGATTCAACTGGCCAACTTCCACTTTTCCTGGGTAATGGGGAGAACCACATCTCCATTTTATATATGTATATGTTTATGATTTTATGTGTGTATGTATGTATGTATGTATGTTATGTATTACTGTGGTAAAATAGAAATAACATAAAATTTACCATTTTAAACATTTTTAAGTGCAGGCACAGGCACATTTTTCTGCAACCATTGCTACAGGCACATTTTTCTGCAACCATTGCCACTACCCATTTTCAGAATTTGTTGATCATCCCAAGGAGAAACTACCTACTAAACAATAACTCCTCTCATTAAACTTCTACTTTTGAGCACCATCAATTTGTCTTTGAGCACACACATGGCATTTTAGCCACCACACGTAGGGTTAAACTTCATTCCATATAGGCTTCCCATTTTCCCTTCCTTGAAAAGTTGCTTTTTATCCAAGCAATGGGTTATTTTTCTCCTATGCTACTAATTTTTTAAAATATATCAACTTAAAAATGTTTTTTGCTTGCTTTGATGTTTTAAATATAAGTGAGACTATAACATCAGAATTCAATCCTTAGCTTAGCCCATTAATGTGCTCTGCCAGTAAACTAATCTCACGACCTTGACTACCAGCACTCCAAGAGGCATTGGCCTTGCTTGCTCCATATTGAGACTCTGCTTTGATTTTGGTCTTGTCCACTCTGAAGTATGTGTGACCTGGGTCATTGAAGACAAAGTGAAACACTATGGGTAAAACAGTACAAACCCACTTGAAACACCAGTTCATTTATGAAGGCTAGTACATTAAATAGAGAGAAATCAATTTCAGGCATATTCTACTCTATATTTTTTTACTCTTATGTACATGGCCAAGCAGATAATAGTACATATTAAATGTTTGTTGAAACAAATTCAGAATAAAATTCATCTTTTGGACAGATTTTATAGTAATATATAAATGTATAAGAAAGTGAGGAAACATTGGAAAAATGAAGAAACAAAACTGTTCACTATGAGCTAATTACATGTAAGATAATTGTGCTGTCGTAATGTTCATGATTTCATTTAATCCTTACATTAACTCAGAAAAGTAGGCATTATCAATCATGCCTACTTCTTGAAGAGGCTAAATTTGCTCGAGATCATAGAGTAGAAAGGGGCAAAATGAGAATTTAAACCCAGACATAATTCACTTGAATTTCCATATATTTTTCATTTTTATACATTATATTCTAAGGTATAAACCAACAGAACACTATTCAATCTTTTTCTTTTCTGTGAAAGGGGTAGTTAAATTTTGAGCTCTAGATGGCAATCTGTGTGATGAAAAATACAGGAAAGTTAGAGAAACGGATGGTGGATTAGAGAACGACCTGAAATACTCCAATCAAGTGTCCCTCAAACACCTTCTGAGCCTCTATCATTAGGCTTGATATATTTCAACTACCCCATTCTAGAAAATTGTATCATTTACTAACATTTAATATTGTTGTACATTCTTGGTGTTTTTCAAGATTTACTTTAATATGGCTGATAAATAGCCCACAGATGCTAGGGAGAAACAACCCTTGAGTCTCTGGAATTTAAAATGGAAAACTACTAACACGACTTCTGGGACCAAATCATTTCTGGAGTAATAATATTATCATAATTTAGATGCACCAGTTTCAAAAAGAGGCTGGTGATAAAAAATAATTTTATCACATATAGTACAGAATATGGGGCATAAACTATGTTTAAAAACAGGTAAGTTTAAAGTTTCTAAAACATGTTTAGAAACCATTATTTAAAGTATATAGTAATTGAAAAAGCAGAAGAATGTATTAAGTACCTATTGTCATTATTACATCAACTAAAAATATCTGGACTTACCCTATGGTAGAAAATATTACATTGAACATGGAAAATTATGAACCTAAAGACAGTGAATACATTTGCTCACAAAGTCTTACACCAAAAGTCAGAATTATTCTTATGCTTGTGGTTTAATACTAGACAAAATATCTTCATGCAATTTTTAAATATGATGTTTGTATTTATAAGGAAATCCTTGTAGATGTGCAGTTAGGGGTATGTCAAATGTCATCTGTCTTTCATTGTATTTTCACCTGCAGAAACCCAAAAGACTACCAGCTATAGTCTTTTAATAAAAAAAAAAAAGACTTATCCTTGTGCCCTGCTTGCTTTTGCTAAATTTTTTCTTCATGAATTTTTCTTTTAACTTGTAAATCTGGAATTCCTCCTCTCAGAAGTAAAATGCCTTTCTTCCATTAAAATTCTGTGATTTTCAACACATTTTCTCCCAGTCATTATAATCTGTACTTCTATGTCTGTATGGCATTGGCTGAAACACTTAGGATGCCACAGTCAGTGTAGCCTTTCATAGTTCAGTGGATTACAGAATTACCATGAGCAAGACCATGGAACATCACTCTGCAGTGGCTGCAATGGCAACCTGTTTTTCCAACAGAGTATTTCAAAGTTCCAACAATATGGTATACTGGGAGACCAAGCTGATGTTATACACTCCTCTACCATCACCATTACAAACAAATAGAAATAGTACACATGAACATACTTGAAAGAATAAAAGGGAAACTCAGTGCAAGAGAGAAAGAAAGAACTTCAAACAGAGCAGTAAAAACATAATTTAAGGATACAGAGATGCAGAAAAGCAGCAGATGTCCACAGGTCTTTTTTGTGCTGTGACAGGAAATGTGACCTTTGCATGCAATACTGTAGCTACAGTTGATCCCTGCATACAGCTGCTCATACCAGGAAAGAGGAGCCAGAAAAACTCTACCCTTCCACTAAGAGACACACCAAAAACCTTTTTTTCACCAGTCTACAGATCTGGTGCATAAAAAAGTCTTGTGAGAAACCCAAATGCCATGGTTGCACCATATATGGATAAAGAGTCTATATTTCTATATTCATTGTCTCAGTCATTTCTGGATACTATAACAAAATTACCACAAACTGGGTGGCTCAAACAGTTCTAGAGGCTGGTAAGTCCAAGACCAATGTACTGGCAGTTTCAGCGTCTAGAGAGAGTCCATTTCCTGGTTCACAGATGACCATCTTTACTTCATGTTCTCAGATGTTAAAGAAAGAGTGAGAAATTAAGCTCTCATGCTTCTTATATGGGCATTAATGTCCTTCATCATGGCTCCACCCTCATAATCTAGTCAGTCATCTCCAAAAGGCCCCACTTCCAAATATCATCACTTTGGAGGATTGAGAATTTCAACATAAGAATTTTGGAGTATACAAACATTCAGTTCATAACATTCATATGATGCAGGAATCCCAAGCTAAGAAAATGGGTACTAAATCAGAGAAAACCCTGGGATTAGCACTCTTTAGGGATGCTCACAAACCACTCACTCTGGTCTCCCACCATAGAGAATACAATCCTTGTTGAACATGAGCTCAAAAACAAACAGAGGGTGTAAACTGATACAGTTTAAATAAAAGTATAAAAGAAGGAACTGGAACCATAAAGAATAAATAGAACAGTAAGGGGAAAAATAAGCAAATTGAAAAACAATTACATAGAACTTTTAATAATGAAAAGTTATGTTTGGATACCTTAGTTTGAGTTCTCCCATAAGCAGACTCTCAGACAAAATGCAAGAGCCAGTAGTATATTAGAGAAGTACACGGAATGACAGGAAAGTAAAAAAGTGATGCAAGGAGGGGAAACCAGCCAATAAGGGGCATGTTAAGTTTGCTTCCGTAGTGGGTTACTTAGCTCAATGGCATGGAACACTAAAATGTGGTACAAAGCATAAGTCTGACAATTAGCTCACCTAAAGGGCAAGGGAGTTGGGTATTTATATAGCAATTCTTGAGTATCTTAAGTAAGCTAGTGGAAGGGGTATTTATTTACCAACATTTCCAGCCTGATGTTCCAGGTGAGGTTGGGGGGAGTACTAATATTGGCAATTGGAAGCCTGCCAAAAACAAATAATCGAAATGTTTCAGGCAGATGGGTGAGCCACTGATGCTACACTTAGTTAAGAAGAAACAGGAACACAGCTAAAGATAAACATTATAAGCTGGAAGAATGACCAAAGAAAATATCCTAGAATTAAGCAGGAAAATATAGATAAAATATATGAAAGAAATTAAAAGATTTCAAGGCTAAAATGAGAAAGACATTTATTAAGTAATCTTCTGAAAGAAAGTCTAGGGAAAAAATGAGAGAGGCAATTTATATACTATATAAATTATATATATAAATCTATAAAAATATATTTTATAAATAATTATATATTTATATAAACAAATGTTTATAAGCTCTTAAGAATTAGTTTTGATGAAAGACATGAACAAAGGAATCAAGTCCTCAAAATAAATAAGTCCAGATACAACAGCAAAAGAAAATATGTACTAAATTTTTTTTAAAAAGCTATATTTTTATAAATTATTCCAGTATTGGAAAAAGTGAGCAAGAACCACACTTTGTTTTATAAATTTAGTATTTCTTTAATACCAAAATTGACAAAGGACATTGTAAGAAAGGAAAACTATAGTTTAATTTCACTTATTAACATAGATCTAAATATCCTAATGAAGCATCAGATTTAATTTACCACTGTGTTTTAAACAGTGACAACAGGTATGGTGTAGTAGAAGAATACATGAATCTTGTAACATTAGAAAAATCTATTAAAGTTATTTAACAGAATAACAAGTTAAAAGGGAATAATTATCAGACCTTCTTGATGATTTCAGGAAAACAATTACTAAAATTCTAAATCCATTAATAATAAAGCAAACTACTTAGCAAATTATGAATGGATTGGCCCTTCAACATAATAAACGATATCTTAAAAAAACAAAAACTGTATAACATCATATATAATGGTAAAATGTAAGCAGCTTTTTCTTAATCGCCAGAAAAAAGATAAGATGGTGATCTCACAATTTCTCTTCAACATTGTACTGGAAATCCTACAGGAGAAGGAGGAGGAGGAGGAGAAGGAGGAGAAGGAGAAGAACAACAACAACAACAGCAGCAACAACAACAACAACAACAGCAGCAGCAACAACAACAACAAAGAAATTCCCTATCTGGCTCAACATGACACAGAGCAACAAAAACAATGGACAGTCTCAAATCTAAAATAACAGCATAAAAAGGAGCCCGGAACTAGAGAAGATCATGATAACCTAAGTCCCCAGAGAAGTCACAAACATTTGGCCCATTACACAGCAAGGAACATGGAATAGGGCCTGGTCCAGCAGTTTTAGGAAGATGTTAAGGGTCTAGGAAACCATGGTGCTGTAGCAACAAAAGATTCTAGAAAAAAATTGTAAAGTAAATATGAAAAATGTTTACAATCTGATTCCTACTAATTGTGAGGCCAATTACTTATATGATCTGTTGCTCAGAAAAAGGAAAAGTTTTGAAGTGTGTTTAAAGAATTTCACTGGAAACACTAGAATTCATCTATAGAGAAAGCTCTAATTTTCTCTTATGCTTTTGAAATATTTCATCTGAGTGGAAAACTATGTAGAGAATAAATATAAAAGAAGAAAACAATTTCTTCTGGGACTTCTAATTTCTCAGTGACTAAATATTTTATACAAGAATACCTGTACCTTCAAACTAATGTTAAAGTATAAGTTAGTTATCTTAAAAAGTAAACCCCACAGTAATCATTTTGCTTGAACATAGAATAACAAGGATATTAATATGAATTATAATTTTCATTATGATCAGAAGGAACTATTAATATTCTGTTACTATTTTTAGCAGTCAAATCTCATAATTCTATAAAATTAGATTATAACAATAGAAATATCAGCTCTAGTCAAATCAATTTTGGCAATATAAATATTCTGGAGTTACAGCAACTGTTTAAATGAACTGCTTTTTAAGTTGTTGCCAAAATATGGGTTTTATTCTATTTCCATAAAATGTGTTTCTATTATTTGTGAAATATGATCATTTACTAATATAACTTTTCTGTTTATACTTTGCTTAACATCTCTGCCAAGATTGCATTGTGTTTTGTTTTGTTCATCTTTTTTTTTCTTCAACAAACAGTATTGCTACATCAATAGGCCCATTGCTTTTTATTATATTTTTACAATATAAAACAGAATGTTTAGTTTTTTAGCCAAGACTTCCTGGTATGTTGTTTCAACTCTATTCCAGAAAATTTCTAACACAGCTATAAAAGAGTTTCTTCTATTAAACACAGCTATTAGAAGTTATCTCATGCTTTCTATCACAGGTAAACCATTAAGTCACAATTTCTATGCTAAAGCTCTTTCCAATGAAAATGGATATTCCATGCAGCAAGGAATCACATGTAATAAATATTTTATGATGATCAGTGAAGTAACTTTTATATAAATGTCTTAAATGCATCATTGTTTTTCTTTTTTCTTTTTTTTTTTAGAAGAGCAAGCAGCTAGCATATTCTTCTAGTATTTCAGGAATTTGTTTCTTTTCTCATCTCTCTAGCATTAAGCCAACTGAGTAGCCCATGAAAGACTTCTGAGACCCAAATCACTAATAAAGGATGATAATCTTGATGTTGTAAAATGCTCCTGACTCTAAGTCAGTGTTGAAGTGTTCATAATGTATGAAAAATCCAAATATCCATTCAAATTATTAATTTCATCACTGTCACTAAACTATGATATTTTCTACATTTTATCATTGAGCATATCATCTCACAGCTCCAATCCTCCTGATACCTTAATTCACCTTCTATGCCCTGGTTCCTCCCCAACTATAATCCAAGGCACTCCTGGAATGGTATTGCTTCCAGATTAGCAGTTACACAGAAAATACTGAAAAAAGTAAAGCGTTATTATTAGACTTCCCACAGGAATGTGTGGCAAATTAAACTCACTTGGGAAAATAAATAAAAAACAAGGAATGTACCTACAGGAATACAGGTTTAAACTGACTTTAGGCCAAGACTTTGCTTCCTAATGTTTCCATATCTCATTCCCCACAACTTTTGCCTGGATGCCCTTAGGTTGACTCTGCAGTTTGAGCTCCTTATCTAAGACCAGTAATCACAGTGTCATACAATCCATTTCACGTCTGCCTTCCTCTTTAGTAAAGCAGGCAAACAAACTCATTTCTCCCGGAACTGGGACAGACACCCCTTTCAAAATAACCAGATGATTCATGCCTACTTCATATCCTGAAAAAATCTAGAGCCTCTTCCAACAGTCTATCAACAATAACCAGAATACATGCAGAACTAGCTTCTATCATGAGCCCTCCTGTTAACTGTTTCAATTAAATTGAAGACAATTTAAATGCCATGTCAATGAAATAGACACAACTAAAAAACAACAACACTTAAATCTCTAGTCTTTATTTACTCAAAACTATTAGAAAACCTCAGAAATGTATAAAAAAAATAAAAATGAAAGAAAGAAAGAACAGTGGATTTAAGGTTCACTATTAATCCTTTCTCTTAAAATCTATACTCTTTCCATTTTATTTTATAGAAGTACTGAAAAAGTAATCACATCTTAGATTTTCCAATGCCTATTCCTTCTCAGTTTGGGGATTCATATAATGAAAAACTAAAACCTCTGTAAATGAGGAAGATTATTAAATACCAATATAATTTCTGTGATTGCATATTAAAACTACCCCCGATTTTCCTGGCCAAAAACCATGAGATATATATATAACAGGATGTGTTATGTAACCCTCCTTGTCTGATTGAAGGAGTAAAAGGAAGTATATCAATTGTTATGAGGAAAATATTTTCCTG
Source organism: Cynopterus sphinx (assembly GCA_030015415.1). Classification (NCBI taxonomy): domain Eukaryota; kingdom Metazoa; phylum Chordata; class Mammalia; order Chiroptera; family Pteropodidae; genus Cynopterus; species Cynopterus sphinx. The sequence goes on along the minus strand of CM057387.1, from coordinate 62,791,013 downwards.
GTCCTAAATTCCAAAGGAAAGCTTTTATAGATCCATGTACAAAGAGATTCTGAACTATATACAAAACAATATCATGAATTGCTGCTGGACAATCTTTTTAGTAAACTTTTATAGGTCTCACTTTTTAAAAAACAACTCAATGAGAAACAACACTTTTACAAAATAGTACACGTATATTCAGTTCATAAGGGAAGGCTTCAACTAAGGCAATAGGAATGGAAAGGAAAGAATGAATAGGAATTAGTAGTGACTATTTGGAAATAAGGATTTGAAAGAGGAGATATTGCAATTACCTTTCCTCTATTCCCCCTTAAATCCTGACCTTTCTCTAGCCAGTACCATTTCTCTAGCATCCTGACATGAATTGAAAGTATAAAAAACAAAACAAAACTAATCCTTTGCCACAGATAGAAATCCTACTCTAGATCTCTGTTTCTCAAATTTCAGTGGCCATATACCATCCTCATGATTCTGCCATAACTGTATACTAACATTATAATGTATTCAAATAATTTTCTTTAAAGAAAATAATTTTTTTTACTTAAATTTATTTTAAAATATTATATCATCACCATAAGTATTCTATTACATTTTTTTGAGAAGGATGATATCTTTACTCAAACATACTTATATTCCAATTCTGACTAAAAATCACACTGCCTCACTTTTGTAAACATAAATAACTATAAAATCAAACACTATAAAAACAAAGAATTTTTACTCAATTAAAACATAAAATAATAAAATAACAATCTTCAAATAATGACAAAGCTAATTGGGTTTCTAAAGTGCACATCTGAAAATAAGAAGAAAATTTGTTATTATTAATAATAAAAAATGGATATTCAGCTCAATATTTCTTAGTTCACGACAAAGATGAGCTGATATCCCAAAGACATTTAATGGCTTTCTCAAGAAAATTTAGATACTGAGAATTAATTCCTGATAAAAATAAACCTTTGTAGGTGTTTGTTCAATAATTTTCTTTTCCCTAGCAGTTTTCTGAAGTGAATGCCCAAATCTTCCGAATTGGTCAGGTTATTTGGTAAAAGCCCAAACCATGATTTCCAAATAGCTTCCTTGCCCTGAATCACTGTCATTTGGTTTGAGAAAATATTTATGAAAATCCATTATCAAGAGGCCTCCTCATAATTTTGAAAATATTTTCAGCAAGTTCTTCAGATTACGTTTCTCAAGAAATTACAAGTTTTTCAATAAGCACTGTCAGCAGAATAAATCTGTTTCAGAACTTGTTCCCAAGATCTTGAATTTATCATGTCTTCTGCATGGAAAATATAACACCTACCATTTATTGTACTCTTAATATGGGCCAAGCCCTGTATTAAATGTCAGAAAGACATAGATATAAGTATATTGTATAATTTTATTTTATGTATATGTATTATATATAATGAGATTTTCATATTACATATCAATATATAAAACAAGATTATATATTATATATTCAATGATATTATAAAATATACCATATATATGATATATATAAAATCTCATTTAATTCTTTCTGTGGAAACTTTAGGCTCAGAGATGTACTGACCTCAGTGATTCAATAGTCAAATATTTGACTGCTTACGTGTGTCAGTCAGTCATCATTCTAGGCATTAAGATATAGAGACAAACAGAGTAGACATCATTTGGTCACTTGTATCCTTAAGATGTTTGAGGCAAGAGAGGAAAATAAACAATATAATTTCTGATAATAATAAGCTATGAAGAAAATAACTTATATACCAGAGATGAGTTGTAGGAAGAAACCAGATATGTTGAGAGACAGTAGGAGAGAGAAGCAGGGGTTGGTCTGAAAAGAGACATCAGAGCTGAGATCTGAAAAGTATAAGAAACCGCTATTGTAAAACCCTCAAGATAAGAACAAGTATGGCATATTCAGAGAAAACAAAGAAATTATGATGAGAATCTACTGAACAATTGGGAATATTATATTCAGTGTCACAACATCCATTGTAGCTATGTTGAGGAGTTTGGAAGTTATATACTCTGCAGTGGAAAATATTTGGAGGGTTTCAGTTTGGGGAACAACGTAATATGACTTCATTTCAAAAATATCCTGCTGGTCAGAAGAAGGAAAAGAGACAAAGTTAAAGCTTGTATATTGGCCTAGCAAGAAGTGATGGTGGCCTGGACCAGATAGTAAAATGAAGTAGACAGATTTGGGGATAGAGTCAGCTAAACATGCTGTGTGTGAGAAGATTCAGGGTGAGGGAGAAGAAGCAGGAAAGACTCTTTGGTTTGGTGTGATAAATTCTCCTCCAGTTTCATAGCTGGTAAGTGGCAGAGCTAAATTTAAAGCCAAGGTCTGATTCCAGAACTACACTTTGCCCCATTCTTTCTTTTGGTGGTTGCTGTACTGAAACCCAAAGTTATAGCCTCCCATCTCCCCTAACCACTTAATCCCAAGCTCCCAGTGTTGGGCCTTGGTAGAGGCTGGGCTCTCCTCAAGCTCTGGACCTCAGACCACTCAGGGTATAAACTTTCAGAACAACCAGAGAGAAGTAAGTCTTAGCTAGTGTTTGAAGATATGCAAAAGGGGCAGGGCACCATTTAAGACCTGGTGTCAGAGAGAGAAACCTTTATCCTTTCCTATCCCATTCTTATTTTTTTCTGATATTCTCACCCCATAAACCCAACCTCCTTCCTCTGTTCTTTGAGGTATCCCTGGGTAGCTATCCCCATCTCTGTGTGGGCTCATGCACCATACAAAGTCATCTTATTATCTCAGAGGCTACTAGGGGCATACCTACCACTTTGGAGAACAATACTCTAGGAAATTTCTTCCACCTATGTGGAAGACATAAAGGAGAAGAAACAGAAAGTGGTATTGGAGAAGTAAGAAAAGTAGAGTGTTTCAAAATTAGTTTCTGGTGTCAAGAGAGATCTAGCGGTAAGAAAACTGAAGATGTCATCAAATTTGGTTAATGGAGGAAAAGCTTCAGAAGGTCAGACAGGCAAAATTGTATTACAGTGGATTAAGAGCTAAAAGAAAGGCGAAACAGCCTAACACATGTTAGACTTTCAGCCAATCTGAGACAGTAACTGGAAAAAAAAGGGAGGTAGATCTATAGCTTGAGGGGAAAGCAGGACTATGAAGAATAATTTTAATATAGGGTTTACGTGAAAGCACTTTTAAAGTATTATGTAAATATGTGTTATTAATATTTGACCTTATCATATCCTGCCTTTTACTTGTTTCTTTTTACATTAATGCCCTATTTCTCCAAGCAAATTTTAAGTGAAATAATAAATCATGTTTAATATTTTTTGGTATTACCAACACATTGTCCTACACAGGGAGATCAATGAAAATTTGATTACTAAAATATAAATTCTAAATGTATGGACGTGTCCAGGACACTGATATGCATGACTACATATTTCGCAATTAATTTGTTTACTATACTGAATGTTACTTAAGAATAGATACTAAAAGCTATTTTTCTTTGTATTTGTCATAACACCACAGAGCCTTGAACATAGTAGGTACTCAATATTTGTTGACAGTTTTTAATTACTTATATGAGTTATCCTTCAGTTCTCACTTCAAATAGCCAATCGTCTTTTTGTAATAATCAAAATTACAATGTAATTACATTAAATTGCATTCAAATATATAGATTATTTCACCCGTTTCCCAATAAAATCCAGATGCGCTACTTCACCAATTAAACCACCCCTTTATCAAAGTTCCATTAATCTCCTGGAGGTACCACTGTGCTCATTAACTAAATGTCAGGTAGGCACAGAAGCTACTTTGGATTTCACTTAATAAAACAGAGCAATTTAAAGTAATTACTCATATCTTGTGAAAAGAAGCCAATATGTAGCCAGTTTAACCTGCTAGAGATCTGTGGGTGAAAGAACCCATAAATGAGGAGAATTAGGAATAGGAGCCTTATACTCTTTGCCAAGGCTTTCAAGTCAAGTAATTATTTACCCTAAAAAAGGACAGATTTGACTTTAGGAAAGCTTTAAAAAGCCATTTCAAATGTTTGTGGAATACTCAAAAAATGTTAAATTGCCCAATTCTCTGCCTAGACTTAGCTTATTTATCTGAAAACATTTTAGTAACTATCTGAATTAAAGTCTTCCTTTTAATCTAGTTTCCCACATTACTGTGTTTTGCTTTTCAGAATTATGAGCAGTGCTTTATGTCGCTTGCAAAAGCAAAGAAAGATATGATTAAACATATGACTTTCCACATAGTAATTTTTAATATATGGATTATCATTTTGACTTATTTTAGCTCTGCATACTTACACATTATTTAGTATACTTAAAAATGCTCCTAAGAAAGAAATGCAATTAGGTCACTTTTGTCAATATAATAGGTTAGTTATTATAATAGATAATCAGGAAAATTTAGATGCTGCTATATTATTATACAGAAAAAATAATTTATATATTACATATTATGAAATGAGTTTATGCAACAACTTAAAAAGTTACCATAATTAAAGAATTGAACAAATAGACCCGATTTTGAGATATTTAGATTCTATAGTTCATATTATCTGAAAGCCAAATAATAGGTTTCTCTCATCTGAAAACAACATCATTGAAAAGATGATCAATATTTACTGAACATTTATTGTACCCAGATAGTTTTTATATGTCTTTTTAAACCTTCACAACATACTTCTAAGATGAGCACATTTCTTATTCTGCAAATGAGGAAAATGAATCTTCAATGTATAAATGACTCATCTAAGAGCAAACAATTAGAGGAGACTTTGCTATGTGTTTGCCATCAACGTCTTGGCATTTGATTTCAACAAAATGGCTTCAATTAACAGAAAAACAAACAAACAAGCAAAATGATGTTTCTACTATAATCAAAATATTTCTTTTCTCTACCAAAATATGACCTCAGCCATTTGAAAATATCTTAATTTTTTTTCTTTTTCTGTAAACAAGTTACCAAACTCATGTTCTATCTTAACTAGTTGTCTCATCTATGCCATATTCAATGAGCATATATTAATGGCCAATTCAAGTGGAGTGTTTACAGGGACCAATAAGACACAGTTGTTCTCTCAAAAATTTTATGGTGAGTAAGAAAGGCAAATAGACGGCTATAAAGTAAAGGCTTTAATAGTCACAGAGTAATAGAGACCACATCAGAGGTGGCCTAAACCAGACTTGTGTAGATAAGGATGCCCCGAAGAGGAAAGGCTATGCCTATTTCTAAAGGAAGAGTATTATCCAGGTGACGAATTGGAGTGGGCAAATCGGGAAGGTAGAATATCATACCAAGAGCACAAAAGTGAGAAATCTTGGTATATTCTAGTAACTGAAAATATTTTAGTACTGCTGGAGTATAGAAAATAGACATTGGGAGTAAAGGGGAGGTAATAAATGACACTAGGCAGCTAAATCAGGACCAGTTCCTAAGGCAGAGTAAACCACATTACAGTATTTGAACTCTCCTGAAGGTGATGCAGAAGCATTAAACAATTTCATCCAACCAGGAGAGTGAAATGATTGGATTTAAGTTTTAAATAGATCATGCTGGTGTGATGAATGGACTGAAAGTGGGAGGCAAGACTTGATATGAGAACAGTTAAAGATTTCCACAATGTCCAAGGCTAGACGATGATAAGGTACTTGACTACTTTAGGGGCAGCATGATTGGAGTGAAAGAGGTAAATCCAGAGATGGGGAAAAGGTAGGCTGGAGAAGACTTAGTGAATCATTGGACATGGGAGTGAAAAATGCTAAAGAAGGAATCTAAAATTGTTTCTTTTAATGACCTGCACCAGTGAGTTGACAGTAGTGCCATTCATCAAAAAGAGTGACTATTAGAGAAAGAACTGTCTTGAGGGGAAGCCCAGGAGTTCATGTTTAAACACGTGAGTTTGAGATTGACGTGAAATATCTCCCATAAAGCTGTTCAGTAGATCTGAAGTGCGGGAGAGAAGCCAGGCCCTCAAGCACAGATTCTAGGGGCCTAAGGTTTGTATATCATTTTTAAAGCCATGGATGTGAACAAGAACATGTTAGTTGGGTGCTCTTATTCCCCAGAGAAGGTAGGGAATGGGGTGAAAAGAGAGAACCGCTGACCACCATGGGAGGAGAGCTTCCAAAAGGAAGACATGGTCCACAGTGTCCAGTACTTCAGGGAGGGCCTGTCAGATCAAGACTGAACCAAACATGACAGATTTGGCAACAGAGATGAGGGTGACCAACACAGTGAGAGCTGGGTCATAGAGTTGTGGGAATGGAAACCAGACTAAAGCTCTCATCTGATAGAATTTCCTGAATGAAACAAAGAAATCATTACTAACTCTTATTTGCTAAAGGCTCTGTGCCAATTACAAAGATTAAACTTTTTTCAAGCACTTTCATTTAGTGGGCAATTAAATACACAAGGTACTTGTACATGCCTTTTTTTAAATTACAGCTTTCATAATCTATTCACTTTCATGTACAAACAAGCTCACCTGTAAAATGGGTTTGATGCAGCATCAGGTTAAAGCTGGACTTACATGCAAAAATTAGTGTTAACTCAAACCAGTTAACACAGTTCATGTATATGGAATATGATTAGAAGAACCTAGAACATGATTCCAATTCTGATAATTTGTAGACACAGAACAGGGATTCACCCCTATGTACATACAAATTAGAAGATTATTTTAATAGAATTAACTATTTTTTAAATATTGGTACTAGAGGTTAAAATTAACCCCTAATGTATAGTTAATTGTATTACATTAGGTTTTTACTGGTAGAGTTTTCTTTCAGAGAATGTGATTTATTAACAAACATGCCTAAATCAGGGTAGTAATGATCTCCAACTCTTGTACTGTTTCAAGGATTTCTTCTTTCTCAGTTTACTTATTTTTTAAAATAATGAAGATAAGTAGAATTAATTTTTCTTGCCTTAATAATGTTCAATGACAGTACTTAAATTGTAGTCCATATTTATAAATTTCAATAATATTGTAAATACATATATATAAGAAATAAAAAGATGTGTGTATAGGAAGAGTGTTTTTAATAGGGGTAGGAGAAATAAATAAAGAGAAAGAAAGAAGGGAGAGAGGAAGAGGAAAACTCTCTCTGTCCTTCCTGATTCTGGGTGTCATTTTGTGAGAATGCCTGGAGCTGCTAAACTCATTAATTTAATATGGTGATGGCAGAAGAATAAAAAGAAAAGAGCCCGAGTCCCTGATGACACTGTAGAGCTGTTCAATCAACCATGAACTTCTTGTTGGGTGACATAGTGATCATAATAGTTATCCATTTTTAAATAAGGTATTTGTTTCCTTTCAATTGAGAGAACTGATTTTTATACATAACACACACAAACACACACACACACACAGTGCATTATGAACTGCAAGATTATATTTGGTTCTCTAAGTAAGAATTTAATTTATAACTTATTCACTTATAACTTATTAATAAACAAAGGAAGTTTTAGTCATACCATTTAGATACATCATTTAGTCAAAACTGCTCTCATAAAAGTCTGGAAAAGGCTATTCTGTTCAAACAGAAAAAGTAACAAAAGCTACTTTGATGAAAAATTAGGATTGAAAATAGGCCCCATTAAAAAAAATAGCAGGAAACAAGTTAAAATTCTTAAAAATAAACATAATTTTTGGCCACAGTGCAATTAAGTTATGGCATTTTAAAAAGAATCAATTATAACTAATAATAAAAGACACGTCATGTTTTAAGTTTTGTGTTCATGGAATATCAGAAGAAGAAAAAAACTGAAAAAAATTTACTTCAAAATTTTTCAATTAAATCAACCAATACAACTATGCATGATTTTTGATCCACTATTATAAATTGTAACACCCTAAGAGGAATATATCACATTAACTCTAGTCAAGAGGAGACTATGGAATTGATTTAAGAATAAAGAATAGATTTTTCCCCCGTATTTAGAGAGATTTTAATTAATTTTGAAATAGGTGCATTTCCCTTCTACACTAGATTTTGAATAAATTAGAATTTTCCTTCTAAAATGGAATTTGAATGCTGTTTCTGTTCTCAATTCTTGTCAGGAAAATAATTCCTTAGCATAGTGGAAATGATAAGAAACTTGGGGAGCTGGTAGAAAGGAGACCCACAGAATTGTAATTATCCCACAAAGAAAAACTAAGTAGAATCCAACATACTCTTAGAGATTGGGAAAGCAGATATCAAATATTCAAAGACAAGTACAATTTAAAAAGAAATAGTGTAAGAGAACAGAAGACTCTCAAAATTGGAATCATTTTTTTTTGTATTATCAGAACTTGCATGAGGAAGTAAAGGTGAAGACAGCCTCAAGCAAACTGTGTGTGAAACTTTCTGGTGTGCTCAGATTTAAAAGGGCACAAGCTGAAGATGAAAGCAGGAACATGACCAAGAATGGAGAGAGGAGAAGGGTACTGACCTGAAACAGATTTAGTAAGTTTGATGCCCAGAGGCCTCTGAAGCATAACCCTGAAAGTACAAAGATCTGTAGCTCAGGAATGAAGCACAAAAAGAAGGGACAGGCCCATTGCTAGGTCTAGAGAAAACTCAGAACCATTGTGTTTCCATTTTGTTTCCATCGTCACCATCAGGAGACTTCTCTCTAGAAAGAGAGCATGCTGGCTGAGAGCAACCAAGGGCACTCATGGGGGATATAGAGAGAGCTTGCTCTGCTTGTCACCTCAAGGTTGTGTCTCTGAAGGACCATGGGAATACCTGTCAGAGACTCAAAAGGCTTACAGATCACCATTGGGCATTTTCAAGTAGTCATGGTGACAGGCACAGAAGGGCAAACATCTTTCTTTTTCAAGAGGAAAGGGAAGTTAGTAAGATTAACCGCAAGCCAAATGCTTTACATTAAGCTCCAGAAAAATTCAAGATTTCCATTTCATTTAAGCAATTACAATCATTGAGAAAATAATTCAGTAATCACATGGAACGAAACTAAATGTAAAAAATCCACTGCATTCTGGTTTATTTTCTTTTTTTCTTTTCTTTTTTAATAGGAGCTACTACTCTGGTAGATATGAATATTACATTTAAGGTAAATTATGACTTCAGCAAGACATTTCACAAAGTCGTATAACATTCTCCAAGTCTCTTTCTAACCTAAGAATTATTGATTCTTTGAAAATACATTTTGTTTTCTTTCGTTATTCTTGGCAAACTTTTATTAACTGGGATATTGGAAAATTCTTGTCAATCAATTCCAATTAAATTGCTATTCAAGATGATTGTCAGAATAAACATGTTGATCAATGTAAATGTGAAGTTAAGGGAATGTTCATTACATAAGAACAACACATACAACTAAACTTTCTAAAAATTACCTTAAAACTTAGGTCATACTTTAAATTTTTTATGGAAAAGAGGGTCAGTTGTGGAATTACCCAGCCTAGGTTCAATTCTACTTCTTATTAGTCCTGGGGCAAAGTATTTAACCTCTCTGAACTTTATTTTCTTATCTATAAAGTATATAAAATGCTTAGTAAATGTCATTGAAGATGCCATTAGTGGTGGTAATAATTTAAGAGTAATTTCATTTGCCTCGGAGCAAACCAATCAATAACGTGAAAGTGGTCTTCTCTATCTGTATAGAGTAAAGTTTTGTTTGCAAGCAACAGTCCATCTGACTACAAGGGGTTTGGTCAATGTGAATTTGTTTTCCCCATGTAACAATAAGGTCACAGGTGCTGATTGTGAATTGGTTTCATAGTTCACCATGTCATAGCTCTGGGTCAGCACTGCCATGGTTCTCCTAGACTTTCCCTCATGGCCACAGGATGCTACTGCAGCTGCTCCAAACAGGAAAGAAACAGGAAGAGGCACTCATGAAAGACCTCTTACCCACGATCTGGCAGGAAAATCATTCTCAGACACCCTCCCCCATCCTCTGCAGCTTTTCCTTTAGGTCATCGTGTAAGACACATGGCTGTTCCTGGCCAAAAAGAGGCTGGGAAATGAATATCTGCCATTTTCAACTACAGCAGTGGGAGAAGGGATCTGCAAAAAGAAAAAAGGTAAACCAGTGTTTGCCACCTTATTTTACCTTTGTTTTTTCTTTTCATTATCAATCAGATATATTTTTTTTCCAAAGACTCAATTCAGATGCCTAAGCCCAAATATAATAGCCTACATCATTTTCTACACAAATGTTCATTGTCGGAGTTAAATACATAAATAAGTACACCACCCGCCTCCCTAATGCAACAAAAGAAGTAACTGTTAACCTATTTAGAAATTACAAATATCTCCCCCCAAATTGGGCAGCACTAAGCCTGATGGTCACTCATGATTGCTTCTGGCCATATGACTCACTCTTTTGTCCCTTGTATTACACACTTTCTTTCCCAGAAATCCTTCTGATCTCATCACCCTGTTTTCTTCCTCTTCCATTAGCTGGATCAGATGTCTCTCAAAATATAACCTTCCTATTCAGCAATGCAACAGGAAAATGATTGTAGAAGCAGTATGACATAAAGGATTGAGTGTGAGTGTGTGTGTGTGTGTGTGTGTACATATGCGTGTGTGCACCTATGTAGGAAACGTGGACAGAGAAACTAGATTTGCCTTTGATCTTCACCCTCTTAACTTCCAAACATAAAAATATCCATCCACACTTCTCTAATTATTCCCAGTCTTGGCTCTCTGCCTCTGTCACATCTCTCACCCTGGTCCATGCACTCCTTGCTCCCTACCTCTCAAAGTAATGCAGAAATGATCAGAACTACCAGCCCCCCTCTCTATGGCACAGCATACAGCAGGCTTGGACAGATAGCTCTTCTGCTGCCTGTCTTTCACTGGAAGTACTTTGTTTCTTCACCCTCATTGTAGGACTCGCCTAACCAGCTGTTCTGGGCCAGTCTTATTCCAGAAAGATAAGAAATACTCCCAAACACAGAGTACAGCCTCACCCACAGCCAGAATGGGCCAGCTGAGTTGGAGAGGTCAATGTTTATGTATCATTGAAGAAGTAGAATCAAAATCATTCTATGCCAGGCAAAACCAGTATAAAATAAAATTCTGGTGGGATAAATGGTGGGTCCCACAGCATCGAATAAGGATGTTGAGGCTTGGCAAGCACATGAGAGAAAGTCCACACGGTGCAGGGCAGGAAGCTCTGAGCCAGCAGCGGAGCAACCAACCTCTGAGAAGATGGAGTGTCTTTAGGAAAATTTGGGACTCACCAGAAACATGTAGGTTTTATGCCATGATGGGGTCCTCAGTCTTCAAAGGTCCTTCATAAATATGAAATACTCAACAAAGAACTTAGGTGGGTGGGGGTGGGGAGGGGGCCGTCACTGAAATACTATCCAGTGAAGAAGCATTGCTAAATTGGTTGGGAATATTACCCTGAAGAGGACGATTCTTAGGCTTACAGAAGCATGACCTCTAGCACTGCCAGCTATAGTGGAGTGGTAATGTGCTCTATTTCTGATGTCCTACTTTCTAAGTTCTAAGTTCAAATTCTGCCTGTGTTGACTGTCAGTAAAATCCCTGACAGCTCTGTGAGAACTAAGTGCAGTAAATTACCCACGCAAATGCATAGTACCTTCCCATATTAACTGAGTGTTGGCTTCTGTTATTAAGTTCCTCCCACCTTGATTGAGATAATGCTGCAACTTTCCACAAGTGCTTGAGGCTGTAAAGAACCTTTTTGCAGGAGCCTCAGGTACCATTTTCAGGAAAAGTTGCCTGATCATCTGTAGATTGCACAATAAATAGGTGGTCCTCAGACCTTATTTTGAGAAATACTGTTAAAACATTCCAGGGGATAATCCTACTAAACTTAGAGAATTTGGCTGGATAGGGATTTGTAAAGAAACATAATGTTCTGTGGAAAGTCTCAAGTGTCTCTAAAAACACCAAATAGATGTAAGAACAATAACTCCTTGCATTTATGAGCTGCTTTCTAGATATCAAGTAGTTATACGTGTTGTTTTATTTACTGTCTGCTGAATTATCAGTAAATCCTACCTGCTGGAGATTGCCAGCAGCCTACCATAACAGAATTTTCTGGCTCTGGTTTTGGTTCTTACAGGGTTGGCTTAGAGAGTTAACATTGTTAGTTACTTTTTTGTGGCTATTCCATAGGCAGCTACCATTCCACAGTAATCCTTTTTGCCCCTTATGGAAGAGGGTATACCCATGAAAATTACTATTTATATAATTATAAAATAATATAAAAGCCCTGAAACAGAAGCTTTTAAGCCTATTTGTCATGAATGTCTCAAGCATGGTTTGTAAACCACCTGCACCAGAAACATTTGTATTTAAAACCACAAAGATGCAGACATGCAAATTCTACCTCAGCATAGTAAATTCAAATTTCAGGAAACAAGGACTGGAAATCATGTTTTAACCAAATACCCTAGACAATCATTATATACACTAACAAGGACAATTGTTCTGTCTCATGAACTCACTAAAAATAGTTAAATTCTGCCCAGCTGGCTGCTGGGTAGATTGCATATACATAAAATGCAGGATATTATAAGGACTCAGATGTGTGGACCATTCACTGAGCCAGCAAAGCACATACTAAATCAGCACCAGGGAACCCAGGGCTAGGGCTAGGGTGAGGCGGCTAAGGCACTCACCTGCCACAAAATTTAAAGGGAACCAAAAATCTCAGTAATCAAGATAAATAATATCTTAAAGAAGTATTTTTAAAAATCAGAATTAATGCAAAAAAAATCTAAGTTGGACAAAAAACACATTTTTAAATAAAGACAGAATCAGTATTACTCAATTTTTTCTTTTGCCTCAGACTCAAATATGGGTCAGCACAGGGCATTGAGGATGGCTCTCTGCCCTCTGAGTCAGCATGCTGACCGGATGGTCCTAGTCCTGTCTTTTGTTGTGACTAAAGGTGGAGCCTGGGGAAAGAGGAATGCTCACCTCTCATCTTCATATTGTGGTTCAGAGGGTTTGAGGTCAAAAACCTAATTTCATTAACTTGGACACATTGTTCTTTCTTTCGAAAATAAAAGATTGTGTTCTGTGGTCCTTATCCAAATGGAATTTTATTCCGGTGACAGGATTAATTTGCCTAAGACATATAGGCTCATAAGAAGCCTCCCTGACTCTACAGACACTCAATTTAAAGGACCCAGCAGCAATTTGGACAGCCAAATAGGCCCCTCTGTGGGGTGTCACTCTGTCTCAGATGCTGCTTTCTGATAGATTGTTTTGGATGTGTAAAATTTTAAATCCTTTATAAACATCAATGATTGGCATAATTGGTGTAATTATAGGTATCTAAAAAGCAGAAAATGCCTATGTAACAGCTGCCAATAGTTGGTTTCAGGAAACATGCAGTCACTTGTGGAGAGCAAGGATCAGGATATAAATGCTTAGTTAGTTATATTATTTCCAGATGGACCAAACTGAATCAGGGATGGCACAGGGAAAAGGTGGGATCAGCCTCCCCTAACTGTACAGTCAGTGGGTACAGGTTAGAGAACCACAGTGGACTTGCGCCAGTTATGTTAGGGAGAACTGGAAATAGTTTCAATGATCTTTTGTCAAGTTTATTTTTAAATGTCCCACAGTTATTAAGGCCCACATTAATGGTAGCAAAATGAAAAAAAAAAAAATTGGCAGTCCTTATTTGCAAAGTTCCATCTTCTGACAAAATCACATGGAGTAAATGAGAATACCTTGGATTTCTCTACTCCCTAAATATTTGGGGCTAGGTTTCATTCATAAAATGCTTGTGGTTTATTTAATTCTCTAAGCCAGTTTTGTTAGTAATAGGCATCTGAACCTGAAACATTTGAACATTGCCCCTTAACACCCTTCCACTGTCAGAGACCATGTGCGTTGTGCGTTTGGAAGAAAAAGAGGAATTAATTGGGAGATACTGAAACAACTTTGAGGAATTGCTCCTCCTGCAAATTCCCAAAGTCAGCTAACAGTGAGCCTGCCAAAATGGTGACCAAATACTTACCTGGAGTATCTTTGTAATCTAAAAAGTTTAAAATACTATGATCAGCTGCTCTGATCATACCCTAAAGCAATGGTTTCATTTTTCGTTCATTTTTAAGCAAAATTTTTATGTAAAATCGATGAAAGAAGAACTGTTCTGCTTGTATATTTATGTGCACATCTGTCTAAAGAAGAGAGAGGTGAATCTTGGGCTTTGTGATGAGTAGGCAGGATGGACCTCCTTTCTTACTTATATATAAAGTAGCCTTATGCTCACCCCAAAATATCTGTTGCAAATTTGCCACATGGATGTCCCAGTGTGATAAGACTGACATCGTAATGCAGGAAAAATAAAATAAAATAGAACATCTAATGATACTGTGGTATAGGTCCATACATTTCTGGCCACTTCTAATTATTAAAAAGTCAATACTATTTTATTAAGATTTACCTTCAAACTTGACTTAAATGTTCTTTCCTCTTCTCTGCAGAGTCAACTTGAGTAGCTTAGAGTGGAAAAATGTTTTCTCCCCATGCCACTTCAAAGCTTAGCTCCTCCAGTGAGAGAGCAAAAAAGAGGAAACAGCACAATTATTCCTTTACTGAATTGGCTGCTGCTGTAGTTCCTTGTCTCTCTGTGTTGATTCTCTAGTGAACACATACTGGTCATTGTTGGCCTTCTCAGTGGCGGGCATCCAAGTGCTGGTTTTCCCAAGGGCACATATGGGCACCTAACCAGCTCCAGGGTGTGAAAACTATTAGAAGCTTATGATATCTGATAGCTTCAATCTCCCTTTCTTGAATTCTTCCTTACCACTTTAATTCCTGTTCCCCAGAATACTCCCCCACAGATTTCTCGGATTCCTGCTTCAGTGTACTCGACCTGTGGAAACTCATATCTTTTCTATGTTAAATGGTAGAAGGCAGATAGTCAACAAATGCCCTGCCCACCATGAACAGTCCCCTGCCGGGCCCCAGTCTCTTTGGCAGAACAATGCAGCTGCCTGAGTGAATGACCAAATGGAATGCCAATCATCCTTCTTAAGGAACTCTAATTACTGGGAGAATCCTTCACAATTGGGAAAGTGGTGAGGATCTGCTATGCTCCCTTTAAAGATGTTACAGGACTCTTCCTTCCCTTTCTCCATCTATCTATTTGGACTTAGAGGTGAATATTGATTATCTTAGGGTCAATTCTGCTCTGGATTGGGTAAGGGCTTTAGATAGCCCCTAATACTGTGCACTCTCTTTAGGATGTGGTATACTTAATCCCTGTTGTTTGTATCTCTAGACTTTAGAGCTAAAATTGGGGCTACAGAAACAAAAATTAGTTATATTTGGTAAAAATCAAATTGATTTGAGTGAGGATATCATGGATGGTGGAGGAGTAAGCTAGATGTTTCATGGACCTAAGGCTTATACCCCGCAGGGTATAGGGAGGCCCAAGAAAGAATGTAAAAGAAAATGTGAGGACTTTCACACCCCAGGAGCAAAAGCAAAAAAGAGGGATGGGAGAGAGAAGAAGAAACTCAGCTTCTCAGTGGTTAGAGACTCAATGACTGGTACAGAAGTGGACACATAACCAGAAGCAACCAATTTATTGCTGTCAAGTGATTAATGAGGTAAATGGACAGGAAATAACTGTCTTGAAATGTAATTTGAAGAATAAAATATGGAGAAAAACATCAAGAATTTGGTATTGGGAGAAAGTCAAGATGCACAGGAAAACCAAGAGAATACTTTAATCAATATCTGCATGGTCTTGATGCTAAATTAGGCAACTAAATAATCTGCTCACTTGAGCCATGGATTTTGAATTATATTTCTCCCAGAACTCTCATGCAGTCTCTAGTTCCTTTATAGTCACATATTTCTTTGCAAAAAGCCCCTTGATTTCAGAATGAGTGAGCTTCTGTTTCTTGCAATCACAGAGCCTAACAAGAGTAAACCTAATAACACAGTAATGAGAATCAGCCAAGTGAGTTCAAATGAAAGAAAAAGGCTAAAGAGAATTGATCTCTGTCCTTACATTCATTTCAGTAGTGCTAAAATCCCTATATACTTTGTGCCATATGGGGGTCAATGCTATTTCTGTAATTGTTCTGTTTTTTTTTTTTTTTAATCATATATGTAATCAGAGACTTGGAATAGAGAAATGATCTCAGAATGATTTGCAGATGTACCTATTTACATGCTAAAATAACCTAGTCACCCTCTCTGGGGGGTAAAAATGATTGTTTCAAAGTTTGGTTGGTTTAATTTTTAATCATAGCTCACTTGGACCTCTGTTTTTTTCTCCCCAACAATCAGATTACACCTAACCAGCTCCAGAGTGTGAAAACTATTACAAGCCTAAGACCATAACACTAGGACCAAGCAATTACGCCCCTAGGACCTACTCAAAAACCAACCAACCAAACAAATAAACAAAAAACTTTCATGTTTGCACAGACCTGTATAAAAATGCATTGTTGTAACCATAAAAATTGAAAATCTTAACTAGCATTTCTTTAATTTACTTGACCACAAGATATCTGTTCACAGAACACCTAGTAAAATCTTGAGGCACTATTGGGGAAATGCAAATTTTTACCCTCGGCAACACCTCCCCTAAGCCCAATTTTTGAATTCACTGGGTGTTCACCCCCAAATTAAATTAAAACTCTTAGCGAATTCCCAAATATACTTACACCCTCTTTCAAAGACAGGATGCCGGACCTACTTCTGCCAGGTGAGGAACAAAATGCAATCTGTTTTGAGACTACAGCCTCGCAAGATCCCAGGAGCTTCAAATAAATTATTCAGTCTGAAGGGATGGGCAAACAAGAGAGATAAAAGGCCCGCGATGGGAGTGTGGGAAAGGGAAGGGAGAAAGCAGAGACCAAGACTGACAGTCAGGAGTTCCAGAAGAGACTATTTTCACAGGTTTTAGGTTTTGGAGCCGGGGAAGTTAGGACAAGCTCGGGTAAGAAAGTGGCAATTAACCAGACATGCAAGGGGAGCTAATTGATCGTTAAAGAGGGCTGCTCAGCTCTTATAAAATAGTTACATAAGCCATACACTTTAGCGAATTACACTATACTGCTTGGCATTCACTACCCGTAGAGCCCACTAAGGATGTTTTCATTTGCCTCTTGCCTGTCAACTGCATGGTATGTCAGGAAATAGCACATTCATTATATGTTCAAGGACTAGTCTGAAGAATTATGTATTTGGGAAAACATCTAAAGAACCAACTGGCTAAATAAATATTTCATTTGTTTATTCTTTATTTAAAAAACCCCAGACTCAAACAGAATGTCATTTGAATGTCTTTTGTGTAATGCAAGGCAAGTATGTGTACTGCAAATGAGTTACAACTTTGTCCTTAAACAAAAAAATCTACGGGTAAAGGAAGGCCCTACATGAAGCATCTTGCCCTGACTTGACTTAGGCCTGGCCTGTTTGGCAGCACACCATAAACCAATTGCCCTGAATTGAAACTGTCAGAAGAAAATAAAATGGGCTAAATTTATTATCACCTGTATCCACCGACACATACACATGGAAATGCAATGCACAAACCAAAATGCAGCAGCCTGGTCAACACAGCCCCCTGGGAAATACTGTTTGGTGATGTGAACCTTTTCTTCTTCTTTTTAACATCGAGAAGAAAAACAACACATGCAGGAAACCATAAAACCCTTCAAGTTAACTGTAGCCAACGGTCAATCTCATTAGGATATAATGGGTAGGCTGTATCCTTCTCTATAAAGCTTGAGTGTGTTCCTCTGAATAATTTCATTTTCTTACTTGCTGGAATCTCTGCCTCTTAAACAACAAAGCAGAGAAGTTCTGCTCACTACACGTATACTGTTTTTATTATCTTCCTGCCTCATTTACTTCTTCCAAAACTCAGTCCCTAATTTCATATTTTATTTTAGAACACATTTGTTGTTCTAAAATAAAATATATTTAAAATAAATATATTGTTGTTCACATTTGTTGAAATATATATATATATATATATATATATATATATATATATATATATATATATATATATTCCACTCAGCTAATCACTTATGCATTCCGTGAGAATGGTAGGAGGGTGTCTTTGGGAGATGGATACTAAGTCATAGGGCCGAAGAAAGTCAGAAGACTGCCAATCCTTGCTATGGGCCTAAGGTCTTGGTTGTCTGTTCCTCTGTTACTGAAGTGTAGAAGACATCTATTTATGGAAATCCAAACTAGGGCTCAAGAGAAAGGGTTCCAATGTCCTTTCTTTCACTTTTGACCTTGTGACCACAGACCAGTCATTGAACTACTCTCAATTCCATTTCTCCATGTTACAAAATGGGTTAATAATCCCTTGTCACACATTTATTAGGGGAACGTGCTAAAATACCATGAGGCGATGGCATCAGAAATACCACTTCAGTGAGCATTAAAATATATGGGGAGGGTGCTTATTAGGTCCACAACCCCAAAGTCTGTGACAATCTTTATAATTTCTGCCCTCAACAGGAAATCTCCAAGTAATTCTTATGTGAGTTCATGTCTCAGACTGGGAGACACAGATTCCAGAAGTTATTGTTCACAATTGAGTGTCTTCTATGTTCCTTCCATTGAGCTAGGCTTGTATATGCATTACCTTCGCGCAACAATCCATGAGGTGAGAAATTAACATTTCAAGAGCCCATACAGGCCAGGTACTCTACATGTTTAATTTCACTCAATTTTCACAATAGCTTTATTTTAGAAAACTTTCTATTTAACAGTTTAGAACACTGAGGCTTACAGAGGCTAAGAAATTTGACTGAGGTGAGTTCTTTTACAGTTAGTCTAAAAGACACTTTTCACTAAACCCAAGGTTCACACTGACCACAGCTGCAATAATATAGGCAGCATAACATGCAAAAACACATTTGGGAAGCTCTCAAGGCATCAATGAACAATGTAAATATAAACTCAAGAAATAAGAATTAAACACGTTATATGCAGTGAGAAAGGGAAGGAATATTTGAGGAAACAACAATTTAAGATCTAGTTCCTGTTCTCTAAGAATTCCAGTCTAGTGGGAGAGACCAGTTAGGCTGTTAAGAGTTCTGGAGAACAGGAAAGATGGAGCAAAACCATTGAATGGCAGCATGTGAATTTATAGAGGGGAATATTAGATTTTTAGCAGAGTCTGACACCATGTAGATACCTGGAGATGATTCTCTGCCTCACCCCCTCTCCACTTTAGCTTTCAGATGAAAACCAGAATGAAGATATAAAAATTATATGAAAATAATTTTCCAGCATGAATCAGAGGGGTACGGGTAAATATTAGTAAATATGGGTTAGAGAAGTATTGTATAAGTCTCAAGGGAGAAAAGAAAGGGCATAATACTGAAACCACCAGAGAAAAATAAAACATAAACCTTCCACCCTGAGAAACCCAAATGAGTAAGATAGAAGTATATTCCTAGAATTCTTCATTTTTTTTTTTTTAATCTGTTGACATATGGAGCTTTCCAAATGCCTCCTTAGGATCTCTAAATTATCTTAAATTTATGATTAAACATTCTGCTCCTAACATTGTCCAAACCATGTTTTCTAATTCATGAGCACCCTATAAACACAGGAAATACAGTACTTGATAAATGTTGATGTCCACTCCCAACCCTTTGCTTTCTTTTCTTCAGAATTCTTTAATGCCTTCAGCACCCCCCGGGCCCCAGCACCCCAGAGCAATTAGCAAAAATCCAGAAAGTCCTTTTAGGCACTCAGCCCATCCCATCAGCTAACACTTTCTTCACAGACCGGTACCAGTCCATGGCCTACAAGAACCAGGCCTCACAGGAGGTGAGTGGCGGGCAAGCAAAGTTTCATCTGTACTTGTAGCAGCTCCCTGGGGCTAGTTAAAAAGCCTCAGCTCCACCCCAAATCATCAGGCACTAGGAGTGTCAGTCCCTGCTGTCAAAAAAGTTGAGGGTCGCTGACAAAACTTCCTTAAGCAAGTACTATTGATTCACAATGCTGATGGAGCACAGGGCCAGAAGCAGTGTCTTTAAAGAAAAACAGCTTGATAATCTTAAAAGAAAATCTGAAATTTATTTTTCTATTGATCCAAACTACCTGAAAAGAAAAAGTCATACTAAATTGTTTGTTTTCTCAGGTTTATTATGGTTTGTGCCACCTAACATGTAGCTCTTATGAATGGAAATTGATTCAGAGAAAAGTACAAAAATGTTTTTTACATTTACTCTATTACCTCATAAGGAAAGACACACACATTTAAACTTTTATTTTTAAAGAAACATTATCAAAATTCTAGAAGAAAATATTTAAAGCATCCACTCTTATATGGAAAGTCAAGGGATAATAATTCTAGAAGAACCCTAAAAATAAAATATATTTTAAAAAATGCATCATATAGGCTTCATTTGTGTCAAGGTTTTGATACTTTGGATCTGAAAAAACTAAACAATCATGTTATCACTACAATGAATAAAAATTAAATTTGAGCACTTTCTAAGAGTTCTTCCTCCTTTTGTAAAGGTCTTTGTAGACTTAACACACCATGTGGTTCTAAGTTCTGTTTAAAATATAACACAATGGCAGAACACAAATGCAATTAAAACTGTATTATTGAATACATGAAAATTTAGAAACTAGCAGATATGATCTATAAAAGATGCAATTATATTGAAACATAACATTTCTATTATTTTGGAGGGGGTAATTACTGCTTTTCATAAAAAAAAATAATAATAATAAAAGCTTGTTTAGGACTACAGGCTCCAAATTCTTCTTCCAGCTAGACATTCCAAGATGGACACTCATTACCTAAAAGCAATCCTAAAGACTAAAGGGTTATTTCCAAACACTTCTGTTCATTAACCCCTCCTTGCAGTGCAGAAAAACAAGGAATAAAAAGCACATTCTCAACAAACATTTGAAAATCAAAGATGGATTTTGTGAATGGCAATTGTTAACTCTCAAAATTAACAGGAAACAGTGCTAGCAAGTTTTAGGTTCCAAACCAAATACTACTAATGGACCTTAGGAAATCCAAAGGTACTTATTCTCCTTCTATGCAGGTCTTAATACTCTGGGCCTCATGCATACTAGAAATGTAAATCTCCACTAGCTGAGGGTGTGCTATTCACAGATTGAGAGAACTCTCCTAGCCTTCCGGGAGGCAGCTTCTCCAAGTCATCCTTATTGTTGCATCTCACTGACATTAACAACTCTGCTGGGCATGGCACAAAATGGAGATTCTAGCACCACGTGTCAAGTTTTCTGCTTTTAAGGAAAAAATTTACAATTTTTACATTTTATAATTGGTAATGGCTTTCTCCTCGAATATTGATGATTTAAGTCTTATTTGTTCTTAATCTGTGGAAAACAATTCTAGCCACTGCTAGATGGTAACTATGGGCAAGGCAAGAGGAAAGCAGCTTTAAGAACATAAAAGTTAAAAAAAGACCAGCTAGCTGGTTTCATCTTTAAAGAATTGTCCACATTGCCCATCCCCCCCTCTTTTAAATTTCAAGACAAAGGGCGTTTTTGAAAATGAGGTAAACTCAGAAAAATTCCTAGAAAGCGGAGAGAGCTGACACATTTTCAGCTGATGCCATCATTTCAGTCAGGGCCTGCCCAATTTGGCTGAGAGGAACTTAATATTCCTCAATAAGATGGCATTTAACAGGTTCCTCTCTGAGAACTTAGTTGTTTCGATGCTAAGGCAGAAGGTATAGTTTCTACACACTGTAGGGCCTCCCTGACTTAGGCTTTGAGCATAATAATGACAAAAGTCAAGGTTTAGGGTTCAGTTCCAGCTGATTTTATTTCCTTCTCAAAAAAAGTTATTTACAGAAGGTATATATCAACAATCTGACAGGCAGTGAACTTGACATGATTAGCTGGCATGATTTTTTCTTTTTTTCCCCCAAATATTTGTTTTTGTGGCCTTGGATTTTAAGACAAATATTCTACACGGCATATTGCACAGGATGGATGGCAAAAAAAAGTTTAAAAACAAAAACCCTTAACGGAACTGCCTTAAAAAGCAGACGTCCTAGTGCCTGTCATGTTATATTAAACATACATACACACAATCTTTTTGCTTATTATAATACAGACTTAAATGTACAAAGATGTTTTCCACTTTTTTCAATCTTTAACACAACAGCTATAAACCTGAACACATATGCTATCATCATGCCATAAGACTAAAACAATTATATTTAGCGACAAGTAGAAAGGATTAAATAGTCAAATACAAGAATGAAAAACGCAGTACATAGTGTCGCGAACTCAAATCGGCATTTAGATAGATCCAGTGGTTTAAACGGCACGTTTTTGCTTATAAAAAAAGTGCAAAAAAGATGTGGTTTACAAGTTAAAGCTACAGAATCCCTTTTTGCTGTAAATGCACCAGTTTTAAAGCCTCTGGACAGAACAGTATTTTATTCAAAAAGTATGTTTTTCTTAAAAGCATACAGTGTGTGTTTGGCTAATTCTCCTCCCCTTTTCATAAGACTGGGGTGGAAGGGTGGACACTGGTGGCAGGTTAAGGGATACTGTCACTTTAAGAAGCCTGCAGATTGAAGTGTAAACATGGAGAAATTAGGGGCTGATTTTTTAAACTGTGAGATATTAACCAGCCGCCCTATTATAAAATCAGGAAATCCAAACAGCGATTTACACCGATTAACACCCCCTTTATATATTTTTTACAAAAATACACTGAGAAAATAATCAAACGTTTTCATCTCTCTTGTCTTTTTTTGTTTTTTTAAAAGTGTCAAAAGTCTACATTTAAATATAAAAAATTAAAAGTTAAAACTCTAGCCCTTCAGTGAAGGAGACGTAAAATGGCGTGGGTAACAACTACAAAAAAAAAAAAAAAAGAAAAGAAAAGAAAGAAAAAAAAAAGGAAAAGAAAAGAAAGAAAAAAAAAAGTAAGGAAGGAAGAAATAAGGAAGTATAAAGGAAAAAAAAAAGGGACAAACTAAGAAAGAAAAATGTTTGGCCGGTATAAATACGTCCATATATAAAATGGCATCTGATTACACTTACAAGAAAAAGAAATACGAGGATGGAGCATCGGTGAGGGGAAAAAAACACGTCTTCTCATTTACACCTAGAAGGAACAGACACATACACACTGAGAAAAAATTTGGTCCTGAATTGTTTTTTAAAGTCCAGCACAGATTTGAGTTGCGTTTGAATCCTTTAAAGAGTTAAGAATGAAAAAAAGCTGGTGATAATTTCGTTGTAGGAGTCAAACAGAGCGCCATCTATCTGCTTTTCATATTATCCTACCCTATTTTAAAAACTGCTCGACAGTCTCATACAGAAATCTTTAAGAGATAGACAGGAGAACATGCTATAGTAACCCCACCAGTGAAATAATCCAACACCATCACGATTCCGATTAAGAGAAGAAAAAAACTTGCTTCTTTTTCCCCCGAAACCACTCGCCCTGCACCGCCCGGGGCCGCATCCAACAGGCGCCTCTCCTCGCGCGGGCCCCGGAGGTCCCCTCGCCAGTTTCATCCGCGCGGAGGACGGGGGGGCCCCGGACCTGCGCCCCCGCCCCGACGTGCGCATCCGTCTCAGTCTGTTCCTCTCCCCCTTCCAGTTCGCTGCCCGGGCGCCCCCGCCCTCGCTGGCGTGGCTTCTTCCCACCAGGTGCTCAGGGCGCTTCCCAGCGCCGGGCACGCCACATCTCCTCCTCCGGCGGCAGGGGCAAGAAAAAAAAGAGAGAAAGAGGGGGAAAAAAAAAAAAAAAGAAAAAAAGGGAGGGAAAAAAAAAAAAGGGACGGGCACTGGCCAGCGTGGTCTCTTCAGTCCCCAAGCGCTCGGGCCTGCGCGGCCCCAACGCCTCTGCCGTGGCCAGACTCGCCGCCCCGAGCCCCGAGTCTTCTCCAGGGAAAGAGGAGGACCAGGGGGTGTGGGAGGGGTGCGGAGGGCGAAATCCCTAGGGGCGCGCTGGCTTTCTTTTTCTTTTTTTACCCTCTCTTGACCAAGGGGGGGGGGGACAAAACAAAAACAAGTGGGCGACGAGAGGGGTCGAGGTTCCTCCAGTCTCGAGAAAACTGGCGACCTGGCCTTGCGCTGGGGTGCGGACCAGTCCGGAAGCCCGGGAGAAGGGGGCAGGGGGCGTCTCTCCGCGCGAAAGGGAGGACGCTCGGAGCCTTTTCGCCATCACAACAACATCATCAACAACAACAACAAAAGGGCGCCCGTCTCCCTCCGCTCCGCCGCGTCCCCGGAGGGCGTGGGGGGTGGGACCGGGGTCCCCCGAAGCCCCGCGCTCCTCTCCGGCGACCGCCACGCCGACGAGCCGGCCCCGTTCATCACTTTTTTTTCCTTTTCTTTTTTTTTCCTTTTTTTTTTTTTATGCTTTTCCATTTTCCCCTTTACTCCTTCCACTCTCTCTCTCTCTCTCCTCTCCGTCCACCTGGCCTCGCTCCGTCGCCCCGGCCCTCGCCTCCGGCGCGCGCCGTCAGTACGTGAAGACCAGGTTGGAGATGCTGGATTCCAGCCAGTCCCCCGAGATCATCTCGCTGACCTCGGGCGTGCAGTAGTCCGGGAACTCGAAGTGCGAGCCCGCGCCCGGCTCCAGGCTGAAGTCCAGGTCCCGATCCAGCGCCGACGACGAGCTGAAGCTGCCCAGGGACATGCTCTCAAAGTTTGAGCTGGGGTTCAGGTCGAGCAGGTCGTCCTCGAACTCGTCGTCCGAGGCCGAGGAGCCCGCGGAGGACGAGGCGGACGACGAGTGGGACGAGGCCGAGGAGGACGCGTGCGACGGCGCGCTGGACGGCGCGGGGGACGCGGCGCGCAGGCTGGCGTAGCCGCGGTGGTCGGCGGGCGAGCGGCCGGCGGCGGGCGACGAGGCCGCGCTGCTGCGGCCGCTCAGGCTCGGCCCGTCGGGGGGGCCGCTCGCGCCGCCCTCCTCGTACAGGCCCAGGGGGTCGCTGGGGTCGGCGGCCGCACCCACGCCGCCCGCGGGCGACGCCGCCGCGGCGCCCAGGCTGCCGAACAGGTACACGCGCTTCACCTTCTTCTCGGCCGGGGGCTTGCCCGGGGCGGCGAGCGCGGCGGGGGCCGAGGCCGCGGCGGCGGCCGCGGAGCCGGGAGTCCGCGCCTTGTACAGCGAGTGGTGATCGGCGGCCGCGGCGGCGCCCAGAGGCAGCAGCGTGGCGGCCCCCGCCTGCTCGGCCGCGAAGGCGGCCGCGGCCGCCGCCTTCCCGCCGCCGCCGCCCGCCAGGATGAGCTTGGCGTGCGGCTTGGAGCCCCCGCCGCCGGCCACCTTGGAGCCGCAGCTCTTCTTCTGCGCCGGTTTGGAGTTGGCGCCGCCGCCGCCGCCGCTCGCGCCGCCGCCTCCGCCCCCCGCGTGGCCGCTCCCGCCGCCGCCGCCCCCGTGGCCGCCCCCGCCGCTGCCACCGACCTTGTCGCCCTTCTCGCCCGGCTTGGCGGCGGCGGCGGCGGCCGAGGAGCCGGAGCTGGCGTTGCCGGACTTCACCTTCTTCCTGGGCCGGTACTTGTAGTCGGGGTAGTCAGCCATGTGCTTGAGGCGCAGCCGCTCCGCCTCTCGGATGAAAGGGATCTTGTCGCTGTCTTTGAGCAGCTTCCAGCGTTTGCCCAGCCGCTTGGAGATCTCGGCGTTGTGCATGTCGGGCGACTGCTCCATGATCTTGCGCCGCTCGATCTGCGACCACACCATGAACGCGTTCATGGGCCGCTTGATGTGGCCGCTCGGCGTCTTGCACCAGCTCGGGTCGTCGGCCTTGCCGCCCGTGGACGCCGTGGAGCCGGGCGTGGGGGACGAGGCGATGCCCAGCTCCAGGCCGGCGCCCGAGTCCGAGCTCTCGCCCGCCAGGAGCGCTTCCGTGTTCTCCGCGTTGTTGGTTTGCTGCACCATGGCCCCGGCTCGGCGGGCGCCCACGCGCGCTCACAGCCTCGCAGCGGCCGCGGCGCAACCGCCGGGCCCTCCCGGCTCCCGGGCCAAGCCTGGCACGCCAAGCGGGAGGACGTGCGTGGCGGCCGGGCGGGCGCCTCCAGTCCTGGCCGGCGCGGAGGTGGGCGAGGAGAGCAAGGTCTCCAAAAGGTGCGGGTGCGGGGAAGGAGCCCTGCGCCTCTTGCAGGGGAGTTGTAGTTCCCAGGCTGGAGAGTCTCCCCCTTTCTTCCTCTCGCCTTCTCCCCCTCTCTCACCGCGCCGCAGTTGGCTCTCCCTTGGCTCTGAGTCTGGAGACCGTGCTCGAGTGGAGAGGAGTTTCTTGAACGCTGCTTGCTGGAGCTTCCAGTGCAAGTTTTCTCGCCGCCTCCCGGGCAGGTCCTTTTTTTTTTTTTTTCTCCTTTCTTTCCTTTCCTTTCCTTCCCCTGAAGCAGTTGATTCCAGTTCACGAGCGCTCTCAGGAGCTCAGGAAAGCAACATCGTCTCTATCACTTAGTCCCTTTCTTACAATGCAAAGCAAAAAACACTCTGGCTCCAGGACTCTCTGTGGGCGGAATCGGCACTAAGGAGTTTGTGCAGTTATTTTGTTGCAAGGTAGGACGCCAAAAAGCCTTCATGCAACAGACTGGCATGAATAAATGTATGTTTCCCCCTCCCTTCTGCAAGAAGGGAGCTGGTAATGGCAGAGTTCCTCCAATGCAGACTCTGAAAAGAGCGTGCAAGAACTAGAGACCCGGGAGCGAAACAGGCCTCTTCCCCTCACACACCGTTTCTCTTGCTGCAGCTTAGAGCAGACCCCAATTCCGCCCCGCGCCTCTTTATCCTTTCACAGTCTTGGCCGCGGCCAATCAGCCGCTGTAACCAACGCTTCCTCGTGCCAAGCCCCTCCCCTGGGCTTCCCATTGGCTTGGAACCCGATGCAATAATAATCTCCGCGTGCAATGAGAAGCTCCAAATCTGACCTCATTCCAATTTACAGAGCAAACTTTTTAAAAGGGCTAGAAGTACAGCTGAGATTTCTGCTGCCTCCTTTTTTCCTCCTTTTGCTCTGTGTGTGCGTGTGTGTGCGCGCGCGCGTGCGTGCGTGTGGTGTGAAGAGGATGTTAATGCATGAAATTATTAAGGGGAGAGACGGAAATGTATTCTAACCATTATGTTAGATAACAAGGGGCTTGGAAGGGGGAGGGTAAGGGTGAAATACTGTAAATGGAAGCTTTCTGCTTAAAAGCCAAGTGATTATTTTTATTAGTTCTTTTCAGTACTGGAATAAAGAATCAGTCTCTGGTGCAAAATCTGTTTCCCGGCTCCTTCATAAAGCCAATGATGTAAAAGGGGGAGAGAAAGCTACGACAATAAATCAATGGATATTGAAAACCATTAAGAAAGTGCTACCTAGACACCTGT
Source organism: Cynopterus sphinx (assembly GCA_030015415.1). Lineage (NCBI taxonomy): Eukaryota > Metazoa > Chordata > Mammalia > Chiroptera > Pteropodidae > Cynopterus > Cynopterus sphinx. The sequence continues at coordinate 62,763,736 of CM057387.1, read as the reverse complement.
CATCACAATTATTTTAACAACTCTAGGTACAGCACAGATGTTGATGTATTGTGTAAATCCCTTCAGAGCAATTTTTGTGCTGTTTGTGGAAGGTAGAAAAGAGGAATTTTTGCAATAATTACTTGCTCTCTTAACCGAACAGGGGTTGACTATGGTGATTTAATGATTTAAACTCCCCTATAAATCCTGGATAGCCCAGACAGAGGAGCTTTTCACTGGAACACGTTAGGCAATGCTCCATAATTGACTCAACGGGAGAATTTCCATAGAGTTTTGTATGGGATGATAATGGTGAATAAAGGTTGGGTATCAATTTTACTTTCTAAATATTTGGTTTTCACATTTGCAAAATTAAAAATTGTCTCACTCTGCTTCCTTCAACCCCTAAAACCTCCCTCTCTTTTCATGTATATATATATGTATACATATATATATATGTATATATATATGTGTGTATATATATTCTCCTGTATATTTCTCCTATATGTTTGTTACTTGAATCAAATGGAACTGAAAGGCCAAGGCAAAGAGAAACTGTAGAGGGAGGTGGTGGTAACTGGTAGTAGAAGAGAAGAGAGCCTATGTTCATCCTTCTTACTGGTTTTCTAACCCTGGGGATGTGACCAAGTCTCAGTTTTCCTCATCTGTGATAAGGGAATACTAGGAGCTACTTGACATAGGATTGAGGGTTCAGAGAGTTGGATGAATCGTAAGCCCTCAGTGATGCTATTATCTTTCCCTTGATAATTCAAATACCATACACACTTCTAGTAGAAGCAACCTAGTGTTCAAGAGACTATTGTTAAAATGGTGACTAAAGAGAAAAAATAATCACAGATCGTGGATGTGAACCCCATCCGCAGACAATTGCGGCAATCCTGTCCTCCCAATGATTTTTTTAAAAAAGGAACTTCGCGAAAAGCACCATGAAGAATGTGGCCAAGAAAAGGTGCCTAGGTAGTTAGAACATGTGTTAATATGACCACAAAAATTACTGTTGTTCCAAGGTTGTGAAAATTAGAATTCTAGTAAAAATTAGTCTTCCCTAACACCATAATAGTAAACTGTTTTTCTACAGGCCAGTAATAGGTGTTTAGGTAGGGCCAACCCAGCACAATTAAGTCAGCTTTTGATTCAGATCAAACTAGTGCTAGGCAGCAGACTTCTATTTAATCTTGTCAGACTTTTAAAGTGTGTAGGCTGGCTAGAGGCCCAGGTTGTCAGATTTAGAATTTTACTGGAAAGAACACCCTATGGAGACATCTGAGTTGATCTCTAAGGATGAACCATAAGCAGGAATAATTTTATGGGTAAAAGCAAAAAAAAAAATTTTAATGTTAGTACCCAAATTATATGCTTTTTCTTTTAGAAGGGGGAAAAAATGTTGAAAACAAACAAAAACTCACAGGCACCTTTTTTGCATATCACAAAGTTGGCTGTGTTATCATGCATTTAATTATTTTTGGTAGGCACACGGAAACACACCCCTAAATGTTATCAATCTGACATAAAAACTAAGAGGTCTGTTTTTTAAATAAAATTGTCGCTGGAATAAAAAAAGGATAAATGCTATATTTTGGGATTTGTACCAAAAATGATTTGAGAGTGTAGCTATTTTGTGACAATTCAGTCAAGGTGAATATTGATATAATTGATTATATTTCTAAAGCCATTAATGCTTCTACCACTGAATATGATCGGGGAAAAGTGGAAGTTAATCCAAGCAGCCAAAGAAATTTTATTTATCTTCAAAGCACATGAATTTTAAAAAGTGTACCAGAAAAAGTCACTGCTGTATTAATATTGTTAACTGTATTTATTGTAACAGATCCAATAAATTTTAGTAAACACCATTGTTATATGCCAGTAAGGAAGAAAAACTGCAAATGAGTCTGTGACATCCTCCAGTTGTAGGACTTATCCCTAATTCAGAGATTTGAAAATGAAAAGTTTTTAGAATTGAAGAAATATGGTATTAGTAATTTCCATTTATTTTATAGTATTATTATAGTGTATATAAATGCTTAGACTTCTGAAGTAGATTTGTTCTTAGGTGTTTTTAGTTCCTTAAAACGTAAGAAAACATTTGACAAATGGCCTTTTATTCATGTCATCTTCTCACCAACTCAGTATGTGCACACTGGAATGTGTTAGGCCTCTAGACCTCTGAATACCAAAAAATGAGAAAAGATTTTTGTGTTCTCATTACCTAACTTCATATGCTTTGTAACCAGTTCTCCATTACTGACATTTTCCCCCAAATACCAGATATTGGGTGGCCCCTACTAAATCAGTACTCAGTGTTCCCTCTGCTGGCTTTGCAGTACATGAAGTAATCCTTAATGCTACTCTTTAAATCAAGATAATTTTGCAAAAAAACAAAACAAAACAACTTATTTTAGAATAATAGGCTCATTGTCTATATTAATAATGAATTAAAATTAGCAATTTTTGAGTTAAGGTAAATATTTTATTTTCCATTAAATAATGGAATTCTATTTGATGTAATGTGTTATGTGCTAATTCATTTCTTCTGTTCTCATACACCTGCACAACATAAAATCTCACATCCATAAAAAAGTATGGGGTATAGATGGAAATAAGATTCTCACTGCTTAATATATTTCAATAGTATAGGTGGGGGAGGGAAATTAGTTTAACAAATGTGGATTTGCACTGATTTGCAAGATTTTGCCTTGTTTGGTTTATAAAAACTATGATTTTAGGAGTTGGGCTGATCTGACATGTATTCAGTTCAAATAACTGTTAACTTTCACAGACAGGGAAGAAGCCTGATGTCTTTGGCTTTTGTCAGCTGGTTCCAAACTTCATGAAGGAACCGTCCATCCAAGGTTAACTTACTTCTCAATCAAGTAGACAAACTGTACTTCATCCTTTTGGGCTGATGAGGTTGTACTGGAAGTGGACTTCCCTTTGGGAAGTTGCATTGAAAAATAATAATCAGAATAATATGGAAGTAATTCTTATTTAAAAAATATCAAAATAGGATTCTGGAGTTAAGTGAAACCCACAATATATTTTTAGTCTCCGATTAAACAGATAAGAATCCCGCATTTCTAATAATTTTTACCTTTTTCTCTCCCGCTCCTAACTGGCGACTGGCACCTGATAAGCTAAAGTAAGCACTTAATACCAATGCCAGCTAATTTTCCCTTCCTCTCGATTTTCTGATGAGAACAAGCAGAAAATGAGTGTTTGTCTGGGCCCTGTAGATTCGAAACATGAATGGGAGCCTCTGTTCCATTTCGCAAAGCCAAGGCCAGGCACGCCCACGTGGAGCCTCGGTTTGCTCTGCAGCCGGCCTACTCCCAACCTGGGGAGCAGCGGCCGCCAGGTGGCAGCGCTGAGCCTGCCTGCGTCCGCAAGGAGACGTGGGAAAACGTGGGCATCGTCCGACTTCTCTCTCTTCCCCTTTGCCCCGCTACTGAACCCCTATCATCTTCCACCAGTCTGCCTTCTATAGACAGCATTTCAAACGATCGGTGGTAAATAAGGTGTGTCGGTGAATTCCGATGATTTCCCCCCCGTAAATCAAAGATTAGGGCAGCCGATCGCCGCCTCCTGTTCGTTAGTCAGAAGCTCCCCGAGACTGGGGAAGCCAGGCCAGCTCCCGTTTGGATCCAGTAACTGAACCCGGGAGATTATCAATTACCGCGTCAGTATTTTGCCGAAACCGGAGTTAGATTGCGGTTTCTCTGCCAGGAACTCTCCGTTTCTGCGAGCGGTGCAGTAAAGCGGCGCGCGCTCCTGCAGGGCCAGCAGAGGCACCCCTCCTCCTCCTCCTCCTCCTCCTCCTGACAACATGGTTCCTTGGACCAGCGCGCCTGGTCCAGCACGCGGCGGCGCGGGTCTCGCTCCTCCTGCCCCGGGCTCGGAGCAGATTCGGCGGGATTAACAGCGCTCGGCCTCGGGGGCCGCGCTGCGCCTTTCCATTCCACTTACAGGGAGGAAATAAGCTGGAATCGACCCAAACTGTGCTTTTTGGAGGAAAGTCTTTCCTACTGTAAACACGTTTCAGGCGACCCTGTCGGCAACCCTTGACACCCGTCTTCCTTTAAGGCTTTACGGCCCGAGAAGGAGCTGAGGACACACGGACACGCGCACATTCAGGCCAAGGGAAGACGCCCTCGCGAGCTCTTAGTCCCGCTTTGACGTTGCGGCCGACCCGGGCCGGCTGGGGGTCGTTGCTCCCAGCTTAGTTCTTCCCTCTCCCCACCCCCGGAGCCAGACTGGCCCGGAGCGATGGCGCCCAGTTCTGTCACTGACCAGAACTGCCAGCCACTGTCCCCCTGCTCTGGGCGCCTGAATGCGCTCGGAGAGCTGTGCATCTGGGCCCCACGCTCCGTCTAGCATCCGACACCGGGACCCCGGCCCGGCACCCTCGCGGGTGGCCGCGGGCGGAGGCCCCGCTGAGCGTTCAGCTGCCCGGGCTCTTTCAGGAGGGCAGAGCGGGGCGTGTGCGCCAGAGGGCGGGGGCAGGAAAAAGCCACAGGGGGAAGGGACGTTGACAATTGGTTGCAACCGAATCCTCACGCTTCCCCTCCCCGAGGACTGTGGGAGGAGGAAGGCTGCTGGGTGCCCACCCTCGCCTTTCGCTCGTGCGGGAAAGGCGGGGTGCGGAGGGCGTCCTGGGGTCCGCGAGGATGGCAGAGGCGCCCTAGGGTGCCAGGCGAACTTGCCGAGGGGTGTACTCGACGCCCCAGTGATTCCACCCTGGTTTTAGGTCTGAGAGGCGGTAGCTTACGGCAGGTGAATAACCGTTAGAGGCTGCGTCCCGACGCATGTGGTGCCTTAGAAGCAAAGCTTTGTGGGGGGCTCGGATCGCTGTGTCCCCGTGCACTCGCCAGTCTCTGCCTTTCTCCCAGTGTCCGGATGGGGCTGCCTACACCAACCGCCGGCTTCCGAAGCCGTCCCAGTGACCCCGGCACGCGGTGTGGATGCGAGCACACCCCACGCGATCCCCACCCCGAGCCAACAGCCGAATAGAAGCAGTTACACTTGGAGCCCCGTGGGGAAAGCGGCTGATTCACTCATGGGAAAGCCCTGAAACAAGAGCAGACCTAAGCCCACGTTCGCAAACCAGTTGACCTACGACAGGAGGGTGTGCGAGGGCGGGCTGGGGCTGTGCGTCTGCGGGGAGGAGAACCCGCTGGGGAGTGGGCAGAGGAAGCAGAAGCAAGATGTCAGATAAGAGAAGGAGAGGATGAGAGGAGAGGAAGAAGGCGCTTGATGCAGAGGGAGGTGGGAAGGCGCGGAGACGGCACCGGCTGCCAGGTGACGCGGGGCAGCGGGGCGAGGCGGGAGCGTGGGGGTGGGAGCACCGGATCTCCCAGTTCCCAGCCCTCCCCTCCCGGCGTCGCGCCGCGCTCCTACATCACGCGTGGCGCAGATGGTGGCGGGCGGCTCGTGAGGAGGGGCGGCCTTGGGTGGGGCAGGGACCAAAGCCCTCAGCGCCCCAGACCGTGCTGGGCGTGCAGCACACCTGGCATCCGGGACTCACCATCTGCTCGGAGCTCACCGCCGCTCGGGCCGGGGGTGTGGGCTTGGAAGGAGATAAGGATACTGCCTGGGGAGCGGATGGCTTCGCGTCAGCCGCCGCAATGAACTCAGTCAATCAACGTTTATGGTGCTCCTACTGTGTGCCGTGTGCAGCCTGGGTCCCCTCCAGCTGCTGGGCTCAGGAACTGCACCATCTGTTCGGTTACACCCTCAGGCTAGAAAAGAATCCTGTGTATATTGTTGTATAATAAATTCACAATTCGAACAAAATTCTGTGAGCAAATCCGCCATGCCAAGGAGGGTGGTAGAAGCAGTTTGGGGTTCTGGAGAAGTGTTGGGTCTAGTAGGTAGAATAAAGGATGAATTTTTGCTGATTTTTCACTGCTTTGTAAAGCATAAATGACCTCCTCACCTTCCTGCTCCACATTCTCACAACACAAAGATCAAAATTAACAATAATAATTAAACAATTTAGTAACATTTTATCTGGGATATAAGGGTTCAGAAATAACTGAAGTCTGTTCTTAAACACTCAAACTTAACTCGTTAATCTCGCAAATACCAGACCCAAAACACAGCCTTGTTGTAACAAGTGTTTTGTAATGTAGCATTACTATCTCGAAAGAAAATTCATAGATAAGATAACCTAATACACACCTAACATATTTTTTAAATCAACATAATGCTCAAACTACAATATACAGAACTACAAGATACAAAATTAATAATAAATCCATGTATAATTTGATATGCGCATGCTTAGGCTCTATTTCAGTAGAACACACAAAATATTATCTAAATGTCTAAAATTCTCCCTAAGGAGTACAACTGCCCAGATGTGAATTATGCGCTAGGTGTGCCAGGCAAATACTAAGTAATGGGAATGCTATTGATATTCTAAATTCTTAAATTCACAGTGGATGTAGTAGATTCTTAGGGTAAATCAGCCTCCTGATATGGTTGACTTTATGTGGACCTGCCTCCATTGACTCTGGATTTGGTCAATGACTTACTTTGGCCAATGACATGTTAGAAAACATGACCCAAGCAGAGGGTTGATCTAAGTGACACACGCTGGGGTTTGTTCACCTGAAACCTTGAGAGCAAAGTGTTGAGAAGAAGCTAATCTAACAGTGGAGGATGAAAGGGGGAAAGTGGAGGTGTCCTGCCAAGGCTAGGGTCCCAAGCACATGACTGAGGCTATCTTGGACTTCAGTAGGAGTATCAGATGGCTGCAGCCACATGGTAATTCCAGACGAATCCAGCAGAAGGGTCACTCAGATTGACAACAGAGAATTATGAGAACAATACATTGTTTTTTAAATCACTGTTTTGGGTGGTTTGTTAGGCAGTAAGAGAAGAAAAAGTATTAATTACAATACCATCTGATAAACGCCAAAATACAAACCTACCCAAGAAGGTTATGCATTCATAATAAGATCTTCATTATGAGTTCAGTCAATATATTCTCAGTGGTGGATATAGGGGTTAGCTAGACTTCAGTAACCCCAGAAATCTTATCGATTCTAGTTGCAAGTTGTGTTTCTTTTTCATTTCTCATATTTCTCTGAAATTGTTTCATCTCTCAGGTGGCCTGGGGTTTACCCAGCACTGTTGTATTTCACCTCTGTCACTCCTCTGTTGTCTGTGGCCTTTCCTGGCTAGCTTTTCTTTCAACCTTTTTCTTTTTCTTTCTTCTCAGTCTCATTTCTCTCCATTATTGCTTCAACATTTATTTACTATGGTTAGTAAACAGATCAACAATATTAATCCTTCAATAATTTTTTTACCTCTAATAAAAATTTTATTTATCATTATTTTTAATTAATTTATTTTTTATGGTGACATTAGTTAACGAAATCCAATAAGTTTCAGTTGTACATTTTAATAGTAAGGCGTATATATATATATATATAAAAATAAAATTTACATTGTGTGTTCACCTCCTATAGTTAGATTTCTTTCTGTCACCACATATTTGACTCTTTTTGCCCTGTCTACCTCTCCCTTCCGACCTCTACCCCACCGTCTGATAACCACTAGTCTATTGTCCATGTCCATAAGTCTCTCATTGTTTATACTATTCATTTGTTGCTTTTAGGTTTATATCCCACATATAAGTGATATCATGTGATTTTCAACTTTTTCTGTCTGGCTTATTTTGCTTAGATTGATTATCTCAAGGTTTATCTATGTTGTCACAAATGGCAGTATTTTATCTCTTCTTATGGCTGAGTATGTGTATATATATATACATATATACATATATACATATATACATATATACATATATACATATATACATATATACATATATACATATATACATATATACATATATACATATATACATATATACATATATACATATATACATATATACATATATATATATATATATATATATATATATATATATATATACACGCCACATCTACTTTAGCCAATCTATTGTAGGACACTTTGGTTGCTTCCATGTCCTGGCCACCATGAATAATGCTTCTATGAAAATTGGTGTGCAAATATCTTTTCGGATATGGGTTTTCAAGTCTTTGGAGTAAATACCCAGTAGATGAATTCCTGGATCAGATGTTAGATCAATTCTTAGTTTTTTGAGATACCTCCATACTGTTTTCCATAGTGACTGTACCAATTTGCATTCCCACCAGCAGTGTATGAGGGTTCCTTTCTCTCCACATCCTCTCCAACATGCATTATTACTTGTCCTGTTGATTATAGCTATTCTAACAGATGTGAGATGGTATCTCATTGTGGTTTTGATTTGTATTTCCCTAACAACTAGTGATGTTGAGCATCTTTTTCATATATTTGTTGGCCATTTGTATGTCCTGTAGGGAAAAGTGTCTTTTCAGGTCTTCTGCCCATTTTTTGATTGGATCATTTGTTTTGTTGTTGTTGTTGTTATTGAGTTGCATGAGTTCTTTGCATATTTTGGATAATAGGCCCTTATTAGAGGTGTTGCTTGCAAATATATTTTCTCATTTAGATGGTTGTCTCTTTACCTTGTTGACAGTTTCTTTTGCTATGCAGAAAATTTATTTTTGCTTTTACTTCCTTGCTTTTGAGGTCAAATTCATAAAATATTTTTAAGTCCAAAGTCCTTCAGTTTAGTTTCTATGTTTTCTTCTATGCATTTTATTGTTTCAGGTTTTATATTCAGGTCCTTAGTCCATTTTGAGTTAATTTAGGTGTGTGGTGATAGACAACAGTCTAGTTTCATTCTTTTGCAGGTGGCTTTCCAGTTTTCCCAGCACCATTTATTGAAGAGGCTTTCCTTTATCCACTGTATGTTTCTGGCTTTTTTTTTTTTGTCAAAAATTATTTGCCTAAATAAATATGGGTTTACTTTTGGACTCTCAATTCTGTTCCACGCGTCCATGTGTTTGTTTTTCTGCCAATACTATGCCATTTTGATTACTGTCACTTTATAGTATAATTTGAAGTCATGCAGAGTGATGCCTCCAGCCTCATTCTTTTTTCTCAGTATAAGCCTTTAATAATTTTCTTCTTTAGTGTACCGTGGCTTTTTTTTTTTCCATTGCTTCTGCTTGTAAATTTTTTTCAGTTAGTTTTAGGTGTTGACATGACTATCAACTGTTTAGACCCTGGAAAAGTGTAATGTTCACATATAGGATATAATTCTAATGTTATGGGTTAGTGGATTAGCCAGGGTTTTCCAAAGAAACAGAACCTATAGGAGATAGAAGATACATACATACATATATATGTACATCTCAATTACAGAAACTGACAAGTTCCATGATTTGCAGTCAGCAAGCTGGAGAGCCAATGGGGTGGTTTCAGGAGGCTCAAGACCTAGGAAGAGCTGATGTTTCAGTTAGAGTCCTGAGGCAGGAAAAATAATAATGTCCCAGTGTGTCAGCAGTCAGGCAGGGGGAATTCTCTCTTATTGGAGGGAGAGTCAGCCTTTTTGTTCTATATGAGACTTCAACTGATTGGATGAGGTCCACATTAGGGAGGGCAATTTGCTTTACTCAGTCTATTGATTTAAATGTTATTCTAAAAAATTTTATTCTAAAATAAAATTTACAAAAATATCTGGAATACTGTTTGACCAAATATCTGGGCAACTCATAGCCCAGTCAAATTGATATATAAAATTAACCATTATAGACAGTTACCAACAGTTCTACCTTAGATAAATAACTTTACTCAAGGATAGCTTTATGTATAGATTAGATAATTAGCCACCCAAGAAGGTATTTCAGTGGAAAATCCTCCCTTCTTATACCTTACCACCTCAACCAATAAATAACAGCCAAGCTTCCCTAGTTAGGACTCATACCTTTAGATTACAATATATATTTTTTCAATTAAATGCAGACTATCCAAGAAGACATTGTATTGATCTACTATTAGATGATAATAACTTACAGTAAATTTTTTTACTAGCTTTTCTAGAAGGTTCAAGGAGATTTCAACATGGGCAGGAGGGGTTGGAAGAGGGAAGGAGGACAGATAATTTTGAGAAGGGGAGGTTTGAATGTAGTGCTCTCAGCTAAAGGGTATGTATGGTATGATAGATGCAAAAAAGAACTAAAGGCTAAAATTTGCTCCCCCTCGTTTTTTTTTTAATAAATTTATTTATTTACATTAGTCTCAAGTATACAGTACATTGGTTATACATCTATATTGTTCATACAATGATTCCCTCGATTGCTCCCTCTCTCCCCTAGCCCTCCACCACTTAGCCATCATATTAATGCTAGCTGCATTCCCTTTGTTGTGCTCCCCATCCCCGTGCCCAGTTACCAAATACTAATTTGTACTTCTTTAACCATTCACCCAATTCTCCCAGTCCCAAGTCCCCTCCCCTCTGTCCATCACCAAATTGTCCACTATATTTGTGAGTCTCTTTTGATTAGTTTGTTCTTTTTGTTCCTTCGATTCTGCATATAAGTGAAATTACATGGTATTTATATTTCTCTCTCTGACTTACTCCACTCAGCATAATAATCTCTAGGTCCATTCATTTCATTGCAAATTATAGGATTTCATTTTTAATGGCTGAATAATATTCCATTGTATATGTGAACCATAATTGTTTATCCAATTGTCTGTTGATGGGCATTTATGTTGCTTCCATATCTTGGCTATTATAAATTGTGCTTCTATGAATATTGTAGTGCATAGATCTTTACAAATTATTGTTTTGATTTTCTTTGGACAAATAGCCAGAAGTGCAATTGCTAGGTCAAAAGGTATATTTATTTTTAATTTTTTGAGAAACCTCCATACTGTTTTTCATAGTGGCTGTACCATCTTGCAATTCCACCAACAATGTATAAGGGTTCCCTTTTCTCCACATCCTTGCCAACACTTTCTGTTTTTTGATTTATTGATGATAGCCATTCTAACAGGTGCAAAATGATGTCTCGTTGTGGTTTTAATTTTCATTTCTCTGATAATTAGCAACCTTGAGCATCTTTTCACATGCCTGTTAGCCATCTGTATTTCCTCTTTGAAGAAGTATCTGTTCAGGTCTTCTGCCCATTTTTTAAATGAATTTTTTTTGTTGTTGTTGTTGACTTATACAAGTTCTTTATAAATTTTGGATATTAACCCCTTATCAGATGTATCAGTAGCGAATATTTTCTCCTAGTCAGTTGTCTTTTTGTTTTGTCGATTTCCTTTGCTATACAAAAACTTTTTAGTGTGATGTAGTCCCAGTTGTTTATATTTTCTTTTGTTTCCTTGCCCAAGGAGATATATCTGAAAAGAAATTCCTGTTAGTAATATGAGAGAGTTTACTGCCTATGTTTTCTTCTAAAAGTTTTAGGGTTTCAAGTCTTACATTTAAGTCTTTAATCCATTTTGAGTCTATTTTTGTATACGATGTAAGAAGTAGGTTCAGCTGCTGCTGCTGCTGCTGCTTCTTCTTCTTCTTCTTCTTCTTCTTCTTCTTCTTCTTCTTCTTCTTCTTCTTCTTCTTCTTCTTCCTCCTCCTCCTCCTCCTCCTCCTCCTCCTCCTCCTTCTCCCTTCCTCCTCCCCCCTCCTCCTCTTTCTCCTCCTCTTCCTTCTTTGCATGTATCTGTCCAATTTTCCCAATACCATTTATTGAAGAGACAGTCTTTACTCCATTGTATATTTTTATCTCCTTTGTCACATATTAAGTGAACATACAGGCATGGATTTATTCCTGGGCTCTCTATTCTGTTCCATTGATCAACATATCTGTTTTTATGCCAGTACCATGCTGTTTTAATTACTGTAGCCTTGATAGTATAGCTTAATATCAGGTAGTGTGATACCTCCAACTTTGTTCTTCTTTCTCAAGATTGCCATGGATACTCAGGGTTTTTTAAAGGTCCCTATAAATTTTAGGATTATTTGTTCTAGCTCTCTGAAAAATGCCATTGGTATTTTGATAGGGATTGCATTGAATCTATAGATTGCTTTGGATAATATGGCTATTTTAACAATGTTAATTCTTCCTACCCATGAACATGGTATATATTTCCATTTATTTGTATTTATTCAATTTCTTTTTTCAATGACTTATAATTTTCTGGAAACAGGTCTTCTACCTTCTTGGTTAATTTGATTCCCAGGTATTTTATAATTTTTGACACAATTGTAAATGCGATTGTTTTCTTAATTTCTCTTTCTGATGTTCATCATTGGTGTATAAAAATGCCACCGACTCTTGAATATTTATTTTGTAACCTGCTACTTTACTGAATTCATTGATCAGTTTGAACAATTTTGTTTAAATCTTTAAAGTTCTCTCTCTATAGTGTCATGTCATCAGCAAATAACACAAGTTTTATTTCTTCCTTTCCATTCAGATGTCTTTTATTTCTCCTTCTAATTGCTGTGGCTAAGACTTCTAATACAATGTAGAAGAGAAGTGGTGAAAGTGGGCATCCTTGTCTTCTTCCTGATCTTAAGGAAAATGCTTTTAGCCTTTCTCCATTGAGTATGATGTTAACTGTAGGTTTATCATTTATGACCTTTATTATGTTGAGGTATGTTCTCTCTACTCCCACTTTTCTGAGAATTTTTATTATAAATGGATGCTGGATTTTGTCAAATGCTTTTTCTGCATCTATTGATATTATCATATGGTTTTTATTTTTTTGATTTGTTAATTGGTGTATCATATTAATGGATTTGCAGATATTGAACCAACCTTGCATTCCAGGAAGAAATCCAAATTGATCATGGTGTATAATATTTTTAATGTATTGCTGAATTCGGTTTGCTAATATTTTGTAGAGGATTTTTGCATCAATGTTCATAAGAGATATTGGCCTATAGTTTTTTTTGTAACGTCTTTGCCTAGTTTTGAAATCAAGGTAATGGCAGCCTCATAAAAGGAATTAGAGAGTCTTCCTTCTTCTTGAATTTTTTGGAATAGTTTGAGAAGAATAGGTAATAATTCTTCTGTGAATGTTTGATAAAATTTGCCTATGAAACCATCTGGTCCAGAACTTTTGGTTTTGGGGGATGTTTTTGATTACTGATTTGATTTCATTGGTGGTAATTGGTTGGTTCAGATGTTCTGTTTCTTCTTGACTCATTCTTGGGAGATTTTATGTTTCTAGGAATGTGTCCATTTCTTCCAGATTGTCCAATTTGTTGGCATATATTTGCTCATAGTATTTTCTTATGATCCATTGTATTTCTGTTGAGTACCTGGTTATTTCTCCTCTTTCATTTCTGATTTTATTTATTTGAGTCCTCTCTCTTTTTTCCTTGATGAGTCTAGCAAAGGGTTTGTCAGTTTTGTTTATCCTTTCAAAGAACCAGCTCTTGGTTTCATTAACCTTTTGTATTGTTTTCCTAGACTCTATTTCATTTATTTCCACTCTGATCTTTATTTATTTATTTATTTATTTATTTTCTATTCACTTTGGGCTTTGTTTGCTATTCTTTTTCTACTTCTTTTAATTGTAAAGTTAGATTGTTTATTTGAGCTTTTTCTTATTTCTTGAGGTAGGCCTGTATTGCTATGAATTTCTCTCTTAGGACTGCTTTCATTGTGTCCCATAAATTTGAAGTCATGTTTTCATTTTCATTTGTCTCTAGGTAACTTTTGATTTCTTCCTTGATCTTATTAATAACTGCTTCAATGTTTAATAGCATGTTATTTAACTTCCATGTGTTTGTGTATTTTCCAGTTTTTTTCTCATAGTTGATTTCTAATTTCATACCATTATGATTAGAGAAGATGGCTGATATGATTTTAATCTTCTTAAATTTACTGATACTTGATTTATGTCCTAACATATGGTTTATCCTTGAAAATGTTCAATGTGCACTTGAGAAGAATGTATATTTTGCTGCTTTGGGGTAAAATGTTCTGAAAATACCTATTAATTCCATCTGTTCTAGTGTATCTTTCATGCCCATTGTTTCCTTGTTGATTCTTTGATGGGAAGATCTGTCCATTGGTGTCAATGGGGTGTTAAAGTCTCCTACTATGAGTGTATTACTATTGATCTCTCCCTTTATGTCAGTCAATAATTGCTTTATGTATGTAGGTGCTCCTATGTTGGGTGCATACATGTTTACTAGGGTTATGTCCTCTTGATTTATTGATCCCTTTATTATTATGTAATGCTTTTCCCCCCTCTTATTATAGCCTTTGTTTAAAGTCTGTTTTATCTGCTATAAGTATTGCTACCCTGGCCTTTTTTATTTTTTTTAATTTCAGTCTGCACAAAATATCTTTTTCTAACCCTTTACTTTCAATCTATGAGTGTCATTTGATCTGAAGTTGGGTCTCTTGTAGACAGCTTATGCATCAGTCTTTTCTTATTCATTTGGTTACCCTATGTCTTTTGATTGGAGCATTTAATCCATTTACCTTTAAAGTGATTACTGATAGGAACATTGTTACTGCCATTTTATTATTCATATTTATTATTTCTATTTTCTTTTTTACTCCTCTTTTTACAAAAGACCTTTTAACACTTCTTGTAATGCTGGCTTGCTGATGATGAATTCCTTAAGCTTTTTTCTGTCTGGGAAGTTCTTTATCTTACCTTCCATTTTAATTGAAAGCCTTGCTGGGTGGTTCCCTTGTAAGTAACCAGCTTCCTTTCTCTTGCTGCTTTTAAAATTCTCTCTTTGTCTTTGACCTTTGGCATTTTAATTATGATGTGTCTTGGTATAGATTTGTTTGAATTCCTCTTGTTTGGCACTCTTTATGCTTCCTGAACTTGGGTGTCTAATTCTTTTGCCAGGTTAGGGAAATTTTCTGTCATTTTTTCTTCAAACAGAGTCTCAGTCCCTTGCTCTCTCTCTTCCTCTTCAGATATGCCTATGATTTGGATATTTTTATGCTTCATGTTGTCCCAGAGGTCTCTTAAACCATCTCATTTTAAAAAATTCTTTTTTCTTTTTGTTGTTCTGATTGGGTGTATTCAGAGCTACCTTGTCTTCCAATTCACTGATTCAGTCTTCTGCTTCATCTAATCTACTGTTGAAACCTTCTAGTATATTCTTCATTTCAGTTATTGTATTCCTCATTTCTGTCTGGTTATTTTTTATGGTTTCTATGTCCTTTTTAAGGCTTACTATCTCTCTGTTGAGGTTCTCATTGTGCTCATCCATTTTCCCCATAAATTCATTGAGCAATCTTATAACCGTTATACTGAATTCTGTCTCTGGTAGGCTGCTTGCCTCCATTTCATTTACCTTATTCTCTGGATTTTTCTCTTGTTGTTTCATTTGTAGCATGTTTTTTGTTCTCTTATTAGCCTCTCCGTGTTCATTCCTATGTGTCAGGAATACTTGTTTCGCCTCAGCCTTGGCCAGGTGGCCTAATGTGGAAGGTGTCCTGTATGGCCCAGTGGCACTCTCTCCCTGATCCCTTGTGCTTAGAGCTCTGGACGTGACCTTTGTGTGTGTTGTGTGTGATTTTCTGTTGTTGCCAAGCATTTATTGTTGTTGGCGGATCAGTGGGTGGGATTAACGGTCAGGCTGGCTAATTGTGTGAATTGACTGCACCCTCAGGATAAGAGTTGGTGTGTGGGGGTTGACCCTACTGAGTGAGACTTGCTCTAGCAGGCTTGTGTACTTGTTGTAACCATTCTTTGTGTGTATCACTACTGGATCTAGTCAAGAGTTGCTCCATTATGGTCTGGTGCTTCCAGATGCATTGGTTTTATGGGCCCTTGGGAGGAGCTCTCTCACAGGCCAAGGTTAGCTGCTGATTTTTATTGCTCAAAGCCACCTGGAGAGTACTACAAAGCAATCTGCTGATGGCTGTTGCCTATGCTGGATCTCTGAAATGTGACTCACAGCACTGATTTCCCATTGGGAATGGAAATGTAGCTTATAGCATTGGCACTGTTGCTGGGATTGGAAACGCCACTCACAGCAATGGCCACTCTGCTGTGAATACTTTTGGTTCTGAATCATTGGGAGCAGGGCTTGACAATCATCCAGCAACAGCTGCTCTGGACGGTCTGCAGGTTGGGTGTGTGTGAGGGGGTGTCTCAGGGAGACAATGGCAGTCAGATCAATACAGCCTCAGTCTTGCTGAAAATTTGGTAACTGTTGTGAGTTCCCACAGGAAACCCAGCTCACAGCAAGACCAGCTGCTGTCTGTCTGGGACTAGCCCACAAGTCCCTGATATCTGCCCAAGTTCATGGTGGCAGTTGCAATCTGCCTAACCATATCTCTGAAATGTGGCTCACAGGGCTGGCCCCTGTTGCTGGGATTAGAAATGCTGCTCAGAGCAATGGCTGCCCAGCTGTGAATACTTGGTTCTGAATCCCTGGGAGCAAGGCTTGGCAACCATCCAGCAACAACTTCCCCTGCAGTCTGCAAGTTAGAGTACAAGGGGTATAAGGGATACAGACAAATAGTTTAGCATTGTTACTAAAGTCCCATCAGCAGAGAAGAGACAATGGGTCAAAAGTGATATTTGAAGAGATGATGGCAGAGTTTTATAAAAATGATAGTAGATATAAATCCATAGGTCCAATAATCTCAAAGAGCTTCAAGAAGCTTAAAAACAAAAAATCTATTCCTAAGAACGTCTGTGAAAACCAAGAAAACATCTTAAAAGCAATGGTGGAAAAGACACCATTATATTAAAAGAAAGAAAAAATAAAACTTATGACCAACTTTTCAACAGGAACTATGGAAGTCAAAAAACTATAAAATTACATCTGTAAAGTTATGAGAGATAAATTTACAAAGCTCTCTAGCTAGAATTCTAACAAATGAAGAAAATGAAGGCTAAAAATAAAAAAAAAATAGAAACAAAAGCTAAGAGATTTTGGTTTTGGCAGACACATTCTGTAAAGAAGGAATGAAAAACATAAGGAAGGTAAATATATAGGTAAATTTAAAAAAATATTGACATTTAAATCAATTATGGTAATTATGTCTTAGGGGTTTTATATAGAAGTAAAATATGTGGCAACAACAGCACAAATAGTAGGAGGGATGTGAATGAAGTTAAAATTCTGTAAGTTTCCTATGTTTTTTGAGAAGGTGACTTTAATAAATCAAAGATTCATATTCAAGTTTTCATTGTAACCATTAAACCACTAAAATAACAACACAAAGAGATATAACTAAAAAGCTAATAGAGGATATAAAATGGAATATTAAAAATATTTGATTCAGAAGTACGCAGAGAAAGAAAAGGAAAAAAGCACAGAGTAAAGATAAACCAAATAGTAAGGTAACAAGCAAACCAAATCAGTAGTGACACTGAACATGAATGGAGTAAACATTCCTATTAAAAGACCAAGATTGCCAAATTGGCTTTTAAAAGGACTGAACAATATGCTGTTTACGTAAAAACATTTTAAATATAAGAATACAGACAAATTAAAAGTAAATAGATAAATAAGACTATGCGGTGCGAACATTAATGAAAGGAATCTGGTGTGTCTATATTAATATCAAAGAGAATTTAAAGTAGGAAATATTCATTGAATTAGAGATGTTTTATTATAATAAATGGATCATGCTGATAGCAAGACAATAAATAATTAACTTGTGTGAACCTAATAACATAACTTTAAAATATATAAAATAAAAAAAGATAACTAAAAATAAATCTACAATCAAAGTTGAAGATTTTAACACCTGTGAAGATTTTAACACAGAGTATGTGAGTGAATAGATCAAACCAATAAAACCCCAATAAGAATATGAAAGATTTAAACACTGTCAACTAATTTGACCTATTTAACATTGATAAAACTATACACCCAAACTGCAGAATTCTTATTGAAATAGATTAAATTATGTGCCATAAACCATTTCAGTAAATTAATTTCAGTAAATTAAAAAAAATAGTATTTCAGAGAGTATACTTATGGTCGCAGCAGTATTAGATTAAAAATCAATAATGGAAATGTTGATTTTTATTCCAAAATGTTTCAAAATTAGTCAACATACTTTTAAATAACCCACATTTTAAAGAACTCATATTAGAAATTAGAAATTATTTGAAGATTGAAAATTAAAATGTGACATGAAAACTTATACTCATAAGAAGTTTTATACATTTAAATTCATGTTACAAAATAAAATTAAAGACCTTTTTGATTCCAACTGAAGAAACTAGAAAAAATAAATTAAACCCAATGGAAGTAAAAGGAAGAATAATTATAAAGATAAGCTCAGAAATCAATGAAATTGAAAGCAGGTGCACTGCGGATAAAAAGAACAAGTTTGTTCTTGGAAGGGATTGATACCCTGGCAAAAATGATCAAGAGAAAAAAATAAAATTCAAATTATCAATATCATAAATGAAAAGTATACATCCATAGATTATAAGATATTAAAAATATAATGAAAACTATAATCAATAGTTGTATAACAATTAACTTAAAGAAAATTAGATGGTACAGCTGCTATAGAAAACAGTATGGAGGTTTCTCAAAAAATTAAAAATGGATATACCTTTTGAACCAGCAATTGCACTTCTGGCTATTTATCCAAAGAAAACCAAAACAATAATTTGTAAAGATCTATGCACTCCAATATTCATGGCAGCACAATTTACAATAGCCAAGATATAAAATCAACATAAAATCCCATCAACAAACAATTGGATAAAGAAATTATGGTTCACATATACAATGGAATATTACTCAGCCATTAAAAAAATAAAATCTTACAATTTGCAACAACATGGTTGGACCTAGAGATTATTATGTAGTGTGAAATAAGTCAGACAGAGAAAGATAAATACCATGTGATTTCACTTACATGTAGAATCAAAGGAACAAAAAGGACAAATTAATCAAAAGAGACTCACAAATATAGTGGACAATTTGGTGACAGACAGAGGGGAGAGGGGCTGGGGGCTGGGAGAAATGGGTGAAGCATTAAAGAGGTATAAATTAATAGTTGATAGTTGGTCACAGAGATGGAGAGCATGGCAGATGCATGTAGTTAGCATTAATATAATGGCTAAGTGGAGGGCCAGGAGAGGGAGGGAGCCATTGGGGGGATTGTTTTATGAACTATATATATGTCTAACCAATGTACTGTATATTTGAAACTAATTTAAATAAATAAATTTTAAAAAATAAAATAGGAAAATTCTTTAAATGACATAATTTACAAATTTTTATGCAAAAAGAAATCAGAATAGTTTTATATCTATTAAAGGAATTGAACCTATAATGTAAAAACCCTTCCACCAAAAAAGAAAAAGCAAGACTTTCATTACTCCACTGATGAGTTTTTCAAAACTGTAAGGAAGAAATACTAATTGTACAAGAAAAATTTCAAAGACTGAAAAAAGGGGATGCTTCAGAATTGATTTTATGAGCCCATATAACTTTAATACCAAAACCTGGCAAGGATATTACAAGAAGAGAAAATTACACTTCAATATTCTTCATAAATATAGATGCCAAAATTATTTTTAAAATATTAATAAATCTAATCCAGTAATATATAAAAAAGGATAATATATCATGACACGGTGAGGTTTATTCCAAGAATGCAAGGTTGGTTTAACCTTTAAAAATAAATCAATATAATACACTGCATTAACAGAATAAAGGAGAAAAACCATATGATAATCTCAACAGATGCAAATATTAAAAGTAAAAAGCATTTGATAAAATTCAGCATCCAGTTAGGATAAAAACTCTCAGGAAACTAGGGGCAGAAGTGAACTTTTTCAATCTGATAACCCTAAGATTATACTCACATTTTGAATACTTTCTGCCTGAAGTGGGAAGCCAAATAAGGATATCTACTCTCATCACTTAGTCATTTTACTGAAATTCCTAGCCAATATGATAAAGCAAGAAAAAATAATAAAAACATAAGATAAAAAAAATAGAAAGCTTCTTTCATTCACAAATGACATGATTTTGTACACAGAAAATTCAAATAATCTACAAACTATTAAAATTAATAAGTGAATTCAATATAGTTAAGATGCAAAAATCTCTTTTATTTCCATGTACTAACAAATAATACAAAATGTAAATTAAATACCATTTAAAAGAGTATCAAAATCATAAAATACTTAGGAATAAATCTAATGAAAGCAGTAAAACCTTCTACATTGAAAACTACAGAACTTTTCTGCAAATTTCAAAAGACCTATATTAAGATGTATACCTTGTGTTTACTTTGGAAAACTGAACGCTATAAAGTTGTTGATTTTTCCAAAATTGATCTATAGATTAAATGTAATCCCAAACAAAATTCCAGTTTTTTTGTTATGTACAAAAAATTAGTCAAGCTGATTCTAAAACTGATATGAAAGTGACATAGCTAAGCTGATTATAAAATTAAATGAAAATACAAAGGACCTATTAGTCGAATAAAATCCTGAAGAAGGAAAACTAAAGTGGAGAATTTATCATACTACCAGATTTTAAGAGCTATGGTAATTAACACAGTGTGGTACTTATGTCAGATTACATAAATTATAGACCAAATGAACAGAACAGAGTCATAAATAAACTCAGACCTATAGAATTACTTGATTTATAATGAAGAAACCACTACAATTTTGGGGGGAAATGAAACTGGGTTTATTTTTTCACCAATATATGGCATCAGGGAAATTATATATATACATGGGGAAAAAATGAACATTGACTTCTAAATCATACCATATACAAAAAATAATTTATTATATATCACAGTCAAAAATGTACAGAGGAAAAATAGGACATATTTATGACCTTGGAGTAGACAAATATTTCTTCCACAGGAAATGAAAATACTAGGCTTAAAAGAAACCAAATGCTGGTAGAAGATATTTGTAATACATATATCCAATAAAAGATAAATTTTTTTTTATTTAAAAAATGGGCAAAAGACTTGAACAGACACCAAACAATAGAGTCTGTGCAAATTGCCATTAAGCATATGAAAAGATGTGTATCAGGGAAATATAAAATACAACCACAGTGAGATATCTCTATGGACCCACAAGAATGGCTAAAATTAAAATAGTAACAATTACAAATATTGGTAGAGAAATGGAACAGTTGAAATTTTCACATATTTGGTTGGCATGTACATTGGTATAAGCACTATGGAAAACTGTTAGTACTTATTAAGCTAATATGTCTAGCAAACCCACCCCTATGTATACACTCAAAAGAAATGAGTGTGTATATGCCCACAAAAAGGCAAATACAAGAATGTTTATGCCCCCAAACTAGAAACTATTCAAATGTCCATTAATAGAGGATTAGATAAATATCTTGTGAAATTTTCATCTGATGGAATACTACACAGAAACAAAAGAACAGACATATTGAGTAAAAGAAGATAGCAAAAAAAGAATATGTGTTGTATGATTTCCACTTATATGAAGTTAGCTCAAGAATAGGCAAATCTATTGCAGAAGTAGTTATCTGGCCATGAGGAATTGACTGGAAATGGCCAGGAGAAAATCTCCTAGAATACTTGACGAGTTCAATATATTCATTCAAATAATGCCTACATGTGTATATAACTATGTAAAAGTTTATCAAACAGGACACTAAAGATCAGTACTGTTTATACCTCTAATATATTTGTGCCTCAATAAAAAGATAAAAACAAATCTGAAAAAGACAAGATATTTAAAGAAAATCTGCTTTTTGATACATTAAAGTAGGAGTTAGCAAACATCTGTTAAAGTCCAGAGAGCAAATATTTTAGGGTTGCAGGCCATATTCTCTGTCACAACTACTTAATGCTGCTGCTGTTGTGCAAAAATAGATATAGCCAATATTTAAATGAATGATTATGGCTATGTTCCAATATACTTTATTTACAAAACTAGGTGGCCAGCCACATTGGGCCTGCCGGGCAGAGTTGACCGAATCCTGCTTTAAAACATTAGCAAACATATCACCCTATATAAGTCAAAAATACAATTCCTTCTCCTGCAATATGAGGTTATTATAGTTAAGGTCTCTTTTAGTCCAAGTACTGCACAATTTTTTTAATACAAGTTATTTAGAATGTCAGAACAGCTGCATTTTTTTAAGCAGTTACAGAGTGGTATTCAGTTAACAGCACAACAATTATTTTTATATGAGCTATATCAGAGACAACTAAGGACTGTAAGTACCTAAATAAACAGAGAAGTAAAGGCAAATGAGGCTGACTGGCAAAGAGGAAGCCATGAGGATGTGGATTGAGTAAATCTTAACAAAATGGAAAATGGTGGAAGAGTGGGGTGATGGATTGAATAAGCTAAAAGTAAAATAATTTTATTTGAGAATGGGATGTCTAATTTTGTGATTTTATAGGTTGCCAAGGCAGAAAGTTCAATGAACCAACAGCTTAGCATTTTTGATGGTTCATCTAGTCTATGTTGAAGTTGTGTAAAATGATGACAGGAGGTAAATAAGGTAGACTGGAAGACTGGAAGTCAGGTGTTGAAATCTCAAGTGAGTGAAGTGATAGCAGATGACAATAATGAAGAGGAGTAAAGTATAACTTAGCTAAATGATGAATCGCAAAAGAGAGGGATACTTACAAGAGGGAGCAGGTTTAGTGTCTGAAAGTAGGCAAACATTGACCCAACTATCTAACGTGAGGTGAGAATAATAAGTTTCCCCTTAAGAGGGCTGTAGGAGAAATGATGTTCTCAAATAGTCCTTAGGTTTCACTGAGGCAAAGAGGTGGAAAGAGTGAGGAGAGCAGAGGTGGAGAGTACAGAAAAGTTTGTTGAGCAGAGAGCAGCCATTTTCAAGGGCATAATGAGATCCAGAGTTGGGTCAGATAGAGTGATGGATGCATAAAGCAGGCTGAAGCTGAGGGTTGATGAGATAAAAGATTTCTGGAGAGGCTTGTATGTCTGGCAGAGGGTTTATTCCTGAAAAGTTTTAGGATGAAGGTAAACACTTAGCTTAACACTGAAGTCTAAACGTTTTTATTTTTTTAAAACAAAAAATAGTGTAACTGTTTGGGACATTTTTATTTTAAAGCTATCTATTTTGTTAATAAAAATACAGGTCAAATTAATGAGTACAGAATTTCTGCTTGGGATGATGACAATATCCTGGAAATGGCTGGTGGCAATGGTTGTACAACATTGTGAACATAGTCCATGCCAATGAATTGCACACTGAAATATCATTAAAATGGTAAATTTTATGTTTTGTATATATACTACAATTTTAAAAATGCAAAAATTAGCAACAGTTGTAAATTAACAGCCTGTTGGCTAAATTTGCTTTCAGACACATTTTGTTTGTGCTCAATCTGTTTTTGGCCATCATTGTGTGTAAAAAAAAAAAAAAGAAAAAGAAAAAAAGAAAAAAGAAAAGAAAGAAAAGAAATTAGTTTCTAACATTTAGAAATATAGAAATTTAATATAAAATCCCTTTAAAAACTGTGCTATCTAGTAACATCCCTACTTGGGTCTGACCAGCTGAAGCCAAAGAAGGCGTACTTCCCTTCCGTGAAGCCTGCACCTCTATTGCTCTGCCATGTTCTCATCAGCATGGAGGCCTCAGTGCTCCTCTCATTCAGATTGGCACTGCCTTGTTACTCTTTTCAGAATTCATATAATGGTGAAATGATTTTATAGCTGTACCTCTATGTAAACGAGAAAATAAAAGGTAGACTGAGCAGGAAGAATCAAGAAAAATGGTGAAAAACACATATTTTGGTTGGAAATGAAGCTGGATATTTAATGTGTAAACAGAGTTGGTCCCAAGAATACAATCTGGCCAATTTCAGTTATTTTTATTACCTGTTTAGTTCCTGAGGCCAGTTGTGTTTGCCTCCCTGATTTACATAAACCGTTTATTACTTAAGTTTTAAAAAATTTATGTAAAGCCGAAAGCTTAACAGAATTTGAATGCCATAGAAAATCTCTAATTTTCATCAAATCTTTCTTTGATTAATAAAGTTATTCTGACTTTGAGCCTTTGGGAAACATTCGTAGGGTATAATTAATTAACTAATTAATTGATTAAACTATTGTCCTCAATATTCATATAATATATAATGATCCATTTTCTGGGGTGTGTGTGTGTGTGTGTGTGTGTGAGGGGGGGGGTCACATATATCCATCTTATTTGTTGGCATATAAACCCAATGTGTATGCCAAGTCAATCAGTAGAAATGGGAACATTAAACCATTGTGGGTCAACATTACTGTGGAAAAAAAGTTCTAGGACACCAAATGGGCACATACTGTTACCAGAAAAGAGTGCACTGACTTCTTTTGGAAAGTAAAAATGTAGTGAACATCAGATATTCTGGCACTGTCATTAACTCTTCTCTAAAATATCCTAATGTGTCTAAATTTAAATACAAGGCATTTTGCCTTTTTTTAGTTCTATTTCAATTGAATGAACTTAACCTTTGGACATTTTTACTTAGTATTAGCAGCAAATTACCGTATCAGTGAATGAGAGTTGAAAACAATACTTAATGAGAATTAAAATGTTCAATTTTCAGAAATGCAGGATTTCCCTAGTGATATTGACCACAGTCTGACATATATAGGTGCCCTGTGACATTAGAAAATATACCCATGACCAGGCCAAGTCATATATAAGCTTACTGGATGTATTAGTTTCCTAAGGCTTCTGTAACAAAATACCGCAGACAGGGTGGCCTTAAACAGCAGAACTCTTCTCTCCAGTTCTGGATGCTAGAAGTCAAGTTATAGCAGGGCCATGCTCTCTCTGAAGGCTCTAGGGGAAAATCTGTTTCATGCTTTTCTCTAAGCCTCTGCTGTTCCCAGCAATCCTTGGCATCCCTTGGTTTGTAGACATAGCACTCATATATCTGCCTTTATTGTCACATGGTGTATCCCTGTGTATCTTTTATCTGTGTGTCTTTTCCTCTTATAAGCACAGTCATATTGGGTTAGGGCCCTATCAAATGCCCTCATCTTAACTTGATTATATCTGTAAAGACTCTGTTTCCAAATAAGGTCACATTCACAGGAAGCAGGTGATAGGATTTCAACATATCTTTTTCATGGCACAATTCAACCCCTAATAGAGGAATGGAAGGCTGGACAGACCATGATCATTGAATTAGCTCTTAGGTTAGACTATGGTCCATGCATATCTAATATCAGCCTTGGCTGCCCTGTTTTCTTCCCTCACTCTGGTTTCTGAGCTATCTCCTACTTTATCCTTTTATTGTGACAAACTAGTCAATACCTGTCAACTTTCATCAATTCACACAGGTTCCTGTCTGTGACTAGTCTCCCTTGTAGCATGCTGTTTCCTTACCTCAAACCCTGGAAATAGAATCCCTAGATTGGAACGTTGAACACCATTCATGTCAGTCATTTCCATCTTGTCTTTAATTCTTCCCTATGCTGCTTAGATTTTCTGTTGTCATCACTTCCATCACCTCGCAGCTCTCTTGCTCCATCATCTTTCACTTTCACGTGATTGTTGAAACCCAAACTTGAATAAGTCAAACTATTTAGTTTCTGGGTTCACACCTGAGCAGCTGAGCACTGTCAGATGAAATCACACAACAGTTTACTTAGTGACCTTTCTCTCAATTCTCTGCAGAGGCATTTCATTCTATCCATAAACTTCTTAATCCTGTGGCATCACTGATTTCCCCTCATTCACACCTTTCTCTTCAACTTAACTCACAGGGACAATATACAGATACCTTCTTAATTTCATGCCACCAAATCTACAAATTAGCCTTGATCAGTACCCATCGCTTTTCTTCATTCCACTTGCAAAAAAGGAAACAAAGTCCATGTCTATTTAAACTGCTCCTCGCCATCTCTGAATTCCATCCCTTTCTGTCTTCTAGAGATGGCTATGCCTTTTTATCATTTTTCCCATACCTTCACATTTCATCCTCTTCATTAGCTCTTTCCCTTCAAAATTTTAAAGTCTCTTTCATTTTCTATTAACAAACAATTCTTCCCTTACCAAAAACTTCTTCTTTAACCTGTTAGTTACCCTTAGTTTTTAAAAATCATTATAATATGCTTTATACGGTGTTTTATAGGCACTATAACTTAAGTTGTTATTCTTTCTCACTCTTCCCTTTCTCAAACTTCCTGAGTTATCTATAGATATCTATATAGATAAAAATACATTTATATTTGATGTCCACAATGACTCACACACAGAATCTCTTAACCTGACACTCCAGGATCATTGAAGACTTGCTTGTTGCTGATTCCAATAACATTTTCTTG
Organism: Cynopterus sphinx; assembly: GCA_030015415.1. Lineage (NCBI taxonomy): Eukaryota > Metazoa > Chordata > Mammalia > Chiroptera > Pteropodidae > Cynopterus > Cynopterus sphinx. The sequence continues at coordinate 62,737,579 of CM057387.1, read as the reverse complement.
TCCTTTATTTTCTTGCCTTCTCAGCAGCATGGGACACATTTTTTATTGACAACTTCTTGAAATGTTTCTTCTTGATTTCTAGACACCCAGAACTTCTGGTTTTCCTCAGATTTCTCTACTATGTCTTCTTATTTTTCTTTGCACTTTTCTCCTCTTCTCACTGTCCCTTAAATATTGGTGTTCTTTGGTTCCTACCTTTGGCCATCTTTGTTCCTCACTCTATACAATATCCATGGGATTTTTGCCACTCTCATGAATTTACATGCTAATAATTTTTAAATCTGTATCTTTAGATCATATAGTCCTCCATACACTCATATTCACATATTTGTGTACTAAACAACTTCATTATGTTAACAATCAAACTTGTAATCTCTATGCTCCAGCACCCCTCTAATTTCTTTAGACCTTGGGTTTCTCATCTCAGTTAATCCTTACCACATTTTCCTACACCAAAGATGGATTTCATCTGTAGCAGATGTCCTTTGGGCCTGACCATGCGTTCCTGCTCATTTCTAATGGTCTGCATTTCTATCTTCTTTGCCTGAGGTTCTTTTGGGAAGCAACAGAATACTGCCCTGCCTTAGGCAGGCCAGGCTGGAAATGCTGTAGAATTAAACCAATCAGCCAATGACTCATGGGAATTGGTTTAGAAATTCCCCAGCTTTTCAACCTCTTGGGCAGGATAACTCTGAAGCATTTGTTTTATACTATTTCCAAGGATTTCTCTATGACATTCATAGCACAGTTGACTAAATAATCCACTCTTCCTGGTTACCTTTACTCTATGTCACTTATTCACTATCCTATGTGTATTCCCTGTTCTTCTCAATTGAACAACTTGCACTTGAATCCTTGCCTTGAAATCTGTTTCTGGAGGAAACCAGAGTAAGCATCATTTTTTCTATACCCTCTTTTCTCCTTTTCTCTGTCAATTACTAAATTCTATTAATTCTACTTCATAATCATATTGAAAAGGTATCCACTTCTCTCCAGCCCTACTGCCACCATCTTGGTTCCAACTGTCATCGTCTCTAGCCTGGATCACCTGACTCCCTTCAGTATTGTCCTTTTCAATCCTTTCTCTTTCCATTAGTCAATGATCTCTCAAATATGCAAATTTTATAATATCACTATCACAGTAAACTTTTTAGGTTTCAGTTTACAATTGAGAAACTTGCTAACTTTGGGCTTCATTTATTCTTTTACATGTTCCTTGAGGTATAAAGTTACATTGTTTATTTGAGATCCTTTTTTTCTTAATGTAGGCATGTATAAACCACCCTTAGAACTGTTTTTGCTGCATCTCATAAGTTTTGGTATGTTGTGTTTCCATTTTCGTTTGTTTTAAGGTACTTTATTCCTTTTGATTTTTTTCTTTGACCCATTGGTTGTTCAAGAGTTTGCTGTTTGAGACTCATGAACATGGACAATAGACTAGTGGTTACCAGAGGGTGGGGGGGGGAGGGTGGAAGGGGTAAGTAGATGGAGTAAAAGGGGTCAAATATGTGGTGACAGAAACAAATATAACTATGGGAGGTGAACACACAATGTAAATGTATATATATGCCTTACTATTAAAATATACAGCTGAAACTTACTGAATAACATTAACCAATGTCCCCATAAAAATCAATCAATTGATCAAGAGTATGCTGTTTAATTTCTATATAGTTGTGAATTTTTGAGATACTTGGTATGATTTCAATCTTAAGTTTGCTAAGATTTGTTTTGCAACCTAACATATGATCTATCCTGAGGAATGTAACTGTGGGCTTGAGAAGAATGTGTATTCTGCTGCTGTTGGATAGTATGTTCTATAAATATCTGTTAGGTCCTTTGGTCTAAAGTATAGTTCAAGTTCAATATTTCCTTACTGATTTTCTACCCGGATGATCTATCTGGTATTGAAAGTGGGGCATTAAAACCCGCACTGATTATTGTTATATCATTTTCTATTTCTCTCCACAGATCTGTTAGTATTTGCTTAATATATTTAGGTGCTCTAAGGTTGAGTATACATGTATTTACAATTGTTATGTCCTTTTGATGAATTAATCCTTTTATAAGTATGACCTTTTTTGTCTCTTATTATAGTTTTTGACTTAAAGTCTATTTTGTGTGATATCAATATAGCCACTCCTGGTCTCTTTAGGTTTCCATTTGCATGGAATATCTTTTTCTATCCCTTCACTTTGAACCTATGTGTGTTTTTAAACCTGAAGTGAGTCTCTTATAGGCAGCAGATAATTGGATTTTCTTTTTTAATTATTCAGCCACTCTAATCTTTAGATTGGAGAATTTAATCTATTTATATTTAAAATAATTACCAGTAGGTAAGGACTTACTAATGTCATCTTATTGTTTCTGGCTTTTTTGTAGTTCCTTTGTTCCTTTCTCATTTGCTTTGTCATTTGTGAATTGATGATTTTCTGTAGTGGTGTGCTTTGATTCCCTTCTCTTTATCTTTGTGAATCTATTCTAGGTTTTCTTATTCTGGTCCCTATGAGACTTACATAAATCACCTTACAGTTATAACAATCTATTTTAAGCTGATAGCTTTGCATATAAAATCTCTACCCTTTTGCTCTTTTACCCCCTCTCATTTTGTTTTTGATATCACAACTACAGCTTTTTATATTGTGCATTCATTGACAAATTATTTTAGCTTAGGTTATTTTTAATACTTTTGTTTTTTAACCTTTATGCTGAAGTTAAGTAATAATACACCACCATATTACATATTAGATGATTCTGAATTTGATTAGTTACTTTTACCAATGTGTCTAATACTTTCATGTTACTGATTAGTGTCCTTTCATTTCTGCATGATGAAATCTTTTAGCATTTCTTATAAGGCAGGTCAAGTGGTAGTGAACTCTCTCAGCTTTTGTTTGTGAGGAAAAGTCTTCTAGACATCTTTGCTGGTTCAAGTATCCTTGGTCAGCATTTTTCCTTTCAGTACTTTGAATACATAATCTTATTCTTTCCTGATATACAAGGCTTCTGCTGAGCAATTCACTGATAGTCTCATGGGGGTCCCTTTGTATGTGAAGTATTTTTCTCTTTGCTGGTTTTACATTTCTCTCTTTGTCTTTACTTTCAGACACCTTAATTATAATCTGTCTTGGAGAAGATCTTTTTGGTGACTTATGAGCTTCATGAATTTGAACATCCAAATCTCTTCCCAGATTTAGGAAATTCACCATCATTACCTGTTTAAACAATTTTTTTTTCTCTTTTCTCCCTCTCTTCTCCTTTAGTGGTACTCCACTAAAGGAAGCAAAACTTGTTTTTCTTGATGGTATCTATAATTCACTCCTTTTCATTCTTTTTTCTTTGTTCATTGACTTGATAATTTTAAATGATGTGTCTTTGATTACACAGCTTCTTTATTCTGCTTAATCAAGCCTGCTGTTGATATTTTCTATTGCATTTTTTAAATTTTATTCTTTATCTCTGTTTAGTCCTTTTTAATGTTTTCTATATGTCTGTTAAACTTCTCATTTTGTTTGTATATTGTTTTCCTGATTTCACTGAATTATCTGTCTGTATTTTCTTATAGCTCACTGAGTTTCCTTAAAAAAACTATTTTGAATTCTTTACTGGGAAAATTGCATATCTCCATTTCTTCAGGGTTGGTTGGTTACTGGAAAATTATTGTGTTCCTTTGTGGTATCATGTTTCCTTGATTTTTCATATTCCTTGAAAAATCATTTTCATGTCGTTGTCTTCACATTTGAGGAACTAGTTACCTTCTGAAATCTCTATTGACTGGTTTTGGGAGAGAGATACCTTCTGTCAGCCCCGCTGAGCATTCTGAAGATTTCTCAGACATTTTCTATGGTGACACATGCTCCATATCTCTTAAGGGGAAATTCTTAAGATGGCATTCTCTCTCTTGATCCTGCAAAGCCCAGCTGAATGCTGATAACCTCTCATTTGCCTTCTTTATGGCACTGCTGAATGCTCAAGTTTTTGTGCTTTCTCCCAAACGTGTAAAGTTGGGCCGGCTTCCTGCACATGCAAACTACCTGTCTGCAAAGACAGACACTCACTGCCCTGGGGGGCATGAACAAAGAGGTTGCCACATGATGGTAGGGGTGTGTGTGGGTAAGCTATGCAGTGTTGGGTGTATTTGTTGTCCAGTTTGGATTTGCAGATGAAGCATCCCTAGTGGCTTGTGGTTGAAAATCTTGATAGAGTCCTCATAGTGGATGATAGGATATGTATCTCTTTTAGCCCTTCATTAGCCCTGGCTGCTCTTCTCCTAGACCCTCCCCACCCCTCAGTCATGTAGCACATCTCAGTATTCTGGATGGAACAAGAAGCAAGTGGTTTTCTTTGGCAGCATCCTTCATAGCTGGGGAATCTAGGCGCTCACTCACATGCTCTCAATTCCCCTTGGAGAAATCACCAGCATAGAAGGTGTCTTAGTACAGAGCTGTGCTGCCTTGGGGAGGGGTGACGTGGTAAAGTAAAAATGTTCCTCTTACTGTCTTTAATGTGTCCAATCTCAAGTTTATTTTTTCTCCAAAAGTGTATTGGAATTACTCTGTTGCACTCCTAGACTTGAACAAAGGCACTCTCATTTGATTGTCAAAATTGGTGTACTTTGGAGGGAAGACAATAGAAAATTTCTATTCCTCCATTTTGTTGGTTACCAGTCGCTGTATTTTACATTTTATAATGCAAATTGCCAAACTCTCTAAGCTTTTTAGAAGAAAGTAAGTTTCATTTCAATGTAATAGACAACTATGGATTTTCTGAGGTTCTGCGCAACACAGACTTGGGCTCAGAATTTTTGGTCCTTGGAAATACACTTGGAATTCTGCTGGAAAACGTTACTCTTCTCTTTGCTCTATGATATTGATATACCTGTCACATTCAAGCAGGGCCTATGATTAATCTTAATGTGCAGGTGTTCCTAACTGAGGCTGGATGTTTAAATTTGCTTCATTCTATGCAGTCTGATTTAATTTTGATAAATTGCCATCAGGAATAATAACTCCTCGGGGCAGATCATTAGGAAGCTACAGAATCGATTATGGTTAGCTACAGAATATGTAAAGCTAGTCACCACCACCAAAATGATCATAGATACCCTTTATGTTTCATGCACAAGGAAAATTTAAGGTATTCCAACTGGATTTCAGAAACAAATTAAAATGGAATTGGACATGCTTTTTCATAAAAGTTAGCTTTCAGCTTTTTCTTTTTATTTCCTTAATAGACTTTCCTAATTCTGACATGAATATCAGTGACCACAGCTGGTAGTTATGGATGATAGGAATAATATGCTTTAGGTATATGCTAGGAATCATATCATAGTACATATATGCAATAATTAATTGATGGAATCATGAGCTCTTGAAGCATAAGAAAGGAACCAAGCTTACCAGCTATCTTGAAACCTAGACCACTGTCTTGGTTGAAGTACTGATTACTTCACTTTGTGGCTAACTTGGTAGCCTCCTAACTGCCTTCAGCTTCCTTACCTCTAGCATAAATTCTCCTTGGCTCACTCATGTTCAACAATTTGCTTGTACTTTTGCACATGACTCTCCCTATACATGGATCACTCTTACTCTTCTTTTCCATCTGGCTAAGTCACATTCATACTTCAGAACTTCTCTTAAATGCCACCTGCTTTAGGGAGCTTTTCTCATTCCATCACTCCCCTCAGGTGGCTCTTCTATGTATTTGATTACATCTTGGACTCATTTCTACTCGTATCATATTTTATTGCCCCTAAATGTCAATTTCCTCTGTTAGATAATGAGGTTTTTGTGGGCAAAATTTCTTTCTTGTGTCTCTGTAGCCCTGGTTCAGTGGATATTAACCTTTTTGCACATACCCCTTTGAGAATGTGATGAAAACCAAACTTTATCTCTATACAAAGTGCTCCATATTTTTCCAAATTCAAGGAGTTTGGGATACTGTAAATGCATCTATAGACCTGGGAAGTCCGTGGATCCTTGGTTAAGAATCCCTCCACTAGCTTCTGGAAACATCAAAATAATTATCACTTCACAAATGCTTAATGTGTGTCACTTTTCTGAGGACTTCATATGATTTTCTCCATTTATTTCTTACAATAATCCTATGAGGTCGATACTATAATTATGCCCAATTTACAGATGAGAAAACTGAAGAACATGTAAGTAACTTGCTCTAGGTTATTCCTAGCCTGTTCTGTTAATCACAACACTACATGGCCTCTCAGCCTCACTGTTCATAGTACTTTGCATAAAAAGCATTTCATAAATGTCTACCGAATGTACTGAAATTCATAAAATGAATGCAAGCAATAGTGTTATATATGAAGAACTACGCATAAGTTTGAAATCACACAAAAAAATAAAGAGGCTTAGCATTTAAATAGTTTGTAAATGCTACGAGCTTTTTCAGTTGAGTAAATAGCATATGGTATAAGCTACATCCAACCTTCATTTAGCTTTTTTGGACAAGGGGTGGGAAGGTAAAGTACTTTTACTGAATTCTTGATACATTCCTGACAGTAAGTTTGATACTTTCTAGACAAACCGCATCATGCAATAATGCTAAAACACCTTGGAATATAATTGAACTTTGAGTCCAATGTTGACCCCAGGGAAGAACTGAATGGGAAAATATAAAATTCCATGTCCTTTAGAGCAAGCATTAATATAGCACAGTTTGTTTAAGCCTAGTTGTTGCGTCTCTGTGACATCAGTTTTACTGTTAGAATGGAGAAGGGTTAAAGAGGTAGGGATGGGGTAAGTTTTTTTTCTTTCTTCTGATAAAGATAAACATTTCAAGTCTGTTGTAATAAGAAAACCTTTTATAATTACAGTTATATGAGAACAGGACCTTCACTCAAGTGCACACATGGCAAACTTCTACTCTGGTTTCAGAAATGCAGGAATGGAAGGTAGAAAAGAGAGAGGAAGAGAGGCCAATAGGTGACTTTCATGTGCCAATAATCACATTAAATGATTTCAAATAGAGTGTCTCAGCTAATTTAACTTATAATTCCTACTATGGTTCAAAGGTCAGGCACTTGGTTGGGGTGGGGTGTGGCAGGAGAAGCAGTAGCAGGGAGACTTTTCTTGCTCAAAAAGACTTGCATCGTCCTTCAGAACAGTATGAGAATACAATGTTATCAACTCTAATCATTTTCCATAAACAATTTTAACCACACTTGGGAAAGCCTAGAAGCAAAGAGTGTCATTCATCACCTTTGGTTGCTAAGGCTGATCTTCCTATTTTCTGCAGATCTAATTTGGGAGCTCTACTTCCAGCAAGCTTGAACCACTTAGAGCCTATGTGTAGAGGTGGCTCAGGTCTGCACAGGACCAATGTACAACCCTGAAGCTCTTGAGGATATGAACCTACATGTCTGTTGGGGAAGGGAGCTCCAGATCAACCCGAGGGGTCAGGGTATGTGACATTGGTCATTGTCCAAGTTTGTGCCCTCACTGTAGATTTCAATAATCGAAGTAATTACAACTTTATCTTACAGATTGCAGGTGATATTTTTCCTATCCGTTGTTTTAATTGCCCTCATGCTTGCCCACAATACTGACTCTAGATTTCTTGTTTTTTTTCAGTGTCAATATATTTGGATTAAGGAGGATGATGTAAAAACCAAATACACATGGGAATTTTGGAACTAAATTTTGGGAACATTTCTGGTTTTATTTATTATAATATAACAATATTGTCTTAAAATAAATTACAAGTATTTTTAAAAACATTTGGTTGAAATATTTTAAAATTTTTCTAATGTTAGCTTGAATATTCTTTGTAACTTAGGTGTGTTAAACTATAAGCAGCATGGAACCCTTCGAAATACAATCATTTTCTTTAACAAATCATTTGAAAGGGCTAAATCAAGTCAGCTTTCCACTGAGTTACATAATGGAGACTCTAATTATCTAATCTGCATCTCAGGTTAGGTTGTAATTCATTAAAGTTCTTTTTGCCCTATTTTCAGATGGATGCATTTCAGCATTCTAAATTCTAGTTTCTTCCTGTTTAAAAATGTAGACAGTTAATAGAGTATATTTGTATCTCATTTGTTTGTTAATTTGATTTTGTAATGATCTCTTTGTCTCCTCATTTCTAAAACCTGTGGCAGTGCCTGTATTACAAGTCAAAATGCAAATTTTCTTAGAGTCTGGCTCCTACAGTCCACAGCAGAAGAATTTTGACCTTGCAAAATAATTTGCATTTGATTGAAGGATTCCCACCACATATATGAATTTGCACCTGGATGCAAATCCAAGCAGAGTTGGTTTGGTGGTGGGCTCAGGGAGAAGCATTGGGGTCTTTGGGGGTGAAGGAAGGTATTACACTACATGAAGAATGTAAGCCTGTGGTACAGACCAAGACTGAGAGTAGAACCTTTGATTTTGCCCTTTTAGAAGGTCTGCATAGGTGTGTAGCCATAAGGTGTTGGCAGGTCAATTGCATATTGTCAGGGCAGTTGAATTTATGTGAGTAGTCTGGCCTTTGATTTTCAAAGATCTCTCTGGGCATACTGACTAGGAGAGGTTTTCAGATCCCCTGTTTACTTGATGGGGATCGCTCTGTAACTTGTATACATGCTTATGGGAATGTGTATTTTTCTTTACCATGGACCATATCCTTTTGTTAACTAGTCACCCAGGAAAATCTCAAAAGTATTCCACCTAGGGATGCATGGCCTTGGAGTTGCCCATGTGAAGTTTATCTTTGTTTTGTTTTTGTTTTTTTTCTAATGTTTGCTATCTGCAGAGGCTAGTTTGGCTTAGGTGTGAGGTTGATCCTTTCATTTCTTCTCACCCAGTGAAAACATCAGGTCTTTAGATCACTAACCAAATGTAATTCTATCAAGATGAGTAGACTCCAAGGAGAAAATAGGTATAGTGGAGGATTACTGAGAAATAATTACTGAGATACAGTCTGTTTTTTCCACACCATTTAGCGAAGCAAGGACCATAATTGACTGGAATTATTCATTGTATTTTAAGATGTGAATTGGAGAATCTTTTACAAACCATTGCTTGCTCCAAATCAAAAAGGAAAATAAAGCTAGAAATAACTTTTAATACATTTCCAATTACTTGAATATTTTACAGGTCTAAATACAAAGAGAAAACATGATTTTAGATTATGTATAATAGCTCCATATTTATTAATGTCCTATAAAAATTAAATCAGATCGTACATCATGTACTCCATATTCTACTTAATAGAGTTTTACTAAATAAGAATTTTCAAGCATAGTTCACTAAAGCTAATGTACAGTGATTATACTGGTCAAGGGCTATGTACTATAGGAACACACACATTTTTGAGCTGATTAGGAATTTTATCTAGTTCCATAGCTCCATTAAAAAATATAGTATCTATAGGGTGGCTAAATGACAGAAGCATAACACCTAAAGTTATTATTGGAAATTCAAAAGCTATCTTCCTAGCTTTTGCTTCTTTTGTTCTATGGAACATGGTGTATCAAAGATCTTATTCTGTAAGTTTTTTCAAGGTGCTTTCTAATAGCCCTCCCTTTAAATTTCTTCTACAAGAGTCATTCTCTCTTTAGAAGTTAAAAGAGTGATTATATTTATAATTGGGATGTTGAACCCCTGGAACCCTTAGAGTCACTTTAAACAGTCCTAGAATTTATGTTTATATCAAGTATTATTAAGGATATACAATATAAATAACGTATTGGAATACACGCATTACTATTTTTCATGTGTAAGTAGCTGTTGTAATGATTAATAAATACAAAATATGCTGCTTTTATGGTAGCTTTTAGAATCCTCAATCAACAGAGACTTAAACAAAACTACTATTATTAGGTAAAAAATGGGCTCTCGTACTTGAAAAATTTGGAAACTACAGAAAACAGGAGAGGAAACTGTCACTAATATGGCAAGTTTCCATTTTAATGAAAGTTTCTTGTATGCCTTTGAACTCCACATGGTCAAAGGGGTTATTCAATTCTAAGACTGAATTATGCTTGTATAACATGCTGATAAGAAAAGTGTAGAACATTAGAAATTTTGAGGAAAAAATAGGAATACATTTTTTAAAAAATCTGCTAATATAAAATCTGTTTTTAATGGTCTCAAATTACTATACTGTAGCTAAGTAGATGACAGTTGGCTTTAGAGGTCTATAAACTCATTTTAATGATGTTTTCAGCCATCCAGGATCTACTGAGTCATAACGAAGGAGAGGATGCCATGAAATGCACTGACTTCCACCCTATTTCTCCAGCTTAGCTACATTTTCTCCACCTTGAGATCAGTGCTGGGTCAGGACAGGTGGAGGTAGATCTACTAGAAAGCAGCAAGGCAAAGTTATGAAGAGAAAAGGTCTTGCTTTTTAAAGGGTAGAATCACTAACTAGCAGGCTGAGCACACAGTCAATGAGTCCACTTCTATCTTACTAAAAAAACAAAACCAATAGCCTAACATTTGAATGTAAAGGACAATGGGGAAGAGGAGTCATGTCTCACCACAGCCCAAAGTTGTCAACAACCAGGAAAATGTGCTTCCACTCTGAGTAGGCAAATAAATCCATTCATTTTATATACTCCACAGAAGTTTTTATTGTTTATAAGTAATTACAGCTCTCTTTCATGTTTCCACATTCTGGGTCTAAGGAGAGAAAGGAATTGGGCCTGCTAATCTTCTTATGCAACTAAGAGGCAGTTTATGGCTTTCCAGGTGCAACAGCCATATCTAATCTCTCCCTGTGTCTGTCGTGTAGCAGCTGCAGCAGTTGGAGGGAGTTAGGGAGTTATTAAATATCAAGGAAATGTTTGTGCTAATATTGTCCCACTTCAGGGTGGTAAGAGAAATTCACAGTTGTCTTCTATTTTTGGAATGCATGACCATCATTACTAGGGAAAAGCTGTTTTTACTGAGATCCCAATATTGGCAGTGAGGGCAAAGTGGTCCACCCAAGTTCCAAGTAAAATTTGAGACCATTTTCCAGCCTGTTTTCTTTCTGGCACTGTGGCCCCTGTGGTTGCAAAAGTCTTTAAGTACACTTTCCTACTGCCACTGCTTCACTGTGATTGTGGACAAGACACTCTGGTATTCGGAGCCAAAGTATATTCAAAACTTTAATCCCTCATTAATGCCTGATGATATTTAAAATGTTAACAATACAATTTTGGGTAAAATAAAATGAGACGCTGAAGAGAGAGTATAATACAAAAGAAAGGTTTGTATAAATTATTCAAATTGGGTGGTACAGTGTAATAAACACGGCTATGAGAATATAAGGGTGAGTGCGAGCTCTAGGACTCACTGGAAACCTGATTTAGGACAAGTCACCTGAGCCGTTTCCTTATCTGTATCATGAGAAGTTGATCATTGCAAGACCCTTTCTAGTTTTATAAATCTATAGTGAATATATACCATCCATTCAGGTGAGGGGTAGGCACTGTGTCAAATAGAAAGGAAATAAGATACACCTATGTGGTTTAATAATGGAGACAAGACTATTACAGATGAAGCAATTACCTATTCACATGACATTTTATATGAAGTAGGATACTAATGTAAAAATAATTTACATATGGATACCAAATCATCAGGTTGCACATCTTAAATTTATACAATGTTATATGTCAATTATATCTCAATAAATCTGGAAAAAAAAATCTAGCCGGAGGATAGTTGGTAATGATATGCCATTATATCCTATCTTTAGCTGTTTTATTTAAGTTTCTTTCTTTCCAAAAAATATACAGATGGCATCTGTAGCAGGTAAAAGTTGTATTTTCCAAAGGTAAATGAAAATGATTACAGAGGCCTAACCTAATAACAGTAGTTTTTGTCACAAGACAAGGAATCTGGTGATTCACAGTGAAGGGCCTACACAGCAGTTGCACAAGGGCATCAAGACCTAAGCTTTTTTTCTTTTTTCAGAATTTTTCTTATAATTTTTCTTAGAATTTTCATGAGTTTGGCCTCGTTAATGAACTTACCTAGAAGCCTACCCAGAGACTTTTGCTTTTACTTCATTGGTCAGAACTGTATCACATGACCATCCTAGCTGCAAATGATGCTGGAAGATAGTGTGCTTTAATTGAGCTCATTGCTACAACTGAACCAAACCAAGCATTTGTCAGTCAGGGATAAGGTAAAAACAAATATTGGGTGTTTAATAGCAGTGGCTGTCTTAGGAGTCTCATGTGATTCACTGATCACACAATCTTGGGAGGACAATAAATACACTGAATAATGGAGTCAGAACTCAGAAGGATCTACAGAGAATGGAATAATAAATTGAATCTAATGGGTAAAATTCAATAGCATTAAAGTCTTTCCTGAGTCTAAAACATCACTGTACATAGAATGGAGGAAATGTTTCTTAATAGCATCCTATAAAAATGTCTATTAATTTTAATTCACTGCAAGAGTAGTAACAGTAATCAAAATAAAATATAACATTTCTTGAATGTTTCTGTTAGTTATCTCTTCTAATTCTCACAGTAATTCTCTGAGGTAGATAGGTATATTATTAATATAACCCCTATTTTATTTTTGAGAAAGCAAAGAATTTTAAATGACTTGACCAAAATTCTATAGCTAGGAGGAAGTGTGTAGGTCAGGATTTGAACAGAATGTTAGAGTCATTATTACTTACCTCTATATTATACTGTTTCCCAAAGAACAGTGATCTTTTGTCTAAAAAAGCTAATTCAATCTTGGATAACACTAATGTCACAGTATATATGTCTAGGAAGATAATAGTCTCAGACTTTTCTGATTGAAAAATATTTTCAATACTGCTTTTAACTCTAGAACCCACATTAAAACAGACAGGAACAAATAGTTCCTTCCTATACCCAATACCACCTTTACTTCTGTTTTAGAGAATAAGGAGAACTCTGCCACCTTGCTTTTGACCCTATTCCGTCACCTCTGGAACTCCATAAATTGACTATCCTGTTTCTGATACCTCAGTTTATCTCTTTATGCTATTTTTTTTTCAGCCAATAAAATCATTTTAAAAGTTTCCATACTAAATAAATAACCTTTCCAAAACCCCATTTGTAGAAATATATACCTTTTTAACTACTACTTTTAATAGGTCCTTGTTAACTACACTTCTTAAAAGAATACTTAACATATGCTGCCTTCACCTCCTTACCTCCTTCCTCAGTTTCTGAGTGTATTGAACATCCTCAGTAATTGCAAAATACAAATCTCCCCTTGGTGGCTGCCATCTTTAACTCAAAGAAGTTGACAAACTGGATGCTTGTTAGATGCTTGTATCTTAAGAGCTGATCATTTATCTGATGTGCATCCAGAAAGCCTCCATAAATCTGTTAAGTATTCTAGTTTTCACAAATGTGTTCTCCTGCTAAATCACTTTAATGTACTATGAAACTGAGAACCTAAGCTCTGAATGATTTTATAGGCTCTATATTGGTTTTTTCATTATATCATCCTTAACATAAGAATGCTTATTTCTTCTGCTCTCTTTTATACTTAGCAAATAACTTTGGTGGCTGTAACAGTATTTTACTTATCATGGAAACAGTGGTATGCTGGATGACAAAGTAAATGAAAAATGGCTGGTTCCATTTTGAATTATTAGTGGAATAAGCAGTAGTGACATGAAGGATCTGAGAAAAGAAAACCCATTATCAATCTGCATCTCCTCTGGGATTGTCATTCTCCATCCTCTGGAAAGGAAAGAGACATGAGTCACTTTGGCAAAACATTTTGGAAGTAGACAAGTTCATGAAGGCAAGGAGCAACGATGTTTCAATTACAAGTGTAATGTAATTATAATTCTGAATTTCACTACCTAGACTATATTAAGAACACTGCTGGTATTGGAAAGTTCAAATTCTTGCTAATTTCAACTCAGACCACTTCTGTAACCAGTGGATTGTAGCAAATAATATTCTTCATGAAAAAATGCTAAAATTTCCTAAAGATAGAAGTGAAACAATAATTAATTTGTTAAGACACACAAAAATAATTTTTCTACCAGATACTTTGCTTTTTGCAGGTTTTTGTTCTTGTCCATTTGTAAAATATGATTAGAAGAAATTGCCAGACAGGAATGAATGTGAGCCAGGGTTTAGGAGCAGTGGTGGTGGTGGGTGAGCAGAGAGAGTATAGCTAACTAGATCATTATATATTTCTAGAATTACTCAAAAATTTAAAGAATACAATATATTAATGGTTATATTTAAAAACAGTACTTCAAACTTCTCAAAGTACATTTAAATGCATTTGTGTGCTTTACTCAGAAAACATTTTTATTCTCAGGTTAAATTAATATGCCTGAGCTAGAGAAGGTAAGTGATATGCCCAATGTCTTCTATCTCTTAGCTCAAAGATCTCTCTCCCATGCCACATACATGCACATATTTACTTTTATTTCTGACTGTTAGTAATTTCCATTCCTGAAGTGAGAGAGAGTGAGTGAGTGAGAGAGAGATAGGCAGTCAGACTTGTTATTAGAACAAAATGGAATAAGAAGTTAGTGATACTCTGAAAGCACTTTGCAAGCACATTCAAATACTAGAAAGAGCGCAACATGATAAACAAACAAGAAACTTGTACTGCTAGGTATGTTTCCAAAATAGAATCATTTATGATTGACTTTTAAAAGAGAAGAACCTTTAATCTATGTAATATAGGAAAAAAAGTCAAGCTTCATACCAATTTTCTAACCTATGCTTAGAGCCAACACTTTAGTATATTTTACCAAATAACATTATTGAAAGAGTTAGTATTAATGGAACTAAGGAAAAAGAATAACCTTAAAGTGTTCCACAGGTATAAGAAACAGTTTAAAAGAATCGTCTCTTAAACATATTTTCATGGAAGGATCAAATAGCATGCAATTATTTTGTAATTACCTTTCAGCTCCTTGCTATGTAATTATTCATTTGGTTATATGTGCTGTACAAATTAGTGCCCCAAAGATCTAAAAAAAATTACACAGTACATGGTGATTATCCTTACAGTTACATAGTTTCTCAAAGGGTAATTGCCATTTAATTTGCTAGGTCTGAATTCATATCGTGACCTCATAGTAATCATGTACTTATGAGTGGCTTGTGTGGCTGTTGGGGCCTCAAAATATTGTTCATGGCTAATGTATGAGAAGGCACAGAACAGGTGCAAATCCAAAATGTTGAGTGCCTTTTGTTTGTACATGTCCCTGGCTTTATAAAGCTCACAATTTATAAATATTGTCGAATGCACCTGTGTGTGTATGTGCACATTTGTGAACATACACCTGCAGGTTCCTTAGGTCTGCCAAAGGCTGACCAACTTCATTTTACCAGTCAATCATGGGTCACTTAAAAAGCCACAAATATTTGTTAGATGTGTTAGATGGTCGATGGAAGAGAAATATAAATGTCTTGACTTTCTTTTACAAGAACAACAAAAGTAAAAACATCTTTCATTAAATACAAAAAGTAAAAAGTACACAGTTTGGGAGGGAGAGCAAGAAAGATACAGAAGACTACGTAAGGTATGGAAGCATCAGAGAGCTGTGCATATAGTATGAAGTCTGCCTGAATGTGTAGGTATTATAAATATGTGCTTTGGGAGGTGGCAATATAATTTGCTACTTGAGTCCAAACTGTGGTGTGCTGAAGTGAACTCCTACTGGCTTGTGACAAACAATCATTAAATATTCAGGAATTTTGTGAACTGGTTGTTAAACTGTTGGAATCTTAGAATCAGCCATGCTGGGAGTATTTACACCATGGACATTGGTAAATGCTACAAGCAAAGATTTTCCCACCACCTCCAGAGAGCCAATTTACCAGCATACCACTGAGTTCGAATATCACGAAAGGAATCCTTTAATAAAAAGGCTAGTTCTATAATAATTTTGAGTTTTCTAATAATAATTCTCCTACTTACAAACTCTTAGACTTTAACACTTCCCCTGAGTGACTTCGAGTCTAGTTTCTATTTTTCCTTCTTTCTCTAGGCTTTTCCAACTCATGCAGAGACTATTACAACTGAACACGAATTTGTAGGAAGCCCCTTTTGAATATTAATAGTTAAGAGCAGATTTGAATTTGAACCTAGATCAGTTGGTTTGAATTCATTGCCTGTGTTTACCAAATATGTGATTTGAATCGTACTTGCTTTTTCATGCTTCTGGTTTGCTCTGTGTAAAATAAAGTTATTGTGGGAATAATAATATCTTCCCTCTAGTGTTGTTGTACAGATTAAATGAGTTATTATATGTAAAGCATTTGAAACTCTGATCATAGAAAGCCCTATGCATATATTTATTATTGTATTTATGTTCGGGAAAATTAAGATTATCATGCCTACCTGGCACACTGTAGACACTCACTACGTGGTAATTGTTTCTGTGCTTTTTGCATTTCTGTTATTGTACAGAATTGGTATTTGAGTTAAAACACGATTTTCTTCAGGGACTGGAAGGCTGATATCTCCTGGGCTACAGCCTGGCCATTAAGAGAGTTCTTTTTGTCACATCCAATGTCATTTTCTGAAAGTAGAACTTTAGCTCTGAAAATGAGTAAGTTCAAAGTGGGTGTGCCAGGTGACCAACAACTTGTGGAAGGAGGTGGGACGAGGAAAGCAAGGTGACCTGTCCTTTCTTTGATAGAACATACTGCCTATAAAACTTAGTGTATTGTATTCCCTCAGGATTCTCTTTGAGCTGAGAGTACCATGATAACAACATTACATTACTCTTGTGCTTGGGGTGGACTGGATGGAAGTGAAGGTGATTCTGCCCCATCTTATCTCAGCTACTTCTCTATCCTCTCCCTGTAATAGTGGTTCTGCATTTGGTAACAGTGTGATTGCAGAGAGGCCCAAGAGATGGGACAGACCCGGTGGGACCCATGCACAGGCATGCCAACACTAACAGAAAGAGGGAAAGAAGGTGTCTCACTGGCTCATACCCAATGGACAGAGCTGATTTGAAGTTCCAATTCCTTGGCCTCTGTGGGCTAAGTTCTCCAGGGCCTCCACGCAAAGCCTCTTTCCCTGAAGCTCAATCTCATTATTCTTAGGTCTGAAAAATGCAGTGTATCCTAGAAGGTGTGCAAATTGGCCATTAGACTCCACAAGTGAAAATATATTCATGAATGAGACTATGTAACCATAAAAGCAAGAGGTCTCATTGTATAAGTGTATGGTTTGAACTTGGCATCTCTAGAAGCATGCTGAAAATCTGTCCATGAGTAATTTCTCTGCTGAATTGTAATGTTCTTAGATTATAGAATTTATGCAAAAGAACACCAACTCTTCAAATCTCTACTATTCACAGGAGTCTGGAACCAATGGGAAACCCTCCACTCTTCAGCATCCCAAGTGGGTTGTATATAGTTTTTCTGTTTTTGTTTTTTGACTGTACTCTCTTTAAAAACAAACAAACTTTACTTATTGCAGTGCAAATAATGTCAACCTGCCACAATGGCCAAGTGAATAAGAAAAAGGAGGAGAGAGAAAAGGAAAAGAGTCATGGCTAATAGCCTTTGGGAGCTTATGAGTGAGAATGCATATTAGTAGTTTATATGTACCACTTCATGAATATACACAACAACCTGTGAGGCATATGGTAATATCAGCCTTGTTTTACAGGAGAGGAAGTTGAATCCCAGATGGGTGAATAAACTTGCCCAAGGTCAAAGGGATAATCAGTGGTATAGTTTCCAAAGAAAGGACCTTTGACCTGAGAGCTTTATACTTAACCATTGGGCTTTATATTCTTAAGCATTTTGGATTCTGGGGTTGAAATCAAGGAACATGAGATTGATATCATGAAATATACAGCAACATGTAAACCAGGTCTCTGGAAAAAAAACAAACAGCCCAATTTTTAGTGTTTGTTCATTTCCATGGTGTAAATATTCCCACTATGGTTGATTTCAAGCTGTCAATTGTTTAGTATGCAGTTTTTATCGTTTCTGCACATCACTGACTAAATATGTAATAGGATGTGTTCTGAGGTAGGTTTAAGAGACTTGTGTCCTGGGCTCCAATACCTCTTTACTTATATGCTGCTGTAGCAAGACTCAAACTTTGAGCTTCAGTTTCCTCTCTCATCTGTAAAACAAAATTTGAGAATCAATTGTCTTCACTTTTTTTCTTAAAAATTTTAGGAAGAATCTATAAAATATGACTTGATAGTTATGAAAGTATAGTACATCCTTTTTAAATGTGAAAATGAGTAATCTGCTAGTCACTGAAATTGTTACTTCTAAGAAATATTCAGTTTGAAGCTTACTAAAATTCAGTAAATATAGTCATCTATTTTCCTTCCCAGCCCTTTATCTTGTATAAGCTCTTCTTGAACTTGCTTTATTATTGGGTAATAGTTGGATGAGAGACAATCAAAGTCACTTTACAATTTCACCCTGGAAGTATTTTGATTTTCTAAGGCAAAGGTTCTTAAGCTAGGATATTTAATATGAATTGTTTTCCTTTGTAATCCAATTTATTGTATTGCATATGCATATGAAAGCATTATTGAGAAGTGATACAACTTCACAAGACTGCTAGCAAGTACATGACCCCGCCCCCCCCAAAAGATGTGCATGTGTCAAAATGAAGATTTACAAAGGCCTTAGGAACAAAAACATTTTTTTACCTCATCTGTGCTAGAGCAGGCAGATTTCTAGCAAAAGCATGGAGAGCCATCACCTTGATGGTTTCACTCTCCAAAATGCAAAGGAAAATAAAATATATGCCTCATTTTTTTTAAACAAAAAACAAAAACAACAACAAACTAAAATAAATGAAATTTATTAGTTCTCGAATACATAGTTTTGATTGACTCCCACACAGCATGTCATCCATTTTTTTTAAATACACAGACCATTTTAAAATTCTTAGCTACATAGGCTTTAAGTCAATATTTATAGTTGAGAATTAGCTTTCTTTCAGTCATTGGGAAGTAAGTTATTTCAGGATAATCTACAATGAAGGAAAAGTTTGATGTTCTCATGTTGGGGACTTGGATATCTCTACGCTTTCTTCTCCGACAGGAAGATGTCCTTTACTATTCTCTTATTCCTTTCACAAGTACCGAAGACATGCCACCTGCCAGGCAGAGCAAAGGCACAGGACCATCAAGATGGATGTATTATGCCTCTGTCCTGGAAGAGCCCTCAGGTTCACTTAGGAGGACAGTAGGACAACAAAAAGGTCACAGTACAACGTGGCCAGTGCTGTAAGTAAGAAGGAGCTGTGGCATGACTACCATGTGTAGCTACAATGGCCCCAATTACAGAGGACATGTGGGTACATTGTGGCTCTATAGTTTTTCTCTATTAAAATCATTTCCTTTGTATTGATTTGTACAGAATTTTAACAACGAAGATAGATGAATTTAAGGACTCATTTTTATTCTTCATTCTTGTAATCAACCAAAATACATACAGCATGTTTGAACTTTTAACCACAAATTCATATGTGCAAAAAAGACTAAATTGCATATTTAATTAGTAGCTCTCCTTCTTGGGTGCATGGCAGTATCTTGGGTGCATAGCAGAATTAATTACCTGGGGCACTTTTTAAAACTCCTAATGCTTGGGCCACTTTTTACTTGGTGGACAGGACCAGAGAGAAATCACAATCAAAGATGGGATGTCCTGAGGAGGGTAAGAGATGATGCCAGAGTCTCTGCTGCCCAGTGACCTACATTGACCGCCCACATTTGAGGCACATGCTGGCTTTAGGGGGTTCCAGGCCAAGCCTTGCCTACCCCACAAGGAGGCCAGCACCATAAGCCCAGAACACCTGTCATTTGATGAAAGAAAGGAATTCCTCTATAAGGTCCCTTTGACCCTCAGAAATGATTTCCCACCTGAAGAGCCGGTGCTTGATAGCCATACCTTTTCAAAAAGCTTTATTTTCTTCAAAAGTACAAGTGCTTCTGAGGAATTATACTAAAAGTTATTGGTTATTTTTATTATTTGGGGCTCACTTCCTGAGAACAGGTTTTGAAAGACGATAGCAAGGTGAATTTGAGACTTGGATTCTCTAATGAGATCTGGAAAAGGTGTCAAAGAGAGGCCTATGTGTGGCCTTCTCCAGGTAACATTCCTCAGCAGCATCCTACAGCTCACTCCTGCCAGCCCACTGCCTCAACGTAGAATCAGTCCTTGATTTAAATGTCACTTAATACTGACAGTACTTCTATAATTCCATGGGTGATGCTCTTTCATTCAATTCTGACCTCTCTGTTGGCTATCTACAAACTTCCTCTTTGGAGCAGGATTCATGTCAAGAGAACCCGGTAAGAAGCAAACAGAAAAATAAGATTCATAAGACACAAATGGGAAAAAGCATCACTGAATTCTTACCGAGTGACCAGCGTAGGTCAACATGGTAATCCTCTGTATGCTATTCATACAATGTGTACGTGTCATTCGGGCTCAGAATCATACATTCCTGTCCTCAGAGGGACTGGCCATGGATTGTTCTGTAGAGCACTTGGCACCTTCTGAGTGCCCTGTAAATGTCGAGGATATGAGCTTATCTTCACAGGGTGTCTCCTCTGAGGAAGGTGCTATGCAAATACTAGTATTGTTATCCTTTTAGCATAAATTTATAATTGGCTTTCTGTTAAACATTGCAGCAAGTTAAATTAATTCAGTATGATTACAGTCATTAAACAAATGCCTGGTAATGACTGCCTTCTTATTTTAGCATTCCTCAGCCCACTGGGGTAATACCATATAAGGCTTTGTCTCCATTGTTAGATTAATTGGGATGCACAACCTGCGTTTTGCAATAGAGCACGCACACTGCTTTATAGCAACCGGACCATGATTGAAGACTATTGCCAAACTAATTTACCTTCCAGTTTTTCCTATTGCTCTTGCCATTCCATTAGGCACAATTTACTAGTTCATTACAGCATACAAGTAGCTTGAGGCAATTTCTACCCATTTTTAAAAAAGTGTGCTTTTAAAACCAAAACAAGGTCAGGCATTCTCCCACAATTATTCTTCTGATGCTGAAACTAACCAAAACGATAAGGACAGCAATGATTTAACCTGTATTGGCATTGGTATGGTCACCCCAGGAATTACCTGCTTTCCTGGCAGACAGAAATAGTTAAGTCCCGAAGGCTGTGAGTTGAAAACTCTGCCTGAGAGAAAAGCAACGTTAAGATGTCCCAGCCAGGTGTGCAGGATCGCTGCCAGGTGCAGTCGGAGAAAGCCTGCCCTCCTTAAGCCACGCTTCACAATCCAGGTCATCTGTCTGGTGCCACCTTAGCAACTGGCCTGATTCTGTAGAGGACATTGAATGATAACACCCTGTGAGTCAGCTGACTGCTGTGTCATAGCTGCTGCTTTCTGCAGTATCACAACTACCAGAGCTCCGGTCCTCAGCGTCCCAGTCGCAATGCGGCAGAGCCGAGGCAGACAACCAGGCACAAAGCGACAGTTTTAAAGTGTTCTTTTTCTGCTACCACTTAGCATTTCTTACATGAGGAGTATTTACCTTTGTGTAGCCAGCAGCAGAGAAGCAGACTGAATGTACACGATGGCTTCTAACTTGGCAGCATGAATTTTCAGCAGAGCAGGTACTGCTGGGAGCCTCGTAGCCAAACCGTCTGGTGGAGTACGGCTTGTTTTCCACCACTGGCGGGAATAGTTTGGGGGCTTCTTATGCTACGCTGCTAGATCTGCAGGAATTGACCAAAAGGCTAGGACAAAGGAGACAATGCTTGCCATGGTTGGTCTGGCCGGGGCCTGTGCAGGCATCTCCACCGAACTGATGCTGTGTGACTCTCCCAGCTCACAGTTAAGGCTGGTCACAGGGAATGGCGCAGAGTCCCAGTCCTCAGCTAGAACACAGTTTAAAGGAGAAGTCAGACTCACTGACCTAAATCAATCCCAGTCCTCTCTGGATGCGGGGACAGCTGTCGACTAGCAGTGACACAACCAGCCATCAAGTGGAGAATCGCTGTGACTGCAGTCTGGGTGCAGGTGGAGCCTGGGAGAATGGCAGTCTAATTTCGGTCATCCGATGGTTTCTTCTTATTTTCCTAAATTATCGTGCTTGCTAAATATACAGTTGTCTGGATTAGTCTCCCTTGCATGCAGTCTTCATCTGCTCTGGTTGGAAATCAGGGTGCCAGGAAAGCCTGCTTTAGTACTGGCTCCTTTCTGTGTGATGCTTGCTATGCAACTAGGATGGGTCACACTGACAACAAAGAAGGAAGCAGAAAGCATCACTGCATCTTCTCTTGTGATGTTAGCGGAACATAACTCTTCGCAATGATGCCCTCCTGTGTGTGTACGTGTGTCTGTGTGTCTGTGTGTCTGTGTGTACATGTGTATGTGTGTATGAGTGTGTGTGTGTGTGTGTTTTCATTCATCTGATCGAACAGCCTAACAGATATCATCATGGATGTGGTTTTTAATGATTTGGAAAGAAAGAGCCTGTGGAGACAGCGATTCAGTACAGCAGCACATTTAGGTTATTGCCAATTCGAAATACTTTGGTTTGTGAAGCTGAGCCCTAAGGGACAAGCTTGGTAACTGAGAAGCAGATCGTATATAAAGAAATAAAAATGACAAGCATAATGGAGGCTCTGCGAAAGGACTGTCAGAGCATCAGTTCATGGATTGCAATTGCGCCAGGCTGAGATTGAATAATTCATAGATTGAAATTACCCTGCTTTCACCTTTCCATTTAAACCGGCATGATCTGAATCTCTAATAAATTTTCAAGATAAAGTAAAATGCCAATTTGAATCTGAAGAGCTTTTAAAACCAGATGCTGCATCCCTGAATCTTTCGGTATCTTTCACAATTATCCTGTGAGAACTGCACTTCATCACGAAGCACCATTACCAGGGAAAATTACTGTGATTACAAAAGCAACAATAGAATACCATCAAATGATCTCTAATTTACCTAATTTTCTGAGACCGACGGTGTGGTTTTAATGCCCATTGTATGTCACCATGCCTGACATCCGTGGATCTATCTCGCTCCGGAACAAAAGTGAGGCAGTGTATATAATGCCTTAACTCTGAAAGCCTAGCCAAGAATGTTCTCCTAGGTTACAATGTCTCTTTCGTTTGGTCTGCATTTTTGTGTTATTTTTCTTTCCTTAAAGCTTGTACCCCAAATGCCTGTTTGAGGAAATGGTGAGCCTGTCGTGGATTTGGGGTTGATTCGTTGATATGGGAGAGCATCGTCTTGTTGATTTATACACCTTCTTTATTTTAATATATATGAGCATGTATTTACCAGAAGAGAGGAAAGGTTCTGTTCTGGGAAAGTATTCCAGAAATGTAGCCAAGATGAAGTGTATGTCTTTGTCTCTTTTTTGAAACCCCTATCTGCTTTTCAGGTTAGAGATCCTTTTAGGGAATTATAATCCTGGTATGTGTTAAAAAACAAAACAAAACAAAACTTCTTGGATTGAAAAGCAGCTCAAGAAGCATATTCAGTAAAAACTCTTGTGCAGCTTTATTAAAAGCAGGTATGTTCGACTGAGTGAGTAAATGAAGCTGTGGTATAACTTTGTGTTTGTGTCTGCTCACTCTCTAGCAAAAGTCTAACCTAAAGAGAGAGAACTTTTTCTCTGACAGGCTGCACAGTTCATCTCATGGTTACTGTGCCACCTTGAGAAAGTAGCATGGTTCATAAAACCTCACTGGAGGACAGACTGTAATCGTTTCATAGGTAAAATGACTTCTGGAATTACCCTCAGTAGCATGAAGACAGTGCACGAGTTTCCACTAGTCAGGTGACTGAAGTTTTATATCTAAAGTAGGATTTCTGAGGGATGCGAATACTTGGGGAGAAGGTAGGTCTGAAACATACCTGTCTTGTATTGTGAGTTTTTGCTTGAGTCCCTAACCTCTGATAGGCTCCTTAATTTGTTATGATGGTTTTACCCCTTTCTGCACCTCCACAAATACCTTTGTCAGGGAAGGTAAGTTGTATTCCTAATCATTGTATAACTGATTATGTTCTTCATTGTCTCGTTTCACGGGTATGCTTTGTGCTATACATTCTTTCTACTTACTTTTATACCCACTACCCTCAAGATAATTCATAATTTTTGTCTGTGTTTTTTTTTCTAAATACAAATGAAAACGTGGTATTTTAATAAGTAATTCAATTATAGTTTTTGTTCCCTTTATCTAAATACATTCAAGGTTTTAATGCTTTTCTAAGGAAGGGGAAAATAGTTTTACTTAGTAAATCATTTGTTTTAAAATAGTAAGCAATTTACTAAATACCAATTATGTTACCATATTGTTTTCTTTAGATAGCCCACATTTCTAATACTGGAATTATTATTCTTATCTTTCCAGAAAGAGGCTTGGCTGTTAACGACAAAGCGCTTTTTACAAAAACAAACTGCCTAGGTGTGAGGTGTTTTTCTTTTTTATTAAAAAAAAAATAGCCTGGATATTGCGCAAAGAGTTTTTAATTTCTGGCATTTTAAAGCTCTTCAAAGTTTGAATAGGGTAACTAATCACTGATTGAGTAAAATGGTTTATGTGCCTGATATTTAAGTAATACAGGTATCCCAACATTATCTAAGAATAATTAGAAATCAGATGTTTGTTACTTTTTTGAGACTCAAACTAATTGTATTCACTTGATAAAAATAGCAAATTTGAAACTGATAGTTTTTGTAATTAGAGCATTTATCCTTCATATTCTTGGAGAATCAGGGGTTTGCTTTATTTCTTTAGAATGCAAGTGCCTCTAATCAGGTGTTAGTGCTTGATGAAATTGAAATTCACTTGTTTTGCCACAAAAAGGAGATTCATCATATAGAACTGCTAACTAACTTAAATGTCTCAAGCTCCAATAGTTCCCTTAAGCTAAATTTTCTTTTCAAACTCTATTTAAGTGATTAAATGTAAACAATATTTTAAAGTAAATTCATTAGATCACTCTTAATCTATTATTGATGACTTTTCCCACTATTTATGGATATATCTTATAATGCTCTATGTAAACATAACATAGGTGCAAAAGGCTACAAGGATAACTACAGGTGCAGGTAATTTGAAAAATCAACTGTGAAATATCCTATTAAGGGTTAACTTGAGCAAATATGAGACAATCATGGCTTAACATTCTTTTGTAGCTTTTTTTTTTCTTTTTGGTGGACAGGAGAGAGATAGGAAAAAAATTATCTCCTCCCTCCTTGTTCTGAACGCCCAATCACTGCAGAGCAACAGCTGCAGCTGCAAGGAGTGATTTAAATTTTAAACACTCAGAACCACACTCAAAGACTCCATAAGACTGCTTCATGCTTTAAGGTAGAATGTGTAAATTTTATCACTTGATAATTGCAGTCTTTTCTGGACATTAGTGTATTTTAGATTTCATCTCATTGTTAAGGTCCAGCTTAGAGTAAAACAAATGAGCAAACAAACAAAAACAACCAACCAAACAAAAAAGCCTTTCAGGGACAATATATATTAATTACTTCTTAGTACTTGTTAACTAGTAAACCAATACTGTGGTGAATAGATGCATTCACATGTAGTCAAATGGAATATTCATAGTTCATATGGCATTTCTCTAATGAACATGTTGCAAGAACTGTGGCATAGTATAGTTCCCCCTAAGTTTTAAATGTGTGGTGATAAAACATGGTTTTATCAAGTACCGATATTGGTGCATACTAGGCTGTCAAAGAGAAAAAGGCAGATGAGACAAAAGAAATAGGTAAAGATAAAAGAAAGCACTCCCATTATTCAGTGAGCCTCTTTTTAAAAATGGTATGATAAAAAAAGTTGAAAATCTTATGTCAGTGTACTCTTTTTAAAGAGACTCTTTTCTTAGTAAGAGAATCTCTCCATTTTATTATGAAAATTTGCAAACACAGAAAAAATGAAAAGCTGTGAACACACATATAACAACCACCTAGACCCTATACATTTTTTATTGTCCTTGCTTGATGCTATATCCAGCTATCCACCCCTGTGTTCATCCATCAATCCATCTCATTTTGATGCATTTCAAATGAATTTCAATGTAGACATCAAGTACACTTTACCCCTAGGGATATGCCTGCTGAAGTGTTTTACTAGAATTTGGTATCTGTTTACAGTGCTTTCCTTTAAGTAAAATTCATATATAATGAAGACAGAATTTTGAAAAACAACATACTGTTATTTCTTGTGAGGTATTCACTATTTCTTCAACATGATGAGTGGCTAGAGGCAAACCCTCATGTTCCTATGTTTTAACCCGGAAGGTACAAATCTCACACTTATGGTGGAGAGAAACAGGTCCCTACCAGTCTCAGTCCTCATCACCCAGATAAACCTTTACCCATAGAGCAGGGGACCCCTGATAACTCAGCATCGGTATTGAGATAGAAGGGCTGGGGCATTACATAATTAATTCCCAAAGTCTCTTCTCATTCTTGGACCAGCTTTCCTTTGTCTTGCAGGCCCATGAAAAGTTACCCATTTGTCTTTGAATAATCACTAATTATTCTCCTACTTGGGTTCTTTTCTGCCTCTTCCCCTTTCCTCCCCCACTTTTCCCCATCAGCTTTCTCTTTTCCCCTTCCTCCCAACTACTAATTATTTTTCTCAGAACAATGGAATCTGTTCATTTTTCAAGTCATTCTGCTATATTCAGTGTCATGGAAATGGTTATGGGAAGCAAAGACAGGGTTTTAAAGAGTCACAAGAATTAAAGGGCTCAGTTTTTCTTGGTCTTAATAGAAACATAAATTAAGAATTGCCTTCTCATGAATTCATCTCTTAGATCCAGTCTTGTGGTTGAGATTTAACTGAACCCTAGATCAAGCTTCTCTAAGATTTGTATTGGTATAGCTCCTGGGAATGAGGACGTTCTCCAGGCTTCCAAAATCTGTTTTGTGGACTGCAGCATCCAGTCACTAGCTCTGGTCCATTGCACTTCCATGCAGTAGGAGCACAAAACCTGCCTTTTAAATTATGCTCCTGGCCCTGACCGCTGGGGTGAGGAAAGCTTTCTTTTTGGAGGCTTTGGTCCATGTGCACATGACAATCACTTTCTAGGTGGCTTCTCCCTCAGGCCATATTTCTTCATTCAGTTGAGCATGCCTAAAGTTTTCATTAGACATTAAATAAATATATCATTAGACACATAGCTAGGTTTATTTTTGGCTGGAATTCCACCAATTTACCTATTTTTATTAAGCACTAATTGTTTATAACAGGCTGATTGAGTTTAGGTTCTGTAGGAAGACAAATCTATATTCTAATCTGTGCTGCCATTTAACTTGCTCATTACTCCAGGCCAAGTCACTGAACCATTTTAAGCTTCACTTCTTCAAAGTTGCTGGATTAAATTACATACATACATATATATATGTATGTATGTATAAATTACATATACATAATTTATACATATACATACACACATATATTATATAAATAAAATGTATGTTATATAAGATATATATAATTATGTGATATTTTATTAGATATATGTTGAATGTATTTATCGCAGTACCTGGAATCCACTTGGTACATATTATATTAGTGTCATTATCATCATCAACAGCAACAGCAGCATTGTACCAACAGAAGGTGCCATCATCCTAGAACCCAACTGGCCTTCCATTAATAGAAGCTATCTAATAGATCTTAGCAGACCACCTTTCTTCCTATGTTCAAATGTGCTTATCTTGATGGATCTCCCATTAAATTCCTTTCTTTTTTAAGGTATAAAAGTGCCCTCAGAGTTCAGCTCAGGGTGGAGCAGAAACAACAAGTAAAACTCAGTGAATGATTAAACAATTCTATGTGAGTGCTCCAGGCTTTCCTCCAGTATCACCCATGAGAATACCCTCATTTTTTTTGGAATTTTGTATTGCAAAATCAAATTGTAGAATATGTTCAAGCTTAAGTTTCATTTAATTTTAACAAAAGGAGAGGAAGGGGGTCTTCCTTGTAGGGAGACCATAGAGTAGCAGCATCATGGAAGATTAATTTTCTACTGCATTATCTCCTAACTCTTTCTACCTTACAAGACATAGCAGATGATTCAGGATCTAGCAAAGAATATAGCAAGAAACACACGATTTCAAATCTAGCAAGAGGGGCTTCTGTTCTGGGCCTCTCATTTTTGAGAGATGTATTTCAGAGGGCTGTGCTCGGCCTCTCCACTGTCATTCCCTGTCACAGTCCCTCCCCTCCCCCCATGGGACAAGAAGTCAAAGGGTTGAAGGGACATATCTATCTAGAGCTGTGCTTCACCCTGTTCCTGGTGCACACTCCAGGTATCCAGATCCTGGAGTCCTGTATTCCCACACGCACATCCCTGCACTTTGGGCCTGCATGTCTGTTGGTGAACTATGCTGTCAGTGTATGTACTCTTAGGCCTGAGAGGTGAATAGAGGAAGCTGTTGTGGAGTGGCCTTAGGTGAGCTGGAATATCTAAATGTGTGGGAGAAGCCCTTCCTAATACAAGAGCTAGGAATGGGCAGAGGAGGGCGACAGGCCAGAGACTACTGCTGTACTACAGCCACATTCTGACATGGAACACCAGAGCAGGGGAGAATCCTAAGTCCAATTCTGGTCTTAAGAAGCTATATTTTCAAGGTAAGAGAGTAGAATGTATTTTATTTAACATCGTATTGGCATGATTTGTACCTTTTAAATATTTAGAAATATGGTATGGAAGCCTCCATTTGTTCTCTTATCCTGGGTCAGGCCTGCACCTGAGCTAGCTTTTGGAGGTCTCAATTCTTCAAAAACCTAATTGGTAAGTCACTGGTATATTAGTGGGCAAGTAAACATTTTACCGTTAGTACAAGGAAAAGAAGGTTGTTTATTCACTTAAATCTAGAAAGCCCATTCTCTACTTGAGATTTTTAATATAAAAATTTTCAAGTTGGTAAATTCTAAAAATTTGACATTTCCATTTCATATTTTTATATAGAACATTCTATTTGTAAAAAAGTAAAGATAGTTCTCTCTCCCCCTCCCTCCCTTCCTCTATCCTTCTTTCTCCTCTCTCTTCCTTCTCTCTTTCTCTCTACCAGCGTATCAAAATGGTAAACTGTTTTTTGTATTTACCTAGACAGAAAGCCAGCAGCTAGATAAATTAGGTGATAGTAAGGACTGCCACACTGTAGGATATGAACCAAAGGTGCCATTTTATTGAACTACCTGAAGATTCTATGCACCTTCTTTCATTGCACTGAATTCAATACTCTGTATTGAATAGGCAAGTGTAAAACAGAGAAGTTGAGAAATTAATGCCCAATGGAAGGAGAATCTGCGTTTTATAGAATAAATCCTGGAGTAAATATAATTTTCTCAACTGGGTTTCCAAAGAAAGTTCTAGTGGCAAAATAATGATTTAGGAAGTATGGAGAGGGAACATGCTTGGGGCTATTCAAGTATTTTACTCACAAGAAATGATAGACATGTGAATGTCATTTAGTCCAGCATAAAAAACACAGGAGTGAATGTAACAAAGTCTGGGATTTGAATCTTGATTTTGATGCTGTGTGAAATTTAATGGGTTTTCAACTCCTCTTTGTTTCTTATACATAAAGTATGCATAATCAGTTGTGAGTAGGAACGAGGATTAACTTAGTTAATATTTGTAAAAACACTAAAGAGAGTGGCTGGCATATCTTAGGTACTTTTGAAGCATTTGTTAAATAGAGTAAAAAGGAAAGATGAAGAAATTAAAGTCCAGAGACGATGAGTTATTCCCAATCACACTGTGAATTAATTAAAGATCCACCATCCATCCAACACAGATATTCAAACATCAGGCCTATTTCTGAAAGTTGTGCAATGCCCAAGAGCGATTTTGGTCAAAAGAAAATATACTTTTGTGTCACTTATTATATCACTAAAGGAGAAACAAAAAGAACTTTAAAAAATTGTACTATGGTACAATTGTCCTGATAAATGTTTAAGTTTTTGTCCTGCCCCTTCTATATTTTACATGTTGCTTTTCAGTTATTCCATTTTCCAGTTCTTTAAAAAAATGTTTTATATTAATTTCAGGTATACAGTACATTGGTTAGAAATTTATGTAGTTTATGAAATGATCCCCCCAATTAATCTAGCACCCATCTGGCTGTATACACAGCCATTACAATATTACTGACTATATTCCTTATACCGTACTATTTTGTAACTACCTATTTGTACTTCTTCATCCCTTTACCTTTTTCATCCAACCTAACAGATACAGAGGACAGCCCTCGGCAATCACCATATTGTCCTCTGTATCTGTGAGTCTGTTTTCATTTAGTTTGTTCCTTCTTTTCCATAGATTTCACATTTTAGTGAAATCATACGACATTTATCTTTATCTGACTTATTTCACTCAGCATAATACCCTCAAGGTCCATCCATGCCATTGCAGATGGTAGGATTTCATTTTTTATTGCTGAATAATAGCCCATTGTATATATGAATCATAGCTTCTTTATCCAATTGTCTATCAATGGGCATTTAGGTTGCTTCCATTGTTGGCTACTGTGAATAGCACCGCTGTGAACATAGGGATGCATAGATCTTTACAAATTAGTGTTTTGATTTTCCTTGGATGTGCAATTGCTGGGTCATATGGTATTTCTATTTTTAATTTTTTGAGGAAACTCTAAACTGTTTTCCATAGTGGCTGTACCAACTTGCAAACCCATCAACTGTATGAAAGTTCCCTTTTCTCCACATCCTGACACTTACTGTCTGTTAATTTATTGATGATGACCATTCTGACAGGTGGGAGGTGACATTTCACTGTGGTTAAATTTGCATTTCTCTGATGATTATTGATCTTGAGCATCTTTTCAAATGTCTATTTGCCATCCATATTTCCTCTTTAGAGAAATATCTATTCAGGTCTTCTGCCCATTTTTTAACTGGATAGTTTGTTTTGTTGTTGAGTTATATGTTCTTTATAACTTTTGGATATCAACCCCTTATCAGATATATCATATACAAATACCTTCTCCCATTCAGTAGTTTTCTTTTCACTTTGCTGATATTTCCTTTGCTATGCAAAAATTGTAGTTTGACACTTATTTTTTCTTTTGCTTTCATTGCCTGAGGAAATATATGAAAAAAATTACTGATAGCAATATCAGAGAGTTTACTGCCTATGTTTTCTTCTAGAAGTTTTATGGTTTTGGGTCTTACACTTAAGTCTTTAATTCATTTTGGGTTTATTCTTATATAGGGTATAAAAAGTTGGTGCAGTTTCACTTTTTTGCATGTACCCATTCAGTTTTCCCAACACCATTTGTTGAAGAGACAGCCTTTACGCCATTGTATATTCTTAACTCCTTTATCATAGATTAAATAACTGTATGGATGTGAATTTATGTATGGGCTCTCTATTCTGTTCCATTAATCTATGTATCTGCTTTTATGCCAGTACCGTGCTGTTTTGATTACTATAGTTTGATATCAGGTAGTGTGATACCTCCAACTTTGTTCTTTCTCAAGATTTCTGTGGCTCTTTGGGATCTTTTATGGTTCCATATAAATTTTTGGATTATTTGTTCTAGTTCTATGAAAAATGCCATTGGTATTTTAATAGAGATTGCATTGAATCTATATAGATTGCTTTGGGTAGTACGGCCATTTTAACAATGTTGATTTTTCCTAACCATGAGCATAGTATATGCTTCCAATTATTTATATGTTCTTCAATTTCTTTCTTCAGTGATTTATAATTTTCTAAGAATAGGTCTTTTACTACCTTGGTTAATTTGATTCCAGATATTTTATTGTTCTTGGCGCAATTGTAAATGAGACTTTTCTTCATTGCTCTTTCTGAAGTTCATCATTGTGTATAAAAACGCAGTCAACTTCTCAATATTAATTTTGTGTCCTGCTACTTTACCAAGCATCTGTTCATTAATATGATCATGTGACTTTTATCTTTTAATTTGTTAATGTGGTGTATCATATTAATTGATTTATAGATATTGAACCAACCTTGCATCCCAGGAAGAAATACAAATTTATCATGTGGTATGATATTATGTCTTTTTGAATTGTTTGTTAATAATTTGAAAATTTTATATTCATGTTCATTAGTGATATTAGCTTGCTGTTTTCCTTTTTTGTGATGTCTTTGTCTGGTTTTGGAATCAGGAAAATGGTAGCCCTGTAAAAAGATTTAGGAAGACTTTCTTGCTCTTGGAATTTTTGGAATAGTTTGAGAATTAAGTGTTAATTCTTCTTTGAATATTTGCTAAAATTCATCTGTGAAGCCATACAGTCCAGAGCTTTTTTTGGGAGTTTTTTCTTATTATTACTAATTAGGTTTTGCTGGTGGTAATTGGTCGGTTCAGATTTTGTTTCTTCCTGACTCAGTCTTGGTAGATTGTATGTTTCTAGGAATGTATCCATTTCTTCCACATTGTCCAATTTGTTGCATATAATTGCTCATAGTATTTTCTTATGATCCTTTGTATTTCTATGGTGTCTGTAGTTACTTCTCTTCCATTTCTGATTTTATTTATTTGGCTCCTTGCTCTAGTTTTCCTGATGAGTCTTGTTAAGGGCCTGTCAATTTTGTTTATCCTCTTAAAGAACCAACTCTTGGTTTCATTGATTTTTTGTATTGTTTCTCTAGACTACATTAATTTCTGCTCTGATCTTTATTATTTCCTAGTTTCTACTCACTTTGGGTTTTGTTTGCTGTTATTTTTCTAGTTATTTTAAGTGTAAGGTTAGATTGTTCATTTGAGATTTTTCTTGTTTCTTGAGATAGCTCTGTATTGCTATGAATTTCCCTCTGCTTTTCTATGTCCCATAGATTGAGTCATCATGTTTTCATTTTCATTTGTCTCTAGGTATCTTTGATTTCTTTCTTGATCTCATTGTTAACACATTCATTGTTTAGTAGCATGTTATTTAGCTTCTATGTGTTTGTGTATTTTCCCGGTTTTTTTCTTGTAGTTGATTTATAGTTTCAAATCATTGTAATCAGAGAAAACACTTGATTTTGTCTTCTTAAATTTACTGATATTTGTTTTGTGGCCTAACATGTTACCTTCTTATTCTGAGCAAGTAAAAGTCTACCAAGATAGGTCAAAATTTTACTTGAATGAGTTACCTACTCCAGAACATAAGCCTATCACACACATACACACACACACTCCATTGCACTGTGCACTGGGTACTATTATAAAAATATTACAAATACATGAAATAAGTTGGGAAAATGCACAGAAGTATGAAAAGGAAAATAGAACTCAATTATTATGGCACTATGATAAGCACTGATTGTTTATGATACAATCATGTATGTATGCACATAAATTCTAAAGATTGGACTTAAATTGCATATACTGCTTTTTAAAAATGCATGCATCAATAATGTTTTCAAATCATGAAAATAGCCTTTAAAAATAGAGCCCTTTAATTGTTGTATATTATTTCAGTGTACAACCCCATTAGTGAAACAGTTAAGTTTTCCCAGAGTTACAGTATTTTAGGTGTAGTTGGATGACATTAAAAATTGAATGTGACAGAATACATTGAGAATAAACTGGATTTTCTAGGTTATAGGTTTATTATAAAACAATAGAGTTCTTTTATTCCTTCTTGTCCCAATGATTCACATAGAGCTTTGAGTGATCACCATCTTCACTTTCTTTGGTCCCAGGGGCAAGACAACAGTCTCTAATTTCCAAAAGTGTATGCTTAGGAAGGTGAGTCAACTGGGAGTCCTAGATAGGAAAGGATTAGAGGCTTCAAACTTCTAGAGCCAAGAGGGAAAAGAGCCAAATTAGTAGCAGAAGGGTGGGATATTCCCAGACTGGGATTGAGGTGGGGATTTCTCAGGAGGTAGGAGTGCAGGAAGCTGGTGGTGGCATCCTAAAGATAGCAGAGCTTGAAATAGGGAACTCTTGGGATGCCTGAGATCTACTGTACATTCCTGTAACTGACTTTGGTCCAGAGAGTTTGATGTCATCAGAAGACCTGGCCTATACAAAATGGATCAAGCCTTTTCTAAATTCTTGTACTGCTTAGGTCCTAGGATGCTCCATAATCCAAAGGGATGGAAGAGAAAACTAGAACTCAGGAAAATAATTGAGTCTGTTACCACCCCTGGCTGGTGGTGATAAACCAGACATAATTTGTTTAGAAAGATTATGTGGTACTCAAGCATCAGGTGGATGTCACTATTGTCTGTAACTTAGTATCCTTAACTATCTGCTTAGGAAAAATTCTTAGACATGAAATTACTAAAAAAGGAGTATAAATAGTTTAAGTCTTTTATATATATTGTGTCTTATTCATAAGTTTCTGTATTTTTCAAGTCCACTGATTATTCTTTTATCTTTCACAAAAGATTGTTAGGAAAAGGAGGAAAAGCAAAATTAGCCAAGCTAATTAATAATTAAGTATAATCTATCATTAAGTTTAAATTTCCAATTATAACATAACCCATCCCAAAAGACTTGGTCTTTCAAAGCCTGCTGAAAAGCCTCCTGGTGGCTTCTCAATTATCTTAGGGCAAAACCCAATTCCTTGGCAAACTTTTCAGTTGTGTAATCTTGGGTAAGTTACTTTTGAGCTTCAGTTTTCTTTTCCATAAGTAATGGGAAATTACTTCATGGATTATCAGGAGAATTAAAAGTGTTAATATACTAAAAAAGTACCTAACACTTCATGAGCACTATATAAATACCATCATGAACATGCAGCATGCTTCCTTCCTGGCCCTCCAGTGTCATCTATTCCTGTTCCCTTCACCTTAGGTCCCAGCTATACTGAAATATGTGCTATAGCCTAACCTTTTCTTGCTCTCATTTTTCTAGTCTTTGTACCCTAGAATGACCTTTGCCCTCTCCTTTTCCTAGCAAATTCTTCCATCCTTCCAGATTTAGCTCCTGTTATCCCTCTCCTCATAAAAAACACTGTGGTCTGAGCTGAGCTCCTTTCTGATATTCATTTATAGATTTAGTAGAGTATATTTTAATTTCCCAGTAAGGCTGCTATACCCCACCCCCAGGTGAGCTCTAATCTCAGAGAATGCCAGATTTATTGTTGTTTCTCCAGAGTCAAGCCAGTGTGGCCCAACATAGACCCTCAGTAATCATTTGCTGAATGACTGCATTTGTCATATCATTGAAGGAAAAATGGGACTGTATTTGCAGAGTTTTCAAGCATTTCTACAAACACCTCATATGTTTTGTGTGGAACTAGCAACCAAGGACAATTCCTACTTTTATAGACATGGCAACGGAGGCTCAGAGAAATAAAAGGCCTTTCCCAAGATGTTGTGGTATGAAAGAACAGAAGCCTAGTTCCTCTCACTCCCCTCCTGCCCACACTTTTTTTGCATTACATGACTCCATCCTTGTAAAGCAGTCTCTAGAAGACACCATGTGTGATTTTGACTTAGGGCTGATCTAAGTAAGAGTTATAAGAAAATTAGAAACAGCAGTATAAAATATGGAGACAAATGAGCTGGTCAGAAACATGGAGTAGGCTGATTAGGGAAAGGAATAAAGAAAACTAGGGTTTTGGAGAGGTGCTTTGGGAAGGTGAGAGAATGGGCTAAGGTGATGTGCCCTTTCTCTGGGTTGGAGAGGTGAATCAGAGTTCCTTCCATTTTACAGAGGGCTTTAGGACAACACCAATAATTCTTATCCTCTTCCCTTCCTTCTGCCTCTTCAGCCTCAAGACACTTCAAAACCTGCTCCTTGATTCTTGACCATGACGCGTGGAGATGATTTAGTGTTCACCAACCAAGTGGAACTCAGCTGCCTGCTCTCCACTTTTGTCTGATCCACTATGAACTTTCTGTTCAGAAGCTGTGATTGAGATGCCATTAGATATCTTTCTCTGCTAAATTATCACACTTGTTTTTTAGAATATTGGTGAGGCAAGATGGGTCCATTCTTGACAATGGTTGGTTGTGTTTATGCTTAAGAAGAATGACAACTCTTCAGAATTTCATGCCTCAGATACCCATGAAAAGGGAAGACAATGTATAATTTCTTTATCCTCCCTGTAATCTTTAATTAAATGATGTTTTATCAAAAATTTTGTAGGGTTGGGCTGAAGTATTCTTTCATGCTGTCTTTAATTTTCAGTCTCTTCTGTTTTGCAAGCTAGATGATGGTCATCCTTTATATATTTTCCAATTTCAAACCACTTTCATATGTGCCATGTCATTTGTTTCTCACATCCCTGAACTTGAAGTATTCAGAATTTAAATAACTTAAAGTTATGTAGATCATGAACAAGCACATCAGAAACTTGGCTCCTGACTGTGGACTTGGGAATCTTTTCTCACCTTTGAATATATTCCTATCAGGATCCATATAACACCCAATCTCAGGCTAGCCTGGGGTACAATTACTGGAAGCATGGGTTATCACTTCCTATAACTTAAAGGCTTTGGGCTTCTGAAACCAAATTTTGAAGATGAGTAGTTTCAGGAGTAAAGGACTGAGTGAAGTTATATACCAAGTTAACAAAGGCAGAGTCCTCCTTTTCATTCTCATATCATGCGTGATAACTATTTAGACATATTAGCTATAAGTGATTATGAATTGCAGTCTCAAAAATGAGTTCATGCATTTACAATTATGGGCCTTTATGATAGTGCCGTTGATAGCAGGAAGGCGGCATGATATTAGGTAAAACACCTGGAGTAGGGAGTAAACAGACCTTGCTTTCTACACAGCTTTGCCAAAGACTGCCTGTGTGACCTTAAGTTGTTTATTTTCTTTGGACCCTAGTTTCTTTTTACAATGTAGATAATAACAACTACTTTGTAATGTTGTGAGGGTTCATGGTAAATTACACTTCCAACTTTTAGAATACCAGCTGATAAGTAGGAGCTCAGTAAAAATCTGTTGAATGGATGAAATAAATTTGAGATAACTTACGGTGCTCTTTGCATAGAAACTGGTGCATGATGAAAACAAAAGCTTTCAGCTATCAAAATTCTACAGACACACTAAGTGCTAATTAGTTTCCCTAAATTAATCTAGTAATGTAAGAAAAATAAATGTGCATGAGTGAGATGATTTGTTTGATTGTGAAACCAGTCCCAATTCTCATTCTGGTCATTTAAAAGACCACAGGAGAAGAAAATATCTTTCATATCATCTTTAAACATGGTTTAGAAAAGGGACTTGACCTCAGTCTTCCTCATGCTTTCTGGCTGACAAGTATAGGCAAACCGGAATCTTGGGTGGGTTTGTGAAATTCAGGCTACGAGTACATTGAAATTGCATCACATTTGCAAATCTTGTGCAAGTTCACAATGGCACATTGTCTTCTTTGCTCCGGGGCATGAAGGATTGCCTGGAAAAGGTTAGTTGCTGCCATTATAGAACCTGGTGCAGCCAAGACTACAGTGCAGTGTGAAACAGAAATGAACCCTGGGCTCTCTACACATTTGCCAAATGACTTACAAATGTGTTTACTTAAGAAGTAAGCATAACACATAATCTTGTATAATGTTATGTCTAGGGAAGTTTTGTGACTCTGCTGTAAAATGCCCACATAATATTCAAGAAATTGCTTCACATCTACCTAATAGGGTCTTAGATAAATTTTTAGTTTTATCCAAATACACTTTGGTAAACAAAACTAATCTTGATTTCCTGATCTTTTACTGACACCTCATTTATATGGTTCTTTAAATTTTTCTTGACATACCTGAAATTAGTTTTGAATAAAAGGAATAGCGTTACTCGTAGAACCTCTAAAAGCAAAGCACTATTGGAAATTTTCCAGTGAAGTAGATAGAGGGGAGAAGAACAAATGAAGAGGGAATAACCATCTTGTATTGTTTTGTATTTTGCAGTGTTTGGAGAGGCTGAAAATGTATAGCTTTGAAATAGTAAATCAAACGATCATAGACCTAATGAAATCACCTGATCCTGGCTTCAGGCAAATGAATGTCTAAATCTTCTAAGACATAATATTGAATATTTCTCACCTTGGAGATTTTTAAAGATAGAGGTATCACTCTCTGACTGGAGAGTTAAAAACATTCTTTTTTCACTAACTAACATAGACTACAGTATGGTGGTTGACAGACAGGGGTGGTGTGGGGGATGTTGAAGAGGGTAAAGGGAATTAAATATATGACGATAGAAGAACACTAAACTTTGGGCAATGAGCATATAATGCAATATATGAATGATGTATTATAATATTGTACACTTGAAACATATAATCTTATTAACCAATGTCACCCTAATACATTTAATCAAAAATTTTTTTCTACATCCAACTGAAATTTCTTTTGTCATCTAAATGATAAATGGAAAATAATTGATCAGTTAGTTTTCTTGTGACAGATGAATAGACCGATAATCCAACACCTATTTCTAATTTCCTTTTTCCTTCCCATCTCTATTACAGAATCTGGGAAAGTTAACTACTCACTTTTCAGCTTTTTCTGATGATAGAGATGAAGATGTGAAAATTCAGGTTAATGTTCAGTGGGTGAACGTGTGCTGAGGGTGGTGATAGAGCAGGGCCCTAGATAAGATTTTGTTTTCCTAATAAAACATGACAAATATGTCTTGCAACACTGCTTTTCCTTTCTTTCTGTATTAAACACAGATATGATGCTAGGAGCTATGGTAGCCACCTTGGAACCATGAGGGAAAGGCCAAGAGAATCAGAGACATTGATCCCGCATATGTGAAGTACTGGACCACACCCATCAACTACTAACCAAACTCCAATAAGAAAAATTCATCCTTATCCTTTTCAGACACTATTGTTGGGTTTTCTATTATATTTACAGTTGAGTTCAATTCTATGTGAAATGCATCATCTAACAACTTCATGTGGCTGAAGAGTCATAAATCCATCAACTTCTCAAGGCAGGCTCTGTTCTCCCACTGTACTTTCCTAAGTTCCTTCTCCAGTCAAATAAGCTCATGAAAGCATTGGTTCCTCTGTTGCTTTTCTTTCTTTACCCTGGGTTTATCTACCTCTCTGCTGCCCAATCCCTAAATCTGCTTCATCTTTAAAGGCACATAATTATCTGTAGTCTCTGCTATAGACCAAGTCCTACAAGATTCCCCAGTAAGACACATGTGTGGTCATTGCATTGCCTATACTTTCCTGTGTGGTCTCATTGTAGTTACCTTTTGCCATTGTCTCTGAAAAGGCATTTACATTTGTTAAATCACATGTCCTATTTTGTTGTGTGTATATGGGAAGGGACAATAATAAAATTCATTTAGTTTCTCTCAGTTCAATATTAGTTTGAACTGCAAGCTGTAGGTGCAATTTATTTGTTTCTCCATGTCCCTTTACTGGAAATGCAGAGGAGGGGCAGGAGAAATACGCTGAATGGGATGAAGAAATGACATTAATAGCCATTGGTTACTTAGAAAATGCTATGTAGCATTACTTCTTCTATCATTCCAGGTAACCATGGAGCTTCTATAAATAAAAAGGAATTTCTATAAAGTAGTGGTTTTGATTCCAGAAGCTTCTTTATAATCACAGCTTTGTATCAATGCAAATTTTTTAAGACTCAATTGTTCTTTAGTCAAAGTAGAAAAGATCACCCCTAGAAATTAAAAAGTTACTAAAAAAAATAAGATGGTTAAATTAGATTACCTTTAAGGTCCCTTCTAGCTTCAAATATTTGATTATAACAAACTTTTCAGACTTTTGCTTGATAAGACACATCTCTCCAAATAACCAAGTGATACCTTAGGAAACTAAAAAAAATCCATTTCCTTCTTTTTGAATAATTCCATTCCAAAACCATTAGATAAAGCAGAGGAAAGTAGAATTTCACAGTGGGGTTGGGGGAGGAGAGGAAAGAGACATGGTAGCCCAGAATGGAAAATCAGAGCCCAGTTCCAGTGAGGAGGGTGTCCTAATGGAGAGGGATCCCAGCATGGAGAGTTGGAACCTAAATGAGATTGATCTAAGAATTAAGTATATTAAGAGAAATAGCCACCATATGTATTAATCAGCCCAGGGTGCCATAACTAAATACCATAGACTAAATGGCTTAAATAACAGAATGCTATTTTCATGGTTCTGGAAGCTGGAAATCTGACATCAGGGTGCCAGCATTGGTCTGGTTCTAGATAGGGTCTTTTCCTAACTCCCATATAGCTGGCTTCTCATTGTATCCTCACATGGCAGAGAGCTCTGGTGGCTCTTCCTCTCTAAGGGCATTAAACCCATCACAAGAGTCCCACCCTTATGACCTCCTCTAAACCTAATTACTTCCCCAAAGGTCTTATCTCCAAATAATAACACATAGGGGTAGGACTTTAACATATGAATTTGGTGGGGGGAAACAATTCTGTTTACAGTACCGTGTTTTTCACTATCAGAAAACAGAGATACAAATTACAAATATATAATGGGAGAAAAGTAGAGTGAACCTAAGGTGTTGAATTGAAAGTGGAGAAATTAATATGAACTCATGGTTTTCACTACATAGATAGAAATATAATTAAATATAGATATAAAAGTACAGTAAACACGGGTATCTGCATCTATATCTCCTAGCTCTGTCCACTGAGAGTGCCTAGGAGCAGCACAACTGGCAGAAATAAACACACTTAGGGTCCAGATCTTGGCTCTCCACTAAATGAAACTAGTGCTCCTTGGAGAAGTGCCTAATTCCAGGGTGGGGGCTTGTAAAGTAAAACATGAGCCTGAGACTAGCGATAAGTCCAAATTGAGAGATATTCTACAAAGTAACTGTCTTGTCTACTTTAGAGAAAACCAGAGAAAGACTGAAGGGCTTTTTCCAACAGAAGAAAAGGGAAAATGGGTGATAACTAAATGCAGCATATGATTCTAGACTGGATCCTTTTGCGTAAAGTTTAGACATTGATAAGACATTGATAATTGGAAAATCTTGAATAGGTTCTGAAAATTAGATGGCAACAGTGCATCAGTGCCAATTTCCTGCCTTTGATAGTGGTACTGGGGGTCATTTAAGAGAATGCCCATGATCGTAAGAAGAAATCTACATTAAAGTGTTCAGGATGATGGGGTGCCAGAATTTACCCTCAAATGGTTGAGAAAAATTCTTTGTGTTATAGCTCTAATTTTTCTACTAATTCGTAATTATTTTAAAATTAAAGTAATTAAAAAATAAGGCGTTTTTTATAATGAGGCTAAAACCAAATCTAATAAATATTAAAAGCAAAACCAAGTTTTCAATTATGAAAAAGTAGACAGCCTAAACCCATAGAATGTGCAATACCAAGAGTGAACCCTAAGGTACACTACGGACCCAGGGTGATTATAATCTTTCAGTGTAGGTTCATCAGTTGTCATGAATATACTACTCTGGTGGGCAGGTGTTGATAATGGGGGACACTATACCTGTATGGGGGAGGGGTACGTAGAAAATCTCTGACTTTCCTCTTAATTTTGCTGTGACTCTAAAACTGCTCTAAAAAGTCTTTTTAAAAAGAGGGTAGGAACCTATGTATTATAGAGTTTGCACAAATATAAACTTCACCTTATTACACGATACATCTATGTACTTAGCCTACTGATAGGCACTTACTAGACACTGATGCAAGATCAAGTGCTAAAAGGATTTTTAAGAACTAGTCTGATGTGGATTCTGTCTATAAGAAACTCTCAAGGTGATTACATACTTATGTTCCAGACCACAATTCCATTCTTTATGATTCTAGTGGACAAAGCATTTATTTAAACCTCTCCTTACCACTACACACATGTTAAAAAACTAACTGCAGAAAGGAAATCGATCTATGAGTTCAGAGTTGACTTAACACAAAAGAAAGCCTCACATTCACAGCAAATTGTAGATTCCTAGAGCTGAACTCTCTTGGCACACTTTTATATGTGTACGATATGTCATAAAATGTTATAATATCTACCACATAGACATATATACTTGATTAAATCTGGTGACTTTTCTCTTTTACCTTCACTATGGAATGATGGTACATACTTTGAAATTAGACTTATTAAATAAAGAACTGCTTAATTTTGAAAGCTATGGATACTTCTAATAGTCCAGCTGCCCTGTGGGTGTTGTTGAGTCAAGTGATACACTTCAAAGAGGAACACATGCTTTCTCAAACAGCCTCTTGCTACCTTGGCAATTTGTTTTTCAGTACATGTCCACTACTCATTCAACTTATCTTTTGTTCCCACTTGTAAAGGCCAAGTTGCGATGCTAGCACCTTCCCAAACAGAATTCTCCAAAAGACAATTTAAATGCCTTCCATCATCATTACTATTTATTAGTAATAGAATTCTTATTAATATTAATGTGCATAACAGAAAAACCTAAGATTCAGCTTACATGTACAGGGAGGAATCATTTTATATTTTTGAATTTAGACTTTAGATAAACCTATGCAACTTTGTTATGATTGTACAACCAGATCTCAGTTGACAGTCCTTTATGTGATTGGTTAAAGCAAGTCTTTCATTTTGGTAAAACTGCATTCTTATTTCTGTGTTTGTTTTGTAATCTTTGTCAGTAGTCATGAATTCTTTAACTATCTATGTAACAAATGTCTCTAATAGCTAACTGCCTTCCAGCATCAATGTGGGCACTGAGATTCATCAATTAACAAGATTGTCATGGTCCCTGCCCTCATAGGGATTCACTGTTCTGTGCTGGACTGCAAGGCCATTTGCAAATTTAGAGTGTTTATCTTTAGGGGTACTAGCGAAATAAATTACTATATGAAATAAGCTAAAAACTATATTGGAGATCACTGAAGTTAGAGAACTGATAAATACTTATCTTGGGTGGGTTACCACTCCCTTTTCTAGAAAAGCAGAGTGGACAACCTTTTTAGAGTTTTAGAAATTCTGCATTTTTTCTTTGTTTACTCTATATATTACATACAAATCTTGCTTGATAACTCTGCTGGCTAATTATCTGGTTTGTTTTTTTCTAGAAGTTGGGATGAATTTGCCCCATTTAGTTTACATTCTTCTATCTGGTTTGACACTGTACCTATCAGACATTTGATTAGGAATTCAGAGTAAATATCATAGAAAAAAAGAGAAGCTAATTACCTGGTCCATGTGGGCTTTAGTGAATATAAATAAAATAATACAACCAGAAGGGACCAATCTAGATAAGCAATCTGGGAGGCAGAGAGGGGAAAGGAAAAAACCTGGGCTTTGGTATCATACTGGCCACTTTCATGTGATTCTGGGCAAGTTGCTTGAACTGATTCCCCTGTGGAATGTGGGTATAATATCTATCACATAGGGCTGCTGCGAGAATTAAATTGAGATGTTGTGTGGTATGCTACAGGCCTGTATGGAAAGGGCCTTAGCATGCACATAAATACCTTGAGATGACTTCTGTTTATCAGTCCTTCCTAGAGTGTATGTGATCTAATCTACTCCAATCTCTTACATGTTAACAGTTAATCAGTTGTTCCATTAGTTAGGATGGGTAGGTTATACTGAAGTAACAAGCAACCCCTAAATCTCAGTGGCTTTCAAAGAAATTCAGGGTTTTTGTTTTTGTTTTACACTTAGCAAAAGCCATTGGAGGTCTGTGTGACTATTGAGGGAAGTCAACCTCCTTCAGATGGCACAGCAAGACCCTTCTTTATGGAAACAGGCTTCCATGAGGCCAAGGCAGAAGAAAGAGGGTTGTATACCTGAGCACTGGTGACACAATGCTTTGACTCAGATAAGAAATGCCATTTCCACTCACTTTTCATTGGTGAAAGCAAGACATATGGCCATGCCTAAACTCAAGGAACTAAAATACAGTTCTTGTGTTTCCAAAAAGAGATCCAGAAATATTGGTGAGGAACACTGGGGCCTCCTAGTGAGTGATCTCTAATCAAGAGGGGGATGGGGGTGGGTGGGTAGTGGTGGTGGTGATGAAAGGGGGTTGCTAAAAGTTACTAGAAAAGTTATTAGAATTCTAAATTCTGCAAACTACATACAAACTTACTGGCCACTCCAGTGATTTCTGAAAACTGATACTGTTTTAAAGTAAGAAGGCTGTTTCTTTACTTATATATTGCCATTAGCATGCTT
This sequence comes from Cynopterus sphinx, assembly GCA_030015415.1. Lineage (NCBI taxonomy): Eukaryota > Metazoa > Chordata > Mammalia > Chiroptera > Pteropodidae > Cynopterus > Cynopterus sphinx. The sequence continues at coordinate 62,693,611 of CM057387.1, read as the reverse complement.
TCTATTCCTTATTTTTCATCTCTGCTGCACTTTAGTGACACAAAGAAGTGGCAGTGAATAGTACCAAGCACATAGTAAGTACTTACAACTCATTTGTTGATTAACACCATCGTAAAGAAATTACATTTGTAAAGGCAATGAATTGATATATTATGTCCAAAGTCACAAGGCAGTGAGGGAGCCAGAAAGAGACTTTCATGCTTACTGACATTAGCCACAAGAGTACCTTTATTACTTCCTTGAGGAAAGTTGGCCCCAGAAGAGTTATTCATGTTTGTTGGCAGTTTTCAAAGGTGATTACCGCTTTGTAGCCTTGGACTGCAGTCATGCACAGAATGTTAGGAGCAATAATGGTGCAAAACAATGTCAGGCACAATTAAAGAGAAGATCCTGACTGCACGTAACTTCAGTGTCTGCCCAAAGAGGGAAAGCACAAGCTACCACACTTCTTTCAAAACTCAGCTCAATGCCACTCCCTCTGTAAAGTTATTGCTAATCCCCAGTTGGTAGTTTCTGTAGATTTTCATAATTCTGGTGGTGGATAGTCAAATTCATATTAATAGCACTTCCAGATCCTTAACAGGGTTTTGACCTCCCTGAAGACACAGATCTGAGGTTATTCAGAATTACTGCCCTAGCATCTGAGAGACTTCTTAGACAAAAGGACAAAATAACTCTTTGCTGCACTCACTTTCAAAACCCAAACTGCAGTAATTGCCTCAGCCCTTACTGTTTTAAAGTTATAAATCAACATCTAGATGCAAAGAAGATGGAGACAGTCATGTTTGTGTTCTTAGTTCAATACACACACTGAGAATTTGGTTCCATTTTAGAGCCAGGGTCTCTTGTACAATTCAACTGAATCCCCAGATGACCAAGCTGATTGTCAGCTTCAGCCTTTCTTTGCAGTTAACCACAATCCCTCATAATTTGCCATGAAATTAGTGGGTGTTGGCTGTTTTAGGCATGAATAACGTGGGTCTTGTTCAAACCTCCCCAGGCCTTATTTAGGCAGGGTGGGGATGGGCTGCTGCCCTGGAGAGGAGCAGGTGGAATGAGGATTAGGTCACATGGTAGAAAGGGGGCTGCAGTGGGCAGGCAGCTAGTGAAATCCCAGGTGTGTGTGAGTTGGCAGGGGTACAAAGAGAGAAAAGCTGCAAACAGCTCAAAGTCCCTGGGCTCTGCAGCTGCTTGTTTGGCACTTTCGTAGGACCCACCTGTAGTGTTGATGGGCACAACCCACTTCTACGAGCCAGGAAACATGAAAGGTCTTGGTGAGCTATGGTGGCCCCACCTCTCCCAGGCAGAAGGCTGGAGGAAGCAAGCTTGCCCAAGGACAATCAAGTAAAGGATCTCTTGCCCTTTGTGACCCCTGTAATGTTTAAGACAGGGCTGGTCTGGATTTTCTTTGCAAAAGGAGGCCTTTGGAGTGCTAAAATATTTTTTTTTCCCAATCTGGGGCCTATTCTCAAATGCACATAGAAAGCAAGTGAACAACTCCCTGAGTTGGAGAGTTAAGTCAACATTCAGAGATACTCAGGGAAGAAAAAAAAAAAAAACAGGCTCAAGGCCGAGAGGCAAAAATAAATGATGATTCCTCCTCCTGGGCTGCGGGGAGTTCATGTAAACAAACTCATCATAACAAGCACTTCTTAATCTGTTTCTGTCCCACTGCTAATCGCTTCTGTGGTTTTTGCAGGATAGAATACACTCTCAGTGCTGAGGCTAGTGTTTCAGAAGTAGTTACTGTGAATTATGGATCCCTGATCCCTGAGGACAAAAAAGAAATTGCTGGCCACAAATCCAAGCAACTGTTGTTCCTGCCAGGTGAAACAGCAATCTTTCTGGAGTGCATGGCATTATAAAGAGTGGTAATCTCAACTCTCCGTATTAAGGCCAGCCTCCAGAACAATTATGAAGCAGGTTAAGCCCTTTCTTCACCACTTGCTGTACTATTTTGGTTTCTCCTAGCTCTGACTTTAAGTGCAATGAATAGAATCTGCCGTTTCCTGCACACGACATCAATTCCCCCCAATCTTTGTACTAACAGAATTCCATCCTGAGGACAAGGGAACACTGGCCACGTTCTCAGCACTCACTTGTTGCCAGACTCTGCAGCGTCTGAGTGTGGCTGTGGGACATTTACTGTTGAGGAAACACAACAATGTCTGAGAAAGTTTTATTTTCTTGATAAAGGCTTCACCCATTCTAGATTATCCCTTCTTTCCTACCTGGGGTGTAGATGTGGCATCTACAGCGTATCTTGCTCCCACAGAGATGAAAGCCATATGCTGAAGATGTCAGAGCAGGGGAAAGAATGAGCCGAGGTCCTTAGTAGTATCACTGAACCATACTCCCTACCCTGACTGCTTAATCCTGGACTTCCTATTATAGAAGTTCCCAAACTTTGGTGGACATTGGAATCACCTGGAGGGCTCATTAAACACAGGTTTCTGGGCTTCTCGAACTCCGGAGTGTCTGATGCAGAAAGTCTGGAATTGGGGCCTGAAATAAGACCCCAGGTGATTCTGATGCTGCTGGCAGGAGACTACACTTTGAGAACTTAGAAAACTGAATTGCTATCTGCTGTAGAAACTGTTTTCATAGATTCATAGCTGAATACAGTCCCAGTTGATACACTCACTGCCCTCTAACCTCTCAACAGCTGTACAGCTCACCTAATACTTTATTTCCAGAAAGGGGCTGAAAACTCATTTAATCACAAGGCAGAAATAATCAATGAGGTTTACAATCTATATGGATTTTGATCAGAGAGGAATTATTAAGTCAAAGAAAATAGTCGCTGCTTTTAACTTTGGGGCATCATTGCAGCTGAACGGAGATGACATTTTGGAGCAGGAGAACTTATCTGGAACCTCTAAAATCACACCACAGAAGACACCTTTTGTACTTGCAACTGGATTTTTTTTCTGGTACTCTTTTCTTCTTTCTAGAAGTCATCAGTCTAAGGCAGTAGAGTACCTTAACTATGGGTCTTGGGGAAAACTTTTAAACTTCTCTGAACCTCAGTTTTCTCATCTGTAAAAGTGGGACATCATTATGCGTCACAAGGCCTCATTGTGAGGTGTAAGTGATGTTAGGAAATTAGAGGCAACCTGAGTGTCCACCATTGGGAGGACGGACAAGTAAGATGTGCGAGTGAATGTAACAGATTATGCAGCAGTCAGAAGTGATCGTATAGAGCACAATGGCAACATGAATGGACCTTAAAAACACAGTGCTTAGTACAAAAAGACATATGATGCAAAATTTCATAAATTAAAAAATTAAAAATAGATATAAACTGAAAAATACCCATTATGAACAATATAAACAAAAATGTATATTAAATACTTTTGATTGGTTGTCTGTGAGGGGACAGGGAATGGGAGTAAGTTATGCATGTAAAAAAATTTTTTTAAATGAATGAATGTCTATCAGATTGACAAAAATTAGCATCAGATGATACAAAATTTTGAGGAAAACTTTAATGGAAAAAAAGTAGCTCTCATACCCTGTTGACAGGATTGTAAATTGGTACCGGCCTGTGGTACAGTCTAAGATTATTCCCAATAACTGTTTCCCCTTCTACAAAGCTGAACTCTGATTCTTTAACTTGGCACATGGCCACTCAGAATAACTCTCCATGTCCTAGCCTCCCTCAAAGCTTGGTGTGGCCATGTGAATAAGTTCTGGCCAATGGTAGGTGATTGGAAGTGTCATTTGAAATTTCTGAGGAGTATCCTTAAAGGGTCTCAATAAATGATTGGGGATTAAGGGGTTTGGCAGAGTGAGGTGGAAATGATCGGTAATGTCTAAAGTCTCCCCCTTAGCTGACCCAGCCCAAAATTGTGTAGCAAGTAATCCAACATGCTTATGCTATTCTTAAAGGAAGAGAAAAATAGCCCTCGGATACATAAAATGATCACACAGCATATAACCTAGCATTAGCCTCACTATACCCTAAGAGGATGAAATTGTTAGAAGGGGACAGCCTTAAGCAAATCTAAAGTGGAGAGATGTGAAGCTTTAGCACAGTGGTAAGAGAAGTTTTTATAAACACTTTCTAAACCTCTGCTTCAGCCTGGAGATAACATTAACAAAAACAGTGCCCCCTCCTTGTGCACTGTTCGATAAACGCATAAATAAATATCTTAGAGTTTGTTTTAGGTGATTGGGTTATCCCTTGAAGAAAAGAATTATGAATTCAGTTTGTTAATATTTCTTTTTCCTAAAAAAAAAGATGTATGGTTCTTAGTCAGCTGCTTGTTTCAATAACAGTTTGTCTACCACTAAAAGCCACAGTCCCACATCTGTTCCTAATAAAAATCTATAATCAGCAATGCCCATTGCCTTTCAAAACTTATTTTCTTCATCCTCAAACTATGCACAGACCTGGCCAAAGCTTATTTCTGTTGTCACCAAGACATAATGGCATTGCATTTATTCCAGGATAAATAAATCAGCCGTGATTCTAAGCAGAATCAGTGTCAGCCACTTAGGTGATTGAAAATTTGAGCCTTAATTACAAAATGACATTTTCACTTATTAAAATGCTGGAGTATGCAGTTTTTTGTTTTTAAGTTTATGACATTGAAACCTTTGTGCTACTTTGTTTCAGGTCACAAGGCTGAAAGACATTTGATAATAAAAACAGTTCACATTTTCTGGAAAAACAGACTCTTGGAGCAACAACCTCAAAACACCCTCTCCACAAGACACATTTATTTATAAAAATTGTGAACTTCAAACTGAGCCTGAAACATAGCAGACCAGGCCACTATCTAGCGAAGAACTTCAACTGGAACTGGCCAGGGGCCTGCAGGTTCTTGAATAAGAGATTTCAGCACGGTCTGCAGTCCCATTTGGTTGGACAGACTATCTTGTTGCCATATGAGAATCAGCTGGGGTTTTAAAAACAGCCCTCAGGAAAGGACAGTATATAATTCTGGGTGAAAATTTAGTGCCACTTTTTCTGGCAGTGACGAACCGTACATATTTTTTTCTTCTTCTAAGAACAGTTGATTTTCAATGGTTTTTTTTTTTCTTTTTTTTTTTTTTTCAAATTGAGCCATTTTAAGAGAAGCACATCTTGGGAGCTTCAGCCCATTTCAGTTTGTCCCAAAGCTACAGCAAAGTAGGATAAGTGTGTAAGCAATGATGTAAAGTAACAAGAGACTCAGAAGGCACAGAGCACAGTGACATAGGCAGAGAGAGGTGGGGTCTGAAAGTGGCTGCAAGGCCTCATAGCTTCAGGAAGAGCTATTGGGGGTTCACTGCTCAGGGTTTATAACTCTGGGATGACTGTCCTTCATGATTCAGAGCTGGACACCAAACATTGGTCACTTCAGACAACATCTCCTCGTTCTACTGCTGAAATCCAGTTGTCATCTTTTAGCTACAACTAAATCATTAAAAGATGCTGAAAATGGCATATTCTCTTGTGAAGAATGTGCTTTATTTTGTTAAAAATCTATAGTGTTCAAACCCAAGGCTCGTAGAGTGTCACACATTGACCGAGGTTCCTTGTGGGTAAAGGGAGGACTAAATGCATGGAGGGATATGAAAAGGGCATAATTTTAGATCTTAAAAATAAAGATACCATGGATGAATGACTTAGAATTTTTTTTTCTCTACCAGAAAACTTAATTATGAGCATTAATTTTTGAAAAGGCAAGTAGCTCTAAATCCATTAGGATAGTGCTGGTTTGTGCTTCATTCAATGAGCTTATGTATAACGAAAAAAATAAGTGGGTTTGTGTGCAGAAATCTGCCGCAGATTGTCTCAGAAACCTCTGAGAACTGGGGTTGTGTTCCTGGGGTGGTGGGGAGGCAGACTTAATATTGTCTCCATGAGTGGATTTAAAAGTCAGAAACAGGCAGTGGGCTAGCACAGTATGGCTTCTCAGAATAGAATAAAGGTGAGTTAAAAGGTTTCCTACAAAGCCAGAGACTGGAAGCTCCTGGCCCATGGGCGACTGTTTCAGATGTCCTATTCCTAGTCTCTGTTTGCACAGAGACATCTGTGTTGAGCACATGAGTTGAACAGTGTTAATTTGAATGAGCACCTGGAAGGAGAAGGGTAGGGAGAGGAGGAGGGAATCCTCGACTGCCCACCAGCCTGAGGGTTTGCCCATAAACCATAAAATCTGAACCATGTGTAGACCCAGGCCCGGAAACAGCTGTGGTCACTGAAGTCTTGAGCAGAAACGGAGCTGCTTGCCCTCTTTCTCTCACTCCCCAGAGCCCACAGAGAAGCTACAATGCTGAGAAGAGGAGACTCCCAGGTGGCTCACTTGCTAGTCTTGGTGGGGACCTTCTCAAGAAGGCACTAGCAGCAGAGATGGTAGGCAGGCACTTTGGCAAAGTTAAAATGGAAAAATGGAAACAGAAATAAACTGAGGGAGATGGGCAAATACAGGAAGTAGAACAGGGTAGAAGCTAAGAGCTCTTATGATTTCTAGTTCAATGTATATGTATATAATCTCATTTGTACTCACAGAGAGGTGACACTTGAAATACTCAATGAATGAATACAAAGAATGGAATACCTTCATGATCTCTCTTTTGTGCCCTCTGGGACCTCATGCCTCCTGATCCACCATCTCGCCAGGTCAGTGACCAATTCAGAGACATTCCAGTAGACTTCAGCCTTTCAGGGGGCACAACCAGAATCTGCAGAGGTACCATCGTTGAGAACCATGTGGCCCTTGGAAAAGGATGAGCTGGGTGTCCTTGGCTCAGGGTAGTCTGGAATGGCAGTAAATGGGCCTGCCTCAGTGGGTTCTTCACTCATGCATTCATTTATTCAACAGATGTTCACTGAGCACCTAATATGTCCCCTTCACTATTCTAGGTGCTGGAGACACAGGAATGCACAAGCTAGATTAAAGATCCTGCCATCGTGAGGCTTATGTTTTAAAAAACAGGCAGATAATATGTTTTCAAACTACACATTACATTAGATAGTAATGAATACTGAGGATAAAAATAAAGCAGAGCAGGAGGATGGGAAGAATGTATAGAATTATGTGTTATTTTAGACAGAGTGATCAGGAAAGGTATCACTTAAGGAGGTGGCATTGAGTGAAGACATAAAGGGGACCATGGGGTGAGTTGTGTAGACACGTGCAGAAAAGCGTTCTAGGCAGAAGGCAGAGCATGTGCAGAACTCTGAGGCAGGAGCATGCATGCTATGTTGGAGGGACAATGAAGAAGCTATTAAGCCTGGGATGGGGTGAGAAAGGAGGCAGAGGCATGAGGTCCAAGACGGAACAAAAGAGAGACCATGCAGATCCTTGAGACCATTCTAATTATTTCTTTTTTACCAAGATGTAAAATCATGGAAAAGTATGAAGACTGAGTCATCTAATTTGAGGAGGCCTTTCTTCCTGGGAGAGAGAGAATTTGCAGTTAAAATCAGAACTATGCTCTCCCTCAGAATGTTTGCAAGCAGCGGCTGATTAGGAAAAAGTTCTGGTATAGCAAAATCTATGGAGTTTGGGGAACTTGAATTTTTAGAGAATCTAAGCACTTATTCCACATTCTTCCTCAGTAGAAAATGACCTAAAATGAAAGTTTCTCAAAGATAGAGCAGTTTCCAAATAGTACTTTATAGAGAGGCCTAAGACAGACAGGAATCAGATTGATCAGTCAACTGAAGCCCAAAGAGATGGAGACTCACTAAGCTGCCCTTTGGCCAGCAGATGTGATCTGTACAGAGGACCCCACGAGAAGATACAGGCAATTATTCCTGCTAAGTATCTGACCAAGGGCTGCAGGCCCACAGCTGGCCTCTATGGAGAGTGTGATGAGAATGAACAATTGGGAACTTGAGTGAGCACACTCCTGGCTCAGACTCTGAAGCTTCCGTGAGCTGCATATTTCCTTTAAAGGTGGGGTGATATCTCTGGACCTATTCTCCCCCCCCCCATTTTCAAAAACTGTGGTAAAATACATATAATATAAAATTTATAAAAATTACATTTTAAGCATGGTATTAAATATATTCATAACGTTGCACAACCATCCATCTCTATAACTCTTTTTGTCTTGTGACATGGATAACTCCCCAGTCCCCCTCCCCACATTCCCTAGCACCTACCACTCTACTTTCTGTTTGAACCTCAATCACCCTATGAGTTCAGGGAAAACTTCTAAATTGATGGCTTAATCCTCCAGTGCTCAAATCAGCATTCTAATGTAGAGTGCTGCAGGGCCCACACCTTGACTAGAGTTGCCAGTTCCACTATTGCAGTAGGGCAGGGAAGAGGTCTGCAGGGACCCTCTGAGTCCTCCCACTCTGCTTGTCCTCTATGGAGAGTGGCCAAGGTTCCTCGGACTGCAAAGACCCTCTCTGAAGGCTCTTAACTGTAAAAGATGAGCCATTATAATGAGGAAAATTTCTATTTTTAAAAATTCCTTTTTACTAGAAAAGCAAACAGTTTGGGAAAAATTGTATGGCTGATAACAAAGGCTAAAAATATTGGGCTGTTAGAACTTAACTTATTTCTACCACCAAGCAGGATGAAACTTGTCTTTTTTGAAGAGGGAACTGAAGGTTAAAGGTAATGTTCGCCTACAGGTTGAGATTTGCTCACAGAATTTCCAGAGGGCTGAATTTCAGCAGGATAACTGGGAAAAAGTTGTGACTCATCTCACGAGAACTTCTCAAGTGAAGGGGGACTTGACCACTGAGACTTCACTGATAAGTGACAAAAATTATGTAGGTAATAATTTGACATTTTTAGTGTTAAAGTCTCTAGTGAAATAGAATGTGCAAATTAATACTCTTAGGAGACCTGCTTAGAGGAAAAACAGAATGGGGATCATAAACCTATTAAGTCACATGTCTGAAGCCTCTAATGAAAAATTCCTGAGGGAATGGGGAATGGGTAGTATGCTTTGAGTCTATAGAATCTTTTTAAACTCTCGAGTATGTGCCTTATAAAGTTGAATGGCAGTCTTTTTCTGATTTTATAACTGAGATTTATATCTCTAACAAAATAAGATACATAGCAAAAGAATGACTCTGCTAGTCTTTTATGGAGAGGGAATAAGTTCTTTAAAGATATTGTTTACTTTGCTGAGTTATTTTTTTTTTTTCTGTAAATTCTCCACATTGCCCTAGGTTGGAACTCTGAATCTATTCCCATCAAATTGATTTTCCCGTAGAATGAAGAATGCAGTAGATGCTATACTATGCTTAAAATTTATTATCTCTTAAGAACTCAACTCAACAAGAATCATTGAGATTAAGAGGGTCTATGTAGTGAACAGGGAGAGCATGTGTAGGAAAATGAATGTCTATACATTGATTATTTTCTAATAAAACTTTTTGTTCTATAAGAAAGTGAGGGGAATTACATATAAACAGATTTATTTAAACCTAATTTAACTACTATTCTATAAGTTGATTTCACCCCATTCTGACATCAATTATTAAATAAAAGGTGATTTTTCCCGCCACAGATATGAAACAATAGTTGGTTATCTGTACCTACAGGATTATTCTGTATTCAATTTTAATGTGCAAAGATTGAAAAAAAAATGTGGCTATATAATGTACTCATAGATTGTACTAACTCAGAATTCCATCCAATAAAATGACAATTTATATAAAGTGACAATAATAACAAAAATTTATTGAGTGCCTCCCATGTGACAGGGACTTTACACACAGTTTATATCTCTAATTCTTCCAACAATCCTGCAAAGTAGTATTAATATTCATATGTTACAGATGAGGAAATTGAAACTTACAAAAATTATCTAAGGTTAAATAAAGTCTTATCTATAGTTAAATAAAGCATAAAACTAAGATTTTACTTGTCTAACCCCCAACATCTGTGTACTTTCCACCACTGTGCTCTAATTATACAATTAGGTAGCTGTCAATTGGAAATTTAAAGACCTAAGTTTTCAAAATAAAATTCAAAATCAAAATCCATAATTAAGGGACATAAATTCATTTCAAATGTATTTGTGTACAGGTTTGCTAATCAATGTTCTTGACTGAATTCAAATTTAATCGACCTCTTCACTCTAGAGTTAAAATAGGACAGATTTTGTTTCCTTCTCATTTATTGAGTGCAGGAATTATTTCAGACACTGGGGATGTGGAGGCAGACAGATTTCAGCCTCTATCATTAACATTTTAATGACTGCAGTTGTGAACACTATAGCAAATTTTCAAATATATTGATTTAAAAGAACCCATAATACAACTGTTAAGTGTTATTAGGTGTTTCAACTTACCTATACTAAACCCACATGGCAATTGACCAATAATGCAGAAAAGCATTTTATACAGAATTTTTGTTTTACCTTTCAAATGGTTATAAATTAAGAGTAAAAATATCATTAGAGTCCAGCTCTGCTCTACATCTACGTTATGACTGACCTCTCTGAGCCTCAGTTTCTTCATATGTAAAATGTGGTTGGTAGTACTTGTCTTACAGGTTGTTGCTCAGACTTTTTAGCACAATATCCTAGAACCTTATGATCTCTGTTCCAGTCCAACCCATAGCTCTTTCTCTCACTCTGAGTACCCTGGTGTTTTGCCTCCTTGAACTACTTTTTTTTCCCCAACACACCAAATATTTCCCCACACTTCCATGGCTCCGTTGAGTTCCTTATTCAGATGACCCCGCACTGCCTCGCCTATGGAAATCTCCCCCACTTGGAAACTCCCTATCTGTACTCCAGCCTGAACTAAGAGCTCCCTCCTTGAATCAAATATTATCCTCTGGACTATGTCTTAATCCTGCCTGTTTCTTGACCATGCTCTGAACAGTGCTCTACTCAGAGTGTCACCTGAATGCTGAATGAATGAATGAATGAATTTTCTACATTAGCACAAGGTTGAGGAAGGTCCTCTTTCTTAGCCAGACTACATTTCAGTAATTAACTTACTTGCCAAAAAAAATATAAAAAGTAATTTTAAACAGTGCATTTTCCAGTGAGGATACGATTCTCTACCACTTAAAATCTTTTGAAAACTTCAGTAAAGAAATGATTTTAACAGAGGATAAGCAGTGATCTCCAAATGTTTTGATTGTGCACTACTACGATGAAAAGATTTTCTAAAAAAACATTGTTTTAATCAATATTTTATATTTTTTGTGTAAATATACATAAAATTTTAGTTAACCTCAACATACATACACTTATTTATTTATAAAATATGTGTATATCCTGCTGTATTAATTAATATATAATATATATTATAAGATATATACAGAAAATATAATTTTTAAATGCAGAAATAAAAATAAAGTTTTCATATTTTTTTTGTACCCCAATAAACAGTTTGGCACAAGAAAAATCTAATCTTGGCTAAGCATCTATATTTTCTGGTATAAGAAAGGAAATCATGTTTTTCTATTCCTAGGCTATTCCCTGATGTTAGCCATTTCCTCTCTCTATTCAGGTTCTCTCAACAAGACCACCAACATTCTTCTAACGTTGGTGAAATAAAACAGGAGGAGGGTTTAAAGCTCTGAATTCTCAGTCTGGAAATGTCACAATTTAATCTCAAAGGTTTACTGTGAAGTAGTAAGCATGACAATGTGAAACTCAACATATTATCCTTGAATTCCTTGTTTATTTTCATTGTGACCTGACTCATAAATTCATTTTATTTTTTTTTTCTCAAAACTCTCAGGATATGTGGTCATATGATTTAAATGGAGAAAAACATGTTAAAACAATTACCAAAGAGTTCTCACTTTTACATAATTTTCATTAAATTAATAGCCCTAACATTCAGATAATCTAGCACTATAGTAATTCTCTGCATCCTAAAGATAAAAGTCAATAAATAATAAAACAAAAAGTGTGTTTTAAAAATGTATACAGTGCCCACAGTGTAAAAACCACTTAAATTGTATGTTTGCACACATACATAGAAAAAAATACTGGCTACATATTCTCTGAAAAGTTAACAAGGTATATCCTAAAATGGTAAGATTAAGATTAATTTTGTTTTCTTTGTACATTTTTGTAATTTTCCAAACATCCTATAATGGCCAAGTGATTAAAAAAAAAAGATTATACATATAACCAGTTATAATTATTTTATATAGATTTCTATATTAAAAACTTCCCATAATTTTTTAAAAATATATTGTTTGGAGTTATTGATATTGAGAAAAAAATTATTATTTTACTAATTATTATTATACTAATTATTAGTATATTATTTCCATGTTTTATGATGCATTTTAACAATTTTTAATGTTATTTTGGTTTCACATAAGAAAATTGCATTTTAAATCAAATGCTTCATAATAGAGCCTCATTTCTATAGATTTTTAGACACATTTTAAAATGCAGATAAAAAGAGAGGCAAAGAATGGGTTCACAGGAGCCTGTAAAATAATGAAATCAAGGCAGAAAGAAAGATACTAAATTAGAAGTTGGGTCTATCTGGAGGAGATTAAAACGGTAGAGAAGCCATACAACCCAAACATGTCATATTCTTTGTAAAGAAAACCATCATCATATAAATAGTCTGGAATCCCAGTTTTTCCTCTTATTTTTCTAGCAGAGTCTCAATTTGGCTCAGAAGTCCAATCTCCCTTTTGCCTAAGTTAAATCTAAACTAAATGGTGGTCTCATTCCCCTGTCATTAACTCTTTTAAGCATTCCCTGTCATTGGGACCTAAAGAGCATTCTGCTGGGGACGCTCTGGATAGATACAGATTTTTCTCTCCTTATGAAGGCTAAATAAAATATTTAAACCAACGACTGAATGGCATCAAAGAACAACTAAGGCTGATAAAACTCGAGTGGCCAAAATCCTGGAGAGATGACATACTGCAATAAGCCCCACATTTGCCTCTGCCTCTATCCATTCATGGTGTAGGGTATATAGATAGAGCAAAAAGTGACAAATGGAGACAGGGGCCATCTCACTGAGCTGGGAAAAGTTGGGGTATGCAATTTCCAGAGGATGAGCAGGTAGAGGCTGAAGTTTGGGGCCTAAAAAGATTGAAGGACCTTGGTGCATTTGAGACCCCACAGGACTTTACCATAGAAATAAAAACAAAGCTAAAAAGATTAAGCTTAACAAAGCCTAAAATCCATTCTCAACCAGATCAAGTTGATCTGAAAATATTCTATCTGCCTTTAACAGAATTAAATCTTCTTTGGGTGAAAATATCATCAGCCAGAGCCTTACAATTAATTTTTTATATACAATGTCTGACATTCAATAAAAAGTTCACCAGTATATAAACAAATTGAGATCCAAGTACAAAAACTAAAAGAAGAAACAGACAATGCACATACACCTAAGGGTGATTGATAGATTGGAGTTACCAAAGACATAAAAGTAACTCTGATGAATGTGTTTAAGAAAATAGAAGAGAAGTCAAGGATTTCATCAGAAAAACAATGGGAACCCTCTAGGAGGTATGAAGTACTAGTAATGTTTAATATCTTGACCTGTATGGTGATTAATTGGGTGTTATGATCAAAAATTATCAATCCATGTGTATATATGTTATACTTTTTTAAAATTTAAGTAATAAAAAGTTCTGAGAGAGAAAGAGAAGGAGGAAATGTCTAACTTCTTTTTTACTGGACAGCATCAAACCTGCATATGATTCTTCAAATTAATGAGCTTGAAACTACCTATGTCCAGGGATATACCAAATGTTAAACCCAATATACTACAGGTACTAACCAATTAGAATGCACACCAACTGTAAATCAATTGGTATGGATGAACCAGTATTTTCCTTTCTTTCTAAAGTTATTAAACCATTAAATTAACTGTATGAGAATAGCCCTACTTTAATAGTTAAAAGATTAAGATCTGGAGCGGGATGACTTGGTTTTAAATTTACGTTCTATTATTATTAATATGATTATTATTTATGAAATAATAAACCCCTTCCTGTTTAGGCTTTAATTTGGGTCTTCTGTTACTTGCCACAATCAACAATGCATTCATATGACCTCCAGTAAAGAAGGAAGTATGAGGCAATCACTCATTGGCCTTAAGGCAAAAATCCTTTATGGATGAACATTTTCCTAAGAGTTCTCTCAGGCTAGTTCTTTTCCCTTTTCCCTCCCAAGAGTGAACCTGAACATAGATGTTCTGCTACCATGATACCGATTCCCCACATGGCTGCCCTATTTCAACCACGATGCATATACACATTTCACATTATCTTATTTAGAACATTGCAAAGTCCGGGTTCCCACACTACAGCAGTGCATGTATTTGAGAAGGCAGCAGTAGAGCTGTAAAACATTTGCCTAGCCTAATACCTCTCATCTCTGGCAGTCGTGCCAAATGATTGCAGAGTTGCTCTCAGTTGCTGTCTATGGCTACCAATACCCATCTCCAATTTTCCTTTTCTAAGACTTGGTTCTAAATCTTCACAATCTTTTCTATGTAATTTCACTTCTGGGATGTCTAAGGATAATCCCAAGATGATCAATGAAGCAAATAAAAGCTACATTTAGAAAGATGTTCATTGCAGTGTTATTGAAATAGCAGAAATTTAAAAATAATCTGAAGTTCCAATAAAAAGAAAATAGCTAAGTAAATGATTAATAGCTACTCAGTGGAATAGTCTGCAGTCATTAAAAAGATGGCATAGGTAGATAAGGGTAAAGGGGGTCAAATTTATGGTGACAGAAAATTTAATTTTAGGTGATGAACACACAACATATATACGATGTATTACTGAATTGTACACTTAAAACCTATGTAATTTTATTAAACGACGTCACCCCAATAGTAATAGAAAAGGACAGCCACAAAAATATATAGCAATGAGGAAAATAGTTCCTAGATAGTACATTTTAAAAACAGGATAAAAACTCATATAACTATGTTTGTAAAAGTGTGTACAAGAAAAATATCAAAATAAGTAAACTGAAGTGGATTGTATGGCAGTGTTAGGGTATTAGGACTATGGATATTTTGGTTGTTTTCATTCTGTATAAAAAATTCTCTGTCATAGAATTATATTCATTCTGTTTGGGGAAATTTTACAAATTAAATTAATTAAAAGTAAATATGATTTTAACATATTGTATCATTGGAAAATATGAAATTGAAGCCAAAGAATTGAAATAAAGTTATGTGTAATCTGAGTATCTCACATAACTATCAGATGTCTAAATTCTATGCCGTAAATTTATCTTTTATTAATTTCAGTGGTACTCTGTTTATATGGTGATTTCAAATCTCTGGAATGTGGTCAAGAAGTAGGTAAAGGTAAAAGTAAAAGGATTCTAGTAAGTAAAATGCATGTCAAAGCCCGCACACTTTATTCATAGGCTTCTATTAAACAGCTAGCTAGGCTCATCTGGCTACAATTCTAACAAGCCAGAGAATTTTAGGCCATAGCATATGAGTTGCAGGAAATTGTAAAGTGGATAGGGCTGCAAAATGTGACATCTGCCAGCCTAACAGTAAAGTCCAGAGGTGGGGAAAACCACCCCACAGTGGACCAAAACATTTGAAAATAATTTAATGTTGGATGCCAAGCATAACTATATTCCAGCATTTTCTATGGCAGTTGGCTCTAATAATGACATTGGAGCCCTTAATAGCAAGACACTTACCCTACTTGGGACACTGTCTAGTCAAAAAAGCATGTGGAATATACATTTTAGAAAGAATTACATTTAATATGGTTTCTCTTTAAACTATATTTTTGATGCCAGTGTTGCCTCTCTCTCTCTCTCTCTCTCTCTCTCTCTCTCTCTCTCTCTCTCTCTCACACACACACACACACACACACACAGAAATGCTCGGTCCTCCATTACAGGCAAAAAATAGAATTATACTTGAATTTTTCTGAGAAAAAGTGCCAATTTATTGCAGCAAATCTCTCCTCAAATTTCTCTCATTTTGCCCTGTTATTAATGAAGTGCTCAGAGAACATTTTTCAATCTCAAGGCTTGCAATGTGTCCTTTCGCCTCCTATCTATACCCTCCTCCACAAGCCTTGTCTCCCTCTACAGTCCGTCCCCCCACTTACTTATCACAGACTTGAGTTGCGCCAGTCTCCAGGGAATTAAAATTGAGATATGTAAATGTCAGTGTCTATTACAGCTAACAAGAAACCCTTCCACCAGGGTCTCTGCCAGCACCGTTAGCTCTGGGAGGGGTGTTGCACGGGACCTGGCTGCCTACAATGGCAACAGTTGGGCTGTTCGGAAAGTTTTAAGGTTGTTTGCTTTAGTGGATTTGTTCCAAGTGAAGGGTATGTTTTTCAAAAATGAATGCCAAAGATAACAAAAAATGAAAAGGAGAGGGAAAGGGGAGCCTTATCCAGAATATCCCTGTGAACCAGGATAAGACTTACTAAACAGCAGAGTGTTCAAGGGCACTTGGCTTTCTACCCCATTTAGAAACACTGAGGTTAAACACAATGTACATAAGCACTTGGAAGACGGTGATTTGGGGCCCTGGGTGCTTTACATCTTCTTGTCGCTTGGGGTGTAGGTCAATGCATTATTTTGTTATTTAGGCTGTTTACAGCTATATTTTAATGGTCTTTGTTGACAATTTTGTTTCCAAGTAATTTTCTAAACACATTCTAATTGCTGTTCTCTGTCATTAGCTACTGTAATTTGTTTTCAGGGCTGATGGTCAGCACTATAATTGTGTTTAGAATGCTGAATGGGTTTGCAGCATCATCCGGTGCATCTCCCCCTGTTAAACTTACTGCTGTTTCGTGAAGAAAAAGACTATGCCATGTACATCTTTGAAGAAGATAATGAAAGATGATTATTTTTGTATTATTCTAATTTAGTATTTACATAGCACTTTGATTTTCAAAGGCATTACAATCATTTATTTATTACCCAGCCCTATAAACCTTGAGCTCTAAGCTATTTGGAGTCTCCCTGATTTCTAGATAAGCCACTGGGGAAGAGGAGTTTGTTGGTGAAAGATTCCTCCCTTCCTGTTAGGGTTCCCACCCTTTTCCAGGCCACCCCACCCAAATGGGATCTGCACGGGCCGGCTTCATTGCTGTGTTTGATATCTGTGTTTGATGTCCTCTGACTGTGTGTATAAAATACACTCCAAAATAATATATAGATTATTTTTGAATTGTGTGGTGTTTTGGATTTTCCCTACGATGATACAATTCCATTCATTCATTTACCCCTTCATTAAGCCCTGTACTGAGTTCCCATCTATGGTTTATGTCAGGCAGTGAGCAAGGCTCTAGGGAGAGAAGAGCTACAGTCTCACCATGCAAACAGTTATGAAGACAACTGAAAATACTGTCAGTGGGGGAGAAAGGGTGAAGAAGAACTGGAGATAAATAGTATATTTCCTGAGAAACAAAACAACATGGAAAATAGGAACTCAGAAGAAAAGTGAGTCACTTACTTGCCTTCATTGGAGGGTTTGCTGTAAGGAATAATGGTAAATGAGGCTGGAAAATGATTTAGAGGAAGACTGGATAATGTTGAAATGTCTGCTCTTCGGTGTGGATGCTCCAATAAAGCCATGTCTCCCCAGTTGGACTAGTAGTGATTAGAAGTAGCCAGAACTATAGAAAAAGAAATAGGTATAGTAGCATATAGTATATGAAGGTCACATAGAGAGATTAATTATATGAAAGAAAAAACTGGTAACCAAGCAACCAAGAGAACAAAAGCAAGGCCAAGAGAATGGGATTTAGGAAGGAAAATTGGTAAGGGAGTAAGTGATAAATTATATTGAACAATGCTGAAAGCAAAAAGATTGACCGAAGAGAGTTTCCTGATTTTATATCAATAGTTAAGTGGTATCTTAAACTACATCAACTTTACTCACTCCTTTGTTCACTTATTTGTAGGTAATTAAAGGGCTTAATACTCTGTGAGTTTTAGATTTTATTTACTCATAGATTCCTCTGTCTCTGATCCCTTCGGACTTTTTGTCTCCACCTTGTTCCCTATCCCAGATTCGTGCCAAGCTCCATTTTATGCCAACTTCCATAGGAAATCCAATCATATCAATGATTCTGTGAATTCTGCAGTTTATGGAGATGTGTGAGATGTTGAGAGTGTGGATAATATCCTTTAGTGATTTCCCACTTCTCAGCCTCACTCTGCTTCTAAAGGCTCCCTCTGACTCAGAAAGCAATCCTTCATGACAAATGGCCTTCCCTACCTGCTCTCAGCCTGAGGACTCTGTATAACTGGCCCCTGAGCCACACTCTTGGTATGTAATGATACAAAATATAATAATAAAGTAGGAGCAACTACCATTTTTTGAGCATCTACTAGGTCCCAAACTAGGAGTTACCCACATTATCTCATCTAACTCTCCAACTCTATGAGGTAGGTATGTTACAGACAAGAAAAGAGAAACAAAGAGAATTTAAGTGAAATGCACAAAGTAATCCAAATTCGAAGAGGTGGATAATCAGTCCCCAAAGTGTGATCTCTTAACAAAGTGTCATATTAAAATTTCATTCAGAGAGAAAAAAATGGCATAAATGATAGAGGCTCTGTTTACCCCTTTGGTGACCAAATTAAAGTTGTGACGGAAACAAGGAGCAGTAGCAAGGAAGAATCATCTAGGAAAAACAAGCCATATAACTAGAGAGAAATCCAAGAAATTACATTACAACAGCAGAAGATAGGATGGAATGAGGATGCAGAGCTGCCCAGTCTCCAACAGCTTAATGAGACAGAGACTGTGGCAGTGGCAGATGCCTCTTAGAGGAATCATATCCATGAGTGGATTTGTGCAGTGATAGACCTTCTCGCTCTGAGCACTAGTGCCAATTTGGCTGTGTTCAGGGGGCACCAGGGACTTACAGGGAGACATTGTCGGAGTGAAGGCTGAGGGGAGACTTGCTCGGTACAGAAGTGCCAGAGGTATCTGTTGCTCCCTATTGAGCCCTTCCCCTTCCCAGTGCTCCGGACAGTGCAGCTATAGCCGTGATGTCATCAAATTGGATAACAGAGGTCATTCTGCCCAAAGGATTCCCTGAAACCCCTCCTACCCCAACTTGTGGCCCCACCCAAGCCACATACAGGTATTTCCTCAGTGAGTCATGTGCTCCTTGCTAAGCAGCGCCTAGACTCATGCTGGAGGCAGCAGGCCTTGGTTTTTCTGGTGTGGCCTTTTGAAGCAACTATAAGCAAAGCACCTGTGGATTATTTGCTGAACCTTAACAGGTGGCTCCAGAGGGGTAGAGGCTTGGAATAAATCTGGCCTGCAGTTGAACCCCTCTCAGGACTGTGCCACTGGACACCTACTTCACAAATCCACAGTAATAAGACTGGGAGACGTAGGAGCTTTGCTTAGTACATAGAAAGAGACATGGGAAGACAGCCAAAATGGGAATACAAAGAAGCAGAAACCATATAAAAGAACAGTACAGAGATCCAGATATAATGGAGTCAAAGAATCTAACAGATGCAGAGTTCAATGAACTTTTGGGAAGTATAGAGAACTTCATCAAAGAGGTAAAAAACAAAAATGGAAATGGAAATTATAAAAGGGATCCAGCCTGAAATGAAGAACACAGTATCTGAGATGAGAAGTATATTAAATAGAATTAACAAAGGAATAAACAAAGTGAATCAAAGTGAATAGAGAATCAAATGCCTTATCTAGAGAATGGGAAAGCCAAGGACACACAATCAGAACAGCAAAGGATAAGATGCCAAGACTTTAAAAATAATTTAAGGTGCATATGGAAACTATTAAGGATCTAAATATCCTT
This sequence comes from Cynopterus sphinx, assembly GCA_030015415.1. Classification (NCBI taxonomy): domain Eukaryota; kingdom Metazoa; phylum Chordata; class Mammalia; order Chiroptera; family Pteropodidae; genus Cynopterus; species Cynopterus sphinx. Next base: position 62,673,905 of record CM057387.1, on the reverse strand, counting down.
CTGATTGGTGTAACTGAAGAAAATCAAGATGTTGAATATCCGTTTGAAGAAATAATGATGGAAAACTTCTCTAATCTGGTGAAAGAAAAGGACATAAAACCCAAGAGAATTCCAAAAATCAGAGATTCAAAGAGGCCCTCATCAAGGCACATCATAATTAAAATGCCAAAGGTTAAATACAAAGAAAGAATATTAAAAGCAGCAAGAGCAAAACAGGTAGTTACTGGTCAGGGAACACCCATAAGACTGGCAGCTGATTTCTCAAAAGAAACTATGCAGGACAGAAGGACTTGGCAAAAATATTCAATAGAATGGATCTACAACCAAGAATAATTTATCCAGCAAAGCTATCATTCAGAGTTGGAGGACAGATGAAGAGCTTCCCAGACAAAACTAAGCTAAAGGAATTTATCACCATCAAGCCAGTATTACAGGAAATGTTGGAGGGACTTCTTTAAGAAGAAAAAATATGTATCAAAAACAGAAATAAAGAATGGCAACAACTCCATTCCTACCAATAAGTACCTTAAATAGAAAAGAATTAAGTTTCCCAGCCAAAAGATAGAGTGGCTGAAAGGATAAGAAAACAAGACCATTACATATGAAAAGGAAGGGGATGGAAAAAGATATTGCTTTGATGGACCTAGAAGGTATTTAAGTCAGACAGAGAAAGATAAACACTATATGATTTCACTTATATGCAGAATCTAAGGAATAAGAACAAACTAATCAAAAACAGACTCATAAATAACAAATATAATGGACAATTAGGTGACGGACAGAGGGGATAGGCATTTGAGGGGCTAGGGGAATGGGGTGAATGGTTAAAGAAGTACAAATCAGTAAGTGATGGATGGTCATGGGGTTGGGGAGCATGACATAGGGAATGCAGTTAACATTAATAATGTTGGCCAGGTGGAGGGTCTGGGGAGGGAGAGCAGTTAGGGGGATCATTTTACGAACTATATAGATGTCTAACCAACATACTGTATACTTGAAACTAATTAAAATAAATAACTTTTTTAAAAAATTGCCTTCAGTTACTCAATGCTGAAGACCCATTGTGTTAGGCATCCTCTGGATATGGATGAAACAGGCCACAGTGTGATTTAAGAAACCTCAGTTATTCAGAATGAAAAATCAGTGAATGAGATATGATTTTTCATATCTCATTATGAAAATCATATCTCATTATGAAAATCATTATATAAGTTAATGCCTCTGATAATTAAAATGATGGTCCTTTAAATACTGAGCCTTTTCACTCTGTACACTTTTTGGTGAAAATCTTTCCAAAAGATACTAAACACTTTTATGTGTTGGTTCGCAGAGCACAGTGAACTTAATCTGACTGCTTCTAGGAGGTTTGTTTTCGAAACATTGAAAGCATTTTCTATTGTACTGAGTATATCAGTGAGGCTGCCAGAAATCAGTGCCTTTACAGCAGTGGGTGGTTCTTATATAAGTTTTCAATAAATGCCATAACTCCCCCTCACTGTGGGTTGAATTTTGTGCCCCAAAATTTATTTCTTGAAGTCCTACTACCTTAGAATGTGACCTTATCTTTCCAGAGGTAATCGAGTTAAAATGAGGTTGCCATGGTGGGTTTTAATCTAATATGACTAATGTCCCTATAAAAATAGGAAATTTGGACATTAAGACACTCATTAAGGGAAGACATAGGAAGAAGATGGCCATCTACAAGCCAAGGAGAGAGACCTGAAGGAACCAACTCTGCCAACACCTTGATTTTGGACTGACCAGCCTTCAGAAATGTGAGACAATAAATTTCTGTTGTTTAAGGCACCTAGCTTGTGGTTCTTTGCTACAGCAGCCCTAGAAAACTAATATCCCCCCACCCCAATGCTATGATAGTTGGAATTCTCTCTCCCTTCTTTATATTCACCAACATAAATAAGAACCAGGAGAACTGACAGAACTTTGATGAGTTGCTACATTTTGCACAAGGAACTGGATAGTGAGCTGTCCTAAAACAGTTTCCTATAAGTTAAGATTCTCAAATGAGTGAGTATATAAGAACAAGTATTTAAATATTACTTTTCTTGAATTAAAAAAAAAGGCCAGGTTACTTTAGGGTCTGTAACAACTTTTAAGCCTGACCTACACTGTAGCAGGTGCTGATTCTAACATAGATGGATTCTCCTATAAGATTTTCAGAGAGCAGCTGTAGCATTCCAAATGGATCTTAAAACAAGTATATGCAGCCTCTTCTTTAAGACGTGTAAATAAACTGGCAGTCAAGTCAGCAACCCCTTGTCTAGTCCTTTTTTAAAGTAATTTTCAAGACAAGCTCAAACATAACTCTCACAGTTGGTTACTAGAGGAGTTAATGACTCCATGCTCAAAAGGAATGACTTTTTTGAATTATCCATTTGACAAAAGTCCCCCTAGGGCGACACTTTTCACCCCCTGTCTGCTCTCCTACTTGAAGTAAGGGACTGTGTATTAATTAGTTGAAACTGACTCTCAGGAAACACTACCCCTTAGTCTTTCCTTTTTTAAGAATACCGAATTCATGTTAGAAGACAATTCTAAATTACCTGGAAGCTTTTTGTTATGTGAACTGAAAGTTTCCTGGTAAATATTTTCTACAAACTACCCAAATTAAGGATCTTTCACCTCAGTGGGACTGACCTGCTACAAAGGCAGTTAATTGCCTCATAAAGTGATTAGAGAGTTGACAGAAATGTATTTCTCTCCAAACCTTTTCCTTCATCAGCTTGTGACAGATGTCTGAATTTTACAACAAATACCCAGTTTTAGAGGTAATCATTGTTTTTACCTTTGCATCAGAATGTAACACCTCTGGAAGAGGTAATTTCTGGTTCCTATAGGAACTTACTTATGTTAACAGGGATTCAGCAGGAACAGGTCATAAAAGCCATCCATGCCACATGCTGGAGCATGAGGCTTAGTTGTGTGGGGAGCACTGGGTCAACTGGTGATGGAAGAATCCAAGATAGAGCACCCTGCCAACAGTCTTGAAAATCAAATCAGGGCTGGTATCCTCTTTTCTGAACAGGGTTTGGTGTCCTCCTATTGGGAGTCAAATATATATAGTTCACAGTTCAGTGGTACAACTTGGGTAAGATATCTATTATTGGATGGACGGGTAACATTTCAAGTTGCATGCACATTAGTAAGAATTAGGCTTTTTAAAAAAATAAAATATAACCAATATAAAACATTGTATTAGTTTCGAGTATACACCATAGTTATTCAACACTTATATATCTAAAGAAGTTACCACCATGATAAGTCCAGGAACCATCGGACACCGTACAATGCTATCACAATATTAACTATATCCCCTATGCTGTATACCACATCCTCATGACTTATTTGTTTTATACCTGGAAATTTGAATCTCTGGTTCCCCTTCACTTTTCTCTACCCTTTTTGAATTTTCAATTAGTTGACCCTCAATATTATTTTATATTAGTTTCATGTGTACAGCGTAATTGTTAGATATTAATATAACTTACAGTGATCCCTCTGACTAATCTAGTACCCACCTGGCACTATACATAGTTGTTAACATATTATTGACTAAATTCCCTATGCTTACTTTACATCCCCATGACTATTTTGTAACCACCAATTTGTATTTCTTAATGTCTTCACCTTTTTCACCCTGCTTCCCAACCCCATTCTCCCATCTGGCAACCATTAGCTTTTTCCCTGTTTCTATTTGTTTTTGTTTTTGTTGTTGTTGTTCTTTAGATTCCACATATGGTATTTGAGATCATATGGCATTTGTCTTTCTCTGTGTGATATATTTCCCTTAGTATAATACTTTCCAGGTCCATCCATGTTGTTGTAATTGGTAAGATTTCATTCTTTTTTTAAGCCTGAGTAATGTTCCACTGTATACATGTACCACCCTTTCTTTATTCAAATGTCTGTTGATGGGCACTATGGTTACTTCCATACCGTGGCTATTGTAAATAACATTTCAATGAACATAGAGGTGCATCTGTCTTTCTAAGTTAGTGTTTTGAATTTATTTGGATAAGTACCCAGAAGTGCGATTACTGGGTCATATGGTAGTTCTATTTTTAATTTTTCGAGGAAACCTCACACAGTTTTCTATAACAGCTGCATGAATTTGCAATCCCTCCAACAATGTATGAGGACTCCTTTTTCTTCACATTCTTGCTAGCCCTTGTTTGTTGATTTATTGATGATTGCCATTCTGAAAGGTGGGAGGTATCTCATTGTGGTTTTAATTTGCATTTCTCTGATGATTAGTGATCTTGAGCATCTTTTCATATGTCTATTGGCCATCTGTATTTCCTCTTTGGAGAAATGCCTATTCAGGTCTTCTGCCCATTTTGTAACTGGACTGTTTGTTTGTTTTGTTGTTGATATTGTTGAGTTGTATGAGTTCTTTTATAAATTTTGAAAATTAACCCCTTATCAGAAGTAGCATATGTGAATGTCTTCTCCTATTCAGTAGGTTGTCTTTTTGTTTTGTTGATGGTTTCCATTGCTGTGCAAAACTTTTTAGTTTGATGTAGTCCCGTTGTTTATTTTTTCTTTTGTTTCCCTTGCCAGAAGTGACATATCAGAAAAAATATTACTAATATCAATATCAGAATGCTTACTGCCTGTGTTTTCTTCTAGAAGTTTTATAGTTTGAGGTTTTACATTTAAGTCTTTAATCCATTTTGAGTTTATTTTTGTTTATGGCGTAAGAAGGTGGTCTAGTCTCTCTCTCTCTCTCTCTCTCTCTCTCTCTCTCTCTCTCTCTCTCTTCCTTTCCATATATCTGTTGTTTTCCCAGCACCATTTATCGAATAGACTATCTTTACCCCATTGTCTACTCTCAGTCACCTCCTTTATATAGATTGACCATATAGGCATGGATTTATTCCCAGGCTTTCTAATCTGTTTCATTGATCTATGTGTGTTTTTATACTCTGCTGTTTGGGTTACTATAGCCTTGTATTATAATTTGATATGAAGTATTGGGATATCTCCAACTTTGTTCTTCTTAAGATTGCTATTGCTATTCAGGATCTTTTGTGGTTTCATATACATTTTAGTATTATTAGAATTCTCTGAAAAAAAGACAGGAATTGCATTGAATCTATGAATTGCTTCAGGTATAATGGACATTTGAATGATGTTAATTCTTCCAATCCATTAACATGGTATGAATTAGAAGTTTGTGTCTACTTTGCTATGTGATCAAAATGATGCTAGCTGAATGAGATGACTGGCCCACAGTGGGCCCTGAGGGAATGAAGTCACCAAAAAAGATAAAGGGGGAAAATGAAGATGAACTTCTAGCCTTCAGAACTGGAAAAAAATAAATTGTTGTTGTTTAAACTACCCTGTTTGTGGTACTTTGTTATGGCAGCCCTATTTGCCTTGTTTTAGTCTCTTTATTTGTATGAAGTTCTATAAAAGATTAAAAATTTTTTTTATTAAATACGTGCTTCTTTTTGTGGTGAACTAGAACTATAAACTTGACCTACAACCCACCCTCTTAGAACATTCAAAGTAAATTAAAATCTATCTGTTAAGTCTTGTTTTTGGTAAGATACTGGGGTAAGTAACCCAGCCCACCAATGAAAACATATACCAAAAGGAAGTGATGAGGTAGTCCTAAATGTAAGAAGAGTTCGTGTAAGTTCAAATGTAAGGAGCTGGAGATGATTGTAACCAGTAATCAATGCTTACTGTGGGTCAGCACTTTAAATGAAGAGACTCAATTCTTATGACATCTCTATGACTTGAATTTTAATGCACAAATGGGGTAGTTACTATTGTATCTCCCTTTGCAGATGAAAAAGGTGAGGCATAGAGAAATTAGAGACTTCCTTAAGATCACATAACTTGTAGCTGAAGAAGAGGAATTTAAAACCAGACAGTTGGACTAAAGAAGCCTGAACTTGTAATCACTGTTATTTTGCCAAGATATTTAATTTTAGCAATAGAAAAACAAAATGAAGTCAGAACTCTACCTCACACCATATACAAAAATAATTAGACTTAAATGTAAGAGCAAACAATAAAACTCTGAGAAGAAAACACAAATATAAATCTTTTGACCTGAGATTAAGCAATAGATTATTAGATATGAACATAAACAACAACAACAAAATAAATAAATAAATAAATTGGACTTTATTACAATTAAAAACTTCTGTGTTTCAAAGGATACTATCAAGAAAGTGAAAAGACAATCCTCAAAATAGGAGAAAATATTTGTAAATCATATATTATAGAAGAGTCTAGCCTCTGGAATACATAAAGAACTTTTAAAACTCAACAACAAAAAGACAAACAACTAAATATTAAAATAAACAAAAAACCTGAATAGACATTTTTCCAAAGAAGATAAACATTGGCCAACAAGCACATATACAAATGCTTGATATTATCAGTCATTAGGGAAACACAAATAAAATCCACAATAAAATATCACCTAACACCCATAGGATGGTTATAATTAAAAAGTAAAATTAAAAAATCAAATAACATGTATTAGGGAGAATGTGGAGAAATTGGAATTGCATACCTTACTGATTGGAATGTAAAATGGTATAGCTGCTATAGGAAACAGACAATTCATCATAAACTTAAACATAGTTATCATATAAACCAACCAATTTCATTTTTAGGTGTTTATACAAGAGAACTGAAAACATATTTCTACACACAAATTTATACATGAGTGTTCATAGCAATTTTATTCATAATAGTCAGAAAGTAGGAACAAACTAAATGCTCAAAAACTGATGAACATATATACAAAATATAGTATACACATACACATATCCATATAATGGAATATTATGCAGCCATAAAAAGGAATTAATTACTGATACATCTACACCACAGATGAGCCTTGAAAATATTACACTACATTAAAAAGCCAGACACATAAGGCCAGATACTGTATAATTCCATTTATATGAAATGTCCAGAATAGGCAAATCTATAGAGACAGAAAGTAGATTAGTGGTTGTCTAAGACTGAGGCCCGTAGTGGGACTAGGGAGTGACCATTAATGGGTTAGGGTTTTATTGAAGGGATAGTAAAAATGTCATGACTGCACAACTTTGTAAATATACTGAAAATCACTGAATTGTATACTTTAAAAAGATGAATTTAATGAAATTATATTTAATGGAATTAGGTCCCTCAAATAAACTTTAGCCAAGATAAAAACCAAATGATTTTTAGATGTACTTTGTTTGTTAGGAAGTGCCTTTGGAAGAACAAAAGTTTGTCCCTTCCCATTAATATAAGTGCACATTAAAAATAAGTTTAAATTTCCAAAGATGGCTTTCAAAATGACTTAAAATAGCTGTCACACATACTGATAATGGTTCTGTGAAAATAGTTAAACAAAATATCTAAGTTGTTCTGTGAAAAAATGAAATCTCAGCTTTGCTTTGGACTAAAACTTCAAAAGACTTGAGAACTAAAGATTTAACACAGATTTAAAAAACCTCAGTAAATTATAATAAGATTTACAGATATTGAAAATGCAGAATTTTTGGTTTTGATTTTAAGAAAGATGGTTGTGTTGACTATTTGGGCCATGATAATTATCTAAAATTCTGACACCTGGTTTGAATTTCTGTTAACTGAATGATGAGGTGCAAATGAAAAATGTTGATGATCTATCCTCTTGGTCTGTATTGCAGTTAGGGAAGGCTAGTAAATCAAATGGCCCAGGAATCCCTATAATTGCCCCAGAGTTCAACAATCTGTTTCATACAAACATGTGTTAATACACTTATACACATACATTCAGTATGATATATTGATAAGGCTGTGTGGTCATACCTAGGCTTTTTTCTTTTGACTCTACCACTGATGAAAGACTTTGGGCAAGTTTCTTAATCTCATTGAACGTCAGTTTTTCTACTTGTAAAATGGGCAAAATAATATATCATGAGCAGGGGCTTTGCCAGCATTCAACGAAAAAACAAATTCAAAGTTCCTGACATACCTTTCATTACACAGGGCCTATAATGCTGATGATGGTGGTGATGATGAGCGATGTAAGGATCTCAAATGAGATATGTTCATACAGATCTAATCCCCGGAGCATAGGGCTAGACGTGGCATAGTTCTTAAATAAAAACATGTGAGTTAATTAGGTATTTCCTACTGAAAACCACACAGATAAAAACTATTTGTCTTCTGTTTGTCGTCTCTTCTCAAATGACCTCCCACTCCTAGACTTTTACAAGTCCTCTTTAACTAGCAAGTGCACCTTCTCCATTCATAAATACTGGCTAAGGGCAGGCTACTCTAGAACATTATTTTCTTTTGATTATATTTTCCTCATCTAAGAAAGTTTATTCTGTATTATGCCAAACCGCACAATCTGGAAAAGTGAACTACAACTCCAGTTGGAAAGATCTAGTTGGGTTGCAGCCATTGCTGGGAAAGTTGTAGGCCTTGTTTAAAATTATTATTTTAACTGGCTAAATGTCTTTTGTTCCCACATTAATAACCTCTGTATCACGTCTGAAACCTTGATTTTCACTTATTTTCACTTTTACACTGAATTACATCAGATTTTTTTTAAAAGAAAAGTACACCCTTAATTTAAAGAGTCAGAACTCTGGTAAATATTTCTAACCTCCTATTTCAGAGGCCTAAGTTTTTTAAAATAAATCTCCCCACATAGTATTTAGTTCTCTTCAGCTCATCCATCTAGGCAGCTCCTTTCACTGGCAAAAGTAAATAATATTGGTTATTGTTCACTTATTTGCTTCAGAGAAACTTTGTCTTGCCCCAGTTCAAACTATTCATATTAACATTAGTCCAGTAAGGAAGGGAATATTTGGAGGCCAAATCAATTTCAGACAGTTGCATTGTGATATTATGGTAGATTAAATGATGTACAAAGGCCTCAAGTTAATAGTGCTCCCTCCCACACACAGATTATAAATAACTACAAAATCTAAAAGTTAAGACATAAGTCAAAGCGGAAGTGTTAAAAAACGTAAAATGGAAGTGTTGTTTCTGCTATAAGGTGTTTAATCAGACATAAAAATTTCAAACCATTTAATTAGTTCTCAAATGTTCTCTAGTAATTAATTGAGCTGTTGAAAATCCAAAGTAATCCTGAAAGTTTATTTTTGCCCCCTCCAAGATAAAATTGGAATCCATTGTTGGTAACAAGGGAAATAATTTTTTGATTTCCATGCCTTTCTTTTTCTCTGTCACTCTCTCACCTCTCAGTTCTGAAGTAGCCAAAAGTCAGGAATATGTTAATCCCTGACCCAAGGGCAAATTCACTTACAGCTTGAAAAACTAGCCTCTGAAAATCTGCAGCTGACCACTGTTTAGAAGATTTCTGAAGAAGAGATGGTCAACTAGATCAATTGAGAAGGCTGGAGTTAACATATCACCCTGGGGCCTACCCTTGCTCAATAAGCCCAGTACCAGCCCCATGGAGGGGCCATTTGTGTGAGAGGATGCTAATTGCCCTGGGATGTTAACTCTTCTCCCAGCTTCCTCTCAACAGCTTGTTATTGATGTATTATCTGTATATTTGTCTAAACACTAAAGCTATTTATCTTTTCGGGAGGGTAGCAAGTTCTCCATGTTTCTAAGACACTACATAAAATAGAACTTCTTTTTATTTTCTCCTTAAACTAGCTCTTTTAAGCTTCACAAAGATTCTAGACCTGGGGAACAAGTTCTTAGCAGATTTTCCCTACCTTTCATGATTTTATGGTCTTTCATCAGTCCCCTTCATCTTTAGCTTTTTATCGCCAATATTTTCATCCCAGTAAACATCAAGAAAGAGGTGGGAAAGGAGATGTAAAATGTGAGGGGAGAAATGGAATCAAAGACACTTGATGGAGGTCTAGGGGAAAGATGAAGCATTGAAGGATTGGCCATTGCACAAGAAAAGGCTTCTGGTAAAATACCAGTGACAACTTGGAAGAGAGTTCTTCACATTAATTTATTTAGCCTTTTCAAGTGGTATGCACCTGAAAGAGATACAGATTAAACCTATTGCTACATATGCCAAAAATTAAAAACAGAATCTTACTATAATAAAAAGACTAAGTCTCATATATTAAAACCTCATTGACAAAATGTCCCAGATAGTATAATTCCATTTACATGAAATATCCAGAATAGGTAAATCCATAGAGACAGAAAGCAAATTAGTGGTGGCCAGCGGCTAGGATAAGGTGGGGAATGGGAAATGACTGCTAAATGGGTATAGGGTGTCCTTTCGGGCGAGTGATAGTGTTTGGAAACTGGAAAGAGGTGAAGATTGGACAATATTGTGAATGTACAACATACCATTGAATCATATACTTTAAAGTAGTTAATTTTTTATTGTGATATTAAACTCAATCATAAATCTGTCTCAAAATATACACACATTTAACTTAAGAAACATTTGAATGCCAACGATGTGCCATTCACTTTGTAGTTATTGGGGATTCATCGATGAAAAAGATAAACTTACTCCAGGTCTTTTGCAGCTTTTATGAATTAACCATGAAATCAACATGCAATATGAAAATCTCTTTAACAGGGAAAGTACAGACAGCTGCGGGAGGGACATTTAACCCAGACTTAGAGGATCATGGAAGGTTTCCTACAAAAATAATACATACATGGAATTTAAAGGTATCAATCATTCCACAGATGTGCACTAATTGGCTAGAATGTACCAGTCATAGATACAGGGCCTAAGGATATGGCAGTCAATAAAGGAAGTCCTGCTCTCATAAACCTACATATCGATAGTGAGAAACAAAGGAAACAAGTAAGTATAAAAGTATAAATGAGTCTATAGCCATGCTACCCTGAACAAGCCCTATTCTGTTTGATCTTGGAAGCTAAGCAGGGTCAGGCCTGGTTAGTACTTGGATGGGAGACCACCCAGGAAGACCAGGTTCTGTAGGTGTAAAAAATAAAAAATAAGGATTGTAAGCTGACAAGGTCCTTGCAGTCTGTGAAGTCAACCAAGGGTTGCCTCGCCTAAAAAATAAAAAAGTATAAATGATACATGTCATGGAGAAAACTAACAGGGTGTAGGCTGGTAAAGAGGTGTATGTGTGGAGGAAAGATCTAAGTACTGCTTCAGACAGTTGAGTCAAGGGTTTCCTCACTGGTAAGCTGACAAGTGAGCAAAAACCTAGCAGTAGTGAGAGAGGAAGCCGGGATGCTTTCTGGGGAAACAGCAGTCTGGGCAGGTTATAGCAAATACAAAGACCAAGATGCAAAAGAATTTTTAATGGGCTCAAAGAGGACAGTGGTCCTGGAACACTGTGAGTGAGAGGAACAGGGGCAGGAAATAAAATTGGAGGACCACATGTGGCCATGTTTCCCCAGGACATTAGTTTGATTCTAAAATGGGAAGACTTTGGATGATGTTAAGGAGGGTAGGAATTTTAAAAGAATTCCTCTAGCTGCTTTGCTGAAAAAGCAGACTATAAGGACACAAGTGAGGAAACAGGAAGATGGTTTAGGAAGCTGTTGCATTTAACCAGACATGAGACAGAGGAGGCAGGGAGGCAGGGGGCATAGGCCAGATACAGACATGGAGGCACTAAGAAATAACTAGACTCTGGGTAGGTGTTCTTTCAAAGTAAACCAACAATTTTGTTGATGGCTTAAATGTTATGGGAAATGAGATGACACCAAGGGATTTGGCCAATTAAAGGGAAGAGTAAAGTTGACATTTACTGAAATGGGGAAGACTGCAGGAAGAACAGGCTTACTGGATGGCAATCTGGAATTAAGTTTTGAACGTTAGATTTGAGATGCCTGTGGGACATCCAAGTGGTGATATGGAATAAAAAGCAGAAGTTCGGACAGGAATCTGAACTGGGAGACAACAGCAATGTGGGAGATGTCAGCAAGCAGATGATATTTAAGCAATGAAACTGAATGAGATCACCTAGGAGTAAGTTATCCAATGTTTGAAAGCCAACTAAAAAATAGACAGCCCTAAGTCTTACACTAAGCAGATCAGTTATGTGCAGAGGGAAGCAGTTATTACAGAGCTTGGAAACTCAGCTGGCATTTATATGCCAGATTCAGTTTTCACCAGACATCTCAAAATGGTTCAGGAAAGAGTGTCAATGCACATGTACAGACTGGAAAGACAGTGCGTCTCCAAAGAGAAGTAGGAGCTGATTTCAAAGGTAGAGGCCTGACAGTCATTGATCAGAGCTAGCTTGTCACACTGCCTCCTCTCCTCTACAGATTTTTGGGGAAATCAGTTACTTAACAAGAATAGTATTCCCACTCAAGAAAACTAGAAGCATGGATTGGATTGCTTATGAGTTTATCCCGTCTGTTTAATGTAATTTTATTATTTTGAATCAACACTGGTATTTATTAAGACAATTGATAGAACTTTTCAGAATATGTAGCATGAGAATGTTTAACCAACAGAATTATTTCTTTTTCAATGTTTTCAACCAGCAGAATGGGAAGGAATAAACCAACTTTTGCTATTGTAGAGGCTGGTTGTTATACAGGGCTTGCTCTTCAGACAGACCGAGGTATTGATGGCCCCAAACACCCATCCCCTCCTTCAGCTACTAGCAGGTATTTCTACTACCTCCTGTAGGTACTAGAATACCCTTAGGACAGGGGTTTCTTCTCATATGTGCCTGAACCATGCAACATGAAGCTAATGCAGATAGAAATTTTTTTGCCTGTTCTCACAATGTCCAAGTAAATAGTTTTAAATGGTTACCCTACAGGTTGCTGTTGGTTTGTTTGTCTCACTAATTTTCCTTTGGCTCTCACTCACCCATATTTCCTACTATTACCCCAGAACTCCCACATTTACTGGTAACCTTATTACAGTTGGATTCTGCATTTCATAATCTCTGATGGTAACACTTGGTTCAATCTGCTGACACACTTAACCTGACCAAAATTACTTGGGCAAAGAGCTCTGTGAGAACCATTGATTACATTTAGTCCTTTCCTGGGGCAAAAAGCTTTCGTTTCCTTTGAGGCAAGATCCTTCTCTTTAGAACTAGATGTTTCCCAATAAAGCTACCCAAACTCTGACTATTATTGCCAGTTTTTAGTGGCTACTAACAACATGATCTGCTCCAACAGAGCCAACCATACAAACAGAGGTATTTGGTGGCCTCTGCCTGGTATGATTTAAGGGCAATAGAGAGGCTTCCTTGCAGAACTCTCTCGCAGACTACCTTGGTCCCACTGACTGAAACTCCACCACAAGAGAATCATTTCTTTACATTAGGCGTTGCCTTCTGGATAGCATTGTTCAAAGGGGTATCATATTTAAGTCAGTTGGTGGTCAAGAGGGTGGGAGGAGAACACAACAAAAAGGAAAAGAGAAAATAGTTGAAATAAAGGTGTTAATATAAAACTTTGTGTGCTGAGAGTTTTATTAAGAACTGCATTGCAACACTGGTTCAAACAGAGTAGGTAACAATTATTAGAGAATGGTTCCAGTCTGGCTTAACCCCACAGACAGATGCCTAATGTGGCCTTATTATTTATTTATAGAAAAGCTTAATAAATAAGTGCAGATTCAACCTGATTTTTAAACGACTTACTAATTCAATGTAAATCATAGGTTTCTTTAGGATAGTGATTTTTTAATTGTGAGCAATTTCGCTCCACTCTCCCAAGGGCAATATTTGAACACATTGTTGGTTGTCACAACTGGGAGGATGGGTGCTACTGGAACCCATTATGTCAAGGCCAGGGATGCTGCCAAACATTCTACAATGCACAGGACAGCCTCTCCTAAAAGAGAATTATCTAGCCCAAAATGTTAACTGTGCAGCAGTTAAGAAATCCTGCTTTAGGGTTATAGGCAAGTATCCAAGGTTGTAGAAATGATAGAACTGTACAGTAGTATTTTCCAGTTATACTTTGCACAGGAACAAGAATATGTGGATACAAAGCACAAATGCAAAAAGTGGCCTTTGAATGTTGATTATCTTCAAAAATTCATTGTTATGTTTAGCCCCATGGCCTGCTACCTGGAGAGTTGATTTTTCATCCCTGCATTTAATCTATTCATCACTGTCTTAGTTGAGAGAAGGAGAAGGCTAGGCATTTAATCTATTCATCACCACTCAGTCGCCAGAAGGAGAGGCTAGGCATCTTAGCCAATTCATTTTAAGAGGCTCTGGGCCCCTGTTACAGTGATACTGTCACTGGGCTATCATTCAAAAGACCTTAATGTTTCTCAATACCTAAACTACGTCACAAACTATGATTGCTTACAGGAACTGAAAAGAAAAATGAAGAGGGCTGAGCACAAAGACCAAGGTGTCAAGTACAAAAACCAAGATGGTGATGGGGTATCATGTACAAAAAGGACCACGTGCAACAGAGCCAACTGCAACAGAAAAATAATTACACATGCCTAAAAGAATTTAATCGCTCTGACACCACAGCCTAGAAATACAGAAGGCTCCTTCCCAGTCAGGGGGACATTGCCATTAGAGCATTGGCTCACCCTTTTTATTCCTTCATCAAAAAAGAAAGTTTCTGTTTTTCTTTACTGAACTTAATCTCTTTCTATTGGCACAAAATGGCATGGGGCAGAAGGACCTTGGTTTATGTCCCTGACCTGGAAGGATCTGTAACGATACCTCTAATCTGTAAGTTCTATGGGGGAAAATTTCCTACAAATAAGCACCCAATTATTGTGTATCTTGATAAGTGGCAGAAATGCCTTAGATCCCAGCTTCTAACGGTCCCAAGCAAATTAATGGCAGACAGATGCCATGTGACTTCTTCTCCTGACCTCTTCTATATTTCTTTTCCCTCTGCTGGGAATAATTTCTTCCTACCTCCCCTCCAGCACAGTGTGCACTCTTTAGCTCTCACCTGCTCACCTTTTTCTCCATCCCATTTCCTCCTCCTCCAACAAGGGCAGGCAACTAAGAGCTGATTAGGAAAGGCCTGCTATCTCTTACTTTCCTTTACTGATCCATTCACTGTAACAGCAACTCATCCTCCTAGGAAACAATTACCTTGTAAAACATTTGTAGAGTAAAAGGGTTTCTCTTTCTACCCTCCACTTTAACAAAGCCACTCCAGGCTTTAAAAGCAGCAGAGAGATTTTGGGTGAGGGGAAATTGAGTTTGGAAATTTTACTAAACCTATTGTTTTGTCTGAAGGTAAGTTTGATTTAGTTTTGAAAACTCATTTGGGAAAGGGAAGATGTGTTATAATAGGTGTATATGCAGAAGGGACCCAGCACTGTGAGTCTTCACTACCAGACGCCCCTGATTTAAAGACAACCCTCTAACTTAGCCAACCTGGGAGTAGCAGATTTTTAAAAAAATATTTTCTGAACCCAAACCAATCATACTCTTAATCAAAGAACCTCTGCTGGCAATCGTCTCCCTGCAGGCTTTCCTCTGGTTTCTGACAATCAATCAATCAATCAATCAATCAATTCTTCCCCTTAGCACCAAGGCTTCTAGACACCTATTTTATATCTTTTTGCACATACCTACATTAATATTGGAAGACTCTTTTTCTTTAGTACCAGAAGTGCCCTTATGTAGCACCATGGAACTCTCCTTTAGCCCTCCTATATTCTGACGCTGATTATGAAGTTTCTGATAATATGTGTCCCTGGAATGCTTCCCCTTGGCTAATGGAAGCATCATTGTACTTCAGTCATGATCCCAGTTCAGGAGGCTCTGGCTTTAACCTGATTGGAACCTGACTGGAATCTGTAGGATAAACAGAATGTTGCTGAGTAGTGAAAGGAATATGTCCAGACCTCCAGCCAGAGAGAGAAAAGGAAGGAGGGTGGGAGGGACCTTAACTAATCTTCATTCTTCCAGCAGAGATACAGAGGCTGGGAACCATCTCATCCATAACAACCAAATCAGGCTCACTCCCTGTTATGCTCCTTTCCATAAGGCATTTAGAGAAGAAAAAAAAAATTAAGTCTTTCTTTTCCCCTAGCCTTTATTCTTTCAGCCAAGTTGTGACAAGCCACTGATTTCTACCCTATAAATTATTTAAAATTCCACCTTCACATTAGGATTGGAAAATCAATCTCCTTGATTAAAAAGTGACCAGCTTTACATCTCCAAACTTCTCTCTAATCTTTTAATTACGTCTGGTTACAGATAGCATGAGTCTCAAAGAAGCAGAGAAATGCACTCTGTACTAACTACACTCAAAAGATCTGTGAATCCATCAGCCCTTTCCCTTAACCATTTGGCATTGTTACTGTCAGGTAGGACTGCTTTTAGAAATACTGCCAGAAGACTAGAGCCTTAATATATGCCTATTTAAGTATTATATGAAATGTCTTGTTTTTTATATTTCCTGCAACTAAATTAAATATTATACAACCTAACTGGAAACTTATAGATATAAATGCCAGTTTAATAAAAAGTACTGAGGCATGTGAATATTCATGTACAGGCCTAAGAATTCAACCCAAACCAACCATCATAATTAGAGTAAGCCAAAGTAACCTAGCTAAATGTATATATTTGTAAATTGACACTAGGTGCCAAGATTTTTGGAAAAAGGATTACAATCACTTTAACAATCCAATTCTTTGTTTAAAAATGCAACTATTCTAAGCGGTTCCTAGAAGGCTTTTAAATGTAAACAACAGATTACTGAATATAAAACAAAGAGAGAGGGATCCAGGTAAGCCTTGGAGTAGACATTTATTATGAACATGGCTTGAAAATTAAGTGAAGTCTGCGATAATGTGGCCCAAGAAACCAAAGCATTTCAAAATCCAAAACATAAAACATGTAGCCAGCTATTCTTAACTCTATATTCCAAGAAGCATCAGCAGAAATCCCTGCTGACTAATCACTGGAAACCACTGTTTTAAAATATTCTTGCCATGATATGAATTGCACTATAAATTTCACAGCCTCTTTTACAAGTGTCTAGTGGAGAAAAAGCACCACATTTAGTGTTAAGATCCAGTCTAAATAGATACCAAATCAGAGGCTTCAGGAAGATACCCCAGAGTTGAAATGGCAGATTTCTAGTCCCTCACATGTAGGTCTTTCCATGGTTGGGATGTTTGGGCAGAACCTAAAGCACCACAACACATGATTTCAGGCAAGATGAGAGATTCTTTGGGAAGTTAGCAGTCTAACTTTCCTTTGGCCTGGCAAGTTCAGTGGGGTTTCCTTCATCTAATCAAGGTGGGGAATTAACAGTATCCACTGGAGATGATGTATTCCATGATGTTGCCATATGTGCTTATGATAATGTGAGTCCATATAACTCTTGAACTTAAAGGGCAATCTTCTCGTCTATCCTTGTGTTTCAAGGGCCACACCTGAAATCTCTAGGAAATAATCGAAACTTGCATTCTCTAAGACTATTTGAAAAAGATGATTTAACTTATGTCCTCTATAAGACTGAAGAAAATTTTTTTAATCTTAGCACTAGATAACTCAAAACTCCAACCTTGAGCTATTTTAGACACTCTAGTTAAACTGATATGGTATGGTAATGGCCTAATAATTTCCTTTCTAAATTATTTTTTAAATGTTGTATATTTATATCCTTACCATTTTATTTTTAAATTTTATTGTCTGAAGCCCTATAATCTTCTCTGAAGAACACATAGAACTTGTTCCTTCTTATGAGGTTGAAGGGATCTTCAGTGCAAAGCACTGCCCTTCTGACCTCACCTTATTTAGAGATAAAGGCCAGAATGGTGAATCAAGATAAGCCATCAGACATTCATTAGGCATCTACATAGGCCAAATGATAGAGGAGCATAAGAGTAAATACACATAGAGAAAGATATTAATATCAACATATATGGATAGGTATAGTTGGAAAGAGAGAGTTTAAAATCAAGAGAAACATACTAAAATACCTAAATTAATACAAGATAAAATAAAATAAATTCCAAAAGAGAGGAAAACTAATTTGTGCAAAAAGATAGTCAATTTCCTTTTAGGTATATCGATTATGAATTTCCTCAGAGGTTGAAATGAGCATGCAGATTGGCTGTAATTAGCATAGAAGCCACAATTAGGGCCTTGGGAGGAAATGAGATCCCCCTGAGGAAAACATGAAAGAAAAAGACATGATTGGAAGAAATAGTATAGAATCAAAAAGCATAAGTTCAAAGAAATCCTTGCGAAAGAATTACTCTAAAGACATGTTTCAGAGTCAGGCGTTGCAGAGAGCTCAGGAAACACTAAGGGCCATTGGCTGGTGTGTCCCTTTGGAGAAAGGTGTGTGCCAAGCACCGTGGGGACTAAACAAGGAAGGCTTGGTCTCAGCCCAGAAAGGACATCTAACAGAACTGGGAGGACAAAGCTGACCAAAAGAGTGGTATTCAAACTCAGTGCTAAATTGTGTAATGCCAATTAGATATCAGGGGCGTTCTGTGATGATCTAAGATGCCATTGCCAAGGGGACTTCGACTTCACAGGAAGCAGAAGATGCTGCCTAGATTGCTCCAATAAGGATGATATTGAGGATAAGACTGTTTTGTTGTGCTTGTTTGTTTTTATCTTTATATATTTTTTTACAAATATAATGTAATTTATATAATGTAATTCTCTAAGCTAGAAAATAATAAGAGTGTTTAGCAAAACATTGCTCCTGCATTCAGGAACAGAATAGTGAATGGAAGATATGACTGAAAAATGCCACACTCCAGCTCTGTGAATGAAAGCTACAAACACATGAAAAAACAAATGAACTCTTCATCTCACCATCTCCTCTCGCCTTTTACTGTCATTGTGGAGCTTCGCAGCCAAAGACTCTCTTATCTGTGGGGCTGCCAAAGGAAATGATTGCCAAATAGTCTTGTAGACTAAGTATGGGGACAATCTGTTAGTTTGGATACCTCATTTACCTCAGAAGCACTTCTTTATATTCCATTCCCCAGTGTACAGAAGCAAGGTTGGATTTGAAGTGTTATTTGGTTGTTAAAAATAATATTAGTGTTCCTTAGCTCTATTTGCAGCACCACAGAACAAGTAATTCAGGAGCTTAAAAAAGAATTGTGGCTTACTAGTATCAGTAAATAGTTAAGGAAGTACATATAGTCTAAAGGAAGAAAGAAGCAAATAATGATTCACATATCAGGAAAATACCTGAACCAGTGTATTCCAAACATTCCTTTATTTATTCATTCATTCAATAAAGATGCATTAAGTGCCAACTTCATGTCCAGCATTGCACTAAGGGTGGGGTTTGCTACATGTAAGAATAGCATATAATCTGCATTTGAGAGATTCACTGCCTAGTGGTGAAAGAAATAAAAATAATATCTACCATTTATTCTGCACCTACTTCCCATTAAGAACAGCCCTTGGTGCTTTACTTGTTTTTCTTCATTTAATACAACAAACATGTGAGTTAGGTATTATTAACTCAGACTGACATAAAAGAAAATTTAGGTGTAATGAGATCAAGTGACTTGACCAAGTCACACAACTAACCTGATAACCAGAGTCCTCCTGAAGATCTATCTTTGGATATTTAGCCCGATATGTTAAATCACAAAGACTTGAGGTTTTTCATTACTACAGCAGACCCTAACCTAACCTGACTAATAAACCCAACACTTCATATCTGGTATCATATTTTTACCTTCTGTGGCTGCAAAGACCACTCTGTTTGCACTGCATCCTGGGGATCTCCCTGAAATGAATAAGACCCCTCATTTTCAAGGCTTACCTAGGGCTCTTCTCAGCACTGAGGCACATTTTTGAACCCTCACACACCACTGGATCAACTCTGAAAGGCAAAGTTTGGAGAGTCTCCTGAGAAGAAGTCATGTTTAAAGCTTCTGTCCATCTCTGGTGATACTTCTTTAAGTATAGTACCTGCTAAATTATCTATCTATCTACATCTATCTATCTATGTACCTATCATCTGTCTATAAACTATAGCTATGTATCTAAGATATAGCATATAGCTATATGGACTCATTTCCAACCTCTGTAATAGACAGAACCTTGATGCAGAGCAACAAGAAAAAATGACCTAGACATTTTTATCACCTTCAGGGGAAATGGTATTCCCATTGCATTGAGTACGTACTTCTAAACTAAAACAAATTACAATGCCTAATTTTACCTGTTTTCTTGTCAGTCTCTCTCACTAGACCATGAAGTTCTCCAGCCTAGGGACTCTCTTTCATTCATCGCGATATCTCTGGCTCATGCAGCAATTTATTGCACTTAATAGGTGATCATTAAAATATTTATTGAAGGAAAGAAGAAAACTGCAGCTCTAATAATTCAGTATTGTTGTTGTTTTTAAGTTTATTTTCAAAAATCTGGGCTAAGTCTTAGGAGAATGGTCAACACAAAACTGAATAAGAAAAACACTGGCCCTGGTCTTAGCACACCCAACTTTCATATATTATTGGTTTAAATTATAAGAGAAGACTCAGTCTTTGTAGGTATTAACACCGAAATGAATGCTACATTAATATGGTTTATAAACTCCCTCTCTGATTTTATTTATGAACATGTCAAAGTCTAACATCTCTTAATAAGATGTATCTTAGAAGTGATCATTGATCAAATTTAAAACATTGTATTCACTTAAATAGAAGACATTGAGTTTCTACATACTATATAGTTATCTCCACTCCCTTGAAGTAAAAACCTTCAATAATGAAAAGAACAGCAAAGAGGCAATGGTGGACAAGAATGTCAACAAATATCTGCTGTATGCAAGCTATTAAAGCAGTGTTAACACTTTAAGCCAAATAGAAAAGGCTGGATTCTGTGTGCCCAAAGAGGAAACCCAATAACAAACAAGCTAGTTAGCCTTCAGAATCTGGGAAGAATCAGGAACTGGAGGTTTAGGGCCCACAGAAGGTACTGGCAGGAGATCAACAGTGGACTGAATGTCAGTGTAAAGCACAATTAGCCACTTAAGTCCATCCATTATTATCTCCTCCCATTCACAGAGATAGTTGATGTATTATCTCAAAAATTGTGCCAGACAGGCTCAAAACCAGAGACCCAAGGCACAGAAAACAGAAAACACAGGGGCTCCTAGCCTCCTTCTTCCACCTACCATCTAGAAAGCCACAGCTAGGCTTATAATCTTAAGGAAGATATTTGAAAAATTATTCTGTAGAGAAATTAAAAGCTTAAAAAAAGACTTAAAAAAAGACTGCAGATTTCAGGGGCACCCTAGTGAAAATGCTGACTTACTGTCCCATAATTCTATAGTGAATCCCTCAGTCAGTGAGCCTCTCACATGCACACAGAACATTAGGTGCTGTGTGATTCTCTCACATCCAAGGATCACAAGATTTAAGGGACAGCCTCCAACATAAAAGACAGAGACAAAACAAGCAAACAGAAGATAAAGAAATCAGAGGGAAGAAAGATAGAACACTAAATATGAGCATGCGAGTTAAGAACACTTCCAATAAAGTATGATGAATTTCCAGAGAGTGGTGAAAAACATTACTGAATCCTTGAAGTAGCAACAAAAATAGGTGTCATAAAAATGGAACACAAAAATTATCTGGATATTAAAAAGATTGCATGTATGTATATTTAAATCAACAGAAAGTGTGGGAAGTAAAGCATATAAAAATTTTCCGGAAAATAAAAAGACAAAGCAATATCAGAGCAAAAAAAAAAAAAACAAAAAACAAAACAAAACAAAACAAAAAACAAAAATAAACAATGTGAGATTAATCCAGAAGGTTCAATAGCTGATTGATAAGAGTTTTATAAGAGAAATCGGGACAAGGAACAATCTACTAAAGAAACAGTACAAGAAAATTTCATAGGATATAGATCTTTAGATTAAAAAGATCACTGAACATCCAAAGCAATACAAAAAAAAAAAAAAAAAAAAAAGACTTGACCAAGATATATTATTTTGAAATTTCAAAACTCCAGAGAAAACACAATGTTCACATAAAAACCATAGGGAATCAGAATGACAAAGGACTTGTAAACAGAAACAGTGAAACCTAGAAGATAATGGTGCAATCTCTTCAATACCTTTAAATTCAGAATAAGAATTATTTTTAACCTAGGACTCAATTAACAGCCAAACTATTCAACAAATGCAAGGGTAGAATAAAGATATTTTCAGGCAGAAAATTTCTCAGTAAATTTACCTCACTTGCACCCTTTCTCAGGAAGGGTGTGCCACCAAAATGAGGGAATAAAACAAGAAAGAGGAAAACATGGGAACCAGAGAGGAGAGGCTCCAACACAAGAAGAAGGTGAAGAGAATCACCAAGATGAGGGCAGAGGGAAGTTCCAGGATAACAGTGGTATATTGGCCCAGAAAAAAAACCAGTTCAGGTTGGAATAGGAAGAAAAGGGCCCCAAGAAGGAGCCCTTTAGATTCTGATAGATTGTCTGTTCTGTATTACTATGTGGAAAGCGTTGGGGAGATTGTTAGAAGTTGTGGCAGAGCATAGAGATAGTTATACAAAGCCAGGCTAATAAAAAAACAAGGCAATTATTAACTCCAAAAAAACACAAAAAGCTGTACAAAAAAGGAAAGGTAATTATAGTGTAGTGTTAGCTCAGTAGAGAACATTATTTACATAGTTACAGTAATATAAACCCTGAATATTGACTTAACTAAAAAGGGGAACAAGAGGAAGCACTATTGTGGGATAGGAGACTTAAATCCTCCCCAACTGTAATAGTTACTGAATAATGATCTAGTAGGACATATGTATTACTTAGAAATATGGAGGTAAATACAAGAACACTTACATTAATTGAAAGTAGCTGCTCTCAGGATGGGGCAGGAGAATTGCTATGGTTTATTTTTTTCTTTATTTTTAAAAGCCCTTTAGTCATATTTGATTCTCAAAATGTATACACTTATTTAGACAAATTTGAAGTTATTTTAAAAACTACTAAACTGCCATAATTCTGATTCTGAGGAGGCATATTAGATACATTTCAGCCATCAAGGACCAAGCAATGCAACACAAATCTCCGAAAAATCATACAGACTATTTTTTTCATCTAACAAAGCCTAGGCGATTTTGTTCCTTTTCCTCTCTAATCTATAGAAATCCTTAAAGTGTGAGACATTTGTATGAGTAGATACTCCCATGTTTTTTCCAAGATGTTTAAAAGATTAACTACAAAACCTTTACCACAGTCTGAATGAATATTTCTCTGCTAACCAAAGCGGAGAAACCAGCCGATGTTGGCAGAAGTTGTAGTGTCTTTATCCAAGTATGAATTCAAAGAAGACACCGTGGATAGATAGGGTTTGAGCCAAATCTTTAAGTATAGTAGGTGAGCAATTTGATGGAAGGAGATAGTTCCATTCCTGATTCACATTAAATAGCTTGGAAAGCAGGAAAGTTATAGGTAAAAATCAAGAGTCATCATGACCCAAGGGGTCCTCAGAAACCTGTGAAGTTTAAGGAAGGAAAATACTCAAGAGTCACAGAGAATATAACCTGCTAATTCATCCCCAAACTGTAATTTCATCATCATCACAGAAATCTCTGGTAGATTAATAAAGACATTTCCCCTAAAGCTGCATCTCCAGGACCAAGCAATAGCTAGCCTCTTCACAACAATAATAACATGTTAATGACTTTGATAAGGGAGGATACATATCATTATCACCTCTTAATTACCTTTTGGGCCCTGGGAAAGCAGCTGCAGAATACACAAATCAAGGTGCCTGGGAGGAAGTTTTCCAGAAAGTGGACCCCATGATTGTTAATTTTCTATTATTCTACTGCTATTAATGATCCAGTTTTTGTTTTGTTTAAGGTTACCTGCCATTAGCCAAGAAGCAAAGTTTAGGCTGTGGTTGGTTGGTTTCCAATTACAAACATGGTGTTTACTATAGGAAGATCATTTCCTCTGGGCTTAAAGCTTAGAGTTTCTGTCCCTTGTGGATTTCCCATCCCCCATCCTCACATTCATGGGCAAACCAAGCACAGGGAGACACTTTGCAGGGCTACAATTCCTTAAGAAGAAGGTAAACTCCACTTTTTATTTGCCGTGGCAGCTTGCCCACTGTGCTGCCTGTAATAGTCTCACAGTAAATGTTAACTGAAGAAAATACATGTGTTTATTCCAGAGATTATAGAAGTTCCTATATCTATTTTGGTTTGGATGTTGTTTTGGAGAGCCTTATTAATATACTGTATTTGTATAGACAAATATGGAGCATCTCTGTTTGTTCCACACCAGTTACCAAAACTTCCTGAGCAGGAATAGGAGCAAGACTTGCTCCAACAGGTCACACGCCTTTCCAGGTGTTTCTTTTTAACCTGGGGTTCTTATTTATCACTATACTCCTTAAACTCTTGCCCATCTTTTATAGATGTGGGATACAGATGTGGACACTTCAGTCCTGGAGTGTCTTCTCCTCCAAAACTCCACCCAATGGCCAGCCAGGAAATGAGTGATTCTTCTGCAGTAAATCAGTACCCTTTTCCTTTATCTTGACAAAAAAAGGCAGTCACCAACTTCACTTTTTCTTTGCAAAATACTCTCTGAGAGTTCAAGGTTACCTGAATACAGTTCTCATTATCACTACAGGATTGCTCTGTCCTAACATTATCTATCCCTTGATGGGATTGTTTTACAGTATAAAATTGTGGCCCAACTTCATCCTTCACTGTTATCAGCTATAATAATGCTCCTAAGTCACTTTATTTCTCTACAGGTTGGCAAAATCATTGCCCAGAAGAAAGAGGGGAGGAGAGGAGAGAAAAAAGGAAAAGAAGGAAGGAAGGGAAGGAAGGAAGAAGGAACTGGACTGTGAATATCTTCAGTTGGAAAAATTGTAATGCTGGTTCTTAAAATGTGTCTTGCCTTGGTATTTTTATTTTTACATATTTTATTCTACTTTCTGTTTCTGGCCTGGACTAGAAGTAAAGAAGTTACTGAAGTCCTTCATACTTATGAAGCCAGTGCTGTCTAAGTCCAAGAGCATCTCTCAAATCTGAAGTTAGCATAAAACCACAAATTATGAGTGGGCAGCCGAGATGACCACAGATTCTATTATTTGGGTGGAATAAAAAGAGATTTTTAAAGTGTCACCTAGATTAACAGTCATCCTAATTTTTCTATAGTGATTCTGCACCATGTGTCTGATTTTGAAAAGTTAAACAGGTCATGAGAATTTTGTGGAAAAAAATAATGCAAGCAAGTGTAGTTCACTAGGCCAGTTTATATCCATTCCTTGCACATAAGCAGACCCGAAGCAGCTACCTTAGCCCTTGCCCTCACCACTCTCCAGCTGCTGCTGTCAGGCACCATCTCTTATCTCACCTGGGCTGGGCAAGGGCAGCACCTGTGACACCGGAACAGAAAAAGGTGCATGGCAAAGGGAGGACAGCAAGAGGGAAACCAGATACTCCTTCCACTCCACCTGTCTCTGCTGCTCTGCTTCACCCAGTGACTCCCCCTACCTCACAGTCCCACATTCCAAAAGCCCCTGATGCTTCTTTTCATCTGTTCCAGAAATCAGTCCTCAGTGGAGTCCTGAGGCTGGGATTTTACTAAAAGAAACAATAATCTTTACTATAAACAATGGTGTTTGGGAACAACCTGCTGTTAGCATTTATTACCTAGTGAATCTATATCTTTGTCCCTGGCCGAAACTGAGGATGAAGGGAAAGGGGGGTTGACAAAAGCCCCAAACTGCTATATGTCTGCCTGAAAATGGCAAAACAACTGTGAGCTCAAGTAAGAAAGGAGCCCTGTTTTCTAAAAGCCATGTGTGTGAAAAATGGAAGTTTGATAAAAGGGCCATGGATAGAAGACAAAGGGAGTTGCTTGAAGCTCCAGTGGGCCCCAGGAGTGTGTGTGGGAGTTCATAGGTGTGGGCGTGTGAGACAAGACACTGGAGATTATGGACAGATGGTGCTAGCCCACTAGCTCTCTTCTTAGTCCCCATGTTGCCTCCTTGTGCTTTAACATGTGATCCTCTGCCCCTCCTCCTTAGCCCACCCACTGGAAACCACCCACAGCATGTATCCTGAATTTTCCAACGCAGTCTTTCTATTTTAAATGTCTATTCTACTAACCTTATGAACAAAAACATCAAAAGCTAGAGTTCTGGGCTCTGGCTTCAGACAGCACAGCTTGCTACTTTAGCTTGCTACTTATTTACTGAGTGATCTTTCTTAACCTTCTAAGACTCAGTTGCTCATCTATAAATTGACCATAATAGTACATTGAGTTGTTGTAAGAATTAATGTAATAATATAATTAATATAATAGTATAACATAATATATAGTAACATATAGTAATTAATATATAGTAATAGTATGCTCTCAATAAATAATTTATTCATAATTGGCATTATTCAAGTAGAGACTTCGCACATATTATCTGCAACCCTTTCAACAACCCAGGAACAGATAAAGTCTTAGAAATTCTGGAAATTGGTGACAAAGAAAATATGGCTATGATACACAGAGCTCTTTCATCTTCTCCACTGTTCTCCCAGCTCCTTGAAACTTTGGTACCTCACTGCCATGACAGAGGCTAGATGACTACTTATCCCGAGGTTGTTTAAGTGAGGAGAATATGGAAAGAGGGTGCCCATCTCTCTCTGAATGGTAGGGTGAAGGGAACAGAGGGAAGCAGTCAGGAGGAGGCGGGGGGCCATGGTCCCAATGGGCAAAGTTGGAACTTGATTGCTTCCTGAAGCAATCAATTTACATGTGGTTAGATTCTATAGCATCAACATTAAACTGTGCTAAACTTTAGCATGTAGTGGATCTAATAGGCTTTTATGTGCTAGCCCTAGGACATAATTACTATGTGAAACTGTTTGGATTAGAAAAAGGTGTTTCAAAGTTGCAAAGAATATTCTTAGCAATGAACCTGTAGGACACAACTGGTGTATAATTTGCAAACTTCCTGTATGATTTTAAGTTAA
Organism: Cynopterus sphinx; assembly: GCA_030015415.1. Classification (NCBI taxonomy): domain Eukaryota; kingdom Metazoa; phylum Chordata; class Mammalia; order Chiroptera; family Pteropodidae; genus Cynopterus; species Cynopterus sphinx. Next base: position 62,647,033 of record CM057387.1, on the reverse strand, counting down.
CCTTAGTCATTTCATCCTAAGAATCTGTAGCAGGTCTTCACAATTGAGTCAATGCTAATTAAGCCTTAGTAACAATCTGTTTGACCTTGCCGACTGCAAAGCTGTGACCCTCAGAGGAAGGCAGGGGTTCTCTCAGCAATTTAAACCTTTCTTTAGCATAATTCTCTTCACATTGTATTAAATTCATTGGGTTGTCTTTCCCAAGAGACTAAGCCTGGTTGTAGTCACTTTCATATCCCCAGAACTTAGCAAGACTCTTAGTAGACTAAATAAAGTAATAAAAGTTATAGTTGGAGAGATTTTTAACTCTGCATGAATGTGAAGCAATGGAAGGAGGGAGCAAAAGAGGAAGGGAAGCAAAAAGAAAGGAAGGTAAATGTGAAGGGCAGGAGGAAGAAGCAAAGGGCTATGGAAGTGGTTATCTCTTACATGGCCGAGTTTATTTGCCCATCTATTAGCTGGATTTAAAAGTCCCATCTCTAAGATTCTATGAATTACTAAACACTTATGGACTGAGCGCTCTGATGGTTACTGGAGGAAAGGGAAAGTAAGGAGAGTTCAGCCAACAGTTAGCCATAGATGTTAACCTGAGGAGCTTACAGTTTAACAGGGGAACTAAAATTAACACAAGAAACAATCAAAGGACAATACATCCTGGCATATAATTAGGTTCTGAATTACTTGTTATAGACAAAATTGTAAGGAACAGTAGTAGTGTGAGTGGAAGAATCAGGGGAAACAGCTAGGAGATTTGAGACTTGGCTGTCCCCAGAAGAAGAACAGGGAGGAGCTATGACCTCCATAAAGACAGAGGCAGAGAGGAGTCCTTCCATGGATCAGTGAGGCCATATTGGCTTGGGAGAGAAACTGGCAGAGAAACTGGCCTTGGAAGTCAGCCTAAGGCATTTTTATACAGGATGTGGTAGCAAGTGGAAGCAGACGGAGGTTTGCAGGCAGGACTCACTGCCATTATTTCTCTTCCTCTTCCCAATGGATGAGGTGACTTTCATTGGCTATAATCACCCTGTGAGTGATGAATTTCTGAGAATGTGTCAGATGAAAGTGGTGGTGGCAGCACGAGGCATCTCATTCTGGTTCCCAGATGGTGATAAATCTAGGCCAGGAAGCATCACTATTTCCCCCAAGTTTTCTGACTTCACAGAAGTTTCAGGAAACCGGGTGGAGATGGGAATAAAGAGCTTTTCCCCACCGCCTCAGAGGGTGGTATTTTACAAGAGGCATATGGTACTGGCTCCAATCTGAGATGGTTTCCACGTGTGTGCCACTCCGCATGGTAAATAAGAAACTAATGAAAGGAGTACACTTTTGGCAAAACAGCCTAATGTTGAGTGATACCACCTTCCATCTTTCTAGGTCATTGAGATCTTATATAATTAGGTAAGTATATGTTTTTCCTTTGTCTCTGAAGACAAACTATAAACACACTTGATGGATTTTGTAATAATGGCTATCCATGAAAATAAATTGACTACAAAATTTGAGCCATCATTATAACATCTTGATTATCTCAGAATAGTAATTGTTTGGAGCCACTGTGATATTCATAAAGTATGAGAGCTTAACAAAATGAAAACATGCCATAAAATAAATACCCTTCAAATTTTATGCAAATTACTTGATATGAATAAAATAAATGTTAATTAAGTTTACATATGCAGATTAATTCTAACTAGCCATATTTTCATACTTAGTTATTAACCACAGTTTTATGTTATGTCACATTGAAATTAGCCCTATCATTTAGAAAATATTAACAAAAGAATGCTTTAACTGCTTTAAATTTCTATGCTTCAAATGTGAAATAAGATAAAAAGACATCTATATTTAAAAATATACTATGAAACAATAAGAAATAATTTTATGGAACTAATGTTATGTTAATTTGATGTTTTATTTGAGATCAGAGAAACCATGTACTATACTTGGGACGATCTCTTATGTATCTATGGTCCTATTGCATTTTTCTGTTTCTCCATTAGACTGTTAGGATGATTTCTTATGGGAAAAAGAAAACAATTGGTATTGTTTTCTACCAATGAATAAGGTAGCAAGAAAAGGTTTGGGGGATGTATTGAGAAGTGAGTCTAGACTTTTGTTTTATATACCAATGAATAATCATAATAGTTTTAATTAGCATACTTTCTGTAACCTAAATTTATTTCAAACCACATTTTCAATAAATGTAAAGGATCATTGATTATAGAGTCCATTTTGCAGATAGAAAAACCCATTGCTAGAAAAAATGACTTGTTTAAAGACAGATTGTCAGTAACATCTAAAATCAAATTTAGTTATCTTTACTTTTAGCTCAAAGTACTTCTCATGAACCCTCTTTATGTCAAGAATGTTACCCACTACTGGACAAGATCTTACTTAGCCCAGAGAAAGGCTCAAGAGAGAAAAACAAAGAATCATAGGATAGGTCTCCCTATCATACACTCCCTCTTTTAATTCATACAGGACATTAAACCACTGGTTGGTCACCAAAATCACCCGTGGGGCTTAAATACATACAACAATCAGGATCCACACCAGAGAGAATGAAATATCATCTCTAAAAGAAGGCAGAGTCCTTTAAGACTTCTTTTTCTAGAAAAATTAAGTATGTTTACTAATCAACTACTGGACACATTTCCATATTGCTTTTTATTCCTTGTTTGGAAATGTCCCCATTCTCAGGGCCTTATTTATTTGTTTGTTTGTTTGTTTGTTTATTTATTTATTTATTTTAGTTGTCATTTCCATTTTCTGTATTTTCTGATCTTGCAGGTTTGGAAAGCAGATGGTATTAAAAGATTTCAAAAACGCTCTGCTTTAGAATTAAAAAAAAATAAAGGGAAATGATTTGGGCTAGGGATCTTATTCATCATCTTGACAGTATTTTTGAAGATGGTTGTCAAGGCAAGAAGATTCACAAATGAAACAACACAAAGGAAAATACAAAGAAGAGGAGACCATTCTTACTAAGGAATAAAGAGACCCAGTGACACTAGCTCATATTCAAGTGTTACTCTGTGACCTCTTTTAATTCTCTAAATGGCAGTCTTGAATGAAAAAAAAAGAGAGAGAGCTTTTTAAGGGAAGAATTGCCATGAATCAGGCTTCTTTTATCCTCTTTGTTGCACACAGTTCTATTAACCAGCATTATAATGGAATATAATACAGTGAAATGAAACAACAAAAATACAAACTTACTATTCCCCCAGAATGCTTGGTAGAGAATTTTAATTAATCCAATATTGTTATATATGAGTAATTAGGATGTTTACCATTTCACATATTTGACAGTAAACATATCCTGAATATAGCTCTTTTTTTTTTTTTTTTTTTGATAAATCAAAGAACATGGTACACAGTCAGTCATCTTTAGTTCTCATTGTGCAATTCTTTCGGTGCAAATGTGCCCACACAAAATTGGCATGATGTGACTAAACAGAAATGTTTGTGTACTGTCTATGCTTTCCATACCACAGCAAGAGGACACAGTCAGTGAAGTGAAGGCATCATGCATGGGTGTGTATGTGTACTCATATTCATTCAACAGCGGGTGCTGATTTTGTGTCATGCACTGTGATAGGCAATGGATTTCCAGCTGTGAAGATGGTAAGTTATGGTTACTGCCTATCCAGAGTTTACATTCTAACTAAGGACATAGAGAACCTTGGCATCCAAACTGTCAACAAACAAAACAGGCAGCATTTTTTCAGGAGATACTGGAAAAATACAAAGCCACTGTCTTAGTCAGCTTTGGTTGCTATATCAGAATACCACATATTGAGTGGCTTAAACAACAAATGTTTATTTCTCACAGTTCTGGAGGCTGAAGTCCAAGATTAAGGCTTTGGCAGATCTGGTGTCTGTTGGGGCCCTCTTCCTGGTTTGCAAACATCAGTCTTCCCATTGTATCCTCACGTGGCCCAGAAAGCAAGCTCTAGTCTCCTCCTATAAGGAGGCTCCACCCTCATGACCTTATCTGAACATAATTACCTCCCAAACCCTCCTCCTAATACCATCCATTGGGGGTTAGGGCTTCAGTGTATAAATTCTGGAGGGACACAAACATGTCATTATCAGCCATAACAGCCATTTAGACCAGCACCACCCAACAAGATAGGCACTAGCCACATGTGACTACTGAGCCCTTGAAGTGAGGCTCTTCCAAATTCAGATGTGCTGTGAGTATAGAGTACACATCAGATTTTGAAGATTTAGTAAGCAAAACCCAAAGACTATGGAAAGTATGTCTTGAATAATTTTTTTATTGATATATGTCAAAATGATAATATTCTGGATGTGTTGGTTAAATAAAAAATAGTGCTACAATTTATTTTACTAGTCTCTTTTTACTTTTATGTAATGTAGATGCTAGAACATTTAAAATTACTTCTGAGGCTTGCACTTATGTCTTAACATTATATTTCTGTTGGACAGCAACAGTCTAGCCTGGTAGTTCTCAAAGGGGGGCAATTTTGGCCTCCAAGGAACATTTGACAATGTCTGGAGACATTTTTGTTTGTCTCATCAGAAGGAAGTAGATGCTACTGATATCTAGTTGGCAGAGGCTTGAGATGCTGCCAAACATCCTACAATGCACAGGACAGCCTTCCCCACATAACAAAGTATTATCTAGTCTAAAATGTCAATAGTGTCAAGGTTGAGAAACTCTGATCTAGAGAAACCAATTAATAAAGTAAAACAAAAGAGCTTAAAGTGAATAAGTGAATAATTCACAAATTTATGTCTATATAATGGAATATATATGACATAGTAATCTATACCCAATAAATCGCCATTTGCACTACAAAGGCTCTGAGGCCAGGATCATCCTGTGCGTGTGGCCTAGCACAAAAGAGTAGACCAACTCAGATCACTCCTTCAGACCCCTGGTCATCATATGTCACCAACTTGTTAGAGAGTAAGAACTGGAGGGTACTCTCAGAACGCTTAATAGGTAGTTGAAGTTTATGGCAAATTCTCATGGGTATATTCACAACAGACCTCATTAGGTCCCACGTCAAAGACCTTGATACTCATAATTTAGACTGGTTGGAACCTTCTGTAATAAGACCCGAGTTCAAAATGAAGATTAGGTAAATTGTTCATCTCGGTGAACTTTATTTCTGCCTGCATAAGTCACATGTTTTAGAGAAGCTAAGAAATTGGCTGAAATAAGTCCTAACCCTGAAACATTCTGGAAATTACTTTTCTTTATGCTGATTTCAACTGTTTTACTTGCCACATGTTTATATTAATTCCAATGTAATGAAGAGTTCTGATTATTTCAGCAAGGGGGTATAACTAAACTTAGATTAGATGCACAATGTATTCGAAGTTGTTGGATCAAAGGGTTTTGGAGACATTGGCTGAATATTTGGAACCCCTACTTCTCTACAACCTTTTTTTATGCAAGAGAGAAGCCTAGTGCTTATCATTGAAATTCTTCACAAATAACAGCAGGAAAATAAGCTTCCTTCCTTAGTCCCCAGAGACGGAAATCTAACTTGACACTTACTCACTCCTCATCCTCTCACCTGAAAACTCTCCTCAAAGCACAATGTTTGCTGTGCAGTTTAGATAAATAAAATTTTTTTCATTGGTGCATTTGCATTTTTATTTCCAGGCCACCTTGGGATATTTCTTAAACAGGCAGAAAGTGGTGTTTTGTTAAACTCGCAATTTTCAAAATTTAGGCAAAATTAAGGCTCCACTTGGAAGCAAAAATAAATTGGTTGGTGATTGGGTGAAAGAAAATTATCTTGTTATAGAAACCACTTAAGGAAGACCAGGATTGGTCTGCAAATACAGAGCTACATCATTAAACCGCAGGAAGAAAAAAAGGAAACCACATTAGTTTACATAACTTTCGTACCTCATATAACCTCCCAGGCCCTCCTCCTCAAGCCAGATTAGTCTGCTTTTAAAGCATAATAATTTTCTAGAGTAAAACACATCTGAGAAAAGTTCCTACACTTTGGCTAAAAAATAAACATAACTAATTTATATTCTATGAGATATATGACTATGTGATGTTGAACGGCAGGGAAAACACCAGATTGAATTGGAAGATGTCACAATATTCCATTTCTTCTGAGTACCTTGTAGGATTGCATTTTCCCATCTCTTTGAATTTAGACATAGCCAAATGAGTGGCTCTGTCTAATGAAATATGGCCAGAAGTGATGTGCGTCACCTCTGGTCAACTTTGAGAGGAAGTGATAGTGGAAACATATATATCAGTCTGAACTTTGAGTGACTTAGATAACCAGAGTCCTCCTGAAGATCCATCTTAGGATAGCTAGCCTGAGATGTTAAGTCACGGAGACTTGAGATTTTTCATTACTGCAGTATACCCTACCCTAAACAGACTAATAAGCCCCTCACTTCATATCTGTATCATATTTTTACTAAATACTGCTTACTTACTTCCAACCTAACATGGGAAAGAGAATCTATTAAACATTTTAAAATAATAATTACACAGAGAAAAATATATTTAAAGCAGAGAGTAGTGTCAGGGGAGAAGACAGCAATCATCTGACAACAGCTCTTTTGACAGCCATTGTGTGTGTGTGTGTGTGTTGTTTTTACAGTGCCATTTCACCATGTTGAATAAGGTGATTTGCTCCACTTTTTATCTATGCCAAATCAACAATGTTACCACAGAATAACTTTTAATGACCAATTTTTCCATGCCCTGACTTTGGTTGCATCCAATTTTCCATTATTTTTGATGTTTGAGGTCCTTATTTGACTCTATTAGAATGGAAACTAACAACTTAGGGAACACCTGCAGTGTCTGAGACTCCATCCAACTTTGCCATGTGCTTCTTTTCAATTCTCCCACTGTGTACTAACCACAAGTATGCAAGCATAAAGACTGAATACTAATCAAAAGGCAAAATTTGGTTGGTTGTGGCCATGTCTTAGTTGGAAATTCCTCTAGCCACCAGGGCATGTGCTGAACACATGACTGTTGCTGGTGGTGGCAGATGCTCTACACCAGCTATCAGTAATTTGGAAGTTTATTTATTTTTCTCTTTTATTTCCACTTAATTTGCAATTTTATCAAAATGAAATGTGTACATTATTTTTAAAAATGATTCTACAAAGCCTATAACGAAAATTACAGTTCTCTATTCCTTTTAACCTATTTGACTCTTAGAATGGAAAATATCTACTCCTTAGATATCTACTTTAAAATCTATTCACTATTTTTGGCTCCATGTTTCTAAATAACCTGCTTCTACTGTGTTGTTTTATTTTTCAGATTTAGGTAGATATATAGATTTCCCATTATGGAAAATAAAAACGTTACCTTTATCGTATTAAACCTTCTTGCTGACACCTATACTCACAATATCAATTAATTTTTGCTGCATAACAAATCACCCCCAAATAAACTGTCTTTAAGCATCCATTAATTTACTCACAACTTATTAGATCGGCATTTTGAACTGGGCTGGGCTGGGTGATCCCTTCTGGTCTTGGCTGAGCTCGTTTATTACAGCTGTGTTCAGTTATTGGGTTGGCTGGGGGGTTGGCTAGCCTAAGTGGCTTCAGCTGGGATGGCTCTTCCTTGCTCCTTGTGATCTTTCATCCTCTAGCTAGAAGGCTAGACCAGGGTTGTTCACACAGAGAGTGTGCAGGGTTCTACTGGTGCAAGTGGAAGCTGTGAAGCTTCTTGAAGTCCTGGCTCAGAGATGGCTTTCCACTGCATTCTCCCACAAAACAAGTTGGATTTGGGGGGGGAAGAGAAAAATAGACTCCACCTCTTCATGGGAGAAGCTATAAAGTCACATTGTGAAAGATACAGGGAGAAGAGAATTGTGGCCATCTTTTGCAACCTAACACACTTAAATAGTATATACACATATGTGCACTTCCCCTCACCACCATGCTCTTTATATGCCTATCATATCATATTTTATTCATCACTAATCGGACTAAATCAGAATTCAGTATTTACTATAATGATGGACAAAATCATAGTAAACAAAAATTGCATTTTTTTATATAAAGGTTTCTGTTCTGATCTTCAGAGTAAATAGCCATATTGTTTTGAGTTGTTTGCACAGTTTTGCTAAACACTGACCACAAATTCAGCTTCAAACTCTCAGCTGCAAGTATACATTTCCTACAAACAGGTACAACAGGTGGATTGTCAGTTTCTTCCCTCACCTCCTTAGACTCATCCCCCTGTAACCCTCTGTCCTATTCCAGTAGGGACAGCGACAGGGAGTTATTTAGGTTTGCTTCATAGTAATCACACTGAGGTTCCCTTGGCTACTTTCTTCTGTAGAATGACCTATTGCTTAGCTAATAGCATCATCTTTCTGAGTTTTCTCCTTATCTTGTAGAAAAATATCTTCTAGTAGATGCCTGAAAAACTGTGCATAGGAGAAAACTTTTTGAGACTTTGCCCTCAGCTGTGACCTGTGTTCCCTAGTCCAGAATCTTCTCTCAACCTCTTTTGAAAATAAATCTGCAGTCCTGTACTGAGTAAAGAAGGGATAGTTGCTGGCAGGGCATGATACTGTTGGGAATCTTGGTGGAATTATTCCTTAAACAGATTTTTTTTAATCTCTTCCAGTTTCAGTCCTGCCCAACCCCTTCAGCGGCAGCTGGTACCTCTATTGCTGAGACTCTCCAGGACTCTGTGGCTCCATTAAGCCTGATTTTTGCCTTTACTTCTTACAAGCTCTTGCTATTCCACTTTTTCCTCTCTACAAATCAGTTATCGCCCATCCATCTTGCTCTCTGGCTTTCAAAATATTGCTACTTCCTCTTTTGTTTTCATAGTCCTTATTGATGTGTGCTTTTTCCTTCTCTTACTGTCATCTTAGTGGAACATTGAGAGGGACTGAAGGTATAATCATGTTTTATTATTTTTTCATCTGCCATGTTTAGTTAGAAGTCCCCGTGGTTTGTTTTTAGGAGTGCTAAGTAATTGTGAAACCAATTATATTCTTTGTGTTCTGCATGACAATCAGTTTCTATTGGCTTTCATTAAACACCAGTGACAAGAGGGCAGAAATTTTTGTATTCTCTGTGAAGGGGAAAATAAAATACAGTGAAAGTGGTAATTACCAAGTGGCAATCTCAAAATAGGAATGTCAAAACAGCTTTATTTGCCTGGTCCAGAATAGGTACTCAATGGGAAATTTGTATGAATTACTTGATGCCTAAAATGTACTCTAAGAATTGTGCAGGTCCAAGCTTTAATCCCAGTATCTCTAAACACAGGCACATGCAAATTGAGGTGGTGGCAAATAAATACTTGATGAATTCATTAGTTTTTTTTTTTCCCCCCGAGTTGAAGCTAGGAAAGCAAGTTCTAAATGTCTGAAATAAAAAGTGAAAAGTACTACATCCTAATCAATTTCAAGGAGGTAAAATATTGAATTCCCTGGAATGCATTAAATAGAGCTTTGATATTTTATATACTAGCAATACTGTTGGTGGCAAGTCAAATAAATTATGTATAGAAAAAGTGAATTTTATCACCTCCTACTTATGTTAATGTTATTACCTCTCTTCCTCTCCCGCAAAGGATGTTATTTCATTATTTTATTCTTTTCTGTTAACTTCTGTCCAAGGAATGAAAGTTTGGCCATATACTATTTTGACAAATGCAAGTAGATGAGGTGGGAATGTCACCCAATTAGAAGATGAGGGGCGACTACAATCTCAGTCTCTCCCTCTTAGCACTGTAGTTCTTTTCATTTGCTGCCCCTTTAGGTGCCAGAAGTTTGTTCCATGTGAATACCTGTAAGAGATGTTACGAGCTATCTCTAGGCTACCAGGGCCTTCAGGCATCTAGCAGTTTGTTCAGAACAACAGCCAACATAGCTACTTAGCTAGCTCCAAACGATTGGTTGCTCTGAGAAGGCTTCACCTACCCCTGGCTAATGTCTGCCTTGTGTTGGGCTTTATTGACACCTGAGAGCAGCAGCAGCATCCAGCACCACCTTGACAACACAAAAGGTTCACTCCCACTCTGAAATGCTACTAATTGTTAACACATGACATCTCTCTCTCTCTCTCTCTCTCTCTCTCTCTCTCTCTCTCTCACACACACACACACACACACACACACAGAGACATACACACATACACAGACACACACACATTGTTTGGTGCTCTTCGGGTGCAAAGAACAGTCAGTTCAACTCATGCATAAAAAACTGACAACAAAAGTGAGAAAGAATGAATGATTATGATACATTTTGTTCCTTCAGAGTAAAAGAAATAATAATTATTTGATAAATTGTATATAATAGTACTTCATTGTATCATATTTATGAGTCCAAACATGGGACTTCATCTGGAATGCTGGTTGGGTGAAAAAACAGAAGGGGAGGAAAAAAATATTTCTCTTTAATACGTTCTGCAAAGATATAAAAAGAAATTGAAGAGATACTAAAACCTCAACTAGTTTTGTGACCTTGGGCATGATCTTTTTTCTCTTAGGACCACAATTTTTCTCATTTGTAAATGAGGGGATTGGATTATTTATATATTGAACTAAGAACTTTCTTTCAATGTTAAAAACCTGAGATTCTAAGATAGTCCACTTTACTAAAGCAATGGAATTGGAACCTGTGAAAAAGAACATCTCCCATTATATAAAGACTTGTTATATCCAACTTAGATTTAATACCTTTATACACATACAGGTGTTAGAAATTTGTAATGAGTAAGGAATATGCTGAAGAATTTAGTAGAAAGCAATAACATATTGAATTTTTTAATAGCAGTATTATTGTGTGAAGAGCTCTGTGCTTTGGAAAATTATCATCTAGTACCAAAGAAAATATTAGTCATGTTTCTTTTTTCATTTCATTATCCTGGGTACAACTTTATAACTGTAAATATGGCCGACCCACCTGTGAACTCTTGGGACCTGGAGATTTCTAACTTCAGAAGACAGACTTTAAAGTGTTGTCTTACACTGCACTTCTCAGCACACAAATTGCATTATCACATGTTATTTCGTGCAAAACTCATTTATTATAATCAGAAAGATACACAACTTGAAAGAATGATTTTTGCAGACATTTTGAAAGCTAAATTTCTCTTTTGTGGGTGGTAGATGAAAGCTCAGTGCTTGATTATCCATGACATTATGGCAAAGATGAATATTCCACTCCACTTCAGCCCAGTTTTCCAGACAGAGCGTAGCCAATTTCCTGACAGAGAAAAGATTCAGTGGGTGGAAAAAACAGTGCCAAGGAGAGAGAACTCAAGGGAGCAGAGTTCAAAGCCTAATTCTGTTATTAGCTAATTAGCTGGGTGGTTGGGGTGAATTGCTTTCCTTTCTGGGCCTTGGTTTCTCTACCTGTATGTAATGGCCATGTCACTGCATTCTTGGCAAGAATCTCCTTGGGCAGTTAGCTTTATGAAATAATTCCAGACTGGAATTATTTTCTCTCTTCTTAATAGCTTCTCACCAAGGAGAAGGAAACATGCCCTTCTTGATCTTCTTCCACTCCATTTTAGTGATATTGTTTATTATTATTATTATTTATTATTATCATTACTATTCAGATAGAACATCAGTTTGGATCTTACTTGAGGGCTCTTTGTAATTCTCCAGGCCTTGTTCTTTTCCATGAGTATATTCGATTAGGATTAGGCTTGGCTATGAATAATGAAACCCCACATAATGAAGACCTAGACCAGACAGAAGTCTTCTCTTTCATGTAAAAGAAACATGGAGGTAGGTAGTCTAGTGGTGTATCTTCGAAAGTTGTTGTTGACTCAGGTTCTTTCTATCTTGCTATACTGCCATTTTTAGCATAAGGATTCCACTTCATGGTCTAATATGGTTACTCGAGCTTCATCCATTACCTTGGTATCCCTCTCAGTTGGAAGAAGAAAAGGTCCAAAAGAGGAGATCTTTTTACTTTAAAAATCATTTCTGGAAGTTATACGTGGCACTTCTGCTTACATCTTATTGACCAGAACTTAGAACGTGGCCACACCTAGCTGCAAGGGAGGCTAGAAAAATGCAGTCCTCATTCCAGGCAGTCATGGGAGGAGCTAAATAAGAGGTCTGTAGGGGAAGATCAGTGGGATTGGACCCAGATCAAATATCCTGAAGAATCCTTTTACTGTTACATAATTATAACCTGTTTCTCTGGAAAGGCTACAAGACTAAATTAGAAAGTACTATCAGGAGGGACAATCCAAAGAGGAGATAAGATGGTCAAAAGATAACTCAAGATATACTAAACAGCTTTAACAATGTCTTAACACATTCATGCAGCATGTATACTCTAACAGAGTAATACAAGGAGGCTGGTGGTTATGGGTTAACTAGATAATTTTTTATGGGTAAATTTTATCCAAAAAAAAAAAAAAAGGATGATATAATTTGTCAGGCTAATGAGATAGGCTCTTTTAGAATGAGAAGAGTTGCTCTTTGGCAAAATCATAAAGCAAAAAATGTTCCCTTCAGTGCTCTTCACTTGTAACTTCTACATACGTTCTCACCCTTTCAACACTATTCCCCTTCCATGAGCATGTAATGATGCATGCACATGTGTATGCACACACATACACAAAAGTGTACACTATGTTTTCATGAAGCACTATTAAAAAAAACAAATATGCTATACTAATTAACATTTATCTATTTAAGACTTAATTCGCTACCTATTCCAGGAGTGTTGTGCAAATCAAATTAAAATTGAAGTTTTCAGGAGTGAGTTTTGGATTTGATTCTAGTCAATAAATGCCTTAGAGACTATTTCTTATAGAACCTTATGAGAATGGAAAAGAATATAACACATTTCTGCTCTTAAAGAAATTATACTCTGATAGAGAGCCATGCACGTTCTTCCAAAGAAAAACATATAACGTGAAATATTATTCAGACTATTATGAAGGCACTGGGAAGAAACTATTTAATCCTCACTTGAGAGAAAGATGGTAATAAATGGGCAATCCTTTATAGGTAGAATCTGACTCAGATAAAAGAAAGACACATAAGTTAGAAGGACCAGCCTGAGAAAAGCATTGAGGTGGGTGGTGGTGAGTAGCTTACATGATGGAACACAAGGTATGGGGGAGGGCATGATGAGACTTGCAGCTGAAAATGTAGTTTGAAACCTTATCATGAAGTAACTTGGAAATTTAATAATAAAAGAAATGGGCATACAAGAAAGTTAGATGAGAAAGTATCCTGGTCAAAGCTATTCTATAAGCAATGTCATATGGAGGCAGCACATAGATTGGAGGTTGAAGAGACAGGATCCAGCAGGGAAAGTCCAGACAAGAGGTAATAAGGACTTAAACAAAATTAGTAGGAATTGAGAAGATAGAATGTATCCCTAATGGTGAAATTCCAAATGAAAATTAGGTGGGGTACTTGGGAGCTGGAACATTTCTAGGCACTTCTCAGTTAACACTATGTTAGACCCACATTTCCCAGTGATATGTGAGACCCTTGGTCCAAGCTCAGAGAGGCAGAAGGATAGAAAGGAGGGAAAACAATAAACCAAATGTAACAAACAAACAAACAACAACAACAACAACAACAACAAACAGAATCATGGGCTTTCAGAGGGGCTCCTGGAGACCATCTGTAATTTCTCAAAAATTTTTTTATAGATGAAAAAACAGGGACATGGTGAGACTTGCCTGCCTGGTATTAGTGTCTTAGCAGGGGGAATAGATATTAACTATCGAAAACACCATGTGGAAAGTCACAAAACAAATGACAGACTGGGGAAATATTTGTAACACATATCACAGATAAATGGCTAATCTTCATCATAAAAAGTGCCTAGATAACAGGAAGAAAAAAGTTAAGCACCTAAGCACCCAGTAGAAAATGGGAAGGACAGTTCATACCCAACAGAAAATGGACAGGCAGTTCATATACACTAAACTACAAGTTGTCCTTAAGCATATGAAAAGCTACTCAACCTTACTCAAAATTAGGAAGATGCACACTGAAACTGTACTGGGTACCATTTTTCACCTCTCAGTCAAAAGTTGGACAACACAGCTAGTGGAGCTGTAGAGAAATGGATGCTCATGTTTTGCCAATGAAGGTGCAAAATGATACATACAGTCCCTGGGGGCTGTATCATTGTGCACCTTCCTCGGCAAAACATGAGCATTTTACCAAAATTACTGATGCATTTGTCCTTTGACCAAGTAATCATACTTCTGAGTATTTACATATAACCTGCACATGGACAAAATAACAGAGGCATGCACACATGTGGTTATTAATTGCAGCATTATTTGTAATAGTAAAAGATTGTAAACAACTTAACTGTCAGCATAAAGAACTAGTTCCATAAACAGTGTAAGAGTTATACAGTGAAATTCTATGCAGCTGGAAAAAGAAAAGGGGTTCTTTATGTCTTCATATAGAATAAGTTCCTCAGTACAATGTTAAGAAGGAAAAAGCATTGCATAGAACATGTATAAACTAAGTTATCTTTTATATTAAAAAGAGAAGATAAACAAACAAAAAATATACACACACTCACATGTATACATTTGTCCTTGCAAAAAACAAATACTGGAAAGATAAATAAGAAACTCATAAAAAATTAGTTTACCTCTAAAGGGAGAAGTAATGGGGTAGATGAGAATAGGAATCAAAGCTAGATAGCTTAGTATTGATCTTTTTATTTCATTTTGAGTTTTTAACATTGTAAGCATTTTAATAATTAAAAAAATCACACTATAAAATTTAAAATGGCAACTATGATAAATATTTAAATGAGACATTCATGGCATTATCACAGCCAGGAAAGATTTGACCCAAGCAGAGAGGTCAGGGGAGGCTTCCTAGAGTTGAGATCTGAAGAATGAACAGAAGTTAATGGGTTCAAAAATAAAAGAAGAGCATTGTAACCAGAAAGAAAAGCCTGTGCAAAGGTTTTCCTGTGATGACAAGAAAAACTGCACTTATAAAGAACCAAAAGCAAGCATCATAGCAAAGCAAATTCTGAAAAGAGGCTGAACCAATAAAGGCAGGTTAGACCACTTGGGGCTTATAGGCAATGATGAGAAATGGTGGTTTGAATTTGTTGTTGTTGTTGCTGTTTACCATAAGAGCAATGAGAAACTATTATAAGATTTTAAGCAGGCAGACAGGAGGAGGTCTGGAGAAGTTTGTACTTAATTCAGGAAAATATTCCCAGTCACTGAAGATTGTAGAGGGAAGGAGTGGTATTGTCAGTACCTTTGTTCTTAGGAAGAACTGCCAGTTCCCTGTCTCCCAAATTCACCTGTAAACTTGTATGCAATGCTTGCTAACAACATTTCATGTATTTCAATTATGATCCATCAGTTGCTATTTGCTAAAAACATTACACAAATTGCACAAAGGATAAAGTTGTTATAGTCTAATTTACACTGGAACTTATCTTTGTTTCTAGGCAACATCATTGCACTAGATAATGATGGCTCCAGCCTTCAGAATCTCTCACAGTCTGGTAAGTGAAATGAACAAGGAAACCAATTTGTGTGTTGAGGCTAGTATCTCAGCATATTAGACCCAGCCTGGGAATAAAATCCATTTTTAATGCACCATTTGATAAGAACACTTAACCTCAGTATGTGTTGTAATTAGAGAGATAATTAGAACTTGACTAGAACCTCTTAAGACTAGGAATACATTTTAAATTCACCTAGAACAAAAATTGCATTATCTCAGACTAATCCAAGGTATTTTTCCTTCCAACTTTACCTTGCCTCTTCCTCCCACCCCAAAGCATTTGCAGTCTAAGAAATGTGAAAAGAATTTTATAGGTAGTGCACATCACGGAAAGGTAATGGGTTCAGTTGAAAATTGCTTTATAGTTACTTGAAAAGGGAAATAAAACCTTAATTTTGAAAATGAGCTTCAAAGGCTGAGTATGAAGAAGAAGAAGTATGAGTCATGTATGCAGGAGAAAAAACTGCTCTTGCATGAATCCACTTATAAAATGTTAATATATGCATAAGAAAATTGTGTGCCTTAATCTCTGAAGAAACACTTATCACTAAGAACCCTTTAATTCTTTTCCTGTGCTTGATTTATTAGCTTATGAAATTATGTTAATAACCTTCATGTTAATGGTTTAGGGGCTCAAATGACCTGATTTTAATAATGAAGTAATTTATGCAATAAATGCAATCAGCATCTATGAATCTCACTTAACAGACCATACTGGTGATTAGCCAATGCTAAAACTAGTGACTGTCAGCATGAGGCAATGCCTGTGCTTCTGCAGAGAAAATAGATTTGGTTGCTGGGCCCAGAGGTAGGGGCTGCTCAAGGCTCGCGATTTGAGTTGCAGTTCTTGATTGCAAAAGCTTTGCCAGACAGGTTGAGACCGAATTGGAAGTTAATTTACAAACAGTAAAATGAATCTGATACTTTGGTAACTGTAGAGTAAATGTGCACATATGGTGGAGCTATGACAAGGAACATTTGTGTCTTTGTTGGAGTGGAGTGATTTCCTAGAAGTATTATAGGGGAGTACAGGAAACAGTGGATGCAAGTATGGCAAGCCAAGAGCTTCCTGGGAGTGAGCAGAGTACCAGTATGGAAGGGCCTCAAAGTAGGTAGGACAGAGGGTTCCAATTTGGCCTTTGTAAAATCCACATCGTAGAAAACCTGGGTGCTAGTATTACTTGACTTTGGTTTTTGAGAGTATTATGTTGAATTACTTTTTTTGCTTTTCCTTGTTTTGATTCTTACTTTTTCCATTCCCTACAGATCTAAAGCTTAGAAATAACTAATTTACACCCTTTTACACTCAGTGCAAAGACACCCTTTAATCATGCTAGATAGATGAAATTTTTATCCTTTCTTCAGCAATCCCTAGAAAACAAGTTTTCTTTTCTTCCCTTATCTTATTATTTAAATATTTCTCCCAGGAATTCTGTCTCCCTCCCAACCAAAATCTATTAAATGACTTCCTGACTTCCTAGAAATAAAAACAGGTGTGGTCATTGCCCCCTCCTTTTCACTATTCAAAACTGCAACCTGGGTTGAGGAGAGCAGGCCAATGTGAAATAACCTGTGTCTCCAGCAGGATCTAGGTATCACAGTTCAAATATCCCAGCGCCCTTGATCTTTACCCTAAACACTGACATTCCACAAGATATTTTTTAAAAAATATTTAAAAAACACAATTGGAGTGCTTGGTAGAAAATTATACCACCCCCTAGAAAGCTTTTCATCAAATATGCTTTTGGCAAAATGTTAAGTGAAAAAAAGCAAAAATTTAAATTAGTTAAACTCTCAACTGTAATGTAGTAAAGGCAACATTGGCTTCAAAGTCAGAGTCCTTGGGTTGCTAACTTGGCTTCCACCTCTCACTATTAGTGAAACTGGTCAAGGTGCTTGACACTTTAAGAGAGATTATATATATATTTTATATATTTTATATATTATTATTTTATATATTATTTTATATATATATTATATATATGAATAAACATTAAATTTATGATAAAATAATAAAGTGCATAATTTTGGAAAATACATACAGAGTAAACATTCTAAGAATATAAATCTTTAGTAGAATTTTAATTCTTCATCCAAGTTGTAAATTGGTATTGTATTGGCTGGATTAGAAAAGAGAATCATCCTAAACTCTCATATGAAACCTAACTAAAACTCTCCTTTTTCTTTTGATTTGTAAAAAATTAATCATAATTTTACCACTCCACAAAGCTTAAAGTAAAACACCTTAGAGAGGCTCCTTATGCATCTGCAATAAGAGCTGCTATATATAATTCCAAAATTTAAAATATTATAAGTAATAATAATGCCTTGCATGTTACAACATCTAAAGGTCTCCAATTTCTACTCACAGGTTGTCAGGCCTACCACTGGGTAGGAGATGCTCAGTGATTATTCAGCACCACCATCGCATTAATCCCCTCTACTGAAAAGCAACTAGAAATGTTCCATTTCACGACTAGAAATATTTGCTAAGAGACCTTGTGCCTGCTTTTCCCACGTTTCCAAGCACAAAATCTGGATTCCTAGTCCACTGTAGTAATCACTGTATGATCATGTTTTTATTCATCAGAATTCTCATCAAATATGGGCTTAACCTATAATATAACAAATAAATTAGTTAATAAAATTGCAAGGACACTCTCTTTGCAAAAGAGACAACTCTTAAGTCGTTTAAGCCATCTCTCCTCATGAAAAATTTTGAGGAATTGTTTTCATATAGCCAGAAAACACTGTGAAAAGAATAAAACTACACTTTTCCCTAATATCAGTATGAAAAGTAGTGCTCTAAGCTAAGCCTTCCTTTGACTCTAAGCAATGGCATCCAAGATCTACAGCTAGCTCTGTTGAATTTTGATAAAATTCCATGGCTTTTAATAGTTTTTCTAAATTCTTACCACTATTACTTTACGTGCCTTCCCTCTTACAATTTTAAGCTTTCAAACTCACATAAATGTTTTCTTCCACTGTTGTGGCAAACATCATATCTCTCAAAGCAGGAAGAAAAAAGTGATGGCAGTTGCGTGGCCATCCTGGGCTTCTTCTTTTGTCCCCTTTCAGACTTCTCATTTCTGTACAACCCTCCTTCATTTCAGGGGCTAATTTCTTCTACTTTGCTTCCAACCTCCTCTCTACTTTGTTCCTTATGAACTTTCTACCCTTCAAGGAGCATGGGCCAGCCCACAGTTACTTCAGCCATGTGGAGAGGCTACTCTTGATAACTCAGGAGCTTCTCACACCTTCTGAGTTTGTGGTTCCAAACATGTTCTTTCTTCTGCACTCTCAATTAAAGGACTTTTTTCATCACTCACTGCTGCTGGGTAATTTAACCCAGCCATTATATCAAAGGAATTGAAAAAATGTAATCATTTAATTTATAATAAAAAAATTAAAATAACCTTTTTAAATTTTACCTCCATATGTATATATTTTTTATGCCTACAGCACCTGGTCTTCCTAGGTCATCTCCCATTCAGTACTAACCAGGCCCGACCCTGCTTAGCTTCCAAGATCAGACACTGGACTTGCTCAGGGTGGAATGTCTGTAGAACATAGGCCAGGGCTCTACACATGAACCCAGGACCTTCTGCATTTAAAGTAGACATGGTAACTGCTACACTATGGAGTCGTGTCTTAACTCCATATTTTTGAACAGAAGGAATACTTCTAATTTGGTTCTATTCAGGCTAAGGAGATAATTCAAAGTCCCTCCTGAACACATGTTTCTCTGGCTTGCTCTGTGCCTTACTATACTCTTTTTGGCAGTACAAAAACTCTGATTTATTTTGTATTTAAACTCATTTTATTAAATGAATGGGTAACAGAAAAGAGACTTCCTCTTGCTAACATAACTATTCTTGGGATAAATGTATGTTTCTACCAGTGGCCAAAAGTAGATTATTTAAAAAAATCACAGGGTCCTTACATAATGCAGAACCACTTTGTTGAGGTGGAAAGTGTAGATTCTGGAGACAGAATAACTCAGATATAAATCCTGCCTCTTGTAATAGCCATGTGACCTCAGGCGATGATCTAATCTCTCTGCAGCTCACTGTTTTCATCTTTAAAATGGGGATGATAACAGTACCTACCACTTTTGACTGTAGTAAAGACTAACTGGATTTATACATATAAAGCACTTAAAGCAGTGTCTGGCACAGAGTAAGTATTAAATTGCTGTTATCTATTATTTCTGTGAAAATTATGCACCACATTCAGTCTCATTAATAAAAAGCCACTCACCCACTATGACTCTAGGATGAATTCTGGGAATCTCCAGGTAGAATCAGGACCAAAGAAAATGTTTCACATCTCACATCCTCTCAAATCACTTTTCTCTTCACTGTTAAAAAATTCTTTTGATTCAGCACAATCTTAATAAGATACTTATCAATACTTATCAATAGTCCAAGGGAGTATATGTTTTAAATATGATTGTTGGAGTCAGCCATCTAAGTATTTGACTCAGAATGATTAGACATCTTTACAACTTTGGTTTAAGCCTTACTTACTCCAAAACAATCAAAGTGGTTGATCTGTCAGCTTCTCCACAGAAACAAAAATCCATAAGAGGCCAGAAGTTAAGATACTAGCCTTTTCTCTGAAAGAATTTTTTATCTCACATGTAAAATAAAAATTGTTGTCACTATATCAAGTTTTAGGAAAATTAGGATACAACCGATGGAAGGAATTAAAAAGTATTCATCCAAAGCAGTTTTGTAATTCTTAATGTTGGGGGGAGGGTGGGAGAAAAAGGTTACCATTCCTTTTACTCCCACTCCATCAAGATTATCCTCCAATCTGACATTTTTTAATCTGAGTTTATTTTCCAAGTCATTAATTTTATTTCTCAATGTTTTGCAGACTTTAAAACTGAGTTAACAGCATCACCAATGTTAATCATCATTTTCTCTTATTTTTTATTTTCTCCAACCATCTTGTTCTTTTTAAATCTTTTTTCCATCACTATTTTTGAATAGTCTCTGACCTTTCCTTGCATCAGACCAAGCTAATCCAACTTAATAAATCAATTTTGAGTTTCCCAAAGGAGACAAATGGAAAAGCAGGCAGGCCTATATCCTGGATTGTGGAAACTAAAAGAATAGCAACATGGAAGCATATGTTTATCTTAGCAGTATTTTTTCTGAAAAATAATGAACCAGGCTACCAATCAAACAGGTAACATTACAATGAAAAGCAGATTTCCTAAGTGTATTATGCCACCAATAGATAGCTGCCCACCAGCCCATCTTCTCTTTCAGCAGTCTTCAGTGTTTTATGGCTAAACTATAAGGATCTTTCTCTCACCACTGAACATGCTCTATTCTGGCTATAAATTTAGAGGGCTTCTCTTTACATCTATTTTAGGCAAATCAGATCTCCCAGAATACTGAAACCCCTGGGTGAACCAGGATTTAAATTCAGAGGAAAGAAAAATAATAAGAGGAGGCAAATTCCAGGAACTTTACTGACCCATTACATGAAACATAAGTTAAATTAGTTCCACTGAATGTATTTAAGTCTTAATATGCAACATAATGGTTTTATTACACAGAGTCACAAGTTGAGGGCAAATGTGCCCATTTGTTTAATACTCTGTCTGGGTGCATAGAGAACTTTGGCCACCTAGCCAGAATAGGTTTACTGGGATTTTCTTTATGATACTTTTAACTCTGGAATTGCTCACAACTCTCCATTATTCTTATTGTCTGGCATCAAGGCAGCCCTGAGCACCTATCTAACAGTCAACTGGAGGCTGGGTGACTATTCCTTGACAACCATTTTAAAGCATTTCTATGGCTTTCCA
The DNA here is from genome assembly GCA_030015415.1 of Cynopterus sphinx. Lineage (NCBI taxonomy): Eukaryota > Metazoa > Chordata > Mammalia > Chiroptera > Pteropodidae > Cynopterus > Cynopterus sphinx. The sequence goes on along the minus strand of CM057387.1, from coordinate 62,625,725 downwards.
AATCAAACAAACAAAAAGCTGCTTTCCTCTGCTATATATATCCTAAGGTTTGTTCATCATTCATTAGCTATTCAAAAGCTCTCTTTTCTCATAGTGTCCTTCATAAGAATTGCTATTGTGTGTTTAGGAATTTCAAGCTTGAGCTGATGAGATATAAAGGATCTGAGTAGAAATTAGAAAGCCAGGCTAAGTTACAAAATATCTTTGCAAGGTTTTTGTTTGTTTGTTTGTTTGTTTGTTTTAAAATTCAGAATGCATTTGCTTTTTCCTAAAAATAGATTACTAGGTGATTTGTTTTCTAGGCCTTCCTCTGAAAATTTATGTGAACTTTAAGGCAGTTAAATTGGAGTGTTAAAATCATTTCCCATTGTTTCTTTGGAAAAACAATGAAATAGTCATAACAGAGATATTGGAAGCAAAGTAAATCCTGCAGTCCCAGTCTCCGGAATTGAATTTCCTTTATATTTCTCTCCTTTCCACTCAGGGATGCATCATTTTTCTCTTTTCTTCCTATTTTCCTCTCTCCCAAGAAGTGAGAGAGGATTTATTCTTCCCTTTTATGTTTTCCTCAAAATAACAAGACCCTCTGAGAGTACTGCCCAGCAGCCATAATAGTGAATCCTATAGTGGACAGTAACAACGAGTCAAGAATCTTCCCACAGCCTATCCCTAAATAAAGAATATCCTATGTCAGTTCTGTCCTTGGGAAACACTGGTAATAAGGGATAGCCATGGAAAAACTATAGATACAGTAAAAAGACCAGTGGTTCCTAGGGGTTTGGGAGAGAGAGGAATGAATAGACAGAGCAGAGAGGATTTTCAGAGCATAAAAATAGATACATGTCATACATTTGTTCAAACCCATAGAGTGAACCCTAATGCAAACTATGGACTTTGGGTAATAATGATTTGTCAATGCAGTTTTATCATTGTAACATATACACCACTTTGGTGGGGGATGTTGATAATGGGAAAGTCTATGTATGTGTGGGGCAGAGAATACATGGGATATCTTTGTGTCTTCCTCTCAATTTTTCTGTGAACGTAAGACTGCTCTAAAATAATGAAGTCTTTAAAAAGAGGGGAAATGAGAAAGTTAAAAAAGAAATACAGTAGAACAATTCTGGAAAAAAAAATAGCTACTAATTGCACAATACCTTACCATTTACAAAACACCCATCACCACATTTGAGGCTCACAGTAACCTTGCAGGGTAGGTATGATTTCAATGCCCATATTACAGAGAAGGTGACTGAAGCTCCAAGACGGTAAGTGACTTAAATAAGTTTACTCAGATCATAAGTGGCAGAGCTACGATTCTAAACTCTTTTCACTCTACAATATCAACTCAGTCTTTAATATGCAGTTGTCTTAGAAGGATGAGTAGAGATATGCTGTATAATTTTTTTACTATTATTAATCAACTTTCTTTTCTAGATTTAAGTAAAACAAAGTGACTGAAACTTAACAAGTATTTTCCTTTTTTAAAATGCCTTATATTTTAAAACTTATTATTCTGTGTTAGTAATTCAAATGTCAATATCCTGAAAATTTGACAAGCATACCTAACAGTATATAAAATAGGGATTTATTACAGAAATCCAAGAATGACTGAGCTTTAAGAGTTTTACCAGGATAATTTATCCATAAATAAAGGGAAAAATATAGTTGTATACCAACATATGACAAAAGATCATTGACACAATTTAGTAGGCATTCATGGTAAAATCTTAAAGTAAAATAAAAATAGAAGGGAGTTCCCAAACAAGAGTATTTTTTTTGAAAACCAACCAATAATGAATGAAATACTAAAAAAAATTTATTAAAATCAGAAATAAGATAGAGCCTTCTAATATTACCACTATTGTTTAAAAAGTGTTTTGGAGGCAGCTAGAATTGGTGGGGCAATGGCCAGAGTGAAAAAAAAAAAGGAGCTACATGAAGCAGGGGCCCAAGAAACCTGCATGGAAACTTCCCTCGGATCCTGGGCCAAACACTGCAAAATGCATGTATGGGGCCTGCCTCTGTGAACCCTGTTGCTGGAAGGCTGAGATATTAGAGATCAGAGATATTAGAGATCACACAGAATTCAGAGACATTGGGATTGTGGCACAGCCAGGGTGGGGAACGATTACTGAAAACATGTCATTACTTTGAGACCCTAGAAAAAGCCACCTTTTATGAATATTATTTATGTCCCAGAGTAAGGGCCATACCCCAGGACTCAGGACACAAAATGGTAATAGACAACCCTAAGAAAGCCTCAAACAAAGTATAACTGAATCAATAGCTGCTTATATGTAACTGCTATCACAATAAAACTCAATACCATTTAAAGGAAGATAACATAATCCATTCTCATTACAGTGATGTTTAGTATGCAATACAAAATCACTAGACCTACAAAGAGGCAGATGATATAATCCATAATTAAGGGGGGAAAATGAAACAGCCCCTGAATGGCTTAGATGTTAAAATTAGCAGGTAATCATTTAAAAATATCTATTATAAATTTGCTCAAGGATATGAAATAAAATAAAAATAAATGTAAAGTAATAGATGGGTAATCTCAATAAAAATATAAAAACTGTTTAAAAAGAGCCAATATAAATAGTAAACTGAAAAATATAAAATCTGAAATAAAAGATCCCCTGAATACGCTGAACAGCAGATTGGGCACTACAGGAAAAAAATCTCAATGACTTTGAAGATAACTCAAAAACATTTTCCAAATTGATGAACACACAAAAAAAGAAGATTGAAATAAAAATAAATAAAGTCTTAGTGACCTGTGGGATACCTAAGATAATGTTAATGGAAATAAAAAAGGAAAAGAAAGAGAATAGAGAAAAAAAATTAAGCTGAGAATTTCCAAAATTGATTAAAGACATTAATCATTAAAAAAATCATATTTATGTATATCATAGTCAAAGTACTGAAAAACAAAGATAAATTCATAAAGGATTCAGAAGAAGAGAAAGATACACATTGTGTATTTGGGCAAAGATAAATATAAATGACTACCACTCATGGAAAACAAGGTCAGAAAACAATAAATTGATATCTATAAAACACAGAGATAAAACTGTCAACCTAGAATTCCACAATCAGTGAAAATATCCTGCAATAAATGAGGTTTAAATAAATTTCTGGATAAAGAGGATATAGTTGGTCAATAGATATATGAAAAGATGCTCAACATCACTAATCATCAGATAAATGCAAATTAAAACCTTAATGAGATATCACCTCACACTTGTCAGAATGGCTAACATCAATAAATCATGAATCAATAAGTGTTAGCAAGGATGTGGAGAAAAGGGAACCCTGTGCACTGTTGGTGGGATTACAAATTGGTACAGTCACTACAGAAAACAGTTTGGAGCTTCCTTAAAAAATTAACAATAGAACTACTTTACAACTCTGTGATTGTGCTTCTGGGTGTTTATCCAAAAAAAACCAAAACGCTAATTTGAAAAGTTAGATGTACCCCTATGCTCACTGCAGTGTTATTTACAATAGGCAAGATATGGAAACAACCTAAATGCCCATAAAGAAGTTATGGCACATGTATACAATAAAATATTATTCAGGCATAACAAAAGTGAAAGCTTACCATTTGCAATGACATAGGTGGATCTAGAGGATATTATTCTAAGAGAAATCAGACAGAGAAAGAAAAATACCATGTGATTTCACTTATATGTTGAATCTAAAGAATAAAATAAACAAACATAAAAACAGATTCATAGATACAGAAAGCAAATTGGTGTTGTCAGATAGGTGGGGGCCTGGGAAGGCTGAGTAAAAAAGGTGAAGAGATTAAAAGTACAAATTGGTAGCTGCAAAAGAGTCATGAAGATGTGAAGTACAGAATAGGAAATATAGTTGATATTATAATAACTATGTGTGGTGTCAGGTGGGTACTAGACTAATGAGGGGGTCACTTAGTAAATAAGTTATACAAATCTGTAACTATTATGCTATATACCTGAAACTAATATAAAATAATATCAAATGTCAACTCTAACTGAAAAATAAAAATTAAAAAATATGTAAATTTCTGGATAATAGAAAGCTGAGAGAATTTATAAGCAGCAGATCCTTACTTCAAGAAATCCTAAAGGTAGTCCTTCAGACTGAGGAGAAATAATAACAGACAGAAACTCAGTTAGTTATACAGAAAGAAATCAATATGACCAGTAATAGTATATATGTCAGTACATTATTAAAAAGAAAAACATATCTTTTAAATTTTTAAAAATCCCTTTAAAAGAAAATGGCTGTCTAAATGGATGATAATGCCATTGTGTTATGAATTTTATAACATATACAGAAGTAAGATACTTGGCAATTAATAAAGGATAGAATAGGGATATATAGAATTATGTAATTGCAAGATTCTCTTATTGTACATGAAGTGGCACAAGATTAATTTAAGTGGACTGTGATAAATTAAGAAAGCATAGTATAAGTTCTAGAGCAACAATTTAAAAAAAATTACAAAAGAATACCTAAAAAGTTAATAGTAGTTACCAAATGTTGCTGTCACTATTGGATATTCATATGCAATAACATGAACTTCACAATCAATATTTTGCACCATATAGAAAAATTAACTCAAATTAGATCATTGAGCTAAATATAAAACCCAAAACTCTAAAACTTATAGAAAAAAAAACAGTAGAAAACCTCTGTGACCTTGGGTAAGGCAAAAGTTTCTTAGATATGACATCAAAAATAAGACCATAAAAGAATAAACTGATTCATTAGACTTAATCCAAATTAGAAATTTCTGCCATGAGAAAAAAATGAAGAAGGTGAAAAGAGCAGCTACAAACTGGGAGGACATATTTACAAATCATATATCTGATAGAAAAAAAAAAACTTGTATCCAGAAAATATTAAGAATACCCAAATTCAATAAGAAAATAACAACCCGGGTTTTTAAATGTTCAAAGAGATTTGAACAGATATGTCACCAAGGAAGATAGATGGAAAAGAAGCAGAGAGAAAAAAATGCTCCGTCTTAGTCACTAGGGTTATGCAAATTAAAATCATAATGAGATGCCACCAAACATCTATTAAAATGGCTCAAATTGCAATGGTCATATCAGTGTTGGTGAAGATGTGGAGCAACTAAAACATTTATATACTGCTGATGGCAATATAAAATGATGCAACCATTTGGGAAAACAGTTTGATGGTTTCTTAAAATCTTAAACATACATAGGATCCAGCCATTTCACTACTAGATATTAACCCAAGGGGAAAAAAAAAACATATGTCAATGCAAAGATTTACATATGAATTTTCATAGAAATTTAATTCATAATAGCTTAAAACTGGACACAATCCAAATATCCATCAGTAGGTGAATAGATAAACAAATGGAATACTTCTCAGTATTAGAAAGAAATGGACTACTGATATGCTCAGCAACAAAGACAAATCAAAATTCTTTATGTGAATAAAAAAAATCCAGATTTTTTTAAAAAGGTATATAGTATGATTTCATTTGTATAAAATTCTAAAATATAGAAACCAGTCTAAAGTGACAGAAAGCAGATCAGTATTTAATACTTGGGGATTACACAAGGGGAGAGGAGAGGTGATGGGGGAAAAGGTTACAAAAGAGCATTGAGAAAATTTTGGGAGTGATAGATTGTTTATTATCTTGGTATGGTAATGGTTTCATAAGCGTATACATATGACAAAACTTATCAAATTGTACACTTTAAATATGTATAGTTTATTATATGTCAGCTATGCCTTAATAAAGCTGTGCTGTACAATGTCAATAGAAGAAATAAAATAGAATACTAAAAATATTTTATTAACTCAAAAGAAAGCAGAAAAGGAGAAATAAAAATTAAACATATCCACTAATCAAAATATACCATTAAGAAAATACAAAGCAAGTCAAATAGTAGAAAATTTTCAATGCATATATGTGACAAAGGGCTTGAATCTAGAATACATAAAAAATCCTATAATTCAAAAATTTTTAAACAAAACCTCATTTTCAAGTGGGCAAAATATTTTGACACTTCACCTAAGTAGATTAAAATGGTAAAAGAAAAAAACACATGAAAGGGCATTTAATATTCCTAGTTAACAAGGAAATGCAAATTAAAATCGCAATGAGATACTGCTTCATTTCCAGTAAAAAGATAACAATTTAAAAGACTAACATCAAAAGTTGGCAAGAGTGTGTAGCAATTGGCACTCTCACGTTATTGGGTATATAGAATGGTGCAGCTACTACAAAAAAAGTTTGTCAGTTTCTCATACAGTTAAAAAAATGTACCTCCCTATGTCTATACAATTCCTTTCTAGGTATTTAACTCAAGAAAATAAAAACATATCCAAAAAAAAAAAAAAAACTTGCACAAGAATGTTCATCACAAATTCATTCATAATAATTCCAAACAGAAAACAACCCTAAAGTCCATGAACAAAACAATGGATAAAGAAACTGTGGTATAGTCATACAAGTGACTATTAAGCAACATTTAAAAAAACCTACTAAAACATGCAACGGCATGGGTAAATCTTAAACCCATTATGTTGTGCTAAAGAAGTCAGACAGAAAAGAGAGCATACCATATGATATCATTTAAATGACATTTAAAAACAGGCAAACATAATCTATTGTGATGAAACAGGATTTGCTATTCCAAGGGGATTGACTGCAACATGATGCAATTAAACTTTTTAGAGTGATAAAAATGTGCATTTCTAATGGGATGTTTTTTCCCCAGGTGTGCATGTCTGTCAAAGTCATTGGACTTACATTTGTTAACAGAACATTTTACTCTTATATAAATTTTGCCTAAAAATAAAAGTCAAAATCATAATGAACCAGTGAATTCAAAATTTGAGCAGAATTTATTCAAAATATCACACAAAAGGATGAGATGTAAAATATGAAATAAATATTGCAAATGTGGCAAAACATTAGCATGTTAAATCAGGATGCTGGGTATTTGAAGTGTCTAATATTAGTTTCTGTGAATTATTTGCATGTATAAAATATTTCAAAATTAATTAAAATAAATAAAATGATAAAGTTAAAATGTCTCTGCAACTTTAATAGCTTCCTTACAGTGAGACTTGAGTGAGAGATCAGCAAGTATCATTATTTTAAAAGACCCCATAAAAGAGAAATGCAAGCTTTCCAACCTATGATTTCTTAGACCTATGAGTCATTATTTTATTGCCACTTAACAGTGTAGGCTATAACCAAGACAGCAATTTCCTAATTTGTTTGGTTAATCTCAGTATTGTACATCTTATGAGCCAATATTTTATCACATGAGTTGGGAGCACAGTTTCAATGTTGTGTTTTGTTCCCATTTTGCTGTCAATTTGCTTTTGAAATTCACTCAACTGAAAAACCATAGCCAGGCTCTCCAGGTGATTTACTCTGGTATTTGAAATGAGAAGAACTTTCTAAGCGAATTGATACTGTTGTTTACAATATCATTCCAGAGTTATTAAATTTTGCTCAGTCATACCTATCAGAGAGACCATATTCTTAAATTTTCATTTCTGTACATTTCTCACATGGAGGTGACATTTTTAAAAAAATTTGACTGTATAATTAGCTAGCGTTCTTTCATTTCCACATAACTTCTAATGTCTCTCTCACCATTTTCGTTTGGGGTTTTCCAGATGCTGTCTAACCACTTCATCTGGACACACGATATCTTTGCTCCTGTGCACCAGAAGGAGTGAGATTATTTACATGAATTTTTATTTCTTAATCACATCTCTAAACTCACTTTTGGGAATCAATATTTTTATCTTCAACCACCAGACTTTAAAAGAGTCCAATATATCACAGGATTAAATTTAGAGCTGAGGTCATTAAAGATGCTCAAATATTGACATAGAAAATGCCTCAAGAAATGACTTGTTAACTCATCTCTGATGTCACTGAGTAATTGTGTTAAAATAATATTTTGAGTGCATCTGCCTTTCTTATTTGCAGCCAGAGATTTGTCAGTTACCTCTCTCTTACATCCTAGAGCTCTTTCTCTTTCTCTTTTCTATACTGTCTCCTGCTCTGGGCCCATCCCAACTGGGAATTCACCAGCGTGACCTCCCTAACTGTGAAAGCAGGGAGTGAGGGCCAATGTCAGGTCTAGCAGGAACCCTCCTTACTCCTTTTTCATGTCACCTAAGTAAGCATCTATGTGCTCTTTGACAGTGTGAGGAAAAGGTTTGCAGTGTTTTTAAGGGGACAAATGCTGAGTGATTGAGAACAAAGGAAAGCCATGGGAAGAGAAGCCAAAGAGCTAAACCTAAGGTCGATGAAATAAAAGCTTAACTAGAGAACCGGAGCTTTTTCTTCATCTAGGTCTGCCTTCAGATTGGCAAACACAGAACAACCCACAGCAGTGTCTTCTCTCAAACTCATCGGGCTTTGCCAGCACCCCCGGCAGCAGGCAAGGCAGGAGGAAGATGCTGGGAGGATGGTCCACTCAGTGCCACTGTGTCATGGGCAATGCATTCATTCCTACTACCCATTTGGAGTCTGAACAGATTTCCCCCAGTGGAAGATGCCACATGGGAAAGGTAGATTTGTTGCATTCCTGAGATTGGACTGTCCTAAAGGCATACATGGCCCAGAAGTGGAAATGTAGAGCCGAATCCACTGTCCTATTAGTTTCAGATCTAGGACTAGAATTCTGTCTTCCAACCCCTCAGATCAGCGCTCCTTTACAATTACTCCATCGTGAGTGAAGTAGGCTTTTCAGAGTGAATATGAGGCCATAACCGATATGAGGGGGGAAAGTACGTGCAGTTTCAAATGATCAACTGTGCTAACATCATTAATATGGGACACCCTGTTCTGGACTTCAAGCTTTCTTTGTCAGCCTTTTCCTCTAAATGCCTCGAGCCTGTCTTCCTAGTATTGAACAAACATCAGTTCTGCCTAGGTCGTGGATTTTGTCAATATGAACTGAAAATGTACTGGCTTTTTTATCATCACTAACAGCTTTCTTAATTAACCCTCTGATAGAGTCGACAGCACAGTTCACTGTTTGCTGTTTGCTCTCCAGCCACTACAGAGAGTCAAGATGCTCTCTGAGAGGTACAGAACACTTGCCTGGGGTTGTTTTGTTTACCAGAAAGAAAAAAAAAAGGGGTTGGGGTTGCGGGGGCGGGGCGCCAAATCTTCATAACCACAGTGAATTCGACTTAATTGTTAAAACTTCCTCCTGATTGTTTTGCCCCAAGTAACAGCCCTTCCTTAACTAACAACTTTAATTACAGCAACCACTACTTATAAAAGTGTAACATATCTCTTGACTTGGTCTCTTCCTGCAAACTTTTAATTATGAAACCAGGGATCAGAAAGTCGCCTTCCTAGGTTGTCATTAGAAAGGATGTAGGGACTACACACATTGCATAATTCATGCTTCTGTCCGTCAGTCTGGAGTGGCTGAAGTCAACCTGCTGGACTGTCTGTAAGATCTGCCTGACACACAGGATGAGTACGAAACAGAAACAGGATTCTGATTCTCAAATCACTCATCTTTAGAGAATAAAAAGTTGGTTCTTTGCTAACGATGTATACCTTCTTTAAGATAAATATCTTTTCCCAATAAGAATCAAATCCTTTGTTTCATCTGAAAAAATTTACTAGGATGATGCAGTTATTGTAAAAAGAAAATACAGCTGTTTAAATTTAAGGCACCATAACTGGCCAATACAAGTGTATTCTCTGGCTCTGAACCCACAACATTTTCATCTTGATTATGAAGAAAATAAAATTTTCCTGCACTTTAGGCTGTTATGTCAGCATTCTTGTTATGGGATGGTTATCAGTTAAAGGCCATACTGGGCTCAGTAATAATGAAAAACTACTTAAATGATCTATTTCAGCTGTATTATTGCCAGGTAAGGATGGTCTTGTGTTTGATGACACATATTCAGCTGTTGGTTGTGCAAGAATGGTAATGTTTTTCTGGATTGTTTTGCCTCTTTATGCATCAGTCCAGCTTGCTTTCCCCCAGGCTGCCTTGCAAAGCTACCCCTTCTCTTTGAAAATCACTCAGCAGTCTCAGAGGCCCTCCTGCTTGCTGGCTCAGCTCCATCCACTCTTTTCTGATGCTATGGGGTGAATATTCTCACTCCCATCCCAGGCATTGTGGTTGGCCCTCACTTTTATATCCAAACTGGGAGAAGCAGGAAGGGCAGTTCACAGCATGTGGCTGCCATATGCAGAGGACTGATCACTGGGTGGGTGGTGGTGCACTACCCATTCTTCCTATCATGATGATGGACAACCCCCCACACACCACAAGAATTTCCCACAGCCTCAGTTGAAAAGTTGGATCCTGGCAGATGATTTCCAACCAGTGACTATATCTGCCAAGTGACAAATGTTTCAATTCTCAGTGTTCTTTCTGGGTTCCTCCTTTTGTGTCTCCCTTTCTCTTACTGTTTATCCTAATTTTTAGAAACATGTAATGTTTAGTGGGTGCCTGGTTAATTGGAATTGTTAACTTTTATTTTTTCAGTGAAAGCAGGTATTTATTTAAAATTTGCAGCCACGTCTCTATCCTAGAGAGATAGCAAACCCTCTTGGAGATTACCTTTGCTCTGGGTAACTACAGAGATAAATCTCTCATTTTTTACCCTAATTCCAGATCTCTCTCCTGAGTATTTACTCTTTTATACACGACTACCAACACTACGTCTTCACCCAGATGATCAACATGGTTAAAGCCTAATGTGTTAACTTAGGCTCCACCCAACAAGTCCCCTCTCCTCCAGACCCAGTTCTGTCACGCCAAACATCCCTGTTTGGTAAAAGGCACCACCAGGCTTCCCCTCAGTCACACAAAGTGCTAATAGACTCCAGCTCCTAAAAAGTTATTTTATTTTCTCTTTTCTATTTTTCCATTTCTACTGCAGTGCTTTAGGATCTTACTGTCAGCCACCTGGACTTCAATAATTTCCTAGTTGGGCCCCTGGCTTTTGATCCCAGATTTTTTTCATCACTGCCATCAGAGTGAAATTTTGAAAATGTAAATCTGATCATGTTATTCCTTCAGTGGCTCTGCTGTCCATCAAGATAAGCTCCCAACCCCTTTGCATGCAACAAGGGCTGCATTTCACTTTGTTTCATTTAGGCCTGACTTCACAAAAATCCAGCTGCCTCCTCATTTACCATTCTTCTCAGACACTATGTCCCAGCCATCTCAAGCTCTCCGAGTTCCTCTGACTAACCCCTTGTTTTCATGGCCTCATTCCCCTCCCTGCAACGTGGACTGTCCCTCTGCTTATTAGCCTGGTGACCACTTAGTTTTTAAAGACTCGATTCAATTGCCCCCTTCTCCATGAAGCTTTCTCTAACCTCTCACTTCTGTAGGGTAAAGAGGCACACTCTACCTGTTGTGTCCTGACTGAATCTTGTTTAGATTTCTATCCTAGCATCTCTAATATTGGAGGGAACTTATTTGTTCCATGTCTGTCTCTCCCCATGGTGTAAGAAACAACTTGATAATAAAGAGAGGGTCTTATTTATCTTTGATTTTCTAGTACCAAGCACAGTGTCTGGTATGTAGTAGGAATTTAATAAATATTTTCAGAAGAAAGGAAGAAAGGGAGGGAAGGAAACAAATACTGTCACAATATATTATTGTTTCATTTTTTTATTATTTCCAGAAAAAAAAGCTTGTGGTAAAACTTGGACCACTCTTTCTATAAATCACTGAAGCCAATTACCAAGCAAGTTCAAGAATTTAATTAGTATTGTTAGAAAAAATAAATATTTATTTGTTTTCATGTGTACTATGTGGCCATTGGTAAAATACCTCAATCTTAAGATTTTTTAAAAATTAATCTTAGTGGCTATAGTGAAAATTAGTCATGTCTTTGGCTGTCTAGATGTCCTTCCTGTCTGAAGAATCCCCCTCTGTATAAGTCTTTTGGGGTGGCAGAGCCCCTGACCTTGTACAGTAGCCGCAGAGGTAGAATACCCATATTCCCAGCATCCCTTCCAGCCAGGGCACAAACTTATGTGAGCACAGAGATCACCATAAGGAACAGGAACTGATGACAGTAAGGTGTGGGAATAGAGGATAAGTCTTCTCTGATGGCAGTAATGGTAGGAGAAGCATCAGAGTTTGGCACCAGCAGCCATATGGCCCATAATGACCGACAGGCAGCAGCAGTATCCCCACTGCCCCATTCTGTAGAGGGATGTTAGCCAAGGATCTGATTGATGCATTGCCTCACTCTATTTCTGCCCAATTCCCAAGCCTGTTCCTCTAGCCATCCTACTGGATCTCTAAGCCAACTAATCTTTTAAATAAATTTCTCTTCTGCTTATCATTCTTTCTGTTACAACTAACAAACCCAAAAGATCCAGAACTTGATGATTCATAAATGCTTCTGGCTTTGGTGATTCGGATCTACCAGTGTGCATGATATGTAAGAGACTTGCTGATAAATATTTCAGCCACTGGTGAGTCAATGGTTAGTTTATTTCACATTACTAAAGGGATTTTATCACCCTAAATCACACACCCACATGTTAGCACAGTGCCTAGTCTATAATGAGTACTTGATAAATACTTGCTGAAGTACTAATGAAGGTTTTAAATCCAGTAATCTGTTATCTAATTTTATTATATCAAATTAGTACTGTTAAGATAAAATGCTATAGAAAGAAGCAGAAAAGCTAGATGGTTTTTAAGAATCTGTTTCTGTATGTGATTTGATGATGAACACACTCAAGGGTAATGATTACAGATATTCTAGCAACCAATTCAATTCAACAAATATTCATCAGTCCTTATTGATCCTTTCTTGGAGCTGTTTTAGATGTTCATGCTCCAGTTCTGGCTCCTCCAATTCCTATCTGTGAGCCTTGGGCAAACAATCTCTACAGCCCTCAGTTTTCTCAACAGTAAAATAGAGATAATAATCCTTCTTCAGAGGGTTGTTACCAAGATCAAACTGTTATCAATGCATTTCTTTTTGCCTTTATTATTTCTGTTTCCACTCTTAGTTTCTTTTCTTAAATTTAGTTAAAAAACCCAGATAAGCATTTTCACTGCTCCATGCACCACGTAAGTCACTGTGGATACCAAGGGAATAGGGCACATTCCTAACTATTGAGGAGGGTACAGTGTGGCCAAGGAGAAAGATGAGCCAAAAAAATCAGTAAAAATGGTGAGGGCAGTGATGGAGGCAGACATGGATACCACCGAGAAAGCATAGGAAGGGCAGTTCATGAAGGGAGATACGAAAAATGTGGAAGGATTCCTAGAGGAGACGTTTTTGAGGGGAGTTTCCAAGAGAAAAGTCAGGGGGAAAAGTGAGAAATGGACCTCCAAGAAATTAAAATAAAATAAAATAAATAAAATAAAATAAAGTAAAGTAGAGAAAAGTAAAATAAAATAAAATAATAAAATAAATAAAATAAAATAAAATAAAATTACATAAGCAAAAGCAAACATGGAAAACAGGTTTACAGTATTTCTGGAAGGTGAAGTTTAAGGTAGGTTTGGAAGGAAGTCAAGACTGCAGAGAAAGGCAGATCAGATCACACATGACTGTATATGTTAGACAAGGGATAAGCAATTTTGGTAATAGGGAGACCCTAGAGTATTGTAAATAAGTAGGCATTTTCAAAATCTGTCTGGAAGTAATGTGGAGAATAAATAATAAAAGCCACAGGACTGAAAAAGGAGGCCCGGTAGGAAGTTATCACCCTGGTCCAAGTGAATAATTGCCAAACTGGAAAAATGGTGGAAGAGAGAGAGATGGCAAAGTCGAGCAATGTTTAGAAGACATTAAACATGTTACGGAAAGGCCTTTTGGTCTCTTCAAGGTTCATCTTTGTTCTGTTTCCTAAATATTATCATGGTGCAATGATGCATCATCATTGAATCACATACCTTTCCCACTTCGTCTTCAAATTGGGTGAGATAGCCTATGAGACATTGTGCCCAGCACCAGGTTGTGACAGTATGGTTCTAAACTGTCTTTCATCTATATTCAAAGATCATACGAGTAATGAAAAGGCTTCTAATATTTTCCATGTCAGGAGACATTTTTGATGTGGTATAAATTATTCATTTTTCTGGAATTCCTTGCATAATATTTTACACTTTTCAGACAATCCTATTAAGAAGTTTAAAAGAAATCTTTAGTTGGGGTTTCTTTTCTTATTTTCACTGGATAGCCTACATACATTTAAATCAAATTGAAAAAATAAAGCAAAAAGAATATTAGGGTAAACACATGATAACATTGACGAAAAATGTCACAAATGGCTGCCCCATTCTGTCAAATAGAAATGAGGCCAGAGAGCTAGCTAGCTATTTCACTGGGATTTACATTCTCCACCCCCCTCCCCCCAAACAATCTAATCTCATTCTGGTATTCACAGGCTAGGCCAGCAGGAAGACAGTCTAAATGTGGAGTGTAGAGATGCAGATATACTGGCTCCATTCCCAGTGGGCCAGGTCAGGATGAGAATCAATATTTCAATAGCTCAGGATTAGGAAACACACATTTCAAATCTTGTCCACTAAAGAAATAAACAGACATTCTGTATCTTGCACAGACTGATAGAGATAAAGCGTTTGACTCATCTGCAGAAATGTACCCATTATTCTTGTGCTTTTAAGACTAGTATAAGTGTGTAAAAAATTCTCAGAATGAGACTAGGCTGCTTAGAAGATCACCATAAATAAGACCTGAAAGTCCCTGATAAGCAGCTTTTGGAGTTAAAGGGAAGATAGAGCAGGGCTCTAAATGCAATGGGATAGTCCTATGTTGTTTAGAAAATAAAAGTCACAGAAATCGAAAGAGGTAGAATTTGGCTTGGGTATGCAGCAGCCTTTGCTCAGATTTGACTGACCTCCCTTGGGTCCTCCCTGCCCGAAACATTTGGAAAATCTAGGCAATCAAAAGCTAGTCCCAGCCAATGGGCACCTTTCCTGTTTGTATCAAAGGAAAAGCATTGAAACCACACAATGATTAATATTGGCTCACACACTGGGACATGCATCTGCAGGTATAACTGGGGGAATTTCATATTTACCTTTTCCCCCCTCAAAAATAATGAATAACAGCAACTGTATTTAGAAAAGGGGTTTTCCTCCAAAAGAGATGGTGTCCCTTTGTGTCCTAGGGCTCACTCAGATTTCCCAGAGCCGCACAGACTGTGTCTAGGGCCTTGGTCTAGCACTTCCAGGTGTCCCCGGGAAGAGGAGAAATGTGAAGAAGGGGGGTGGACAAGTGCAGAGCCTCAAAGATCTAATTGCAACTCTGACAATCATCAGATCAAAGGAGTCTCTCCTGAGTGCTTTGATCTCTTGATAACCACATTTAGCACCCTCCCCTGGCTGTGCCTGGGGCAGGCAGCCCTCCCTTCTAACTCCCTCATCTCTTTCTACTTTAAATCATTCAACTGCTAAACATTTTCAAAGGAGTGGAAATAAGCAAATGTTTTAAGATCCAACTCATTCCCTAGGTTTATTGAAGCCTCATTCCAGTCTGGCACCAGATGGAAAAATAAAAATAAGCACCACAGTATCCTAAAAAGAACAGTTATTGCTTTTAATACCTTATCTGACTTAATGTTGTGCAACAATTGAACAGGAATGGGGCAGTGACCACAAGTTCACCTCCAGAGGGTTCTGACGTGGGGAGGAAAGGAAAGAGGGAGGCTTCCGGTCCTTCTGCTAGTGGAGGCAAGAACATGTGGTGCATCAACCATCATCATATGTCCTCAACCCTCCTTCCTTCCTTCCCACGGAATTCCCAAGACAATTAGGTGGGCCACCCCTTTGGGGCCCATACCACCTAGTGTTTTCCACTGCTGGGTTTCCTTATCAGGAGTGCCAGCGTGTTCTACTTAGAAATGGCCTTTACTGAAACATTAGGGGTGAAGGAGAAAAGCCTTGTCATAGAACTTGCTAGAACTTCTTGGCAGCTAGATTTAGTAAATAAAAATACAAGGCAAACAAATTTAAATTTCAGATAAATGACAATTTTTAGCATAAGGATGTCCTAAATATTATGTGAAACAGACTGATACTAACTAAAAGATTATCAATTATTTATCTAAAATTGAAATTTAACTGAGTGTCAATCATGTTGTACGGTGGCAGATGGTTGCTGGCCATATCACTTCTTTAGCTATACTAATGTTGAATAACCATGGTCCACACCTGAAACTAATACAATATTGTATGTTAGTTATATTTTAATAAAAATCTTTTCAAAATTTAACTGAGTGTCCTGTATTTTATCTGGCAATCCTACCAGGGTCCCTCTGTCAGTCACCAAACCTTGCTGGAATGCCATAGGGTGACCTGGCCTCAGAGTGCAATAAAGACGGATTTGGCCCTACTCTTAACCCATCTTGTGAATGTCGTTCAGGACAGGCCTTTTACCAGGTGGTGGAGAAAGAGACAGGGGCTGGCATTTGTTAAGCACCTGAATATGTTGTGTCCCACTTGATCCTCCTGATACCCCTGTAAGATAAGGACCATCATTCCCTTTCACATTTCATGGCACTAAGGTTCATGAAAGGCAAGGTTCCAAGTGTTGGGGAAGTATGTTTCTAACCCAGGCGTCCCTAACTTGAAAGGCATGATCTATTCACTACCCAGCACTGTTTCCTTCGCTCTCTCCCCAATGAGGCATGACCGACCCTGAGACTCATGAACTTGTTCGAACATAAGGAGGTCTTTTTCCTTTCAGATACGTGTTTTCCTGTTAATCAAAAGTTCTAGATGCTATCTTCTAGAACTCTCTGTTCTACCAGAAGAAACTGAGAGATGGGAACTCAAATCTGAAAAAGGAGAGTAGGTCTGAACAGGGTCTTAGGTATTTAAATTGAAGATCATCACTAGTGGTTTTCCTCACACTGTGAATCTGTTCTGTGTAAGCCCTGAATCAAGCTAGGACATGAGCACATTGTGAAATCCTGACTTCCTTAGTCCCTAATGCAGTGGTTCTCACATTTAAGTGATTGCTGGGTCCTGGCCCCAAGGTTTCTGCCTCAGTAGGTCTGGGTGAGGCCTAAAAATTTTCATTTCTAGTAAGTTCTCAGGTTACTCTAATGGCGCTGGCCTGGAGATCCCACTTTGAGAACCACTGCTCTAGAACTAGAAAGGGAACTTCCCTAAAAACAGTCTATAGTATTTAGAACTTAAATGCATACTCATGTTGAAATTCAAGGCCATTCTACACCTCTCAAGGTCGATTTGGTGGCAGATGGGATGTAGATGTGGGGGAGTCCAGAAGGCAGGTCATGCTGAGAGGCTTAGCTTTTTTTTTTTCTTTTTTAAGATGATCACGAGGCACTGGGGTGGTTTTTTAGTGGTTTTTTAGTGACTATTCAGGCCTAGAACTTGGCAAGGTTATCTGCCTATTGTAATAGAACCAACTAGAGAGGGTTAGGGTATGAATAAGGGTGGGACCTCCCTGAGTTGAATATACCAATGGTCTGAAAACAAAACTTTTATGTCCACTCTGGCTGCTCTCCACTGGCAAAAGGATCCTAAGTTTGGTAGAATAAGATACAACTATTTCTTCTGTTTTTATCCTGCTATCTTAATAAGTCTGTGCCTTACACTCTGCATTTCTGTTCCCGTAGTTACTGCCCTTTAAACTTCATTACTTCATTAATAATTGTTCAATTGTACTCTCCTTCTCATTTGCAGATATTTATTTATTCATCCAAAATTGTTTAGTAGCTTACTGGCTGGTAGAGGGGACCAGCAAATAAATGAATAGTTGAAATTCAATGTGTTACATGAAATAATGGAGGCATCTACAAACACCTGTGAGACCACAGAGGCAGAAAAGATGAACCTAAAAATAGTCACTGTACAACAATTAATTTTCTAATTACTTTGAAATTAGTTTTGTGGACTTGAATAGAAAATATCAATTCATTCTTTAGATTGAAAACTACTTCCTAGAAGATCATTTCTTTTCTTTGTATAATACTTAATATAACTACCCTCTAGCACAGGCACTTGATAAAATATTTGGGTAATTGAGAAGATTATAACTATTTTAACATGTTAATCTCACTAGAATATCAAAATTCTAAAATAAATAGAATTACTGTCATTATCTGACTTTTCCCAAATAAAAAGATTTGATGAGATTTTTGTTTGTAGTAAATAAAACTGAGAGTGTAACATCAAATTATCAGGAACAAAATCCTAGCTTTTAAGAGAGGGCTTGACTTTAAAGATGATTCATGCAATCAGAGCTCATTGCTGAGTACATAGAAGAATACACCAACGTTCGAGAATTACAACTTTAGAAGATAAAAACATTTTCATAAATTACTCTTACTAGCATACTAGGAATCTGAAGTAGCAGCAGTAGCATGAGAAATCAATAGAATCTCCATAAATAAGGCAAGTTTAAAAAATTGTCTTCCAGCAATTTGTTGCCAAATGCTTGAGGTGAAGATGATGGAAGTTATACTGAAGGGCCAACTTTTCTCTGGGCTTCCTGTCAGTTGTGAGGTCAACTGAGAGTTTCAAGGATGGTAGCTTTTCCCTAGCTCTACAAATGACCTTTGGTGAGTTACCCACTGTGGTATACACAAAAAGTCATTGTTTGCTTTCCAAAACTGCCAGCGGCTCTATCTATCAGGAGATCAAGAATGTAAATGATCTTCCCTAAACCCTGTACCTTGATGTGACAGAGGAGAGGGGGGAAAACACATACCTTTGCAGCCAAAGGAACTTCCTTGATGAAACTGAAATAAAATTAAATGAAAAAAATGAGAGAAAAAAAATGGAATGATTCAAAATCTCCACTCCTTTTGGCTTTTTCTGCAGAACTAATTCATGATTGGTCTTCTTCTTGATAAAATAATTCAAGATTGGCCCTAATAACCAAGTATAGGCAGCTTCCAGGGCATCATGGAGGCCCTGCACCTCTGAGGTCATACAGCTCAGGTGACAAAGTTAACAGTGAACTAAAGCCAAAAGGGCTATTACGGACATGGACAATGGACTAGTGGTTACCAGAGGGGAGGAGGGAAAATTAAAAAATAATATGTTAAAAAAAAAGCAGAAAATTAAAAAATAAAAAATAAATAAAATTTTTAAAAAAGGCCCAGTTTCTTACTCCCTCCATCTGCAGCCCTAGCTGTGCTGCAGGTTGCAGCCTCTTTCTTAATTGCCTGGAAAGCATCCTGGGTGGGTGTGTGTGTGTGTGTGTGTGTGTGTGTGTGTGTGTGAACTGCAGGCATCTGTGAAATTAGGTTGTGTGGCAAAATTTTTTTAAAAGACATCGAGAAGATTTTTAGCAAGCAGTCTATCAGGAAAGTTGTCGATCCTAGGAAAATTACAAAATAAATTGCGGTCATCATTGCTGCCATCACAACCTGCTTTTATCATCTCTGTCTCATCACCTGTCCCTATAGTCACCTTGCCCCTCCCTCCAATGCCTGGCTATTTACTATCTGTGCAACAATCTGTACTTTGAATTCCTCAGACACCTGTCTTCTTAAAGACATCATACATTGAAAGTATCCTTCCACCTTCCTCACCTTGGGTCTATTTCTATTCTATATACCTGTCAAAATTCCTTTCTGGCAGTGTAACTGATTTCAGATAAAAAGCAAACTGAGTGGTCGTTTACACTAAAGTGGGAAGAGCAACATCAGCAACAGATGCAGTTGCTGCCTTACCGGTCTCTTCCCTGTAGCTTTAGCCCAGCTGACTGACGGGCTCTCCCAGGCTCCTTTTTAGTCCAGGGCAGCAGTGAGTCATGTTCTAGCCAACCGGACTGCTGGAAATGTCCTAGAAAGGATTTTCCTGATGAAAGAAGACAGACACATATGGCATCTTTGTTTTTGTCCTTCTGCTTGGAAACAGGAATGTCAGTGGGACATGGAAAAGCCACACAGTGAGCAGGAGACCACCGGCAAGAAAGGGCGAGAGGATTACATGAAGACAAGCTGCTGACCTGTTTTCTCGTTTACCTGCGTGGGACCGTGGATACCTCCAGGATTCTCTTTCTCCAGCCCCATCCATTTCCTTGGGTTCACCTCTCATCTTTTTTCTAGGTCTACCACTTGGGATTCATCTAATCACGGACTTTCTTCACTGTTGCCTGCGCCCGAACTCCTGTCCTACAGCTGAAAAAAGGTTGATTGGCTTTATTGCATTATTGAGGTTGTTTTTTGTTCTTGTTTTTGTTGTGGTAAGAACACTTAACATGATATCTACCCTCTTAACAGATTTTTCAGTGTACGATACAGTAAAATAACTCTGCTTTCAAGATAGCTAAGTAATCTCTGCCACCTTGCTCTCCTGGTTCTTCTCCCATTATTATTAAATAGAGAGTAATGGTCAATGTTTTGGTCAGAAAGACCCAGGTTCTTTCCCAATTCTGCCAGAAGAAAGAACTGAGCAACTTGTGAAGTAATTTAACTTCTTTCAACTTCATATTTCTCCCTTATGAAATGAAAAGATTTTACATTTTACATTATGGATAGTTATAAAATGCAAGTTAACATATATGTACACAATAAATGTTTAATAAATATTAGCCATTATTCTTAAGAGTTTAAGAGTAGGCAAAGATACCTCTTGACCTGGGACCACCTTATGCAACCCCAAGAGCAATTCAATCACTGGGTCAAGCATCTCCTCGTCCCCAAGCCTTCTCTTTTCTTGAGAGGGAAAGATGTGTTGTTACAAAGACATTAATTTGTTTTCTAAGTTTCATTATTTTAGTGGAAGAAGCTAGGGTAGAATTAAAACACAAGAGCTATGCAGTTAGGGAAACAAGAAAAAGGAAGCTAAGAGTGCTGGGGTGGGGATGAAGAAAATAGTGGGAAAAGAAGAAGCAACTGGGACAAAACTACACTTGCCCCAGAGACCGATCTAATTAGGTTCTATCTACTCTGTTGCTGTTTTTGCATCTTTTGGTTTAAAAATAAAGTGTTTCGTTTTAGTTTTAATCATGCCTTTTATTTTCACATATTTAAGATTAAAATTGCACAACCTGCCCAGGACAAACTGTGATCTAAGGCATTTGATGTGTGTTAGAGAGAAAAGGGGAAAAAGGCCTCAAGCCCAACCCAAGGAAGCAAAATGCTTATGAAGGCTGAGAACCTTATTGACTTAAGTTTCGGAACTGCTCTCCCAGGCAAGGAAAAACCATCTTAAAAAACAAACAAACTTGTATTCTGGGGTATTTCCCAGAAAAGACGCAGGTATGGTTTAGTAAAATGGGATTTGGTTTTGTTTTTCGAGCTTCAGCTGGGTGGTAAAAGGTCAGCACTGTGTTGTAATCCACTCTGGTGCCTTTCTCCCGTAATCCTAACCACAGCCCTCTAAAAGCTATGCAGCGTGGCAATTAGTAAAATGAAATGTCATTTTCTAAACATCTTCTCCTTCATACCTTAAAAAGTTGCTGTTGAGTTTCAGAATGTTCTGGAAAAACTCTAGTGGTCAAAATTTCAGAATAATTTCCCTAGGAGAAATCTGTTAAAACCATTTCTCATAAAATAAGTTAATGAGATGGAAAAATAGGGCAAAGTGGCATGTCTAAAGAATGGGTTAGAGGGTAAATGAGGTAGTGATGTATGGAAAGAAAGAAAGTTTTTTTTTTTTTTTTTTTTAAATACAAGCTGCATCACCTTTTGACCTGCAAATACGGTATTTGTTTGTATGAAGCCTACCTGTCGCCTTAGTCAGTCCAATGTACAATAACCTGCTTCAAATGCTAACAGTATGTCAGCATTGTCCCAGGTCCTGGACCCCCAGTAAGGGATGTTGTAGCTCTGTGCTATGGAGCATGGGCTTCCTGAGGTCAGTCTGCAGCAGGACCTGCTACCCATATATACTTGACAAAGGTGTCAAACAAGTCACATGGCAGTGAACGCCATCAGAAGAGGACATATTGATATTGTGGCTCCCAACTTCAAATTGGATTATAATCGTGACCTCATCGATGTCACATCTAATTAAGTCTAGCATGCTACACTTAAATTCAGCCGCCACCTCGTTATTCATCATGGTGATGGGAAGCCACCTACACACACTAAACACCTCATTTTGATCTTTATTCTGTTACCAAACTTAGTGCAACAAAGTGAGACACACTGACCTGAACTTGATTTTTTTCCCCTTCCTTTCTCAACTTTTATTATAAGAAATTGGACAGAATTTTTTTTTAAAAAAGAAGCAAGGAGAAATCAAGAGCCTATATAACTTATAAACTAGTTAATAAGCTCCCAAATCGAGAGGCAAATCATTTATTATGGATTGAGTTATGTTCTCCCAAAATTCATACATTGGAGTTCCAATCCACAGCACCTCAGAATGTGATTTTACATGGAAATAGAGTCATTGTCGAGGTAATGAGTTAAGATATCACACCGGAGTAGGGTGGGCCCTAATCCAATATGATTGGTGTCCTTCTAAAGGAAGACATTTAGACATAGTCATGTGCACATAGGAGAATGTCATGTGAAAATGAATGCAGAGATGAGGGTGATGCTTCTACAAGCCAAGGAACACCAAAGACTGACAACAACCATTGCAAACTAGAGGAGAGCTCTGGAATGGATTCTCTGTCAGAAGGAACCAATCCTGCCAATACCTTGATCTCGAACTCCTGGCCTCCAAATCTGTGAGAAGATATATTTCTGTTGTTTAAACCATCCAGTGTGTGGTACTTTCTTATGGCAGCCTATAAAACTAATCCATCTTTGTATTTAAAACCCTATGATTTGTAAACGGGGTCCTCTGACTATGAATGGAAGAGTGTGGGTACCCACGTAAACTTGAGATAGCTTCCCACAGCTTTCACAGCCAGCTATGTCCACGGGGTGATGTGTGTGAGTCTCATGGTAATGAATAGAAATCTTCACTGTTTATGATTAAATACAAAACACAATGTATTTCAGTCATTCACCTCTGGGTAAGTCCTGTCCACCTCAGGTTACCACTAAGTTAATTTCTCTCCCACACAGCTATGGTCTGATGAAGATGAGAGTGATTTTTAGAACTGTTTTCAACCTATGCTACCCACACAACCAACAACCATGTTCCGGTATCCTTAATGTTATTTGAATCCGTTTAGTGTGTGCTGCCACCACTTCAAGAGCAGTACAGATGTAAATGAAAATAAGGAAAAATAATTCATGGAGCTATAATAGCAATGCTTCCTCTGCTATGCCAGTCATTCTGCACTAAACTCTCATGTATGTTAACATCTTTATTACTGATAAGATCATTCACTCAGCAGGAGTCAGGAAAGGAAGCAGAGATCTCTGGAAGCACCGATTTCTTTTGGCCCATGATTATTACTGCCGGGATAGAACAATATCCTCCCAGATCCCAGATGGCACTGTCTCTCCACTGCCCTAAAGAGGCTGATTTGGGAAGGCATCCTGCCCAGGACTACATCCTTTGTATGGCTTATGAGCACTTGCTCATGTTGGAAAATACTGACATCAACAGGAAGTCGAAGCAGGTTGAGCGAATACTATCAAGTAGAATTTCTGAACTCACTTTTGCCAAAATAATCCATTTGGTTGGTATTTACATGTGAGCCTCTCATGAAAATACGTATCTCCTTGGAAATCTGCTGTCAGATGGACTTGCATTTCATCATCCTCTCCAGGCCAGTTCCCTAATATTTACATCTCTTCGCATTACTTCACTTTGATCTTATTTTTTCCTTCCCAGTTCCCAAGCTGAAATTTTAACAAAACTCCACCTCAAAAGCTGCTCCTTATACTACTGGTCCTAATAATTTTTATAAACAGAAAATGAAAATCTGGTATAGCATTAAGCAGGGCAGAAAATTATGGCTTTCACTCTGTGTCCCTAAAGGCAACACCTTATGTCCAATCTGCAAAGTGCCAAAGACAGCATTTGGTCCTTAATAGGGGGAGAAAGAATGACTGTAAATGCGACTCAATATGTGGTGCTTTCAGAGTTTTCCAATCAAGTAATCACTACAGGGCCTACTCTTGGAAAGGTATTTTTAAACAAACCTTTTCAAAAGAAAAGATTTGAGGCCCACATGCAAGTAATTTGGTAATTAATCGTTGTGCAAGGGGCCAACTATTTGTTTAACATGAACATATAGAAACTCTACCTTCTGTCAACCTTCTGAGACTCTGACCTTCACTTTCAACCCTCTCTGGGATTGCTTTGGGTTGTCATCCCCTTAAGAGCAGCGATCATGAACGTGAAGGCCTGTACATTTGGTAACAAGCTAGAAGGGGAAAAGCACACATCTTCAGAGAGAAGCCTGAGATTAATGGGGGCTCTGCCACCTTGCTTACTGTCCAATCTTCAGAAAATTACTTACCAGAGGGGATTGTTGGGAAGCTTAAAGGAGCTAATGTGTACAGCGCAAATGCAGAGTTGGAGCAAGTGCTCAAGGTAGATTTTCCTTCTACTCGTGTTTCAGACTGTGCTGGGCACTCAGGGAACCAGGGTGAGGATCTATTGGGCTCTCTGGCCTGACCTCCCTCAACTGCTATGCAGAGAGCACAGACATGCACCATTTTCTTGTTTGTCATCTCAGTCAGTCTAACCAAGGTCTTGGTGGGTTCATGTATCCATTTCTCTTGAATATGATAAATTCCCCACTACCCTCAGCTCCTCATACATGTTTGTGCATACTGAAACACTTCATTATGAAACTGGACGTGCAGAATGTTCTTGATCAATGTACCTGTGCTCAAAATTGAAATGACTTTCCTAAATCCAGCTCATCTTCCTCCCTCCTGCTTCAATTACTTCCCTTTCCAGCTGCTTTCAGAATCCATCCTTTATGAGTAGTGTTGTTCCTAACATCCCACAATTCCTTACCTCCCTCGGCCCCACACTGTCATTCCCAGTCTTATGTAATTGCCACTCTTGGCTTTCTTTTCTCTTGTGCCTAGGCTGCCAGGCTCTGCTACAAAAAATGAAGAGATTGATCTACTCATTCGTTCATTCATTCACTCATTTAGCAACTATTTACTGAGTTCCTATTACAGTGGAAAGCATTTTGCTGGACCCTTGGTATAAACAGGACAAATATGCCCATATCACTCACAGACTAGTGGGGGAGGGAGCAAATAAACAAGTCGACACACAAATACGTATGCTGCTCCATAGTGACAAGTGTCATAACATTGTGATCAAGGATAATGGGGAAAGGGAAGCCACTTCCAGGGTTTCCTCAGGAGGGAACATACAAATCGAAACCTGAAGGATGAGAGAGGCCATTCAGAGCAAACAACACATTCAAATGCCCTGGGGAGAGCATATGCTTGACACACCTGCAGTCCTGAGAAGGCCTGTGTAGTGGAAGAGTTCAAGGGGAAGTGTGCTGTGGATCGGGGTGAGAGAGGCAAGCAGGGTTCAACTCATGCCAGGCCTGGGGGGTCCTGGCAGAGTTAGAAATCCATCGGCAAATTTTAAGCAAAGGACAAACAGGACAGAACAAGAAAAAGAGACGCATTCACACCGCCCTTAAAACCGGGCCATTCTGGCATCCATTTGTAGTGGGCTCCTGGTGTGAGAACACCTGTAAACTCACCCTGAGAGGCCTCACCTCAGGGCCGCTCTCAGAGCTCACCCTCACCTACTTGACTGAAAGATTACAGTCATCCTTTCTCTCTCTCTTTTTTATTGTAAAATATACCCAACATAAACCATACCACTTTCATCATTCTTAAGGGCATTAGATACATTCACAATGTGCAACGTGCACCGTTATCCATTGCCAGAGCTTTTACATCACCCCAAACTGAAACTCTACACTCACTAAACAACATCCTTTCTTTTTAACTTCCCCTTT
The DNA here is from genome assembly GCA_030015415.1 of Cynopterus sphinx. Classification (NCBI taxonomy): domain Eukaryota; kingdom Metazoa; phylum Chordata; class Mammalia; order Chiroptera; family Pteropodidae; genus Cynopterus; species Cynopterus sphinx. The sequence goes on along the minus strand of CM057387.1, from coordinate 62,599,892 downwards.
CTGTACTTTCACCAGTAACTTCCAATCTGTCCTGTGGGAAAACAGGGCCTCTCTGGCCTCTGAGCCGTTTCTGTAACACAGCTGCTTACAACTTAAGTCTCTACACTCTCTCTTTACACTTCTCTGACCAATAGGCCTATGTTTTTCCTACAGTAATGTAAATAAATGAATAAATGAATGCATTTTTTTAAAATCCTTCTTTCAACTACACTCCTTCATTGGTGTAAGCTTAAGTTACTCCTTCACTTCCATGCCTAGGTTCCAAGGTATTCTGTCCTCTGCATGTATTACTGACACACACTGCACCCCCAGTCCCAGGACCATTAGCTCTGGCCTCTTGACACAAGCAACACTTTACTGCCCCTTCTTTGAAGTTCTTCAATTCCTTGCTTCCATCAAGCTGTGTTCCAGCAGTCTCTCACACATGAAATGCCTTTTTTTCTATCTCTTTCCCTGATTCCTCTCTCTCCTCCTGACTCTAAAAACAAAGGCAGCTTTTTAGGTTCTGTTCTCTAACCTGCTTCCACCATCAGGCTCATTTTTCCAGCTGCCAGCTGGACATGTCCATGCGGACAGCCTGCCAGCATCTCAAATGCAAGAAGTCTAAAACCAAACTCATAATTTTCCCTGATCAGGCTCAGCTTCACTTCCAGTTCGTGTGTCCCAGTGGCCATCATTGCCACAGCTGTAGTCAGGGGCTCATTAACACTTCCCTTTACTCTGACAAGAATACCCTTCCTCCATTCCTGCCCTGTATGAATCCACCCTATCCGAAGCTTCCTGATTACTCTTCCTAAAAACCATAGTACTCACCTGTTCAAACACGTCAGCGATACACACTGACACACCTTTAGCCTGACATACAACTATCCCCACCGTGCCTTTCAGCTTTACCTATGACAACTGAAGCATGCTACAATACTCGGGCTCCTAGCCCTTCTCTTGCTTCCCCATCTGATTTCTATATTTCCTTCTTTCTTCAAGGCCCTTCAGACTGATGCTATTCCTTCCTAAAGCCTTTTCTGATTCTCTCTACCTGAAGTGGTTTCTCCCTACAGCACTTTGCAACAACTTTCCTGTTGACACTAATCCTGTTCTTAGTTGCTCTGCCTGAGGGCAGTTTCTTCCCTTCCATCTCTTATCCAAACTGCATTGCCTCATCTGTAAAATTATGACTGGAAGCCTATATAATTTCTCCTATGTCTTCTCCATCCCTGAGGCTGAGGCTGTGGCTTTGACAGGAGAGGATGGGGCAGCAGAAAGAACATGGACCAGAGTCAAGTACCCGATTTTTGCTAGCTGTTCTAACTAAACAAGTGATGTTATCACACCTAGACTTCACTTCTTCATCTATGAAACTGGTGTTTAGATTAGGAAGATCTCTTATATCTTTCCCACTAAATCATAATCTTTTAATTACTGTTTCTCCAAATACCTAAGATAATGCCTGCTGGTTATAGAGCAACTTAATCATGTCACCTATCATGTTGTTTACTCTTTGAACTAAAAAAGTTATTTCTAGGACATGACAGCCTTTTACAAAAGAAAAAGGTAATTTTTCCCCACTTTTTGATATTTGGCCCCAACTATGATTTCAAACATAAAATCAAATGACTCTAAAATAAGTTTTGCGCACAGAGATTTTTACATGCAAACCAAATTAGGCTTTTTGGTATGACTATACCATACAAACCATTGGCTTTGAGGGTCAAAGTAAAGGTATTGGAGGACATCTCATTTTGCTCAACTGGAACACTTACTGGGTGACTAGGATCAGCCCAGGCCCCATGTAGATCTGAGAAGCTCCCTGTGCCAGGGGTGAGGTCCATTCACACTCCCTTCTGTCTGAGGACCAACCCCCTTTCGCTTTTCAGGGAAGTGCCAAGCATCTTCTCTCAGGTGGTTCCTCACTCAAGATCATTCAGCTTTCAGTTCTTCCTGGGACTTCAGTCTTGGCCTGGGAGACTTATTCCTGCTGACCCAAGATGAGCCCTATTTCCATGCACTCAGTCTTTCTGAGGCCCTCCCCACTCTTGAAAAGCCTGATGGAAAATCAGCCTTGTGCCAAAGTAGTCTCCTTGGCAGACTTCCCAAGCTCTCGGTCACAAGTTCAATCCCAGTCTTTGTCACAGGGAAGTGTCTGTGCCCTCAAAACTCCGAGTGTGCATGTTCCTGATGAAGAATAGATGAGGGGGAGGGACAGGGGCGTCCTCAGCTATTCCAGGAGGTTGTTCAGCTGCCTGTACTCCATCTTCCAGAACAAACACCAATGATATTTATTCACTGAGTTATAAACATAAAGGCGTTGAACCCTCCTCCCCAGTAAAAAGCAGTCTCAACCTATCATCTTACTCATATTGTCCTTAAGAAAATGAAGAGCTTTTTCTATTCTGTGTTATCTGTTTCTATATTTTAAACTCCTGCCTAGGTCAGATGATTACCAAGGAATAATACTGAGAAAAAGAGTGAAGGAGGTGGAGTTATGCCCTGAGCCTGCGTATCCCCTGCACTTTCTATGAATGATGGGCCCAGGGCTCCCTCTTCTTTGGACTTCAGGTGTGAATACTTAATGAAGAAGGGCTCAAGTTGTAGCCTACACATTACCTCCATCAGAAATCCCTTGGGTTAAAATGCTTGCTAAAATGCACATCCCTGGCCTTATCCAGAGGTAAGGTTTGAGATCTGTTTCTTGGGCTTAGCATGTATTGCAGTCATGTGCTATCATATCTCAGGGATTTTTTACTGGAGGACACTATTCTCGACTATGAAAACTTGAAGATTTATGACCAATTTGTAGAAAGTGCAGGAGGCTGGAAGTGGGCGTTGGGGGACGTTTTAAAAACCAGGGGTTTTATGTAAAAGTCATGATGCCTTTTGGGTCACGCCACCTGAATCTATTAATATATTCTACCTTCTCTAACTAGCTGGCACTTCAAATATATACCAGTTTAGAAACTCTGAAAATAGGACTGCCACTGAGCTTTTGAAATGAGCTTTTGGTGTCAAGAATGTGACACCTCTCTGAGGGGTTTTTAACTTCCTCCCACATCCAGTTATAACAATTGTACTTTATATACTGTTGGAGTAGCAAATGGCCAAATTAAAACTATGCAGAGCTCAGCTCCTTCTCCTCAATGGTATATACATGCAATTTATATATATTCCTTGTGGGTACACAACTTCCTTATATACCTACAACACAGTGACTTTCTGTCCCATGAAATCACAACAGATTTGAATGATTTTTAGAATCCAGCTAAAATAATTTGAGAAACAGACCCCGCTGAAATTTTTTCCCCAAAAATAGTTCTTATGTGGTACAAAAATAATTCTCTTTACTAAGAAGCATTAGTATTTCCCAACTTTAAATAAAACTTGCCTATATATAACTTAATTATATATATAAATAAAATTAAAAATTTAAATATATAGCTATAACTAGCTGTAAGCCCATTAATCCTCAAGGCTATCTGTTCTTTAGTACATGGACTCTGAGAAAATCTTATTAGCTGGGGCCTGTCTATCCTGCCTAACATTTTTTTCCTTTAAAAAAAAAACCCCAAAACATTTATCTATCTATCTATCTATCTATTTATTTATTTATTAATTAACTTTTTATTAATTTTTTTCCCACTCCTCATTCCCCTCTCCCCTCTGGTAACTGCTAGTCCATTGTCCTTGTCCAGATGAAGCCTGGTGTGTAAATGAGGACAGCTTAGATTGATTGCCTTCATGAGTATTTGTGAAAATGCAGACGCCTGGGCTCCACATCTTACTAACTAAATCAGAACCTCATGGGATGAAGGGCAAGTAGTCTGCATTTTTAACAAGCTCCCCAGGGTATTGTGCTGACTGTAATGTCCCATCCTAGAGCACAAATGTCACAAACTTCTCCATTCGAAAGTAGACTTCTAGCAAAGCTGAGTTCATGTGACCATAGCTCAGCTCTTTAGCAGCACTGGGTTACAAGGTAAGAATCCAGTCTTTTCCTTTTGAATTATCTCACAATATATACTAGATACTCAACATAAATATCTGTTTGGTTGTTTCTTCTGCTTTTGATGGAGAGAAGGTTCATGAAATGCCAATATAAGAATGCGTGAGCAAACAGGCTCATGCTTATAGCATCTTATCTATTGACTCTTATTTTATCAGCCAGCCAATAGTGACTCTACTCCATATTCTAGAGCCCCTCAGACTTTGCAATTGGAAAGATGGTCCCATTCTGCTCTTCCATGGCTTAGCTTCACTGTCCCTGTACCAAGAACAGACAACTTTACCCTAGGTCTGAATTTAACTGCTGCAGATTTCTGTTTCACCTTTTATATTGGCCTCAGACTGACAAATTATTTCTGGAAATCAAATAACACTTTGGAAGGTAAGTATAATAGTATAACTTGATACTGTCAAAAAAATACTTTTGCTGTGGTGCTTGGAATTATGCCCATTTTAATAAACCCTCCATAGCCCATGGAATTAAAGGTTTGGAAAAGCAATATTGTAATGTATTTAGTGACTGAAAATGCCCTTCAGAACTGAGAAGGATATGGGAATATAGAGAAGAGAAAGACTAAATAATTCATACATAATGTAGCTTCTCATATGAGTGACAGTGAGAGCTACAGTCATTATTCTAAATTTTTAGAATTTGAAATTAGGATCTGTGTACTATGAGAAAACATTGAGTCTACTATTATTTTACTTTCAGACACCAACTAAAGCTACATATTTCAAAATAATAATGCTAGAGACAAATTTTTAACAAAAGAAATTCTTTAAAATGTTCATTTTGAGTAAACCAGTTGACAGTGCCTTATTCCAATAAAAATCTCAGTCTAGTTTCCCTTCATTGGAAGATTCTAGTTCTGGCTGGTGCTAAAATTTTCCTTTCCTGAGATGGTGGAATTTCCATGAAGGTCAGAGTTTATCCCTGCAGCAAAGGTTAGGCAGGTCAGCGATTTGGCAGTAGAATAAAGGGCTCAAGAGGGACCAAAAAGCAAGATTAAAGGGAATATTAAAATATAGTCTACACCCTGAAATGTAAAACAATTTAGCCTAACACTTACATACATAATGCTGGTTAACAGAAATGCCTAGAAACCGAGGAAAGGAAGATGGTTTCCGTTTGCTGCATTTTTCCCAAAGTGCTTCAAGTCTGCACAGACACACCCAAAACATTTGACTTGTTCCCAAAACTCCAGACTCTAGCGCTGCTGTAAAAATAGCTGTGAGCCAGAAGGACTGAAGGGTGGCAAAAATCTGTTTCTGAAAGGGGCCTTGTTTGGTTTCAGCCTTGAGGATTTTTACGTGTACAAACTCATCTGTCCACGTGGATAAATGCAGTCACAACGATAACCACATTTACAGGGCAAACAATCACATGAAGTAAAAATCTCTGACAGTGTTCATGCTTTGAGGGAAAAAAGAGAGAGAGTCATTCCAGATGTTGCTAGATAATGCTGAGCTGTTTCCATGAAAAGCTGTAGGAATGGCATTAGCTCACATGGAAATAATGTTTTAACTAGCTGGGAGTGGTTCCTGGTGCTTGCCCTGATCCTGCCCAGATCTAACCCACCCTGGGCCATGGCAGAAACTATACCCAGGTACTGAACTGATGGAAATAGTTCAGCAGAACTGTTAGAAATACTGTGTGGTTGAAAAAAGCATGGCATTATCACTGCCAACCTGAGCAGGGGTAAAAATGCCTCTGAGGACCAGGAACAGAACTCTTAGGGCTCCAGGTTGCAAGAAATGGTGAGCTCACACCACCGAGATAACTAGGGAGAGCAGTTTCTGAGGAATTAAGTACGTTGCTATCAAAGAAAGACATCTCCTCTTTATAACAGTTGGGTGAAATTTGCCACTGTTTGATTATTATTTTTTTTTATTTCTTCTCTATAATAAACAATAATGGTGACACAACTTGATTTTTACATGATTTCAGTGCTAATGAAATGTCGAGATTGTCGGTTCAAATTAAAATCATTTTTGATTACAGGGAGAAAGATATGAAAAGGTTCTTTTTTCAATTACAGTTGACATTCAATGTCATATGTTTCAGGTGTATAGTATAGCGGTTAGGTTTCTTTGAAATTAGGCTTTGAACTTGAGTCTAGAGCTGAGAAAATTGTGCAATGCCCTTTCCCCCAATTCCTAGTATTTATAAAATAAAATAGTATAAAAATTTTCTCAGCTGTACCTAGGGTGCTTCATCAAAAAAGCCAGAAAAATATCTTGGGGCCATGGATTGTAGGCCACTCTTAAAAAGGCATGGTGGAGGTAATGCACCCAGTAACCACAGAAAAAGAATTTTACACTGGAAAGACGCATACTCTGCAGGTGGTCTCCTTCTCTGAGGACCTTTGAAGGACAAAAAGCCATGGAATCATGGAAGAGAGTTTGACTTTGAAGGGTAAAAAAGGGTACACAGCCCCATTTTCAGAGACAGAAAGCAACAGAGATTATGTGTGATTCACGAAAAGTAAGAAAATCTACCCAAGACTTGATGGAGGATGGAGGAAGAAAAGAGGGAACTGTCGTGGAGGGTGCGTGCCTGAGTTAAACTGGAGCTGAGTTTGGCTGAGAAGAAGCATCTCCTCTTCTTTCACATGCACTTCAAGTTTTGGTTGTGTTTTCCCCACAAAGTCTTATGGAAGCTAACATTTCATGGGTGGCTACTATAAATTCAATGGCACCCTCTTTAAGGGTAAGAGCAGCAGCATTTAGCTAATAGCTTACCATGAAGCAACACGTCAAACCTGAGAAGGAGGCCACTCTCTGTGGGCTGAGCATCTGAAAAGACAGAGTTGGTCAGCGCAGGGCATTGTTCTCACAGTTTAAAGCTTCAAATGAGATTGCTGACCAGGTTAATTTTCTGTGGGACATAGGATTCGGTTTACATTTCAAAATCAGAGTTCATTAAATTTGCATTGCAGTTGACTATCTTCCATTAGGAAGCACATCTTCGTTACTGGGAAGTGTATGTGCTTTAACACCTCTTTAGTTCCAATGCTAAGATTGCAAATATAAGAGCTTTCTATTGATTTCACTTACTTTCATGAGGCAGCCTAAACCTGTATTTTGTTTGAAGTCCCCGTACCAGGCAGTCTAAACCTGTATTTATTTTAAATCCCTATTCCAGTTCCTTAAACAATTAGCACCACTACCCTACTGATAACTATGAAAGAGAGGCAAACTTCTTTTATAGAAAACCATTATAAATTTTATTATGAATAGAGAGTGATTTAATAAATCAAGCTGCTTTAAACAATATTTCTATTGTTAGACATATTGTCTAACTTAGCAAATACATGATTCCATACCTTTCAAGGACATCTTTACTTATAAGTCTATTTGGTAGTTAGGTTTCGTTTCTCATTTTTTTTTTTTCAAATGCTACCATCTCTAAGCAGGTTTTTAAAGTTATATTTCAGATTGATAACCTAAGAGTGGTGCATCAGATCATAGAGCCTGACCTCAGGGAAAACATCATCAGTCTACATCACAAAAATATTTAAGAAAGAATTAATCCTATGAAGTTAGCTTTGTGAAACTGAAAATTTCTCCCAGTCAGCCCCAACTTTGGGTAATGTAGGTGACTTTCCTCTTTAAGGCAAAAAAGAGGATGTCCAAAGGCAAATGAGAGGTTCAAAAGAAGAGTTCACAACTTCAAAACTTTTTTTTTTCTCACTTCTCATTTGCAAGAGACCAGGACTCTGGAGGTTTTAAACAAAGCTGTAGAGATGTAGAAAGTTCTTACTCTTTTTGTTCATTTGTTTTGACAATGCTGAAGGGCCCCTTGCTTCAGGCAGGGTAGCAGACACAGAACAGGGGAGGTATTCGTTAGGCCAAATAAAAATTTATGAGAGTTCCACCTTGTTTCTAAATTCTGTCATAAGCCACATATTGTGCCTTCTGTTTCCTCAATTGTGAAATGAAGTTTAGACAGGACACAGGAGTCCCACTGTAAGGGATAGGTATTTCAGAAACAAAAATTTGCCTCATTTGGTAAATATATTTTACTAAGGCAAAATATAAACTTTGATTGCCCTGTCTATCCACCTGCCTGAGGTGTATAAAGTTTTATGAGCAGTGCTGGCTATGAGCTGGAAAACTTGGGAGGCCACATACACCTTCCGGCTCCCTCTTGAGTCTTGAGCTAAAGGACCTATGGAGTTGGTAGGAACCCTGAAGACATGTTGTTACAGCCTTGGCCTTGTGATCCCAGATGCCCATGTCCACATGTTGTCTTTGTGTAGTGTCTCATGGCCAGAAACTGAAGAAGGACCCAGAAAATCATGTCTTGGCCACTAGAGGCAAAGTTTCCAGTAAAATATCTTTGGATATAATTAGGTTTTTCTCCAGGAAAAGCCATATTCAAGAAAGCTCACATAGAAGAATGCAAGTTTCAGATGCCAAATAGACTGTAGGTTAGGAGACAAGACAAATAATTGTCAAAGGTCTGAACCCAGACAATTTGGAGAGTCAATACAAGGACAATTCAACATAAGTCAATACAACAGAAACATAAGATAAACCTTACACAGAACCCAGATGTAGATTCAGCTAAGAAATAGTTCTCAACACTGGCAATACATTAGAACCACATGGATGGACTATGTTGCAACCCAATACCCAACCCATCTCCATTCCAGCGGAGATCAAACTTGCAGTATGGAGATCATTATGTTTAAAATCTTCCCCTGGTGGCTCTTATTTACAGTCAGAGTTGAGAAGCAATGAGTTAAATATTTATTAGACACATCCAACCAGGATAGGTAATGGTCTCAATATCATGGTCAACAAGAGTGCAACCATAGGTAAAAACAAAGAATGGATCATACCTGGTTAGGAAAGGGAGTGGGAGAAGGCAGATGAAGATAGAACTTGATGTAGATGCTTGGGCAGCTGTAACTACCCCAGTTATAAAATCTGTCTTTGGGTTAAGTGAAAAAATGGAAGAGGGCCTCATCCTGTCTGTAGTTAGTCATTTCCTATTATTCTCCGGTCCACATAATCCCCTCAAAGTGTTGACTTCACTCCCTCAGTGCCATGCTTATCAATAGGGATCATAGGGCTGTGGTCTCCTACTAAACACCCCACCCCGACCCCACAAGGCCTGCCATCTCAGAGACCCTAAATATGTGTGGGCTCAATTATCCACTCTTTGGAGTATCTGCATTCTCCCGTCATCCTTCCCAGTCTCCGTGAATCCAACATAAAGATGTTTCAGATCTGTTCCACATCTAGCAGAAGAGGAAGTTAGCATGCATATGTACACTTTACATCCCTAAAAGAATCGTTGAGCATTGAACTAAAATCTTGGCACCTTCTTTCTTGTCTGATTATGAATATGCTGAAAAGCAGTAAGTCCTATCAAGGCCATTTTGGAGAAGTCAGTCACCAGGAAGAGATATATGATTTTCTGGCCAAGTCCAAAGTACTTAGCAGATGTCATGACTTCCTCTCAGCATGATTTGAGCTATCTTCTAAAAATAAATCCAATCAATCCCCAGGTCATTTCTGTTTCTATAATAATCTTCTAGGATTAATAGACTGTGAGTATTTTCCCACATAACTGAAACTATCCTGTCAGTCACTGTTATACTTTGTGAGCATCATTTTGATTAAACCGGTCTGGTAGTAGAAGTTCTTCTGTGTGATAACTCTAGATTCTAGTGTTAAACCATTTTAGAAACCACCATCTGTTTTGAGAATTGATGTCACCAATTTATGGTTAGGAGTATAATATATCCACCAGAGGAATCTTTCTGGCTGTAATAATATTCCCAAAATTGACCATTACAGTTAAGAAAAGGAGCATTAATCAAGTTATTTTTTCTTTGATAATCATATTCTCTTTCATGCTTCTCTCTTGCCTTCACTCTCCTAATCCCTCAGGAGCTGTCCCTGTTACACCCTAAGACACTGAGGACAGAAAACTTACCCTGTTCTCTAGTTACTTTAATAGATCCACTCAAAGCAGGCATTTTATAATTTTTTCTTACAGACTTTACTGGAGATTTGTGGATTTGCAGGAAGGATTCACACTGCAGATCACTTTGCCTTCAACTCTATTCCCTGCTCCACCTTTCTCCCTCTTGTCTATTGCACCCCATTGAATAGAATAAATTAAGTCTTCTGAAAACAATGTTTTCAAAGAAACCATAATGAAAATGCAGCCTCTCCCCGCCCCTCTCTCATCACTTTTAACTGAAAACTTTTGATGTTTATTGGAAATAAAGGTTTTCAAATAAGTCTCCTTTCCTTTTTCTCCTTTCCTCTCCTCTCCTTCTCTTTCTCCCTTTCCTTCCCTCCTTCCTTCCTTCCTTCCTTCCTTCCTTCCTTCCTTCCTTCCTTCCTTCCTTCCTTCCTTCTTTCCTTCCTTCCTTCTTTTTTTGTCTAATGACTCAAGGCCCAGAGCATAACCAAATACTTACTACTCAGGTCCTGACATTTCTGGTGTCTGCCAGAAGTGTCAGAGCTCTGGCAATTGACTCTTCCCACCCTGGGAATGGTTCCTTAGAACATGAAAGCTTTTTATTTTTTAGAGCAGTTCCCAGAAAAATTGAGGGTAAAGCACAGAGAGTCCTCATATATTTCCTGCTCACACATACACAGCCTCCCCACTATCAACATCCCACACTGAAGGGGTACGTTTGTTAAAACAAATGAATCTACATTGACACATCATTATCACGCAGAGTCCATAGTTTATGTTAGAGTTCACTCTTGGTAAATGGAAGCACTTTAGCAAAGGATTTTATGACACCTACTCTGCAATTCGGGCTCTCCTGGGTCTCATAAATTGATATTTACCCTATATCCTCCATCGGAGGGCAGACAACATGGGGACCTTAATTCTGAGTTCTGTATAATTCCAACAGCTTTCAATAACCTGCATTGCTATTGTTATGAACTTATATTTATTTTAAAATTCTGAAATAGAAATATTACACTTATCTTAATATTCAGGAATAGGCACAAGCATGACTTTAAATAAGCCATCAGGGACTGTTTTCATGACATCATGTGGGTGAGCTTTCAGAACAGGGATGATTGTCCTGACCTATAAGGTTATAAGTTTGGTCAATTGGAGATATATTACATAAGCAGTGCCAAGTGCAAGGTAGGGTGTTCAACTCAAACCTGTAGTGTGATCGCATGAAAATGTTGGGTAACAAGTTACAAGAGTTGTTTTATAAGAAGAGTCTTGTCCATGCTTCTTTTATTACATCTGGATCCTTAATTTATTTCTAAAATAGTCTTAGTTCCAAAGCAAACACATCTCTCTGTTAATGTGTGCTTCTTAACACTACCAGACCCTGACAGTTGTACTTGGTGGATACTCAACTATACCACGGTTATTACTGACTTTCTTATGGTGCAATTGGAAAAAGCCTTAATTTTTAAATGGTTCCAAAGACTAAACTCAATTTAGAGGACAGTTTCTCAGGAAGCTCATATGTAGCAAACTGTAGCTTATTATTTCATAACCCCTAAAACTCCTGCTAACATACTGAAGTCAGCAAATTCATAATTTCTTGGACACTGGAATCTAAGACAAGAGAAAGGCAACTGGAAATTTTTTAAGTTTGTGGAAAAGCAGGTTTTGTTTTTATTTTTTATTTATTTATTTATTTATTTATTTATTTATTTATTTATTTATTTATTTAGGAAACCAAGACTGATTTAAAAGACCAGGAAAGACTAAAAATTAACTTTTCCAATTGGTCTTCTATAACGAATAAGGGTCATTTCAATATCATCAAGAACAGTACTCTCCCTACTCCCCTTTTTTAGGTTTCTTTCTTTTGGTCAAGTAACTTAACTTTGTAAAATTCTATTTTAAAAATTGTTATCTTTGTAGGAGAGAACTAAGAGTGACTTTTCCCAGCCTTTTTACTTCTTTATATTGTCTTAATATTCTGTAATAAGTGTGTGCTGCCTTTACCACACTTTTACAACTTGTTTGTAAATACATACATACATACGTGCGTGTGTGTGTGTGTGTGTGTGTGTGTGTGTGTGTGTGTGTGTGTGTGTGTGTGTAAACCTTATGGCTCTTATAGGACAAATTAAAACCTGTCCTGAGCATCATCATCCTGGACTAAAAGCAGGGTTAGCAGGCTGATTTATTTTAGTGATATTGCAAACTATCCAAAACCAATTTGCCCATGCTCAATTAGCCTCTAGAGGCTAGAGGCAGTTGATGTGTAGGTAAATGTTTAATGACCAACTTTCCCAGGAAAAATAACAATCCCAATGTGTAGCATTTGTCTATTTTGGTGGTGGATTTCAAGCTACTTTGTGATGTCACTGAATACATATAGGCCAAAGTGTGCAACTCCAACACACCAGTGGCACAACAGGTACACACACACACGCACACACATGCACATACTCACCACCAGGGATACATTATAATGTTATAATGAAAGTAAATCTGAGAGGTTCTGTATACATTTACTGGCAAAAAGGCACCCATGCAGTCACAGCGCATGTTCTTGGAAGGTGGGTAAAACCCAGGTCTCTGCCTTTTAGGCTCTCCAAAAAGTGCTTTCTGAAAAAGGCTCATGTGTGGCTCATATTTCTAAATCCTAACAGCAGGATTCAGTTTACTTTCCAGTGAATATCAAGTAACAGAATCAGGGCCAAACAAAATGCTATTTCAAGGAGTGCAAGCGAGAGGCTCACTGCATCCTTAACTCTGTCTGTGCAAGGGCAGAGTGCCTTAGACTGTTCCCAGCCAGTCGTGCATATTGAACGCCACTTGTCTCGACAATGAAAAATGTTTTCTAGCTTTGCCTGTGCTAAATCACAAAGCCTCTGTTGCTGATGGAGACAGCGAAGAAGAGAAGCCTAGAATGAGATACTCTGGACTGTGACCAGAGGCCTGCAAATGCTAATGAATTGCCCCTGGGTTGGGTGTGCCTGATCAGATTACCCACAAACTACTTTAGAGATGAAAACTAATGTTTGTATATCTTATGGGCTGTCCTTTTGGAACATGTAAGACCATAGGGTTAAGTAAAGCTGGGTGCCAGCCTGGTTCCACACATCTCCCAGGGTCTGTCTGCTGAAGCAGCATCACTTCTGCCCACCTCTGCATGGGAAGAGAAAGTCAGGAACTGAGAAAGCTTTGAGTCCAAGGCCACAAGGACCTAATCACCTGGTCTCCAGATTTGCCTGTATGAAAAGTCTCTATTTGTTCTGAATCTAGTCGCAGGAGCCTGGATAAATAGCTAAGGAAACACAGAAAGCCGTAGTGCATAGTGCAAGAGTAGGCTTCCCGAGAAAAGGGGAGGGTAAAAATGATAAAATACATCTGGGCAGCCATAGAACATTGATGCTTGAGCATCAACCTTCAAGATACATATTTCCACCAGCTCATTTCATGGTATCACCACCAATCTCCAGTAGCCGTGAGTCCACTGACCGCAGGCAAGTCATCAGGTCTTTTGAGCCTCTGTTTTCTCATCTGTGAAACAGAAAGGGTTACCCCTTCCTAAGAGAGATGGTGTGACTGAGTAGTTAATGAAAAAGAGCTGCTATTGTGCTGCCACACACAATAAAGGAGATACAAATTGTCAAAATTATTATTAATCTTGATTAACTGATAAAGTTTCCTCCTGCCTTCTAGCTAATTTCTATCATTTATTCTGAACCCAATTTGCTGAATCAAATTATGAATCTATTCAGTAATGATATCCTTTTTTCCCCTTTATTTTTCTTTGTTCTACATTGTATCAATTCCAGACTTGAGGAATTTGGGAAGCTCTGGGAAGGAACTGGGAGAAAAGGCAAGTTACCATCATTTTTATACACACACAAAAAAAAGAGCTAAAAATAGTTCATGGATTATTCAAGAAAAGAAGGTATAGATTTGACAATCTCACACTGTCATTTTATTTCTGCAAGACTATCATGCCTCCTACTGTTTTAACCTAGTTTTTTAAAATTTATTTTACACACCCCAGCAGCATCTTGCCTGTCACAAGTAGCTTTTATTGCTATGTTATCTCATGCCAAGAGATTTGTTGCTGCTGAGAACATCTTTAGGGGATAACGTGATTTAATGATTGTGCTTCTGTAAGTAAATATGTAAGCACAAACATATGTAAGGACACAGCATCTATAGACACTTCCACGTTAACAAAGATTTCTCGATTCCTAAAAACTGGCCCAGATCTCAGGACTTTTCTTTGTTTTTTCTGTTTGCATTGTTACCTCTAATGCCCTGATTATACACTCTGCAAAAGCATCAAGTGGGGTCTGGCTGGCAGCCTTGTGGCCACAGCAGCCTTCTACCCCGTCAGCGCCAGCCCGTCAAGGGTCTGGGTAACAAGGAGGTGAGAGAGGGCACAGCACAGAGCCAAACTGGCTAGGGAGGGGAAGGGTGGAAGGGTGAGCTCATTTCTTCCCCGCTCCCTCCGCCCCTTAGGAGAAGGCTGTGACACCAGCAGAAGCTCGGGTTTCCAGTCACAAGATCCCCAGAGGCCTGGCTCTGCAGGATCTGCCAGGGTTGTGGTTGCTGCAGATGCGACCTTACTTTGCCGCCTTCCTCACAAGCATCTCCTAGGCGACACCCAGGTTCGGCTGACCCAAGCCAACAGACAGCTTCCCACCCCAGGATTTCCCACAAGGCAACCAATTAGGGCTACAAGACTGAGAGGCAGCAGATATTAGTCTAATTCCTATTTTATGTCAGAAAAGATGATGCACAAAACCAAATTAAAAGGGTGATGAGAGAGCTCACTGGGGAAATTTAAAAGTCTACTCAGCCAAAGGCATATATTTAAGGCTCTAACTCATTACATAGTCCTGGGTGGTGTTGAGGGGTAGGGTTTGGGAAGGACGATGTCTTCTTGACCAGGATGCCTGGTCAGAGCTGTTACAGATAGAGGGCATCTGGAGTGCTACCCAGAAGCCTCTTAGAATCCTGACCCTCTGCTCACTGAGGAGAGAAGGAGAGCAAGAGGGCAGGAGGAGCTTCACATGTTCCAGAAATCACCCTTTCCACCTAAAGCTACAAGGGGCTATTCACGCTATGGCATGGGTGGGGCAGAGTAGAAAACGCTCTAAATCTGTAGGGGAGCTGAGACCACGGTACCCCTCTAAGAGATTCATTCCCAAACACTAGCAATGGTGGTTTAATTATAGAGGCAAAGATGCCCTCCTTGAGAGTTGCATAATTTAAAACTGTCAATAGAACTATAAAGACATAGATGACACTCTCTAAAGGAAAAACATATTTTCCCCTTAAAGAAATTGGCTTGCTCAGCTCCTGACATGAGGAAGAAAGGGTAGAAGGCGGAGAAGAGACAGCGCGAGATTGTGAGAGGTGAGGAGACAGGAAGACACCACAGAAGAAAGCGTTTGGCTGGAGGTGGAAGGAGTTCTGCAGCAGGGAGAAAAGGAGGGAAGAACTTCACTCAGGCTCCCGTGAGGTTTGACTTTCCTCCGGAGTGCTCAGGGACAGTCCCCTAGGCTCCTTCTGCTGTCAAAGCCAGAGTTCCTGCTGCTTTCCTGCTCCAGGTGAGGCTGGGCCTGGTTCTGCTCAGACCATGATGTCTGGTCAGGTCTCATCAGCTTCCAAGCTCAAGGGGAGAAAGCATCCCACAACCTCACTTGTACAGACACTCTACAATTTACAATGGTTCAACTTAACGATTTTCAACTTTATGACATATACTTTCATTTAGAAACCATACTTCAAATTTTGAATTTTGATTTTTCCCAAGTTGGGACATACCCAGCAAGGAGCACAGCTCCCCATCAGCCATTTGGTCACGAGGTTCAACAACCGATACTCTGCAGTGTATTCCATTGTGGTAGGTGATTTTGCCAACTGTAGGCTAATGTAAGTGCTCTCAACACACTGAAAGTGGGCTAGGTTAGTCTGCAATGCTTGGTACATTAGGTGCGTTCAATGCGTTTATGACTTATGATATTTTCAACTTAGGATAGCTTATCAGTAAGTTGAAGGGCACATGTACTTCATTTACAGACCCAAGATGGTGTTAAAAAATAAATCAGTGTTTACATATATAACAAACCAATATTTGATAAAGATCTGTTTTTACTGACCTCTTTCTTTAGGGGCTTTAGCTCAGCCCTTCAGGAATGGTAGTAAAGACTAACATATAACTGTCTATTAAAGATGCCTCTTGTTTATAGGCTGAGTTGTCTCCCCAAAAAGAGGTGTTGCAGTCCTGTCCCCTAACACTTATGAAGGTGATCTTATTTGGAAACGGGGTCTTTGCAAATGTGGTTAAGTGAAGAAGAGATCTTTAGAATAGACTCCTGATCCAATATAACTGCGATCTTTTTAAGAGAGAGACCACCAAGTGAAGACAGACACAGACAGGCAAGGTGGCCATGTGAAGACATAGGCAGAGATTGAAGGGATGCATTCCCAAGCCAAAGAATACCCAGGGCTACTAGAAGCTCGGAGAGGCCAGGAAGGACCCTCCCCTAGGAGATTTGGAGAGAGCAGGGACCTGCCAACACTTTGATTTTGGATATCTAGCCTCCAGAACTATAAGAGGACAACTTTTTGTTGTTTTACATCACCCAATTTGTAGTACTTCATTACTGCAGCCCCAGGAAACTATTAAACCTCCTCTTCCCCTCACTGGGCTACAGGCCTTGTCCAAATATCAAGACCCTTTACACTCTTTTCCCTGAGGGTGAGTTCCTTCTCAACAAACTCCTTGGGTCAAATGCAAGGAGGTGGTGGCGGGCCTGCCCTGAGCTTTCCAGATGTGTCTGAGTCCTAAGATGAACATAGATAACACTCTTCGGCTGGAACTTCTACTATATCTCTGAAAGATGTCATTTTTTAAAAATGTAGTAGACAAAGAGGCCCCTAAAAACATACCTTCAAAATTCTCATTTCCATAGCAGTTACTGACAAACTATTATAAATGCTAACTATAGTTTTAGACTGGTGGGGTAAGCTCAAGTGAAGTAGATGGTCTCTGCTTTCAAGAAGCTAATGTTCTTACTGGAGAGAAGAGAGTAAAGTATACCTTTTAAAGTGGACTCTAAATAATAGTATCAATTA
Source organism: Cynopterus sphinx (assembly GCA_030015415.1). Taxonomy (NCBI): domain Eukaryota; kingdom Metazoa; phylum Chordata; class Mammalia; order Chiroptera; family Pteropodidae; genus Cynopterus; species Cynopterus sphinx. The sequence goes on along the minus strand of CM057387.1, from coordinate 62,582,824 downwards.
GATGTTAAATTTAATTTAAGCAGTATAGGGCTTAGGTTCTGAGGGAGTTCAGAATAAAGGGCTTAAAGATGTTGGGAAAGGCCTCATGAAAGTGGGATGTCGAGGAGCAAGGTGAAGGGAATGCATGAGAGAGGCCAGGAGAGGGGTGAGAGTGGAATATTTGGGGACAGTAATGCATCTCTTTGTCTGCTGTGGAAGGCCGAATTGTTGTGGGGAATAAAACTGTTCCCAGATGCAGAAAGACTCGAAATCCAAGCGGGAGGAAAGTCCATTTGCTACTAAATTGCTAAGGGAAGTTGACTACTCTACAGGGTAAAAGAGGCAGAATGATAATTAGCTCGTCGGACTGTAAGTTGTGATTTTTCCTGTTTCTATGAGTTTCTAAAGTCCTTAGGGACTAGCAGTAAGTATTCACTTGCAAGAGAAATTCTCAAAAGATTAACAGAGCATCAAAATGTCATGGTGACTCTCCAAAACATTTCATCCCTCCCCATCATAAACATAATCACAGCCTACGCCCCCACGTGTGGTGGGGAGGAAGGCTGGAAATATATGAGGTGTCTTAAGTGTGTTCTCAGAGATAGGCTCCACAAATAGCCCTGTGAGCATTCCTCAACCAAAAGTTATGGGTGCCAGATGCTGTTAGCAGCTCATGCCTGCGAAGACCAGAAACAGGGGCCTTAGTGATACCACCATAATCTAAATTCTGGTGTTAAGGCTCTTATCACACTACTCACCCACCTACTAAGTGGAGAACATTCCTCTTTCCAGGAACTGCCCCCTTGTTTTTGTGTTTCATTGCCTGTGTTCTTGGTCTGTGAACGTGAAGCAACTGAGTTTAGGGTGCCAAGCTTCAGAAAACCATTGAGATGGATTTTCAGAACACTGATCTCACCACATTGTGGCTATTCTGAGAGTGGAGGCCCAGAGGTCCTAAAATGGAGCCCATACACTGGAGGGGCCTAAGGATGAGATGTTTGGAAATGTCACTGCGATTTTATGATGCTCTCTTAATCTTTTGAGAATTGCTCTTACGAGTGAATACCTGTCTCTGTCCCTAAGAATTTTAGAAACTCATAGAAACACTATGTTCTTAGTCACAACTTTCAAAAATGCACTTGTGACAAGCTGTCACTCTGCTCCTTCCTAAAGCCTGGAGCTGTATCATCTTTGGCTCCTCTTTCTACTCGAAGTGGACTGGGCATCCTTCCAGGACTTGCTACAACTGTCCAGGCCTGTTCATCACCTAAGTTGTTATCCAGAGAAAGTCTGTGTGCAGTTATTTCACCACCCTCCTGCTAGGTCTGGAGACCATACCACCTGATCTACCTGGTGAAGGTAAGAGAGCCAGCTGAGTACCCTGATATAAGAATCAGGTCAGGGCTTTACCTATTTCAATTTTATGGCTTCTCAAGTGGAGAAGAGATGCATATGGCAGACATACCATATCATTGAATATAAATTAATTCTTACTATAAGTCAGGGGTCAGTGAACTTGTTTTGTAAAGAACCAAATAATAAAAATTTAGGGCTTTCTGAGCCATCTGATCTGTCTCAATGACTCAATTCACCATTATACCAGGAACAGAAGCCATTGACAATATGTAAAAAAATAAACACACAGCTATGTTCCAATAAAACTTTATTTACAAAATCAGGCAGTGGGATAGAGTCATCCTGTGGGCTATATTCTTGTTGTAGATATACATACACTTAATTATTTTTGAACCACCTGTTACTATTTTAGAAGTGCTTTCACAGACATCTTTGTTTCTCACAACCCTGGGTCAGTGTTGTGTACACCATTTAATATCTAAGGCAATTAGGGCTCACTAATGGGTCATCTGAGGCCAACAGTTAGAAAACTACAAAGGGGAGATCCAGACATAGCTCTTTTGTTTCAAAGTACAAAATATATTCTTTTATGCCAGTATTCTCCACAGAGTGTCTCTCTCTTTCCTAATAGGTATTATATGAAAGAGTAGTTCTGGAGTCTAATAAGTTCAGGAAACTCCACATTAGCCAAGGTTAAAGGAGAATTTTAATGTTTACTATGAATTTCCAAGAGAGGATTATAGCATACCGAGTTTTCCAAACATATTAGACACTATTCTTTATGTCGAAGGAGATCATAAGACTCATGCTCCTTGGATCAGAGTCTAGGAGATCCTTCACTAAGCAGAAATAGAAGCTGCAGAGAAGAAAACATTTCAGAGAAGAAATATCAGACTGAGATATTAGACAGGTTAAGGCCCCAAAGCAGCCGACCTAAGACAGAACATCGATTTTGATCAAATCTTGACCCAGCAGGGTGATAACTGAATGAAACAGGGACCGTTACGCCCTAGGCCCAAGTTCAACCCAACCAAGGTAACTGAAAGAAATGGGGAGGGAAACGTCTTTTGCTCTTCCCTCTCCATATTTGCTCCCGTGTTTCTCAATCCTACGAGAAACTGCCAATCTAATTGGTCACAATCCAAGTTGATGGTTGAGCCTCCTTCCCTTGCAATCTCTAGAGTAGAGGGCACAGGATTTAGTCAAGATTCAGTATGCAGTTTGGTTACACTCCACGGTTTCTGAAGAAATACTCTTTTTTATGAAGTCAAATGCCTATTACAAATAGTATATTTCAGTGAGCCAACCAAAGAACTGAATGTCTCCTGAGAGAGGTTTTAATATTTTGAAGGCCTTTTACCTAAGAACCCAAGAAAGCCTGCATCTTGACTGCAAACTGCTCAAGGTCTAAGTAAGGGTTCCGTCTACCCTTTATCACCAAATTCAAGAACTGGGACCAGAACATTAGAACTTGATTATGGAAAGCTAGAGCTGAAAATGTGGCTTTGCCCTAAGAGGGAGTCTAACTAAATTTACTAATAGTACTGCCCATTGTGGAAGATGTGTGTGAGAGAAATGGCATGCAAGCTTCAGGGAACAGGGGCAAGAAGCACATGGAAGAAGAGAGCATGGCTTTCATTTTATAGTCCAGTGACCATATCTCACTTAAGTTTGTTGGCTGTACTTCCTGTTGTAAAGCAAAGGAGTGTGTTCTAGTCAGTGGAAGCCATCTGTCTCTTCAGCTTTGGCCATCAATCTAGGGAGATTTCTGGGGTGTTAAGGACATTTCTCTCCTTAACCTCCTTTATGGAACATGAGTCAACAAGTAGTTAATGACTGTCTACAATTGCAAGAAGGTAGAGAACCATTGCCTCTGAAAGAGCTTGTGGGAGAAGTTTACCAGAAGAGGCAAAACTGGGTTGACAAAGTCCTTGATAGAACAGGGGGAAGACCGGAGCAGAAATAGCTTCTCCCTCCTTTTGGAAATGAGAGCTCCTTGTGCTGGGAAGCACCTGAGAAGGTCTTGCAAATCCTAGAGACCACAAAATGTATTGGTAAGAACAATACAAATCTAGAATACACATCAATTACCTTCATAAACAATATATGGTCATGTATGCCTCTATCTTAAAACATTTCTGGAACAAATTAAAGCATATAAAAGAAAGAAATACATTGATGCAAAGTAACCAATTTGTAATACTGCACCTATTTCCAAATATCTTCCTGTGAACAAACAATCAATCATGGGTACTGTAGTGGGCTAGATGGTGCCCCCTCAAAGATATGCCCATGTCCTAAGCCCCAGAATCTCTGAATGTGACCTTATTTAAACAAGGATTTTGCAGACGTAATTAAGCTAAGGATCTTGAAATGAGATCACCATGGATTATGTGGGTGGACATAATCCATAAGTCCAATGACAAGTATCCTCAATCAAGAAAAACAGAGGAAAGGGTGATGTGAAGTTAGAGGCAGAGATTAAAATGATCTGTAGCTACAAACCAAAGGATGCCAGAAGCTGGAAGAGACAAGGAACAGATTATTTCTGTTTGAGGGGAGTACAGGCCTATGATACCTTGATTTTAGACTTTAAGCCTCCAGAACTGTGAGAAGATTAATTTTTGTTGTTTTAAGCCACAATTGCATGATAATTTGTTACAGCAGTATAGAAAATGAACACAGGTACTTAATTTTTTTAAATGTATTTTTTTTTTTTTTGCTAAATTTCACATGCAGAGAGAAAGGAAGGAGAAAAAGAGAGGGAAGGAGAGACAGACATAGAGAGGCAGAGAGAGACAGAGATAGGAGGGGGAGAGAGAGAGAGAGAGAGAGAGAGAGAGAGAGAGAGAGAGAGAGAGAGAGAATGAGATTTCTCTTTTTTTGAGCTGCTGCAATTCTATACCTCCATGTAACGAGACTATCAGGCTCACCACACAGACCTGGTTTCAGCTCCTCTCTTGATTTTGGAACAGGCAAGAAACACCTTTTTTGGTTTTAGAGAGAAGGATTGTTGGGGTGAGAGGAGGGGCTGCAATTAGAAAGGAAGGAATCTTCTCACAGGACCAACAAACCAGCCAAATTAAATGGAGTAGGAGATGGTCAGAAACTTCCACCAGAGACTTGACTTGTATTTCATAGAGAATTAAGTTAATACTACTGTACTTGGCTGCATTCTCTCACTCTGCTCAGAAAAGTGGAAATACTTCTTTGACATTTTCTGAGCTACTAAAATGGGACTCTATTTAGCTAATTTCCTGCGTTTGTTATCTAAAGTACAAGCCTCCCCTGTTCATGTCCCCCACCCCCACCGCATTTAATCTAGTACAATATTTTAATTGTCTCAGTTTCATCATCTTCAAAAAAGCTGCTTGTTTACCCAGAGCTGACTTCTGTCTCCCTTGAGAAATTACAATGGAGAGGCTGGACCCAGTGCAAGGACTAAAGAAGACGATTTGGTTGAAAAAATTATCTGGGTTCCCGACTTGCACAATTACATAAAGGACTCTCTTGTTTTAATTGATTAAGTCAAAAGACACAGCACATTTTGAAGGAATGAGATGACCAAAAGTTCTTTCCCCTCAGGATTTGAATAAACCCAGTTCAATTAAGTTTCTTACAGGAAGGCACTTAATTTTACTTATAAACAGGTAAGGAGCAAGAAGGCAATAGTAAGAAAATTCTAGTAAGAAAGCAATAGACAGGATTCTCAGTAGCCACTTCTTAATTTTCAGGGTCTTGTGCTGTATTTTTCCATTACAAAAAAAAAAAAAAAGATTATGCATAGAAAAAAAAGGAAGCTGGAAATTACTGCCAAAACAGATCAGTTCCACCAAAAATGCACCAAAGAGTAGACTTTTCCCTGCCCTGGAAATTATGTGGCTCTCTCCACCCTTCTAAATTACACTGTCCTGATACGCTTTATTTTCCCACTAAATATACAGAATGAATACATTAGCTGATAACACAGCCTGTGCTACTTTTAGCAGAACATTGTTTTGCTTTGTTTTGTTTTGTTTTTACCAAGAACAGAACCGAGTTCTGGATAACACAGCCTTTAGAAATAATGGCCAGCACTTCATTTTTTTGCAAAAATGTGGTGCCCGTCTCTTGTCTCAGACCACAGTAAGACTCAGAGGTTGTCGCAATAATCTATATGTAATAATTTTGTAGAAATCCGAGCTGAAGAAGAGGTGCATTAATATTGCATTTGGATTTTGCTCAGTATGTGTGTCTCTCTCCCTCTATGCCTTCATAAATATTCTAGACAGAAAAGAGTGACCGTGGAATCAGTTTCTGAGTTAAAAGCAATCACGGCCTTGGCGTAAAAACAGCAGCCAGCAGCCTTAACGTTGATCATGATTTGTGTCTAGGTGGGCCTGTTAAAAAATCCACCAACATGAGAACCCTAGCTGGTCCCAACACTTGTTTCCCACTGAAATGAAAGCATTCTACTTCTAAATAGTATTTTCGAATGAAGGCAATAATTTGTTTCCAGCTGGTACAATTGTTTAATAAAATGCCTGCTGGGTCTTCAGAAGTAATATTCTCCTCTTCTCAGCAACAATGAAAATTACCCCATCTTGGGGACCACTAACTCACTCCACAGAAAATGTTTTCAACTTGAAGTATAAGATTTTCAATGACAGTAATTTGCCATATGGAGAAATGAAAAAAAAAAAAAAGTATCAGAGATAGACAGTAAACTGAAGGAGAAAAAAAAAAAATCTTAACAGAAGGCTGAAGCCATTTCACTATTGTAATAATTATTCTTCTAATGTTTTAATCAAAGGGAGCAGCCTGTCTCTCTTTTCTCATCTATATTCAAGCCACCACACTTTGTAGGTGTTAATCTCCATGCCTTCAGGCTGTTAGAAGAGAGCGGAAATTGGCAGTCCCTGAACTGCAGAAGCCTGTATGATAACAGTACCTGGCACTGCCCTTAATTATCTCAATTATGTTAATGTGTGTTGTTTGTCAACAGCTAGAAAGAGATGAGACTGTTAGGCGGTTGGGGAGATCGGTTTTTAGATGTAGATTTGGGCATTGAAGTTTTCCTTTCTGTAATAATTGTTTTGCTTTCTTTTTAAAGGGATTTTATATTTATGAGTAAAAGAAGAGATTAAAAAGTCACTCATAATCTCAGCAGCTATGTATTTTCTTAAAGTCATCGGTCCGATGTGGTTTCAGTAGGTTTTATTCTTCCTCATAAGATCAAAAATATATAAATATATAAAAAATTGAAATGAATAAATACAACTCTTATTCACACAGAATACAGGTGATACAAGTGATTTATTTTCCAGGAGCTAAACAAACAAATAAAATTAAATTTAGATAAAATCAGTAGACCTACTTTCAAATGCAGCAGGAAACATTTGGGGATATCCATGTAAAAGAAAATAATGCTACCTAGTATTCAAAACCCTCACACTAGCTGATCTGTTTCAGAGAAGGATGGGGAAGCTTGTGTAGTAAGAGTTCTGGTGGTCAATTTTCCAGTTTCCTGGTACAAACAACCCCTAGAACCTAGTTTAGTCTATCCATCCCGAAACCACAGAGTGAATCTGACCAGTGGTCATTGAGTTATTACCAGTCACTGATCAAACCCAAGGAGGGTGTGTTCCCATATCAGCAATACAAGAGAAAGGAGAATCCGCATTGTTGTCCCTAAGCCACTACTAGGGCATGTGTGTGCTCTTTATTACCTACTCTAAATTGGAGCTTTCCTGAGTATTTCCGGAGCTGCCAGGGCGAGCACAGCCTAATCACCAAAGGCATAGGAAGCAAGCAGTGGCTTGACTGGACGTCTGTGCTCTAATTTCAACAATCTGTGCTGCAGGCTCCTCCTCTGCTGAGAGGATTCTGATCAGACGGTTGGTGGTTTTGCCAGCCAGCGCTCACAGCCCTGTGTTGTGGCTGGCTGGAGAGGCCAAAAGAGCAGGGAAGCAAAGGAGCCTGAGTAGAGACTGACGAGTTACCATTCTGCCAAAAATGTTGAAAGGCAGTGGCGTTTTCTTTCTAAACAACACAGGTACCCTCTAAATACGTGCCTCCCTTCCAGAAGACTCCTCACATAGCTGGGCTGCTGAGTGGGGAGAGCAAGGTCACTGTGTCAAGAATCTGGTTCCTCTACTGGCTAGTGAGAGATTTGGTTAAGTCCCTATTTACTAGCTGGAGAATGTGATTAAGAAACAACATTTCTAGGCTAAATTCCTTACCTATAAAATGTAACTAATACTACACCCCTTTTATTGGGTTATTTGTAAGAGTTAAATCAAACAGTGTTAGAAAAAATTGTAAGCTATTGAATGTTGAATGTTGTGCAGATGTAATTCCCTCCCTTTTCTTTTTAAGGCAAATCCTACTTCTCGATTCAGAGTACTCTTATTTTCACTGAGGTGTTGCATATGTCATCCTCGTAAAGTAAATTTTATTCTCATGAACACAACGTCCAAAATTTTCTGTTGAGGGGCAACGTACTTCCTTGGTCATGTGTTAGAACTTAATTCTATGGAGAAAGAAAAAGAATTTCTCCCTGCAGTGAGAGGTTTTTTTTTTTATGCTAATTGGAAACAAATCCAAATCAAATATAAGTTTGAGCTTTTCTGTCTAAAAAAAACCAGAGAGAATTGAATGTGACATGTCTCTGATTAGAGAAAAGTTGACTGTGATGGTGGGGACTTTTCCTAGCTGCAGTGAGCCACTGAGATGGGGCAGGAGGGAGCCTGTTCTCAGAGGCCTCTTCTTGTCTTGCCTTACCTCCCAGGCAAGGGAACAGAGCCAGGATCAGCTGTTGTCCCTCCAACAATATTTTAACCATAGTAGGGTTGCCAGAACACCCTGTTAAATTTGAATTTCATATAAACAATGAATAATTTTTTAGAATAAGTATGTCCCAAATATTGCTAAATCTGGTAATCCTAAACTATTGCCTGAGGCAGCAGAATCATGGAATCATAGAATTTTTTTTTTAAGAAGAACTACATAATCCTCTAATTCAGTCTCCTCATTTCATATATGAGAAAAAGGAGTGCTGAAGGGTGAAGCTGCAAGCCCTCCTTCATAGCAGAACTGGGCCTAGAATCTCTCAAAAGGGCTTCATACTTATAGCAATTTTAAGACCAATTTTTTCAAAATAAAAATTTTAAAAAATAAAAGATTTCAGCTATTGAATACACAGAACCCTTAATTTTTCTGAATATTCGTTCACATAAACTCAGGAAACTACTGAGCTGTGATTACTGGCTGCTGTTTTTATGCCAAAGCCTTGCATGTTTGTAGCCAACAGAAACAGCAAGAACTAAAAGGTTAATTAATGACTATCTATAGCTACTTCTGCTGACCACAGGATGTAAGAACAGGAGGGGATTTTGGTTGAGATCACTTATTTAACAGGATTTCCACATGACCTAACTTGAGATAATTAGGTCATCAAGGAGGAAAAGGCAGATTAAAGAGGGGTAAGCAGGGAAGCGGACCAGGACAAGACTTTCACCTTAGAATTCAAAACCAAAGTATATAAGTTTTGGTCACAGTCTCATTCTTTGACCTCAGTCCTTTGTCTTTGAACTACCTATAGACCAAGAGTGCTCTAGTCTCATTCCCCTTCCATAGCTGGTGTACGTGTGGGTGTATCCAGCTGTCACAGGAGCTTCGTTTCTTCTCTATGAAGAACTGGGCCTGGAAATTGTTTGGAAGCAGGTTATCAACATCAAGGTCAAAACATACAAAAAAAAAAATCGTGCAGCATAATTAAAGCTGGGTTTGCAAAAAACTGGAATGCTTACTGTGTTCCAGGTGAATACAGCGGAAAGATACTCAAAGGTTTCATTTTCATAAATATAAATCAATATTTTTTTCCTTTCCTTTTTCTTTCAAATATTTTCACCTTGTGCTATGAGACACTTCATACACACAGAACATTAAAAAAAGAATGCTAGGAGACAAGCTTTGTCTCATCACTTTTTTCCCCACACTTCGGAGCTGGCCAAAACACTTCGACTCTGTAATTGGCCAAGTCTCAATGCCTGCAAAGTGTTTTGGAACTATTTATTGTACCCTCTTCGGTGACTTGCCTTTAACAGCACACACGGCCCTCCAAGGGACTTTCCCCTTCACGTTCAGCAGTTAACACTGAATCTCCTTGGCAAGGCTCTCAGTGACTGCACAATCTCACACCTGCCAGCACTGGAAAGTTCTGGAAATAAAGACTTTCTGCCAGACATTCCTTTGGAGCACTTCACTTCACCCAGTTCCTCATTCTCCCAGCCGTTAGACAAGTAACCAATTTCTTGAACTTGGTGAAACTGTTTGCACTGATGGTGTGCAGCGAGCATATCCAAGAACTGAAGCGAATGCCAAGGCCTTTGGGTTCTACTGCTGCCTCTCTCCCTGCCTTCTTATTGCCTCACTTTTGTTTTACGCCTCACACTTTCCAAAGCACCCTCACATCTGTTTCTCCTTTGTCCTTTACGACAGCTCTGTGAGACTGAGTGGGCAGATCTAGACCAAATAACACATTTACCTTTTATCATGTTTTCTGCTAGGCATTTTCATGTATATATATATTTATCTCATATAATCTTGCTAACAATCCTGCAGTGTGGGTAAAAGAGAAAGTACCCAACATGCAGATGGAAGACTTGAGGATCAGAGACTGGAATGCTCCAGAGCTGAAAGGTGACTCTTTCTCTGTACTGCATATAATCTGTTTATAATTCTGTGCCTTGGTTAAAATGCTTTCATTAACTGCAGTGAGCCCAAGAAATGGCAATCTATGCAAGTGATTACTATCTCACAGTCTGAAAACAATGACTAGTAATTAAGGCCACAGCCTGTTACACATGCCCCTTCATGGCCTCCTCATTCCTGGACAAGGATCTGGCCTATAGCTAGCCCTTCAGTTGGATAATACATATTGAAGTTAGAAGAGGAATGCTAGGTGCTTCTGCTATAAGCTCCTAGAACACTCTCAATCTTCTCTGTAGTATTTTATTAGTAATAAACTGCTAATTGTTAAAATTCTTTTTATTTGATACTTTATAAAAGTAATACAAGATAAGGTGTAAAAGAAAGACGCTAATCATCTACCTCATCCCATCTCTCAGCAGTAACCTATATTGATACTGTGCTAGGTATCTGTATGCATATTTCTCTTTGATCATATAAATATACAAGCTTATACATATATTTATGAGTTTGCTAGCTTATTGTCACTGAAAGCAAATCATACCTTTTTACTCTAAAACATTTTTTTCTTCCTTCTTCTTTCGCTTAATAGTATACCATGAAAACCCCTAAATCTAGTTTTCCCTGATTTCTTTACATATATACATATAGTATCACATCTATGGGGTAATATTATAATAGAAATAAAGAATGCATAAAAATTCCCATGGAGTAACTTTATCAAAATTCCTCTTTTGATCTTTTGGTTTCCAGGTCTTTGCCATTAGGAGCAATGTGATAATAAATACTGTTGAATGTGTAAGGGAGAAAAAAAAAAACTTTTTCCTTAACCCTCAATTTCAGTTCCTGGAGGCTGCAAATGAAACTGATAAAAGACAAATTAACAGGAGAAAAAGTTTACAACACCGGCACAGAGAAGTTTCAGAGTAAAGAAGGGAAACTCCAAAGAAGCGGTTAGGCCCCAGTGTGTTTACATACCATTTTAACAGTGGGTGACAAAGTGTGAAGTGACAAAGTAAAGAAAAAGGGATTTGGGTTTCTAGGGGTGACAAATTGTAGGAAGCAAAATATATAGGGGAAATTAATGGAAGATAACAGTTATGCTAGTAAGGTTCATTTGTGTAGATTCAAGCTAGTGCTGTCTCCAGTGAGAAGAGTCACCTCTCCCTCCTGCTATGGAGAAGGGGAGGAGGGATGCCTCCCTTTACAAGGGGAAATTTTATGCCCTGCCACAAGGCAGAACCTTAGAGGTCAGAGAGTTCCTCCTATGACTCCTCCAGCTCAGAATAATCCTCCTGCCAAAGTAGCATATTTTGGGGTCTCATATTAGGATCTCCTTCAAATATATGTTCTTAAATACTATTTTTATGAGATAAATTCCTACAGAGCTGAATTAAAGCATATGTGCATTTTATTTTTTATTGATGTGGCTAGATGACTTTCTTAAAAGGCTATAACAATAATTCACATTTCGGTGAGCTATATGAATCTATGAACAGCTATTTGTCAATCTAATGGGTATAAAGTGGCACCTCACTGTTATTTTAGTTTGCATTTCTCTTGCTGTTAAAGACATTAAGAGTATTTTCATATGTTTTTTAACCATTTGAGTTTGCTTTCCTTTGAGTTCCCTGTAATTGTTTTCTCCCTGAAGTGTAAGCTCTATCAGAGCAGGTACCATGCGTATCTTGCTATCCTGACAGTTATTGCTGGTTCCTAAGATAGCTCCTGGCAAATAGTAAAGGCTCAAGAAAGAGTCATTTAATGAGTAAGTGAATATCCTTCGACCCAGCAATTCTTCTTCCAGGAACTATACGAAAGAAATAATAATGGCTGTGTGAAAAGATTTATCTAAAAAATATTCATTATAGAATCTTTTATCATTAGAAATAAGATACAGAAAGAAAATAATAATGATACAGAAAGAAAATAATAATGACTATAACAGCTAGCTTTTTTTAGTGGGTACTACTGGGTAGCATGTCAAAAGTTTTTTTCATAAAGTATTCTGTTTAATTCTCATAATATATTGTTTTAGAAAGTGCTTAAAGAAATGTTTCTGTATGCATCAATAGGTAACTGGAAAGATATATACCAAACTGTTAATAGTTTATTTGTGTGACTAAAAAAAATACAGATTATTTTTATTTCCTTTTTTTTTTGCTTACAACCTACTTTCATGTAAGTCTTCCCCACCTTTTGTAATGAGAAAAATTATGTAAGAAAAGCTATCCCTGAATAATATTTTAGTATTTAGTGTTTTCTTCTTGTTCTTTTAAATAAAGTATGCAGATACACTATATTTAAAATATGTATATATACTATTATATATATATATAAATATATATATATAAAATATATATATATAAACAAAGTCTTATAATAAAAAATAAAGCTGATAAATACCCAATGAAATAGCCAACTGGCTCTCATTTTTCCTAGATAATATATGTCCTGGGGCTTGTATCCCCATGAATGAGGTATATTTGTCTCCTCAGTTTTTTAGGGTTGGCCCAAAAAGGCCATTAATCATTCTGTTTGGAGATCAGAAGAAACCTTGTGGAAGCAGGGAGAGGTGTAGCAAGCCCATCTAACCTCAGCAGCAGTGATGAAGGTGCCCAGCCACTGGGACGGAACCAGGCACAGGCACAGGCACAGAAGGAATGATAGAGAGGGCCATTTCCTGCCTCAGTGGCCTGAACCACAAGTGACACCCCTACCTACCCCACTCACACCCCTAAAGCAGTGCTTTCCCCTGATGTCCTATGAAACTGAAAGAGGCTTTTCTCTCAGTGGAATCAAGAAAGCAGAGTGGAAATGTGGAACTTTTAGCAGTATAACATGAAAACAAAGTAGTTGATAATAGAACACAAGGTATATTTCCCCTTAGCAGCAAAACACACCCCCAATAAAAACCACAAATAAATCAAAAATTAAAATAAAATTTAATTGTACTAAAAAGCCTACTCTAGTTTTCTCATGTGTTTCACCCTAAATTCCCTTTCTGTGTAGCAGTAATCTTGACAGAAGCTGCAATAAGCACATCCCCTATTTCTTGCCTTTAAAAACTCATTGGCTGGTTACATTTGTATTGACTTAAGCCATTTCTAAGGACCTTGTGGACATTGAGCAAAGCCCGGGCCCAGTCTGGGGACTCAAGAAAAGCTGTATTGAGATGCAACATCATGCCACAAGATCAATCCCCAAATAATCAAAGGAAGAGCCTTAACATAAGTACAGAAATTGGTCAAACCATGTTGTCCCTTTATACATCCTTGGTCAGTGAGACCAGCATCCTTTCCTTCTGTACACCTCTCCAATAGTTCACTGCTAGTGTGGACTAAGGTCAGGTATTGATGAAAATCAGCCTGAAGTGACGATGTATTTGTGTATGTCCCTATTAATACTCTTAAGTGTCCTTTTCTCAAGAGACTGGGTCTGCTATAAACTTACTGTAGCTCCCTTGACACAGGCAGTTATTCCCAATGAGCCCAGGTCCTCACCTAGAAGAGGGACAGAACCATCCTTCCTCCAAAAAGATCCTATTTATTTTCCTGTGTATTTGCCTAAGCAAGCTGCCCCCTGCCCTCCTATACTTGACCTGAGAGGGGGCCTCACTGTCTGGTTCCTGACCCTGGGCACAGTGTGAAAGACGTCATAAAGGGAAGGGTGCAAGAAGTCAGTAATGGCTGAAGAGGCAGGAGATGGGTGCAGAAGCAGCCAGCTCTCCCCGGTAAGTTTCCCTAGATGTCCAGTCATGGGGCTATTTTTGAAGGCAGTTGCACACAGCACATACACCATCCCTCAGCTGTTGATGATGAAAATAGAGAGATGCTGTGCAGACCTTGTTCACGCTGGCTCATGAAAGCCATTGATTCCATTTTCAGAAGTTTGGGAGCCAGATGAATTCCCACTGGCAGTTTGAAGTCAATCAGAGAATACTGAACCATGGAAGGCTGCTAACAATGAAGACTCTCTTTTTGTTTGTTTGAGAACTAGTTGTTACACTTCCCCAGCATACCATTGCATGAGCCCCAACCGACTGCGAATCCAGTGTGTCAGACAAGGATGAAGCTTGGGTTCCTCTCCCAGCTTTTACACTCACTACTTAGAAGACACTGGAGTAGTTCCTTAACCAGCCTGTGTTTCTGCTTCCTTCTCTAAAGGATAATGACAGAAAGTATAAGACTAAGTAAGTTAATTTGTTTAATCTGCTAAGAATTGTGCCTGGCACAATTAAGTATTTTCCATCATTATCTGCTTTTAATACCCTAGGGCATAAAACGGATTGAGAAGTACTGATGACAACAAAACAAAACAAAACAAAACACCCCCAAACAAACAAAAAAGAAAACCTCAAAACCTGAAGGCTTAACAAACTAGTTTCAGAGTTCAAATGTGGCTGGCTATTCAAAGACGTTTAGGTACTAGAACTTTTCAAAGTGAGAAGAGAAAATGAGCAGAAACACAAAATCAAGGGCTCAGTAGATAGGTTAAAAGAGAGAAGATGTAAATGTAAAACTACATAATGAATATAGTGCCTTCGTCTGTTGTACTTCCCCAACACACTTAAGTAGGAATACAAAGATGAGAAATCTTGGGAAGCTAACAGATTTTTAAGTCCACCTGAGAAGCCAGATTCCTTCATAGCAATTTTTCAGATGATATTTTTGCTGTGTTTGGAAAAACCTCCAAGAGTATTTATTCGCAGATGCAGAAACCTCTGTAACTTTACATGCATTTGCACAGCTGCTACTGGAGTGAAGTACCACTGTGCGGTAAAGAGTTATCAATAAATATCAGGGTTCTTTTTTCATATAAGAAAAATTCTATTTTGTCCAAGGCTTCATCCACCCAGGCAGTCACAGACAAATATTCACATTTGGAGTTCTGTTTCCTGCTTTACTTCCTAGCACACTGGGCCTCCTGCCTTCTTTTGGACTCCATGACTTAAGATATTCATCATTTCAGGGATTGACTTTGCCAAGAGCATTTCGGTCTCAGGAAGAAAATAAAAATAGATGCACTTCAAAAATAATCCAAGTGTTATTATGTATCTGATTTTTGAATCCCCCCAGCCATTCTATAAGAAATTCCTGCTATTTGAAATAATCACCTGAATCTCCTGAGAAGCTTTAAACCATGTTAGACCATTAAACAGATTCCTGGCATAACTAAGGACAGTTGTGAGTGTGGCTAGCACGTAAGCACCCAGTGAAGCCAGAGGTAATCACCGAAGGACACACGGCAGGTGTAAGCAGCATCTTTTGTTCCCCAAAAAGAGACCACGTCTCCAAGTTGCTTTGATAATATCCCCATGACTTTTTGTCAGTATGACACTTCCAACACAGTTTTGTTGAGAAATGCCTTTTGTGCTGACAGTACCACGACCACGTGGGCTTTGACCTCAACCTTGTTTTCTCATATTTAATGAATTGGAAGAAAACAGAGCTAGAGGACATTACTCCAAAGACATAAACTTTCTTTTCCATGATTATCTATGGCTCAGTGTGTGCCTGACAACTTGGACAGGGGGGTGCTACTGTAATGATATAATCCTGGCAATAAGGAGCATAAAGGAGCAGTCTGGCCCTGAGCATCCACATCTGTCTGGCCAGGGTTCCTTTGAAAGGCTGAAAAAAAAAGGAAGCACCATAATTCATGGTAAGAAGAATTCTTTGACCTTAGCTACATACTGTGATTGTAGCTGTGTCCATGAAAAACACTTAAGCGTATAGAAGCAAAGGCGGACTTTCTGTGCCACTATCAGTCAGACAAAAATGAAATGGTGGAAATGCAGACAACTTGTATGTTAACTTGTAAGCAGACTTGTTCCAAAAAGGATTTAGGCAGCTCACAAAAAAATATATAAAATTTAAGATAAGTTGTTTTGGGTTTTCTTTTAATTGCAGTAATATACATATAACATAAATTTACCTTCTTAACCATTTTTAAGTATACAGGTCTGTAGTGTTAAATATACACCCCATCTCCAGAACTTTCTCATCTTGCAAAATTGAAATTCTATATCTAATCATAATTCTCCATTAACAAGTTATTTTTAATAAAAAGTTTGTGTATTAATGAAAATAAAAACACTTTAAAAATTAAACCCACTGAAGAAAGAAATTGAAGAGGGCACAAATAAATGGAAAGATACCATACTCATGGGTTGGAAGAATTAGTATCATTAAAATATCTACACTATCTGAAGAAATTTACAGATTCAATGCAATCCCTATCAAAATATCAATGACATTCTTCTCAAAACTAAAAAATAATTCTAAAATTTATATTAAACCACAAAAAAATGAATAACCAAAGCAATCCTGAGAAAAAAGAACAAAGTTGGAGGTATCACACCCCCTGATTTCAAACTCTATTACAGAGCTATAATAAACAAAATGGCATGGAATTGGTACAAAAATAGACACACAGATCAATGAAACAGAATAGAGATCCCAGAAATAAATCCTCACTTATTTGGTCAATTAATCTATGACAAAGGAGGCAAGAATATACAATGAAAAAATGACAGTCTCTTCAATAAGTAGTGTTTGGAAAACTGGATAGATACATGCAAAAAAAAAAAAAAGAAAGAAAGAAAAAAGAAAGTGGACCACTCTCTCACTCCATATACAAAAATAAATTCAAAATGAATTAAATGTAAGTAAATAAATTCAAAATTTAAATGTAAGACCTAAAACCATAAAACTCCTAAAAAAATACATATGTAATAAACTCTTTGACACCAGTTTCAGTAATACTATTTTAGATATGTTCCTTCCAGCAAGGATAACAAAAGCAAAAATCAACAAATGGGACTACATCAAACTAAAAAGCCTCTGTATAACAAAGGAAACCATCAACAAAATGAAAAGACAACCAACTGAATGGGAGGAGATATTCACAAATTATATACCCAATAAGGAGTTAATATCCAAAATATATAAAGAACTTATACAATGGAAACAAACAAAAAAAAAGAATACAACAAAATGAACAATCTGATCAAAAAATGGGCGAAGGAAATGAATAGACATTTCTCCAAAGAAGATATAAAGATGGCAAACAGACATATGAAAAGATTCTCAACATCATTAATCATCAGGGAAATGCAAATCAAAAGCACAAGAAGATACCACTTCACATCTGTCAGAATGGCTATTATCAAAAAGTTAACAAATGACAAATGTTGGCCAGAATATGAAGAAAGAGGAACCCTTGTGCATTGTTGGTAGGATAGTAACTTGGTGCAGCCACTATGAAAAACAGTATGATGAGTCCTCAAAAATATAGAATATTAAAAATAGACCTATCACACAACCCAGCAATTCCACCTTTGGATATGTAGCTGGAGAAAATGAAAACACTAATTCGAAAGGATATATGTACCCCTATGTTCATTGCAGCATTACTTACAATAGCAAGCTATGGAAACAACCTAGGTGTCCATTAATAGATGAATGGATAAAGAAGATGTGATATATATACATACATAGACACACAATGGGATATTACTCAGCCATAAAAAGGAATGAAATCTTGCCATTTATAATGCCATACATGGACCCAGAGAGTATTATGCTATGTGAAATAAGTCAGACAGAAAAAGACAAATACTGTATGACTTCACTTATATGTAGAATGTAAAAAACAACAACAAATGAACAACAACAAAAAAAGATTCAAAAACAGATCGAAATAATATTGCCAGAGTAGAGGAGGATGGATGTTGATTGAAAAAGGTGACAGAGAAAATAGTATTTTGATAACTTTGCATGGTGACAGATGGTTATAAGACAGTGTGCTGATCACATTGTAAAGTATATAAATATTGGATCAGTATATCATATACCTGAAATTAATATTATACTGTATGCCAACTATAGTTAAATTTTAAAAAGAAGTAAAAAAGAAAACAAAGAAAAACAAATAAATAAAAATCAAATGTTCCATTTTAAAAAAATAAGCAAAACCTAATGACCTTTGTTATTCATTCAGGAAAGTTTTTAATATGAAAACTTTTGCCTACCAATCTGACAAAATTCCTTTTGACAGAATAAAAAAGCTGGTGGGGAAATCAGAACAGAATTACATGACGGTAGGCAATAGAAGAAAGATGTCTGTAACTTTAATATGTAAAGTACATGTGATAAGGCCCAGTTACAAAAGCTGGGCCACAAATTTCACTGGAGGCCTTCCAGCAGCCAATGTTAAGAGAGAAAGACCAGCAGTTAGAGGAATCAAAGCAAACCACTGCCCCTCTCTTGAGACCAGCCAGGAAATGAGTTTCAGGAAAGGCAGTGACTTAAGGGTGCTGGCAAGAAGTATACATGAGATTAAGACAAAAAAAAAAAAATGGAGGTGAATGGAAACAAGATGAATCTAGGGCAGGAGTCAAGAGAGTCTAAACAAACTAGAGGATTCTTCTAGACTCCACAGGTAGAAGGATAGCATGTAATTTGCTTGACCTAGGCTGGGGATAAGAGATGAAGAGAGATCAAAAGATCCTAATTATAGAATGCAGAGTAGCAAATAGCAAGCTAGGTCAGGAGAGAACGCTGTCTCAATGAGGAGAAGACCCTCTTCAGAAAGGACCTACTTTATATCCAAGCCCATTGGTAAAAGAATAAAACTCACCTTAAAATCTATCTATAAGCTGAGCACCTGGAATCTATATCCCAATGGGTAAGTTATATGGCCATACTCCTCATCCTGTGATACACACCGTATTCTAAAGAGTTCTAAGATTATATCCTAGAGAGGAAAATCCTTTGGATGCTGGCACCAGAATCCACTAGAAGAAAACAGAGAGAATTTCTGCTAAATTTCAGGCATAAACAGAGATAAAATCTGTCTCTTAGGATTGATGGCGTGGATGGTGTGGAAGAGAAAGTTTTCTCAGATTCTTGAAAGAATATTTTAGAGCTATGGAAGGGAAACAGTCAAATGTGGATGTTTCTGACAGCATCTCACAGCTTTACTTGGAAGAATTTTAGCAGTATTTTCTGAAATTTGGAGAGTCTCCAAGCATGTTCTATAGCTTTTTAAATAAATCTCTCTCCTATAGAACTAGAATGTCACTTGTATTTTATAGAAAGGCTACCATTGCACTCTGTAATAGGTGCCAGGGTGACATGGAAGGGTCACTTCTAGGTTCCAGGACAAGTTCCATATTTATCAGCTATGCAACATTGAGAAAAATCACTTAAACTCTCTGACCTTTAGTATTCCACCTGTAAACTGACAATACTGTCTTATGAAAACCACTGGAGAAATGTGAATCAGATTGGATGCAAGGAAGTGTTAAATGAATTTAAGAATGTAATATTGAACTTCTAGCAACATGGCAGATGAACTTGATATGGCCTAAATTCCTCCAGTTACAAAGACACCCAAATATTGGATAAAATTTAACATTTAAAAATGTAGAAGGATTGCTGAACTTCAAGGGAAATATGGGAAACCACCAGGTGGCAGGAATGAAACAAATCAAAGCTAGAGTAATGAGTACAAACTGATGAGAAGCAGCCTGAAGGGTTTTCACTGGGTTTCCCAAGTTCCTGGATGCAGAACCATGAGTGTCTAGTGTCCCCTGAGATAAGAGATAGAGTCTTTGCCTTTACATGGTGATGAGTAGATAAGTCCTGAGAGAATAGCTGCCCCAACCATTAAAAGGGGCTGTATAGTCTGCTCAGGCTACCATAATGAAACTTCTTTTCTCCTGGGTCCAGAGGCTGGAAGTCCAAGATCAAGGTACCAGCAGATTTAGTTTCTCCTGAGGCCTCTCTTCCTGGCTTATAGACAGCCACTTTCTCCCTGTATACCCATGTGGCCTTTCCTCTGTATGAAAATCCCTGACATCTCTTCCTCTTCTTAAAAAGACATTAGTCCCAAGCAATCAGGGTCCCACCCTTAGCACCTCATTTAATCTTAATTACC
This sequence comes from Cynopterus sphinx, assembly GCA_030015415.1. NCBI lineage: Eukaryota > Metazoa > Chordata > Mammalia > Chiroptera > Pteropodidae > Cynopterus > Cynopterus sphinx. Next base: position 62,562,853 of record CM057387.1, on the reverse strand, counting down.
TCTTTAAAAGCCCTATCTCCAAATACAATCACATTCTAGGGTATTGGGTATTAGGCTTTAATATATGAATTTGGGGGGATATAATTCAGTCCATAACAGGGCCTGACAAACCTCCACACAGGCTCAGAGCAGCAGTAAAAAAGCCTAAGCAAGCCTGCCATTTATCAGGAAACTTAGAAGGGAAAGGAAAAAATCACCAGCCAGAAATAAAAGCCCAGCTTGTAATTTGTACAGGTGTGGGCTTTGAACCCATCTTCCCTGCATGCTGTGGGAGCTGGAAACTAAGAAACTAATATAACATGCTTTTCCAGGGACACTGAAATTTAACCCCACACCAGAAACTTAAAAAGAAAACTGATCTGAGCAAAAATTTTGCAACCCAGGACATGACACAATTTTTAAAATCCTGTTAATAGTTAACTCTTTGGATAAAAAAGGAAATACAAACTACACAGAGAAACTATAATGAGAGTCATGAAATGCAATGTACCAATGGTTCTTAAAGTGTGTTCCCTACACCAGCAGCCTTAGCATCATATGGGAATTTGTTAGAATGCAGATTCTTGGGCCCTGCCCAGATCTTTTGAATCAGAAACCCTGGGAGTGGGGCCTAGAATTTGTTTTTAACAAGCCCTCTGATGGCTGAAGTGTGAGAACAGCTGCAATAGAGAATGAGCATTCCCATATCTTTGGAAAGACACTACCAAGCAATAGCCTCTGCCTATTCCCTAGAAGCCACTGGCTTAGACACTCATGCCATCATTGCTGGCATATGTCCAAAGCTCAGGTCACTTCCCTTTATTTCTAAAAGACCTCCCTAGCTTACTAACCCTGCCCGCTTTCTCCCCAGGCCTTAGGACATAGTTGGTGCTCAGTTTTGTTTATTATTATTATTAATTATTATTATTATTTAATGAAAGAATAAATAAGAGCTGCGTGTGTTATTGGGCTATGTTCTATTAAAAAGCATACAATCCTCCTACATTTGATATTGAAGATGGGGATGGCGAGCAGCTTTCTTCAACATGATTAAATCTAGAAAGCATTATCTATGAGCCTAATGAAAGCAGCTTTGCAGAAAGATACTGTATTAGTTTGCTAGGGCTGCCGTAACAAAGTACCACAAACTAAGTGGCTTAAATGACGGAAATGTATCATCGCATAGTTTTAGAGGCTGGGAGTCCAAGATCAAGATGTAAGCACCTTGGTATCTTTCTGAGTCCTGAGGGAGAGTCTATCCTATGTTTCTCTCCTAGTTCCTGGTATCTCAGGGGTTTCTTGCCTTGTGATGATGTCTTTACATCATCTTCCCTCTGTAGGTGTTTCTGTCTCTTCCCATGATATTCTTTCTAGAAGGACAGTCACAGGGACTCACCCTACAGTATGACCATACTGTAACTTCTCTAATTATACCTACAATGGCTCTTTCTCTAAATAAGGTCCCATTCTGAGGTACTGGGGGCCAGGACTTCAACATATGAATTTGAGGGGGACAGGATTCAACCTATAACAGATATATTTGGCATAATATATGATATTTAAATTATAGAAAATTTTAAAACACAAAATGATGTGGTATATAATTTATGGACATCTAAATGCACAAAGTATAAAAACATGTACTGAGGGGAAAAAAAATGACTTCAGCTTAGTGCTTCCCTCCAAGTAGAGAAAATAAGGAGGGAATGGTACTAAGACGGGATTGGGAAGGGAATGTGTCTGTATCTGTATATTCAGTTTTTAAAAATGTGAAGCAAGTACAGCTTAGTGGCAACATTTGTTAAATGTCCAAGATGGCTATTATTACTTTTTTTGCATGTTAGAACAAGCTGTTTTGTTTGTGTATTTGAGATAGTAGCATTAGGAAAGAAACATCCCTTGCTATAATGAACATGAGATTAGGACAAGTCCAACTACAAGGCAATAGTAACTTTATGCAAGCGAAGACATCAAAGAGTGTCAAGTGGCAGGTGGCTGCATGAAATGACAACTATCAGGGATTGAAACCAAAAGTCAGGCCAGACTGCAGGGGATTAGTGGTTACCAGTGGGAAGTGGGGAGGGGGGAAGTAGATAAGGTTAAGAGGAGGTCAAATATTTGATGGCAGGAGGAAATTTAACTTTGGGTGATGAACACACAGTACAATATACATATGACGTATTACTGAATTGTCACTTGAAACCTATTTGATTTTATAAATCAATGCCACTCAATAATTTTAATTAAAAAAGAAAAGAAAAAAAAAATACTTGCCTGAATTTGTTTTAGGTGCTGGCATTGATTAAATGAGATAAGGTCTCTGTCTTCATGGTGCTTATGTTCTAGAAAGTAGCTCTTAAATAGCAAATGTAGAATGAGACTTTTTTAGAACATGCTCCAACAACCTTAGCCTGACACTTTTTAAAAAGTGTGGGGGTGGGGGGATGGGAGGAAGTTTTAGGGAAAGGAAGTTATAATCAAGAGGTCGTAGAGACAGGAAGACCTGCGACATGGAAAGGCCAGGACTTCTAAAAGACACTTCTAATTGTTTTTGATGTGACAAAACTAACGATGACCTTTGAGCTAAAAGGAAAAGGAGGCTCATCCCGATGGAATGCCCATTGACAGGGAGACCCTGGCCTGGCCAAGGCGCTCTGTGATTATTATTTTAGCCTGGGGAGAAAAAAAGTCAATTCAAAAATTGCTTGTTCATGTCATGGTAAATCCTTAATGCTTTTAATGAAAATTCTTCTCCTTCATGAAATATTTTCTATTTTAAAGAAGAACAGCAAATTAATACAGCATTTCCAATAGCCTTTAAGTCAGGTTTAATTGGGGTAATTCCCTCCAGTGAATCGAAAGATGACATTCATCTTCATTGCCTGGGTGGAATGTTAAACTGGAAGCAGGGATGAAATGTCAAGGTAAAATAACGCTAATAATTATTCTGAATGTTACATTCTCCTTGACCTTGGAATTTAAAGGGCCAAAATGAAGGCTTTTTGTCAAAAGTCAAGAAGTCATCTAGAGACACTGCTGACATTTATGATTAATGTAATCTGAGATTATTAGGAGAGAAATGCAGAATATGATTAGCTTCAAGTATCTCAGTAATTCATTTTATATCATTATAGAAACCATATAGTGTGGGGACATAAAAAGAGCTGACATGCTATGAATAATCCTAATCTCTAGAAATTTAAAAAGGAAACCTCTAAAGATAAGTAAGACTTTTTAATTAAAGCAGCAGTGACCAAACAATTAAATTTATAGGCCTATAGTATAAGGGGGAAGAAAATGACCTCAGTCCATGGAAAAATAATGATTTCTTATGTGTAACACACATGAACACAAAAGAAATCAAGCCTCTATCTGCTGGGTCCTGTCGCTTCAGAGAATTTTCTGGTTCATTTGCACTGACAAGAAAGAGTGTGGCTCGGAGAAGGCTCCCCCCCGGCACTGTGCTCTGAGATGGCAACTCAAGCGGCTCCTGAAAAATGAGACTCTGTGTGAGAGCAAAGCACCTTTGTAACGAGAAAGATGGTTTTTGATATTAATTGAGGAAAACACAGCTCATGTTTTAAATAAAGCTTTTGGTCCAAAGCTCTAGCTAGGAAATATGCAAAGGTGAAAGGGAACCCACTCATTGTGACCTGGTTTCCCTGCACCCCAGCCCCTCCTCAGCACATCTCATTTCATTGTCATCCCTCTTCATGCTCAGCCCGAGGCAGGGATGCAGCAGGGGTAAGGCAGCCGGGGGAAATTAATTCTTAGAAAGAAATATAAATGGGACTCACATACCAATATAAAAAATATGCAAAAAGGAAAAAAAACCTTTCAAAAAAATAGAAAATATTTAACTCACTCATTTTAAAATTAAAAACTTGAACTATAAGGTTGTATAATAAGAAATAAGTGTATTTAAGTGGTATGTGTACAAACCACATATGCACATATGATGTATAATATGCATAGTAATTATTTCCTCAATATTTTTCCTCAGTAGGGAGGAACAGATAGGGGCCAGCAAGTGAGTGAACAGAGAAAGAACAGGTGGAAAAAGGTAAAGTGGAAATATAGAGAGAAAAATGTAGAAAGGAGGAAGAGGCAGAAAGAGAAAGCCTACAAGAGACACCCACAAACATGGGTTTCCATTATAACCTCATTTACGTGAGAGGTGTTTTTGATAGTTTTTGATTAGATTTTTGGTAATTGAGAGATGATTCTCTAGTTTCAAGTTTCACTCTCATTATCACCTGAGTTTAGCCTGGAGTACTGGGCGATTTCTATGTTGGTGCTCATATCCCTACATTCAAATTATTGATGCTCCTTGATTTACAGTGGGCTTACATCCTGATAAACCCATTGGAAGTTGAAAATATCATAAGTCGAAAATACATTTAATACACCTAACCTACCAAACATCATAGCATAGCACAGACTACCTTAAACATGCTCATAACACTTGTGTTAGCCAACAGTTGGGCTAAATGAACTAACACAGAGAATGTACTGTAGAGTTTTAGTCGTTGACCCTTGCGACCACAGGGCTGGTGGGGGGCTGTGCTCGCTTCCGCCATCCAACATCATGAGGGAGTAGCTAGTGCATATCCCAGCCTGGGAAAGATAAAAATTCGAAGTATGGTTTCTACTGAATTCATATTGCTTGTACACCACCGTAAAGTCAAAAAATGGAAAGTGGAACCATTCTAAGTCAGGGATCGTCTGTGTAAAATCTGTGTAGGCCAAGAGAAAGGCTTGATCTTCTGCGCATCTGTAACCGCCTGCGTTACACTGCAGGAATTTAGCATCATAATAAATACTAATTCAGGAGATGTTGAGAGGAATTATTTGAAAAAAAAATCACATGAGCATTTCTTAATGTTGTACTGAAGGTACTTGTGAAAACAAATGAAAGTAATGTACTTGCAAAATCCCAATACGGTTGAGAAAATTGAGACAGAAAATTTCGCTAAAACGATATAGCTAAGGCGAGGACGAGAGAAGCCTTCAAAGCATCTGGGATCTGAAATGTGGCAATGAGCACCATTTATTCTACTCATTCCAACCCCGCAGATGTTGCTATCTTAAATATACACTCATTTAAATGGACATCACCAGCACCTTAAAAGGCATTGCCATGGTCAGTGCTGAAAAGACATCAATGAAAAACGTCCCTAAATGTCAAAACTTACCATTGCCAGATGGCAGCTGGGAGGCATAACGGTGACCACTAAAATCTCCTGAGTCATTACATTTTATTTCAATTAAATAAATATTTGTTGTGGACCATGTGCAGACACTGCTCTAGGCCCTGAAATACAGTGATGAATAAGCCAGGGTGCTTGCTGTCTAATGGAGACAGACAAGCACACCAGCCATGACAAGACATTGTTGTGAGTGTATAGGCATGAACGTTTGTGCTAGGAAGGGTAAGAAAGGGTACATACTCTCACCCAGTATGTCTCCGGGTAGAAGTGGTGATAAGACTTCCTTGAGGAGCTAACCCTTGAGCTGAAGTTTTAAAGAAAGAGTAGGAGTAAGCCAGAATGAGAAGGAAGAGAGGGGAACCTGAGCAGGTTTTGGAGTGAGTGGATTGTGGGTGCATTTTAATAAGAATTCTTGACACAGGAAAACACTCTGCTCAGAGGTCTAGCAGCCCGCTTCTCAACACATGGCGCCACTGTCCACCCAGTGACTCCAGCCAGAGCCTAAGAGCCACCCTTGATCCCATTCCTTTCCCTCACTGCCCACATCTAATCATTAAGTTCCGCTGACTTTACTCCCAAATATATTCCAAATCCATTTATTTTGATCTCTACTTGACCTCCTAGTAGAAGCTCTGTTTTCTCTCCTCTGGACTCTGCAGCAGCCTTCTAACTTGTTGTTATGGGCTGAATTGTGTCCTCTGCTCCCCTCATCAAATTCCTATGTGCAAGTCATAACACCTAGTATATCAAAATATGACTGTGTTTGGAGATAGGGCCTTAATTAAGTGCTTAAGTAAAAACAAGGCCTTTAGAGTGAGCCCTAATCCAATTTGACAGGTGTCCTTATAAGAGGAGATTGGGATACACAAAGATACATCAAGGATGCATAGGTGGGGAAGACAGCAAGAAGATGGTGTTGTCAAGCCAAGGAGAGAGGCCTCAGGATAAACCAACCCTGCCAAAGCCTTGGTCTCAAACTTCCAGCCTCCAGAACTGCAAGAAATAAATTTCTGTTGTTTAAGCCCCCTATTCTGTAGTATTTTGTTATGCCCTGGCAAACTAATATACTTGTCTCCCTACTCCTACTCATGTCTCCTAAAATCCATCATCCAGCAGCAAATCATACCATATCATTACTGTGCTTAATATACTCCAATGGCTTCCCCTATCTTTAGAATAAAATACAAACTCCCTGTTCTGGTCCAAGAGGTGCTCAAGGTGAGCTGATGTCTTTCAGATTTCAAATTAAATGTCACTTCCTCAGAGAGGACTTCCCTAGTCTCCAGAGTAAAGAACCCTGCAGATGCTCTTTAGCATATCAATGTGCTTTTTTTTGATATGGTATCCATTACCATATGATATTTTCTTGTTTATGTGACTGTTTATTTCTATGCCTCCTACTTACTGCACCCCACCCCCCGCGAAAGTAAACTTCTTCATTCTACCTCCAGAACCTTCATCTGTTAAATACTGTCTCGTGAGCTTAAAACACAGTAATGCTCAAAGTATATGCTCAGCGTATATGACCTAGTGGAGACTTGCATGTAGTTCATGTTGGCTGGTGGATAGAAAGGTAGGAGCATAGAGAGGCAGACAGGAGTCAGAACATACACGTCCTTATATGAGAGATGACAACAATATCGTGGCTAAGCAGAGTTAATACCCACCCATACTTGCGGTCCACTGTGCAACAAATCAGTGTCTCCTTAACTGCTATAGAATACTTAGGGACAACTGAACACTTACCCAGTCACAGACTCTGCTTTATAAAGGGGCTCAGGAACCCCTTAGAAAAAACAGAAGCCCTGTCCTCATTTGGGATCAACACCCACGAACATGACTCTGGAGGTGAGGTGGGTCAGGACGGGAGCTGGCAGATAACAAAGCAACATTAGCTACTGACAGAAAGTCACCAAGCCAAGAAAAAACGTGAAGTGGGTTAGAGTGAGTGACTGAGCCTGAGTGACAAAAAGGTGGAGGAGGTGGCATACAACATAAGGTTCAAATTCGTACCCCAACCGTACCTCTCTCAGAGTATCTGTGTGCCATGGAGGAGAGGCCTTACGGAAAAGAGGCAAAAATGTATCACTAAGGGCCTGGTCCATCTATAGTGAACCCTTCTTCTTAGAGAGACAGGCACCTCCAGCTGGAGAAAGACATTGAGGGCCAGAGACGGGAAAATAAATGAGCTTTATAGAAAAAACTTCCTTAGAAATGTAAAGAGAAGGTGGACATCCTGGACATCACAGCCAGGCCCTGAGAGACCCTCTGAGAGCACCAGAGAGACTCAGCAGAGATGGGCTGACAAGAGAGAGTCACACCTGGGAGGCAGGAAGGCAGAGTGGTGGTGCTGAGGCCACATGAAGCCACTCTTCCTCCCTTACTGATGGTGATTTGAAAAGACACTTGAGAAATGTTAGACTGGGGACATGTGTAAGAATGACTTTACTTAAATTTCAGGTTAATAAGCTCACTTTGACAGCACATATACTAAAATTGGAATGATGCAGAGGTTAGCATGGCCCCTGCACAAGGATGATACATAAATTCATGAAGTGTTCTATATTTTTAAATATCTATTCTCATCAAGCTCTTCCAAAAACTCCAAGAGGAGGCAAGACTTCCTAACTCATTTTATGAGAACAATATTACCCTGACACCAAAACCTGGTAAAGATAACACAAAAAAGGAAAACTGCAGATCAATATCTCTCATGAACACAAATGCAAAAATCCTAAATAAAATATTAGTGAACTGAATACAGCAACATATTAAAAAGATTATACATCATGATCAAGTGGGCTTCATGCCAGGAGCCCAGGGATGGTTCAACATATGCAAATCGATTAATATGATACACCACATAAACAAATTAAAGAATAAGAATCATATGATCTTAACAGTAGATGCAAAAAAGCCTTTGACAAGATATAGCATCCATTTATGATCAAAACACTTAATAAAGGAAGTATTGAAGGAAAGTACCTCAACATAGTAAAGGCCTAAGATCAGGAATAAGGCAAGGCTGTCCACTATCACCACTGTTATTCATTATAACATTGGAGGTCCTAGCAGTACAATCAGGCAAGAGAAAGATAGAAAAGGCTTCTAAACAGGAAACGAAGTAGTAAAACTGTCACTATTTGTGGATGACATTATTCTCCAGATAGAAAACTCTAAAGATTCCATAAGAACATTACTAGAAATAAGCAAATACAGTAAAGTTTCAGGATACAAAGTCAACATTCAAAAATTCATAGCATTCCTATACTCTAATAATGAATTGTCAGAAAAAGAAATGAAAAAAAAATTCCTTCTGCAATTACAACAAAAAGAACAAAATACCTAGGAATTAATCTAATCAAACATGTGAATAATGAAAACTACAAGAACCTGTTTTAAAAAAATGAAGAAGACACAAAGAAATGAAAAGATATTCCATGTTCTTGGATCGAAAGAATCAACATAATTAAAATGACATTATTACCTAAAGCATTATACAGATTTAATGCAATCCCCATCAAAATTCCATTGGCACTTTTTAAAGAAATAGAAAAAAAATCAACAGATTTGTGTGGTAGCATCAAAGACCCCAAATTGCCAAAGCCATCCCGAGAAAAAAGAACAAGTCTGGAGGCACTGCCCTGCCCAATTTTAAATTGTACTACAAAGCAACAATAATCAAAATGGCATGGTATTGGCAGCAAAACAGACACACATACCAGCGGAACAGAATTGAGAGTCCAGAAGTAAACCCATGTTTATATGGGCAAATAACTTTTGACAAAGAAGCCAAAAATATACAATGGAAAAAGGAAAGGCTCTTCGATGAATGGTGCTGGAAAAACTGGATAGCAACCTGCAAAAGAATGAAACTAGACTGCTGTCTACCACCACACATCAAAATTAATTCAAAAATAAATTAAGGACAGAAATATAAGACCTGAAACAATAAAATGCATAGAAGAAAACATAGGAACTAAACTCAAGGACCTTAGACTTAAAAAGGATTTTATGAATTTGACCTCAGAGGCAAGAGAAGTAAAAGCAAAATAAATGAATGTGACTACATCAAACTAAAAAGCTTCTGCTCAGCAAAAGAAATAATCAACAAAGTAAAGAGACAACTATCTTATGGAAAATATATTTGTAAGCAATGCTTCCAATAAGGGCCTAGTATCCAAAATATACAAAGAACTCATACAACTCAATAACAACAAAAATAACAAACAATCCAATTAAAAAATGGGCAGAGGACCTGAACAGACACTTCTCCCAAGAAGACAAATGGCCAAGAAATGTATGAAAAGATGCTCAGTGTTGCTAGCTATTAGGAAAATGCAAATCAAAACCACAATGAATACCATCTCACCTATTAGAATGATTATTATCAATAGGACAAGTAATAACAAGTGCTGGAGAGGATGCAGAGCAAAAGAAACCCTCACACACTGCTGGCAGGGCTATAAATTGGGACAGCCATTATGGAAAGCATTATGGAAGTTCCTTAAAAAACTAAGAATTGATCTACCATATGATCCAGCAATTCCTCTACTAGGTGTTTACCTCAAAGAATTAAAAATATTTACCCAGAAAGATATTTTCACACTGAGGTTCACAGCAGCATTATTCACGGGGGCCAGGACATGAAAACAACCAAGCGTCCTACAATAGATGACTCGATAAAGAAGCTGTGGTACATATATACAATGGAATATTACTCAGCTATAAGAAAAGATGAAATACTCCCATTTGTGACAACATGGTTGGATCTTAAGATAATTATGCTAAATGAAATAAGCCAGACAGAAAAAGTTGAAAACCATATGATGTCACTTATATGTGGCATATAAATCTAAAAGCGACAAACAAACAGGACAGAGACTCATGGACATGGGCAGGAAACTAGTGGTTACCAGATATGTGGGAGGAGGTAGAGAGGGGTAAAGGGGTCAGATATGTGGTGAAGGAAAGAAATCTAACTATGGGCAGTGAGCATATAATCCAAATATATATTACTGTTAAATTGTATACTTGAAACTCATTGGGTTTCCTTAATGCCATAATATATATTTTTAAAAAAGTGAATAACAGGACATACCACAGAGAAAAAAACCCCTCAGGCTAATAGGGTCAATGGTTATAAGTTTTTAAATTTGGAGAACCAATTAAAATTTTAAAGTGAGAAGACACTAACTTACCATTTTAAAAGATTGCTTGATGCCAAATAGAAGATGGACTGAAGGGAGGAGAAGCAGGATCTTCAGTCACGCACAGACAGGGAGCTCTAACCCCTTTAACTCTCCAAGAATTCTGTGGGAAAAAAACCATCAGGGTGTCCAAATTTTAACACTGTTTGACATATAATATGTATGATTCCCAAGAATTATATGGTAGCTGTTAGAATAAAGATTTCCTCCACTCAACATCTCTAGAAAACTCATCTCCATAAAGAAAAAATACTTTGATATCTATAGATACTGCTGTTCCTTAAAATAGTTTGTAAATCACATAGGTCTATATCTCAATACTGAATTGGGATATTCTGTTTTCAATTCAAAATTATATTCCTCAGCCTGTAGAACATCTTAATCATCAAATTTGGTCTTGCAAGACTCCCAAATGTTTTTAAATAACCTCTTAGGGCAAAGATTTGTCAACTTTACTATTTAAAAAAATCTGAGACAAATTCTGGCTGCATTTACTTTAAGGAGTCAGAATTGGTTTGAGTAACAAAAAATTATGAGCAACACTGTTTTAATAAACTTACAGTCTTAGAAAGTTATACATTGGGGCATAATTTCTGCCATGTGTATTTTTTTAAATCAAACTTATGAAATTATGACATCATATGATATGTTTGAGTGCATTG